>CM060931.1:236644282-241644282 GCA_030765085.1 Allium cepa
AAATGAGATATCAAAGTCATGACAAGTACTAACCAAGCTAGGGACAGTTATAGCTGCCTGTCCCTAAAGGCGCTAGTAGATACTTACACGTAATATAGTGGAAATAGAAATAGATAGCTATCTACAAAGGACCCTCCAGCTTCATACTCCATAATCCTGCCAAAATGCTCCAAGCTACTTAACTACTTGGCTACCCGAAAATATAGAGCACCTAGAGTATAAAGGGAATAAAAAATAAACTCCGGACCAGTCATGGTACTGGTGTGAGAAAACTCAAAATACGAATATGTCAAAAACAAAGGTTATCTCTTAAGACCATGCGGAACATAAATACAAAATTGGTTTTTACCTTATAATAACAAAATATTGCTATGCAATATTCAATTATATTAATATAATGTCTAGATACAAATAGTTACTAATCATAGCAGAAATTGTTACATTTATCAAATTCCAACATACTAGGTTCTACAATAAAGTTCAAAGGCACTTATTGGAGAATGGATTCCATACAATGGCAGGTAAGGGACTACCTTATGGACAACACAATTCTAGAGGAATGTATGGAGGATTAACTCTATGATCCTCTACATCTAGCAAGGTTGACCTACCCTTCTTTGGTCAACACTTAAACCTGGATAGTATCGAATATGACATCACCTAATTGTTACCAACCTTTACCAAGATCTCATAGCATACACTACATACTCGACAAATAGAGAGCAATATAGGAAGGTGACGATCATTCCCTAATGGTTGCAAACCACATAAATTTACGGTGTACCCAATTTAAGCTATTTATAGGTGTAAGGCTTGAGGTAACATTTACCTTTCACGTAACATATTCTACTTTGAATGCCACATTTCCATTTCTAATAACATATGATTGGTTTTCACACTAGTACAATCTCTAGACTCGTACGTCACGGAGAAGGGTGTCAAGTGCAAGAGGGGTTACCTCCTACACCATCAAAAGATGAACATTTGTAAAAATCAATGTATATGTATCTTAGAAATGACATGTCTGTTGATTCATGGGTTTTTGATTCATGACACAAGCTTCAGAGATCATGAGACGAACTACAAAGAGAATACTATACAAAGGCGACAAAAAGAAAATAAAAGTATATTGTGCACTACAAAGGAGACAAGACTACAATCCAGAGATTAGTATTAATATTTTATTATATTGAGTCTTAGAATATTGTTAAAATCATTCCTCATGTAGTCATACAAACATACAAATAGTTGTATATTGTTTTATACTTGAAAAAAATATGATCTGTGCACATAACATCGGGTCGGTCGACCGGCCAGAATTTTTGGCTGACCGAGCCTGTTGTTAGTGCACAGATATGCTCTGTTTTCTTCACGATTTTAAACTCAGCTACCGGCCAGAATTTTCAGTCAACCGGCCCGGAAATAACGGCTATTTTTCTCAAGAGTTGCGATCATTCGTGAAGAGGAATCACCTTCAATCCAAGAGATATGGTCACAACCTTTGATTGAAACTCTTCATGAAAGATTGTAACTATTCTACAACTATATAAACATGTTTAATTCATTCCTACAATCACCAATTCTTATTTATAATTCTGAAATCTATTCTCTATTTATTTCTACAAATAAAAGCGTTCATTCTCATTCAGTATCGCTAGATCTTGTAATTAATTTATATACTTCGATTCTACGAGATTGTCCTCCTTCTAAATCTTCACACACACTACATATTCTTGAGGATTTGATTATAGGAAAATTGTACTATCAAAAGACAATCCGTGTTATTCAAAACACACTCGTCAACAAATTATTTGTATTAAGTTGAAGTCCTTTTCGGCTGTTGAGGCGGAAAAATTCCTGTTCGGCTACTCAGGTGTGGTATACCTATTCCTCTGGGTTAACTGAGGGGTTTAGTCTAAATCCAGAGGATATTCTGGGACTGGACGTAGCACGGAAAGTTCGAATTAGTATAAAAATTCCTGGTGTGCTTACTTTAATTCTTATTTTACTGCTATTATCAGTTTTCGCATTTATATATTATATTACACGATCCTTAGTACTGCACGTACACTTTCAATTGGTATCAGAGCAAGGTTATCCTATAACCATCACAAAGTTATTTGATATTTATTTCTAGTAATATGGCAACGACACAAACTAACAATGTTGGCAATAAAACTAATACTAGTTTCACAGAGGGTCAATCAACTTCACGACCTCCACTTTTTAATGGTATAAATTATAACTATTAGTCAACTAGAATGAGAAGCTATATGCAATCTAGTGGTTTTGATATCTGGAATGTTATACAAAGAGAGTACACAACTCCTGCTGGAGAATACTCAACTTGGAGTAACACACAAAAACTAGATGCTACATCAAATGCAAAGGCTATGAATATTTTATTTTGTGCATTAGATAGAAATGAATTCAATAGAGTTAGCATGTGCACTTCTGATTATGAAATATGGAGAACACTTAAAGTAACACATGAAGGAACGAACAAAGTTAAATTAAGAAAAATTTCTATGTTGAAAAATCAATTTGAAAATTTCAAAATAAGGCCAAATAAATCTATAGATGATATGTACTCTAGATTCCAGGATATTTATCATGCTCTACTATCATTAGAACAAACATTTACTGATTTTGATGTTGTCGCAAAAATCTTAAATTCTTTAACTGACGAATGGGAAAGAAAAGTCCTAGCCATTGAAGAAGCAAGTGATTTGTCAACATTAAAACCAGAAGAATTGATAGGTAATTTAATGTCCTACGAAGTAAATTTACAGGCAAAGAGAAATGTAGCACAAGAAAAGAAGAATGTGGCATTTCAAGCAGAAAAAGATGATTCCGACTCAGAGAATGAAGATATGGAAATGATTGCTAAAAATTTCAAAAAGTTTCTGAAATTCAAAAGAAATAAATTCAGGGGAAACAAAAATAATTCCAACAACAATACCAATAGCAGCAAACCATCATCTTCAGCAATGGAATGTTATGAATGTCACAAGAAAGGTCACATAAAGAAGGATTGTCCAGAATGTAAAAAGAGCAATTTTAAGAAGGACAGAACCAAACGAAGAGCTTTTTCAGTCACTTGGGACGACACAAACTCATCATCCTCATCAGAAATTGAAAGTGACAATGAAAATGAGCAAGCAAATGTATGCTTCATGGCTTCATCAGACGATGTAAGTGATCTTAGTTTTGAAGATTTAATTGAAATTAATTCTGAATTAGTAGACTTAGCAAAGCCAACTTAAAATGAAAAATAAATATTTACAAAGAAAATTAGATAGGATAGTCTTAGAAGTAGATATGCTGAAGGATGAGAAGAAACTATTAGAAGAAGAACTTGAAATATCTCAACAATCAAATTCTAACTTATCTTCTCAAATTTCTTCAATATCTGAAGAATTAGAAATTCAGAAAAATAAAAATGATGTTTTATTTTTTGAGAATAATAGCTTACATTCTAAAATTAAAGATTTAGATTTAGACAAATTTAGTCTAAAAATAAAATTTGATGACATCTCTAAAAATGTCTCGAATTTCAATAAAGGAAGAGAGAATCTTTCCAAAATACTAGAAAATTCTCAATCCACTAACAATAAATCTGGACTAGGATTTAAGAAACAAAATAATTTTGATAAAAGTAGGATTAATAATAATATTAAAAAGGATATTAAGAAAACAGTTTGTTCAAACACTAAAACCATTCTGATATGGACTCCAGAATCAAATAATGTTTTGATAAGAAATAAACATATCAAAATGTTCACGGAAAATGTACATAATAACAAAAACTATGTTTATAAAGTGAATTCTGAACCCGTATGGGTTTGGCTTCCTAAGATCCAACTCTTAGGACCCTAAAAAGAAACGGATACGAACTTTTATAAATTTTTGCAAGTACCACATAAAAGGAGAGGAAAATGGATTTTAGATAGTGGTTGCTCAAAACATATGACTGGAAACAAAGAAATGTTGTCAAATATTATCTACTCAAATGGAGGATTAGTCACTTTTGGTGATAACTCTAAAGGATATATCATCGGAAAAGGCAATGTCAGCAGCA
Organism: Allium cepa; assembly: GCA_030765085.1. Classification (NCBI taxonomy): domain Eukaryota; kingdom Viridiplantae; phylum Streptophyta; class Magnoliopsida; order Asparagales; family Amaryllidaceae; genus Allium; species Allium cepa. The sequence goes on from CM060931.1 coordinate 236,648,364, forward strand.
ACGGTACCACTAATTTACTTCTCATTACCGATGTTTTATTAGTCAAAAATTTAAAACATAATTTATTGAGTATTAGTCAGTTATGTGATAAAGGTTTTAATATTACTTTTTCAGAAAATAAATGTAATATTTTCGATAAATATTATAACACTATTTTTGAAGGAATAAGAGATAAAAACATTTATATTTTAAATATGAACGTTAAAAATGATTCAAATTCGTGTTTAATAGCTAAGGAAAATGATTCCTGTCTTTGGCACAAAAGATTTTGTCACATCAATTTTAATACCATCAACAAATTAGCTAAAAATAAATTAGTTAAAGGATTACCCGACATGAAATTCAAAATGAATATATTTGTGATGCATGTAAATTAGGAAAATTAACAAAATCTTCTTTTAAATCAAAAAAAGTAATTTCTACAGAACAACCACTTAAACTTTTACACGTGGATCTTTTTGGTCCAACTCAAGTTCAGTCTATTAATCATAATAGATATGTGTTTGTTATTATAGATGATTTTTCTAGATACACTTGGATTTTCTTTTTAAAAAATAAAAGTGATACTTTTTATAGTTTTAAAGTGTTTGTTAAAAGAATACAAAATATTAAAAGTTTGAAAATTAAAAATATCAGAAGTGATCATGGAGGAGAATTTGAAAATGAAGTTTTTGAACAATTTTGTAACAGGAAAGGTATTAACCATAATTTTTCATTTCCTAGAACACCACAACAAAATGGCGTTGTAGAAATAAAAAATAGAACGTTACAAGATTGTGCAAGAACTTTATTAAATGAAACCACTTTATCAAAACATTTTTGGGCAGAAGCTGTAGCTACTGCTTGTTATGTATTGAATCGTGTTTCCATTCGACCGTTAACTAAGAATACTCCATATGAACTTCTAAATGGAAGAAAACCAATTATTTCATATCTTAAAGTTTTTGGTTCTAAATGTTTTATTTTGAATACTAAAGAGCAGCTAGGCAAATTCGATCCAAAATCCGATGAAGGAATATTCGCAGGATATTCGGAACGAAATAAAGCTTATCGAATTTTTAATAAAAGAACTCAGATTATTGAAGAAAGTTTACATGTTTCATTTGACGAAAATTTTAAAAATATAAATCCAAATATTACTATTGATTCTTATGATGAAACTATTCAGAATAAAAACAGTAATACTAGTGAAAATTTTGATAATATTAATGAAATTACCGAAAATACAAACATTACTACTAATATAATAAAATCTCCACCTAGAATTTTACGGGATCATCCTGTACAAAATATAATTGGAGAAGTAAATATGAACGTTAAAACCAGACATCAATTAAATCAAGTTGGTCATGTAGTTTTTCTCTCTAACATAGAACCTAGGAATATAAAAGAAGCCTCAACTGATGACTACTGGATTCTTTCCATGCAAGAAGAACTAAATCAATTTGACCGAAATAAAGTTTGGGCACTTGTTCCTAGACCAAGTGATCAATCAGTCATTGGTACTAAATGGGTCCTTAAAAATAAAGCAGATGAACTAGGAAATATAACTAGGAATAAAGCTAGATTAGTTGCACAAGGATATGATCAAGAAGAGGAAATTGACTACGAAGAAACGTTTGCTCCAGTCGCCCGACTTGAAGCAATACGAATTTTATTGGCATTTGCATGTTTCATAGTTTTAAACTTTATCAAATGGATGTTAAAAGTGCATTTTTAAATGGTTACGTAAAAGAAAATGTTTTTGTTGAACAACCACAGCTTTTTTATCATGAAAAATTTCTGGATCATGTTTATAAACTCAAAAAGGCTTTATACGGTTTAAAGCAAGCACCTCGTGCTTGGTATGATCGTCTTGAAAGCTATTTATTAGAATCTGGTTTTGAAATTGGTAAAGTAGATCAAACTCTTTTTATTAAGAAAACTAAGAAAGATATTTTGATAATTCAAATTTATGTTGATGATATTATCTTTGGGTCGACAAATGCTAAGTTATGTCAGGAATTTTCAACTATAACGACAAATGAATTTGAAATGTCTCATATCGGAGAATTGTCATATTTTCTTGGATTACAAATTAAACAAATTAAAAATGGAATTTTTATTAATCAAGAAAAATATTGTTATAGTCTAATTAAACGATTTGGTCTGGAAAACACTTTTGCCAAACCAACTCCTATCAGCACAACGATTCATCTCGATAGAGACGAGGAGGGCAAAAGTGTTGACCAAAAACTATATCGTAGTATGATTGGATCGTTATTATATTTAACAGCTAGTCGGCCCGATATAATGATGAGTGTTTGTTTATGTTCTAGATTTCAAGCAAATCCCAAAGAATCGCATATGCGAGCAGTTAAACGCATTATTCGTTTTCTAACTAAAACCAAAGATTTTGGACTATTCTATCCAAAAGAATGTCCTTTCGAATTAGTTTCCTATAGCGACGCTGATTTTGAAGGAAGTCGGACGGATAGAAAAAGTACTAGCGGAACATGTCACTTCATTGGACGTTCCTTAGTCTCTTGGTTCAGTAAAAAACAAAACTGTGTTTCTTTATCAACATATGAAGCAGAATATATATCTGCTGCTTTGGCATGTACACAAGTCATTTACATGCAACAAACACTTCAAGATTTTAATTGTCATCTTGAAAAGTCTATAATTTATTGTGATAATATTAGTGCAATAAATCTTTCTAAAAATCCTGTCAATCACTCACGAACAAAACATATAGATATTCGTCATCATTTGCTTCGTGATTATTTGGAAAAAGGATTGATAAATTTAGAGTTTAATAATACTGAAAATCAAATTGCTGACATTTTTACTAAACCATTAAATGAAAATAGTTTTATCAAACTTAGACAAGATTTAGGAATAATGTCTAAAAGAGTTATAACTAAAAATATGCAAAACGTTTAAAACAAAAAAAAATTCTGACCAAAGTGAGATTTGAACCCATGACCTCTTACTTGCTTATTATATGGTGTATTACAGCCACTTGAGCTATAGTTGTTTCTTGTCTCAATCACCTTTTTAGTTTAAACTGTATTTTCATAACACTATTTTTACAAATTTTTTTGCTATTAATTACCTATGATGAGAATTAAATACTAATTCTTAACCACTTGTTTTTAAGTAAACAAATACTTATATAAACTATGTTCAGTTTTCAAACAAATACTAAGAAAAGTTTATATTCAAAATTATTTGACAATGTCATCTAACAATGATTCTTACAATTCTGAAAACTCTCGTTTATCGTATACATCTTCGGACGATGATTCCGATCGTATTCCTGAAAACGGACCCTATCCTATTTTTCCCTTACCTAACCATGTCCTTAAATTCTCTCCTTCCCCGGATAAAGACCCCCGACATGGCTGGAAACCATGGGAGAACACTCATACCGGTTATACACCGGAAAAGAAGAAAGGCAAGAATGCTATAGTCATATCTCCTTCAACTAAACATAAAATAGATGAGATACACCACTATCAACAGCAACAAATGGATCTACAAAAGGAGTTATACTATGAACAAAAAGTTACGGCAAGACGTTTGAGCTTCCAAGAACGGATGGCCATAAAAATCTGTTCGTCAAAAAAGGAAGACATTGTTAAACCCACATCTAGACCCACAACCTCCTCAAATCCTGCTCAATCACCAGTAGCTCCTACGTGGTCACCTATAGAGAATGTTCCATCTCCAAATTCGTGGGAATGTCGATAATAACAACCGGTGGCTAAGCATTCTTTAATATATATATATATATATACATACATATATATATATATATATATATGTGCTGATTTTCTATAAGTTGTATTAATATCCTTCAAAAGTAATAAAATTTCTCTTTGTACAATTTTTTTAAAACCAAAACAAGCATATCTGGGCAGAAAAACAGGGTCGCTCGACCGAAATCCTGAGTCTGTCAGCCAAATCCTTCCCAAAAGTTTCTTTTGTTCATTTAACAGAGTCGGTCGGCCGACCAGACATTTCGGTCGACCGAACGACATAAAACTGGTGCTATCGGTTACAAATTTTTAACCCACCCATTCATTTTTTACTTACCTCTTCATTTTCTCTTTCCCAATTTCAGATTTTTACCTCAGATTCCATTGAAAATTTATCAAATTTAAATGCCTCCTAGAAAGAAAACTAAATCTACCGGTGCTTCTTCATCAACTCCAGTGGATTCTCAAATAGCCTCATGGCTTCTGAGTGATAAAGCACTAGAAAGATGGATAAAACTTCAAGATGCCAAGAACTTCGAGGAATCCTTCGTAAGTTATAACGATTTCTCTTCTTACAGCATTGAAAATGACGCAATTGAAAGTGGGCTTGATACTTTTTTTGACCATAGAAAGAACAATTCGAAAATTAACCACATTATGATCAAATTATTTCTTGCTAACCTAAACCTTGTTAATCCTCCTAGAAATACCGAAAATTGTGTTTGGACGTCGGTATGTGGTATGGAAATTTTCCTTTCACTAGATAGAATAAATCATATTTTGATGCTCGGCCGGGTGGAATATCATTACATGATGTGGATTGCAATGTAATGAGACGCGACCAAATAAACCATCTCTTTTTTGAAGATGATGCTATAGATTTCAGACAAACATCATCTCTTCGACCAAAAGCTAGACTTTTTCATTATTTCATGATGAAATCCATTGTTCCAAGAGGCGGATCCTACCACATAGTGTATCCTGAAAATTTTAAAGCTTTATATGCTATATGTGGGAATATACGAGTCAGTTGGGTACAATTACTTATGGATGAGTTTCTCTCATTTAATCAAGGCAAGATGCTTCATATTTATTATGGAGAATATATAATGAGATTAATCAACAACTCAGTCTCACATGCTCTAGAATCCGAAACTACCAAAGTTCATCATTTTGATTCAAGGACCATTAAATTAATGAAGTTGCCAGATGCTCCACCAACACTTATAAAATTTGATCAATGGTGTGCTACTTCTAGAGATCAACTACGCCGTAGCCATTTCACACCACATCCAACCACTCATTCTACGGAACGCTTAATTCGCCAGTCCACAATTCAAAGACCAACACCCAGACTTAGTACATAAGATGCTATTGATCTTCAGGCTCAAAATCAATTAGTTTTAGATGCCCATCTACAGAAAATAGACGGAAGATTCAAGAAAATCAAAGGATTCTTTATTAATCTTTGAGATGCGTTATCATTCACTTCTAAAGCCGGTGCCTCTCATCTTGCTCCTAGAAAAAGACCAGCACCTAATTTTTCTTGGTCAACTTCGTAAAATACAAGTTCAGGTACATCAGGAACTCATACTTCTCATACTCAGCGTCGTGGTAAAGAACAAGCTCCTCCTGATGAAAATATTCGTCCAGAATTTTGGGATACCGAGACGGTGAGGAATGATCTTGTTGGATTATTTCTGTTCTGTTTTTATTGTGAACAATATTTCTATTTTATGCTGTGTTAAGTAATGTATCATTAACTTTTTATTTGTTTTCGGTATGTACGTTTAATTCTATGTTCCTAAATTTGATACATGATTTCTTATTTTTTTTACATTTTATGCATCATAAGTATTTTTTTTGTCGATGACAAAGGTGGAGAAATATAAGGAAGCTAACAAGTTTTTGCAGAAAAGTCGCCATAAATTCAGGGGGAGAATTACAATATATACTACTTCGTCACCTAAGTATTGTCATCAATCACGAAGGGGAAGAATGTTGATTCATGGGTTTTTGATTCATGACACAAGCTTCAGAGATCATGTGACGAACTACAAAGAGAATATTATACAAAGGCGACAAAAAGAGAATAAAAGTATATTATGTACTACAAAGGAGACAAGACTACAATCCAGAGATTAGTATTAATATTTTATTATATTGAGTCTTAGAATATTGTTAAAATCATTCCTCATGTAGTCACACAAACATACAAATAGTTGTATATTGTTTTATACTTGAAAAAATATTATCTGTGCACATAACATCGGGTCGGTCGACCGGCCAGAATTTTCGGCTGACCGAACCTGTTGTTAGTGCATAGATATGCTCTATTTTCTGCACGATTTTAAACTCAGCTAACCGGCCAGAATTTTCGGTCAACTGACCCGAAAATAACGGCTATTTTTCTCAAGAGTTGCGAACATTCGTGAAGAGGAATCACCTTCAATCCAAGAGATATGGTCACAACCTTTGATTGAAACTCTTCATGAAAGATTGTAACTATTCTACAACTATATAAACATGTTTAATTCATTCCTACAATCATCAATTCTTGTTTATAATTCTGAAATCTATTCTCTATTTATTTCTACAAATAAAACATTCATTCTCATTCAATATCGCTAGAATCTTGTAATTAATTTATATTCTTTGATTCTACGAGATTATCCTCCTTCTAAATCTTCGCACACACTACATATTCTTGAGGATTTGATTATAGGAAAATTATACTATCAAAAGACAATCCATGTTATTCAGAACACACTCATCAACAAATTATTTGTATTAAGTTGAAGTCCTCTTCGACTGTTGAGGCTGAAAAATTCGTATTCGGCTGCTTAGGTGTGGTATACCTATTCCTCCGGGTTAAGTGAGGGGTTTAGTCTAAATCCAGAGGATATTCTGGGACTTGACGTAGAACGGGAAGTTCGAACCAGTATAAAAATTCCTGGTGTGCTTACTTTAATTCTTATTTTACTACTATTATCAGTTTCCGCATTTATATATTATATTACACGATCCTTAGTACTGCACGTACACTTTCAATGTCAAACACTTGTCCATACAAGTTGTCTAGGAAGAGGACAAACCGAAAACATTTTCCCTGCTACACCTCGTTTGGGAATCTACTTTAGAATTAGTAGCGAGTAGTCCTTGTATCGAAGATTCCAAATGAAGATACTACTACCACCGTATATATGATATGGGAATTTCCCTCAAGGATTAGCGGAAATTAGCTCTACATTATGAAGATATCCATCTTTAAAATCATTGTCTCCAAATTTCGAACACGTATATTGGTTCAAAGTGGTTTTCGGATAGGAATCATCCATATTCGCCCTATTTTATTAGAATCAATTATCGATAAAAAGAGGTCTAATATTGTAGGTGATTATTATTCCATTAATCGATATAGTTTTCATCCAAGTAAAATGTCTTCTTGAGATATATATCTTTAAAACATTTCTTTTTAGTGTATATGGGATGTTAAACTTTTCTTTAACTTTAGAAATATCATATTATCACTTTTAAATTACTTAGAATGCTATTTCCATTCTTTTATGGAGATTTTATGTTAATTATACACAATACCAATTTCCATATTCAACCCGTACCACTCGTCAAATAATGGTGAAATCACCTTTTAAATTCACATGAATCGTATAAGTTCCCTCCTCAGATTTTAGTATGCATTTTATCTTCTGGGAAAACTCTAAAAAAAATTATCTTTGGAAAATGTGGACAAGTAAATCAAATTTATTATCCCTTCCATCGGGCTAGTCTGGAAAGCTAGAGCGGAACCCAGACATTGGTTGTCGAAGCTCGGGTCTAGAGACTTCCTCTTTGTCACACATAAGATGTTCTAGTTATTTGATCAATTCTAAACTCTTTGGAATACTTCATTTATTATGAAAAAATATTTATAATGATTTGAGAAGAAAATCCCAAGTTTAAATCTTAATTTCAAAAGTTATCGAAAAGTGCTGCGAATAATGTTTTTTTAAAGTTTCTTTGATCAAAACATTAACTACATTCCACATATGTCCATTTTTATAAAAAAAATCCATTTTCAGACAATTTAATATATTTATAGAATTAATTCATATTTTTAAAGATTTAAAAATATTTATTTTAAAGATTTTAGCATTTTGGTTTCTAAATTGCCAAAACGCGACGTTTTTGAAAACTAATAGGGACATATCTCAGACTTTACCAAATGAAACCTTGATTTTGTTTTTCGTGTTTTTGAAAAGTATATTTATCACGGTCCAAAAATTCTTATTGCAAAAAAGTCAGACCCGTATTCCATTCTACACGTTCATTTAACTTTAAAGGTCACGAAATCGTAAATTGCCAAAAAGTGACGGCTTATTTTTAATATTTTCCAAACTTTTTTAAAATTTAGCGAAATGATTTTTAATGTTTATAAACTGTTTATAAAGCATTATACTATTTTTAAAAGGTTAAATAATGCCATACATACCTTTCATTTTATTTGGAAAGTGATTCCTTGGTGTAAATTTGACGTGTATCATACCGTGAATCATTTAAAAAAATATCATTAGCATCTAAAACATGATGATCAAACATATAAAACATCTATATCAAACATATCATATCATCATAGATTTTATAAAATAAATTAGTATAGGTTCTCGCTTGATATCTTTTTGATCTAACTTTCAATCAACTATAGCTCCGCTATTCCAAAACAAGAGTTTACAAATCTTGCATTAAGACTCCTAGAGGTTCAGTGTTAGGCTTTCAAGGATGGTGGAATGCTTGGATGAGCATGCCTAGGTAGGAGAAGAAGGAGAAGATCACTAACTCAATCTCGAACTCGAGGTGGTATGTCTTTCAATATTTTATGACTTATTTTGACATAACATCCACACTATAAATGAATTTACCTAAGATGCTATGGAAGCCATTAATCTAGAGGAGTGGGAAGATGAAGAAGCTTAAGAAATGAAGGGAAAGGAGTGTGGATGAAAGTGAGGATGAATGGATTGTAAGTATAAGGAAAAAATGTGAGAGAAATATCATGATATCTCTTTTTCCACACATCACCATTAATCATTCTTCTCCATCATCCACATGTCTGAACCATAACCCACTATGTGTCATACCCATATGTGTACAAATGACGGAGAGTTTGCTTGTTTTGGTTAGGAAATATCACGATATTTGTAAATAAATATCATGATATTTATATTATTTTTCCATTAGTGCATAAGAAATGTAAATGTTAATTTTTAAGTGTTTTCATATGTTCATGGATGCAATATGTGTATATGTATGTCATATATAACCAATAACGTTGCACAACTTCTCTACGTCAAACCGTCACGAATTCCGATTTCAATTTTCGATCATATTTTCACTTCTTAGTTAATATATATATATATATATATATATATATATATATATATATATATATATATTAGTATGAATTCTTATTGCTATTTAATAATCCAAAAGGGCTCATTTTATTTTAGAATAATTATTAAATCATTTAAACCCAATTTAAATTAAAAAATCGATTATTTTAAAATGATGATATCATTGATGATGTCATAAAAAAATTATTCTCAAAAAAAAAATTCATACATATTCTTACTTAAATGTATAAATAAATGTATTTATCCAGACTCGTGCACGATTTCTGTAGTTTATCGATAAAATAATTTTCGATCACTTTAACGATATTTCCCAAAGAGTATATTTTTTAATTACTTATTCAAAATAAGATTGGCATTATTAATCATTTTTTAAAACAGTGTGATTTGTGCTATAAAACCTTATGTTTGAATATTTTAAAATTAGATATTATTTTCCAAAGTGATTAATTCATGGGTCGTTACATAACGGGAATTTTATAATTTATAATTAATGTTTTACAAAAGGAGCTACAAATATATAGTGTTTTATAAATGAATTTTGTAAAAAAGGTTTATAAAAGGAATAAGACCCTATTTCCACAAATGATTATTTTAAATTACAGTGCTATAGAAAATGTCTTTTCTATAATTAACACCAAATTTCGAGGTATAGAAACTCATCATTATCCTGAGAATTAAAAATGTTTATTCAGACAATGATAGTCTTCTAGCTTATCCAGTTTCATTGTCAATTAAGCGATAGTACCGTTTAAAATAGAAAAGTGGTATTAAGTATATTTTGCCTAGTTTCTATACGATCTATTTACTTACACAAAAAGAAAAGTGTTTTGGGTTCATTATTACCAACGTTTTGAATAACATTTGTTTTAACAAAATTAAATGTGGTATTTGGAAATGGAATCTCCCTAAGATTTGTAAATATACTTACCATTGAGAGAAGTATATGGGTACATTTTCTTAGTACTGGAAAGATAGTGTTTTTGAATATACTTATATTGTTGATATAAGTATATGGAAATGGTTTTCTTTCTACGTTTATAAGTGAAATTTTTGTGAGTATACTTATACAGTTGAGATAAGTATATCAATATTTTTTATGTATTGGAAAGTGTATAGAGCATATGTTAATATATCTTTGTAAAAATATTGTGATACAAGTATTTACAAAGTGGACCTAATTAATGAAACGATTAATTAAAGGGGCTTAGTGGTTGCTTCGTGCTTAACCATGCTTGGTTAAATATCTAGTTGAATTGTCTGTTATTTGATAGTTAAATAACCGATTATCAAATCTTGACCAGTTTTTAAACCATATGTTGGTTCGGAGAGACCGGGATTAGACATATCATTCAAAAACCACTTCGAACCGGCATAAGCATTCTAATTAAAGATATCTTGATGATGAGAGAATCGATGATGAAGTTCTCTGAAGTGCAATGGCTATTTGCTACTATTTCTGAGGGTGATTCCAAAATCGATAAAGTATATGTAGTTCCTTCTGTTTATTCATATCCTTAACAACTTGTATGGATGAGTGCTGGCACTATGTGTTGCGTGGAGGGCAGTGTTAGCATTCCAAGTTGGATTTGCTAAAAAGTAAAATGCGGCCTCTAGCCTCACCATTAGGGTATTGTCATCAACCTTCTAAATTATTATTTATGGATCTGGTTGTGCAAGAGAGATCTTGAAAAAGGTTGCAAAGCAACCGAGATGATGAAATACTCAGTACTATCCGATAAGGGGTCGGCCGATCTTGCCATGCGTGGGGTCCATGTGAGGCCCTTGGTGCATTTTAACTAGAGATTTACAATGACAAGCGTACCTTAGTAGCCTTGTCATTGTTAGAATCAATTCTCTAATAAGCTCCCTACGAATTTAGTTGTGCCTAACTATGCTAATACGTAAGATGCAAGTATTCCAGCTATATTCATGATTTAATTTAAACCCTAGACAATATTATAATATCACTGGATTTGTATTAAAAAAATGGTTATTGTAAGGTAAAAACACATCCGTGTTTATATGCGGCATGGTCTTATGAAATACCATTATTTTGAAAGGTTTTCAAAACATTCAAATCCATTTCAAGTGTGTTTCTCATGCTGGTTTACCAGACTTATCCGAGCATTATTTTCTTATAATGCTTGAGTCAGCCAGAGCATGTTTTCCTTATTTAGCTTGGATGCTTTGGAGCTTTAGGAGACAAGTTGGATAACTCCAAGATGTACTCATGTATATTTTATTTTCTACTGCATTTGTTAGTTGTATTTATCAGCAATTATGAGGACAGGTTGTTATAACTATAAGGGTTGATCATTAGTTAGTTAACTCTGATTTATATATGTATATTACAATTTTTTAAAGATCTATTTCATATTACATATTACTGGTCATGATGTAAGATTTTTTTTGTCTTTTCTTTCTTTTTCCCTAACCATCTGTCTTTCTGGTGCTTGGATGTTTGAAGCATGAATACTACGGATGTATTAGTGTCTAATTTTTATAGTTTAAAAGACGGGTCATTACAATAGACATAAAATAGCAATAAATAAGAGACATCCGTATTTATAGTGGTTCAAGTGATGTCATGTTAGTGTATATCCATTTTGGGTGGGAGCCTTTATTAATATAGAAGGAGAGTGAGATTGATTACAATAGTTTTCTTCGAAGAATTTATTTTGTGCATATAAGAGATGAAAAATAGTAATGATGGAAAAAACTAGAACAATTAATGGAATCCCTGCCACGAGATTCTCAATTAATTTAACCCTAACCTTCTCTTTTATAGTACAAGAGGCGTACAACAAAATCGACGAAAATGCCACTGTGTTTCGATCTTTAGAATTCTCTTGAAAGTCTTCGTTTTAGCTGATCATTCGACTCACCACAATCAAATGATTGACCGATCAACGAAATCAAAAATAACATCAGTTAAACAGTCAACTGATTGGAAGTTATTTGTTTGCTAGCTCCTAATTCAATTGGTTTCCTTCCAACCATCTTCTGATTTCAACTAGCAACTCTTGGAATAACTACAGTTTTCGTTATATGAAATCGGTCTACTTATGAAATTCCATCAATCTACTAGTTTGCTATTCCAAAATTTCCTCCTTCTTTGAACCACAATATCACTTTCATACAAGCGCCAAATCACTATCCTTTGGAAATCATATACATCCCTCTAAATTCTAACCAATATAGCATCACAAAATTCAACGTGTTTATCATAAAAGTGCTTAAATCAAGGGAAATCATAATAAAAGGGAGACATCATCGAATTAAGTTTTGGGACTGGGGTTTTTTAATTCATGCATCATTGATGAAATTGATCAAATGGGGTTATAGAGCTCGACAAGTGGAGTCGAACAAGGGTGGTCAAAGGTCCAATGCTTAATGTGGCGTTGGAATTTGGTTTTCGAAATCTACAAAATCGCGCTAATGGCAGACGAGATAGGTGGAAAAACCATCGTAGTTGGGTTTGGGGATGGAAATACGATGGCCGTAGGTATGCTCGGTGGAGTCAATTTGGTCGGAGATGGCTAGTAGGAGTGGTCAAAGATTGGGGTGTGGTCGATTTTTGGTGGGCTGGAACAGTGGTGTGTTACTTGATAACTTTTGATAAATCAATCAATTCAATTAAAGAGAGAGAAATGAAAGGTTTTTCTCTCCAATTAAAGATAAATCTTCCTTTAGCTGATTGGATACGTTCTAGAGAGAGAAATGAAACGTTTCCTTCTCTAAATTAACTTTAACCAGCAAATATTATACACATAGGTGTATTTGGTGCACTCATAAATCTAAGTTTTTATAAATAAAAAAATAAAACATAGTAAATAAAATGAAGATTTTATTATAAATACTAGATCGGTTTCAATATCCATTTACGCTTCATAGAATTAATTAAGATCAAAATGGAATTTTTTTTTGAATTCATCTATTTAACCGGCTTTTGACTAGTTCAGTGCCTTCACTTTTATATTGATTATAAAAGATGTCTGTTCAAATCCAATATTAAGAATTAAAAAACCAAACTATAACTATTTTAACATAATACATCATTAACGATCATAAGTTCGTTGTTTACTGGTAGATTTTAGAAATACTTTGGTATATTCGTCGTTCTTTCTTATAAACATATGTTTTTTTATTTTAATTTATATTCAAAATATTTGTTTTTTAAAATGTTTGGTCAACTTTGATGCTTATTGATGATGCTTTCGTATTATTTCTTGGATCCTATCGAATCCCAGAAATTGAGTATTCCTTCCATCCACTTTAAGGCACTTTGGTTGTTATCTGCAATCAAATTATTCTAAATCTAGAATTTCTATTTCAATATATATATATATATATATATATATATATATCAAAACACAAAACCATATCTAGTGGTAACTTTGTGAGTAAAATCTGAATTAATTTAAGCATGTTGGATGATGATTATTCCGATCCATTGGTCTTTTTCCCAGAAACTTTTTGCGGTCAATAGATCATATCCTTCGAGTACCACTATCAAAATCATATTTTGATAACATGCATAGAATCCTTTATGAATTTGGTCATTGTGCATATAGCAATGTCAATACCCTTAATAGATTATTTGACAGTGGAGAAAGTTCTTTTCTCGACATTGATATGAAATCCATAGTTTCTCTTTATGTGTGAGAGTTCTTAATAGACGCTCTACATGTCTATTTTAGCTTGGTTAATTTCATTTCATTATTCGTAATCAATTTTACCTTCGGATTGTATCCTAAACCATTTTACTGCCAATAATCTCAAAAGGAAATTCCTTGACCTTGAAGTTAGCGATTCTTTAAACAATAATTGTTTCTTAGTATAACTAACTAGGCATTCAGAAACATTTCATAAAATGCCTTTGTATATATATAAAAGCAATTCAGTTCTGAGTTAACGAAAGTTCATGTTCATAACATGAGTTGCTCAAATAATATTGGCCTTTCTCAAACTACTTTGGGTGACCCACACAAGTTCCCTCGTGAACAAATATTACATGCAGCTTATCGACTTACGCAACCTGTCAATTCCTTCACCTAGGATATGTTGGAGTTTATTATAAACTTTTATCTTGTATGATCTCATAAAACTATGTTTTAGATGAAATCAATTTTAACATATATAATTACTCTTAAGTGGACATCCTAACAGAAAGAAGTAAACCTAACTTCATTAATTATCAATCATTCTTTGTGCAACAAAATTTGATTACTCGTTACACCTTATCGATACATCATCATTATTATAGGGCAGAGTGAGTTTTGAGATGGAACCTTATTTATTTTAGGTACCTTTGGAACTTCTTTCCAATACACTCACTTGTTCGATCAAATTGAATTCCTTTTATTTCTTATGCATATAATTTTTACTAATTCCGTTTTTGTATCATATGACTTGGAACTTCATACATATATATGTATCAATCCAAAGAGTTCATTAACTCTTTTGTCACTCCTACTGAATGGGCGCTTTATCCATAATGATATGAGATACAATTAAATTGGTGATCCACAATCATACGATTAATGAATTATTCCTAGTGATATGGCTTAGACCATAATTCCAAAATAGTTTTAAATTTTTTAGATACTTTATATTTTCTAATGCATCATTTTGTCATAAATACTAATATTAACGACTTATTTTATAATGAATATTCATAATATTCATATAAATAAAACTATATCTATTACCAATTAATAATGAAAGCAATACCCATTTCATAAGTAATATTTTGGTATATATGCAAGAACAATTTGTCGTAACTTGATGCATCCACTAAGAAGTGTTATATGGTATGCTCACATTATTTCCACCATTAATATAACAACGTATAAAATACGAAGCTCTATTCAACCACTTATTCAGAAATTTTATTTGCTACACTATAATAAGTTTATAGTCGTGAGTTTTAGATCAAATATCTTGAACTCAAAGAAATAACTTGCATAGAAAATAATTTGCTACATGAAATACATATGGAATAGAAATTCACATTTCCCTTTCCATATTAAGTAACCTTCTAATATTTTATACAATTCTCATTTCCAATATCTCTTCATAAAGCAAAGGTGACTATTCATATCGCAACTATGCCATAATTACATCCACTCTCGTTCATTACCTCTCCTTTCCAAATGGTCAAACCATTCAAAAATGAATTTCTAGGTAAATCTTGTAGCTCTTAGTCTAGAGTTATTCCTAACATAGTAAGATCCTTGGTGTAATCAATTGTATTAAATAAACAATCTCACGTTTTGGTTTACTTGCTTACACCTAACATAATTTTTATTGTAATCACTCTTCACTTCTCATTGGAGATCGAGTTCAGCACGGCCATATCTACCAAATCCTTATAAGTTTCACCAATAGGAATATGAATAATGGCTAAATCCTGAAGAGATGATTCAGCCCCTTTGCAAACTTCAGAGCTTTCTTGTGAGGGGTATTTATCAACTCCATCCAAAAGCTAGCCAAGTCATTGAATTGATTCACGTATTCCTTCACCAATATCTCATCTTGCCACAAAATGTTTGAACTTCTCCCGCTATACTTCCTCCTTTTCTATAGAAATAAATTTCATCTCAAATTGTCTTCCAAACTATCCCTATGTAATCCCTCCATCATCAGACTCTGCCGCCACTATATCCCATAAATTTAGAGCCTCTCGCTGTAAATGCCATGTAGCATGATGTCTCCTAACACCATCTTTAAGACAAATTAATCCAAAAATCTTGTCATAAGTGCAGGTCCATGACTTCGAGTCTACGTATGACTCGGACTCTACATACGGCTTCCCTCCTAGACAGGCAAAATCCTTACATAACTTGGCGAAATCAACGGTAGGTGGTTGGGCTGGAACTACACCTAGCATCTGCTCTATGTATTCCTTACTAGGGTTATGCTTTCTTGTCCTCTCATTTGCAAATACCGATGGAACCAAATTAGGGCGTTCAATTCCAAAATCTTAGCTGCATCACCTGAGTCACAACTGGCAGGATCTCTCATCCTTTCTATTTATAATATGGGAATTTAGCAGTATTTTTCCACTTATAGTTTTGGCAAGAATAAGTGAAAGAATTTACATTACATATATATATATACACACACACTGAAAAGCTTTTATCTATATATATACGCACACACTCTGGAAACCCGTTTTGAAAACCTTTTTGGAAAACTTTTGAAGAACTGTTTTCGATAAACATTTCAAATAGGTTCTCTCAGGAGCCCCTAATCCCTAAGGAATTTCAAACCTAGGCTCTGATACAGCATGCGATAACCCGTACCTCCTGATACATCGATCCAAAACCTAAGGTGATTTTCAGACTCGCATTAGTGCCAAGAATTATGAGCTATCTAGTTATTAAACATTCAATTAAAAAAATATAAAGGATAAAATCTAATACATTTTACACTTTTAGATCTCACAACGGAAGACAAAAAAATATAAGTATAGAAAATAGTCATCTCGGAAAATATCTAAAAAAATAATAGTCTCAAAACAATACATAGTCAAATCCACAGTATATAAAAATACATCAAGTAGTCTAATACAATACTAAATATGATAAATAGTGCATGGAGAGTAATAGGAAATGAAGAGCAACTCCAATTCCAAGCTCGTCCCTCCACACACAAACTTCTAAGCCTATCACCTAGTACCCTATACTCTTATGGTGGGGAAAAGAAAGGAAAGGGGTAGGTTAGACAAAAGTCTGATGAATGAGTTACGTCATTAATATACGGTGATCTCATGCAATTGACTTCAGCAATACTCTATGTGACCTAGGATGTCTTACAGGTGTCCGTGAATTACTTGTTTCATTTATCTTAGGGAGTATAATCTTAAACACGTCGATATTAATAACTTATGAAGGCTTATACTTAGGGTAGAACAACTAATCGAACCTCTAAACAACTAATGATCAAGCAATATCTATCGGAACTATTCCAACATACGAGTATCCTATAGTTTCAACGATCTGACCACGTTTCCCACATTATGGCTACACATATGATATTTACGCATTAAGGTGGAGCACATATTGCCGGCTCGTGCTAAACATTAAGGCCTATCACATCTATTTCTACCTCTCAATGGTAACGTAACACCTTTTATCACATTGTGCCAAGATCCATCAATAATACAGTAACACGCTGTGCTTATAAGTACGAAGGAACTTCCATTAGTGTCGGGACATACACTCCATCGGGCATCATCATCAGTGTTACGCGTCTATCATAAAACCTCATGTGAGTGCAATTTGTGATAGAATGGCCCAGTCGATTATCAACCCTACTGGATACATAGCATTTGTCCAGTCCTGTAACCTCCTAGAATCGCCAACATAGGGAATTAACTTTCTTAGCATTTCTAACATCCACACACATATATATATGACTATAGTATATACAACATAATATAATTATAACTTGGGCCTTAGGCTGAGGTTTAGGCCGCACTCATAAAATGCTAACTAGTCGACCACTAGTCACTAGAGCGATCGACAGCTTGCTATCTACCGGCTCCAGTGAACGGTCGACTGGTCTGGGTGTTAATTCTGGGTTAATTTAATTATCTTCTTCGATTGTAATTAATTGTCATCATTCCCAAATTCTGGAATATAAAATTACAAATTTCATATTATAGCAATTACATGAAACCAAACTTTCATATGAAATCTAAAGATTATAATTGCATAAAATCAAATTAAATTTCATACACAGTTTATACAATTTCAGTAATCAACTTAACCTACGTTTTGCATCGAAAAGGTCATAGCACTTCATACTTGACTTTATAAAAAGAGTATATCCTAAATCAATTCTTATTTGATAGATATATATCAATCTGAGCTAGAGTTATAATTACTACTAAATTCCTAATTTAAATAAACTATGTTTTATGATGACCGCCCTATATCAACGCCACAAAAAATAACATGTATAGTTTGCTGTAGTGCTGCCTAACCGATGTAGGACGACCTTCAAGGTTGTGGTAAAGTAAATCAAACACAGAACCTATTGTGATCTCATAATGGGTTGAATAAAATATAATAACAAACATTTCAGATATAATACAAATGAGGCAATAATAATTAAATGAATCACAGAAATCAGAGTAAATAGATCCATACAGTATACAATATAAGTGATATAATTATACGTCAAATAATAACCAATCAACAAACTGTCTCTAAGTAGTAAATGCACTTGTAATCTCTATAGTGCTGTGTAGTGGAATATCAAGCCATAATAAGTAAATTTAGTTTTATGAAAGTATGATTGGTACTCGAATCCATGCCACTTAGTAGGCCGAGAACTAGATCGCCCGTCATGGCTAATCTAGGTTAAAGATCACCCGTCATGGAGACAAAATCGCTCATCATGGAGATCAAGACCAATCATTGTCTGAATGGGTACCATGTATTACCTTTTCTTTACGATTACTCTCCTAACCCTCGAGTTTCAATTATCCTTTTTGAACATATCATATATAATAGAGCTCGTGTTTGAACTAATCTTATAACTCCCAATAGAAGTCATCACGGTTGGGATGACTCTCTATAATCATCATCCATAAAATATCGTCATTCATGCTATAACCTTCCTCCAATAGTCCTATAAATTTGACTCACGGTCCTTTACTTTATGTTAGGAAGTATAGTTATCCATTGTTAAAGCCATTATTTTCCATCATGTAATCATCATCGTCACACGCATCATCATCGTCGAAATCTCTACCGAACAAAATGGTTCGGTACCGATCCAACGGTTTCACACAACTAAATCATGCTCTATTACATAAGACTGCCTCTCAATGATCCATCACCTTTACTGATCGTTGCCTTATAGATCGTTACCGGTCCATTACCATTGATCCATGCCTTAGCCAATTTTCCCCTTCCCCTGCTTCATCAGCCCAATATCTATCGTGGACCAAGTAACCGTATGGATCGGCATCGTGGACCAAGTCATTCATGCTTGCCACAGCTCCTTTATTTATGATATTCCGACCTTCTCGTGCGAACCATCCACGCAAGCAAGAGACCTAAAGCGAACACTCATAGAACTTGAAGCGATCTAGCATATGACTCGAGCATACCTCGAAGCAACCCTCTACTGATCCATAGCCTTGAAATGACTATTGATACATCCAAAGTTCCATAAAATGAACTCCAAATGACTTGAAAATTGGAAAGTAGTCTTATAAGGCCTTCCTAGTTGCCTTATGTCAATCGTGCCATGTTTGGGTCGAGTCGACTCTATGAATCATTACCGATCAATCCATACCAATCCATAACTCGCTCCTAAAACTAAGTCAACATCTGATCAGTGTTTTTTAACTAAACTAAATATCACACAAACAAGGAATCGTCATACATAGTATATCTTAACAAGCATACATCCATATATACCGAAACGAAGCCTAAATCGAAAGGTAGAACCTCAAGAACAAAGGCAGAACCATAAGAATAATGGAGATCCATAGGAACGCCAATTTTACAAATCTTTTCCAAAATTTGAAATTTACTTATGTGATTAAAGAAGTTTACATATTTTAGAGTTTAGAAAATCATTTACAGACATTATTAAGCATCTTATGGTCGCTAATTAGTGAGTAGAGGCTTAAAACAACTCACTTAAATCCTAAGCAATCCAAAACAATCTAAGAAGGCATAGAATCAAAGAATCTAAAGTGGATCTGATATGATCTCCAACAGCAAATCTTTAATCCAAAATGTTAATCTAGCTAATCTTCCTCTAACGACAAGTCTTTTGCTAACTAAAGTAGGGTTTTAAGTTTACTTTTTGGATTAAAAGTGATTAATGGGGATTTCTCTCTATTTTTGGAAGTGTGAAATGATGGAGAGAAGTCCCATCACCACTTCCCTTTACTAATCCCAAAATGGCCTTTAAGCCTAACCACTAACTAACTAATTACCATTAAGCTGTCCAAAATCAAGTGAAACTTCAGAAATACATAACTCCATAACAGTAAGTCCGTTTTCTATTACGACCACTCTACAAAAAGAGAAACTATCATCTCGACCTAATGAAAGAAGTTTCTGGCCCTAATTAGGTATTTGTTAAAAGTTATAGGTCATAAAAGATATTCAGGGTCAAAATCGTATGATAGAAATTCTATGGATGGAAAATGGCTCTAATGGTCATTTTTCAAAATAATAGAATTGTACGACCTTATATAATTATAATATCAATATTCTACGATCCTCAAGATACATTGAATATGGGTCTTTATATTCTCCCATATTTAGGAATTTTGCCCTCGAAATCCTAATCAAAAATCAATAAGGTCTCAAGCCTAACAACTATATACAAGCATAGTTAACCATCAAACATACACGCACAACAAAAAATGAAAAAGGAGATACCCAAATCTGTCCTAGCATATAGGACACAACATTAGGTATACTCAATGATATTATAAATGAGAATAGAAATGATAAGTAGAAATTCTCGCCAAGTAAAGAGCTCTGGATAAGCTATTCTCATACTCTGCTCGGTCTCGTAAGTGTAATCTCTTTATCTTTCCCTCCACTAAACCTACACCAACTTCACCATCTTCCTTCTAAGCTGCTTTGTATCACGTCCAACTATATGATTATGCTTACAAGGTCATGAAGCCTTTGGTTCAATCTCGATATCATCTAGTTGATCTGGTGCGATTATTATACCTAATTCATGCATAAATTTCCACAAATAAGAAATGAGGAACACATTGTGCACTCTCGCCATTTTTGAAGTAGGTCGACTCTGTAAGCAAGGTTCCCAATCATTTTTAGTATCAAAAAAGGACTTACGAATCTCGATACCAACTTTCCATTACTACCGAACCGAATAACATTTTTTTGTAGGTAAATTTTGACAAATACCCTATCATCGACAGAGAACTATAGATCTCTACCTCTCTTGTCAGCATAGCTTTTTTGTCTGTGGTGAGCAACTTTCATCCATTGCTAAATGATCTTGATCTTCTCTGAGGTTTATATAATCATACATGGTCGTAGTATCAGTTTTTCGTTAGCTTCACACCAACAAGAGTGAAGGTTGCATGGTCGACCATATTGGTGCCATACCTACATTGAACTGATAGTTATTGTTGTATGCGAATAATGAGATGCAAGTGATTATCCCACGAGCCTCCAAGGTCAAGTACACAAGCATGCAAGAGATCCTTTGAGATGCGATTCACTCTCTTGGTTTTGCTTTCAGTTTAAGGGTGATAAGACTTACTTACATATAACTCTGTCCCCAACGCCCCTTGTAAGCTCTTCCAAAACCCACTAGTGAACAACGAATCTCAATCACTCATAATGCTCTTCGACACACCATGGAATCGTACTATCAATTTCACATACAATTTGACCAGTCCGGCTACCATTCTACTTGACTCGATGGGTATGAATCGAGCATTCTTGGTCAATCGATCGATCATGACTCAAAAGCCAACGTACCTTGCTTTAATATTCGGTAGTGCATCAATGAAATCCATTCATACTTGCTCCCATTTCCGCTCGATAACCTCCAGCGGTTGAATCAAACCACTTCGAGATGGATGCCCCAACATCTTTCTCCATACATTCCCAATAATAGGTCTGTTCATATACCAGTACATCTTATTATCGCCGAGATGTATAGTCAATCTTGAATGATGGCACTCTCGTAGCACCTCATTATTGAACCTATAGACATCAAGAAAAAGCAATCATCCATCCTTATAGAGCTAACCATCTCGTCAATTTCATATTATCCCATCTCTTCAGACTCTTCCCTAGCTTCAATCTTCGCAATGATATGAAATAATATGGCATCATGCCTTAGGATCCTACCGATTCACTCAGAGTAGGTCTGATAGTCAAGCATGCCAATATCTCTGGCTTTAGCTTAAATCTCGTTTAGAAATCATAACCGAAAATATACTCTAACTGCGTCCACTCTAGAACATAGCTCTCAAGATGGCTTGTCTTCTACTCAATGCATCAACAACCTTATTCCATTTTTCCAATTTATATGCAATATCAAGGTCAAAGAAGGATAGGAACTCTAATAATCGTTGTTGACTAAGGTTACAAACATTCTACGAAAAGAGGTACTTTAATGATTTATGGTCGTTGAGCAACTAGAACATCTCTTCCAAAAGAGAATGCCTCCAGGTCTTCTGTGCAAACTCGATCGCTGCTAACTCCAAATAAAGAGTCAGCTATTTCTTCTCATATGGCTTCTGTTGTCAACTAGCATATGCAATAACTTTTCCCTGCTGCATCAATGCCATTCCCAATCTGATATCACAAGCATCAGTATATACCGTCATCCTTTTATTTCCACTCAGAACGGTCAATACTGGTGCAATTATCAACTTTTCCTTAGACTCACGAATGCATGTTCACATGTCGCATCCTAAGTAAAAGTATGATTCTTTTTTTCCAATTGAGTCAATGGTGCACCTACTTTAGAGAAATCCTAGATGAATCGTCTATAATATCTAGCTAACCCCATGAAACTTCTTACGTTTATAGTGTCTTATGGTCTAGTCCAATACTGAACTACTTCAACTTTTGCAGCATCCACGGCAATGCCCTTCTCGGAAACAACATGAGCTAAGAATCGCATTTCTCTCCTCCAAATTGGTGCTTTGAAAACTTTTCTTTCAGTCAGTGTTCTCTTCCACCTTATGCACGGTCCTTAGATGTGTCTTATGTCCCTTCTTCATCCATGAATAGATGAGAATATCATTGACAAACACATGCACAAACTTATTTAAATGACCATTGAGGACACGGTTTATGAGATCAACAAAGTGTATCAGTGCATTGGTTAGCCTGAATGGCATAACCAACCACTCACGGAAACTAAATGGCATACAAAACGCTATAATTGACACACTCTTCTTTACTACTCTCAATTTTTGAAATCTAAATCTAGGATACGATTTAGAAAAAATTCTAGCATTATGAAGCTGATCGAATAAGCCATCAATACACGGGAGTGGATATTTTTTCTTCCTTATCACTTAATTCTACTCATGGTAATCAACATACAGTCTAATGGAACCTTCTACCATCATAGCGAATACTACGGTGCTTCTAACTCAAATACACTTCTACGAATGAACCCTCATCGCAATAGGTCATACACTTGCATCTCAAGCTCGCACCGTTCTCTAGGTAGCATCCTCCTCAAAAGCATCACTATCGGTCTGCCATCTTTAACTAAATCAATATGGAATTCAATCTCTCTATATGGAGAAAGTCCAGTCACCTCCTCAAATACGTCAGGATACTCCCTAATAATAGGCACTAATGATAAACCTAATCTTATGGGATATCGACCTAATATAGAAAGCTAACCATCACCTCATTATCTGGTTGGCAGCCTAACACTACCGTCTGCCCATCATCTACCATTATCATCACCAATGACTTCTCATAATCCACCATCACTCCATATCTATGAAGCCCGTTTAAACCTAGAATAATACCAAACCCAACGAAACATAAAATTAAGCTATCACAATCAAAAGAACATCCATGACTTAACAAGACCAAACTAAGACAAATTATATGCAAGCTAGTAAAGCCAGCAACCAGTGCAACAAAGGTTGATCAAGGTTTTGGGTCTTAATCACAATATATGTAATAAATCACTAGATATGAAGAAATTTGAAGCCCCGATATCAAATAAAAGTCAAATAGCAGCATCAGAAATGCAAACATACCGTGAATAAAGATGGCCTTCCCCTTCTCCTTCACTGATGGAGCATTCGAAAAAATCAAAATGGCACTGATAACATATGCTTTCGCCATTTGCTTTTGCTTCAATGGCTCTAGACAGTCTTGAATATGCCTAAGATTATTGCGGTTGTAGCATTGCTTCTCCTCAGCTTTGTATTCATGACTATAGTGACCCTTCTTACGCAGTTGTAGAAAGTCGAAGTTGACTTGTGTTTGCACCAAAAATGGTCACAAACCCCAGTATCGTGAAAGCACCAAAGTATGAATATAAATCAGCAGTATTAATCACAGATCTAAGTAAACAACAAGCAACAATTCAGAAGTAATGAACAGAGACACAAAATTTATAGTGGTTCGGCTATCTCCGGCCTACGTCCACTTCAAAGTTTTATCCTTTATTGATTATCCTAGCTTGTCACAGACAATTACAGCAGTAGTAGTGGAGAATTTCGAGTACAATAGTTCTATTGAAGTGTAGAAATGAATCCAGCAGAGTCTGGACATCCAATAGCCAAAAGGTCCTCTTTCTATAGGCTCCAGGGGGCAATTTATAGGCGTAGGAGGCTGAGAGCGAGCTAAAATTTGGGGATGCTTCTTCTGGCACGTGAGTGGGCCCACGCGACCGACACCACCAAGTTTTGACTCAATCTGCGATCGATACGAAGCAATTTTGTATCCATCAAAAAATGATTCGATCAAGCTAAAACTTTGCGAGATTGTTCTTTACTTTGTATGCAAGCTGCTGTGAAAATTTCGTTGCATTTGGATCAACAGTTTAGGATATATGATCGACACGAGTTGATGTTCTTCGTAAGGCTGTCCAGTTCGAATCCATGGCTTCGTATCCCTCTTGTTTGACTCGATCAAGGCACATGCTTATCCGCTGACATGGCGCTACTTCCCAGGCCAGATCCTAAATTCGTGTCGAGTTGAAGGTTTCTTCCTTCGAATCATGCATGTCCTTCGCCGCTTTGAAAGCTTCTCCCCTTTATTCGTGGATTTCCTTTGTTCACATCCGCATTTTATGCTTGTTCATATTTGTAACATCATATGTTCGCACCCATCAATTCGTGTCCTCCTTCGTATCGACTCCAGGAGTACATTTCTTACCGCTTCCATATGCTCTGATCGATACGAAATGAGCATGGGAGTATCGATAAGATGTGGTCATGAAAATGGACACGAATCTCATCCTTGGGATGGATACGAGCGAGACCTTACCTGATGGATACGAACAATGCTTTACCTGATGGACACGAACAAGCCTTTACCTGATGGACACGAACAAGCCTTTACCTGATGGATACGAACAAGGCTTTACCTGATCAATGGGAAACCATTAAGTCGAGTCCATGCTGATCGATACGAACGATATCGATTCGAAGTCCACCACTATGCTCTGTCTCTGATCGATACGAATAGTATCGATTCGAAATGACAACAACCGATCGATGCGAAATGCATCGATATGAACAGACCGTTGCACGCTTGCTTACCAATTTGGGTGTGTTGCCATCGGGTCGATATCCATCTAGCCTTCTTATCTGATCGATACAAAATCATCGAGTCGAGTCCACACTGATCAATACGAATGAGACGCTGCTCCATGGATACGAACTGTCGGGCATGCGTGAACCATCTCTTTCCATCCTGACCGATACGAATGTCATCGAGTCAAACCAGAACCTAATCGATGCGAACTTCACCGAGTTGAACCTGTTCCGATCGATACGAATGGTATCGATTCGAACCACTATATGATGATCGATGTGAAATGCATCGATACGAACCGTGCCTTCCGCACCTTAATCCATCCATATCTTATGCATATGACCTCCGACCGACCTGAAATTTGAAATGTAACCTTCACTAGTCCTCATCATCACCTCCAATCGATTCTGCCTTGATCGGAGCTCGGCCAAATTTTAACGACATCGATTGCAGCCTTGCTTCCAGTCGATTTCCAATCCTGATATCCATCGTTCCTTGCTAATTCGTTGATATTCCAGCTTTGACCAAAAAGTGGGATAATATTTGCCCCCAAAAACATGCCTTGTGATAAGAAGGTGTTTTTTGAATAGTTCCGAATCCGATATCCGAAGTCCATAGCCATATCGTTTGACTATATCATCCTTGACCGTTCAGAGCCGATGCCCAATTCCAAATCCAATAACCAAAGCCTTAGCCAATTCCATATCCATCCGAACTCGACAACCGTGTCCTAATCCATCCTTATCCGATAGCCGATAACCGAATCCAGGACCTCTCCGGGTCGATATCCAAATCCATAACCTCTCCGGGTTCTCGCCAAGCGCAATCCACACCTGATGACCGTGGTCCAGTGTCCCTGGACATTGAGCTAACCTTACCAGGTTCTTGCCAAGCGTAATCCACACTTGACGACCGTAGACCAGTGTCCCTGGACGTTGAGCTAACCTCTTTGCGTTCTTGCCAAGCGTAATCCACACTTGACGACCGTGGTCCAGTGTCCATATACGTTGAGCTAACCTCTCCAGGTTCTTGCCAAGCGTAATCCACACTTGATGACTGTGGTCCAGTGTCCCTGGACGTTGTACAATGCCATGGCTTAAGTCCTAAGCCGAATCCTGGTCTCTTCGGACCCTTGTTGAGCATAGTCCATACTCAACGACCTGAAAATAATAATTTATAATATAGGGCCTAAGTGCTAGGCCGAATCCTGGTCACTCTGGATCCTTGTCGAGCATAGTCCATACTCAACGACCTGAATAAGTCAATTTACCACGTTCGGGCAAAGTGACTCACCCCTTGCCAGGCATAATCCATATCCGACGACCTTTCATCAAAAACCAGATAAAAATCCAATCAAAATCCAATCCAAAATCAAATCAAACCAAAAAATCAGAAATCCAAACCAATATCCAAAACAGAAACCAATCATCCAAACGAAAATCCAAAACAGAAAGCAAACAAAACCAGGAGTTCAAACCAAACTCCAAAACCAAACCAGAAAATCAAGTGTCCAATCCAAAACAAAAAATAGATTTTACAAACCATATCTTCGCGGTTTATCATCATTCAGAGCATGCCTAGGGGCTATCTCCGTCCCCATACATGTGTAAATGACTTGGTCGTTTGCCAATGGTTTGTTACTTATTTCATATTATCTAGGTCAATTGATAACTAGTCGACCATCATTCCTGGACCTCACATCATCATGGTGCGAGGTAGACGGTGGCTGCTCATGCTCCACCGCTGCATTCTGTGCCCCAACATACTCCCTTAGTTGTCCATTTCTCGCATGTTCCTCAATTTTGTCCTTTAAGTGTCTGCAGCTGTTGGTATCATGTCCGTCCAAATCATGGAAGAGACAGTGCCTTCCTGACGCCCTTTCCCGTTCAAATGGTTCTCTCCTAGCCGACCTTCGGTAAGGAAGGCGATTTCGAGTTTCCATGTATATCCGCTCCAGCGTCTCGTTTAATCATGTGTATGTGGAAAACTTTGGATCCTTCCATCGCTTTCTAGCCTTTCTTGAATCGTCATCCAGCTTTCTTTTTCCTTTATCCTTATCCGGGCTTCCGTTGGATGGTCCTCCACCCTCAGTCGCATTCACTTCCTTTAACTTTAAATCCACACATGCATCCTCTTGTCGGAGGAACCTCTCTGCCTCGTGATAGAATTCCCCAAGATCCAGTGGTGGGTCTCGTATTAAAGATACCTTAAAGTCGGAATCCACCCTGACTCCTGACACTGCGGCCATTAAATCCATCGATGGATCCGGCCGATCTACCGAAGCAACTGCCGTATTGAATCGAGTTAGAATAGCTCTAAGCGATTCATCCGTCCTTTGCTTTACCAACGTTAATGTCATTACGTTCTTTGGTCTCTTGATATGAACCTGAAACTGCCCCAAAAACGTATCTACCAATTCCCTCCAGGTCCTAATAGATCCTTCTTCCAGCTGCCTAAACCACATGGCAGCCAAGTCCGTCAAGTATAAAGGGAAACGTCGGGCCATCACTTCCTCCGATGCCCCCAGCACTTCCATATGTCTAGTGTATCTCATCAAGTGATCGGTTGGGTCAACCTTTCCATCATATACTTCCATGCTAGGTAGCTTGAACTTGGGTGGATTCTGAGCTATCCTGATTTCCTAAGTAAACGGACTCCTGTTCACTCCTTCCAAATCTTTATTGGTCAAACCTCCGCGCATAGTTCTCCTGATAATCTCAACTAATCCAGCATTGTCTGTCAAAGATTGCCCCCCATGCCCCCGAGGGAACTCCGGTATATATTCTTCATGCGGCTCACTGACGTTAGCACTCGCTTTAACCTGTTGAGCTCCATCCATAGGCCTTCCAGTATCAGATCCTATGGGTATGCCCCAAGCCTTTGTTGATTTCCATCTAGTTTTGCATTCTGTCCTCCATCGGGTTCCGCGACCCTCGTTCCTTGTCCTGCACTTGTAGCCGCCGTAGTTGGTCCAAGGTTCTGTGTTCCTACAGCTCTCATTTGTTCGAAGAAGGTTTGCATCATGTCTTGCTGACTTTTCAACAATCTCTCTTGCAATGAATTTGCCATAGCTTCCATTTCATCCCTGGTTATGTAAATGGAAGCCTGTCCTTCTCCAGCTCCGGAGGACGCTTCTTGTCTTCCTTCCTTTTGGCTTCTCTCATCTCTTTGTCTTCTCCTTGTCTAATGAGTCATTGTCTTTCAAATCTAAACTCTTCACTCTTTTCAAATCCAAACTTCAATCCGATGTAGCGGGTGCCAGTACTTCTAAGTGAAAGCACCAAAATGTTTACACCAAAATGGTCACAAACCCCAGTATCGTGAAAGCACCAAAGTATGAATATAAATCAGCAGTATTAATCACAGATCTAAGTAAACAGCAAGCAACAATTCAGAAGTGATGAACAGAGACACAAAATTTATAGTGGTTCGGCTATCTCCGGCCTACGTCCACTTCAAAGTTTTATCCTTTATTGATTATCCTAGCTTGTCATAGACAATTACAGCAGTAGTAATGGAGAATTTCGAGTACAATAGTTGTATTGAAGTGTAGAAATGAATCCGACAGAGTCTGGACGTCCAATAGCCAAAAGGTCCTCTTTCTACAGGCTCCAAGGGGCTATTTATAGGCGTAGGAGGCTGAGATCGAGCTAAAATTTTGGGAGACTTCTTCTGGCAGTGAGTGCGCCCACGCGACCGACCCCACCAAGTTTCGACTCAATCTGCGATCGATATGAAGCAATTTCATATCCATCAAAAAATGATTCAATCGAGCTGAAACTTGGCGGGATTTCCATTACCATGTATGCAAGATGCTGTGAAAATTTCGTTGCATTTGGATCAACAGTTTAGGAGATATGATCGACACGAGTTGATGTTCTTCGGAAGGCTGTTCGGTTCGAATCCATGGCTTCGTATCCCTCCTGTTCGACTCGATCAAGGCACATGCTTATCCGCTGACGTGGCGCTACTTCCCAGGCCGGATCCTAAATTTGTGCCGAGGTGAAGGTTTCTTCCTTCGAATCATGCATGTCCTTCACCGCTTTAAAAGCTTCTCCCCTTGATTCGTGGATTTCCTTTGTTCACATCTGCATTTTATGCTTGTTCATATTCATAACATCGTACGTTCGCACCCATCAATTTGTGTGCTCCTTCGTATCGACTCCAGGAGTACATTTCGTACCGCTTCCATATGCTCTGATGGATACGAAATGAGCATGGGGGTATCGATATGAAGTGGTCATGAAAATGGACACGAATCTCATCCTTAGGATGGATACGAGCGAGACCTTACCATATGGATACGAACAAGGCTTTACCTGATGGATACGAACAAGGCTTTACCTGATGGATACGAACAAGGCTTTACCTGATCAATGTGAAACCATTGAGTCAAGTCCATGCTAATCGATACGAACGATATCGATTCGAAGTCCACCACTATGCTCTGTCTCTGATCGATACAAATAGTATCGATTCGAAATGCCAACAGCCGATAGATGCGAAATGCATCGATACATAAAGACCGTCACGCGCTTGCTTACCAATCTAGGTGTGTTGCCATCGAGTCGATATCCATCTAGCCTTCTTATCCGACCGATACGAAATCATCGAGTCGAGTCCACACTGATCGATACGAATGAGACGCTGCTCCATGGATACGAACTGCCGGGCATGCGTGAACCATCTCTTTCCATCCTGACTGATACGAATGTCATCGAGTCGAACTAGAGCCTAATCGATGCGAACTTCACCGAGTCGAACCTGTGCCGATCGATACGAACGGTATCGATTCGAACCACTATATGATGATCGATGCGAAATGCATCGATACGAACCGTGCCTTGTGCACCTTAATCCATCCATATCTTATGCATACGACCTCTGATCCACCTGAAATTTGAAATGTAGCCTTCCCTAGTCCTCATCATCATCTCCAATCTATTTTGCCCTGATCGACGCTCGGCCAAATTTTAACGACATCGATTGTAGCCTTGCTTCCAATTGATTTCCAATCCCGATATCCATCATTCCTTGCTAATTCTTTGATATTCCAGCTTTGACCAAAAGGTGGGATAACAACTTGCTCTTCTTTCAGTCACCTTTATTTGAAACTAATTCCTCTTATTGTTCCACTTTTTCTTGCCTTCCCTACCCGATTGCGGCTTTGTCTTATCTTTAAGAGCAATAGCTTTTGACCTCAGATAAAGACTCTCATGCCTCAAAGCCTTCTCGGCTATCATCTCAAAAGCCTTGTCAATATGGCTCACTAGTTTCTCGCCTAAGTAGTCATCCAAGCCAATAATGAACTTCTCGTTCTTCTTCAATGGAGTGTTAATAAAGAACGTCCCATACTTTGACAGGGCATCGAACTCAGCAACATACTCAAAATAGTCATACATCCTTGCTTTAGATCTACAAACTTACGAAATAATATTGACTTTAAGCAGACGATATAAATTTCTCCTCGAATTTGGCTTTGAACTGGTCTCATATGAACTAATCCTCAAGAGTAGTGACCTTTATAGCATTCCTCTAATTCAAGGCTCGCCCTTAAAGCACTCTCACTTAAGAATTTCCCACCTTCTCGTGCGACCCATCCATGCAAACCATTGACCCAAAGAAAAAATTCATAGAACTCAAAGCGATCCATCCTATGATTCAACAAGCATCAAATGCAACACTCGTAGAACTCAAAAAGATTCATCCTATGAATCGAGCACGCCTCGTAGCAACCCTCTACCTATCCGTAGCCTTCAAATGACCACAGATCCATCTGTATCTTCAAAAAATGAACTCCAAATGAATTAAAACTTGGAAACGGTCTTATAAGTCCTTCCTTGTTGTCCCATATCTATCACGCCAAGGTTGGGTCAAGTCGACTCTGTGGATCATCACCAATCAATCCATACTGATTCATAACTCATTCCTAAAACTAAATTGCCATTGGTTGGTGTTTTTCAACCAAACAAACATCACACATTCAAGCAATCCTTATCGTAGTATAACCTAGCGAGCACAATTCCATAGATATCGAAATGAAGCCTAGATCTAAAGGTAGAACCATAAGAACGAAGGAGATCCATACGAACACTAATTTACAAATATTTTCCAAATCATTTGAAATTTAAATATGTGATTAAAAATGGTTTAAAACGTATTTTATAGTTTAGAAAATTGTTTAGAAACATCATTAAGCATCATATACTGGCTAATTACCGAGTAGAGGCTTACAACTATTCAACTATATCCTAAGCAATCTAAAAAAATATACGAGAACACAGAATCTATAGCAACTCCAAGATGGTCTCCAATAAAAAAAATTCAATCCAAAGTGCTAATCTTGGCTAATTAAAGTAGGGTTTAGGGTAACTTTTTGACAAAGAAATGATTAATATGGGATTCTCTCTATTTTTAGGAAGTGTGAAATGATGGAGAGAAGTACCATCAGTCCCATCCTCATGTCGATCTCGAGATGGGCTTTCGTCCTAACTATTAACTCACCAATTACACATTAAGCTGTCCAAAATCAAGTGAAAACTCAAACAGCCATAACTCCCAAACAATAAGTCTGTTTTCCTGTTATTACCACCATATCGAAAGAGAAACTATTATCCCGACCTAACGAAAATGGTTTTAGACCCCAATTCTTCTTCTATCAAAAGGTATAGGCCATATAAGATTTTCAGGATCAAAATTATCTGATATAAATTCTACGGATGGAAAATGGCACTTGTAGTCATTTACCAAAATCATGGAATCATAAGACCTCGTATAAAAGAAACATTAATATTCTATTATCCTTTGATATGTGGAATACAGGTCTTTACAATTTTCAGTTCAATTCGATACAATTCTAGATCAAATAAGGTATAATAGTATATCATCTTACTAATCATGAAGCCACTCAACTCAAGAAGATAACCCTTCCATTTGATATAGATCTTCCCTCAATTCGCTTTGATTTAATCTTCTTTAGTTTTCTACTTTCACTTTAATTTGATTTGAAGAAATTCGATATGAGGAGAAAAACAAATTTCAGATTTCAAGGAGACAATATTTGGACGTACGGTAGGTAAAGTAGGGTTTTGAAAATTAGCCTAGGATTGTATTTATAGTGGTAGAAAGCAATCATAGTCGCACGATTTAATAATATAAAAATCTAGGTCATCGGCTGCTCGAACCCTAGACATTTAACATGACAAATTGACCACTGTAGATGGAGGTCGTACAATGCTAGAGGTCGACCGATCCCAATCTAGGTGTCAATTGATTTCCTTACATAATATTTTTTTTCAATTTTGTCTATTTAATTATTTTCGACTCCATTAATAACTTGTCCATACTAGCTCCGTTTCAAAAGGTTATTTACGTAAATTGTACGAAAAAACGCTTTAAACACAGCTGTAAAAGTTTCGTAGCCAAATTCGAATGTTTTTGAAAAATCCAATTTTTTCTTATTATATTTAAATTTAATTTTTTTGTTGAGTTTTTAGTTAAATTTTAGGTGTGTCACATTCTACCCCTTAAAAAGGATTTCATCCTCGAAATCTCCGAGGATGAAAAAAAAATGTAATTCGTACGCATAGTAATCAATAATTACAACTATCTACTAATTGGTCAACCAGTAACAATCATTGTCTTTATTCTAATTTTTAATGCAATATGTACATGTAAGCATGCAATGCATATGAATCTACAACTTTTGGAAATGCCTATTTGTTGCATTTCCAATATTTAGAGTTTTTCCTGACATTTTACCCTTGAAAATTTATAACATCTATAACTATTGATAGAAGACAAATTGGAATTCAAGACTGCTTTCGTTGGAAAGATATGATGGTTTCTCTTTTCGTGGAGTGGTCATAATTGCAGTTTGGACATTCAAGCTAGGAGATATGGTTGTTTAAAGATTAGTGGTTTTTGGAGCACCTTAGTGAGTATTTAGTGAATTTAGATCAAACCCACCAACCCATTTCGAGTTTGGAGAACTTAATATGTTGAATCGTCATCCCTAAATCTCTTTTACATCTTCTCAAATAGATCTAAGCCTCCATTAATGCATCTTTTACCCAAAACTTATCTTTTCTCATTCAAATCAAGTCCAAGTCATAGATTAAGGTTATATTAGCAAGAAGATTCATTAGAGATCTTCAAAACTATATTGTTAAGGGGAGAAAATTCCATCTTTACCGTTCGTTTTTTACTTGCTTTGATTTGCATGGAAAACTTGGATTTTGAGGTTTTAGTGAGTGATTTACCATCTCTCACTTTACTATACATGCATCTCTAGGTTTTGATATGTTTTAAGCCCATTTATAAAGTCAAATGAACATTTTAAAGTTGTTTTCTAAGTCAAAACTGAAGTAAAACGAATTTTAAAATGCCCAAAGTGCCTTATTCATGTTGATTTAGAGCATAGTTTCCTTTGTACATGATAAGCTATGTTAGAGATGCATTTGCATGATAAATTGCTATCGGTTGATGTCTGTTTAGATGTTTGGATGTTTGGATGCGGTTTGTGTGTGTTGTGTTTGTATGAATGCATGTATAGTCGAAATGCTCATCAGAGCGACCTAGAGTTAGGGACCATGAAAACGAGCTTTGACAGATTTACTAATTGTTGAGAGTTGTATCATTGCATAAAGAACGCACAAAGGTCAAAGAATGGGGGTGTACAGTAGAAATTAATGCGAAATTCGGACTCGGTGAAGCTAAAGGAAATCGAGTTCGACATGATGTTGGTTGAGCATTTCTTGGTTTGGGTCCAACCGATGGAGTTAACTCGATGAGGGAGACTGGTTTGGTGGACGGATGTGGAGCTCTATTTTGTGGAGGAGGTCGGTTCGGTGGTCGAGCGTGGAACTCTATTCGGGTGGAGATACCAATTCGATGGCCGAACGTGGAACTCTCTTCGGTGGTGGAGGTCAGTTTGATGTCTCGGTCAATGTGTTGCATGGCTTAGTTCGATAGTAAGGTAGACCAGACAAAAGTGAAGCATGGGGATGTTTGGCTATAGGCTTTGGCATGGCACAGATGTACTTCAAGGTAGAGTTTAGGGTTCTTTGATTAGATGATAAGGAGTAAGGATGGATGACTTTGGGATAACTCGGAATGACCTTGGACTTCATCCAACGACTAGTGAAGCATTGGTGTGGTGCTTCGACGTCAACGATGGCGATAGCTTTAGGACTTTGTTACGATTGCTTTACGACTGATGATGGGTGTCTAGAGGTGTTCCTAGGATGAAGAATTAACGATGGGAGCCATGATGGTGATCTACAAGGGCAACTTTAACGATGAAGGCTTGCGAGTGAGATATGCGATTGTACCCTACTGTGGAGATAATCGTGATGGAATAACGATTGAGTACCATTATCGAGACATGTGTAAAGGGATCACTGAGAACTCAAAGGCTTCTTGTTTTCTTTTAAACAAGAAGCATTTGGGGACACCCACCTGGATTTGTGATTAAGTTTGGATCTCATGATAGTAGTTAACCTAGGTTTTGCAATTGTGGCCTTGGTTACTAACCATTCGAAGTGGCCTTAATTCAAGCACCAATAGGACTAGGATTACAATTTAGTCCCTGGTTTGCGATTGTACGAGTTATCATATGCCTAACACACATAATTGATGATGAAGATTGTTTGATGGATGCTACATTTTCATTGGTTTTTTTCACTGTAGTGTGTCACATGATGTAGGTGCTTAGGCCGTATACTTAAACACTAGACATTGTTCTTTGACTGGAATACACTTATATGACATTGATAGTAGATTGGCATATATTGACTGTTATGTGCTAACTCTTTGAATTCAAGGATAGGTCTTGTATGGTTCTTTATATCATATGTCTCTATGTGCTCGAGGTGTTGAGGAAGCACCGACTAAAGGAGAAATTTTTGATATATTAATTTTGGAGGAGGAAAATGAGATTTTTAGGTCACATTATTTCTGAGCAGGGTTTTGTTGTAGATCCTATGAAAGCTACAGAAGTACAGGACTAGAATCGGCCTAAGACCGTTATAGAAGTGAGAAGTTTCCTTGGATTGGTGAAATACTATTGACTTTTTATCCAGAAATTCTATAAGGTAGCAAGGCCTTTAACAAACTTAATGAAGAAGAATCAGACTGTTATTTGTGCTGCAAGGTGCGAGCATGTGTTCGTAGATATGAAAGAGAGGTTGATGAGCGCATCGATGTTAGTCATTTCAAGCGGGAATGAGTAGCTGATAGTATACATGGATGCAAGTGATACTGGACTAGGTATTGTTTTGAAGAAAAGGGGAAAGGTTGTCGCCTATGTTAGTGAACAATTAAAATTTCATAAGTGAAGTATCTGACCCACAATGTGGAGTTGGTAGTGATAGTATTGGCTATGAAGATATGGAGGCATTACTTTTTTAAGGAGAGGTTCGAGTTGTATATGGACCACAAGTCATTGAATTATCTATTCTCCCAAAAAGATCTTAACCTTCAATAATAGCGATGGTTATATTTCCTGGACTCCTATGACTTTGGCATTTTTTACATGCATGGTAATCGAAATGCGGACCATTGATTGTTTGAGTACGTGACATGATAGTTTAGGAGCGATGTATCTGGAGTGGAAGCAAATGGAGTTTATTGCCAACTATGATTTTAAACCTTGGTGTGAGCTAGAGCCGGAAGTGTTAGATAGCCCGATGATCAGACTTACCTTGATTGAGCGGATCGATACTAGTTAGAGGTAAGATGCTATATTAATTGAGAACATAAGGAAGATAGAGGAAGGAGTATAGTTTAAGGAGATGAAGCGGTATGGAATCAACCGTGATGCTTGGCTCCGTAAGGATAGGAGATTGTTTGTTCCTAATGTCGATAGATTAAGGGATGAGGTGCTACATGAGTGCCATATTTCGAGATTGACTATACATCTCGACAGCAATAAAATATACAATGATATGAGCTAGACAGATAAAGAAGGACATTGCGCATTCATCTTGAAGTGCATGAAATGTCAATAGGTAAAGGCAGAGCAGAAGAAACTAAGTGGTTTGTTGCACCCGCTCAAGATTCCCAAGTGTAAATAGGAACAAGTTTTGATGAACTTCATCGATGGATTGCAAAGGACCAGAGGGAGTACGATCTCATTTGGGTCATAGTCTATAGACTGATGAAGACTACCCGATTCATGCCCGCCAAGTCTAGTAAAATGGCATCCAAATTGGCTGAGTTCATGTTAAATGGGTTGTGCGATTCCATGGTGTGCCATAGAGCATTATGAGCGACGAAGATCCTTTTTTCACTTGCAGGTTTTGATAGAGCTTACAAAAGGCACTAGGGACAGAGCTGCATCTTGGTACAGCTTATCAGCCATAAATAGACGAACAGACAGGGAGGGTGAATTGTATTTGGAAGGAAATTTTATGAGCTTGCATTCTTGATTTCATTGGATCGAGGGATGATCATTTGCATATAGTAGAGTTTGAAAACAACAATATTTATTAGTCCAGCATTGATATGGCACCATTTGAGGCATTATGTGGTCAACGGTGCAATGCTCCTTTATGTTGATGGGAAGGGGCAAGAAACTAATACTTGGGGCATATATGATTAGAGAGACTTCGAATATGATCAAGATCATTTGGCAACAAATGAAAGCTGCTCCAGATAAAAGCTACGCTGATATGAGAAGACACGATTTATAATTTTTCATCGATGATATGGTATTCGTCAAGATCTCTCCATTAAAGAATGTTGTTAGATCTGGTGCTAAGAGGAAGTTGGCACCGAGATTCCTTTGTCCTTTGTCGATACATGAGAGGATTGGGAATTTAGCATATAGAGTCCACTTACCTCAAAAGATGGAAAACGTGCAAAATGTGCTCCGCGTATCTCAATTATGGAAGTTTGTGCTAGAGTCAACCATGATAGTTCAACCGGATCAGCTTGATGATATCGAGAGTGAAGTAGAAGCATCGAGAACTCATAGGCTTATTCATATCGTAGGACATGATATGAAAAAGCTTAGGAGGAAGACGGTAGATCTGGTGAGGATTCAGTTAAGTGAAAGAGAAGGCGATTGTACTTGGAAGATCGAAAAGAGCATGAGGATCACTTATTCTTAGCTCTTTACTAGGTGAGACTTCTATTTATCACATTTACGTTCACTTTCAATATCATATAGAGTATTTTAATATCCTACATGCTAGGGTTGGTGTAGATGTCATTACCTGCTTCTATGTGCATGTTTATATTTGATATGGTTGCTTATGGATGTTATGCATACGGTGTTGCTATGTTTGATTTTACCTTATTGTGTTGAGGATTTCGATGGCAAAATTTATAAAGGAGGAGAGTGTAACGACTCGTATTTACATAAGGAGGATTTTATTGTTTATACGTAGGAGTTTGGGGACATGCTCACTAACCCGTTTTGAGTTTGGAGACCTTATTAGGTTGAACAATCATCCTCAATCACTTTTACACTTTCTCAAATAGATCCTAGCCTCCATTAACACATTTTTTACCCAAAACCTCCTCTTTTCTCCTATAAATCAAGAATTAATAGGTTAAGTTCAGATTAGAAAGGAAATTTATAATAAATTTTCAAATATAAATTTATGGGGAGAGAAAAATCAATCTTTGTTGTTCATTTTTAGATTTGCTTTAATTCACGTGCAAAACATTAATTTTTAAGGTTTGGAGAGTGGTTTATCATCTCACTTTACTATATATATACATATATATATATATAGATTTTGATATGTTTTAAACACATTCTTAAAGCTAAATTACTGTTTTAAAGTTGTTTTCTAACTCAAACATGAAGTAAAATGAATTTTAATATGTTTAAAGTGCCTTAATCATGTCGTTTGGAGTAAAGTTTCCATTGTATGTGATAGGCTATGTTAAAGATGCATTTATATGGTAAATTGTTATGGTTTGATGTGTGTTTGGATGCGGTTTTTCTTTGTTATTCTTTTGTTATTGCTTGTATGGTTGAAATGCTCATTAGAACGACCAAGAATTAAGGACCGTGAAACCGAACTTCGACGGATTTACTCATTGTCAGCAGTTGTATTATTGCATACGGAATACTAGAGAAGTAGAATAAGACATAGCATTGAAATTGGTGTGAAATCTGGACTTGGTAAAGCTATATGAAACTGGTTCGGGATGGATGCTTGGTTCGAGTTTGGCTAGTGGAATTGACTCGGTTAGGGAGACCGGTTTGGTGGACGAAAGTGGAATTTTGTTCGATGGTGGATGTTGGTTCGGTAGTCGAGTGTGGAACTCTTTTCAATGGTGAGACCGATTCACTGGCTGAATATGGAACTCTGTTAGGTAGTGGAGGTTCGTTTGGTTGCTTGCGCCAGTGTTTCGCATGGCTTAATTTGACATTAGGGTAGATTGGACAAAAGTGAAGCACATGGAAGTTTGGCTATATGCTTTGACATGGCATAGACATACTTTGAGGTAGAGTTTGGGGTTCTTTGATGAGCTGATGGGGAGTAAGGATGGATGAATTCGAGATAACTTGAGACGACCTTAGACTTCATGCAGCGATCAGTGAAACAATGGTGTGGTGCTCCGACATCGACGATGGAAATGACTTTGGGACTTTGGTATGATGGCTCTATGACTTACGATGGGCGTCGAGCGGTGTTCCAAGACGACAACTTAATGATAGGAGTCATGATGATAGTCCACAAGGGCAACCTTAACGATGGGGGCTTGCTAGTGCGATTGGCAACTGTATCCTACAATCGATATAGCCGTGACGGAATATCAACCGGGGACGACCATCTAGATTTTCAATTGTGTATGGACCTTGCAATGGATTTGATGATGTTTTGATAAAGCTAGAAGCACTAGTGAAGTGTTATGATGGACTAAAGGTTGGTAGGAAATAAATGGGTTAAAGAAAAGTGAGTTAATCTCACTTTGAATCACTTTATAATCACTTATTTATATTGCATATTAATCACTTAATATTGCTTTCTATTAGTGATAATAATAGAAATTAACTACTTAAAGTTATCCCATTGAACATATGCTAATATGATTGGATGATGATTGGTTGATTATATAAAATTTTGGTTGTGATATATATGATTATTATGGTTTATAAGTTGAAAATCAAATATGATGAGAAATGATTGCTATGTAAATTGACAATACATATCTTGTGAAAAATTATCCACATTATCCTCAAAAATAATATGTATACAACATATGTAGGCCTTTTTGGTTTTTAAAACAAAAGGAAATGTCATTTTATAATATTAGAATTTATTCGAAAAAGTAAAGAAATGAGAAAGTGGGGTTTCGTAATAGATTTGGAATTTGTTTTAATAAGAAAGGAATTGGAAAAGTGGAATTTTGAAATTATTAGGAAAATAAAACCTATGATTTCATTTATGAAAAAAATAGCTGTAAAAGGTGAAAATAAGCTGTCACGTTTCTGCAATTCGTCGTAACCTAAAAAGTTAAACAGATGTGTAGGATAAAATATGAGTCGGAATTCTTTGATATAAGAATTTTTTAGACCCTTATGATCGTAATTTTTAAATGAAAATGAAAAATCAAGAATCCATTTAGTAAAGTTTGAAATATTTCCAAATCAAATTTCTAAAATCGCCACGTTTTGGCAGTTTGTAAAATATTGTTTTCAACTCTTTAAATTAGATGTTTTTTAATCTTTAAAAATATGAAATAAATTCAATAAACATATTAAAATATTTTAAAAGGAATTTGAATTGTAAAAATAGGCATCTATGTAATGAAATTGGTTTTTTGATCTATGAAACTTTAAAATCACTATTCATCAACAATTTAGCAATGGAATTTGACAACAGTTGAATAAATGATTAGAAATTGCGTTTTATCCTAAATATTTTTGAAATGTTTTTCAAATGGTAAATAGATTACTTTTAAAAGTTTAGAGCTGACCAAATAACTTGACTTCCTTATGGGTGACAGAGAGATAGTCTCTAGGCTAGAGTTTGGGAAACTGGTTAGCTACTCCCCCAGGTTATCCGGACTGGTCTGATAGAGCGGATAATTAATTTTTTTTTACTCAAATCACATTTTCTTAAGGTAAAAGAAAAGAGATTTGGATTTTTTCAAAAAGGTTAAACTTGATTTAAAATAGGATTTTAATGGTACAGAGAATATTCTAATTAATCTCAATATTAAATTTTGGGGATAGAACTTGCACCATCCGTGCGAATTTCAAAGGTAATTTTACCTTTACTCGACAAATAGTACAGAATGAATGCTGAAATTAGTATTGGGTATTATTCCTTTTTACTCAATACTAAGTGGTTTAGGTTTAAATTGAATGATGTCTTAAATAACATTATTCTTGGCCCATTTAATGCATATTGCCAAAAAAATGAAATATTTACCGATTATGCTAATAATACAATAGGGAAATATTTTCCTAAGTAATTAAAAGGAAATGATTTGGTATTTCCAAAGTTAAAAAGAGGTTTAACAATTCTGTATATCCCAAAACAGAAATGGTTTAAAGATACATGTCTCTAAAAGATATTTATTGGATAAAAGATATCTTTAAAGTTAAATGATATTTTGAGTTAAAGAAGAAAAGAGGATTTAATTAAAGAGGTTTACATTTCTGTATACACAAATACATTTCTTTTTGTCGATAATTGGTTAAGAGAGACTGAACCAGATTTGGGTGCTTCTTGTCCAAAAACCACTTCAAACCAATATAGGCATTCGAAAGGGAAGACATGTTAAGGTAATGATAAATAAAGATCTTCGTAATGCTGGGCTGCTTTCCACTAATCTCGTGATTACCATGATAAATACAAATGGTGGCGGTAGTACCTTCATTTTGAAATCTTAAATGCAAGGACTGTTTGCTACTAATTCTAGGGGTGATTCCTAAACAAAAATTTAGTAGGAGTACCTCGGTTTGTCCTGTTCCTGGACAATATGTATGGACGAGTGTCTGACATTGAATTTCTAAAACCATGTACATTGGTTTTAACAAATGCACATTTGTTTGGTGGAGTAGGAGGTAACCGCTCTTACACTTAACACTCTTTCCTAAGGCGTATGAACTCAAGAGTTGTACTTTTGTGGAAACCAATTATTGTGTGTCAGAAATGACAATGTGGAATTCAAAGTGGGATTTTCTATTTTGAGAAAGGTAAAATGTTACCTCAAGCCTCGCACATCAGCAATGGAAAAAACAGGGTAGATGCTGTAAGGGTATGTGGGTCGCACCTATTAGGGTGTAGTCATTCCCTTTCTAGATTACCCTCTATACTTTGGGTTTGTTGTGTATGTTGTGTCTATGGATAGGTCGGGAGCGACCGGGGTGATAGTGTATTCGGTACTATCCAGAAAGCGGTTGGCTGGTTCTGCGTTGGTATAGATTGGAGCCTCGGTACATTTTTCTAGAGATGTACTGTACGGAGGCAGTCCCTTTAGCTTATCATTGTTGGAAATCCATTCTCTAATATGTACCTTTACAGAAGTAATTGTATACCAAAATATGCTATCGAATTTAACAAATGCAACAATTCTGGATATTTAAATATGTTATTTGAAAAGTGTTTTCAAGGCAATGTCGTTAGAAATATATCAAATAATTTGATAAAAATGTTTTAGTTATCATAAGCTAAAACATGTCCATGTTTTATACAACGTAGTCATATGAGATACCCTTCTTTTCAAAGCTTTTTTTGGTATCAAATTCGATCTACAACACTGTCATATAAACTATGATTTGCTTTTCTTACACTGATTTGCCAGACTGATCTAAGTATTTTTAATACTCA
This sequence comes from Allium cepa, assembly GCA_030765085.1. Lineage (NCBI taxonomy): Eukaryota > Viridiplantae > Streptophyta > Magnoliopsida > Asparagales > Amaryllidaceae > Allium > Allium cepa. The sequence continues at coordinate 236,690,585 of CM060931.1, forward strand.
GGTTAGATCCGAGTAGTTTCAGGATTAGCTGAAGACGCTAGGAGTTTCCAAAGGAGAGTTGAAGATCTTCATCAATGTATGGACGTAATTTACTTTTCCACTATTTTTGTTTTTTTCCCGCATTTGTAAGGACAAGTATATATAACTGACTAGGCTTAGCTTAGGATAGACTCTCCTATATGTATTTAAAATATTTTCCACTATAAAGATTGTTGAAATAATATATGTTATTCTATTCGTGTGAGACTATGTTCTATCTTCTTTTTTCCTTTTTACCCTCAATCATCCGCCTTTTTATTCAATTTCGGTTGGACATGTGTGGTTTATTGTCAACCTAAACTTTATGGAAGTGTTGGTCATTGCAGTTGGTATCGAAGCTTAGGTTGAGCGAACACCTAAGCCTGGTAGGGGTAAAGTCTCATCAGAGATAGGGTTAGTAGCACTCTAGGATACGTAACTCATTAGTGATAAGGTTAGTGACACTCTAGAATGAGTTTGAGCGTATTATATACGAGCACTTATTTGTTAATTTTATATCAAAATGATTTTTATTTTGAAAAATTGGTAAATGAAATAACTTTACCTAGGATATATTTTAAATATAAAGGAATATCTTTCTTTCGATGATATAGTTATTTATGTAGTGTTTGGTTGTTAAGGGAATAATAATATTCAGTTATTATCATTAATTGATTGTTTGTTTGATTAAAAAGTTTAAAGAAGACCTCATGAATTTAGTTTTACAATTTGATTATGTGGTGTTCAATAAATAATTTTGGTATAAGCTTAAAGAAATTTATTCAAGATAAATGATTTCATGAATGTTTTATAAAAATAAATCATTTTATAATTTGGATTTATATAACATGTGGTATAAAGAGATTTTTGTGAATTTAAATCTCGGTATTTTTTAAAAGAATTTAATGATTCACTAGTTCTAGTGGCTACAAAGTAACTAAAAATGGGCAAGAGATGTGTTTGGATGGTAAACACTTCTCTTAAGTATTCTCCTTCTTATTAAGGGAATATATGATACTACTGGCCGTATCTAGTTCCTTGGAATCATTTTTGAGTTACTTAATCTATACAATTTTTTAAAGTTAAAAAGATAATGTGAATCATCAATTGATAGAATAATCATTGGTTGTTAATTTTTATCAAGATGTTTGCATTTAATATTGGTTAAAGGGTGAGTTTACTATAATTTTAAAAACAAAAGATAATTTATCTTTTGAATTGAAATGGTTTCTTTGGAATAAAGATAGAAATATTGGGTGAATAAATATTTTAAAGTGATTATATATGAAGAAACGGATTTATAGAAATGTTTGAATAAATGATAAATTTTTAATGAAATGCTTTCATAATTTTTTTGGGAATGTTAATAAATACGTATGAGATACATAGATCATTTTATCATACGATTCTGATCTATGATTCGAGTATGAAACTTTGAGATGTTTACACTAAGCCGACTAAGGATGTATCACTGATTCTTGACGATGAACATTAATGATGGTTTGTGGTTGGTTACTTATGTTTTCTATCATAGTTGAGAGCTATGTAAGAAAAACGAAGGTTTCTGATCAAGATGCCTGATCAGAGTCCGCATTAGAGGATCGAGGGATTAATATTAGATCGGAAGTAAAGTTGTGAATTCGAATAGAAGATCGAATCAGATATTATGGATGATCTACGTATATCATATGGAATTGAATTTAAAGAAAATATATTGGGTAAACTCTTTTGGTTTTGGGGCTGTGCTTAAATTTTGGGAGTGAAATTCCTTTAAGGGAGAAGAATGTAATCACCCATAATGTTATCACTTTGAATAGGAATATTTAGTTAATTTTAAATATTTAACTGATTGTTTTAAATGATAAATAATCCATTTTACTTATTTTACAATGATAATAAGTGATTTATAATGGTTTCATAAATATATAAACTTATGTTATATACAAACTTCGCCGCATTTTAGCAAATCGGCATCGTAATTTTAAATGGATTTTAATATTATTTAATATAGTTTTATAGCTTAAATAATCTTATTTTAATTATTTAAAAATGATAAGAAATTTATTTCCAAGTCTTACTTATAAATAGTAGTTTGATTTAAAACTGAAAATATGATCGCAGATCGTTTTTCGGATTTTTGACTTTTTATCAAGCGAAAGTTGTTCCGACGTTGTTGCACACATTTGTACATATGTACATTTAAAAAATAGGTATTTATTTAGCACTACTTAGATTAATTTAACTAAAGTATCATTAGTAACATTAATTAAGGAAAAAGATAAAAAGAGTTTACTTTTGAAAAAGCAAACTTACCATCACTTACACATGAGAAGATATGGCAAATGGAGGGGAAGTGGGCTAGGGACGTGGGTGAGGTGAAGTGTGTTAGAGATATTTTGTAAATTTTTCCTATAAATAGCAAGGTATAATCTTTTCATTTCTACACATCTCGTTCCATCTCCTTCTCCTCTTCAATGTCTTTTTTCTCTTCTTTTCTATTCCATTAGATCGTGAGCATGTAGGGAGATGTGGATGTGTGCAAGGAAGAGGGTGGTAGCCTTGGACGTGAGCAAGGATGGAGGTGGAAGTGATGGACGTGAGCTTAGGGTGGTGGAGGCTCTAGACCGTGAGCAAGGCGAAGGAGGAAGCTGATGGTTGTGAGCTATAGGAGAAAGTGGAAGGCTTTGATAATGTTTTGATGAAGTTGGAAATTTTAGTGAAGTGTTGTGAATGACCTGGTTCACACCAACCAAAACCAAATAGTAAGTAGCAAACAGCCTACACCCTATGAGTAAACCCATAGCTTTCTACGCTTTAGAATCGAGAGTCGGATCTGTTTACTACCTTTTACTTATGAGGAGTAGAAGGAGAATTGTCTAAACTAACGTCTAGAAATGACTTGATTTGCATGAGAGTTCATTCACACATGGACCTAAGAAACAAATTGCGAGAAAAATCCTAATCCTCATAGCCATTCTTTGGTTGCCTAAGAGATGATTCTCGAGTCGGGCACTTATGCAAAGAAAATAGAAGTAATTGCTGTGGTTTAGAGGAAATTTCCGTGTGTTAAGAGGCCAAGGTTGTATATTGGAAAAAAGTGAATAAGATTCAAGGCAGGCTTTATGTATCCTATAGAGAGTGAACTCGGCAACCCTACATAGATAAAGAAAGGATAGATAGAGGTAGTACTTTCTTGTAGAAATAGAGTCTTTTCCATCAACTAATTGAATCATGGCTTGTTCGACTAGATAAATAAAGGGGCATTGAACTGAATAAGGTGCATTTCCATCAGTATCAAGATAAATCCCATGTGACACTGTTCGAAACCTCGTATTATATTTCAGTTCACGCTGCTATGGTTCCGCTCGTCGGACTCCACTCCTACCGGTCATTTATTGAATCCTGATAATAGTCTACCGCTACCAATAGTAGTTATTAGGAAGGTCTTAAGTAAGCTAAATCAAACACTATACATATGGAAAGCTATGTTTTGCCGAGTAAGAAGAAATATTGAGTCAAATGAATAATTATTGAATAACAATATTCCATTGAGCGCTCTAATTGATGGAACCTAATATATTCTTTTACACTCTGCATAAGTTCTTCTTTGATAGACCGAAGAAGACTAGGGATAGAGAATGTTGTGAGGTGAACCTAATCTACTAAACAGTCAGAATCTTGCACAATAGTAATCACTTGATGCTTGCTAATTGAAGGCGGTTGGAAGTTGGCCTTCTCTCTTTTTCAGTCTGGGCTTGTCTTATTGATTGACCCGATCCTTTGTTCTGAGATCTTCTCTTTATAATAATAATACGAAGGAACTGGCAACAAGGAAGTCCAATGATAGATTAGCTAATCCTTCCGCTTCACTATCTGAAAAAGGGAAATTCTCTTACAATAGGCCGGATATGTTGTTGGTGCTGATATATTGGGCCGGGCCAATATATTAACTGGAAATCCAACCAGAATCAATATCTAAGGCCGTCTTCTTTGTCTGCTTTTTTATTGAGAAACCATCTATTTTTCAGGGAGTTTCCTAGTTATTCTGGCATTAAATATAAGATCCTGATCCACCAAAGTATGCGGATTGGAAGAAATTAATGTAATAAAAATGTTCCAAGCAGTATGCGCGATTAGATAGTACAATTCACCAAAGCTGTGTACATATTTTGTGTCAAATAAGCAAAACAGTAGCTTTCCACGGACGCATGTAAACTCCTTTTTTGAAACCCGAATTCTTATTCTTCACTTTTCAAACAGAAGAATTCAATTAGTGAATTATGCCATGTCAGTTTTCCAAAAGAAACGAGAATTAGGAGCTTCAACCTCCCTAGTTTAGTATTCTTTACTCAACTCAATGACAAGATAACATGAGTGGATCTATAGCACGACTAAAAGGAGTGAATCTATGAGAGCATGATAGAGTGGACGTTGAAGCATCAAGGACTGAGATACCAACTCAAATCAAGATTGGTTTGGTATGAAGAATGTGTCCCCATGGTAGGTTATATCCACTACCTAGCATGTAACATCTCTCTCTGTAGAAGTCTGTTTACACTTTGACTCGCTACACCTTTCATAGAAATGAAACATGTCTAGTATACTCAGACCAATGCTAGGATACAATGCCCCTGACTCAACAGTATATTAATTGGTAGGCCCGCTATCGGGCGGGAGATTGCTAAGCCAATAAGGTATGGTATCTGGACTATGCGGGTAGTGAACTTCCTTATGTTACTGATCTTTATTATTCTCATACTTTGGTCCCTTAAATATACTGGCTCCTCTCATCAATATAATTCGCTTGTGCCTCACTCTAGTTTTCTTTCATATTTCTATTCTTTTGATACCTGATCAAAAATGAATAATCTATAATGCAAGAGAGAATAGCTACTTGCTAGTTTGCTCATTGCAATGTTATTTTATTTTATTAGTCTAAAAGGAGGTGGTCGATCGAATGATTCATTGCCAGAGCTTGATTGAGTTATGGGTATTCCCTTGTGTCTTCTTATGACTCCAAGATGTACGCTTGTAATTATAAAGTGACATCGTTTGTGTTTTTTAGCTACGCAACTATGGTTGCCTCAATACGAATAGAAAAATAAGAAGGGCCATCACTCGTCGTTTGATTGGATGTCCAATGGGCAAATAGATATCTATAGCTTCTCTAGCCTAAAACATTAGATCACAACTAACTATCTATTAGTCTGAGCTGTACAACGTCTATCTCTACGCAATTCCATGTTTGTAAACTTGCTCCTTTTAGTCACAATTTATATACTGGCCTTACTATCTTGAGCGCTCATTAGTCAGTCTATCCATACATGCAGTTGTACCTTCTCTGGATTTGCTCCTATTAGTGGGGCGCACCTTGTATCTTTCTCTATGCAACTATACAGACTTTGTTGCCTTTGTGTTGACCAGTGTTATTTTCATAGAACCCTCATTATCATCAACTAGTTTTTTATGTATCACAATTGCATCTGAATCTGCAGCTACTTTCTTTGATTCGATTCTTTCACATATGCATAGTGGTTTATTGAACTATTGGTGGCTATCGTCCTCTGCTTTGCGTTCTCATATGCTAGTAGCTGTCTCTCATCCATAAGGCAAACTAGAATTGACCATCTAAGGACGGGGAGGACTGAGAGTACTTCCTGTGGGATCTAGCGGCTCCAATCGCATTGATGATAGTCCTTTATTACAACCTAGATTGCATGAGTATCATTATCTCCATCACTTCCTCAACCTCTAGAGGAGTGGAAGATAATTTTCTTATTTTTACTTTTGCTCTTACTTCTTCGAATAGAATTGTCTCTGCTTTGTCCCATCTCAGTCTAGATCTATCTCTCAGACAACCTCTAAAGACAACACTGCCAGGAATAGAGAGTCCATTTCGCTATGCTCCTTGTCCTAGTGATTCCTCTGTCCTATTCTAATGGTTCTACCATGTAGCGTAATCCAATTAAAATACATGGCATAACAGGGGTCACATAGCTACTCGTTGGCCTTAACATTCCCTAGAACATGAGTCTAGAAACCTACCAGAGGAATGTCGCTTGCGAATTAGTAAAATAGAAGGTAGTCAAGCCTATTATTCTACCAGAAGAATGCTAGATTAAGAATAAACCTAAAGAAAGAGACCCAAAATGTTAGTACTGAGTGTGTTCAGAAACATCATGTGCATAACGAAATGTTCTTGGTTTCAACACTGCTCTTGGTGTTCGAACTAGTCATTAATGGTTGGCTACGTGGGTAGTTTTCATTTTTCGGTATGTGTTGTGAAAATTTTCATTTCTTTTTATCGTTTCATCTACTTTGGAGAAGCTAAAATCGAATGGATAGTGAAGATGGTCCAACTACAAAACTTCTTTTTAATTACTTCCATGGTTATGCCACGTGGCTCGGCAATAACTGTTTTATTAAAATGGCTCATTGGTAGAGATATTCCCACTGGTGCCCCTTCTTCCAATGGTACTATAATTCCTATTCATATCCCCAAATTTCCTTTTTAGTCTATCTACATTCTAGGGAATTTATATACTCCATGGACGGAGCAAAAATTGGAGTGTTGGTTAGAGCAAGCCACCCCTCCATTATTAAATAATATAATTAGTAGAAGCTCATCCTCTAGAAATGCTTTATTTTGTTTCACTCCCGCTCTTCATTTCCTTCTTCTTGAATTCATAAAGGACTTGTCATATTTAGAATCTTTCTGCGGTTTGCTCTGTTTACACTCCTTTCGTACTCTCTTCTCTTTACCATGTGGTTGGTCATTAAAGCATGAGCGGGCATGGAGAAGGAAAGGCCAAACACTTCTATGGAACGAGCAATGACAAGATGAGGTGCCCTGGGCACCCCCGTATAGAAAGAAGGGTCAAAGGTATTGGCCCTGTAGCTTTCCCTACCTCCCTTTGTCGAGTGGTGCTTGTTTGAGGGTTGTGTTGCCATAAATCGAGCTTGAAGCTCTCGCCTTAACAATAAGCCGACTACTGATGGGTGTTGGTCATGACTACTAAAAAAAGTGAAGATGAATCTTCCTATTTCATATGGGGGAGTATGCAACTTTATGTTGGGTGTTCTTTTATCGTACGACCCGGTGGCTTATGTGCAACTTGTGGCCCATGCCTCCTATTCGTTCAACGCAGGCAGCATGAACCCTGATTCGATCTAGGTATTCAATCCCATCGTTGAGATGCTCAATTTACTCCTTAACCATGATAGGAAGATAAATGGATTATTCAAAAATGAGTGCATATGGGTAAGGAACTTTGGATGAACTAATGCGAATGGACGTAAGCCACGCTGCTCAGAAACACCCGGTGTTGATGACTCTGAGAGTGATGAAAGCACGGGTAATGCAAGTTGGCATAATGGCGTTACGCATCTCTAGTGGTAAGAAAAGAGAGGTCATGATGATATCATCTATGTCTGTGCCACTCCTCGTGGAGTAGATCCCACATCCAACCCCTTTTTTCCATTTTCCTGGGAACGGGATAATTCCTACTACTACAAGCAGGCCAGCCGTGCCGTGAGCATGGTGGGAACGGGCTTCCCAAAAAGCCAGCCCTGGCCGGGGTCAGCATAGAATGAAGGGATGGCCCTAAAGTTGTGTTGGAAAATAGGGTTATGCAGTATACTAGGGGTGCGGCTAACCGCTATAACAACTGATGCCAAGTCAGTGATGAATACAAACCGTCAATGACCAACTTGCTAATGGTGAATTCATAAACTTATGAATCTGATAGGGCATCATAGCTAGTTCATCGGACCTCGGATTAATTTCCATAAATTTGCCAAAGATCATTCATTGATTTCATCAGCCAACTCTATTAACTATTATGGTTTCTAGATCATTATTTACTTTCCATTGATGATGATTGGAGCTGGTTGGATTCAACGATAGGTAGTCTGCGTAATGTCCATATCACTGATAGGGGCTTTTCCATTATTTCTAGCTGATTAGGTAGAAAGTGGTAGAAGTGCACTCATAGGGCGGACAATATATGGTTAGGCTAAATATCCATTTCTTGTTATTGCATGTATATGGAAGCCAGTAAGATATGCTACGCACCTTAGGTGTTAAGATTCACGAATATGCCAATATTTCGTTTATGATTTTCTATTTGATTATCGTATGAACAGAGTCAACGTGGTGTCAACACTGAAAGAATGACCCCCGAGTGTGCTATTTCATGTTATTATGCGGCGATCTGTTGATAATAAATCAAACCGCGAATGTGCTATTAGAACATCTCGGTAAGACATTTTTTTCTACATATCGATTTCTTTGTGGTCAATTTGCTAAGGCGCTATGTTCATTTCTTATCTCTTCCGCCAATTACTTGTCGTTATTTAAGGAAATAGCCACCTAACCCATACACTTATACTTAATGTTCCAATTAGGGAGGAAAAACAATAGTGGGTTTCCATCATCGCCATATTCGCCTGACTTTGTTTATTGTTGAACCAAGGTACCCCACCTCAGTCCTTAATCCATTCAAAATGAGTTCGTGAATTCACCATTATTTCATTCTTGAGCTAGGATAAGACATTTGACTTTCTTTTTCATCTTGCTTCTCCCTCAATTGATCGGGATTGCCAATGAATATATGGGCCGGTTGTGTTGGTTATTCCTGACATCCGGTCTTGCTTAGTTTGCACCACCTCGGCTTTCTTATTATTCGCATAGTAGTCATCTAACTATTTCTTCTGCTAATAGCAATGCATAACTCAATTAAAATTTTGCGGCCAACGATGCTACTAGTTTTCTTACCTACTAAGGGACCAAAGAACTAGTTAGCTCATGAGAATGAATTGACTCGGGTAGTTGTTTATAGAACAAAAAAAAGAACCCCATATTGTAATTTCAAGACCTTATGTTCCTCGAGGTGGTCAACGCGATAACTAACAACGCGCCAGTATATTAATTGTGAGCAGAAGGTAGGGAATGGAATTCTTATAGTTCTAAGGAAAAAAGAGAGTGAACAGGACTTGAATTAGCAAAGTTAACGAATGGTCCGGTCCTCTTCCCAGTGCTATCTAGGCTAAATGACTTGATTCGGCATGAGAGAAGGAGCAAGGGTTGTTCGGCTAAGTAAAATACTAGAGAATCTGGCAATTAATATACTTGGGGAGGAACCCAAGATCTTAATAATCAGAGCATGGATAATCAATCTCATTAACAATCAACACCATGCTGGGCAAACCACCTCTCCCTTGGTCGAGTGGGCCTTTTCTTCCCTCGTGGATAGCAACACATCGTATGCCGCATCCCAAAGAAAGAAGGGTAGCCATATGCATATAGCATATGGAGACGTTATTAGCAACATTCCTCCCTTTGTTAAGTCATGATTACTTCCTTAACTTTCGTAGGTGTCTAGAACTCCTAAAAGACTCGTTTCCTGATTAGGATTAGCTTAGCAACCTTCGTATAATATAGTGGCGGTCCCTTTCCTATGGTCATACTCAAAACTCTTCCATAACCGATTAGGCGCACCAACCTCTCTATGAACTACTAATGAAGGTTGCGAAGCTACCCAGGTTGGGTAGGTAGTGATATTTGAAGCAGCCGAAGGAAAGTAAAGTACATTACATATAAACCAAGGTGTGCAGGAAGACTTATTCTACAATAGTAACAAGGCCCGAACAAGGCAAGGAAGGTAACAAGAAAGTGAACTAAGGTACTAAAAGCAATAACCATCACTAGAGGTAGCACAGTTTAATGACTGACCACTAGCTATTCCCAAGAGTGAGTAGCTCAACCGAATAAACACACGGGACCTTCAAGTAATCCACTGAGCTCTGATGTAATTATTTACTTAAGAATTTTGGGACTAGGGTTACCATCTATAGCTCTATGAATAGAGATTTCTCAAAAATCACTGGTGTAATTGGCTAACACCCAGTTCCTACAGGGAAAGAATCCAGCTTCGAAAAGAGCACACTTCTATTCTTTGGATCTACTAATAAGAATTCGCTTGTGTTCATACACAACAAGCTCATATAGATTTCCATTTCGAACAAAATCTTCGATTTTGATTAAGTATTTCTCATTGTGTCTAGTGTGTACCACAAGTATATGAGAATGCATGATGTCCCAAGCCTATACCTCTTGTGAATGTCGGTAATCATTGCATTTCTTAAGAAATAGGAGTTTGTCCTCAATATATTACTTGCCAGCCTCTACCCTACCACTCATGCATTCTCTACGGCTTGTCAAATTAGGGCATTGCATTTATCTACGAAAGAAGCTATAAGCCCTTCCTAAGTGGGATAAGGGACATCATTGGGCAGCTATTCATGTCGAGTATTCTAAAATGGGTAAACCTGAACATCCTCATCAAAGATACAGAGCTACACTAACGAGGAATCGGTACTGATAAAAGGTGCATAGCCTATTTGATGACAAAAGTGTTTGGGTGGGCACGGAACCTATGGTTGTTAGAGTCATTTCAGATCAAGAAAAGAATACTAGAATATAAAGTCAAGTGAACAAGAAACTATCAAATGATAATATGAAAAAAAAAAGCTTTTAGCTCGTAATGGTAGTGTTATTACCATTTTTCAAAACTTGAAGATCTTAAGAAACTTGATGAAGATAAGAATAAACCGGACAACAGATTCCAATAATGTATGGATAGACACTCAACCAATAGATGAGATAGACTTGGAAACTAAAGATGCTACCACTATTTGGAATATCATACTTAACATCTTTCGCTACCTTTCTTTCACAGGTCGTAAATTCTAGACCATATAACCTTGCCAACTAAAGTGGCCTACTCAATCACTGGCTTAAGCAATCGAACTAACCTGGCTCCATCTAAAAGGGCCCCCTTCCTTTGGGCCGCTCTATTTCATCTTTGGAACGCCTAAAAGAGTTCATCGGCCTAGCTCGACGAAAAGGCATGTTCAGATTCGAGTAATGATTCACTACTAATAGATCAACGAAAAGAAATCCTTCTTTCCAAATTGAACTAAAAGAAAGTAAGTGAAACCCGAGACCAAAGGATTGTACGGTTGAGCCGAAGAAACTTGGTAATGAAAGATCAAAGAACTAATACTACCAATTATGATAAGAACTTCTGAAATGTCAATCATAACCTTGGTAATACAACTTCTCAATAGATTGATTGACTTAGTAATTACACTTCTCTACCAAAACTTAGTAATACAACTTCTCAATAGACTCATGAACTTGGTAATTGCACTGATCAATAGAATGATTCTTCCCTTGAGCTACCTTGTTCCTTCCCTTGTTGGTTGTCTCTTGTTCTCTTCATTTTCAAACAACCAAGTACCTTGGAAGAAATTACTATGTTGACTTTCGAACTCAAAACTATTGAAAGAAATTACTCTCGAACTCACTTAGTTGAGGAGCATATCCCAGGCCTAAGTATATTGGGGCGTACTATTGGTATACTGATGGGTTAACGATTAATAAACATTGAATAAATGATTTGAACTTGGGTTTTCTTCCCAAATCTTTTTGAAATGTTTTTCAAATGATAAATAAAAAAACTTTTAAAAGTTTTGAGTTGATCGCATAACTTGACCGCCTTATGGGTAAAAGAGAGATAGTTGTGGGCTGAATTTGGAAAACCAGTTGTCTGTAGTCCCTAGCTATGCAGACTGACAAGACGGAGTGGATAATTAATTTGATTTACTCGTATCGCATTTTCTAAAGATGAAAGAAAAGAGATTTGGAGTTTTCTAAAAAGGTTAAATAAGATTTAAAATAAGATTTTGATGATAAAGAGAATATTTTAGTTAAACTCGAAATTAATTTTTGAGGATGGAACTTGTACTATCCATTTGAATTTAAAAGATGATTTCCCCATTATTTGACGAATAACACAGATTAAATATGGAAATTAATATCGAGTATAATTAATCTAAAATCTATCAATCATTTTTACTCAATACTAAGTAATTTGGGTTTACAGTAAACGATGTTTTAAATAACAGTGTTTTTGACCCATTTAAAATATGTTTTGGAAAAATGTAATCTTTATTAATTATGTTAATAATAGAATATGGAAATATTTTCCTAAGTAATTAAAAGGAAATGATTTATTGTTTCCAAAATTTAGAAGAGGTTTAAAAATAAATCGTATATCCCGAAACAGAAATGGTTTAAAGATATATATCTCTAAAAGATATTTTATTAGGTAGAAGATATCTTCATAGTTAAATAATATTTTGAGTAAAAGAAGGAAGGGGATTTAATGAAAGAGCTTAACCTTTCTGTATACACATATACACATTTTTATTGATAATTGGTTGGAGAGACCGGGATTAGATTTGGATAATTCCTATCCAAAAACCACTTTGAACCAACATTCGTGTTCGAATGTGAAAACGTGTTGAAGATGAAGATTTTGAAGATGCAAATCTTCATAATGTACGGTTGCTTGCCACTAATCTCGTGAATCTCATATTATATACATGTGGCAGCAGTTACCTTCACTTTGAAATCTTCAATGCAAGGACCGCTTGCTACTATTCCAAGAGGTGATTCCCAAACAGGATTAGTAGAAGTACCTTCGATTTGTCTTTTTCCTGAAGAAATTTTGTGGAAGATTGTTGACATTGCATTCCTAAAACCATCCGAATTGATTTTTGGAAACGTACATCTGTTTTGTAGTGTAGGAGGTAACCCCTCTTATACTTAAAGCCCTTCCCTGAGGCGTATGAACTTAGGGATTGTACTTTTATGGAAACCAACTAGTGTGTCACCGGAAATGGTAATATGGCATTAATGTGGGATTTCCTATTTTGGGAAAGGTAAAATGCGACCTCAAGCCTCACACATCGGTAATGGCAAAACCAGGGTAGAGGCGAGTGGGCTATTTAGGACATACACATTAGGATATAGTCATCACCTTTTTAGATTACCCTCCATATTTTGGGTTTGTTATTTATTTTGTGGCCACAGATAGGTCAGGAATGACTGGGGTGATGGCATATTTGGTATTACCTAGGAAGTAGGCCAGTTCTATGTCGATAGAGATTGGAATCTTGGCTTATTTTTCTAGAGATCTATTGTACAGAAGGTAGTTCCTTACCTTATCATTGTTGGAAATCCATTCTCTAATACGTACCTTTATGGACTTGATTGTATACCTAAATATGCCATTGAATTTAAAAAAATGTAGCATTCCGACGATTTTAATATGTTATCTGAAAAGTGCTTTCAAAGCAGTATTTTAGAAATAATACCAAATGATTTGATAAAGATATTTTAGTTATCATAAGGTGAAAACCCGTCCATGTTTATGTCTTGCGTAGTCTTATGAGATACTCTTCTTTTCAAAGGTTTTGTTTGGCATCAAAATCAGTCTATGACGTTGTCATATATATATTTATGATTTGTGTTTCTCATGTTGGCTTGCCAGACTAATCCAGGTACTTTTAATATTCGGGCCAAATCCAAGTAGTTTCAAGTTTACCTAAGACCTTTGGAGTTTCCACAGGAGAGCTGGAGGTCTTCATCAATGTAAGGATGTAGTTTAATTTTTCGCTATGTTTGTTGTTTCTCAGCATTTGTAAGGATAGGTATTTATAACCGTTTAGGTTAAGCTAAGGATAGACTCTGATATACGTATTTAAAACTTTTTTGTTGTAAGGATTGTTGAAATAATATGTGCTATTCCATTCATATGAGCTTCTAGTCTGTCTTATTTTTATCTTTTTACCCTTAACCATCCGCCTTTTCATTCAATTTGGATTAGTCATGTGTGGTTTATTGTCAACTTAAACAGTACGGAAGTGTGGGTCATTACATCGGGATTACGATCGGGTCCCTGGTTTGCGGACGTGTCATATGAGTTGTCATATATCTAGCTCACAATTAATGGTTAAGACTGTTTGATGGATGCAATTTTTTCAATGGTTGTTATCACGGTAGGGTATCACATGATGTAGGTATTTAGACTATATGCATAGACACTGGATGTTGTACTCCGACTATAATGCACTTATATGTCTTTAATAGTTGATTAGCGTTTGTCGACTTTTATGTGCTAACTCTTTGGATGTAGAGATAAGTCGAGTACGTTTCTTCATACCCTATTCCCCTATTTACAATACATGGTTTTTATAGTATTTTGTGATGATGTATCACTCACATCAAACTATTATCTGACATAAGGTTTTATGCTTTTCTTCTTATTATCTTGGTCACTCGGTCCCAAGAGCCTCCAAAATCCAAGATACACATCGTAAGCAAGTCCTCCAACACTCGGTCACCCTTTATGTCCATCCATCCATCCATGGATGAGGTGATAAGCGGTACTCTAGCTCAACTCAAAGCCTAAAGCCTCCGTAGACTCCTTAAAAACTCACCGATGAAAAGTGGATTTCAGTTGCTAACTATGATAACTATGCTAGAGGGAACTCCGTGTAACCTAATGATCTCCTTTATGTATAGTGTCATCAAAGACGCAGCAGTCCTTGCACTCTTAACCGAAATAAAATGAGTGCATTTGGTTAGTCGATCGATTATGATTCAAGTACTCTCATTCCTCCTCCTACTCCTAGATAGTCCATCAATGAAGTCCATAGGACCATTCCCACTTCTACTGTGGAATATCCAACATTAGTAACAATCCTTTCAATTTATTTTTCTTCGCCTTTACCCTTTGACAAGTCATACATCAAGCCACATACTTAGCCACATGCTTCTTCTTATTAGGTCAATAAAAGACTCTTCATATCATGGTATAATTCTCTCCATCTGGATGAATAGTCATCCTAGAATGGTGAGACTTGGCCAGTACCATGTCTATCAAATCCATAATGAGAGACATAATCTAACATTTCTCTACAACCACCACTACAAGGCAATGGTAAAGCACCTCAGGTGATTTGGCTGCACTCCTTTACCAAGCTTCATAAAAATATCCAATAGCTACTTATCTTTCTTCTAACTTGTCCCAACATAGTCTATAAGTATAGACTGCGCATCTAAAGCTGCTAACAATCTCAGAGTGATGCTTAGCGATGGTCGAAAATTGAATGTAGAAATATACTCCAAGTGCTTCCACTCTAAGAAAATAGGACTCAATACCACATGCTTCCTACTTAAGGCATCGGCTACAACATTGCCCTTACCTGGAGTATAGGAGATAACAAAGTCATACGATGCAAAAAACTCCATCCACCTATACTGCCTTAAATTCAAATCATTTAGGAAACTAAATAATTTAAAGACTTATGATCCGTATATAGCTCAAACTGCTCTCGTAATGCAAAGACAATGGCTGCCAACTCAATATTATGGGTAAGATAGTTTCTCTCATTGACCTTCAACCGTCGACTACCATATCTCACCACTTTGCCTTCCTTCATCAAAACAACGCATAATTCCATGCTCCAAGCATATATTATGAATGGCTTCTTTCCATCGGGCAATGCTAGAAGAGGTGCACTAGTCAATGCTTCCTTCATCTTGATAAAAGCATCATCACACATTGAGTCCCATGAGAAAATCTAATTCTTCATGGTAATGTAGGTTAGAGGGGTAGAGATTTTAGCAAAGTCTTTGAAGAACTTCTTATATTAGCCCACCAAAACAAAGAAACTCCTCACTTCTATGGCATTCTTTGATACATTCAAAACCTGTACTACTGCTACTTTACTAGGATCGACCGTCAGCCCTCATTCAAAGACAACATATCCTAAAAAGAGTACATCCTCGTTCCAAAAGTGACATTTGAAAAAATTTGTCTTCAACTTATGATCACTAAGTTCATTGTGCACTTCTTCTAAATGCAACATGTGCTCCTCCTCGATTTTCGAATAGACTAATATATCATCTATAAATACCACCATGAAATTATTAAGCAACCCTCTAAAAACTCGACTCATCATATCAACAAATTAGGCGGGTACGTTGATCAGTCCAAAGAGCATGACTAACCACACATTCAGTCCGTCCGGTGTACGAAAAGCAGTATACTGAAAAATATCATCTGCTGCATGCAACTAATGGAATGCGATAGCCAAGTCAAGCTGTGAGAATATCTTTCCTCCAACCAATTGATCAAAGAGATCGTCTATACGTGGCAACGGATAATAATTCTTCTTCGTCAGCTTATCAGCTCCTAGAATTTGATGCAAAGCCTCAAAGAGCCACCAACCTTAGTGGCAAACACAACTGGTGCTCCCCACTCTAAAATACTCCTCCTAATGAAGCCCTTCTCAAATAGCTCATTCAGTTGCTCATTTAAGTTTGGTCTCTCCTTAGGAGCCAAATGCCTCAAAGTAAGACAACTGATCTGGCATTCTCCATAAGATAAATCTAAAACTCAATCTCTCTGTAGGGTGGAAGACTAGTGACATTGAAAAAAACATGTGGATAGCATCTAATTACATGCATTTAATCTAAATCATCATCTGATAGATCTAATGATTATAAGTAACTCAACATAACTGAACCTCTAAAAATGAAATAAACCTCTAGACTGGGTTTACTACAAGTACCCAACCTATCAACCTTCCTATCACAATCTAGAATCGACCAATACATCGTCATCCAATTCATGCCCAAAATCAAACCAACCCATAAAATCCTAAGAAAATAGCATCGCAATAGTAAAAGACCACCTAAATAAACAATTTCAAAGCCCTACATATCATAGATAAATAAGATGATCCTCGGTTTGATAAAACTAAAGGGTTTGTAACTATGTTGCTGTCTAAGTTAAACTCATCCATATGTCCACTTGAGATAAAAGAGTGTGATGCGGCCATGTCAAATAAGGTATAAACAGGTAAATCGGATAAAGTTAACGCACCTTCAATTATGACCTTCTTCCCCATGTCTACAGCTAGAGGTACATTCTAACTAGGAACAACATCCATTACGTAAGCTGAAACCACTAGGGTAGAAGTCTTCTGAGATGCTATAAAATCCTGCCTCATGCGCTTGAATTGTTTACACTTATAACAGTTGATCCTTAAGCTGTCCGTCTTATAATTCTTAGCAAAATGCCCTTTCTATACACATCTCCTATACTACATCTTTTACTTCTTAGTCTTCTCTATGGGTCCCATTCCACCCTAGATTTGATTCTACTATGGCATCTTCCCTCCCGATTTCTTAGGCTCACTCTTCATTCCTTCTTGGAGACGGTATTCGGCAAGGCCAACTCCACTAAACCCTCATAACTAGCAACAATGGGAATATGACTAAAGGCCAAATCTTGAAGAGGTTGATTCAGCCACTTTGTAAACTTTAGAGCTTTCTTATGAGGGTTATTTATCAACTCTATCCCAAACCTAGCAAACTCATTGAACTGATTCATATATTCCTTCAACAACATCTCTCCTTGCTGCAAGTGTATAAATTTCTCTAATTGTACTCCCTTCTCTTGTCTAAAATGAAACTTGATCTAAAATCATCTCCTAAACTCCCCCAAGTAATCCCTCCCTCATCAGTCTCTGCTATTACCACATCCCATTAATCTACAGTCTCTTTGTATAAATGCCAAGTAGCAGTTGTCTCCTAACATCATCTATAAGACCCATCAATCTAAAAATCCTCTTAGAGTGGCAAAGTCCTTATATAGCTTAGCTAAATTAGTGGCTAGTGGGTGGGTTAGAAACACACCACGTGCCTACTCTATAGTTCCCCTATTAGAGATAATCTCGACTTTTCCTCTTGCTTGCACATATCCACGAAACCAAATTGGGACATTCACACCGAATCGGCCGCATTGCTTGAAAGCAACCAGTACGATCACTCATCCTTTTTATATGTGATTTAGGAATTTATTAGCATTTTTTCCACAGATAGTATTGGAAAGAATAAGGGAAAGGGTTTGCATATTGTGTTTATATATATATATATATATAAACTTTGAAAAGCTTTTATCTACATATATACACACTTTGGGAACCTATTTTAAAAACCTTTTAAAAACCTTTCCAGAAAAATTCTAAAAAAATTCAGGTATGTACTGTCAATATGTCCTTAATCCCAAAGGAATTTCAAACCAGCGCCCTGATACTATATGTGACAATTTGCACCTCCCGATACACCAATCCAAAGCCTAAGGCAACTTCTAGAATCCTGTCAGTGCTATGAAGTATGAGTTATCAGGTTGTTAAACATTTTAAAGTCTAAAAATGTAAGAATAAAATCTTAGACATTCTACACATTCAAATCTCACAACAGAAGGCGGGAAAATATAACTACATAAAATATTTATCTCAGAAAATAATAGAAAAATGACACAATCTCAAAATGATACGTGGTGAAATCCACAGTATAAAGAACTACATCAAGTAATAGGATAAAATAATAAATATGGTAAATAGTGCATGGTGAGTAATAAGAAATAAATAGCAACTCCAATGCCAAGCTCGTCCCTCCAAACACAAATCTCCAGGCCTATCACCTGCTACGCGGTACTCTTGTTGTAGGTAAAAAGAAAGGAAAAGGATGGATCAGACAAAAGTCCGGTGAATGAGTTACATTATTAATATATGGTGATCATATGCAATTGACTTTAGTAATACCCTGTATGACCTAGGATGTCCTATATGTGTCCATGAATTACTTGTTTCATTTATCTAAAGGGGTGTAGTCTTAAACGCACCTATACTAATAACTTATGAATGCGTATACTTAGGGTCAAACAACTAATCGAACCTCCAAAAAACTAATGATTGGCTAATAGCTATTGAAACTATTCCAACATAGGACTACCTTGTAGTCTGAACCATGGACCATGTTTTGCACATTACGACTGCACGTATGATATTTAGGCATTGTGGGGAGCCTGCAATGCCGACTCATGCTAAAACGTCAAGCTATGTTGCATCCATGTCAACCTCTAAATGGTAATATGACGCCTCTTATGTCACCATGTCGGGATCCATTAACAATACAGTACCACACTGCGTCCATGAATACCAAGAAAGTGTTGGGCTACATACTCTGTTAGGCATCATCATCACTGTTTTTCTCACGGACCTTGAACTGCTGATTAGCATTACCACTCTCCTTTCCTTTATTAAAAACAACGCCTAATTCCATGCAGCAAGCCTCAGTATACAGTGTGAATGCCTTCGTACCATTGGGTAGTACTACAAGAGGTGCACATGTCAACACTTCCTTCACCTTAATAAAAGCATATTCACACTTCGAGTCCCACGAGAAAATATAATTCTTCTTAGTAAGGCGGGTTAGATGGGCATAGATTTTAGCAAAGACCCTAATGAACTTCCTATAGTAGCGCACTAGACCAAATAAAATCCTCACTTCTGTAGCATTCTTCGGAACATGCCAGTCCCATACAGCAGCTACCTTACTAGGATGACCGCCAAGCCAATTTTAGTGACAACATGTCCTAAGAACAATACCTCCTAACGCTAAATATGACATTTCGAAACTCTGCCTTCATCTTATTCTCACGGAGTGTATTGAGCATTTCTTTTAAATGCAACATGTGCTCCTTCTCGCTTTACGAATAGACTAATATATCATCCACAGATACCATCAAAAAATTACTAAACAACCCTTTAAAAACTCGACTCATCGTATCAACAAAGTAGGCAGGTATACTGGTCAGTCCAAAGGGCATGATTAACCACTCACACAATCCATTGGGTGTACGAAAAGCAGTTTTCTAAATGCTATCCTCGGCTATTTGCAACTGATGGAATCTGATAGGCAAGCCAAGCTATGAGAATACCTCTACTCCAACCAACTAATCAAAGAGATAGTCTATGTGGCGCAACGGATAACAATTCTTCTTTGTTAGCTAATCCAACTCCCGCTAATCGATGCGAGGACTTAGAGAACCATCTATGTAACGACCTAGAATTTATCACCTTTATTTACGATCATTTAATTTAATTAATGAAACGACCCGCCTTTCTCTCCATAGAAAGATGCATCATTTTTAAGAAAGAAAGGGATAGAAAATAGAAAAGACAGAGAAGAAAGAAAGAATAACATCAGAATCTAAACAGCGGAACGAATAAATTATATTAATCACATAATATATTACATGGTATCATATACATCAAAGATACACAGCTTATACAACACACATTAGACAGTTATAAACACCTGTCTAGTTATACAACTCAATATACAATACAGATAATAATACAGATATCGACACAACGAAACAGTATATATCTATACGTTGAAGGCTCCTGCTCCATTACTCCTCTAGAATTCGTCAAACCTAACCTGAATCCCTTGGCTACTCGTAAAAATTTGAGTACCCAAGAGTTTAAGAAAAATAGAATAAACTCCGGGTCAGACATGGGTCTGGTGTGAGTAAACGGTTAAAGTTGCTTAACTTTAAAAACCTTTGAAAGAAAAGCTATCACGTAAGACTTCCCACACATAAACATGGGTAAGTTTTTACCTTACGTTAACCAAAACATTTGATAGGAAATCCAGTGATATTATAATAGGGTCTAAGGTTTTCAAATAAAATACAGAAATAGCTGGATTGCTTACATCTCACGATCCAACATAGTTGGGCACATCTAAAATGTACGGCACTTATTGGAGTTTGGATTCCATACAATGGCAGGGCTACTGGGGTACCGCCTATCACAGTACGTGGCTTAGATCACCGTACTGAGGATTACTCCCAATCTCCTGCAACACAAAGCCAGAACCATTCCTTACTGAATAATTTCGAATAAGATAACCCCGGCGGTTGTAGCTATTCGACCGCCCACACAGCCGAAATAAAAGGGACTCTAGACAGGTGTTCATCTCATCCTACTTGGGCATGACCCACTTAGCCTTGCTGCACCTCCCCTGTTTTAGCCATTCCCGGTTGATGAGGCTTGAGGCTATGAGTACCTTTATAGAACACATCACTTAGAATGCTCATCGTCCACCTGACGACGTTCTGAAAGCATTCAATCCATACAAGTTCGTTCCGGGTTCGAACGAAACCGAAGGCATTATCTCGTAACACTCATTTTGGAATCACCTTCAGAGTTAACGACAATAACCCTTGCAATCTGGATCTTCATTTTCACTTGAGATTCACGACCTATCGTAAATTTGGATCGATGTGGTTTTCGGATATCCAAATCTGGAAACTCGATCCCGGTTTCATCGAAATCCAAAACATATCTTTTAGGTCCAAGTTGTTTAAGGTTAAACAATTCAATTCTACTGTCTAAATACACACAGATAGATAATTCACAATGTCACAATAAGTAATCTACATTATCATCACAACAGATAATTCATATTATCAGCATACTTCAACCAAAGCATCTCATATCATATATCACACATATCTCATCAGAGATATCAAACAATCAAGGCATTCAATATCATCCATCCATACATAAGCAAGGATCTATAAATCACACCATTTATAATTAATTTAAAATGAATTAAATTAATTACTTTATCTCTTAATTAATTTAAAATAAATTAAATTAATTACCTTTATCACGATAAATCTTGCTTACTTATACATTAATTAAACCAACTAATTAATCATCATATTAATTAATCACCCTTGATTAATTATCTTTAATTACATTAAGTAATTTACCCTTAATTAATTACACAAATTAATTATCTTCAAACCATTAAGTAATTACCTTAATTACTCTATTAATTATAATTAATGACATTAATCCTTAATTAATTACAATTAATTACCTTATAATAACTTATTATGGATTAATTAATCTTAATTAATCAATCCTTAATTATTCTCATTAATCACATTAATTAATGATCCTTAATTAATTACTTCCATTAATTAATTATAATTAATTACATTATTCCTTAATTAATTACATTATTTAATCATGCTTAAATTAATTGCTTTCATTAATCAACTTTAATAATTATAAACAGTAATTAATTATTCTTAATTACTTTTAATTACATTTATAAATCCTTTGATTTATTACACCAAGTAATAAATCCTTAATTACATTACCAAGTAATTATCCTTTTAAATTACTTCCCATTAAGTAATTTCCATTATCTCAGTTACCTCCAGAAATTTATTCAAACCTTAAGTAATTACTCTTATCAAATCTCATTAAGTAAGCATACTTAATCAATTACCATGTGACTATCTTTAATTAATTAATAAATTAATTAACTTAACTTAATCACATTCACCTCATAAATCATAAACGAGTAATCCATCCCTTAATTACTCTTTAACCAAATTAATCCTTAATTACAGATTAATTATCCTTCAACTATTAATTAATAAACGTTAATTATTAATCAATCCTTTAATACAAAGTATTCAATCCCTAATTACTTTTATAATTAATTAATTATCCTTAATTAACTAATTAATTATCTCTTAATCATTAATTAACAAAACTTAATTATTAATTAACAACCTTAATTACAAATTAATTAATCCATAATTATCAATTAATCAATCCTTAATTACAATTAATTAACCTTTAATAGTAGTTAATTAATTCTTAATTAACTTGAATTATAGATTAATAACCTCTAATTATTAATCAAGAAAACCCAATTATTACTTAATAAAACTTTATTAAGTATTTTTAATTACTAGTTATTTCTAATTACAAATTAACTAATCTTTAATCATTAATTAATCCATCATAATTATTAGTTAATTAAATTAATAATTATCCTTAATTAATTACTTAATTAACCTTTTTAATAATTAATTAATTAAACTTAAGATTTCTTAATTAACTTAATTAATTATAAATCATTTAAAACTTAATTATCCTTAAGACAAAACATTATCTTTAATTATTTTTGAAAACATTTTATCTTAACAACTAACTTAACTTAATTAAATCATTAATTAAGTTTAAAATATAAAGTAATCATTAATTACTTACCTCTATTTATTAATTAACAATCCTTAATTTCAAGTTAATAAATCACTCTGAAAGCTTTAATTGTTAATTTATAAATCATTAATCATTAACTAATTCAATTAATAAATCACTCTTAAATTATTCCATTTATTATCAAACTTATTAAGTTTTTAAGATAAATCATTTCCTTATTAATTTCCTTTTATATTTCAAATTAAGTTTGAAAGTAACTTTAAGGATTTAACTTAAAACATTTAAAACAAATCATACAAATTTATTTATACAAAAGAAATGAATTTCAAGAAATTGATTTAGATTAATTATTTAAAATTTAAAACTTACTTTATTTTAAATTTAAAACTGGTTAAACATTTTACTTTGGATTTAACCCGAGTGTACTTGAACTAAAACCAAGTACATCATCTTTTACTTTTTTAAAACGGTTTAACTTAAATTTTTAAAAACTATTTTGGTTACAAAATCTAGAAACTGTTAAAAATTTAACAGTTTTACTTAAATTCTTACATTTGACCTTAGGAATCACTCGAGCCAAAATAAAATCCACAGAGTCTTCCCCGAGACAACTGCCATTCCAAAACTAAATCATTCACTGACACAACTTGCCACCGTGCAACCTGCACCACCTACGATGATCCTCCGACCATCGCCAGAAACTCCTACGCTCCCACGATCGCTCCAGCAACCCGTCACAATCATCATCACGTTATCACAAAACATAATTCCAAAACTAGGTATCCTGTTGAAACAGGAACTTCAAACAACTGCCATGAAAACACTTCGCCCATTGGATTCTGACCATCGGAGGATGAACCACCTCGTCCACACTTTGCCGAACACCTACGCAACCAAACCCTTCTACCTTGACCCACTCGATCAACCATAGGTGACGAAACGATTCCCAAATCAGTCCCTGAGCCAAACTAGGTTTAAAAACTAAATCTCCACGCCGCCATCGCCACGACCATAAGAAACCTTCCCTGACATTTTTGCCAAGCACCGTGATCGTCAACCTAGGTCCAGCAAGAACCACGAACTCCCCAGTCACTTAGATCATCCAAAAACTCCATTTTGGTCATTTAAGAACTGTACCCTTATTTCAAAACTAAAAATTATGATTTTTGTTTTAAAAAATCTTATTTTCCATAAGTGATTCAAGAATTAAACTTGAATCAGTAATATACAACACTTGAGTTTTACAAGTTTAAAGATTTCTACTGTTTTTCTCAAATACAAGCATACTTTTAGATCTTACATACTTGTTTATATTTTCAATACTTAGATTACGCTAAAACTAAGTTATTTTGTTTTTGATCCAAGTGTTAACAATGAATAAATAAAAAGATATGAAACTTTAATTTATTTGTTAACACTGAAACCTGGAAACAGAGACATATCAACATGCACGGTTCAAAACTGACATACATAAAGTGCTCATACACATATATTCACATGCAAAGATAATTCATCTTAGAAAACATGTAAAAGCAAATTTAAAACTACTTTAGCATTTGAATTGTTATGTTTACTCACCATGGGAAATGCAGAGCTTTAGCAACTGGATTGAAATTTGCAACTGGATTGAAACTTTAAAAATTTTGAAAACTGCATCTTGATATTGATTTTCAGAAACTTGAATTGCTTGTTAAGACGGAAATGTTTTTGAAGCTTGATTGTGTAACTGGAACAAAATGACGATGACCCAGGACTTTGAAAACTTGTTTGGTTCCAAGCTTTGTGAAAATGATCACAAGGTTTGCCCTAAGTTTTCCAAAGATTTGCTTTCAGATTTGTTCTCTGGAAATCACAGGGTTTTGATATTCCGGGTTTTGAAAATTGATTTACAGGTTTATATTTTGGAAACTTTTTACAAGGCTTTGGAAAAATTTCTACTTTGAAGTGTGTTTACAAGTTTGGCTTTTGATTTTGATTACAGGTTTGTGAACTTTTGATTTTTTTTCTTTTTGGAAATGGTTTCAGGTTAAGATTTGAGGAAAGTTTTAGATTTGGTCTGGCCATTGTTTTCTTGCTATAAGAAATGAAGATAGAAAAAGAATTTGTAAAATAAGATATATGCTTATATAAGTTTAAATTAGAATTTTATAAAAATAAAAGAAATTCAAATAAATGTGACATTTGGTATTTACACACTTAATCATTTAACACATGTTACGTTTCTTTATATTTAATTTCACTTGTCACCTATATTAATTAATTACTTAACACATGTTTTAACATGCTTAAAACTTTAACACATGTCACTATTTATTTTCGTTTGTTTTTAAAATTATTAAAAGCTTTTTAAATTAAATTCCCTAATTAATTAATACATATATTAATTATAAATGCTTTTCTTATTAAATTTATAATTAACAAATACATTTATAAATTTATAAATGCTTTTATAATTTTAAATAAATAAAACTTTTGAAAGAAAATAAATTAAAAACAAATTATCTTTTAAATAAAATCATATATAGTATTGTAAACTCATTTTTAAATGCTAATTGAAAAAGCCTTTGTATTTATTCCTATTAAATAAATACTTTTCCAAATTTTTATAAATAAATTTCTTTTAAAGAGAATAATATAAAACATCTTATTTTTGCATAAAAACTTTATCCATATATTTTAAATCCAAACTACATTATTATTATATATTTTTTAATATATATATATATATATATATATATATATATATATTCCTTTAAATTCAAAATAAAAAAATCAAATTCAAATTCAATTTAAAAATCCAATTTAAAATCAATTCAAATAAATATAATATCAATTTTAAACAAACACATTATTATTTATAAATAATTTATTCTATTTAAAATCAACTTAAATACACATATATATTTAAACACACTTATTAAAATTGAAATAATAAGTCAATTTAAAATTTATTTATACAATAACGCAAACTTAAATAATTATTCTTATTTAAAATCAAATCAATAACCCATAATTAAAATCATCACATTATTGATTGTTTGGCTATTTATATTTGAAATAATAATTTTACCAATTTTAAACAATTTAATTAAGTGATTATCTCATTTTAAATTCCTTGAACTTTCGGGATATCACATTCCTTCCCCTTTAAAAGAATTTCGTCCTCGAAATTTAAAACAAAGATAATCCAAAGGTTTATTTTATTTCAACCAATTCAAACATACATATCAACCAAACATAAACAACCAAAGAACCATTCATCCGAACAAACAATTTCATCCAACATACAACACTAGCTATCTGGGCATAGATCCGGATAAGCTTCCTAAAATTATCTCGAGTTTCCCAGGTACAGACACAGGGATACTCGCTCTACTAAATCAAAACTAGTTATACTACTAAGCTACTGAGCTCCTACTCAGCTAGATCTAAAATCTGCACAAGATATCATACCACAAACAAGATCTACTCAACAACCAAATCCTTCACAGAACTACTGGTTGCAAAACCATTGATGGACCAGATACGTGCTCCTTCAGAGATACGTGAAATACCTTGAATCCGTGCCTTCCAAACTGGCAATTCAACTCTTCAGACCAAAGCACTGATCCTTACAAAACCTCAGAAGAATCCAATATACCTCGGAGCTAACTTCCCAGTCTTATCCAATCTTTTTGCTCCCTTTACCAGCGAAAACCTCAACAACAATGAGGTTTCCAACTTCGAATTCTAAATTCTTCCGTCTCTTAACCCCAAAACTCTACTTACGATCGTGGGCTGTTTACATATCTTTCCTGATCTGCTCAACCTTCGTTGATGCTTCTACAAACAAACTGGATCAAAACAACTCAATAAACTGATCCTCACAAGATCTACCCAAAATCGAAACCACAAACTCCACTTCAGAATCATTAGAAGATTTCAACCTACTTCTCCTATCCGGAAAAGATAATACAGAATCAATCGCCAACCTGCCTCAGATACGGATAAATTTCCTGCAGAAACTCTCTAATCCAAACACTGCAACTTCCAGTTGCTTCCACTCTAAAACAGCTGCCACCTTGCTTCTGCTGCATAACTATGATCTGGATCAGATGAGAATGTCGTCGATGAACACAGGCACAGACTAGACAGCACATCCCAGAAATATGGTTCAACAGAAGTTTCAAGAAATACAGAGCTGCTTCACCAAAACCCATCCTAGGAGACATCCTTTTACCCAACTGAATTACCGGTATCACTCCTGATATCAAGTCGATACAGAGCTCAATCTCCATAGCGGACAAATCTCTAACTTCCCTGAAGATATCCGGAAAAATCTTCGACAACACCATAATTCCTACATCCTCTAGAGATGTCTCAAACCCAAGCAAAAGATTATCTAAGATAATCACCCAAGCCATCGCAAGTCACTTTTGCAATCAACCCAACCTAAATTCCAAAGATACTGTCCTCTCTTCACCAATCAGAACAGCTTATCCTAGAACAACTAATCCATCGAAGAAACGGGTCCACTCCGCTGCTTCTGATTTTCACCTCTAGGAAACTGCTAAGCCAAAAGATTCCTACTGGAACATAAAACACTTCCGAGCTACACCTCTGACACAGACGCCAAAGACTCCTATCCAAAGCTCCCTGAGAAACTCGATCCTCAAATCAAACACAAAGGCCCTGCTGAACTCAGCCTCAACACCGAAGTAGATACACTTCCTTAAACTCATTCCAAAGAAACATCTTTGAAAACATCCATAGCCACTGCGTCTCACCACGCAGCTGCTTCTTCCTGAAGTTGCCAAGGCACCATCACTCACTTCTGCCTAACTGACTGATCCAAATTCTAGAAAATCCGATCACACGAGCGCGATCAACTTTCACTTCAAAGATGGACTCTGAACCTTAACAGGTTTTCTTCAGAGATCAATGAAATCCTTACACCGTAGAAAAGCTCACTTGAGACGGTATTAGGTCTACAGTATCGACAGATACACTTCCAACCTCAAACATTCAAACTCCAATCATTGGTAGTCGTGCTACACACCACTACCCTATCTAGCTTTATAACTTATGTTGAAAAACCCGAACAGGTAACCCAACGGATAGGTAGAAAATATATATGTAGTTATATATAAAAATTACAAGTACGCTCTCTCAAGAAAGACACCATTACAGAGCCAATGTATTCGCTCAACCTGTGCTCTGATACTAAGTGAAACGACCCGCCTTTCTCTCCGAAGAAAGACGCATCATATTTAAGAAAGAAAGGGACAGAAAAGAGAAAAGACAGAGAAGAAAGAAAGAACAACATCAGAATCTAAACAACGGAATGAATAAATTATATTAATCACATAATATATTACATAGTATCATATACATCAGAGATACACATCTTATACAACACACACTAGACAGTTATAAACACCTGTCTAGTTATACAACTCAATATACAATACAGATAATAATACAGAGATCGATAAGGCGGAACACTCTATATCTATACGTTGAAGCCTCCTACTCCATTGCTCCTCCAGAATTCGTCAAACCTAACTGAATCCCTTGGCTACTCGTAAAAATTTGAGTACCCAAGAGTTTAAGAAAAACAGAATAAACTCCGGGTCAGACATGGGTCTGCTGTGAGTAAACGGTTAAAGTTGCTTAACTTTGAAAACCTTTGAAAGAAAAGGTATCACGTAAGACTTCCTACACATAAACATGGGTAAGTTTTTACCTTACGTTAACTAAAACATTTGATAGGAAATCCAGTGATATTATAATAGGGTCTAGGGTTTTCAAATAAAATACAGAAATAGCTGGATTGCTTACATCTCACGTCCTAACATAGTTGGGCACTTCTAAAACGTACGGTACTTATTGGAGTTTGGATTCCATACAATGGCAGGGCTACTGGGTACCGCCCGTCACAGTACGTGGCCAGATCACCGTACCGAGGATTACTCCCAATCCCCTGCAACACAAAGCCGAAACCATTCCTTACTGAACAGTTCCGAATAAGATAACCCCGGCGGTTGTAGCTATTCAACCGCCCACACGGCCGAAATAAAAGGGACTCTAGACAGGGGTTCATCTCATCCTACTTGGGCATGACCCACTTAGCCTTGCTGCACCTTCCATGTTTTAGCCATTCCCGGTTGATGAGGCTTGAGGCTACGATTACCTTTATAGAACACATCACTTAAAATGCTCATCGTCCACCTGACGACGTGAAATCATTCAATCCATACAAGTTCGTTCCGGGTTCGAATGTAAACCGAAGGCATTATCTCGTTGCACTCATTTTGGAATCACCCTCATAGTTAACGACAATAACCCTTGCACTATGAATCTTCATTTTCACTTGAGATTCATGACCTATCGTAAATTTGGATCGATGTGGTTTTCGGATATCCAAATCTGGAAACCCGATCCCGGTCTCATTGAAAACCAAAACATATCTTTTAGGTCCAAGTTGTTTAAGGTTAATCAATTCAATTCTACTATCTATATACACACAGATAGATAATTCACAATGCCACAATAGATAATCTACATTATCATCACAACAGATAATTCATATTATCATCATACTTCAACCAAAGCATCTCATATCATATATCACACACATCCCATCAGAGATATCAAACAATCAAGGCATTCAATATCATCCATCAATACATAAGCAAGGATCTATAAATCACACCATTTATAATTAATTTAAAATGAGTTAAATTAATTACTTTATCTCTTAATTAATTTAAAATAAATTAAATTAATTACCTTCATCACAATAAATCTTGCTTACTTATCCATTAATTAAACCAATTAATTAATCATCATCTTAATTAATTACCCTTGATTAAATATCTTTAATTACAATAAGTAATTTACCCTTAATTAATTACACAAATTAATTATCTTCAAACCATTAAGTAATTAACCTTAATTACTCTATTAATTATAATTAATGACATTAATCCTTAATTAATTACAAATAATTACCTTACAATAACTTATTATGGATTAATTAATCTTAATTAATCAATCCTTAATCATTATCATTAATCACATTAATTAATGATCCTTAATTAATTACTTCCATTAATTAATTATAATTAATTACATTTTTCCTTAATTAATTACATTAATTAATCATGCTTAAATTAATTACTTTCATTAATCAACTTTAATAATTATAAACAGTAATTAATTATTCGTAATTACTTTTAATTACATTTATAAATCCTTTGATTTATTACACCAAGTAATAAATCCTTAATTACTTTACCAAGTAATTATCCTTTTAAATTAATTCCCTTTATGTAATTCCCTTATCTCAATTGCCTCCAGAAATTTATTCATCAATTACTTACCTTAAGTAATTACTCTTATCAAATCTCATTAAGTAAGCATGCTTAATCAATTACCATGTGACTATCTTTAATTAATTAACAAATTAATTAACTTAACTTAATCACATTCACCTCATAAATCATAACCGAGTAATTCATCCCTTAATTACACTTTAACCAAATTAATCCTTAATTACAGATTAATTATCCTTCAACTATTAATTAATAAACCTTAATTACTAATCAATCCTCTAATACAAAGTAATCAATCCCTAATTACTTTTATAATTAATTAATTAACCTTAATTAACTAATTAATTATCTCTTAATCATTAATTAATAAAACTTAATTATTAATTAACAACCTTAATTACAAATTAATTAATCCATAATTATCAATTAATCAATCCTTAATTACAATTAATTAACCTTTAATAATAGTTAATTAATTCTTAATTAACTTGAATTATAGATTAATAACCTCTGAATTATTAATCAAGAAAACCCAATTACTACTTAATAAATCTTTATTTAGTATTTCTTAATTACTAGTTTAATTAACCCTTAATTTCTTAATTAATTAATTTCTAATTACAAATTAATTAATCTCTAATCAATAAATTAATCCATCATAATTTTTACTTAATTAAATTAATAATTATCCTTAATTAATTGCTTAATTAACCCTTTTTAATAATTAATTAATTAAACTTAAAATTTCTTAACTAACTTAATTAATTACAACTCATTTAAAACTTAATTATCCTTAAGACAAAACATTATCTTTAATTATTTTTGAAAACATTTTATCTTAACAACTAACTTAATTCAATTAAATCATTAATTAAGTTAAAATATAAAGTAATCATTAATTACTTACCTCTAATTATTAATTAAAAATCCTTAATTTCAAGTTAATAAATCACTTTGAAAGCTTTAATTGTTAATTTATAAATCATTAATCATTAATCATTAACTAATTCAATTAATATATCACTCTTAAATTATTCCATTTACTATCAAACTTATATTAAGTTTTTAAGATAAATCATTTCCTTATTAATTTCTTTTTATAACTAGTTCGGATTTCTCCTACATGCAGTCCCGTAAAATTGCTTGTACATATTTCTTTTCAGATGCTAACCTTTAACCAAGCAGAAAGAAAATCCAAGTACAATCTTGATCTCAAGGTTACGAGACACGCTCTTTTGAATTTTCAAGCTCAAGGTGGACTCATTTGATTTAAGTGAGCTATAAGAGCACCCACTAGATTTACAAGCTATTAAGCACACTCATTTGATTTGAACGAGCTACAAGCATACTCAAGCAAACACAAATAGGTTTATCAAAGATAATTTCTTGAATGTTGGGTAAAATAGCTCTTAAACAACACTTTAATCTTTGATTTGAGAGAGAGAGATGACTGCAAAATTGTAAGAAAATAGTATTACATCAATACAATGAAGTATGAGTTGATTCTATGTGATTTTGAAGAGATTTGAATATATTTTTCAATGGAATTTTCAAGAGAATAAGAGAAGGAAATAAAGTTAGTAATAAGTTATAAAAAAAATTCATTTGCACCCCCCTTTTCATAGCAAATTAACAGTTGTGTTCAGTTGCGACGAACAATCATTTTCTTTCAAAATTTAAAAAGCCATTTGGCGGCATGTATGTCGATATATGCTAGTATGTTTTGGTAACTTTTTTTAAGTGTTTTGAAAATCCTATACTTTATAAAGTAATTTAATAATTTGTAAAATTGTTTGCATATAGTTTATAAACAATTTGAACTTTGAAAAACTTTTATAAAATATTTTGAAATGTATTCAGGTAGTAACATAAAAATTAGAAAATTGGAGATAGAGTTCAAAGATTTCTATTAAGGACTTTAACAATATAGGCTATGGCTCTATACACTAAATTATAATCTTGAAATCTTCATATCCTATTCTTTGAACTCATGAGTCTTCATGTCTATCTCTTGAGTCTTTATATATATCTCTTGAGTCTTTGTACTATACAGTCTTCCATTAAACACCTACGTAATATTCTATACTATATACTATATAACTTGCCAAAACATTAGTATCTATATTTTATATGTCGTATATGATTGCATGTGGTTGAATATGGTTGTTGTCATCAAAATCAATGATTGAGGTATTGACAATCTCCCCTTTCTTGATGATGACGAACATTAAATATTCCTGTATATATTATATAATATAACCCCCCCCCCTCGTGTTACATAACTCTCCCCTTAATATATGCATGTATAAATTTTATACTTTTCTCCCCATTTGCCATTAACAAAAATGAGTGAAAAATAAAACACCCCTCAAATAAAATACTTTATTGAATATGAAGTCAAAATTAATAAATTTTGGTACTAAATAATTAAAACACATATAATGATGCAAGATAATACTATTGTGATATATAAAGATTATATAATGATAACTAAAACTAGATATATGATATAATAATGATAAATAAGATAACAAAAACTATATTCATTAATTCAAATCCATTTGTTGTGTTCCCTTTTATTGTTACTCACATCTTCTTTCTAGCTTGACCCAGGTTGTTATTTGTTTTAACAACCTTGGGTCAGATTATGGTTGTATTTTAGGATGTACTTTCATGGTATCTTTCTATCTTGTGCTTTTTGGAATGCAATTTGTGTAGTCTGGATATAGTATTCCATTTCTCATATTTTTCCATACTAGCTATGGAAGATGAGGTGATCTTCGACCAAATCATTCAAGACTTCAGGATAGTACTCTATTATTTAAGAGGGATGCTGACTATGTGCATAGTTATATATGTATCTTTTTTATAGTGGATGTAACTGGATGTTGGCATTGGTTGTATATATGGATGTGATGCATACATACATTGTATGTATTTATGTATGTATGTATTTGTTTGTATGACTTTTTAACCACACCATTGTTGTTTTATTATATGTAATCCTATCTCTATATTATTCACCCTAGGAAACTCGCGTATATTGCTTTGTGTCGAGATGATATATGTGCTTTGTAGAGATTCAGGTATATGACATCATGTATTTGTATTGAGACAAGGGAGTATATATGAGAGATCGCTCATATCGTGGCCTTTCCTCCATGCTTTCGAACAGTAACCTCCCTCTGATAACATAGGTACTAGACTAGGGTGTTATAAAGTGGTATCAGAGCTCATGTTAGAATAATTCAAACATAAAATCATAAACCAACCTTAGAGGAGGGAGACTTAGGTGATGTACCGAAGTCTAGAAAACCTTTATATCAATACATGAGTGGAAATATTCGCTTTTTAATTTTGAGTGACTATGTGATTGATTGTCAGCTTATATGAAAAAGTTTCTTATTCATTTGTGATTTCTAGCTATACTTCTCCTCTATTCCTAATGAATTTGTATTTCACCTCCCTAATACAAAAAATATGGTCAGAACAGAGTTGATCGTATTGGTGCCCAGACAAGATTCCATAACAGTCAGTTCGGTGGCGTTGGTACTTCTGATGTAACGATGACCATGGATCAGTGGAAGGAATTAATGAGAGGCATGCAGGATGCTGCAATAGTCAGAACACAAAATCCTGCTCCTTACTTGAAATTTGCTCGAACGTGTAGTGATTATGTTAGTCTGGGTGGTAAGCCATTATTTGGAAATGAAGGTCCCATAGATGTCCATATGTAAAAAAGAAACTGTGTGAGAATCTTCGATGATATGAAACTCACAAATCCATAGAAGAGGAAGCTCGCATCTAGACAACTATAAGGATGAGCATTAGACCAGTGCGATGCTATGACTTTAAAAATTCTTGAAGAAGAAATTTCATAAAGCAATTCAAGGAGATGATTAGAGCTTATTTTTTTCCAGAAGCAGCCAAGACAACTCTATTTAGGAAGTTTATTAATCTAAAGCAACATAATATAACATTGCAAGAGTATGTGAATCAGTTCAATGCACTATCCAAACATAGGCCAGCGTTAATTAGCATACCCCTAGAGAAGAATGAGAAGTTTGTTCGAGGACTTAGAAAAGACCTTAAGGACATACTTCTAGCTTAATTGCGTAGCTCATTTGAGGAAATCGTGGAGACAATGCTTCGTTATGAGAGCATCTATAAAGAAGATATAGAAGTTGGAACTCTGGATTAACAACAAGACCAAGGAGCAAAGCAGAAATTATTTTATCATAAGAAGGGCCAAAGATATAAGAAGAAGAAATCTGACTAATCCTTGATCGCAGCAAAAGAAGAAGATTGATATATACCAAATTATGTGTTACATTTATGGAGTCAAGGGACACTTTGCAAATGAATGTTGGAAAGCTCAAAATAAGGATACTAGGAAATTCTTTAACTATAATGAGATTGGCTATATCATAAAGGTTTATCCAAAGCCAATCAAGCAAAAACGGGGAAGTTGTTTGCTATCGAAGCTATAGACCTACTAGATTAGGAGAAGGGAAACTTAACTATAGTTCTTGAAGGTATGATTACGATATCTAATATATCTATATGAGTTCTTTTTGATATGGGCGCTTCACATACATTTATATCAAAAGAGCCAGTGGAGAAATTAAATTTGGAATATACATTGCTAGTAACATCACTTAGGGTAGTAAATTCTATAGGTGGTTACTCTACTCTATGGATGAAATGCATAATTTGATTATTGACTTATATGGATACTACTTGGTGTACAATTTGCATCTTATGAGTCAATTAGGTTTCGGAATTATTTCTAGAATAAACTGGCTTGAGCATTATGATGCTCAGCCATTTTTTATTGATAGAATTATCACTCTAAAAGCATCCTAGTCATACAAATCATATTGCATCTGTCCATGATGCTTCGAAAGTTGGGTCTTGCATCTCGCTTTATTTTATGGATCTCAAGACAATAAGGTCGAAAAGATTCTAATCATTAAAGAATTTGTAGATGTGTTTGATTTTGTAAAAGGAGTACCCCTTCATAGAGCTGTAGAATTACAGATAGATTTAATTTCGGGTTCTCATCCTATTAGTAGACCTCCTAGTCGAATGTGCTTCATCGAAAATGAAAGAATTGCGAACTCAATTAGAAGGACTTGAGTAGAAGAACTTTATTAGATCAAGTAGTTTGCCATAAGGTGTAGTGGTCATATTAGTAATGAAGAAAGATGGGTCCGTAAGGATGTGCATTGATTAGAGGAAGTTTAATGAGATGATGATTAAAATCTGTTATTCGTTGTCATTGATTGATGATCTTTTTGACTAGCTGAATGGAGCGAAAGTTTTCTCACAACTTGATTTAGCTACTTTTTTCACCAATTACAAGTAGTTGATGATAATATTCCTTCTACAGCATTTAGAACCAGACATGGATTCTAAGAGTGGCTATTTATGACGTTTGGGCTAATGAATGCACCTGCATATTTTGTTGACTTGATGAATCAAGTTTTCCGTAGTTATATAGATAAAAAAATTATTAGTATTCATTGATGGTATCTTGATCTAGTCAAAGACTAAGGAAGAACAAGTAAAACATCTAAGAATTGTCCTAAAGACTTTGAGATTGCATCAACTTAAAGCTAAATTCAAGAAATGTCACTTTCGGCAGAAAGAAGTGAAATTTTTAGACATGTTCACTCCAATAAAGTTATTTATGTTGATCCGACAAAGATCAAAGCTGTTTAGAAGTGGAAGAGACCGAAGTCAGTTACGGAGGTTCGTAGTTTCTTAGGATTGGCTGCATATTATAGACGTTTGATTCAAGACTTTTCAAAAATATCTACTCCACTGTCTTATTTGATGGAGAAAGGAGCAAAGTATAACTAGTCAAAGAGGTGTGAAACAACTTTTCAAAAGCTGAAAGAATTATTATCTCATGCTCCAATTCTAATAGTGCCTATAGTGATAAAGATCTGGTAGTACATATAGATGCTTGCGGTATTGGTTTTGGAGCTATATCGATGCAACGTGATAGGGTCATAGCGTATGCATTAAGATATTAAAGACCAAATGAAACTAGATATGCTACTCATGATCTGGAGCTAGCAACAGTCGTATTTTCTTTGAAATTATGGAGACATTATCTTTTAGAAGAACGATCGTTCTTTATATAGATCATAAATCCTTAAGATATTGATTTTCTTAAAAGATCTGAATATGAGACAGAAAAGGTAGGTTGAATTTCTAGCTGCTTATGATTTTGAGATAAAATACGCACCAAGAAAAGTAAAGAGAGTGGAAGATGCTCTTAGTTGGAAGCGGCAAGCTATGGTTTCTATGATGATTGCTCAATGGAATGATTGGAGTGGTTAAGTTCTTATAATTTTCAGTTATATAATGGTAGATGATTCATCTGTTATGTTGCCAGTTTAGAAGCTCAAACAAGCTTAGTTGATAGAATTCAAGCTAGTCAGAAAGGTGATCCCATGCTGATTGATCAAATCAACGGCTGTAGAATAAAGAAGGTTGTGATGATTTGAAGAAGTTCAAGCTTGACTCGAATGGTAGCTTACGATCAATAGTGAAGACTATGTATTCCTAACATAGCTGACCTAAGGAAAGATATTCTTAACAAATGTCATCATTCCATGTTCACTATCCATTCAAATGGAATGAAAATGTATAAAGATATGGAATGCATGTATTATTGGAAAGGTATGAAGCATGATATAGCGAAGTATGTGAAAAAGTGCATAATATGTCAGTTGGTGAAGGGAGAACATCAAAAACCCAACGAATGCCTTCAGCCGTTGGAAGTACCACGGTGGAAATGAGATTAGATTTCTATAGACTTTATTGATGGATTTCCACGTTCGAGGTAAGGAAATGAAATTATTTGGGTGGTAATCGATTGAATCGCTAAAAGTGCACATTTTATTCCTGCATGCTCGAATTGAATAGCAGAAAGCTTAGCTAGATTATTTGTCAAAAATATTTTCATACTGCATGGGGTGTCCAACTATATAGTTAGTGATTGAGATCCACTTTTCACTAGCCATTTCTGGCAGAGTTTATAGAATGCCTTAGGAACATAACTTAATCTTAGTACGGCTTCTCTTCGACAAATGCATGGACAAATTGAACGAGTCAATAGAGTTGTAGAAGACCTATTGGGAGCTTGCATTCTCGAATGTAATGGTTCTTGGGAAGACCATATTCATTTAGTAGAATTCTCTTATAACAATAGTTTCTAGTCCAGCATTGGTATGGCTCCTTTTAAAGCTGTTTACGAAAGGCCCTGATGTTCTCTAGATTTTTGGTCAAAAACTAGTGATGGACCGATACTAGGCCCGAATAAGGTGCGAGAGACGACTGAAAAGATCGAGTTTATCAAAGATCGTATGAAAACTGCTCGTGTAGGTAGAAGAGTTATGCTGATAAGTATAGAAATGACTTAGAAATTCCAGTCGAGGATTAAGTAAAAATATCTCCGATGAAAGGAGTCATAAGAACTGGCAAGCTTGGGAAATTAGCTCCAAGATATATCGGACCTTACCCAATCATGGATCATATTGGAAGCTTAACATATCGATTTAATTTACTTGCCTATCTATTTGGAGTACACAATGTATTCCATGTGCCCCGTTGAGAAAGTGTCTACAAGCTCCTGATACTATTTTAGATCCATGACAACTTAAGGAGCTATAAATTGAACCAAACATGACTTTCATATCGAGTCAACATGGATTGTAGATTCAAAAGTGAAACAATTAACAAACAAAATTGTTCAATTATTAAAAGTTCAATGGTCAGACAATCTCAAAGACTATACATAAGGGACCGAGGAACTAATGAGACGAACACATCCTAATTTTATTCTCTTATCAGCTAGGTATTATTTCAAACGTGTTTGCGTGTTCTATTTTATTTGAGTCATGGATGATTGGATACCTTACTATTTTTAGGTATAAACTAACCCTATTTTGAAATTGTGAGGATGCAATTTTTATAAGAGGGGAGACTATAACAACCTAAAATTAGGAGATATCTTAATTTGACATTATTTTGTAATTTTTGAAAATTGAAAATTAGTGTTCTTCGAAAAGAAAAATCGTTATGAGAATAAAATAATTTTTTGGACAAAACATTTCGAGTGGATTTTTAAACGGTTGTTAAATCTCAGCTTAGAGACGGTATGAGTTATAAGGCGATTTAGGGTACCAATTTAATTAAGAATAAAAAGAAAATTTAAACTTTTCTACTCGGACTAGACCATACTTATTAGACTAATCATTGCCTAATAAAACGGATGATAGTGAATTCTTCTTAGGAATTAAGAAAAGAAACTGCGTAATAGAACAAATAGTATAATGACCGGCCTAATAAAATAAAAAAATATAATGAGCTACCTAATAAAACAAAATAGCATAATGATATTCCATGCGGATAGTTTCCATTGGACTAAAATTTTGCCGAATTAGGTTAGGCTACAGGAGGTTAGGTAATTTCTAAAGTATCCTTCTCTTTGCCTATAAATACCCAAGTACATATTCATTTTAATTCATTTGCTGATTTCCTTCCTCTTCTTCCTTACCTTCATTGAAGCAATCCACCTAAAGATCAAGTGAAAGCTTAATTTTATAAGTAAAATTCCCCTACCTCTACTTTTTCATAACTGAAATTAAAGCATAAACTATAGAATTGTGTAGAAATCAAGGGTAGTACTTCCCTCTTGTACTTTTGAGACTTCAAGATAGTACTCTAGTACTTAAATGGGTTGGTGACCATGTATGTAATTATGTATTTATCCTTTTGATGGTGTCTATAACTGGATGTTGGCATCAGTTGTACATAAAGATGTGACACTACAAGAAATTTGATTTTTAGTGGTGCTCAAAAAATGCTACAAAAAGTTTTGGTGACGTTTTGATAAACGCCGCTAGAAAACATGCGACTAAAAATCCATGGTTTTTTGTTGCGTTTATTTTAACGCCACTATAAATGAATTTTTGGCAGCGTTTTTTAAACGTTACTAAAGATCTTTTTTACAGCGTTTAAGAAACGCCACCGAAAGGTGTCGTTTACTATCTTATTTTTTTGTTGCACTTATTATTATTTTTTGCAGCGTTTTTTGAACCACAATAACGTAATATATAAACACATACACATTCAAAAATAACACATTCAATGAACCACAATAACACAAACAAAAGCAATTACATAATCATCACTATATCGTAACATTAGTGTCAAGATCAAAGGTTAACCATACGTTTACACAACCAAATTACATAAAAAGTTTCATAATAGTACATGCAGCTAAAGTAGTGCTCCTACCATATATACTAGTTTCATAATAGTTTCATAACAGTTTTAATCAACCTAACTACAAACATGTGCTGCTACCATACCAAAAACCAGTGTTGCTGCTTGAATTCTTCACAAACGTTTATCTACCTGTGAACAATAATAATCATGTTACTAAATATTAGTGAGGTGAAGGTATCAACGATCAAAAATGGACAAATATAGAAGTCCTTAGACTATAATACTTCAAACAAATATGCCTCTGCGTATTAACCACTTATGTGAGCACATTGTAATCGTCCAACAACTTTTACATCATATTTGTGAAGTCAGTGCACTAGACTTGCCATACGACAACCGTCCTCTTCAACCATGCACTCCATTCAAAACAGCAAGTTCACATGATAACATCCCCATTTCCTTCCTTCATTCGCTCTGCCTGTACACTACTTGTTCACACCAACTTCTAACACAACACAGTCAACTTCTTCACCAAAACTTCCTCACAATCATATTTGATACAAACTTCCGACCATACCCACAACTCGTCCCACAACACAACCAAAAAAAATTCGAACCTGCCAAACAACTCGTCCATCTTCCCTATTCTTCATCACTGGTACAATCGAACCACCATGCTTCTGAAACCTAACCGCAACTCCTCTGATCACTCGACAGACCTACTGCAACCTAACCTTTTGTGCATTACATATCTCTATAGTTCAGTACAAATGCACTTCGACCACACTTCAATCATCTCCACACTTCGACCACTCAGCAATCTCCCCTTCAATCTCCCAGTCACTCCTCTTTAACACTTGCTTCATATACCACCCTACATCCAAACAACACACTGCCAACATATCAACACCAAACCCTTGAATACAAACTTTTTCATCATTATTATTTATAAAACTTTGTTAAATTAGTTATAGTATTATTATTTATAAAATCTAGTTAACACAAACTTAGTTATGTTGTTGTTGTTGTTATTATTATTATTATTATTATAAACTTAGTTAATTTTTATAAACTTTGTTAATTAATCATCATCGTCATCATTTATAGAACTATGTTAAATTAGTTATATTATTGTTATTTATAAATTTTAGTTAACTTAAACTTAGTTAATTTTATAAAAGTTATTTAATTTTAACAAAACTTAGTTAATTTTTATTAGTTTGGTTAATTTATTAATATTATTATTATTAATTTTTATAAATTGAATATTTAAAACTAATTAAATATTCCAAAAATAAAGGTGATAAAATTCTAAGTCGTTATAATATTTAAATAAATATCTTGGGGTATTGCTGTTCGACTAGCTCAAGGGTAATGCACACTTGTGCATTTCATGCAATAATGCGTATTTAGATGAATTTATCATCCAATATTTCTAGAAAATATGTGAAAATAAACCGATTTACCTCATTCAGGATGGGAAGGCTTTGGTGATTGTGTTGTTGTTTTAGCAGGATGGAGATCGAATTCAAATGAGATTTAGGTTCTGGCATCAACAATCAAAACATAAAATACAGAACAACATTTTTATCAAAAAAACCTATAGAAACGTTCATAACTTCGAATTTTGTTTAACTATTTATAAGTTATCATTTAGATATAGAGATCAAGTGCAAAATAAATAAATAACGACTCAGAATTAACTCAAAAGTATGCTCGAATAATAAAATAAAATGATTGAATCAACAATTAAATTCTTGTAAAAAAAATATAACAGCAAAGGTAAGCATAACTGTGATGTCCCTGCTCCTTATGGAAGTGCTGCCCTAAACAAACAGTAGCTGGCTCTCGTTGCTTCCACTTCTTCTTTGGCTATCGGACCATATGCAACTAGTAGTCGTGGTAGTGATATGAATCAAGCTCCAATTACTCTTAAAATGTTTCAAGAGCCTAACGTTTATTAATCTTATAATGAATACAAACAATTTGACTTCCTAAATGAATCGGCAACAGATGATGCAAAATATACATTTGAAAACAAAGGATGAACCTCAAAATAGTTCATTGAGCCCTTGTTGTGCTTAACATGTACTGTGAAAAATAGGTTTGTTATAAGAAGAAAACAAATTAAACAAAAATTGCTTTTAAGTCATTACAAACTTAGTTTAGTGATATAATAGAGATGAAAAATAGGTTATTACAACTACATTTTTGAAAATTTAGAATTGTTAATTATGTCTACTAGAACTAAATTAAACGGTAATATTTATGGTTTAATGGTAAAGTTGCTTGACGACCACTTAACACACTTAGACTCAAAATTGTTTATGCGCATAACTTTTTATATATATAACCTTACTTGAAATGCTCATTTCATATCAGAAGACTACACGTTTTGTGAATCATTCACTTTTTCCATACTCAATTCGTGTGCCAAAAGAAATGGGCATGGGAAGACCGAAGCATGCAAGATCCATGCTGATTTGACCAAATCTACCATTTTGAAACCAATTTTTCTTTACTCTTCTTTTTTTATGAAGGAAAAAATATATGTCATGAATAAAGGTTAAACTGAGAAGCACGTGGACATGATCGAAGTTAGAGTTTACTGTTAGTGGTTCATCCCACTGCAAACCATTACAGCACCTCCCTTCATTACAGCAACAATCATTTCACAAACTACACCATACATCAATACTTCAGTACACTGCTCCACTCTTCACCACCATTTTCTACTAGCATCTCCCTTCAACAACCAACCATTTGCCTTACCATCCTATTACAAGCAACACCGTGCATTTTTGTGCGCATAACCCTGCAGTCGCGCATCTCTATGCACATAACCCTGCCTTAAATACCTCATCTCAGCATCACTTCCTCTGTCTAAACCAATCCCTACCTTCCCTGCATACTTACTTCAGCCATCATACACAAATCATACTCAAACCATCCTAAACTCAACCAAGAAATCCTACTTCAACTTTTACCATTCTTTCCTTCACTTTACTACCAGCACCCCCATCACCTCACCGCCTTCCACGTACTAAAACGACTTCTACACTCCTTCTGTAACTACCTACCACGAACTCTGCTCCACCTACAACCACACCATCCTTCCTCCATCACCAGTACACCATCATGGCAGTTAACATTAACAATTCATGCTACATACTATACCCATTACCAGCAACTTCTCCTGCAATCACTTCCTCTTTCAACATTACTTTCATCCAAACCCACAATGCTCAATCGCTTAATTTAAACGACCGTATCACACCAAACCAGAAGCTTCGACCCATTTACAATCATTTGTAACCGCCACCGTGCATTGTAAACCCAAAATGGTAGGTTTATTGAAAGGTAAAATGGATAAGCATAAAATTGTAAAGCACGAAAGGGGAAAAAATGAAAGAGACCAAAGCAACTGAAGGTGAAAAAGGCAAATGTATGAATACTAATGCTTATTCGATTGGTGGATCAGTCCATCGGCGGCACATAATCGTTTCCCTTTCTTGAAATCAAAGATCAATTTTTTCAAAAACGTAGGTATGTTATAACTACTAATACCGAATCCAGGCGGAGTGAGGATATACAATACAGGATTCATTCCTCAAAATGAAGAAAGAAGGGTTGAAGTTAAAACCAGAAGCTGGTAGGATATACAATAGGGGCAGCATAATTGCATTTCATTTGGTACAACCCAATTACAGGGAAGCCAGTCACTAATTAGCCTGATAGTTAATGCACATATAGATGTACATTATTTGAATAATGCAATCACCAACCAAAGCATATGCTTCAGAATTTCGTCATTGTTCCACTACCATAACTGGGTAAAAATATGAAAAATCACAGTAAAGTTGGAATTGAAAATCCACTCATATCCGACATAGCACCGCCATGAACACATGATATGCATAGAAAAGGGATGTGTTTGCACACGTATATTTATTCATTGCATTCCTGGAAACAATAACTACTTCAATAGTATGTATCTTTAACCTTTTGTATAAAAGGAGCATAAAGACCATTCAAAAACTGTAGATTAAAAATTATTTTATTCACATCACATTCATGCTCTCGACACTTTTATCAGCTTCTGCAGCTATTGATGTACTAAAGAATATGATATGATATTGCTTTTATCGGATCTCTACCTTCAAATAGAAACAAATCACTGTAATCTGCAGTAAATAGAACTTGAATCCTAAGAAGCAATACTAGAACCTAAAGCAAAATCTAGAAGATAAGGTACCATTAATCAATCGTAAGAGCATTCCACCCAAATATGATATAGCATCAAAAAATCTATATGCCAAAAAATATACTCACGTATTCATGAAAAAGCCAATTTTAAAAATAATGAAACTGGTACCTTAGAACAAAATAGGTCTATTCTCAGCGCAAGCGGCGTAAAAGGCGGTGAGACTACTTCCGATATTACAAATGCGAGTTTTAAGAGGAGCTTGGTTCTCTGTGGCCATTACTAAAGTGATGGAGGAAGCTGACGCGTTGGCGGTAGCTGCAGCAGTAGTAGTTATACCAAAAGAGTAAGAGGGATTTGGAAACAAAGATTATGGATTTTGTGATGAATTTGAGCGATAAATTAGAGGGAAAATGAAAACGAGGGTTTTGGAACTCGATTTTGTGACAAAAAGGGAGGGAGAGAAAAATGAAACATGAGCGACCACTAAAAGTTTGAGCGAGGACGGTACTAAAAATTCGCTAAGTATATAGATATGTGAGCGGACAACAAAAACTTTATCCAAATTTGTGTGAATTGTTGGCGAAAAGCACTTTGTAGCGTTTCTTTGTTCATTTTTATAAGTTAAACCGATCAATGGTTACATATAGCTTCAAATGCTACCAATTTATGCAACTAAAAACAATTTTTGTTGTAGTGTGATCTATATATGTGTGTGTGTGTGTGTTTGTGTGACTTTTGACAGCACTAACGTTCTTTTATTTTATGTAATCCTATCTCTATATTATTTACCCTAGGAAAATCATGTATATTACTTTATGCCAAGACGTGATACAAGATTTACAGAGATTTAGGTATTTGACATCACATATTCATGTTGACACAGGGGAGTATATACAGGAGATCGCTGCTACCATGTCCTTTACTCCGTGCTTTCGAATGGTAACCTCACTCTAATAGCATGGGCACTGGACCAAGGCGTTACACCACAGCTGATGAATGTCGAAAAGAACATTGCTATTATTGACAAATGTCGAGCAAAAGGACGCCGTAAGTGTTCAATGCTGGAAAAATGGTGATGAACTAATGATGAAAGTAT
The DNA here is from genome assembly GCA_030765085.1 of Allium cepa. Lineage (NCBI taxonomy): Eukaryota > Viridiplantae > Streptophyta > Magnoliopsida > Asparagales > Amaryllidaceae > Allium > Allium cepa. The sequence continues at coordinate 236,735,274 of CM060931.1, forward strand.
GAATGTAGATCAATGCTGAAGGCCTACGATGTAGCATCTCATCAATAAAGGGCCCTATGCAATGCCGCATACTGTCTGTAGAGCCGAATGATTAACACCGAGACTATTATATAGTCAAGCGATGCCGGATGTCAAATGGGTCCTATACAATGCTGCATCCTTGCTGCATCTCATTAATGACGTGATCTGTCAATACCGCCATTCCCCTATAAGGATGGAATGGATGTCGCACTCATTAATACCGCATCTTATCCATAACACTCATCATTGATACCACCTATTACCAATGTCACTATATAATGATGTAGCATGTTAATGCAACCTAGACCATCTGATTATCGATGCTACTTCAACAATACTGCCTTAAATCAATGCCACCAATTATCGATACTGCCAATAATCAATGCCACCAATTATCGATACTGCCAATAAACAATGCCTCCAATTATCGATACTGCCAATAATCAATGCCACCAATTATCGATACTGCCAATAAACAATGCCACCAATTATCGATACTGCTAGCAATCAATGCCACACTTCATTGATGCACATATGATGACCCGCCTTTCTAACCCCTGAGAACGACACTTAACACATTTTCAGCATTCGTGTGTCATTGTTCAAACATCAGAAAGATGAATCGTTGTGGGATGAAATAAAGAACAGAATAGAAAACCTCACAATGAAACTGATAAATAAAACATGATAGTCAATAGTACATCAGGTTACTCTTTAACAGGGAGTTATCAGAATTACACAAAAGTACTACAAATCGGCTTAGGCAACTATAACATTTTGCCTTTATAAATGCTGAAACAAAATACACTTAAAAAACAAGAAAAACAACGGAATAGATAGATAAGTAGGTAAAAGCATCTTGCTCGAATGTCGTCTTCAAAAGATCCCAACGAAGACCTGCTACTCTCGGACTACTCAAATAAAATGAGTACCCGAGAGTTTGGGGAAACAAACAAATTGCATCAGACGATATATTTGATATGAGTAAAACTTTAAAAAAAAGTTATGTAATTAAACAAAAACATGTGAGATCACGTCGCTGAACACAGAACGAGTTTACTCCCACATAAATCAACATCCAAGTGTAAAGAATAGATCAATAATTAAACACCACGAAGAGTGATTGACTCTTCCCGATGTAAATAAATTTGAAGGTTCGAATCAAATCAGAAAATGAAAATGTCCAACAAATGACTAGGAGGGTGCATCCCTCTTAAAAGAAGTATACCTTTAGAAATATACTTAAAAACTAGGGAACTCCAAGCCAGACCCCGCCAATCCTTACCGGGAATTTGAGCATTTCACATCAAAATGCGCCAAACCGAATCCAATCTAAATAAGATGTGAAAATACCCTAATAGGAGCAACCCCCTATAACTTGTCCCCCAAAAACACGCGCCTTGATTCAGTCATTACCGAAAAAGGATAACAAAGCTCAATGGAGCAACAAATCATCTTAGAACGGCGATAATAAATATAAAAAAATGAAGTAATCGATAGCCAAGGAACCAACCACCGAGGATATAAAATGATCATATATAGAAATTAAGTCTTGTACACTTTTCACCACTTATCGAATTCAAATTTCTACTATTTCTTGGTTAACAATAATAAGGACAAGTCAAGGTAGTGTTACCTCGAAGTCATGTCCAACGATTCTTCTTAACTTTTGAGATAGCGACTAGTCTACTTATTCGATGTTTAGTGCTAATTACACAAATAAATAGTTTCCATGCAAGTTAATTTCTTTACGGAAATTAATTCATTTCCATCAACAATTCAAACCTTTTCTTTTAAAAACCCGAATTCATACTTGGCTTCATATTACAAGTATTAGCTTTAAAACACTTTGTTAGAAGTGTTTAATAAATTTGAGACATCATTATAAAAAGGATTTAATGACCTTAAACATCCTATTTATATTGATTGATTAACTTCTAAACTTTATTAACTAAGTTGATTGATTAACTTCAATAACCTTTAATTTAAAAAAGGGTAAATCTCCCTTAAAACGTCATTAATTCAACTAATTAATAATATAATTAATTAAATTAATTAAAAATCGAATATAGTTATTTAACAGTGATTAATTAGTTTAAACTGTATTTAAGAAAAGATTTATTTAAGGTTAAATAGATTTATTAACTCTTAAAAGTCATTAATTAAAAAGATTATTTAATTTAAAAACACCATGAGCAAATTGATTATTTAACTTTAATCCATCATTTTTAAAAGATTAATTAACCATAAACATCATTACATAAAATGGTTAAATAATTTCAAAACATCATTAATCAAGTGATTAGTTAAATTTAAAACACATCTTTAATGAGTTAATTAGTTAACTTTAATCCTTATTAGTTAAATAATTGATTAAATAATTAATTAAATTAAATAATCATTATTAAAATAATTAATTGTTTTTGAAAACATTGTGAATCAAAAACTTTCTTAACTTGTAAAATAATTTCAAGCATGATAATGAAACCAAACGGTTTCGATAAAAGTTGATTTTTCGAAAGTGCCGATATAGCGATTATCGCTATACGGGCAGCTCGGAATTAAAGCATATGACGTTTGCAACACAACTACATATCACATAACAAATATGTGAGCATATATACATGGTGATTTACAATAATTGCAACATATATCAAGCATTAAGTAACACCGGGATTAGTTCAACTATAGATTTATCTAATAATTCGCTTACCAACTTTTCAAAGCGACTATCTTTCAAGCTACCAACCAATCCACCAACCAAACCATTATTACAATTATACAATAAGCATTTAATAGCTTCAAATATGGGCATGGATAGAGTTTAAACTTTATGGTTCAAAAGTGGAAGCTTTACTCACCAAAACGATTACTAACTTTTACCGAACTTGCCTAAGCTCTTAGCAACTTACTTTAACTTCAAAATAGAACCTAGTGTGGGCTAGTAGGGTGCAACATGGCACAGCCTAGGGCATAAGTGGGCTTAGCCTTGAATTTTTAGGGGGGAAATGGTCTTGGTTTTGGTATAGGAGTGTTTGTGTGTTAATATATGGAGTTTAACTTGTTTTTTGGTAATGTATTATTCACTAGTTTTTGACTTTGGAATCTCTCTTGGAAGCCAAGGAAGTGTTCACGTATATGAAGAGATAAGAAACGAAGATGGAAATGAATATGTAAAGTGGAAGTGTGGAGATGAGGAGTATTTATAGGCGAAGGAAATGAATTAAGAATTTAAATTAATTTTAATATTTAATATTTATTAATGTTGTCGTGTACAAGCTTCCATACCTCTACCATCCATGTAGCTCACGCGCCCCAACGTACACCCCCCTCCCCAAACATGCTTGTCGGTACTTTTCCTATGGATCTAAGATGATGATGACATACTTAGGCTAGGGCTTTTAGGTTATAAAATATGTATATGTACATAAAAGGTAAAATCTTGTTTTATTTTAAACTAAGCACTAATTATTAGCTTTAACACTATAACTCAATTATCACATGACATATTTGCATGTGCATATGAGTGATACAAAAATGTGCAAAACGTTTTCGATGAATTTTCCAATGCTAAATAGTCAAATTTTCAAAAAACATTCTTCGATCACATTTTCTATTTTTATTTGAACTATTTATTTTGGAAAAAAATTGAAAATGATATTAATATCATTAATTAATATTTAAAACATGTTTATTTGATTATTAAAATCCATTATTTAGGTATTTAGAAATGATTCAAATATTCAAACACAAAGCGATTAATTTATGGATTATTACACTCTCCTCCCCTTAGATGAATTTCTTCCTTGAAATTAATACATAAAAGACAATCCAAATGGTATGTATTATACATAGAAATTCACATATCACTGCAAAACAACTACGCCATACAAGAACATACATAATGCATTCAAACAACAAGCAACTAACCTGACATTACATCAGGGTAATTTTCACTAATATAATCCTGAGTCCCCCAAGTACAATCACGAGGATCATCAGTCCACTTAACCTTCACAAGCTTAACTACCTTGTTCCTCTATCTCCTTTCATCCCAAATCTACAATATGAACTTGATGTCAAACTACCGTCAAATTTAGTTCTATTTCCAATTCTTCCTGAATAGACATCTTAACAATCAAAGATGGATAATAAACATGCTTTCTCAGATGAGAACATGAAAGACATTATGAACTTTGAACAATATTTCAGAAAGTTCTACTCTATATGCCAACGATCCAATTCTTTCTAGGATCGTAAATGGTCCAATGAATCTAGGCACTATTTTTTCTGTTTTCCTGAGTCTTACAACTCCTTTCATCGGGGAAACTTTCACAAATACCAAATCCCTGACCGCAAACTCTAAATCTCTTCTCCTTTGATCAGCATATCTTTTCTGTTGATCCTGGGCTTCTTTCATCCTTTCCTTGATATAACCACTTTCACTGATGCTTCTTGAATTATTTTTGGTCCAAGAATTAGTAGGCCTCTAGTCTTAACCCAACATGAAGGTGATTTACATGGTCATCCATACAAAGTTTCGTAGGGTGCCATACCAATGCTACCTTGGTAAATATTATTATAAGAGAACTCTACCAAATATTGTTATAAGAGTTTACTAAATTTGAAATCTCATTATAAAAAGGATATGACGACTTAAAACATCATATTTACATTGATGAATTAACTTTTAAACTTTGTTAACTAATTTGATGATTAACTTCAATAACCTTTAATTAAAAAGGGTAAATCTCCCTTAAAACACCATTAATTCTACTAATTAATAATATAATTAATTAAATTAAATTAATTAAAAAATAAATATCATTATTTAAAAGTGATTAATTAATTTAAAATTTATTTAAGAAAAGATTTATTTAAGGTTAAAGAGACTTATTAACTCTTAAACGTCATTAATTAAAACGATTAATTAATTTAAAAACATTATTAGTTAATTTATTATTTAACTTTAATCCATCGTTGTTAAAAGATTAATTAACCTTAAACATCATTAGATTAAATGATTAATTAATTTCAAAACATCATTAACCAAGTGATTAGTTAAATTTAAAACACATCATTAATGAGTTAATTAGTAAACTTTAATACTTATTAATTAAATAATTAATTAAATCAAATAATCATTATTAAAATAATTAATTATTTATGGAAACATCATTAATAAAAAACTTGCCTAACTTGTAAAATAATTTCAAGCATGACAATGAAACCAAACGATTTCGATAAAAGGTGATTTTTGGAAAGTACCGATATATAGACTATCGCTATACGGGCAATTCAAAATTCAAGATATGACATTTGCAACAAAACCACACATCACATAACAAAGGTATGAGCATATATACATGGTGATTTACAATTATTACAACATATATCAAACATTAAATAACAATGGGATAAGCTTATCTATAGATTTTCATATATCCAATAATTTGCTTACTAACTTTCCGAAGCAACTATTTTTCAAGCAACCAACCAATCCAACAACCAAACCATTATTACAACTATAAAATAAGTACTCAATAGATACAAATATGGGCATGAATATAGTTAAACTTTATGGTTCAAAAGTGGAAGCTTTACTTACCAAAAAGAATACTAACTTTTATCGAACTTGCCTAAGCTCTTAGCAACTTACCTTAACTTCAAAATAGGACCTAATGTGGGATAGTAGATTGCAAAATGGCTCAACCAAGAGCATTAATGGGCTTGGCCTAGGAATAAATGGGCTCGGCCTTGAAGTTTTGAGGTGGAAATGATCTATTTTTTGGTATGGGTGTGTTTTTGTGTGAATATATGGAGTTTAACTTAATTTTTGGTAGTGTATTCACTAGTATTTGACTTTGGAATCTCTCTTGGAAGCCATGGAAGTGTTTCATTTATATAAAGAGATAATAAATGAATATGTAAAGTGGAAAAGTGTGGAGGTGAGGAGTATTTATAGGCAAAGGAAATGAGTTAAGAATTTAAATTAATTTTAACATTTAATATATATTAATGTTGTCATGTACAAGCTTCCATAACTCCACCCATCCATATAGCTCACGTACTCCACATCTACAGACCCCGCCATGCCTGTAATTAGTTTTCCTAGGGGTCTAAGGTGATGATATTGTGCTTAGGCTAGGGTTTTTAGGTTATAAAATATGTATATGTATATGTACATAAAAGGTCAAATCTTGTTTTATTTTAAACTAAGCATGAATCATTAACTTTAACACTATAATTAAATTACCACATGACATATGTGCATGTGTATGCATATGTATATGAGTGGTACAAAAATGTGCACGATGTTTCGATGACTTTTCTGATGCTGAAAAGTCATATTTTCGAAAAACGTTCTTCGGTCACATTTTCTATTTTTATTTGAACTATTTATTTTGGTAAAAAAGATTTCAAAATGATTTTAAGACCATTAATAAAAATTTAAAACATGTTTATTTGATTATTAAAATCCATTATTTAAATATCTAAAATGATTTAAATATTCAAATACAAGCGATTAATTACGGGTCATTCAGCACATTCCATAATTCCTTAGAGGACAATGCACATATATAAATGCGATGTTGTGCCGGAAGTCCTCAATATCCATGGAGGTTATTATGCCACTCCTTCTTGATGTAGCTTCATATCAATATCGCTCCTCAGCAATACTGCTTCATATTAATGTCGCTTTAGATTAATGTCGCCATCTACCAATTAAGAGTGTTGATCGTCATAGTAGAAGCCATAGATGTTAGAAGTCATTGATGCCAAATGTCTTGACTATTGAGATGGTGCCGAAGTTCTACTATTTACCAAGGAATGTCGAATGTCATCATTGAGCAAGGCTTAGTGCTAAGCAGCGTTGATGCTACTGAAATTCATGCATACTAAAGTTAAGCCGCTATGCCACACTGTTGCCGCTATAAATACGGACGTAAGGGTATAGGAAGAGGGGGTATCATTTTCTTTTCTCTACTTTCAAAATTAAACTCTAATAACCTTAAGTTGCATTGGGGGAAATACCGATTTGATCATAATCATGCTTAATTTATATGAACAAGGATTTGGATATGCTTATTACCTTGATTGTGCACTTTGAATATTCTTGACATTAATATGCACATAATAAAGCTCTTTAGACCCAAAGCTTACCAAGGTTCTATTTATTATTAAATTTCATATGCTTCGGTCTAAACTAGTGTTTATATGCATAGCCTTTATCTTGCCTATTACGCGTGGACATTGAACTATGAATTATGAGGATTGCAAAACTAGTTCATTGACATGCTTAATGTGCTATTGCATATATTTGTGGCTTATTTTCTCTCTTCTTTGATCATGTGGAATAGGCCATCAAATATCCTATTCCAAAAGACCATATGGGTTCTTGAATATCCATTCCAAGTGATCCTAAAGACCCTCAGATTTCTTATTCCAAGTGACCTTAAGGGATCTCGAATATCTTATTCCAAGAAATCATATAGACTTTCGAATATTAAATTCCAAAATCTCATGGGCATCATAGATCCATTTCTTAATAACATCATCTTGATCTTTGCCTTAAATGCTAGGCTTATTCTTGATTAGCACCATTTGGTCAGCATTAACTAAGTCATGCTTGGTCATGTCATCATAAATGCTCAAATCAAGGATTAGCTTATCATATTTGGCATCATGGGTATTATACCAAATTTTTGGCTTAACATTTTGGCTCTAAAAGGACGGCTTGGACCTCCATTTCTCCTTAACTTTCTTCCTGAACTAATTACATCAAGTTTCTTTTATTCCAGAAAATGCAAGGCGAATAATGCTACAAACAAAGAAGTTGTACAAACAAAGACATTGGAATAAAATGTTGTTCCCAACTTCAACTTCAACGTAGGAAATGCAGAACCTAGATAGCCATCAGAGCTAGCAAATCCTACCAGTAGTGAAGCTCGGATTAAAGGTCTAGCATAGAAGGTGGCAACGATGCAAGATTTATTGGAGAAGATCCTTGCATAGAAATCATCCAAAACTTTCAAGTTCACTGAAGGAGTGGAAGCTGAATCTCTAAGAAGGAATCCAAGTGCTTCTTTGTTTAGGAATAGAGGCAAAGACAAATTCACCGTGAGTCACAAAAGAGGAAAGAAAATCAAGATGCTAAAGCAACAGGGAATAAGGCTAAAACAAATTACCAAGAAAGATTAGTGGATAAGTCAAATAAGCAATCTGGAAGTTCAACCTCCAAAGAGTATAAACTTAGTAGAAGCAATTATCAAAGCGATGAGGCTTATCTAAGAGATATGGTCAAGAAGATGGCAAAAGATATGCTCAATCTTAAAGAAAATAGAACTCTTAATGAAAGAGTCAACAGTAACCACCGAGAAGCTCCTTCATGGATGAAATCATGTCCATAAGAATCAAGTCTCACATCAAAATTACATCCTAAAGAAATAATAGGATGACCGATCCAAATGATCATATAATGGCATTCGAAATTCAGATGGACCTTTATAATGCATCCGGAGCACTACATCATAGGCTTTTTCCTACTACCTTCTAAGGTGTGGTAGCTAAGTGGTACAGACATTATCATGAGAAGACGATCTCTCCTGGAAGCAATTTTCTTACTAGTTCATGACACAAATTTATATTTGCAAAGATACCAAAATTGACTACAGCGCACTAGATGGTATCAAGCAAAAACCAGAGGAGTCATTGGGTGATTATCTTAAGAGGTTTAATGCAAAGGCATTTAAAGTGGAAGATATGACTGATAGAAACAAGTTAATGGCTGTGTGTTAGGGACTGATCTAGCAGAACCCTTTTTTGTAAGAGCTTTATCTTCATGGGTATCGAGATCTCCATGACTTTCATTTTTGAGCTAATAAAATCATTCATATGAATGAGTTGTATCATGCTAAAAAGAAATCTCAAATAAAGAAGGAAGCAGGAAAATTTGGCCTTAATCATAACAGTAAAAAGCAGAGATGGCAAGAAAAAGCCAATTATGTGGCTCTGAACAAAACGATATCCTATATCTTTGTTGTAGCAAAACAAAGCGCTGACTTTCTAATTTCCTACTAACCTAGCAATGACCCTGTGTTGAGTAAGAGAGGAGATTGCTATGCTTATCATACAGCAAATGGGTATAATGTTGATGAATGTCATGCATTGGTATAATTCAGGGGATGATCCGATCTGGGCATTTGAAAGAGTTCATCAAAGGAAGAAAGTTGCATATGCTAATGAGGGCAACCAAAGTCCCTCTGTAACGACCCAGTAATTTCGATCCCGAAATTTCCAAATAGTTAGAGAAAAGAAGAAAAGAGATAGAAGAAGAAGAACAGAAAAGAAACACGCAATCTCACATTCGCAGCGGATAAAATATAATGGCAAATAAATAACAGTTTACAAAGCAGAACTGTATCAGTATATTTACATTTTACATCAGAGTTAAAACAATTTCACTACATTGGACAATTTAAAATAACTTGTCGCATATAAATAACAATATATATATCACAGCGGATAAACACTCTATACGTTCCTGTCCTTCAGCTCTCCTTCTGAGCTCCAGAACGTCCTTACCTGCAAGTCTGTAATACTCGGTCTGACCCGAGCATTACATTAAAGTAACACCCGGGTCAGGCTGGAAACCAGCATGAGTAAACCCATCTAACAAGGAATACCAAAGCATACGACTTATATAAACCCGGGGTAACTTATCAATTTACAACTTCACAAGCTGTTATAAACATTACTTACATCACATATTAATATCTAATTACCAAACTTAGGTCAAATGGTCCAATTCACTTTACTCATTCCATTCCATTTTATTGATTCTACACATCAAATTATAAAGAATCGAAGTGGTTTCGGGTATTTACTAATACCCAACTCCGGTCTCTTCGAATTCAATGACATCTGTATCCCAAATTATCCCATTTAAATACAATTCAACCTAAATTGTCGAATAACCTTTTTCACAGCAATTCATAATTGATTAATAATCACATTATCATCATCCATTAACATATCATATCACAAAGCAATTCATATCAGAGATATCAACCAATTTCAAAAGCATTATCATCATTCAATCATCAATAAGCAAGATTTATCACTTCCATTAATTACATTAATTTAATGATCCCTTAATTACTTCCATTAGTTAATTATTCATAAATTTCATTTAATAATTAACCTTTAACTTAATTACATTCATTAATCAACCTTGATTAATCACAATCAGAAATTAACTTTTCTTAATTACTCTATCAATTAAACCGATTCCTTGATTAATTATATTAATTAATCCTTTAATTACACTGAGTAATTATCACTTAATTTCTTCCACCAAATAATTATCCTTTTATTACTTCTCATCGAGTAATTTCCCTTTTAATTAATTACATCCAGTAATGATCCATTAATTACTTCACTATAATTACACCTCATTAATTACCTTAAGTAATTATACTTAATCCAACATGAAGTGATTACCTGTAATTAATTCTACTTAATTAATCAACCACATCAACTTAATTAATTACACTGATTAATTAATTCCTTAATTACTTCCATCAAGTAATTTTTATTAAATAAATCTTATTTGGTAATTACCCATTAATTACCTTTCAAAAATACTAACTAATTTCATTAAGTAATTAATCTTTAATCAATTACCCATCCTCTAAATTGATTATATTAATTAATTAATCACATTAATACTAATCCTTAAAAATTGGATACACCAATTAATAAATATTTATGCATTATCTTAATAGTTAAATTAATTATTTACTTAATTGATTTCATTAACCAATTTAACCATCCCCTAATGTATTAAATAATTATTACTCTATTAAATTTCATCATTCAATTTAATTTGAAAAATATATAGGATTTAATCCATTATAAATTACCAAATTCAATATTTTGAAGCCATTTCGAAACTTTAGAGCTTGCTTTAAATCTTTCTAATACTTCGATTTTTTATTTATTTAAAAAAAATGGTTTACATTTGGTTAAGCTTAATCACAAGTCCACCTCAACTCCCACATACCCGAGTCAGCAGATGAAAATACTCGTGTAAATCCCGAGTCAAAAACACGTGCTCAACCCGAGCAAAACATCAACAAAACCTTATTCCTATATCACCTTCCTCTTCTACTTCCCCTTATCATTGCATTGCTCCTACTTCCATACAAAACCCGAGGATAACATCGAGAAATCCCATCGTCTTCCCCGAAGCAAAAATTCAACCATGCTTCAGATACTTGAGGATTCACGTGTACGTGCACGAATCAACGTCAGCCTTCTGATCAACTTCGCCGTCTCCTTCTGGTCATTGATGACCCTCTCAAACACTTCAACCTTCTAGTTCTCTCGATCAAGCCATCAATCGGAAACGAGCCATTCGTCCTCACTGGAACTCGAACGAACGACCCACCTACCACCCATACCGCCACCACAGACCACAGATGAACACGAGACTCCGGCTACAACATCGCCTCACTCGCCTCCATCTTCCCACCCACCACCGATAGCCTCTAAACCGATCATGACGACGCAAATGCCCAACCTCGTCATCGGCCAAATGAACTACTAAAACCCTACTATTGGACCGACCCGCTTCCACAAGCACTAGAAAATTCCAGTGACATTTTTCCCGCGTTCCCCATGTCCTATTCCTCCTCCACATCAAGAGTCACATCTTCGAATAGATCCAGTTGTCCCAATTTGCCAACTTGCCCAAATCCGTTCAACCTCCAATTCCACACAAATTATAAACTTAAAATTCTTAATTTTGTTATCATAAATCAACATTTTCCAAGACTAATTCAACCATATAAAAGAAACCTAGGAAAATGACGGTTGAAATTTCCAGTTGAAATTCACTTTACTATACTTCAAATTTTTTCTACAAAATGCTTAATAAGTTTTCTTGAGACAATTTTATAAACAATATCACATTCGTACAATCAATTTCCTTTTAATGACCTTAGCCAGAAAAGGGTTGAAGAGGAAGAAAAATTGTTTTGAAATCAAATTTGGGTCTGTAAACAAAAAAATAAAAGAACAGAGGTACATAATTTCTCAGGCATGCAGAGGATCTCTAAGTGATTCAGCCATATTTTCAGGCAAATACATCCATACATCCATATGAATCATACTACTACTTAAATTCATCACATGCATAAGTAGAAATGATAAATTTTCTTAACAGTTAAAGTTCACTCACATCTTTTGTTTAAGCAGAGCAGCCCCTTATAAAACCCAAAATCCGTACTTGGTTTTTTTTTTTTAGTTAACTCAATCATTATTCCCTTATTCAAATTCATGTGAAGGAAGATTAAGTTTAGAATATATTTTGTCTGTTATAGACTAAACAGAGACCTGCTTCAGATATGCATATTTTACACAATTTATATACATACAAACATATTTTCATCTTCATAAAAACATTTTCATACCAATACTTCCAGATTATATTACATGCATTGGGTTATAAGAAAGATTTACTTCACAGAATATTGATAGATTTGATTTAAGGATGAAGTTTACTCACTTGATTATGAACAGAGAGCTGTTTCTTCCATTAATCAGGAAATTTGCTTTGATGATCTGTACTAGAAATTCGATTTGCACTGCCTTGAGTTAGAACTGAAACTTCAATCTGACTTTGTTGAGATGATCTTTACTTCCAGGTTGAGTTGTTGGATTTGGCTTTTAATTTTTCCTTTTGATTAAATTTCCAGTTTTCTTTTAAAGAATGAAAGAAGATGAATATACTTTCATTTGCATAAAACCTGGTTCAATTCTATCATGTCTAATTACAATAAAAAAAAATTAAAAAGAAAAACAAGATGCCACATGTTAATTTGCATGTTAACTCTAGTCACAATTGCTAAGTGCATGCATATCTAGCTTACAATTGTCTTAATAAAATTTATAAATAATATTTGCTTTTTATTTTTATATGTGTTGTTGTTTTTTTATCATACTTATATTTTTATGTTTAATACTTATATTATTAAGCCTAACTCAATCCTATTTTAAATATTAGTCTTTTCTTTTTATTTTAGTGCTTTATGTATTATTTAATTTTATGTTTACGTTTGTAATTATAATGTATTTAATATTTTTTATGTATTTGTTAAATTTTAAAAAAAAATTAAATCTATATAATAACTTTATACAAGTATGTCTTAACCTTGTATATTTACAACCTACCTTTATTCAAAGTATAACCTTTAAAGAAATATATGTATACCTATATTTTGTATATTACGATTAGAATAAATCATCATTTTTATTTTATTTTATAAATTTTGAAAAGATAGATTTTACCCAATTTAATTATTAAGAAAGAAGATTATTAAATTACTGTTGTCAAATTTCAAAAATTATGGTAAGAGATTATCAAGTACATGTTTATCCCGATATTTATAATATAGTATTTATTATAGTTCAATTTATTTATATAATATCCAGATACCCTTATTTATCAAATTTTATTTGTTTTATTCAAATGAAACCTATATCTTAATAGTTTAAAATCAGTTAATTACCAAATTTACAGATGTTCAAAATCCGGGTTATCACATTCCTCCCACCTTAGAATCTTTTCGTCCTCGAAAAGGAACGAAGCTAGAATTTATTAAATATTTTAAAACAGTTAAAATATTCTTTGATCATTTTAAAACACTTTTAAAATCTGTAATACTACCAAAATAGTTTTATAAAAATACTTTTTATAAGTCGGTGTTTCAATACGTCCATCCTCGTTCTCACAGAAATTCGGTCATACGTTGATCAGGCGTAAGACTGAAAATCTATAAGTACTTTGCAGACCCATTTTCAACACCCAGTGAAAGTACTTGGAAAATAATTTTATTGGAAATATAGAAAACAGTTTTTGAAAATATGGGTTATATCTTAGGTGAGAATGCTCTGGAAATCATCATCCCCATCCATGGTCACAGTTACATTCCAGGGTTACGTTGTCGTCGTAGCAAAAGTCCATGTAACTGCAGGCTCTCCGCGGCCTCTCGATTACGCCATGGAACCCATACAACAGATCACAGTTACACCCAGGGTCACGTTGCTGTCATAGAAAAAGTCCATGTAACTGCAGGCTCTCAGCGGCCTCTGATTTTCGCTGTCGAAATGAAACTCCTCCACTCCTACATAGGTCGCAGTCTGCCGATATAAAATCAAACGCAGACTGTTGGCTCTCAACGGCACACACGACTTTCGCTATGTTATACCATAGGTCGCAGTCTACCGATATAAAATCAAGCGTAGATTGTTGGCTCTCAGCGACACACATGACTTCCGCTATGGTATACTCTACTCATAATCCCCAAGAACTAGTTTTGTTCGGACTCCTCACAGGATCAAATTTAGAACCCCCCCCCCCCTGGGGCTCAAGGCAGCACCATCTGGTGGTACTCCTGAGAAGTTCATTCCAAGGAAGCGCCTTTTTCCCCAATGCCATCATCAAAACATTCTATACTATACACATATAGTATCTTTAAATCATACACCTAGTATGAACTCATACAAAGATCCTTTACACAAAATCGATTATTCCAAAATCGATAAGTCTCAAACTAGGCTTCCCAAATTCAATATTGATTTTACCCAAAAATCAAAAGCCTTTCCAAATCCATAGGTTCCCAAAACCTTTTTCCAAAATCCTTATATGATCCTTTATTTATAGAGAAATATATAAAATTCTTGATAAAAATCTTTGGATCATTATAAACTTGTATAAAAACCCTTTTATACTTCAAACACTTTCAAATTCCTTTCCTTATGGCAAAAGATTCAACAAGGGGAGTTTCATCTTATATAACAAAGATATTTAACTTTGTGTACTCAAAGTCAAATATTCAAATTTGATTACTCCTTTACAAAACCACTTACCATATCACTTATTTCCATAAACAAAATTTCAACCATAGAAATATCCAATTTTCCACTTTACTTCATCATATACTTCACAAAATATAATTTTTATTTCAAAAACCATTTCACATTTCTGATCCGCAAATTCCCAGTATCAATTTTATTCAAATTCGTACGATGTACACATATCATTCGTACGTTATACCAATCCGATCGCTCACTCGATCACACAATTCCATTTTTGAACTAGTATGGTCCACCCGACCTCCTAGTGCGGACACAGATTTGGTTTCTTGATCAGAAACCCTCATTCTCCTTTCATAGCCTAACTATGATAGAGAATATCCAGAACCAATCAACAATCCATATCCAGGTTCGCCGTCGAAAATCGAGTGAATAATCCCACTCGGATCGATATAACTATCTCGAAATTCTATGCTCGAATCTGGATCAAATCACTATGCGAATAGAATAACATACGTACACCCTACGTATTTATCTTTATTGGTTATTAGCCAAATCAATTCCATTTCTATTCACACTCGCTTAGATTTTCATTCACTTACTCACAATTGCTTCAATCCATTTGGATTATTATCCCTATTCTTATCCCGATTGGGTATTTAACAAATAACAGTTTGAACTCGGCCCAGTTTATTTAGAAAATAGTTTGAAAATTTTTAAAATAGATAAGTAGTTGGAAAATAATTACTAGTTTGTAAAATAGGTGTAAAATGGGTAGAAAATAGTTAAAATAATTATAGAAATTTTAGATAATTGCAAAATAATAGTAAGATAGTAATTAGTTTATAAAACAATTGGAAAATTGCTAAACAGTTTCAAAAATAATTGTAAAACAAGTATATGATAGTTTGGTTTTTTTAAAAGAAAGGTTGTATATATAATGAATAGCTTGGAAAAATAGGTTTATATTAAAACAATTTATATTAAAAAAATAGTTCAGAGTCAAAACTGTTCAATTCCCAATCTCTATTCTCATCAATTCAATTTAAATTTTCACTTCCATTTAAATTGACTCAATTCCAATTTTAAATAACTTCAATTTCCATTGAAATTGATTTGACCCCAATTCAAGTTGAATTAACCTCAATTTCTTACCAAATTTAACTTTATTCAACCTTGATCTCAAATTATACTAATTCAAATAAATTTCAATTTAACTAGTTTCAAATTTCAAATTTAACCCATCTCGAATTATATAAATTCGAGTTAAATTCACTAAGGTTGGTTTAACCCCTTAAACCAAGTTAACCTTTATTAAAACTTTTAAACAATTCAATTCACAGTTCAGACCCAACATATTATAACACAAATTAAATTAACCTTTAAACAATTTAATTTTGAGTCAAATTCTCAAAATTCCATTCTACATTATCTTTACTTAACTCATTACAAGGTTCAACTAAGAGTTTCAAACCATTTTAATTTACAATTTCATTTCTTAACATTCAAATCTCAAGTTCAAAGGAATTCCATATCCTTAATTTTAAATTAAAGTGTGATTTTCCTTTTATCCCAATAATGGATATATTACCACAATTCATTTCTCACTTATTTAAACAAATCCAATTTCAGCTTATAGATTATTAATAACAACGGAATGGTATCATTTAAATTATTTCTTAAACATCCATTCATTTCTAATTTTTGGATCTCAAACACAATTTGAGATCACTCGAACTCTCAATTCCAATCAATCATTTAACTTTCCAAGTTAAATCTTATTTTCATCTTCAAATTTCCAAATCAGATTGTTCATTCAAACTTATTTAACTTCCTCTGAGTTAAATTCAATCAATCCCGTTTAACCTTACTCAAATTTGAATTCTCCATTTCAAATTTTCAAAATACTTTCCCACTTATAAGTTCAAAAACTTATCACGTTGGGTATCATATCTTATTCCAAATTTAAAACTCAACATTTAGAGTTTATTTCAAACCACCTTTGGTTTTTAATTCAAAACAAATTTCTTTTAAATTTTCAAACAACTCTTGTTTGAAATAGGACCATTTCATTCAAATGCATTAAATAATATTATTTGTTATTTCTTTAAATTAATTACATCATTAATTAATCACATTCGGTAATTAACTTATTTCTTAATTACCTTCATTAAGTAATTGTCCTTTAAATTACTTGCCTCTAGTTACTTCATCAAGTATCTCCCTCTTTATTTATCATTTTCAATTATTATCCATTAATTAATCTCATTAAATAAAGTTTAATTAATTACATAAATTAATTGATTATCCTTATCCTGAAACCTTTCCCAAATTCAATTTCAGTTTGGTTGTATTTCTATTATTTCTTAATTTAATTCTTACTCTTACTATTAATTTAATTAATACTACAACCAATTTCCTTAATATAATAGATAATCTATTTCTTATATAAGATTCATTTACTTTTGAAATCATTTAAAAACCTTTATATAAGAAAATAACAAGTACGCTCTCTCATATTTATATACTCAACTCATCCTAGGGTACCACTTACCCTATCTTTAATGAGTAATCCCACCAGAGCCAAGGTTCTCGCTTAACCTTCAGCTCTGATACCAAATGTAACGACCTAGTAATTTCGATCCCGAAATTTCCAGATAGTTAGAGAAAAGAAGAAAAGAGATAGAAGAAGAAGAACAGAAAAGAAACACACAATCTCACATTCGCAGCGGATAAAATATAATGGCAAATAAATAATAGTTTACAAAGCAGAACTGTATCAGTATATTTACATTTTACATCAGAGTTACAACAATTTCACTACACTAGACAATTTAAAATAACTTGTCCCATATAAATAACAATATATATCACAGCGGATAAACACTCTATACGTTCCTGTCCTTCAGCTCTCCTCCTGAGCTCCAGAACGTCCTTACCTGCAAGTCTGTAATACTTGGTCTGACCCGAGCATTACATTAAAGTAACACCCGGGTCAGGCTGGAAACCAGCATGAGTAAACCCATCTAACAAGGAATACCAAAGCATACAACTTATATAAACCCGGGGTAACTTATCAATTTACAACTTCACAAGCTGTTATAAACATTACTTACGTCACATATTAATATCTAAATACCAAACTTAGGTCAAATGGTCCAATTCACTTTACTCATTCCATTTCATTTTATTGATTCTACACATCAAATTATAAAGAATCGAAGTGGTTTCGGGTATTTACTAATACCCGACTCCGGTCTCTTCGAATTCAATGACATCTGTATCCCAAATTATCCCATTTAAAGACAATTCAACCTAAATTGTCGAATAAATTTTTCACAGCAACTCATAATTGATTGATAATCACATTATCATCATCCATTAACATATCATATCACAAAACAATTCATATCAGAGATATCAACCAATTTCAAAAGCACTATCATCATTCAATCATAAATAAGCAAGATTTATCACTTCCATTAATTACATTAATTTAATGATCCCTTAATTACTTCCATTAGTTAATTATTCATAAATTTCATTTGATAATTAACCTTTATCTTAATTACATTCATTAATCAACCTTGATTAATCACAATCAGAAATTAACTTTTCTTAATTACTCTATCAATTAAACCGATTCCTTGATTAATTATATTAATTAATCCTTTAATTACACTGAGTAATTATCACTTAATTTCTTCCAAAAAATAATTATCCTTTTATTACTTCTCATCGAGTAATTTCCCTTTTAATTAATTACATCCAGTAATGATCCATTAATTACTTCACTAAGTAATTACACCTCATTAATTACCTTAAGTAATTATACTTAATCCAACATCAAGTGATTACCTATAATTAATTCTACTTAATTAATCAACCACATCAACTTAATTAATTACACCGATTAATTAATTCCTTAATTACTTCCATCAAGTAATTTTTATTAAATAAATCTTATTTGGTAATTACCCATTAATTACCTTTCAAAACTACTAATTAATTTCATTAAGTAATTAATCTTTAATCAATTACCCATCCTCTAAATTGATTATATTAATTAACTAATCACATTAATACTAATCCTTAAAAATTGGTTACACCAATTAATAAATCTTTATGCATTATCTTAATAGTTAAATTAATTATTTACTTAATTGATTTCATTAACCAATTTAACCATCCACTGATGTATTAAATAATTATTACTCTATTAAATTTCATCATTCAATTTAATTTGGAAAATATATAGGATTTAATCCATTATAAATTACCAAATTCAATATTTTGAAGCCATTTCGAAACTTTAGAGCTTGCTTTAAATCTTACTAATACTTCGATTTTTTATTTATTTAAAAAAACTGGTTTACATTTGGTTAAGCTTAATCACAAGTCCACCTCAACTCCCACATACCCGAGTCAACAGATGAAAATACTCGTGTAAATCCCGAGTCAAAAACACGTGCTCAACCCGAGCAAAACATCAACAAAACCTGATTCCTGTATCACCTTCCTCTTCTACTTCCCCTCATCATTGCATTGCTCCTACTTCCATACAAAACCCGAGGATAACATCGAGAAATCCCATCGTCTTCCCCGAAGCAAAAATTCAACCATACTTCAGATACTTGAGGATTCACGTGTACGTGCACGAATCAACGTCAGCCTTCTGATCAACTTCGCCGTCTCCTTCTGGTCGTTGATGACCCTCTCAAACACTTCAACCTTCCAATTCTCTCGATCAAGCAATCAATCGGAAACGAGCCATTCTTCCTCACTGGAACTCGAACGAACGACCCACCTACCACCCATACCGCCACCACAGACCACAGATGAACACGAGACTCCGGCTACAACATCGCCTCACTCGCCTCCATCTTCCCACCCACCACCGATAGCCTCTAAACCGATCATGACGATGCAAATGCCCAACCTCGTCATCGGCCAAATGAACTACTAAAACCCTACTATTGGACCGACCCGCTTCCACAAGCACTAGAAAATTCCAGTGACATTTTTCCCGCGTTCCCCATGTCCTATTCCTCCTCCACGTCAAGAGTCACATCTTCGAATCGATCCAGTTGTCCCAATTTGCCAACTTGCCCAAATCCGTTCAACCTCCAATTCCACACAAATTATAAACATAAAATTATTAATTTTGTTATCATAAATCAACATTTTCCAAGACTAATTCAACCATATAAAAGAAACCTAGGAAAATGATGGTTGAAATTTCCAGTTGAAATTCACTTTACTGTAATTCAAATTTTTTCTACAAAATGCTTAATAAGTTTTCTTGAGACAATTTTATAAACAATATCACATTCGTACAATCAATTTCCTTTTAATGATCTTAGCCATAAAAGGGTTGAAGAGGAAGAAAAATTGTTTTAAAATCAAATTTGGGTCTGTAAACAAAAAAATAAAAGAACAGTGGTACATAAATTCTCAGGCATGCAGAGGATCTCTCAGTGATTCAGCCATATTTTCAGGCAAATACATCCATACATCCATATGAATCATATTACTACTTAAATTCATCACATGCATAAGTAGAAATGATAAATTTTCTTAACAGTTAAAGTTCGCTCACATCTTTTGTTTAAGCAGAGCAGCCCCTTATAAAACCCAAAATTTGGACTTGGTTTTTTTTTTAGTTAACTCAATCATTATTCCCTTATTCAAATTCATGTGAAGGAAGATTAAATTTAGAATATATTTTGTCTGTTACAGACCAAACAGAGACCTGCTTCAGATATGCATATTTTACACAATTTATATACATACAAACATATTTTCATCTTCATAAAAACATTTTCATACCAATACTTCCATATTATATTACATGCATCAGGTTATAAGAAAGATTTACTTCATAGAATATTAATAGATTTGATTTAAAGATGAAGTTTACTCACTTGATTATGAACAGAGAGCTGTTTCTTCCATTAATCAGGAAATTTGCTTTGATGATCTGCACTAGAAATTCGATTTGCACTGCCTTGAGTTAGAACTGAAACTTCAATTTGATTTTGTTGAGATGATCTTTACTTCCAGGTTGAGTTGTTGGATTTGGCTTTTAATTTTTCCTTTTGATTAAATTTCCAGTTTTCTTTTAAAGAATGAAAGAAGATGAATATGCTTTCATTTGCATAAAACCTGGTTCAATTCTATCATGTCTAATTACAATAAAAAAAATTAAAAAAAAAAAAAACAAGATGCCACATGTTAATTTGCATGTTAACTTTAGTCACAATTGCTAAGTGCATGCATATCTAGCTTACAATTGTCTTAATAAAATTTATAAATTATATTTTCTTTTTATTTTTATATGTGTTGTTGTTTTTTTATCATACTTATATTTTTATGTTTAATACTTATATTATTAAGCCTAACTCAATCCTATTTTAAATATTAGTCTTTTCTTTTTATTTTAGTGCTTTATGTATTATTTAATTTTATGTTTACATTTGTAATTATAATTTATTTAATATGTTTTATGTATTTGTTAAATTTAAAAAAAAATTAAATCTATATAATAACTTTATACAAGTATGTCTTAACCTTGTATATTTACAAGCTACCTTTATTCAAAGTATAACCTTTAAAGAAATATATGTATACCTATATTTTGTATATTACGATTAGAATAAATCATCATTTTTATTTTATTTTTTTATAAATTTTGAAAAGATAGATTTTGCCCAATTTAATTATTAAGAAAGAAGATTATTAAATTACTGTTGTAAAATTTCAAAAATTATGATAAGAGATTATCAAGTACATGTTTATCCCGATATTTATAATATAGTATTTATTATAGTTCAATTTATTTATATAATATCCAGATACCCTTATTTATAAAATTTTATTTGTTTTAATCAAATGAAACCTGTATCTTAATAGTTTAAAATCAGTTAATTACCAAATTTACAGATGTCCAAAATCCGGGTTATCACACCCTCGAACAACACTGCATACTTTGTAGGAAGCGACGCTCTACTAGATTGCATTCCACCCCTCAGTAGAATTTATGTGATCCATGAAGGCCCATACCTTGCTGGAAGTTGCAAAAGGGATAGGAATCGCTACATTAGAAAAGAAAACGAAGGGATCTTCTCTATTCAGGAAGTGCCTATGCTCAAAAATCCCAAGTTAAAAATCCAGATGCATTGCTTAACTATTACTCCGTAAGTGCTAAGAGGAGTGTGCCATCCATGTAATGATCCGCTTATAATCACTACGCAAATCTAACTATCTATGGTTACTAAAATTTTGGTGGATACTATAAGTGCAGTCAATATTTTCAAACGTGCATTCGACCAAATGGGGATTTCAAAAGAGAAACTAGAGCCAAGCTTTGATCCCCTTTTTGGGTTCAATAACAAAGGTTCAACTCCTATTAGACCGATGAAACTTGTCGTACAAATGAGAATTCCACCATGTTCAAAGACCTTTGAGACTCTCTTTGTCATCATGGATCAATCATCGATTATAATGCCTTCTTTGGGAGGCCAATTTTGGATAAGGTTGATGCTTTTAGGTCGCTAAAGTATCTAATGGTAGAAGTTCCCGAATAAGAGCGGATAGGAAACCATGAGGTGAGAGCAATTTAGCTCTTATGAAATGTACTCTTCCATTCCAGCAATACAAGCGAGCCAATCTTTCTTGTTGTGACCCAAAGGAAAATGAATTAATCAAAATTAGTGTCAAAATGCCTTTGGATGATGATTCTTCAAGGCCACCATCAAAAGAAAAAATAAAGCCTATTGAGAAAACTTTGAGAAAATTTAACCTTTGTAAAAAGAAAAGAAAGAGAAAAGAAGCAAACTTAGTGGAAGACGAAATTGATAGAGAGGAGTTCGTCATGGAATTAGATTGTAAAGGCAAGCAAGAGAGAAAAAAGCCCACAAAAGATCTAGAGGAGATATGCTTGTATCCGGTCTATCCAACAAAGATAACAAAGGTTGGAAAAAAAATTAGATAGCAAACTTAAAGGAGAACTAATTCAATTTCTTCAATCTAGAAGAGATATATTCGATTTGACCCATTCAGACATGGTCGGAATAGATCCGACCGTTATGTGTCATGCTTTGAACATAGACTCGAATATCATGCATGTTCGACAAAAAAAGGAAATTTGAAAAAGTTTGATCTAATTCTTTGAAATAAGAAGTCAAGGGATTGCTCGAAAATGGATTCATATAAGAAGCAATTTATCCAAAATGGCTTGCCAATCAGTACTAGTCAAGAAATCTGATGGTAAATATAGCACATATGTCGATTATAGAGACTTAAATAAAGCATGCCCAAAGGATAACTACCCCCAAGGATAGACTAATTAGTCGATGCGACAAGTGGACATAAACACTTATATTTCACAGACGTTTATTCTGGATACAATCAAATACCAATGTTCAAACCAGATAAGGAGAACACTAGTTTTATAACAAATTGGTGAACATATTGCTATAAAGTAAGGCCCTTTGGATTGAAGAATGTCGGGTCAACATACCAGCGATTGGTAAACAGAACATCTAGAGAACAAATTAGCCGAGACATGAAAGTATATGTGGATAATATGTTCGTAAAATCCCAAAAGGAAAGAAACCACCTAAAATATCTTAGAGAAATTTCGGTGTATTGAAAAGGTATCAGATGAAGATTAACCCACAAAGTTGTTCCTTTCGAATTCAATCCGAAAAATTCTTCGAATATATTTTCAATGTAAGAGGAAGCGCAGTCAACCCTAACCAAAGTTAAAGTTATTAAGGATATGGCAGAGCCTAAGACAAGTAAGGATGCAATGAGCCCGAATGGGAGTGTGGCGGTATTGAGCAGATCCATTTCTAAGGCCACCAACAAATGCATCCCGTTCTTCGATGTGATTAAGAAGAAGAAAAACTTTGAGTGGAGTGAGGATTATCGAAATGCGTTTAAGGAGCTAAAAGATCATTTGGAGAAACCACCAATTTTATTCTGCCCCACTTAGGAGGAAAACTTTTACCTCTATATGGCAGTTTTTGAACATGTGGTTAACTTTGAGCTAATAAGAGAAGAGAAGGTAACTCAACTTTCAATATATTATATGTGAAAAGACTCAAAAATATGGAAATTAAATATCAAATTATCGAGAAATTGGCATAATTTTTAGTGCTCATCGTGCAACCCATCCAATTAAGGTCTTAACCAACTTTCCACTTAAGTAAGTCTTTAGTAAACCTGAACTTCAGGAAGATAAGTAAAATGAGGGATATCATTTAGCCAATATGATATTGAATTTCTACCCCAAGTAGCAATTAAAGGACAAGCTCTAGCCTTTTTTTTTATGAATGTCCGAGCTTCGTTAAAGAGCAATCAGAGAAGGAAAATGCTAAAACCTAAGTGGCAGATGTTCATGGATGAAGCCTCAAACGAATAAGGCGTTGGAGCTGGATATGTGATTATTTCCCTCGATGGGCACCATTCGCATTATGCGACAAAATTGGGATTTTCAGCTACTAATGATATGGTAGAATATTGGTCAATGATAGAAGGACTCACCCTAGCCCTTCAATTGATGATTCCAAGGGTCGAGATTTTAGCGATTCGCAATTAATAGTTAATCAACTAAATCAATAATATCAAATAAAAGATACCAAATTGATGTTATATGTCAAGAATATATTGAAGATGCTGACCCAATTTGAGATTTCTCAATACACCAAGTGCCATAAGGGAAGGACTCTAAAGCTGATTCTTTGGCTAAGTTGGCATGTTTGTGAGGAGTGCCAAAAGCCCAAATTGTACTAGTAGGCTACTAATCACATCCTAGTATAGAGGAAAGAAACCCCAATCCAGAAAGTGAATCTTAGTATTGATAGATCTCAAGTCTTAGCACATGAGAATAAAAAAGATGAAACTGAGATCCCGTAGGAAAAATATTATCGTATGAAAATTGATAACCAATATGAGAATAATTGGATGACATCTATCATTGAATATATAATGAACGAGAAGTTGCTAGTGGATAAGAAGGAGGAAAAGAGAATAAAACATCAAGCCCCAACCTTCGTTGTGGAAAACAAATACTTCATAAGAAAGGATATTCACTTCCTTACTTAAGATACGTTAACTCGAAAATAGGAGCAAAACTATTAAAAGAAGCCCAGGAAGGACTTTGTGGAGATCATTCAATGGTGTAAAATTAGCTATGAAATTTATAAGACAAGGCTTATATTGGCCTCTAATGACTATCCATGCTATCGATTATCTGAAATGGTACAAAAAATGCCAAAAGTACTCTAAAATCCTACGTTTCCTACCAAGCAAATCGACTTCAATCTCAAGCCCATAGCCTTTCGATGTATGGGGAATTGACCTAATCAGACCACAACCTATATCCAAAGGAGGAGCCAAATACGCAGTGGTATCCATCGATTACTTCACAAAGTGGGTAGAAGCAGAACCGCTTCCAAATATCACATCGTAAAAAGTTTTCAAGTTCGTAATCAAGAATATTATTAACAGGTTTGGAATTCCATACAAGATAATATCTGATAATGGCAATCAATTCAAAGTCAAAGAATTCACCTAATTCTATAATAGGAATGGAATCATCAAAGCTTTTCATCTGTATCTTACACCAAGGCTAATAGATCTGTTGAAGCTACCAACAAAACTATTAAGACCATCCTAAAGAAACAGTTGGACAAGACAAAAGAAATTGGGTAGAAGAATTACCTCTTATTCGATGGGCATATAGAATGTCTATTAAAAATGGGCATACCCTATATTTCTTAACATATAGATGTGAATCAATGCTCAATATTGAGGTTAAAGTACCTTCTCATCGAAGGATTACATATGCATTTAATCATAATCAAGAATTAAAGAAAGAATCCCTGGATTTAGTCGATGAATCAAAAGATTAAGCACCCATATGGACAGCTGAATATCAATGAAGAATATCCAAGTTTTACAATTCTAAAGTAAGAGAAAGATCATTTCAAAAAGGAGATATAATGCTCCGAAGAGTAATTGCAATTACTAAAAATCTAGCAGATGGACCGCTTTTGACAAAGTAGAAAGACCCCTAATCATACACAAAGTAATCCCACCTGGGACCTATAGACTATGCCAACCTAATAGCAACGTAATAGCAGTAACATGGAATGTCAAACATTTGTGGCCATATTTCCCGACAATGAATGAACAAAGAAGCTAAAATAAGTATATCTACATGGATGTGAAGTACGACTCTCCTATAATAAAAGAAAACGCCTAAATCATTACCGAAGATGGTAGTAAGGGTCAAAACAAAGCCTTTGATCCCACCACAAGGGCCCGGTCAAAGCACTCTTAGAGAGAGGATAGGGTAAGCCTTTAGTTTATGGCCAAAGCCCCGAATAAGCCTTCGATAAAAAATTTAAAGAACTGACCAAAGCACCTTCTAGAGGGAGGGCAGGTTAAGCCTTTGGTTCCTAGCTAAAGCCCTGAATAAGCCTTCATTATTATTTCTAAGGCTTGACTGAAGCAACTCTTAGAGGGAGGACGGAGTAAGCCTTTGGTACCTTGCTGAAGCTCCAAAACAGACCTCTAGAGGAAGATCAATCGAATTCAAATCTAGCTTAATATGAAAGAAGGATTGAGGCTGTGTTCTAGAGGAAGATCAATCAAATCCGAGTATAACTCGATATGAAAGACGGATTGAGGTGTCTTTTGGAAGAAGGCTAACCAAAGATGAACTATTATGCTTCAGAGAAAAGATAGAGCAATTTTCAACTGCCATATGGATTTTCTAGTTTTCTATAATATTGCCAGATGGATTTTCTGGTCTTTTATTATTATTGCCAGATGGATTTTCTAGTCATCTATTGTTATCGCCAAATGGATTTTCTAGTCTTTTATTACTATTGCCGGATAGATTTCTGAACTTTTATTATCATTTGTCAAAGGATTTTCTAGCTTCCTACTTAAAGGACTCTATTATTATCAGACAATTGTTTGGGCCTTTATCTAAATTATTATTATGGCTAGAAAGTTTTCCATCCAAGATACTCTTATTAGTATTTATTACCATTACTAACCGAATTTTTGGTCTTCCCTCCCTCAATTTTATTAAATAACTTTATAATTCCAATTAAAGGAAATTGTTAGCATTTAGCAAAAATCTCGATTTATATGGAAAGTGTGAAGGATTAATCTAACATACGTCAATTTGTGGCTTAGATAAATCCAAAAAGAATCATTTAGGAGTTATATACTACCTTTGTAATGAAAGCCATCACTTTCTCTGTATTGTGTAGGAAAGCAAAGTAAGGAATCGGCAGAGTAGAGTAATTCAAGGGTTTACACTAAAGTGTAAAAGCTTCTTCTATATGGGAGGAGGGGGCGGTAAATATTATCCATATAATTTTGAAAGGATATAAGCCAAGGAATTTATGTCAAAACTAGAGAATGATGCCGCGGTTGATGAATGCTGAAAAGCACAACACTAATATTGACAAATGTCGAGATAAAGGACGCTGTAAGTATTCAATGCTAGTAAAATGGTGATGAACCAATGACGAAAGTATGAAGGTAGATCAATGACGAAGGTCTACGATGTCGTATCTCATCAATAAAGGGTCATATACAATGTCACACACCGCCTATAGAGCTGAATGATTAATACCGAGACTATTATATAGTCAGGTGATGTAGGATGGGATCAATACCGTAAGCTCTTAGTATTATAGTAGCATGGTCTATGTCACATCTCATTGATGCCGTGATCTGTCAATACCACCATTCACCCATAAGGATGGAATGGATGTCGCAACCTATCAAAATAGCATCTTATTGATACCGCTCATCAATGATACCACATGTTACCAATGCCGCTATATAATGGTGTAGTGTTTTATAGCTACTAAAACCATCTGATTATCGATGCTACTTCAATAATACTGCCATAAATCACTGCCACCCATTGTCGATACCGCCGACAATCAATGTTGCACCTTGTTGATGGCACATTTAATCAATCCATAGAGGACACCGCACATCTATAAATGCGACATTGATTTTGGAGGTTATTATGCAGCTTCTTCTCAATGTTGTTCCATATCAAAGCTGCTCCTCATCAATACTACTTCATACTTATGTCACTTCAACTAATGCCGTCACCTACCATTAAGAGTGTTAGTTGTCATAAAAGAAGCCATCGATGGCGAAAGTCATTGATGTTGAATGTCTTAACTACTGAGATGGTAACAAAATTCTACTATTTACCAAGGAATGTAGAATGTCATCATCAAGCAAGGCTTGTGCCATGTGGCCTTGATGTTGCCGAGATTAATGCATACTGAAGTTAAGCCACCATGTCATACTTACACCCCTATAAATAAGGACCTAGCAGTATGGGAGAGAGGCAATCATTTTCTTTTCTTTACTCTTACAATTAAACTCTTGTAACCCTAAAATAAATTGGAGTAAAATACCAATTTGATTATAATGATGCTTAATTTATATGGAAACAAAAAATTAGGCATGCCTATTACCTTGATTGTGCACTTTGGCTGTTATTGACATGGATATGCATATAATAAATCTTTTTGGATCCAAAGCTTATAATTATTCTATTTCGTATAAAAGCACATGGGCTTTGGTCTAAACTAGTGTCTATTATATCTTGCATATTACATACGGATGACTAAGAATTATAAGGATTGCAAAACTAGTTCATTAACATGCTTAATGAGCAGTTGAATATATTTATGACTTACTTTCTCTCTCATTTTATTGTGTGGCATGGGCCTTTGAATATCCTATTCCAAAAGATCATATGGGTTCTCGAATATCATATTCCAAGTGATCTTAAGGGCTCTCGGTTATCTTATTCCAAGTGACTTTAAAGGATCACGAATACCTTATTTCAAGAAACCATATGGACTTGGGAATATTTAATTCCAAAAGCTTAAGGGCATCATGGATCCATTTCTTAATAACATCATCTTGAACTTAGGCTTGAATTCTAGGCTTATTCTTGTTACCACCATTTGGTCAGCATCGACTAAACCATGCTTAGTCATGTGATCATAAACTTTGAAATCAAGGATTAGATTATCATACTTGGCATCATGGGTGTTATGCCCTTTTTTGGCTTAAAAAGTATAAATTTGCGCATATTAATAGTAATTTATATATACATATACAATTTAAAACAAACTGAATAATTATACATTCCTTAGAACTTCAACCAAACCAACATATCCAAAGATTGGTTTTGCCTTGATGGCATTCCAATCTTTATTATTCTTGTTGGTAGAGCACTATGGGTTGTTTGTTTGATCATCTTAGATTAAGAAAGAAATCAACCATCATAGGGCATTGAAATTCTTTTCTTGCTCTTTGGTCATTTGCATTTGACATAATTCTAAATACCTTTGAGTTCTTAAGATAAATGTGAGAATATTCTTTAAAGATTGAAGTGTTTCTTTAAGGTTTTCACTCAATTTTTGATGCAAAGAAGACACTTTTGAAGAAAGAATTTTGAGAATGAAGGGGATAAAAGGATGAAATGAATAACAAAAACTTATGGAACAAATAAGCTTAAGTAGTTGTGAAAAGTCGTTTGGAAAGTTTGAATAGATGGTAGTTATAATATTTTTAAATTTCAAAATTATGCCTAATGGCTGGGATATGTTGACATATACTATGTATGTATGTTGACATATAAACTTAAAAATGCATTATTTGAGTTTTTTTATAGTATTTTTTTATTTATTACCACTCTATTCTAATGACTTCCAAAAACAATAAGAACAATATTAGCAGTAAGAATAATTATTCGTTGATACCAAAAGATGGTACATACCATAAAGGGGAAATACATAAGAATGATGTGAATTAAGCTTGGATAACGCAATGAAATAAAGGCTTGAAATAAATAGATAAACTTAGGAAGATGTAGATGATGATGATGAATCTCCACCAAGCTTGCGAATAATTTTACTAAAGTTTTTGCCTGCTTTGTTGGAGAGGGAGGTGAAATTTTACCAAAGGAACATACAAGCTTCATTCAGTTTTTTAGAAGCTTCTCTTGGTTCATCATAATCTCTTAGTTGGAAGGTTTGGATTGATTTACAATGCTTTGCAAAGAAGTATCCATTTCCTCATCTTCTTTTTTATTTCCTTCTTCTACATCCGTTTCGTTGCCTTCTTGCTCTTCTCCTTATTGTATTTCTCGCTCCTCTTCCTATGCCAATCTTTTTTTCAGCAAGTGTTTCATATGGTTCGAAATAGGGAGAAATGCGCATAAGAGAAATGTTGGCCTTGTCGAAAACTTTTCGAGGTAGAGTTGGTTCTCCCCTTAAATCAGCACTAAGATATATAAAAATTCTAGTAAGATACACATCGTGGTAGATTGCATTCTCATGTCTAGAAATGTTATTTTGAACAAAGTCATCTAAGATGACTTGTGCCCAACTGATTTCATAGTTTTCATAGATGACGAGAAGAGCTTTAAATACTTTTGGAGTAGGGTTATAGTAATTACCCCTCCTCGGAGTGATGCTTTATTGTAAAATGAGACTGATAGTTCTGAATTTTGGTCTAAGATTCTTATGTTTAAAATCAAATTCTTCGACAGTTTCAAAAATATCATAAAAAACTTCACAATTTAATTCGTCAATTTTAAAAGTGTAAAGGTCAATTTCACTAAGTTTGCAACCAAGTATGTGACCCAAAAGTTCACAATATAAAACAATTTGAGTGTATTTTTTACACTACTCCAAATTTGTTGCTTTTCTCCTTGAAAAAATTTTCCATTTAAATTTGCATAAAATATTCTACCAAAATCTAGATAACACATAAAATCATTTTTAGAAGAGTTGACAAAACCAAAAATTTCATTTTGAAAGCAAAGATCTTTAAGACCATGAGAGGAGAAATATCAAACTTTGCAAATCTTTCAAGAAAAACTTTTCTGAAAGTAGCATACTCTATATATGCATAAGTGACTTTTTTTCATTAAAAAGGAAGCCTTTAGTTCTCTTTGAGAGCCTTGTTGTTTTAGGAGTTTGATTTGAGGAGGCAATATTGAGTTTTGAAGAGATATTTGAATTTTAAATTAATGTGAGTGAATGAATGGATAGAGAAATGATGAATTAATAAAGAGTGAATTGACATATTCTCTCGTTAAAAAGATGTCTTTTTAGAACATGGCAATAAGTGCAAAAGAGAGGAAAATTCAAATTTTGAACTTGAAATGAATTTCAAAACTCTGGCATGTATGTCGACATATAGGGTATGGGTATGTCGACATATG
Organism: Allium cepa; assembly: GCA_030765085.1. NCBI lineage: Eukaryota > Viridiplantae > Streptophyta > Magnoliopsida > Asparagales > Amaryllidaceae > Allium > Allium cepa. The sequence continues at coordinate 236,766,472 of CM060931.1, forward strand.
GGCCGTAAAATCCAAAATTAAAATCAATATAAAATATTCCTATACAAATATATACATACATTCATTCAATATTATTATTAGTCAATATGTTATTCCTAAAAATTAAATGTAAAAAGTACCTTTTTTGCTTCTTTCCTTTGATCTATTTTGATTAATCTACTATTGTCATGAAATACATGCTTGCATCCTCAGTATCTGGTTCATCGTCATGTGAAGTAGTATCTAAATCATCTAATATTGCTGTATTGCCCTCTTTCTTTTTCTTGATGAATCAGTAACTGACAAGATCCTTGATTTATTCTGATGTAGATAATCTCTTTGCAGATGGAAAAGTTCATCGTAATTGAAACATCTAATTGTTGTTCCAGTTCTAGGATTCTTGTTTTCAGGTCTTCGAAAGTTGTTTATCTTTTATACTTTAGGAACTTTTTGTAACTTCTTATCATGAAAGCAATTTCTTTATGACTGTCATAATCTAAGTCCTGATCGTCAGTAGTGGCATTAAAAGTGATAGATTTCTTTTCTGTTGCTTTTCTTTCTCTTCCACCCTATAATAATGCTTCATAGGATGTTAAATTGCCTATTAACTCTTCAAAATTTTAGATTACTAATGTCATTAGCCTTTTTTTATTGTTAGTGTCTTTTAATCTCACTCAAAAGAGAGTGAACTGAGGATTTTTCTAACTTGATCCTTTAAGTTACCTAATGCTATTAAAGAATGCTCTATTCTTGAAATCTATAATATATGTTAGAAATAGACTAATTTAGATTCATTTTATGCAACTAAAACTGATTAGTTAACATGGAATTTTGTTCTGTTTAACTTTCCTCTTGCCCTCATGTGCAACTTGCAGTGTTCCCTAAATTTCATATGCAGTCTTACAAATAGAGACTCTATTAAATTCATTTTTATCTAGTAAGCAAAATAAAATATTCAAGGCTTCAAAATTATTCTGTGCAAGTTCCTTTTGGTCAGAAGTCAATTGTGCAAAGTTATTTTGGGATTCTTTACACTCATTCTATATAGTATTCGAAATATCTAAACCATGAGACTCTAAATAAATCTTCATTCTACATGACCAATAAATGTAATTACTACCATTAAAAAGAAGGGGTCTAACTATAGAATATCCTTCAACAAAAGTGTTACCAAGTGTACTAACAATGTTGCTAGCCATTTCAATTTTTCAAAATTCAAATTACGAGTTATTGAAAAGCTAGTGCTCTGATACCAAATATAGGTTGCGGAATTATGGATCTTAAGGATATGAAACACTAGGGGAGGATGGATAGTATTTTCTAAATTTTGTAAATCTTTTTAATTTGTTTCAAGATTAATATTAAATAACAATTTATTAGCATATAATTATTCTAACAATCAGTCACAGGTGAAATCAAAATAAAAATGAAAGCAGTACGTGAAGAGTTTGAGATATGACACCAGAGATTTTATATTGGTTTGGATTTATCCTATATCCAGTCCCGTACAATTGCTTATGCAAATTTCTTTTCAAATGCCAATTTTTAACCAGGCAGAAGGCAAACCAAAATACAATCTAGATTTTGAGGCTACGATACACACCCCCTCTTTGGAAATTCAAAAACCATTTGGTGACATGTATGTCGACATACCCTATTCCTATATGTCGATATATACTAGAATATTTTGATAATATATTTGTTTTTAAAATGTTTTGAAAATCCTATGCTTTGTAAAATAATTTTATACTTTGTAAAATAGTTTGAGCATAGTTTATAAAAATTTTGAACTTTGAAAAACTTGTATAAAATATTTTGAAATATATTTTGGTCAACGGTATAAAAGATTATAAAATTGGAGAAAGAAATCAAAGATTGCTATCAAGGACTTTATCAGTATAAGCTATGACTATATACACGAAATTATAATCCTGAAATCTTCATATCTTGGTTTTTGAACTCATGTGTCTTCATTTCTATCCCTTGAGTCTTTATATCTATCTATTCAGTCTTTTTATCTATCTCTAGAGTCATTATACTATACAGTCTTCGATTCAACACCTGCGTAATATTCTACAGTATATGTTGCATAACTCAGCAAAACATTTGTATCGATATTTTTATATGTTTTATATGGTTGTATATGGTTATTGTCATCAAAATCAATAACTGAGGTATTCACAATCTCCCTTTTTTGATGATGACAACCATTAAATATTCCTATATATGAAATATTATATAACTCCCTGTGAGTTACATAAATCCCCTAAATATATGGATGTAAATATTTTATAATTTTTGTCCCCATTTGTCATCAAAAAAATGGATGAGTGTTATCCAGCCTTTTGATACGGCAATATCCAGACTGATTGGACATGTTAGACTTGACGGTAGGTAAGGCAAGTTGTCTAGAAGGATGATCATGGATTCTAGAGATCAAGCATAGACAAAGGTATGAAGTAACAATCAAGCGAGAACAAGAGGGACTCTTTGAAATATTCTAAGTATGGATTAATGCCTCCCCTGGGCATAGGATTGGTACTTATCCCTTCCCTTAGGTAGGGGATTGGATCAGAATACTTTGGCTATGAACTACTTAAACTAGCAACTCAACTCAATGGAAATCAATTGATATCTCCAAAAACATATAGGCGGCTATACAAAACAACTTTGGAAACACGAAGCTAGGATGGAGAGGGACACACAGAAGGGATCGCATGGGCCTATAAGGCCAACTAGACCGACCGGCGCCAATCGCCCATCCTTGGTAGTTGGGCCATGAAACTTTTTGGGTGACCTCGTCTACATTGTGGGAGTCTACCGGTAAAATTTGAGGAAGGTATTTGGTTGTCTACACCTATAAGTATAGAGTTCATTGTTCATATTAAGGATCTTTACATTATTGTTTTACTTTAATTCTATTTTAATTAAGGATCTATTATGATCCATCCCACTGGAAAAAAAAGCAATTATTTAATAAAGAAATCCCTTTAAGTGGATGGAGGAAACCAATGTCGAACCACTATAAGTTTTTCTACTTCTTGTTTATGCATGTTTACCCTCTATTTTAAGTTTAGTTCTTCATTTTATTTCTCTACTTCAATCTATTGAATGTTTGTGCCAACTTTTGGTGCGAACATTTTGGTGCTTTCATTGAGAGTGAATTCTCAGCTTGATTGGATCTTAGCAACAAGTTGTGGATTTCTATATTCGCGAGATAGATCCAGATTTCTATTGAGAAATATCCATTTCAACTCAGATTTAAAGAAGATCTATACGGAATCTATTAGCCATGGCCAAAGGAAACAAGTCCACTACATCCTGTGCTGGTGGAAATAATGAAGATGCTAGCATATAACAGGTTGGCCATAATGTGCAATCGATGGCTACCAATGCCCCAAATCCAGTTTATTACATCTATAAAGCCAACTTCAAAGTCCTAATGGAGGAACTGTTAGATAGCTGTCAGTAGCTCAATCATCAAATCCGAGCCAATATCGACCCGATGGACCAGTTGAAAGGCCAATATGGGAAGATAAGGAAGAAACGTACTCCATACTCAAGATTAGAGAGCTCCTCTTCATCTGACGACTATCACAGGAGCAGATGGCGCAAGATAGATGTGTATGATGCCGAACATTGAAGGGCAATTATGTGATCGACCATCGCCAAACTACCTGAATCAGCACCGAACTCTCTAAAGGGATCGACACCGAACCTTCCAACCTGAAGGGAACCTTCATGATAGTGGAGCAACCAACTTCGAACGTGCCACGATTGACCAAGGCGTTGGAACCTTGGCAAATGCTATTGAACCACAACCGAGAGACGATGATAGGATTGCTGCTTAGGAGGTACATGAGGAGCATGCTAAGCCGAGGCAATGTGGTACTGCCCGAAGGCATGGATTAGCTCATTCGCATGAGGTGGAACAAGACCACAGCCCCACACCAGCTCTATAGACGTTGGACCTAATGTCTCTGGTGAGACAACTTGTGAAAGAAAGTAAAGGCCTGACCAACGATGATTGGGGACTCTATAGAAGTCATTCTCCATTTATTGACAACATCCTACATGTAGAGTATCCATGGAGGTTTAATACACCTATGATGCGTGCTTATGCAGAAAAAACCGACCCCAGGCAGCATCTCATGAAGTACGAGTGGCACGTGGACTTCACACAAGCTACTGATGCAGTCACGTGCAGGTGTTTTTCAACTTTTCTTAAAGGAGTTGTGACCATGTGGTTCACCAAGGTACCAACGCGATCAATTTTTTCGTTTGATGAGTTAGCAAGGACGTTCATAGAGCAGTTCTGAATGCACACGCCTTGCACTAAATTTGTCATGTCCTTTCCAACTTGATCCAAGCTCTTAGGAAATAGCTGAAAGATTTTCTAAAAAGGTTTAATATGGTTGTTACAGAAGTCAATAATCCAAAGATGATGCAATACCAATGGCATTGACTAAAGGAATCAACCCTAATTTTAATTTTGGTGATTGGTTGGCGGAAAAGCCTCCTTCTACATTGGACCATTTTTATGTGAAGGCGGCGCAGTACCTTAGGAAAGAGGAGGTAAAGCGGACCAGGAAGAGAGACGTTGCAGGCCAGAGTGCCAATGTAGTACAAAGTAACGTGATGTTGAAACAGTCTGGAGAGAGTTCTGGGAAAGTTGAAGTTAATATTCAGAACAAAGAAAATAACCAAAAGAGAGGCGGTGAGACCGCGATCAAAGACGAGATTCTGGGAGAGGGAAGCCAAGGATCCCAACATTTGAAACCTATACATCATTGAACACATCATTAGAGAACATCTATCTATCGACTTATAATACTATGCAGTATAGTAAACCTTCGAAAGAACCGATATAGAAGTAGAGATAGATGGGGAAGTACTATTGTGTCTACTTCCTAAGCTCCACCAACAAGGTCTACTAAGGATGGCTTCGTTAAACCACATATTCTATTTGGTCAGTCCCTTTTCTCATCGTGGCTATGGCCCCATGCATCCACCCCTCAACTAATCGAAAGACCTCTCAAGAGCTAAGTGGTTGTGCCCTACTGCAAACAATCTAAACATCCAATTGGCTGCACCCCTCATCCAATGTTTCGATAGTGAAAGAATCATTGGCCTATTGGTTTAAATCTAGTCATTCCCGAACTCGCTCTGACTGATGAGGGATTGATTTATGCATGCGGCTATCCTTTTGGGTCCTGACCATTATAAACTACTCGCAATCCAGAATTCGGTGTCATATGAATATCCTACTCCTTCATCAACCTTTTAACTGCCTATAAAGGTTTGCTTCATTAGGCCTACAATGCAAAAACAGTCAAGGCATACTCCCTTAATGGAACACCTACAGGCCTGCCTTCAGGAGTGCAGCTTCGTTAGGCCTACCCCAGATGGCGATCCTAGAGTATCCTCATGTCCCGTTGCAGTCTCATACTTCTTCTAGCCCAAACTAACGTGCTCTTTTTGCACTAAAAATCTGCAATGAACTGCTTCGTTAGGCTCTTTATCCAGATTCTCTTTGGGCTACTCCAAAGGCCCCTTACTATTTATTAGTGCCTATGTCTAATCTCTTACTATGCGTTTAGTTTACTTTTCTTATTCTATTGGCTACTTATTTACCCTAATCAGCAAGCCCAGCCGCACCTATATGTGAGACCATCGGTCTTAAACCTGAAAGAGAATGCTGCCAGTGTGGGCCACTTCTATTAATTTGCTTATTAACTTAATCCAAGATCAAAGTTTGATAAAATAAGCCTCTTCTATTTCTTTTTTTTGATAATAACCTATGTGTTACGATCATACTCTCAATTATCACTTCTATATTCTTTTATAATCTATACGTTATAAATATAATTGCAAGTATCTCTTTTCTATTCTAGTATGTCTTCTTTTATTATGATATTAAATTCTCTTTAGTTCTCCTAAATTATATGACAGTCTTGGATTAGGACTACGTTCAACTGTCACGAATTTACTTACCATAATAACTGCTTTACTTTTATTCTACTATCTGCGCAGTAAATGCAGATTTAATCACATTTTTGTTTATTGTTTCTAGTCTTGCCAAATAATTAACTTGATTATTTCTTCCTAATTTCTTTAATGTTTCGCGTTATTCTCTTTTATTCTAGGAAATAATTCTATTCTATTTGATTGGTTACAAAAACTGTGACGACCCGTATTTTACGTGTCGATAAATCGTGGAATAATTATCATTAGGTCGTTGTTATTCTTAAGCCATCTAGAGTTTAAGTCGTTCGAGGTAGAATGGATCGACTTGGAGAAGTGAACGACCTAAGGAGATGGGCTGTATGATAGTTAAGTTGTTAGTGTTGGTTGAGTCGTGTAGTGGTTAACTCGAGTGATGCTTAGGTCGTGGGAGCGAGTTAAGGAGGCAGAGCGACTTAAGAGGTTTAGGTCGTTGGGTAGCTTAGGTCGGTGGAACGACCTAAGGAGTTGGCGACCTAGGCGAGTTAATGATCTAAGGGGTGAGCGACCTAAGATAGAGGGGCGACTCAAGATAGTACGACCTAGGAGTTAGATCGTGTAGGGGCTAAGTCGTATAGGAGATAGGTCATGTGGAAGTTAGGTCGGTTGAGCGACCTAAGGTAGTGGAGCGACTTAAGGTAGTTAACGGGTTAAGGGTTCTAACGACTTAGTGGGGAGCGACCAATGTTGCTGGGTATATTTAGGTCGGAAGCGACCTAAGGCAGGGTAACTATTTAGGTTAGTTAGCGACCTAAGATAGTGAGCGACCTATAGCAGTGGGCTGTGTCTAGTTAGGTCGTGGGACGACCTATGATAGGTCGTTAGGTCGTCTAGGCGACTCAGGAGGAGATGTGCATGAGTGTTAGGTCGTTGAGTCGCCTGCAGGTTAAGTCGTGGATTTGTTAGGTCGTGTGACCCTGGGTTTGGTTAGGTCACGGCATTTGATGAGTCGAAAATCGCAAGGGTAATTAGGTCGCACGATGGTGTTGAGGCTTATGCCGTTAGGACGCATGGGCGTTAGGTCGGTCATGTTGGTTAGGTCGGAGGTTTTAGGTCGTTAGGTCGGCAACGACCTAAGGGCGAACGACCTAATTTTCAGCCTATAAATAGAGGGCTTTGGTTCACTTTTTGGCACCGGATTTTGAAGCGACGAAGTGCTGCCATTTTTAGAGCTCGACTACAGCATTTCTTCACTTCTTTTCTCCACTCTAATCTAGTGCTAACACCCATCCAAGATCGAAGATCAAGATCAAAGATTTAAGAGCCAAAGTTGAAGATCTTCATCCAACAAAGAGAGATTTCATCATTTGAAGTGGAATCTTGTCGGATCAAGCTTAGTTCTTCGCTGTCCAAATCTGAAGTTGTTATCTTTTGAGGTGTTTAGGTGATTTGGTGAGTGGTAGTTATCTCTCACACGGACCCAAAGGAGTATATTGGATTGGTGGTTTGTTTATGTGTTAAAGAGAGTGATTTCGTGCATTTTTCTCAAGTCTGCATGTAGATCTATTGTTCATGATGATTTGACATCTATTTTACTACATGTTTACTTATGCAAGTTCATTCATCAAGTTGTAGAGATATTGTTCATAATTCATGCTTGTTAGAATGCATGTTAGATTTGGACTCTTTATTTACGAAATTACCATTATTGTTGTAATTGTTTATTTGGATCTTGTTTGAATGATTGATTACTTGGATTAATGTTTGATTTGATGGATTAGTTGAATGATAACTTGATTTGGACAAGTTGGTCGAAGATGATTCAAAAGCTAAGTGGAAAGGCTCTTGAATAAGAAAAGCTGCTTGTGGCATATGAAGCGGATGTTGAAGCTCATATGGATAGATTTGATGATGATGTTGAGATGATGGAATTTGCTATGATTAGAGGAAGCAAAGCATGATGTTGAGATGATGGACTTTGCTACGACGCGATGGAGCAAAGCATGATGTGAGAGCTTGGTTTAATCCAGACGGGATGATTCCAAGCATGTTGATAACTCGAGCGATGGTTCGAGTTGGTTGATAATGGATTGCTCGAGAGGTAGCTTGGGCTAGTATGAGAATAGTCGTCAAGGAGGATGACTAGGAGGCTTGGATTTCATTGTTGTTGAAGGTTCTAGCAAACTCAAAACAAGAGTACATGGGGCGCCCAAAACGACTACAGGTAGGTGGTCGGGACACCCAAAAGACTACAGGCATGTAGTCGAGTACTCTGGGCAGAGTAGGTAAGTCCTAGGCACGGGTCACGACGACGTGCGGAGTTATGTCTAGAACTGGGGTTACCATTAGCCCTTGACTTACGGCTGAAAGAATGTGCCGGTCATTCAAGTGACGGTGGTTTCAACGCAATGATAACAGTGATAGCCAAAGTCATGGATGTTTGGTTGTATCATCATTCGGACGCAAGAGCGGTGTTTTCTGGGTGCTTATCTGATCTTGGTTTAGGCCTTGGGGGTTTGTATTTGGAAAACATCGACCTTGACTCGAGTGATTATTGTTTTATTTTAACTATCTGCTTTGCTATGCTTGCTTCTCCTTAGTGTGTTTGGGGGCTATCACTGTAGAAAGAGGTGGAGTGGGATGGTTGGGTTCCTATTCCTTTTTATCCTTTATGCTCTTTTGGTATGTTGATAGTTAATTTACTGCTCACTAGGACTTTGTCTGACTCAAGGTTTTATGTTCAACTCTTATTACCTTGGGATGTTCATCCATGTTGGGATGGGCAGACTAGGTAGCAGGTGACAGGTGCTGTTCTTAGTGATTGACGTTGTTGATGACGAAGACGAGCTGGAGGCTTTTGCATATTGTTTTCCTACTATATGTACTGGATGTTCCGCTGCATGTTTATGTTTTGAGTGTTATGTAGTGAGGCTTTATGTATGGATTGTTTAGATGTTTGTATCAAACTTCTATGATGCTTATATGATGATATTCTGTTCTATAGAGCTTCACTATATTTATATTTCTCTATTGTATTTTATCCATGCGCTGTGAGTTGTACGATAGAGTATTTTGTGTTTACCCTACCCTGACTATCGTCCATGGCTGCCTAGCACGCTTTTCAGTGCACCATTCCCTTGTTTATGTGCGGGAGTCATGGGCGGTCGTCACATTTGGTATCGGAACTTTGGTTAATTGATTTTAGCCAATGCTCGTTGACGTAACTACGTATGAGAGACGTAATTGTATTTTTATGGATGATTACTATATATAATATAGTAGCTTAGAAGGATTTGAATTCCTTATGCAGTTGTTTCTCAGGATATATTAATCATCTTCTAATAGATATTAGGAATGAGTCGAAGAGGGAGACCAGCTGCTAGGGAAGGCCGTGCTGTTGAGGGGGCTGCTGATTATGCTCCTATGTTCGAGGCTATGATGACTTCGATCATGAGGAGGATACCAACTTCAGGACCATCAGTAGATGTTGGAGTTCAAGTTCAAGCTCCAAGACCAGTGGATTTTGCTAAGTTGTGTAAAGATTATACTGCTCTTGGAGGAAAGGTTTTCTTGGGAACAGAATCAACCATTGAAGTCCAGAGATGGATAGATGCTTGTAGGAGGATTTTTGGTGATTTGGGAATTGAGGATGCAACTAAGAGAAAGCTTGCATCAAGACAGCTTCAAGGAAGAGCTTCTGATTGGTGGAACTCTATCACTATTGATACTCCAGAGGAAGAGATCACTTGGGAGCAATTCCAAGACAGATTTGAGGCTAAGTTCATTTCTACAGCTCAGAAATCTGTTTTGTTTAAGAAGTTTGTGGAACTCAAGCAAGGTGGAAGATCAGTTCTTGAGTATGTTTCTGAGTTTGAAGCTTTGTCCAAGTATGTCAGATCGTATATTGAATCTCCCTACCAGAAGAACGAGAAGTTTGTGACAGGCTCGGACACTTATCTTGGGAGGCAGTTAGTGGATCATTTGGACGATCCATTTGAGAAGCTTGTGGAGAAAGCTCTCAGGCATGAGAATTTGTTTCCTAAGGAAGGATCTGTTGTTGCTGTGACCAAGGAGGAGTCTAAACCACAGCAGGGTGGCAACAAGAAGAGGAAGCAGCAGCAACAGAAAGGTAAGGATGGCCAGAAGAAGTCGAAGGGCGAAGTGACCTGCTACAACTGCCAGCAGAAGGGCCATCTCTCCAGAGATTGTAAGAATCCCAAGGTGCCGGGAAAGTGTTACAACTGTGATAAGCTGGGACATATCAAGAAGAATTGTCCAGAGCCAAGGAAAGACAGACAGATTGTGCAAGCTTATGCTTTGGGGGTTGTTCCATCATCTTTAAAAGCTCCTACTGCGGAAGAGAAAGGGAAGAGTGTGGTGGTTCAAGGTACTCTTTCCATATGTGGTGTTCCAGTTAGAGTATTGTTTGATACTGGGGCGTCGCATTCGTTTGTTTGTAATGATCTTGTAGACCGGTTGGGTTTGGAACCGGATATTGTTGATAGACCATTGGTTGTGACTAATCCAGTTGGGGGTTCGTCTTGTTTGTGTATGGTATGCCGTGGTCTAGTTGTATCGAGTCATGATTGTTCTTTTGTTTGTGATTGTTTTGTTCTGAACTTTGCGGGGTTCGGAATTATTTTGGGTATGGACTGGCTTAGGAAGAATGCGGCAAAGGTTGATTGTGAGAAATTGGAGGTGACAGTCGGGAATGTGGAAGGGCGAAAGGTTGTGATACAATGTAAGCATGAAGAAGGCGTCTTCATGAGCTTCGTGTATTCGCTGGTTGTTCCACGGGATGGACTGTCATCGATGCCGGTTGTGAATGGATTTGAGGACGTCTTTGACGAGGTCAAAGGGTTACCGCCGCATAGGGAGATCGAGTTTCATATCGATCTAGTTGAGGGAGCCAGACCTGTGGTGATGCCTCTTAGGCGGATGGCGCCTAGGGAGCAGCAAGAGTTGAAGGTGCAGGTTGATGACCTTTTTCAGAAAGGATTCATTCGGCGAAGTGTGTCCGAATGGGGTGCACCAGTTATGTTCGCAACCAAAGCGGATAGATCGTTGAGGTTGTGTGTGGATTATCGTGGGCTGAATAAAGTGACTAAGAAGAACAAGTATCCATTGCCGAGAATAGATGACTTGTTTGATCAGCTTCACGAAGCTAAGGTGTTTTCTCAGATGGATTTGGCAATGGGATTTCACCAGTTGAGAGTGGCTAAGGATAGTGTGCCGAAGACTGCTTTTAGGACACCATCCGGTTTTTATGAGTGGCTGGTAATGCCGTTTGGATTGACTAATGCACCAGCGTATTTTGTGGATCTTATGAATAGAGTATTCAGGGATCAGTTGAACAAGTTCGTACTTGTGTTCGTGGATGATATTCTGATTTATTCCAGAACTGAAGAAGAGCACAAGACGCACTTGCGTATTGTTTTGGAAATCTTGCGGAAACATCAGCTGAGGGCTAAGTTTTCGAAGTGTCACTTCTGGAAGAGTGAAGTGAGGTTCTTAAGTCATATTATTTCTGGAAATGGAATAGCAGTTGATCCCGCTAAGGTGGCAGCAATCCAGGATTGGGTTAGACCTAAGAATGCATCTGATGTGAGAAGTTTTCTTGCATTAGCAGGATATTATCATCGGTTTATCAAAAACTTTTCCAAGATAGCTGCACCGTTAACAGGATTGACGAAAAAAAACCAAGTGTTCAGATGGGATGATAGGTGTGAGCAAGCTTTCGTAATCCTGAAAGAGCAACTGACAAGTACTCCTGTTTTGACTATTCCAAGTGGGAATGATGAGATGGTGGTATACACCGACGCATGTGGTACTGGACTTGGAGCGGTGCTGATGCAGAAGGATAAAGTTGTTGCGTATGCAAGTCGACAACTGAAGCCGCATGAAAGGAATTATCCGACTCATGATTTGGAGTTGCGGCGATTGTTTTTTCTCTGAAGATGTGGAGACACTATCTATTGGGAGTTCGATTCGAGTTGTTTACAGATCATAAGTCGTTGAAGTATCTTTTCTCCCAAAAGGATTTGAATCTTCGGCAGCAACGATGGCTAGAGTTTTTAGCATCATATGATTTTGGAATAGCCTATACTCCAGGAAAAGGTAACGCAGTGGCGGATGCGTTAAGTCGAAGACATGCAGGATTGGGAGCCATGTTTTCAGAATGGAAGAGCCTTGAGTATTTGGCTGGATTTGACTTCAGGTCTAGATGTGAATTGGAACCTGAAATGTTGACAAACTTATCGATAAGACCTACTCTTGTGGAAAGAATTGGCAAGAGTCAAAATCAAGACGATAAGATTGTCAAGATTATCTGTGATTTGGAATCTGGATTGAACCCAGAAAAGGATAAAGGATTCGAAGTCGATCGAGAGGGTTGGCTTCGGAAACAAGGACGACTAGTTGTTCCCGATATAGATGAATTGAGAGATGAAGTTCTGAAGGAAAGTCATCACTCGAAGTTGACAATTCATCCGGGTGGAAATAAGATGTATCGGGATATGAAAAGGACCTATTACTGGGAAGGTATGAAGAAAGATGTTGGAAATTTTATTTCCAAATGTATGAACTGCCAGTTGGTAAAAGCCGAGCAGAAGAAGCCCAGTGGATTGCTTCAGCCATTGGAAGTTCCTACATAGAAGTGGGAGCAAGTATCGATGGATTTTATCGATGGTCTACCTAGAACCAGGGCAGGGAATGAAGGGATTTGGGTCATTGTAAATCGTTTGACTAAGAGTGCAAGATTCATTCCTGTTCGATCAACTAGGACTGCATCGAAGTTGGCTGAGTTGTATGTCAAGTGGATAGTACGATTCCATGGTATTCCGAAGAGTATAGTGAGCGATCGAGACCCATTGTTCACTAGTGGATTTTGGAAGAGCTTCCAGGAAGTTTTGGGAACCGAGTTGTATTTGAGTACAGCTTATCACCCCCAAACAGATGGTCAGACTGAGAGAGTTAACCGAGTTTTGGAAGATCTCCTCAGAGCATGTGTTTTGGATTTCGGAGGATCATGGGAAGATCATCTTCATTTGGTGGAATTTGCGTATAATAACAGTTATCAGTCAAGCATTGGTATGGCACCATATGAAGCATTGTATGGGAGGCCGTGTAACTCTCCTACATGTTGGTTGGAAACTGGAGAAAAGCTGATACTTGGGCTAGAAATGATTCGGCAGACTACGGATTGTATAGATATCATTCGGCGACGAATGAAGGCAGCCCAAGATCGTTAGAAAAGTTATGCCGATAAGCGTCGTAAGGATTTGGAATTCAACGTAGGTGATATGGTTTTCGTGAAGATTTCTCCATTGAAGAATGTTATTCGATTCGGGAAGAAAGGAAAGTTGACTCCGAGATTTGTTGGACCATTCCCGATCATCGAGCGAATTGGAAAGCTCGCATATAAATTGGAGTTACCAGAAAAGATGGCGGGTGTGCGCAATGTTTTTCATGTATCTTATCTACGGAAGTATGTGCACGACTCGAATACGGTGGTTTCTGCTGATAGCTGTGAAGATTTAGAGGTTGATCCAGTTGTTACGAGACCTCGTAAGCCACTTCGTGTTGTTGAAACCGACACGAAACAGCTTAGGAGGAAGACGATTACGTTGCTCAAGATACAATGGAGTGATGATGTTGACGACTGTACATGGGAGGAGGAAGAGAGGATGAAGGCAGCTCATCCTGAACTCTTCAAGGTATGGCCCTAAGGTGTCGTAACATCTCATGAATTTGTAACTTGTTCTAGTCTTAGAATTTTGCATGCTAGGCTAGTAATTGGATGCATGGTTTGTTGATTGCTATGAGTGGTAGGCATGCAGAATAGTTTTGATTGTTTTTGGTTGTTTAGAATTTCAGGGGTGAAATCCCTAAGGGGGAGAGAATGTGACGACCCGTATTTTACGTGTCGATAAATCATGGAATAATTATCATTAGGTCGTTGTTATTCTTAAGCCATCTAGAGTTTAAGTCGTTCAAGGTAGAATGGATCGACTTGGAGAAGTGAACGACCTAAGGAGATAGGCCGTATGATAGTTAAGTTGTTAGTGTTGGTTGAGTCGTGTAGTGGTTAACTCGAGTGATGCTTAGGTCGTGGGAGCGAGTTAAGGAAGCAGAGCGACTTAAGAGGTTTAGGTCGTTGGGTAGTTTAGGTCGGTGGAACGACCTAAGGAGTTGGAGACCTAGGCGAGTTAACGATCTAAGGGGTGAGCGACCTAAGATAGAGGGGCGACTCAAGATAGTACGACCTAGGAGTTAGATCGTGTAGGGGCTGAGTCGTATAGGAGATAGGTCGTGTGGAAGTTAGGTCGGTTGTGCGACCTAAGGTAGTGGAGCGACTTAGGTTAATGGGTTAAGGGTTCTAACGACTTAGTGGGGAGCGACCAATGTTGCTGGGTTTATTTAGGTCGGAAGCGACCTAAGGCAGGGTAACTATTTAGGTTAGTTAGCGACCTCAGATAGTGAGCGACCTATAGCAGTGGGCTGTGTCTAGTTAGGTCGTGGGACGACCTATGATAGGTCGTCTAGGCGACTCAGGAGAAGATGCGCATGAGTGTTAGGTCGTTGAGTCGCCTGCAGGTTAAGTCGTGGATTTGTTAGGTCGTGTGACCCTGGGTTTGGTTAGGTCGCGGCATTTGATGAGTCGTAAGTCGCAAGGGTAGTTAGGTTGCACGATGGTGTTGAGGCTTATGTCGTTAGGACGCATGGGCGTTAGGTCGGTCATGTTGGTTAGGTCGGAGGTTTTAGGTCGTTAGGTCGGCAACGACCTAAGGGCGAACGACCTAATTTTCAGCCTATAAATAGAGGGCTTTGGTTCACTTTTTGGCATCGGATTTTGAAGCGACGAAGTGCTGCCATTTTTAGAGCTCGACTACAACATTTCTTCACTTCTTTTCTCCACTCTAATCTAGTGCTAACACCCATCCAAGATCGAAGATCAAGATCAAAGATTTAAGAGCCAAAGTTGAAGATCTTCATCCAACAAAGAGAGATTTCATCATTTGAAGTGGAATCTTGTCGGATCAAGATTAGTTCTTCGCTGTCCAGATCTGAAGTTGTTATTTTTCGAGGTGTTTAGGTGATTTGGTGAGTGGTAGTTATCTCTCACACGGACCCAAAGGAGTATATTGGATCGGTGGTTTGTTTATGTGTTAAAGAGAGTGATTTCGAGCATTTTTCTCAAGTCTGCATGTAGATCTATTGTTCATGATGATTTGACATCTATTTTACTAAATGTTTACTTATGCAAGTTCATTCATCAAGTTGTAGAGATATTGTTCATAATTCATGCTTGTTAGAATGCATGTTAGATTTGGACTCTTTATTTACGAAATTACCATTATTGTTGTAATTGTTTATTTAGATCTTGTTTGAATGATTGATTACTTGGATTAATGTTTGATTTGATGGATTAGTGGAATGATAACTTGATTTGGACAAGTTGGTCGAAGATGATTCAAAAGCTAAGTGGAAAGGCTCTTGAATAAGGAAAGCTGCTTGTGGCATATGAAGCGGATGTTGAAGCTCATATGGATAGATTTGATGATGATGTTGAGATGATGGACTTTGCTATGATTAGAGGAAGCAAAGCATGATGTTGAGATGATGGACTTTGCTACGACGCGATGGAGCAAAGCATGATGTGAGAGCTTGGTTTAATCCAGACGGGATGATTCCAAGCATGTTGATAACTCGAGCGATGGTTCGAGTTGGTTGATAATGGATTGCTCGAGAGGTAGCTTGGGCTAGTATGAGAATAGTCGTCAAGGAGGATGACTAGGAGGCTTGGATTTCATCGTTGTTGAAGGTTCTAGCAAACTCAAAACAAGAGTACATGGGGCGCCCAAAACGACTACAGGTAGGTGGTCGGGACACCCAAAAGACTACAGGCAGGTAGTCGAGTACTCTGGGCAGAGTAGATAAGTCCTAGGCACGGGTCACGACGACGTGCGGAGTTATGTCTAGAACCGGGGTTACCATTAGCCCTTGACTTACGGCTGAAAGAATGTGCCGGTCATTCAAGTGACGGTGGTTTCAAAGCAATGATAACAGTGATAGCCAGAGTCATGGATGTTTGGTTGTATCATCATTCGGACTCAAGAGCGGTGTTTTCTGGGTGCTTATCTGATCTTGGTTTAGGCCTTGGGGTTTGTATTTGGAAAACATCGACCTTGACTCGAGTGATTATTGCTTTATTTTAACTATCTGCTTTGCTATGCTTGCTTCTCCTTAGTGTGTTTGGGGGCTATCACTGTAGAAAGAAGTGGAGTGGGATGGTTGGGTTCCTATTCATTTTTATCCTTTTTGCTCTTTTGGTATGTTGATAGTTAATTTACTGCTCACTAGGACTTTGTCTGACTCAAGGTTTTATGTTCAACTCTTATTACCTTGGGCTGTTCATCCATGTTGGGATGGGCAGACTAGGTAGCAGGTGACAGGTGTTGTTCTTAGTGATTGACGCTGTTGATGACGAAGACGAGCTGGAGGCTTTTGCATATTGTTTTCCTACTATATGTACTGGATGTTCCGCTGCATGTTTATGTTTTGAGTGTTATGTAGTGAGGCTTTATGTATGGATTGTTTAGAAGTTTGTATCAAACTTCTATGATGCTTATATGATGATATTCTGTTCTGTGGAGCTTCACTATATTTATATTTCTCTATTGTATTTTATCCATGCGCTGTGAGTTGTACGATAAAGTATTTTGTGTTTACCCTATCCTGACTATCGTCCATGGCTGCCTAGCACGCTTTTCAGCGCACCATTCCCTTGTTTATGTGCGGGAGTCATGGGCGGTCGTCACAAAAACTGTGCTCAAAATCCATTTCCATATTTTAATACTAAATAATGCTATAACAATAACTCGTAACTGCACGATATTTCATTTATTGTTTCTTTAATTGTTGGATAATGCAAAATACAGTAATGTATCTATTTTGAACTAATTCCATTTTTCTTGCTTTTATTCTTTCAACTACGTTTACCATAATGTATTCCCTTTTCTAAACTAGCCAACTAACCTATCACTAACTTCCAAATCAAGTTATTAGATTTTTACTTTTTATTTCATTCCCCGAGTTTTAACATAATTTACTGTAAATTTCTCACTTTTAGGATTATGCCTTTTATTTTTAAGCCTAATATTAATTATATTTAATTGGATTCTTTTATTTTCCACATAAATAACATCTAAATATAAGTACACTTCTCTTATAAAATTTATAGTTCAACATAACTAATTAATGAAATAAACGCTGAATTCAATAACTAACAGGAATCTAATGATAATATATATCATCAACATAAAAGATATTTAATTTAAATCCACTCATCTATTGTCCTTAGCTTTACTCCATGGCCTTCCTGGATCCCCTTCTAAGGCATCTAATATTTTTATTAAAAAGATATTCTCCCTAAAAATATTTTTTATTTAGGGTTCAGCCTCAGACAATGAACCCAATTAGGAGAAAATCAAATTGTGAGAAAACAGCTAGGCCTAGGGTTTTACTTATAGGAGAGTTTGGAGATCTCAGACCATCGGATTTTTGGATTAAATCTCATGCAACCACGTCACAGGCTCGATGCAAATTGTTGGATCCAGAAAATAACGCTTTAGATTGCACAAAAATCGAATCATATAAGTTCGGCACGTCCTTGGACGATTTAACGTCCAGGGAAAATGCGGGTCGACCAACAGGTCGACCTATGTTCTTTGCGGGTCAACCTTAGGGTCAATCCTTGTGCTTTACGGGTCGACCTATAGGTTGACCCATAGGATCTTATTATTATTATTATTATTATTATTATTTTGTTTTATTAATTATATATTTATGATTTCTCGCTCTTCTCGTCACTTATTCATATCAACTCGAATTTCGACAATTTATACGTGGAAATTGATCAGAAAATCGTCACGAACACAATGGTATCAGTTTCGAGGCATATTCTGATAAATCTAAAAATCACTATTTTCACTGTTCATTCTTATTTGATTATTTGATTATCTAAAAATGCAAGGTGCTACATTCTCCCACCCTTTAGGAAATTTCATCCCCGAAATTCGAAAAGGGTAAACCTATGTAATTCCTTACACTAATCACATCCATTTTGTGTACATCCAATTTTGCACACATCCGTGTCCTTGTGTAAAGTGGCATTCAACATAATATATGCATGTACTTGAATTTCTAAGCGGTGCTTCCTATATGAATGCTTTTCTTCTTTAAAATTTTCTTTTAAAATATGATGCACACATCCTAAATATACTTGCAATTTTTTTATGAATGCAATCTTTTGAAAAATCAAGACGTTTTTCATCCAATTTTTTCCACACTTTTACTGAATAGGGGCGTAGTTTAATGAATTTTTCATCCAAATCCTATCACGCAACTTTTAATATTCGAATTTCAGAAAAATATAATTTTCCAAACTCGATTTTTTATGTCAGAAAGAAGGCGGAAAACAAAAAAAGACCTCATATTTCTTCGTTTTACTTTTGCGCACCTCTTTCTCCGTACTTGGAACCTATTTTGCTATTCTATAAATTGTCTATTTGCTTTCTCAAGCACAGTTCACATAAGAAGATTTTTCCTTTCAAATTTTTCTGTTGACGTTTCTATCGTTTTTCTTTAAATTTGTTGTTTTTCTTTAAATTTGTTGTTTTTCTTTTAGTTACTCTTTTTGGCTTTTACTTTTCTTCTATTACTTACATCCTATGTTTTTATTCTCTCCTTGTGGACATCAGAGAAAATGAGCATCATACTAATCAGTACCGATTTACTACAATATGAACTAAATGCTTACATAGGAGTATAATCTCATAACTAAAAGAGAAAACAAGTCCTACTACAAGGCAATACTAGCTAGGTAAATATAGCAGCTAAAAACAACTATCATTTAGAGCTAGGAGGCCTAGGACCATGTCCACCCTGACATAAAAAGGTCCTAATCAAATAATCTAAGCAATTGGTGTGCTCCTCCTGCCGTCTGGTACCCGCTACTATCTCATGATGTATCCTAAGTATCTCCTGTTGTCCTCGAAGAAGCTCTGCATGCTCTCTAGCTAGCCGCTTTTGCCTCTCGACAATGATCCTCATCTGCTCACCGTAATCCATCGGTTCAGAAGGTTGGGAGGGTCCTGCTTCCTCTTCCCGAGATCCCTGCCCCCAAGAACTATGCGTCACTGGCTCTGGTTGCTAAGAGGGCCACTGTGACTGTGACTGTGCATGTCCAATGCCACCTCCAAACAGTGACATTTTTGCATCCGCATCCGAAGTCATTTTCGGATATTCGATATGTGCATCCACGGATACGTACGTATATCAGATAATTATTCTATCCTTCGACGATTAACAAATTAAGGAACATAAAATAAAAAAATTGTGTTAACATAAACTTTTCTTAAATTTATTAACATAAAAGTGTGAAAAATAAATAAATATGATGATAACAAATAGTTTATGAGACTAATATGCAGTAAATGCATATTATATAAAATATTAACTTGGTATAATAAAAAATACACATCTTTGGATACATAGCTCTAATATGTGTTATGTGTCAACAAAGATGCATTTTTTCAAGTTCATCTCAGACGACTTACTAGACCTTCGATGTTTATACGTTGTCTCGGTTGATGAAGTGCTCATTTTGGTAGTAGAATGAGAGTTAGGTGATCACAACAGATGATAATTGGAACGGGAATGGGGTTTACACCTTAAGCTCTATAGTCTCTTCGGGGGATATTATCAGACCCTTACTCGACGCCGCTGGTATGGCCCTGACGGATGGGCTGACTAGCTCCAGTTCATATGAGAACACGATTCGTTAGCCTTATTTGTTTTCTTGTATGTTGCATTTTAGTACTTGATGTAGCCAACAACACTCTTGCTCATACTAAATGTAGTTGTGGTATCTCAGCCCCACACATGTTTTTTCAGTGTTTATAAAAGGTGGTAGAACCACTATAAAACCGGTTTGCATAGGCAATAAAAAAAACTAAATGCTTCATTATACAAAAATACACATAAGATAAACCGATTTTTGACAAAAACTGAACGGATAATTTTCGGATGGATGTCTTCATTTCTGCATCCACATACATGTTTTCAGACATAATATATTTATTTGCTTTTCTGATACGGATGTAGATGAGTTTCAGATTTTTTTGATTACCCACCGACGACATTATATTCAACATGTTATGTTATGTTTCATGACGCTCTATCATATACCATTTTTTAATCTACATATACCAAATTCAAATTTCTGTTACTATTGACCTAATTATATTATAATAAATAAAAGATAGTAATGCATTTTTATTATTGAGAAAGAATAATACTTCCCGCTTTAACGTCCTCTTTATTATACCAATACTCATGGATGTGCGATGCACATGTATAAAAATGATAAAAGCATACCATGATTCTTTACGCGTGCAAATTTTGATAAAAATGATGAAGTTGGTAGTAACACCAACTTGGAATTAATCTCTACCAAAATTAAACAACAAGCATCAATCTTGCCAACTAACATTACATATATACACATTAAAAACAATAATCTTTGTTGTTCATTGCCACTTGTCAAATGCTATCAAGCTTTATGCAAAAATCTTATCATACAAAAAAAATTTATGTAAAAAAAATTACGTCGACTTTTGCATGTCAAAATTAATAACATATATAAATATTTATTAATTTTATCCATCCGTAAAAGGATACTAGATAGTGAATAATGCCCATAAACGGTAGTAGCTTAGTGGATAAGGCATTTTGGTAGAGATCGCTTGAACTGAGTTTAAATCCAAATAGCGTAATTCTCTTTGTTGTACCTGAGGTATGTGTTGTATGGTCGGTGCATACTTCCTCGGGATGTTACAGATGATAAACCCATAAATTAACATCTTGTTTACTTTAGTGTTTTAAAAAACATGTACAAATTGTTAAAAAAAAACACTAACAGCTTGATTAGCCTAAGAAATAGTACTATTTTCTCGTCTATAGGAAAGTGTTTTTTGTTGGTAATACATTATATTATTACGTGGGTAAGACTTTTATGTTACTCTATAAGTATTGGCAATCCATTTTACACTAACAGTGTGGAAATCAGTTCATAAAAGTTTGAACCTGTTATTTAATGCAACGTACAATATAGAGTTTACCTTATCGTTTAAGATTTCAATATTTGGATACGAATAACTTTTGGTCCGACAGTGAACTTCTCAAAATACCCTTCACTCGTATATAATTCAACCATTATCTATATCATTTTTTATACAGGCGCCTAAAATAAAAAATAATTTATATTATTTCCAACCTATTATTTCTACGCCAGACTGGAACAATTCAAACCAAATTAAAATTTGAATATTTCAATGAATATATTTCTAGGTTTGCATGTTCACTAAAATGAGAATAGGTCAAATACGCACATCTACATAATAAAATATTATTCTAGATTATTCAACACATCTTTAATGATAGTTATAATATCTTTGATGTAACATTTTTTGGTATCAGCGTAAACTAAAAAAATGCTCATTTGTCTTAATATCATTTAAAAGTTGTATCCAAATTTTTTATATGATCTGTTGTATGTGTTTTTTGTTTTTGTTACCTGCCAGGCATGTTGGCAGTACCTTATATTCATGATATATACATATTTGCATGTGTGCTCTCCTCTAATCGTAGAGGATCACACATTTTTCTCAAAAAAAAATTGTATCCGAATTTTTTTATAAATTCAAAATTTTCCTCTATAAATATTACCAAAACTTAATATCCCTTAAAAATATATGATCTAATAAATAAACCTGCATAAATATTACTAAATCTTAGTGTTGCTTAAATATAGTGCAACAATGAATTTTCTTTACAAATTCAAAACTTTTCTTTACAAATATTATCAAATCTTAATACCACTTAAAATAAGATCTAACAAATTAGCTTCTTTTACAAATTAATAGAAACAAAACTTCAAACTACCACCAATTTAGATGTTACAACTAAAATAGAATTAGAAGAACAAAAATTGAAGCTAACACCAAATAATTTTTTTGAATATGTTAAACATATTCACTTTATAGAAAAATAATTCATTCGTAAAGCACAATTTTTTGGTCTAATCGCGAAGTTTTAAAAATACTCTTATATGTATTATTTTTTATTAGTAGTTGTAATATATTTGTCGTTGCACTCTTTTGGTGTCAACATGAAATACCAAAAATATCCCTCTATAGATATTATTATTAAGATTTAGCATCACTTAAAAATAGGATCTGAAAATTAAGCTTCTTTTAAAAAATCAAAATTTTACAAATATTTATCAAGTCTTAATATTACTTAAAAATGAGATGTAACAAATAAATTACTTTACAAGTTCGTTTTTATATTATTAATAGTGTAAATAAAAATTTAAACAAAAAAATATAATTGCAACTTACAAATAAAAATTCAAATTAACTACGTATGATTCGACAATAAATATTTGTAGAAATCATTTTCCTTTAAACGTATTAAACAAATACAATTTGTAGAAAATTAATTCAGGTGTCTTCATCACGCGCGAAGCGCGTGCCATAACGCTTGTGTGTGTGTTATTTTTTGAAAATGAGTTCCTTTATTGCTTTAACTTAACATAATTACAAAATATAATACACCGCAATAGCCCAAGCAATAATAAGGCTACACATCTGCGTAAGCCCTAACTGAACACAACCAAATTACAAATTCAACCCAAACAAGCCCTAATAACATACACAAATTTGCATTCTGCCAACTGCATCAGACATAAAAGAGCATTAGGATCAAACACGTTTTAGTACAGCATCTGCTCAAAACTCCGTACTCAAGACACGTAAGGCAAGTGATAAAGTCATTATGTCCAGTGTCCTGATGCAATTTCCCTATCCAAGCATGCACCGTATGCTACCATATGACCGCAACTTCATCTCCTATGTAATTGCTCACGTTAACTTCTTATCCCTTACAAATGTACCTTATCAACTCATTCACAAAGTTTGAAAGGACCCTTAATCTCCGTTATGAAGATTAGAACATCACATCGTCTCGATGGTAAAAGACTTACACAGCCCCAAATACAGTTCAGTTGGCCTTAGATCTCGCTAGATCTAAAGAGCCATGAATCTGTGGCCTAGAATTCACCATATTCGAACTGATACTTAACCAACGAAGTTTGACTAAGTTTCTCAGATTTCTTGACAAAACTGAGGTAATCAAATAAAGCTAGCTCTCTAGTTTGTTGCACAGAGACAGAGATAACAGTGAGTGGAAGATCCCATGAGATGTAAAGCCGCATGGAAAATTGGTGATTCCATAGATACAGGAAAAAAACACCATCAATATCTTTCCTGTGAATGTACTGTAAACTGCAAATGTCAAAATTCAAAATTTGGAATGCCATTTCAGGAAATAGTTTGCAATCCCATGAGTTCTAATACCATCGCATATATAATAATCTATCCACTATTCCAAATGCGAGAACATATCATGAAACGAAACACTGGGCATTGTAAATTCGAAGTTTTGCGGTGCCTATTGGAGAAACTACCGTGCCCGAAGGAAAAGAACGATGAAACATTGTAGACTCTCACAAATTCCATTTGATATTCACTGTTGTTTGATCACATACATTCAGTTGAACCCTGATACTGAAAGGACCAAAGAATAACGCACTCTATATGAACTGTGGTCGCATACCTCGTTAGTTGATACTCCTTCCAAACTTAACAAAATCTGAGAACTTTAATTTCCTTCATGACGAATGCGAATAACAGATAGACTCGAAGATTAAAGATTTACACAACCCTGAAAGCGGTTTAGGTGGCCTTATTGCCAGATCTACGAGCTATGCATCTGAGGCCAGTGTTTCGCCATATTCTACCTGATATTCGATCACCCAACTTTGATTAAAATGGTCAAGATGTTGTAAGTTGTAGGAGTAGAGCCTTCAGAACTCAAAATCAGTTGTTCCAAAAGACTATTCTGGCAATCTTGATCTGAACGAAGCAAGAATCGTCGTAATCATATTTTGAAATCAACTAATACATGCCCTTGAAAGAGTACACCTTTTGATCTCAAATGGGCAGGCAAATTTTACAATCCCCAAATTTGAGAGACAAGATAAATCGCAGATCTGGAAGAAAAAAAGATGAGTGGCAGTTGAATCAGTTCTGTTGTTGTCTCCCTCCAAACTTTGAATCTCAATTTGAATACGGACATTGAAAACTGGAGTTTGGATTCGATATAGGAAAAACGGCTGTAGGCGTAGAAATTTTGTAAGGAATATAATAACGATGTTGAAAATCAGATCGTCTTTCCTCTCCGCCATGGAAAATATATATATATTAACCACTTGTAATATCTTTGGTGCCACACCTTTTTGGTGTAAACGTGAACTACCAAAAATATTCTTTAAACAATTCAAAAATATCTCCTTCAATCAAAAAAAATAGCCGCGCTTATGTTTACTGAGTAAATGAATTATAAATTGAGCAAGTCATACAATAATATTTATACAGCTGCAAGCTAATTGAGCAAGTCATATGCTTATTAATGTGGTAAGATAATGATGTCAGTAATTTTTCCCACTTCATAAATACAATGCCATATTAATTCACTTTCCACCACGCAAACATCAATTACTTCTTCTACGTTACAACTCAACATCTCCAGATGGCAGTGGGAAAGAACTCAACATCTCCAAGTGGCAGTGGAAAAGGAATCATTTTATTATTTAGTTTACCTTTCTATCCATACATCTCTAAGTAGCAGTGTGAAATTTATGTCAGTTTTGCATTCTTTTATTATAAAATCTTCTGTGGAGATTCTTTTCATTTGTGAAACAAATGATGTTCATGCTAACATGTTTATTGGTGCTATAAAACCTTATTTAGCTTTCCGCTTTTGAACCAATTCTTAAAATCTCAACTTCAACCAAAAAATATGATTAGTGTTGTCAATATATTTAATATAATTTGAACATTTTACTCCATCAAATGAACAAATGCTAGAAGAACGCACGCACAGACATATTTATAAAAAAGCCATCTCAATAATTTAAGTATGTATGCTAGTACCTTATATATATTTTACACATGTACATGATTGTATAACATTACCCCATATGGCTGATGCAAATATGCCTCTGCTCTAAGTAAGTAAGCATGTGATAGAGTCAATTATATGTACAAGGTCGTAAAAAAATAGTATATTCCAAGCGTCATAGAAGTAGGCATATAGATCACCATAAAATACACATCATAGAAGTGGTCCATCCATATTATCATTATATTTCAGCATAAAGAAGCACGAACTATTCAAAACATCATAAAAGTAGTCATATATATTAGCATAAAGTACACGTCGGCATAAAGAAGCGGTCCATCAATATTTTAGCATAAAGAAGCACGCACTGCAATTTGATAAGAGTACTTTTCAAGGTCAATCACAAGCAGTTTTGTTACACTACAGACAAAACCATTTGAATATGAAGTTGGTACCACTTTATGGGTGAATGTTATTCTATATGTGGGCAAGCTTTAGTGATTAAAAAAATAAAATATATTTTTACATTGCATGTGAATATCACACATAATTTCAAAACTTCAGTAAATATGATAAGAACAAAATCAGTCATTTTGCTCTCTAAGGCGAGATACCACTAAATAAAACAACCAAAAATTACTATATGCGTTCATTTTTTTTGCTCTTAAATTTGATATGCATAATATTTTAAAATTAATGCTCATTCATTTATATCTCATAAATGAAATCATTATCATCTCTTTATAATCCAGCATTTTTAGCGCATTAAAAATCATAAAATAAACGATGGACGTCAAACAATCCGATAAACAAAAATCGACACACAATAAGGCATCAGCTACCAAAGCTGCAACAGGGGAAAATAAAAAAGAAGTACAAGAATAACCACGCAACGATCAGCACACCCTCTTGATAGACGACTATAGCTGGGATCCAAATTTTACTTCTAAGTTGGTAAGTTATATACTAATATATTTCTCTCTCTATACATATATGCATATATGTGTGTGTGTGTGTGTGTACGCGCGCACACACACACGCATATATAATAACAAGTATTCATTATCTAATATTATTTTTCTTCGTTTATTTTTGTAGATAAATTATGTGGAGAAAAATGGATGAAATTATTTATCGTCGTATCTTTAATAATAGTTAATTAGGAAAAATGTATATCGTTTAGTATTATCGTATTAAATGCTTCATTTTTAGATTTTTGTTTAACATTTATGTTTGTTAGTTATATGATCTTGCAATTTTTTTAATACTATATAAATTATTGTGCATGATTAACAAATTTAAAGCCTTGTTAATCATACGTTAATATTTATATTTTAATACAGTTGCATACCAAAAATGAATAATCAAAGAAGGCGAAATAGAAGAACAAATGTTTCAACCGATGAACAAAGAGAAATTAACCGAGTAAGAGCAAGAGAACGAAGACAAGCCATGACTCCGGAGGAAAGAGAAGCACATCTTGCTCGACGTCGTCAGGCTTATAGACTACATCGAGAAAGGCTGTGTAGAAATTTAGATGGGATAACCAATGAAAATTTGAATGACATGCATCAATCAAATGAAGAATTATTTACAGTATCGTAAGTAAACAACCACCAAACAAATTTAAATCAATCTAAAGAAACTGAAATGATGGTTATAGAGACAATTAACTCAAATGCGACAAATGAGCATATAAATGAAGAGTATTATCATTACCGCCAAGCAAGAAAACATCAAAGACAAAGAGAACAAAGAGAAACTATGTCTACAGAAGAAAGAGAACACTATCTAGCTCATCGTCGAAATTCTTACCATCAAAGACGTCAAATTATGGAAAATGATAATGACATACAAAGACATCAAGGAGTACGCATACATATACGAACTCATAACGTTGCAAAAAAATTCAAAGTCCACATTGACTTTCGAAGACATTCATTACAACGACAAAAAAAATTTCCGCATTGCTCAGCAAAATTATTTGAACATGAAACATATTCTCTATGCTATGAGAAGGGACGAACTATACTACCCCCATTATAGTCGCTAACTGAGCTCTTCAACCTTTACATTAACATAAGTAATGATGGTGTACACTTTGGAAGAAATATTCAGTCATATAATCATGCATTTTCTTTGACTTCAATAGGAGTTCATGTTGATGAAAATTTGGCAAACGGAAAAGCTGGAGTCTACACTTTTCGTGCTCAAGGATGTATATATCACAATATTGGCGGCTTACTACCCAAGAAGGATAAAGACCAAGGTTTTTGCAATTGTGTATGTATGATGTGAGAAATGCGGATTACGGATCTTAAGGTTAGGATAAACACTAGAGAGGGGTTGAATAGTGTTTTAAGGAATTACTAAATCTTTTTGAGTTTATGTTAATTTGAACACAAATGTATGCAATATTCAGACACAGATATGATCACAGAAACAAACACAGATGCAGAAATAAAGTAAAAGCAGTAAAGGAAAGAACACACCGAATTTTATACTGCTTCGGAGTTACCCTACATTCAGTCATGCACACGAGTATGGATTTCCTTTCAAAAGCAATCTTTACAATTACACCCTCGATTTCAAGGCCATGAGGTACACCTCTCCAGATTCACAATCCTCTGGGTAGACATACTTGATTTAATGGGAAACAAGTTCACCCAATTGATTTCCAGGGCTACAATCACACATTTTCTCACTTGATTGATTTCCAAGGCTACAATCACACCTTTTCTCGCTAAATTGATTACAAAGAAGTGTATAACTCTGAATAGCACTGAGGATCTTGTTGAGATAGTGATAGAGAATCAAACCAGAAATGATCTAGTTCGATTCAATGTTGATTTCGACAGAGCAATGGTAAGAATGTGTATAAAGAAATGTGGAAGAAGAAGAGGAGTGAAAACTAGAAAAATATGATTAGAAATTCGTTGAAAACAGCCCCTATTTATAGAACAACAATAGCCATGTCCATTCGTGAAAGGATATGATGAATAAACACTTCTTTTGAAACTTAAATTTTGAAACCAACTGCCACTATGTCAACATGGGTATCTTGGGTATGTCGACATGCCAAAGAAAATTTTGGCGTTTTGTTTTCCTTTGAAAATAACTTTTATGTTATATTAAAACTATTTTAAACTTTTATAAATATACTTAACTATAGTTAAAATACATAAATAAATATAGAGAATAATATTTTGGTATATATAAAATTTTACTATAATTTTATATTTAAATCTAAATCTAAATATTAAAAATTAAATATATTATTATTAAAAGATAGTCTAAAACTAAGGATAATTTGATTTTGAAATTAAAGATTATTTGAGGCTAAAAGTATTTAAAATCCGGATAGATGTTTTTGATTCTTTTAAAAGGAAGGTTTTGAAAACATTTTGAAAATAAGATATAATTTTGTAAAAATATTTTGAATAAAAGTTAGTGGATACAAAACAATGTTTCACTAGATTTTTCATAGGTTCCATCCTACTTAGGGTTTCATCCCTTTAACGGGCTCAAAGTAGATTCCATTCCACGAATAAATTGGATTTTAAGATGTTAGTGCTTTTCTAGGAGTTTTAACAAAATTCCTAATTAAATTACTTATTCTTGAAATCTTGAACTCTTGATAATCTTGATATTCTTGATACTCATGAGTTTTCAATCTTGATATCTTGAATCTCTATATTGTACAGTCTTCATTCTTTATACCTGCATGGTTAAATCATGCATATATATATATATATATATATATATAATGTTAGTATTTATATTTTATAATCTTATTCTAAGGTTGTTGTCATCAAAACCATTATCCCAAGGACAACATATGACGCTGACCATGAAATTGAAAAATCGTATGGCGGAAAATGAAGAGTTGGATAGAAGAATACTAAAAAAGATACAACAATATTAGATGAAAATAATAATTTTGCACAAAATTTTCATCGAGTTTCACAGCTTCCTAACATTCATGACTGTAGATTTATAATCAAGGAACAACCATTACAACAACAATATGCACTTCCGACATCTTCACAAGTTGCAGGAATAGTGGTAGGTGATGAGAAAAGCATCATAAATGGTAGGGATATCGTTGTACAAACTGTAATTGGACAACTTATTAGAGTACCAGAGAAGCATGGTTGTATACTTTATGGAAATAATGGTTGGGACCTAAATATTCGTAATGAGAATGGTACCCCTGTTACATGCCGATAGGATTATGTATATCTCTTGCAGGTACGAACATAGATCATTGATTACTTTATATATCTTTATAATCTTAGTATTAACCAAATATATTACTAAACTTTTATTTATCTTAGTAAAATACTTATATAATTAATGAATCTTATAATTATAGATTCAACAAGAAAGCACATCTCTTTTACTGCTCGGTGGATGTTTGTTACAACAATATATTGTGGATAATTACGTAAAAATTGAAAGTAGTAGAATGAGATGGTTTCGCGAAAAACAATATCACATAAGATCGGAACTGTATGTGGGTCTACAAGATGCGTTGAATGTTGGAGAAAACAATGCAGGTATATGAATTTATTTATATTGCTCAATAAAATTAATATGCCAAATATGTTATGTACATACATACATACATACATACATATAATATCATCAACATGCTAAAAATGATTTGAAAATTAAATATAGGAAATATCGGAAGAAGAATAGTATTACCCGCTTCATTTAATGGAAGCCCACGCAACATGTACCAACGTCACCAAGATGTTATGGCTTTGGTGCAGAAGTATGGAAAGCCTGACCTTTTCATTACAATGACATGTAATCCATCACAGGATGAAATCACTTCTAAACTACTATATGGACAATCAGCTCAAGATCATCCAGATCTTACAACAAGAATATTTCATGCAAAATATGAGCAGCTGAAGGACGATATTTATAGCAACCAAGTTCTCGGTTTAGCTGCAGCACATGTGCACGTTATAGAATTTAAAAAAAGAGGACTTCCTCATGCTCATATTCTTATCATATTAGATGAGCAAGATAAACTTCATAGCCTGGATGATTATGATGCTGTTGTAAGAGCATAAATCCTAGACCGTGACGAAGAACTAGAATTATATACTACTGTTATTAAATGGATGCTTCATGGACCATGCGGAAGACATCGACCAAGTTCACCATGCATGAAAAATGGAAAATTCAAAAAGGATTATCCAAAAAAAAATTCTCCAACTACTCTGCAAGGCTAGAATCATTGCATTAGACAATGACAATGATTTTGTTGTCGATAATCATTGGGTTGTCCTATATAAACAATGGTTGTTAAAAAAATATGATTGTCATATTAATGTCGAAGTTTGTAGTAGTATCAAATCTGTCAAATACATATACAAGTATGTCTATGAAGGTCCAGATCGTGTGGCAGTTGAAGTTCGTCCAGACAGTGAGTACGATGAAATTCAAAAGTTTATTGATGCAAGATGGATATTCCCCCAAGAGGCCTTTTGGAGAATTTTTGAATTTTCATTGCATACAATTTATCCTTCCATTCGACGATTACAAATACACTTACCAAGTAGGCAACAAGTCATGTATCATTCTAATCAAACAGTGTCTGATATTTTATTGGATGAAAGCCTCTCTACATCGATGCAAATTAAGTTCTTCAACACAAACTCGCAAGATCCTGAAGCAAGACAATTTTTATATCATGAATTTCCAGAGAAATACAAGTGGGTAGCAGATATAAAAAAATGGAGACGTAGGACATCATCAAAAAAAGTCATAGGACAGATTTATAGCGTTTCGCCATCAGAAGGAGAACGTTACTACTTGAGAGTTCTTTTAAATCATGTAAAAGGACCAACCTCATTTGACTATATTCTCATAGTTGATGGTATTAAATATCCAACTTATCAGAAAACAGCGGAGAAGATAGGACTGTTGGAGGAAGATCAAAGCATTAGAGCATGTTTGCAGGAAGCATCAGCCACACGAATGTCATCATCTTTGAGAAGACTATTCGATACAATCTTGACTTATTGTACACCAACCGGTATTAAAAAATTATGGGATGAATTTTTCTACTATATGATAGAAGATTATTCGAGTTCAAGTGTAACAAGTTGAGTTATACTTGAAAGTCGTCTTTTAAAAGATCATAATGTTTTATTAATGAACCATTATAAAAAAGTTTTTGATTACGACCTTCCAACAATTAGAGATGACATAGATGATCGTTCTTGTAACGACCCGCTATTTTGGACTATTCGCATCCGCACATGTCGGACTTGAATACCCCAAAATACCGAATTGAAAATTTATATTTTGGCAAAACTGAGATATACAGTAAATAAATAGTCACAGAATCACAGACACAGAGTAATAATATGCAGCGAAAGTAAAAGAGATAGTAGTTCATGAAGTTACTATATAAATATTTAAGATACATCAGAGTTTACAACAGAAGAGTAATACGATATATCAGGCACAATCAGAATACATTACTGGAATCATCGAATACTGAAAGCAAAATAGATGGCTGGATCTTCAAGCAAAGTTCCAACTCCAAAGGTGAGTCTCGAATACTGGTACACTCCGTCTGACCCGAGCGTAAAGCAAAACACAAAACACTCGAGTCAGGATTAATATTCTTATATCAATAAATCCAACTCAAGTGAAATAGAAATCGAAATACAAGTAACTCAAAGGACGTTGGAATAACCATCCTCTAAGGATCCGTTAAACTATCTACTAGGTAGTAATGTACGCTAAGTAGATAATGTCTATCAGTAATATAAAGTATTAAAATAGCGTTAAGGCGTTACCATTATCCCCCTTAACACATTTTATAATGCCATAGTCTATACAGCACCGTAAACTGGTGGTTATCAGAGGGTACCCCATAGGTATGACACAAAACAAAACGTAGTGGTCGCGAATAGGATAATCAGTATGACAAGGTACATGAGGCGATACCAACTAGGATACTAGTAGTTGCGTGATCCGGACTGATATTGAGCATAGCCAGCAGCTACCTCAACACCGCGAAACAACACTCCCAAACCGAGGGGTGCACCCAAATCGAATCATAAAAGTAATAGATATGGTATCGAAGAAGTGTGTCCGCTAGAGGTGGCGAACCTCAATGGCCCGGCGCGGCTCCTGTTTTAGTCATGTCAGGGGTCATCCAATATCGTTCTCTTTCTTCAGTCAACGCGTTCACCAAATCATCCACTTCATTATGGATCAACACTCCTCGTATAATAGTTATTAAAGTGGTTTCAGTATCGACAGAGAGTATGTCCATATCTGATCCTGGTCTCTTTAATAACTACGTATTTATTACACCGATTGGTCGTTTAATATATTTCAAAACAATCAATTTCAATTTCAATTAGAATTCGTAATAACATTCCATTTGTCTTTCTATATCAATTTCCGTAATTTACATTTCAAAACTTCCAAATTACCATTTCAAAATCTTTCAATTCAACTTCAAATTTCATTTTAAACATTTCAAATATTGATTCAAGTTCGTACATAAGTTTTATTCTGAAATTCTTTAAATTTATTTAATTTAACATTCAAATCAATTTAAATTCATTTATCGATTTCATTCAATATTCGTTAAGATAATTATCATTCAAAACCATTCCTATTCAATTTCCAATTCATTAAATCAATTACTTAAGTTAACTTCATTATATCAAAACTACCAATTTTAATTAAATTAAATTTGTCAAATCAAATTCCTTAAATTACAATTCTTACATTAATTTCAATAAAACACATTTATTTCTTGTTAAGAAATTCAATTTCACTTATTTTTACATAGTTACAAATTTAAAAACTCAATTAATAAAGAAACTAAATTTCATATATTCGAGAAATCAAATTTCACTTTAACTTACTTGAATAATTTTTCCAAAACTTAATAAATAAATAAACCCAATTTCATTTATTAACGAACTTCAAATTCACTTATTCAAAAGTTAAATCTCTTATCAAAGAATTCAATTTTTTTTATTCGCTTATCAAATTATTCGATCTTATTCAATTATTAAATAATTTCAACTTAATTATTAATAATTTCAAATTATTTACTAAATCATTTCAAACTTAATTCAATGAATAATTCCAAATTTTTATTGTCAAAATTTAATTTCAAAACAACGCTCTTTCAACAACTACTATGTTAATATTCATTTCAGATTTTAAATATTAACATTTTCCTTTCATTAAATTCAAATTCCAATTTCATTTCAAAACCTTATTCTTTACTCAAATAAAATCATTCTTTTATTTTAAATCAAATTATTGACCAATCGGGTTTTATTAAATTTTCTATCGTAAGTCAAGTTCATTTGGGTATATATCATTTCAACCCGATTCCATTTCAATTCAAAATCAAAGCATAGCAAAGGGAACTTGTAGTGTGATAACAGGGATGGTGTCAAAGTAAATAAACAAGCAATAACAACAATCAATAACAATTCAATAATCAATTCAAATAATTCCGAAATAATCGTATTAATTCACATTGTTATTTGTACGAATTAATATAATTATTTCTAGAATCTACACTATCATTTCATGTAGATTAAAGATTATTACACTATTATTTTATACGGTTTTTCACTTGTCATTAAATTTAAATTTCATACTTCATTAATTTATTCAATATACATTCAACGTTTCAAGGTGTCCATAATCAAATTCTACGTGTCAATTAATTAAACGTTTACAGGGGTCATATTTTCCAACTTAAACTAATCAAATTCAACACATATGTCGATTCAAAATTTTAACTATCCTACGCCGAATTCAATTGCATAATATTTATTATTTTATACATTACAATTTAACATCCAATGTCAACAACAACAAACAATCAATTATCAACCAAACTGGATTATTTTCGCATACATAGCAGAAAACGGTGTCAGATGTCAAAGGTGAACTGATACATAAATAACAGTGCAATAAATAACAGCAATATATTTCAATTATCGTTCCAATTGAAATCAGATTTAATAAATAAAAGAATATTAATCATGAGTGATTGCTCACCTTTCGAGGCCAGGGAGGATAAACAACGAAATTTAGTTACGAAATGCAAGCACGACTTCCAAAGCAAAGCTAGATGGACGCGATTTGGCAGACAACTGATAAATAGAAACTGATGAGAAGGGATCAAATCAGAACTGGATCGGTGAATAAAATTGGTACAGTGGACATGAAATCAAAATTCTATTTAAAACAAGTATTAAATAACATATACTGATAAAATTATAACCATTGTTTTATTTGAACATTCGTATAAAATTGTCATGAATACGATATATATATATATATATATATATATATATATATATATATATAACATTAATATTTATGAACTTAAGTCATAGGGTATCCTTACATAAATATAACTATCATATAATTCAATGCATAACTTTGTATACATATTTAAAACAATGCATATAGACTTCAGCCTGAATGAATTAAATTTACACAACTGTCCTATTTGCGCTTATACAACTTACATTCTTTATATAAATGATACTTATAAATAAGTTAAATATATTAATGCGTAACGTACATATGTTACATACAGCTTGATATAGCCAACGTATGAAATAGCTATATACTACGGACGCACTATCATATATGAAAAATCTACATACTTATGGAACATGTCAACATCAAAACTTTAAAACATATCATATTTTATATTCTCTAACATATTAGAAAGTACATAAATATATATAAATTTAGACAACACACAGCAGCCGAATATATATACTTCAAAATCAACTCAGTTGTACACTTGAATATGAAACTTACAATTCACATAAAGACGAAAGTCATAAATTTTATATCCTTTATATAACTTTAAAACTATATATATACAATAGTGTAACCAAACTGCATTCACTATGAATAAACATATGTAATGTGATCTACCGTAACTATATACATTTTATTTAACATCAAACATGTTTCAGGCAAAGAAAAATAATAGTAATAAAAATAATAAATAAAAATAATATAAAACCGGCTTCAGCAAGCATTACATATATTAGAATCCAATATTTTTTTTATAAGCAGTATATAGTCCTTCAACATGTTCATAGATCTTCATATAACAACTTTATATATATTAAATATTCTACAAAACAAATATATACATTTCAATCTATACGTATATAAAACCAAGAATTTGTAAAACAAATATTACTTACAATACATGTACAAGGCTGCGCACGTGAGGGGAGATCACGGCCATGGAGGTACGGCGTTGGTGGCTACGCGGAGAAGAGTGGGACCGACGAACCCGGGTGGCTACAAGCGAGAGGCTGGTTGTTGTTAGGCGCAGGAGGGGAGGGCGGCTCCGGCCTTGGGTGGAGACAGTGCTGGGTGGAAGTGGAGAGAGGTGACGGTGGCTGAGGAGGCAGAGGGGAGGCTCGGTTGTACATGTATTGCAGCATGGATGAGGAGAGAGAGGGTGGGCCGAGGCGGCAGCGGGAAGGTCGGAGCCGTGTGTTGCTTGGTGAAGCCAGAGGGGATGGCAGGCGGGAGAGAGAGCGGGGCGGGCGGAGGCTGGCGGCGACGTGGAGCAGGGCGGAGTGGGTGGCGAGCTGGAGAGGGTTGTCGCGTAGGTAAGGGGAGGGGTCTGCGTGTGGGAAGGAGGGCGAGGTCATTGGCGCGGCTTCTTCTTCCTTGTCTGAGTTTTACGTCGCGGTTCATCTTCTAGCGCCTTCATTTTCCGAGAACTGGAAATCACGTTTTAGGCTAGGGAATGGAAACGTGAATTATAAAAGAGGAAGGGGAGATTGAAGGGGGTGCATGCAAAATGGGTGTTGATGGTTTTGAGAATGTATGCTCACATTCCTTTTACAAAGGGAAGATGGACAATCAAAATATATTTGTGAACACACACAGCAAGTAAAAGGAAGAGGAGGAGATGCCAGAGAGTAGAGGCAAGCTAACTACAGGAATATAATATGCAAGCTGTACCTTTTATTTATTTGTTTCTCAAATGAAATGAGTATTGGACCAGAGAAGTGAAAGCGAGCAATAAATGAGAGCAGAGCAATTAATGCAGGCAGAGGGTAGCAGATAGGTTTAGATTTCCCATGCCAATGCATTGATTCTT
Source organism: Allium cepa (assembly GCA_030765085.1). NCBI lineage: Eukaryota > Viridiplantae > Streptophyta > Magnoliopsida > Asparagales > Amaryllidaceae > Allium > Allium cepa. The sequence continues at coordinate 236,802,641 of CM060931.1, forward strand.
CTCTGTAAAGATGACGTTGTTCTGTTTCTGAAGGGTCAAGGCTTCTAGAATTATGAACGTTGGAAAGTTGGATACCGGTTTGTGCGGCGTAACGGACCAGTTTGTACTCCGTTAACCAATTATAATTTGCAACGCCGAACTCCGATTGACACAAATAAATATACCATTTTGGTCAGCGCGACGAGACGATCAAAACGGTATACAGATATCAGTGATTCGGTTGAATTATAAAATTTCGAAATTTTCTACTGAAGGAAAACGCAGTAAAACGTCGGAAAAATAAGAACGACGGAGCTAAAGAAGTCCGAATTTAGAAAAACGAAAAATGACGTCTTGCTCAGAAGACGGTTTAGAATTTTTCTATGAAAAAATATTTAGGTTTCGAAAACGGTTTATTTTCATTAATTACTAACTGATTTTAATTTGCAGTAAATTTACGCGCGAAATAAACTTTCATATTTCCGGACGAAAATTTACCAGTTGCTATGTTTAATTAGATGCATTCCAAATATGAAGTTTGAATAGCATCGGAATTTATTTGTGAAAATTTGAAATTCTACACTAAATAAGCAATTTTAAAATTTTTAACTGGGTCTGAATATCAGGGTCGTTACCTTCTCCCCCACTCAAAACTTTTCGTCCCCGAAAAGAAAGGAGGTAGGAGAATAGAAACAACCAGAAGAAATAGACTTGAATTATAAAATAAACAATTGATTTAAACCATGGAAATTTCAATTTAAATTAATTTATATTTAACAATTTGACTTTAAATTCAAGACTTTCATCAAATTGATTTGATTTCACATATACTAATGTTAGGTACAAAAGATTCCTTTCAAATGAAATTCAATTTAAATTCAATTAATTCAAGATATTCTCTTAAGTTGATTTAATTCACTTTATTAACTTTCAAAACAAAATTTTCTTCTATTAATCATACCTATTATTTATTTAACTTATTATTCTATTCATCTTATAATCATTTATAATTAGAATATAAATGAATAACATTTATTATACGCACTTACATTTTATTTATAAAGACAATTTATATTATATATAGTATCCAATTTTCTTAAATTAACAACTTCAAAGATCATAAATTTGAAGTCATTTATTATAATCAAACCGTCTTTGACAAATTTAATTCTTCTTTATTCCATATCATTATTAAATTTATTCTACTTAATATACCCTATCACATATATATTAAGTATATTTACATTTATTATAACTATTCAAATTTTTATTTAAAATTCCTTTGATAACATTTATATTGTATAATATTCAATTACATAATTAACTTTTGAAAATTTTGGGTAAGTTAGATATAATGCAATTGAGTATTATCCAAATAAAAATTTTCAATTCAGTTACTTCAAGCTAAATATTTATAAAATAATTTGGCTTTATTTAAAATTGTAAAATCATCCTTTAACAAATTTAAAGAATTAATTCCCGATTAGCTTCAAACAACTTGAGATAAAATAAATATATATATATATTCATAATATATCAAATCAAATTTAAAATCTTCAATATATATTATAAATCAAGTCATGTTTAGAAATTCAAATCAATTTATTTTTCAAAACAAACCGTAGCAAAGCTACAGAATAGTCTCTCCACTTCGAAACTCGAAAACGAATGTCGATGATGCGGCCGTCATTACCAAAATTATTTTCCAGCGACAAAGAGAAGAGCACTGATTTAAACATCTAAAATTTCTTTGAAAAGATTTTTATTCACAAATACTTTAAGCAATATACCTTTTAAAACTTTAAAGCCAGGTTTGAAATCACCGGAAATTAAATTTTCAAATTCTAATTTAAATCCATTTGAATCCCAAAACAAAATATAAACAAGCTTTATAAATTTATTTATTTATTTTATGAAATCGTCAATTATTTTTATAAAACAATAAATGAAATTTAAATTTTTCACATTTCGGACAACAGATTCATTAACATTTTAATTTCAGAAAATTTATACTTATATATAATAAAATCATTCAATATTATTTTATTTACTAATTTGAAAACAATATTGTGTCAGTTTGCTTTGTTCAAGTGTTTTGGAAATCCTATCGATATCGTTGATTAGACGAATCGATCGAAAATCCAAATCAACGTTAACAACTCAAACAACAAAATATATAAAACATTTTTAACATTAATTTACAAATACATTTCCTCGCTCGACGATACAAGAATGGATTTCAAAATAAGTATAGAGAGATTCAAATTTGATGGAAATCAAATCAAAGAGAATTTTGATTCGATAATAAGTTCGAAATAGAAGATAAGATAGTTCAATTAACAGAATCGGGAAATGGATAAGCTTATTCAATTCACGGGCAACCTAAACCGGGTCGACCGTAACTTCAAGAATAAGATCGATGCTAGATTCCGAGGTAAATCAACATTCGATCTTAAGAAATAGAATTCAGGTATTGCAGGAGATAGATAGCATCGTAAACCGAGGATACAGAAATCTCCGGTAAAACAATGCTTATTGTAAAGGAGTTTCACCCATTTACAAATCATTCGGCGTTTGGGGAGATCGCCAATTCATTATAAGGGTCATTCGAAGTGGAGTTATGGAATACTCCAGAATTGAAAGAAGACGAATAGTGAGGGACGAGAATGAATTTTGGAACCGAGAGAACGTTCCAAAGTTCAAAGGAATTGAGTCAAAAGAAGAGATTGAAACTCGAATGAGAGTGATTCTGTAAATACATTTACCCAATATGCTAAGTTCTGCCTAGAGCTACCAAAAGCTCTGATACCAACTGTAACGACCCGCTATTTTGGACTATTCGCATCCGCACATGTCGGACTTGAATACCCCAAAATACCGAATTGTAAATTTATATTTTGGCAAAACTGAGATATACAGTAAATAAATAGTCACGGAATCACAGACACAGAGTAAAAATATGCAGCGGAAGTAAAAGAGATAGTAGTTCATGAAGCTACTATATAAATATATAAGATACATCAGAGTTTACAACAGAAGAGTAATACGATACATCAGGTTCAATCAGAATACATCATTGGAATCATCGAATACTGAAAGCAGAATAGATGGCTGGATCTTCAAGCAAAGCTCCAACTCCAAAGGTGAGTCTCGAATACTTGTACACTCAGTCTGACCCGAGTGTAAAGCAAAACACAAATTACTCGAGTCAGGATTAATATTCTTATATCAATAAATCCAACTCAAGTGAAATAGAAATCGAAATACAAGTAACTCAAAGTACGTTGGAATAACCATCCTCTAAGGATCCGTTAAACTATCTACTAGGTAGTAATGTACGCTAAGTAGATAATGTCTATCAGTAACATAAAGTATTAAAATAGCGTTAAGGCTTACCATTATCCCCCTTAACACATTTTATAATGCCATAGTCTATACAACACCGTAAACCCCACCGTAAACTGGTGGTTATCAGAGGGTACCTCATAGGTATGACACAAAACAAAACGTAGTGGTCGCGAATAGGATAATCAGTATGACAAGGTACATGAGGTGATACAAACTAGGATACTAGTAGTTGCGTGATCCAGACTGATGTTGAGCATAGCCAGCAGCTACCTCAACACCGCGAAACAACACTCCCAAACCGAGGGGTGCACCCAAATCGAATCACAAAAGTAATAGATATGGTATCGAAGAAGTGTGTCCGCTAGAGGTGGCGAACCTCAATGGCCCGGCACGGCTCCTGTTTTAGTCATGTCAAGGGTCATCCAATATCGTTCTCTTTCTTCAGTCAACGCGTTCACCAAATCATCCACTTCATTCTGGATCAACACTCCTCGTATAATAGTTATTAAAGTGGTTTCGGTATCGACAGAGAGTATGTCCATATTGATCCCGGTCTCTTTAATAACTACGTATTTATTACACCGATTGGTCGTTTAATATATTTCAAAACAATCAATTTCAATTTCAATTAGAATTCGTAATAACATTCCATTTGTCTTTCTATATCAATTTCCGTAATTTACATTTCAAAACTTCCAAATTACCATTTCAAAATCTTTCAATTCAACATCAAATTTCATTTTAAACATTTCAAATATTGATTCAAGTTCGTACATAAGTTTTATTCCGAAATTATTTAAATTTATTTAATTTAACATTCAAATCAATTTAAATTCATTTATCGATTTCATTCAATATTCGTTATGATAATTATCATTCAAAACCATTCCTATTCAATTTCCAATTTATTAAATCAATTACTTAAGTTAACTTCATTATATCAAAACTTCCAATTTTAATTAAATAAAATTTATCAAATCAAATTTCTTAAATTACAATTCTTACATTAATTTCAATAAAACACATTTATTTCTTGTTAAGAAATTCAATTTGACTTATTCTTTACATAGTTACAAATTTAAAAACTCAATTAATAAAGAAATTAAATTTCATATATTCGAGAAATCAAATTTCACTTTAACTTACTTGAATAATTTTTCCAAAACTTAATAAATAAAGAACTCCAATTTCATTTATTAACGAACTTCAAATTCACTTATTCAAAAGTTAAATCTTTTATCAAAGAATTCAATTTTTTTTATTCACTTATCAAATTATTCGAACTTATTCAATTATTAAATAATTTCAACTTAATTATTAATAATTTCAAATTTAATTATTAAATCATTTCAAACTTAATTCAATGAATAATTCCAAATTTTTATTGTCAAAATTTAATTTCAAAACAACGCTCTTTCAACAACTACTATGTTAATATTCATTTCAGATTTTAAATATTAACATTTTCCTTTCATTAAATTCAAATTCCAATTTTATTTCAAAACCTTATTCTTTACTCAAATAAAATCATTATTTTATTTTAAATCAAATTATTGACCAATCGGGTTTTATTAAATTTTCTATCCTAAGTCAAGTTCATTTGGGTATATATCATTTCAACCCGATTCCATTTCAATTCAAAATCAAAGCATAGCAAAGGGAACTTGCAGTGTGATAACAGGGATGGTGTCAAAGTAAATAAACAAGCAATAACAACAATCAATAACAATTCAATAATCAATTCAAATAATCCCGAAATAATCGTATTAATTCACATTGTTATTTATGCGAATTAATATAATTATTTCTAGAATCTACACTATCATTTCATGTATATTAAAGATTATTACACTATTATTTTATACGGTTTTTCACTTGTCATTAAATTTAAATTTCATACTTCATCAATTTATACAATATACATTCAACGTTTCAAGGTGTCCATAATCAAATTCTACGTGTCAATTAATTAAACGTTTACAGGGGTCATATTTTCCAACGTAAACTAATCAAATTCAACACATATGTCGATTCAAAATTTTAACTATCCTACGCCGAATTCAATTGCATAATATTTATTATTTTATACATTACAATTTAACATCCAATGTCAACAACAACAAACAATCAATTATCAACCAAACTGGATTATTATCGCATACATAGCAGAAAACGGTGTCAGATGTCAAAGGTGAACTGATACATAAAAAACAGTGCAATAAATAACAGCAATATATTTCAATTGTCGTTCCAATTGGAATCAGATTTAATAAATAAAAGAATTTAATCGTGAGTGATTGCTCACCTTTCGAGGCTAGGGAGGATAAACAACGAAATTTAGTTACGAAATGCAAGCACGACTTCCAAAGCAAAGCTAGATGGACGCGATTTGGCAGACAACTGATAAATAGAAACTGATGAGAAGGGATCAAATCAGAACTGGATCGATGAATAAAATTGGTACAGTGGACGTGAAATCAAAATTCTATTTAAAACAAGTATTAAATAACATATATTGATAAAATTATAACCATTGTTTTATTTGAACATTCGTATAAAATTGTCATGATTACGATATATATATATAACATTAATATTTATGAACTTAAGTCATAGGGCATCCTTACATAAATATAACTATCATATAATTCAATGCATAACTTTGTATACATATTTAAAACAATGCATATAGACTTCAGCCTGAATGAATTAAATTTAAACAACTGTCCTATATGCGCTTATACAACTTACATTCTTTATATAAATGATACTTATAAATAAGTTAAATATATTAATGCGCAACGTACATATGTTACATACAGCTTGATATAGCCAACGTATGAAATAGCTATATACTACGGACGCACTATCATATATGAAAAATCTACATACTTATGGAATATGTCAACATCAAAACTTTAAAACATATCATATTTTATATTCATTAACATATTACAAAGTACATAAATATATATAAATTTAGACAATACACAGCAGCCGAATATATATACTTCAAAATCAACTCAATTGTACACTTGAATATGAAACTTACAATTCACATAAAGACGAAAGTTATAAATTTTATATCCTTTATATAACTTTAAAACTATATATATACAATAGTGTAACCAAACTGCATTCACTATGAATAAACATATGTAATGTGATCTACCGTAACTATATATATTTTATTTAACATCAAACATGTTTCAGGCAAAGAAAAATAATAATAATAAAATAATAAATAAAAATAATATAAAACCGACTTAGCAAGCATTACATATATTAGAATCCAATATTTTTTTTATAAGCAGTATATAGTCCTTCAACATGTTCACAGATCTTCATATAACAACTTTATATATATTAAATATTCTACAAAACAAATATATACATTTCAATCTATACGTATATAAAACCAAGAATTTGTAACACAAATATTACTTACAATACATGTACAAGGCTGCGCACGTGAGGGGAGATCACAGCCATGGAGGTACGGCGTTGGTGGCTATGCGGAGAAGAGTGGGACCGACGAACCCGGGTGGCTACAAGCGAGAGGCTGGTTGTTGTTAGGCGTAGGAGGGGAGGGCGGCTCCGGCCTTGGGTGGAGACAGCGCTGGGTGGAAGTGGAGAGAGGTGACGGTGGCTGAGGAGGCAGAGGGGAGGCTCGGTTGTACATGTATTGCAGCATGGATGAGGAGAGAGAGGGTGGGCCGAGGCGGCAGCGGGAAGGTCGGAGCCGTGTGTTGCTTGGTGAAGCCAGAGGGGATGGCAGGCGGGAGAGAGAGCGGGGCGGGCGGAGGCTGGCGGCGACGCGGAGCAGGGCGGAGTGGGTGGCGAGCCGGAGAGGGTTGTCGCGTAGGTAAGGGGAGGGGTCTGCGTGTGGGAAGGAGGGCGAGGTCATTGGCGCGGCTTCTTCTTCCTTGTCTGAGTTTTACGTCGCGGTTCATCTTCTGGCACCTTCATTTTCCGAGAACTGGAAATCACGTTTTTGGCTAGGGAATGGAAACGTGAATTATAAAAGAGGAAGGGGAGATTGAAGGGGGTGCATGTAAAATGGGTGTTGATGGTTTTGAGAATGTATGCTCACGTTCCTTTTACAAAGGGAAGATGGACAATCAAAATATATTTGTGAACACACACAGCAAGTAAAAGGAAGAGGAGGAGATTCCAGAGAGTAGAGGCAAGCTAACTACAGGAATATAATATGCAAGCTGTACCTTTTATTTATTTGTTTCTCAAATGAAATGAGTATTGGACCAGAGAAGTGAAAGCAAGCAATAAATGAGAGCAGAGCAATTAATGCAGGCAGAGGGTAGCAGATAGGTTTAGACTTCCCATGCCAATGCAATGATTCTTCTCTGTAAAGATGACGGCTGTTCTGTTTCTGAAGGGTCAAGGCTTCTAGAATTATGAACGTTGGAAAGTTGGATACCGGTTTGTGCTGCGTAACGGACCAGTTTGTACTCCGTTAACCAATTATAATTTGCAACGCCGAACTCCGATTGACACAAATAAATATACCGTTTTGGTCAGCGTGACGAGATGATCAAAACGGTATACAAATATCAGTGATTCAATTGAATTATAAAATTTCGAAATTTTCTACCGAAGGAAAACGCAGTAAAACGTCGGAAAAATAAGAACGACGGAGCTAAAAAAGTCCGAATTTGGAAAAACAAAAAATGACATCTTGCTCAGAAGACGATTTAGAATTTTTCTATGTAAAAATATTTAAGTTTCGAAAACGGTTTATTTTCATTAATTACTAACTGATTTTAATTTGCAGTAAATTTACGCGCGAAATAAACTTTCATATTTCCGGACGAAAATTTACCAGTTGCTATGTTTAATTAGACGCATTCCAAATATGAAGTTTGAATAGCATCGGAATTTGTTTGTGAAATTTGAAATTCTACACTAAATAAGCAATTTTAAAATTTTTAACTGGGTCTGAATTTCAGGGTCGTTACAGTTCTTTAACCTCGAGATTAATAAGTGAGCAGTATTTTATTATAACATCAAAAGAGGATTTAACTTTTGCCAGCAAGTTGAATGAATCCTAATTGCATGCATATACTGCAATTATGAATGCTGTTAATAATAAAGGGAGCATGATTTGTTTTATTGATGGTTCTGGTGGAACAGGAAAGACGTTTCTCTATCGAGCAATACCTGCAACACTTCGACAAGAAGGTTTGATTGCACTTGCAACAGCCACATCCGGGATTACTGCAACTATTCTACCAGCAGTCGAACGACGCACTCGAGATTCAAAATTCCAATTGATACAACATTTGAATCAATGTGTACGATATAAAAACAATCAGATTTAGTAGATCTTTTACGTCAAGTATCTATTCTTATTTGGAAAGAAGCAACTATAACTCATAGATATGCTTTCGAAACATTGGATAGATCCCGAAAAGATATTATAGGGAATAACTTGCCATTCGGAGGTAAAATTCTTATTATTGGAGGGGATTTTCGACAAGTCTTACCCGTTGTATAACATGGTACAATAGCAGAAACAATTGATGCATACATTGTTAAATCGCCACTATGAGTCATGTAAAAGTCATCCAACTTACTCAAAATACAAGAGCAAAAAATGATTCTTTCTATTCGATTTTCGATTACGTCTTGGTGATGGGAATGAACCGCACACATGCGACGACTTGATTTGAATTTCGGATGAAATGGTACTACCATGGGAAAATGAATGTTCAATGACCACACTTATTAATATAATTTTTTCCACATTACATGAAAATGCATTCCAAAAGGAATATATTGTGGCAAGAGCTTTAATTACCCCTCTCAATGAATGCGTCGATAAGTTGAATAACCAAGTTATTGATCTATTTCCTGGATAATCACATACGTACTACTCACTTGATTTTGTCAAAGAAAATACACGAAATCTATACCAACTCGAATACCTTAATTCAATAGCTCCAGGTGGTTTGCTTCCACATAAGTTGGTCTTAAAGAAAGGAGCACCGATCATGCTACTCCGAAATTTTGATCCAATGAATGGATTATGCAATGGTACTAGATTAATATGTCGTGAATTTTACAGAAAGCTTATAGATGCAGAGATTACCACTGGACAATTGGCAAAAGATGGAGTTTTCTTACCAAGAATACATATGAAGCCTTCCAAAGATATCCGTTTTCCATTCACATTATTGCGCAAACAATTTCCTATAAGGTTGAGTTTTTCCCTCACTATCAACAAAGCACAAGGACAAATAATTCCACATATAGGAATTTACTTGCCTCAACACGTGTTCGGTCATGGTCAGCTTTATGTTGCGTTATCAAGAGGAGTTTCAATGAATAACACGAAAGTTTTGATAAAAGATGGCAATGTCCATGGAAAATCGGGAACTTATACTAAAAATGTTGTTTATAGAGATGTACTTATGTCAATTAAAAGACAAAATAGTTGAATAAATTTTATAAGCATTACTTTCGAATCTGTTTATACAATTTAGGTTTTCTACTTCTTTTTCTTAGAATGATAATTTTATAAATCAAGCAACATTTGTGCAAATCATTTTTCCTTGCATATGTAAAATACATAATATTTGTAGAATAACAATTCACGCGTGAAACGCGTGCCATTATATATATATATATATATATATATATATATATATATATATATTAGGCTTGATTGATTGTGGGTAATGTTAGTCTACCCGCAAAACCACTAATGCGTAAAGGAAACAAAGGAAAAAAGAAGATGTTGAAGTAAACCTAATTAATGTCAAGTACCAAAATGTAAGGTCCAAAGCGGACAGGTGGGGATACATTGAATGTATCGATTATATTAATGGTTTAATGAAAAGTGTTTGCACTTTCCAAATCCAACGATTGGAAAAAAACGAAATTTTTACGCTCGACGTAATATCGATACGTTGGACACGTAAATCTTGGTATAAGTAGAATAGACACTTTACATTATAATAGACCTCATATCCAACATCTAATTAAATTTTTGTCCATAAATGACGCAATCTCTGGCTTTTAATCAAATTTATTGACGATACACTTTAAGAATAGAGCTTTAACGCCATGTTGCTTATATTGGGTACTATTAATGTATATTCTAAGAAAATAGGTTAAGAATGTTAAAAATGTTTATTATATGGTATAGGAAATTTTTTATTCATTTCAAATGCCCGTTTTATATCTATAGCAGAAAAAATAGGTGTTTTGGGGTCATGTGCGTAGTTTAACAAGCTTACCCTTTTAATATTACATATAACATAATATTGAATTTTTCAACAAAAAGCTACAAGGTAAGCCCGTCTTTCATTCATTTGCTCTCACGGATTCTGGGATTGTATTTATCAGCGCGGGAAATAATACGCCGCATCTCTCGCATTCATTTTTCACCCAAAAAACAAAATCCTTTTTATTTTCCCATAAAAAAATATGAAGCAAATGAAATTACTGGATTGAGATCTCAATTTTCGCAGAATAAGAAAAATTAATTTAACATTGCATTCTACGATTTGAGCTGAAAATACTGAACAGAGAGATGAGCGCCTCTAGATTCATAAAGTGCGTCACGGTCGGGGATGGCGCTGTCGGTAAAACTTGCCTGCTCATTTCGTACACCAGCAACACTTTTCCCACGGTGAGTTTTTGCTTTTTTTTGAAAAAATATATATTTGATTTGCAATTTATTTTGGTGTACGGAATTATGAATCTATGATAGCTGAAATTGGAAAGTTTCAGATTTAATGCGGTATTTGTTTTGTGTTGAAATAGATTTATCTGCTATTAAGGTGAATTGAATTTGAAAACAGTATTGTACTGGGATGACATTAGGATTCCGATTTGGCATTATATCTTGTTTAGGCCAAATAGAACAACAATGTGTTTGATGTTGCATATCAATCAATAACTAGTTTGTTTGTTTTTTTGGGTTGTACCATTGAGTTTTATGTATTTTGTTCATCACAACAGCTATTTAAGATCCCTTCTCATTTGGATTTGAAACCGTTGATGCCTGATATCGGAAAGTTTTAAAGTTGATCTAGTATTTGTTTAATGTTGGCTTAGATTATCAATTGTTACGTGAAGTGTAGAGGCAGAAAGTTGTTATTTTTTTTATTGTGTTTGAAAACATTACTATACTAATTGTGTTGACATTAGGATTCGTATTCTGGCACTATATGTTGAGAAATTCTGTATCTTTTATAGAGCTAAAGAAAAAAATAGCAGTGTACGTTCGGAAGGTTTCTTAATTTTTTTTTAAAGCAATATGTTTCTTAGAGCTGTTCTCAGTTAAAACATATGTAAACATGTTTAATGTTAATGGAAGAGGATAAAAATGAATATTATTTTTACAATAATCATATTTGTGTTCTTTTTTCTGTACGTGTACTACAGTATGGGTTGAAATACACTATTTTTCTTGTTTGGTGAATTGCTTGAAAGGAAAAATAATGTTTAGATCTTGATTATACGAACGAACATCGTGATATCAGCTGTCTTCGGTAATGTACTAACTGATTTTGATTGAGCACCAAGTTCCTATTAAAAATGAAAGCGAAATTTCTTAGACGAGAGATGAATATAGAAATTAACAACTCTTGCTGAACTCCTTGGAGTCCCTTGGCAACAAAAAGTGAAATCATTTTCCCCCTCACTACAGGTGTTTTATAAATTAAAAGCCAATTTGATAAAAATGATCATTTAAAAAAGGTAGGAGTTACATTAGATAAACTTACTTATCAATGTTTATTTTAAAAATAATAATTTTATACAAAGAAAGTCGAATGCAAGTTTTAAATTGTCTTCACACATTTGACTATTTATTTAACCTTTTTCCTTTTGTTTTTAAAAAGTAAAAGCCCAGAAGTATAACAAAAATAAATAATAAATAATCCAAATGTTATCCAAAAGGATCATTAGCTAAGCCTCTACTATGTATTAATATTTTCCTACATCATTGTTGTTTTGCAACAGGACTATGTTCCAACTGTGTTTGATAATTTCAGTGCAAATGTGGTAGTGGATGGTAACACTATCAATCTAGGTTTATGGGACACTGCAGGTATATTACTGTATAATCACATCTTTCTATATTCATGTTGTTCATCTAGCCATATTTTTCATTAAATATATATAACTCAGTACCTGCTATGTTATATTTTGAATTACAGGACAAGAAGATTACAATAGATTGAGGCCATTAAGCTATCGTGGAGCTGATGTGTTCCTTTTGGCATTCTCACTTATTAGTAAAGCTAGCTATGAAAATGTTCCAAAAAAGGTACGAAATTGTCTTATGTGCCAAGTTGGTCACAAGCAATTCATCTAATGCAAATACTGAATGCATTTTTTTGATATATTTTCAGTGGATTCCTGAGCTAAGACACTATGCACCCGGTGTCCCTATAGTTCTTGTTGGAACAAAGCTTGGTAACTTATATTTTGGCCTTATTTTCCATTTCCATTTCACTATATTGTTCTACAATCATCCAACGTTCTGATCAAATAATAACTACGGTTCTTTGGCTTGAATATCAGGCAAGGGCCTATTGTATCATGATTCATGTTGAGTGCACTGAATATTTTGTTTGTCTTACAATGCATATCAGTATATTCTCGTTAATATATTCAATGGTTATATCAAATTCATTGTTATAATCTGTAAGACATAAATAATCAAACTTCTGCCATTCTCCAGAAGTTTATTTTAAAATGACATAAGAGGGCGTCTTTCAAATATAAGGAAAAGATGAATCAAGCCTTTGTGGTATCTATTATACGTAAACTTCAATTTGGTGAAGCTATTTTTGCAATACCAAAAATAATCACATATAAATTATTCATAATATTAAATTGTTCTTTATAGTCCAACATCACTGTCCTAGTAGTTGGACGCTCTGGTTTGAATCCTGCATATGGACGTGCTTTGAACCATTGAACATGTGTTGACTTGTAATATGTTATTACTATCTAAGACTTCTATTACAACTATGTACTACCATCTAAGCATTCATTTTTTTTAACGTTCTTTATAATTTCAACAGAAAAGGCCAGGATACCGTTTTAACTTTTTATCCTTATTCCCGATTCACTATTATTTTATTCTAATTTAGTACTTAACTTGTATCCACTAAAAATTAAATTATTTGAACTATATTTTGATGTAAAGAAATTTGTATTTTATTTGATGACAGTTATATTTAGCTTTTTAATCAAGTGCAACTGCAAGTGCCAAAATACTGGTGTATATATAGCCACAAGCAAACTCAAGTAAAGTATGCAATAAATTTTTAATGTTGCACGATGGAGACAAAAAAAATCAACTAAACAAGATAAAGTTATAACTGAAAGCATGCATTGTATTAGGTAGTTTTAAACTCAAACTACAATCATGGTTGTGCACTTAAAGCCCTTAGCGGTTCCATAGCGGTGGATGTGCAAAAAAGTTATGGTGGAGATATAGTGGAAAATAGCGGGGGTGCAAAAAACTTTGTTAGATATAAAATCAAATATTTAAAGTTAATTTACTTTCATTCTTATATTATTTGTTTAGGAAAAAGAAATATTATTTAATCTTATGTAACAAAATCAAAGAATACCATGATATATGCAGTCCAGATTTATTGATTACAATAGATTTGTAACCTATATGGCATAAGATTAGGTCTTGTTCAAAAGATAACCAGCCAAATCAACATTTTTATACTAATGTTGTTAAAGCGGGTACTAAAAAGTCTTGATTTAGCGGGTATAGCGGAAAATAGCCGGGTTTAAAGAGAATCTATTGTTCAATAGCGTTATACAGAAAAAAGTAGTAGTCGAATTGCGCTATGCTATATAACGGAGGATTTCTTTAATTGCACAGAATCATGATAGTATATGCGATGTATCAAGTTGAACATCAACATACATGTCCTAACTAGCAGTTTTGAAATGGAATTTTTTTTCCCTGTCTCCTCCCCTTTTCTTTTGTTTTTTAAGTTATTGTTTCTATGCTTACTATACTCTAGAACTGAAAAGTTGCATACTTCCTTCATTGCATAGTAGATTCATGGATTTAATATGCTAAAATTTATCCATAATTTGTTTTCCAGATCTTCGTGATGACAAGCAATTCTTTGTAGACCATCCTGGCACTGTCGCAATTACTACTGCACAGGTACACATATTTGTGTGAGTATCTGTATATACATAGTTCTCTGCGTTTGGGGGAAAAAAAAAAGAACGAGGCATATTTTTGCAACAATTTTGTACCTTATGTTTACTGTTACCACCACCATTGCTACACTTTAAGACTACTTTATTTTCATTTCTGAATAGGGTGAAGAATTGATGAATCAAATCGGTGCCTTATCCTATGTTGAGTGCAGCTCAAAAACACAGCAAGTATGTTCCTTAGTACCGCTTTATTTTTTCCATCTCATATTCACCACCTTGCAAGTAATTAATATGTATATTTGACAGTCAAAAACAAAAGTATTTTTACTTTCTAGAAAAATGTTATTTTATTTGAGAAACTCATAAGTCAAAAAATTGGTTCATCGATCCATTTGTTAATTCTTTTATGAATAAAGTCAAAAATTAAGTTGAGTATATTTGGCAACTAATTTGCTTTTATTGAAAAAGTCTTTTGATTTAATAAAGCTAATAAATCAAAATATAATTTTGACGAAATATTCGCTGGTTTATTTAAAATATTTTCTTTCAAACAACGGCAAGAAAATAACATTGTCATTTATTCATTTGAATTTTATTTTCATTTAAAATGCAACCTAATGTTTCAATTTTGACATGTAGAATGTGAAGGGAGTATTTGATGCAGCAATAAAAGTAGTGTTGCAGCCTCCAAAGCAGAAGAAGAAGAAAAAGAGCAAGGCGCAAAAGAGCTGCTCCATTTTGTGAACAAGAAATAATTTGCTTGTTGCAACTTTTAAGTTAAATAATTTGTTATGAACTCTTATTGTATATTCGACTCAGATTATTTATTTCTAACTTTCTGATGCATGCGTATTGTATGCATAGCTAATATTCTTATAGGCATTCAATTAATATTGGTATACTTTTATAACTTTGTTATTTATGTTATGTTTAATCATTTTAAATTGGATGCAACTGTTGGTATTGTGGGTGGTTGAAGTTGGATTGTTTGTTATATGTTGGAAGCGAGTCTGATATAAGTCTATATACCAGCGAGTGGGCCGTGCTTCGCACACGGGCATTGTTATACAATGTGAATCGTAATATAAGTAGTGGAAATGGAATGGTAGATCGGAGTATTGAGCATATATTGCAAATACACATTAACAGACAATGTTCTTCGAATTCATGTATCAGGGCAAACACGGTGTGTATTTGCAATGGTAATGTACACAACAACGATAATCATGCGTAGTAAGTTAGGGTTGGAGCGGAGCGTTATTAAAAATACAAACATGTAATACATATGAAAGCAAACAAAGTTAATGCCATACATTGTGATGCACGGGGGAAAAAAAGGTGTGGTAAAAAAGGAGAAAAAAGTGTTAATGACTACATTGAACGGAGAAGCATTAGGTACAAATAGGTAAAACGTGAATGCACTGCAGTTATGAAATCATAAAATGGTACAAATTAATTTCGTTGCTTCTTCTCTCGAACTCTGGTTGCATTAGGCACTGCATTTTGCTGTTCTGTACCCTCATCCTGTAGATAAGAAAAAAGAACAGGGCTTAAGTTTAGAAGCATTAAAAATGTAGCAGTAGCAGAAGGCGATGACAGTAACTGAATATGAAGTGTCGTAGTAATGTTTTGAAAGGTGAAACAGTTACAGGGAAAAGTGTCCATATATACAGCAGTCAAGCATAGCTGCATATGGACAAATATGTGCGTTGTGATATATTCGAAGAACGTACCGTAGGAGGATCAGTTAAGCGTTGTGTGAGATACAATATTTGTTGGCAGACGTAGTACTTTGCAGAAGGAAAGAACACATTGATAGAACTAAGTACCGTCAATGTGAAATGGTGGAAAAAAAGTTAAAAACTGCACCTGAATAACAATTCCTCTTCGCATTGTCTTTCTGGTGACTGGTGGATCAGAAGCACACACGAGTGGGTGATTGACACTATCGTCGTCCTAGCAAAACAAATGAATGTTCTTTCTCTGATACCAGTTGGACAGACAAAGAATTGTAATAATTGCATATCAAACCTGATCAATACGTTTTTTCCCTTTGATATCTGCCTCTGACGGTGGCTCTTGCTTATCCGTTTTTGAAGGAGAAACTAAGTTAGAACTTTGATCACTAGGTGGAGTGAGCTGTAATTTTCAAGTGTTCCGAAACATAGCAAAACGTCAGTAAGAGAGAAAATAAGTATGTAAACTTTAGGTTAATATATAACCATGGTCGAGAGCAAACCGTCTCAGCCACATATACGTTTTTCGTGATTTTTCTGGTCTGGATTATTCATCTCATAGTTACTTGGTCTGAATTCTAACATTGCTTCGGTTCCCGAGAGGTTGTGGAAAATCTTCTCAATTTTGTGGACCCCATTTTCCTGCAGCAGGAAACATATTTTAAACCACAATGTGTATAACATGCCATTGCCAACGTTAACTCGACAGGGTTCAATGCGTAGCAATGTAGATGCATTTGATACTATAATGTACATGGTATTGAAAAGTGAACCACAATAACCTATTGTAAGTGTGGATGACGCGATGGCTAACTGGGCATTAATGAATAGAGCAGAAAAAGGAATATAAATAAGCCAGTACAATTTGAAAAAGAAAGGAGCGGAAGATGCATAAAAGCTGTCTAAACAGTCAGTATTCACATAGTTGTGCATTCATAACTTCTGTTTGCTAGTGTGTCAATCTACCACATACACGTTCCAAAATGAGCAAAGTAGTTTGGTTGAGCACTGGCACGCTGTAACGCGTGGTGAACAAAGTACTTATTACAGCCAGAACATCTCATCAAGAAATGTAGATAGTGGATAACGTGATGTGATAATATAGTTCATTCCTTACGTAGGAAATAATGGTCACATATTAAACCAAATTGGATCACTATACATTGTAAGCAACTGCTTGAAACCCATAGTGATCTAACTATGGCTGTTGTCTATTATTTCAACTGCTAAATAAAATGCGTAATTATGTTATTTTACCGAGTTAAGTACGACAAGCATGTCGTCAACTTTATGTCCAAGTAGACATTCCGTCTCCTTGTCAAAAGCGGTGATGGTAGCAGATGTAGAGGAGTCCAATATGTCAACATTTAAACGGTACCTAACAAATATCTTTTTGTAGTCGTACTTATTTTTTTCCAAGAAAAGAAAGAAAACTGCAGAACAAAGAATCCAACAAACGGTACCTATTTACGGGATGGGCTACCATTCGATGGCATCCGGAGCAGAAATATTTGGTTCCCTCAAATTGAGCTGTAGACTTGCAGACCGCGCATGAAAGATAGCTCCAGGAAGAACTTTTCAACTGCACAATGGTTGCTGGCACGACATATATTTTACCCTGAACAAAAGTGTTGTTGGCATATATTTATAGCTGCATTTGCATAACTGTTTGTTAAGCACGATAAACTGAAATGAAGACGTTTTGCAAGTGTGTGATGTACGGAGCTAATTTTGTTAAACAAAACGTGTACACTTCTCTGGTCCGCATGTGTACAGAGTATGCATGGTAATGCTTATATGCTGCAAACCGTTTGCCAATTAAAATTAAGCAGTGCTGGAAAATATTCTCGTTACACCTAGCATAGCTATGTTAAAGGGAGTATGGCCGTAATCTTCCTTATAAACCTATGTCAGCCAGCTGATAGACCGTGAACATTACATATTTACTGATGGGGTTGTAATTGGGATAGTGTAATTTTTTAGCAACATGTGACAGACACGAACTGGTCATACAAATGTGTATATGTGTATCCTGAAGCTAAACTGTGTACCTAGTCCTATATTGTGGAAATTCAAAATATTATGTAACTTATTTCATCCTAGCACTAATGCAATTTTGTAAGGGAGAAAAAGGTGGCGAAGGGTATGTTGTGTAGTTAATTAACAGTTCAAAATTTGCACGCACGGTGGACAAACAAAATGAGTCACATAAATGAGACGTTTATTATTTGCAGCACAGGTATAAAAATGTATGCCTTCGTGAGTATCTTGTTTCCAGTCAAAAGGGTAACATATACCCAAAGATTGGTATAAATATAGTACTGTAAAAACTGGAAGTAAAAATGCATTACGGACAACTACACAAATGAAGGAAAACAGCGTGTAAAAGTATTGCAAAGACAATGTTACTGCAGTACGACAAAACAGTTGGATGTAAAAGATAATCATCAAGATTTGGATGCAAACATATCTTACGTGCATTGATAGGCAAACAAAGTTTCAGACGGTTCAACATTAAAGGTGAGGTAGTCTACGAAATTAGCATATTGACGACCTGTGTTGGTGATATTGCAGTGCATATGAGAAATAATCGTAAAGCACTAATATTTGTACGCGGTAACCCAAGTAGAGCTCATTTGTTGTTTTCATTTGTTTCTAAACTGATGCATGCCCAGAATTCAAACAGAACATAATTGATAGGGGTAAAACAACAATGTACAATCAATGAAAGGGGATGGATGGTGGTGGTCAAATTTTATGATTATGCGTGCATTGCGCGTAAGAGCAACGTACCCGGCAGTCAGCAGTCCTGACGTCAGTCAATAGCTGGGCGAGTGTAGCGTTTGTTCTTTCTAGTAAGAAGAACGGTCACCATAGGAGTGTTCTATATACTCAATTATTTTTCCAACATGTTGGTTCGATCTGAGCAGGTGAAGTAACAGAGGCAAATGAAATGAAACGGTCGAACAAACGCACATCATGTAAAAAAATCATACCTGATTTTAACGACGTCTAGTTCAGGTAAATCAATGTCTAGATATATTATTATTGCTTTAGTAGAGCTGAATCTAAATGCACCTGACAAAGATAAATGTAAGTTAGGGGACCATTGTTTCGTGGCGGAAATAGCTAAGTACAACGATCAGCAGTGTACGGCCGTATGTAGCGACTATAAGGGAAGTGACAACAATTGTAGGCGAATTCTCAAACTTGTCTATCACAGATTGGTCAAGTAAATCCCTCTGGCTTGCCCAAAGCGATACAACACTTGTATTCCCACTTGGTGATAAATAAGATTAGTATAATGATCGGTTGACTGCAGTTAAAAAATACAATTGAAATGGCGCTACCTATTGCTTTCCACGTTCAACTCTCTTTTTAGTGTTTGTGTCCCACTTTTAGAAGTTATAACAAATACATTAGACACAGCCCGTAACATACCACCCAAATCTATAATAAGCCATAAATGAACAACATGACTGTGCATAGATTCAATAATGGGGACATGTGATATATACAATGGAGAGAAAGAGTACCCATAAGATTATCTATATGGCATAGTTGGGTTATAAGTGTGTTTTCGTCAGCACAGGCAAACTTATACCGTGGTATTGTGTCCATTGCATCTTCCACCTTCTTAGCTCGAGTATTTGTACGTAGAACTATTATCCAATCGTCATGTACAGTCCTTTACGTTGCTTCGGCGTTTTGGATGTTGAACCGTGTCACATCGTACACCGAAGGTTCTTCAAACACGTGTTCAAACTGATGCAGTATATGCTTTCGAACCGTGCCAACCTTCTCATTTCCCTGTCACATTCCACAAAAAACTTAAGATATGGGTCCAAACAGATTACGAAATAAATATTTTGCACTTATGTATTAACTGTACAGTACAAACAGTCCAAGTGGAAAATGTGAGCGCAGGAGAGAAAATGTATGTACATGGAAGAATATGAATTAGTGCCGGTGCAGGAGTATGAAGCAGGTGCAGCAGTAGTGTGGATCAAAGTGAAGTACAATCAAAGTTAAAACCACTCATAGTGCACGGACAGCCGAAAACGCATTCACTCAATCGGATAGATATTAGCCGAGGAAGACGAATCGTTAAAAAAAAGGAAGCACACTTGTAACGACCAGGTATTTTCAACCATTCGCATCCGCACATGCCGGACTTGAATTGCTCAAAATACTGCGTTGTAAATAAAATTTGGCAAATCTCAGGACATACAATAAATAAAAATCACAGAATACAGACACAGAGTAAGAAATGCAGCGGAAGTAAAAGAGATAGTAGTTCATGAAGCTACTATGAAAATATATCAGAGTTAAATAAAATACAACAGAATAAATAAAGTACAACCGAAGTCTCAAGATGATAACCAAGTAAAAGCTGAATAGAACAACAGAACTGGAATATATAAAACTAGATAAGCAGATGATCTCTAGCGATTCCAATCTCCAGAAAGTGGAATCCAAATCTGTGAATAACTCAGGCTGACCCGAGCATAAATAAAAATACAAACACTCGAGTCAGGACAATATATACTTATATAATGTAAACCAACTCAAGTGAACTGTAATAAAGCACAAGTAACTTAAAGAATGCCTGGGACCGCCCATTCTCTAAGGATCCGTTAAACTACTTACTATATAGTAATATTGCGCTATTATAATAATGTCTACAGTAAAATAAACTTACTTTTAAATAGCGTTCCGGGCTACCCATATCACCCTTCACACATAATAGTCCCAGCAGTCCATCCAATATCATGACATCTTCACACCAGGTGACTGTTAGAGGATACCACACGGGATACGGGAGAAAAACAAACTCATAGTAAAGGCTCGGTATGTTAGGAACTGAGTTGATGATGTTTTGATGACAACAACCTTATATAGTTATTATACTTTACTTTATAAAATATATACTAACATTTCCATATATATATATATATATGTATGTATATAAGAAGTATATGCAGGTATCATCGAAGACTGATCAGTATAAAGACTCAAGCATCAAGATGAAGATTAGAGATTCAAGATTCAAGATTCAAGACTCTAGAGAATCAAGATTTCAAGATCTCAAGATAAGTGTCTAGTATTTTGTTAAAACTTCATAATAGCACTCTCATCTTTCTTCCAATTTTCTTTTGGGATGGAACCCAATTTCTATCGAAACCAGTGGCTTACAAATCCACGACAAGTAGCTTACAAACCTACGACAAGTGGCTTACAAACCCACGAAAATCAAAATCATTTAAACTACTTTGTACAAGTTCTCGAGTCCTATGGAGGAGCTCTGTAGGAAGGTTCTTGCAATTTCAGTTTGAATAGATTTTTCAAAATGTTTTTAAATCTGTTTTCAAAATGTTTTAGCTTTCAAAATCATGTTTTCAAAAATATTTTCAAACTTTGTATTAGCCTTGAAATATTCCTCTATTCTGATTTTAAAAACTTCTATTTTTAAAACATCAAAACTTATTCTGATTTTAAATATTACTTATATAATTGACGGTCTATATCAATTATATATATATGTGTGTTTAAAATAATGTTTTATATTCATTCTCTATCTCAAAATATTGTTTAAACACTTTACTTTGCTTCAGAGAAGTTTCAACTTGTTTTAAATTCAATTGTCTTTACAAAACAACATCTCTATAATTTTGAACTAAGGGATGTCGACATAAGGGGATACCCCATGTCGACATGGTGACAGTTGGATTCAAAATTCAATTTTCAAAAGAAGTGTCTATTCGTTCGAAAACCTTTCGCCAATGGTTATGACTGTTGTGCATCTATATAAAGGCTTCCAAAACGAATTTTTTAACAACTACTTTCCTATTTTCTTCACTCTTTCTTCTCCACCATTCCATATCCATAAAACTTCATATTTTCAAGATCATGCCATCATTCTGCCAAATTCTCAATAGGAAATCATTAGATACTCTCTCTATTTGATTCTCCATCATTCTACTAAAGATCAAAGTGTTATTCAGAGTTATAGGATTAATTTGTATTCAAAAAGTCCATAGAGTCTATCCATTTAAAAGGGTTGTTATTAAGAAGTATTAGGGTGATCTTATGTCCCGTAAATCAAGAGAGTTTACCCCAGACTCGGAGATTGGAGGGTTCCTCAAGGCCTTAGAAATTGAGGGTTGTAATTTGGATATTGGCTTATAAAAATCTGTACAAGGATATTGCCTTGGTGCAGGACTGGATGTAGGAGGATTCCGAACCGGTACAAAATCCGGTGTGTTCTTTCCTTTTACTTACTTTACTTTACTATTTGCATTTGCTATATGTTCTGTGATCATTCTGTGTTAGAATTCTGTTTAGATTTGTGTTGAAAGTTTTATTTAATCATATAGTTCATATATTCTTTAAAACACTATTCACCTCCCCTCTAGTGTTACTTTTGCCTTAAGATCCTTAATCCGCATCCCTAACACGGTATGGTAGGTGACACGGCACACAAGGCAATGCCAGGGTAGATATACCAATTACGCACATGGGCTGGTGGTAACGCAGCAGCTACATATGCCCACCTCGGAACACACTCCCATATCAAAATCGGAGGATGGCCATCTAATCAATCACAAGTAAGAGTATAGTATCGAAGGAATGTGTCCGATCGGATGAATGACCTCACTTGGCCCGAGATCGCTCCTGTTTTAGCCACCTTATGCCAACTCATGGGAGTTGGGTCCACGTAATATACCTCAAGATCGTCGCCACTATCCTACTTTATTCTGGAATCTCCACCGCGTACACGATTAGTCAAAGTGGTTTTCGGTATCGACAGAGAGTATGCCCATATCCGATCCCGGTCTCTTTGCCAACCAGTCGTTATTATAACCCGTAGTTATAACTTTAAAACAATATTTTATACTTCAAAATAAAATATCATTTCAATCCAAATCTTTATCAAAATAAAGATTAAATCATTCCAAACCATTTCAAAAACATCATATCTTTCCAAAACTTCATGTCAAATCATATCAATATATTAGAATATATATCTTTACAAAACTTCATTTCCAATCATTTTAATATATCAAAATATCATATCTTTACAAAACTTCATTTCAAATCATTTCAATATATTAAAATATCATATCTTGACAAAACTTCCTTTCCAATCATTTTAATATATTAAAATATCATATCTTTACAAACTTCCTTTCAAATCATTTCAATATATCAAAATATCATATCTTTACAAAACTTCATTTCAAATCATTATTCATTTCATTCAATTTAAAATACCATTTCAATTCACATTTCAAAACAGTTTATATTTCAAAAATCATTTTTGATCATTAAAATGAAGTTATTATATTTAATAACTAAATTATTAAATTTCCAAAATTTTCAACTTTCAAAGTTCATTTATTCACTTAAGTTTATCAAAACAGTGAAAATTCACTTTTCGCAGCATTTAGAAAATGCTACGGAAAGTTACATTCAAAATAGTTCAATTTAACTAAAGACGGCATTTTAAAAATGCTGTAATAGGGTTTACTTAAATTTCAAATAAACTTAGTTAAATTCAACAATTATAGCGCTTACAAAAATTGCTATAATAGCCTTTAATTCAATTTAGCTTTATAGTTCATTATCATCAACTACAGCATTTACAAATGCTGTAATATCATTTGCATTGCAATTAATAGCATTTCAAAAATGCAGTTAATTAACTTCAAATATTCAATATAATTTCACAACCAATTATAATTTTATTTAAAACATTTTTTAACTTATAAAATGATACATTTTTCACATTTATAAACAACATTTAATTTTCCTTAAGTTCATGATTTTATAAAGTTAAATTTCCATTCAAAAATCAAGATTTAATAATAATTCACTTATTAAATTTCAACATTCAATTTTAAATTCATTGAATTGAATTTCAACTTAACACCTAAGTTTAAAATTTCAATATATAACTTAATTTTAATTTTATTCACTTAACTTAAAATTCACTTTTAAGCAAAATTCACAAATTCCCATTTGGTTATATTTCAAAATTTCAACTTAAATAATCATCCCTTTCACTTTTTAACTTTACTCAAAAATCATTAATATATTATAAAATCATTTTAAATTCATTTTAAATTCAAATTATCATAATTTCATATTTAATTTAATTTTCAGTTATAATTAAATCAAAATTTCCAAAAAAAACTTACATTCATATTTTCTAACTTTTCCATAATTTATTTAACTTATAAATTTCCAAAAATCAATAATACTTTACAAAATTATTTTTAATAAATTTTAAATCAAAATATTATAATAATTACATTTCTAAAATATTTTAATTTTTTTAGAAAAACATATTTTAACTACGGACCTGTATATAATTTTCTACGCTAGGTAAAGTGATACGGGTAATATATCATTTCAACCCGTAATTTACAAAGAAAATCCGTGTGTTATCATTTCAAACCCTCTGTCCCAAGTAAATGAAATAAATTGAAAATCGCTTGGGTCTATCATTTCAGCCCATAACGATTTTCCCTTATTCTAAAGTCCGTTCGGGTATGTATCATTTCAACCCATAGCGATTTAATCTAAAGGGAACTTGCAGTGATGATAACTGATATAAATAACAGAATAACATAAAATAATAGTAGCATATGATGTGTAATAACAAGTGTGAACATCATATGATAATAATATAAGCATATGTAACATGATGATATAAGTTACAGATTCATGTGATGTCAGTTTATCAGTTATATAGGTACATATTGTCTGGTGAGAATAACTCACAGGTTTGAGCTGGAGACATAACGATGAATGCACGAAAGGGAACCACACAAGCATGATAACACGACACAGAGATGAGTGGAAGAGCCAAAGTATCAAATCCCTTGAATACAAGTCACACAAAACAATAATAATAACATAAGTTTTCTAATCCAAAATACGATAGAATAAGATAGAATCAACTGCACGAATCAAAGCAGAATTGCTTTGCACTTGCTTCCAAAAACCTTTAGGTTCAGCCAGAAGGTGTACTACAGGTCTAAGGCAAGATTTGGATCAGGTTTTGGTTGGGTATGGTCGGCCTACACTTGGTTGTTGATGGTGCAAAGGTGGGTAGTGGTGAAAACAAAACAAATATACATAAACAATGCTAGGAATAAATGCATAAATCATCTCCAAACCACTTGCACTTGCCTTCTACCACCTATGCTTCAGATATAGGTCAAGTTTGCACGGCCAAAGCAAGGACTAGGACCTGGTTTGGGTTCATAAGAGGTCGGCCAAACATGTATCAGATGGAGCAAAAGTGATGATGCATGAGATATGTGCAAGGATTACAACTACAATGCAAAATATCATGAATTCAAGGCAACATTGGCTCGGCCCAAGCAAGACCAGGCACGACCATCTCTGTAGTGGGCTGGAAGATGGTGTGGCAGAGGGTTTAAGGTCATCCATGGGTGGTGGAGGTGGAGTTGGTGGCGGCCAAAGAAAGGTTGAAGATGATGAAGGCATAAGTGTTGGCTATGGTGCATATAGGTGAAGTTTGTGTAGATTTAGGTGGAGTTTGATCAACTATTGGGCACGACCAGTGGCTTGGGGATGGAGAGGAGGTGGTGAGTGGTTCAGGGGTGGGGAGGCGGCCATGGTGGCTGGAGTGGTGGGGCCGAACCTGAAGTAGAAGAGAAGGCAAGTACAGTCACATAAAAAAGTAGAAAAACAAGAAGAAAAACAATAGAAAAACAATTTTTTTTACCAAACTCATGTAGATGATGGAGGCCGAAATTATTTTCAGATGGGAAGAGAAATGTTTTACGTGAATGAGAAAAAAAATAGGCGGCTGAAGAAATGACGCAGCGGATATAACGAATGACAAAGAAATGAAGATTTCGTGTCAAACTAATCGATGAAACAATTAGATGAAACAATATAAATCGATGGATTGAAAAAATACCGAACGTCCAAATCCGTTGATCTCGAGAGATACCGAATTCTAGCTATCTCCAACATGTTGATCGCGCACAATACCGTGTTAAAAGATCTACGACTCTTCTACGTTGATCTCGTGCATGAGATTCCGTGAATCGGCTTCAAATCCGTTGATTCGAGCGCACTCGAATAACCGAAAATGGAGAAAGGAGACAATGCTCAACTTCCAATTTCAAAGAGGCACAAAGCACTCAAACAAAGTTTCATTCAAAATCAACCAACTTTACAAATGATACAACCCCGCTATTTATAGAGAGTACAACTCACACAGCACACGGCTTAACAAAAATCACAACATACAACAGGTCCTTGCGACTTACGACTCAACATAGGTCGTTCACGACCTAACATCAATTCGACAATACAACACATCACGCGACCTAAGGACACTATACAATACAACGACTTAAGAACATAAGCTTCCACGACATAAGTGCTTCGGCATCCGGTAGCGATCTAATGAAACTCGGCAGCGACATAACAAACAATAACATCACGTGAGCGACTTAACTTTAAAGCTTCATGCGATCTAAACTTGTGCGTCATAAGGAACATGGTAACGACCTATGCTTGTGCGACCTAGCCCTTCACACGAGTCAACTTCGATAGGTCGTTGAGCTTCGGCCTGTTGCATTGTTTTTTGGTAAAGTTAGCTCGTTAGGTCGGTTTTCCCGACTCCTTAGGTCGCTTGGACGACCTACCAACATACTAGGTCGCGGCCGACCTAAATCCAATGCAGATTGCGCTGCATCATTCTTCCCCGGTTGACAAGAATTCGACCTCGAATTTGTACCTTCCTCTTCCTCAATAAGCTTATCCTCATGATACGAAATTAAATGTTTGATGTTAAAAACGTCTGCAGTATGAACATGATCTGGCAACTTTAACTGATATGCATTATCGTTGATTTTCTTTATGATTTCCAAAGGACCAATTTTTCGAGCTTTCAACTTGTTGTAAGTTCCAACTGGAAAACGTTCTTTCGTCAAAATGGCGTAAACCAAGTCATCTTCTTTGAAGTTCACACTCCTTCGCTTCTTATTCGCCAGTTGTCTATACTTTTCATTTGATGCAAGCAATCATTCGTGAACAGTTCTGTGAAACTCCTACAACTCATTCACGAAATCACAAGCTCGCTTAACAACTCCCTTTTGATATGGCACTGTCGTCAAATCCAACGGTCCCTTCGGAATTGCTGAATATACAACTTGAAATGGACTGAATCCAGTACTTCAATTAACAGCGTGATTATGTGCAAATTCCGCCTGACATAACTTCATATCCCAGCTCTTCAAATTATCTTTCGGAAGACATCTCAACAAGTTTCCCAATGATCTATTCACCACTTTCGTTTTCCCATCTTTTTGTGGATGATAGGCGCTACTAAAATTCAGCTTCGTCCCAACCATCTTCCACAGACTCAACCAAAAATGACTTAGAAAACAAGTATCCCGGTCAGAAACAATGGTGTCAGGTAGCCCATGTAGTCGATAAACCTCTTTAAAGAATGATTGAGCAACACGGACTGCATCAGTGGTCTTTTTACAAGCTATGAAGTGTGCCATTTTCGAAAATCTATCCACCACAACATATATAGAATCATTCCCTCGCCGAGTTCTTGGCAAACCCAACACAAAGTCCATGCTAATATCAACCCATGGTCTAGTAGGCACGGGTAATGGCATATACAATCCAGCGTTCGTAGCTGTCCCTTTGGAAACTTGACATATATGACATCTCTCCACAAATCTTTCAACTTCTTTTCTCATGGAAGGCCAAAAATATGATTGAGAAATCAACTGCAAAGTACGATCTCTTCCCACATGACCTTCTTCATGCAATTCTTTCAAAATCTCCATTCGCAAACTGCAATCTGGTATACATAATTGATTTCCCTTGAAAAGAAAACCATCCACTAACACGTACTCATCCGTCTTTCCCTTCTCGACTTTATCTACAACCTTGAAAAAGTAAGGATCATCAACAAATAATTCTGGCAATACATCAAACCCTGTCACTTCAACCCTTATTGTAGTCAACAAATGATTCCTTCTACTCAATGCATCTGCCACACGGTTTGTAACTCCTGATTTGTGTTTCACAACAAATGTAAATTGTTGTAAGTATGCAATCCACGAGGCATGCCTAGCTGCAATCTTGTCCTGCCCTTGCAAATGCTTCAACGCTTCATGACCAGTATATAAAAAAAAATTTATGGAACAAATAGTGTCTCCAATGTTTCACAGCTTGCACAACAACGTAAAATTCTACATCATAAGTATTATATCTCATCTTGGCTCCCGAAAGCTTCTCACTAAAATAAGCAATAGGACGGCCCCTCTGACTTAACACCCCTCCAATTCCAACCTTAGATGCATCAGTATGTAGCTCAAACAACAATTGAAAGTCTGGTAATACTAGAATGGGCGCTGACGTCAAAAGTTCCTTGATATGCTCGAAAGCAAATCCTGCTTCCTCCGACCATGAAAAGTGCTTGCCCTTCATACAATCAGTAACAGGCGCCATCACGCTAATGAAATGTGTAATAAACCTTCGGTAGAATGATGCTAAACCATGAAAACTTCTAACTTTGATTATCGTCTTGGGTTGTGGCCAGTTTCTGATTGCTTCTACTTTACTCTCGTCCACCTGAATTCCCTCCTCAGACACTATGTACCCCATAAGTAAAACACTTCGCGTCATAAACACACATTTCTTCGTTGCTGCATAAAACTGTTCCTGACGAAGAATAGTTAACACCTTCCACAAGTGTTGAATATGCTCTTTAGTGCTCGCACTATAGATCAAGATATCATCAAAATAAACTACAACAAACTTCCCAATGCACGGTCTGAAAATTTGGTTCATCACCCTCATAAATGTACTTGGTGCATTCGACAGACAAAACGGCATGACCAGCCATTCATACAATCCTTCCCGAGTCTTGAATGCGGTCTTCCACTCATCACCCGGTCTTATGCGAATTTGATGATAACCACTTTTAAGATCAATCTTCGAAAAGATTACAGACCCACTGATTTGATCCAATAGATCATCAAGTCTTGGCATAGGAAATCTGTATCTGACAGTTATCTTGTTGAGTGCTCTACTTTCTGTGCACATCCTCCAGGTTCCATCCTTCTTCGGCACTAATAAAGCTGGTACTGCACAAGGACTTAAACTTTCTTGTACGCGCCCTTGTTCAAGCAACTCTTCCACCTGCCTTCTCAAATCCTCGTGTTCCTTTGGAATCATTCTGTAATGTGGTTTATGTGGTAACACTGCTCCCGGTACAAGATCAATTTGATGTTGTATATCTCTCAATGGTGGTAATTCTTTTGTCAGCTCCTTTGGTAATACATCTTCAAATTCCTTCAGTACTGGTTTAACTTTCTCTGGAATTTCAATCTCCTCACTACTTTCACGTCCGATCAACAAAAACACTTCAGGTTCATCCTCCACTTCCTTGACAAATTCCTTCAAAGATAACAAAGTCTTTAGTTCTTCAGTATCCTCCAACTTGCTTTCACTTTGTTGTCGCTTTTTAGGAACTAAAGTGATTTTAATACCTTCAAACATGAAACTGTAACTGTTGGTATGACCATCATGTTGCACAGCTCTGTCATATTGCCACGGTCTCCCCAACAACAAATGACATACATTCATGTCCACAACATCGCACCATATATCATCTTTATACTTCTTTCCGATGGAAAAAGTTACACGAGCTCTTCGACCAACCTTCACTTCCCCACCTTTCCTCAACCAAGCAATTTGTAGGGTTTTGGATGATTCTCTGTCTTTAATGCCAACTTCTTTACAGCTTCTGAAGAGATGATATTATCACAACTTCCTGCATCAATGAAAAACTTGCAAACCTTTCCCAAGATAGTACACGTTGACTGGAAAATATTACTCCTCAACCAACTTGACTCATCCTCTTGCTTTGGTGTCAAACACGACCTCCTCATCATCAAGTTACAACCTTCGTCTCCCAACAATTCTTCTTCCTCCTCAGCTTGTGGTGAATTAGAACATTCTATTTCTACATCCTCATCTTCAACCTCAGTAAGCATCGCTCGCTTCTTCGGCTTGGGACATTCATTGCTTTTATGACCAAACTCCTGACAATTAAAACACTTGAAATTGTTGTTGACCTTGGTCTTAGCAATTTCATTGACAACCGGTTTACTGACTTCTTTGGAAACATTAGCACTGCTACTAGCACCTTTCACTTGATTGTTGGAATTTGTAAACACACCACCTCCTCTTCTACCTTGCTTCTCCCAAGCTAGGACTTTCTGGTGTGCTTCAGCAACGGATCTTGGATCAAACATATTCACCATATCCTGAATTTGCATTCTCAACCCTCCAACAAATGCAGCTGTCAATTGTTCCTCCGTCTCCATGATGTCATTTCTAGCAATCAACTGATAAAATTCATCTGCATAATCATTCACCATCTTTGTTCCCTGTCTTAAATTTTGTAAGCGTTGGTACATAAGAGACTGATAATTATAAGGTAAGAATGTAGCTTTCATCAACTTCTTCATCTTCTCCCACGAAACAATCTTTGACTTTCCCATTCTTTTCCGTGTAAGTTTAGTTTGCTGCCACCATGCCAAAGCTCTTCCTCTCAATCGTGTAGCAACCAACTTAACTCTTCAATGCTCGGGAACTTCCTTGAAGTCAAAAATTTCTTCAAAATTAGATAACCAATCCAAAAACTCTTCCGCGATCACCTTTGAATTCTGGAATTTCAGTCTTCATCCCCGACTCCCATCGACGATCATCTTCTACATCTCTATTTCGTACTTGGTCTCGATCTCGATAATGAATACTGCCTCTATCACTATCTTCATCAAAATCAAATGTACGTCGATATCGATCTCGACCATCAACTTCTCTACGATCATACATATCTCTTCTACCATGTCTTTCCTCATCACAATATGGCTCATCTCCAAACTTATGTGGAGTTCTACTCTCTTCGTTTCTATACTCATGATGATCTCGCCTTGTTGAAACTGATGATTCTCTTCGATCTCAGTAAGATTATGGTGACACCCTCCTCGCTTCCGTAACCGATGGCGAAACTCTGTTTCCTCCATGGTTCGAGATTGGTGATCTTCTCCTTTGACTTTGATTCATATCGATCATCAATTTCTTCAATCTACCAATTCCCTCATCCAACTTCTCATTGAATTTATTGCTAATTCGTTGTTCCATTTGTTCAGCATCTTCTCTTTTATACAAATCTTCAACATTCTGATGACGATTAGCTCTTCTCGGCGGTATTGTAGAATCTTCAAACACACACTTCAATACTTAGCTTTGAAAAGGATTTGGCACGGCTGCACTTAACTCGGCCTGCACTTCAACAACTGAACTTTCGGCCTGTACTTAGCTCAGCCTTGATCAAACAAACAATAACTCTCACTCTCAGCCTTGATTAAACAAAGTGATGCACAACTCCAAAACTTCATCTTTACTCCCAATAGGCTCGGCTTAGCTATGATTGGCTAAGTCTCGCTCTGATACCAAACTGACGTAGCGGATATAATGAATGACAACGAAATGAAGATTTCGTGTCAAACTAATCGATGAAACGATTAGATGAAACAATATAAATCGATGGATTGAAAAAACACCGAACACCCAAATTCGTTGATCTTGAGAGATACCGAATTCTAGCTATCTCCAACACGTTGATCGCGCACGATACCGTGTTAAAAGATCTACGACTCTTCTATGTTGATCTCGCGCATGAGATTCCGTGAATCGGCTTCAAATCCGTTGATTCGAGCGCACTCGAATAACCGAAAATGGAGAAAGGAGACAACGCTCAACTTCCAATTTCAAAGAGGCACAAAGCACTCAAACAAAGTTTCATTCAAAATCAACCAACTTTACAAATGACACAACCCCACTATTTATAGAGAGTACAACTCACACAGCACACGGCTTAACAAAAATCACAACATACAACAGGTCCTTGCGACTTACGACTCAACATAGGTCGTTAACAACATAACATCAATTCAACAATACAACACATCACGCGACCTAAGGACACTATACAATACAACGACTTAAGAACATAAGCCTCCACGACATAAGAGCTTCGGCATCCAGTAGCGATCTAATGAAACTCGGCAGCGACATGACAAACAATAACATCACGTGAGCGACTTAACTTTAAAGCTTCATGCGATCTAAACTTGAGCATCATAAGGAACATGGTAACGACCTATGGTTGTGCGACCTAGCCCTTCACGCGAGTCAACTTCGATAGGTCGTTGAGCTTCGGCCTGTTGCGTTGTTGTTTGGTAAAGTTAGCTCGTTAGGTCGGTTTTTCCGACTCGTTAGGTCGCTTGGACGACCTACCAACATACTAGGTCGCGGCCGACCTAAATCCAATGCAGATTGCACTGCATCAAGAAATGAGGAGATGTGGCCAATTGAATGAAAAGTAAGGTTGAATGTGAAAAGGTGGGAGATAAAGAGCCATTGGAAACCAAAAGTCAAAACCTTTTCACATTACCTTCATTTATTTATATAAGTTTAAATTACTGAGAAAAATCATAATTTCAGTAAAGATTTCGAAAATGCAACAAAATATAAAATATAAATAAATAATTATTAATTATATAAGGTAAAAATAAGAAAATAACACAAAATTGCAAACTAGTCTAGAAAAATGGAAAATAAACAGAATGAACTTTGGAAAATTTATATGGACTTGTAAAAATATTTATAACAAAGATAATAAAATAAAAAAATGCATTCACAAATAAATATATAAATTTTAATTTAAATATAATTTAAATGAAGAAAATAGCAAAGAAAATAGAAACTAGGCTTTAAAAATAAAAAATAAATTCAATAATCTTTGGAAAAATTCAAACATCACTTTAAAAATATTTAAAAGTAAAAATATACATAATATAACATAAATATACAAATTATAATAAGATTTATGAAGTAAAAATATCATTTATATAAATTAAAACAAAGAATATTGTTAAATAACCCTATATACACACAATATTGTAAAGGGTATAACTTTCACAATTTAAATCCAATTTCGACGAAACGAAAAGCAATATTCATGATATTAAATCTATTTTCATAATAAAAGATAAAAATTAAAGAATTCAAATATTTAATTTAAAATTTAAAAGTCAAAGTTTGACCAGTTTTGACCACAAATCTATTTTTTCAGCAAAACATTCAATTTATACCAGTTTGAAATTAAAATTCATATAATAATCGAATTTATATTTAAAAATGAAATGTTTGAAATAAAATAAGTTTAAAATAATTTCAAAATAAAAATAAAGTCAAATTTAAATTATATGCAAAAAATCTAGGGTTGTTACAACACTAACCGACTAATTGTACAGTACAAACAGTCCAAGTGGAAAATGTGAGCGCGGGAGAGGAAATGTATGTACATGGAAGAATATGAATTAGTGTCGGTGCATGAGTGTGAAGCAGGTGCAGCAGTAGTGTGGATCAAAGTGAAGTACAATCAAAGTTAAAACCACTCATAGTGCACGGACAGCCGAAAACGCATTCACTCAATCGGATAGATATTAGCCGAGGAAGATGAATCGTTAAAGAAAACGAAGCACACTAACCGACTGAGTAACAATAGTAGCTACTAACATACCTCGTTGTCAATAAGTTGCATGTTTAACGCGTAAACCTCGTTCATTCCCTGACCGATCAATTTTCATAGCCTAGCCACGCGGACACGAACGGTATTCTATTTTGTACCAAACACCACTTCTGATAGCAATAGGCTGTTCGTGGACATTGTAGAAAGCCAGTTGAGAAGAAAATAGAATATTTTTTTTGGAATTTTATGTCATGCAGTAAGAAGAGTTCAAACTATATTGGTAAGAAACCATTTTCCAAAGGAACGTGGGTAAACTGCTGGTATGATGGTTCACATTAACATAACATCCCACTTGGCAAGTGCTAATTAGTTGACAGTAATTTTCTGCTGATACTTGGTTTGGTCCACACTTTCAAAGTAAACAAAACACCGATGTAAGTGCTGTCATTTCGAAGGCTGAAATACAAATGCTTACAAAATATTGGTTGCAGTCAGTACAAATGTACCCCAAATCAGTACAATCGTGTGTTTAGTTAATGTAATTCGGTATATAAATGTTGGATTTTAATCTGTGGTTTGCGCTATGTTATTTAGCAGTTGAATTGAAAAAGGATGAGTTAAGAACGAGTGTTAAAAAAGAAGAATTGGTTAATGTTTTACACATTCATAGAAAAAAGATCGAGTGCTAATATACGATGGGGTTAAATTTGACCTTAAATGTGTGCGTTCAGCATTAGTACAACCTGAGTGCTTGAGTAATTTGGTATAGTAAAAAATATCGGCACAACGATTGTGTATGAAAGTATTGTGACTCGGTTACTTACGGTTACATATCCTATGTCATGCACCATTCCATTCGTTGGTAATGAGAATGGAGATTTACAATTCCAAGTATTTTTGCAGATTTGCTAGCAGTTAACTAAGTACTTCTGTTATTCAGTTCTAAGTTAGTAAGCACTAAAGTTCATAGTTGCCACCTATATTTGTTAAAAGCTAAATGCCTAACATTATATACATGCACTTCAGCGGGAAGTATCTTCTTTTTTCTAAATAATTTTACACATTATTATGTAAGTATTTACGATTTGTATAGATAATGTTTTGTGTATATCATAGCAGAGTGTAAACTAATTTGTACATTGTGGAAAAGAATACTGACACAGAAAAGACATGTAAATATACTGCATATGACTCAAAATTATGCTGTGCACTTACGCATCATATCTTGTACAACATATTCGACATCAGTTTTTGTACTCTCGGTTGTATGCATTATGTTACTCTCGGTTGTATGCATTATGTTACTCTCGGTTGTATGCAGTATATACGTAGTGTAACAAATCTCATTCTATTGACAGTCTAATAAAACCGCAAAGTAAAATGTTGGTAGAAATGTTTAAAAGAAAAACGTCTAAAAGTTTATGTCCATTTTCACGAAGAAGTCGTTCGTATATATATTTGAAAAAATTATGTGCATGTACGTCACTTGGTTTTTTGCAAACTCAGTAAAGACAGATCACTCACATGCTTGTTTATATTGGTTGATCACTTTGCTACCACTGCTGTATATAACAGATGTGCTTAATAAAACAGTAATGCAAGTTGTAGCTTGTATGATAACTTCCTACTTTAGTAACGGTGGAAATGTGGAACCCAGTGCAAGATACTCCCTCATGATAAAGGACTTCGGGAAGTCAGTAATACACACAGTTTTTTTCTTGTATCAGGAATAGGTTGTTTCTGAACTCGAATCCAGATGTCGACAACACCATGCGGTTGGTTTAACCATTGCGTCAAGGCTCCGCCTGACAACTTTGTAAACAGTAAGAGATAGGAAGTGAACATAGAGAGA
This sequence comes from Allium cepa, assembly GCA_030765085.1. Classification (NCBI taxonomy): domain Eukaryota; kingdom Viridiplantae; phylum Streptophyta; class Magnoliopsida; order Asparagales; family Amaryllidaceae; genus Allium; species Allium cepa. Next base: position 236,838,348 of record CM060931.1, read on the forward strand.
TAATTATGAGCAGTAAGTTATATCATCAAGTTGTACACAACATCAGCATAGAAAGTTATATTACATAAGTAACGGGTCAACAAATATAGTAGTAATAATTTGTTCAATTCCAGTATTTAAGTGTTACAATTGATATGGTGGAAGTTATAAGTACATGCACTTTACGTCGGCTGATATTTTTTTTATAACAAATTGGAGTATATGACTGTGTGACTATTCACGAGTGACATACCGCATAATGAATTGAACTTTAAAACGTGCCATACATATTTGAGCATTATCACAAACGTGGTATGTAAAAATACTAAAAATGTTTTTGATTTGTCCTACATATTCGGTGCGCATGACTCAAGCATGCTATACCACATCATTTTACTACAGTCACTTATGATCCATATATTAATAACGCCCTAGTACCTATTAGTGTATTAAACGGATAGTATGCTTGAATATGTAGTGCCAATATGTAGCAGACATCTATAAGTATGTAGTATAAATCAACGTTCGCAAGATGACATGCACGCTATAACCGAGTAAATCCAAAAAAATTATATGCTAACAAACACGATATTGGTGTGCATTGAAATATTCATTTTAGTTATAATCAGCTACCAAGACTGTAAGACCATCCAAAAATGCTAAAAAAATTGCACAAACATTACAGTAGAAAAACAGATACATACATTGTTCAATGTTGTCGAATTAACTTGCAAAGTCTTTATACTTCTAGTGTCATTACCAATTGAAACAGCGGACAACATGTTCTGTCTGTTAATTGAATATTATGTAATAGTAATTGAAAAACTAACACAGGAAGCAGAGGAAAGGAGGCAGCAAAAAAACTCAAAGAACTACTTCAGATCAGTTTAGAAATAGTTCACCATTAAAATACTGTCGGACTAACGTAAAAGAGATGAACGAAGCTTATGTAATAAAAGAAACAATGTAGACACTGGGAGGACATGAAATGTAGTAATACCCATTGGATATGCAGTTTAATTGAAATATGCTATTTGTTGCAGACTTAGAATTCAAACCACCAATGCAGAAGGCATGCTTGCATTCATCTGCTTCAACCATCTTTAGATTCAGTTTGCTTAGAAGCCCAAATCAAATCAACAAATCAAACCTAATGCAGCACAAGGTTAGAGTAATAGTCTGAAATCTAGTTGACCAATTGGGTTGAAACTGCACAAATTGTTCACAGTGTATTTTTCTCAAACTCAACAATGTGTTTTCATCCTATCCTTTTCTCCAAGGCTATGCGTAGAGGAAAATGTGTGTATGCATCTATTAATTGTGTAGTAGATTGGAACCATCACCCAAAGATATCATGTGCAAATCAGGCAGTTATTCGAAGCATGCCAGAATTGTAACATATTTTGTTATGATCGTGATATGAGCATTGCATTATTGCATTTTTTGTTATTAGGACGGTGTTTCTGTGCTAAAAAAAAAATAAAAAAAATAAATGTACCAATACACCATACACCTATGCACACAGTTATAACAGTTAATGTATTCTCTGTCTGAAAACTGTAGACAATTTGAACAATACATGAAATTCAAAACGTGGAATAAACTGCTGTACCCAAATTACCTTATACGGTTGTCAGAACACTGCAACGTCGGTTAGAAATCAACATCAGGTTCGTCTGCGCCTTCCATACCTATTAAATTTGATACACGTTGAACATCAGCTCACATTAGGTGTATGTGATCTTTAAAATCAGTACTTTAAAACTATGAATGACGGATAAAAAAAACCATACCATAAATGTTGCTGAAGACTTCCCTGTATACAACATTCTGCGTGTAATTCTGAAAACCAGGTTTAGAAATCCCAAGCAATATCTTCAGCCCATACATAGAAGTTGTTCAAGACAGCGCTACATAAAGCTGTCCATGTGTAAAAACCGGCCTTGGCAAATAAATTCCAACCTATTCCAGAGTTTGACCCTAGCTTTTGTTAATCGTCATTGCAAAACAAACTTTACTAGGGAATTGACGTTGACATAGGACAAATGGCCATTTCGTGTCATCGGATGTTAAAAATATTCTCGGAATCAATACTTTCCTACCCACATTCTTCCCTGTCACGATCTCACCTTCAATAACCTTCTTCGATAGTTGCACAACAATTAATCTCGTTCTATTGCATAAACCTAGACTCTGGTTAAGATTCCTCATCAACATTATCGGCAGACCCACCTTTAACCGTAACTCATGATTCGGTAGGCCTGAAAGCTTTAACGTGTTTAAAAATTCAGGAGGATACAGAAGACGATGTTCTTCGGTTGCATCAGACACAGGGCTGATTGAATCTGCACTGTAATAAGTTTGCATATCACCACTTATAAGATCTATTGCATAGGAATCAATTTCTTCAACGCAATCGTTCATTGGAGCCAGAATACACCTTTCTTACAAATACGATTTTTTTAATATATTCATATCCAAATCAGGATATGTCATTTGCACAATTGTATGAATGGCATTATCTGCATTCGGTATAAGATATTCATCAGGTATCTGAATCCATGTAGGCTCTTCACCCACATCCAACGACATAGACCTCACCTTCCCTTCGCCCATATTTAATATCTAGTTAAAAAACAATGACTTTTTCGACATTTCATCAGGTGATAAGTTGTTATTTTTCAATCTCATGTTTATTATTACAGTGAAAACTTAGCACTATTACCACAGTCGTGAAAAACTATAGTAGAGTGTACAATCATCTCTCTGGTGCCTTTACGAACAACGGGCAGTGTCTGCCTGAAATCTCCAGCCAGTACAATCGTCTTTCCTCCAAAAATTTGACCATCATCATTGTTCGAGCCGGAAGAGGCTATATCTGACAATGGCTTCTCAAATGCCTCAAGTGCATTTCAGTGAACCATACGAGCCTCATCCCAAATAATCAAATCCGTACGTCTAAGTAAATCAGCCAAACATGACTGCTTGGAGATATTGCACGTTGACATGTCATCGAGGTTCTTAGGAATTTTGAACTTTGAATGTGCAGTTCGTCCTTCGGGAAGTAAAAGCGATGCAATGCCAGAAGATGCTACCGCCAATACAATTCTACTTTCCGCTTGCATAGTGCAGGCTAAAGTATTCCATAAAAACGTTTTCCCAGTCCCTCTACTTCCGTAGACAAAGTAAAAACCTCCTCTACGGTTACGAACAGAGTAAACTATAGCGTCAAAAACCATTCTCTGCTCTGAATCTAGTAGTGGCGCTGACTGTTGTGCTTCCATGCGTAACAAATCGTAGTCATAGTCCACCTCGTCGTGTAGAAGAATGTTATCCACCAAATGAAAATTTCCTAGGTCGACTTCCGTTACAGACCAATACTCGGCTACCGATCTATTGTTTCTGAGCACAATCTTTTCTAAAGAAATTAATGCTTCTGATCTGACCTTATTCGAAGACAACTCTTGAGACCCACAATCGTTCCTGTGTACGTACCTCTATTCCATATCCTCACTACACTTCTGCCAATGTTTATCCTACAGTTGCTTCGCGTTTGTAACCACACAAAAACACAACAATGTTGCAAACATTTCTCGCATACAGTTTGGAGAAGCCCATGAGGCAGCTTCGGTCAATGCCTCATCCTACTCGTTATCATCATCTAACAAACCCTGTGCAAGGCATGCGTCTATGAAGGTGTTGAAAACAACACCATTTACAGTTCTAATGTCTTCGTAACATGTAGGGTCATGAACAATATTTAAAAGCATACGCATATAAAACCCCTCCCCTGATGTAGGATGTGCATAATATATCCGACCTATACACTCTCCTTTTTGCCTCATCCTCCACTCCTTAGTAGACTTATCCCATACCCACTTAGTAGGAAAATCGACATAAGTATGTTGGCGAGCTGCATGACACATTCTCTTAGTCCGCAACCACTGAGTGAACATAGTTTTGCATAGATTATGCCTGCCTCGTACGTCATTCAACTGTTCTTTTTCATCAAAATACACAGTTTTCTCTCCCGGCAAATGAAACATTAACCTCTCCATCGCTGGAGTGTGGTACTGAACATCAAACTCAAAAATTCGCCACGATGCTTCTGAAGCTAAAATATATCTACAGTCCAAATAATTTTTTACTTCATCAACCTCCCGAGAAAACGTGCATTCTTTGTTTATGCTATCTTTAATAACAACAGTTACTCTATCGTGCCCCTTGTTGATGTACTTAAACAGGTATTTGACAGACCATGCTCTATTCCATATCTCTACGCTGATATGTGCTTGATATTTGACAACTAAATCAACATTATGAGGTATAACCCAACCGTTGTCCTGCACAAACCCATTTGACGTCTCGGTTGACAACCCATTGTTGCATCGTTTGTACATAGAAAATCCAAATTTGTCAAAACAGGTTTCACTCCTGTACTGTTTAGGATAATGCTTGGAGCAACAACCTTCCACCATGCAAGCACATCCAGGATTTTCATAACCACATGGACCGTGAATCATGTACCGACACACTGACTGATAAGCAAACGGATCCGCATGTCTATCTGGTATCTTAGCACTAATCATTGCGTCAACTTGACCAACAGTTATTGGCCTCTGATCGCCAAGCAGAAATATAAAAATGTAAGCATGCGGTTGTCCCCTTTTCTGAAATTCAATTGTGTAAACAACTGGGGAAAAAAAGAAACAAAATATAAGCTAAGTCGGCGAAAGCTCACGTAAAAAACTTGTGAAAATAGTAAGAATTTGTGAAACTTACGTGCTTTGACTTTACCAAAATGACATTCTTTCCTTATGTCGCGCAGTAGTTTCATAAGCTTCATGTGGAAAACATGGGAAACAATATCCGATCTATCCTCAGCTTTCTGACCGGGAATGTTGAGTAAAGCCATTTCAATCTCAGGCCACTTTAGGTTGCACGTAAAAGTTACAAAAAAATTTGATGATCCCGCCTAGCGACAGATGGCCATAGAGTCTTGCTAGTTTTGCACCATATACCTAGGACCTCCTGTGAAAGTGGAGGTAGAACAAATTTTCTTCCTATCGCGTGTGCACTTGTGTCACCAGCCGTAATAGATTCTTGCAGATCCTTGTACATTTCACATCGTAATGTACTTTGGTCACTCTTTACCCACGATAGTCCGTCTTCTTCAATACACGTGTAACTGTCCACAATGAACTGGTGGAAAAGCCTACCACCCCACAACAAAACGGAGCCATCTTCTAATCTCCATTGAATAACTTAGGCGTAATATTCTCGCATCGTTACGGTCGTTCTTTTAGTTTCTGGATGTTTATCAAATTCTCTATATTGTATATCACACCTGAAACCGTCCTCACCATAAGGAAACAAAAGCGGATAATGCATAAACATAAAAGAAGGGTGCTTTTCACTAATCCTTTTCAGTACCCCATTCCTGTCTTCAATCACAATATCACGACAGCCACATGAATCAGCATTTGAGTTGTCAATCAATGCTGCAATCTCGGACGAAGTTGGTAAATTGTACCGATGTCCATCCCTATAACGCCTCTCCAATAGTGTGACAGCGATAGGCTGGTATTCCAATGCATAAAACCTTTCTCTAGCCATTCTAAACACTTTGGCCAACTCACTACATTGGATGAACATGCATATTAGATTGTTGACAATACCCACATCTAAATTTTGCTCCACACTTTCACCACATGACGAAACCCGATTATTGACTTCATTACTTGTGTCATGGAAATATAATTGAGCCAATTTGGGTTTACTCATCGTCGAAAGAAGCGACCCAATTCGATGGTGGTTTTGACCGTTCAATCTGAAAACATACGGACCACGACTGTTGTTGATGAAGTTATCAACATTCCCACCCATTGAGGTGAAAGCAAAAATATAATTATAAAGCCATATATGTCACCGAATTTTTTTTGAGACAGATCCTCCATTATAGTCCAAAAGTCCATTAAATAATCGGGGGCTGGCTGGTAGGACGGAAGCTGAACCTTTCCCTTCTGACAACATATTGAAAATTTTGGGTTTAAATTTGTACTCCCTTTTTTACCCTTTCTTCAAACCATAGCAATGCTCCACAGTATGAACATGTACATGCAGGTCGGCCAAAACTGTGTGCGGAAAACATTATACTTGTATATTTAGCAAAAAAACGTTGAAACTGTTTGAACAGTCAATGCATTTTATACTAACCAATTTATTGTAAGTTACGTACGCCGCCCGCAATTCCCAACTGTAGAAAGATGTGCAGGCTGCGATGCAGCAGACAGATGCATGCCATTCCCACATTCAGCTAAGTCAAATGATGCCGGCAATGAGTCGGTGGGACACCCCGTCAGGTGGTGGTTACCTGCAATAACATATAGCAATGCTAAGAACAATGAAAACACAAAATAACCAACAACAGACATACAAGAGACGTTTGGTGTTCTATCAATGTCCCATAGCAGATTAAGAATAAAATCAGTCTTACCCATAGATGTTGTCCATAATTTTTTGTGCCTAAGTTTTCGAAGTCGATTAGCCGACAGACTGCAAACAGAATACAACAATTCATAAAGGGTCGTCTACAGTATGCACAGTCAGATGAAAAAAGGGTAGTAAAAGGATATTAACTCTGGCGTTGGTATGATCGGTTGATTGAAATGAATTTAGTAGCTTCCTCCTCATATTGTCGACAAAGAAAGTCGGAGAAATTTTGCAGGGACGTGTCTATGAAATCATAACAGCAGTAGCTGCAACTCATCCATCTGGTTGTATGATATTTTTTTTCCTGTTTCCATCTCAGTAGCAGCCTGCATCTTGCTCTAGCAGACTTGCATATCTAGGCATATTAATTAATAAAGTCCGAGGATAGACAAAGCAACATCAATAAGACAGCATGCATGACGTGAAGAAACATTAATGTAGTTGTAAACGGTAGATCATTGTGTACAAAGATGGTATGAAAAGAATGCGTGCCAACTGCTGACATGAACGCGTGTGCAACATGCTAATGTATGACAGAAAAATCAAATATCCAATCTTCTATTGTTGTGCGATAAATAATATGCAACGCTCATCCATTTTGCATCAACACCATAAAGTAGGTGGAGTTCGAAAGGAGTGTAAGAAACATAGAATAAAACTATCATGTATACAGTCAGTAATTATAGGCATGTTCGGAATGAATAAAAGCATGAAAAAGATGAAATATATACGTACTTCGATCCGTATATCGTGGACTCGTAAACCCTCTATCGCTGGTCCTATAGACCGAGAAATTATAAGCTTTGTGTGCCAAGAAACACCCCCACCATATGGAGAGGCACTGCCTGCATAACCAAACTCCGGCCTTTAACTGGCCCAATCGCCCTGTAACATAACTAAGTTGATGATCCTTGGTACATGTACCAGAACTGGTACCAGTAACAGTACACTGAAAACAAACCATACACATATAGATTAAGAAAGTATGGGTAAGGCGTTTGTAGATAAACAGCTGTAAAATAATTTGAATGGTATACATAATCTTCCGAAAATACAGTAGTCATCAATAGTGCAAATGAAGAACATACTATTTACGACAGATTGGCATTAGCAGCCGGAGTAAAAGTTTAAACTTCAGTACTACTGAAAATAGGCAATATTGCAGTGCGACGGGAAAAAATAATCAGTCTGTACTTGACGTTCGCCGTCTAAATTTGAAGTATCGATAAATTGTCAAAATCAAAGATGTGTTAATGAACGCGTAAAAGATAACTGCACGTATATCGTGGAATATTTTTTTTGAAAAGCATTGTGGACGACAAAGTGTGCTTACTAACCCTTCACTTAAACGAAAAGATGTCTCACAGCTGTTGAGGTGTAGTAGAGAAAAGCATTTTTTTAGAACGTCAGAAAGGCAGAGGAGTCCGAAAAACTGTTACTGATTGAGTACAGTCTAGTAGAAGGGCAGTAGAAGGGAGCAAAAACAGAGATAAGCAGGTTGGTTGTACCTACAATTCGTAGAACAGCCTGCTGGAAATCCACTTGTGCAATAACCAGTGCAGATTTTGTCCACACAGTAAAAAAAGCTGGCTGCCTGCAAAAGTGCAGACTCTATGCATAAAGCAAAAAAGCTGGCTGCATGGAAAAGCAAACACTGTCTTTAAAAACGGAGGTAAGTGGTCCAGCCAGGGAGCAATGTAAGTAAAGCTGATGATCCTCGTTGACTGGTGGCAAAATCGTTAACAATAACACTGCACTGCAAATATGGCATAATCACCAGGAACGATGAAATACATGTAAAGCATATGCAGCTAAACCGCTGAACAAAATTATGAATGGTATCGAAAAAGTTAAAAAAAAGCAGACAATGGTCGTACAGATATAACATGTAACGTGAATGATGGGTTGACGTTAGTGGGTAGAGTAAAAACTCAAATCCTGCGACTCAAAAAAATTAGAAGACCTACCGAAGAACGATTAAAAACGATCAGTTAATGCTCAGTTGAATCAAGTAGGAAATAGTATGAGTACGTGAGGTAAAATAGCTTGGCCAAAACATATAGGTTTGAATGTGCAAGTGGAATGCAAACAAATTATGCATATGTATGTGCACATACATATACGCAAAGATAATCTCGATGAGAAAGCTTAATAAAGCAGTATCTTTGTCGTAGTACAGTTGCATAGGTTGAATGTGAATATAAAGGGGAAAAAACAAAAAATATGCAGTACCAATGTACTGTGAATATAGGACTTATGTGTAGCTAAAACTACAGTAATTGTGGTCAAATAATGCCAGTAGGAACAACAACATGGACCGATTAGCTGCATTGCTTTGTGCACTCGAGGTTAGATCATAGTCCATTCAGTTTCGTAACAATCCATTTTCGTCAAAACAAAACTTGTTGCATAACAGACGCTAGCAAAATGAGAGCTCCAAAGAATAATACCATGCACACATGACAAATAAAGGCTCAAAGGATCAACGTATCTTTAGAAAAACTGACATGCTGTAAACCTAAGCTTTCACGGTAGAGGCGAAGGAAATAGCAACGTCTAACAGCCTCCGAAAAAGATTAGCATGAACACAGGTTTTTTTCCAGATTAGCGTAAAATAAGGGCGTGCATGAAGAGGCCTTTACATCTATGACGTTAATTATTTGTTTTAATATGTCTAAAACATAAAATGTTTGCAACTTTTTGCAACCTTAATTATCATCAATGCACATAGTAGCATATGATATCAAACTTATTTCTTTTAAAAACTAAAGTAAATGAACTTGTCAGCAATAAACATATTCATACAAAAAAATTTCCGTTGACAAACATAGTTTTAAACATTCGCATAAATACCTTTTTGTAGCATTTCCTTTTTCTTAGATTTAAATTGTGCAAAGTATAATTAAAAAGCCATCATGATAAAATCACCTGAAATCTAACAAATAGTGGTAACTAAGCTTTAGTTCATCTTTATTTGTCAATCACAATCTTGAAACATATTAACATTCAACTCATAGTTTTAGGCGTCTACCTTTCTCTATTGGTTATGATTAACGGTAAGGACTTCACTTGTTGATGATAGCCATCTGAATAGTTCCTATTGTTTGCTACTACTTTTACTTAAAAAATTTACTCAAGAACACATATGTTTTAGGCTTTGCTGAGAAAACATTACAAAACGGTTGATCTAGATTTTATATTTTAACAGAATATGCATGTGGCAGTCATTGTCTACTGAGTTAACAGCTAAGGAAAAATACAGAGAGGAGCAAAGAGAAAAAAGTGAATTTAGCAAGATGTCAAAGACATTTGAAATGATAATTAGATATATTAAATTATATTACAAATGATGAGGAAAATAGCTTAAGATATTAGAAAAATTGGTCGATTAAGAAAGAAAATATTGGACCGATGAAGAAGTACAGTCATAAAAGGTGCTATGAACTACAAATGTTAATTGTTCATTTAAGAAAAAACTTCCAATCTAGTCCAGAGCATAATTAAGTAAGAGAATGAATTAGGAAAAGGTAAGAACATGGCTGAATCCTTGTTTACTTTCAATTATAAACAACATCTATGACGTTAAGTATTTATTTTAATATGTCTAAAACATAAAACGTTTGCAACCTTTTGCAACTTTAAATATCATCAACGCACATAGTAGTATATGATATCAAACTTATTTCTTTTAAAAACTAAAGTAAATGAACTTGTCAGCAATAAAACATATTCATACAAAAGAATTTCCGTTCACAAACATAGTTTTAAACATTTGCATAAATACCTTTTTGCAGCATTTCCTTTTTCTTAGATTTAAACTGTGAAAAGTATAATTAAAAAGCTATCATGATAAAACCACCTGAAATCTAACAAATAGAGGTAACTACGCTTTAATTCATCTTTATTTGTCAATCACAATCGTGAAACATATTAACATTCAACTCATAGTTTTAGGCGTCTACCTTTCTTTATTGGTTATAATTAACAGTAAGGACTTCACTTGTTAATGATAGTCATCTGAATAGTTCCTATTGTTTGATACCGCTTTTACTTAAAAAATATACTCAAGAACATATATGTTTTAGGCTTTGCTGAGAAAACATTACAAAACGGTTGATCTAGATTTTATATTTTAACAGAATATGCATGTGGCATTCATTGTCTATTGAGTTAACAGCTAAGGAAAAACATATAGAGGAGCAAAGAGAAAAAAGTGAATTTAGAAAGATATCATAGACATTTGAAATCATAATTAGATATATTAAATTATATTACAAATGATGAGGAAAATAGCTTAAGATATTAGAAAAATTGGTCGATCAAGAGAGAAAATATTGGACCGATGAAGAAGTACAGTTATAAAAGATGCTATGAACTACAAATGTTAACTGTTCATTTAGGAAACAACTTCCAATCTAGTCCAGAGCATAATTAAGTAAGAGAATGAATTAGGAAAAGCCAAGTAACATGGTAGAATCCTTCTTTACTTTCATTTATAAACAACATCTATGTTGTTAATTATTTGTTTTAATATGTCTAAAACATAAAACGTTTGCAACTTTTTGCAGCTTTCAGTGTCATCAATGCGCATAGTAGTATATGATATCAAACTTATTTCTTTTAAAAACTAAAGTAAATGAAATTTTCATCAATAAACATATTCAGACAAAAAAAATTCCATTGACAAACATAGTTTTAAACATTCGCATAAATACTTTTTTGCAGCATTTCCTTTTTCTTAGATTTAAATTGTGCAAAGTATACTTAAAAACCCATCATGATAACATCACCTGAAATCTAACAAATAGGGGTAACTACGCTTTAATTCATCTTTATTTTTTCAATCACAAGTTTGTATGTGTTGTATGTTCATATTTGCAGCGCAACACGAAACACATATTGCAGGAGTGGCTAAAGTTGAATAAAAAACATGAACCAATAAACATTTGTAGGAGCACAGTTGCACTGGTACTTGTACTATACGAATCTAAAACACCAAGTGCTTTCTATTGGAGTGGTCGAGCTGAAATTTAAAAAACACAAACTGTTAACACTCATGTAAACAGGTTTAATGTTGTATTGAATCCAAAAATCATTAAAAATTTCAGGTACACCGAACAAAATAGTTACCAATAGGTTGGACGAAGCAAAGTGGAAAAAAAAGAGTGCAGCATGCAATATTCATCTATGCAAGCAGGAAACGAAAAATTAGTAAGCCAATATGAATCAGTCATTTATGCAAACATTTTGTGTACATTTTAGTAGATGATACTTAAACACGAGCCGACAAAATCGTGGGATCAAAAGTTATCATCATTAACCAAAATAAGTGGCTTTTTGTCTAGGGTGTAATGGGTTGGTAAATAGCATATTAAACCAAATGAAGATGCACAGTAAGTGAGCAGAAGTCAAAACGTACTGTCAAAGTCGACACTTTTATGATAGTGAAAAGGATTTTAGGAAACCGAAAATAGGGTACAACAAAACAAATGGTAGGGTTAAAAACCAAATCATCACCATCGCGATGTTTATCGAAAGAAGACGCAGTGCAGACAGGTAATCAGTCGGAGCAGAAGAAATTAAATCTTGGAATTGAGTGAGGAAGGAAGCAATTACCTGTACATCCAAAGCAGAGGTAAGACGGAGGACGGGTGAAGGGCAGGCTGTACTTGTCTGGGCACTCGGCAGTAAGATCTCCAGAAGGACAAGTGTTTTTTAGGGAAAAGACAGGTTGTGGTAGGGCAAGAGAGGAAGACAGCTGTGGGAGGAGGCGATGATCCGGTAGGTAAGACGGTGGGCAGGTTGAAAAATTTGAAGCAACGTGCATGGGAGTAGGAATTGCGATGGAGCGGTTGTTAGGAAGGAGGAAGTCGACTGGAGTGGATAGGGAAGGTAGTTGGCAGAACACGTGATGGAGCACCTGACAAAACACGTGATAGCAAGAGGAAAAAAAGGCGGAGTTGAACACGGTAGTAGCATTTTGAAATGAGGCAAGGGGAGTAATCCACGTCAGGGGAAAGTTCCTGCTTTAATATAAAGTGATAGATTGTTGTAATTGTACTTTTTAGGTTAAGAATAATTTAAGAAAGGACTCGTTTTAAAGATAGATCTTCTTGAAAAACTTATTCCAATAGGAGGTTTGTTCAAAACTTACTACGTTTTATAAAGAGGGAATTAGGAAAAATGATACATTTTAAAAAAAAAATTAGATTGAAGAATATCAACTTTTATTTATAGGCTAAAGAATAAATGATAGTTATAGCTAGCATTATATTCAACTTTTAAATTATATGAAATGCTAGTTATAATTAGCAATATATTCGATTTTATAATGTACAAAATGTTAGTTATAACTAGCATTGTCCTTCAAAAAAAACAAACTTGCTATCCTTCCGTCTAATTTTTTTTCTAAATTTGTCATTGTGCCTATTTTCCTATTTTATAAATATGTATTTTCAAAATATGTATCAATAAAGTCGTAAACGAAGCGTATTTATTAGTTTGTTAATATTTGTGCTTATATGGCAATGGTAATCGCTTCTTCCAAACTCGGTGAAGAATTCGGTGTATTCTTGCAAGAGCAAAAGAAGGATGCACAAGTAATAATTAATGTATCCTTCTGTTTTATTAAATATTATATTATATCTCGTTTAGTGTCTAATTCATGCAGTGTTTTCTTTTATCTTGTATTTTATTTCATGTAATATTATATTTTATTTAATGTGGTGTGTAAATGTCTTTTTTCTCCTATGTGCATATGAAATACTTATAATTTGAAAAAAGTGGCTTACGTAAAAATAATAAAGAAATATACATTAAATGTTGGATATTTTCAACATTGACTCCATAGTTTTTTTTAAAGAAAGAAGAAGAGGGAAGGAAGAATAGTTCCATATCTCGAGAAATATGGAACTATATTTGTTCAAATATAGATTCCTCGTGAGAAGGTTGGGCCATTTGGACATCCAAATGTTTGCTTTGTTGTGAGGAGGGAAGTCATATATAACAACCACACGCCTTCCCGAACCGTTGCTATTATATAACAACAACTCTTATCTTTTTCTTCTTCTAGATTTTGCAATGTTAGAAAGTGTTGCAAAACGCTTTCATCACAACCAGATTTTGCGACGCCTGTGAGGTGTTGCAAACGCAGAAGCGTTGTAAATCTTTCTCTTCTACTTCTCCATTCTATTCTCTAGAAATTTTCACATCAAAAACTATAATAAAGTGTTTTTGGCTAGATCAAGATCGTACAAATCCTGAATCTGGTTACGTTGTTTTAAGACTTCATTGAATCTTGAAGTCAATAGTTTAGTAACCCGTTTGTACTCGGTGGGTTGAATTATTATCTAAAAGAATCTATACTCTAGATCCTTGAAGTCAAACGTATGGTATTATCGTCACCTTCCTCGTCTGGAACCATAAATTTTCAACAAATTTTAGAGAATAGCTTTCAATCATGGAAAGTTCGAGCGCCCTACATGCATGAATCAGCTTAACTCGATTGGAGCGTTTTTATGGAGATAATTTTACTCGTCGGAAAAAGACGATGAAGTTATTCCTTATCACCATCAAATTGTTCTACATTTTGGAAGATGGCTTGGAGGTAATACCGGAGGAAACTACAACAAATGATGCTGCTCTAAAAGCTGAAACGTGCAAACCGCAAAGAAGATGATTTTCTGTGTAGAGGGCACATTCTGAATGCATTGTCTACTTTTTCCTACAACGCACATAGGACCTTGAAAACTGTGAAGGACCTTTGGAGTGCACCGAAAAGAAAATACCGCATATCAAGGGCAATTAACAAGAAATTTCCTGTTTTCAATTTTATGGATTTCATAATGTTGCCAATAAGTTTATAATAGGACTAGTAAGTGAAATCTTACTATTGCTGAATCAACTTAAAGATGCTAAAATAAATCTCCCTCAATCTTTTATTGTTGGATTCATAATTCCTAAACTCCCTAATTCTAGAATGATTATAAGAAAAAATTGAAGCATGCGAAAAAGGATTATGATTTAGACAGTTTATAACATCATCTTCGTATTGAAGAGGACTCTTGTAAACAAGAACTAGATGATAATTCGCAAAATAAATCCCATTCTAAGGCCAATAATGTTGAAATAACTGACAAGTTGAAGCCTAAGATTGAGACACGGTTTAAAAAGAAAAATCATCCCAAGAAAAACAAAAACAAAGCTGCGTGTTATTTTTGTAACAAGCCCAACCACTATGCCTAAGACTGCCATCTATGGAAGTAATAACAAAAAGTGAATGTGATCGAAGACTTGCCTTTGGCCATAGTGCAAGAGGCAAACTCCGTTAGTGGCTGGATAATGATTGGTGGCTTGGTATTGGAGCAGCCATTCATATTTGCAAATACCGTAATTTGTTTAAGACTTCTAAAGAAAACAATGGAGAATGCAACGAAGTTACTGGAGCAAATAATATTCCAAGCAAAGTTATGGGAAAAGGCACTATAGAACGTCCACTCACCTCTGGAAAATTTCTTACACTGGTCAAAGTATTTTATGTATTAGACATATGTAAGAATTTGGTCTCTAAATACCTTCTTAACAAAGGAGAATTCAAGATAGTCTATGAGTCTGATAAGTTAGTGGTGTCCAAGAACACAAATTCATTGGATATGGATACTCTTGTAACGGCATGATCAAGTTGAATTTAATAAAGAAATATTCTACTTATATTATTGATTACGTTAGTTTATGGCATGGTAGACTAGGACATGTTAATTATAATTCCCTTAAAAATATGCTTAAATCAGGACTAATTTCTAATTGTGATTTCGATTCTATTTCTAGATGTGAAATATTTGTTTAAGCAAAATACACCTATGGTATATACTGATGTGGGTGACTTAAAAAGTCATATCACTTATGGTGGTAACCAATACTATATCAAGTTTATTTATGATTATACTAGATATGCTTATGTGTATCTAATGAAAACTAAAGATGAGTCTTTTGATAAATTTAAATTTTACAAAGCTGAACTGGAAACACAATTAGGTGTTACTATCAAAGTGTTACATTCAGATCGTGGTGGTGAAAATATTTCTCAAATGAATTCACCTTGTTTTGTAAACAACATGTTTTAATTCACCAATGTACTGCCTCTTATACACCACAGCAAAATAGTGTTGCTAAAAGAAAAAATAGAACTTTAGTAGAAATGGTCAATGCCATGCTTATAAGTTCAAATTTACCTAATAACTTATGGGGTAATACTATGTTATTTTCATGTTATTTTAAATAAAGTGCCACTTAAAAAGAATAACATTCTCCTCCTATGAATTATGGTTTAATAGGATATTTAAATTTATAGGACTTAAAGTTTGGGGTTGTTTAGCATATGTTAGAAAACCAGACCCTAAATGACCAAAGTTAGGTAAAAGGGCATTTAAATGTGTTTTCATAGGTTATTCCTTTAACCGCATAACTAATAAGTTCCTAATCCTTGACACCTTAAAAGTTATATAATCTGTAGATGTAGAATTCTTTGAAAATCAAACAGTTGAGATTCCATTGAGATCATCTACTCCAGAGCTTATTACACTAACGATATCAGTGACGATGGCTATGCTCCTGCTTAAAATAACAAGGGTGTATCGGTACCAGATAAAAGTATTGCACAAAGGAGAAGTAAAAAAGAAAGAATAGAGAAGGACTATGGTCCTAACTTCATAACTTATCTTGTAGGAGGCAGTAAGGACGAAGTCCTTAATGTGACTAAATATGTAATGAATGTGGATGATGATCCTAAAACTTATTCTAAGGCTATGAATTTGAGAGATTCCATTTTCCAAAAAGATGCTATCATTGATGAAATAAGTTCCAGCTGTCAAACCGAGCTAGATGCTAAACCAATAAGATGTAAATGGATATTCAAGAAAAAGTTGAATACAAATGGATCCATCGATAAGTTTAAAGCCAGATTAGTTGCTAAGGGTTATAAGAAAAGACATGGACTAGATTATTTTGGTACATATGCTCCAGTTGCTCGCATATCTTCTATACGCTGTTTAATAGCACTTACATCCATTAATAAATTGGTCATATATCAAACGGATGCAAAGACCACTTTTCTAAATGGAGATTTAGAAGAAGAGATATATATGGAACAACCTGAAGGTTTTGAAAACACCAGGCCAAGAAAAGAAAGTTTGCAAATTAGTAATGTCTCTTAGTGGCCTGAAGCAAGCTCCCATATAATAGCATGGGAAGTTTGATAAAGTAGCATTATCATATGGATTCATTGTTAATGATGTTGATAAATGTATTTATAGCAAATCAGATAACACCGGTTATGTTATGATATGTTTGTACATTGATGACATGTTAATATCTGGTTTTAATATATTCTGTGTGAAGGAAACTAAGAAGTTTCTATATTATAAGTTTGATATGAAAGATATAAGAGAGGCTGACATAATTTTAGGAATTAAAATTATTAGGAAAGAGGAGGAGTTATTACCAACCCAATCTCATTACATTAAGAAGTTCCTCAAAAAGTATGGTCATTAGAATGACAAACTAGCACTAACCCCGTTAGACCCTAGTATTAAATTAGTAAAAAACACTAGGCATACCATTTCTCAACTTGAGTATTCCAATGTTATTGGGAGTCTTATGTATGCTATGCATTGCACTAGACCTGACATTGCACATGCAATAAGCATGTTGTGTCGATTTACGAGTAATCAGCTTATGAACATTGGAAATCTATTTCTAGAGTTCTAGCTTATTTGAAAGGAACCATTAACTATGGTTTATCTTATGAATGATATCCAAATGTAATAGAAGGATATAGTGATGCGACTTGGAACAATATAGAATCCAAATCCAAGTCTACGACTGGATGGATCTTTACATTAGAAGGTGCTGCTGTGTCTTGGGATTCCAAGAGCAAACCTGTATATCTGACTCAACAATTTTGTCAAAGTTAATTACATTAGCAGATGCATATAAGAAAGCAGAATGACTTAGGAATTTATTAATAGATATTCCATTATGTGAAGAAGCCATTTCCAGCAGTCTTGATTAACTGTGATAATTAGGCTATGATATACAATGTCTCTAATAAGACATATAATGGAAAGTTTAGACATATGAGTCTAAGACATCAAATGATAAGGCAATTACTCAAAGGAGGAGTAATAACTGTTGACTAAATAGAAACAAAGAAAAATTTGGCTGACCTACTCACTAAGAGTCTTCCAAAGCCAATGGTTTCTAAAAAATCGAAGGAAATGAGACTAAAGTCTGTGAATGAAGGTTGATCATCCTCAACGGAAACCCAACCTATTTTTTGAAAAGAATAAACATGGTTAAATGGGTACAAACAAATTAATAGAATGATTAAAGAACACTAAATCAAGAATTCCTATTATGTTTAATGTCGGATTCTGCAAGAACAAAGGTTGGATAAAATATCCTTAACTAGTCTAGATAACTAAAAGGTGTATCATAGAAACACCTAAGAGACTTACCTATATGAGTATGGAAGTCAGGTCATTTTTTAAGAAAGTAAGACCACTTTCTAAAATATACTCATGAACCTAGGAATAAAAGCACGTGACTATTAACGTGCTGAGCAATACAAAACACTTTACCTAAGAAAATCAACATGTGTGATTCTTCCAATTTTGTCAATAGAGTTACTTAGTTCAAGATTCGTTCACCATAAAATCTCGATAAGGCTTTGAATGGTTTACACTAAACAAAGGTTCAAATCCGAAAGATACCTTCCATCTATGTGTTGGTTTTCACGATGATGAAATTTCTTGACCTAAAACTACGTTAGGCTTGATCCCACTTGGGTACGTAGGCAATCACTCAAGTGATGCAGCCATTCCATTTTTTAAAAACGTAAAACGTTTTAAAATATTCAATCTTGAAAATAGGAGGAGAATGATGAATATTTTAAACATTGCCTTCATGGTTTTTTTTAAAGAGAGAAGAAGAGGGAAGGAAGAATAATCCCACATCTTGGGAAATATGGAACTATATTTATTAAAATATAGATTCCACATGAGAAGGTTGGGCCCTTTGGGCATCCAAATATTTGCCTTGTTATGAGGAGTGAAGTCATGCATAACCCACGCACACACGCACGATGCCGCCGTCCGTCCTAGCAGGCCGGGCAGAGGCAGGAATTGACATAATTAGTTTTTTGTTGAAATGAGCCAGATTTAGATTCAAATTTAAACGGACAGATTTTGCGGGAGATGCGACAATTGGTGATGGTGAGATATTTGAATGAATGGACACGACCATTAGCAACAGTTTTGAACCATTGCGAAGGGATGCAACGTTTTGAATAGATGCATCTCTAAACGAATAGACGCCTCTCCAATGCTATAAATAACGACGTCCAAACCGTTGTTATTATATAACAATAACTCTTATCTTCTCTTTTCAGATTTCGTAATGCTAGAAAGCATTGCAAAACACTTTCATCACGACTATATTTTGCAACGCCAGTGAGGTGTTGCAAATGCAGAAATGATGCAAATATGTTCTCTTCTTCTTCTCCATTCTGTTCTCTACAAATTTGCATCATCAGAAACTATAATAAAATTTTCTTGGCCAGATCAAGATCGTATAAATTCTGAATCTAGTTACACTTTTCCAAAGCTTAATTGAATCCTGAAGTCAATAGTTTGATAACTCGTTTTTACTTGGTGGGTTGAACTATTGTCTAAAAGAATCTATACTCTAGATCCTTGAAGTCAGAAGTACGACACTATCGTCATCTTCCTCATCTCGAACCACAAATTTTCAACATAAAATATATATATATATATAATATATAAATAAACATATATAAAATACGATTTAACCACATATAATATATGTAATATGATAAATATAGGTAAAATACAAATGAGTAAACACAAAATAATGATAAACGTATATAATTAGCATCAAAACAAAACATTAAAACATTTGGACATGTCTGTCGCCTAATAGCTAAATTGTGGGTAGTAATATCCTTATGAAACCCGCTTGAAGTAGAGATTAAGTATTAATGTTTGTGCTGTTACTTTTGTTGAGATGCTTTAAATATGATGTGGTAAATGTAAGAAGAGAAAGATAAGCAAACATTTTTTTCAGTGGGAGAAAATTTTCTTATAGGCCCAAAAAAATATATTTCAACTTTAGACCTCAAACAAAACTTACTATAGAAATATACCTAGTTTTCGCTGAGTTATGGTTTACACTTGCATAAATTTAGATTACGCAAGTGTAATTAAGAAGCAAAAAAATTACGCTCGTGCAAATTTGGATTGCGGAAGTGTAATTTTATTTTTATTTTTCAAATTGTGCTAGCGCAATTTAAATTGCATAAGTGTAACTTTTTTATGAAAAATTATGCTTGCGCAAATTTGGATCGCACAAGTATAAGATGTTGTTATATGAAAAAAGAGATCTAGTTTTGTAATAAGTTTTAATAAGGCCTAAAGTTGAAATATGTCTTTTTCTTGGACTTATAAGCAAAAAAAAATTCTTTTTTTTAAGTTATTGATTATGCATCATGTTATAATGTTTGATCTAAGAAAGTTCATGATCGAATGGAGAATAGATCTATTTTAATTGGTGTTAGAACTATCTAATATTTGTGACGAGGGCTGTAACGACTCAGAATTTTAGCGCTTTGGTTTATGAATATTTAATCAATTTCAAATATTCAATTATTGGTTTTTAATAATAAAATAACTTTTCTTATTTAATAAATTTTAATGATAAGCTCATTTTGAAAATTTATTTACAAAAATAAATAGCTTGATGAAAAATTGAAATGTGAACAAAATTAATTTTTCGGATTTTCGACTTTTTATCGAACGAAGGTTATTGCAATATTCTTGCATACACACAACTATTTTACACATATACATTTAATAAGAGTTAGTTGGTAGTACAAATACAAAAAGTAAATTAACTAGTAAAGTAATTAAAGTAAAAAGAAGACTTAAATTCCTTATTTTAAAATGATAAAGTAGTAAGTAGTACATGTCATCATCATGAAAATACATGGCAATGTGAAGGAGGTGCGGTGCATAAGTTGGCACATGGGAATGTGTATGGAATAAGACATCTTTGGAGGATAGTTAAGTAATTTGGTGAAGGGGTAAGGGATGTCATTTACCATTTCCCAAAGGTATATATAAGTGCACTTTTTGTTTCCATTTCTCTTTTACCTTTCCATTCTCTTCTTTGATTCTCTTTTCTTCATCTTCTTCATTCTTATTTTCTTAAAGTAAAACTCTTCAAAAACACACATTTTCTCCTCTAAATCATTAAATAAACTTGAAATAATATTGTTAACAACATCACCTTCTCAAAGCCGCAAGTTTTGGAGCATTTTCCCCTTGATTAAGTCATGACCGAATGTATCGTAGGGGGTTTCATGGGCATGGCCGAGCTAGCAAGGAGAGGAAGCGATATAGAGGTGTTTGTTTGCTTGTAGGGTGAAGTGTTTAGTTATTTTCTTTCAAATATGTTTATAAAGGTTGCTTTATAAATATTTTGTAAATTCTCATTCAAATATGTTTTATAAAGGTTGTTTAATTATTTAAAAAGGAGATTGAAATTTTAATTATATTACTGAGAATTTATCTAGTTATTTAAATAAGAGGCTTAGATTTTATAAAGGAAATTCCTTTGTTTTGAAAGTCAAGTTTTGTTTAAAAGTGATTATCTTTAAAGGGATGTTTTAAATATAAGTTTCAAACCATGTTTTAAAAGATTTTTTAAAAGTTCACTGAAAAGATAAAGAAACCATAGGTTACAACACTATCGTTGCAGCAAATGTTTTCGAGAAAATGAATGAGATTATAAACTATATCATTCTTGCTATGGTAAATGGTTTTGAAAAAGGTGGAAAAGTTTGATTTATAACACTTTGTTTTAAAAAGAATAGCATACGTAATTTATGAAGTCTTATACTTGACATTAAGCTTCGAGGTAGGGGAACTTCTTCCTATCCTAAAAGATAAGAATATAGTCGTGTCAAGGTTTAGGAGGTAATAATACTTTAACTTGAACGGCTTCTGTGACGACCCGAGATTTTGGCAATATTATTTTAATAAGATTTAATCTAATTTAAATAAAAACAAACTTATCATTTTAAAAATAAATAAGATTTTTGGACATTTACCATTTATATATATATATATATATGTATGTATGTATTGTGAAGAAAACTATGGTTTGAAAATTTAAAATAAAATCTTTCAAAAATATTTAAAACAAACTCTGTCTTATTCACATTGAATTTAAAAAAAATCTCTACATTATTAACATTTAATTTATATATATATATATATATATATATATAGAAATATAAGCTAGACAATAATGCTTAAAATAAAATTAATCTTATCAATATTAAATATAAGTATAAAATATATGAATATAAATTAAATATTTGATAGTTAAACTTTAAATAGAAATAAAAACTAAGGATTTATGTTAGTAATAAATTATATGGTTATATGGAAACATAAGATAATTCTAGAAATATATAAGCTATGAAATACATGTATATGCAAGGCAAGGAAAAATATATATATATTTACGTACATACAAAATCAAATGGGATAAGTATATAACACGAAACAAGACAATTACATTTAATGCTATCAATTCAAGCACAAAACAAGTCCTTTCATTTTCCACAAAAATCATTTCAGTTTTTATAAAATCTTACCTGGTCAAAGAAAAGAAAAAAAATCTCTGACCAATAAGAAATGTTGTACCAGTAAATACCTTCCCTGTAAACACCTTTTCTTTCTATATATGCACATCCTCTTGTTTTAGTTCGTTCACAACTTAGCAAACCGGAAACAAAAATAAGCATCACTATTTTTACAAATTTAAACATAATTCAACTAAACAAAAACAGGAAGGCTTAAAGGAAGATTAAAACTGCAGCTTTTAAAAACAGTACTGCTCTCTATTCAAACATATTTCAAGTGAGTAAACAAATTTTTTAAAGGCTTAAGTTTAATTAAATCTGTATGTATGATTCATTGATAATATTGTGCTTGCATATGTATTTTGTTTATATAGCTCTGTGTTTATATATAAGTGATCTGTGTAAATTTATTTTACCTGTTTTCTCTATTTGTAGTTACAGAGTTGAATATTTAATCAAAATTCAAAATATTATCATCTAATCTTTGTTAGGGTTAAAGTATCAAACAAACAAGTTTGTTTAAACATAAATTATGACTTAGAATTTGTTTTAAGCTTGATAGTGAAGTGTTGGCTTTGTAAATTCAGTTTTACAGTGAAAAGGTGAACATACGAAAAATTTGGATATTTTAAAACATCCATTCGATTTTATAACTTGAATCAACATTCCAAGATAGGATTTTTGAAACTAAAATGGTGATTTTTAGTTGAGTACGCAAGGAGAAGTTCGTAGTTGAACAGAAAATGTTTTTTAACAAATTTCTGTTGACCGAACAAATACTGGGTGTTGTAACTTTACACAAGCTAGATTGGCTAACGGTGAAGTTGGGAAAAATGGTGGCGAGCATTCCAGTTCGTCATAGCGATGGCGGGAGGCAAATTTAGTTACTAACCCTAGTTTTTTTGAGATTTGAAAGGATGGTCGTTGTGGATCCTCTGATGCATCGAGCTGTAAGTGAATTTAGGTAGTGATTGTGTGGAGGCGAGGGGTGTTGTAGCCAGAGTTTCAAGGTCTCCGTAGATCGGCATGAGTGAGGCGAAGCATTTTGCTGGGTGGAGTCAGCTCTTGCATTTCGAACGAAAGGCCAAATTTTGATCTCGAGTTTTTGGCATCGAATTGAACTTTGCAATCGAGTGTAGTGTTGATACGTGACTTGCCAGAGGATGCTTGGTTCACTGAAGCGTCGGCGAAGCGCCATGCACGTGTACGATCTCGATATGGTGTCAGAAGCTTTGAGTGGTGAACGACTCGAGTGGATGCTTGAGGAAATGTAAGGTTTTCCTCGAGTGAGACTTGAGTGTGTGAGCATGCATCCTAGTTTATTGAATTTTAACTTAAAACTTAAAGTAAAAAAAGGGAGGAGAAAAGTATGAGAAGAAGAAAGAGAGAAGGTCTCGGGGAAAATGGAAGGGAGCTCGATTGTTTGCTCGAGTAAACATGGGGATTACTCAGGTTTGATTCCCAAACCTGCAGTATAATAAAAAGTTAGTTAAGAAAATTATTAAACAATTTTAAGTAGTGATGACTAATTAATGTTTGACAATTTTAAGTTAAGACTTTATTACAAGTTTTAATTATTTAGGTAAATACTTAACAATGTTTTTAAAATCCAATTAGTACTTTAATTAAGTAGTTAATGTAAGGTAAGTTTTAAATTTAATTAAAATTAAAGCTTTTAAGTTAGTAATAATTTGATTTCAAAGTTATTAAGGAAGATTTTAAAATGTTAATTAATGTAAATAATTATTATTAATTAATTTTTTGAAAGGTAATTAAGAATGATTAATTAATTTATAATTGTAATTAACTAAGTGACTAGGCATTAATCAATTCGGAATTAAAGATTGGTTAATTAATAATTAAGTGTTTAATTAATTCGTAATTAAGAATTGTAAATTAGCTAGTTAAGGTTAATTAATAAATAAATAGTAGTTAATTAATTAAGTAATTAATTAAGGATTAATGATTAATTAATTGTAATTAATGATTAATTAATTAATAATCAAGGAGTAATGAATTAAGTAATTAAGGTATAATAAATTGATTAAGAAGTGATTTATTAATAAAATGATTTGATTTGAATAATTAATTAATTGATGATTAATTTAGTAGGATTAGCGATTAATTCTTAAGTAATTAAATCAATCTAAGATAATTAAATTAATTATACCATTGATTAAAGATGCTTGTTTATGAATGATTGTATAAGTAGAATATCTATATTTGTGATATCTATTTGGTGATATTTTGTGATAATCTGTGATATATTCTGGATATATCTATGATGACTGTGTATGATTTATCTGTGATAAATGATATATGAATTCAAAGTGTTGAATGAAATTATTTAAACTATTAAATAACTTGACCTTTAAAATGGCGTTTGGATTTCGATGAGATCGGGATCGGATGTCAATTTGATTATCCGAAAACCACATCGATCCAAATTAAACATTAGGTGGTGACATCTCCAAGTGAAGATCGAGATGGTGTTTCAGAGTGTAAGGGTTATCGTCGTTAATTCTGAGGGTGATTCCAAAATGAGTGTAACGAGATAATGCCTTCGGTTTCGTTCGAACCCGGAACAAACTTGTATGGATTGAATGCTTTCAGAACATCGTCAGATGGACGATGAGCATTCTAAGGGATGTATTCTCTAAAGGTAATCGTAGCCTCAAGCCTCATCAACCGAGAATGGCTAAAACAGGGGAGATGCAGCAAGATTAGGTGGGTAGCACCCAAGTAGGACAAGGTATACCTCTATCTAGATGTCCCTTTATTTCGGCTGTGTGCCAGTTGTTGGCCACAACTGCGGGTTTATCTTGTTCGAAACTGTTCAGTAAGGAATGGTTCCGGCCTTGTGTTGTAGAGGGTCGGTAGTGATCCTCGGTATGATGAACTAGGCCACGTACTGTGACGGGCGGTACCCCAGTAGTCCTGCCATTGATGCCTACGAGACACTACAGTTTTGATTTGTATTACCCACTTTTGTGGGTAGTAGCTGGAATTTAATTAATGTAACAATTTTGGCTATTTTCTATTTACGTGAAAACCCTAGACACTATTATAATATCACCGGATTTTCTATAAAATGTTTTGGTTAGCGTAAGGTAAAAACTTACTCGTGTTTATGTGTGGGAAGTCTTACGTGATACCTTTGTTTTCAAATGTTTTTCAAAGTTAAACAACTTTAACCCGTTTACTCACTCCAAACCCAAGTCTGACCCGGAGTTTTTTTTCATAAACTCCTGGGCACTCAAATTTTTATGAGTAGCCAAGTGATAGGTTTTGGATTGTTGGAGTCTGGAGAAGCTTGGAGCAGGAGTCTAGACGTATATATCTATCTATCTAGTTTCGCTGTGTTAGTTGATGTATGTTGTATTTTGGTATGTATGTAATGGCAGACATATATGATTGTATTGTTTGTATGATGTTGTGTAACTCTGGTATATGTAAAACTATGTAATAGTTATGTGATGTATTGTATTTTGTTCCGTTTCCGATATGAGATTCTGATGTTGTTATTCTTTCTTTCTATCTTTTCTATTTATATCTCTTTCTTTTCTTAAGTATGATACGTCTTTCCGTGGTTAGAAAAACGGGTCCGCAGTTGGTATCAGAGCATAAGTTGAGATAATACCTAGACTCTGGAGTAACATCTATCTTGAGAGTGCGCATTTGTATTTTTATATAACTATATACCTATCTAAATTTGTTGAGTTACCTGTCCAGGTTAACAACATGAGTTCTGGAAAGAGAGGCAGAGCTAGAGGCAGTACCTCGACTGATAATGGACGAAGTCAAACTGTTAGTCAGGCTGTAGATCCAGTACCGCCTCAGGTTAGTTTTGCCGCTTTATGCAAGGACTTCACCAACCTTGGAGGTAAACCATTTAAAGGGTCAGAATCAATAATTGAGGTCCAAGCTTGGCTACGCTCTTGTAAGTGCATTATTGAATATGAAGTTGTCTGATGAGCGGAAAAGGGAAATGGCTACATGGCAATTACAGCAAGGCGCTGTAGCCTGGTGGGATGCAGCGGTAGCAAATATCTCTGAGGACGACATTTCTTGGGAAAGATTTAAAGAGTTATTTGAGGAGAAATTCATGCCAACAGCTGGGAAAACTCGTATGTACCAGGATTTTCTAAATTTGAAGCAGGGAAGCATGACTATAGCGGAGAATGAGACCAAATTCAATGAACTTTCTTGCCATGGACCAGGGCTCATTGATACTCCCCTAAAAAAGAACGAAATGTTTGTGCAAGGCTTGAGGCTAGAATTTCATGAAAGGATGACGGCGCACTTGAAAGGACCTTTTATATAGTTAATTGATATGGCTCTGAGATATGAGGATTTGATGAATAAGAGATCAGTGGCACTAGTAGCAGCACCGGGAGGGAATTTTGCTAATCCAAATAAGAGGAAGTTCAATCCCAATTGGAGGAAGCAGAACAAGAAGAAGACTGGAAGTAATAATGGACCTCGCAAATGCTATATATGTCGACAAGAAGGTCACTTAGCGAATAAGTGTCCAAGGAAAGGATTTCAGCAGTAGCAGCAGTTGTATCAAAGTGGACCGGGTTTGGCTTTGGTTCAGAGATCTCTATGCTTCAATTGCCACCAACCAGGTCATATGATAAGGATTTCCCGTTACTTCATAAAGCTCAGCAGAATAAGGTATTTGCTTTGGAGGGTGCACCATCCACTTCATCTAAAGGCAAGGGGATATTAGAAGGTACATTACTCTTAGATGGCAAGTATATTAAAGTTTTATTTGATTCGGGTGCTTCTTTGAGTTTTATTTCTTTGGAATCTGTAGAGAAGTTCTTTCTTGCCCCTAGTACTGTAGATTGTCCCATCTTTGTATCTAATCCTATAGGAGGGGTAACCAAATTAGACATGATCTGTAAGGATTTAAGGATTTCCTATCTTTCCTATATATTTTCTAGTGACCCTTATGTGTTGGATTTTAAGGGATTTGACCTTATATTGTGGATGGATTGGCTTGATAAGTATAAGGCTGTCCTGATTGTGATGAGAGAATAGTTTCATTGAAACCGATCTGGGTAGAATTTACAGAGTGGTATGTGATAATTCTGGAATTCACCTGAGTAGTCATTTACATGTAGTTGAGACTTCTCAAGAGAAGGTTGAAGATATCGACGTGGTCCAAGATTTCCCTGATGTATTCGAGGAAGTCAAATGTTTACCTCTGCATCGAGAGATAGAGTTTCGCATTGATTTGGTTCCAGGAGCAGTACAAGTGATTCAACCAAGTAGGCGGATGGCTCCTAGGGAAAGGAAGGAGTTAGTTAAGCAAACTCAGGATCTTTTGGAGAAGGGATTGATTAGGCCCAGTTTTTCTTGTTGGGGTACTGCTGCGGTGTTTGTCACCAAGTTGGATGGATCGCTAAGGTTCTGTATGGATTATAGAGAATTGAACAAAGTGACTATCCGAAATAAATATCCTCTTCATCATATTGATGATCTCTTTGACCAGCTGCATGAAGCTTCTGTCTTTTCTCAACTGGATTTAGCTTCAGGTTTCCATTAGTTAAGGGTAGCTGAGGACAGTATTCCCTTGACTGCATTTAGGGGACCAAATTGTTTCTATGAGTGGTGGTTATGCCTTTCGGGTTAACCAACGCTCCTGCTTACTTTGTTGACCTGATGGACCGGGTCTTTCGAGATGTATTGTATAAGTTTGTTCTGGTATTCATCGATGATATTCTGGTCTACTCTAAGTCTGAAGAGGAGCACAAGCAGCATTTGAGAATTGTGTTAGAGACTCTGAGAAGGCATGTTTTGATGGCGAAATTCTCTAAGTGCCATTTGGAAATCGAAAGTTAAATTTTTGGGGCACATTGTTTCTGGAGAAGGTATCTCTGTAGATCCAGCAAGGTAGAGACTATTTTAGAGTGGAAGCAGCCAAAAACACCGACTGAAGTTCGTAGTTTTCTAGGATTAGCTGGATATTACAGGAAGTTTATCAAAGATTATTTCAAGATTTATTCACATCTGACTAAGCTAACAAGGAAAGGAGCTAAGTTTAAGTGGACACCCCAATGTGAAGAGGCTTTCCAGGAATTGAAGACAAGGCTAACCAGTGCACCTATGCTAGCTATTCTGGATGGGAAGAGCAAATTTGAGGTTTTTACAGATGCTTGTATAGTTGAAATGGGAGAAGTGTTGATGCAGAATGGAAGGGTAATTGCGTATGCAAGTCGGCACTTAAAACCACATGAAAGGATCTACGCTACGAACAATCTAGAATTGTTAGCCATTGTTTTTGCTTTAAATATCTGGAGGCACTATCTTTTGTGAGAGAAGTTTGAGTTATTCACGGATCACAAACCATTGAAATATGTTTTGTCTCAAAAGGATCTTAATCTAAGGCAGCAGTGATGGGTCGAGTTTCTGGCATCATATGATTTAGATATCCTATATACCCCGGGAAAGGCAAATGTTGTGGCAGATGCTCTTAGCAGGAATGCAGTTCTGTCTTTTGGAAGCTGTTCCATCTCTTCTGGAGAGAATCGCGAGTAAGCAAGGATCAGATGGGAAATTGAGCAGAATCATCAGAAGAGTTAGGAAAGGTCAGTGATCAAGTTTTGAAGTTGATGGCCAAGGAACATTGAGGATTAATGGGAGGATTTGTGTTCCGAATGATAGGGATCTAAGGCATGAGATGTTGTCAGAGATTCATCGTTCCAGATTGAATATCAACCCAGGAATATCTAAGATGTATAAGGATATGAAAAGAGTTTTCTAGTGGAAAGGAATGAAGAGGGATATTACCTCTTTTGTCAATAGATGTGCGATCTGCCAGCAGGTTAAAGGAGATCAATAGAAGTCGGCAGGTTTGTTGCAACCTTTGGAAATACCGGTGTGGAAGTGGGAGATGATTTCAATGGATTTCATCGATGGTTTGCCTAAAACCAAGAAAGGAAATGAAGGAATATGGGTGCTTGTGGATCATCTTACAAAATGCGCCCATTTTACATCGGTTAAGGCAACTCGTAGTGCATCTTCTCTAGCAGAGATTTTCTTGAGAGAGATAGTCAGATTGCATGGTGTTCCAGTCAGTATAGTAAGTGACCGTGATCCTATCTTCACCAGCAAATTCTGGAAGGCTTTGCAATCAGCTATGGGAATGAGTTTGAGATTGAGTACAGCCTGTCATCTCCAGACAGATGGACAGACGGAGAGGCTGAACCTAATTGTAGAAGATATGCTGCGAGCTTGTGTTTTGGATTTTGGTGGATCATGGGAAGACCATCTTCATCTAGTGGAATTCTCTTATAATAATAGTTACCAGGTGAGTATTAAGATGACTCCTTATGAAGCTTTGTATGTAAGACCGTGTAAATCTCCATCCTGTTGGATAGAGTCGAGAGATCGTCTTGTGCTTGGAACAGATTTGATTCGTGAAGCTTCTGCGAAAGTTGAGCTTATCAAGAAGAGAATGAGAGCTGCTCAGGACCGTCAAAAGAAGTATGTAGATAAAAGGCGAAGACAATTGGAATTTAAGATCAGAGATTTAGTCTTTGTCAAAGTTTCCACGATCAAAGGAGCTATTAGATTCGAAAAGACGGGAAAACTTGCCCCGAGATATATTGGTCCATTTCGAGTACTGGAAAGAATTGGTGCTTGGCTTACAGAATTGAATTGCCAAAACGGATGTTTGGAATTCATAATGTATTTCATGTATCCCATCTAAGAAAATTTGTCCATGACCCATCACTGGTTGTAGAACCAGGAATCCAGGAAGATTTGAAGGTCGAGCCAAACTTGACTGTGGTCAAGAACCCTGTTCAGATCATTGATCAAGACGAGAGGCAACTTAGGAGCAAAGTAGTGAAGCTCGTCAAGGTGCAGTGGAGCGAGGATCCCAGAGATTGTACCTAGGAAACTCTGGATAGCTTTAGGAAACCTATCCGGATTTGTCTCTGGATAACTAGTAATGTTTGTTAGGATAGACTGGTTGATGGTTTGCTAATATATGGATGATATGTATGTTTGGGTTGTTGACATAAAAGCTTTTGAATTATCTTTGGTTTTAAATTTCGAGGACGAAAATCTTTTAAGGGGGAAGGAATGTGACGACCTGAGATTTTGGCAATATTATTTTAATAAGATTTAATCTAATTTAAATAAAAACAAACTTATCATTTTAAAAATAAATAAGATTTTTGGACATTTACCATATATATATATATATATATATGTATTGTGAAGAAAACTATGGTTTGAAAATTTAAAATAAAATCTTTCAAAAATATTTAAAATAAACTCTATCTTATTCACATTAAATTTTAGAAAAAAAGCTCTACATTATTAACATTTAATTTAAATATATATATATATATATATATATATATATATATAAATGTAAGCTAGACAATAATGCTTAAAATAAAACTAATCTTATCAATATTAAATATAAGTATAAAATATATGAATATAAATTAAATGTTTGATAGTTAAACTTTAAATAGAAATAAAAACTAAGGATTTATGTTAGTAATAAATTATATGGTTATATGGAAACATAAGATAATTCTAGAAATATATAACCTATGAAATACATGTATATGCAAGGCAAGACACACACACACACACACACACACACACACACACATATATATATATACATACAAAATCAAAGGGGATAAGTATGTAACATGAAACAAGACAATTACATTTAATGCTATTAATTCAAGCACAAAACAAGTCATTTCATTTTCCACAAAAATTATTTCAGTTTTTATAAAATCTTACCTGGTCAAAGAAAAGAAAAAAAATCTCTGACCAAGAAGAAATGTTGTACCAGTAAATACCTTCCTTGTAAACACCTTTTCTTTCTATATATGCACATCCTCTTGTTTTCGTTCGTTCACAATTTAGCAAACCAGAAAAAATAATATAAGCATCAATATTTTTACAAGCTTAAACATCATTCAACTAAACAAAAACAGGAAGGTTTAAAGGAAGATCAAAACTATAGCTTTTAAAAACAGTACTGCTCTCTGTTCAAACATATTTCAGGTGAGTAAACAAAATTTTTAAAGACTTAAGTTTAATTAAATCTATGTGTATGATTCATTGATAATATTATGCTTGCATTTGTATTTTGTTTATATAGCTCTGTTTTTATATATAAGTGATCTGTGTAAATTTATTTTACCTGTCTTCTCTTTTTGTAGTTACAGAGTTGAATATTTAATCAAAATTCAAAATATTATCATCAAATCTTTGTTAGGCTTAAAGTTTCAAACAGACAAGTTTGTTTAAACTTAAATTATGACCTAGAATTTGTTTTAAGCTTGATAGTGAAGTATTGACTTTGTAAATTCAGTTTTACAGTGAAAAGATGAACATATGAAAAATTCAAATATTTTAAAACATCGATTCGATTTTATAACTTGAATCAACATTCAAAGACAGGATTTTTAAAACTAAATGGTGATTTTTAGTTGAGTATGCAAGGAGCAGTTCGTAGTTGAACAGAAAATGCTTTTTAATAAATTTCTGTTAATCGAACAAATACTGGATATTGTAACTTTACACGAAGCTAGATTGGCTAACGACGAAGTTGGGAAAAATGGTGGCGAGCGTTCCAGTTCGTCGTAGCGACGGCGGGAGGCAAATTTAGTTGCTAACCCTAGTTTTTTTGAGACTTGAAAGAATGGTCGCTGTGGAACCTCTGATGCATCAAGCTGTAAGTAAATTTAGGTAGTGATTGTGTGGAGGCGAGGGGTGTCGTAGCCGGAGTTTCGAGGTCTCCATTGATCAGTGTGAGTGAGGCGAAGCGTTTTGCTGGGTGGAATCAGTTCTTACATTTCGAACGAAAGGCCAAATTTTGATCTCGAGTTTCTGGCATCGAATTGAACTTTGCAATCGAGTGTAGTGTTGATACATGACTTGCTGGAGGACGCGTGGTTCACCGAAGCGTCGGCGAAGCGCCATGCACGTGCACGGTCTCGATATGGTGTCAGAAACTTTAAGTGGTGAATGACTCAGGTGGATGCTTGAGGGAATGGAAGGTTTTCCTCGAGTTAGACCTGAGTGTGTGAGCGTGCATCTCAGTTTGTTGAAGTTTAAATTAAAACTTAAAGTAAAAAAAGGGAGAAGAAAAGTATGAGAAGAAGAAAGAGAGAAGGTGTCGGGGAAAATGGAAGGGAACTCGAGTGTTTACTCGACTAAACATGGGGATTACTCGGGTTTGATTCCCAAACCTGCAGTATAATAAAAGGCAAGTTAAGCAAATTATTTAAAAAAATTTAAGTAGTGATGACTAATTAACGTTTGACAATTTTAAGTTAAGACTTTATTACAAGTTTTAATTATTTAGGTGAATACTTAAATTTTTTTTTAAAATCCAATTAATACTCTAAATAAGTAGTTAATGTAAGGTAAGTTTTAAATTTAATTAAAATTAAAGCTTTTAACTTAGTAATAATTTGATTTCAAAGTTACTGAGGAAGTTTTTAAAATGTTAATTAAAATAAATAATTATTACTAATTTATTGTTTGAAAGGTAATTAAGAATGATTAATTAATTTATAATTGTAATTAACTAAGTGATTAGAGATTAATCAATTCGTAATTAAAGATTGGTTAATTAATAATTAAGTGTTTAATTAATTTGTAATTAAGAATTGTAAATTAGCTAATTAAGGTTAATTAATAAATAAATAGTAGTTAATTAGTTAAGTAATTAATTAAGGATTAATGATTAATTAATTAGTAATTAATGATTAATTAATTAATAATTAAGGAGTAATGAATTTAGTAATTAAGGTCTAATAAATTGATTAGAAGTGATTTATTAATAAAATGATTTGATTTGAATAATTAATTGACTGATGATTAATTTAGCAGGATTAGCAATTAATTCTTAAGTAATTAAATCAATTTAAGATAATTAAATTAATTATACTACGGATTAAAGATGCTTGTTTATGGATGCTTGTATAAGTAGAATATCTAGATTTGTGATATCTATTTGGTGATATTCTGTGATACTTTGTGATATATTCTGGATATATCTGTGATGACTGTATATGATTTATCTGTGATAAATCCTATGTGAATTCAAAGTGTTGAATTAAATTGTTTAAACTATTAAACAACTTGACCTTTAAAATGGCGTTTGGATTTTGATGAGACCGGGATCGGATGTCAATTTGATTATCCGAAAACCACATCGATCCAAATTAAATGTTAAGTCGTGACATCTCCAAGTGAAGATCGAGATGGTGTTTCAGAGTGGAAGGGTTATCGTCGTTAATTCTGAGGGTGGTTCCAAAATGAGTGTAACGAGATAATGCCTTCTGTTTCGTTCGAACCCGGAATGAACTTGTATGGATTGAATGCTTTCAGAACATCGTCAAGTGGACGATGAGCATTCTAAGGGATGTATTCTCTAAAGGTAATTGCATCCTCAAGCCTCATCAACTAGGAATGGCTAAAACAGGGGAGATGCAGTAAGGTTAGGTTGGTAACACCCAAGCAGGACGAGGTATACCCCTGTCTAGACGTCCCTTTATTTCGGCCGTGTGGGCAGTTGTTGGCCACAACTGCAGGGTTATCTTGTTCGAAACTGTTCAGTAAGGAATGGTTTCCAGCCTTGTGTTGTAGGGGGTCGGGAGTGATCCTCGGTACGGTGATCTAGGCCCCGTAATGTGACGGGCGGTGCCCCTGGCATTGATGGAAACCCATTTTCCCTACGAGACCCTACGGTTTTGATTTGTATTACCCACTTTTGTGGCTAGTAGCTAGAATTTAATTAATGTAACAATTTCGGCTATTTTCTATTTACTTGAAAAACCCTAGACACTATTATAATATCACTGGATTTCCTATAAAATGTTTTGGTTAGCGTAAGGTAAAAACTTACCCGCGCTTATGTGTGGGAAGTCTTACGTGATACCTTTATTTTCAAATGTTTTTCAAAGTTAAACAACTTTAACCCGTTAACTCACACCAGACCCATGTCTGACCCGGAGTTTATTTTGTTTTTCATAAACTCCTGGGCACTCAAATTTTTATGAGTAGCCAAGTGATAGGTTTTGGATTGTTGGAGTCTAGAGAAGCTTGGAGCAGGAGTCCAGACGTATATATCTATCTATCTAGTTCCACTGTGTTAGTTGATGTATGTTGTATTTTGGTATGTATGTAATAGCAGACATATGTGACTGTATTGTTTGTATGATGTTGTGTAACTCTGATATATGTAAAACTATATAATATTTATGCGATGTATTATATTTTGTTCCGTTTCCGCTGTGAGATTCTGATGTTGTTATTCTTTCTTTCTATCTTTTCTATTTCTATCTCTTTCTTTTCTTATTGATGATACGTCTTTCTGTGGTTAGAAAAACGGATCGTCTCAGCTTCATTGTTAACAAAACTATAGTTTAAGTTTGAAATTAAAGATTGCTGTTAAGTGTATGAAGTATTTTTTCAATATGCTAATCAGTAGCCTATGGAAATTTAGTAGTCATATATTTGGCACTAAAAGCCGATGAGCATATTGATTATCTATTTATGAGATCTAGAATTAGAGTGTTTTAACTAAGGCAAGGTCAGGTGTAACTAGTGCCCTGACTTACCTGGCTTCATTTTTAGGCGAGGCATAGAGTAAGTTGAGATATCGGGAACATAACAAGTTTAGGGGATTCGATTTTATAAATGACATTTATAATTTATAGTGGTATAGAAAGTATTATTTTCATACTTAACACCAAATTCCGAGATAGGAAACTCATCTATATCTGTGAGAGTTTATGAATGTACGTCAAGACAAGGATAATACGCTAACTTGTCCAACTACATTGTTAATCAAGGATAATACAGTTTGAAATTGGAAAGTGGTGGTAAGTATATTTGGTCTAATTTTTGTATGATCAATTTACTTAAACCAAAAGTTTTTGTATTATCATTATCAACATTGTTAAATGATATTTGTCTTAACCCTATTAAGCATATTTTTGGTAATGAAATCTATCGTAAGATTTTGTGAGTTATATTGATGAGATAAGCATATGCATACTTTTTTGAGAATTGAAAAGAGTATAAATGTTTATGTATATCTTTTGTGAAGGTATTTTAATATTAGTATTTACAAAATGGTTTAACTAATGAAAGGATTAATTAAAGAGGCTTAGTGAATGCTTAAGTGCTTAATCATGCTTGGTTTCCATATAAAAGTAAATCTCTAATTGGTTGTATATGATACAAATGTGTACAATTATATTCAGTTAAACATAAATTAAATAAAATACTATTCATTATTTGTAAATTTAAACAAAATAAAAGATTTTATTTAAATTAAATTTAGAAATATTCAAAATAAATCATAATTTATAGGCCCAATAAAGATCCAGTAGGTTAAAAATTCTTGAAATTCACCCATAATTTTCCTTGCGGGTTGATCCAGTTTCAACAATGATATCAGACCCAATAGCCTATGCGGTTTAATTAATCATGTTAGAGTTAACTAATTAAACCTTACCCATATTGTATAGGGTGTAGAAAAGTAGTGTCTAGGATTAGGTTTGGATAAATCAAGTACTTTGCCCTACCCGCTCCTAACCTAGCCCAATATGATGAGATAACCTAAAAGATTATCCTTAGCGGAAAAGTCCCAATTTGGCTTGGGCCTTGGGCTAATTTCAAAATTGTTTTGAAATTATAAAAAAAAATTAAATTTAAAAAATTAAATTTAAAATATGAAATATGTTATAAACAATATAATATAAAATTTCAAATTATTTTTAAAACCAAAAATATAAGATC
Source organism: Allium cepa (assembly GCA_030765085.1). Taxonomy (NCBI): domain Eukaryota; kingdom Viridiplantae; phylum Streptophyta; class Magnoliopsida; order Asparagales; family Amaryllidaceae; genus Allium; species Allium cepa. The sequence goes on from CM060931.1 coordinate 236,874,346, forward strand.
CTAAATTTAAAAGTTAAATTTAAATTATAATATATATATTATAAGTTTTATAATATTATGAAAATTTTCAAAATGGTTGAAAATAAATATAAATTAATTAAAAATTTATAAAATTTATTAATAAGATTAGTAAAATATATTAAATAAGTTAACTAATTAATAAATGTATACATATATTATATATTATGATATATGTTATATTATTTTAAAATGTTTAAAATAACATACGTATACATGTATGTATATGAATTGGAATTTGAAATTAATATAACTCAATTAAAATTATTTAGTTAAATAAATGAATTAAAGGTTAGTTCATTAAGTAGATAAGCTAAAAGTTAATTAATTAAATGAATATACACATGTATAAGATATATGTGTAATACTATAAAGGTTATAGTATGTAATAAATGTTTAATTTAAATGTTATATTAAAATAATACAAAACTAATTAAAATTAGTTAAATAATATGAAATTAATACAATGTTATACATAAGACTATTATATAAGTAATATAAAATATAAAAGTTACGTAATAATAAAACTTATATAATATGAATGTATAAACTAAATATGGAATATTAATGATAAAGAGATTTAAGGAATAAATACATATGTATTGTATGTATATCTTGATTTGAGATGTCTTTGACACTTGAATCACGAGAGTATACCATAGGAAATACATATTCCATAAGTTAATATCACTCGATATAATATATATTGAACATTATGAATCTTTATTATATGTTGTCCTCTACCATGTATACATTAATACATTACTTGTACACTCCTTAGTTGTTGAGAAAACTCAAGCTAGAGATGTTATATGTAGTATTATTAATATATTGAATAGATAAGGTAAGATAACTATATGTATTTGTTGAGCAAACTCAATTTACATATACTATACTTAAGCCATCGCGATATAATAGGTATGAGTGAACAATCTCTTTTGGTTTATTGAGCAAACTCAAGGTCGAAATGCGATTAGGAACTAGGAACCATGGGTTGGGAGTTGTATGTGATACAACCGATGAGGACTTATCCATCATCCATGGAGCTATGACTTGTTGAGCAAACTCAAGATCAGAATCTCAAGATGGATGAGTCCTAACAACCACTGATAAAGTTTAAAGTCTTCTATGTTTCGCTTAGGGTTTGGTGAAATATAAAAAACTATGGGGAGCCTTACTAGAAAAACGAAACGATAACATTTAAACTTTCTAATATTGTTAGAACATATGCTATATAATGTTATAACAATCAACACTGATAAATTTATGCATTTAATATAATTGACAAAACCTTTATCAATTAAAATATACAAATGAAGTAAACTGATGGGTGACAAATAGAAATATAATATACTTATTATTAAATACTTCTTACATGTTAATGTTTTCTATACCTAAGCAAGTGCCTAATTTAACACTACTTATACGTTGGTAATTTGGTCGCTTATGTAATTGTTTGGTCGAGCCCACGCATTACATTCTATGTGTTCCAAGATCAAAAGCAATACAAGACTACAGATAGTTGGTCCATATAAAATTGCGTAATAATGTTATGTGGTGAACGGTCAAAGTTTGTATCGTATAATATTTCGATGAAATTAGTTTATCCGATAAACCAAATAAATTATAGTGCGAGATCAAATATTCAATTTGATTGACTACAAAAGGATCATACTGTATTAAATTTAACACTAGACCAAAATTGAAATATACCTTAGACAACTCAATCGTTGAAATGTTAGTTCGATTAGATTACATAAAATGCAACATATTTAATATCCATAAATGTTGAGCATAATCGAGTGTGCTTTAGTAAAGAGTTTGTTATGGTATTGCAGTAGTTTTTCTTCTGAATGATTTGACCATTTAGAAAGGAAATCGAATGTACAAGAGTAGATGTGGTCTAAGGCACAATTGGGATGAAAAGAGTGAATAGTCACTTCTGCTTCATAAAGAAACATCAGAAACAAGAATTGTAATAATAATCGATACTTAATATTGGAATAAGAAATATGATTTCTATTTTGAAATGTATTTTCATATAGAAAATTGTTTACTATGAGATTTATTTCTTTGAGTTAAAGATATTTGATCAAAGAACTCTCCATTGTAAACTAGTTGCAGTATATGAAATAAATAAACTACATTATGGACCTCTGTGTTTAGTACGCTATTATAGTAATGGCAGAAAAAGTGGGAGCATGTTATATAACACTTATTGATTGCACATATTATGGATATTGTTCCCGTAGAACATGTGAAACATTATTTATAAAATAATGACCATTTTTAGTGTCGACTAAAAATAGACACAGCTATATTTCAATGTAAAAATTATGAATATTGATTATGAAATAAAACTATAATGTGATATTTGTTTTCACAACAAAAGTGATGTATTGTAATATACAAAAGTATCTAATATTATTTATTGTTATTTTGGAATTATAGATTAAACCATAGTTCGAGAAATAATTTTATTACATGATTATGAATTATAGATAATGGTTAATTATATCTCAAATGATAAAGTGCTATGCAATCATTTAGTGGGAACATCATAAGAGTTAATGAACTCTTTGGATTGATGCATATAGATGTATGCAATCGTAGGTCTATTAATTCCAAAATGGTTTCACATACTTCATCATATTCACCGATGATTTATCATTAACATGGCCATGTGTATTTGATACATATATGGTATGTTTATGTAAAATCATAAAATATACAACAGAAGTAAATAATGTAAAATGAGATAGGACTGATTTGATTTGATCAAATGGGTGACGATATTGTAAAAGGTTTTGAAAGTATTTAAAAATGAATAAAGATTCATTCTCAAAAGTGATTTATCCATGTAATACATAATGATGTATTGATAAAGAGTAATCGAACTTTTTGGACAAAGTATGGTTAATTGTGGGTGAAGTTAAGTTAATGTCTTTCTATAAGGCCATGAACTCAAGAGTAGTACATAGGTTAATGTTATTTCATTTAAACAGTTTAAAAATCATACAAGATAAGAGATTATAAGAAACCCCAACATATCTTAAGCTAAGGAGTTGGCAGGTTCTGCAAGTCAAAAGTCTGCATGTAACAATTGTTCGTGAGGGATCATGTATGACTCCCTAAAAGGAGTTAGAAAAGATTGTCATTGGACAACATATTTATGTTTTGAACACAAATATGTAAATAAAAACCAAATCAGTTCTATAAGTAAGGAAACTCATAAAATTTTTGTGAATGCTTATTCCATTGCATTGAGAAACGGTTGTTGTTTCAAGAAGTACCAACTGCATAGTGAAGGAATTTTTTAAGAAATTATTGGTAGTAAAATGGAATTGGCTATGATCTAAAGATAAAAATGATTATGTGAGATGACAGGTAATTAACCTAACCTAAATGAACACATCACATTAGAGTGTCCAATAAGTTTTCTCACATATTGAAGAGAAACTATGAGTTTCTCATCAATGTCAAGAATAGATAATCCTCGGTTGTAAATTAAGCCATTAGGGGCGTTCTATGATATGGTATGATGTGCAAATCCAAAGGGATCCCAAGTACATTATTAAAATACCGTTTTGATAGTCGTATCCGAAGGGATGTGATCCATCAACCATGATTGTGTCTTTAAGAGACTAATGCAGTTGGAATATAATAAGCAATGTTGATAAGAATAACCTCATAAATTTCAATTGTTGAAATTAGCATAGTAGACTTGTTATTCAACATAATCAGATTACTTTAGATTTACTCATAAAATTATTGCCTAGTATGACTTTAGGTTTGGTGTATATAGGTTGAAACATAAAGTTCTAAATATAGATTTAGACTAAATTGTTTGCACATACAACCAAAGTGTCTCGAAGTCAATGGGAGCAATATTGAGTTTGTGGGATTCTAGATATGATCCAAAGAATGATAGAAAGTATCATTTTATAAGAATCAAAATCAAACAAACATTTTGATAGAAATATCAAATAGTTTGATTGTGAATCAAAACATAGAGGAGTCATTTCCTCATAAGTAAGAAAATTAAAAGGTACATACATAGGTATAGAAAACACTAATGATTTTTAATGATATACGTTTGTTAAAATCAGCATTAGTTGTTTTAATACTCGACTTTTATAAATGATGAATTTTATAGCAAGTATAAAAGATGTTAGGAATGTCCCAAATGATATGCAAGAGAACCTTATTAAAATGTTTAACACAGAACATGTAAGATGAATTCCTTATGCACTGGTAATATGAATTATCATACATGTTGTGTTATCTACGATATCGTGATTTGTTTATATATTGAAACATGAAGCAAATATCAAATCTAAATTGATATCACTAATGGTAGTTTGGAGTGTTCTTATGTATTCACGAAATACTAGGGAATTTTTTGCAGAAATAACAAACTCCTTATGATGGGGTGTATGGACTCAAAATACATAAGTGATACTAAGTATATATGTCAATAATAAATTCAAGTAAAGAATCTTTAAGCTGGAAATGTTCCAAATAGAAGAGATTAATTTATTGACTTGAATAGTGCCATAATAAAAACAATGCATATGTAGAATAAGTGCACAAATTTATAACTGAACTGAGGGTAATTCCAAATGTTGAGAATCCCGATAACATTATTATATGGTAACAATGTCATGATATAGTTCATAATAGAACATAGAACTAACTAGAAGTCGAGATACATACTCCAAATTATCCTACAAGATAAATGTTGTAATCAGCATTAGAGAGAGTTGGTTGGCAGAATAGACAATTGAAACATAATAGCATATCCGTTCACTGAGTGACTAACTTAATTAGTTTAGAAAAAACTTATTGGAAAAGTTGGCATAAGATTCCTTAATTGACCCAAGTGCAAGTGAGAGATTGATAGAGTTAGGGGTATATCCTAAGGGCAATTATGTAATCTTTACATATACCTAACTCGATAATTAATCTTATTCAAAAAAGGTGCTTTCTCTCTATTACGTACTTGATATAATGTGTTATATTAATTAACTAATATAATTAAAAGTATATTTAATATAAAATCCATAAATGGTACATTTTGTGATAGTAATTACAGAGTGTTATAACCGTGAGTAATTTATCACAATGATAATGAATGTACTATATTAAATGTTCCTAGTCAAGATGCATTGAGACTGAATATTGGTGCATCCGTTGAGACTAGAGTATGTAACGTTCTTCAAATGTTGGGCAGTGTATTACCCATGGCTGTTGGGGGTACTCAAAGGTTACATACTGATAGTTAATGGATAACTATGGAATGACCCACCCGATGGTTTTTTGTTGGTTAATATAACTAAGGTCAAAAAGAAAATATCGACATGATGATTTACACAATTCTCTAGACTTGAGAATACTATGGATCTTCAATATGAAAGCTCCACTTTGATTATAGTCAAATCATGGCATGGTTTCTGTCGAGTGCCTATAGTTTGGTCGAGTGGAAGTATTGGAAGTGAATCCCTATTCAAGAGAAGATTCATCTTCTTAATTATACGAGATTAGTATCGCGGTCAACTCAATTCAACTCAAAGTCAAAATCTTTGACCAGAGCATATCAGTTAATAATAATTGTTATTATTGAACCAAGGACTTTGTGTTTAAAATATAGAGTTGAATATGGATGATATTGAAATTTTGTACCAAAATTCATAAGTCCAAAATGATATAGTTTTGACGAAGATAATTGGTGTAAAATAAATGTCACAACACTTAATAATGTAAAATTGGATTTTACCAAACTAAGTAAGAGATAAAATTTGGCCAAAATGTCACATCACCTGCTAAGTGACGCGTGAACGTTAACATTCAGATAGTTTGATGTTAATCGCTGGCCAAATTTACACCTGATAAATCAAACAACTGATATGATGAATTCTCTTTAGATCGAATGATTTAATTAGTTTATAGTTATTATAAATTAATTAAATTAATCACTATTTATAAAATATTTATTGTGAAATTTTGAATATGAATTGAGAAATAAATATTATCACATTTATTTATAATAGTTATAAATATATCGATTGATATACGATATCGACAAGAAACTAAATTAGATTGAATTAGTAATATTTATTTGGACCTAAATGGGCTATTAGCCGATGATGTACATTGAATTATTTCGGCTGCAATAGGATGTAAGGAGGCTATTAAAAGACGGGAAAGGGTTTTCTAGATGGATGGCTTTGGTTTAGGAAGAATGGGTAAGAGATTTGATTCACCTTTTCTGTATATTCCCTCTACCATAAAAGAACTCATAGCCCTAATGCATAATGTTCACTACTACAAAACATGCCATTTGCATCGGTTGTTTACCCCCTTTTGCATCAGTTCAACAACCGATGCATATGCAGCCGATGCAACAGGCTTAACACTTTTGCATCAGTTCTGAAACCGATGCAAAAAGGTCCTTTTTGCATCAGTTGTTACTAACAACTGATGCAAAATACGGTTGCAACAAAGAAACATGTTGCATCGGTTGTAATGAAAACCGATGCAACAAAGGAACTTGTTGCATAGGTTGTTGTTGGAAACTGATTCAAACTAATCCCTCTATTATTGATTATAACAAAAATTATTGCATGCAATATTACAATCATTCAAAATTAAATTTGATGGCAAATACAAACTGAATAACATAATACCAAAATAAACATATATCAATTAAGTGTTAATAATCTATACAAAATAATGGTTCATACATTCATTTTTGCATCCACCCAATCCCCTCTGACAGTATTCACCACATTCCCATCTCCATTCACAATAGCAGACTCGACCATACACAAAAACAGTCTGCATACATCTTCATCACTTCACAAAAACAAACAAAACCACCACTTAGTTTACTGCTCACATCATCACTGCTTTGTAAACATCCATCACTACCTAATACATCAATTCTTCAACCTCCCGCATCATTTCCACTTGAAGTTTGGGGCTTGGATGAAAGTTCTTCCTTGTATATTCGTATCATCTTCTCTCATTCTTGCGGCGTAATCTGCAATATTGAAGCGCACAGGATTGTTTCCTCCAAATGCATTTTCCAGTTCATCCATGTCGAAAAGATCTTCCATGGTTTTTCTCGAGTTATGGTCATCACTATACACAAATTTCACCTTTCGGTAAGTCTTTGGTTCTAGAAAAGGGCTAATTAGCTGCAAAATGCACTAAATTTCAACAATGTGCACTAAATTCCCACTTTTATCATCTTGAAACATTTGTTATAAAATGGAGAAAAGATTCATATCTGATAACTGGCACGAACATACCTCTACACACAGCTTAAGCAACAAAGCAGATCTTTTGAGGACAATGAAATTCTTGCGACCCAAATACGATGTATATTACGGTAGTAGTGATATCAAAACAGGCCATGATTCCTTTCACATTGTTCCCTCTTCTGCAAACTATCTTGATTAAACAATTTCTTTGTGTTGAAATGTATTTTCTATGGTGAAGTCACCTGCACTATAAATGAATTAAATGTAGGATATGTTTCAAACAATTGAATTTCAATCAACTTGAATAAATGAAATTCAGGTTATGAGTTTAAGTTATATATAGAACTTGGCTTGTAAGGGAGATGATTAAGATAATGTAGAATCGCCGACAAATTGTATTATTACATTTCAAAAGTCCTTTCAAAATCTCAGTAATTGTAATACTAGTTTAAATTTTTATGCAGTAATACTAGTTTGTTTTTATTTAGCCTATTCATCATTTCTTTAGAGTTTTTGAACATTTTAACACGTTGAAACTCAGATTATCAAGGAGACAACGACCCAGATGACCAAGGCCTTATAATCACTTTGGCAAGTCCATAAATATTTAGGTATTCAAAGTTAAAAGTGTTATATTTGGTTCTGATATTAACTATAATAGTATCAACACCCCTCTTGATTTCAAGAGGTTGCTGCTACTGCATCAACCATATCAAACATTTTATATCACAGGTTATCTATATTATTTTTGAGGACCTAACATCTTAGAGCAGTTTATTAAAACATGTTGGAAGCATCTCTAACTTAATCCATCATCCAATCCTTTTTTACGTACTTGTAGATGCAAACCCAAACTTCATCTCATCATCATATGATCAAGCAAAAAAAAATCAAGAATTACATACCTGCAGATGCAGCACCAACACTATCATTCATAGAATCTTTAGGATGAAGAACTATCCTACTCGAAACGTTAACGTTTTTCGCATAATAATCATCTAATGCCAACGAAATGCTTGCCCAGTTTCTCTTCCCAACATCACTTTCAAAATCTTGAACAACTCCAATATTAACAACACTATTTTTCTGGGGTAACCCTATTCTGCCATGGAGCAGAACAGCGAAGAAGAATAATGAACAGAATATGAATGCTGCTCTCGCTATTCAGACCTTTAATCGAATTGCGCTACATACATAAAACTTTAGTAAGTTATTTATTAACTGTTAAGAAACTGCTACATACATAATCCATGTGTGCATTCATCAACAAGTTGACATTGACTTTGGATGCCAAGTATATATTTAGGGAATTTCATCCTTGAAAAGTAATTGTTGCAAACGCTAATGTAAAACTTAGAAAAAGCATCGGATGATATTTGCGTTTTGTTTTTTTAGATTGATCAATGATATTTCAATTCGTATCCCTGGTTCGATAAAGCATATGCGAAACGGAGAAATTAAATACATGAATTAAGTATAAAATATGCAATTTTGCATTGTAAAAACCATAAATTTTGTAATAGATTAAATATTCTCCCAAAGAAAATCAGAAAAACCATGTTAACCATGTAAATCATTTTCCATGCAGTATACCAAGTATTTTATTTGACCTATAGTTGAGTTCGTGTTCTGCAATTCAAGGAATACTTTATCAACGACATATACACAAAGGCCTAATTTCTAGTAACAAACTGAGTTCATGTAACATAACGCTGTAGTTTCTGATTTATCTGAATACAAAATAATCTAGAATATACAGAACCTGGCACCCTGGTCGCATGACGAGGACGCTTCTCCCTTGTTTATCAAAATAGTTTGCTCTGTAAATTTTACCAGTCTCAGCTTCATGGGTCACTTCATCCTGACAAGGACACCGCTGGATATTAATACCAAGTATATATAAAAGTGGGAACATAACACGGTTTAACATGAAAATTGACCAGGATTAAACATTATCAAATGGTTGTCATATTGCATGCAGTGGATTTGGTCATTGCATTATAAAACTTTAGCTTACTGCAGTGCCTCAGTCCTCCTTCAGAAGAAACAACACTAATAAGCCTAAAGTTTTGTGATACCATATATAACCTTATTGAAAATTTTAAATTCCTACCTCAACATTCATATAGAAATATCATTATTGACTACTAGATCAGCATATACAGTACATATCATGAACACAGTGATGTGTGTGTGTTTAGACACACATGTATGTATGTGTATATGTGTGTGTATCATGAAAAAACATAATGAACACAAAGACCAGTGACAACACTAAGATCGTCTAGACCAGTCAATACATTTATGCCTTAATTACTCAAAGGTAAACTGCCTACCTTCAACCTTACGATACAAAATATCATAATTTACTCTTAGCTCTTATCATTGTTTCATGGCATACAACTTGCCTTTTATATGCAACCCAGTTAGGCGATAGACAAAAAGACACTAAATTTTGTGCAGCAGTTGCTAACATGCTTAGATTCAGAAGTGATTTTTTTTAAAGACTTTGTAGATCCAATACAAAATTAATATGACGTAAATACATCAACTCATCCAATTAACATGCTAACATTCTTAGATTCAAAAGTGATATTGACCAACTTTAAAAACAAAACGTAAATATATCAACTCATAGATATTATCAAACTGAACAGTAGAGATAAAAGAACTTAACAATTTGGTTTACATATTCAACCCAAAATCAATCCACAAAAACAATCAGTTGTTTGTGACCCACCATGTATTACAATAACATGAAGAACAGTTCACAGCATGCATAGAAGAAATGTTATAGACATTTATACAAATGATTTTATCTACATGCTTAAATATATGATCACTTATATGTACAAGAATTCAGGATATACTAACCCATCAGATATCTTCTGGATTGTATTTAATACGCCACTTAAGAGTCGTTTTCAGCATTTTAGTTGCTTTCTTAACGTTCCAGTTCCTAGCACATAAATACCTTCTGATAGATGGATCTGAACAATAAAGGGATAATTTTGGTGGAAGTTGTCCTAACAATGCTCTCACTTGGTCAATCTGAAGTTCATTAGGGAAATAATTATTCACTAGTTATACAATAAGTATTACTTTCTTACTAAACTTTAGCAACCTTGAGTTTTTTATCCTCTGAAAGTGATTGATTTTCTGAACCATTTGATACAAGGATGTGTGTGATGAATATCAACCAGATGAAGTGCCTGCTATTCCCTGCAAGATATGCGTTACCAGAGCTACATCCCCAGATTTGTTTGAGATTCCTGGATTTAAGGATTTTGGCAAGGATGTGATTACGGCCGAAGATGCTGCAGATGGCGTTGTAGTCAATACATTCAAAGGGCTTGAACTTGAGTTCATAGAACATTGTTGAGTTGGTGTATCTTCTTCTCTTTATGAGGTGGATGATGAAGATGAAGATGGATATACAGTTGGTGTATCTTCTTGAGTTTAACATTACTGCTGCTGTAGGCATTCCCTGCTTTAGTTCAAAAACTGAAAATTCTAAGTAGAATAATATATTTATAAAGCTGGAGGATTAATGAATATTCATTGCATCTTTTTTCTCCCTATGTCGTGATTTCTGAGTCTAGAGGAGGATTGGGCAGAATTGTTTTCTCCCTTGTCCTGTAAAGTTTTCTTCATTGCAGCCTGTTACATAACAAGTTTCATTTTTCTTGTAGATTGATATATTTCTCAATCACAATTTTGCTGTTGCGATCCTCTATATTCCTGTTTAGTTTTACAACTTATATCTACAAATATTCATCACATTTTATAATAAAATAATGATGAATGCACCATGTTTTTGTAAATTATTTAGTAGAGGTAAGGTAAATTATTTCACTCATTGCCTTAATCGAAATTGATACTTTGGTCATTTCATATTTTATTGCGGGCCTTTTCCTAAATTCTTCGAATCCGAGCCATAGCCTGATTGATGGCTTGTACACTGATAATCTGATACACGTTGGAATTGATGGCTGATTTATATCGTTTATGTCTTGCCTCTTCAAAGTCAGAGGTGCTATACTTGTTTACAAATTAATTATCGGAAAAAGGTTTGGCTAGGTGTGCAAGATAAAGTAAGAATACCAAGTTAGTTGAATAAAAAAAAAGCACTTATCAAAGTTTACAGGTGTTGATCCACATCTACAAGAGAGGTTTAAATAAACCCGGATACCAAATTTGAAATAAATGAAAAGACTATTTATTTATTCACAAAACTAAGAGGATGATGATGATTCACAATGTCATGCCCACTTTGACATGTAGTAAACAATAAAAAAGGGTAAGGGATACATATAAAAGGTTATACCTGCTTAGAACTCTATCATATGAAATAAACGAATGAAATACAATTGCCTTATAAAGAATCCCTGAAAATAGGGAATTCATTTGCCTTCGACTTTTATTTATTAGTAATCCTTGTTTTGATGCCACCTGCAGTAGTTATAAGTGGATCAACGTAATTTTAATTGTAGAAAAATTATACTGATGTTAAAAGTTACCATCTACTTCCTCGGATATGACTTCCTTCACCATATCAGCAGCAACATTATACTCATAATATCTGCAGCGAGTATAGCATTTTATATCATTGAGAAGCAAAACAATTCAACTTATATCATGTACAAAAAATATTTAAAAAGCTCAAAATAAAATGATCCGTATATCAGCATAATATCTGAGTACAATTGGATTTACAAACTCAGATATGCACATACACCAAGATACTAACAATAGATAAAGGACTAGATTTGAGTTGGGATTTCATTGGGCTATAGCCGAGAACAAAATATTGAAATTTGGTTATAATTATTCTCAGTATAAACTTTTATATTGCATCATAGCAAATCAGTTAACCAATTTTGCCGTACAGCAGGAACAACTTGGTGTAGTAGAAATTTCTAGCTCTACTGTTAACAAGTAATAATTGCATAGTATTCTTTTATCATATTACCCCAACACATCATAAATATATTACACCGAGTAATCAATATTTAGATATGACAGGCCATGTGAATAAGATTAGAGTTGAAAATAGTATAAATGAAACTTTCCCTCTTACCTGTTAGAATAAATCACTTCAAGTTCTTCGGTTGTGCTTTTGTAGCATCAATTAGTACAGAAACAATTTCATTTTTCTGGGTGCTAGCCATGAGTAAGTCGTATTCAGTGAGAATGATAATCGCAAATAAATTATCATTTAGCTTGCTCATACACACTCTATCAACAGCTGCTATTCTCCTTTTTAGTGAATCGGTCTCGGGATCAACCAGGTAGATGTCGAAATCAGTAACCAACAAAATATAGTACGTATCTTTAGGGATTGGCCGTGAATCGTCTTCGTATGCCATCAACAGAGCGTACAATTTTGCGATTAGAGCTTATTCGTCTCAGCAATAGGGGTCACCAGCAAGGTTGTAGCAAAATTTTAGCTTGAAGACTAATAGCAGACGTTAATTAGCAGAAAAAACCCATTTTAGCATCTCGTTTAATTTGTTGAAGAAGAAAAGAAGTAAAAAATAAATTTTGTGGCATCGAGGATTCTGAGGAGGAGAAGAATTTTTTTTTCCGCAGTGGGTTATGGAGGAGGAAGGAGCACATTTGCCCAAAGTAGTAACTTTGGAGCCAATTTTTCATTATTTTCCACCTAAATTTCATATTGCCATCAAATGTAGTTGCATCGGTTGACTTTAAAACCGATGCGACTAAAGCTATTTGCATCGGTTGTTGGTGAGAACTGATGCAAATTTGATATTTTTTATTACCTATTGCTTTTCACGTACCAATTGCATCAGTTATTAAGATAGAACTGATGCAAATAGTTCTATTTGCATCAGTTTTTACTTCAACAGATGCAAATGAGGCGAAGCAATATGCACTTTTTGTACTAGTGGTTGTTTATCCATTATCATCTCTTTACAGGTTGATCTCACTTACAAAACTCTACCAAAGATCATTTCAAATCAATTTAAAAGCAATAACTATTAGATAGCCAACGGTCTACAATTCAAAGGCTGGCAGTCTACTAATTTAAGAAGAGGAGGGATATTAATCATAGCAAGGTGTACTTTAAGGCTTAGGTTTTGGTATGTTTATTATTTCATATATAACTTATAATTCATGTATAGCATTCCATTGTTTATTTATACATATCATAATTATATTGTTGGTTATGTGAGATTTCTATACATATTAATGTTCTCACATAGTAAATGATTATGTGCATGTATGCATAGTAAATTTTTTTGTTTTTTTATTTGCATCTGATGTATACATGGCCAGAATAATTTATTATAATTTATATAAATTTATTAATTAATTATATTTTTATTAATATGTCATATTATATAATTAAATGACCTATAGTTAATTATGCCATCATATCATGTTAAAAATTGACATTATATTTTTTATATGCAAATTTATAACAAACATAATTATAGGTAACAACAAAATATTTTTAATAAAATTGTGGTCCTGATGGACTCAATGTCCACATCTTCACCTGGAATGTGATAAACCGTGACTTTTGTAAGGCTATACACAACTTCTTTGACAAATTCATGCTTCTTGATGAAGTCAATACTACCAATATTTCACTAATCCTTAAGTCCTCCTCTGCATCTTCTGTTTCCTCTTTCAGACCAATCTCTTGTTGCAATGTGGTCTACAAATGCATCTCTAAAATTCTTGCTTCAAAACTTGTTGTTGTCTTACCTTCTCCCATCTCTTCTAACCAAGCAGCCTTTATGCCAAGGAGGAGTATCTTAGATATTGTACTGCTTGCTTAAGAATTGTTGAAATGTTATGGTAGAACCAATTCCTCCACTGCAGCAGCACTTAAAATTGACATCTCTAGAGCTTATGATATATTCATTGGCCTGCCACTGTTAGAACCATGGCAAAAAAGGATTCCTAAGGTCTTTATGGCCTGGGTTTACACGTGTATTTCATCTCCTTCCTTCTCTGTTATAATGAACAGTAGGCTAGTGGATTTTTTCAAGAGTAAGAAAGGAATTCGCCAGGGAGATCCTATTTCTTCTTATATATTCATTATGATTATGGAAGTTTTCTCTTCATTGTTGCCAAAGAAATTCTCTGATAAGCGTGTTAAATTCCATCCCAAGCATAGCCATATGCAAATTTCCTCCATTATGTTTGCAGATAAAGTTCTTTTATCTACAAAACCTGAGATTACCTCTCTCACTTGCATTGTACAAACATTGGAGACCTTCTACAAGTTGACTTGCCTTAAACTAAACATAAACAAATCTAGTATGTTGCTCGCTGGAGTTTCTACAAGCATATCTACTGAATTATATCATGCTATTGGTTTTAATAGAATGCATGGAGACATGAACTACCTGGGGCTACCACTTATAACCAAAAGAATCACACTTACAGATTGCTTACCATTGTATAATAGAATCACTACAGTCTTGAACCATTGGTCCAACAGGAACCTCTCTCAAGCCGGTAGACTGGTATTTATTAAATCTGTAAACTTCTCCATGATGGTATATTAGGCTCGTACTATCATACTCCCTATGAAATTAATGAAACTAGTTAGATCTGCCTTGCTCAGGTTTTCCTAGATTGGATCTATGCACTCTAGAAAACTCCTGCCGTGCTCTTTCTCTAGGTTTGAAGCTCCCTTTAACAAGGGAGGATTGGGTATTCCCAACATTATAACATGGAACAATGCAGCTCTAAGCAAACATTTCAATGATATATTGAATAAGAAAGACATCGTTTGGGTCAATTGGATATGGCATTATAGCATAGGTAGAAAGTACTTTTGGAGTATGGAATTTCCGTGGTCTTGTAGTTGGACATGGAAGAAGCTATTAGGGTTTAGAATCTTGTTCTTACCCTATATACAAACACTCTTTACTATCAGCAACACTGTCAGCTTTTGGCATGATCCCTAGGTTGGCAGAGGCATCATTTTATCACAAGTTTTTACCTATCAGCAACTTCAGCAATATGGTATTCATTATCATGCTAAGGCCAACGAATATGTCAATGATGGGTTAGTTCATCTTCCGTAAAACAACAGTCGTGCCGTCAGACAACTTTGGGAGAGCATTCAAAGCAACCTTTTCTACATACAACCCTCACCGTCAACTTCCTGGAAACACAAGCCTTGCTCTATTACCATTGTGTATTAGATACTTGCTGAAAATGTCTCCTCTCCTGTTGAAAAATGGTCTTTGATTATTTGGAGATATGACACTTCCTCTACAGAGAATTTAATGCTGTGGAAGGTTCTAAACAATCCACTATTAACTACTGACATTTGACATGGATATGGTTTGACCTGTTCCAGAGATTGTGTATTCTACTATATGCATTTTGAGTCCACTGCTCACTTATTCTTTGAGTGTCCTTCTCAGTTTAACTTGTCGTCGAAGTTAATGTTGAGTGCAAGTAGTTCTATTGCTTGTTTCCTTCCGTCCTTCAGTGGAATTATATTTTTCAAGCAGTTAAATGTAAATCTGATGGAACGAGACTGATTGTAATGGTCACTAAGATATACTTTGACATTATTTGGAAGGAAAGAAATGCCATTATATTTGAAGACAAAAGGAAAACTTTGGATTGCCTTTGGAATGAGATTAAATTTAGAACTCACATGCAATTGAAGTGATCGTCTTATAAGTTCCCTGTCAGTTTTACAACTGCATGGGCGTGATATCTCTACAATTTTATCTTGGTTCTTTTCTAATAGTCTGTCTGGTCTTGTTTTTTCTTTTCTCTTATTTCTTTCTTTAATTCAAAGTTTGTTTGAATCCTTTTGTTTTATTGTTTTGTTGTAATAAAATCTAGTAAGGGCTTGTCAACCTCGTTGGCTTTGCTAAAATATATTTTCTAATAATTATTTACTATATTTAATAATATTTAAATTGAAATATAATATGTTTCAAAAATTAAATTTTATAGAATTTCTTCATCATCATATTATTTTCTAGCCAAAATCCCAGAATTTAAAAATAAAGATTATCATTTTTAAAAATCATTTATTAATGAGGGCGAAATTATTAAATAACAAAAAATATAATTTTGACTCAAAAATTATCGAAACTCTTTTATGACTTTATAATATCATATTTGAATGTCAGAAAATCTAAATATTGAAAAATATATTACGACAATATTTATAATATTATTTTAATGCTTTTTGGTTAATATTTATATAATTTAATAGTATAAAATTATAATAAAATATTTAATATGTTATGTCTTGGATCTGGAATGCTATAAAATATATATATGCATATATTTAATTTTGTTTAATTTTCATAATTGATATTATTATATAAATAAATATGTATAATTAAATACACATATTTATAAATACTTTAGATGTTACAAATATAATTTTATATATATTATTCTATTACTGTAAAATATACATGTATATTATATTTTAAAAAACTTTATACATTACATATGTATACACACACACATGTGTGTGTGTTGATGTTTTATATGTAAATATATATTTATATAGTCATTTATTTATTAAATATCTAATTGTATATATATATTATAAATATTTTACATTTATGCAAAACATATATTATATATAAGTAAAAATTATATTGTTTTAATAATTGTTTAAATAATAAGTTAATGCATGCATACATGCATATATTTAGAGAACATATAAATAAGATGAGCTTACATGTCTTTTGTAATGCAAATCCCAATATTTATATACGGGCATGTTATACCTTTCATGGATTATTATGTTACACATGCACACACATACATATTGTATATAATACATATGTGTATAATTATATTCAACTGAACATAAATTAAATAAAATACAATTCATCATTTATAAATTTAATGAAATGAATGATTTTATCTAAATTAAATTTTAGAAATGTCCTAAATAAATTAGACTTCATAGGCTCAATAAAGATCCATTAAGGTAATTTTTCTGAAATTCATGCATAACTTTCGCTGCATGTTGGCCCAGTTATAACAGTGGGGCCCTATGATGAAGAACTCCAAAGCATCACTCAGAAGTTACACTACACCCACGAGCCTTGCCAAAGTCATTAAAGTCTTGCCCAAACGTCACACGTCGAAGAAAACCAAAACAATTCCCGCACTGTAAATCCAGTTGACTAGTCGACCATAACCAGTCATTTGGCACTAATTTCAGTCAACTTGTTGTGGGTCCAATCAGCCGAACTTGGCCATTTTTGCCTATTTCTTTACGCATTGGAAACCGTATAAATTTTGACCCCTTTCAATCAACTAACTCCAAATTCAATCAACTGAAAACCAAAAGAATTGATAACTTGAACCTTGATGGGCTAAAATCCCCTAAGAGAATTCATCCTACCTCTTTACCTTTCACAACCACCGTCCCGGCCTTCTTTTCCCTTATGTTATACTTCATGGCATGGTGACCTTGAGACCACCCAATACCTTACAGATCTCGAGTTTTTATCACCGATGACCCGCCGTGGGACGAGCATCACCAAAGGAAATTATATGAACCAACCAAAAACTCTAACACTTTACAATCAAATACCAATTATGAAGCCTCTAACTAATCCAAACATAACCATAAAATAATACATTGCAATCATAGAAGAACAACAATCATTAGCATAAAACATTAACACCCTATGATTTCATTCAGATTATATTCATTTGTTAAATTCATAACTTAGTTTATCAATTTAATTCAATATTCATTCAGTTCGACTTACATACTTCAAGTAGTAGTTAACTACTCATTATTCAATCAAGAGACAAAACAATATGGCTAAGATTTTACCGAACAATGTAATTAAAAAAGCACAGAAATTGTAAGGAAGATCACATAAAATTGATAATCATTCCATTAACCCAGGCTAGAAGAAAATCTCAATCTTTAAGAAAACCTACTATATATAATTGTTAGATAGTGTTATAATTGTAAATGCTGCTCTTGATCATTTGAAAAAAATAATATAAAATTGAACGTTGTATTATGGTTAGTTACACGTCAACTCTTAAAATTTGACAAGTGCATCTTAAATTTTATCTACTCGTTCTCCTATCCTTCTTTTTTTCGTTTCACATGCTTCCATCTTTGCTTTCTTCTTTTAGAAAAGACGTCCCCTCAATAATACAACCGAAGCTTTAAGAGCATCTCCAACAGGAGCTAGAGATGGAAACACGGTGAAAATTCTAATTTATTCAACCCTCCTCACGCTCCAATAGTGAGAGTTTGAGCATGGAAAGGGGAGAAAGTGAGAGTTTCTCCCTTTTTTTAAGTATGGATACCTAAACGGTGTATAGAAAACCATTTGGGAAAAATGATTTTTTAAAGCCCGTTTAAGAACTTAAATGATGCTTTATTTACCAAAATAAATATAAAAATGTATAAACGGTTTTCTAGGAACAATTTATACCCTAAACGGTTTTAAAATAACAATTTAGCATTATAATATTCTTTTTTTTATAAAAAAGCCGAGCTAGGAATCAGCGTTCTTTTCAGTTTTCTCACCTTAAACTCTACCACCCTACGGGAGATGCTCAAACTCTCTCTCCTCTTCATTCTCAGTCCACCCTAAATCCATTTCTTCTTCGCTCTCTATTTGCCCTAAAACCTTCGTACATATAACCAACCCTACGTTCCACTCAATGCTCTAAATCTCCTTATCAAATTATTGTCAGAGAAATCATTTCTTCAGTCCAAAATATTCTTTTATCGATTTTATTGTTGTTGGAACTGGGCTAGCCCGCAACGGAAGTTATGAATGAATTTCAAAATTTTACCCTATTGAATCTTTACTGGGCCAATGAAATCTAATTTATTTAGAACATTTCTAAATTTAATTTAAACAAAATCTTCTATTTCATTTAAATTTATAAACAATGAATTATATTTTATTTTATTTACGTTAAATTAAATATAATGGTACAACTATGTATCATATACATATATGCATGTGTGTGTACGTGTAACATAATAATTCATGCAAGGTATCACATGCATTTATATAAATGTTAGGATTTGCATCGCAATAGACATGTTTGCTCATTTATATGTATCATATTTTGTCCAAATATATGTATGTGTGTGTATATATATAAACTTGTTATTTTAAATAAGTATTAAAACAATATAAATATTTACTTATATATATATAATATTATGTATTGCATAAATGAAAAATATATGTTTATATGTATATTAAAATAGATATTAATTAGATAAATGACTATGTATATACATAATATACAAAGTTTCTTTTTTAAATATTACATACATAAATATTTTATAGCAATAAAATAACATATATATATATATATACATACATATATATATATATTAATATATATATATATATATATATATATTAAAATTATATCTATTATGGAAATTAAATAAAATTAAATATTTATTTTTATTGCATTTCGGATCTAATATACAACACATAAATATTTTATTATAATTTTATATTATTAATATATATATATATATATATATTATTTTATATTATTAATATAAAAAAATAAATTAATGTTAAAAAATATTTTAGTGGCATGGTTTTCAAATTTTAGATTTTCTAAAATTCAAATATGATATTATAACATCTTGAATCCGAGTCAAAATTATATTTTTTATTATTTAATTAATTTTGACCATATAATTAAATGATTTTTAAAATAATAATTTAATTTTTTAATTATGGGATTTTTTTCGAGTGATGTGTAGTGAATAATAATTTTTATTAAATTTAAAATACAAATTTTGAAACGTGTGTTATTTGTATGAATTATTCAACTTATATTTCTATTTAAATAATATTAAAATAAGTAAATAATTTTTTCAAATACTTTGCTGTTACCTAAACTTATATTTAGTATAGATTTGCGTATATAAAAATATAAGATCAATTCTAAATATGATGGCATAATTAATTATAAGTCTTTTAATTTATATAATATGAGATATTAATATAAATGTAATTAATTAATAAAATAATTAACATTAAATTAAATTTATTTGGCTATGTATACATACGGTCTATATAAAAAATGATTTTTTATTATACATACATATATATAACCAGTCAATATGTGACAACATTCACACATATAGAAATCTCACCTAATTAACAATATAATTACGATATATAGACAAGCGATAGAATATTATATATTAATTATAAGTCATATGAAATAATATGACCATGCAAAAACCTATGCCTTGAAATACACCTTGCTATGATGAATATCCCTTCTTAGAACTCTTTTCAATTTGGCAAATTGCTAATACTTAAATCATAGACTTTTTGCTATTAAATAGCTGCAGCTTTGGATAATTGATTCGAATATTGGTGGAGCTCCTGGAGGCATGGATCAGCCAACAAAATAGAGATAGAAGGTCGTGAAAAGTTTTTTTAGAGGTTGAGGATAGAGATGCTTATATAAAGGAAAAGTTGGAGATATTTTAGGATCAATATCCTACATCATCTCTAATCAATTCTCTTCCATCTGAGCCCTTCATCTCAAAGCCTTTGCTGCACCATGTTATGGTTGCATATTGCCCTCATTTTGGTCGAAACTTCTAGCACCTTTCATGGGGTTTAAACCTATTTAAGTCAAAATAAATATTACTAATTAAATCTAATTTAATTGCTTATTGACATTGTATACAGATCGATATATTTATAACTATTATAAATATATACCATAATATTTATTTCTTAAATCATAGTCAAAATTTTATAATTAATAATTCATAAATATTAATTAATTTAATTAATTTATAAAAACTGTAAAATAATTAAATCTTTTGTTCTAGAGAGAAATCGTCATATTAGTTGCATGACTCGTTAGGTGTAAATTCGATCAGCAATTAACATCAAACTATTCAAATGTTAATGTTCACACGTCACTTAGCAGGCGGTGTGACATTTTGGCTAAATTTTTTGCTTACTTAGTTTCGTTAAAATCCAATTTTATTTTATTATGCATCATCCGGTTGTGACATTTATTTACATCAATTCTCTTCGTCAAAACTATATCACTTTGGACTTTTGGAATCTGGTAGTGGTCAAAATTCCAATATCAACCATATTCAAGTCTATGGTCCAAATACAGAGTTTTTGTTCAATAATAAATTATTATTAACCGAAATTCTCTAGCTAGAGACTCTGACTTTGAGTTGACCGTGATACGAACCCCATATAACTGAGGAGAGGAATACTCTCTTAAATAGTGCTTCTAATACATCCACTTGATCCAACTATAGTCATTTGATGGAACGCCATGCAACGATTTAACTATAATCAAAGTGGAGCTTATATATTGAAAATCCACAGCATTCTCAAGTCGAGAGAACTGTGTAAATTAGTCACATCGATATTTTTTATTTGACCTTGGTTATATTAATCAATAGAAAACTATCAAGTGAGTCATCCATAGTTGTCTAACAATTATCAGTACGTAGACCCTTAGTGCCCCCAACAGTCATGAGTAGTACACTATCCAACATTTGAAGAGCGTTATGTACTTTAGTCACAATGGATACATCAATATCCAGTCTAGATGCATCTTGAATAGGAATATTTAAAATGATATATTTATTTTCATTATGATATATTACTCTCGTTTACAACACCTTGTAACTACTGTCACATAACATACCATTTATGGATTTTCTATTAAATATATTTTTAATTAATTTAATTAAATTATATAACACATTATAACAAGTACATAATAGAAAAAAAATCTTTTATTTCGGACAAGGTTGATTACTATGTTAGATATATGTAACAAATTGCATAACTGCCCCTACAACATACCCCTAACTTTATCGACCATCGCGTAATTTATTGATTTTATCATTTATCGATTTTATCCTCTTCCTATTTCAGTTTATCTCCTCTTTCAGTATCCCACTTCCACATCTCTTGCTGTAAAAAGTAGAATATTATTTTCTTTAGATTTGGTTTGTTCAATCTTTTAAATACTCTAATTTACCATTTATAATTATTCTACTAAATCTTCCTCATTATTTTACACTCAAATACCTATATTTAAAAATAAATACAATCATTTACAAATATTTTCGCCATTCCCTCTTGTATTTTACATTTAAGTCCATACATTTAAATTATTTCCATCGTCCAACTTTTAAACTAATTGATAAACTCTGGCAACTAATATTATTAATGCATTAAATAAATCCTAAATATGTCAGTTTCAATATTTATAAAATGGACGCATTAAAAAACTAGTAAAATTAAGTTTTCCATTTGAATACAAATATGTATAAATCATATATAATAATGGTTCATTTTATAATTTATTTACCCGAATGGATTTATCATACATTACACCATAAATTTTTATTAACTTCAGATGCCTATTAAATTTTTTTGGTAATTACCTACAAACCATTCTCAATCCTCTCATAATATTTTATGCTCAAATCCATATATTTAACAAATTATGTAATCTTAAATTTAAGCTATTTAAATAAATCTAGTTAGCTAATATTCATTAATTCTTCTAATAATTCCTAAAAATACGAGAATATATGTATATATACAATAGTCATATATATGAGGAAAAATTGGTAAAATTGATTGTTCATTCAAATATAAAAATATTTAAATCATATAGCATAAATGTATACACACGTAATTTTTAACTTCTAATTCGTTTCTCTTAAAAATAATTATCGTGTATTATTTAACGTAGTTTCATTTTAAATAACTTTTAAAGGGTAAATTAATATTTTAGAACATTATGATGTGAGTGCAAAGTTTAAGCTAGTAAAAATTAGATATATAAATATTCTTATTTTCATTATGATATTAAATTTACCACATTCATAATTCAAATAAATGCTATAGATTATTATTTTGCGATTGTCGAAGTTTTAGTTATAATTCTTATGAAATAATATAAAATATGTGGTTAAACCGAAATGATAAAAAATTTAAAAACCCAAAGCTAAATAATGGATAAAAGTTCACATTTGGATAAGCAAGACATAAGATACTCTTTCTAATTACAAATATGGACAAAGCTCTTATCAGTTTTCTCCAAACTTTGTACATACAACTCCTTTTGCTTAATTAGTTCGGCTGATTATAATTTTAAATTATCTAAATATGTTCAATTACTTAATATTCATTATGTTGGCACCAAAATTGGAACAAACACCCAATAGAGATTTTGTAGAGAAAAAAATGAAGAATAATAAATGAAAAAAGAGGAAACAAACAATTAAATAACAGAATATAAGCAGTAATGAGAAGACAACGGTTTATAGTGGTTCAGCATTGAAGCCTATGTCACTATGGAGAAATAACTTTACTAAACACTTGAATTGTTGAGTATAGACGGATGAATCAGAGTAGAAACCCTATTTACAAAAAAGTGCCAAGCAACAAACAACGTAAAGATCCCAAAAAGAACGATCAAGTTTATATTTATAGGGGAAGATAGTGAAATATCTTCTGAAATTTGGCAACGAAATCTCCAAATCCAAAAGAAGTTATGCTATCGATCATGGGTCCCACATCTTTCATAACAACGATCGATATCGATCATTTTACAGGTTCATTTTGGCATGCCATCAATTTGATGGGCTTCACTCTTCAATATATATTGATGTTCCCAAAGTTTCATGTTTATTTGACTTATGGATTTTGAGATATCGATCATTTTACAATGAGTTGAATATAATATCGATACGATATGATCCATAATTGGCGAATATGGATCATACCCAATCCATTTTCAGTAAATCGTATATTTTCATACTTTCATCGTTCCATTGAGACATCTTCTGCTTTCACTTCATCACCGCTTTTTATTATCATCCGTGCTTGATCTCTGGGCTTCGTGATTGTTAATCCGACTTTTCAGTCCCGATTACAGTTGCGTTTAACTTGTCTAATCAATTTGAACATAGCTAGGCCAAAAGGCTAGATAACACTTGTCCTCTAAAGTACGTCTTGTTTCAATATGACGTGCTTTGAATTGATGCAAGTTGGAATCATCGAAAAGGAATCCATTCAGCTTTTTGAAAAGTTATCATCCCTTCAATGAATTGCTTTCCTTGAAGTGTCATACATCTTTCTATTTGACATGACGATTGAATGATTTCCAACAGTATAAATTCTGAATTATAATTTGCCAATTAATATCCACGTCCATTTCCATTGATCTAGTAGGCCTCAGTTATCTGATCCCGTTTTTTCTCCGATAACTCCAGGTGAGAATTTAATTTCTATCAATTTCAAGGATCGAATTTTTGGGATGCAACACGTGCACGTTCATATATACATTCTCGTCACTGGCTTCCGATGCACTGTACGCTCATGGGTCATTGCCAATTTAGTGTAATGCAATTCAATCATTTGCATTTTTTAAAAAGGTAGATCGGCATGAATCCATCAAGTAAATGGATCGTACTTGATCTATTTTTAATATGGATCAGGCCAAATTCATTTGAGATTGGATCATGTTCGATCGTTCTTCCCCCTCTCTTTTTTTAGCTCGAGAAAGAAGACGATGGATCATTCCAAAGCCTTTAGTTTTGGATCACACATGGTCCAAGTATATGTTGAATGAACCAATTGCACTATGTATTAAAGAGAAGGATTGACATACATCCATGATAAAATGATCGCGCAAGATCATTTCTTGATTCAGCCATTTGATTGAAGTATAGGTTAAGAAGAATGGATCGACGTAAGGCCATAATAAACGATCGTACCTGATCATTTATCGACTGGGATTCTATTGAACAGCAACATTCGATGGTTCGTATTGCATCCTTTGTATATATACTTGGATACTTAGATCATTTTCTTCACTTTATTTCATTTTCTATAGTTGCTACCTGAACCACAAAAGAAAATCCCCATCTTTATCTTTTCCTTCATCATCGATCCATTGAGCTTCCCAATCCAAGTCCATACTTATCTCGTAGTCATCTCCATAGGTTGGTTTGACTCCTTGCCACATTAACCATCGTCGCTGCCATCCCTATCGATCTTGTTTCATATTTGAATCCAAATTGCCTTCGCTTTTCCACTGTTATACATAGGCAGGTTCAATTCTTTTCTTACTTTTTATAATTTAGTGACGAGATGATGGGATCTCGTTCTAGTTTGCATGATTCAGGCTATTGCGATTCGATCAATTGGAGCGAAAGAGGAGATGGTGATGTGCTGTTGAGATTGAATGGAGTGAGCTCATCTAAGGTCGAAGGTGGAAGATCATTTTTGGTGATCGTTCTTTGGATCGGTGGTTGGAGATTTGAACTAAAGCAAAGTATGGAACTGGACTTGAATGTTGGATCGGTCATAACGATCAATATGGGATAACGATCGGTTGTGAAACAATCATACATAAACTGTCAGTTATTAGAAGTTGGTTCGGTCATGCGCATTAGGATGGACTGTTCATCACATCATTAACAATCGGTTGTTTATTTAACTTTGATGAAGATACTTAAGATCTTCAGGTCTTAATTAGAACTCTGCGATGAGCTTCGTCCTTAACACATGAATGACAGTACGTGAGTTGCATATTAAATGGACTATATATTAGTCGCATATGACAATTAAACTTGACTAATTTCCTGTATATTTATATTTGTTTACTACTCCTTCAATAAAATTTTGAATCTCATTTTCTTGTGAATGCACAATTCGAACTTCAACATGGTAACAACTGATACAAATGCTTAGAACTGTGCAGTTAAAGCACTCGGTAGATTAAATGCTGCGGAGGCGCGAAAAGTCACAACGAGTATATAACGGGTAACTCTAAAATAGTATATAAAACTTATACTTAATGTTTTTACAAATATATAAATGGTAATTAAATGAAAATTAACATTTAATTGAATTATAATTAATACATAAATAATTTTAAATAAAAACATGTGCGAATATATTGTAAATAAACGTAAAACTGTTATATAACATAATTGAATTTAGTAGAATATTAGAGTATTTTCATTTCTAAAAATAGATTAAAAATTCAATTAAATAAATTAATTTCATAATTTTTATAATGTTTAAATGACATTTTTCAATTCATTTCTTTTGAAGAAGATATAGCGGAATACAGCGGAAATAACGAGATATAGTGGAAATAGCGAGGCTTATAGCGGAAAGACTATATTTGGGGCTATCTGGAAAAATTTGTTAGTCCTTGAAATGGTGGTTTTGATGACAACAACCTTAGAATAGATTATAAAATATAAATACTAATAGTATAAGTTTAGATATATATGTATATGCAGGATTTAACCATACAGGTACCAAGAATGAAGACTGTACAATATAGAGATTCAAGATATCAAGATTGAAGACTCATGAGCATCAAGATTATCAAAAGTTCAAGAGTTCAAATAATTTATCTCTTAATTATAATTTTTTTAAAACTCCTGGAAAAGCACTGGCATCTTAAAATCCAATTTATTCATGGAATGGAATCCACTTCGAGCCTGTTAAAGGGATGGAACCCTAAGTAAGATGGAACCTACGAAAAATCTAGTGGAACATTGTTTTGTATCCGCTAATTTTTATTCAAAATGATTTCTACAAAATTATATCTTGTTTTCAAAATGTTATCAAAACCTTCCTTTTAAAAGCATCAAAAACATCTATCCTGATTTCAAATACTTTTAGCCTCAAAATAATCTTTAATTTCAAAATCAAATTATCCGTAGTTTTAACTATCTTTAATAATAATATATTTAATTTTTAAATATTTATACTTAGATTTAAATATAAAAGTATAGTAAAATTTTGTATATATTATACTATATATTTACTTATGTATTTTAACTATAGACAAGTATATTTATAAAGTTTAAAATAGTTTTAATATAAAATAGAAGTTATTTTCAAAGAAAAACAAATCACCAAAAATTCCTTTGGGATGTCGACATGCTCAACCTACCCATGTCGACATAGTATCAGTTGGTTTCAAAATTTAAATTTCAAAAGAAGTGTCTATTCGTCATATCTCTTCACGAATGGACATGGCTGTTGTTCATCTATAAATAAGGGTTGTTTTCAACGAATTTTAACAGAGATTTTTTGGTTTTTCACTCCTCTTCTTCTTCCACATTTCTTATACATATTCCTACCATTACACTACCGAAATCAACATTGAATCTAACTAGATTATCTATGGTTTGATTCTCTATCACTATCTCAACAAGATTCTCAGTGCTATTCAGAGTTATAGGCTTCTCTGTAATCAATTAAACGAGAAAAGGTGTGATTGTGACCTTGGAAATTAATCAAGTGAGACAGGGTGTGATTGTAGCCTCGGAAATCAAATGGGTGAACTTGTTGCCCAGGAAATCAAGTATCTCTACGCAGAGGATTGTGAATCTGGAGGGTGTACCTCGTTGCCTTGAAATCGAGGGTGTAATTGTAAAGATTGTTTTTGAAAGGAAATCCGTACTTGTGTGCGGGACTGGATGTAAGGTAACTCCGAACTAGTATAAAATCTGGTGTGTTCTTTCCTTTACTGCTTTTACTTTATATTTGCATCTGTGTTTGATTCTGTGACCATATCTGTGTCTGAATATTGCATACATTTGTGTTCAAATTAACAAAAACTCAAAAAGATTTAATAATTCTCTAAAATACTATTCACACCCTCTAGTGTTTATCCTAGCCTTAAGATCCTTAATCCGCATTTCTCACATTTGGTATCAGAGCAAGGTTTTCAAAGTTTCATAATCCGATTTTTGAAAAAGTTTTCAAAATGGCTACCAACTCTGGTACTGTTACTAACACTAGTATCCCTGTCGCTAGTTCATTTGTAGAAGGTCAGTCGACTGTCAGACTACCACTTTTTAATGGTAGTAACTATGCATATTGGGCATGTAAGATGAAAATATATTTACACTTTGTAGGATTAGATACTTAGAATATCACACAAACTGAATATTCTGAACCCATAATTGATTGTGCACAGTGGACCGCTGAGCAAAAGACTGTTGCATAAAATAATTCTAAAGCAATGAATATTCTGTTTTGTTCACTTTATAGAAATTAATTTAACAGAGTGTCAGTTTGTAAGTCTGCATATAAAATCTGGAAAACTTTTGCAAGTGACTCATGAAGGAACAAGCAAAGTTAAACAGACCAAAATTTCCATGCTCACAAATCAGTTTCAACTATTTAAAATGAATTCTAATGAGTCTATTTAAGATATGTATAGTAGATTTCAGGATATTGTGCATTCTCTAATATCCTTGGAAAAGGTATTTTCGAAAGAAGATCAAGTCAGAAAAATTCTAAATTCTCTTACTCTAGAATGGGATCAAAAGATATTTGCGATCGAAGAGGTAAATGACATCAGTACTCTAAAGATAGAAGAATTAACTGGAAATCTAACATCGTTTGAAGTTCAAATGATTGGGAGAAGAGAAAGCAAAGCACCTGAAAAGAAATCAATGGCATTTAATGCATTAACTGATGGATCAGACTCAAATAACGATAATGATGAAGAGATAGCCTTTATGACCAAGAATTTTCGAAAATTTCTGAAGTACAGAAAGATGAATAATCCTAAGAGAAATAACCATAAGAACTCTGGAAATCAAATGTAGTGCCAAACAATGTCAAATGTTTCAACTGTGATGAACCAGGGCATATCAAAAGAGACTATCCGTATCCAGATAGGCAAAATCCTCCTATAAACAATGATTCGGTAAAGAAACGGAAGCATGCATTTACTGCTACTCTAGTTGACTCAGACTCGTCCTCAAGCGATGATGATCAAGAGACAGATAATTCAAATTTGTGTTTTACGGCAGTTCACGATTTCGACGATTTCAGAGAAACGGACTCAGAAAAAGGTACACATTTACAATACGATTGTTGAAATTGCATGCTTAGAATTAGATGCTTAATTGCTTGATTGATCGATTTTGAATAGATGTGTTATTCAAAATTCAAAATTTCTTTAATATTATTTTTTTATTTTTTAATAATAATATATTATTGAAAATACTATAATTCTAATAATATTCCAGATATATAGACATTAAAAATAATAAGTGTATATATATATATATTAGAGTACTTAGGAAAGGATAAATCATAGAAATTCATAGGCACATGTCGACATGGTCCCTACCATGATGTCGACATGGGTTTTGGAATTTGAAATTCTAAATTTGAATTCAAATGATTGAATTTTCCTCCATCTTTTCACTTCATTGAATTCTCTGAAAAGGCATCTTTTGATCAGAAAACATGTCCTTTGAGAATCTATTTATTCACTATCTTTTATCATATCTTTTCACTCTCATTTTCAAATTCAAACTCTCTCTTCAAAATTTCTAGCTCTCTACTCTCTACTTTAATGGCTTTTTCAAGCAACATCTCCACCATGAAAATTTCCAAAAAGATAAAAAAGCAGCTCTTCAATGATCCGGAGGCAATTAAAGCATGCATCAATTATGCTAACTATGCAAAAGTCCATCCCAAAAAGTTTGCTATCTTTCAAGATTTTTCTTCTTATGAAATTGATTCTCTTTTTGCAAACATTCATATTCTTAGTCTTATTGATGCTTCTCAAAATGATTTTTTTGCTATCCAAACCTTGTCAAAATTTTCTATGCAAATTTAAATTGTGGATTTTATAATGGAAATGAGGATGAAATTTGAAGTAGTGTCAAAGGCACTAGAATTGTTTTGAATTGTAATCTTTTGGGTACCATTCTCAATTGCAAAAGTATAGGAATGGATCTTTCTAGTTTTAAAATCGATGAAAATGATCGTGAGACATTTCATCACATTTTTGAACGGAATGATGATTTTGAATTTAAAAATCGAAATTTTCAACCAAAAGAAAGAACTGTCAATCTTCTTTCGCAACATACTTTGACCCCAAGATCGGGGAATTTTAATAATCCTACTTCAAAAGTTTGCAAAGCACTTTTTGCTATTTTTGAGAACTATGACATTAATTGGGCAAGTCATTTTGGATTAACTTCGTCCTAAAAATCTTGAAATAGGTGAGAATACTTTGTATCATGGGATTTATCTCACTCAGATTTTTAACTATTTTGGAGTGGATTTAAAGGAGAAGAATTTGTTTCTAGAAAAGTTTTCAATCATTCCAACATTTCGCTTATGAAAATTCCATTTGTTTTTCAACCTTATGAGACTCTTGCCGAAAAGGAAGAGCGTTTGGCTCATGAGGAGATGGAAGAAGAGGAAGAGGAAGAAGAAGAGGAAGGGGATGAAATGGAAATTGAAGAAGAAGGTGAAACTTCTTTGGAAAGCATCAACTATCCTCCTAATCCGTCCAACAAAACCCTTCTCAAAAACCAAAAGACCATTGTTAAGGATCAATGGATTCTTAAATGATCCGTTAATAAGAAGTTGGATAAAATTTGATCCAAGATGAACAAATTTATTTCCAAAGTTAGCAAGAAGCTTGGATTATCTTCATCATCATCATCCTCTAACTAGTTCTCTTTTCATATCTCGTTGTATTTGTTTTAGTTTATTTTGATTTGAATGTTCGTGTAGTTCTTTGTGTTTAATTGTTGCATCGTCTTAGTATGAAATGAAATGGAATTTCTTTCCTGTTATCTAGCTTATCTTATCTTCAGAATAAATGTTAGTATATTATATAAATATATATATACACAATTATTCACAAAATCAAAATAAGTCACAAAAATTCACTGCCCCATGTCGACATACCCCCTGTGACCATGACGACATGTACTGGTCAGAAACGACACTTCATTTTGAATTTGAAATTTGAATAACTACCATATGTCTATTCATTTCAAATGAATTTCAACACCTATAAATACCTATTTCTTCCAGAATTCATCACTGAATATTATTTCTTATCTACTATATCTCTCATTCTTCTCACAAATCCAACATGGCTAATCCAATTCATAATTTATTCGAGAATCTTGAAGAAACTCTTAATTCGTTCAAGAATATTCTCTCGTTCATTCTTCGTAACCAGCGACACTTAGAATTGAGTCAAATGCAGATGATCAAGGAGCAAGAAAGGCATTTCGATGCAATATGATGGATGATTTCCTCCCTGCACAAGGATGATAACGAAGCACATCCTCCAGTTTCTCTCACCAATGACAATGAAAATTGGGATGCCATTAAAGCAGACCCTATTTTTGGAGAAGAAGGATGGGTGGAAGTTCCTCATAACGTTTGATTTTATTGTTTTGTTTGAATTGTTTGATTTGATTGATTTGATTTCATTTACTTTAATTTGGCTTGATATGGATTGATATTTAGTGTGGATTGATGATTTTAAAAAATATATATAAATATACATTCGATCATTGTTTGATTATCTAGTCTGTCAGTTTAAACTATCTCTTAATATATCTATTATATACTCCATTGTATAGTTTATTAATGCAGGTAATTTAGTCCTATAATGAGGGGGAGTTACATAGTTTGGAGATGGTTTTTTTGTTGATGACAAAGGGGGAAAAGTATAAAATAGGGTAGTTAGGCATAGATTAATGGGGAGTTATTAGGATAGAAGTAATATTTTATAAAAAGGTTGTCATCATCAAACAGGGGGAGATTGTTAGTCCTTGAGAAGATGTTTTTGATGGCAACAACCTTAGAATAGATTATAAAACATAAATACTAATAATATAAGTTTAGATGTATATGCATGATTTAACCATGCAGGTACCAAAAATGAAGACTGTACAATATAGAGATTCAAGATATCAAGATTGAAGACTCATGAGTATTAAGATTATCAAGAGTTCAAGAGTTCAAGTAATTTATCTTTTAATTAGAAATTTTGTTAAAACTCCTAGAAAAGCACCGACATCTTAAAATCCAATTTATTCGTGGAATGGAATCCACTTCAAGCCCATTAAAGGGATGGAACCCTAAGTAGGATGGAACGTACGAAAATTCTAGTGGAACATTGTTTTGTATCCGCTAATTTTTATTCAAAATGATTTTTCCAAAATTATATCTTGTTTGCGAAATGTTTTCAAAACCTTCCTTTTAAAAGCATCAAAAACATCTATCCTGATTTCAAATACTTTTAGCCTTAAAATAATCTTTAATTTCAAAATCAAATTATCCGTAGTTCTAACTATCTTTAATAATAATAATATATTTAATTTTTAAATATTTATACTTAGATTTAAATATAAAATTATAGTGAAATTTTGTATATATTATTCTGTATATTTACTTATGTATTTTAACTATAGACAACTATATTTATAAAGTTTAAAATAGTTTTAATATAAAATAGAAGTTATTTTCAAAGAAAAACAAATCACCAAAAATTCCTTTGGGATGTCGACATGCTCAACCTACCCATGTCGACATAGTGTCAGTTGGTTTCAAAATTTAAGTTTCAAAAGAAGTGTCTATTCATCATATCTCTTCACGAATGGACATGGCTGTTGTTCTTCTATAAATAGGGGATGTTTACAATGAATTTTGACAGAGATTTTCTGGTTTTTCACTCCTCTTCTTCTTCCACATTTCTTATACATATTCCTACCATTACTCTGCCGAAATCAACATTGAATCTAACTAGATTATCTCTGGTTTGATTCGCTATCACTATCTCAACAGGATTCTCAGTGCTATTTAGAGTTATAGGCTTCTCTATAATCAATTAAACGAGAAAAGGTATGATTGTTGCCTTGGAAATCAATCAAGCGAGATAAGGTGTGATTGTAACCTTGGAAATCAATTGGGTGAACTTATTGCCTGGAAAATCATGTATCTCTACCCAGAGGATTGTGAATCTGAAGAGTGTACTTCGTTGCCTTGAAATCGAGGGTGTAATTGTAAAGATTGTTTTTGAAAGCAAATCCGTACTTGTGTGCGGGACTGGATGTAGGGTAACTCCGAACCAGTATAAAATCCGATGTGTTCTTTTCTCTACTGCTTTTACTTTATATTTTCATCTGTGTTTGATTCTGTGATCAAATCTGTGTCTGAATATTGCATACATTTGTGTTCAAATTAACAACAACTCAAAAAGATTTAATAATTCTCTAAAACACTATTCACCCCGCCTCTAGTGTTTATCCTAGCCTTTAGATCCTTAATCTGTATTTCCCACAAAATTGTAGCGGCAGAAATCCGCTATGAGATATAACAAGGTTGTAGTGGGGTAATCGCGGGGCACTAACCATACAGGCTTAGACTATATCCTTAGCCAGTAACTTAGAGATTCGGTTGAGACGGTCAGTGATGAAAGTCACTCCGATCAAGTCCTGTAGTCTCCTTATAGTTGTTGTCTTCGATTCTGAACTTTTTTATTGCATTGCACGACACCGCACCACTCTGCACTAGCACACACTTTGCATGAGGGAAAATAGGTTATTTTTTCTAATGGCGATTATCTACTGAGTCTAGATGTAAAGATTGGGATTTTCAGCTCTTGAAAATCAACACTAATACGTCCACTGTATTACATGCCGAGAAATCAAATGCCAGAAAACTCAATAGTTAAGGGAAAAGAAAAAAGAAAAGGTAGAAGAAAAGAGAAGCAATAACAAAGAATCTCACAATTGCAGGGGAACAATATATAATAAATAATAACATATTTTTATACAAAAAGAACTATAAGTGCTATTTATACATAACATCATCGGACTACAACAATTTACATATGAATACTGGACAATTATAATAACTTTTCCTCACTAGTGCTGATTACACAACCTAACACACACAGAGGAATATAATCAAGTACGTGTAATATGTCTTCGTCATACAGCTCGTCTCCCGAGCTCCATAGCATCCTGACCCAAATCTGTAATACTCGGTATGACTCGAGCATTATAATAAAATAACAACTGAGTCAGTATGAAAAACCAGCGTGAGAAAACACACTCAATTTGAACTTATTAAGGTTATCAAAATCCTTTGAAAAATAAAGGTGTCTCGTAAGACCACGTCACACATAAACACGACGAGTATTTCCCTTATGATAACCAAAAACATTTTATATCAAAGTCATCTGAATTATAATAATGTCTATAGAAAGCAAATAGAAAACAGCTGAAATGCTTGCATCTCACGTTTCAGCATAGTTGGGCACAATCAAAACCGTACGATGCTTATTGGATAATAGATTCCATATAATGACTAGGCAATGAGGTGCCACTTATCATAGTACACTTCTAGAAAAATGTACCAAGGACTCGTCGGGATTCCCTACAACACAAGACTGGTCCTATCCCTAACCTAGATAAAACCAAATATGTTATCACCTTGGGTGTTCCACACTTATCGAGAGATCTTTTTCCATGCACCACCGTATCCATAATTTTAATATATCCGAGGGTATCTAGAGAGGTGATAACATACCCTAATTGGGTATGACCCGCTTAGCCTTGCTACATCTCCCTTGATTTTCAGCCATTCCGGTTGATGAGGCTTGAGGCTACGATTACCTTTTCAAAAAAAAAAATATCACTTAGAATGCTCATCGTCCTCCAATGATGATGTTCTGATAGCATTCGTCCATACAAGTTTTCCTGAGTCTGGACAAACCGAATCATCGCACTATCTTTACGATATCCATTCCTAACACTCAAATCGAATCGAATTGATTTTCGAATAATTAAATCCGATCCAATCTCTTCAAAACGATCGACGAAATTGACCAATACTTAATAGTTATTTAACTATCAATATAACATCCATAAGCAGTCAATAGGCCCATATTATAATTTTTCAAAATTTATCTTCAAAATATCTTTATAAGATACATATTCAAATCCCTTTCAAAATTTCAGTTTTTGAGACAACTCAAATACTTATATCCACATCAAGATATTTCAACACTTAGAAAAAATATTTAAAAATATATCTTTCTAAACCCCTTAATTCCCAACACTTGGGAAAGTTCCATTTATTTCACTTTTCTCAAAACACTTCACAATTTATGTTGTAAATTCCTTAACTCGTTTATAACGAATTCTATAAGTTCCGGGTTCCTTAATTAAATCTCTTTATTCAAAAAGGTATATACTTATCTTATCGGAATAAGTATGTTTAAAAACCATTTATTTCAAAAATATTTGAAAACTTTTTAAAATAGATAGAGAAAGCGCCATGCGGTATTAGCCATGGATTCGCAGATCAATGATTACGTCTCTATCCCAGAGAAATCCAAACTTAATTGCAGGCAATCTCTGCCTTCGATTTTCCCATGAAAGTATACCATTACTTTTTGAAAACTTATTTAATAATTAAATATACTTTTAAAACAATTAAAATAATTACATAACTTTGAAATTTCAATAAATAATTCCGATTTACTAATAAAATTCTATCAATTTATAAGACTTGTCTAGAAAACTTATAATTCATTTTGACAATTTAAAAATATTTAAATAACTAACTTTCTGAAATATTTTTATGCTATTTTTTTTAAATTACCTAGTTTAATAATTTAAAAAATCCTCTTTTTAAAACAAACTCAACTTCTCGATAAAAATATAATTTCAGTTCCAATATAACCAATCTAACATAAATCTCTCTCGATTTATCACCAATCGATTTACGTCTCCAATTTCATAAATTCCTTTCCACATTTCCAAAAGTAAAATCTATCATTTCTTTTTAAACCGATTTACTCATCTCACTATAAATTCTTATTGTGAATTTATATCTTCAGTTTATCAAATGATAATCATTTCATTCTATTTATAAACATTGTTTATAAATCCTATAGTCTAAATACCAGTTTACAACGATTTCACATCACATCGATTTCTAAATTAAATTTCATTTATAAATCAATTTTTTAAATGACCCAAACTATATTCCAAAATCAACCAAATCTTGATTCTACTTCCATTTCGTAATTTAGAAATCTTATTTAAGATCCAGTATAACCAATTTATACTTATTTCCAAATTCCCTTCTATTCTCCCGATCTATTTAAAATCTCGGTTTTTACTACTCTTTATACTTAAACAAGTATTACTTAAGAATTATTATTTAAAATCCTTTATATACGTTATTCCAAAATCCTTATTCACAATAACACGAACTAGTTAAGTACAAGTTCAAACCCAAACCACTTATCAATTAATCCAAAACTCTATATAAATAGTTTACTTCCAAAATCTTTTCTTTTTTTATTTCTTTTCAAATTCAAACATATATTTAAGGTATTTTAAAATACCAAGATCTAGGCTTGTGCTACCATAACATCCAATAAATTCAAATCACACCATAATCTATCACAGATTATTCAGACATATCACATATCACTATATATGAAATTAAATTCAACATTTTTGGGGAATCTAGCTTGATCCCTCCAACCTGTTTTCCTGCATCCTTAGGTGCTAGATAAATCACAAAAATACCAATATTGCTTCGAGGCGGGATATCACGGTATGTGGGGTCATCTGCATTATGCAGGGCACATAGTGTCTCATCCGCTAAAAATGTACGGGTATATCAATTCAACTATTAACATATATATATATATATATATATATATGTATATATAGACACACACACACACACTGCGATATATAATATCATATTCAACTGATAATAATTTATCAATTCAACCAATCAATCAATAATTAATTTTAACTACTTAAAATTAATGCCAAGCATCCAAATGAGTGAGATTTACTCACATTGATTTTTGCTGTCGCTCATGCATTCTCGCTCCGATTAAATTCGAATGCGTTCAAATTTAGCTAAAAATATTGCAAGCTCTAAACTCAACCAAACTGATTCCGTAGCAAAGATCTCCTTATTACGAACCCAACACGACTGACCGCGTTTGATTATAATCTAAAACGAATAAGATATTCGACTTATAAGATTGACGATTTTATTTCAGGCAATCATATAAGATTAACGATTTTAACAAAAAGACAGCCCATTACCACACAAACTCGGCCCGCCCACTTCATCTTCTTTCCCAAAGCTACCTCTTACACGTGAAACAACCAGGCTGCAACTGACATGCGACTACACTCGATGATTCTCCCAACCAATGATGCCATCGTCTTTCTTTTCCAAATCCCCATCTACTCAATATAAATATGTTGAGCTCGAGACCACCTAAAATAACACGTCTGTGTCTCCTCTATGGCTATAGTAAAAAGTCGCACCTCCCTAATAGGGACTGCAAACCACTAAACTCCCTCGTCCAACTCGCCTTACTTCGACGAATATAACCTCGTCCCCCAAACGAGCCATCAATGACCCAAACCCCATCAAACCAAATCCCTAGAGGGAACTCCTATAGTCGATCCTAAGAAATTATAGCTGCACCATATAATATTCCTACAGGTTGGAGAGGATGGTAAAATAGAAATTTAGAAACTGGTTTTTTTTTCCGGTTGTATAGCTTGGGAGAAAGAATTTTTTTCTAAGTTTGATTTCATTTTTCTTCTAACTGATGCTCGGAATGCATATAAAGGTGAAGGAGGAAATGCATTTGAATAGGTAAAGTCAAATCCTAGGTGTTCGAGAAAAGAAAGAAAGTAAGTTGATGTGAATATAGTCAAATCAATCAAATATATATATTATTTAAATTTTCAAACCGTCTCGATTACGTAACTTAAAATCTCGAACTCCTAACGAGGCATGCCGCTAGGCATTTATAATGTTATACCCCTATTTCAAATGCAATGGAAAGGTTTCGAGTCATAATTCGATTGTATGGAGAAGATAGCCTTTGGGACCCAATTATTATATTGAATTTTCGATATAAATTTCAATGCATTTATATCCCGTACGATCAAACGATAATTCCAAACACTATGAAATTTGAAACCCGAAAATAATACATTATTACGGATCTAATGAAAATGGTTTTGACAAAATCTAAGACTGTGCCCCAAAAGGCTATCTTTATTTGTCGATTTAAACGAGCTATTTTTAAAATCGAACAAATCATTGTTAAATTCAATATAAAAGTTCTATTACCTTCATTCTTATTTATATGAATTTAGTAAGTCTTTAAATTATTTTTATCATGCTTAAAACTCAAGATTAAATTATTTAAGTAAATTTCCATTATTAAATTATCCAAAAATCATTATATTTGAATTTCAAGTTAAAAATTAACCTTTAAATATTTAAAACCAATTAAATAATCCAATTTCAAATAACCAAAAATTTTGAGTTGTTACATTAGTAGTCAAGGGTTCCAATTGCTCGGGGCATTTAGTTGTTATGTCTTTTAAGCAAATTTCATAGCATAATAGTGCGAGTGATGAATCAAGCTCTGTAACTGCTTCTGATGAATTCTTCCCTAAAAATCAAGCTAAAAAACCAAAAACTTCTTGTCCATCACTCGACGTTTCTCGTCGCTCCTATCCTTCCGGCAGAAGTGATAGACCCTGCTCCCAACAATCTAGAAAATGCTATATTTTTGGAAGATCCGGATGATTCTCTGGCTTCAAAAATTGATGAAGCCTCTCTTCGTAGATTTGTTCTAGACACGGGATTCCGTTTGATGACGTGCGACTCTAACTCGGAATGATAGAGCTCATGTGCCCACTGAAGGGTTCACTGCTTGCAACAAGTTCATGTGTTTGGCAGGATGCGTCCCACCCTTAAATTCATTTTTCTGAGATATGCTACATCATATGAGGTTAGCATTGGCACAACTGCGTCCAAACGGCTACGCCTTGCTTAACTATACCTACATGGCATTCATGGAGTTTTGTTTCGTCCTCCAACTCTTAAAGACATTCGATTTCTTTTCACCTTCAAGCGATGAAAGAGAAGCCTTTCGTTCACATTTCTCGAGTCAGCCAAGAAGTTCTATATCCTGACTGGTACTTGGAATATGCTGAGCACTTTCAAAAGCGAGTGGTTCTATATTCGCTTCCCACCTGGCTTTACCAGACAGTGGTTAGAAGGACGTAAGTATTACTCCTTGCTTAATTTCTTGAGTGCTTGTATCTAGGTCATATCCTAAATTGAGCAACTTTTCTAGTTCGTGTAGGCTCTTATTCATGACCTGATGGAAAACAATATATAGACATGGTCTTCGCACTCAAAAGGGTTCCATAAGAAGATAGAGACATTGAGAATCTCTTTATCAATGAATGTCTCATCCCATATTGCCTAGTAGAAGGTGGTCGTAGGATAGGGCGATTGGTCACTGCTAGAATTATAGGGCTGAGCAGCGGGATTCAGATGATGATAAAGGCCATCAAGCTGATCCTATCGTGCCTCTAGTTGAGGAGGCTTAGGAAGCTACCAAGAGGACGCAACAGGAGATAAGGAAGACGACCTCAGTGGTGATGATGCTAGTTCTAGTTTCAGGGATGTGGCTAGAACTTCGCAAACCTCACAGCCCTCCGCTCTCGAAAAAAGAAAAAGGAAGAAGCTCGTTTGTAGGTTCCCCAGGAGTTGCCTCTTCAAACAACCCAAGCTATCTATTAACCCTCAGATTATTCCAGATCAGTCCGGTTCTCAACCTTCAAAACACTTGGATGAAACATTAATGGCATTATTTGATCTTTCGATACTAATGACATTGATGCCTTTCATTTTACTGACATGAGCATCGATGGATCAGAGTCTCTTTCCAGACTAGGGCTGAAATCCCCCTTACCACTAGTGGGGAGGTTACTCCTACCAGTAAAGCTTTAATAACTGGTCTTTTAGGAGGATACAAGGACCATGTCCGCACACACTTCACAATACTGCATTGCACTTATTTGGAGTTCTTTAATACTTAGAGCTAATTCATTCTTTGTCTTTTTTTGTAGAAACAATGATGAGGAAGTAGCAGATGTTTCAATCTCTATAGGAAATATCATGCTAGATTCATGATTCTCGTTCAGGCTCGTATTGCCAAGGTAGTGGGCATAAATATGACCCTAGGCATCGCTCCAGCTGGGATCAGACTACTAGAATAGAGGTGACAGAGACATGTCTTCCCATGATAAACAACAGTCCAAATCTAGATCTTCTCCCCTTAAAGATTGAAAGGCAACAAGATTGCCGCGATAACGTTCTTCTTATTGAGACTTCTCATGGACCCCTTCCACTTCAGTTTTATTGTCCATTGTTCCATCCCATTCTCAGCGGTCTAGCGATCGCCGATGTCATGATGCTTACCAACAAAGGTTGGGCGAAAGCGTTGACACCCAAGTTGTCACTGAAGCTTAACAAGCCGACACCGCTACTCGCTTGGCCCAACTTAAGTTAGATTTTCCAAATGTATGTCTTGATGGATTTTTTTACCTAATTGTAAGAAAGTTCCTAAAAGTCCAGCAAATGGCTATCGATTGTGTGAATGATATCCACAAGCAGTATAACCAGTGGATAAGAGTAGCGGAGAGGATTTCTAAAGTGTCTTGGGAGAGAGCAGCAAAGATTGAGAAGTTGAAATGCTAAAAGGCTTAGGACAAGCGATCATCGGAACACTAACCAATGAGTTATCTTTAAGGAGCTTATAGACAGAAGCCGAGAGAAAAGTGGAAAGGCACTCGAGGATGAGAGGCTAGGGACTTGGCCGATATTGAAGCGCTTCATCATCGAAATCATAAACTGATACTAAAAAGGGGTGCGGCCCAAAAATGCGCATCTGAATAAAAAATTAGGTTTGA
Source organism: Allium cepa (assembly GCA_030765085.1). Taxonomy (NCBI): domain Eukaryota; kingdom Viridiplantae; phylum Streptophyta; class Magnoliopsida; order Asparagales; family Amaryllidaceae; genus Allium; species Allium cepa. The sequence goes on from CM060931.1 coordinate 236,915,275, forward strand.
GCGCGAGTCCGAAGATAAAGAGGGGGCATAGAAATTGATGAGGATATCTGTAAGGAATTTTTTACCGTTAGGCTTGAAATAGACGCTGCTGATGAAAAGGCCAAAGACATTGATACCCTCATTAAACGAGAAGTAGAGGCCGTGAGAGAAAAGGTCAGGGAGGAGGTTATGGAGGAATTAGATCCACTACTCATTCTTTACAATTCTAATGTTCTAAAGTACAGAAACTTGGAGGGGCTTCAGGATGGGTACCCTTACCATCTTGTATGTGCTTGGGAGCATCTCGTTTAGGAGGAGAAGGAGGCGCTCGACACTGAACAAATTGATTTTGTGACGCTGGAAGGACATTCTATTGGGTGATGAACCTAAAATTCTACATGAAACCCAACTTATACTCCAAAAAAGCACCCCTAACCTCTCAACATGAAGTTGGTTAAGGTTCTGGATCCATGTCACATAATGTCATAGATGACCAGAATCCGGTGACTCAAGCTATTCCCAACACCACTGTGGATTTTTCAATCGTGCCCAGTTATAATCCGGAGAAGCCGCATATTTCTACATCTAGTGAGCTCTGCCTGATTATGAAAGGAAGTTCCGGTAGCACTCTGGCTCATGTGGGGATTAATCTGGAGAAGTTATTTTGATAAACTCACATGTCCTTCAGAATGTTGGAGTGTCCCTGGTCGATGTATCTAATCTTTTTAATTATGTTTCCTCAGCTTTAGATTTTCTGGCTGCAGTTGCACCTCTTCCTCAAGAATCTCAACTAGAACCTCAGGTGCCAACGATGGAGCCAGTTACTATCACGCCTTGTGCAATAACCCAAGGTGTCCTGGAAGAGGAATCTTTTATGATCGACGAGCACCTAGTGGGTGCTTTGTTGAGGGAAGAAAGTGATCCATGTCAAAAGATTCATGTTGATGACGATGTTGTGATTATTGAGATTTCCAATCCTTGTCAGGCCCCTTTATGAAAGAAATGACACAGAAACTTGAAGCAGACATTGCGCTTGAGACGAAAGTCAAGCAGGAGAAAATGGAGATCGTTCCCCCTATCTCCATCGTTTTGCCAGGAGAAACCGTGGTTGCCTTCGCTACTTAGCCAAAAACTGTTCAAGATGCACCTGTTGGGTTAACCTAGTTTACTTCGGTTAAAAGCGAAGGAAGCAGGAAGAGATAGAGAAGAAGAGGAATGGATAAAGTTTGAGTGAAATCTCTTCGGATTCCAATAAGAAGAAAAGGAAGCCGATGAAAAAGTGATTCATCGCATGCAACTGATGCTCCTAATCCCTTTTTGTCTTATTGGTCGAATTTTTATGGGATCGACTTCCTTTTTAGATTTTTTTGCTGTAAATACTTGTATTTGACTTTCCAAGCTTATGTAAATAAAGTTCTTTTACTTTTGTCGAACTCTTGCATGAATTTACTTAAAGTAGTTGAGCTATTACATTTTTCATTCAATGTACTTGTAATTTGTCGCTTATTGATTCAGATGATAATCCATTAATTTTATCTTATGGCCTCTACACATTCATGGCCTCAAGTCGAACTCGACACTGGGCTCAATCTCTAGTGATACAATGTCAGATTCAACGATTTAAGTGATTATACTCCTGTCCCTAATTCTTGGGGTAGAGGAGTTAGATAGTGGATGGTCGAATTTCATCTTTAGTGAACTTATACTCCTCCTGTCATTTTAGGTCGGAGTTTATGGAATAGTGAGTGTTCAAACAACGCTCATCCATTTGTTTATATATTCGCACTATGGAGATAAGAGTTAGTTGGCGGATAATCGAATCACACCCAATTTGTGTTTATACTCTAGTCCACACTCTGGGGACTTAGAGTTATTTCAAAAAATAGTCAGACCGTACTATCTTTAATTGATTGATTTGTCCCCAAGTCCAGGGCTTGTCTTAACGAGCGATTGGTTATGTCACAATAACTATTGATTCTGTCTATCCCATCGCTTGGCTGGATTAATTTGATCATTGGATGGTCAAGCCGCATCCATTTCACGTTAGGTGCTCCGTTTATCGGGTTGTGAGCGAGAATCATCAAATGAACGGTCGGACCATGTTCATTTTGTTTAGTTCGGTCAGGAACTTGTGTAACCGGCTGGCTCCATACTCTAGGAACTTGCTCGTATATGTCAATATTAGTTAGTCGGGTATCGCAACTAACATGCAGTGCTATAGCAAACATGAAGAAAATTTCAAACTTCTATTTGCCAACTAAAAAATGACATAATTTGTCATATTACATATTTGTAAAATCAAATGCTAAAGCAAATTCGGAAATTAAATTCACTTGAATGAAAAAAGAATAAACTAAGTGAAATAGCATCGTAAATGCTTGATATTCCACGCCCTTAGAAATGTGATGCTATCAACAGTCACTAGCTTGAAAGTTCCTTCTCCAAGCCTTTGTTCAATGATGTACGGTCCTTTCTAAGTAGGATTGATGTGTGACAAGACAGTAAAAAGACATTTTAAGATGAGATCGCCAATTTCAAAGGTCCTAGGTCGGACTTTAGTGTTATAGTATTAAGCAATTCGATACTGATGTACAGTTGCCCTCAGATCAGCTTCTTCTTGTTTCTCATCTACCAAGTCTATAGATTCTAAGAGGAAATATCTATTCATTTTTTGGTCATAGTAGGTCACTCAATGAGAAGGGAATTTGAGTTCAACATGAATGATGGCTTCAGAAATATAAGAATGAGCGAATGGAGTATGGCCAGTCACGGACTTGTGGGTGGTTCTGTAAGCCCATAATACTGTTGGAAGTTCATCCATCCACTTACCTCTAGCCTTTTCAAAATGTTTCTTCAGAATGGACTTATGATTTTTTTCATGGATTCCACTTGTCCATTTGCTTGAGTATGAGCAACAACCGCAAATCTCTTTTCAGTATGATGCAGATGGCAGAAGTCTTTGAATTCCATGCTGTCGAATTGAGTTCCATTATCAGTTACTATGGTTCGTAGAAGACCAAAACAACAAATGATGTTCCATACAATGAAGTTAATTACTTCCTTCGTCGTGATCGTGGCTAAATGTTCTACTTTGGCCCATTTAGTGAAATAGTCAACTACTATGGTGGCATACTTTACACCACCTTTAGAGATTGATAATGAACTGATAATATCTATGCCCCATGTGGAAAATGGCCATGGACTGACCGTTTGTGTTATTTCCATTGGTGGAGCTCTTTGAACTTTCGCACACATTTGGCACTTGTCTCATTGCTCAATGTAATCAGGAGCATCCCGGTTAATCGTTGGGCAGTAATACCGAAATCAAAGTAAATTATTTGTTAGGGTTTGCTCCTCAGTGTGATCACCACATTCCCCTTTATGAAATTCCCTTAGGACTCCTTTTATTTCATTATGAACGATACACCGGCGCAAGGAAATGGAAAAACCCTTTCTATACATGACTCCTTCCTAAATGATATATCACGAATCTTTACGAAGGATTTTTCGTCTTCCATTCCTCAGTTTGGGAAGGACTCCTTGTAGCAAATAGTCTTTAAAAGGAGTCATCTACGATTTCTTTTCAGGATCCATCTCTAGTATCTAATTGATTCCTTTGGTATATGCTCAGAGCTTCTAATACTTTGACTGGAACCAAGCCCATTAGTCATGCATCCTCGGTGCTATCAAACTTTGCCAATGAGTCGACACCTTTGTTTTGATCCCAGGGAATGTGCGTGATGTCATAATACTCAAAGTCAGTCAATAGCTCTTGAACTTGAATAAAGTACGGAGCGAGTCATTGTTCTTTAGTCTGGTAATCTCCCCTAACTTGGTATACCACTAACTGGAAATCGCAAAAGATTTCAAGAGATTTTATTCCCAGTTCTCTAGCAAGTTTGAGTCCAATAATCAGAGCTTTATACATAGCTTCGTTGTTCATCGTACGGAAGTCAAGGTTCAAAGCATAGAAAATTGATCGATCCTCTGGAGTTACTAGCACGACTCCGACTCTAGAACAATGATCATCGGATGCTCCATCCGTGTAAATTTTCTACTAAATGGTAGGGGATCCACTACTCTCTGAGAGATAATCTTGTGTAGTGAATTCTGCTATAAAGTCCGCTAGTGTCTGTCCTTGGATGGCTCTCCGAGGGAGATAAGTGATGCTGAATTGGCTTAGTTCGATGTTCCACTTCAGTAATCTTTCGAACATCTTAGGTCGCTACAGAACCTGTCGTAACAGTTGATCGGTGTAGACGTTGACGGCACGAGCCTGAAAATAGGGGAGGAGCTTTTGTGAATCAATCAACAAGCAGTAAACCAATTTCTCTATTTTCGAATAGTTCCTTTCAGCTCCTGTCAATCACTTGCTAATATAATAGACCAGTCTTTGGATTTGATTCTCCTCATAGACAGTGCGACACTTATAGCATGTTCCGACATGGCCAAGTAGATATACAAGTCTTCATGGTCCACTGGTTTTGACAAGATGGGAGATCTCTCTAAGTGGTCCACCAAAGCTTAGTATGTATCTTCACAATCGTACGTCCATTTAAAGTTCATTTTCCCTCTTCTAATCAAATCAAAGAAAAGAATGCATTTATTAGTGTCTTTGGAAATAAATCGACTTAGGGCGGCAACCTTCCCACTTAAGCTCTGTACTTGTTTGATAGTCTTTGGCACCTGGATGCTGCGAATTGCTCGAATTTTCTTGGGAATAGCTTCGATTTCGCGAGCATTGACAATGAAACCCAAGAATTATCCTGATGCGATGCCAAATGTACATTTCAGAGGATTGATCTTCATTTCGCAATATCGGAGAATATCAAAAATTTCTGCTAAGTCTCTAATGTGGTTACTTAATCATCGTGACTTCATCAGCAAATCATCCACACATGCCTCCATCGTCTTTCCGGTTTGATCTTTAAACATTCGATTGATCAAGAGTTGATAAGTTTCTCCAACATTCTTCAATCCAAATGATATTACCATATAGCAATACAATCCCACATCGAAAATAAAGCTAGTGTGCTTTTGGTCGGGGATGTGCATCGGGATTTGATTATATCTGGAGTACGAATCCATGAAAGATAGCAACTTGTGTCCTACGGTTGAGTCCACCAACTGGTCGATCCTTGGAAGGGGAAATTTTCCTATCGAACACGCCCTGTTTAACTTTGAATAGTCAACACACGTTCTCCACTTTCCATTCGCCTTTCTCATAAGTACATAATTGGATACCCATTTAGGATAGAGGGCCTCGTGAATAAACCCATTGCTTTTGATCCTATCCCTCTCCTCTTTAAGGGGGCAGTTCTCTGCGGATCCATACCACGTATTTTCTGTTTCACCGGGACATGCCTTGAGCCGATATTTAATGCGTGGCTCGTAATGGCAGGCGAGATCCTACACATGTTAGAGTGAGTTCAAACGAACAAGTCAAGATCCGCTTGAAGAAAACCGACAAGTTATTTCATCATTAAGGGGATAAGCTGTGATCCGATATTTAGGACTTGTGACAGGTCGTCGTGGCTGACCATGATGTAAATCGTCAGCTCAATCGGTTCATCCTTGGTCTCTTTGCATATTATTTATATATCCTTAATAAATGACAATTCAGTGCGTATTAACATTTATATTAGCAAAAATGGCAAAGTTATTTATTTACTCATAAATATTATATATATATATATATATATGCATGTATTACATAACATAAATTATACACACATGCAAACATATTACTACCAATTTTAATTTATATTTTGTTTAAGTTACGACATTTATTATCATAGAGATACATAGACGGTGAGGATTGAACACTCAATTTTACATCAAAGCCTCATGTGTCATTTTATTTATAATTCATCTATCATACTAAATCTATCATATAATGCATCATGAAATTGTAATTTTAGCAAGAACTAAAATATAAACGCTATTTCTTAATAATATTACCGTGTGGAACGGATATGTTACACGCTAGTGTTCTTGCATAAACAAAAAAAGTGCTTAAATTGATTTTGTGTATTACTATTGGCATCTAGAAAAACGCTTCTGGCTTTCATACCTAATGACCACCATACAAAATATGACTGCATGCTTCCCAATACCTTACATTATTTTGTTTTATGTGATAGACATCAAAAATACATTCAAAATAACATTTTGCTCCTAAACCTCGACTCCAAATCTATCTCCTTCCGCACTATTCAAAATCTTCTTTCATATTTCACTATCAAACTCTTTCTCATTAATAATGACAATTCCATTCTTAATCTTATTATGATTGTTGTTCTTCATCAAACAACAACAAAAAGTGCAAAATAAGGCATAAATTGTATAAAACATTAAAAATGCAACGGTTTATATTGAAATTTTCAATGTCAACATTGTCAAACTTTATATCCATCAAATTTATGTTACATATGAGATCACCAACCTCATTCTAAAATAATCATAAAAAAATTCTGCAACAATAAATTCAAAATTGACATATAGAAAAAAATAGATTTAAGAAATAAAAAGTAAATTTTCTCCGTTTTCATTAAATTTAGGATCATCAATTAAACATCATTTATCTTTGCATTCTTTTTTTTTTGGTCTAGGGTTTGCAAAGTGTGTTTTTTAATAATACATTTAAATATGTACTTTTTAATAAGAAGATGAAAGGGTTCATTTAAGGTTGAAAGAAAACATAGAATTTGATGGTAGGTAGCATACGAAAAAGATTGACATGCATTAAAAAAATTCAATGTTAGCCATAAGCCCTTCTAAGTACACTTAAAATTTTACGACTCCACAGTTAAGATGCTTTAACAGTCCATTGAACAGATTCTGATGCTTCGCTATAGAAAATCATATACAACATTTAATAAAACAGCACTGACCTCCCTGCCATAAATGTCAATAATAGACCGATTCTACCTTATTCGCTTCCCCACACAATAATCTCAAACAACCCAATTATTATTTTTTAATATAAAGAAATTGTGCGTCACGGTCAGCGATGGTGCTGTCGGAAAAACTTGCATGCTCATTTGCGATTGCATTTATTCTTTTTCCACGGTTAATGCACTCAATTATTTGAATTTGGATTTTACTTTGTTTTATATGGAGTTTCTGAACTGGAAAATGTTTTTATTTTCGCCGGTTATGTTCAAAAATTATTATAATTTACTTTCTTTACTGTTATGCATTGTATTAGGGCGTTATAGGATTATTATGAATGTAAGAGATGGTAGTTGTTATTTTTACGTCGAAATTAGAAACAATATAGTAACTACTTTTGGCCGGAATAAACAGTTTAAATCGGCAAAGTTCTTTCATTTTGATATTTATAATTCGGCGTGATACTGTCGAGTTTTTGTTTTTAATGCTACATAAGATTACGACCACAACATTTTTTGGCAAGGCCGTGTTGAAAAAATTCTTAAAATCGACAGTACTACGCCAAAATAAAATTCAGAAAACGACCTGATTTGAAATCTGAAAAGCGAAGAGACCTTGCCGAATACAAATGCAATGATTTTTTGAAGAAAAATTAGGGTTTGGATGGCACAAAATAACAGAAGCGCCTATGTTAATTAAACGAAACGGCAGCAAGACGCCGAAGTGGGTTTCTATCGCCCATGAAGAACGAGATGAATACTTAGCTCTAACCATTTTTTTTGCTTTGGTTTTGGCGTCTGAACGCAGGATGGAGTGAACGAGAAAGAGTTTTAATTGAGTTTTTTTTAGTGCGCTTTTGAAGTTTTTATTGGGGACAAAAATGAAAAGATAATAATTTAATTAAGAATTTTTTTTTTCAATTTAGCCCCGTTCTAAAACTTATTATCGCAAATAGCCCACATTTAAAACTAATATCGGCTTTATCCCGGTATAAATTTTTTTGCCTTCAAAATGTGTAGGCGACTTTTGAGAAGCCGTCCACTAGCGACTTATCAAAATTTGCCTACATTATATAAAAAAAGCGCTTTGGACGATTTTTGAAAAGTCGTCAATGTGCGACTTTTCAAAAGTCGCCCAAACGGGTTTTGTAATAAAAACAGAACCCACTTTCTTCCTCCTTTACTTTTTATTATTTTCCTTCTGTCTTCAAAAGCTCAATATTCCCTCAAATCTAAAATTTTCACCCAAAGCCTAAAACATTTAGCATCGTGTTCAACAAATTAGAAGATGACAAGCTCCTCAACGCGTTATGCGCGTCTAAGTATGGATAAATCAAAATTATTTAATTTAGGGTTTTGAAGAAAATTGCAAAATATTGGTTTTTAGGATTTGTAAGCAAACATTGATTGTTGAGATAAATTAGTATGAGTGAAATCATTGTTAAATCGTTGAAAAATAATGCGTAAATTCCTAGTGTTGATGTTGGAAAATAAATTTGAAAATCTTGTTAACTTATATATGTATAGATTATCCAAGATGCTACTTGGACCTATCGATGGATTTGTCCTATATTTGCAACTACGGCATTGAACGAATAATCTGAAATTCATCACAGTAAAATTCTTAGTTTTTGAAATGTACAAATATTGAATGATATTGCATGCTACATGTTGATAATATTTTTGTGATATTTTGACAGAGCAATACTGCAAACGGAACCATAGATCATTTGTCTAAAATGAAGAGTAACATCTGCTCATCCAGGCGTTATACAGTTGATAGACCAAGCCGGATTTGGACTAGTTTTTAGGGTGGGGCACATCCAGTTGGAACATCATCTTATCGCCGCTTTGGTGGATAGATGAAAGCCAGAGACATCTACATTTCACCTACGTGCTAGAGAGATGACTATCACATTGGGTGATGTTGCGTGCTTACTTGGCATACCCCTTGACGGTGCTCCGTTGACCAACCCCGATCCAGTTGATTACCTTAGTTTATGCCAAGCGCTCCCAGGTTTAACTCCTCTAACAGAGGAGCGGTGCGGAAAAGAAATGATACAGACAAGATGGTTTAGGCAACAATTTGCTAACGACATACCGGCAGACACCATGGAGATTCAGATTCAGCAACGAGCCAGAGCTGTTATATTGCATATCATTTGCTTGAGGTTGATATGCGATCATTCGAAGACATGGATATGGCTTAGATCGCTTCCATTTTTTTAAAACTTTGATGTTTGTCGTCAGTATTCTAGGAGCAGTGCAGCTTTAGCGCATACATACTGTGAGTTGACGAGACTTGCTTTGTAAGAGAGCACAAGCATTGATGGTTGTGTGAGTCTAGTACATGCATTTCCATTATTTACTTTCGCCGCAGTTATTTCATATTCTTTTATCCAACTGAAATAATGTGTCTAATATTATTTGTAGCTTTGATGTTGGACTTATCCACCTGTAAGTAGAATAACCATAAAGAGGAGGACTGCGGTTAATTTATTAATGATATACGGCGCCAGGTATAATTAATTCTGTGGTATAGTACGTATGGTTTTGCGGATTTGATAAGTTATAATTTTTTATTTCTATAGGTGGGTAGGACCTAAAAGCACCATTTCATCGCCGAGGCATTATGTTGCCTTTTACCGTAATGAGTTCGATGTGCTATACTATCATTCTGTGACTTGGACCCCATACACAAATGTGCTTGGAGATCTGCCAAACTTATATACCACTTCCATTCAGTTGTGGACTGCTCATGTTCCTCTCATTTGTTTGAATGATGTCGCCTATTATCTTCCCGACCGAGTGATGACGCAATTTGGTATAACCCAGCATTTACTGGAATAATCGCCGCATTACAGGCTTGATATTGGGGCTAGGGAGTATGCTATAGCATTTGAGACATGGACCGAGCACTACATGCACATGCAACAGGAATGTGAGTTCACATTGTCTGAAGAAGAATATCTGCCTTGCTACTGGAACATCACGCGTCGATATGTTCTTCGTGCCATCGAGCCACCTACAACGCCTCCCATTGTTGCAGACCCTTACACTCCTAGTGCACCCCTCGAAAGGAATGTGGTACGTAGTATGTACAATCTTTATTTAAATATATATTTGAAATTTATACTTTTCCTTGTACTTTATGTTATTGTGGCAGGCGGCGGCATTTACAATCCGATCGAGATTGTAGACGAGCTTACATAAGAGGTTCCTAAAAGGTAGCAGGGGAAATGCTTCAGTGTAAAACGCATCTTAGAATCTATTTTGGGGAGGAACAAGTTAACAAGACCAAGATCGTCTCCACCGCCTCCTCCATCTCCACCACAGGCACTCATCGAACATGTCATAGAAGTCCACGGCATTCCTCCCACTACTCGCATATATCAGCGATAAAGACGTCGCAAAGGCGCTTCTTCATCTCAAGAAACACAAGTTGAAGTTGCTCCCGGCCCTTCACAGCTATAGATCCTACACAAACAAGTGAAGAGGAGGATTCGTCGGATGAAATTGCACTTCCTTTTAGGAAACCAAGATGCACTGCACTAGAACTTCGTAGGTTGAAATATTGAGGATGGTATAAGTTATTGATTTGCTTTGTCTGGTTTTGTTTTATTTAATGAATTGTTGAAATATTGGGATTAGTTGTTTTGTTGAATTTTTGGATATCGGAATTGGAACGCAAATGTTCAATTGTAGGATGTAGGATTTTGAATTCAATTGTTGAATTGGTGGATGTTTTAATTTGAGTTGTTGGGTGTTGGATGATTGAATTTGATTGAAATGTTGAATTTTGATTGTAGTGAACTTTAGTGTATTGTTGGAAATGGTGATGCATAGTTTTTGTTTTGAAATCTTGCACACACTTCTAGGGCGACTTTTGAAAAGTCTCCATTGAAGTGTGCAGGATTTCAAAACAAAAACCCTGCACACAACTTGGACGACTTTTGAAAAGTCGCCCCAGGTGTGTGTGCAAGGTTTGAAAACAAAAACCCTACCCTTCAACCTTCCTCATATTTCACTTTACCAAATATCAAAGAAAGAACCCAAAACCTAAGCTACATCTCTCTTCAATAATTTCAGTATTTCCCGATGAAACCGAATATCTTTTAGAGATTTGGAGACACAACAAGAATGTAAGTTCCATTAGCATTATTAAATTTGTTTAATCTTTTGCGATAAAGGCTAATTCCAGCATTGATATTTTCAAAAAAAAGGTTGCTGAAAATGGACAATTGAGAGATTGATGACGAGACGATGATGAAAATGTATGACGATTTTGAACAACAACGAGGCTTTGCGTCGGTTAATGAAGAAAATGTTGAGGTTGATTTCATCCCTAAGACGTAGGTTGAAAACTTGCCCCCCTCGTGGGTGGCGGTACATCAACATTGGCCGTGGTTAGCGGTGAGCCAATACAACAATCACTTCACGTAAAATTAATGGATGTGCTAGCTCATCGTAAGCCTATTAATGCTAGTTCGAGCCGGACACCGCCTCGGGTACTTTGTTATTGCGGAGATGACTGTGAAGTGGTTGTGTGTCGGAATTAAAGGAACGCGGGCTATCGCTTTTATCATTGTGAATCATACAACGATAATAAGTTACGGCCTAACGATGTTGAATGTTTTTAAATGGAAATATCCAGAAATGTGTCTAAGGAAGTTGAATATGCCCTTGAGATGAAAGCAGAAAATGCCCGTTTGGAGAAGTTGAACCTACAATATCGCAATGCACTATTGAATAAGGGCGTACCGTTCGATAAATTGAGTCCTCGTAGATTGTGGGAGGAGAAGTAAATAGAAATTTGAATGTTATTTTTATGTAATTGAATTATGTATCGTTGAACATGTATTATGACGATTTATGTATCACTAGCTTACATTTGCATCATTTATGTATCAGTTGGCAGTTATTATTTCTCAACTTACTTTCGGTGGAGTAATCCAATTCCAACAAATAACATTCATCCTCTCAAACGAACGTTGCACATGAAATAAAAACACAAACTTTTCTTACATAAACAACATACGGCTTACAAGCATCAAACCAACAATAACAAGCACACGGAAACTAAGTAATTGAATTACAACGACTCCTTTTATGACCCTACATACCATATTACTGCATCTATTCTTTCTTGGAGGCTGCATCTCATTTATAGTGCCTTTAATTCTAGTAGATTTAGGCCTTCCTGGAGCTCGCCTTGCGGGGGGAGGATGAACCATTTGAATTTGGTATGGAGACCAATATCTTTTATCGTGTACGGGATGAAATACTACAGTGTATGCCGCTAGGTAATTCTGAATGGAGTACCAATGTGATGCAAAATCATGATGAGCTCTGTTTGCATCTTTGGCCAATGACGAACAAGCAGCCATCACATGGGCATAGGGGAGATGCTGCAGTAATGGGATGTTGCATGTACGTGAAAAAGTGTTACCATCGATTATAACTTTAAATTCATCTCCAAAGTAATGAATCACTTGCTATTCAATTTGACTGAAACAGACAATTCGACAACGTCTTGCTTCGCTTGCTCTCTCCGCTATTTTTGCTTCACATTTTGCGTGACGATGTGTGGAATTCTTAGCTAACTTTCTTCTTTGGAAAAAGTAATCCATGGATCGATAGAAGGTATGTGAAACAAGTGCTCAAAGATCTTGCACCCTTAAGTACACCATTAAATCTTTCTGACGCATTAGTCGCCATAACATGTAAACGACCACCATCATCTTTACATAATGCCCAATTTTCCTCCTTTCCACCCAAAATTCTCTCTATCCAGTCGTGTGCTCTAATACTGGTGGTTTTAATTTCTTTAGGAATCTTTAAATATTCAATCTCCTCAGAGGCACATGCAGCAGTATAGAATAAATCGGTCAATCATTTGTTTCTGAAACCTGCTACTTGACAATTAGCTTTCAAACGTCTGGCACAGGATCTATGTTTATGTGGGGCTAGCCATTTTCTTTCCAACGCTGTAGGTATTCCTTTCATTCTATCAGAAATGAAAGTAATAGAGCGATTGTCCACGTTGTTAATGAACCTTTGCATGCACGTAAAAAACCAACCCCAACTATCAGTGGATTGAGACTCAATAATGGCAAATGCCAAGGGATATAGCCGATCATTTGCATCAATGACGGTTGCAACAAGTAAGATACCTTTGTATTTACTATGTAGATGTGTACCATCCATAAAAATCAAAGGTTGACAATGGACAAATCCCTCGATACGTGACCCAAATGAGCAAAATGCACGATCAAAAACACCGTACTCATCAGTAGTCACATGTCTCATGCTTCCTGGATTTGTATTGCATATTTCACCAAAGTATTGTCGTAGGTTGGAATATGACTCTGTCCAATCACTGTATATTCGTTCAATTGCCTTTCTCAGTGCTCTCCATACTTTTAGATTGCTAGTTTTGATAAATAACTGTTCCTCCATTAGAACCTTCATCGTTCCGACCGTAATGTTCAAATCGGATTTCATGAAAGGAATGATGATACCATAAAAGATGATATAACTTGCCTATGATTTGAGTTCACTGTAGGGTTAACGCGTATATGATCATTAGGATATTTTTTAATAACCTACCGTCTAGCCTCTGTCTTTTTTGAGTCAAGAGCATGTATTCTCCAAGGACAAATGTCATTAACGTTGCAAATGTCGATGTATTTTGCTTTGTTCAACCTTATTGACTTAAAGGACAATGCATGTAAGATTGACCATTCTGATAGTTGTTGCAGAAATTTAGCATTACTCTCAAACACCATGCCAACTTCGAAACCGATTTGTATGCTGGAAGATGAAAATAGTTCGCTGTTGAAGTTTACATTTGCTATAGTCGAACTAACCATAATTTGTGCACTACAAAAATCATCATCCTACGTTATTTCCATTTCTAATTTGTCCTTGCCCACACAATCTGATTCCGCATCTCCAAAATCGTAGTCTAGTGGATCATTATTTACTTGCATATTTTCCACACAAGTTGTATCAACCTCTGGTATTGACACAACAGACATACTATCAAGTGCAGGAACGTCTTCAGTTTGTACATCTTCTTCATCATCTACATCCATATTATTGTTGCAGATAGTTTCACCCGCTGGTTGGACGTATGATTATGTAGCAGTGTTGTTTGCTGCGAAGTTGCAGTACATAAATTGTAACAACCCAGATATTTTAACGATTATAATTAATTTAATTAACTGAAATTTTATGGAATTTTAAACAATAAAATTTTGAAATATAAATTTGATATTTGGAATGTGTCTAGTTAAATATAGCAACTGGTAAATTTTCGTCCGAAAATACGAAAGTTTATTTCGCGCGTAAATTTACTTCAATTTAATCAGCTATAAAAAGCGATGAAAATAAAATGTTTTCGAAACCTAAATATTTTTACATAGAAAATTTTTAAACCATCTTCTGAGCAAGGCTTTATTTTTCGTTTTTTCAAATTCGGACTTCTTTGGTTCCGTCGATCTTATTTTTCTGCAATTTTCTTGCATTTTCCGCTATTAGAAAATTCGAATTTTTATAATTCGATCGTACTGCCGCTATTGATATACCGTTTTGATCGTCTGACCGTGCTGATCACCACAGTATATTCATTTGCATGTTTTGAAATCCGTTACGCCGCGGAAACCACGAAACGGTCACCCATATCGGTATTGGTTTTAGTCTTTTATTTCTATACGGCCTTTCGTTATTTACCGTGCAAACCAAACATCCACTAGCTATTAATGATTCTAAGATTTAACGCACGTACTTTGGTTGTTACCTATTTCAATTTAGATGTATTGGCTTCCAATGATTCCTGCCGTTTCATTTATAAATAAAAGAAACCTTTTCCTTTTCTATTCTCTTTTCTTTCTCACCTGCAAGCTTCTCATCTCTGATCAAAGCCACCATTACTTGATCGAACACAACACTCCTCCACTCCTCTGTATTCTTCCTTCCTTTTTTTTTTCCCTCTTTTGATCGGCCACGCCTAAATAAAACACAAAGCACCGTGCTTTATCCATTAGCTCCTCTCCGGCCTCCGGCCTCCGCCCACCAAGCCTTCGCACCCACATAGCCAACGTGGCCTTGAACTGCTCCTCTTCCTTCCCTCGTCGGCAGCTCGCTCCCAAGCCGAGATCACTGCTTATCTCTTTTCCCTTTTCGCCTTTGGCTTGTGTCTGTCGCCTCGGGAGTCTCCTCCATCATTGGCTACTTTTACTTTCCTCTGGCCATTTGCAACTATTACTATGGGTATGCTATATATGTTGTATAAGAAGTTTGTTATACATATATAATGCGTAAGTGATATATATAGTTTATATAAGATATGTAAATGAAAAGTTAGATGGTTGTGTATATGGGCTTTTATAAGTAGTATTAGCTGTGAGTTATTTATATTCGATTAAGTAAGTCTATATAGATCTAAATATATTTATATATAAATATATTTACATATTTTAGTTTATATACGCAAGAGGATAAAGTTTGTTTGAGTTTGTAAAGATTAGTTACATACGTGATGTATATATGGTTCAATGATTTTTCATATTAGTGTTTACTTAATGGTGTCATATATAAGTTGTTGTTTATATAAATACATATAGTCTGCTTATGTATTGTCAAGTGGTCTGCACATTTTAGCATGTACATATACATCGTTTTGTGTATATATATATATACTGTTTCATATGTTATAGTCAATATTTGTGAGTTGATTGATTTATTTATATATATCTGCGTGAGTTTATATGTGTCCTGTATTAATTTATATAAGTAAGTTGAGTTTACATTCTATACTATTATAAGTTTATATACCAGTTAATTTTATCAGTTTTATATTATAAAGATTATTTTTGTCTGGCTAAAAATCTGTCGAGAAATAGTTCATGTAACTCATAACTTATAGCTTACAATTTATAAATATTAGTATATAGTGTTGACATGTATTAGTATGTAGTATGGCTGCGTATATTTTAAAGGTATGTATATAGTATAGTACATCTGTAGCTAGCTATTATGATAAAAATACAATACGTTAGCTTTATATATTAATATACTTATAGGACGTACTGTCTTTCAGCTTACTTGAATTATAATATATTAAGTACATGAGTTTTATACAGTAATATATGTATATTTATTTTATGATCGATTCTGTTGCCTTCTACTGTTTCTATCCCATTACTTTGTGATGTTTTGATTTATGTATATATATAATGTAAAGATTTCATGCTATGGATTTTTTAAGGATAATTTAAAAGTGGGCTTTGCTTATTAATTTGTATTATAAATTATATTAGTGATGGATCGTATATCAGTGTGTATGATAGTAATATATATAGTTGTTATTTTATAACAAGTATCGACTTTAAACATACTGCGTATATGTGTTGGTTTTGAATTTGAACATTAAAATACACATAATTTCAAATTTAAAATTTTATTTGAATAACGAATATGACTTTATAGATATGTAGCTATATATAGTTATATACATACATACATACATACATATATATATATATATTTATATTTATATATGTTCACTGATACCATTTTATCCATTGATCCAATTCTAATTTGGTTTCGCCTATTCCTAATGATCAGCTTTGTTCGTCAATTCATGCCCAATCATGCTTTGATTTAGAGCTCGTGCTTGGATCTATAACCCATTCATTTTCTTTTCTCTCTAGTCTCGAAAGGTGAGCAATCATTCACGATTAATGTTCTTTTATTTATTAAATTTGATTTCAATTGAAACGACAATTGAAATATATGCTGTTAGTTGTTTACACTGTTTGTAACAACCCCGAATTTTTGTTAATTAAAATTTGTATATTTAATTGATTTTAATTATTAATAGGTGAAATTTATAAGTCGAATAAATTTAGTTCGAATAATTGGATTTAATTGAATAATTAAATCGATAATTTAATATTGGAAAATACAGAAATAATTGAAAATTGGGTTTAATATGATTGAAAATGATTTGTAAAATTTTATTTTATCATATTGGAGTTAGAACAATATTTTAGAACTTTTAAAATCGAATTAAAAGTTAATTTGTGAAAACTGAATATTTTAATATTTAATTATCGACTGAAAAATAGCCAATTTTCGAACAGTCTCAGAATTGGACGAAACTAGTTCCATTGGATCCGTAATAGTTTGTTATTATCGGATTTCAATTTTCGTAGCAATTGGAGTTATCGTTTGACCGTGGCAGCTCGAAACGCATCGAAATTTGTTTTAATATTAATTTGGCGAGTTAAAATAGTCTTTTTTCAAACAGTCTTGGATTTTGACGAAACCAGTTTCATCGGATCCGTAATGTGATATTATTGTATGATTTCAAATTTCGTGTCAATCGGATTTACCGTTTGTCCAGTGCAAGCTAAAACGCCTAGAAAATCGTTTAATCGGTTTAATTTTAAATTGAACGTTTATTGTCATAACTCGCACAGATGACCAAATTAGCTCCCGAAACACATTCCATTGTGTTCGAAATGCGGGGTAAACCTTAGAAACGCCAACCGTCACGCTTCGTTTGGAGTTCGAAAATTCCGGGATGAATAGTGTTTGCAAAATTTTCTATATAAACCTTTCACTCTTCATAAATTGCAAACAAAAAGAAACCCTAGGTCAAAAAAACTGCAGGCCGCCTCCATAACAATGAATGGCCAAAAATAATCAAGTTTCTTCCTTCAAATCTCTCAATCCATCAGCTTTTAGCAAATTCCTCCAACTAGAAAAACGTAGAGAGCATCGATATCTCTCTATCCAACGGCCATGATCGTGTTTGGAGCTTTGGATCAATGGGAATTTGGGCTCAAAGCCGTCGCATTCGCATGCATTTCTAAGGTAGAGAATGCAGCCGAGTTCAACAATATTGGTGGTGAAGGTGGGGTTTGCGACGGGCTTTCGAATGGTGCCGATATGATGGGGTTTCGTCGTCGTTTGTGGCTTGCGTGTATTAGGGTTATAGGCGTGAGTGGGTTCGGCTGCAAGTTCTAGCGTGGGGAAGAAATAGAAAGGGGCGGCCCAAATGCAAAGTCATAGAAATGGACGGTGATGATATTGATTAGGTTTAAAAAATATAAGTTATGTTGTAATTTAGTTTATAAAAAAAATTCGTGAATCTTTAAAATTTCATATCTTTTTCATACGAGGTCGAAAACGCGCGAAACTAGTTGCGCTGGAATCGTATGGACGAGCACTACGCTATGGAATTAGATTGGAGTCGTTTGGAGTTAGTGAGAATTTCAGGTGAAATTAAACGTCCGTTTAATTTTATTCGAAATAAATCGCTAAAACGAAATTGAAATCAAGGTGAGAACTTCTCACTCAATCGAATCGGTTTCGATTTTTATTTTAAATAGTTAGATTTAAAATTCTTGAATGTATGTTTGAATGATGATTGTTATCTATTGATTGTTAAAATAGACATTATACACCGTTCGTAAGCGGAGGTTATTTATTAAAAACATATACCGCGAATATTTCACAGTACAACGAAATTGGTATTATTTATGTACTTGGAATTGATTTCCCGCATTATATAGCGGTTGAGACCCTATTGCGCCGCCTATTAAGCGGATAATATTTAAATCCCATATACCGCGATAATTTCGTACTGGAACGGAATTGGTACTGTGCTAACATCTTTGGATGCAGGAAAACAGGTTGGAGGGATCCAACTGGATTCCTCAACAGTATTTATTTGATTATGGATATTTTGATATTCGTTGATTATCATATCGATATATGATGTCGTTGTTGTCGTGATTGACTATTTGGTGTGTAGCATCATTGGGCCAAATTTTGGAATTTTAAAAGGATTTTTAAAGTAATTTTTGAAGAGTATACGTTATAAAATATTTTTGGAATTCATTCATTTTAAATAAATAAACATTATAATTTTAATGTTATAAAAATTATGATTTTTGAGAAAAATAGTTAAAAGTTGATTTTTGAAAATATGGGGTTAATGATTTTATAAAATGGTTTAAATCGGGATTTTTGAATTTATTGTGAAAAGTTTAAAAATAGGATTTAGAAAATTTAATTATTTTATAAATCAAAATGATGAAATTATAAAGGACTTTAAAGACGTTTTGAAATAATAATATAAATTGATTTATATAAAAGATTTATAAATTGATAATTTATAAATTAAAATATTGGAATTATAAAACAAGTTTTTATAAGTGTTAGAATGAATTGTGAATGAATTTCATAAATGAATGAAATTTATAGAATTATAAATGGTGAAGTTATAAATGGAATTTTATAAGCAGTAGGTTTATAAAATTTGTAAAGTTATTAAAAAAAGGATAGATTTGGGTAAATAAATGAATCTTATAAGTTATAAGATTTATAATTTGGGAAGTCAAAAAGAACGATTTTTGTAAACAAATAAATTATAAGCATTTAACTTATAATATGGGCTTTCGGTATATAATTGAGCTATAAATCGAATAGGTTAATAAAGGAGATTTATAAAGGAAGTAGTTTTAAAATAAATAGAAATGGAATTTATAAACATTGTTTTATAAATTCGCAAACGACTTATTTGATAAGTAAATTGTTGTAACTTATTAATGGAGTTATATTCACGTTTTAGACAGTGAATAATCCTTTAAAATAAAATGAACAGAAATGATGAAGTTGGTTAACAAGTATATTCACGATTTTGAATAGTGAATAATATGTTAAAGAAATTGTTTTGGACGTGATGTTTTAAATAGAGTTAAAACGATCTAACGATGTTTTTAAAATGTATTAAGATTCGAAACCATAGATTTCAACATCCATTGTTGAAATAGACGTTTTCGAGAAATAGAAGGAAATGGTGGACTATAACACTGTTGTTATAGTAAATGATTTCCGAGAGGAAATGTTTTGTATAGTATTGGGATTTATATATCTATTTTAATTTCGAATCCCTATACCAGTGATTTTGGGTTGTCGTAACGATGTTTTACGTAACATTCGTTTTGGCCCAAATAAATATGTTTAAGAGAATGATTTCCTTAAAGAATGAAATATATACTTAATTTCGATTTAAGTATATTGGATATTTTCCAAGTATAAAAAATAAAAAGATTTGTGAATTACTTATTATAAATAAGTATGGAAATGTTTTTCCAATGTGAAATGAAACGTTTTGAGAATTTATCTTTTTGAAGATAAATTGAAAATGAATAATTGAAATCGTATATTCATAAATATTTTGAAATATAAATTCACTATGGAATTTATAAATAAAAAGGGGGAATTTGTTTAAAAATAAATATTGATTTATTTTTGAAGTATTGAAAACATATATCTTGTAAAGATATTTTTGGAAAACAAATAATTTGGAAAATTATTTGGAATCTGGTGATGTTGTGCATATCCATTGATAGTTCAATAACCGACTATCAATATTTACCTTTGAATGGGTATTTGTTGTGATTGCTTGGATTTGAATGCTACACTTATTGTTGAATAAGCGCTCACTATTCGGGTTAGCCGGAAAAGGACCTTGGGGTCATATAACCCATTCTGAATATGTGATACGTCGTAATGGATTGCATTTGATGACCGGTGTAGAAGACCGGATATTTTTGAAAATGGAAGGATTACCGTTGAGTTACTCTGCATTGGCTGATCTCTGATATAGAGGTTTTATCACCCTTAGTGACGGGAAGTCCGGACGTGATTAGAAATTATCCGGAATGCAAGGACTTCTTTGTAAGTGCCTTCGGTTCTGTTCGAGCCCGGAACAGACTTGTATGGATTGTATGTCTGACATTACAAATTGAGATATAAAGCTGATTTCTTTCAAATATATATATCTGTTGGTGGCGGAGAATTTATTCTCTTAGCTTAACACCCTTCTCTGAGACGTACGAGCTCAGAGGTTATGTAGTTGAAGGTTATTAGTGATATACTCCCAATTTGGTAGTGTGGCATGCTGAGTGTTGATGTGAAATGATCATTGTTCGATCATTTGTGATATGATCATTTATTTATCATTTATCTTGGTGATCATTACTTTGATCATTTGTTGACCCAAAGCACAGCTTTTGTATAAAGCATGGCTTTGTGGACGAGACTTCGTCGGACCTCACACCTCGAAATGGTCAAAACAAGAAGGATGCGGTAAGGTTATTAGGGGTAGCACCCCTTTAGTGTATGTCATTCCTTTTGGATAGAGGTGGTATCATGGTATGGAGCCCAGATATTTAACCTATGTTGTTGCTGAAAATTCTGTGGTTGTTGGAAATCGAGGATCCTCGGATAGATCGGTTACGATCGGAGGATGACATATTCGTGTCAGTAGTTACCTAGTTTGAAAGGTAACCCGACCTTGTGTTGGCAGAGATCCGGTTAGGTTCTCGGGACGTCATTCCAGAGGCGTTTCCATGTGGCAATGGGAAGTTCCTTGGCCTGACCATTTTTTGGAAATCCAAAGAAACAATACGATCTTGTACGGTTTTAGTTGTAGAACCTATCATTCACTTATGGTGGCGCCCCACTGTTTGGAATGGTAGCTATAGTAGGCATAAGTGTGAAATGCCTATGCTGGCTAAGATTTATATCTTTACTTTCGAAATGTTTTCTACACTATGCACTAGTAATAATATCAAAAGTTTCTTTTTAATGCGTATCAAGCATCTTTGACTATCATAAGGAGAAATCTCCTCCGATTCTGCGTTTGCATTGTGTGTGTGTGCGGGAGGCCTTATGGTAGTCTCATTTTCTTAAAAGCATTGCGAATCAATTTTAAAATTACCATGTTCTTTGTTTTAAAGATAAATATCTGTTTTTAAGTTCTCACACCAGTCACATGACTGACTCGGAGTTTATTGTTTTCCTTCCTAAACTTTGGGTGCCCACCAATTTCCACACGGGCAGTCAAGAGTAAGGATTATCAGGATATTATGGAATTCAGGAGTTGCTGGAGGCAAGATGGATGGCATGACGTATTCACTAGTATAGTATTTCTTTTCCGCTGTTGTTGTTGTTGTTGTTGTACACTCTGATAATGAATGTAATGTGATGTAATGTATAAAATATACAGTTCTTTTGTTTTAATGATTATTCATTTATCTAATATATGTTGTTCCGCTGCGATTGTGAGATTCTGATATAGTTCTGTTCTATCTTTTTCTCTCTTCTTCTACCTCTTTCTTCTTCTTAAACCCTAAGTGTTCGGTTTTCCGGCATTCGATTGCTCGGCAGTTGATACAGTGGACGTATTGATGTCGATTTTCGGAAGTCGAAGAATCAGGTCCTTACAACGCGGTATCAGAGCATATGGTTAAGCGACATCCTTGCTCTGTTGGGTGTTACTCATTAGAGATAGAGTCAGTAGTGCTCTAGAATGAGTTTGAGTTTAACAATAGATATGAGCGCGTATTTGTTAGTGAATATGAAATTGTTTTATATTGTGTTGACTTATCGGTTGGTTGTTTATAGATTCTAGTCGGTGCAGTCTAGCTAACTGTGTTGATAGGAGTTTCTAAACTCTTAAACAAGATAAACTGACACAATTTTGTTTTGAAAATCGGGTAAATGAAACAGTTTTGCCCAACACTATTTTCGTAGATAAAGGAAATTATCTTTATAAATTATTATAGTATATGGATGCATGGTTGTTAGGTAGTAATAATATTAAACTATTACGATTGAAATTGAAATAGAATTGAAATCATTGTTATATGAAAATTGAGATAAAGATAAGAAAATGAAATCCTTATACAAATGAAATTTGAAAATGATTTTCAAAGGTTTTTGGAAAAATGTTTTGAAGGAATGAAAAGCTCTAAACTCTTTTCGGTCGTTGGAAAATAATTCCAGTGATGTTCGCGACATCATTGGTGTTCATTTTCGGGTTTCCAAAAGAGGGATTGCTGCCAAATTGTTTAAAAGAAAGTTGTTTGGAAAATTTGGGTTTGGTTTTAAAATTCAAAAAGGGAAATTGAATTGGTTTCAAAAATGGTTTTGAAAGATTGAAAGGACTCTGAAATCCTATTTAAAATATTTATGGAAATGATAAATGAGTTGATAACTTATACAGATTGAATTTTGATAGAATAAATTTAATTTAAAGAATGGAGTTAAATTAAAGGAAGTATAAGTAAATCAATAAAATCCAAGTTGAAATAAATTTGAGTTGTCATCAAAGATATGTGATTTGAAATTTAACAAAAGGAAAGTTAAATAAATTGATTTGGATTTGATAAGATGCTTGAAATGGAATATAACTTAAGTGATATTGAATAAAGTTGATTTTGGTGTCGAAATAAATTAATAAGTGAATTAATGAAATGAAGTCATTAAGAATTTGAACTTGAGTTATATAAATGAAATTCAACATTATATTGTTAAAGGAATTAGCAATTGAATTGAACTAATGAATGAATTGAATGTAAATCAATTGAATGTAAAGAATTGATATGGAAAAATGGATGAAGTATTAATTCATTAAAAGGAAGTTGAATAATTGAATGAAAGTCAATTTAATATAAATCAATTGGAATTAAAAGAGTTGGACCAAACTGAATGTAAATTGAATAATTTGGTTATGTTGAATAAACATTGATTGTTATTTGATTGTTGATTGATTGTATATAAATTCATTAAGTGTTAATGAAATTGAATTAGCGAAATTAGAAGCTAAAGTAATTGAATCCAACTTGGAAGTAAATAAATTTGAATAGAATTGAACGTGAATTCGATTTAAATTAGTGAATGCAAACTAATTGAAAATCGAATATCAATGAATGTTAGTAAATCCAATGTAAATAAATCAAATGTGATTTAAATTGAAAACCAATTCATTGAATATTAATGAGAATATGAATGAATATTGATTTGGTTATCGATGATAGTTGGTTGATGTTTGCATTTGTTGTTTTGTTGCATTTGCTATGTTGGCACATGTAGTTGTTAGGTTGCTATATGTTGTATATTGATACTATTTTCATATATGCATTCTCATGTTGTTGTTGAGTGTTTAGTAGGTGCGGATTGAGTTTGCTTCGCATTTGGAGCTCGCTTTCGCGCTATATTAGCCGTATACGCTCGCTAATAATATAATAAGGTACATATCTCGGATTACATACCGTACTTTTACACTTTTTTCCCTCGGGATGCCTCATCACTTGATGAGATGTATATTTGTGATATATATACTGTTATTTTTTTCGGACCGAGCCGCGCAAAGGAGACAATGGCGAATTTTTTCGAAAATTTAAGGCGTTAGAATTTTTTTGATAAAATTGGGAAAATTTGTGAAAAACTAAGTTTTGATTTGAAGTTGAAAGTTAAAAAATAGTAGTTGTTTCTGAAAAGATAACTAAGTATGATTTGAAAACTTAGTAAAGATTTAGTAAGAAGTTTAACTATGGATTTTGGGGAAGTTAATAGATTCTGTAACTTTTCTTACTTGGTAATTTCGAGGACGAAATTCTTTTAAAGGGGGAAGTATGTAACGACCCAGAATTTTTGTTAATTAAAATTTGTATATTTAATTGATTTTAATTATTAATAAGTGAAATTTATAAGTCGAATAATTTTATTTCGAATAATTGGATTTAATTGAATAATTAAACCGATAATTTAACATTGGAAAATACAGAAATAATTGAAAATTGGGTTTAATATGATTGAAAATGATTTGTAAATTTTATTTTATCACACTGGAGTTAGAACAATATTTTAGAACTTTTAAAATCGAATTAAAAGTTAATTTGTGAAAATTGAATATTTTAATATTTAATTATCGACTGAAAAATAGCCAATTTTCGAACAGCCTCAGAATTGGACGAAACTAGTTCCATTAGATCTCTAATAGTTTGTTATTATCGGATTTCAATTTTCGTAGCAATTGGAGTTATCGTTTGACCGTGGCAGCTCGAAACGCATCGAAATTTGTTTTAATATTAATTTGGCGAGTTAAAATAGCCATTTTTCAAACAGTCTCGGATTTTGACGAAACCAGTTTCATCGGATCCATAATGTGATATTATTGTATGGTTTCAAATTTCGTGTCAATCGGATTTACCGTTTGTCCGGTGCAAGCTAAAACGCCTAGAAAATCGTTTAATCGGTTTAATTTTAAATTGAACGTTTATTGTCATAACTCGCACAGATGACCAAATTAGCTCCCGAAACACGTTCCATTGTGTTCGGAACGCGGGGTAAATCTTAGAAACGCCAACCGGCATGCTTCGTTTGGAGTTCGGAAATTCCGGGATGAATAGTGTTTGCAAAATTTTCTATATAAGCCTTTCACTCTTCATAAATTGCAAACAAAAAGAAACCCTAGGTCAAAAAAACTGCAGGCCGCCTCCATAACAATGAATTGCCGAAAATTATCAAGTTTCTTCCCTTCAAATCTCTCAATCCATCAGCTTTTAGCAAATTCCTCCAACTAGAAAAACGTAGAGAGCATCGATATCTCTCTATCCAACGGCCATGATCGTGTTTGGAGCTTTGGATCAACGGGAATTTGGGCTCAAAGCCGTCGCGTTCGCACGCGTTTCTAGGGTAGAGAGTGCAGCCGAGTTCAACAATATTGGTGGTGAAGGTGGGGTTTGCGACGGGCTTTCGAATGGTGCCGATATGATGGGGTTTCGTCGTCGTTTGTGGCTTGCGTGTATTAGGATTATAGGCGTGAGTGGGTTCGGCTGCAAGTTCTAGCGTGGGGAAGAAATAGAAAGGGGCGGCCTAGATGCAAAGTCATAGAAATGGACAGTGATGATATTGATTAGGTTTAAAAAATATAAGTTATGTTGTAGTTTAGTTTATAAAAAAAATTCGTGAATCTTTAAAATTTCATATCTTTTTCATACGAGGTCGAAAACGCGCGAAACGAGTTGCGTTGGAATCGTATGGACGAGCACTATGCGATGGAATTTGATTGGAGTCGTTTGGAGTTAGTGAGAATTTCGGGTGAAATTAAACGTCCGTTTAATTTTATTCGAAATAAATCGCTAAAACGAAATTGAAATGAAGGTGAGAACTTCTCACTCAATCGAATCGGTTTCGATTTTTATTTTAAATAGTCAGATTTAAAATTCTTGAATGTATGTTTGAATGATGATTGTTATTTATTGATTGTTAAAATAGACATTATGCGCCGTTAGTAAGCAGATGTTATTTATTAAAAACATATACCGCGAATATTTCACAGTACAGTGAAATTGGTATTATTTATGTACTTGGAATTGATTTCCCGCATTATATAGCGGATGAGACCCTATTGCGCCGCCTATTAAGAGGATAATATTTTAAATCCCATATACCGCGATAATTTCGTACTGGAACGGAATTGGTATTGTGCTAACATATTTGGATGCAGGAAAACAGGTAGGAGCGATCCAACTGGATTCCTCAACAGTATTTATTTGATTATGGATATTTTCATATTCGTTGATTATCATATCGATATACGATGCCGTTGTTATCGTGATTGACTATTTGGTGTGCAGCTTCATTGGGCCAAATTTTGGAATTTTAAAAGGATTTTTAAAGTGATTTTTTGAAGAGTATACGTTATAAAATATTTTTGGAATTGATTCATTTTAAATAAATAAACGTTATAATTTTAATGTTATAAAAATTATGATTTTTGAGAAAAATAGTTAAAAGTTGATTTTTGAAAATATGGGGTTAATGATTTTATAAAATGGTTTAAATCGGGATTTTTGAATTTATTGTGAAAAGTTTAAAAATAGGATTTATAAAATTTAATTATTTTATAAATCAAAATGATGAAATTATAAAGGACTTTAAAGACGTTTTGAAATAATAATATAAATTGATTTATATAAAAGATTTATAAATTGATAATTTATAAATTAAAATATTGGAATTATAAAACGAGTTTTTATAAGTGTTAGAATGAATTGTGAATGAATTTCATAAATGAATGAAATTTATAGAATTATAAACGGTGAAGTTATAAATGGAATTTTATAAGCAGTAGGTTTATAAAATTTGTAAAGTTATTAAAAAAGGATAGATTTGGGTAAATAAATTAATCTTATAAGTTATAAGATTTATAATTTGGGACGTCAAAAAGAACGATTTTTGTAAACAAATAAATTATAAGCATTTAACTTATAATATGGACTTTCGGTATATATTTGAGTTATAAATCGAATAGGTTAATAAAGGAGATTTATAAAGGAAGTAGTTATAAAATAAATAGAAATGGAATTTATAAACATTGTTTTATAAATTCGCAAATGACTTATTTGATAAGTAAATTGTTGTAACTTATTAATGGAGTTATATTCACGTTTTAGATAGTGAATAATCCTTTAAAATAAAATGAATAGAAATGATGAAGTTGGTTAACAAGTATATTCACGATTTTGAATAGTGAATAATATGTTAAAGAAATTGTTTTGGACGTGATGTTTTAAATAGAATTAAAACGATCTAACGATGTTTTTAAAATGTATTAAGATTCGAAACAATAGATTTCAACATCCATTGTTGAAATAGATGTTTTCGAGAAATAGAAGGAAATGGTGGACTATAACACTATTGTTATAGTAAATGATTTCCGAGAGGAAATGTTTTGTATAGTATTGGGATTTATATATCTATTTTAATTTCGAATCCCTATACCAGTGATTTTGGGTTGTCGTAACGATGTTTTACGTAACGTTTGTTTTGGCCCAAATAAATATGTTTAAGAGAATGATTTCCTTAAAGAATGAAATATACACTTAATTTCGATTTAAGTATATTGGATATTTTCTAAGTATAGAAAATAAAAAGATTTGTGAATTTATTATTTATAAATAAGTATGGAAATGTTTTTCCAATGTGAAATGAAACGTTTTGAGAATTTATCTTTTTGAAGATAAATTGAAAATGAATAATTGAAATCGTATATTCATAAATATTTTGAAATATAAATTCACTATGGAATTTATAAATAAAAAGGGGGAATTTGTTTAAAAATAAATATTGATTTATTTTTGAAGTATTGAAAACATATATCTTGTAAAGATATTTTTGGAAAACAAATAATTTGGAAAATTATTTGGAATCTGGTGATGTTGTGCATATCCATTGATAGTTCAATAACCGACTATCAATATTTACCTTTGAATGGGTATTTGTTGTGATTGCTTGGATTTGAATGCTACACTTATTGTTGAATAAGCGCTCACTATTCGGGTTAGCCGGAAAAGGACCTTGGGGTCGTATAACCCATTCCGAATATGTGATACGTCGTAATGGATTGCATTTGATGACCGGTGTAGAAGACCGGATATTTTTGAAAATGGAAGGATTACCGTTGAGTTACTCTGCATCGGCTGATCTCCGATATAGAGGTTTTATCACCCTTAGTGACGGGAAGTCCGGACGTGATTAGAAATTATCCGGAATGCAAGGACTTCTTTGTAAGTGCCTTCGGTTCTGTTCGAGCCCGGAACAGACTTGTATGGATTGTATGTCTGACATTACAAATTGAGATATAAAGCTGATTTCTTTCAAATATATTTCTATTGGTGGCGGAGAATTTATTCTCTTAGCTTAACACCCTTCTCTGAGACGTATGAGCTCAAAGGTTATGTAGTTGAAGGTTATTAGTGATATACTCCCAATTTGGTAGTGTGGCATGCTGAGTGTTGCTGTGAAATGATCATTGTTTGATCATTTGTGATATGATCATTTGTTGATCATTTATCTTGGTGATCATTACTTTGATCATTTGTTGACCCAAAGCACAGCTTTTGTATAAAGCGTGGCTTTGTGGACGAGACTTTGTCGGACCTCACACCCCGAAATGGTCAAAACAGGAAGGATGCGGCAAGGTTATTAGGGGGTAGCACCCCTTTAGTGTATGTCATTCCTTCTGGATAGAGGTGGTATCATGGTATGGAGCCCAGATATTTAACCTATGTTGTTGTTGAAAATTCTGTGGTTGTTGGAAATCGAGGATCCTCGGATAGATCGGTTACGATCGGAGGATGACATATTCGTGTCAGTAGTTACCTAGTTTGAAAGGTAACCCGGCCTTGTGTTGGCAGAGATCCGGTTAGGTTCTCGGGACGTCATTCCAGAGGCTTTTCCATGTGGCAATGGGAAGTTCCTTAGCCTGACCATTTGTTGGAAATCCGAAGAAACAATACGATCTTGTACGGTTTTAGTTGTAGAACCTATCATTCACTTATGGTGGCGCCCCACTGTTTGGATGGTAGCTATAGTAGGCATAAGTGCGAAATGCCTATGCTGGCTAAGATTTATATCTTTACTTTCGAAATGTTTTCTACACAATGCACTAGTAATAATATCAAAAGTTTCTTTTTAATGCGTATCAAGCATCTTTGACTATCATAAGGAGAAATCTCCTCCAATTCTGCATTTGCATTGTGTGCGTGTGCGGGAGGCCTTATGGTAGTCTCATTTTCTTAAAAGCATTGCGAATCTATTTTAAAATTACCCTGTTCTTTGTTTTAAAGATAAATAACTGTTTTTAAGTTCTCACACCAGTCACATGACTGACTCGGAGTTTATTGTTTTCCTTCCTAAACTTTGGGTGCCCAATAATTTCCACACGGGCAGTCATGAGTAAGGATTATCAGGATATTCTAGAATTCAGGAGTTGCTGGAGGCAAGATAGATGGCATGACGTATTCACAAGTATAGTATTTCTTTTCCGTTGTTGTTGTTGTTGTACACTCTGATAATGAATGTAATGTGATGTAATGTATAAAATATACAGTTCTTTTGTTTTAATGATTATTCATTTATCTATTATATGTTATTCCGCTGCGATTGTGAGATTCTGATATAGTTCTGTTCTATCTTTTTCTCTCTTCTTCTACCTCTTTCTTCTTCTTAAACCCTAAGTGTTCGGTTTTCCGGCATTCGATTGCTCGGCAGTTGATACAGTGGATGTATTGATGTCGATTTTCAGAAGTCGAAGAATCGGGTCCTTACACTGTTACATATGCCATTACCTGTATCAGTTCACCTGTGACATCTGGCACCATTATCTGTTACTCATATGATGATAATCAAGTTTGGTTGATAGATGATTGATTGTTTGATATTGATATTGGACGTTAAAATGTTAATGTAGGAAGTGATAAAATATGAAATTGAATTTGACGTAGGATAGTTAGCGATTTGAAATTGATATGTGTGATGAATTTGATTAGTTAAAGTTGTACAATATGACCCTTTAAATGTAAGATTGATTGACACGTAAAAATAGTGTTAACTACACTTTGAACCATTTAATGTATGTTGTGTAAATTGAAGTAGTATATAATTGAATAATAAATGACGTGTGTAGAACCGTATAAAATATTAATGCAATAATCTTTAATCTACATGAAATGATGGTGTAGAAACTAGAAATAATTATATTAATTTGCACAAACAACAATGTGAATAATACGATTATTTCGGGATTATTTGAATTAATTGTTGGATTGTTGTCATTGCTTGTTTATTTACTTTGACACCATCCCAGTTATCACACTGCAAGTTCCCTTTGCTATACTTTGTTTGTGAATCGAAATGGAATCGGGTTGAAATGATAAATACCCAAAATGAACTTGACTTAGGATAGAGAATTAAATTAAACCCGATTGGTCAATAATTTGATTCAAAAATAAAATAAAGATTTTATTTGAATAAATAATTAAGTTTTGAAAGTAGGAATTTGAAATTTTATGAAAAGCAATGTTAATATTTAAAAAACTGAAATGAAATATTAACAAAGTAATTAATGGAAGAACGTTGTTTAAATTAAAAAAATGAATAATTGAGTTTTGGAAATTATTTAACAATTAAGTTTGAAATTATTAATTTAGTTTGAAATTATTTAATAATTAAATGAAATTGAATTATTTGAGAAGTAAATAAAAATTTGAATTCTTTGATAAGGGAAATTGAACTTTTGAATAAGTGAATTGGAACTTCGTTAATAAATGAAATTGGAATTCTTTGTTATGTTTTGGAATTTGTAACTAAGTAAATAAATAAGTGAAATTGAATTTCTTTAACAAGAAATAAAATGCGTTTTATTCAAATAAATTTAAGACTTGTAATTTTAAGAATTTGATTTGACGAATCCAATTTAAGTAAATCTGTAAGTTTGATATAATAAAGTTGAACTTAAGTAATTGATTAATGAATTGGAAATTAAATAGAAATTGTTTTGAATGATAAATTTACTTAGCGAATATTGAATGAAATCGATAAATGCATTCAAATTGATTAGAATGTTAAATTAAATTAGATTAGTTGATTACAGAATGAAACTTGTATACGAACTTGAATAAATATTTAAATTGTTTTAAATAAAATTTGAAATTTAATTATAAGATTTTGAAATGGAAATTTGGAAGTTTTAAAACGTAAATTATGGAAATTGATTTAGAAAGACAAATGGAATGTTGATTTACAAATTCTAATTGAAACTGAATTTGATTTGGTTTTGAAATTTATTAAATGACCAACTGGTATAATAATTACGAAAGTTATTAAAGAAACCGGAATCGGTTATGGACATACTCTCTGTCTAAACCGAAAACCACTTTAATAACTATACGTGGAGTGTGGTCCTGGATGAAGTGGTTGGAATGATGCACGTGATGACTGAAGAAAGAGAACGATAATGGATAGCCTTGACACTTGTGTCAAATTGAAAATGACTAAAACATGAGCTGTGCCAGGCCAAATGGGGTTAGCCACCTCGAGCGAACACGCTGCTTCGAAAACTACTTGTTACTTATTATTGATTGGTGCACCCTCATAAATTTTGGGAGTGTTGTTTTGTGGTGTTCCAATCGTTGTGGCGATGCGTTTTCACTAGTCCAGATCAGGCAAACGGTAGTTTCACTACCTTGGGTATTGCCTCATGTGCCTTGTCATACTTGTATCCCTATATACGCGACCACTATGAATTTGTTTTGTGTTATACCTATGGAGTACTCCCTGATATCCCACCAGTTTACGGTGGAGTTTACAGTGCTGTATAGACTATAACGCTTATATAAAATGTGTTAAGGGGGATTATGGTAACCCCTTAACTCTATTTTGATACTTTATATTACTGATAGACATTATCTATTTAGCGTATGCTATTACATAGTAGATAGTTTAGCGGATCCTTAAAGGATGGTTATTCCAACGCCCTTTGAGTTATTGTATTTCAATTTTTATTTCACTTGAGTTGGATTTATTGATAAAAGAATGTTAATCCTGACTCAAATATTTTGTGTTTTGCTTTACGCTCGGGTCAGACTGAGCGTACTAGTATTCGAGACTCATCTTTGGAGTTGGAGCTTCGCTTGGAGATCCAACTATCTATCCAGCCTTCAGATATTCAGTTGATTCAGTGGTGTATTCCAATTCTTTTATTTGACTATTGTATTCGAGACTTCTGTTGTAATTTATTTAACTCTGTTATATATATAGTAGCTTCATGAAGTACTATCTTTTGCTTCCGCTGCATATTTATTACTCTGTTTCTGTGATATGTGATTATTTATTTACTGTATATACTTAGTTTTGCCAAATTTAAATTAACAATTCGGTATTTTGAATTATTCAATTTCGATATGTGCGGATGCGAATAGTCCAAAATAGCAGGTCGTTACAGTTGATATCAGAGCTTTGGTAGCTCTAGGCAAAACTTAGCATATATGACAAATGTATTTACAGAATCACTCTCATTCGAGTTTGAATCTCTTCCTTTTGACTCGATTCCTTTGAATTTTGGGACGTTCCCTTGGTTTCGAAATTCATTTTTGTCCCTCACTTTTCGTCTTCTTTTCGAATTCTGGAGTTTCCCATAACTCCACTTCGAATGATCTTTATAATGTATCGGTGGTATCGCCAATCTTCGAATTATTTATAAATGGGTGAAACTCCTCTACAATAGGCATTGCTTTACCGGAGATTTCTGTATCCTCGGTTTATGATGCTATCTATCTCCTGCTATGTCTGAATTCTATTTCTTGAGATCGAATGTCGATTTACCTCGGAATTTTGCATTGGTCTTATTCTTGAAGTTAGAGTCGACCAGGTTAAGGTTGCCCGTAAATTAAATAAGCTTATCCATCTCCCGATTCTGTTAATTGAATCATTTTATCTTTTCTTTCAAACTTGTATTCGAATCAAAATTCTTTTTGATTTGATTCCCATCAAATTTGAATCTCTATACTTATTTTGAAATCCATCCGTGTATCGTCGAGCGGGGAGTGTATTTGTATTTATACTAAAACGTTTTATATATCTATATATCGTGTTATTTGAGTTGTTGATGTTGATTTGGATTTTCGATCAATTCTTCTGATCAACGCTATCGATAGGATTTACAAAACACTTGAACAGAGCAAACTGACACAATAGTATTTTCAAATTTGGCGAATAAAATAGTTTTGTATGATTATTATATATAAGTATAAATTTCTCTGAAATTAAATTTGTTAATGAAATTGTTGTCAAAGATGATAATATTTGATTTTCATTTATTGTTTTGTAAACGATTGATTTTACCAACATATAAATAAATAAATTTATAAAATTTAGTTATAATTTGATTTGGAATTTGAAGGGAATATAAATTAGAATTTGGGAACTTAATTTCCGATAATTTCGATTATGGTTTCAAAGTTTAAAATGTATATTATTTAAAAATATTTTATAATAGAAATGGTTTTTAAAAAAATTTTAAATGATTAAATTAGAGCTCTTCTCTTTTGTCATTAGAAAATAATTTCGGTGATGAGGCCACGTCATCGACATTCATTTTCGAGTTTCGAAGTGAAGAGACTATCCTGTATCCCTGCTGCACTTTTGTTGGAGAAAAATAAATTGATTTGAATTTATTAAACATGACTTGATTTATAATATATATTGAAGATTTTAAATTTGATTTGATATATTATATATATATATTTATTTTATCTCTAAATTATTGAAGATAATCGAAAATTTAATTCTAAAATTTTCTTAAAGGACGATTTCAATTAAAACTGAAGCTAAAATTTTAAATGAATAGTAATTTCGAAATAACTGAATTAGAAAATTTGCTTGTATAATACTCAATTGCATTATATATAACTTACCTAAATTTTAAAAAAGTTAACTATGTAATTGAATATTACACAGTATAAAATGATGTTAAAGGAATTTTTAAAATAAATTTGAGTAGTTATAATAAGTATAAATATGCTTAATATATATTTGACAGGGTATATTAAGTAGAATAAATTTAATAATAATTTGGAATAAAGAAGAATTAGATTTGTCGAATAAAATATGATTATAATAAATGACTATTCAAATTTATGATTTTGGAATTGTTAATTTAAGAAAATGAGATAATATACAATATAATTTGTCTTCATAAATAAAATGCGAGTGCGTATAATAAATGTTATTCACTTAAATTTAAAATTATAAAATGTTTATGGAGATACATAGAATAATAAGTTGGATAAATAATAGGTGTGATTAATAGAAGAAAAATTTGTTTTGGAAGTTAATAAATTAAAGTAAATCAACTTAAGGGAGTATCTTGAATTAGTTGAATATAAATTAAATTTCATTTGAAAGAAACCTTTTGTACCTAACATTAATAAATGAGAAATCAAATCAATTTAAATGAAAATATTGAATTTAAAAACAAATTGTTGAGTATAAATTTATTGAAATTTATATGGTTTAAATTAATTGTTTATTATGTAATTCAAGTCTATTTTCTTTTGGTTGTTTCTATTCTCCTACTTCCTTACTTTTCGAGGATGAAAAGTTCTGAGCGGGGGAGAGTCTAACAACCTGGATATTTTAACGATTTTAATTAATTTAATTAACTGAAATTTTATGGAATTTTAAACAATAAAATTTTGAAATATAAATTTGATATTTGGAATGTGTCTAGTTAAATATAGCAACTGGTAAATTTTCGTCCGAAAATATGAAAGTTTATTTCGCGCGTAAATTTACTTCTGTTTAATCAGTTATAAAAAGCGATGAAAATAAAAATTTTTCGAAACCTCAATATTTTTACATAGAAAAATTCTAAATCATCTTCTGAGCAAGGCGTCATTTTTCGTTTTTCCAAATTCAGACTTCTTTGGCTCCGTCGATCTTATTTTCTGTGATTTTCATGCATTTTCCGCTATTAGAAAATTCGAATTTTTATAATTCGATCGTACTGCCACTATTGATATACCGTTTTGATCATCTCATCGTGCAGATCACCACGGTATATTCATTTGCATGTTTTGAAATCCGTTACGCCGCTGAAACTGCGAAACGGTCACCCATATCGGTATTCGTTTTAGTCTTTTATTTCCATATGGCCTTTCGTTATTTACCGTGAAAACCAAACAGCCACTAGCTATTAATGATTCTAAGATTTAACGTACGTACTTTGGTTGTTACCTATCTCAATTTAGATGTGTTGGCTTCCAATGTTGCCTGCCGTTTCATTTATAAATAAAAGAAACCTTTTCCTTTGCTATTCTCTTTTCTTTCTCACCTGCAAGCTTTTCATCTCTGATCAAAGCCACCATTACTTGATCGAACACAGCACTCCTCCACTCCTCTGTATTATTCCTTCCTCTTTTTTTCCTCTTTTGATCGGCCACGCCTAAAAAAAAAACAAAGCACCGCGCTTCATCCATTAGCTCCTCTCCGGCCTCCGCCCACCAAGCCTTCGCACCAACACAGCCAACGTGGCCTTGACCTGCTCCTCTTCCTTCCCTCGTTGGCAGATCGATCCCAAGCCGAGATCACCACTTATCTCTTTCCTTTTTCGGCTTTGGCTCGTGTCTGTCGCCTCAGGAGCCTCCTCCATCATTGGCTACTTTTACTTTTCTCTGGCCATTTGCAACTATTACTATGGGTATGCTATATATGTTGTATACGAAGTTTGTTATATATATATATATATAATGCGTAAGTGATATATATATAGTTTATATAAGATATGTAAATGAAAAGTTAGATGGTTGAGTATATGGGCTTTTATAAGTAGTATTAGCTGTGAGTTATTTATATTCGATTAAGTAAGTCTATATAGATCTGAATTTATTTATATATAAGTATATTTACATAATTTAGTTTATATATGCAAGAGGATAAAGTTTGTTTGAGTTTGTAAAAATTAGTTACATACGTGATGTATATATGGTTCAATGATTTTTCATATTAGTGTTTACTGAATGGTGTTATATATAAGTTGTTGTTTATATAAATACATATAGTTTGCTTATGCATTGTCAAGTGGTCTGCACATTTTAGCATGTACATATACATCGTTTTGTATATATATACCATTTCATATGTTATAGTCAATATTTGTGAGTTGATTTATTTATTTATATATATTTGCGTGAGTTTATATGTGTCATGTATTAATTTATATAAGTAAGTTGAGTTTACATTCTATACTATTATAAGTTTATATACCAGTTAATTTTATCAGTTTTATATTGTAAAGATTATTTTTGTCTGGCTGAAAATCTATCGAGAAATAGTTCATGTAACTCATAATTTATAGCTTACAGTTTATAAATATTAGTATACAGTGTTGACATGTATTAGTATGTAATATGGCTGCGTATATTTTAAAGGTATATATATAGTATAGTACATCTGTAGCTAGCTATTATGGTAAAAATACAATACGTTAGCTTTATATATTAATATACTTATAGGATGTACTGTCTTTTAGCTTACTTGAATTATAATATATTAAATACATGAGTTTTATACAGTAATATATGTATATTGATTTTATGATCGGTTCTGTTGCCTTCTACTGTTTCTATTCTATTGCTTTGTGATGTTTTGACTTATGTATATATATAATGTAAAGATTTCATGGTATGGAGTTTTTAAGGATAATTTAAAAGTGGGTTTTGCTTATTTATTTGTATTATAAATTATATTAGTGATGGATCACATATCAGTGTGTATGATAGTAATATATATAGTTGTTATTTTATAACAAGTATCGACTTTAAATATATTGCGTATATGTGTTGATTTTTAATTTGAACAATGGATTTTGAAATACACATAATTTCAAATTTAAAATTTTATTTGAATAATGAATATGACTTTATAGTTATGTAGCTATATATTGTTACATATATATTTGTTCACTGATACATTTTATTTATTGATCCAATTCTAATTTAGTTTCGTTTATTCCTAATGATCAGCTTTGTTCGTCAATTCGTGCCCAATCCTGCTTTGATTTAGAGCTCGTGCTTGGATCTGTAACCCATTCATTTTCTTTTCTCTCTAGCCTCGAAAGGTGAGCAATCACTCACGATTAATGTTCTTTTATTTATTAAATTCGATTTCAATTGAAACGACAATTGAAATATCTGCTGTTAGTTGCTTACACTGTTACATATGCCATTACCTGTATCAGTTCACCTGTGACATCTGACACCATTATCTGTTACTTATATGATGATAATCAAGTTTGGTTGATAGATGATTG
This sequence comes from Allium cepa, assembly GCA_030765085.1. NCBI lineage: Eukaryota > Viridiplantae > Streptophyta > Magnoliopsida > Asparagales > Amaryllidaceae > Allium > Allium cepa. The sequence continues at coordinate 236,952,670 of CM060931.1, forward strand.
ATTGTTTGATATTGATATTGGACGTTAAAATGTTAATGTAGGAAGTGACAAAATATGAAATTGAATTTGACGTAGGATAGTTAGCGACTTGAAATTGATATGTGTGATGAATTTGATTAGTTACAGTTGTACAATATGACCCTTTAAATGTTAGATTGATTGACACGTAAAAATAGTGTTAACTACACTTTGAACCATTTAATGTATGTTGTGTAAATTGAAGTAGTGTATAATTGAATAATAAATGATGAGTGTAGAACCGTATAAAATATTAATGCAATAATCTTTAATCTACATGAAATGATGGTGTAGATTCTAGAAATAATTATACTAATTTGCACAAACAACAATGTGAATTAATACGATTATTTCGGAATTATTTGAATTAATTATTGGATTGTTGTCATTGATTGTTTATTTACTTTGACACCATCCCAGTTATCACATTGCAAGTTCCATTTGCTATGCTTTGTTCGTGAATTGAAATAGAATCGGGTTGAAATGATAAATACCCAAAATGAACTTGACTTAGGATAGAGAATTAAATTAAACCCGATTGGTCAATAATTTGATTCAAAAATAAAATGAAGATTTTATTTGAATAAATAATAAAGTTTTGAAAGAAGTAGGAATTTGAAATTTTATGAAAAGGAATGTTAATATTTAAAAATCTAAAACGAAATATTAACAAAGTTATTAATGGAAGAACGTTGTTTAAATTAAAAAATGAATAATTGAGTTTTGGAAATTATTTAATAATTAAGTTTGAAATTATCTAATAATTAAATAAAATTGAATTATTTGAGAATTAAATAAAAATTTGAATCCTTTGATAAGAGAAATTGAACTTTTGAATAAGTGAATTGGAACTTCGTTAATAAATCAAATTGGGATTCTTTATTATGTTTTGGAATTTGTAACTAAGTAAATAAATAAGTGAAATTGAATTTCTTTAACAAGAAATAAAATGCATTTTATTGAAATAAATGTAAGACTTGTAATTTTAAGAATTTGATTTGATGAATCAAATTTAAGTAAATCTGTAAGTTAGATATAATAAAGTTGAACTTAAGTAATTGATTTAATGAATTGGAAATTAAATAGAAATTGTGTTGAATGATAAATTTACTTAGAGAATATTGAATGAAATCGATAAATGCATTCATATTGATTTGAATGTTAAATTAAATTAATTTAGTTGATTACGGAGTGAAACTTCTATACGAACTTGAATAAATGTTTGAATTGTTTTAAATAAAATTTGAAATTTAATTATAAGATTTTGAAATGGAAATTTGGAAGTTTTAAAACGTAAATTGTGGAAATTGATTTAGAAAGACAAATGGAATGTTGATTTACAAATTCTAATTGAAATTGAATTTGATTTGGTTTTGAAATTTATTAAATGACCAATCGGTATAATAATTACGAAAGTTATTAAAGAAACCAGAATCGGTTATGGACATACTCTCTGTCTAAACCGAAAACCTCTTTTATAACTATACGCGGAGTGTGATCTAGAATGAAGTGGTTGGAATGATGTACGTGATGACTGATGTGACGCCCCACCTCTATACCCACACAAGCCAAGGACATTACGGGCCGTCAACTAGCGCGGAGAATAAGGCTGTTGAGGAGCGACCATCCGCGTAATTGCTTTGTGCGAGCAACGATATGTCATATAGTACAACATACGTTTGGTTTAAGGAGGAAATCCAACATACCGATACAAACTCAAAGCTACTACACAGTGCTATATATATTCTACGGAAACAAACATAGAAATAAACATAACACAAATCAGTCACAGACATCCATATCACAAAGGCGGAAATAGATATGAATATATAACACATGAAAGTGTACATCAGAGTAGTGGTCAAACAAGATCCACAATGTCACAAAAGAATAGCAACAAGTGCTAGACAAAAGAATATGGATACATCAATGAGTCTATATCTCAAATGTATACAACAAAAAACTACTAATCTAAGTAGTTAGCCAAAAGTCAGGGTAATAATCCCAGATGTGAAGTCAAGCAGAAGCACCTGTAACATCTCGGTCTGACCCGAGTATTATTTAATAAGAAAATAATAAACGGATTAGTCTAGCTATAAATATCAGATAAAATGATATAGAATAAGAGATACGACATAAACAAATGATAACCATACAACCATACTATGAAAAGTATGTAACTGAAAATCAACAAGAGATTAATCAATATCACAAGAATCTTCTCAAAGATAAAAAAGAATGTCATACTCTCTGTTTGTATTCACCAAACCATAAATATTGATAATAATATCAATGCCAATCACAAAAGTTAATGACACACAGATTCACCAATGCACAAAAATTGATAAAACTTATCAATGTAAATCACGAAAATTGGTGAAGACACAAATTTCAGAAATCATCAATGGAAATCCAGAAATCACAAAAAGGGGGAGGCCTGTCACAAAACGGGAGCATGAAAACTCACCAACATGTGTATCACAAAATGGAACGCTATTCCATGGCTGCTAACTATTAAATTTGAGCCGAAGCTCCACAAAACGGCCCGAAGACCATGGATCGCTACCCCACCAAATTGAGCCGAAGCTCCACAGAAACAGGGTTTAGTCTCCCTCGTAGACAAAGAGACATCGCACAAATTGCTAGTCTAAATCACAAAAAAGATCATCAACAATCATCAAGAAGTGTCAATTACAGTAAGCTAGTAAATATATAAGCTTTGCTTCATGTCCCATAACCACTAGCTTAACTTAAATACTTACGAACAAATTGTAGATCTCTACTCAAAAATTGTCACAAGAGATTCAATCGAACAAGTCCAAGAATTAACCGGCGAAGTAAACACAAGCGTTTCATACCATTTGTTTTACTAAGCCGTTTAATTAGATTTCTCATACGAGTGAGGTGAAGTGACAAATCACAAAAATGATTGTAGAAACAATAAATCACAAAAATTCACATTCGAAGACGTGAATAAAATCCAAAGAATTCGATTCCAAATCCATCAAAGTGGAAATAACCTTGCGACTTAACAGCCACGACTTATGACTTAATAAAGTCAACACAAGAAATCAACGGCTCAAGAAATAGCACACGGCTTAAAGCAGAGGCGACTTAAAGGGTGGCGCGACCTAACTACATGCGACCTAAGAAACGACGCGACATAACCGGCCGAGCGTCTTAAGAGCAGGTGCGACCTAGACATGGCGCGACCTAAGCTGGTTGCAAGATATAGCAGGCGCGACCTGATTCAAAAGGCCAAGCGACCTAGTGGTTGCGACCTAACTGCATGCCGACTTAGTAAGCCGAGCGACCTAAGGAGTTGGGGCATAAGGATGCAAGCGACCTAAGATGGGGCGACCTAGGTGGTGCGAGTTATACCAGGAGCGACCTAACACGGCGCGACCTAGCATAGCACGACCAAATCAATGCCGAGCGACTTAAGGATGGTGCGACCTATATTCACGCACGACTTAATGGGCCGAGCGACCTAACACAAAACGACCTAAGGGGTAGAAGAAGGCCGAGCGACCTAACGACCTAAGGCGTGTGAGAAGGCCTGAGCGACCTAACGACCTAAGGGGTACAAGGCCGAGTAACGAACTAACGACCTAAAGGATACAAGGTCGAGCAACTACCTAAGCATAGTGCGACCTATAAGGGAGTGACCTAAATGCAGGCCGACCTAATCCGCAGGCCGAGAATCATCCATGTCTAGGCCGAGCGACCTAGGGGTTTGAAGTGCAAAAACTCTCCCAATTTGCAACCGATCGAGCACGGACGCTAGGGGATTATGCCCATAGGCTACCCGGTCGTATTGGCTCTCGATGCATCACCAAAAATGTGTTCAAACATCAAAGTTAGGATTTTTAAAGATTTGAACCCAAAACACTAAAAATTGGGATTTTCACCAATTCAATCCAAATCAATAGCAAATGCACATGAATAAATGTTAGGAATTCATACCCAACAATCGAAGATAGTTATAGCCAAAGATGTGAGATAAAAATCTTACCTTTACACGAAATCAATGAAGAAGAAGCTTGAGAGCAAAGAAAGAATCAACGCCTTCTCTTTGAATTTGGAGTTAGATGTTGGATTTGCAAATGAACTTGAACTTGGATTTTTAATTTCCCATTCGTTCCTCCATTTTTGATGAAGCTTGAGTGTTAGAAAATGGAAGTAAAGTTATGAAGGGAAGGGGGGTTGAGCTAGAGTTAATAGTTTAGGCTAATGGGCTAAACCAAACCCAAAGCCCAAAGTGAAAAAGTGACAAAATTCCACTAACTCCAAACATATCAAAGTTTATACTAAAAAAGATCACAAACGGTGTTTTGGACACAATGGAAGTGGTTCCGAGTTCTAATTCGACCGTATGCAAAAAGTTACTTTTCGAACTAAAATCCGACTAACGATAAAATATTAAAATAAAATATTTAAATATTCAATCGTAAAATATGCGGGTTGTTACAGACTCCCCTCCTTAAAGAAATTGCGTCCTCGCAATATTTAAGAAGAAAATATAAGGTAACAACCATGAAAGCATATCAACACAAAAGAAATTTGAAATAAGAAATTCACCTCATGGAGCATGAGAAAGTAAGTCCGGATGTTTTCGCTCGATGAACTCTCTAGATTCCCAAGAGCAATCCTTAGGATTTGAGGACCATTGGACTTTAACAAGCGGAACATCTTTATTTCGAAGGCGCTTGACCTCCGAAGCAATAATACGAATAGGATGTTGCTCATAAGTTGAATTAGGTGAAACTTCAATTCCTTCCACAACACCGGGCTCAAGAATAGAATTAGAATCTCGAAGGCACTTCCGTAATTGAGAAACGTGAAACACGTCATGAATAGCAGAAAACTGAGCCGGCAATAAAAGGCGATAAGCCATGGAACCAATACGTTCGGTGATAGGAAATGGCCCAATATATCGAGGCGCTAATTTTCCCGATCGACTGAAATGTACAACACCCTTCATAGGTGGAACACGGATAAACACAAGATCTCCCACAGAAAATTCTAATTTCCTTCTCCGGTTATCGGCATAGGATTTTTGTCTACTCTGGGATTCTTTCATCCTATGACGAATAAGGTCAATCTTTTCTGTGGAATCATGAATAAAATCTGGACCTAAAACCAGCTTCTCACGGCCTCAAGCCAACAAGAAGGAGATCGGCATGGCCTTCCATAGAGTGCCTCAAAAGTGCCATATCAATACTAGATTGGAAGCTATTATTATAGGAAAACTCAACAAGAGAAATATGATCTTCCAAATTTCCACCAAAATCAAGAACACATGCAAGAAGAAGATCTTCAAGAGTTTGATTCACACGCTCAGTTTGTCCATTGAACTGGGGATGATAAGCGGTGCTAAAATTAAGCTTCGCTCCCAAAGCTTTTTGAAGACTCTTCCAAAATTCACCAGCAAACAATGGATCACGATCACTAACAATAGAAGAAGGAACCCCATGCAATTTAATAATTTCTTTGATAAAGAGTTTGGCCAAGAGAGGAACAGTTCGATTGGACCGAACGGGAATAAAATGGGCGGATTTAATAAGTCTATCGACTATCACCCATAAGCTATCATGACCCGAACGAGAACGGGGAAGGCCGTCTACAAAATCCATGGAAATTTGATCCTACTTCCAAATTAGAATTTCTAAAGGTTGCAACAACCCACCGGGCCTTTGATGTTCGGCCTTGACAAGTTGGAAAGTCATACAACACTTAACAAAGTTAGCAATATCATATTTCATTCCCTCCCAATAATAAAGTCGCTTCATATCTGCATACATTTTACTACTACTGGGATGAATGGTAAATTTAGAACGATGAGAATCTTCTAAAATGTCTTTATGAAGATTACTAATATTTGGCACGATTAGTCTACCAAATTTTCGAATACCGCCACGAGAATCAATATCAAAGTCTTTCAAACCCTCAATATCAATTTTATCCCTAAAATTTTGGCAAAGAAGAGCCAATTTGTAACGACCCACTATTTTGGTCCATTCAAATCGGCAATAAAACCATACATATCCGACTTGAGTAATTCAAAATACCGAATTATTAATTAAAATTTGGCGAAACTTAAAATATACAATAAATAAATCAATCACCGATCACAGAGTAATATAATGCAGCGGAGTAGATAAAGAATAGTAGTTCATGAAGCTACTATATACATCAGAGTTAGAAAAATATAACCGAATAGTTCAAATGCAGTGAAGTCTCCAATGCAACAGATGACTTCTCTGAACCAATCAACTGGAAAGGCTGGAATTTGAATCGATAGTTGGACTTCCAAACGAAGCTCCGAACTCCAAAGGTTAGTCTCAAATGCTGTATCACTCAGTCTGACCCGAGCGTAAAGCAAAACACAAAACACTCGAGTCAGGATTAACATTCTTATATCAACAAATCCAACTCAAGTGAAATATCAACTGAAATACAAATAACTTAAAGGATGTTTGGGATAACCATCCTCTAAGGGTCTATGGAACTTTCTACAAGGTAGAAATATACACTATAACACCGTGGTCATTTCAGCTTAATTTATACTTCAAAAAAAAAATCTCATTTTCACTTCAAATATCTCTATATTTCCCAAAATAGTATTTATATATATTAAATAATTTATACAGTAAAGTATTTTCATTTTCCTCAACTTAACAAAACGTTCCAACATCAACCCGACCTCCCCATTCAAATTAAATTCAATCTCAATTTATCAATTTAAATTCAACTCAGTTTAAATCAAATATTACTACTAAATCTATATATACAATTTCCATTTATATAATATCTTAAGAATCAAATTTATTAAACCATATATTTCTTTCCAAAATTATAGAAATTATTTTCAAAATTTTTGTATGGACCAACGGTGTCTGTATATATTTCCTATCATATAGTCAAGTGCTACAGATATTTATCATTTCAATCCGTATACTAAATATATATGGGTGAATATCATTTCAACCCGTAATCCCAAATTCAATTAAATGAAAATCGCTTGGCTTTATCATTTCAACCCATAACAATTTTCTCCTATTCTAAAGTCTGTTCGGGTATGTATCATTTCAACCCATAGTGATTTCTAAACTACAGGGAACTTGCAGAGTGATAACAGAAAATACAATAAAATAACAGGCATATATCATCAATAACAATATAATATAAACAACAAGATATGGTGTCTTATCCCGCAGGTGAACAGTTACAGATAATATCATATATAACAAATTTAAATAACTACAGCATCATATTTCAATTGTCGTTTCAATTGAAATCAAATTTAATGAATAAAAATATGTTAATCTGAGTGATTGCTCACCTCTCGAGCCTAGAGAATACAGAAGATGACACAGATATGCACACTGCTACAGATATTGAAATTTGAATTATGAATCGAAGCAAAGCAAAATCGGCACGAATTCAACGATCAAAGCTGATAACAAGAATTGATGGAACAAGTCAGAACGGGATTGGCGATGATAATGGTATGAGTGGACTCATATATATATATATAACTATATATAACTATATATATAAAGTCATATTCTAAATTCAACACATATTAAATTAAATTAAATATATATGTATTTATATTTTCCAAAATCATTTTTTTATTTTATTTAAAACACATAAATTAGAATCAAGCATATATACAATATGAAATTTGAAATAAATACTTATATAAACAAACTAATATAAATCATGTGCTAGGTTACAAAACAAACATATTTTAGCTGTAAGAAAGAGTATAATGAAAGAAGTCAACATCAATTATAATATATTTATTTAAACCAATTGTAACATATATTTAGTTGACATAACAAATGAATTCTTTTATAAAATAATATACATTGGGCGCTATTTCATAAAAATGCACATACAATACCATTTATATACGAACAACAAAAGTAGCTTATATATATAGATATACTATTTAAAAATCAATATTTACATTTCAACTAACATCAGAAACATATATAAACTTTATACTTTATATATGTTTTATGGAAAAAGAGAAAGAAAAAAAAGAACGCAAAGTGGATCCAACGTTTGGAATTCAGGGATTAGTCCTGAAGGCTAATACACCGTTGGATCATTTTTATTAAATTTTTGGATAAATTTCAGTAGAAGAGTAATAATTTATTTAAAATAACGTGGTGTGAAATGAATTGATGGAATGAATAAAGTAATGTATTATTAGTATAATACCCAAATAATCAAATGACACAATACGTTGGTTTATTAATAATGACAGTAACGTTCAATTTGCTAAAAGTTAATTTAGGACGTTATCTTTGTCTTATTTGTAAGCGATTGATATATCATACCTCTTTTAAATTTAAGATCAGCTCATGGCACGACGTATGAAAATTCAAATTCCATCGCATCATATATTTATTATTTTCAGTTTAGAAATGTATGAACTTATCAATTTTTTTTGGCTATAAATGATGTAAAACACCACTGCTTATTAAATTTGTCATGTACTGCGTTTAAATACTTCCAAAGCGTTTGTCAATTTATTTAAAATCTATAAAATGAAAGGAGTGAAAAGAGAAAAAAAGAAAGAAAGAAAGAATATATATATATATATATATATATATATATATATATATATAATATAAAAAAACATGGGTAGAGAGACGAAGATATAGATGGTGGTACGTATCTTATTCTATTCATAAGTAAATATCACCACGTCAAATTCCTTTGCATATTTTTAATTGCTATAACCAATGCTTTCATATATAACAGGCCCAATCTTATATACATAGCTACATATTATAAAAGGCTATGAAAACTTATATATATACACCTTATAGTATAATATATATAACTAGATAAAATGTATATATTAGATAATAGAACACAATAGTATAGATGAAAAGAGAATTGCAGCAAGCTAAAATTTATAATAAAAAAACAAAGTGTTGCAGGAAGTTGAAAACAACAACTAATGCAATAATATTTATTATAAGTTTCGAAATCCATTAGACAAAAGAAAACACAGCTCTTATAACATATCCATTAAACAAAATAGACTATATATATACTAGTACATATTCATGCTATATGTAAACATTTAAAAACAAAACATATATTTCAATATGATACGCATACCGTTTATAAAAATTTGGATGACGAGGGAAGGAGGCATGGAGTGGGTTGTTGTAACGACCCAGAATTTTTAGAAATTAAAATATGAATATTTAATTAATTTTAAATATTAATAAGTGAATTTATAAGTCAAATAAATTTTTATTTGAATTTTTGGATTTAATTGAATAATTAAATCGATAATTTAATATGTTAGATTATGGAAATAATTGAAAATTGGGTTAAATATGATTGAAAATGATTTGTAAAATTTTATTTTATCATATGGAAGTTAGAACAATATTTTAGAACTTTTAAAATCGAATTAAAAGTTAATTTGTGAAAATTGAATATTTTAATATTTAAATCGACTAGTGAAAATAGTCAATTTTTGAACAGTCTTAGAATTGAACGAAACCAGTTCCATTGGATCCGTAATAGTTAGTTATTACCGGATTTCAAATTTCATGTCAATCGGAGTTATCGTTTGATCGTGGCAGCTCGAAACGCATCGATTTATTTTTAATTTAAATTTGGCGAGCTAAAATAGCCATTTTTCAAAAAGTCTCGGATTTCGACGAAACCAGTTTCATCGGATCCGTAATGTGATATTATTGTAAGGTTTCAAATTTCAAGTCAATTGGATTTACCGTTTGTCCGGTACAAATTAAAACGCCTAGAAATCGACTTAAATCGGTTTAATTTAAATTGAGCGTTTATAGCCATAACTCGCACATACTTCCGAATTAGCTTTCGAAACCTGTTCCATTGTGTCCGGAACGCGGGGTAAACCCTAGAAACGCTGGTTACAGCGCGTAAATCGGAGTTCGGAATTTCCGGGATGAATAGTGTTTCGTCGGTTCCTTATAAATAGCCCTTCACTCTAAAAAAAACATAAAACCCTAATTTATAACTGCAGCCGCCTCCCCCTATTTCTACGGCCAGAATTGTCTCTCCTCTCCCCCTCGATTTCTTCCAATCCATCAGCAATTAGACGAAACTTTCAACATGAAAGATGTAGAGGGGAGTGAGAGCTTTGATGTGAACGGTGGAGATCGTGTTTGGCGTCGCGTAGGAGGAGAAATGGGGGGCCGACAGTGCTAGGCTGCGCATGACTTTCCATGCAATGATGGAGGCCGAGCTTGCTCTCCTTGGGGCCGAAGGTGGAGGAGGGGGTGAGCTAGAAGTTGCAAGTCCCTGATCGAGTTCAAGATCAACATGGAAGATGAAAAATTAAACCCTAATCTCGAGTATGGGTTCATGGTGTTCGGCCTTATGCCTGTAGAGGAACGTGGAGAGGGAAGATGAAGGGGACGGTGGAGATGAGGGGTGTGCAGGATCCAATGGCTCTAGTTTGAGTAGGTTATAAATTTGTTAATTTAAGTTGTAATTAGTTTATATAAAACGTGTACAATCTTGTAAAATTCATAACTTTTTCATACGAGGTCGAAAAAATGCAAACTCAGTTGCGTTGGAATCGTATGGACGAGCACTACGCGATGGAGTTGGATTGGAGTCGTTTGGAGTTAGTGAGAATTTCGGGTAAAATTAAACGTCCGTTTAATTTTATTCGAAATAAATCGCTAAAACGGAAAATAAAATCAAGGTGAGAACTTCTCACTCAATCGAATCAGTTTTGATTTTATTTTAAATAGTTAGATTTAAAATATTTGAATGCATGTTTGAATGTTGACTGATATCTATTGATTGTTAAAATAGACATTATACGCCGTTAGTAAGCGGATGTTATTTAATAAAAACATATACCGCGAATATTTCATAAACAGTGAAATTGGTATTATATATAATAGCAATATATATATATATTGGCATATGTATATATTGGAGTTGTTGATTTCCCGCATTTATTTGTTTAGCGGATGAGACCCTATTACGCCGTTATTAAGCGGATAATATTTAATAAGAACATATACCGCGATAATTTCGTACTGGAGCGAAATTGGTATTGTGCTAATGTTTTGGATGCAGGAAAACAGGTTGGAGGGATCCAACTGGATTCCTCAACAGTTTTTATTTGATTTCAGATATTTTGATATTTGATGGATTATCATATTGATATATGATATCGTTGTTGTCGTGATTGACTATTTGGTGTGTAGCATCATTGGACCCAGATTTTGGGATTTTAAAATGATTTTAAAGTGATTTTAGAAAGTATACGTTTTATAAAATAATTTTTGGAATTGATCCATTTTAAATAAATAAACGTTATAATTTTTAATGTTATAAAAATTATGATTTTTGTGAAATACAGTTAAAAACTGATTTTTGAGAATATGATGCTAATGATTTTATAAAATAGTTTAACCGAGATATTTTAGAATTATTGTGAAAAGTTTAAATATAGGATTTATAAAATTTAATTATTTTATGAATCAAAATGGTGAAATAATAAAGGAGATTAAAGTCGTTTTAAAGAATAATATAATTGATTTATATTAAGAGATTTATAAATGGATATTTATAAATTGAAATATTGACATTATAAAACGAGTTTTTATAAGTGTTTGAATGAAGTGAAAATAAATTTTGTAAATGAATGGAATTTATAAAATTATAAATGGTGAAGTTATAAATGAAATTTATAAATAGTAAGATTTATAAATTTTGTGAAGTTATTAAAGAATATATTTGGATGAATAATTGAATCTTAAAAGTTATAAGATTTATAATTATGAAGTTTAAAGGAACGATTTTTGTGAACGAATAAATTATAAGTATTTAACTTATAATATGAACCTTTAGTTTTATAATTGAGTTATAAATTGAATAGGTTAATAAAGGAATTTATAAAAGGAGTTGTTATAAAATAAATAGAAAAGGAATTTATAAACGTTGTTTTATAAATTCGCAAACGACTTATTTTAAGAAGTAAATTGTTGGAACTTATTTATGGAGTTATATTCACGTTTTTGAACTGTGAATAATCCTTTAAAAATGAATAGAAATGATGAAATTGTTAATTGAAGTATATTCACGTTTTTGAATAGTGAATAATATGTTAAAGAAATTGTTTTGAATGTGATATTTTAAACAGAATTAAAACGATCTAACGATGTTTTAAATGTGTTGAGATTCGAAACCATAGATTTCAACATTTATTGTTGAAATAGATGTTTCGAGAAATAAAAGGAAATGGTGGACTATAACACAGTTGTTATAGTAAATGATTTCCGAAAGGAAATGTTTTGTATAGTATTGGGATTTATATATCTATTTTAAATTCGAATCCCTATACTAGTGATTTTGGGACGTCGTAACGATATTTTACGTAACATTCGTTTTGGCCCAAATAAATATGTTTATGAGAATGATTTCCTTAAAGAATGAAATATATACTTAATTTCGATTTAAGTATATTGAATATTTTCTAAGTGTTGAAAATAAATAAAATTTGTGAATTACTTGTGAATAAATAAGTATGGAAATGTTTTCCAATATAAAGTGAATATTTTGAGAATTTGTCTTTTTGAAGATAAATTGAAAAGAAATATTGAAATGAATAATTGAAACCGAATATTCATTGATATTTTGGAATTATAAATTCACTAAGGAATTTATAAAGGAAGTGGAATTTGTCTAAAAATATATATTGATTTTTTTTTAAGTGTGAAATAATATATCTTGTAAAGATATTTTTGGAAAATAAATAATTTGGAAAATTATTTGGAATCTGGTGATGTGTGCATATCCAGTGATAGTTCAATAACCGACTATCAATATTTCCCTTTGAATGGGTATTTGATGTGATTTGTTTGAATGTGAATGCCACACTTATTTTTGAATAAGCGCTCACTATTCGGGTTAACCGGGAAAGGACCATGGGGTCGTATAACCCATTCCGAATATGTGATACGTCGTTATAATTGCATTGAAGATCGGTGTTGAAGACCCGGTATTTGCGAGAGCGATAGGATGACCTGTCGATTTACTCTGCACCGAGTTGCTCCGGTATAGAGTTCTCCATATGTGATGGTGAATCCGATCAGGATTGTGAATATCCGGATTGCAAGGACTTCTTTGTAAGTGCCTTCGGTTTTGTTCGAGCCCGGAACAGACTTGTATGGATTGTATGTCTGACATTACAAGTTGAGATATAAAGCCGATTTCTTTCAAATATATTTCTGTTGGTGGCGGAGAATTTATTCTTTTAGCTTAACACCCTTCTCTGAGACGTACGAGCTCAGAGGTTATATAGTTGAAGTTATCAGCGATATATTCCCAATTTGGTAATGTGACATGCTGAGTGTTGCTGTAAATGATCATTGTGTTGATTATTGTGATGGGATCATTTATTTGATCGTCTATCTTAGTGATCATTGTGTTGATCATTTGTTGACCCAAAGCATGGCTTTTGTATAAAGTATGTTTTTGTGGACGTGACTTCGTCGAACCTCACACCCCGGAAATGGTCAAAACAGGAAAGATGCGGCAAGGTTATGAGGGGTAGCACCCTTTAGGGTATGTACATTTCCTTCTGGATAGAGGTGGTATCATGGTATGGAGCCCAGATATTTAACCTATGTGGTTACTACGAATTTATTACTTTGTGGTTGTTGGTTTTCGGGATCCCGTGAGAAAGGTCGTTTACGATCGGGGAATGGCGTGCTCGTGTCAGTAGTTACCCAGTTAGGGGTAACCCGGCCTTGTGTTGGCAGAGTTCCGGTTTGGCTCTCGGGGATGTCTTTCCAGAGGCATTCTCATGTGGCAATGGGAAGTTCCTTGGCCTGACCATTTGTTGGAAATCCAAAGAAACAATACGTGACTTGTACGGTTTTAGTTGTAGAACCTATCATTCACTTATGGTGTCTCAACACTGTTTGGATGGTAGCTATAGTAGGCATAGTTCGAAATGTCTATGTTGGCTAAGATTTATATTCTACTTTCGAAATGAATTTCTTCTACACTATGCACTAGTAATAATATCAAATGTTATTTTAAATGCGTATCAAGCATCTTTGACTATCATAAGGAGAAATCTCCTCCGATTCTGCGTTTGCATGTGTGTGTGTGCGGGAGGCCTTATGGTAGTCTCATTTTTTAAAAGCATTGCGAATTGATTAAAAATATTCCTCTATTTTGATTTTAAAGATAAATAAACTGTTTTGAGTTCTCACACCAGTCACATGACTGACTTGGAGTTTATTATTTTCCTTCCTAAACTCTGGGTGCCCACCAAATTTCCACACGGGCAGTTAAGAGTTAGGTTTATCAGGATATTCAGGATATTCAGGAATTGCTGGAGGCAAGATGGATGGCATGGCGTATTACTAGTTTATATAGTATTTCTTTTTCCGCTGCACTATTTGTTGTTGTTGTACACTCTGATGATATGATGTAATGAAATGTATAAAATGTAATAACTGATATAGTTCTTTGTTTAAAGATTATTCATTTATTATTATATGTTGTTCCACTGCGAATTGTGAGATTCTGATGTTGTTCTGTTGTTTTCTGTTCTGTCCTATTTTCTTCTGTTTTTCTTTTTCCTCTATTCTCTTTTCTTTCTATTTTAAAATTCTGTTCTATTTTCTCTTTTCTATTCTATTTTCTAAATTTTCTGTTTTCTTTTCCCTCTATCTTCTACCTTTTTCTCTCTTTTTCTTTTCTTAAATTCTTTTAAAAACCCTCAGTGTTCGGTTTTCCGTCGTTCGATTCCTCGGCAGTCGATAAAGTGAGTGTCGATGTTGAATTTTCGGAAGACGAAGAATCGTGTCCTGACAGTTGTGGCTCTTGATAGGTGGTTCGAGCTGTGGTGGCGGAGGCTTGACGAAGCTATAGGAAGGAGAACTGGTCCTTTTTCATTTTTCCATCATATGTCTTTTAGCATTGTAATGGGAAAAATCTCTTCTTTTTTTAAGTAACAGAGAGGGAAAAAAAATGAAGCTAAATAGGCTCAGAGACTACACGTTATAAATATTTAATATAGTTGAATGGTAGGAATGAGTAATCCAGCAACTAAAATTGGAACCATAGAAATAGAGGGGTCAATCGCTAGAATTTAGGAGGTACGAATGGTAACGGTTGTTTGAATTGTACACCAAATATATAACTTTATATTCCATTATTAATTGAATAGGAGAAATGAATGGGTTGTGAATGAGTTGTCCATTTATGATATACTGTTACATATAATTTATTAAAGAAGAAACGGTAGAATAATGATAGATTTGAATTATATACTGGCTTGATAACGGTCAAGTTGATAAGGTGGATATTTAAACAATTTATTGCTTGATAGGAAAGCACGTGAGTATGGAAAGGCAAGGATATTAAAATGGAAAAAGGAATGGACAGAGAAATTTAAGCAAAGATAAAACGTACAGGAATAAATATAGAGTAGTGGGATGGTCACGATAATTCAGTGGATAATTAAAGCAACTTTTTAATGCCACCAGCTGCACGTTCAAATTTGAAAAGGCAGAGTAACGGACCATAAAATAAATTGAAACGATGGATTTATAAAAGGAACCATGATGTATACAATAATTGAAACGAAAACGTACATAAATAAATGAATACGAGACAAATGAAGACAAATGGGGGAAAGAAATAAACTATTTATGGGCAATGAATTTATAAAAGGAACCATGATGTGTACAATAATTAAAACGACAACGTACAAAAATAAATGTAAGCCAAACAAATGAAGATGAAGGTAACCTTTTATATAATATTAAAAAAAAATCAGTACTCATTTAATATTATGTATATTCTTTCAAAATGCAAAGGCTACGTATGAATGAATTCATATATGCTTATCTTTGTACATAACAATCATGCAGACTACCAATTTTAATGCAGACCTTAAATCAACCCTTAAAACATATACTTCATATATGTAGTTAAATATAGTATATACTTATCTTCTTCTTCGGTTCATATGATATATGAAACCCTTAACTATCGTATTTATAGCTGACGACATATGTATAGATATACTAAATATGCACTAAAATAAACTCAAAATGGTGACACAAAAACCCAAAATCAAATATATATATTTAGCATGACTAGAAATCAAACTTCAGTAAAACTATATACTAGTATCAAGACTAACATATATATATATATATATATATATATATATATATATATATATATATATATATATATATATATATAGCTATTATAACACATATAAATAAAATAAAACTCGGTATAAATATGCTTTACTATGTATATACACTCCAAATAGACCATCATACATATATAGTGGTTTTCCAAAATAAATATATATGGAACGTACTCAACATACTTAAAATTTACACACCTTGCTGAAAAGCAAAAGGAGACCGTAAATTTATTACCCACACTATTGATATTTATACCCAACAGAAATGAACTACGCTATCCAATATACATCAAACTTAACTTATATTATAGTATAAATAATTGTTTATAAAGTTTTTATACTAGATCTTATAGGTATAACCACAACCAAACTTTAAAATATATGTACACAGCTCGCACTACAAATCATTAATGTACATAACATATTTTGTTTTTTCTTTCAAAATTTTATTATTAATAATTTCTCAAAATCCAATTCAATACGTTAAATACCAATTAAAAATTGCTAAAATTTTATGGGTCGTTACACTCTCCCCCACTCAAAACTTTTCGTCCCCGAAAAGGTAGGAGGTAGGAGAATAGAACCACCAGAAATAAAATAGATTGAAAGACAAGATAAACAATTAATTTAAAACAATATAAATTTTATTTGAAATATTTATTTGATAACATCATTTGAAATTTAATTTTCTTTAATACTTTAATACTTTTCAAACTCCTTTGAAAACAATTATTTACATTATTACTTATATTTACAAAGAAGCTATTGAAATATTAAATCCAAAATTCATAAATTTTTATTTTGTTTCAAGATACCTTCCAAATATTATTATTAGATCACAAATCATTTTTTTAAAAATATGTTTTATTTTTAATAAGTAACTTCTAAAATATTTATAACACTAAAATTTCTATTAAACCATGTAGTATATAATTAAACAACATTTTTAAAGGATATATCCAACAAGGAAGGAAGATAGATTTGGAAAACAGAATCAAGGTGAATAAATAAACTGAGCAGATAAGGTAGATGCAAGGAATAGTATCGGGCACGACTAATTAATCTAGAACCAGAAGAATTTAAATTTCAAATATTAATTCAAAATTTCTTTGTTGGAAAAAATACTTTTATAATAAATACCTTTATTATAATACTTTTATAATAAAATACTATTATATCGAAATAAATTTTCCTTTCCAAAATACTTTTATAACTCGATGTTTCAACAAGTTTATCCTCGTTCTTGCAGACTCTGGCCATGCGTTGATCTGGCGCAAAGCTAGAATTCTTCAAGTACTTTGTAGATTTGTTTCAGCACCCAGTGAAAATACTTGAAAAACCTTTAAAACAAATATGGAAAGTACAGTCCAAACAAAACAACCAAACCAAAACCTTTGTCCGACCATGGTTCGCAGATACACAATGGTTACGCCTGGATCCCCCAGGAAACAATCCGTATCCGTAAGCTTTCTTAGCCCTGCGAGTTACGCCATGATGACTAGTAGAGTGCAGGATACACAATGGTTATGCTTGGGTCCCCCAGGAAACAATCCGTACCCCTAGGCTATCTCAGCCAGGCAGTTTCACTACTATTCGTGACCTACACAGATTGCAGGATGCACAATGGTTACGCCTGGATCCCCCAGGAAACAATCCGTACCCCTAGGCCTGACACAACAAGGCAATTGCGCTATGCAGTCACGAGAGAAAAAAAACCATGGGTTACGCCACGGTGGGAACACTCGAGTATTACATCCGGAAAACCAAAAATCAGAGAGAATAATATCGATAGAATGAATCCACGATGTGGCCACAAAGCGGATATCAAGCAGAAGGCACTTTCCATATCTTTACTTCGAAAATATATATCATATAGTACCTTTTCAAATCACTTTCAAATATCGTACTTATATAAAGTCCATATATATAGGATTCCATTTTTCCCAAATCGAATACTTTCCAAAATCAATAGTAGATCAAATCATACTTATATAGACTTCGATTATATAAAATCTCTTTCCAAATTGAGTACCTTTCAAATCAATAGATTTCAAATCAACTTCATACTTATACAATCCATTTTATATAAGTTCGACCACCCCAAATCAAGTGCTTAATAATATAAGGTTCTCAAATTTCAAATCATTTCAATATCAATTCAGTTTCAAAATCATATATGATTTCACCAAATTTTCTTCCAAATTAAATATCTAAATTTCAAAGTTTCCAAAATAATAGGTTTAGAAAATTATCCCATTTTCCAAATTAAAATAATTCAAGTCAAACAAATTCATTTCCAAAAATCACCATGTAAGTACTGCTTATTAATTCCAATTTAATTCCAAAACCAAATATTTCTCAAAATCAATTATACTTAAAATGGTTTCCAAATTTATAATTATTCGTTTAAAATTTTTAAACTATCTATTTCTATTTGAAATATCCAATTTACCTTTCTAAAAACCATTATTCAAAACTATTTTTTTTTCAAAACATTTCAAAACTAAATTTATATTCTTTATCAAACATTTTATACTCTTCGAAATTTCTTAGCTTTGAAAATTTAATCTCGATTTGGAAGTGTTCGAACATTCAAAATAGTTAGGGAAATCAAATTTTCAATTCAAGAGTTAAAATCAACAATAAATCAATAAATCAATTTGTTAAATCCGAAACTCGAGGACTGAACACCGGTCTCATTTTAAATCGGTTCAAATATATACTTATATCTTTCTAAAATATCAAATTATACTTCCGAATTTGAAATCAAAAACGGTTTTATAAAATCACTTGCATAGCGAAGCTATTAAAGTGGCCTCTCCCCCACTCTGAAACTCGAAAATCAATGTTGATGATGCGTGCACTCATCATCAAAATTATTTTCCAGCGACATAGGTGAGTTCTGGACTTCTATTTTCTTGAAAACTTCTTTGAAATTTCTTCAAAATTATTGGAATTCATTTGAACTCATTTGAAACATTTCTTATTCGGAAAAATACTTTTAAATCGTATTATTTTTATATATTTTCCAAAATCTTAAAACCAATTTCAAAATACCGGAATTCAATTCTCGAATTTCAAATTTAACTCTACAGTTATAAATCATTTTTATATAAATCAATTTCTTATAATTTTTCAAAATTTCAAATCCTTTCAGAATATAAATAGGGAGAGACAGAATGAATTTCGGAACCGAGGGACATTCCAAAATTCAAAGGAAATCGAGTCAAAAGGAAGAGATTCAACTCGAGCGAAAGTGATTCTGTAAATAAATTTACCATATATGCTAAGTTTTGCCTAGAGCCAAAGCTCTGATACCAACTGTAACGACCCGCTATTTTGGACCATTCAAATCGGCAATAAAACCATACATATCCGACTTGAATAATTCAAAATATCGAATTGTTAATTAAAATTTGGCAAAACTTAAAATATACAGTAAATAAATCAATCACAGATCACAGAGTAATATAATGCAGCGGAATAGATAAAGAATAGTAGTTCATGAAGCTACTATATACACCAGTGTTAGAAAAATACAACCGAATAGTTCAAATGCAGTGAAGTCTCCAATGCAACAGATGACTTCTCTGAACCAATCAACTAGAAAGGCTGGAATTTGAATCAATAGTTGGACTTCCAAACGAAGCTCCGAACTCCAAAGGTGAGTCTCAAATGCTGTATCACTCAGTCTGACCCGAGCGTAAAGCAAAACACAAAACATTCGAGTCAGGATTAACATTCTTATATCAATAAATCCAACTCAAGTGAAATATCAACTGAAATACAAATAACTTAAATGATGTTTGGGATAACCATCCTCTAAGGGTCTATGGAACTTTCTACAAGGCAGAAATATACACTATAACACCGTGGTCATTTCAGCTTAATTTATACTTCAAAACCAAATCTCATTTTGACTTCAAATATCTCTATATTTCCCAAAATAGTATTTATACATATTAAATAATTTATACAGTAAAGTATTTTCAATTTCCTTAACTTAACAAAACGTTCCAACATCAACCCGACCTTCCCATTCAAATTAAATTCAATCTCAATTTATCAATTTAAATTCAACTCAATTTAAATCAAATATTACTACTAAATCTATATATACAATTTCCATTTATATAATATCTTAAGAATCAAATTTATTAAACCATATATTTCTTTCCAAAATTATAGAAATTATTTTCAAAATATTTATATGGATCAACGGTGTCTGTATATATTTCTTATCATATAGTCAAGTGCTACGGATATTTATCATTTCAATCCATATGCTAAATATATACGAGTGAATATCATTTCAACCCGTAATCCCAAATTCAGTTAAATGAAAATCGCTTGGGTTTATCATTTCAACCCATATTGATTTTCTCCTATTCTAAAGTCTGTTCGGGTATGTATCATTTCAACCCATAGTGATTTCGAAACTACAGGGAACTTGCAGAGTGATAACAGAAAATACAATAAAATAATAGGCATATATCATCAATAACAATATAATATAAACAACAGAATATGGTGTCATATCCCGCAGGTGAACAGTTACAGATAATATCATATATAACAAATTTAAATAACTACAGCAGCATATTTCAATTGTCGTTTCAATTGAAATCAAATTTAATGAATAAAAATATGTTAATCTGAGCGATTGCTCACCTCTCGAGCTTAGAGAATACAGAAGATGACATGGATATGCATACTGCTACAGACATTGAAATTTGAAATATGAATCGAAGCAAAGCAAAATCAGCACGAATTCAACGATCAAGGCTGATAACAAGAATTGATGGAACAAGTCAGAACGGGATTGGCGAAGATAATGGTATGAGTGGACTCATATATATATAACTATATATATAAAGTCATATTCTAAATTCAACACATATTAAATTAAATTAAATATATATGTATTTATATTTTCCAAAATCATTTTTATTTTATTTTATTTAAAATACATAAATTAGAATCAAGCATATATACAATATGAAATTTGAAATAAATACTTATATAAACAGACTAATATAAATCATGTGCTAGGTTACAATACAAACATATTTTAGCTGTGAGAAAGAGTAAAATGAAAGAAGTCAACATCAGTTATAATATATTTATTTAAACCAATTGTAACATATATTTAGTTGACATAACAAATGAATTCTTTTATAAAATAATATACATTGGGCGCTATTTTATAAAAATGCACATACAATACCATTTATATACGAACAAGAAAAGTAGCTTATATATATAGATATACTATTTAAAAATTAATATTTACATTTCAACTAACATCAGAAAACAAATATAAACTTTATTCTTTATATATGTTTTATGGAAAAAGAGAAAGAAAAAAAAAGAACGCAAAGTGGATCCAACGTTTGGAATTCAGGGATTAGTCCTGAAGGCTAATACACCGTCGGATCATTTTTATTAAATTTTTGGATAAATTTCAGTAGAAGAGTAGCAATTTATTTAAAATAACGTGGTGTGAAATGAATTGATGGAATGAATAAAGTAACGTATTATTAGTATAATACCCAAATAATCAAATGACACAATACGTTGGTTTCTTAATAACGACAGTAACGTTCAATTTGCTAAAAGTTAATTTAGGACATTATTTTTGTCTTATTTGCAAGCGATTGATATATCGTACCTCTTTTAAATTTAAGATCGGCTCATGGCTCGACGTATGAAAATTCAAATTCCATCGCATCGTATATTTATTATTTTCAGTTTAGAAATGTATGAACTTATCAAAAAAAATTTGGCTATAAATGACGTAAAACACCACTGCTTATTAAATTTGTCGTGTACTGCATTTAAATACTTCCAAAGCGTTTGTCAATTTATTTAAAAGCTATAAAATGAAAGGAGTGAAAAAAAAGAAAGAAAGAATATATATATATATATATATATATATATATATATATTAAAAAAACATGGGGAGAGAGACGAAGATACAGATGGAGGTACGTATCTTGTTCTATTCATAAGTAAATATCACCACGTTAAATTCCTTTGCATATTTTTAATTGCTATAACCAATGCTTTCATATATAACAGACCCAATCTTATATACATAGCTGCATATTATAAAAGGCTATGAAAACTTATATATATACACCTTATAGTATAATATATATAACTAGATAAAATGTATATATTAGATAATAGAATACAATAATATAGATGAAAAGAGAATTGCAGCAAGCTAAAATTTATAATAAAAAAACAAAGTGTTGCAGGAAGTTGAAAACAACAACTAATGCAATAATATTTATTATAAGTTTTGAAATCCATTAGACAAAAGAAAACACAGCTTGTATAACATATCCATTAAACAAAATAGACTATATATAGTACTAGTACATATTCATGCTATATGTAAACATTTAAAAACGAAACATATATTTCAATATGATACGCATACCATTTATAAAAATATGGATGACGAGGGGAGGAGGCATGGAGTGGGTTGTGGCTCTTGATAGGTGGTTCGAGCTGTGGTGGCGGAGGCTTGACGAAGCTATAGGAAGGAGAACTGGTCCTTTTTCATTTTTCCATCATATGTGTTTTAGCATTGTAATGGGAGAAATCTCTTCTTTTTTTAAGCAACAGAGAGGGAGAAAAAATGAAGCTAAATAGGCTCAAAGACTACACGTTACAAATATTTAATATAGTTGAATGGTAGGAATGAGTAATCCAACAACTAAAATTGGAACCATAGAAATAGAGGGGTCAATCGCTAGAATTTAGGAGGTCCGAATGGTAACGGTTGTTTGAATTGTACACCAAATATATAACTTTATATTCCATTATTAATTGAATAGGAGAAATGAATGGGTGGAGAATGAGTTGTCCATTTATGATATACTGTTACATATAATTTATTAAAGAAGAAACGGTAGAATAATGATAGATTTGAATTATATACTGGTTTGATAACGGTCAAGTTGATAAGGTGGATATTTAAACAATTTATTGCTTGATTGGAAAGCACGTGAGTATGGAAAGGCAAGGATATTAAAATGGAAAAAGGAACGGACAAAGAAATTCAAGCGAAGATAAAACGTATTGGAATAAATATAGAGTAGTCGGATGGTCACGATAATTCAGTAGATAATTAAAGCAACTATTTAATGCCACCAGCTGCACGTTCAAATTTGAAAAGGCAGAGTAACGGACCATCAAATAAATTGAAACGATGGATTTATAAAAGGAACCATGATGTGTACAATAATTGAAACGAAAACGTACATAAATAAATGAATATGAGACAAATGAAGATAAAGGGGGAAAAAATAAACTATTTACGAGCCATGAATTTATAAAAGGAACCATGATGTGTACAATAATTAAAACGAAAACGTACACAAATAAATGAAAATGAGACAAATGAAGATGAAGGTAACCTTATATATAATATTAAAAAAAATCAATATTCGTTTAATATTATGTATATTCTTTCAAAATGTAAAGGCTACGTATGAATGAATTCATATATGCTTATCTTTATACATAACAAACATGCAAACTACCAATTTTAATGCGGACCTTAAATCAACCCTTAAAACATA
Source organism: Allium cepa (assembly GCA_030765085.1). Taxonomy (NCBI): domain Eukaryota; kingdom Viridiplantae; phylum Streptophyta; class Magnoliopsida; order Asparagales; family Amaryllidaceae; genus Allium; species Allium cepa. Next base: position 236,976,502 of record CM060931.1, read on the forward strand.
TATTTCATATATGTTGTTAAATATAGTTTATACTACTCTTCTTCTTCAGTTCGTATGATATATGAAACCCTTAACTATCGTATTTATAGCTGACGACATATGTATAGATATACTAAATATGCACTAAAATAAACTGGAAATGGTGACACAAAAATCCAAAATCAAATATATATATTTAACATGACTAGAAATCAAACTTCAGTAAAACTATATACTAGTATCAAGACTAACATACACACACACACACACATATATATAGCTATAGCTATTATAACACATATAAATAAAATAAAACTCAGTATAAATATGCTTTACTATATATATACACTTCAAATAGACCATCATACATATACAGTGGTTTTCCAAAATAAATATATATGGAACATACTCAATATACTTAAAATTTACCCACCTTGCTGAAAAGCAAAAGGAGACTGTAAATTTATTACCCACACTATTGATAATTATACCCAACAGAAATGAACTATGCTATCCAATTTACATCAAACTTAACTTATATTATAGTATAAATAATAGTTTATAAAGTTTTTGTACTAGATCTTATAGGTATAACCACAACCGAACTTTAAAATATATGTACACAGCTCGCACTACAAATGATTAATATGCATAACATATTTTCTTTTTTCTTTCAAAATTTTATTATTAATGATTTCTCAAAATCCAATTCAATACGTTAAATACCAATTAAAAATTGCTAAAATTTTATAGGTCGTTACACAATTCGGGATCTAGCTTTTGAGCTTCAAGAATGTGGTTTAAAAGGGAAGGATGAGCCTCAAGGCAACATAAAACAAGAGATGAACATAAATCGAAAACACGATCTCGAATCTCACAAGTGGATAGAATTCCAAGATCATTCCATTCGGATATCATCATAGAAACAAAAGCTTGTTGCTTACGACTAAGTGCGTCCGCCACACGATTTCCCTTTCTGAGAGTATGAAGAATATCAAGATCATAAGATGCAAGAAATTCGAGCCAACGTTGTTGACGCAAATTAAGTTCCTTTTGAGAAAATAGATACTTCAAGGATTTTTGATCAGTATAAAGAATAAATTTTTCTCCCAAAAGATAATGACGCCAAATACGAAGGGCGAAAACAATAGCCGTGAGTTCTAAATCATGAGTGGCATGTCTAGTCTCAGCAGGCTTCAATTGCCTAGAAGCATAAGCAATAACATGTTCTCTTTGCATAAGAACGACATCCAAACCAACGTGACTAACATCGGTATAAACAATAAAATCTTGGTTTCCCTCAGAAATCACAAGAATAGGAGCATCGAAAAGGAGTTCTTCTAATTTCTGAAAAGAAGCTTCACATTTGTCTGACCAAATGTATTTAACTCCCTTCTTCGTCAAACTAGTAAGAGACACAGAAATTTTTGAAAAGTCCTTTATGAAACGGCGGTAATAACCTGCCAATCCAAGAAAACTACGGATCTCCGTCACACTCTTCGGTCCCTTCCAATTTTGAATCGCTTCAATTTTTGAAGGATCCACGGAAATTCTGGATTTGGAAATAATATGACCGAGGAACTTCACACGAGATTGCCAAAAGTGGCATTTAGAAAATTTTGCTTTTAATTGATTGCTCCTAAGAGTCTCCAACACAACCCGAAGATGTTTTTCATGCTCCTCCTCGTTTTTAAAATACACAAGAATATCATCAACAAAGATGAGAACAAACCGATCGAGGAAGTCTTTGAAAACTCTATTCATAATGTCAATGAAATAAACCGGAGAATTTGTTAAACCAAATGACATAACAAGCCATTCATAAGATCCATAACGAGTACGGAACGATGTTAAAGGAATACTATCCTCTGCAATACGAAGCTGATGAGAACCGGTAGCTAAGTTTAATTGTGAAAAGACTTTAGCACAACTAAGTTGATCAAATAGATCATCAATCCGAGGTAAAGGATACTTATTCTTGATAGTAAGATCATTAAGCTTGCGGTAGTCAACACAAAGCCTAAGTGTACCATTAGATTTCTTCACAAAAATAGCCGAAGCTCCCCAAGGCGAGGAACTAGAGCGAATAAATTGCTTCATCTCCAATTCGGGCAATTGTTTACGCATCTCCTCATTTTCATTATTGGACATACAATAAGGAGGACGAGTGACAGGCTGAGCTCCAGGGATGAGATTAATTTTGAACTCAATTGCTCGCTTAGGGGGTAATCCTAAAACGGGCTCAAATATGTTGGAAAATTCACGAACAATGTGAATAAGAGAAATAATATCTTCCTCATCATCATTATCTTCATCATGAGGATTTAAAGAATATAAAGATGCAACTAAGCTAGAATCCGAATCTTTAAGGTCAATAGAAATCTGCTTAACAGATTTAGGATGTCGAAGATGAATAGTCCGCTCAGGACATAGGATTTGGGCTTCATAGCGGTTAAGCCAATCCATTCCCAAAATCATTCCAAAGCCTAAGTAGCGCATAACATGAAAATCGGCTCGGAAAGAAAAATCACACAAATAATCTCGACATCTTTACAAAATAAACTGATTGTTGCGGATCCACCAACCGAATTCGCAATTCTCAAAGAAGTCATTAAACACAAAACATCCAAAGAAAAAGTATCAACAAGTTCTTTTGAAATAAAAGAATGGGACGCTCCCGTATCAAAAAGAACTTGAATAGGATGATCACGAAATAAAATAATTCCATCAAGGATAGAATGAGAAATACCTTTACCACGAGATGTGTTGCCAGGGGCTTGAGCAACATTAAGCTTTCCCTCCTTCCTGCCTTGAAGTTTGGGACAAGAAAATAAATAATGATCCGGGCTTTTGCAATAGCGACAAGCACGGGGCTTTGAACACTTGTTCGCAGAATGATCCTTAGAACCACAGTTGTAGCATTGCCCACTTCTAGAGGTAGAAGTCTGAGTTGCCGGAGAGGCTTGCTTCCCTTTCTTATTGTTGGGATAAGGGCCCTTGAACTTATTAGGCCTTTTCTTGTTGTTGAAGTTTGGTTTGGCACCCATAACTTCAACATCACTCTCCCTATCTGCCTCTTCAAGACGAAGAGCGATATCAACGAGTTGATCAAAAGAAACTTCTAATTTTAGAAGTAATGGCTTCTTGAGATCTTTATTCAAGCCATAGACAAACCTTTGGTTCTTCTTCAATGAGGTGTTTATATATTCGACCCCGTATTTAGAAAGTGACTCGAAGGATGCGACATAATCTGCCATGGAGGATTCACCTTGAACAAGGTCAATGAAACGGCGAGCCAAAGTCACCTTCTCAGCTTCTGGCACAAATTTTAATTCGAAGCGTTCCCGGAATTTCTCCCAAGTAAGATCCGCTTCATTTATTTCAGAAATCAGAAACTCATACCATTATAATGCTCTTTCTTGGAGCATACTAGAGGCCACCTGAACACGGTGAAGATCAATAATATTCATGCGAGAAAAGATTCGATCGCACGTTCTCAGCCAAGCTTGGACTTCAATAATAGTTTCAGAACCTTTGAATGGCTTCCCACCCAAATTGGTATAATCGCTGCACAAACGTGCAAATCCAAACCTAGGGTGAATAGACTCCGGATTAGATCCAGCTGCTTGAACATTCCTTACTAGATCAAGAAGCTGCTGGGCAGACATAAATACTCCATCTTGGGGAGTACCACGAGATTGACCGGCGCTGGGACGGCCAGGTCTAACCATTTCTCTTCCTTATGAAAGAAAGAAAGAAGAAGGATAAGGTTATTCACCAAATGAATATAAAGCAACCTTGATAGATAAACAAGGAATCATAAAGAAATAGGATGAATCGGTACGAAGACTCGAATTAAATCCTAAAGCACGACTCCTAAGATGGACTTAGGATGATGATTCTTGCTAGATTACTCTACATTATTCCGAAGATTCGCTTTGATACCAAGCTGTGACGCCCCACCTCTATATCCACACTAGCCAAGGACACTACGGGGTAATGCCGTCAACTAGCATGGAGAATAAGACTGTTGAGGAGCGACCATCCGCGTAATTGCTTTGTGCGAGCAACAATATGTCAGATAGTACAACATGCATTTGGTTTAAAGAGGAAATCGGACATACCGATACAAACTCAAAGCTACTACACAGTGGCTATATATATTCTTCGGAAACAAACATAGAAACAAACATAACACAAATCAGTCACAGACATCCATATCACAATGGTGGAAATAGATATGTATATATAACACATGAAAGTGTACATCAGAGTAGTGGTCAAACAAGATCCATAATGTCACAAAAGAATAGCTACAAGTGCTAGAAAAAAGAATATGGATACATCAATGAGTCTATATCTCAAATGTATACAACAAAAAACTACTAATCTAAGTAGTTAGCCAAAAGTCAGGGTAATAATCCCAGATGTGAAGTCAAGCAGAAGCACATGTAACATCTCGGTCTGACCTGAGTATTATTTAATAAGAAAATAATAAACGGATTAGTCTAGCTATAAATATCAGATAAAATGATATAGAATCAGCGATATGACATAAACATATGATAACCATACACCTATACTGTGATAAGTATGTAGAAAATCAACAAGAGATTAATCAATATCACAAGAATCTTCTCAAAGATCAAAAATAATGTCATACTCTCTGTTTGTATTCACCAAACAATAAATATTGACAATAATATCAATGCCAATCACAAAAGTTAATGACACACAAATTCACCAATGCACAAATATTGATAAAACTTATCAATGTAAATCACGAAAATTGGTGAAAACACAAATTCCAGAAATCATCAATGGAAATCCAGAAATCACAAAAGGGGGGAGGCCTATCACAAAACGGAAGCATGAAAAGTCATCAACACGTGTATCACAAAATGGAATGCTATTCCATGGTTGCTAACCATTAATTTTGAGCCGAAGCTCCACAAAACGGCCTGAAGACCGTGGGTCGCTACCCCACCAAATTGAGCCGAAGCTCTACAGATACGGGGTTAGTCTCCCTCGTGGACAAAGAGACATCGCACAAATTGCAAGTCTAAATCACAAAAATGATCATCAACGATTATCAAGAAGTTTCAATTACAGTAAGCTAGTAAATATATAAGCTTAGGTTCATGTCCCATAACCACTAGCTTAACTTAAATATTTACGAAAAAATTGTAGATCTCCACTCGAAAAGTGTCAGAAGAGATTCAATCAAACAAGTCCAAGAATTAACCAGCGAAGTAAACACAAGCGTTTCATACCATTTGTTTTACTAAGCCGTTTAATTAGATTTCTCGTACGAGTGATGTGAAGTGACAAATCACAAAAATGATTGTAAAAACAATAAATCACAAAAATTCACATTCGAAGACGTGAATAAAATCCAAAGAATTCGATTCCAAATCCATCAAAGTGGAAATACCCTTGCGACTTAACAGCCATGACTTACGACTTAATATAAGTCCACATAAGAAATCAGCGGCTCAAGAAATAGCACACAGCTTAAAGCAGGGGCGACTTAATGGGTGGCACGACCTAACTACATGCGACCTAAGGAACGGTGCGACATAACCGGCCGAGCGACTTAAGGGCAGGTGCAACCTATACATGGCTCGACCTAAGCTGGTTGCAAGATATAGCAGGAGCGACCTAATTCAAAAGGCCAAGTGACCTAGTGGTTGCGACCTAACCGCATGCCGACTTAATAAGCCGAGCGACCTAAGGAGTTGGGGCATAAGGATGCAAGCTACCTAAGATGGGGCGACCTAGGTGGTGCGAGTTATACCAGGAGCGACCTAACACAGCGCGACCTAGCATGGCACGACCAAATCAATGACGAGCGACTTAAGGATGGTGCAACCTATATTCACGTGCGACTTAATCGGCCGAGCGACCTAACACGAAACGACCTAAGGGGTAGAAGAAGGCCGAGCGACTTAATGACCTAAGGCGTGTGAGAAGGCCTGAGCGACCTAACGACTAAGGGGTATAAGGCCAAGTAACGACCTAACGAACTAAAGGATACAAGGCCGAGCAATGACCTAAGCATAGCGCGACCTATAGGGGAGCGACCTAAATGCAGGCCGACCTAATCTGTAGGCCGAGAATCATCCATGTGCAGGACAAGCGACCTAGGGGTTTGAAGTGCAAAAACTCTCCCAATTTGCAACCGATCGAGCACGGACGCTAGGGATTATGCCCATAGGCAACCCGGTCATATTGGCTCCTCGATACACACCAAAAACGTTTTCAAACATCAAAGTTAGGATTTTTAAAGATTTGAACCCAAAACACTAAAAATTGGGATTTTCACCAATTCAATCCAAGTCAATAGCAAATACACATGAATAAGTGTTAGGAATTCATACCCAACAATCAAAGATAGTTATAGACAAGGATGTGCGATAAAAATCTCACCTTTACATGAAATCAATGAAGAAGAAGCTTGAGAGCAAAGGAAGAATCAACGCCTTCTCTTTGAATCTGGAGTTAGATGTTGGATTTGCAAATGAACTTGAACTTGGAGTTTTAATTTCCCATTCCTTCCTCCATTTTTGATGAAGCTTGAGTGTTAGGAAATGGAAGTAAAGTTATGAAGGGAAGGGGGGTTGAGCTAGAGTTAATAGTTTAGGCTAATGGGCTAAACCAAACCCAAAGCCCAAAGTGAAAAAGTGACAAAATTCCACTAACTCCAAACGTATCAAAGTTTATACTCAAAAAGATCGCAAACGGTGTTTTGGACATAATGGAAGTGGTTCCGAGTCCTAATTCGACCGTATGTAAAAAGTAACTTTTCGGACTAAAATTCGACTAACGATAAAATATTAAAATAAAATATTTAAATATTCAATCGTAAAATATGCGGGTTGTTACAACTGAAGAAAGAGAACGATAATGGATAGCCTTGACACTTGTGTCAAATTGAAAATGACTAAAACAGGAGCCGTGCCGGGCCAAATGGGGTTAGCCACCTCGAGCGAACACACTTCTTCGAAAACTACTCATTACTTATTATTGATTGGTGCACCTACGTAAATTTTGGGAGTGTTGTTTCGCGGTGTTGCGATCATTGCGGTGACGTATTTTCACCAGTCCGGATCAGGCAAACAGTTGTTTCACTAGCATGGGTATTGCCTCATGTGTCTTGTCATACTTGTATCCCTATATACGCGACCACTACGAATTTGTTTTGTGCTATACCTATAGAGTACTCCCTGATATCCCACCTGTTTACCGTGGAGTTTACAGTACTGTATAGACTATAACGCTTATATAAAATGTGTTAAGGGGGATAATGGTAACCCCTTAACGCTATTTTGATACTTTATATTACTGATAGACATTATCTATTTAGCGTATTCTATTACATAGTAGATATTTTAACGGATCCTTAAAGGATGGTTATTCCAATGTCCTTTGAGTTATTGTATTTCAATTGTTATTTCACTTGAGTTGGATTTATTGATAAAAGAATGTTAATCCTGACTGGAGTGTTTTGTGTTTTCCTTTACGCTCTGGTCATACTGAGCGTACCCATGTTCGAGACTTACCTTTAGAGTTGGAGCTTCGCTTAGAGATCCAGCTATCTATCCAGCCTTTAGATATTCAGCTGATTCAGTGGTGTATTCTAATTCTTGTATTTGACTATTGTATTCGAGACTTCTGTTGTAATTTATTTAACTCTGTTATATATATATTAGCTTCATGAACTACTATCTTTTGCTTCCGCTGCATATTTATTACTCCGTGTCTGTGATCTGTGATTATTTATTTACTGTATACACTCCGTTTTGCCAAATTTAAATTAACAATTCGGTATTTTGAATTATTCAAGTCTGACATGTGCGGATGCGAATAGTCCAAAATAGCGGGTCGTTACATAAATACATCAATTTTAGTTCATTTCTACATACCAACGATTTTGCGTCATATTGCAATATTTAACTTACTTTTGGCTTAAATGATAAAGTTTGGACAGAGTTGGCTACATTCGTTCAGATGTACGGCTATTCGATGGTCAAGCACTTCTTTGAGTGGAATTCTGAACTGGAATGAAATCGAATAAGAATACAAATTTAGTATAATAATTAAATCAATTCAATATATTAGATATATATGTAATCTCGGCTAAATGATACCTTTGACTCATTCGTGGATCGCTGTCCTGCGTCAAATGGGGATAGGTCAATTGGACACTTGACTGCAAATTCATGAATGGATGATAACCAAAAAACATTTGTTGATGCCCGTATTATGATATGTACTGAGTCGGATGACTAAAACTAAGTTACAGAATTCCTTGCCCAGTACTCATGTTACCCACCATTCTAGAATATTCTTCAATGCCAATTTTTTTTTACAGGTGCTTATGTTGGCTGTTCTGCAATCGATCTTCTATTTTTCTCAACAAACAACTCAATAGATTTAGTCGCAGCAGCAAACATTAATTCAACATCATCGTCTTCAACAATTTTGATTTCTTTGGATCCAGAATCTGTTGGCCAATTGCAAACTATATCAATATTGTACTGTTCCGGTTTTGTCTTTGATTGCTTTGTAAACTGACTCTTTCAACCGCTCAAAAGAAGAAACTCTTCAAACTTTAGTTGGTTTGTAAGGTTCACGAAGATATTTTCCATACATTAAATCATCAATAACCAGTTCACCATCATATAGCATATGGTTGGAATCAAACTAGGAGTCATTCTACATCAACCACAAAAAATATAAGTTTGCAAACTAATTTGAAAACTTAGGGTTTCTACTACATACCTTGATTGGATTCGAGCGTATGACGGTTTGCTATGCTTGAGGTAGATCTTCCAAATCCAATGCTTTTAATGAGATTAAATGGAATTTAATCAGGTTTTAAAAAAAAATCGAGGTAGAGGGTTTTGGGGTTTTTGGAGATGAAGAGGAAAGTGAAAAAGTGAAAGAGGAAAAAAGTGAGATTTTGTTTTTTGTTACGAAACTCCGTTTGTACGATTTTTGAAGTCGTCAATTGATGACTTTTCAAAAATCGCCCAAAGCGTATTTTATAGAATGTAGGCGACTTTTGAGGAGTCGCCAGCGGGCGACTTCCCAAAAGTCGTCTACGTGTTTGAAGGAAAAAGAATTCGTAGTGGCGATTTTTGAAAAGTCGCCAGTACGTTGGCTAGCTCAACGTTGAGCTGGCCAAAACAGGGCTAAAGTCGATATTGGTTTTAAATGTGGGCTATTTGCGATCATAAGTTGTAAAAGGAAGCTTAAGTAAAAAAAAAATCCTTTAATTAAAGGGTGTCCTATAATTTGGATTTTACTTTGTAAAGATGAAATGTTCATATAATTTAACCTCCTCGTAATCAAAAGTAGCGTGTCATTAACAATACTTACCAATAATCTTTTAAAATTAACCATAAAGTATAACAAATTATTACACACCAAAAGTTACTTTACATACATCATCTCTTTTACAAGATTACCTTTACTTTAATCTTCATCATTTTCTCTCTTTAAAATTTAAAAATCATTCATAGAAAACTAGAAATTTCTCGACATTAAATTAAGTTTAAATTTAACAAGTTGAACTTAATTTTTGGCATATTTTATCTTCTTTATTTTTTTGGAAATTTTTATTTGTACAGAATCAAATCTAATTCTAGAAAAAGGTACTTTTAAATTAATGTACTTAGATGTAATATTTCTATTAACTAATGTCTTAGGTTACACGTTAAAAACTTGATTAACTTTTTCATAAAAAATGCACAGATTTAACTAAAGATCGTTAAGTTTAGTGTTTTATAAAAGGACTACAAATGAAAGTAAGAAGAAAGTTAATTTAGTAAGAGATTTTTCTTAGCAAAATAATGGTGTACGTTAGATGATTTTTGATGTATAAATAGAATTCGTCATTCTGAACCTATCATAATCGTATTTTGGTTTTCTACGACCTGCAAGACATAAGGGGGTGAAAAGATAGCTTTTCCTTTAATTGAAAACTTTATCTGGTTAAAAAATACGTTAAATATACCGATTGATATACAAATAAGAAGCAACACAACCGCGAAGTGTCTTAACGTTTATATCGAAAGGTTTTTGAAATTTAAAGAGGCTACAAAACTAGAGGACCTGAAATATAATTAGCACATGGGTACATACAATTGCAGACAAATGAACTAGTAGGTATTGGTTTGTAAACATATAGCTACTGATCATTTTTCTCACCAATTCTATTTGAACTTCCTAATTTTCTTAGAGCATTCCAAGTTTCCAACAGTGGTATAAAGCATATGGTGATTTACCCATGCTGCAAGTGCCATCTTTCTTCCTACCCCAGTAGAAAGCATCAAACAAAGAATAACGACCCATAAAATATAAAGTTTTATTGATTCATACACTTACAACACGTCCAAAACGCCTGGGACTTACTTGTAAATACTTGCTACTGAATAGTAGTTGTTAGGTGAATAGTAGATAGGAAAAAATTGAACCGTGCTACGTTGTAGTATCCTTGTTAGGATATTATTTGAGTAATAATACTAATGCTACTTTTATTGGGATACTCTTAATGTACCTCTCTTAATGCCGTAATTTTTCTATAGGCTAAATTGCTCATATCATTTTTCTACTCTTTTTTTTTGAAATAGTATGTAACGACCCGGAATTGTAGGCAATATCAATTTACTAATCTGTATTAATAATTAATTTGATTTGATAATTTTTCTTTATAATTTTAATTTAAATTGGTAAATTTAATCTTTTAAGGTTAATAAATATTTAATCTGGCAAAATATTGATAAGAATTATTTCTTTCAAAGCTAATATAATTTTATTCTATTTATAATATATATATTTGATATATATTGTGAATAGGAAATCTTTTGTTTTAATAAAAGATGAATTTTCAAATTGTAATATATATGTATGTATATGTTATAATTTGGAATTTGTTTTGAAATTTAATATAATTTAATCCATTGATAATTTATATATGTATGAGTATTGTAATTTAAAGCTTTGTTTTAAAATTCAATTGTTTCCAGAGTATAAGATGATTGTTATCTTAAATGTGATAGTTTAAATGAAGTTTTGTTTTATTTTCTTTAAAGTGTTTAAATTAAAATGGTTATAAATGTATACATATAAATGTTTTACATTTTTAAAATACATGTATAAGAGATATATTTTGTGTTATAATTAGTTTTAGAATATTTTCTTTTAAAAAGTAAATTTATATACATATGTAAATATTTATTTATTAAGTAACTTAAAAAAAGGAAGTTATATTTACATTTAAATTAAATAAAAATTAATTAAAAATATAAAGACATGTGTAAACATGTTAATCTCTTAATAACACATGTAAGGAAATTAAGTTATTGTCGGGACAAGTGTCTTCTTTTTAAAAATTCACTTTCTTTAATTTTTATTAAATCAAAACCAAGTTTACTAAACATATTTTCATCCCTTCTTCAATCTATTTTCAACCGAACAAAGTTAATGTCAATTTAAAACTAAAAGTGAAACAAATCTGCAAAATAAAGTTCTACTACAACTTGCAACATCAATTGAAAACCTGCAATTCAAAATGGGATCTAGAGCAACTGCAAATCAACAATTAAAGCTACAACTTCAACCTGCAATTCATGAAGATCAAGAGCAGTTTTTGTAACGCCCCACTCCGAGACCCACTCTAGTAAAGAGTATTACGGAGTAATACCGTCTACTAGAACGGAGAATAGAGTATAATGGAAGCGACCATATGTAATCAAGCTATAACTATCTACTGAATACGTCGAATAGGTGGTTTTCTTTTCTCAAGTGGTTCGACATATCCAATAGATATTTATAACGAAACTACAATGGCTAAGGAAAATAGGTTCAGAACAAACATAATACCAAATGATAACATCATCATCACAGAACAGTCACATAACAGTCACAGAACATAGGTACAATATATCGTCAATACAGATCCAAGTATCAAAAGGTGGGTACAAAGCCACCGCTCACACATGTGAGTCAAAAATATGTACATAAGAGTCTGAAATAACAGAGTAGCTGAATAGTGGACAAATAAAAGAGCTATCTATCAGCATAGCAGATAATGTCCAAGCGGAAGCACAGAAAGCTAAGTCCAGAGACCTAACCTGAAATAACTCGGTCTGACCCGAGCGAAAACACTCGGGTCAGGCTAGCTAAACAATCAGTAATAACTGAGATATATATAATAATGCAGTACATAAATAAAACAGTATTTCTCCAAAGAGAAGAGTAATATGGACTACATGAATATAATGATGGTCCATAATCATCAATAAACAGTAAAAATCTCCAAAGAGAATATCACCACCAAAGTGTGGAATAAATAAAATCGCCTCATATCATCGGCGTAGCCAAAACTATATAAAGTTGCCCATAGGCAATAATCCCAAGAGTGACCAGAGTCAGTAATCAATGCCCAAGCAAAGATCGATGCTCCAAAGAGCAATAGGGATATATTGAAAAATCAATGAAATCGAATACAGAAAGGCAGTGTCCAGAGACACTGTTAATCCATAGGGTAATCGCACTTACATCGTATGGTTCCATAGAACCAACACCGAATGGCGATACTCGAATGGATATAAAATCATCAGATAATACAAATATTGCACGTGCACCGGCCAGAGTCGTTGTTGCCAAGTACTGTAGAATTGTGATCGATCACTCGCACAGATGCGGAACGCGCGATACGGCGAGATCCTTCCCAGAAGGATAAAGGCCCAGAGGCGCACGCCGAAAAATAAACTGCTCCATAAAGAAGGTGTCCAGAGACGGTTGCCCAGAGGCGTGGTGACCCAGAGGTCCAGTACTGGCCGCCCAGAGGCTAATGTGCCACTAACTTCTTGGAGAGGAACCCGTAAAGTGTTAACAATGAGTCCCATACCCCACGTTCGCACTAAACGGTTTACTAACCAATAGCAAGCTCACACTCCAAACAACAAAAAGTCCACCTCGTATCATCGGTAAACTAGACCCAAAGGTCAAAACGATCAACCGAATAGGTCGGGGATTAACCGGAAAGAAAATACACACGGTTCCATAGGCCGGAGATTTCCTAACCGTTTAAGCACCTTTCCACTTCGCTCGATGTGCTAAAAAGTGAGTGTGTGATTTTTATTATAGAAAATAATGGTGCGAAACGGATTTATAATTGGTTTTGAAATCACTTTAAAACGGTCTTTTGAAAAGTCTCCTATTATGGAGTAATTAATTTAATAATTAAAAATAATATTATATAATAATTTTCAAAAGCCATTTTGGAGTGAAAAATTCTTTTAAATCCTTTTTATAAAGCCCGTGTACGAAATCCAGAGACAAATCTCAAAAAAATCGACGAAAACCAGAAAATCATCAAAAATATTCTAAGTGTTAGAAACCATTCAAAAACTGCTGCGCACCCAAGTTCGGAAATTTATTTGGACCAGCAAACTATGTCCAAATGGCATGAAAACTGGTAGGCATGTAGTCCGACATCCCTACTTTAAGATGCAAAAAGAATTCCTGGATTCCGAGTTGAGACGAAGTGGCAGCGACGTCTCAAAGTTTAACACAGAAAAAGATTCACACTGTTTTCCAACAGCGACCAGAGTCTAACTTTGGCACGAAAATCGGAGTACCAAACGAATTCCAATGTTGCCCAAATTTTTCAGAAATAGAGTTCGGAATTCCACCTTTCCAACGAGTCCAAAAACGTTGAATTTCGACCAAGAATGTGACCGTGGCGGTGTCACAAATTTTCAGTCCAAAACTGAAAACAGAAAGCAACATTTCATTTTTCAATTTTTTTTTTCCTCTTCTTCGGGCCCCCAACCGGCTTGGGCTGGGAAGACTTGGGCCCGCCCGCAGCCCACGCGGGCTGGGGGACTTGGGCCCGCCCCCCAGCCCGCGCGGGCTGGGAGAAATCCCCCAGCCCACGCGGGCTGGGGGTACAGGGCCCGCCCCCAGCCCGCGCGGGCTGGGGGACTTGGGTTCCCCCCCAGCCCACGTGGGCTGGGGGTCTTGGGCCCGCCCCCAGCCCACACGGGCTGGGGGTACTGGGCCCGCCCCACCCCATACGGGCTGGGGACTTGGGCCGCGCCCCAGCCCGCTGCGGGCTGGGGTCTGTGGCCCGCCCCAGCCCCTTGCGGGCTGGGGTCCTGTGCGCGCCCGGGCTGCGCCCGGGCTGGGGCCTGGGTGCAACCCAGGCCTGTCCTGGTGCACCTAGAGCCCTTCTTTGGTCTGTTTTGGCCTGTTTTGGCCTGTTTTCAGCCCATTTTCAGCCTGAACATTTCCAGCCTGAGCATTTTGCAGTTTTTTGATGGTTTGGGGTGTTTTTTTCAAGTTTTTGGCATTAAATTTCATTAACAACAATCATTAACTAGCATATAATGGTTAATACACTAAATTAAAGGCAACAAAGGGCCAAAACTTAGCATTACCTTATTAAGCAAATTCACAAACACCTTTTGTGCAACCCCAAATTCAAAGCAAAATGATCAAAGACCTATAATACACATGTTACATGATAAAACATGTGTTACAAAATGATTTATGAAGTCAAAAGAGGATTAAACACATGTTATAAGAGGTTTTTAGCAATATACCTCTCTAGAAAGCAACAATGAACATTCTAGCATCAACCCAAGTTAGCAAAAGATGATTAGGAGGCTATAAGATCATAAAAACACATAAAACATGTGTTAACAAACAAATTTCAGAAATGAAAAAGATATAAAAGTTGTATTTGAGGTGGGTATTTGCATTACCTTTGCATAAAATGACTTGCATAAGCTAAAACTTGAAGGAGATGAAGATGGAGGCCATTTTTGTTAAGAAGCTTTAGGAAATGATTAGGGTTTTGATTAGAGTTGAATGAAGAAGGTTATGAGAGTTTGAGATAATATATAGGGGAGGTTTAGGGTAGGTTATTGGGTTAAGTTTTGTAACCCAATAAGAAGAGGGTTATTACAATGTTTCCAAAAAAAATTCTAAGTGTTCATTTATGTTTATGAACTCATTTCTTACCCAAACCCGTTTTAAAATCTCTTTTAAAATATTTAACTCTTCAAAATAACATTTTATCCTCATTTTAAAATCCCATATTTCCCATTTAATTAAAATAGCCTTTTTCAAATAAATTTTGTTATTCCAAATCCTTTTATGCTTCATTAAGAATAAATAAAAATCCTAACTTTTATTTATTAATTGGTAATGCAAACCCCGGGTTGTTACAGACTCCCCCCCTTAAGAAAATTGCGTCCCCGCAATTCCTTAAGATAGATGTCGTCTATAACGTCAAATCCACAAAAGAAGTGATAGAGATAAAATAAAGAATTCTTACCCGCAGAAGAAGATGGGAGAAAGCCAGGATAAGAGCGCTCAATAGATTCTCTGGTCTCCCAAGTGCAGTCCTTAGGATTCGGTGACCATTGAATCTTCACGAGTGGAACCTCTTTGTTGCGAAGGCGTCTAACCTCCGAATCAAGCACACGGAGAGGTTGCTGCTCCAAAGATAAGTCAGGTAAGATCTCTAAATCAGGTACGACATGCGGCTCAATGATAGAATCAGGATCACGAACACACTTGCGAAGCTGAGAAACATGGAATACGTCATGCATTCCGAAAAAATGAGCAGGTAGAGCCACACGATAAGCAACGGGGCCGATGCGTTCCGTAATAGGAAATGGTCCAATATAGCGAGGAGCCAATTTCCCTGTGGAGCTGAAACGCACAACCCCCTTCATGGGAGAAACCCGAATAAAGACAGAATCGCCAATGGAGAACTCAAGTGGCTTCCTACGGTTGTCCGCGTAGGATTTCTGGCGGTCTTGTGCCTCTTTCATTCTCTGACGGATAAGCACGATCTTCTCAGAAGATTCCCGAACTGAATCTGGACCAAGAATGAGCTTCTCGCCAGATTCTAACCAACATGCAGGAGAGCGACATGGCCTTCCGTAGAGAGCCTCGAAAGGTGCCATGCCGATACTAGACTGATAGCTGTTGTTGTAGGAGAACTCTACGAGCGGTAAGTGATCCTCCCAACTACCTCCGAAATCCAAAATACAACAGCGCAAAAGATCCTCTAAAACACGATTCACCCTCTCCGTCTGACCGTCGGTCTGAGGATGATAAGAAGTCGAGAGATTCAGCTTTGTGCCCAAAACTGACTGTAGGCACTTCCAGAAGTGACTAGTAAAGATAGTGTCTCGATCACAGACGATAGAGCTAGGAATGCCATGAAGTCGAACGACTTCCTTCACATATAGCTTGGCAAGCTGAGGAGCAGTCTGAGTGGACCTAATCGGAATGAAATGAGCCGATTTGGTCAAGCGATCAACAATAACCCAGATAGAAGTATGGCCTGACCTCGATCGAGGCAGACCGTCAATAAAATCCATGGATATCTAATCCCATTTCCATAATGGAATCTCTAGCGGCTGAAGAAGACCAGATGGACGCTGATGCTCGACTTTGATCTGTTGACAAGTCATGCAACGACTTACATAACTTGCAACATCTCTCTTCAAACCCTCCCAATAATATAGCCGGCACATATCGGCATACATCTTACTCGAACCGGGATGAATAGTGTACTTAGAGCGATGACACTCGTCTAGAATGTCACGCCTAAGTGATAAATCAGATGGTACAACAATACGGTTCTTCCTACGAAGACACCGATGAAAATCCAGAGAATAATCCAGCAATGTCTCATCACTGGATCCCGACTCGAGAAGATGAATAAGATGCAATAAGTCTGCATCCTGCCGCTGAGGATGGGCAATGCGATCCAATAAGATAGGACGAGCTTCCAAGCTAAATAATAAGACAGGAGCATCAGAAGATGAAGCTCGATCTCTAATATCACATAAAGATAGAGTCTCAAGAACATTCCACTCGGCAATCATCATAGAAACTACCGCCGAGTGCTTGCGACTAAGCGCATCTGCAACACGATTACCCTTTCCAGGGGTATACTGAATATCTAAATCATATGAGGCGAGAAACTCAAGCCAACGCTGCTACCTCATATTGAGATCCCTCTGACTGAAAAGATACTTCAGCGAATTGTGATCGGTGTAAAGAGTGAAGCGTTCGCCTAATAGAAAGTGACGCCACGTCTTCAAGGCAAAGACGATAGCTGCCAACTCAAGATCATGAGTCGGATAGCGAACCTCATTCGGACGTAGCTGCCTGGAAGCATAAGCAACTACCCGATCCTTCTGCATAAGCATAGCACCGAGCCCGCTACCACAAGCGTCGGTGTAAACAACAAGATCCTGGTTACTCTCAGGAACCACAAGAATAGGAGCATGAGTGAGAAGTTCCTTCAGTCGCTGAAAAGAAGCTTCACACTTATCAGACCAAATAAAGCGAACACCCTTACGAGTCAGCGTCGTAAGGGGAAGTGCAACTCGAGAGAAATCCTTGACAAACCGACGGTAATAACCCGCCAGACCAAGGAAGCTGCGAATATCATGAACGTTCTCGGGCCGCTTCCAATTGTGTATAGCTTCGATCTTGGCAGGATCGACAGAAACACCCTCAGATGATACAATATGGCCCAAGAACTTGACCTTGCTCTCCCAAAAATGGCACTTGGAGAGCTTGGCCTTAAGCTGATGCTGACGAAGAGTATCCAAGACGATCCGCAAATGAAGAGCATGCTCTTCCTTGGATCTAGAATAAATAAGAATATCGTCGATGAAAACCAGAACGAATCTATCGATGTATTCCCGGAATACTCGATTCATGAGATCGACGAAGAAAGCCGGTGCGTTCGTCAAGCCGAATGGCATGACCAACCACTCAAAAGAACCATAACGAGTGCGAAAAGCGGTAAGAGGAATGCTATCTTCCGCAACTCGGAGCTGATGAAATCCAGTGGCAAGGTCGAGCTGTGAAAAGACCTTTGCACCGCTCAACTGATCAAACATATCGTCTATCCGTGGCAATGGATAATGATTTCTGATGGTCAACTCATTAATCTTGCGATAGTCAATGCAAAGCCTAAGAGAGCCATCGGGCTTCTTAACGAAGACCACAGCAGCACCCCATGGCGAAGAACTGGATCGAATGAACTGCTTCGCCTCAAGCTCCACTAACTGCTTCCTGAGTTCCTCATTCTCTTTAGTAGACATCCTCGTGGGAGGACGCCCAACTGGGTGGGAGCCTGAAATGAGATCGATGCGGAACTCAATGGCCTGCTTTGGCGGCAGGCCAGATACTGGCTCGAATACGTCGGGGAAATCCCGAACAACAGGAATACGAGATAAGTCCAAATCCTCATCTCGTGAATCAAGAGAAAATAGAGTAACATCAGAAATCCCAACATCCTGAAGAACAATAGCTAACGGAGAGGACGAATCAGGGTGATGAATGAATAATATCCGCTCCGAACAAATAATTTTGGCGTCGTGCTGAGCGAGCCAATCCATGCCAAGAATCATATCAAATCCCAAATACTCCATAACGTGCAGATTCGCACGGAAAGAAAATCCACAAAGATCGATATCTATATTCTCACAAAGCAAGCTGAGGGTCGTGGATCCGCCGATGGGATTCACAATTCTTAGTGAAGAAACCAGACAAGTAACATTCAAGGATAAAGCATCTACTAGCTCCTTTGATACGAATGAGTGAGAGGCACCCGTATCAAAGAGAACTCTACAAGATCTACCACGAAATAAAATAGAACCTTCGAGAACGGAAGGATGCGTACCTCGAGGCTTAGCTGAAGATGCAGGAGCCTTGGCAGCATTAAGCTTGCCAGGCTTGGCACTAGCTGGAGCAATAGGACAAGTGGAGATCCTGTGTCCCTCCTTCTTGCAGAAAGTGCAATAGAGAGGTTTGGGGCACTCTCGAATAAAGTGATCTGGAGAACCGCAGTTGAAGCATTTCTTCGGAGGACGGGTTCCACTAGGCTGTGACTGAATCTGATGCTGAGTCTGAGGCTGAGCCTGGACAGCAGAACTGCCAGTCTTCTTCTTCTTGTTCCAAGGCTTGTTCTTCTGAAATGGACCCCGCTTCTGGTTGGGGTTTTTGGAACCCCCACCACCATCATCACTATGCTCCATCTCGACTGACTCAAGATGTAGGGCTGCATCGACTAGCTTCTCGAATGAGAGCTCAAGCTGTAGCATAAGATGCCTCTTCAGATATTTCTTCAAGCCCTCAACAAATTTGAGGTTCCTCTTATAAGGAGTAGCAATAAACTCAAGGCCGTACTTGGACAGGGCCTCGAAGGAAGAGACATAGTCGGATACGGAGGACTTCCCCTGCTTGAGATCAAGAAAGCGGCGAGCAAGGGAGTTCTTCTCTGACTCTGGGATGAATTTGAGCTCAAATCTCTGACGAAACTGAGCCCAAGTAAGTGTGGTCTCATCGACCTCGGCAATAAGTAGTTCGTACCAATCCAGGGCACGACTCCAAAGCTGCCTAGAAGCAATAAGAACACGATCATGATCCGAGATATCCATACGAGTAAAAATGCGCTCGTATATCCGAATCCAAGCCTGGACCTCTAAGACATTCTCGGAGCCACTGAATGGCTTCCCTCCGAGATGGGTAAAATCACTGCAGAGACGCGCAAAAACAGACATGCGCGGAGCATCAGCAACTGGGGCTGGAGACTGGGAATGAGACTGAGAATTCCGAACCAGCTCCATGATCTGGTCGGTAGTCATGAACACGCCCTCTGGATGAGTGTTGCTGGACTGCCCAGCAACACTAGTCTGACGTGTGGTTCTCCCTCTTCCCCTTCCAGACATACTGAAAGTCAAACGGGAATTAGAGTTAGACATGATTCAATGATTGATACTTAATTAAGGAATACTACGGAATATAATAAATTCCTACACATATTCCTAACTTATCTATCAATAAGCATAAGGAAGGGATTTGATTTAATTCGGATCCAATTAAAATGTATTGTACTAGGTGTATCTGTTCTGTGTTTGTTATGCTTAATTCTGAACCTTGCTCTGATACCAAGGTGTAACGCCCCACTCCGAGACCCACTCTAGTAAAGAGTATTACGGAGTAATACCGTCTACTAGAACGGAGAATAGAGTATAATGGAAGCTACCATGTGTAATCAAGCTATAACTATCTACTGAATACGTCGAATAGGTGGTTTTCTTTTCTCAAGTGGTTCGACATATCCAATAGATATGTATAACGAAACTACAATGGCTAAGGAAAATAGGTTCAGAACAAACATAATACTAAATGATAACATCATCATCACAGAACAGTCACATAACAGTCACAGAACATAGGTACAATATATCGTCAATGCAGATCCAAGTATCAAAAGGTGGGTACAAAGCCACCGCTCACACATGTGAGTCAAAAATATGTACATAAGAGTCTGAAATAACAGAGTAGCTGAATAGTGGACAAATAAAAGAGCTATCTATCAGCATAGCAGATAATGTCCAAGCGGAAACACAGAAAGCTAAGTCCAGAGACCTAACCTGAAATAACTCGGTCTGACCCGAGCGAAAACACTCGGGTCAGGCTAGCTAAACAATCAGTAATAACTGAGATATATATAATAATGCAGTACATAAATAAAACAGTATTTCTCCAAAGAGAAGAGTAATATGGACTACATGAATATAATGATGGTCCATAATCATCAATAAACAGTAAAAATCTCCAAAGAGAATATCACCACCAAAGTGTGGAATAAATAAAATCGCCTCATATCATCGGCGTAGCCAAAACTATATAAAGTTGCCCATAGGCAATAATCCCAAGAGTGACCAGATTCAGTAATCAATGCCCAAGCAAAGATCGATGCTCCAAAGAGCAATAGGGATATATTGAAAAATCAATGAAATCGAATACAGAAAGGCAGTGTCCAGAGACACTGTTAATCCATAGGGTAATCGCACTTACATCGTATGGTTCCATAGAACCAACACCGAATGGCGATACTCGAATGGATATAAAATCATCAGATAATACAAAAATGGCCTCCATCACCGACCAGAGTCGTTGTTGCCAAGTACTGTAGAATTGTGATCGATCACTCGCACAGATGCGGAACGCGCGATACGGCGAGATCCTTCCCAGAAGGATAAAGGCCCAGAGGCGCACGCCGAAAAATAAACTGCTCCATAGAGCAGGTGTCCAGAGACGGTTGCCCAGAGGCGTGGTGACCCAGAGGTCCAGTACTGGCCGCCCAGAGGCTAATGTGCCACTAACTTCTTGGAGAGGAACCTGTAAAGTGTTAACAATGAGTCCCATACCCCACGTTCGCACTAAACGGTTTACTAACCAATAGCAAGCTCACACTCCAAACAATAAAAAGTCCACCTCGTATCATCGGTAAACTAGACCCAAAGGTCAAAACGATCAACCGAATAGGTCGGGGATTAACCGGAAAGAAAATACACACGGTTCCATAGGCCGGAGATTTCCTAACCGTTTAAGCACCTTTCCACTTCGCTCGATGTGCTAAAAAGTGAGTGTGTGATTTTTATTATAGAAAATAATGGTGCGAAACGGATTTATAATTGGTTTTGAAATCACTTTAAAACGGTCTTTTGAAAAGTCTCCTATTATGGAGTAATTAATTTAATAATTAAAAATAATATTATATAATAATTTTCAAAAGCCATTTTGGAGTGAAAAATTCTTTTAAATCCTTTTTATAAAGCCCGTGTACGAAATCCAGAGACAAATCTCAAAAAAATCGACGAAAACCAGAAAATCATCAAAAATATTCTAAGTGTTAGAAACCATTTAAAAACTGCTGCGAACCCAAGTTCGGAAATTTATTTGGACCAGGAAACTGTGTCCAAATGGCATGAAAACTGGTAGGCATGTATTCCGACATCCCTACTTTAAGATGCAAAAAGAATTCCTGGATTCCGAGTTGAGACGAAGTGGCAGCGACGTCTCAAAGTTTAACCCAGAAAAAGATTCACACTGTTTTCCAACAGCGACCAGAGTCTAACTTTGGCACGAAAATCGGAGTACCAAACGAATTCCAATGTTGCCCAAATTTTTCAGAAATGGAGTTCGGAACTCCACCTTTCCAACGAGTCCAGAAACGTTGAATTTCGACCAAGAATGTGACCGTGGCGGTGTCACAAAGTTTCAGTCCAAAACTGAAAACAGAAAGCAACATTTCATTTTTCAATTTTTTTTTTCCTCTTCTTCGGGCCCCCAACCGGCTTGGGCTGGGAAGACTTGGGCCCGCCCGCAGCCCACGCGGGCTGGGGGACTTGGGCCCGCCACCCAGCCCGCGCGGGCTGGGGGAAACCCCCCAGCCCACGCGGGCTGGGGGTACAGGGCCCGCCCCCAGCCCGCGCGGGCTGGGGGACTTGGGTTCCCCCCCATCCCACGTGGGCTGGGGGTCTTGGGCCCGCCCCCAGCCCACACGGGTTGGGGGTACTGGGCCCGCCCCACCCCACACGGGCTGGGGACTTGGGCCGCGCCCCAGCCCGCTACGGGCTGGGGTCTGTGGCCCGCCCCAGCCCCTTGCGGGCTGGGGTCCTGTGCGCGCCCGGGCTGGGGCCTGGGTGCAACCCGGGCCTGTCCTGGTGCACCCAGAGCCCTTCTTTGGTCTGTTTTGGCCTGTTTTAGCCTGTTTTCAGCTCATTTTCAGCCTGAGCATTTTGCAGTTTTTCGATGGTTTGGGGTGTTTTTTTCAAGTTTTTGGCATCAAATTTCATTAACAACAATCATTAACTAGCATATAATGGTTAATACACTAAATTAAAGGCAACAAAGGGCCAAAGCTTAGCCTTACCTTATTAAGCAAATTCACAAACACCTTTTGTGCAACCCCAAATTCAAAGCAAAATGATCAAAGACCTATAATACACATGTTACATGATAAAACATGTGTTACAAAATGATTTATGAAGTCAAAAGAGGATTAAACACATGTTATAAGAGGTTTTTAGCAATATACCTCTCTAGAAAGCAACAATGAACATTCTAGCATGAACCCAAGTTAGCAAAAGATGATTAGGAGGCTATAAGATCATAAAAACACATAAAACATGTGTTAACAAACAAATTTCAGAAATGAGAAAGATATAAAAGTTGTATTTGAGGTGGGTATTTGCATTACCTTTGCATAAAATGACTTGCATAAGCTAAAACTTGAAGGAGATGAAGATGGAGGCCATTTTTGTTAAGAAGCTTTAGGAAATGATTAGGGTTTTGATTAGAGTTGAATGAAGAAGGTTATGAGAGTTTGAGATAATATATAGGGGAGGTTTAGGGTGGGTTATTGGGTTAAGTTTTGTAACCCAATAAGAAGAGGGTTATTACAATGTTTCCAAAAAAAATTCTAAGTGTTCATGTATGTTTATGAACTCATTTCTTACCCAAACCCGTTTTAAAATCTCTTTTAAAATATTTAACTCTCCAAAATAACATTTTATCCTCATTTTAAAATCGCATATTTCCCATTTAATTAAAATAGCCTTTTTCAAATAAATTTTGTTATTTCAAATCCTTTTATGCTTCATTAAGAATAAATAAAAATCCTAACTTTTATTTATTAATTGGTAATGCAAACCCCGGGTTGTTACAGTTTTCAACTTTTAAATCATCAACAATTTGAAGCATGCAGTAGGATTTTATAAGCAAACATCAAAGCATCTTTTTCTAGATTTAAAGTTGTTCAAGCCTGGAATAAAATCAAACCTGCTTTGCAATTAAATAAGGTGAGGAAGTCCTTTTAAAAACAGTTTTTAATGAATCTGTAGTGGAATGTTGATGCATTTGTTGAATTTTTCTTTGATATTGAATACATGTTTACATTAGTACTGTTGTATATGCATGATTGAGGATATAGAATGCTGGGTATTAGATGAACCCTGTTTATGTTCATCCCTGTATAATTACAGAGGTTGATCTTCTTAATGAAAGATGCAAAAATCTTTCAAATCTATAACTTATTCGAACTTATGGTGTGAATGAAAGTTGTATATTTATGTTTGTTGGTAATATTAAAAATAGTTTCTGAAAAATTAAATTTACAAATAATTTTTAAAATGAAATTTACAGTAAAACTTTGTTTCATGTCAAAAATCAACTATCATGTTTTCTGATTTTGATTTCATGAATGTGTTAAGGACTAAAAATTATGATTTGTAAAATATATATCATAATTTTTAGTTGAGAAATTAATGTGAATTTGGGTTTTGTTCGAAATTGGGGTTTTGGTGATTTGCCGATGATCGGCATGGCGAGGTTGTATGATTTTTGGTATGAAGGTGGGTTGATCAATGGTGAGCGTGGGAAAATTGTTCAAGAATTTTTCTAATGGCTGAATTGTTTGTATTGGATCAAACTAGGGTTTTATTTTCATTTGTGCTCGGTTTGACTGTCGAGACAATTTCGACATGAGGGGTGGATCGAGTTCGATCGTGTTTGGGGAAGTTGATGTTCTTGGTTGTGGCGTCTCGATGGTGGGGTCAACGAAGATTAACGTCGTCGTGGTGGTTGGCCGTCGGAGGATTTATGGAGATGACGCTGCTGCTGTTTTTCGATCGATGGTCGAATTTTGATTCGCGTACCTATTGTTGGATCTGGGTGTTTGGGGAGGCTCGCACGCGATCGTGTGATGGTTGTTGATGATCGCGATGATCGTCGCTGGCCGGAGCATCAGGTGCATGTGCACCATGCATTGATTTGTACCAGGTGGGTTTTGTTTGAGAAGAAGGAGTACTCTCGGGTATGGGTTCGTGCAAGCTTCGGGTTGGTCTCGAAGTGGGATGGTGTTTGATTTGCTTCGAGGCAGGCTCGTTTGTTTTGAATGTTTGTCTTGAGTAATTTGGTTGCTGCTTTTTAGTTAAGTTCTGAGTATATTAAGTTGCAAATTTAACTTGTAGTTTGATTGAATGAATACTAGTTCAAGTTTTATAAAAGGGAAATGAATTTAAAAGTTAAAGTTTGTTGTTTTGAAATAAAGTCAATTAAAACTTTAAAAAAGGTATTAATTGAATTTATGTTAAAATTTTAAATTTGTTTAAAATGATTTCTTTTTGAAGTAATTAACTCCACTAAATTTTGAATTTCAATTTAAAGAAGTGTTTTGAATTTTAATTCAAGGGAAATGTTTTCATTTTAGAATATTAAATCAAAGTTATTAAGAAATGTTTAATAACTAAAGTTTTCAAATTATTTTGAAAATAAATAAGTTTGAATTAGATAATCAAAGTATTTTAAATTTCAAATTTGTTTCTAAATGCATTATTTTCAAATAAGAATAATGTTATAATTTTGTAAACCAATAGAATAATTTGTCTTTGAGTTACGAAGATTTGATTAATTAATTAATTTATGAAGATAAATATGATTAATATATTTTGTTATGAACTTAATAATACTTAAATAAATATGATTTGTTAATAAGTAAAGAATTATCTAAGATAAAGGATTTTCTTAATTAATTAAGGATTGTGAAATATAAGAAGTTAATTAATTAATTATTTAATTAATTTTAAATGATTAGTTAATTGTTTATTTAAGTTTAAATATTCACTTAATTATGAATTAATTAAGTGTAATTACTTAATGAAGTAATTAATGGTTAATTATTGAATATAATTAAAATGGAAGTAATTACTTATGGAAGTAATAAGTGGAAATTACTCATGGGAGTAATTAAAGTGATTAATGGATAATCACTAGATGTTATTAATTAAGAAATTGATTAATATAATTGTTTGAATTTAATTAATTATGGAGTAATTAATTAATTTATGAATTAAGGATTACTAATTATGGAATTAATTACTTGTTAAGTGATTAATTAGGAAAGTAATAAAGATTTATTAATGGAAGTAATTTGAAGGTAATTACTTATGTAAGTAATTAAGAGTTAATTACTTTGTTAATTTTAGTTAATTAATTAATGTGATTCAGAAGCTGGTTTGCTTTGGTCTAGAAGTGTTAGCATAAGTTGAGCTAATCAGGAAGAAGATTGGCAGCCCATGATTATCTGTTGAGTTATACAGATATGAGATAAGGAGTTTGGAATTCGAAGAGGGAGACTTCATTGTTGTTATGATTCTCTGTTAAGAGAGCAGTTATTGGATAAGATTGGATGGTTGGTTCTGAGGCATTCGGGATTTCTTATCTGTGTTCTGATAAGATAAGATTGAATTGCCAGTTTGGATAGCTGGAACTCATTGTATTTCCCGTATCTCTAAGGGAATACGTGTATGATTCATCGTTGGTTATTGAATCTATAGTTCAGTTGGATTTGGAAGTTGTGCTAGAATTGGGTATAGTCTGATGTTCTGTTCAGATTGATGGATATAGAGATGAGTTGAGCTCTGGATTCTTGTGGTGTAGTTTGTTAGCTTCTGTAGAGCGAGTCTTCTGGTGATTTTTACTTGGAAAACTCTAGATAGTGTTAGTGAGATTTATTCTGATTTATGTCAGGATAATTAGTTAGGTTTATTTGTTTGATTGATTGCTATGGTTGTTAGTAACTGGATGTTAGGTATGCTTTACTGTTTGAAATTGAAATCTTTGCTGGGTTATTAAATTACCTTTGCTTTTAAATTTCGGGGACGAAATTCTTTTAAGGGGGAGGAATGTAACGACCCAGAATTGTAGGCAATATCAATTTAATAATTTGCATTAATAATTAATTTGGTTTGATAATTTTTCTTTATAATTTTAATTTAAATTGGTAAATTTAATCTTTTAAGGTTAATAAATATTTAATCTGGAAAAATGTTGATAAGAATTATTTCTTTCAAAGCTAATATAATTTTATTCTATTTATAATATATATATATATTTGATATATATTATGAATAGGAAATATTTTGTTTTAATAAAAGATGAATTTTTAAATTGTAATATATATGTATGTATATGTTATAATTTGGAATTTTTTTTGAAATTTAATATAATTTAATCCATTGATAATTTATATATGTGCGAGTATTGTAATTTAAATCTTTGTTTTAAAATTCAATTGTTTCCAAAATCTAAGATGATTGTTATCTTAAATATGATAGTTTAAATAAAGTTTTGTTTTATCTTCTTTAAAGTGTTTAAATTAAAATGGTTATAAATGTATATTTATAAATGTTTTACATTTTTAAAATACATGTATAAGAGATATATTTGTGTTATAATTAGTTTCAGAATATTTTCTTTTAAAAACTAAATTTATATACATATGTAAATATTTATTAATTAAGTAACTTAAAAAAATAAGTTATATTTACATTTAAATTAAATAAAACTTAATTAAAAATACAATGACATGTGTAAACATGTTAATCCTCTTAATAACACATGTAAGGAAATTAAGTTATGTTTGTGACAAGTGTCTTCTTTTTAAAAATTCACTTTCTTTAATTTTTATTAAATCAAAACCAAGTTTATTAAACATATTTTCATCCCTTTTTCAATCTATTTTCAGCTGAACAAAGTTAATGTCAATTTAAAACTAAAAGTAAAAACAAATCTGCAAAATAAAGTTCTACTTCAACCTGCAACATCAATTGAAAACCTGCAATTCAAAATGGGATCAAGAGCAACTGCAAATCAAAAATTAAAGCTACAACTTCAACCTGCAATTCATGAAGATGAAGAACAGTTTTCAACTTTTAAATCCTCAACAATTTGAAGCATGCAGTAGGATTTTAGCAGCAAACAACAAAGCAACTTTTTCCAGATTTAAAGTTGTTCAAGCCTGGAATAAAATCAAACCTGCTCTGCAATTAAATAAGGTGAGTAAGTCCTTTTAAAAAACAGTTTTTAATGAATCTGTAGTGGAATGTTGATGCATGTGTTGAATTTTTCTTTGATATTGAATGCATGTTTACATTAGTACTGTTGTATATGCATGATTGAGGATATAGAATGCTGGGTATTAGATGAAACCTGTTTATGTTCATCCCTGTATAATTACAGAGGTTGATCTTCTTAATGAAAGATGCAAAAATCTTTCAAATCTATAACTTATTCGAACTTGTGATGTGAATGAATGTTGTATATTTATGTTTGTTGGTAATATTAAAAATAGTTTCTGAAAATTTAAATTTACAAATAATTTTTAAAATGAAATTTACAGTAAAACTTTGTTTCATGTCAAAAATCAACTATCATGTTTTCTGATTTTGATTTCAGGAATGTGTTAAGGACTAAAAATTATGATTTGTAAAATATATATCATAATTTTTAGTTGAGAAATTATTGTGAATTTGGGTTTTGTTCGAAATTGGGGTTTTGGTGATTTGCTGATGATCGGCATGGCGAGGTTGTACGATTTTTGGTATGAAGGTGGGTTGATCAATGGTGAGCGTGGGAAAATTGTTCAAGAATTTTTCTAATGGCTGAATTGTTCGTATTGGATCAAACTAGGGTTTTATTTTCGTTTGTGCTCGGTTTGACTGTCGAGACAATTTTGACATGAGGGGTGGATCGAGTTCGATCGTGTTTGGGGAAGTTGATGTTCTTGGTTGTGGCGTCTTGATGGTGGGGTCGGCGAAGATTAACGTCGTCGTGGTGGTCGGCCGTGGGAGGATTTATGGAGATGATGCTACTGCAGTTTTTCGATCAATGGTTGAATTTTGATGCATGTACCTATTGTTGGATCTTGTGTTTGGGGAGGCTCGTACGCGATCGTGTGATGGTTGTTGATGATCGCGATGATCGTCGCTGGCCGGAGCATCAGGTGCACGTGCACTGATTTGTACCAGGTGGAGTTTTGTTTGAGAAGAAGGAGTACTCTCGGGTATGGGTTCGTGCAAGCTTCGGATTGGTCTCGAAGTAGGATGGTGTTTGATTTGCTTCGGAGCATGCTCATTTGTTTTGAGTGTTTTTCTCGAGTAATTTGGTTGCTGCTTTTTAGTTAAGTTCTGAGTATATTAAGTTGCAAATTTAACTTGTAGTTTGATTGAATGAAAACAAGTTCAAGTTTTATAAAAGGGAAATGAATTTATAAGTTAAAGTATGCTGTTTTGAAATAAAGTCAATTAAAACTTTAAAAAAGGCATTAATTGAATTTATTTGAAAATTTTTAATTTGTTTAAAATGATTTCTTTTTGAAGTAATTAACTTCACTAAATTTTGAATTTCAATTTAAAGAAGTGTTTTGAATTTTAATTCAAGGGGAATGTTTTCATTTTAAAATATTAAATCAAAGTTATTAAGAAATGTTTAATAACTAAAGTTTTCAAATTATTTTGAAAATAAATAAGTTTGAATTAGATAATCAAAGTATTTTAAATTTCAAATTTGTTTCTAAATGCATTATTTACAAATAAGAATAGTGTTATAATTTTGTAAACCAATAGAATAATTTGTCTTTGAGTTATTAAGATTTGATTAATTAATTAATTTATGAAGATAAATATGATTAATATATTTTGTTATGAACTTAAGAATATGTGACGCCCCACCTCTATACCCACGCTAGCCAAGGACGCTATAGGTTAATGCCCTCAACTAACACGGAGAATAAGGCTGGTTACGAGCGACCATCTATAGCCTTGCTCTAACTATCTATTGAATACATCGACAATAATCACACCAAACAGATCGAAATATCCAATGAATACTTAAAACAAAACCATAGGTGGTTGGAGGATCTATCAGAACAGAATATAACAACTCAAATGTAATATACATCGCAGAACAGAATATCATCATATATACATATACAAATACATACCAGAGCATACAAACTAATACACGTCAAGTGGTATAGCAAACCACAATATACAGACGAATCAAAAGAATACACATCAGAGTTACAACAAAAAGGACTACACAAAAAGCTTTAACAAAAAGGAACAAGCTGAATAGTCCACGCGGAAGCAAAATAGGCTAAGTCCAAAAGCACCTAACCAAAAACATCTCGGTCTGACCCGAGTATAAAATACACGGGTCAGTCTAGCTAAACAAATCAGTTAGATAAACTGAACAACAATAAACCTGCAAGGTTACAAGTTATGACAATTATCTC
The DNA here is from genome assembly GCA_030765085.1 of Allium cepa. NCBI lineage: Eukaryota > Viridiplantae > Streptophyta > Magnoliopsida > Asparagales > Amaryllidaceae > Allium > Allium cepa. The sequence continues at coordinate 237,006,464 of CM060931.1, forward strand.
TAAAGGAGATAACACAATCATCTAACAAAAGATGAATCATATGATAACAAAACAAGCCTCATATCATAGGCAACATAGAGAAACAAAGGATACAAATATCCCAAATCAAGCCAAAAAGGCAATAACAAATGCCAATAAGGTATACAAGTTCCACAAGGTAATCGCTACATATCATGCGGCTCAAAAAGACCAACACCGAAGGGCGATACCAAGGGAATATACATATCAATGAAACATCATAAAATTGCTCGAGCTCAGTACTGTACAAACAAGGATCCATGAGCCCGAAGACTCCAAACCCAATATCACCCACGCGGCTCATAACGACCAACATCGGAAGCGATACTAAAGGGCAACCCAATATCACCCATGCAGCTCATAACGACCAAAATCGAAAGCGATACTAAAGGGCAACAAACCCGAAGGCACAAACTCGAAGGCATCATACACGAAGGCAACAAACCGTAGTGGTGAAGGTCGAAGACCCAGTACTGGACACCACTAACTGGCGGAATGTGTCATAACTCTCAAAAAGGAATCCGAAAAGTGGTAACGTGAGTCCCATAACCAATCGTTCGCACTAAATGGTTTACTATCCGTTAGTTAATTTCACACTCAAAGCAGTACAAAGTTCACCTCATATCATCGGTAAACCAAACCCGAAGGTTAAAATGATCAATTGAATAGGTCGGGAATTAATCGGAAAGACAAACGCATGGATTCATGGTCCGTTTTTTACCTAACCATTTAATTTCCCTTCCGCTCCACTCGAAGTGTGAAATTGCGTATGTGCGTTTTAAATAGAATTTAAGAATTGGAGAAGGAAACTTTTAATACGATTTAGAGGGATTATTTATGAAAACCCGTGAATGAAGTCAAAAATAAGTTATCAAAGCCAAAGATGCAATGACAACCACTAAAAACCAACTTGAATCGATAAAATTTGGAAAACCAATCAAAATGAGCAAAAATAGGCAAAACAACAAAATAGGAGCAGGTCGGTTGACCGGACTACAGGGCTCGGTCGGTTGGCCAGAAGCAAAAAAATTGCTCGGAGTAGCAGGTCGGTCGACCGGCTACAGGGCTCGGTCGGCCGAACTGCAAATTTCTGCAGTTCCTGCCCTTTCTCATCGAATTGCAAACACTTCCAAAATGCAACCAGTCGAGCAATGGGCCTAAGGAACTTTAGCCAATATATACCCCAGCTCCATTAGCTCTCCGATTCGCCACCAAAAACATGCTCAAACATCAAAGTTAGGATCTTTAAAGAATTGAACCCAAACACTAAAAACTTGGATATCAACCAATCCAATTCAAACCAAAAGCAAGTGCATATGAACAAGTGCTAGGAATTCATACCCAACATCAAAGATAGATATAAGCATAGATGAGAAATAAAAATCTCACCTTACATCAATAGTATCAAGAGAAGTAGATGTGAGTTCAAAACTCACCCTCTTACACCCAAACAAAGAGATATATATATATATATATATATATATATATATATATATATATATATAAGCATAGATGTGAGATAAAAATCTCACCTTTTATCTCGAAACAAAGAAGAAGAAGCTCAAACACAAGAAGGAGATTGTCCACTCTTCACTCTAACTCTACAAGCTTCAATCTAAGAATAAAACACATATTTTCCAAAGTTAGGTTTAGGAAACTTTTTGAAATTAAAGAGGAGAAGAGTTGGAGAAGATGAAGAGGAAGCTTACCAATAGCTTCACTTTGATTTTGGAGCAAGAATTCAATGTTGCAAGGAGAAACTAGGGCTTGGAATTTCTAATTCCCATTCTCTTCCCCCATTTTCAGTTTTTAACTTAAGTTTTATGAAATGAATTAATTGTGGAGAGGAGAGGGACTGAGTTAGGGTTAATTAGATAGTTAATGGGCTGAACCCAACCCAAAGCCCAACTAGAAAAAGTTGTAAAATTCAACTTACTCCAAACATATCAAAGCTTATACTCAAAAAGGTCGCAAACGCCATTTTGGACTCAATGGAGGTGGTTTCGAGTCCCAATTTGGCCGTTTGCAAAAAGTAACATTTCGGACCAAAAATCCGACTAACGACACTATATTTAAATAAAACATTTAAACATAAAATCGTTAAATATGCGGGTTGTTACAGATCTCCCCTCTTTACAAAATTGCGTCCCCGCAATTCCTAGAGACGATATTTGTAACAACTACATACATACAACATTCAAAAGAAAAGGAAATAAGCTTGAGACGAAAAGATATTCTCACCGTTTCGAAGCAAAGATAGAAAACCCGGATATGATCGCTCGATATACTCTCTGGTTTCCCAAGTACAGTCATTGGGATAAGTAGACCATTGAACTTTAACGAGTGGCACGTCCTTGTTCCGAAGGTGTCGCACCTCCGTGTCAAGTACGCGAATAGGTTGCTATACAATAGATAAGTCCGGTGAGACCTCAAGCTTTTACAAATCAGGAGAAGTGATAACAAAATCCGACTCCTGAAGACACTTCCGAAGTTGAGAGACGTGAAACACGTTATGAAAGCCAGATAAATGAGCTGAAAGTGAATTCTATAAGCCACAGGGCCAATACGTTCAGTAATAAAAAATGGTCCTATATAGCGAGGAGCCAATTTCCCAGTCGTACTGAAACGCATAACCCCTTAAGGAGAAACACGAATAAAAACGAGGTCACCGATCGAGAACTCGAGAGGCTTCCTATGGTTGTCAGCGTAGGACTTCCGACGGCTCTGTGCCTCTTTCATTCTCAACCGAATAAGATCAATCTTCTCGGAAGAATCACGAACAAAATCTGGACCAAGAATAAGCTTCTCCCCAGATTCTAATCAACAAGAAGGTGATTGACATGGCCTTCCATATAAAGCTTCGAAAGGAGCCATACCAATACTAAATTGAAAACTATTGTTGTAGGAGAACTCTACAAGAAGTAGGTGATCCTCCCAACTACCACCGAAATCAAAAATACAAATACGAAGAAGATCTTCCAAGATACGATTCACCCGTTCAGTCTGTCCGTCAGACTGTGGATGATAAGATGTACTAAAATTAAGCTTTGTTCCCAAAGCTTGCTGAAGACTCTTCCAAAAATGACTCGTGAATAAAGGATCACGATCACTCACAATAGAACCAGGAACACCGTGAAGTCTCACGATTTCCTTGACATATAACTTAGCCAAATGAGAAGCTGTCCTATTAGACTTAATTGGGACAAAATGAGCTAACTTAGTGAGGCTATCAACAATAACCCAAATACTAGAATGGTCCTATCTCGAACAAGGTAGGCCGTCAATGAAGTCCATAGAAATCTAATCCCATTTCTACAATGGAATCTCTAAAGGCTGAAGAAGACCCGAAGGACGCTAATGTTCGGCCTTAACACGCTGACAAGTTATGCAATTACTCACATAACTGCCACATCGCGCTTCATGCCTTCCCAATAATAAAGACGATGCATATTGGCATACATCTTACTACTACCAGGATGAATGGTATACTTAGAGCGGTGACAATCATCAAGAATGTCATGTCTAAGTGCAAAATCAGAAGGCACAAAAAGACGGTTCTTCTTACAAAGACACCCATGAGAATCAATGCTGAAATCCCGCAACGCCTCATCACAGGATCCAGACTCACAAAGCTGAATAAGATGCAACAAATCAGGATCACGCCGCTGAGCATCGGCAATACAATCCAACAAAATAGGTCGAGATCCCAAACTAGATAATAGAATAGGAGAATCAAAAGATGAACCTCGATCACGAATTTCACAAAAAGATAGAGTCTCAAGAATATCCCATTCGGCAAGCATCATAGAAACAACAGCCGAATGTTTGCGACTAAGCGCATCAGCAACACGATTACCCTTTCTAGAGGTATACTGGATATCAAAGTCATATGAAGCAAGAAACTCGAGCCAACGCTGTTGTCTCATATTGAGTTCCTTCTGAGTGAACAAATACTTCAAGGATTTATGATCGGTATAGAGAATGAAGCGCTCGCCCAATAAATAGTGTCGCCAAATCTTTAAGGCGAAGACAATGGCGGCTAACTCAAGATCATGAGTGGCATAGCGAACTTCATTCGGACGCAGTTGCCTAGAAGCATAAGCAACTACCCGATCCTTCTTCATAAGAACAACACCGAGACCACTACCACAAGCATCGGTGAAGACAACAAGAACATGATTCCCCTCAGGAACCACCAAAATAGGAGCATTAGTGAGAAGTTCCTTCAATGTCTGAAAGGAAGCTTCACACTTGTCGGACGAAATAAAACGAACGCCTTTCCGAGTAAGGCTGGTGAGAGGAAGCACAACACGGGAAAAATCCTTAATGAACCAACGGTAATAACCCGCCAATCCAAGAAAACTACGAATCTCATGAACATTCTCAGGCCTCTTCCAATTCTGGATGGCTTCGATCTTTGAGGGATCGACAGAAATGCCACAGAAAGATACAACATGGCCAAAGAACTTAACCTTATTCTCCCAAAAATGGCACTTGGAGAATTTGGCTCTAAGCCGATGACGACGGAGAGTACTCAAGACAATTATCAAGTGATTAGCATGCTCGGCTTCAGACTTAGAATAAACAAGGATATCATCAATGAAAACAAGGACGAACTTATCGAGATATTCCCGGAATACCCGATTCATAAGATCAACAAAGAAAGCAGGAGCGTTCGTCAAACCGAACGACATAACAAGCCACTCAAAAGAACCATATCGAGTGCGGAAAGCGGTAAGAGGTATGCTATCCTCCGCGACTCGTAACTGATAAAAACCATGGCAAGGTCCAGCTGAGAAAAGACCTTAGCACCACTCAATAGATCGAACATATCATCGATCCTAGGCAATGGATACCTATTCCTAATGGTCAACTCGTTAAGCTTGCGATAGTCAATGCAAAGCCTAAGAGTTCCATCAGACTTCTTCATGAAGATGACCGCGGATCCCCACGGAGAGAAACTGGACCGAATCAATTTCTTGGAATCAAGCTCTAAAAGCTGCTTCTTGAGTTCCTCATTTTCCTTTGTAGACATCCTCGTGGGAGGACGACTAACTGGCCGCGCGCCTGGAATGAGATCAATGCGGAACTCAATTGCCCGTTTGGGTGGCAAACCCGAAACATGTTCAAAAACATCAGAAAAGTCACAAGCAATAGGAATACGAGATATGCCATCACCATCTCGCGAATCAAGAGAACATAAAGCCATTTCTGAATTATCCACATCCCGAAGAACAAGAGATAACTGAGTAGGCGAATCCGGATGTCGAAGATACAAAATTCTCTCCGAACAAATAATCCTGGCATCATATCTCACTAGCCAGTCCATTCCCAAAATCATATCAAATTCCAGACAAGAAATAACGTGCAGATTCGCGTGAAAAAAAGCTACATAAAACAATCTCAATATCATCACAAAGCAAGCTAAGGGTCGCGGATCCCCCGATAGGATTCGCAATCCTTAAAGAAGTAACCAAACAAGAAACATCCAAGGATAAATCATCAACAAGCTTCTTCGATACGAAGGAATGTGAAGCACCCGTATCGAAAAGAACTCGTATACTATGATCAAGAAATAAAATAGAACCTTCCAAAATAGATGGAGATATACCTTTGGGCTGAGAAGGACCTTCAGAAGCTTTGGCAGCATAAAGCCTACTAGACTTGGCACCAGCCGGAACAGTAGGGCAAGCTAAAACATGATGACCTTCCTTCTTGCAATAGCGATAGAAGAAAGGCTTAGGACAAGCTCGAATAATATGATCAGGAGAACCACAATTGAAACACTTCTGAACGAAAGGTGTTCCAGAAGACTGAGGCTGAGAACTAGAACTACTAGTCTTCATCTTCTTAGAAGGAAAAGACCTAGACTTCTAAAATGGAAACGGCTTCTTGTTGGGGTTCCTGGAAACCTCAACATCAACATCACTATCACACTCCTTCTCGACAGTCTCGAGATGAAGCGCAGAATCAACCAACTCCTCAAAAGAAAGCTTAAGCTGGAGCAACAAAGACTTCTTAAGATATTTCTTAAGACCAGAGACAAACTTCAAATTCTTCTTATAAGAAGTGCTAATAAATTCAAGACCGTACTTAGATAAAGCCTCGAATGATGCAACATACTCAGAAACAGAAGATTTCCCTTGCTTCAACTCAAAGAAGCGACGGGTCAATAAAACTTTTTCAGATTCAGGAACGAACTTGAGTTCAAATCGCTCCCGAAACTGAGTCCAAGAAAGAGTAGAGTCATCAATTTCGGCTACAAGAAGATCATACCAATCAAGAGCATGCTCTTGTAATAAGCTAGAAGTTACAAGAACTCTATCATGGTCAGAAAGATCCATGCGAGAGAAGATAAGCTCGCACATGCGAAACCAAGCTTGGACTTCAAGAACAAACTCGGAGCCCTTAAACGGCTTTCCTCCAAGATGAGAAAAATCACTGCACTGACGTGCAAAGGCAGACTTGCGAGGTGGAGAAACTCGAGGTGGAACTGGAGGCTGAGTGCTCCTAAACAATTCCAAAAATTGATCAGCAAACATATAAATGCCATCCGGATGTGAGCCACTGGATTGCCCAGCATCTGAACGTCGTCCCCTGCCTCATCCAGCCATACGCTGAAAGTTAGATAAGAACAAGATTATTCACAAGGTAGATAATTCAATATGGAATACCACGGAATAAAATGCATTCCTAGACGTATTCCCACATTCTATCTAACCCTTGATGGTAGAAGGAATAGAGAGACACGATGGTTCAAAGATTGGTATCACTTATACACTTTGATGTACCGTAATATGTGCATCTATTCTGTGTTTATCATATTTTGTTCTGAACCTCGCTTTGATACCACGCTGTGACACCCCACCTATGTACCCACGCTAGCCAAGGACGCTACAGGGTAATGCCGTCAACTAACACGGAGAATAAGGCTGGTTAGGAGCGACCATCTATAGCCTTTCTCCAACTATCTATTAAATACATCGACAATATCACACCAAACAGATCGACATATCCAATCAATACTTAAAACAAAACCATAGGTGGTTGGAAGATCTATCAGAACAGAATATAACAACTTAAATGTAATATACATCACAGAACAGAATATCATCATATACATATATACAAATACATACCAGAGTATACAAACTAATACACGTCAAGTGGTATAGCAAACCACAATATACAGACGAATCAAAAGAATACACATCAGAGTTACAACAAAAAGGACTACACAAAAATCTTTAACAAAAAGGAACAAGCTGAATAGTCCATGCGGAAGCAAAATAGGCTAAGTCCAAAAGCACCTAACCTGAAACATCTCGGTCTGACCCAAGTATAAAATACACGGGTCAGTCTAGCTAAACAAATCAGGTAGATAAACTGAACAACAATAAACCTGCAAGGTTACAAGGTATGACAAATATCTATAAAGGAGATAACAACATTCGTCTAACAAAAGATGAATCATATGATAACAAAACAAGCCTCATATCATAGGCAACATAGAGAAAAAAGGATACAAATATCCCAAATCAAGCCAAAAAGGCAATAACAAATGCCAATAAGGTATACAAGTTCCACAAGGTAATCGCTACATATCATGCGGCTCAAAAAGACCAACACCGAAGGGAGATACCAAAGGAATATACATATCAATGAAACATCATAAAATTGCTCGAGCTCAGTACTGTACAAACAAGGATCCATGAGCCCGAAGACTCCAAACCCAGTATCACCCACGCGGCTCATAACGACCAACATCGGAAGCGATACTAAAGGGCAACCCATATCACCCATGCGGCTCATAACGACCAACATCGGAAGCGATACTAAAGGGCAACCCATATCACCCATGCGGCTCATAACGACCAACATCGGAAGCGATACTAAAGGGCAACAAACCCGAAGGCACAAACCCGAAGGCATCATACCCGAAGGCAACAAACCGTAGTGGTGAAGGTCGAAGACCCAGTACTGGACACCACTAACTGACAGAATGTGTCATAACTCTCAAAAAGGAATCCGAAAAGTGGCAACGTGAGTCCCATAACCACTCGTTCGCACTAAACGGTTTACTATCCGTTAGTTAATTTCACACTCAAAGCAGTACAAAGTTCACCTTATATCATCGGTAAACCAAACCCGAAGGTTAAAACGATCAATTGAATAGGTCGGGAATTAATCGGAAAGACAAACGCATGGATTCATGGTCCGTGTTTTACCTAACCATTTAATCTCCCTTCCACTCCGCTCGAAGTGCGAAATTGTGTATGTGCGTTTTAAATAGAATTTAAGAATTGGAGAAGGAAACTTTTAATACGATTTAGAGGGATTGTTTATGAAAACCCGTGAATGAAGTCAAAAATAAGTTATCAAAGCCAAAGATGCAATGACAACCACTAAAAAGCAACTTGAATCGATAAAATTTGGAAAACCAATCAAAATGAGCAAAAATAGGCAAAACAGCAAAATAGGAGCAGGTCGGTCGACCGGACTACAGGGCTCGGTCGGCTGGCCAGAAGAAAAAAAATTGCTCGGAGTAGCAGGTCAGTCGACCGGCTACAGGGCTCGGTCGGCCGAACTGCAAATTTCTGCAGTTCCTGCCCTTTCTCATCGAATTGCAAACACTTCCAAAACGCAACCGGTCGAGCAATGAGCCTAAGGAGCTTTAGCCAATATATACCCCAGCTCTATTAGCTCTCCGATTCACCACCAAAAACATGCTCAAACATCAAAGTTAGGATCTTTAAAAAATTGAACCCAAACACTAAAAATTTGGATATCAACCAATTCAATTCAAACCAAAAGCAAGTGCATATGAACAAGTTCTAGGAATTCATACCCAACATCAAAGATAGATATAAGCATAGATGAGAAATAAAAATCTCACCTTACATCAGTAGTATCAAGAGAAGTAGATGTGAGTTCAAAACTCACCCTTTCACACCCAAACAAAGATATATATATATATATATATATATATATATATATATATATATATATATATAAGCATAGATGTGAGATAAAAATCTCACCTTTTATCTCAAAACAAAGAAGAAGAAGCTCAAACACAAGAAGGAGATTAGCCACTCTTCACTCTAACTCTACAAGCTTCAATCTAAGAATAAAACACATATTTCCCAAAGTTAGGTTTAGGAAACTTTTTGAAATTGAATAGGAGAAGAGTTGGAGAAGATGAAGAGGAAGCTTACCAATAGCTTCACTTTGATTTTGGAGCAAGAATTCAATGTTACAAGGAGAAACTAGGGTTTGGAATGTCTAATTCCCATTCTCTTCCCCCATTTTCAATTTTTAACTTAAGTTTTATGAAATGAATTAAGTGTGGAGAGGAGAGGGACTGAGTTAGGGTTAATTAGATAGTTAATAGGCTGAACCCAACCCAAAGCCCAACTAGAAAAAGTTGCAAAATTCAACTTACTCCAAACATATCAAAGCTTATACTCAAAAAGGTCGCAAACGCCATTTTGGACTCAATGAAGGTGGTTTCGAGTCCTAATTCGGCCGTTTGCAAAAGTAACATTTCGGACCAAAAATCCGACTAACGACACTATATTTAAATAAAACATTTAAAAATATAAAATCGTTAAATATGCGGGTTGTTACAAATACTTAAATAAATATGATTTGTTAATAAGTAAAGAATTATTTAAGATAAAGGATTTTCTTAATTAATTAAGGATTTTGAAATATAAGAAGTTAATTAATTAATTATTTAATTAATTTTAAATGATTAGTCAATTGTTTATTTAATTTTAAATAATCACTTAATTATGAATTAATTAAGTGTAATTACTTAATGAAGTAATTAATGGTTAATTATTGAATATAATTAAGAATGGAAGTAATTACTTATGGAAGTAATTAGTGGAAATTACTCATCGGAGTAATTAAAGTGATTAATGGATAATCACTCGATGTTATTAATTAAGGAATTGATTAATATAATTGTTTGAAGTTAATTAATTATGGAGTAATTAATTATTTTATAAATTAAGGATTACTAATAATGGAATTAATTACTTGTTAAGTGATTAATTAGGAGAGTAATAAAGATTTATTAATGGAAGTAATTAGAAGGTAATTACTTACGTAAGTAATTAAGAGTTAATTGCTTAGTCAATTTTAGTTAATTAATTAATGTGATTAATTAGTTAACGAATGTGATAAATTTTTAAGATTAATTACTAAGGGTAATTAATTAAAATGTAATTAATTAATAAAACAATTAATTAAGGATTTATTAATTATTTTAAATTGAGTAATAACTACTTATTGAAGTAATTAAAGACTAATTAATTAGATTAATTTATCAAAGGGTTAATATAAATAATTAAGATGCTAATTTAGATAAGTAATTACAAGTTGTTAATTACTATTTACGATTAATGGGATGATTAATTATAAGTTAATTATTTAATTAAAGGAATTGTTAATTAATAAGGATCATTAGTTAATGTAATTAATAAATTAATCAAGGTTGATAAATAAAAGTAATTGATTTAAGAATGATTAATTAATTGTAATTAATTGAGGTTTAATGTAATTAATTATAGTTGATTAATTAATGGAAACGATAAAGGATCATTAATTATTGTAATTAATGATAGTAATTAAAGATTAATTACTGTATATGGTTAAGGTTAATTACTTGAATGCAATTAAAGTATAATTAATCAAAGAAGATTAATTAAGGAAGATCAATAAGAGATGATTTATTTATTTATTTGAAATAAATAAATGAAGAAGGATTTAAGGTTAATCTAACTGATTTAGAGTTAATCAATTCTGCTTTTGGATGATTGATTGATATTAGATGATTGATATTGGGTGATTAGTTGATACTGGATGATTTGGATATCTATGATATGTGATATGATGCTTTGTGAGATAAATGTTTGATATATCTATTGTGATAATGTGATTCATCTATCTGTTTATATCATCCTGTATATAAGTTTTAAATTGTTTAAAACCCTTTAAACAACTTGGACATTAAAATGGTGTTTGATTTCGGTGAGACCGGGATCGGGTTTCCATATTTGGATATCCGAAAACCACATCGATCCAAATTAAACGTTAGGTCGTGAATCTAAGTGGAGCTTAATGAAGACTCGAGGTGTAAGAACTATTCGTCAGTATAACTCTGGGGTTGATTCCGTGATGAGTTTGACGGAGATAGTACTTATAGGTTCGAGATGGTGATTTAGAGTGCAAGGGCTATGGTCGTTGACTCTGAGGGTGATTCCAAAATGAGTGCAACGAGATAGTGCCTTCGGTTTCGTTCGAACCCGGAACGAACTTGTATGGATTGAATGCTTTCAGAACATCATCAGGTGGACGATGAGCATTCTAAGATAGATGTGTTCTATAAAGGTAATCGCAGCCTCAAGCCTCATCAACCGGGAATGGCTAAAATAGGGGAGGTGCGGCAAAGCTATGTAGGTAGCACCCATTTCAGAGTGAGGTCATTCCTGTCTAGATGTCCCTTTATTTCGGCTTAGTGGGTGGTTGGTCGCGCCAACCACGGGGTGATCTTACTTGGGACTATTTACTAAGGAATGATTCCGTCTTTGTGATGCAGAGGATTAGGCGTAATCCTCGGTACTGTGATCTAGGCCACGTACTATGACGGGCGGTACCCCGGTAGCCCTGCCAATGATGGAAACCCATTCTTCCTACGGGACCCTACGGTTTTGTTTGTATTACCCACTTTTGTGGCTAGTAGCGGGAATTTAATAATGTAACAATTTCGGCTATTTCTTATTTACTTGAAAACCCTAGACACTATTATAATATCAATGGATTTCCTATCAAATGTTTTGGTTAGCGTAAGGTAAAAACTTTTCCATGTTTATGTGTGGGAAGTCTTACATGATACCTTTTCTTTTCAAAAGTTTTTCTAAAGTTAAGCAATTTTAACTCGTTTACTCATAGCAGACCCCTTGTTTGACCCGAGTGTTTATTTTCTATTTTATTAAACTCTTGGGTATTCATATTATGTATGAGTAGTCGAGTGATTCAGGTTAGCTTGACGAATTCTGGAGAAGATATGGAGCAGGAGGCTTCCACCTGTAGATATATTATGTTTCCGCTGTTTTTGTGATTGTATCTTATCTTATGATATCTTGAGTTGTATAGTTAGACAGATGATTATAACTGTCTAATATGTGTTGTATAAGTTGTATACTCTGATGTAATATGATGCTATGTAATATTTTATGTGATATATTATATTTCATTCGTTCCGTTGTGAGTTCTCTGATGTTGTTGTGTTTCTTCTTTCTCTTTCTTTTCTTCTTCTATCCCTTTCTTTCTTAATTAGTGATGCGACTTTCTGGTGTTAGAAAGTTGGGTCGCTACATAGTAAATGGGCCTAGCCCTGAAAAATTATAAGAGAATATGAGATCGGGTAAGGTGAATAATACCTACAATCTCATTATAAACACTTGAACCCTAAAAACATTAGGGAAAATCAGCACCTCCAACACCAACATCGAAAGAATAACAAAAATGGTGATCCGCCGAGGGTAAACTCAGATAAAATCATAAAATCAACTCTCTTAAGCCTTTGTTAATAGCCTAAGGAGGTTTCCAACTCTTCATATCTTATCTTTGCATCTCGCAAAATTCTGATATGAAGCAAAAATCCTTCTCCTGAGTGGTTTTTTCTTTTGCTTCAACATGCAAAGTCATACTTCTGCTAGTAGCTTTATCGAGCCTTAGCTCTGAGAGGAGATTGGTACAATTAAGTGATTTATGTGAGCCTCTAGAGTCTTCGATGGCTGGACTTTCAAGTTTAGTCATCCAGCTGCTTTGTTTTCTCTTCCAGTTAGATCAGTGAAATATTTGATTATTTAATTTGCTCTTCTATGCTCTTTGATAGCCCATTGGAGCTTTTTGTCATGATCTCAAAGATTGCGATTCTTACAGTAACCTCCAGAACTGTCAGGTACAGAAACATTTGTATTATAATTTGAAATATTGAAATTAATATCCTTATTATTAATATGTGCCTTGATACTTCCCTTGCAGTTATCAATTTGCATTTTATTGTTCTGGAGGTAGCTGCTAGAGCATTTGCCTGCTCGGTCTCTTTATTTTAACGACTCGGAATTTTCGATCCCGAAAATTTCAGATAGTTAGGAAAAGAAGAGAAGATATAGAAGAAGAAAACAGAAAACAAGACACAGAATCTCACATTCGCAGAGGATCAAAATATAATATCATAAAATAACATTTATACAAAGAAGCTGTATCAGTTAAATTACATACAATACATCAGAGTTACAACATTTCACAATCACTGGACAGTTAAAATAACTTATCCCGGGACTTAATATGTACAATACACTCCATAAGTTCCTGCCATCTAACTCGCCACCAGAGCTCTAGAACGTCACTACGTGAAAATCTGTAATACTCGGTCTGACTCGAGCATTACAACAAAGTAACACCCGGGTCAGGGTGGAAACCAGCATGTGTAAACCCATCAACAAGAAAAAACAATGCATATAACAATTTAAGTCCCGGGGTAACTCATGCCTTATTACTAGTTCTTAACTTACCATAATCAACATCACATCTTACAATCATATCTAAGCATTACTACTCAGATTAAATGACCAAGTTTACATCATTTATTTTATTCCAGTATATTCGCTTCTAAACTCAAATTAATAAAGAATCGAAGTGATTTCGAGTATTTACTGATAACCGATCCCAGTCTCTTCGAATCCCATGTCATCTTAACCCAGTTATTCAAATGAAATACAATTCAAACTTTAAACACCGGATGTCACTGTTCAGCCCAAGTATATTATATCACATAGTTTCACACATCACATATCAGAGATATCAACTAATCTAAGGCATACAATATCATTCAATCATTCATAAGCAAGATTAATCAGCCACATCATCTCTAATTAATTTAATTAATAATGAATTAAATTAATTACTTCAATTACTTTTAAATCCTGCTTACTAATCATTAGTTAATTAAAAACCAATTAATTAACGATCCACTAATTTTTATCTTAATTAATCATCCTTGGTTAATTATAGTTTAATTACATTAAGTAAATATCCTTTAATTAATTTCCCAAATTAATTATCCTTATCCTTTTACAGTAATTATCCTTAATTAATTACTCAAATTAATCATCTTATAATCACCTACAATGATTAACTACCTTTAATTAACTCATTAACTAACTAACCCTTAATTAATTTCCTTAATTAATCAATCCTTAATTAATTAATCCTTTGATTAATCAATTCTATAGTTAGTTACACCAAGTAATAAATTCGTAATTACTTCCATTAAGTAATATCCCATTGTTTAGTTATCCTCAATTAGTTAACCTTTAATTAATAATTAAATTAATTGATCCTTAACAAATTTTATCTTTTAATTACTTAAATTAAGTAATTATCATTTAAGTAATTAATCTCTAATTACTTTTATGATTTAATCTTTAATCACCAATTCATTAATTTCTAATTACCCATTTAATGAATTTCTATTGATTAATTTATAATTCTAAACTATTGACTAGTTAATCCTTAATTAATCAACTTTAATAACTTCGCTTTAAGATAATTCATTTATCTTAATTACTTATTAATTTTATCCTTGCTTAATTACATTGGACAATTTACCTTATTAATTAAAGTTAGAATAAATCACCCAACTCTAAATCAACCGAACAATTTCTATTTAGGATAATAGTTAAGGAAATTTTAAATTTTACTCTGGTTAATCCTTAGTTAAAATATCTTGCAAAATTTGATTAGCTAAATTTTCTTTTACATAAACCTGAAATTCCTTGATCCATTTATCATCAAGTCATGTTCCTTCCACTCAAACCTGGCTACCCAACAAAACTCTCACCCGAGCTCTACTCTAAATCTTCCCCGAGTCAACTTTGATTAACTCGTACACGCATCCGATGCAACTCGCTTCTTCCCCGATGCCAGACAGGCAGCCATCCTTTAGATACATGAAGACACACGTGCACGTGTACACATCGCTAGTCACCACTCTGATCATTGACATCATCGCCGCGAGTCAACCCAAGCCTCCTTACCGGATTTCGACCATCAGTGCTTCAGTTCGAACTCGAAAACAAAATCGAGTCAGAGTGCACCTAAACCCAAAATGAAACATCATTCAAAGCTTCCCAAGCCACCACCTCCGGCCACCAGTAACATTGCCACTCCGATCATTACTTCGCCATAGTCCCATATACCTATTCCCCTACTTGCGATCAGGGCCGAAGTCCTGACGATGTAGCAACGACCTTGAAATCGAACATGATCAAAACCCAGGTTATGTTCTAGTTCGCTAGTTTCCTCCACCGTGGTGATCGATAGGACCAGTCACCATTTTTCCTACAACCATCTACCCACTAGCCACTACTGACATGAACCCCGACCTCCCAAGTGCCGCTAATCACCAGGATTCGCTCATAATCCACATTCCGATCATCAAACAATTCCACTCAAATTACACAACTAAAATTCGTGATTTCAATTTTAAAAATCCTAGATTTAAAGGCAAAATCGATTATGAACTTGAATTCAGAAATCATTAAAGTTGAATATTTTGATATGATCTATAAGCCACTATTCTTCTTTACTTTTGTTAAAGCTGACTTAAATACCCAAAAATACGTTTTATAACTTATACTATGTTATTACAAACAAACTTTGTTTTTATATATAAAATCTTAAGAAGATTGAGGGTGAGAACAAATCTGTAGAACTATGAACCTGTGCAGTTAATGCGCTCGGTAGATTCAAAGCGGTGGAGGTGCAAAAAGTCATAGCGTGGATACAGCAAGGATATAGTAGGATATAGCAGATGGCTCTAAAATAGCATATAAAACTCGCAATTAATGTTTTTACAAATATATAAATGGTAATTAGATGAAAAATTATCATTCAACTGAATTGTAAATAATACATATATAATTTTAAATAAAAACATGTTCGGATATACTTTATATAAACGAAAAAATGTTATATAACATAATTGAGTTTGGTAGAATATTAGAGTATTTTCATTTATGAAAATATATTAAAAAGTTAAACCAAATAAATTAGTTTCATAATTTTATAATGTATAAATGCAATTTTTTAATTCATTTATTAAAAAGATAAAGCGGAAACAGCAGAATGTAGCGGAAATAACGAGATATGGCGGAAATAGCGGGGATCAAAGCGGAATGGCTATATTTCGGGGCTATATGGAAAAATCGTAGCGGTATAAATCCGCTATGAGATATAGCGGGTTTGTAGCGGGGTAATAGCGGGGCATTAACTACACAGCTATGAACAGAGCCTAGATTACTTTCCAGACATTTATACCAACATCTATATACACATATACCCATGCATTTCTGTTAACAAATCATGCAATCACTAATCATAATTTACTTAAAGAAATTTTCAGCATGCATCCATATTTATAACAAAAATAATTTGTTTACTCACTTGTCTTGTAAAAGCAGAGAACATACTCCCTGATTTCCAGTTTTGATGAAGACCTGAAAATGCTTCTTTTGAATTTGATAATCTGAAAAATAGTTTGATCTTTGATTTTGTTTTGTAGTTGATCAGTCTTATGCTTTTCTCTGAAAATGATGATCTAATAACTAAGGCTTTGGTTTGGCTTCTTTTTTTTTCCTGGCTGAACTGTTTTGATTTCGTAGGTTGAAAACTGAAGCTATGAATTTCAATTTTCAATTTACTGTTTTGAACAGGTTGATGATGAGATTGATACATATTATGATCTGGTCTATTTTTTTTAGAATTTGAACAGATTAAAGAGAATGAGAGATAGGTATGAAAATGTTTACATTATCTCATATTAATTATTTAAAAATAAAGTAAAAAGATATAATAGACACTTGTTAAATTGTTAAGTAACTAATTACACTTGTCATTAATCCTTATTTATTTACTTACATTTATTAAATTGCATGAATTTGTATACCTTTCTATTTATAATGTACCCAATATGCTTATATATTTTATATAATAATTTTTTTTTTCATTTTCATATTTTATTTACATTCTTATGTTAAATACTTTTACACATATACAACTTGTACATGTATTTAAAGAAGGTATTAATCTTTATTAAATCCTATTTAAACTTAAGCTATTACTAAATTTTATTATTAGTTTTTTTATGTTTTTATATATATATATATATATAATAAATTTATATTTACACTTCTCCCTTATTTGTACTTATATAACCTTTAAGAAAATAATTTTGATACTAATTTATACATAAATAAATTATCACAATCTAAAAATATCATTTTGAATTTTTTAAATTCAAGTTTCATTTATAACCATAAATGTATGTATGAAAATAGAATAGCTATCGAATGATAAGTTTGCAGATATCTATTTATAAAAGATGAATTCTACTAAAATGAATGATTATAAAAGAAGATCATTAAACAAATATCATCAAATTTCAATAATTATATCCGGAGATTATCAAATGAATATTTATCTAGATATTTATAATTCAGAATTTATTATAGTTCAAATTCATCTATATACACATCTATATATATATATATTATTAGGTTTATTTGTTCAATTAATAAATCAGTGTTTTAATAAATTAAATCCTATTAATTACAAATTAACAACTGTCCAAAAATCCGGGTTATCACATTCCTCCCTCCTTTGAATATTTTCGTCCTTAAAAAGAAACGAAGCCAGAATTTATAAAAAAACTTATACCAAACAAAGTACTCTTTGAATATTTTAAACTATAAACTCCCTTTTTATTAAGAATTTTTAAAACACTTTTAAATTCTACACAGCATTACAGAAATAGTTTTACGAAAATACATTTTATAACTTGATGTTTCAACAAGTCCATCCATGTTCTCATAGAAATTCGGTCATACGTTGATCAAGGGTATGACTGAAAATCTATAAGTACTTGATAAATCTGTTTTCAGCATTCAGTGAAAATACTTGGAAAATAATTTTATTGAAAATATCGAAAACATTTTTTTTTGAAAATACAGGAAATATCTTTGGTGAGAATGCTCTGGAAATCATCACCCCTATCCATGGTCGCAGTTACATCCTGGGTTACATTGCCATTACAGCAAAAGTCCATGTAACTGTAGGCACTCCGCGCCCCTCGATTATGCCATGGAATCCGCCATAAATTGCAGTTACATCCTGGTTTACATTGCCATCATAGCAAGCCCTCGATTTTCGCTACCAAATGAAACTTCACCATTTCCACATAGGTCGCAGACTACATTAGTCAAATCCCAATGCAGCCTTAGGCTCTCACGGCCTCTCGACTTTCGCTATGTCACCATAGGTCGCAGTCTACCTATGTCAAATCAAAAGTAGACTGTTGGCTCTCAGCAGAACACACAACTTTCACTATGGTCTGCATTAGATCGTAGTGACATCGAGTTACACTACCGTGACAGCATAACCTAAATGCCTCTGTAGGCATCAGCACCCTTGATTTTCGCTGCACACTACACAAAATCCCCAGGAACTAGTTAGTCCGGACTCCTCATAGGATCAACTTTAGAACCCCCATAGGGTTCAAGGCACTACCACCCTATTGCACTCCTGAGAAGTTCATTTCAAGGGAGCGCCTTTTTCCCCAGAGCCAATCTCAAAACACTTTATACTATACCCTTATAATATCCTTCAAATCATACACCTAGTATGAAACTTATATAAATCTCCTTTTTTCAAAATCGATTATCCCAAATTCAATAATTCTCAAACGAGGTTTTCCAAATTTTCAAAATTGATTTTTTTCCAAAAATCAAAAGCCCTTCCAAATCCATAGGTTCCAAAAACCTTTTCTCCAAAATCATTCTCATAAGATTCTTTATATATATATATATATATATATATATAACTTGGAAAATCTTTGGATCATTTCATACTTGTATAAATTCCCTTTTTATACTACAAATACTTTTCAAAAACCCTTTTCTTCTAGAAATAGATTCAACAAGGGGAGTTTCAATTATACCTACACAACTTTGCTTATGCCAAAACAATATTCAAGCTTGATTACTCTATAAAATCACTTACCATATTACTTACTTCTATAAAGTAAATTTCTACCATAGAAATATTCAATTTCCACCTTATTTCATCATATATTTCACAAAATATAATTTTCCATTTCAAAATCATTTTATATTTATTATCCATAAATTTTATTCAAACTCGTACGATGTACACATATCATCCGTACGCTATATCAATCTGATCGCTCACTCGATTACACAATCTCACTTCCGAACTAGCATAATCCACCCGACTTTCTAGTGCGGACATAGATCTGGTTTCTTGATCAGGAACCATCATTCTCCTTGCATAGTCATAACTATGATAGAGAATCTCCAGAACCAATCAAAAATCCATATCCAGGTTCGCCGTCGAAAATCGAGTGAAAATCCCAACTCAGATCGATATACTACCTCGAAATTCTGTGCTCGAATCTAGATCAAAGCACTATGTGAATAGAATAATATACATTTATCCTACGTATCTATCCTCATTGATTATTAGCTAAATCAATTTCTCCTTTCTATTCATATTCACAATTGTTTCATTTCTATTTGGATTATCACTTTAATCCTTATCTCAATTGGTAACTAATCATAAACAGTTTGAACTCTGTCCATCTTAAATTTAGAAAATAGCTTAAAAAGTTAAAAATAGATAAGTAGTTGAAAAATAATTATTAGTTTGTGAAATAGCTATAAAAAAGTTAAGCAATTGTAATATAGTTGGAAAATAGTTAAATAGTTATAAAATAGATAGATAATTGCAAAATAGTCGTAAAATAGTAATTAGTTACAAAGTAGTTGAAAAATAGTAAATATTTTATAAACCGTTGTAAAATAGTTAAATATTTTCAAAAGTAGTTGTAAAATAAGTATAAGATAGTTTTGGGTTTTAAAAAGAAAAGTTGTATAGTAAATAGTTAGGAAAATAGATTTAAGACAGTTTATGTTAAAATAATTTGTTTGAAAATAGTCCAGAGCTAAACTGTTCAACTCCCAATTCTCCATTTCCAATCAATTGCCAATTTCCAATTTAAATTCCCACTCTCATTTAAATTGACTCAATTCCAATTTAAATAACTTCAATTTCCATTGAAATTAATTCAATCCTAATTCAAATTAAATTAAACTCAATTTCTTCCCAAATTCAAATCAAATTCCATTTGAATTTTTAAACCTATTCCACTTTAATCATAATTCCAAATTATTCAAATAAATTTTGGACTAATTTCAAATTGAACCCACTTCAATTTCTAATCATTTCAGTTCCTGTTTGAATTAATCCCAATTCCAATCTCCACTTTTTAAATCATCTCGAATTATATAAATTCGAGTTTAATTTTAAATGTTGATTTAATCTCTTAAATCAAATTAACCTTTATTTTTTAGATGAACAATCTAAATCTTTAAACAATTTGATTCTGAGTACAAATTTCAAAATTCCATTTTAAATTATCTTTACTTAACTTATTTCGAAGTTCAAATAATAGTGCAAAACAATTTTATCTTTAAAAACCCATTTATCACCCAATTTTATCTTCCAACTTTAAAACCGATTCTTAAACAATTTTAAATTTACAAAATCAATTATTAACATTCAAATCTTATGTACAGAGTGATTCCATATCTTTAATAACAATTTCATTTTATAAATCAAAATCATGTAAATAATTTCAACTTAAGTTCAATTCCATTAAATTTTCTGCAATGGATAGGTATTACCTCAATCCATTTCTTAACTCAATTAAAAAATCTAATTCATAGTTTCAGGGATTATTAATAACAATAGGATAATATTATCCAAATTATTTTAAAACATCTATCCATTTCCAATTTCCAGATCTCAAACCCATTTTGAGATCACACAAACTCCAAATTCAAATCAACCATTTAACTTCCCAAGTTAAATCTCAATTTCATCTTGAAATTTTTAATTCAAGTTGTTTGTCCTAAACTTATTTAACTTCTTCTAAGTTAAATTCAATTTAATCCCATTATTCCCACTCAAATTTGAATTCTCCATTTCAAATTTCAAACTTCTTCTTAATAATCTTCCCACTTATAAGTTCAAAAACTTATTTCACTATGGGTTTTCACATCACATTCCAGAAAAAACTCAAAACTCAACCTTAGAGTTTATTTCATATTTATTTCCTTTACACACCAAGTTACTTTTAAATTTTAAACCACCTTTGGTTTTAAATTCAAAACAAACTCCTATAAATTTTCAAACAACTCTTGTTTGAATCAAGCTCTTTTATTCAAATAATACTACTTATCATTTCTTTTAAACACTTGGAACAAATTCCCAAATTTCTGGACTTAGATTTAAAACTTCATAATTTAAATTATCTTATTCTGGAAACACTTCTACAAATTTAGAATTTCATTTTCAGTTTGGATCCATTTTAAACTTATCTTCATACAATTTCAATTTGGTTGTATTTCTATTACCACTTAATTCTCATTATTTTATTTAATTCCAATGATTCAACAACCAACTTCTTTAATATATTTAGTACTTAGAAAATTTTTTTCTTTATATATCCAAAAGGTAAACTTATATATTTTAAAATTATTTCTTAAGAAAATAACAAATACTTCCTTATATATACTACACTCAACTCATTCTGGGGTACCATTGACCTTATCCTTAATGAGTAAACCCACTAAAGCCAAGATTCTCCCTTAAACTTCAGCTCTGATACCAAATGTAACGACCTGGAATTTTCGATCCCGAAAATTCTAGATAGTTAGGAAAAGAAGAGAAGAGATTGAAGAAGAAAACAGAAAACAAGACACAGAATCTCACATTCACAGCGGATCAAAATGTAATATCATAAAATATCATTTATACAAAAAAGCTGTATCGGTTAAATTACATATAATACATCAGAGTTACAACATTTCACAATCACTGGATAGTTAAAATAACTAGTCCCAGGTATACTACAATATATCAGTGGAATACACTCCATACGTTCCTACCACCCAACTCGCCACCAGAGCTCCAGAACGTCTCTACCTAAAAAATATGTAATACTCGGTCTGACCCGAGCATTACAATAAAGTAACACCCGGGTCAGGCTGGAAACCAGCGTGAGTAAACCCATCAACAAGAGAAAAAATGCACATAACAATTTAAGTCCCGGGGTAACTCGTGCTTTATTACGAGTTCTTAACTTACAATAATCAACATCACATCTTACAATCATATCTAAGCATTACTACTCAGATTAAATGACCAAGTTTACATCATTTATTTTATTCCAGCCTATTCACTTCTAAACTCAAATTTATAAAGAATCGATGTGATTTCGGGCATTTACTGATACCTGACCCTGGTCTCTTCGAATCCCAGGTCATCTAACCCAAGTTATTCAACTGAAATACAATTCAAAGTTTAAACACTGGATGTCACTGTTTAGCCCAAATATATTATATCACATAACTTCACACATCACATATCAGAGATATCAACTAATCTAAGGCATGCAATATCATTTAATCATTCATAAGCAAGATTAATCAGCCATACCATCTCTAATTAATTTAATTAACCACTAATGAATTAAATTAATTACTTCAGTTTCTTTTAAATCCTGCTTACTAATCATTAGTTAATCACAAACCAATTAACTAATGATCCACTAAATTTTATCTTAATTAATCATCCTTGATTAATTATACTTTAATCACATTAAGTAAATATCCTTTAATTAATTTCCCAAATTAATTATCCTTAAACATTTACAGGATTTATCCTTAATTAATTACTCAAATTAATCATCTTATAATCACCTACATTGATTAACTATCCTTTAATTAATCAGACTCATTAACTAACTAACCCTTATTTAATTTCCTTAATTAATCAATCCTTAATTAATTTATCCTTTGATTAATCAATTCTAGAATTAATTACACCAAGTAATAAATTCCTAATTACTTCCGTTAAGTAATATCCCATTGCTTAGTTATCCTCTATTAATTAACCTTTAATTACTAATTAAATTAATTGATCCTTAACAAATTTTATCTTTTAATTACTTACATTAAGTAATTATCATTTAAGTAATTAATCTCTAATTACTTTTATGATTTAATCTCTAATAACCAATTCATTAATTTCTAATTAACCATTTAATGAATTTCTATCGATTAACTTATAATTCTAATCCTTAATTAATCAACTTTAATATCTTCCTTTAATTTATTAATCTTTAGTTAATAACCAATCAATTAAATAATAAATCTTAATTACCTGAACCTTAATTAATTTTAAGATGATTCATTTATCTTAATTACTTATTAATTTTATCCTTGCTTAATTACATTGGATAATTTACCTTATTAATTAAAGTTAGAATAAATCACCCAACTTTAAATCAACTAAATAATTTCTACTTAGAATAATGGTTGAGGAAATTTTAAATTTTACTCTGGTTAATCCTTAAACTTTTAATCCTTAGTTAAAATATCTTGCAGAATTTGATTAGCTAAATTTTCTTTTGCATAAACTTGAAATTCCTTGATCCTTTTATCATCAGGTCATGTTCCTTCCACCCAAACCTGACTACCCAACAAAACTCTCACCCGAGCTCTACTCTAAATCTTCCCCGAGTCAACTTTGATTAACTCGCGCACGCACCCGATGCAACTCGCTTCTTCCCCGATGCCAAACACGCAGCCATCCTTTAGATACACGAAGACACACGTGCACGTGTACACGTCGCCAGTTGCCACTCTGATCATCGACATCACGCCGCGAGTCAACCCAAGCCTCCCTACCGGATTTCGACCATCAGTGCTTTAATTCGAACTAGAAAACAAAATCGAGTCAGAGTGCACCTAAACGTAAAACGAAACATCATCCAAAACTTCCCAAGCCACCATCTCCGGCCACCAGTAACATCGCCACTCCGATCATTACTTCGCCATAGTCCTAAACACCTATTCCCCTACTCGCGATCAAGGCCAAAGTCTTGACGACGTCGCAACGACCTTGAAATCGAACATGATCGAAACCCAGGTTTTCCCTAGTTTGCCAATTTCCCTCCACCTCAGTAATCGATAGGACCAGTCACCATTTTTCTATAACCATCTGCCCACTAGCCACCACTGACATGAACCCCGACCACCCAAGTGCCGCTAATCACCAGGATTCGCTCAAAACCCACATTCCGATCATCAAACAATTCCACTCAAATTACACAATTAAAATTCATGATTTCAATTTTAAAAATCCTAGATTTCAAAGGCAGAATCGATTATGGACTTGAATTCAGAAATCATTAAAGTTGAATATTTTGATATGATCTAAATGCCACTGTTCTTCTTTACTTTTGTTAAAGCTGACTTAATTTCTTACCCAAAGATACGTTTTATAACTTATACTATGTTATTATTAACAAAATTTGTTTTTATATATAAAATCTTAAGAAGATTGAGGGTGAGAACAAATCTACAGAACTATGAATAGAGCCTAGATTACTTTCCATACATTCACACCAACATCCATGTAACGATCCTGAATTTTTTGAACAATTTAAATTGAAAATATTTAATTAATTTTAAATATTTGAATGAGATTTAAATTAAATTCCCAATATAACTAGGATATTGGCGATTAAATATTAAAATTTAATCTATAAAAAGTTGAATAAAAAATTTAAATTTGACTTTGGAGTTGAAATTGAATATTGAATTTGTATTTTAAATTCAAACTAATGACTTAGGAAAATAATTTGGATACAAGTATTATTTATGTAAATTTATAAATGGGTGGTTAGTTTTTAAATAACATTTTTCTTTTCTTTAAAATAAAAAGGAATAAAATTTTAATCAATACAAATTAGATAAAGAAATACACAGTTAAAAATTCAAACAACAAAATTTACAAAACCAATTGAAATTCAAAATAAAAATATAAAAGGAAAATTTGTTAATTGTTGTTTGGGCTTCGAAAATTTTGGTTGGCCCACGTTTGATATTGGTGCCGTGATTAAGTATACCCGTCCCTCTTTACCTTCTCATTCGAAAACCTAAACGAAAAAAAAAAAGATTAATAATGGCGGCTCTCAATTTTCTTCTTCCTCCGATCGACTAAGTTAGGGCTTGTGATAATTTGGGGCCTTCGTTCGATTGCGTTGCCTTGCTCGATTGTTTTATCGTTGCTCTCTCTGGCTGCGTCGTCTTCTACCCAGCTAGCAAAGGTGAGTTTTCTCACGATTAATCGTTATTCAAGTTTTTAAATTTGTTTGAATTGGGTGCTTGGTTGCATGCTATGATTTGGGGTGTTATTTGTTATCATTTGCTCGGTTAATTTAATTTAAACTGATAAGACGAGATAAATCTCTGCATGTATGTTTGTTGGGTGTTATTTGCTATCATTTGCTCGATTACTTGAATTTGAACCGATAAGAACAAATGCTATTTAAAATTTGTTTTTAAACTGATGAGGACAGATGCTATCATTTAAAAATCTGATGAGAACAGATGCTATTAAAACTTGACTTGTTTTGTTTTTGCTGCATGTGATGGATCTTTGAATCTAGATGAGGAAAATTTTGTTTGCATGTGCTTGTTTGAACTTCTATTCATGTGTGTTGTATGTATGTGTCTGTAAAACCCCCTATTCTTGTTCTCAGATGCGAGCAAATTCAAAACCCCAAATCACTTCCTCTTTTACCTGTCAGTTTTAAGTTGTCTAAGTAAATGTAGTAAAAAAATGAATACCTTAGTTCTGGAAATAACTGGGAGCAAAACCTATCCAAATCTATGTTATATGCAGTGATAAATGCTGTCCTCTTGTTAAAATGCCTGTTTGCCTGTGTGGATGTAATTAATTTATATTGTGATGGATGCATGCTGGTGTATATGTATATATATGCAACCTCTGTTATGTTATACAGTTTCAAGAAAGAAAAAATATATACTGTGAGCAAAACCTTAACCTTACATATGTCCTGTTTGCATGCAAGTAGAATTGATGTTTTGTTTGTGAATAAGGTTGCATATGCTATGATATGTGTTAGAATGTTGATATGAACTGCTCTGAAATTCATGCATATGCCTAGGTACATCATAATTTATACCTCTGATAATTGTATATAAAAGAAAAAAAGTTCATTTATAAAATATATTATTGTTTCTGTGATTCTGTGACTGATTCTGTTTAAATATTTTAAACTAAATAACAATCCGTCATTTGAACGTTTCTAGTTGGTTTAATTACGGACTAGAGGCGATCAGAGCGGCGGGTCGTTACAAAAGTGGTACCAGAGCTTTGGTTTACACAAAGCTTAGTTTATGGCGTTTAATATGAATAGTTACTAGAATCACTTTAAAGAAAGCGTTTTTCAAATTTAAAGAAGTATAAAATTGTTTTTTTTAAATAAAAGGTATTTTAAAATCCAAATCTGTTTGGACAATTCCCCTCTCTAAATTTAGGTTTGCGATGGTTTCTATTCGGTGAGGTCTCCTTAGATTGGAGTTTCGATCGTTCGGAAACTCATTATCGAATTTTTGAGAGTTATGGAAAAATAAATTTTGAGTTAAGTGAATTGATAAATTGGTTTAAATCGAATATTTTGAATATCTCCGAAGTAATTGGGAAATACAATGACATGTTAATTTGGTTATAACCAAACGGATTATTGAACTATAACTTGGGAATTTGATTCTGAATTCTTTTGAAATTGATTTCAATTGTTGTGAAGAACGATTTAGTAAATAAAATGGATATGTTTTAGGGAAGTTTAGCAAGGATGTGGACTACCAGACCGGAAATTGATAGCCCCTAATAATTCTGAATCTTAAACCAATTAATGTATTTGAAGGAATCAATGTATTTTGTAATACTATCTTTTGTAATCCAAAATCTTCTATGTATGTATTATAAAAGTATTAAGCTATGGATGGTTTTGTATGGAAAGAAGTATTCTAGTAAAATAGCGTTTTGGGAAGGAAATCTATTTGTCAACTTAACTGTATGAATAAAACCAGTTTTGATGTAAAAGCTTATATTCCAAGTTTACACTAATGCCTAAAATAGTTAATGTGGAAATATGAATCTAATGGAACCAAGTCGATGAATGGCTTACTAAAGAACTAGTTGACTATTTTGGAAATAGAAAGCAAATGCAAAGTTCAAATGAGATTTAGATTTCAAATTAAAATTTGTCAACATGAAAATCCATAATAGATTTAATAGATTCAGTGATGAATTTGAATTTGAATGTGCAGAAAGTGAAGTTAATCCATTTCAAGTTGTTTTAAAATGTGTTAAGGATCAAAATCATAGATTTCAACATTCATTGTCGAAATAGACGTTTTTGAGTGAAATAAAAAGGAAATGGTGGACTATAACATTGTTGTTATAGTAAATGGTTTCCAAAAGGAAATGTTTTTATATAGTATTGGGATTTATATATCTATCTTAAATTCGAATCCCTATACTAGTGATTTTGGGTCGTCGTAACGATATTTTACGCAACATTCGTTTTGACTCAAGTTAATGTGTTTAAAGAATGATTTCCTTTAAGAATGAAATATATACTTGATTATGATTTAAGTATATTGAATGTTTTCCAAGTGTTGGAAATAAATGGATTTGTGAATTACTTATTATTAAATAAGTATGGGAATATTTTCCAATATGAAATGAAAAGTTTGAAATTTTATCTTTTGAAGATAAATTGAAAAGTGAATATTTGAATTTGTTTCAAATGGTTAAGTGTGGAAAATTATATATATCTTGTAAAGATATTATTTTTGGGAAATTTGAACAATTAGTTCAACTTTGAATTTTGAATGGTTGATTTGGATTGTATGTCTAACATTGTGAATTGACGACATAGCAGTTGATCTCTATTAAATATATATCTGTTGGTGGCGGAGAATTTATTCTCTTAGCTTAACACCCTTCTCTGAGATGTACGAGCTCAGAGGTTATATATCGATAGACATCAATTATGTGTTGAGAATTGACGATGTAACATGAAATCCAAATCGAGTGTGAAGTCGATAATAAATTGGATTATGAATGTGAATTAGGTTTGAGATAACCTTAAATTTCCAAATCGACTTAGAGGAAAATTTTAAATGGATATTGAAATGGAAAATTTGTGAATCCTCTATTTGTTACGGGTATGAGATATTGAGGTTTTCAGAACGTATATATGAGAATACGATAAATTCGAAAACCATTATTTTGGAAGGTAATTGTTATGGAAAACTTATGTAAGTACATGAGTATGATATGTACGAATTGTGAAATGAAATATTATATATGTATGTATGATATTATGTTTTCCAAATTGAGGATGTGGAAAAGTACCTTCCATTTAAAATTTGTGAAGGTTGTTGGAACTCGAGATGAGTGTCCATTTGAAGATCGTAGCTACGTAGAATTCCATTAGTTGGATTGACCATTTGTTTTCCATTAGTTGGATTGACCATTTGTTTTCCATTAGTTGGATTGGCCATTTGTTTTCCATTAGTTGGATTGGCCAATTGTTTTCCATTAGTTGGAGTGACTAGCGTAATTTGAGGGGCGAGATGCCTACAGTTACAAGCGATTCCACTGGGATAGTGGCGCAACCGCCGTGTAAACTGCAATCTAGATGCCAAAGCGTAATTCGAGGGGCGAGATGCCTACGGTCATGAGCGATTCTACTAGGATAGTAGCGTAACCGCCGTGTGAACCGCGATCTATGGAGACAACCATGGCGAAATTCAAGAGATGAGAAATCTACAGTTACAAGCGATTCTACTGGGATAGTAGCGGAACCGCCGGGTAAACTGTGATCCATGGGGGAATGTGCTTTCCATATCCATTTTTTAAAAGAATTTTTAAAGTATTTTCACTGGGAATTGAAGCAAGTATATTTAGTACTTGGAGATTTTTAGACTTGCGCCTGGCCAGCGTATGTCTAATGTCTTTAAGAACGACAATAGACTTGTTAAATTTCGAGTTAGCAAGTATTTTCAAACTTTAAATAGAAAATCAATAGTCTGAAAGTAAAATTACATAATTCCAACTCAATAAACTAAGGAAGAGGATTTTTCAAATGTTTTGAAAGTCCACGGCTTTGGAAAAGATATAATATGTAAATGAAGTGTTTCAAGTTTAAAAATTGAGTTTTTTTTAAGTAGGAAATTTTAGTAGAAGACTTTTGCGTCTTGATTTTAGAAATTAATGAACAAGAGTTAATTAACAAAGCTAATGAGACAAAACAAATAGAATGAATCCTATACTTATTTATTTATTTTTTAATAAGTTTCAAACTTGATAAAATTGAGTAGGGTATAAATATTAGTGAAATTTTAACAATCATTTTTCCTTACTTGTAATTTCGGGACGAAATTCTTTTAAGGAGGGGAGATTGTAACGATCTTGAATTTTTTGAACAATTTAAATTGAAAATATTTAATTAATTTTAAATATTTGAATGAGATTTAAATTAAATTCCCAATATAACTAGGATATTGGCGATTAAATATTAAAATTTAATCTATAAAAAGTTGAATAAAAAATTTAAATTTGACTTTAGAGTTGAAATTGAATATTGAATTTGTATTTTAAATTCAAACTAATGACTTAGGAAAATAATTTGGATACAAGTATTATTTATGTAAATTTATAAATGGGTGGTTAGTTTTTAAATAACATTTTTCTTTTCTTTAAAATAAAAAGGAATAAAATTTTAATCAATACAAATTAGATAAAGAAGTACACAGTTAAAAATTCAAACAACAAAATTTACAAAACCAATTGAAATTCAAAATAAAAATATAAAAGGAAAATTTGTTAATTGTTGTTTGGGCTTTGAAAATTTTGGTTGGCCCACGTTTGATATAGTTGCCGTGATTAAGTATACCCGTCCCTCTTTACCTTCTCATTCGAAAACCTAAACAAAAAAAAAAGATTAATAATGGCGGCTCTCAATTTTCTTCTTCCTCCAATCGACTAAGTTAGGGCTTGTGATAATTTGGGGCCTTCGTTCGATTGCGTTGCCTTGCTCGATCATTTTATCATTGCTCTCTCTGGCTGCGTCGTCTTCTACCCAGCTAGCAAAGGTGAGTTTTCTCACGATTAATCGTTATTCAAGTTTTTAAATTTGTTTGAATTGGGTGCTTGGTTGCATGCTATGATTTGGGGTGTTATTTGTTATCATTTGCTTGGTTAATTTAATTTAAACTGATAAGACCAGATAAGTCTCTGCATGTATGTTTGTTGGGTGTTATTTGTTATCATTTGCTCGATTACTTGAATTTGAACTGATAAGAACAAATGCTATTTAAAATTTGTTTTTAAACTGATGAGGACAGATGCTATCATTTAAAAATCTGATGAGAACAGATGCTATTAAAACTTGACTTGTTTTGTTTTTACTGCATGTGATGGATCTTTGAATCTAGATGTGGAAAATTTTGTTTGCATGTGCTTGTTTGAACTTCTGTTCATGTGTGTTGTATGTATGTGTCTGTAAAACCCCCTATTCTTGTTCTCAGATGCAAGCAAATTCAAAACCCCAAATCACTTCCTCTTTTACCTGTCAATGTTAAGTTGTCTAAGTAAATGTAGTAAAAAAAAATGAATACCTTAGTTCTGAAAATAACTGGGAGAAAAACCTATCCAAATCTATGTTATATGCAGTGATAAATGCTGTTCGCTTGTTAAAATGCCTGTTTGCCTGTGTGGATGTAATTAATTTATATTGTGATGGATGCATGCTGGTGTATATGTATATATATGCAACCTCTGTTATGTTATACAGTTTCAAGAAAGAAAAAATATATACTGTGAGCAAAACCTTAACCTTACATATGTCCTGTTTGCATGCAAGTAGAATTGATGTTTTGTTTGTGAATAAGGTTGCATATGCTATGATATGTGTTAGAATGTTGATATGAACTGCTCTGAAATTCATGCATATGCCTGGGTACATCACAATTTATACCTATGATATTTGTATATAAAAGAAAAAAAGTTCATTTATAAAATATATTATTGTTTCTGTGATTCTGTGACTGATTCTGTTTAAATGTTATAAACTAAATAACAATCCGTCATTTGAACGTTTCTAGTTGGTTTAATTACCGACTAGAGGCGGTCAGAGCGGCGGGTCGTTAAAATCTATATACACATATACGCATGCATTTCTGTTAACAAATCAAACAATCACTAATCATAATTTATTTAAAGAAATTTTAGCATGCATCCATATTTAAAGCAGAAATAATTTATTTACTCACTTGTCTTGTAAAAGCAAAGAACATCCTCCCTGATTTCCAGTTTTGATGAAGATTTGAAAATGCTTCTTTTGAATTTGATAATATGAAAAATAATTTGATCTTTGATTCTGTTTTGTAGTTGATCAGGCCTATGCTTTGCTCTGGAAATGATGATCTACAAACTGAGGATTTGTTTTGGATTCTTTTTTTCCTGGCTGAACTATTTTGATTTCCCAGGTTGAAAACTGAAGCTTAGAATTTCAATTTTTAATTTATTGTTTTGAATAGGTTGATGATGAGATTGATACAGATTATGATCTGGTTTATTTTTTTTAGAATTTGAAATGGTTAAAGAGAATGAGAAATAGGTATGAAAATGTTTACATTATCTCTTATTAATTATTTAAAATGAAAATAAAAAGATATAATAGACACCTGTTAAATTGTTAAGTAACTAATTGCACTTGTCATTAATCCTTATTTATTTACTTACATTTGTTAAATTGCATGAATTTGTATACCTATGTATTCATAATGTACCCAATATGTTTGTGTATTTTGTATAATATTTTTTTTTTCATTTTCATATTTTATTTACATTCTTATGTTAAATACTTTTACACATATACAACTTGTACATGTATTTAAAGAAGGTGTTAATCTTTGTTAAATCCTATTTAAACTTAAGCTAATAACTAAATTTTATCATTAGTGTTTATATGTTTTATATATATTATATATAATAAATTTATATTTATACTTCTCCCTTATTTGTATTATATAACCTTTAAGAAAATAATCTTGATACTAATTTTACATAAATCAGTTATCACATTCTAAAGATATTATTTTGAATTTTTTAAATCCATGTTTCATTTATAACTATGAATGTATGTATGAAAATAGAATAGCTATCATATGATAAGTTTTGCATATATCTATTTATAAAAGATGAATTCTGCTAAAATGATTGATTATAAAAGAAGATCATTAAACAAATATCATCAAATTTCAATAACTATATCCGGAGATTATCAAATGAATATTTATCCAGATATTTATAATTCAGCATTTATTATAGTTCTAATTCATCTATATACACATCTAGATATATATTTATTATTAGGTTTATTTGTCTAATTAATAAATCAATATTTTAATAAATTAAGTCCTGTTAATTACAAATTAACAGCTGTCCAAAATTCGGGATATCACAATATCCCTCTTCAGATAAGTGTCTGTTGATATACGTATTATTATCTCCTGAGTGTAGAGTAGTCGAAACATGATTGATATTAACTGTCGGTTGCCAATCTTTACAGAAGATTGCCCATTTGATCATGAATCTGTGTGCGTGGTAGCTTCCGCCCCTACCAGGCATGAGAAAAAAATGATTAGTGCTCAAATAATGCTTATTATTAGAAAGTAATAAATTATCTGTAATCATATGTCCCTTATTATTGCATAAGCATTTCCTATTGTGATGGTAGTAGTGGCCGCCACCAGTATTGACTAATTTGGGAGTGGAATTAACATTATTCAAAGGCTTTTTCATCCAATGACTGCCATTGTGATGAAGGAGTCTCCCATTGGGAGAATCAGAAGTGATTTTCCCACTCTGTAAGAAAGATTCTAGACTCTCTTCATATTTATCCATGTTCCAGTTTTTCTGATTTGGATTTTCTGAATATTTCCTTTGATTTCTTTGTTTATTGAGAAGAATTTGGCAATCTAATTCAATTTTCTTCCAAAGTTGAATGCTTTCTATTTCTAGTTGAGAGTGAAGTCTTTGATTTCTTTCATTCCAAATGTGAAATTTTGTTGCAGTAAGCTTTATACTAGCTTTTTTGAATTCCTTGGATTTTTCTTTCTAGTTTTGTTAGATATAGTTGATGCTTTCTCTAATGTTCTGAACTGCCTGATTTTGAGCTTTGTTTTGGCAATGAACCATAAATGTTTTGTATAAGTACAGTCAAAAAACAAGTGATTGATACACTCATTTTCCTCTCGGCATAGCAGGCATATTGTATCCCCTTTTTTATTCCATTTTAAGCATCTATCCCCAGCCTGTTACTAATTGCAAAATAGGCACAATGAGATTTTTTGGACAGTTTGATTTATTCCATATAATAGTGTGCAAATCCACTTTGGTTTCATGACCTTTTATAAATTCCAAAATTTTTTTGAAGGAGAAAGAACCTTTTGTAGATGGTTTCCATTCCCACTTATCTTTTGGAAGACTAGGGTCAATTGTGATTTGATTAAGGGCTGTACTGAAAATGGAAGTAGCTGGGTGCCAAAATATATTCCACCTACTGTTTTGAACGATGCTACTTACTTTTCCGTTGATTTCACCAAACAAACATATGTTGTTCCATCCTATAAGATTAACTAATGTTTTTCCATGAATCTAGGGGTCAAACCATAAACTAGTCTGCTTACCAGTTTTAGATTTTCTTTCCAAAAGCTTGATGCCAGTGTCTCTGCTGTTGAGAATATTTTTCCAGACAAAGGAGTGATGATTTTCAATTCCAATAGTCCAAAAATTCTTATTTTTAAGATACCTTGCTTTCATCCACTTTGCCCATAATGAGTTGCCATTTACAAACTTCCAGAATAAAAATGATGAAGTGATGTAAATTTCCTTTTATGTAACCCTAAGACTAACATAGTAAAGAATGATTTTGACAATCATGTCATATTTGGTACTTTGATAGAAAATATTAAAGAACTTCATTACTAATTTCGATCAGAAATATTCGATCGTTATTACTTCTATTGTTGTTTCAATAAGAATATATAAAGACAAGCACCATTGTCCCAGTGGTTAAGTGATTTGGCTTTGTTGCGAGAGGTCATAAGTTCGAAACTTGCGTAGCGTGATTCGAACATATATTGACATGTGATTTGTGTTATGTTGTCCGAGTGACATGTTGTATCTAAATACCATTTCAAAAAATATATGAAAAAAGAACGACAAATCAATTGTAATAGAAAACAATATGATATATCAGATATAATGATTGTTGTTATCCGTTTCCTTGAAAATTATCCAAATTTAAAATATTCATTTGGATACATATTTGAAATATAATTAAATATCTTAACTCATCAACACAAACTTGAAATTGATAAAATATTTTTACTAATGTTGTTCATCTCGTTTTCTTTCGTCATCAATGCTTGATAGGATTTACGATAATTATGCTTGAGGATCATATCTCAATCTTTTTTAAGTTGCTCGGTTATGTATAACCAGTCGTATTCACTTTCAGATTCTCATTTACGTTTAAGGTAAGTTTTTGAAGTAAATTTTATAATTTAAATATTACTAAATGCTTAAGTGGCATTAGTAAAGGTTCAGGTAAATGCGAATAGTGTCACTTTTGATGTGGGATACTGATTGCCATAAGCAAACTCTTATGTTTAGATGTTGTGTTATTGCTCATTGGAAAGTAAATTCGAACACGGGTGCTTAGGACTCCAGTAAAATGTTCAATAATAATAATTACAAAGTAGGCTTCTTATATGCTCTGTTTGATGGTTTTCAAATTGAAAAATCGGCCCACCTTCATTTTGGGTAAACGGAAAACCCGACTCTACAAACCCGACGAAAAGCTACATAACTTCCATAGGGGCGTTAAGACCGGAGCATTTTGTAGTGCTAGCAGAAATGCAAGTGTCGGCTTCCCTATTTCCCATCCCCTAACGAACTTTAGAGAAAGCGAGGCCAATATATTAATTAGGGCCTGGAGGAACCATGAAATTGCCAGTATATTAATTGTTGTGACAACTAAACCTAAATTGATTGGGTCGGATGCATATTCAATCGGGAGCTTCGATAACCGGAGCATAGATAACCAGAGGGTATCTATATATCGTTGTATATTCGTGCCACCTCTTTCGACGATAGGGAGCTCTAGAAGAAGTCTAGTATACTTCAGACCGCTTTGCGCTAGCAACAATATTCAGTTTAGAATACTTGCTTAATTCTTTTATTGTTTTATATATTGCATACTATGAAGTACAAGAATACTCGGTTTAGAATAGTTGCTTGTTTCTTTTATTATTTTATATATTACATACTATGAAGTACAAGCGGCCTTAGTAACTTATTATTATAATCAAATAAAGCAGTTGCATTCCAATTTCTACTAAACATATAATTTTATTATTATATTCGTAGAAGTGTGTAATTTAATTGATTAAATAATATTTTTTCCATTGATATGGTATAATTGTCCACTCATTTTTCTAGATCTTTCTGATGATAAGCAATTCTTTGAAGATCATCCAAGTGCTGTTCCTATTGCAACTAACGTGTTTATTTATTTATTTGTTTTGAAAAGAAAGTACACCACACAACTGCTGCTATACTACCATTTTATTGTAATGGTTCTCTTTTCTGTTTGAAAAAGGGTGAAGAACTAATGGATCAAATTGGTGCCCTATCCTACATTGAATGTAGCTCAGAAACACAAGAAGTATGTTTCCTTGCTCCAATTCATATTTTTTGGGATTATTTTTCAATTAGGGAAACTATTATAACTATCAACACATATTGCCGAGTTTAAAACTAATTATAGATATGGCCATTTTTTAATCACGCTGGCAACAATTCAATGTTAATTTCATATAATACCAAAAGACGGTACAAAATTATCACTCTAAGATACAAAGCATTTCAGAGTTACAATTCTAAATTCTCATCATCAGTTTGAATAATTTTAACGACCCGTCCACATAAATGTTGATATATACACAATAGTAATGTAACAGAAATAAGAACATTACAGTAGGTGGAACATCTAGTTCATCTCCTCGAGTTCTAATGAACACCAAATAAAACCCGCCTTTCTCGGACTACTCAAAGGAATACATGAGGAATTTAGAAAACACAAAAACCTAGTGTCAGACCTAAGTCTAGTGTGATAAACTCAAGAAATATGTAGGTAGCATATAACAATACTTTTATGACCGTATATGAAGCCATAATGATTATCTCCTAAAAAGAATCTCATATCTCATAAGTACATATGGTGATATAATAGATAATGTTTATGGTGTTAGATATAAATCAAAAAATAACTGTGCTGCATATACACCACAACAATAATTGGTATACAATCAACAACCGCTAAGACATGTTCGCGTAATTTTATAGGATTCCATGGAGGTGTCGTCGATACAACAAGAACGGTCCTCCTGCATAAGGATCAGAGATTTACTTACGAGCAACGTATTTCTTTAGGAAATGTATCGTAGGAAATACTTAGCCGGTCCACATCCGAACACATGGATCTGAATGCACTGCTCCTGCATGCATATATTTAAGCAACACTATGTGGAGTCGTCTACACCCAATTAGTTGTCCAAACCCCTTTGCTATGCATCATACCTCTGGTTTCTGTCATAATGACAGTGAAGTCAAGCGTCTCAACACATGAGCCATCATCACTCGAACAGGTCTCAACACACGAGCCCCAACTCGAACAGATATCAGAATCACATAGGATTCTCATATCTTCACAAATCTCGGAACCACACATGAATTCGCACATCCTGAATATCACGAACCTCTACATGGGTTCAAGCTTCCCAATCAGATCTTGAATCTCCATATAGATTCTAGCATCTTAAATCTCTTTACATCTCGAATAGATCATGAACCTCCTCCAAAGCGTATAACACGTATATGGTTTTGAAGTGGTCACGGTTTTGAGTCATCTCCTATAAGTACACTCCTCCGTTTACTAGATGCTACAAAATAAATCAATAGATTTTTGGTTAACTTAACCCGGTTCTTTCAGAAATAAAAAAAAATACATAAGGGTGGGGATCCTCTCCTATCCGGACAGATTTCCTTATCATTTGTCCTAGAAAAGCAAGACGAGTTTATAAACACAATATAACATCTCTGAATATAACTGCACCATATAACCCTCATGTTTCTTCTAGATATTTCCTAAGTTAATTTGGTCAAATTCTATAGTCAAATAATCGATTATCAAGTACAAAATAGACGATCGTAAATGGAAACCAATTTCGTATACTTATTTCCGATCTTTTCAACTCACATTATCTCTTGGTCAAGAGTGAAGCTAATAGGTTAGAGCATTATTGCTTCTACATCCTATTCGAACATCAGTCTTAACCATCACAGACAGAAAAATCTACTTCGTCGGCTTTTACTGCTTAATACATGACTAATTGCTTTCCATAGACAAGTAAACACACAAAGTAAGATTAATTCACACAAAACACAATTAATCCACATGGCTTCTAATTCCATTTTTATGAATTAATTCTTTATTATTTACAATTTTTTATTAGTAAAACTACTTTTGTCTAATAAAACTTCTTTCATTTAATTGAACTTCCTTATTTAATTAAAACTTCTTTTATTAATTAAAAATTCATGTATTCATTCATACTTTCAAAAAGTATTTGTATACTTATCTCAACGGTATAAGTATATTCGTAAATGACTTACAAATTTTACTTACTTTAAAATATCATTAACGAAATTAAAAACAAATATTACTAAAACATCGTTACTGTAAACCTCTCTTTCATATGTCAAGCTTTTACTTTTTCTACCTTTATTCCAAAGATTCGACACGTGTTATTTCTTTTAAAATATTCATTTAAAAGTTCCAATTATATTCTTAAATTTATTTCAAAAAGCTTAAGGAAAATGTTACTTAGACATTGTTACTACAAACCCAAAACCATTTCATTTATGTTTATCTTTAAAATAATTTTTACAAAGATTTATTTACATTCATAAGTATAATAAAAAGTGTTTAAAGACGAATGTTATTAACACATTATAACAATAAACCCAAAACCAATTCATACTTGTTATTCTTTTAAAAAAAATTCTTTTAAAGATCTAACAACATTTATTAAACAAGCTAATATACTAGTTAATAACTTTGCAAAAAAATTTATTATAACATGTGTTATAATCGAAAGCTTCCTTTTTTCAGTGTGATGGTCCGGATTTTCGCGTTAGAAAATTGACATCCATACTTCATCCATATTCGAATCTGCAGATTCAAACGTTGAATCCTATTCGTCGGATCTTATAACACATTAAGTAAACAACACAGTGGAAGAAAAAGAATAATATCATTGATATACAATAGTATTTGGTATAACATATTTACAGATGATATCAATATCCATCAGAGATATAAAACAGCGGAAAGATGAATCTCAAGTATGATCTTCCAAAGAATAGAAAGAAAAATAGAATCCACAACTGGAACTTCATAGCCAAAGCTCCAAAGACTCCAAAAGGCTAGAATCCACCAACATGCTTTCCAAATGCGAAGCGAGAAACCCCCATCACGCGGTATTAAGCAAGGTCAGTCCAAGTGAAGCAAATACGATCACAAATCCGAACGCTTCGAAGATTTCCAAAAGATACCAAATCTAAATCTACTATTTATCTCCAAAACCCAACTCTAGAATGCCCGTAAAATACTTAACGTACTTTTTCCAAATTTATGTATTTAGTAGAAATCTTTTTAAAATGATATATATATATATATATATGTATATTAATGTATTAATAATATAAACTATTTAATAATAAAAACAATTTAAAAAGATATTATATTACCAAACTGTAACGACACAGAATTTTCGATCCCGAAAATTCCAGATAGTTAGGAAAAGAAGAGAGAGAAAGAAGAAGAAGCAGAAACAAGTCATATAAAAATCACATTCGCAGCGGATCAAAATATTATATCACATAAATAACAGTTTTACAAAGAAGAACTATATCAGTACACTTATATTTTTATACATCAAAGTTACAACCATTACACAACACTGGACAGTTTAAAATAACATGTCCTAGATAAACTATAATATATACAGCGGGATATGCTCCATACGTTCCTATCATCCACCTCGCCTCCTGAGTTCCAGATCGTCCTTACCTGAAAAATTGTAATACTCGGTCTGACCCGAGCATTACATCAAAGTAACACCCGGGTCAGGCTGGAAACCAGCGTGAGTAACCCATCTAACATGAAATTCAAATGCACAGAACTTTTTAAAATCCAGGGTAACTCGTAACTTCACTACAAGTTCAAACTTGTTATAGTCTATACTTATTTCACAAACAATCACTAAGTACCCTTACTTAGTTTCAATGGTCTAGTTAACTTAAATTATTCCTTTCCAGCCTATTAATTACACATATCAAATCTACAAAGAATTATAGTAGATTTCAAATCGAAGTGGTTTCGGGTATTTACTGATACCCGACCCCGGTCTCTTCGAATCTCAAATCATCTTAACCCAATTAATCAAATGTAATACAATTCAAACTTTAAATATAAGATGTCACTTTTTATCGCAGCAATTCATCATTGATGGATAACCACATTTATTACTGTCCACTAAAACATAACATATCACAAAACATTTCATATCAGAGATATCAACCAATTCAAGGCATTGAACATCATTCAATCATCCATAAGAAAGATTGATCACTACCAAAGTTAATTTAATTTATCTTTATTTAAATTAATTACTAATCTTAGTCACTTAGATTATCCTTACTTAACATTAATTAATTATAAACCAATTAATTAATGATCTTTAATTATCCAACTTAATCAATCACCCTTGACTAATTATCCTAAATCAATTAATCTTTAATTTATTACTTTAAGTAATTAATCCTTAATTACTTCCATTAATTAATTAACTAAATTAATTACACTTTGTAATTAATTCTTAATTAATTTCATTAAGTAATTATACTCTAGTTACTTTATTAAGTAATTCCCCCTTTAATTATACGTCCAGTAATTATCCATTAATTATTTTTCTAAGTAACTACACTTATTTAATTCATAATTAAGTGGTTATCTTTAATTAATTACATTAATTAATTAATTTAAAATTAATTACATTAATTAATCAATTAATTTTTTTTAATCTCTAGTTAATGATTCATCTCTTAATTTCGTTTATTAACTATTCACTAATTACTTCATTAAGTAATTATTTTTAATTACATAAGTAATTAACCTTTAATTTATATAACAAATTTATTTTCCTTAATTACTTTCAAAGTTATTATCCTCCTAAATTAATTACATAGTTTTTTAAATCTTAATTTATCACAACTGAAATAATTTAAGGATAAATTCTTTATTTTTAATAAATACTTAATTTGATCATTAAGTTCCATTTGAAAACATTTGACAATCAACTTTAAAATTTTAAAGTATTACTTAGATTCAAAATTTAACTCACATAAAAAAACTTGAACATGTTCCAGATTAAATTTGAAACCGGGCTCGAAATACCAAAACCCGAGCCTAACCCTTAAACTCCCCGAGTCCATCCGTGCCAATCGAAATAAAACCCAAGTAAATCACCTCGTCACTCTACTCCGAGACAAACTCTAGAAAACTTCGAGATCAACTCGAGCACGATGCTTCTTCCTAAACTAATCGAACCACATCAGATACGAACGTGCACGCGTACATGTGTACGTCGATCTGATCGACTCTGACGCCTCGTCGAGGCCATTAGCAAGTCGGCGATCATCCATACCAATGCTCTGAAACCTCAGCACCGATGAAAACACGAAGAAACGAGATCGAGCAACTCGATTTCCACTGGAACCCAACCCTGCAGTCCAAAACAACCACCTGCTATCACCTCGGACCACCAAACAACTCGCGACTCCGACCACAGCCTCGTCACTACCCTACGCAACTTTTCCCCTCGGTCTGGTCCACCTCGAACCACCACCAACGAATAAATCAACACTTCAACAACCTCGACCAGAATAGCCTCCAAAACCCTACTTTGCCATATTGCCGTCACCCCAGTGATCTCCGGACACACCGGCCATTTTTCCCACTATCATCCATCCACAAACTACCCTTGGCCTGCCCCAGACCCTCAGTTCAACCCCGATCGACACATATTGACCAAAATGGCCTAAACATTCAACTCGAGATTACCTATCAATTATCATACTAAAAATCATGATATATATATATATATACATACATACATACATATATATATATATAATTATGATTTTCTATCACGAGTACAATCATGCAATCAAATCTTAAAATTGAATTTATAAGTTTTGACCCAAATATAAATTTTACTGTTATTTATAAATATTTTGAGTCAAATGTTTATTTTAAATTCCAGAACTTATTTTTAGTAGTGATATTGCATGATTTCAATCAATTTTCATTTACAAATCAAAGACTAACAGTGATTCAATAATGAGGAATTTGATTTTTCTTAGAAATTAAAATTCTGTAAATTCAACATAGCCTATGTTGTATATACACAGGCGTTCTATACTTATATACATAGAGGCATTCATTTCAATCCAAGTATTCAGGCTAGCAACATGGTTTTCATACATACACCAAATGAAATCCAGATCTAAAACTTTTTTTAAATAATATGTTTACTCACAGTGTATTGATAAACAGAGCTGATACGTTTTGTTAGCAGACATGCATACCATATTATTATACAAATATATATGTTTTCATCCCTAAGCAAACAGGAAAACAAACTACTTATCATAATTTCAAGGATTATTTCTTGCATTCACACAAATAGGCAGATCAAGCTTAAACATAAAGGTTACTCACCTTTGGTGTTTGAAGACAAGGGACAGACTTTTAAAATTTTGAGATCTGTTCTTGCATTTTTAAAACTGGAACTAGATTACTTTGATTTGCATTGATCTTGAATCTTCTTGCTTTGACCTGAACTTGACTGTTAAGAGCTGAAACTTGAGTTTGAGTCCAGGTTGATTTGCCAAGTTTTTGATTTTTGTTGAATTTTTTTCTTGATCCTGCTCAGGTTTTGATTCGTTCACTGGTTTGATATTTTTATTGCTTAATTTTGGTTTGGGTTTTAAGAGAAGATTGGGGAAAGATGCTTAGAAATGAATCCTGAAAATAAAATGGCCAGATTTTCTTTTTTTTCTCTTTTTTTAATTAAATTTAAAAAAAAACACACTTGCCACTTGTAAATTTGTATGGCATGTATAAGTTACAATTGTCAATTACATGTATTATTATTTTACAAATGTTAAATCTCTTTATTTCATTGATTACTTATTTTTATTTATGTATTTATGTTTTCATATTTATTTTGTTTTGAACACAACTATGCTTATTTCAAGTAAAAAGAAAGTGTATTCGACCTTCTATTAAATTCTCTGCAAAGAGTTATATTATCCATTTCCTTTATTTTACATTTTACCCTATTATATAAATACATATATAACTTTTTAAAAGAGGGTGAATTTAAAATCTTAGTTATGCACTAATAATAATCATGTATATTTATTCTTGAATTCCCAATCCAATTCTATTAAAATCTACTCATATGTATATATACATATAACAACACGTTATTATTTGTCTTTAAAGAATAATCTGCCAATTTCAAATAATTTTATTAGGAGATTATCAAATAAATATTTATCCAGATATATGTATATTTATTATCAAAATTATATATTAACTTATAAATTAGTATATTTTACTAATTAAATCCAGTTAATTTATCAATTACTGATATTCTAAAATCCGGGTTATCACATTCCTTCCCCCTTTGAATCTTTTCGTCCTCGAAAAGGAACAAAACCAGAATTTATTAAAATGATTATTATCAGAAAAATTTCTCTTTGATCACCTTTTTAAACTATAAATCCTTTTTATATTAAGATTTTAAAACACGTTAAAATCTATATAATATTACAAAATAGTTTTAATAAAGATACTTTTATAATTCGATGTTTCAACAAGTCTATCCTTGTTCTCATAGAGATTCGGTCATACGTTGATCAAGCGTAAGACTGAAAATCTATAAGTACTTATTAAACCCGTTTCAACACCCAGTGAAAATATTTGGAAAATAGTTTTATTGAAAATATCGAAAACATTTTTGAAAATGGAGGAAATATCTTTGGTGAGAATGCTCTGGAAATCATCACCTCCATCCATGGTTGCAGTTACATCCTGGGTTATGTTGCCATCACAGCAAAAGTCCATGTAACTGTAGGCACTCCACGCTACTCGATTACGCCATGGAACCCACAACAGATCGTAGTTACATTCCAGGGTTACGTTGCCATCACAGCAAAAGTCCATGTAACTGTAGACATCAGCACCCTCGATTTTCGCTGTCAAAAATGAAACTTCTCCCTCCCACATAGATCGCAGTTTACCGATGCAAAATCAAACGCAGACTGTTGGCTCTAGTAGCACACACGACTTTTGCTATGTTACCATT
The DNA here is from genome assembly GCA_030765085.1 of Allium cepa. Taxonomy (NCBI): domain Eukaryota; kingdom Viridiplantae; phylum Streptophyta; class Magnoliopsida; order Asparagales; family Amaryllidaceae; genus Allium; species Allium cepa. The sequence continues at coordinate 237,050,158 of CM060931.1, forward strand.
GATCGCAGTCTACCGATATAAAATCAAACGCAGACTGTTGGCTCTCAGCAGCACACACGACTTTCGCTATGGTCTGCAGTAGATCGCAGTGAGATCGAGTTACACTGTCGTCACAACATAACTCAAATGTCTCTATAAGCATCAGTGCCCTCAACTTTCACTACACACTACACATAATCCTCAGGAACTGGTTTTGTCCGGACTCTTTACAGGATCAACTTTAGAACCTCCCCCTTTGAGGCTCAAGGCAGTACCAACCATGGTACTCCTGAGAAGTTCATTTGAAGGGAGCGCCTTTTTCTCCAGAGCCATTTTCAAAACACTTTATACTATACACATATAGTATCTTTCAAATCATACACCTAGTGTGAATCTCATATAAATCTCCTTTTCTCAAAATCGACTATCCCAAAATCGATAATTCTCAAACTAGGCTTTTCAAATTCCAATATTGATTTTACCGAAAAATCAAAAGCCTTTCCAAATCCAAAGGTTTCAAAAAACTTTCCTCCAAAATCATTCTCATAAGATCCTTTATATGTATATATAAATATATATAACCTTGAAAAATCTTTGGATCATTTCAAACTTGCATAAAACCCTTTTTATACTTCAAATACTTTCAAAAACCCTTTTCTTCAGGCAAAAGATTCAACAAGGGAAGTTTTATCTTATATAAAAAATGTATATAACTTTTTTTATTTCAAATCAAATGTTCAAATTTAATCACCCTATAAAGTCACTTACCATATTACTTACTTTCATAAAGTAAATTTCTATCATGGAAATATTCCATTTCCATTTTATTTCATCATATATTTCACAAAATATACTATTCATTTCAAAAACCATTCCACATTTCTTATCCACAAATTCCCAGTATCAATTTCGTTCAAACCTAAACGATGTACATATATCATCCGTACGCTATATCAATCTGATTGCTCACTCGATCACACAATTTCACTTCCGAACTAGTATCATCCACCCGACTTCCTAGTACGGACTCAAATTTGGTTTCTTGATCAGATACCATCATTCTCCTTTCATAGCCATAACTACGACAGAGAATATCCAGAACCAATCAACAATCCATATACAGGTTCGCCATTGAAAATCGAGTGAAAATTACAACTCGGATCAATATAAATGTCTTGAAATTCTATGCTTGAACCTGGATCAAATCACTATGTGAATAAATAATATACGTACATCCTACGTATTTATCTTCATTGATTATTAGCTAAATCAATTCTATTTTCTATTCACATTCACCTACTCAAAATTGCTTAAATCCTTATTTGGATTATCACCTCAATTCTTATCTCAAATGGATATTTAATCATAAACAGTTTGAACTCTGTCCAGCTTGAATTTAGAAAATAACTTGAAAAATTAAGAATAGATAAGTAGTTGAAAAATAATTATTAGTTTGTCAAATAGCTATAAAATAGTTAAGTAACTGTAAAATAGTTGGAAAATAATCAAATAGTTAAAGAAATTTTAAATAATTGCAAAATAGTTGTAAAATAGTAATTAGTTATAAAGAAGTTGAAAGATAGTAATTTGTTTATAAAACATTTGTAAAATAGTTAAATAGTTCCAAAAATAATTGTAAAACAAGTATAAGATAGTTTTAGGTTTTAAAAAGAAAAGTTGTATAGAAATAGTTTGGAAAAATAGATTTATATTAAACAATTTATTTTAAAAATAGTCCAGAGTCAAACCGTTCAATTCCCAACCTCCATTTCCAATCAATTCAATTTAAATTTCCACATCCATTTAAATTGACCCAATTCCAATTTAAATAACTTCAATTTCCATTGAAATTGATTTAACCCCAATTCAAGTTGAATTAATCATCAATTTCTTTTCTAAATTCAAATCAAATTCCATTTGAATTTACTTATTCAACTTTAGTCACAATTATAAATTCAAATCAATTTGGACTAATTTAATTCTAATTTCAAATTTAAACCATCCCGAATTATATAAAATCGAGTTAAATTTTTAAATGTTGATTTAATCCTTCAAATCAAATCAACTTATCTCTTTAAACCATTTAATTCTGAATCCATATCCCATTTTTAACTTATTACAAAGTACAAATAATAATAATTCAAATCCTTTTTAAACAACTAAATCTTTGAAATTCAATTTATCACCAAACATAAATTTTTGAAACCGGACCTTTGTAGTTTTATCCTAAACATTCAAATCATAAGTCTAAAATGATTCCATTTTATCTTAATAATGAATATATTCCATACCTCATTTCTTCATTTATTTAAACAAATCCAATTTCAGCTTAAAGATTATTAATAACAACAGGATGGTATCATTAAAATTATTTTAAAACATTCATCCATTTCCAGATCTCAAACCCATTTTGAGATCACACAAACTGCCATTCAAATTTTAAACTTCACATTAATCATCTTCCCACTTATAAGTTCAAAAACTTTTCATTTTAGGTATCATATCTCATTCCAATTAAAAATTTAAAACTCAGCATTTAGAATTTATTTCAAACCATCCTTGATATTATGTATATCCACATATATACATATTAATTTCCTTTACACACCAAGTTATACTTAAATTTTAAACCACCTTTAGTTTTTAATTCAAAACAAATTCCTTTGAAATTTCAAACAACTCTTGTTTGAAACAGGACCCTTCATTCAAATACATTAAATAACATTATTTATTATTTCTTTATCACTTTGAAACTAATTTCAAATGTTCCTAGCCTTAACATTTAAAAGTTCTCAATTACATTCTTTCTAATTTAGAACTTGATCCCATCTAATGGTTACTTCCTTAAAACATTTTATTTTTGCTTAATCATTAACAAACATTTGACCATTTTCGGATAATAACCAAGGTTACCAATTCATTATTATCTTATTCTAAAACTCCTTCCTAAATTCAAGATTTAAATTTCAGTTTGAATCCATTTCGAACTTATCTTTATTTAATTCCAATTTGGTTGTATTTCTATTACCACTTAATTTAATTCCAATATTTTAACAACCAATTATCTTAACATTTATTAGAAAGAAATATTGCTTTATATATCAAAATATATTCTTATATAAAATCATTTAAAATCTTTATATAAGAAAATAACAAGTACGCTCTCATAAATATAAATATACACTCAACTCATCCTAGGGTACTATTGACCCTATCCTTAATGAGTAATCCCACCAGAGCCAAGGTTCTCGCTTAACCTTCTGCTCTGATACCAAATGTGATGACCCAGAATTTTCGATCCCGAAAATTCCAGATAGTTAGGAAAAGAAGAAAGAGAAAGAAGATGAAGCAGAAACAAGTCACAGAAAACCCACATTCGTAGCGGATCAAAATGTAATATCACATAAATAACAGTTTTACAAAGGAGAACTGTATCAGTACACTTATATTTTTATACATCAGAGTTACAACCATTATACAACACTGGACAGTTTAAAACAACATGTCCTAGATAAACTATAATATATATAGCGGGATATGCTCTATACGTTCCTGCCATCCAGCTCGCCTCTGGAGCTCCAGATCGTCCTCACTTGAAAAACTGTAATACTCGGTCTAACCTGAGCATTACATCAAAGTAATACCCGTGTCAGGCTGGAAACCAGCGTGAGTAACCCATCTAACATGAAATTCAAATGCACAGAATTTTTTAAAATCCAGGGTAACTCGTAACTTCACTACAAGTTCAAACTTGTTATAGTCTATACTTATTTCACAAACAATCACTAAGTACCCTTACTTAGTTTCAATGGTCTAGTTAACTTAAATTATTCCTTTCCATCCTATTAATTACACATATCAAATCTACAAAGAATTATAGTAGATTTCAAATCGAAATGGTTTCAGGTATTTACTGATACCCGACCCCGGTCTCTTTGAATCTCAAATCATCTTAACTCAAATTATTCAAATGTAAGATAATTCAAACTTTAAATATAAGAGGTCACTTTTTATCACAACAATTCATCATTGATGGATAACCACACTTATTACTGCCCACTCAAACATATCATATCACAAAACATATCATATTAGAGATATCAACCAATTCAAGGCATTGAACATCATTCAATCATCCATAAGTAAGATTGATCACTTCCAAAATTAGTTCAATTTATCTTTCTTTAAATTAATTACTAATCTTAGTCACTTAGATTATCCTTACTTAACATTAATTAATTACAAACCAATTAATTAATGATCTTTAATTATCCAACTTAATCAATCACCCTTGACTAATTATCCTAAATCAATTAATCTTTAATTTATTACTTTAAGTAATTAATCCTTAATTACTTCCATTAATTAATTAACTAAATTAATTACACTTTGTAATTAATTCTTAATTAATTTCATTAAGTAATTATACTCTAGTTACTTTATTAAGTAATTCCCCCTTTAATTATACGTCCAGTAATTATCCATTAATTATTTTTCTAAGTAATTACACTTATTTAATTCATAATTAAGTGGTTATCTTTAATTAATTACATTAATTAATTAACTTAAAATTAATTACATTAATTAATCATTTAATCATTTCTTAATCTCTAGTTAATGAACCATCTCTTAATTTCATTTATTAACTATTCACTAATTACTTTATAAAGTGATTATTTTTAATTACATAAGTAATTAACCTTTAATTTATTTAACTAATTTATTTTCCTTAAGTACCTTCAAAGTAATTATCCTTTTAAATTAATTACATATATTTTTATATCTTAGTTTATCACAACTTAAATCATTTAAGGGTAAATTCTTTATTTTTAATAAATACTTACTTTCATCATTTAGTTCCATTTGAAAACATTTTGCAATCAACTTTAAAATTTTAAAGTATAACTTAGATTCAGAATTTACCTCACATAAAAAAGCATGAATATGTTCCAGTTTAAATTTGAAACCAGGCTCGAAATACCCAAACCTGAACCTATTCCTTAAACTCCCCTAGTCCATCCATGCCAATCAAAATAAAACCCAAGCAACTCAACTCGTCACTCTACTCCGAGACAAACTCCAGAAAACTTCAAGATCAACTCGAGCACGATGCTTCTTCCTAAACTAATCGAACCACATCAGGTACGAATGCGCACACGTAATCGTGTACGTCGATCTGATCGACTCCGTCGCCTCACCCAGGCCTTTAGCAAGTCGGCGATCATCCATACCAATGCTCCAATCCCTCAGCACCGACGAAAACACGAAGAAACGAGATCGAGCAACTCGATTCCCACTGGAACCCAAACCTGCAGTCCAAAACAACCACCTGTTATCACCTCTGACCACCAGACAACTCGCAACACCGACCAAAGCCTCATCACTACCCTACACAATGTTTCCCCTCGGTTCGGTCCACCTCAAACCACCACCGATGAATAAATCAACACTTCAACAACCTCAATCAGAACAGCCTCCAAACCCCTACTTCGCCGTATTGCCGTCGCCACGGTGATCTCTGGACACACCGGCCATTTTTCCCACTATCAACCATCCATGAACTACCCTTGGCCTGTACCCCGACCCTCAGTTCAACCCCGATCAACAGATATTTACCAAAACGGCCCAAACGTTCAACTCGAGAGTACCCATCAATTTTCAAACTAAAAATCGTGATATATATCAAAAATCATGATTTTCTATCACGAATACAATCATGCAATCAAATCTTAAAATTGAATTTATAAATTTTGACCCAAATATAAATTTTACTATTATTTATAAAAATTTTGAGTCAAATATTTAATATAAATTCCAGAACTAATTTTTAGTAGTGATATTGCATGATTTCAATCACTTTTCATTTACAAATCAAAGACTAACAGTGATTCAATAATGAGGAATTTGATTTTTCTTAGAAATTGAAATTCTATAAATTCAACAGAGCCTATGTTGTATATACACAGGCATTCTATACTTATATACATAGAGGCATTCATTCCAATCCAAGTATTCAGGTTAGCATCATGGTTTTCATACATACATCCAAATGAAATCCAGATCTAAAGCTTTTAAAAAAATAATAATAACTTGTTTACTCATAGTATATTCATAAACAGAGATGATACATTTTGTTAACAGACATGCGTACCATATTATTATACACATACATACATACATAGATATATATGTTTTCATCCCTAAACAAACAGGCAAACAAACTACTTATCATAATTTCAAGGATTATTTCATGCATTCACACAAATAGGGAGATCAAGCTTAAAGATAAAGGTTACTCACCTTTGGTGTTTGAAGACAGGGGACAGACTTTCCAAATTTTGAGATTTTTTCTTGCATTTTTAAAACTGGAACTAGATTACTTTGATTTGCATTGATCTTGAATCTTCTTGCTTTGACCTGAACTTGACTGTTAAGAGCTGAAACTTGAGTTTGATTCCAGGTTGATTTATCATGTTTTTGATTTTTGTTGAATTTCTTTTTCTTGATCCTGCTTAGGTTTGGATTTGTTCACTGGTTTGATTTTTTTTATTGCTTAATTTTGGTTTGAGTTTTAAGAGAAGATGAGGGAAAGATGTTTAGAAATGAATCTTGAAAATAAAATAGCCAGATTTTCTTTTTTTCTCTTTTTATTAATTAAATTTAAAAGAAAACACACTTGCCACTTGTAAATTTGTATGGCATGTATAAGTTACAATTGTCAATTACATGTATTATTATCTTACAAATGTTAAATCTCTTTATTTTATTGATTACTTATTTTTATTTATGTTTTTATGTTTTCATATTTATTATGTTTTGAACACAACTATGTATATTTCAAGTAAAAAGAAAGTGTATTCAACCTTCTATTAAATTCTCTTTAAAGCTTTTTATTTATCCATTTCCTTTATTTTATATTTTACCCTATTAAATAAATACATAAATAACTTTTTAAAAGAGGGTGAATTTAAAACCTTAGTTATGCACTAATAATAATCATGTATATTTATTCTTGAATTCCTAATCCAATTCTATTAAAATCTACTCATATGTATATATACATATAACAACATGTTATATTTGTCTTTAAAGAATAATCTGCCAATTTCAAATAATTATATTAGGACATTATCAAATAAATATTTATCCGGATATATGTATATTTATTATCAAAATTATATATTAACTTATAAATTAGTATATTTTACTAATTAAATCCAGTTAATTTATCAATTACTGATATTCAAAAATCCGGGTTATCACAAAAAGCTTCTATTTATTTTAATAAATTATTTGAACTATATTTACTTAAAAATACTTATACTATAGTTTAAAACATTTATTTAAATATTTCCTAAAAATATTATTTTATAATTTATTTAAAACCATAAAAGCATGTTTTATAATCTAAAACCCTTTACTTTAAAATTCCATAAATAATTATTAGAAATATATTAAGACCTTTTATACGTTTCCAATAATAAATTGCCTTATTGTATTTATCAAGAATACAAACAATGTCCTAGGATGCCTTTTAAAGTTGACTTTGGAAACTGCCAAATTCAAGACATTTTCAAAATGCGTCCATAGCGACCTTTTTGCTTCTAGATTTCACAACTTCGTTTACAATTTCTATAGCTTCCCAAACCACTTTCTTTTTGTCAAACACACCTAAACGTGTGTAGAGAACAACAAAATATACCATGTAACAATATATTCATATTTTAACCAATTTAACATGGATTTCAAAGTGCGTTTATAACGACTATTTCGCTTTAAACATTCACAACATACTACCAAACATGTTAACAACAAGTTATGGCCACGATACATGTTATAGAGAGTTATAAGAGAGATTATACTGCATATAATGTTATTACTTGCTTTCTAAAGCAATAAGGAGTGCAAAAGTAATAACTTGCATCGGTAACTATTTTAACTTATATTTTCAAAAAACAATATATACACAACATATTCAATTTTATGGTGAGTAAACTCAACCAAGTCCAAGCTAAACCAAGACGTAGATAATCCTATTACAAGTGCAACGGCGAAGATGGCTTCTCCTTCGGATCTTGTGTACAAAAATTATTGGTTTTATAAGATTTTGAATAATTAATTTAACCAATTTACCTAATTAATTATCATCTTAATCACCTCTCATAATCATCTTCCCCTTCCAGGCCATGCACAATGATGTGCTGAAACAACCTATTGTCGTGCACGTTTCCTCCTCGATTTCTCCACCTCCACTCCACAAAATCATGTGCCATCGATTGCATCGAACTCCTCTTCGCGCAAGCTTCACCCCTGACCCAACTAAACCAAGTTCGATGCCCTAGACACGAACGTGACTTGATGCTATGCTAAGCGACAAGTTACTGTCGCACTTCACCAGAGACGATCACACCTCCATATCGCCTCCACCAGATCGTTTGTGCTAGAGAAGCACAATCCCATCATCGCCTTAGTCGAACTCCTCCTTAATTCTTCCAAATTGAAATCGTAGCTTTGGCTACAACTGTCGATCTCGACCAAGCTTCGCCCACACCAACATCATAGATACCAATACAAAGCCCACTCTTTCACGAGCCCAACGAATTCAACCTTGAGCTCTGTCAATGTCTCCAGCTCCGATAACAATTAAATATATGGCGACAGCTACGTTTATTTGTTTATGGGAAGATAAAAGGGAGAGAGAGGAAGAGAAGTATGGGTGAAGGGGTATTTATAATAAAAATATATTATATTTCGATTTTAATCGCAATGCATTTAGAGCATGCACGATCGCATCAGATATCGAATTGCTATGAAACTAGTCGGCGTACATCACCTCATTATTCCAGTCTCGACGGAATTAATTTCTTAAAATCTGAGATAGTACCCTTAAATGATAATTTCACACGTCGAGATCTTTTATCGATAAAAAAATTTCGATCACATTATCGATATTTATTCAAACTATTTATTTTTATAAAAGAATTTATTAATCACATTTATTATCATTAGTTATTATTTAAAAGGGGGTTAATAACATTATTAAATCAATTTAATCATATTAAATCCAATATTTAAATAATTCAGATATTTAAATACGAATTGTGCGAAATTCAGGATCTTTACATTCTTCCCCAATCAGAATATTTCGTCCTTGAAATTCCAACACGAGCAACTAAGGAAAAAATCACTCACCAATATTTAACAGTATTACAATTACTAGCAAACATAACTTATGGTTTGCCCGAGTTCAGAAATCTTCTCGATGCACAAGGACGATAAACAATATACTAAGCGTATCTTTCGCTCAATAGTTTTGGATTATTACTTAATTGATTATTCCTACCACCTCAATGATTCGAAGAGTCTTCACCTGAACTCCCCGTAAGCCAATAAAACTTTTATTCAATTATACCAAAGCCTATATATTAACTAATAAATTTGTTAACATCCAAAAGTGAATAAAAGATGGTAAATAACGAGTAGCCTCTACGAAGATGGTCGAAGTCGTCGAAGTCATAGGCTGAAATGTGCATAATTCAATGTCCATTGCAACTCTTTGTTCAATCGTCAAAACTGGAGTTATATGCGGTCGACGTTAATGTGCAAGTTCAATATGTAAGTTCAAATACGTTACGCAAGATCAATTATGAAGTCAGGTTGTAGTCAAAGTTAGATGTGTAAGTCTCAAACTCGGATAAGGTCGACATGGTATGCTTATTCGAGTTCAAAGTCAAGTCAAAGAACAAATTATAATCAGGCAAATATGCTAGTCATAAATTATAGTCTATGTGCTTTGCAATTGTTTGATTTCCAATTCCTTATGTGTAAAATACTCAAGCATTACAATCGACAAAATCCTCAGATTGATTAGGGGTTTACAAAATTGAAATCATGTAAGAAATGAGGAGAGAAGATTCAGCCTCTTTTACGAATTCCCTAGGTCCGTATTTATAGGATTCAGCAAGTGGCAGACTTCGGTATTCATTAGCTTTGACATTCATTGCATCGTCGAACATTAATATTGGTACTTTATCGGCTTCGACATTAGCAGCGTCATCGAGTATAAAGGTTGTTACTTTTGTATTCATATATTGGGACTTAGGTACTGGCGCAATAGAGCTAATATTTGGCATCATTAAGCTCAGCGTTTATAATTCCTTCTCCAAAGATCGACTTTCACCATACCCATATATCAACATTGATGGAAGGCGATATTATCAAGCAGTGACTTCGAAAACCCTTTTGGATATATCAATAACTATATCTAATGTCTATCAGCAACGACGACTCCATGTCTTGAGATCTTCCTGAATGATGGTTGATGGAATCATCCGATATTGAAGAAGGATGTTGACATAGAATAGCGACGACACTGATGACCCTCGATGTCGATATTCAATAGCTGATGAAATGTGGCATTGTTGACATTGACCGAATATGAATTTATTTAACGTTGCTTTAGAAATCATGAGTCTCATCATCACTATTACCATCAGTCTTTCCGTCAACCTTGTCAAAACCAGAAAAATGTAAAAGAAGGATATATGTAAAGAGATAGTAATAGGAGGACCTTTCGATAGATTCGTAGGGATGCTTCTAAAAAAGTGGATGTTCTACGAGCCTTTGAAGGGGTCGAAAGGGGATAAAAACACCCTTTCACTTCAATTGTTTCCTACCAAAACGATGGCTTCAGCATGCATGAAGCCATTTCGAATGAGCTGAGGAACATCTATCGAGGGCAATAGATTACAAGCTTTCACATACACATCAAACCTTCTGAAACTGTGAATTTCGCCTTCATTCACATTCCACCAAAGAATGCTTGGTCAGAGCTACCCATTCGAAAGCATAAATTTTCCTTTCGAACTGGTTGAGACCATTCATAATTATAAAGGAAAGCTTACTTGAGTGGATAGGGTTCTGCATCAAACAACAAGTACACCTTTGAAAACCACCTTATGCAATTAAACCTTCCCATGTCCTAATTCCTTCGGAGCTCCAAAGATTCACCTATCAACAAAATCGAAAGCCCATATCCATTCCCACTTGTAACAGCATATCAACAACAAAGTGGAGAGCGCATATACATTTTACGTTGAATTCGAAAGAAATTAGGTTCCATTTGGAAGCGAAGAAGAATGGCGCCTTAGCTTAGCAGCAACAAGGGTAATCAAAGCACCACTTTCAACTAGGTTGAAAGAACTGATTCAAAAGGGTCAACCCGTACCTATAAATAAGGCCCTAGTGGTACTATTTAGAGGATCCAATTTCGTTCACTCCATACTTGTACTTTCTTGAATTTGTAAGCCCTAATTCTAAAATTAGATTGGGGATTTTACTTCTTTACATCACTTAAGCTACTAGTAATGAAGGAGAAGATAAGCAAAGCAAGTTTATGACATTTTTGGATATATTGGTTGATCTAATGCTTCTATGCGATTCTGGTTATGATCCGATTATATTCAACTTGATCAAAATGCTACCTTTCGAGGAAGTTGAAACTTTTAATTCAACTAATATCCTTAGATCATTAGAACCAAATTTCGAGTCACCTCAACCACTTCAAAAGGAGGTATCGATAAGATACCTAACTAATCCATCTAGTTCAAAATGATCATAAAAATGGATTCAGGTGTTTCGACTGTGTCGAAAGGTTATATAAAAAGGAGCTTCAATTGCCATAACCGTTTGAAAAGTGGACATAAGGGAATCGAAAGGTTTTAACTATCTCCTATCTGATCGAAAGGTTGTTTTGAAGGGATCACTTACACTTTAAACTTTGCTTTGGATTGTTGACAAGTTTTCTTGTTAACATTTTAGCGCTAGAAGGAGGGCTAGAACCTCCGTCCTTGTTGAGTTACCAACTTCATTTTCCTCTAACTCTATTCCATTCCCATCTTACCTTAAACCTAACACCACCATGTTTAGCAAAAATAAAAAGTCTGGACAGGGATATTAGAGCCACATCTAATTGGATTTTTCCATTGAACAATTAAAGATTATAAACTACATGAAGAGAAATTGTTGAGATTGGAAGCTTTAAGGATTATAAAGAAAAAGAGAGCTGAATCTTATGACCCAGACAAGTGGAGTTTAAACCCCCTTTCATATTGGCCCCACACCTATCTTTGCCTTAGAGGGAACAAAAGATAAGAGTGATAACTTGTTTGACCAAATGAAGAAGACAACTCAAATTTATACCATAGGCACTATCTTTGAAGAGGGGATGATGACTGATTACAACACCTTTGTACGAAAATGGCATCGAGCAACAAGTAGGACGTTGCCTACATATGAGCTTCAAAAGGTTAAAAAAGAAAATTGGTCATTGCGGGTGAAGCTTCAGAATCAAGCAATAAAAAGCCTAGAAACCATCCTCAAAACACAAGCTTCTAGTCGAGACTCTCTGTGGAATGCAATTTGACTACATCAATTGAGAATGTTTATTTGCTAACCAAGGAGGAGCTTGACTATTGGCCATCCCAGAAGAAAAAACCTAAACATGAAAGGAATCAGGGAGGATCCTATTGCCACTATCACATGATGAATGGGCATCAGACAAATTAATGTAAGGCACTTGAAGAAATGGTGATCAATTTTTTCAGATAAGGCAAAATCAATAGATTTGTAAAGAGATCCTAGTTGAATTCAATAAAGCGCCACTTTTCTAAGAAAAATCTGCATGGTCGAAAGTAAAATTCTCTTTAAACTTAGAAATTACCTTAAATGGTCAAAGCCTTTGTCCATGCCGAGTTGGCCAGGTCAAAGCACCTCCTGGAAGGAGGTTAGAGTAAGTCTTTATCCGCGCCACGCTATCGCCAGGTTAAAGTATCGACAAACCCTTAATTACACCATGCTATGGCTAGGTCAAGGCACCTCTTGGAGGGAGGTAGAGTAAGCCTTTATTCGCGCTACACTATGGCCATGTTAAAGCATCAACAAGTCCTTGATTGCGCCAACCTATGGCCAGATCAAGGCACTCTTGGAAGGAGGACCGAGTAAGCCCTTGGTCTCGCCATGCTATGGCCTAGCCAAGGCAACGAACAAGCCTTTAGTCCTTCCTATAAAGGCCTGGCTGGAGCACCTCCTGGTGGGAGGTTGGGTAAGTCCTTGGGTCCTTCTTGCGAATAAGCTAACCAAGCGCACCAGAAAACAACGGACTAAGACATCCTAGCCTGGAGAAGCGGCATGTCAAACATCGACAACATAAAAGGCCTAAAGAGTAGCGCATGTCAAAAGCATCAACACCCAAAGAGTGGTGCAGAATAGAAGGCTTAAATAAGAATCTACAGCCTTCGACTGGTTCCCAAAAGAGAATTTGAAAACTTTACTTATTAATACCCGAATATGAGTTTCTGGCCTTTTACTATTAATCTCCAGTCTTCTTGGTACCCGAATCCGGGTTTCGGGACTCTTACTATTAATTTTGGGCTTTATTCATTAATACACGAATCTGGGCACTGGACTCTTATTATGGAGACCTATATCATGGATTTCTGGATATCATTCACTAATAACCGAATCTGGGTTTCAAGACTTTTAACTTTTGAATTACACTTATTAAAACGAGAATCTGGGTTTTGGATATTCTATTATAATGATTCCTCGTCTTCTATGATATTTCTAGATAATGATTTCTGAACTTTTTTTAAACGATTATTGTCGGCTTTTTATTAGTTATTTCCAGAAGAGGAATTTATAAACTTCTATAATTGAAACCAGAATTGGATTTCTGGTTATCTATGATTAGATTGTTGGTATTCTGTCAATATAATTAGAGTCGGGTTCCTGGCTCTCTCTCGTCATTACCAAAATTGGGTTTCAAGACATTCAATCTTATCTAATTATGAAATTGCTTCTCACTTATTATCGTTATTTCACATAATGATCTGGGATCTTTTGAATTCCTAATACTATAACTAATGATGTGGACAAACCACTGAACATATTCTTATATGGATTTCAAGTTAACGATAAGAAATATTATTCCTTGTACTTTTCAAGAAAATGAGATCAGCAAGAAAGATTGAATGGGCCAGCAAATACGAAAACCATAGTCCAAGTAATTAGAAAGTAGATTAAGAAACAACATTTTAAGAAAAGACTACAAACGAGGTGACATTTAGATAATTTAGAAAATTATTTACAAGTATGCAGCACAAATGTATATTTCACAAATCCTGAATAGCCTTGTCTTGATTTTCAGCAATTAAAGGATCAACGATATCTCAAATTTCTATACAAAGAATCTCATTAAGTTCTTTTCCTTTTTCTTTATATTATCGACATCATTAATGGATTCAATACGAGCCTTTAAAGCACGGTTGAAAGCTTTGTTAGCACCTTTAAGGGTTTTGTTTTGTCTCTCTAAATTAGCGATATGATTTTGAAGAAGATACCTTTTCACGTTTAAGTCTTTGAATCTTGGCTGCATATTCATTGATGCATTGCGAATATCTCACCCTCTACTGGTCATCAAAATGTCTCATCATTTTGAATTTGACCTTCCTACACCTTTCTCCCACTACCTTCTCATCTAAACTAGAAGGAGGGTTAGTTGTAGTAGGAAAATTTTGAATTGCAAGAGATGAAAACCTTGTTGATTTACGACAAATAAGGTGATTGGAGACGTTGGTAAATCGATATTTGGAAAGTTGTATCCTATGATGAATTCCAATGATTTGCATTGAGCTTGGCAGTCTTTTAACTTAATCTCCAAATCGCTTATATACTGAAGAAGCTCAGACGTCTTATGATCAAAATCAATCGAAGGATTCGATTTACTTTAGCGCTTCAATATGGAAATTGTTTCATTCTTATTCTTAATGTCCATTTCAAGATTGGCAATCCGGTCATTGAGGTTTCTAAAAGTTGTCTTTTGAAGAAAATATCTCATGTGCCATTCCAATGCTTCTGTATTGCCTTGAAAATGAGTAGACAGAGGATCCATAAGTAAACGCCTCTTTTCAACATCTGCAATCAAACTATCTCTGATGCTTGTGAAGCGAGATAAGGAATCCAATGAGAGTGGTACGATAGCTAACTATGAGTCCTATTTAAACAAAAAACAAAGTTAAGACTTAAATTACCAATCTCTTTTATTACGATAATAAAGATTACAACTCCAGAAGAAATAAAATAAAAAGTACAATCTTATTGTTATAATCAAATACTTGTTTTATTACACTAAAGTTGAGAAACATCATTTTTGACTTTGTTCATAGTATTAGATGAAAGAATAACCGTCGATTTGAAAGGGGAAATAAATACCTCCATGATAATAACCGGAGAATATTTGCTATAGTCCTGTTCCCAACAGGAGCACTATCACGATCGCATATATATTAGTTTGGTATGATATGTTCGAATTTCCTTAAGAAGCCTTTCCTTTTCTTCCTCAAGAAAATCGAAACGAAGGCGGGGATGTTGCATATAAAGCTTCTGAAGATCTCTAAGAAAGCAATATCTTGCCAATTTTTGAGGATTTTAAAAGCGATGCATTTTCTAAATAGTCTCTTCTTAATTTGACATATTTGCTTAAATAATCTCTATTAATAGAACTGCTTGAGAGACGTGCATTCTGTAATAACGTAACAAAATATAACTAAGTATAAAAGAAAACTAATATAGGAAATCCATGCTACGTAATTACAATTGTTCATCCAGTTCATACAAAACTGATTTTTTGAATGACTCGGAAACAAGTTTATCCTTATAATATTTGAGTTTTCTAGAGGCAACTCATGCGGAATTGATTTGACCCGCGGTAAATTTCAACAAGGCCCTGGATGCCAAATCCAAATTCATTTAAATGCCTTCTATGAGGACGCCTGAGTAGAACCCCAATAAAATCACCCAAATATGAAAATTCTACGATAGGATGTCTGCAATTAGCTTTGTGAGGAAATCTACTAGAATGTCCCTTTCTTCAGTCAACATCAAAAAGAGTGTTACTAATTCTCGGTTCTCTTCCAAAAGCTTGTCATTTTAGGAACTGGAAATAGTAGTTTTGATGACAACAACCATTGTAACTTATATACTAAGACTATTATCTTGATATGTGTGAATATTATTATGCAGGATATATATACGGCAGGTACTGATTATTGAAGACTGTACAATTTTAAGATCAAGAATGAAGAAACCAAGTTTGAAGATTCATGATTTTCAAGATATGTGTCTAGTTTTTTGTTAAAACTTCGTAATAGCATGGAAATCTTCATTCTGAATTTCATTTGGGATGGAACCCGTTTCGACCTTCTTAGTGGCTTACAAACCCATGACAAGTAGCTTACAAACCTACGACAAGTGGCTTACAAACCCACGAACATCCGGGTTTTGTACAAGTTCTCGAGTCCTGATGTGATGAGATATTCTACAGGATGAAGCTTGCAAAACTACTTCAAAATGGTTTTTCAAAATGATTTTCAAAACTGCTTTTCAAAATATTTTAGCCTTATAATTATCTTTTCAAATGTTTTTTCAAAAAAATGTTTTAGCCTTAAAATATTATTTGGTTTTGTTTCAAAATAAACTCTTGTTTTAAATTCAATTTCTAAAACAAATTTTACTTTGTTTTTTACATAGGGAAGTCGACATCATGGGATGCCCCATGTCAACATGGTGGCCGTTGAATTCAAAAGTTTCAATTTTCAAAAGAAGTGTCCATTCGTTTAAATCTCTTCACGAATGGTTATGACCATTGGTTCTTTATAAACAGGCTTCATAAACGAACCTTTTAATCATCTATTTTCATATTTTCTTTACTTCTTCTTCTCCACCAATCCATATTCTATAATTTTCATATTTTTAAGATTGTGTCGAAATTCTGCCAAATTCTCAAGTGAATCAAATTAGAATCTAATTCTTTTTTGGTTCTTTGCCATCTCTTGCAGATCAAAGTGCTATTCAGAGTTATAGGATCAATTTGTAATCAAAAGTTCACCGAGTCTCTCTATAAGGTGTGGTTGTGCCTGAAAATCAATTAGGAAATCTTATGGCTCGTAAATCAAGAAATTTTGCCCCAAACTCGTGAGACAGGAGGGTACTCAAGGCCTTTAGAATTTGAGGAATGAAATCTCGACATTGGTATAGTAAAAATCTGCATGAGGTGGTTTGCCTTGGTACTGGACTGGATGTAGGGTAACTCCGAACCGGTATAAAATCCGGTGTGTTCTTTCCCTTTACTGCTTTTTATTTACTTTCTGCATCTATGTTTGATTCTGTGATTGTTCTATGATTAATTTTTGCATTTGTTTATATAATAACTTTAAATTAGTCCATATAAGTCTTAGGATCCATTAAACACTATTCTTCCCCCCCTCTAGTGTTAAATTAGCCTTAAGATCCTTAATCCACACTCCCTTTCAATTGGTATTAGAGCATAGGTTTACATGGTTTTCGTAATTTGAAGCTTGAAAAGTTAAAAATGGCATTTTAAGGAAATTTTGTTAATACTAGTTTGAATTTATGCATTTCATCAAAGTATCATAAGTCTGCATATTGTTTTTATGAAAAATTAAGTTATCTACCGAATTGGCTTGTTATGCAGGAACAGACATGTTACATGGCTTTTGAAGAATCAACAACCAATGGACAAACTGTGCAAATTGAGAAAGATAAATGTATAGTCGATAATGGCTGCTCAGGCCATATGACCGAAAATCCTAAGATACTCAATGACATTATATATCAAGATGATGGATTAGTAAACTTTGGAGATAACTCAAAAGGATATGTGGTTGGCATTAGCAATGTCGGGTAATTCTAAAATTCCTCTTATTTTTGATATTTTGCTAGTTAGGAATTTAAAACATAATTTGCTTAGTATAAGTCAACTATGTAGTAAAGGATTTAAAATTAAATTTGGAAAAGACAAGTGTCACATCGAAGGTAATAATTCAAATATTATCTTTGAAGGAACTAGAAAGAAAAACATTTATATTCTCAGTATGAAAGTTTCAAATGATAACTTATGTCTTTTGGCCAACATAAGTGACCCTTGGATTTGGCATAAAAGATTTGGTCATTTAAATTTCAAACTGTTATCTTGGTTATCAAAACTTGACTTAGTTAGAGGTCATCCCAAGTTAAACTTTAAAGTAGATAGTATATGCGATGATTGCCAATTAGAAAACTTAAGAAAAGTTCATTTAAATTAAAAGATATTATTTCTACTTCTAAACCTCTAGAATTGCTTCATTTAGATTTATTTGGTCCATCTCAAGTTCAATCAATTAATCACTATAAATATGTTTTTGTAATTGTAGATGATTATTCTAGATATATTTGGATCATTCTTCTTAAACTTAGAAGTGATGCATTTGAATTATTTAAAAAATTTACCAGAAGAATTCAAAATCAACTTTCTTTAAAAATAAAAACTATTTGTAGTGATCATGATGGAGAATTTGAAAATGAAAATTTTGAGATTTTCTGTAATCAAAAAGGAATTATTCATAATTTCTCTTTTCTAAGAACTCCACAACAAAATGGAGTGGTAGAACATAAAAATATAACGATTCAAGAGTGTGCTAGAACAATGCTTTCTGATAGTAACTTACCTAACAACTTTTAGGCTGAAGTAGTCGCTACAGCGTGTTATATATTAAATAGGATTTTAATTAGACCATTAAATAATAAAATACCATATGAATTACTTTACAATAAGAAACCCATAGTAGCTTATTTTAAAATTTTTGGTAGTAAGTGTTTTATTCTTAATACAAAAGATAATTCAAATAATTTAAATTTGAACCTAAATTCGACAAAGGTATCTTTATTGGATATTCTAATAGAAGTAAAGCATTTGGAGTTTATAATTTAAGAACTAACACTATTTAAGAAATAATGCATGTACTTTTGATGAAATTTTTAAAGATATTGTTCAAATAAAAGATAAAGAAGAATTTACAACTTTAAATAATGAACCTAATGAAACTAATTGTGAAATCATTCAACCTAATAAAAGAATTAGGTTATTAAAAGATCATCTAGTAGAAAATGTACTAGGAAATATTGAATCTATAGTTAAAACAAGAAATAAACTAAAGATTATGATTAATGTAGCTTTTATATCAACTATTGAACTTAAAAACCAAAGGAAGCTTCATCTGATGATTCATGGATTCTTGCTATGCAAGAAGAATTGAATCAGTTCACCAGAAATGATGTTTGGGAACTTGTTCCTAGACCTGAAGATAAAATTATAATTAGAACAAAATGGGTTTATAAAAATAAAATGAATTAATTTTGTGAGGTCGTGAGAAATAAAGCTCGTTTAGTCGCGCAAGTACATTGCCAAGAAGAAGGAATTGATTATGACGAAATATTTGCACCCGTAGCAAGACCAAAAACTATCAAGATTCTACTTGCTTTCGCAAACTACAATAATTTTAAGTTATATCAAATGGATGTTAAAAGTGCTTTTCTAAATGATTTTGTGAAAGAAGATGTTTATGTTGAACAACCTCCACTTTTTGAAGATAATAAATTTTCAAATCATGTATATAAATTAAAGAAAGCTTTATATGGTCTGAAACAAGCTCCTAAAGCCTGGTATGAAAGACTAAAATCTTATTTACTACAATCTGGTTTTGAAATTGGTAAAATAGATACAACTCTTTTTATTAAAAGAAAAAAAATGATATTCAACTAGTACAAACATATGTAGATGATATAATGTTTGGATCAACTAATAACATAATGAATAAAGAATTTTCAGGTATACTGACTAAAGAATTTGAAATGAGTCATATGGGAGAACTAAGTTTCTTCTTAGGACTTCAAATCAAATAATTCGATAAAGGAATTTTCTTAGTCAAGAAAAATATGCTAAGGATTTAATTAATAAATTTGGATTGACCACTTCTGGTGGGAAATCAACTCCAGTGACAACTAATGTAGCTTTAAGTAAAGAAGATAAATCAAAAGATGTTGATCAAAAATTGTATAGGGGAATGATTCGTTCGCTGCTTTATATAACAGCAAGTCTTCCTAACATCATGCATAGTGTTTGTCTCTGTGCAAAATACCAATCTCAACGTAAGGAAACTCACTTAAAAGTTGTTAAAAGAATTTTAAGATATGTAAACATACTTTAGATTATGGTTTATTTTAACCTAAAAACGATATATTTGACTTAATTTCATATTGTGATGCTGATTACGCTGGTTGTAAATCGGACCAAAAAAGTACAAGTGGAACTTATCACTTTCTAGGATATTCTCTGGTTTCCTAGTTTAGTAAGAAGCAAAATACCGTATCCTTGTCAACAACTGAAGTAGAATATATATATCTGCTACTTTGGCTTGTTCTTAAGTTTTATATATGCAACAAACTTTAAAAAAAAATGGATTAACTATAACTAAATGACCAATTTATTGTAATAATACTAGTGCGATAAATTTATCCAAGAATCTAACTCATCATGCTAGAACAAAACATATTGATATTAGACATCATTTTCTTAGAGATAATGTAAGTAAAGAAGTCGTAACTCTTGAATATATTAATGTTGAACAACAAATTGCTGATATATAAATCAAACAATTAAATGAACAAAACTTTACAAAGTTTTAAAGAGAACTAGGTATATATTCATCAAATGAAATATAAACTATAAATACTACAAGTGTAGTTAATAACTAATATAAATAAAAATTTCTCAAAAATTACACGAAGCATATTGACATGACCCATCCCCCTATGTCGACATATTAGCCGTGATTTTCAAATTTAAATTTCCCTCTAAAATTAGTTATTAAATTATATTTTTATATATTTCGACTTTTACTCCTTTTCTCTGTTCTGTTCTCTGTAACAAACTTGTAAAATGGTAAATTAATGGCTTCCTCTTCTAAAAATGAACCTTCTTCACCCACTTCTCCATATTCTAGTTCTTTTCAACTATCCACGCATTTACAAGTCACCAAATTGCAAGAGAAGATGAAAGATTTTCTTCAAATGATGACAGAGATTCAAGTTAGTCAATTGCGAATGGAAAGAGAACAAGATAGGCTGTAATGACCCATAAATTTCGATAATTAAATTGGTTAATTTGATAAGGCTTTTGTAATTAAATTTAGAAAGAAATAAATAAAACTTTATAATTTAAAATGAAGCAAACGTTAGAAATGTAATGTAGCAATGGTAGTTAAAATTAATTATGGACAATTGGAGTGAAATCATAATTACGAAATGGTGTAAATTGTTGCACTTGGTTATAGAAATTGAATATAAGTAAATAAGGGTAAGTGTTGTATAAATAAATGAATTTGTATAATTTATGGTAATTGGATGAACTCGGTATTATGTAAGTAATTATAATAATTAGTTGAATATATAATAAACTTAAGGGCTGATTTAAAGATTATGATAGTAATCATTACAAATTACCTATTTAATTTATCAATGAAATTTGTTGGGAATCAATTTCATTTAAATGAAAGTAAATGTTCATTAATATGAGAGAGGACAGTAATTGTAAGGTGTGAATGTGATAAAATAAAGGGAAATGTATATTTTGTTCATATATAAATTAAAGGAACGAAACCAAGTTGGATAAATTACTTGAGATGTTAATTATAAAAAAATGTATATGTCACGACCCGTCTTCACTAACCAAAAAGACGTATCATGAATTAAGAAAGAAAGAGATAGAAAGAGAAAGAAAGAGAAGAAAGAAGAAACAACAACAGAATCTCAACAACGGAACGAATAATTTATATTAATAACAAAAGTATTACATAGATATACAACAACTATCAAAATTACACAGATTATACATCTCATACTAGACAGTTATAAACACCTGTCTAGTTATTACAACACAGTACAAAACAACTCAAACAAATGACTCAGAGATACCAACACAGCGGATTACTAGACAACCATAACGCAAAAGCCTCCCGCTCTATCGCTCCTCCATAATTCGTCAAAGCAAACCTGAATCCCTTGGCTACTCATAAAAATTTGAGTATCCAAGAGTTTAAGAAAAATAGAAATAAACTCCGGGTCAGACATGGGTCTGGTGTGAGCATAGGTTAAAGTTGCTTAACTTTCAAAACTTTTTGAAAAGAAAGGTATCACGTAAGACTTCCCACAAATAAATATGGAAAAGTTTTTACCTTACGCTAACCAAAACATTTGATAGGAAATCCGATGATATTATAATAGTGTCTAGGGTTTTCAAGTAAATATGAAATAGCCAAAATTGTTACATTTATTACATTCCAGCTACTAACCACAAGAGTGGGTAATACAATCCAAACCGCTGGCACTTATTGGATTTTGGATTCCATACAATGGCCGGGCTACTGGGGTACCGCCCGTCACAGTACGTGGCCTATATCACCGTACCGAGGAGTACCCCCGCTCCCCTACAACACAAGGCCGGAACCATCCCTTACTGGACAGTCCCGAACAAGATAACCCCAGCAGTTGTCGCGAATCAACCGCCCACACAGCCGAATAAACGGGACTTCTAGAAAGGGGAAAATGTCGTCCAACTTGGGCATGACCCACTTAGCCTTGTTGAACCTCCCCTGTAGCCATTCCTGGTTGATGAGGCTTGAGGCTATGACTACCTTTAGAGAACACATATCTTAGAATGCTCATCGTCCACCTGACGATGTTCTGAAAGCATTCAATCCATACAACTTCATTCCGGGTTCGAACGAAACCGAAGGCATTATCTCGTTACACTCATTTTGGAATCACCCTCAGAGTTAACGCTGGTAACCCTTGCACTCTAAATCTTCATCTTCACTTGAGGTTCACTACCTATCATTAATTTGGATTGATGTGGTTTTCGGATATCCAAATCTGGAAACCCGATCCTGATTTAATCGAAATCCAAAGTGTGTCTTTTAGGTCCAAGTTGTTTTAAGTTTAAAACAATTCAATTTAATTATCTATATACACACAGGTAGATAATTCACATCATCACAATAGATAATCATCACCATAGATAATCCATATTATCATTATCAGAAGATAATCCAAATCATCATCACAATGCAAGCAATGCATCCATATCACACAACATTACTAATCTCATATCTGAGAGTCAAACCATTCAAGGAGATCTATATCATCCATATATAAACAAGGATTAATAATCACGCCATATATAATTAATTTAAAATGAATTAAATTAATTACATCTTCTCTAATTAATTTAAAGTAAATTAAATTAATTACCTCAATCTATAAATCCTACTTATATAACCATTGATTACAAACCAATCAATTAATTAATTAACCACTAATAAATCCCCTTAATTTATTATCCTTGATTAATCATCCTTTAATTACATTCAAGTAATTAATCTCACAAATTAATTATTCTTAATCAAATACAGTAATTAACCTTTAATTACTTCATTAGTTAATTAATTATAATTAATTACATTAATGCTTAATTAATTTCATTAATTAATTACTTTAATCACTTATCATTGATTAATTAATCTCAATTAATTAATCTTAATCACATCATTAATTATATTAATTAATGATTCCTAATTACATTTAAATTAGTTAACTTCATTAAATAATTAACCCTAAATTATTAATCACCTTTGATTAACTAACTTCAGCAATTAATTATTCTTAATTACTTCATTGAGTAAATCGATTACCCCTAAATTAGTTATATTTAAAATTAATTATATAAATTAATCATTCTTGATCAATTTGATTAGTAATTAATTACCCTTAGTTAATTACCTTACTTAATTATTTTTCAAATGACTTAATCAATCAATGCTTAAATTAATTACACCAAGTAATTAAATATTAATTACTTTCACAAAGTAATTATCTTCCATAATAATTACACAAACAATTAACCTCAAATTCTTTCATACTTCAATAAGATACATTCAGTAGTTACTCATCTTAATTACTTCTCTAAGTAATTATCTTCCATTAATCACTTATCAACCCATCAATGATTATTATAAATTAATTAATTAATTTAAATTAATCAAATTAATTAATTAATTACAATGAGTAATTAATAACTTTAATTACTTCCACAAAGTAATCATACTTAACCAAATTCCATAATGATTATTTAATTTAATTAATCTAATTAATTATCAAAATTAATTACTTTAATTAATTAATAAATAGACCCTAAGTTAATGACCTTCATTGCTTATCAAAAATTCCCTTAATTACCTTACTTAAGTAATTAATTTAAATTAATCATTATTAGTCATAAGTTTATTAACCTTTAATAATCATTTAATTAGTCACTAATTGTTTAATTAATTAACTTAATTAATCTTATCCTCTTGATAAATTAATTTTTAAATCATTAATTAAAATCATAACTTATTTAGTTAATGATCTTATTTCCAAATTAATTAATCTTAATTATTTAACTCAACCTTATTTAATTAATTCAAAATCCTTAATTAATTAATTAATTAATTATCCATCTAATTACCTTATTAATTTAGTAAGTCAAAATCATTTAAATCTTTGATTTATTTAAAATAAAACATTTCTTATTAATGATTACATTATCATTAACAAAGCAATATTCAAACAACTTACTTTAAAATTTGTTTCCAATTTTCATTTTAAATTTTAAATTTAAAATGAACTCAAAACTGAACTATATCAAAGTTTTAGAAACATTTTAAAACCTTTTTAAAACTTATGCTAAATAATTTCTTATTTTACAAAGAAGTTTAAAGGAAATTTAAACCCATATTTATTTTAAGATACAAATCATATTTAAATATGTTTTCAACATCCAAGTTATTTAAACATTTCAAATTTTAAAAACTTTCTTTATTTTCAAAACATTGATTCAAATTGGATTTTGATTTCTGACTTAAACTTATGTTTAAATCTTCTATTTTAATTTAAAGCTTTATCTTTAATTTCAGATTATTTAAACCCTTTTAAAGTTGTTTAAATATTTTAATTTAAAAAGTTTAAATTAAATTTTCAAACCTGGATTCAAACTCAGTTTGAAATCCATATTTTAAATCTAAGTTTTAAATTCTGTTTAAAACCTTGTTCCAGATTTTTTTTAAACTAATTTTGATTTGAAAACATACAGGTTTTTCCCAGAAACCTGTAACCAATTTAATACCCGAGCTCCCCTACTATTACTTCGAGTTCCACCTGAACTGTCTTCGAGCAAAAACTCGAATTACCCGAGTGTGACTCGAGCCCAAATTCTTGCAAAATCCCAAACAATCACCAAGCACCATTCTTCGCCGTGCACATGCACGGTGGTTATGGCCTCCTTCAGCCACCGCCAAGGCATCGAGCAAGTCGACGCTCATCACCGAAACACATCGCGATCCTCCAAAAATCATCATCTACTCGAAATCAGATTTGAGTTTCCCAAACCCAAAACCTGAAATATACTAGAACAAGTATCACCTCAAAATCCCAAAACCTGAAACTACGACACAACCTAGAATCCGATCACCGTGACGGCTACAACTCCAGCCACGAGTACGTCGATGCTCCATCTACTATCCCCTGGAATTCCAAAGCACTCAATCCACTACAACCACCATGCGGATCAAATCACTGCCTGCCCCAAAAACTAGGTGTAGGAATCAATTTGAACAATCATCTTCACCATGGTGAACTTCCACCACCACCACCAATTTTCTCATCATCGCTGACCACTAATCCATCACCAGAAAAAAAACCAACCTTCCAAAACCCCGAGATCATCTGAATTTCCCCCATTTACAATTTCCAGTAAAAACAGCAATGCCCTCAAAACCAAATACTAAAAATTGTAATTTTTATTTCAAAAATCAAATTTAAGTTTTAGCATTTGATTCAGATTCCTGAATTACAAAATTAACATGTTTGAATTTTGTTCAAAGACTCAAGTTTCCTGTTAATTTTATTTCCAGAGCAAATTCCAAATTTAATTTAATCTAAACAAATTTTAAACTTTAATCTATGATGAAACAAAACTTTTTTATTTAGCCTAAATCCTAACATAACTTGTTTAAGAGAAAATGGATTTTTATTAAAATCTTTACTTCTGAAATTAAGTACAGGAAAGAGCAGATATAAAGCACATACATTCAAACATTTATATGCATATATACAGCAATGCATTTAAAATCATATACACAAGCATACTAATCAACACGCAACCAGATAAACATACACAAACATACTTATTTAAGCAACAAATTTATACTTAAATTTTAAAAAGTGTTACTCGCCTGGGAATAGCATGAAACAGAGCACAAATTTTTGAAAAGTTTTTGATAAAACTTGAGTGTTTGCTGTTGTTTTAGACTGGCATGCAGGCTAAAGAAACTTGAACTTGTTTCAGATCTCAGGTTGACGAAATTACAGGTTAAAAATGCTTTACAGGTTGGTTTGAAATCTTGTTACAGGCCTAGTATGCTTGATTCCAAGTTTAAAGAAATGCAGAGGCTTTTCATTTTGCTTTTGAAAGGAATTACAAGTTTAAAGAATGCAGGCCTTTCATTTTTATTTTTAAGGAAGAGTTTCAGATTGGATTTTAAAAATGAATTATAAGATATTGATTTTGGTTTTTGAGGGTTTTGGAAACAAATTTGTTTCAGCTGAATCAAATCTTTTTAACTTTGAAAAAAATTGAAGATTAGAAAAGAAGAAGATTGAAGAAAACATGTTTTTATAAGTGTAATTGATTTATTTAAAAATTAAACGAAAATTAAAAATAAAAGACACTTGTAAAAAAACAACATATGTTACGTTATTCTCTTAACTTAAGTACACTTGTCATTATACCACTTAGTTTAATAACATGTGTCTTGAGAATTATTTTATTTGTTTTTTATTTATTTATTTTAAAAGTAAATGAAATCCTCTTTCTTTATTTATTAAATACATATATATAAATTATTTTCATAAATAAATGTATATGCATTCCTTTTTAAAGAAAATGAAATAAAACAATTTATATAAAAATGAAAGCTTACTTACAAGATTTATATATGATTATTCATTTGAATTTCAAAATTAATTCAAATTCAAATGTTATTCATACATTTAAAAATTCCATTTAAAACTAATTTATATTAACATATTTAATTTAACAATAGTAACATTGTCTTTTAAAATCTATTTATATTAATACATTTATTAATTTAAATAATTTATAAAAGAAATCATAAATTACTTATCTTATTTATCTTAATTAAATGAATTGATGTTTAATATATAAATGGTATTTTATATTTCCAAACTATATTTACTAAGCTATATTTAAAAAGGAAATAAAATAAACTTTACCTTATTAGAATTTAATCTAAGCATTTAAAATATATTAAACAATTTAAAACAATTTCTTTAAGTACCTTAAAACCAAATAGTTATTTATTAAATAGTTTGAATGGTTATTTATTAAATAAAATAATAATTTCCAAATTATCAAAATGATTATTAGAATTTAAAAACAAGATTTTATTTGTTTATTAATCTAAAAATTAAAACTTATCTATCTACAATATATATATATATATATATATATATATATATATATATACATTATAAATAGAATGCAATTTATTAGCGTTTAAAAGAAAAAATTCACCAATTAAACATTTATTTAATTGGATTATTAACAAAATTTATCAAATCAATTTAATTTTAAATACAGATTATTAAATTGATATGGCCAAAATTTCCGGGATATCACAGTATATATTGACAAATTCAATATAATTGAATTTAATAAGAAAAGATGGAAATTTGATTATATTGATGTAATGAAAGACAAAAAAATATCAACTAGGTTTATGGAGTAATAAAAGAAAAGAAAAAAAGATTGAAATTGAATCAAGATAATTTATTGGAATTAATTATAATTAACTGAATTGATTGAAATTGTAATTTAACATTTTAATTGGTGGAAAATCCAATATTAAATTGATATAGAAATTTATTATAAAGGATTATAGAACACTAAAGTAATCCAAAATGATAAAAATTACAAATTATAGAATTTGAATGGAAAAGTGGCTTTATTTATTTAATATTAATATATCTAATTAACTGGAAATTAGCTATTTTGGGCACTAACTCAAACTTCAATGAAACCAGTTTCATCGGATCCGTAACGGTGAATTGTTATAGGGTTTTATGTTTCGTAGCGATCGGACTTGTCGTTTGATCGTACAGACTTGAAACGCCTAGAAATTAATTAAAATCAATTTCAAATAACTTGATTTTAGAATAACTTCTTCACACGATGGAATTAGGACTTGAAACTTGTTCCATTGATTTTAAAATATTCAAAAACATCTATTTTGATATATGGGTTGATCCATTTTCGTTCCGAAGTCGAAATGGGTTTTTGGGCCAGTATCGTTCAATTATCCAAATCAATCGTATCCATTCCTCTACATTCAGCTCTACTTATATATATCCGGTTATAAACCCCAGCAGCCTTTCGACTTCTCATTTCTGACTGTACATACAAAAACTTCTGTTGCTCCTATTCCTCAATGGCTGAAAATCCTAATCTTCCCAATCCAATTTCAATTCAAATACAACTTAAGGAATCAAACTCCATAAACTATATCGAATTATATGTGAATTTAAAGCTCTCGATGAATGCAAGTCAAATATATGATTTGTTTTTCAATCTCAGTTTCGGTGTGGCTGGAAATCCATGAACTGTTCACGGCCGTTCATCGCGTGTCGACCAAACTTGTCCGAACTTCGAATCAATTCATGGGTATTGTAGAGTGGACCGAGGGGACTTCATCTATGTGGTTTATGCGTCGAATCATCGTCTGGATTTGGTGATAAAATTCGATTAGGGTTTGAATATGGTGGCAGCCAGAAGTGGATTTAGGTGATCGGATTGGGGAGCTCTGGTGCGGCATGGCGAGGCAACCACGATGGTGATGGTCGGCGTCGATGCAGTGGTCGGAGATGCATGGTATCGGTGGTCATAGGTCGGTCAAAGTCATGGTTTTGGATTCGATTTCGTTTGTTTTCGGTGCTAGGGTTTCGTGTGCCTAAAGCGTACAGACAAGGTGATGACGTGTAACGTTTTTTTTAATTTATATTAAACTTCAAATTGTTCTAACGTGTATAACTTTCACATGTGAGGTCCAATTCATGGGAGGTTTGATCCGTTGTGATCGTATCGAAATCCCGGACGTTTTGACGCTGGTTTTTACAAATTCTGAGGCTGCTTAAATTTTGGGTTTAAATTGAATTTAAATTCAAAAGGTGAGTGTTTTATCCCACTCACAACTTCTAAAATTTCTTATGTTTGTTAAATTAATTTATGATGTGATTAGAAATTTATTTATGACTGTTTCGCATATTTTCAATCATCATCTCAGTTTATTTGAATTTATTTGGATTAAATAGTTATTTAATTTATTATTGAATATAAACTGCCAGTAAATACCTGCTATTTATTATCTATTCTATATTGATGTTATTGATTGAATTGGATGATGATTGTGATAAATGTTTGATGATTGATATTGGATGGATGGATGTTGTATTCATATTGTTATAAACTGCAAGTTGTTATGGATTTTTATTTCATTCGGGATTGCGGTTTGAAATGATATATAACCGTATTTACATTCTAAATCACGGATTGAAATGATAAATATCCATATCACTTGACCATAGGATAGAAAATTATATACAGACACTATGGTCTGTATATAAAAATATTTGAAATGATTTCTTTGGTTTTGTAAAGAAATATATGGTTTTAGATAAAAATTGATTTTTGATATTATATAAATGTTATTTTATCCTTGATTTTAAGCTATGTATAATTTGTTTTAATATAGAATAAGCTTAATAATAAGTTTGATTTTATTGAAGAAAATATGGTTAAGTAAATTATATTTCAATATAGAGTTTATAATAATTTAAATAAATTAAGGTTGGTAGATAATTTGAGATTTATTTGAAATTGAATTTATTTAAAAATTAAACTCAGATAAGTTTGATGTGAAATTTACTAAATTTGAAATTTTAGAAAGTATGATTTTCATAACTTGATTTTGGTCTAAGATGAATTAAACGAATGTTTTAAGTATAAATAAATTGAAGGAAATATTTAGTTATTTGTAATTTGAGTTTTATTTAAATGATAATGGTTTTATTATGTAAAATATTTCAAAACTAAGTAATAGAAAATTGAATTGTTGAATCGTAATTACCAAACTTAGTTTTGAAATTATTTAATACTTAAAGTTTTAAATATATTGTATTTGAAATGGTTTATTCTGTGGATCAAATCTGTTTTGGAAACGATAAAATTTGGAATAGTTTATTGGAAATTGAATCATATTGAAATTTATGATTTGGGATTTGGTTAAAATTAAAATTTAGAAATTCGAGGTGTTTTGGAATTGATTTGTGAAATTGAAGAAACTAGTTTATTATATAAAGTAATTTAATATTTAAACCATTTAAGTGGTGGAAGTTATGTTTCAAAGTTACGAGTTTTAAAGTAATATGATTTGAAAGTGTTATATTTCAAATGTTTTGATTTTGAAGTGTTATAACGTTGAAAGTGCGATGATTTTGGAAAAGGATATATTTGAAATAAACATGATATTAAATTGATTTGGTTTTTGAAGTGGAAATGATATCATATTGATTTGGTTTTTGAAATGGAAATGATATCATATTTATATGGTTTTGAAATGGATATTATATTCTATTTTGAAGTATAAGTTATTTTGAAATGACCGCGGTGTTATAATAACGTTTGGTTGTTAAAGAGACCGGGACCGGAAGTTGTCATACTCTCTGCCAACTCCGAAAACCACTTTAACAACCGTGTACGCGGTGGAGATTCCAGAATGAAGTAGGATGGCGGCGGCGTTCCTTTGAGGTATATACGTGGACTCGACTCCCATGAGTTGGCATAAGGTGGTTAAAAAAGGAGCGATTCCAGGCCAATGAGGTAGCTCCTCTTATCGAACACACTCCTTCGATACCATTCTATTACTTTGTGATTGATTGGGGCTCTTTGATTTTTTTTGGGGGTGTGTCTCAAGGTGGGCAGTAGCTGCGCGCTATGCGTCACCACCAGTCCGGATGGTAATTGGTATATCTACCCTAGCATTGCCTAGTTGTGCTGTGTCACCTACCCTAGCGGCCTTGTATGAGTTTGGTTTTCTCCCGTAGCCCGTGGAGTATCCTCTGGTGGCTTCCCGATCAAGAGGGACCATGATACTAGATGCACTACTGGAACTATTATTGTGTTAAGGGAAAGATTGGGTAACTCCTTAGCGCTATTTAAAAGTTAGTTTATTTTACTTTAGACATTATTATAATAGTGAAATATTACTAATAGTAGATAGTTTGACGGATCCTTGGGAGATGTAAATCCCGAGCATCTCTTAAGTTACTGCACTCATGATAGACACCAGATGAGAGATGTAAAATCCCGTAAATATCTCTGACGCCGTTCTACTCATATTATTTACCATTAATTTAACTTACATAGGATCTTTTAGTTCTGACTCGAGTGTTTTGTCCTTTCAATTCACTCAGGTCAGCCTGAGCATTTCAAGATTTGAAGACCTTACTTCTGGAGGATGAAGTCAAATATTGTATTACTATTATTTACTATATTGTTCCACTGCATCATATTGTCCCGCTGCATTGCTATTTATTGTTCTTTGGTATGTGTAACTCTGATTTTGTGTTGTATAAGTATAATCAAAGGTTTCGTAAACAACTTCATGAACTGTTTATTTGATTATTATATCTTGTCGTTCCGCTGCAAGATTCTATTTTGTTTTTTTCTTCCCTGCTTTTTCTTATTCACCCCAATAACAATCCGCCCTTTTGTATGGTTTGAGTCTGACGTGTGCGGTTTATCGTCGAATTAGAGCGTACAAAAAGGTGGGTCGTTACATTTGGTATCAGAGCTTTTGTTTTGCGATAAACCTTAGCTTTTTGGGGTCAGACTCTTTATTAATAGGGTAGTTATACCCTATGATGAGTCGTTGAGGGTATATATATGAGAGAGCATATTTGCTAGTGTTATAAAAAAAATTTATATCGTGTTAATTTGTTCCGTTTTGTATTTATAAATTCTGGTTGGTGCATAGGACGCTATGATATCAATAAGGATTTCGAAACACTTAATAGGACAGACCGACACAATGCTTGTTTTGAAATATAGGGAAATAAAATAATTTTGCCTATTATATTTTCTGTATATAAAGTAATAAATTTTATAATAGTTATATTTGCTTGGAATATATTAGTTGTTAGGTAGTGAAATTTACAAATATTGATTGGAAAAAAGATTTGAAGAAAATAAAGTAAATGAAAATTGGAAATTTTAGAACTTAAGTTCTGGGATTTTTGAAAACTACTTTCAAAGGATTTTGGAATCTAATAATATTGTTTATAAGTACTTTCTAATATAAATATTTCATTATGATTTGAAAGAATGGCTTTAAAGAAATTTTGAAAAGAAATAAGTTATGTACTCCCTTCTCTGTCGCTGAAAAATAATTTCGGTGATGAGTACACGTATCATCGACATTCATTGTTGAGTTTCGAAGTGGGAAGGCCACTGTAGTATTTTTACTATAGAATTATTTTGATAAACAAATATAAATTTCAAATTGTTTTAAATATAATCAGATAAATAAATTGAAAGTGTATACATCTATCTATTATTTTATTATGATTTGAAATTAAACCCGGTATTTAGTCCTTAAGTTTCTGTTAATTAATAGTTTCAACTATTGTAGTGAAATAGAATGTAACTAATTAATAATTGGAACCTCTAAGGAAATAAGAGATTTAAAGCTAAGTTACAAATGAAACTAAAAGAAAGTTGAAATTTTAACATATAAAACAAAGATATTATTATTGAACATTAAGTTAATTAAAAGAAATAAAATAAACTTGTGTAACTTTCAATTACATCCTTAAAAGCCTATATACAACTTACCAAATATTGAAGGTTCTAATGTTTAATAAGAAAATGTAATGGATATCTTACAAGTAAAAATTTGAAGTAATGAAAGTATTCAATGAAATTCTTTAATAAATAAGAATTTGACGTTGTAGATGTTACAAACTTAAGTATGATTGAAATGCTACCAAGTAAATATAATAAAAAGGTAAGTATTGTAAATAAATGATCATAAACATAAGTTAATAAATCGATATGCTAAATAATTTAATCAAACGTGAATACTATAAATAAATGAATGTAAATAAATGCAATTAATAAGAATGAACTTAAGTTATGCTTGGGATCATTGGTTTGGTTTGGTTTATGGTTATTTGGGCAGGGATACTTTAAAATTGTTTGGATGTATGAATAATCTATCTAGTTTCATCTTAGACTATCGAGTAAATAGTGCACTTTGTAGTTTATTTTTCATTCTGTACAATTTAAAGTTTCTGAACCCGATCAACTATTGTTTTGTTTGAGATGACGGGATAATTGATTTTATTGGTTTCATATAATGAATGTATGCTTGTTTGCAAATAATGGTTACTATGTATATTGATTTGTTTGTTATAGATTGAAACAACTTTGAATATTTAATTTTATATAATTACTAACTCTTTTTGGATTATATAAATGAAATACATGTTATAGAAGCAATTGCTACTGCTTTTGGTTTTATAATTAAGCGTTTGTTTGCCCGACAAATAGGTACGTTCTCGGATTACAGTTTTATAGCGTTAGTATTTTTTTTTTCCCGTGTTAGGATATATATTATTTTGGAAAATATATGTTATATATTTTTATATTTGATATTAAAATTTCTCCCGAGCCTCACGTACAAAGGAGACTCTGCCAAAACCTTCCGTAAATTTTAGACCTAGAAAAATTTTGAAAAATGTTTCCCACAGTTTATTAATTTGAGTATGAAAAGATTTAATGGTTATAAATAGGTATATTTTATTTAAATTAATAGAATTTGTAAATTTATTTGTTTATAAAGTTTATATTTTTAAACAAGATGTATTGTTTACTCAATTTTTTCTTTTTCCTTTTTTCCCTTCCGGGGATGAAAAGTTTTGAGTGGGGGAGAGTGTAATGACCTGTAAATTTCGATTATTAAATTGGTTAATTTAATAAGATTTTTGTAATTAAATTTAGAAAGAAATAAAAAACTTTTTAATTTAAAATGAAGCGAATGTTGGAAATAAAATGTAGCAATGGTAACTAAAATTGATTATTGACAATTGGAGTGAAATAACAATAATGAAATGGTGTAAATTGTAACACTTGGTTATAGAAATTGAATATAAGTAAATAAGGGTAAGTGTTGTATAAATAAATAAATTAGTATAATTTATGGTAATTGGATGAACTCAGTATTATGTAAGTAATTATAATAATTAGTTGAATATATAATAAACTTAAGCGTAGATTTAAAGATTATGATAGCAATCAATACAAATTACTTATTTAATTTGTCAATGAAATTTATTGGGAATCAATTTCATTTAAATGAAAGTAAATGTTCATTAATATGAGAGAGGACAATAATTGCAAGGTGTGAATGTAGTAAAATAAAGGAAAATGTATATTTTGTTCATAGATAAATTAAAGGAACGAAACCAAGTTGGATAAATTACTTGAGATATTAATTATAAAAAAAGTATATATTGACAAATTCAATAAAATTCAATTTAATATGGAAAGATGGAAATTTGATTATACTGATGCAATGAAAGACAAAAAAAATTAACTAGGTTAATAGAGTAATAAAAGAAAAAAAAAGATTGAAATTGAATCAAGTTAATTTATTGGAATTAATTATATTTAACTGAATTGATTGAAATTATTATTTAACATTTTAATTGGTGGAAAATATAATATTAAATTGATATAGAAATTTATTATAAAGGATTATAGAACACTAAAGTAATCCAAGATGAGAAAAATTACAAATTATAGAATTTGAATGGAAAAGTGGTTTTATTTATTTAATATTAATATATTTAATTGACTAGAAATTAGCCATTTTCGCCAGTGACTTGGGTTTTGATGAAATTAGTTTCATCCGATCAATAACGGTGAATTATTATAGGGTTTTAAGTTTTGTAGCGATCGGACTTGTCGTTTGATCGTACGGACTCAAAACGCCTTGAAATTAATTGAAATCAGTTTGAAATAACTTATTTTAGCATAACTTCTTCATACGATGGATTAGGACTTGAAACCTGTTCGATTGATTTTAAAATATTCAAAAACATCTATTTTGATATATGGGTTGATCCATTTTCATTCTGAGTCGAAACGGGCTTTTGGGCCAGTATCGTTCAACTATCCAAACCAATCGTATCTGTTCCTCTACTTTCAGCTCTTCTTATATATATCCAGTTATAAACCCTAGCAGTCTTTGTATTTCTCATTTCTGACTATACGTAAAGAAACTTCTGTTGCTCCTCTTTCTCAATGGCTGAAAACTTTAATCTTCCCAATCCAATTTAAATTCAAAATACAACTTCAAAAATCAAACTCCACAAACTATAACGAATTATATATGGATTTTAAGCTCCCGATGAGTGCAAGTCAAATATATGATCCATTTTTCAATCTGGGTTTCGTTTTGGTCGAAAACGATGAACTATTCACGGCCGTTCACCGCGCCTCGACCAAACATGTCCGATCTTCGAATCAATTTGTGGATATTGTAGAGTGGACCAAGGGGACTTCATCTATGTGGTTTATGCGTTGAATCATCGGTTGGGTTTGGCGATAAAATTCGATTAGGGTTCGAATATGGTGGCAGCTGGAAGTGGTTTTAGGCGATTGGACCGGGGAGCTCTGGTGCGGCGTGGCGAGGCAATCACGATGGTGATGGTCGGCGTTGATGCAGTGGTTGGAGACGCGTGGTATCGGTGGTCAAAGGTTGGTCAAGGTCATGGTGTTGGGGTCGATTTCGTTTGTTTTCGGTGCGAGGGTTTCACGTGCCTGAAGCTCACAAACAAGGTGTTGATGTGTAACGTTTTTTTTAAATTTATTTGAAACTTTAAATTTTTCTAACATGTATAACATTTACATACGAAGTCCAATTCATGCGCGATTTGATCCGTTGGGATAGCATCGAAATTCCAGACATTTTGACGCTGGTTTTCACAAATTCTGAGGCCGCTCAGATTTTGGGTTTAAATTGAATTTAAATTCAATTTAGATTCAAAAGTTGAGTGCTTTAACCCACTCATAACTTTTAAAATTTCTTTTGTTTGTTAAATTGATTTATAATATGATTAGAAATTTATTTATGACTGTTTGGCATATTTTGGTTCATCGTCTCGGTTTATTTGAATTTGTTTGGATAAAATAGTTATTTAATTTATTATTGAATATAAACTGCCAGTAAATACCTGTTATTTATTATATGTTCTATATTTATGTTATTGATTGAATTGGATGACAATTGTGATTAATGTTTGATGATTGATATTGGATGGATGCATTTTGTATTTATATTGTTATAAACTGCTAATTGTTATGGATTTTTATTTCATTTGGGATTGCGATTTCACATGCGACGTCCATTTAGTGGGATGTTTGATCCGCTGTGATCGTATCGAAATCTCGGACGTTTTGACGCTGGTTTTTACAAATTCTGAGGCTGCCCAAATTTTGGGTTTGAATTGAATTTAAATTCAAATGGTGAGTGTTTTATCCCACTCACAACTTCTAAAATTTCTTTTGTTTGTTAAATTAATTTATGATGTGATTAGAAATTTATTTATGACTGTTTCGCATATTTTGAATCATCATCTCAGTTTATTTCAATTTATTTGGATTAAATAGTTATTTAATTTATTATTCAATATAAACTGCCAGTAAATACCTGCTATTTATTATCTATTCTATATTAATGTTATTGATTGAATTGGATGATGATTGTGATAAATGTTTGATGATTGATATTGGATGGATGGATGTTGTATTCATATTTTTATAAACTGCAAGTTGTTATGGATTTTTATTTCATTCGGGATTGCGGTTTGAAATGATATATAACCGTATTTATATTCTAAGTCACAGATTGAAATGATAAATATCTGTATCACTTGACCATAGGATAGAAAAGTATATACAGACACCATGGTCTATATATAAAAATATTTGAAATGATTTCTTTGGTTTTGTAAAGAAATATATGGTTTTAGAGAAAAATTGATTTATGATATTATATAAATGTTATTTTATCCTTGATTTTAAGCTATGTATAATTTATTTTAATATAGAATAAGCTTAATAATAAGTTTGATTTTATTGAAGAAAATATAGTTAAGTAAATTATATTTCAATATAGAGTTTATAATAATTTAAATAAATTAAGGTTGGTAGATAATTTGAGATATATTTGAAATTTAGTTTATTTAAAAATTAAACTCAGATAAGTTTGATGTGAAATTTTTTAAATTTGAAATTTTAGAAAGTATGATTTTTATAACTTGATTTGGTCTAAGATGAATTAAACGAATATTTTAAGTATAAATAAATTGAAGGAAATATTTAGTTATTTGTAATTTGAGTTTTATTTAAATGATAATGGATTTATTATGTAAAATATTTCAAAACTAAGTAATAGAAAATTGAATTGTTGAATCCTAATTACCAAACTTAGTTTTGAAATTATTTAACACTTAAAGTTTTAAATATATTGAATTTGAAATGGTTTATTCTGGGGAACAAATCTGTTTTGGAAACGATAAAATTTGGAATAGTTTATTTGGAAACTGAATCGTATTGAAATTTATGATTTGGGATTTGGTTAAAATTAAAATTTAGAAATTCGAGGTGTTTTGGAATTGATTTGTGAAATTGAAGAAACTAGTTTATTATATAAAGTAATTTAATATTTAAACCATTTAAGTGGTGGAAGTTATGTTTCAAAGTTATGAGTTTTAAAGTATTATGATTTGAAAGTGTTATATTTCAAATGTTTTGATTTTGAAGTGTTATAACGTTGAAAGTGCGATGATTTTGGAAAAAGATATATTTGAAATAAACATGATATTAAATTGATTTGGTTTTTGAAGTGGAAATGATATCATATTGATTTGGTTTTTGAAATGGAAATGATATCATATTTATATGGTTTTGAAATGGATATTATATTCAATTTTGAAGTATAAGTTATTTTGAAATGACCGCGGTGTTATCATAACGTTTGGTTGTTAAAGAGACCGAGATCGGAAGTTGTCATACTCTCTGCCAACTCCGAAAACCACTTTAATAACCGTGTACGTGGTGGAGATTCCAGAATGAAGTAGGATGGCGGTGGCGTTCCTTTGAGGTATATACGTGGACTCGACTCCCATGAGTTGGCATAAGGTGGTTAAAAAAGGAGCGATTCCAGGCCAATGAGGTAGCTCTTTTTATCGAACACACTCCTTCGATACCATTCTATTACTTTGTGATTGATTGGGGCTCTTTGATTTTTTTAGGGGTGTGTCTCAAAGTAGGCGGTAGCTGCGCGCTATGCGTCACCAACAGTCCGGATAGTAATTGGTATATCTAACCTAGCATTGCCTAGTTGTGCCGTGTCACCTACCCTAGTGGCCTCGTATGAGTTTGGTTTTCTCCCGTAGCCCGTTGAGTATCCTCTGGTGGCTTCCCGATCAAGAGGGACCATGATACTAGATGCACTACTGGAACTATTATTGTGTTAAGGGGGAGACTGGGTAACTCCTTAGCGCTATTTAAAAGTTAGTTTATTTTACTATGGACATTATTATAAGAGCGAAATATTACTAATAGTAGATAGTTTAACGAATCCTTGGGAGATGTAAATCCCGAGCATCTCTTAAGTTACTGCACTCATGATAGACACCGGATGGGAGATGTAAAATCCCCTAAACATCTCTGACGCCATTCTGCTCATATTATTTACCATTAATTTAACTTACATAGGATCTTTTAGTTCTGACTCGAGTGTTTTGTCCTTTCAATTCACTCAGGTCAGCCTGAGCATTTTAAGATTTGAAGACCTTACTTCTGAAGGACGAAGTCGAATATTGTAACGACCCGGAAATTTCGAGCCCGAAAATTCCAGATAATTAGAGAAAAGAAAAAGAGATAGAAGAAGAAGAACAGAAAAGAAACACACAATCTCACATTCGCAGCGGTTAAAATATAATATCTCATAAATAATAGTTTTACAAGAAGAACTATATCATTACACTTATATTTTTATACATT
The DNA here is from genome assembly GCA_030765085.1 of Allium cepa. Lineage (NCBI taxonomy): Eukaryota > Viridiplantae > Streptophyta > Magnoliopsida > Asparagales > Amaryllidaceae > Allium > Allium cepa. The sequence goes on from CM060931.1 coordinate 237,089,333, forward strand.
GGACAACCCATCATGTACAGATACTACAATATCACAGTGGATACTCTCTATACGTCCCTGCCATCAAGCTCGCCTCCTGTGCTTCAGAACGTCCTTACCTGAAAATCTGTAATACTCGGTCTGACCCGAGCTTTACATCAAAGTAACACCCGGGTCAGGCTGGAAACCAGCGTGAGTAAACCATATAATTCGAAATACTAAGTTCAAACCATAAAAGGAAACCCGGGTAACTCGTACTTCAATACGAGTTCCTTACTTGTTATGCTCAAACACTTATTTCACAAATTCAACTCTAAGTATTCTAACTTAGTTCAAGGGTCCATATTATTTCAATTCAACATATTTACATCTCATAAGAAAAATTTAGCGAATTTCAAATCGAAGTGGTTTCGGGTATTTACTTATACCCGACTCCAGTCTCTTCGAATTCAATACTATCTTAACCCACACTATTCAGGTGAACCCAATTCAACCTTAAATCATAAAATGTAACTTTTTACATAGCACTTCATCATTTGCTGATAACCCTATAATCAGTGTCCAAGGCAAATATATCATATCCCAAATATTTCATATCAGACACATCAATCAATCATTCATAAGCAAGATTAATTATTCACACATTCCTAATTAAATCAAATTAATCACCTTTATCACTCTTAATCTTGCTTACTAAAAAACAAATAATTAATTACAAATCATTAATTGATCATCCATTTATTATCCATTCTAATTAATCATCCATGATTAATTATTTCTAATTACATAAAGTAATTATCCTTTAATTTATTTACACAAATTAATTTTCTCAACCATTTAGGGCAATTAATCTTTAATTACTTTCATTAATTACATTAATAAATTACATCAATTAATGATCCTAAATTAATTACCTCCATTTATCAACCTTAATAAATCATATATCGTAATTAACCAATCTGTAATTACTTACCTTAACTAATTAGCTCTTAATTGATTACCTTAATCCTTAATTAATTAGATCGAGTAATTAATCCTTAATTACTTCTCCTAAGTAATTAACCCTTAATTACTTTCCATTAAGTAATTTTCCTTATAATATTTACATCCAGTAATTTATCCATCAAAAACTTACAAACCTCATTAAGTAATTATACTTAATCAATTACCAAGTGACTATCTTTAATTAATCCACAAATTAATTTGTCTCATTAATCTCATTAATTACAACTGGGAAGTTCATCTCTGAATTACTCGACAAACCAATTAACTAATCTTAATTAGATTAATTATTCTTTAGTTATTAATTGACAGCCTTAATCACCAATTAATTAATTTTTAATCAACAGTTGACTAAACAGTTAATCAATTCATAATTTATTTTGATTATCTTTGATTTGTCCTCAATGAATTAATCTCCCATCATAGAAATTTTTCTTTAAACATTTATTGATAAAACTTATCCATTAGTTAATAAACTTAAATATTAATTAATTACTTCTTAATTAATATTTAGAGGAAAATAATTAGAAAGGATAAGTTTAAACAAGAAAACTTAAACCAGATTTAAGTTTAAATTTTTATAACAATTTGATTTTAAACAAAAAAAAAGAACTACGCATTACCTTTACTACGAGTCAAACACACGAAAGAAACTTGAATTGAACCCCGAGCTCAACCCAGAAAATCACGATCGACAACCCGAGTCAACCCTGAAACTTCCCGCGTCACTCTTCTTCTTCTTCCCCTGATAAAAACCCGAGTAAACTTGCAGGCCCCCTAATAAAAACCAGAGTACAAATGTCTCTTTCCCAAACATAAACTCGAGAAACCTTACTCAAATCATCAAAACGCGCACGCCACCGCCGTACACTTGCACACGCCGCCGACACAATTCCTTCGCCTGAGACGATCACCCACACGTCGACCTTCAAACACTCTACCGGTCGAAACCTTCAAACTCCAGAACGAACTCGTATATGAAAATTTACCCTTTTGAAGCTTCCAGTCCATACAGCTTCGATCAAAAGCTTCCACTTCCGGCGACGTTAACCATCCAAGGGTCTCGAAACTCTGGCCATGACACCCCATACTTCTACACTATCTCATCCTTGCCTACCGTGCCACTCGATCAACCCAAGGTGGCTAAATCACCTCGTTTCCAACCTTGTTTAACATCGCAAGATAAACCCTACTCCGACCATCCCTGGCCACCACGTCTACTGATAAACCATCTGCATAATTTTCCTAAAATGGACATCCCCTAGACCATTCCCAACCCAAATCTCGACCTCCCTTCCACCGTCGATCAACGACAAATCACCAGAATACCCAATTCGAACCAACCAAGAATACACAAGCATTAATAACCTAAAAATCATGAACTGAAGTTCGAAATTTGTGATTTCCCATCACGAATCCATTTCCATGATTCGAATTCGAATTTACCACAGTTGATTTTAACCTATAAAAGTAATTTCCACTGTTATTCATATTTTTAAACCTGTTTGCTAAATTTAAAATTATAAAATTACTTTTAAAAACAACTTCATTCACTAACAGACAACTTTCATCTATACATCGAGATCTAACACTTGTTTGATTTGGTGTTATGAATTTATTTTTTAAAGACAACACCACTGCCTAGATCACAGGGTACAGGATGCACATAAAAGCAAACATCTTACATACCAAACTACATGCATATCCAGATAAATTCAATACCGAAGAATTTGAGGCAACTCAATATTACCACATGTAGTTTTGTTAAAATAGATAAACAATAGTGTTTACTCACCTATTTTTAGAAATGCAGAGGCTTCAGGTCAGAGTTTAAACTATGATTACTTCAGTTTTTAGTTGAATTACTATTTTTACCAACATGCAAATCAATATATATTTATATTAACATGATTCCAGATTTTATCAAGCATGCATACATAGATTATAACATATATAACAGGATTTCTTCATAACATCAAATTTAAACTAATTTAGAAGTCACATTTACTCACCTGTTTCTTAGAAACAGAGAATGCTTCTTTTGATTTTTTTTTTACCGAAAATTGCTTAAGCTCTTGAGACCTGGAAATTGTTAGATTATGAACTGCAGCCTAATCTTGCTTTAAAATTTGATACTGAGCTGCTTCGATCTTGCGTAGCCTCAGGTTTGGATTGCAAAAGTTTGATATAAATTTGGATTTAATCCTTTTCTTTTCTAAGCTTCTTTGTTTCTTTCTTTTTTTCTTTTCAGTTTTTGAAAATAAAGAGGAAAAAAACTGTAAACTGATTTCTCAAATGTATATTTTATAATCTAATATTAATAAAGATAATAAAGGTTGACACTTGTTAGCTTATATACATTTCTTGACTTACAAATGTTATTAATAAGCATTCTTATGTCTACAAGTGTTCAAATTTTCATTAAATAATAATAATAATAATTTTTTTTTCTCCTTAATCACCTATATCTTAGTATTAATATATAGTTTGTCTTAATTTTACTAATATGTTTCTTATGTTAATATAATTATGTATTATGTTTACAAATATGTATATCTACAAACTATGTTTTACCCCAAGTATTAAAAGAAAAGTATTTTAAATCTTTTATTAAATCCCACATATATATTTACAAATCAATTTTAAACAAATATATGTCTTCTTATTAACTTCACAAAGATATGTATATTTTTAAAACTTTTATTATTCCTTGTTCAAATATCATATTATACTTACAATGTTAGTTATATATTATTTTATTCAGAATACAACTTTTAGATCCAGTTAATATTTTTTTCAAATCCAACCAGATATCCCTTATTACCAGAATTTTATTTATTCATCATACAAATCAGTATTTTCTTTTTAATAAATTTAATCTTGTTAATTACCAATTAACAGATGTCCAAAAATCCGGATTATCACATTCCTCCTCCCTTAAAATCTTTTCGTCCTCGAAAAGGAATAAAACCAGAATTTATTGAAATACTTAAAAACAGATAAATAATTTTTTAATCATATTTAAAACCCTTTAAAACATATATAGTATTACAATAATAGTTTTATAAAAATACTTTTATAACTCGATGTCTCAATAAGTCCATCCTCGTTCTCAAAGAAATTTGATCATACGTTGATCAGGCGTACGACTGAAAATCTACAAATACTTAGCAGACTCATTTTCAACATCCAGTGAAAATACTTGGAAAATAATTTTATGAAAATATAGAAAAAAGTTTTTGAAAATAGAGGATATATCTTTTGGTGAGAATGCTCTGGAAATCGTCACCCCCATCCATAATCGCGTTAACCCGATGGTTACGTTGCCATCCCGACAAAATCCATAGATAACTGTAGGCATCCGCGCCCCTCGATTACACCATGGAACCCGCTACAGATCTCAGCTACAACTGGGGTTACGTAGCTATCACATCAAAAACACATATAACTGTAGGCATCAGCACCCTCGAATTTCGCTGCCAAAAGAATGAAACTTCTCCACTCCACTTGACCATAGATCGCAGTCTACCGATGTTGCGTTGCCTTCCCGGCAAAATCAAGTGTAGACCGTTGACACTCATCCTCCACACGATTTTCGCTATGGTCCCCACAGTAGATCGCAGTGACATCGAGTTACATTGTTGTCACAGCATAACCCAAATGCCCCTGTAGGCATCAGCGCCATCGACTTTCGCTACCCAATAATCCTCAGGAACAAGTTTTGTCCGGACTCCTCACAGGATCAACTTTAGAACCCCCCCTTGGGGCTCAAGGCAGCACCACCCAGTGGTACTCCTGAGAAGTCCATTCCAAGGGAGCGCCCTTTTTCCCCAGAGCCATCATCGAAACATTTTATACTATACATATATAGTATCTTTAAATCCTACTCCTAGTACGATCTCATACAAAGCTCCTTTACACAAAATCGATTATCCCAAAATCGATAATTCTCAAACTAGGCTTTCCAAATTCAATATTGATTTTACCCAAAAATCAAAAGCCTTTCCAAATCCATAGGTTCCCAAAACCTCTTTTCCAAAATCCTCATAAGATCCTTTATATATATATATATATATATATATATATATATATATATATATATATATAAATTTTAAAAAACTTTGGATCATTCCAAACTTGTATAAAACTCCTTTTATACTTCAAACATTTCCAAAAGCCCTTTTCTACCGGCAAAAGATTCAACAAGGGGAGTATCATTTTATAAAACAAAGATATTTAACTCTGTTTACTCAAAATCAAATATTCAAATTTGATTACTCTTTTCAATATCAATTTCATTCAAATCCGTACGATGTACACATATCATTAGTACGCTATACCAATCTGATCGCTCACTTGATCACACAATTTCATTTCCGAACTAGTATTGTCCACCCGACTTCCTAGTGCGGACACAAATCTGGTTTCTTGATCAGAAACCGTCATTCTCCTTGCATAGTCATAACTATGATAGTGAATATCCAGAACCAATCAACAACCCATATCCAGGTTCGCCATCGAAAATCGAGTGAAAAATCCCACCGGGATCAATATAACCATCTCGAAATACTATGCTCGAATCTGGATCAAATCACTATGCGAATAGAATAACATACGTACATCCTACGTATTTATCTTTATTGGTTATTAGCAAAATCAATTCCATTTCTATTCACTTTGATTTTCATTCACTTACTCCCAATTGCTTCAATCTATTTGGATTGTCACCTCTATTCTTATCTCGATTGGGTATTTAACCTATAATAGTTTGAACTCCGACCAGTTTATTTAGAAAATAGCTTGAAAAGTTAAAGAAATAGATAAGTAGTTGAAAAATAATTACTAGTTCGTAAAATAGTTGTAAAATAGTTCAGTAATTGTAAAATAATTGGAAAATAGTTAAATATTCATATAAATGTTAAATAATTGCAAAATAGCTATAAAATAGTAATTAGTAGTTGAAAATAGTAATTAGTTTATAGAATAGTTAGAAAGTTGTTAAACAGTTTCAAAAATAATTGTAAAACAAGTATAAGATAGTTTGGCTTTTAAAAGAAAGGTTGTTTATATAATTAATAACTTGGAAAAATAGGTTTATATTAAACAATTTATATTAAAATAGTCCAGAGTCAAAACTGTTCACTTCCCAATCTCCATTCTTATCAATTCAATTTAAATTTCCTCTACTATTTAAATTGACCCAACTCCAATTTAAATAACTTCAATTTCCATTGAAATTGATTCATCCCAATTCAAGTTGAATTAACCTCGGTTTCTTCCAAAATTTTAACTTTATCCAAACTTGATCTCAAATTTCTACTAATTCCAATAAATTTCAATTGAATTAGTTCCAGTTCATTTCTACTCCAGTTTGAATTAATTCCAATTTCAAACTCCATTTCCACATCAAGTTGAATTATTTTTAATTTCCTCCGAAATTTAATTCAAATTCCATTTGAATTTAAAACTATTCAAATTTTAATTATAATTCCAAATTATTCAAATCAATCTATGTAATATCCCGGAAATTTGGACAATTTAAATTTAATAATCTGAGTTTAAATTTAAATTGAATTGATAAATTTTTGTTAATAAATTGATATTGATTTAATAATCTTCTTTATTTAAATATATAATTTGTGAAATTATTTTTAATAAACTAATAAATTGTTTTCTATTTAGAAATGTATATGTATTTATATATTTTTAAATAGACAAGTTATTTAATTTAAAATAGTATAGCATCTTTTTAATGTTTTAAAAATAGGAATTGTGATTTATTTTCAATTTAAGCTTTTTAAAAACATTTAATAAAATACTCTATGATTTTAAACATGTAAGATAAATGTTTTAATTGGTTTAGAAATTCATTTTGACTCAAGTTTGAATATTAAAATAAGTTATAAAATGTTTGTGTCATTCTTTTTAAAATATTGATTGATAAATTTGATTTGTTAATTTAATTTGTAAATTTGAAATACAAATTAAAATATGAACATGTATTCATATAAGTTATAATATCTTTCATAGATTGTTTAAAGAATATAAGAACTAATTATCTAAGTTTAATTTTCTTTAACCTTAATTAAAATAACAAAAGCATTTAAAGGACATGTGTATAATGTTTAAACAAAGATATTTACATGTGTCCATTCTTTTAACATGTGTCATTTGTTTAATTTTGTTTTCTTTAATTTTAATTAAATCATAAAATTTAGATTAAAGCATTGCATTTACTCATTTCTTCCCTTGTTTTTTTCTCATTTTCATTTCTTAACTAAAGAAAATATTCTCAGCTGAGAAATTTTGTTCATCTCTTCAAATGCACTTCTCAAATCTGTAACATTTCAGATTTTAAAAAAAAAAAAAATCAAACTCCATTTTCAAGTTTGCATATCAATCCCTATAAACAAAAATACAAGCATGCATCCACTTTCTTTAAAATCTGCATCCAAAAAGCCTGCAACTCCTCTTAAAAAACCTGCATATTTCTTTAATCTGAAAACAAAGGCCTACATGCAACAATCTTCAGTTCAACTCCTCAAAACTCTGGAAATAAAGCAAGCATGCATTCCTTTTCAAACACCTGCATTTACAAATTTCAAACCTATAACTCCTCAAACCCAAATTACAAACTGCATGCATTCACTTCCTTTAAAATCTGGAAAAATAAATCAAGCCTGCATCTCAATTTTTAGTCAAGAAATCAACCTACATGCAACAACTTCAAGTTAGAAAGATGTCTGCATTTTTTTCAAATGAATCTGGGGATTTGCATCTGCATTCAAATTGGAAGCATGTATAAAACAAAAGATTGGAAAGCATTAAAACAAGAGGCCTGCATTCATGAAACTGTGCTCTGCATGATGTAAAAATCAAGTTCTTTCTGCATAATTCAATCAGTGCTCTGCATCTTTCAGAAAAAAAAATGAGGTGAGTAACAAATTCTTTTCTAAAATTTAAATATATGAATTATGGTTGCCTGATTTAGAAACTGGAATATGAATACTTGTTATAACTGCATTGTTATGTATATTTATATATGATTGTACTTCTGGTGGTATGAATCTTCTTGTTGTTTATTTACAGAATCTACCCTGTGTAGTTTTTGTTCAAGTTTAAATATCTTGATTTAATCATTATTAAATCTGAGTTTCAAATGAAACTTGTTAGATAAATTTCAAACTTTAATTTAGGATTTTACTTAGTTAAATAACCTTAGGTTGTATCTGGAAATTGAATCAAAGGATCAGGTTCAACTAAGTGAAAATCTAAGTGTCACAACCTATTGATTCAGGGTTATATATCAAAACATTATACAAAAATTTGATTTTTAAAAACAAAATTTCAATTTATAGAGCTGTGTATATAGTGCAGTTTCAAACATACTGTATATTACCAATTGGTCATGTTCAGATGATGCATGCTATTAAATTGATTGAATTTGATTCTTTGGATAGAGTAGCCATCATAGATTATAGCAAAAATATTTAATTGGATTAAAATTAAATATTGATGTTGAAATTGGGGTTTTTGATTAAGAACCCTAGATTTCACTGGGTTCAAGAAATTGGGTGCTGCGGCTTCCATACTTGATCGAGCTCTATGATTTTTGGGGTGATGGTAGATGATGGATATTCGAAGTCATCACTGAAGTTTGGGTGGAGATGATGGCCGGAGGTGAGTGGGATCGTCGTTGACAGGTTTGAGTGTAGTGGGTGTTTTATGTTCCAGGTTTGATACTGGAACTCGAATGCAAATTCGAGTTGGTTTTGAGCAAGATGATGATTTAGGGAAGATGGGGGGTTGCTGGACATTGTGAGGCGATGGTCGATGATGATCAGAGGTGATCGAAGGCTCTGTACATGTGCACAGAGAAAGGGGATATTTTGGTGATGATGGTGGTGCAGTTTTAGTTGCAGAGTTTTTTTACTCGGGACGGACTCGGGTAAATGGGAAGATGACTCGAAGTAAGGCAGTGATTGACTCGAAGTTATTAGGTGGTAGCTCGGGTAATTTGTGTTACAGTTTTTTTGAGCAGAGCCTGTTTCTTTCAGGTTTTGATATTTTAAAAAGTTTTTAAAATATAAATTTAAAACCTGAACTAAGCATTAAATTTAAAATGAATGTAAATATGAATTCAAGAGTTTGAATTCTGCTTATTTGGAAACAATTTGAGTTTTTAAAATGTAAATGTTGCAGTTTTTAAAAGTTGATCAAAACTGTTTTCCAGGTTTTTTAAAAAAATTTAAGTAGGAAGTAAATTGAAGAATAAAAATCTGAATCAGGTCTTGAATCTAAAGTTGGATTTGTATTCAGTAAAGTTTAAAATTTAGAGCTTTGAATTAAATTTGAAATGTCTTAAAATCTAAGTTTGGTTTTAAACTTTTAAACAGAAACTGTTTTTTTTCTGTTTTGAAAAGTTTAAAAGAAGAATTTGAACTTAAAGATGAAGTTCAAGACTGTAATGTTTAAACCTGTAACTTAAATTTGAATTCAATAATTTAAATTTGAGATTTGAAATCATTTTTGAATTCAAATTTAGAATGCTAAACTAAACAGAAACTGTTTCTGTTTCTATGTTTTAAATTGAAAAGCAAAATTGAAAATGCAACTGGAAATTTGAATTTAGACTTTAAGTTTTTTTTTAAAGTATTAAAGAACATTGGTTTTGTATTTAAAACTATAAGTTACAAATTATGAAATAAGAATTTAAAATGAGTTTAAATTCTGTTTTAAAAACCTGAACTTTTATTTTAAATGTCAGTTTTTAAAATTTAATAAGTTTTTAAAATTTAAATTTGTTTTAAACATTTTTTAGAAAAGGTTAAGTAATTTGAATTTAAAGTTGGAGATGAAGAGTGAGTAATGTTTTAAATTTGAATCTTGAATGCGAATTTGAATTATGTTTCAGTTCAAAATTTAAAAAAAAAGAAATTTTTAAATTTGAATTTGTATTTGAAACAAAGTATTTAAAATACTTGTATAAAGGAGAAGGTTTCTAAATTTTGAACTTAAGAAATTGGTTTCATTTAAATTATTTAATTAATTTAAATGTAATATTTATTATTTAATTAATTAATAATGTGGATGATTAACTAAGTAATTAATAATTTTTAAGTTAATTAATTAAGATTTGAGATTAATTAATTAATGTTAATTAATCTATAATTAAGGATGGTTAATTAAGTTTTAATTAATGATTAAGATTTACTTAATCAAGTGATTAATGATAATTAAGATTTTAATTAACACTTAATTAATTAATAATTAGAGATTAATTAAATTATAATTAAATATTAATTAGTTGTTAATTAATAATGATTAATTATAAGTTAATTTCTTAATTAGGTAATTAAGAAATGTTAATGAAGGTCATTAACTTAAGATTATTTAACAATTAATTAATGTGATTAATTTTAATAGTTAATTAGATTAATTAATTAATAATAATCAATTGTTTAATTACTTAATAAAAGTAATTAATGAATTAATTACTTGGTGTAATTAATTTGATTAAGGTGATTAGTTTAGATTAATTAAGTTTAATTAATTTAAACCATTGTTGATTGTTTGATAATTACTTTATGTAATTAATGAATTTATAATTACTTAGAGAAGTAATTAATTAATAATTACAGGATGTAATTAAAGATATTAATTATAGAAGTAATTTTGATTTAAATTACTTTGAAAATTAATCAAGTGATTAATGAAGATAATTAATTAAGGGTAATTAAGTTATGGGAGGAGTAATTAAAATAGTTAATTACTAATTGGATATTAATCATGGGTGATTAATATATATGGTTTAAGTTGAAGATTAATTACTTATGTAATTAATTTATATTAGAGATTGATTAAATGAAATTAGAAATCATTAATTAATTAATTAATGATGTAATTTGGAATTGATTAATTAAGGTATAATTAATATTAAATGCTAATTACTTATTGTAATTAGGGAATTATTAATCAATAAGGATTAATTGAAATGAATATTGAGATGATTTATAAATTGATTTATAATCAATTGATGATTAAGATAAGCAGGATTTGATGATGAAATGATTAATTTAATTTATTTTAAATTAATTAGAGAGTAAGTAATTAATTTAATTCATTTTAAATTAATTATAGAATGGAATGATCATTAGATAGTTGCTTATGTTGATGATGGTATTGATTGGTATGGTTTGTAATCTCAGTTATGAGATTAGTAGTGTATGTGATATGTATGCATTGGTTGCTTTTGGATGATAGTATGGATATCTGATTATGATATGAATTATCTGTTGGTAATGAAAATGTTGATTATCTATTGTGTTGTGAATTATCTATCTATGTATATTTAGATAATGAATTGAATTGTTTTAAACTCAAAACAACTTGGACCTTAAAAGACACGCTTTGGTTTTCGATGAGACCGGGATCGGGTTTCCATATTTGGGATCCGAAAACCACATCGATTCCAAATAACGTTAGGTCGTTAATCCAAGAGGAGCGAGTGAAGACTCGAGGTGTAAGGGCTATACGTCAGTATAACTCTGTGGGTGATTCCGTAATGAGTTTGACGGAATAGCACTTATAGATTCGAGATGGAGATTCAGAGTGCAAGGGTTATTGTCGTTAACTCTGAGGGTGATTCCAAAACGAGTGTAACGAGATAATGCCTTCGGTTTCGTTCGAACCCGGAACGAACTTGTATGGATTGAATGCTTTCAGAACATCGTCAGGTGGACGATGAGCATTCTAAGTGATATGTCCTATAAAGGTAATCGTAGCCTCAAGCCTCATCAACCGGGAATGGCTAAAACAGGGGAGGTGCAGCAAAGCTTCGTGGGTAGCCCCCACTTGAGAGCAAGATTGATCCCTGTCTAGAGGTCCCTTTATTTTCGGCTTAGTGGTGCGGTTGCTGATCACAACTGCGGGGTAGTCTTGTTTGGAACTGTTCAGTAAGGAACGGGTCCGGCTTTGTGTTGCAGGGGATGAAGGGAGTAATCCTCGGTACAGTGATCTAGGCCACGTACTGTGACGGGCGGTACCCCAGTAGCCCTGCCATTGATGGAATCCACAATCCAATAAGTGCCAACGGTTTTGATTGTATTACCCACTTTTGTGGCTAGTAGCTGGAATTTAATGAATGTAACAATTTCGGCTATTTCATATTTATTTGAAAACCCTAGACACTATTATAATATCATCGGATTTCCTATCAAACGTTTTGGTTAGCGTAAGGTAAAAACTTTTCCATGTTTATGTGTGGGAAGTCTTACGTGATACCTTTTCTTTTCAAAGGTTTTTCAAAAGTTAAGCAACTTTAACCTGTTACTCACACCAGACCCATGTCTGACCCGGAGTTATTTCTGTTTTTCTATAACTCTTGGGTACTCAAATTTTTATGAGTAGCCAAGGGAATTCAGGTTAGGATTCAGGATAGCTTTGACGAATTGTGGAGGAGCATATGGAGCAGGAGGCTTCTGCGTATAGTTATAATGTTTTCCGCTGTGTTGGTATCTCTGAGTTGTTTGTATTGTGATTGAGTTGTAATAACTAGACAGGTGTTTATAACTATCTAGTATGTGTTGTATATGTCTGTGTAACTCTGATATTTGATGTATACTATGTAATACTTTGGTTATTAATATAATTTATTCGTTCCGCTGTTGAGATTCTTGTGTTGTTTCTTCTTTCTCTTCTTTCTTTCTTCTTCTATCCCTTTCTTTCTTAATTCACGGTGCGGCTTCCTGGTATTTGGAAGCCGGGTCGTGACATTTTGGTATCAGAGCTGTAGGTTGAGTGAATACCTAGGCTCTGAAGTGTGTCTTTCTTTAGGGAGCGTTAGGTTGAGTGAATACCTAGGCTCTGTAGTGGTGTCTATCTTGAGAGAGCGTATTTGTATTTTTATGTATATATATTTTTATGGTTCTACCTATTTATTGGTTTACCTGTTCGGGTATTTCCAATATAAGTTATAAAGGTATATGAGGTAGAAGTGTGTGTAACACGACTACCATTGGTTGGTGTTTGATGGATGAGGTTGGAAGTGTTTTGTCGAGGCTGTAGACCTAATACCGTCTCGAGTGAGTTTTGTTTGGTTTAAGTACTTCATCGATCTCTGAAGGAAACTTGTAAAGGTTCGGAGTTCATCTATGAAGTGCTAAATTGTGTTTGTATCTGTCAGTAGGGCTGAAGCAAGTGAGTGAGGATATCTTGTTATCTCAGGAAGTAGTAGCTGCGTGATGAGATGCAGTGAATATGGATATTTCCGAAGATGTTTCTTTGGAACAAGAATAAGAAGTGAGTCAGCCGGTGGTGTGGCTGAGCTTAGCAGAATGTTCTGAGTTGGTAGGGAGTCTTCTGGCTGGGTAGTTTTCTGAAGTGGAGTTCAGAAGCAGCAGAGTGGATCCGTTTCTCTGGTGAGTTGGCTAGGCCAGCATAAGCTGTTCTGTTTGGTAGAGAGAGAGCAGTTTCTTTGGATTTAGGCTGGGTTGATCGCAAAAGTGACTTGCGATAGTTAAGTGTTCTTTTGGAACTGGTGGTTCAGTTTGTAGATGGATGGTTCCTTGAGATATAAGTTGGTGAAGCAACTCAGGGCTGGGAGGAACATCTGAGTTTTCTTTATGGATATGGGGAACCATATTTCTGTGCTGGGTTGTCTGGTCTGTGCTTGTGCTTTTCGTCAGCATTTTCTTCTGTTTCGGATCAGAGTTGTGCAGCGGAAGCAGTTGGGAATGCTCTGTTCTGTTTTCTGAGATAAGGGAGTTTGTTCTGTCTTCTGTTGTTGAGAAGTTGAGTGTTTGTTCTTGGTTTTTGATTGATCTTGAGGAGATCATTGGATTGTTTTGATTCAGTCTGTTTCTAATGGAATCAGCAAGAGTTAAGCTGATCAGGAAGGATGTTGGTAGCCCAGGATCGTCCGAAGAGTTTTTATGGATAAGAGGCAGAGAATTTGGATTCTGGAATCGGAGATTTAATTTGGGATAAGTTTTTCTCTGATTCGAGGAGCTATAAGTTTGGGAAGCTAGCTCCGGAGTGTTTTGGTTTCTTCTGTGTTTTGGTTAGATGAGTGTTTGGTTTTCTAGAGTTGAATTGCCAGTTTGGATAACTGGAATTCAGAGTGTTTCACGTATCTCTGAGAGAGTACGTGTTTGACATTTCTGGTTGTAGAATCAGCAGTTTAGGATGAATTGGTTGTTGAGTCAGACTCGTTTGTAGTCTGATATTCTGTATAGGATTGTTGTTAGGAGCTCTATAGCTTAATAGTATTGATTGATTTGATTCTATAGAGCGAGTATCCCGATATATATATACCGGGGAAACTCGTGAAAGTTTTATCCAAAATTCTTTTGGATAACTAGATTTGTTTTGATTGTGTGAATTGGTTGCTTTGGTTGTTGGCATATGATTAACATATGCTGTGTTTTAAAATTAAATCTGTAAATAGATTATTAAATTACCTTTGTTTTAAATTTCGGGGACGAAATTCTTTTAAGGGGGAAGGATTGTAATATCCCGGAAATTTGGACAATTTAAATTTAATAATCTGAGTTTAAATTTAAATTGAATTGATAAATTTTTGTTAATAAATTGATATTGATTTAATAATCTTCTTTATTTAAATATATAATTTGTGAAATTATTTTTAATAAACTAATAAATTGTTTTCTATTTAGAAATGTATATGTATTTATATATTTTTAAATAGACAAGTTATTTAATTTAAAATAGTATAGCATCTTTTTAATGTTTTAAAAATAGGAATTGTGATTTATTTTCAATTTAAGCTTTTTAAAAACATTTAATAAAATACTCTATGATTTTAAACATGTAAGATAAATGTTTTAATTGGTTTAGAAATTCATTTTGACTCAAGTTTGAATATTAAAATAAGTTATAAAATGTTTGTGTCATTCTTTTTAAAATATTGATTGATAAATTTGATTTGTTAATTTAATTTGTAAATTTGAAATACAAATTAAAATATGAACATGTATTCATATAAGTTATAATATCTTTCATAGATTGTTTAAAGAATATAAGAACTAATTATCTAAGTTTAATTTTCTTTAACCTTAATTAAAATAACAAAAGCATTTAAAGGACATGTGTATAATGTTTAAACAAAGATATTTACATGTGTCCATTCTTTTAACATGTGTCATTTGTTTAATTTTGTTTTCTTTAATTTTAATTAAATCATAAAATTTAGATTAAAGCATTGCATTTACTCATTTCTTCCCTTGTTTTTTTCTCATTTTCATTTCTTAACTAAAGAAAATATTCTCAGCTGAGAAATTTTGTTCATCTCTTCAAATGCACTTCTCAAATCTGTAACATTTCAGATTTTAAAAAAAAAAAAAATCAAACTCCATTTTCAAGTTTGCATATCAATCCCTATAAACAAAAATACAAGCATGCATCCACTTTCTTTAAAATCTGCATCCAAAAAGCTTGCAACTCCTCTTAAAAAACCTGCATATTTCTTTAATCTGAAAACAAAGGCCTACATGCAACAATCTTCAGTTCAACTCCTCAAAACTCTGGAAATAAAGCAAGCATGCATTCCTTTTCAAACACCTGCATTTACAAATTTCAAACCTATAACTCCTCAAACCCAAATTACAAACTGCATGCATTCACTTCCTTTAAAATCTGGAAAAATAAATCAAGCCTGCATCTCAATTTTTAGTCAAGAAATCAACCTACATGCAACAACTTCAAGTTAGAAAGATGTCTGCATTTTTTTCAAATGAATCTGGGGATTTGCATCTGCATTCAAATTGGAAGCATGTATAAAACAAAAGATTGGAAAGCATTAAAACAAGAGGCCTGCATTCATGAAACTGTGCTCTGCATGATGTAAAAATCAAGTTCTTTCTGCATAATTCAATCAGTGCTCTGCATCTTTCAGAAAAAAAAATGAGGTGAGTAACAAATTCTTTTCTAAAATTTAAATATATGAATTATGGTTGCCTGATTTAGAAACTGGAATATGAATACTTGTTATAACTGCATTGTTATGTATATTTATATATGATTGTACTTCTGGTGGTATGAATCTTCTTGTTGTTTATTTACAGAATCTACCCTGTGTAGTTTTTGTTCAAGTTTAAATATCTTGATTTAATCATTATTAAATCTGAGTTTCAAATGAAACTTGTTAGATAAATTTCAAACTTTAATTTAGGATTTTACTTAGTTAAATAACCTTAGGTTGTATCTGGAAATTGAATCAAAGGATCAGGTTCAACTAAGTGAAAATCTAAGTGTCACAACCTATTGATTCAGGGTTATATATCAAAACATTATACAAAAATTTGATTTTTAAAAACAAAATTTCAATTTATAGAGCTGTGTATATAGTGCAGTTTCAAACATACTGTATATTACCAATTGGTCATGTTCAGATGATGCATGCTATTAAATTGATTGAATTTGATTCTTTGGATAGAGTAGCCATCATATATTATAGCAAAAATATTTAATTGGATTAAAATTAAATATTGATGTTGAAATTGGGGTTTTTGATTAAGAACCCTAGATTTCACTGGGTTCAAGAAATTGGGTGCTGCGGCTTCCATACTTGATCGAGCTCTATGATTTTTGGGGTGATGGTAGATGATGGATATTCGAAGTCATCACTGAAGTTTGGGTGGAGATGATGGCCGGAGGTGAGTGGGATCGTCGTTGACAGGTTTGAGTGTAGTGGGTGTTTTATGTTCCAGGTTTGATACTGGAACTCGAATGCAAATTCGAGTTGGTTTTGAGCAAGATGATGATTTAGGGAAGATGGGGGGTTGCTGGACATTGTGAGGCGATGGTCGATGATGATCAGAGGTGATCGAAGGCTCTGTACATGTGCACAGAGAAAGGGGATATTTTGGTGATGATGGTGGTGCAGTTTTAGTTGCAGAGTTTTTTTACTCGGGACGGACTCGGGTAAATGGGAAGATGACTCGAAGTAAGGCAGTGATTGACTCGAAGTTATTAGGTGGTAGCTCGGGTAATTTGTGTTACAGTTTTTTTGAGCAGAGCCTGTTTCTTTCAGGTTTTGATATTTTAAAAAGTTTTTAAAATATAAATTTAAAACCTGAACTAAGCATTAAATTTAAAATGAATGTAAATATGAATTCAAGAGTTTGAATTCTGCTTATTTGGAAACAATTTGAGTTTTTAAAATGTAAATGTTGCAGTTTTTAAAAGTTGATCAAAACTGTTTTCCAGGTTTTTTAAAAAAATTTAAGTAGGAAGTAAATTGAAGAATAAAAATCTGAATCAGGTCTTGAATCTAAAGTTGGATTTGTATTCAGTAAAGTTTAAAATTTAGAGCTTTGAATTAAATTTGAAATGTCTTAAAATCTAAGTTTGGTTTTAAACTTTTAAACAGAAACTGTTTTTTTTCTGTTTTGAAAAGTTTAAAAGAAGAATTTGAACTTAAAGATGAAGTTCAAGACTGTAATGTTTAAACCTGTAACTTAAATTTGAATTCAATAATTTAAATTTGAGATTTGAAATCATTTTTGAATTCAAATTTAGAATGCTAAACTAAACAGAAACTGTTTCTGTTTCTATGTTTTAAATTGAAAAGCAAAATTGAAAATGCAACTGGAAATTTGAATTTAGACTTTAAGTTTTTTTTTAAAGTATTAAAGAACATTGGTTTTGTATTTAAAACTATAAGTTACAAATTATGAAATAAGAATTTAAAATGAGTTTAAATTCTGTTTTAAAAACCTGAACTTTTATTTTAAATGTCAGTTTTTAAAATTTAATAAGTTTTTAAAATTTAAATTTGTTTTAAACATTTTTTAGAAAAGGTTAAGTAATTTGAATTTAAAGTTGGAGATGAAGAGTGAGTAATGTTTTAAATTTGAATCTTGAATGCGAATTTGAATTATGTTTCAGTTCAAAATTTAAAAAAAAAGAAATTTTTAAATTTGAATTTGTATTTGAAACAAAGTATTTAAAATACTTGTATAAAGGAGAAGGTTTCTAAATTTTGAACTTAAGAAATTGGTTTCATTTAAATTATTTAATTAATTTAAATGTAATATTTATTATTTAATTAATTAATAATGTGGATGATTAACTAAGTAATTAATAATTTTTAAGTTAATTAATTAAGATTTGAGATTAATTAATTAATGTTAATTAATCTATAATTAAGGATGGTTAATTAAGTTTTAATTAATGATTAAGATTTACTTAATCAAGTGATTAATGATAATTAAGATTTTAATTAACACTTAATTAATTAATAATTAGAGATTAATTAAATTATAATTAAATATTAATTAGTTGTTAATTAATAATGATTAATTATAAGTTAATTTCTTAATTAGGTAATTAAGAAATGTTAATGAAGGTCATTAACTTAAGATTATTTAACAATTAATTAATGTGATTAATTTTAATAGTTAATTAGATTAATTAATTAATAATAATCAATTGTTTAATTACTTAATAAAAGTAATTAATGAATTAATTACTTGGTGTAATTAATTTGATTAAGGTGATTAGTTTAGATTAATTAAGTTTAATTAATTTAAACCATTGTTGATTGTTTGATAATTACTTTATGTAATTAATGAATTTATAATTACTTAGAGAAGTAATTAATTAATAATTACAGGATGTAATTAAAGATATTAATTATAGAAGTAATTTTGATTTAAATTACTTTGAAAATTAATCAAGTGATTAATGAAGATAATTAATTAAGGGTAATTAAGTTATGGGAGGAGTAATTAAAATAGTTAATTACTAATTGGATATTAATCATGGGTGATTAATATATATGGTTTAAGTTGAAGATTAATTACTTATGTAATTAATTTATATTAGAGATTGATTAAATGAAATTAGAAATCATTAATTAATTAATTAATGATGTAATTTGGAATTGATTAATTAAGGTATAATTAATATTAAATGCTAATTACTTATTGTAATTAGGGAATTATTAATCAATAAGGATTAATTGAAATGAATATTGAGATGATTTATAAATTGATTTATAATCAATTGATGATTAAGATAAGCAGGATTTGATGATGAAATGATTAATTTAATTTATTTTAAATTAATTAGAGAGTAAGTAATTAATTTAATTCATTTTAAATTAATTATAGAATGGAATGATCATTAGATAGTTGCTTATGTTGATGATGGTATTGATTGGTATGGTTTGTAATCTCAGTTATGAGATTAGTAGTGTATGTGATATGTATGCATTGGTTGCTTTTGGATGATAGTATGGATATCTGATTATGATATGAATTATCTGTTGGTAATGAAAATGTTGATTATCTATTGTGTTGTGAATTATCTATCTATGTATATTTAGATAATGAATTGAATTGTTTTAAACTCAAAACAACTTGGACCTTAAAAGACACGCTTTGGTTTTCGATGAGACCGGGATCGGGTTTCCATATTTGGGATCCGAAAACCACATCGATTCCAAATAACGTTAGGTCGTTAATCCAAGAGGAGCGAGTGAAGACTCGAGGTGTAAGGGCTATACGTCAGTATAACTCTGTGGGTGATTCCGTAATGAGTTTGACGGAATAGCACTTATAGATTCGAGATGGAGATTCAGAGTGCAAGGGTTATTGTCGTTAACTCTGAGGGTGATTCCAAAACGAGTGTAACGAGATAATGCCTTCGGTTTCGTTCGAACCCGGAACGAACTTGTATGGATTGAATGCTTTCAGAACATCGTCAGGTGGACGATGAGCATTCTAAGTGATATGTCCTATAAAGGTAATCGTAGCCTCAAGCCTCATCAACCGGGAATGGCTAAAACAGGGGAGGTGCAGCAAAGCTTCGTGGGTAGCCCCCACTTGAGAGCAAGATTGATCCCTGTCTAGAGGTCCCTTTATTTTCGGCTTAGTGGTGCGGTTGCTGATCACAACTGCGGGGTAGTCTTGTTTGGAACTGTTCAGTAAGGAACGGGTCCGGCTTTGTGTTGCAGGGGATGAAGGGAGTAATCCTCGGTACAGTGATCTAGGCCACGTACTGTGACGGGCGGTACCCCAGTAGCCCTGCCATTGATGGAATCCACAATCCAATAAGTGCCAACGGTTTTGATTGTATTACCCACTTTTGTGGCTAGTAGCTGGAATTTAATGAATGTAACAATTTCGGCTATTTCATATTTATTTGAAAACCCTAGACACTATTATAATATCATCGGATTTCCTATCAAACGTTTTGGTTAGCGTAAGGTAAAAACTTTTCCATGTTTATGTGTGGGAAGTCTTACGTGATACCTTTTCTTTTCAAAGGTTTTTCAAAAGTTAAGCAACTTTAACCTGTTACTCACACCAGACCCATGTCTGACCCGGAGTTATTTCTGTTTTTCTATAACTCTTGGGTACTCAAATTTTTATGAGTAGCCAAGGGAATTCAGGTTAGGATTCAGGATAGCTTTGACGAATTGTGGAGGAGCATATGGAGCAGGAGGCTTCTGCGTATAGTTATAATGTTTTCCGCTGTGTTGGTATCTCTGAGTTGTTTGTATTGTGATTGAGTTGTAATAACTAGACAGGTGTTTATAACTGTCTAGTATGTGTTGTATATGTCTGTGTAACTCTGATATTTGATGTATACTATGTAATACTTTGGTTATTAATATAATTTATTCGTTCCGCTGTTGAGATTCTTGTGTTGTTTCTTCTTTCTCTTCTTTCTTTCTTCTTCTATCCCTTTCTTTCTTAATTCACGGTGCGGCTTCCTGGTATTTGGAAGCCGGGTCGTGACAATCTAATTCAAATTTTCCATTTGAATCTTATACTCATACATCTTCAATCACCATTTCAATTAATTCAAATCAAATTCAGTTTGAACTAATTTCAAATTTCAAATTTAAACCAACTCGAATTATATAATTCGAGTTAATACTTCAAATGTTGATTTAATTCCTTTAAATCAATTTACCTTTTTATCCCAACAATGGATTACCATACTCCATTTCTCATTCATTTAAACAAATCCAATTCACAACTTAAAGATTATTAATAACAATAGGATGATATCATCCAATTCATTTTAAAACATCCACCAAATTCCAATTTCCAGATCTCAAACCCATTTTGAGATCACACAAACTCCCAATTCAGATTAACTATTTAACTTCCCAAATTTAATTCCAATTTCATCTTGAAATTCCCAAATCATGTTGTTCATTCCAACTTATTTAATTTTTTTTCCAAATTAAACTCAATTCACCTAATCCAGTCAACCTTACCCAATTTGAACTTCCATTTCAAATTTTAAACTTCACATTAATAATTTTCCTGTTTATAAGTTCAAAAACTTATCACCTTGGGTATAACATCTTATTCCAAACTCAAAACTCACCATTAAGAGTTTATTTCCAACCACCTTTGATATTATGTATGTCCACATGTATACATATTAATTTCTTTTACATACCAAGTTATACTTTAAAATTTTAAACCACCTTTGGTTTTAATTCAAAACAGAATTCTTTTAAAATTTTCAAACAACTCTTTTTTGAAATAGGACCATTTCATTCAAATGCATTGGATAATATTATTTGTTATTTCTTTAAATTAATTACATCATTAATTAATCACATTCGGTAATTTACTTATTTCTGAATTACCTTCATTAAGTAATTGTCCCTTAAATTACTTACCTCTAGTTACTTCATTAAGTAACTCCCTCTTATATATCGATTCCAGTTATTATCCATTAATTAATCTCATTAAATAAAGTTTAATTAATTACATAAATTAATTGATTATCCTTATCCTGAAACCTTTCCCAATTTTCAAAATTTAATTTCAGTTTGAATCCATTTCAAACTTGTCTTTAATTTAATTTCAATTTGGTTGTAATTCTATTACCACTTAATTCTTACTATTACTTTTAATTTAATTAATACTACAACCAATTTCCTTAATATAATAGATAATCTATTTCTTATATAAAATTCATTTACTTTTGAAATCATTTAAAAACCTTTATATAAGAAAATAACAAGTACGCTCTCTCATATTTATACACTCAACTCATTCTAGGGTACCATTGACCCTATCCTTAATGAGTATTCCCCACCAGAGCTAAGGTTCTCGCTTAACCTTCTGCTCTGATACCAAATGTAATGACCCGGAAATTTCGAGCCCGAAAATTCCAGATAGGTAGAGAAAAGAAAAAGAGATAGAAGAAGAAGAACAGAAAAGAAACACACAATCTCACATTCGCAGCGGTTAAAATATAATATCTCATAAATAATAGTTTTACAAGAAGAACTATATCATTACACTTATATTTTTATACATCAGAGTTACATCATGTACATAAACATTGGACAAACCATCATGTACAGATACTACAATATCACAGTGGATACTCTCTATACGTCCCTGCCATCAAGCTCGCCTCCTGTGCTTCAGAACGTCCTTACCTGAAAATCTGTAATACTCGGTCTGACCCGAGCATTACATCAAAGTAACACCGGGTCAGGCTGGAAACCAGCGTGAGTAAACCATATAATTCGAAATACTAAGTTCAAACCATAAAAGGAAACCCGAGTAACTCGTACTTCAATACGAGTTCCTTACTTGTTATGCTCAAACACTTATTTCACAAATTCAACTCTAAGTATTCTAACTTAGTTCAAGGGTCCATATTATTTCAATTCAACATATTTACATCTCATAAGAAAAATTTAGCGAATTTCAAATCGAAGTGGTTTCGGGTATTTACTTCTACCCGACTCCAGTCTCTTCGAATTCAATACTATCTTAATCCACACTATTCAGGTGAACCCAATTCAACCTTAAATCATAAAATGTCACTTTTTACATAGCACTTCATTATTTGTAGATAACCCTATAATCAGTGTCCAAGGCAAATATATCATATCCCAAATATTTCATATCAGACACATCAATCAATCATTCATAAGCAAGATTAATTATTCACACATTCCTAATTAAATCAAATTAATCTCCTTTATCACTCTTAATCTTTCTCACTAAAAAATAATAATTAATTACAAATCATTAATTGATCATCCATTTATTATCCATTCTAATTAATCATCCATGATTAATTATTTCTAATTACATAAATAATTATCCTTTAATTTATTTACACAAATTAATTTTCTCAACCATTTAGGGCAATTAATCTTTAATTACTTTCATTAATTACATTAATTAATTACATCAATTAATGATCCTAAATTAGTTACCTCCATTTATCAACCTTAATAAATCATATATCGTAATTAACCAATCTGTAATTACTTACCTTAACTAATTAGCTCTTAATTGATTACCTTAATCCTTAATTAATTATATCGAGTAATTAATCCTTAATTACTTCTCCTAAGTAATTAACCCTTAATTACTTTCCATTAAGTAATTTTCCTTATAATATTTACATCCTGTAATTTATCCATCAAAAACTTACAAACCTCATTAAGTAGTTATACTTAATTAATTACCAAGTGACTATCTTTAATTAATCCACAAATTAATTTGTCTCATTAATCTCATTAATTACAACTGGGAAGTTCATCTCTGAATTACTCGACAAACCAATTAACTAATCTTAATTAGATTAATTATTCTTTAGTTATTAATTGACAGACTTAATCACCAATTAATTAATTTTTAATCAACAGTTGACTAAACAGTTAATCAATTCATAATTCATTTTGATTATCTTTGATTTATCCTCAATGAATTAATCTCCCATCATAGAAATTTTTCTTTAAACATTTATTGATAAAACTTATCCATTAGTTAATAAACTTAAATATTAATTAATTACTTCTTAATTAATATTTAAAGGAAAATAATTAGAAAGGATAAGTTTAAACAAGAAAACTTAAACCAGATTTAATTTTAAACTTTTATAACAATTTGATTTTAAAAAAAAAAGAACTGCGCATTACCTTTACTACGAGTCAAACACACGAAAGAAACTTGAATTGAACCCCAAGCTCAACCCAGAAAATCACGATCGACAACCCGAGTCAACCCTGAAACTACCCGCGTCACTCTTCTTCTTCTTCCCCTGATAAAAACCCGAGTAAACTTGCAGGCCCCCTAATAAAAACCAAGTACAAACGTCTCTTTCCCAAACATAAACTCGAGAAACCTTACTCAAATCATCAAAACGTGCACGCGACCGCCGTACACTTGCACACGCCGCCGACACAATTCCTTCGCCTGAGACGATCACCCACACGTCGACCTTCAAACACTCTACCGATCGAAACCTTCAAACTCCAGAGTGAACTCGAATATGAAAATTTACCCTTTTGAAGCTTCCAGTCCATACAGCTCCGATCAAAAGCTTCCACTTCCGGCGACGTTAACCATCCATCCCTGGCCACCACGTCTACTGATAAACCATCTGCATATTTTTCCTAAAATGGACATCCCCTAGACCATTCCCAACCCAAATCTCGACCTCCCTTCCACCTCCGATCAACGGCAAATCACCAGAATACCCAATTCGAACCAACCAAGAATACACAAGCATTAATAACCTAAAAATCATGAACTGAAGTTCGAAATTTGTGATTTCCCATCACGAATCCATTTCCATGATTCGAATTCGAATTTACCACAGTTGATTTTAACCTATAAAAGTAATTTATACTGTTATTCATATTTTTAAACCTGTTTGCTAAATTAAAAATTATAAAATTACTTTTAAAAACAACTTCATTCACTAACAAACAACTTTCATCTATACATCGAGATGTAACACTTATTTGATTTGGTGTTATGAATTTTTTTTTTAAAGACAACACCACTGCCTAGATCACAGGGTACATGATGCACATAAAAGCAAACATCTTACATACCAAACTACATGCATATCCAGATAAATTCAATACTGAAGAATTTGAGGCAACTCAATATTACGACATGCAGTTTTGTTAAAACAGATAAACAATAGTGTTTACTCACCTATTTTTAGAAATGCAGAGGCTTCAGGTCAGAGTTTAAACTTTGATTACTTCAGTTTTTAGTTGAATTACTATTTTTACCAACATGCAAATCAATATATATTTATATTAACATGATTCCAGATTTTATCAAGCATGCATACATAGATTATAACATACATAACAGGATTTCTTCAGAACATCAAATTTAAACTAATTTAGAAGTCACATTTACTCACCTGTTTCTTAGAAACAGAGAATGCTTCTTTTGAATTTTTTTTAACCGAAAATTGCTTAAGCTCTTGAGACCTGGAAATTGTTAGATTATGAAATGCAGCCTAATCTTGCTTTAAAATTTGATACTGAGCTGCTTCGATCTTGCCTAGCCTCATGTTTGGATTGCAAAAGTTTGAAATAAATTTGGATTTAATCCTTTTCTTTTCTAAGCTGCTTTGTTTCTTTCTTTTTTTCTTTTCAGTTTTTGAAAATAAAGAGGAAAAAAAAACCGTAAACTGATTTCTCAAATGTATATTTTATAATCTAATATTAATAAAGATAATAAAGGTTGACACTTGTTAGCTTATATACATTTCTTGACTTA
Source organism: Allium cepa (assembly GCA_030765085.1). Taxonomy (NCBI): domain Eukaryota; kingdom Viridiplantae; phylum Streptophyta; class Magnoliopsida; order Asparagales; family Amaryllidaceae; genus Allium; species Allium cepa. The sequence goes on from CM060931.1 coordinate 237,114,859, forward strand.
CAAATGTTATTAATAAGCATTCTTATGTCTACAAGTGTTCAAATTTTCATTAAATAATAATAATCATAATTTTTTTTCTCCTTAATCACCTATATCTTAATATTAATATATAGTTTGTCTTAATTTTATTAATATGTTTCTTATGTTAATATAATTATGTATTATGTTTACAAATATGTATATTTACAAACTATGTTTTACCCCAAGTATTAAAAGAAAAGTATTTTAAATCTTTTATTAAATCCCATATATATATTTACAAATCAATTTTAAACAAATATATGTCTTCTTATCAACTTCACAAAGATATGTATATTTTTAAAACTTTTATTATTCCTTGTTCAAATACCATATTATACTTACAATGTTAGTTATATATATTATTTTATTCAGAATACAACTTTTAAATCCAGTTAATATTTTTTTTTCAAATCCAACCAGATATCCCTTATTACCATAATTTTATTTATTCATCATACAAATCAGTATTTTCTTTTTAATAAATTTAATCTTGTTAATTACCAATTAACAGATGTCCAAAAATCTGGATTATCAAAAATATTGTATTACTATTATTTACTATATTGTTCCACTGCATCATATTGTCCCGTTGCATTGCTATTTATTATTCTTTGGTATGTGTAACTCTGATTTATTTTGTATAAGTATAATCAAAGGTTTTGTAAACAACTTCATGAACTGTTTATTTGATTAAACCCGGTATTTAGTCCTTAAGTTTCTGTTAATTAATAGTTTCAATTATTGTAGTGAAATAGAATGTAACTAATTAATAATTGAAACCTCTAAGGAAATAAGAGATTTAATGCTAAGTTATAAATGACATTAAAAGAAATTTGAAATTTTAACATATAAAACAAAGGATATTATTATTGAACATTAAGTTAGTTAAAAGAAATAAAATAAACTTGTGTAACTTTCAATTACATCCTTAAAAGCCTATATATAACTTACCAAATATTGAAGGTTCTAATGTTTAATAAGAAAATGTAATGGATATCATACAAGTAAAAACTTGAAGTAATGAAAGTATTCAATGAAATTCTTTAATAAATAAGAATTTGACGTTGTAGATGTTACAAACTTAAGTATAATTGAAATGCTGCCAAGTAAATATAATAGAAAGGTAAGTATTGTAAATAAATGATCATAAACATAAGATAATAAATTGATATGCTAAATAATTTAAATAAACATGAATACTATAAATAAATGAATGTAAATAAATGCAATTAATAAGAATGAACTTAAGTTATGCTTGGGATCATCGGTTTGGTTTGGTTTATGGTTGCTTGGGCAGGGATACTTTAAAATTGTTTGGATGTATGAATAATCTATCTAGTTTCATCTAAGACTGTTGAGTAAATAGTGCACTTTGTAGTTTATTTTTCACTCTGTACAATTTAAAGTTTCTGAACCCGATCAACTATTTGTTTTGTTTGAGATGAAGGGATAATTGATTTTATTGGTTTCATATGATGAATGTATGCTTGTTTGCAAATAATGGTTACTATGTATATTGATTTGTTTATTATAGATTGAAACAACTTTGAATATTTAATTTTATATAATTACTAACTCTTTTTGGATTATATAAATGAAATACATGTGATGGAAGCAATTGCTACTGCTTTTGGTTTTATAATTAAGCGTTTGTTTGCCCCACAAATAGGTACGTTCTCGGATTACGGTTTTATAGCATTAGTATTTTGTTTTTCCCGTGTTGGGATATATATTATTTTGGAAAATATATGTTATATATTTTTATATTTGATATTAAAATTTCTCCTGACCCTCACGTACAAAGGAGACTCTGCCAAAATTTTCCGTAAATTTTGGACCTAGAAAAATTTTGAAAAATGTTTTCCAGAGTTTATTAATTTGAGTATGAAAAGATTTAATGGTTATAAACATGTATATTTTATTTAAATTAATAGAATTTGTAAATTTATTTGTTTATAAAGTTTATATTTTTGAACAAGATGTATTGTTTACTCAATTCTTTCTTTTTCCTTTTTTTCCTTTTCGGGGACGAAAAGTTTTGAGTGGGGGAGAGTGTAATGACCTGTAAATTTCGATTATTAAATTGGTTAATTTAATAATATTTTTGTAATTAAATTTAGAAAGTAATAAAAAAACTTTATAATTTTAAATGAAGCGAATGTTGGAAATGAAATGTAGCAATGGTAATTATAATTGATTATTGACAATTGGAGTGAAATAACAATAATGAAATGGTGTAAATTGTTACACTCGGTTATAGAAATTGAATATAAGTAAATAAGGGTAAGTGTTGTATAAATAAATGAATTATTATAATTTATGGTAATTGGATGAACTCAGTATTATGTAAGTAATATAATTATTTAATATATAATAAACTTAAGCGCAGATTTAAAGATTATGATAACAATCATTACAAATTACCTATTTAATTTGTCAATGAAATTTGTTGGGAATCAATTTCATTTAAATGAAAGTAAATGTTCATTAATATGAGAGAGGACAATAATTGTAAGGTGTGAATGTAATAAAATAAAGGAAAATGTATATTTTGTTCATAGATAAATTAAAGGAACGAAACCAAGTTGGATAAATTACTTGAGATATTAATTATAAAAAAAAGTATATATTGACAAATTCAATAAAATCCAATTTAATAAGGAAAGATGGAAATTTGATTATATTGATGCAATGAAAGACAAAAAAAATATCAACTAGGTTAATAGAGTATTAAAAGAAAAAAAAGAGATTGAAATTGAATCAAGTTAATTTATTGGAATTAATTATAATCAACTTAATTGATTGAAATTATTATTTAACATTTTAATTGGTGGAAAATTCAATATTAAATTGATATAGAAATTTATTATAAAGGACTATAGAACACTAAAGTAATCCAAGATGATAAAAATTACAAATTATAAAATTTGAATGGAAAAGTGGTTTTATTTATTTAATATTAATATATTTAATTGACTAGAAATTAGCCATTTTCGCTAGTGACTTAGATTTTGATGAAATTAGTTTCATCCGATCAATAACGGTGAATTATTATCGGGTTTTAAGTTTCGTAGCGATCGGACTTGTCGTTTGATCGTACGGACTCGAAACGCCTTGAAATTAGTTGAAATCAGTTTGAAATAACTTATTTTAGCATAACTTTTTCATACGATGGAATTAGGACTTGAAATCTATTCGATTGATTTTAAAATATTCAAAAACATCTATTTTGATATATGGGTTGATCCATTTTCATTCTGGAGTCGAAACGGGCTTTTGGGCCAGTATCGTTCAACTATCCAAACCAATCGTATCCGTTCCTCTACTTTCAGCTCTACTTATATATATCCAGTTATAAACCCTAGCAGTCTTTCTATTTCTCATTTCTGACTATACGTAAAGAAACTTCTGTTGCTCCTCTTTCTCAATGGCTGAAAACTTTAATCTTCCCAATCCAATTTCAATTCAAAATACAACTTCAAAAATCAAACTCCACAAACTATAACGAATTATATATGGATTTGAAGCTCTCGATAAGTGCAAGTCAAATATACGATTCGTTCTTCAATCTGGTTTCGTTGCGGTCGAAAATCGATGAACTATTCACCGTCGTTCATCGCGCCTCGACCAATCATGTCCGATCTTCGAATCAATTTATGGGTATTGTAGAGTGGACCAAGGGGACTTCATCTATGTGGTTTATGCATTGAATCATCGGTTGGGTTTGGCGATAAAATTCGATTAGGGTTCGAATATGGTGGCAGCTGGAAGTGGTTTTAGGCGATTGGACCGGGGAGCTCTGGTGCGGCGTGGCGAGGCAATCACGAAGGTGATGGTCGGCGTTGATGCAGTGGTCGGAGACGCATGGTATCGGTGGTCAAAGGTTGGTCAAGGTCATGGTGTCGGGGTCGATTTCGTTTGTTTTCGGTGCTAGGGTTTCGCGTGCCTGAAGCTCAGAGACAAGGTGATGACGTGTAACGTTTTTTTTAAATTTATTTTAAACTTTAAATTTTTCTAACGTGTATAACTTTTACATACGAGGTCCAATTCATGCGCGGTTTGATCCGTTGGGATCGCATCGAAATTCCAGACATTTTGACGCTGGTTTTCATAAATTCCGAGGCTGCTCAGATTTTGGGTTTAAATTGAATTTAAATTCAATTTAAATTCAAAAGGTGAGTGCTTTAACCCACTCACAACTTTTAAAATTTCTTATGTTTGTTAAATTGATTTATAATGTGATTAGAAATTTATTTATAACCGTTTGGCATATTTTGGATCATCGTCTCGGTTTATTTGTATTTATTTGGATAAAATAGTTATTTAATTTATTATTGAATATAAACTGCTAGTAAATACCTGTTATTTATTATATGTTCTATATTTATGTTAGTGATTGAATTGGATGACGATTGTGATAAATGTTTGATGATTGATATTGGATGGATGCATTTTGTATTTATATTGTTAAACTGCTAATTATTATGAATTTTTATTTTATTTGGGATTGCGGTCTGAAATGGTATACAAACGTATTTATATTTTAAATTACTGATTGAAATGATAAATATCCGTATAACTTGACCATAGGATAGAAAATCATATACAGACACCATGGTCTATATATTCAAATATTTTGCAATGATTTCTGTGGTTTTGTAAATAAATACATGGTTTTAGATAAAAGTTGATTTTTGATATTATGTAAATGTTATTTTATTCTTGATTTTAAGCTATGTATAATTTGTTTTAACATAGAATAACCTTAATAATAAGTTTGATTTTTATTGAAGAAAATATGGTTAAGTATTTAAATTATATTTCAATATAGGGTTTATAATGATTTAAATAATTAAGGTTGGAAGATAATTTTGAGATTTATTTGAAATTGAATTTATTTAAAAATTAAACTCAGATAAATTTGATGTGAAATTTATTAAATTTGAAATTTTAGAATGTATGATTTTTATAACTTGATTTTGGTTTAAGATGAATTAAACGAATATTTCAAGTATAAATAAATTGAAGGAAATATTTTGTTATTTGTAATTTGAGTTTTATTTAAATGATAATGGATTTATTATGTAAAATATTTCAAAACTAAGTAATAGAAAATTGAATTGTTGAATCGTAATTACCAAACTTAGTTTTGAAATTGTTTAATACTTAAAGTTTGAAATATATTGAATTTGAAATGGTTTATTCAGTGGATCAAATCTATTTTGGCATCGATAAAATTTGGAATGATTTATTTGGAAACTAAATCGTATTGAAATTTATGATTTGGGATTTGGTTAAAATTAAAATTTAGAAATTCGAGTTGATTTGGAATTGATTTGTGAAATTGAAGAAGCTAGTTTTTTATATAATGTGTTTTAATATTTTAATCATTTAAGTGGTGGAAGTTATGTATCAAAGTTACGAGTTTCAAAATATTATGATTTGAAAGTGTTATATTTCAAGTGTTTTGATTTTAAAGTGTTGTAACGTTGAAAGTGCGATGATTTTGGAAAAGGATATATTTGAAATAAACATGATATTATATTGATTTGCTTTTTGAAGTGGAAATGATATCATATTGATTTGATTTTTGAAATGGAAATGATATTGTATTTATATGTTTTGAAACAGATATTATATTCCGTTTTGAAGTATATGTTACTTTGAAATGACCGTGGTGTTATAATAATGTTTGGTTGTTAAATGACCAGGATTAGAAGTTGTCATACTCTCTGCCAACTCCAAAAACAACTTAATCCAACGTGTACGCGGTGGAGATTCTAGAATGAAGTAGATGGTGGAAGCGTTCCTTTGAGGTATATACATGGACCCGACTCCCGTGAGTTGGTGTAAGGTGGCTAGAATAGGAGCGATTCCATGCCAGTAAGGTAGCTCCTAGTATCGGATACACTCCTTCGATACCATTCTATTACTTTGTGATTGATTGGGGACCTTTGATTTTTTTTTTGGGATATGGCTGGAGGTGGGCTGTAGCTACACGATTTGCGTCACCACCAATCCGGATAGTAATTGGTATATCTACCCTGGCATTGCCTATTTGTGCCGTGTCACCTACCCTAGCGCGCCTTGTACGAGTTTGGTTTTCTCCCGTAGCCCGTGGAGTATCCTCTGGGGGCTTCACGATCAGGAGGGACCATGATACTGGATGGACTACTGGGACTATTATTGTGTTAAGGGGAAGATTGGGTAACTCCTTAATGCTATATAAAAGTAAGTTTATTTTACTATAAACATTATTATAGTAGCGAAATATTACCACATAGTAGATAGTTTAACGGATCCTTAGGAGATGTGAATCCCGAGCATCTCTTAAGCTACTGCACTCTTGATAGACACTGAATAGGAGATGTCAAATCCCGTAAACATCTCTAACGCCGTTCCACTCGTATTATTTACCGTTGATTTAACTTACATAAGATCTTTTAGTTCTGACTCGAGTGTTTTGTCCTTTCAATTCGCACGGGTCAGCCTGAGCATTTCAGGGTTTGAAGACCTTACTTTTGGAGGATGAAGACGAAGATTGTATTACTATTATTTACTATATTGTTCCACTGCATCATATTGTTCCGCTGCATTGTTATTTATTATTCTTTGGTATATGTAACTCTGATTTTGTATTGTATAAGTATAATCAAAGGTTTTGTAAACAACTTCATGAACTGTTTATTTGATTATTATATTTTACCGTTCCGCTGCAAGATTCTATTTTGTTTTTTCTTTCCTTGGTTTTTCTTATTCACCCCAATAACAATCTTCCCTTCTGTATGGTTTGAGTTTGACGTGTGTGGTTAATCATCGTTTTAAAGCGTACAAAAAGGCGGATCGTTACATAGGCAAAGCAGATCCTTAGGAATCTACAAAAAATCCTTATGGATAACCATGCCCATCCCATTGTTATCGAAGAATCATCACAAGCCATGGATATTGAAGAAGAAGAGCATATAGAAGAACACAAGAGGATTAATAAGAAGAACATCCTTTGCCGAATCTGGATGTTCATATGGACAAAGACGATGGTGTGATTTGCATTGGAGAGGTCCTTTTTGATGATAATGGGAACTTGGTTGAACAACGTGGAAACTTTTATATCCACTATACAAATTGTTCAGTCCATAAATCACCAATAGTTAAGGGTCCTCATTAAGCGTTTTTCATTTTTCTCTTTCTTGATTGTATGTTGGTTTGTTAATTTATATATAAGTGTTATCTTAAGGTTAAGGTTCTTCTAAAAACAATCTTCGATGTATAATAACATGAATTCCATTTAGGATGTTATATTATTATGTCATATGTTTGTTTATCTCATTTTCTGTTAAGTCCAAGGTTTATAGGTATTTTTTGTTGATGACAAAGGGGGAGAAAGCTATATAAAATATTAGGCTTGGAGTAAGGGGGAGTTGTCGAAGTAAGGGGGAGTTATGGTACGATCGAAGCGATAAGTATATTTTACAAGGTTATCATCATCAAAATGGGGGAGACTGTTAGGAACTGGAGATAGTAGTTTTGATGACAACAACCTTTGTAACTCATTTTATTATAATTTATATACTAACACTATTGTCTAGATATGTATGAATATTATTATGCAGGATATATATATAAGGCAGGTACTGCTTATTGAAGACTATATAGTATCAAGATCATGAATGAAGAAATCAAATTTAAAAACCCATGAGTATCAAGATCAAGATTTCAAGATATGTGTCTAGTTTTTTGTTAAAACTTCATGGTTTCGAATTTCACTTGGGATGGAACCCATTTCTACCTTCTTACTGGCTTACAAACCCACGACATGTAGCTTACAAACCTACGACAAGTGGATTACAAACCCATGAACATCCTGCTTTTGTATAAGTTCTCGAGTCTTGATGTGATGAGATATTCTACAGGATGAAGCTTGCAAAACTACTTCAAAATGGTTTTGCAAAATTATTTTGAAAACTGCTTTTCAAAATATTTTAGCCTTAAAATTATCTTTTCAAATGATTTTTCAAAAAGATGTTTTAGCCTTAAATTATTATTTGTTTTTGTTTTAAAATAAACTCTTGTTTTAAACTTCATTTTCAAAAACAAATTTTACATTGTTTTTTACATAGGGATGTCGACATCATGGGATACCCCATGTCGACATGGTGCCATTGAATTCAAAAGTTTTAATTTTCAAATGAAGTGTCTATTCCTTTAAATCTCTTCATGAATGGTTATGACTGTTGGTGCTTTATAAATAGGCTTCACAAACGAATTTTTCAATCATCTATTGCCAAATTTTCTTCACTTATTCTTCTCCATAAATCCATATTCTACAATTTTCGTATTTTTAAAATCGTGCCGAAATTCTGTCAAATTCTCAAGTGAATCAAATTAGAATCTCATTCTTGTTTGATTCTCTGCCCTCTCTCAAAGATCAAAGTTCTATTTAGAGTTATACGATCAATTTGTAATCAAAAGTTTATCAAGTCTCTCTATAAGGTGTGATTGTGCCTGGAATCAGTTGGGTAATCCTGTGGCCTGTAAATCAAGAGAATTTGCCCTGGACTCAAGAGACGGGAGGTTACCTCAAGGCCTTTAGAAATTAAGGAATGTAATCTCGACATTGGTATAATAAAAATCTGTATGAGGTAGTTTTCCTTTGTTCAGTACTGGATGTAGGGTAACTCCGAACCAATATAAAATCCGGCATGTTCTTTCTCTTTACTGCTTTTTACTTACTTTTTGCATCTATGTTTGATTCTGTGATTCAGTTCTGCATTTTTATATCATAACTTTAAATTAGGTCATATAAGTCTTAGAATCCATTATACACTGTTCACCGCCCCTCTAGTGTTAAATTTGCCTTAAGATCCTTAATCCGTACTTCCTTTCAGTCATATCGAAGACGTGCCCTCTTTAATCAGGAGGCAGCTTCTTTGTCTTAAAGGACGCTAACACTACGATGCTCTTATTAAGCTTATAATACTTGTCAGAGAGTGTATTATATTCTTTTAATTGCTTATCCAACTCTCTATACATGTTATTTGTATCTGCTTATTTTTTTAAGCTTTGTTTTATAAAGCTTGATAGGTTTCTTCTTTATCTAGAATAAAAAGATGTCAACTATTTTTATCTTGGAAGTGAAAGCCATTTAGAAAAAGAATCCTATACTTGAGAAATGGGAATTGAAGTTTGTAGAGTCTACTTTTTCTCACTTTGATCTTCAGCGTCAATATTAGGAGTTTCTTCATGGAGATCAGAAGTCTCAGAAAGTTCAGTTTGGTTTCCTTCATGGCAACTAGGATCGAGGTTAACTTTGTCTTAAGCCCCCGAAATGTGTAAGTCCGTGAGATGATGGTTTTGATGACAACAACCTTTGTATAGGATTATAAAATATAAATAGTAACATTATAGTTTAGAAATATATGTATATGTAGGATTTAACCATGTAGGTACCAAGAATGAAGACTGTACAGTATAGAGATTCAAGATACCAAGAATGAAGACTCATGAGTAGCAAGAATATCAAGATTATCAAGATTTCAAGATTTTAAGTAATTTATCTTTTAATTTATTAGAAATTTTGTTAAAACTCCTAGAAAAGCACTGGCATCTTAAAATCCAATTTATTCGTGGAATGGAATCCACTTCGAGCCCGTTAAAGGGATGGAACCCTGAGTAGGATGGAACCTACGAAAAATCTAGTGGAACATTGTTTTTTATCCGCTAACTTTTATTCAAATGATTTTCAAAATTATATCTTGTTTTCAAAATGATTTCAAAACCTTCCTTTTAAAAGAATCAAAAACACCTATCATGGTTTTAAATACTTTTTGCCTCAAAATAATCTTTAATTTCAAAATCAAATTATCCTTAGTTTTAAATTATATTTAAAATAATATATTTAACTTCTAATATTTATACTTAGATTTAAATATAAAATTATTGTAAAATTAGATATACCAATATATTATTCTCTATATTCACTTATGTATTTTAACTATAGTCAAGTATATTTATAAAGTTTAAAATAGTTTTTAATATAAGATAAAAGTTATTTTCAAAAGAAAAACAAACCACCAAAAATTTCTTTGGGATGTCGACATGCTCAATATACCCATGTCGACATAGTGTCAGTTAATTTCAAAATTTAAATATCAAAATAAGTGTCTATTCGTCATATCTCTTCACGAATGGACATGGCTGTTGTTCTTCTTTAAATAGGGGTTGGTTTCAACGAATTTCCAATCATATTTTCTGGTTTTCATTTCTCTTCTTCTTCTTCTTCCATATTTTCTTTATACATATTCCTACCATTACTTTGTCGAAATCAACATTGAATCTAACTAGATTATCTCTGGTTTGATTCTCTACCACTATCTCAACGAGATCCTCAGTGCTATTCAGAGTTATAGGCTTTTTGTAATTAATTAAACGAGAAAATGTGTGATTGTGGCCTTGGAAATCAATTAAGCGAGAAAAGGTGTGATTGTAGCCTTGGAAATCAATCGGGTGAACTTGTTACCCGTAAAATCAAGTGTCTCTACCGAAAGGATTGTGAATCTGAAGGGTGTACCTCGTAGCCTTGAAATCGAGGGTGTAATTGTACAATTTCTTTTGAAAGGAAATTCGTAATTGTGTGCGGGACTGGATATAGGGTAACTCCGAACCAGTATAAAATCTGGTATGTTCTTTCCTTTACCGCTTTTATTTTATTTCTACATCTATGTTTGATTCTGTGATCATATCTGTGTCTGAATATTACGTACATTTATGTTCAAATTAACAAAAACTCAAGAAGATTTAATAATTCATTAAAACACTATTCACCCCCTCTAGTGTTTATCTTAGCCTTAAGATCCATAATCCACATTTCTCACATTTTGTATCAGAGCAAGGTTTTCAAAGTTTCATAATCTGATTTTGAAAAGTTTTCAAAATGGCTACCAACACTGGTACTGTTACTAACACTAGTATCCCTGTCACTAGTTCATTTGTAGAAGGTCAGTCTACTGTCAGACCACCATTTTTTAATGGCAGTAACTATGCATATCGGGCAAGTAGGATGAAAATATATTTACAATCTGTAGGATTAGATACTTGGAATATCACACAAACTGAATATTCTGAACCTACAACTGATTTTGCACAGTGGACTGCTGAGCAAAAGACTGTTGCACAAAATAGTTCTAAAGCAATGAATATTCTGTTTTTTCACTTGATAGAAATGAATTTAATAGAGTGTCAGTTTGTAAGTATGCATATGAAATCTGGAAAACTTTGGAAGTTACTCACGAAGAAACAAGCAAAGTTAAACAGACCAAAATATCCATGCTCACAAATCAGTTTCAATTATTTAAAATGAATTCTAATGAGTCTATTTCAGATATGTATATTATATTTTAGGATATTGTGCATTCTCTAATATCCTTGGGAAAGGAATTTTCGAAAGAAGATCAAGTTAGAAATTTTTTAAATTCTCTTACTCTAGAATGGGATCAAAAGGCACTTAAGATCGAAGAGGCAAATGACATCTGTGCCTTAAAGATGGAAGAATTAATTGGAAATCTAATGTTGTTTGAAGTCCAAATGATCGGAAGAAGAGAAATCAAAGCATTGAAAATAAATCAATGGCATTTAATGCATTGACTGATGGATCAGACTCAAACAGCGATAATGATGAAGAGATAGCTTTGATGACCAGGAAATTTTTGAAATACAGAAAGATGAATAATCTCAAGAGAAACAACTATAAGAACTCTGAAAATAAGAATGCAGTGTCAAACAATGTCAAATGTTTCAACTACGTTGAACCAGGCTATATCAAGAGAGACTGTCCGTGTCCAGAGAGACAAAATCCTCATATAAACAATGATTCATTAAAGAAACGGAAGCATGCATTTACTGCTAATCTAGATGACTCAGACTCGTCCTCAAGTGATGATGATCAGAAGACAGATAATTCAAATTTATGTTTCACGGCAGTTCATGACTCCGACGAATTTAGAGAAACGGACTCAGAAAAAGGTACACATTTACAATACTATTGGTTGAAATTGCATGCTTAGAACTAGATGCTTGATTGATTGATTTTGAATTGGTGTGTTATTTGAATTTTAAATTGTTTTATTATTATTTTATTGTTATTTTATTATTATTTTTATTAGTATAATAATATATTATGGAATATACTATAATTCTAATAATATTCCAGATATATATATATATATAGACATTAAAAATAATAAGTATATATATATTAGAGTATTTAGGAAAAATAAATCATAGAAATTCACAAGCACATGTCCATATGATCCCTACCATGATGTCAACATCGGTACAGAATTTGAAATTCAAAATTTGAATTCAATAGGTTTAATTTCCCTTCACATTTTCACTTCATTCAGTTCTCTGAAAAGGCATCTTTTGACCAGAGAACATGTCCTTTGAGTATCTATTCATTCACTATCTTTTATTACATCTTTTCACTCTCATTTTCAAATTCAAACTCTCTCTTCAAAACTTCAAGCTCCCTACTCTCTACTCTAATGGCTTCTTAAAGCAACCCCTCCACCATGAGAATTTCCAGAAAGATAAAAGAGCAACTCTCCAATGATCCGAAGGCAATAAAAGCATATATCAATTAGGATGCAAAAGTCCATCCCAGAAAGTTTGCTATATTTCAAGATTTCTCTTCTTATGAAATTGATTCTCTTTTTGCAAACAATCAAATTCTTAGTCTTGTTGATGCTTCTCAAAATGATTTTGTTTATTATCCAAATCTTGTTAAAATTTTCTATGCAAATCTTAATCGTGGATTTTATAATGGAAAGATGATGAAATTTAGACTAGTGTCAAAGGCACTAGAATTGTATTGAATTGTGATCTTTTGGGTACCATTCTCAATTGCAAGAGTACGAGAATGGATCTTTCTAATTTTAAAGTCGATGAAAATGATTGTGAGACATTTCATCACATTTTCGAAGGAAATGATAATTTTGAATTCAAAAATCGAAACTTTTGACCAAAAGCTAGAATTGTCAATCTTCTTTTGCAACATACTTTGACCCCAAGGTCGGAAAATTTTAACAATCCTACTTCAAAAGTTTGCAAAGCACATTTTGCTATTTTTGGAAATTATGATATTAATTGCGCGTAAGTTATTTTGGATGAACTTCGTCCCAAAAATCTTGAAAAGGGTGAGAATACTCTGTATCATGGAATTTATCTCACTCGAATTTTTAACTATTTTGGAGTGGATTTCAAAGGAGAAGAATTTGTTTCTAGAAAAATTTTCAGTCATTCCAACATTCGCTTATGAAAATTCCATTTGTTTTTCAACCCTATGAGACTCTTGCCGAAAAGGAAGAGCATTTGGCTCATGTGGAGATGGAAGAAGAAGAAGAGAAAAAAGAAGAGGAAGGGGATGAAATGGAAACTGAAGAAGAAGAAGAAGAAGGTGAAACTTCTTTGGAAAGCATCGACTATCCTCCTAATCCATCCAACAAAACCCTTCTCAAAAACCAAAAGACTATTGTTGAGAATCAACGGATTCTTAAAAGATCCGTTAGTAAGAAGTTGGATAAAATTTCATCCAAGATGAACAAGTTTATTTCCAAAGTCAGCAAGAAGCTTGGATTATCTTCTTCAACGTCATCATCCTCTAACTAGTTCTACCTTTTCGTATCTCGTTGTATTTGTTTTAGTTTATTTTGATTTGAATGTTCGTGTAGTTGTTTGTGTTTAATCATTGTATCGTGTTATCATGAAATGAAATTGAATTCCTTTTCTGTTATCCAGCTTATCTTATCTCTAGAATAAATGTTATTATATTATATAAATATATATATATATACATATACACAATTATTCACAAAACCAAAATAAGTGATCAAAATTCACTGGATCATGTCGACATACCCCCTATGACCATGTCGACATATACTGGTCAGAAATGACATTTCATTTTGAATTTTAAATTTGAATAACTACCTTATGTCTATTCATTACAAACGAATTTCTACACCTATGAATACCTATTTCTTCCAGAATTCATCGCTGAATATTATCTCTTATCAACTTTGTCTCTCATTCTTCTCACAAATTCGAATATGGCCAATCTAATTCATGATCTATCAGAAAATCTTAAAGAGACTCTTAACTCTTTCAAGAATATTCTTTCATTCATTCTCCGTAACCAGCGACACTTAGAATTGAGTCAATTGCAGATGATTAAAGAGCAAGAAAGACTTTTTGATGCAATACGATGGGTGATTTCCTCCCTACACAAGGAAGATAATGAAGCACATCCTCCAGTCTCTCTCGCTAATGATAATGAAAACTGGAATGCCATTAAAGCAAACCCTATATTTGGAGAAGAAGGATGGATGAAAGTTTCTCGTAATGTTTGACTTGTATGGTTTGTTTGATTTGGTTTGTTTGATTTGAATTGTTTGATTTGATTTGATTTGAATTGATTTGGATTTATATTTGGTGTGAATAACATGTATAAATATGCATTAAAAATTATATGATTTTTAATGTCTATCAGTATAATTATCGCTTAATTTATCTATTATATACTCCATTTATATAGTTTATTAATGTAGGTACTTTAGTCCAAGAATGAGGGTGTGACGACCTGAAATTTTTTGGCATTTGAAATTGGAATATTTAATTAATTTTAAATATTTGCAAGATAGTTTAACTTGGATTTCAAATATCAGTTTGAATTGGCGATTGAATTTATTGAATTTAATAATTTGAATTTGGGTAAATTGTTGAATCTTCAGTTTTAAGCTTGTTAAAAATAATTTGAAGGCTTATAAAATTTATAATGATGATAGTGAAGATAATAGAATGGTTGAAATTTAATTTAAATGTGATTTATTCAGTTTTAATAATATATTGTTTAAATTGAATTTAAAAATAGCCTTTCGGGGCATAGTCTCAAAATTCTACGAAACCAGTTCCATTGGATCCGTAATAGTTAATTATTATCGGATTTCAATTTTCATAGCAATCGGAGTTTTCGTTTGACCCTGGCAGCTCAAAACGCATAGAAACTATTTTAATCGATTTAATTTAAAATTGAGCGTTTGTTTACGTAACTCGTCATATGATCGAATTAACCTCCGAAACACGCTCCATTGTGTTCGGAATGAGGGTAAAACCTTATAAACGCCAGGCAGCACGTGTGATTTGGAGTCCGTTTTTAAATGCCCATTAAAATAAAATTTAATATTAAAATAATATTTATAACAATTGTATATACACACGTTTTTAGGGGCCGAAGCCCTATTCCTTTCCCAGCCGCCGTTTATTGCTTTTAATGGCCGAGAATCGTTTATCTTCTCCCCCTGATCTCTCCAAATCCACTCACTTATAGCCTAAAATTCCAACTAGAGAATTGAAGTACTCGTCAAGCTCTACCAAGTGAATGGTGGTGATTGCATTTCGAGCAACGACGAAGGAATTATTGAAGCCGATAGGCCGCGCGTTCGTACACGTTTTTCGAGGTCAGGGCGCAGCCGAGTGTCGCGAGGTTCTGGACAAGGGTGGAGCTCGAAGTAGTGGTCCCATTGGTGGTCGTCGATCGTTGTAAATGAAGCCGTAGTGGTCGCGTTGGCAAACCCTAGAGGGGCGGCATGGGTTCGTTTTTCTCCTGGAATGTTCGCTTGAGGAAGATAAACGGATTCGGCCTTGATTAGATCGTGCGGCTGTGATGCGTATGGCAAAAACAAAAAGAATTTAGTTTAAATTATATTTGAAATCTTTAAAACTGAATAACTATTGCATACGTTATCATATTCAAACGAAATAGGAAGCGCCAGAATCGCAGCGTCGCAATCTACGCTGCAGCATAGATCTAGAGATGTTTGGTGCGAGTGGAAATTTTTGAATAAATCGAACGGGCTTGATTTATTTTAAAATTTTAAACGCCGATGCAAGGTGAGTAAATCTCACTCACATCCAGATGTCTTTTAATTTAAATAGCTAATATTTAAATGAGTGATTGATTGTTTGAATGTGATAATTATTATTAGATTTGATCGGTATTTATTGTCGTGCTAACATCTATGGATGCAGGGAACCATGTTGGAGGGATCCACTGGATTCCTCACAAATAGGATTATATTTAAAATCTGTGATATATTTCATTGATATACAGTGATAGATTGATTTAAAATTTTGTTATGCTGTGTTATGGTTGGATAATATAATTTGGTATAATGATTAATTTAAATGATTAATTAGATTTATTAATTAAAGATAATCAATTTATGGAGTTGTTTAAGTATAGTGACGTAATGAAAGTAATTAAGGGATTAATTACTCAATGTAGTTAATTAAATAATGTGATTGATCAAGTTGATTTATTTGTTTAATTAACATAATCACATGATGGTTTGTTAAAGTATGATTACTGAATGTAATTGGAAGGAGTAATTACTGAGTAGATTAATTAATGGATATTTACTGGATGTTAATTTAATTGGAATGGTAATTTTAATGGAAATGATTTGGGATTAATTACCTTGTGTAATTAATAAGAAGGGTAACTACTTAGTGGAAGTAATTACTAATTAATTTCTTAGTGTAATTAATTTAAGAATTGATTAATAAAGTTATTTGATGATAATTAAATAATGTAATTAATTAAGGGTAATTAATTACTAATGTGATTAATCAACGCTGATTAATGAATAATTAATTTAAGATTTATTATTAAATATAATTAATAATTAATTGAAGAAGTAATTAACGATCATTAATTAATGTAATAAATAAGAGTAATTAAAGGTTAATTACTGTAAATGGTTAAGGATAGTTAATTTGTGAAATTAATTGAAGGATAATTACTCTATGTAATTGAAGATAATTAATCAAGGTGATTAATTAAGATGGATATTTGAAGAATGATTGATTAATTAAAAGGTTGAAATTAATTAATGGTTGATTAAGTAAAGTTAGGTGATTTATTCTTAAGTAATTGATTTAATTTAAGTTAATTAAATTGATTATAATAGGGATTAACAATGATTGCTTATGAATGGTTGTTTGAATAAAATATCTGAATTGGGTGATATCTATTGGATGATATGCTATGTTATTCTGTGATATAAAATGTTTGTGATATGAAAAGTTTAGGTGGACATTTATAATGTGGTTATTAGTGATGATGAGTTTTTGTGTAAAAAATGACACTGTAACGACCCACTATTTTGGGCTATTCGCATCCGCACATGTCGGACTTGAATAATTCAAAATACCGAATTGTTAATTTAAATTTGGCAAAACTCAGATATACAATAAATAAATAATCACAGAATCACAGACACAGAGTAATAATATGCAGCGGAAGCAAAAGATAGTAGTTCATGAAGCTACTATATATAACAGAGTTAAATAAGTTACAACAGAAGTCTCGAATACAATAGTCAAATACAATATTAGAATACATCTCTGGAATCAACCGAATATCTGAAAGCTGGATAGATAGCTGGATCTCCAAGCGAAGCTCCAACTCCAAACGTGAGTCTCGAATACTGGTACAATCAGTCTGACCTGAGCGTAAAGCAAATGACAAAACACTCGGGTCGGGATTAACATTCTTATATCAATAAATCCAACTCAAGTGAAATAACAACTGAAATACGAGTAACTCAAAGGACGTTGGAATCACCACCCTCTAAGGATCCGTTAAACTATCTACTATGTCGTAATATAAGCTAAATAGATAATGTCTATCAGTAATATAAAGTATCAAAATAGTGTTAAGGCGTTACATTTATCCCCCTTAGCACATTTTATATAAATGTCATAGTCTATACAGCACTGTAAACTCCACCGCAAACTGGTGGGCTATCAGGGAGTACTCCATAAGTATAACACAAAACAAATTCGTAGTGGTCGCTTATATAGGGATACAAGTATGATAAGGCACATGAGGCAATACCCATGGCAGTGAAACTACCGTTTGCCTGATCCGGACTGGTGACAACGCATCGCCGCAACGATCGCAACACCGCGAAACAACACTCCCAAAATTACGAGGGTGCACCAATCAATATCAAGTAATGAGTAGTTTACGAAGAAGTGTGTTTGCTCGAGGTGGCTAACCCCATTTGGCCCGGCACGACTCCTATTTTAGTCATTTCCAATTTCGACACAAGTGTCAAGGCTATACATTATCGTTCTCTTTCTTCAATCATCACGTACATCATTCCAACCACTTCATTCTGGATCACACTCCACGTATAGTTATTAAAGTGGTTTTCGGTTTAGATAAAGAGTATGTCCATAACCGATTCCGGTTTCTTTAACAACTTTAGTAATTATTACACCGATTGGACGTTTAATAAATTTCAAAACCAAATCAAATTCAATTTCAATTAGAATTTGTAAACCAACATTCCATTTGTCTTTCTATATCAATCTCCATTATTTACGTTTCAAACTTCTAAATTACCATTTCAAAATCTTATAACTCAATTTCAATTTTTTTTATTTAAAATAATTCAAATATTGATTCAAGTTCGTATATAAATTTCATTACGAAATCATTTAAATTAATTTAATCTAACATTCAAATCAATTTAAACTCATTTATCGATTTCATTCAATATTTGTTAAATTTATTTATCAATTCAAACAATTTCTATTTAATTTCCAATTCATTAAATCAATTTGAGTTTTCCTATATCATATCAAACTTCCAATTTAATTAAATTAATTTGATAAATCAAATTCTTTAAATTTCAAGTCTTATATTGAATTCAATAAATCACATATTATTTTCTTGTTAAAGAAATTCGATTTTACTTATTTATTTACTTAGTTACAAATTTCAAAACTCGATTAATAAAGTAACTAAATTTCACATATTCAAAAAGTTCAATTTCACTTATTAACTTACTAAATAATTTTCCAAAACTTAATAAATAAAGAAACCCAATTTCATTTATTAACGAAGTTCAAATTCACTTAGTCAAAAGTTCAATTTATTTAATTCTCAAATAATTCAATTTTTATTTAATTATTAAATAATTTCAAAACTGAATTAAATAATTTCAAACTTAATTATTCTTAATTCAATAATTCCATAAATTAAACAACGTTCTTCCATTAACTACTATGTTAATATTTTATTTCCGATTATTAATTTTTTACATTTAAATTTCACTAGAATTCAAATTTCAACTTCATTTAAAACCCTTATAATTTTATTCAAGTAAAATCTTTATTTTTTAAATCAAATTATTGACCAATCTCAAAAATCAAAGCAAAGTAAAGGGAACTTGCAATGTGATAACTGGGATGGTGTCAAAGTAAATAAACAAGCAATAGCAACCATCAATAACAATCCAATAATTAATTCAAATAATCCCGAAATAATCATATTAATTTACATTTTTGTTTTTTGCAAATTAGTATAATTATTTCCTGAATCTACACTATCATTTCATGCAGATTAAAGATTATTACATTAAGATTTATACGGTACTTCACTTGATATTCATTATTCAATTTATGCTACATCAATTTACACAACATACATTCAATGGTTCAAGGTGTAGTTAACACTATTTCTACGTGTCACTTTATTTAACATTTAAAGGGGGTCATAATATACAAATTTAACTAATCAAATCCAACATTTAACTATCCTATATCAAATTCAATTGCATTTTATTTATCACTTTAACATTAACAATTTAACGTCCAATACAAACATCAACAATCAATCAATTATCAGCAAACTGTATTATAATCGCATAAATAATTAACAGATAATGGGTCAGATGTCACAGGTGAACTGATGCAGGTAATAACATATTGTAACAACCCGCATATTTAACGATTTTATATTTAAATGTTTTATTTAAATATAGCGTCGTTAGTCGGATTTAGGTCCGAAATGTCACTTTCCGCAAATGGCCGAATTGGAACTCGAAACCACCTCCATTGGTTCCAAAATGGCGTTTGCGATCTTTTTGAGTGTAAGCTTCAATATGTTTGGAGTTTGTGAATTTTTGCAACTTTTCTATTTGGGTTTTGGGTTTGGGTTCAGCCCATTTGTTAGTTTAAACCCCTAACTCAGCTTTCTCTTTATCCATTCTCTCATTCCACTCCTCCAAACTTTAGCAAAACTGAAAATGGTGGAAGGGAAAGAGAAATAGAAATTGCTAGCCCTAGTTTCCTCTTGTAACTTGATTTCTTGCTCCAATATCAAAGAGAAGACATAGGTAAGCTCCTCTTTATCTTCTCTATCTCTTTCTCTCTTCAATCTCAGAAAATTCCTAAACCTAAACTTAGGAAATATGTGTTTTATTCTTAGATTGAAGCTTGTAGAGTTAAAGTGAAGAGTGGCTAATCTCCTTCTTCTGTTTGAGCTCCTTCTTCTTTGTTTTGTGATAAAAGGCGAGTTTTGAACTCACATCTACTTCTTTTGATATCATTGATGTTAGGCATGAATTCCTAACAATTGTTCATATGTTCTTTTGCTTTTGATTTGGGTTGATTCGGTGAAATTGCCAAATTATGATTTTTGAAGCCGAATCTATGTAAAACCTTATATGGTTGGTGTTTATGTTGTTCGGAGTGTTTGGGGGTGTTGTTAAGGTTGGGTAATCGTTTGATGTAAGCCCATAATCAACACGCATCCGATCGCTTTCGATTTGTTTGGCCATAGTTGGCCTAGGTTCAGAAAATGCCTGGCCATCTGGTTTCAGACGTCTGAAATGCCCATTTCAGACGTCTGAATATTGTTCTTGGGAAGAAATTTATTTTCAGATTCAGACGTCTGAATTTATATTCCAGACGTCTAAGTTGGCTAAATTTCGACCAGAAAGGAAATAGGCAAAATATTGCCTATTTCAGACGTCTGGATGTTAGGATTCAGACGTCTGAATTCTGTTTTGGAAAACAAATTGATTTCCAGATTCAGACGTCTGAATCCCTTCTTTCAGACGTCTGAATATGCTGTTTTTGGCCAATTTGCCTTGTTCGTTTAATTTTCCAAATTTAATCGATGCATATTGATTCCAATTAGTTGCTTATGCGTATTTGACCTTGATAATTCCTTTTTGAACTCATTCATGGGTTTTTATAAATTATTTCTTCAAATTGTATTAAAAGTTCGCTTCTCCGATTTATAAATTCTATTTAAACCACACCTACAATTTCGCACTTCGAGCGAAGTGGAAGGGTGATTAAATGGTTGGGCAAAACACGGACCATGAATCTGTGCGTTTATCCTTCCGATTAATCCCCGACCTATTCAATTGATCGTTTTAACCTTCGGGTTTGGTTTATCGATGATATGAGATAAACTTTGTATTGCTTTGAGTGTGAAAGTGGCTGACGGATAGTAAACCGTTTAGTGCGAACGAGTGGTTATGGGACATACGTTAACACTTTTCGGATTCCTTTTCGAGAGTTGTGACACATTCCGCCAGTTAGTGGTGTCCAGTACTGGGTCTCTGACCTTCACCCCTACGGTTTGTTGCCTTCGGGTATGTGCCTTCGGGTTTGTGCCTTCGGGTTTGTTGCCCTATAGTATCGCTTTCTATGTTGGTCGTTATGAGCCGCATGGGTGATATTGGGTTGCCCTATTGTATCGCTTTCGGAGTTAGGTCTTTATGAGCCGCTCGAGTGATATTGGGTTTGGAGTCTTCGGGCTCATGGATCCTTGTTTATACAGTACTGAGCTCGAGCAATTTTATGATGTTTCATTGATATGTATATTCCCTTGGTATCGCCCTTCGGTGTTAGTCTTTTTGAGCCGCATGATGAGTAGCGTTTACCTTGTGGAACTTGTATACCTTATGGGTATTTGTTATTTGCCTTTTGGCTTGTTTTGGGATATTCTTATCCTTTGTTTCTATGAGTTGCGGATGATATGAGGCTTGTTATCATATGTTTCATCTTTTTGTTAGATGATTGTGTTATCTCTTTTAGAGATATTTGTTATACATTGTAACCTTGCAGGTTTATTGTTGTTCAGTTTATCTAATCGATATGTTTAGCTAGACTGACCCGTGTATTTTATACTCAGGTCAGACCGAGATGTTTCAGGTTAGGTGCTTTTGGACTTAGCCTATTTTGCTTCCGCAATGGACTATTCAGCATGTTCCTTTTTGATATAGCTTTTTGTGTAGTCCTATCTTGTTGTAACTCTGATATATGTATTCTTTTGGATTCATCTGTATATGGTGGTTTGCTATACCACTTGATATGTATTATTTTATAACTCTGTTGTGTATCTGTATATGTGTATATGATGATTTACTGTTCTGTGATGTATATTACATTTGAGTTATTATATTCTGTTCTGATAGATCCAACCACCTATGGTTTTGTTTTAAGTATTCATTGGGTATGTCGACCTGGTTGGTATGTTTATTTTCGATGTATTCAATAGATAATTAGAACAAGGCTATAGATGGTCGCTCCCAACCAGCCTTATTCTCCGTGTTAGTTGACGGCATTACCTTGTAGTGTCCTTGGCTAGCGTGGGCATAGAGGTGGGGCGTCACAGCGTGGTATCAG
The DNA here is from genome assembly GCA_030765085.1 of Allium cepa. Lineage (NCBI taxonomy): Eukaryota > Viridiplantae > Streptophyta > Magnoliopsida > Asparagales > Amaryllidaceae > Allium > Allium cepa. The sequence continues at coordinate 237,137,425 of CM060931.1, forward strand.
AGCGAGGTTCAGAGCAAAATATGATAAACACAGAATAGATGCACATATTACGATACACCAAAGTGTATAAGTGATATAAATCTTTAAATCATCGTGTCTCTCTATTCCTTCTGTGCTTTTGGGAGGTAGGTAGAATTTTGGGTATACGTCTAGGAATGCATTTAACATTCCGTAGTACCCCACATTTGGATTAATGATATCTACCTTGTGAATAATCTTGTCCTTATCTTAACTTTCAGCTTATGGCTGGAAGAGACGGAGGACGACGCTCGGATGCTGGGCAATCCAGTAGCTCGCATCCGGACGACGTTTATATGTCTGCCGATCAGTTTTTGGCGTGGTTTAGGAGCACACAACCTCCAGCTCCTACTCGAACATCTTCTCCATGCAAGTCCACCTTCGCACGATTGTGCAGTGATTTTTCTCATCTTGGAGGGAAGCCGTTTAAGAGCTCCGAGATTGTTCTTAAGGTCCAAGTTTGGATCCGCATGTACGAGCATATTTTCTCCCGCATGGATCTTTCTGATCATGATAAAGTTCTTGTAACTTCTAGTTTATTGCAAGAGGCTGCCCTTGATTGGTACGAGCTTCTTTTAGCTGAATTTGATGAGTCTGCTCTTTCTTGGACTCAATTTCGGGAGCGATTTGAACTCAAGTTCGTTCCTGAATCTGAGAAAATTTTATTAGCCCGTCTCTTTCTTGAGTTGAAGCAAGGGGGGACTTCCGTCTTTGAGTATGTTGAATCATTCGAGGCCTTATCTAAGTATGGTCTTGAATTCATTAGCACCTCGTTTAGGAGGAATTTGAAGTTTGTATCTGGTCTTAAGAAATGTCTTAAGAAGTCTTTAATGCTCCAGCTTAAGCTTTCTTTTGAGGAGTTGGTTGACTCGGCACTTCATCTCGAAGCCTTCGAGAAGGAGTGTGATTGTGGGGATGATGTTGGGGTTCGCAAGAACACCAACAAAAAGCAGTTTCCATTCGGTAAGCGGAAAATTTTCCCTTCCAAGAAGAAAAAGCATGTTGAAACTGAGTCTCAGTCTGCTGGAACACCTTCCATTAGGAAGTGTTTCAATTGTGGTTCATCTGATCATATGATTCGAGCTTGTCCTAAGCCTCTCTTCTGCCGCTACTGCAAGAAGGAAGACCATCGTAGTTCCACTTGTCCTATTGCTCCGAGTAATCTTCTGTCAGGAAAGCTAAATATAGCGGATGCTTTTGGAGGTTCTTCTCGGGGAAAAGGTATATCTCCTTCTGTTATGAAAGGTTCTATTTTATTTCTTGGCTATTGTATTCGAGTTCTCTTCGATACGGGGGCTTCACATTCTTTCGTATCGAAGAAGCTCTTTGTCTTTGGATGTTTCTTGTATGGTTACTTCTTTGAGGATTGCGAATCCGAATTGGTGGATCTGCAATGCTCAAATTGCTTGTATTGATGTCGAGGTTGTTTTATGTGGTTTTTCTTTCCAAGCCAATTTGCATGTTATGCGTTATTTAGGCTTCAGAATTGATATGTTTGACTTAATTATTATGAAGCCATATCCTATATCCCGAGTGGACTATTCATCCTTGACATTTTCAATCTGTTAAACAGATTTCTATTTTCTTTGTGATTTCGATTCCAATTTGATGGCATCATTTAATTCTTCAAGCCCACATGATGAGGAGAGTGTTGTTTCTCTCATTCATGTAGTTTGAGAATATTCTAGTATTTTTGGTCTTGTCTTAGGATTATCACCCAAGCATTCTTTTGAGTGGTGTTAAGGTCTTTGTCAGCTCGACCTTGCCACCAGTTTTCATTTGGCTATGAGTTGCGGAGGTTAGCACTCCACTTACCGCATTCCGCACTCGTTGTGATTCTTATGAATGATTTATTATGTCATTCAATTTGTCTAGCCCATTTCATCCATTTTATGAATCGAGTCTTTTACGAATATCTCGATGATTCCCTTTTTGTATTTATTGATTTTGGATGAAATTAGCAATTTAAAATTTTGCAAATCTTTTTCATAAGATATTTATAAGTAGGATTTTTGTTCTTGAAACGAATAAAGAGTATTCATAAAGTTTTTAAGAGCCATTTTCATTGTATAGAAGATGATTTTGTGATTGTATTGCCCATTGAGTGCTTTAAGAATTCTGGTTGATGCGCTTGATCAACGTGATCGATAGGGATCTCCTAAACGCTTTGATGAGACAATTTGACACAATAAATTGACTTATAAAAGGTAATTTTTTTTATAGAAAAATGATTACATAAAGATAATTGTAATTTTGGAAGTTTTAGCTTTTCGAAAAAGAATATTAATTAAAAAACTCTTTTCCGATACTCTTATTCTTGGGATTCCCGTAGGGAACCAAGACTTTATCTTTTGTTCCAAAGCTAATCGTATTGGTTTGGATGTCGTTCCCTTGCAATAGAGAACGTGTTATCACTTATGTTTCTAAACCATTAAAGCCTACCGAGACTAGATATGCCCCTTATGATCTAGTGCTCGCGGCTATTGATTTCACTTTTAGTGTGACGTCATGGTTTTTTGGGGAGAAATTTGTTCTCCTGCTCAATCGTAAATTTTTAAAATATTTATTTTCTCACAGGGAACTTAATTTGTGTCAACAACGTTGGCTCAAGTTTCTTGCCTCTTATGATTTTAATATCCAGTGAACCCCTAGTAAGGGTAATCGTGTCGCTTATGCGCTTAGTCGCAAACATTCGGCTGTTGTTTCTATGAGTCTTGCCGAATGGGATATTCTTGAGACTCTATCTTTTAGTGAAATTCGTGATCGAGCTTCATCTTCTGATTCTCCTATTCTATTATTTAGTTTGGGAGCTTGACTCATTTTATTAGATCGTATTGCCGATGCCAAACGGCGTGATCCTGATTTGTTGCATCTTGTTCAGCTTTGTGGGTCTGGATCCTGTGATGAGGCGTTGCGGGATTTCAGCATTGATTCTCATGGGTGTCTTCGCAAGAAGAACTGCCTTTTTGTGCCTTCTGATTTTGCGCTTAGGCATGACATTCTTGATGATTGTCACCGCTCTAAGTATACCATTCATCCTGGTAGCAGTAAGATGTATACTGATATGCATCGTCTTTATTATTGGGAAGGCATGAAACGCGATGTGGCGAGTTATGTGAATAATTGCATAACTTGTCAGCGTTTTAAGGCCGAACAACAGCGTCCTTTTGGTCTTCTCCAGCCCCTAGAGATTCCATTGTGGAAATGAGATCAGATTTCTATTTCATTGACGGCCTACCTCATTCGAGATCGGGCCATTCTAGCATTGGGTTATTGTCGATCGCCTCACTAAGTCTGCTCATTTTATTCCTATTAAGTCTAATAGGTCTGCTTCGCATTTGGCTAATTTGTATGTCAAGGAAATCGTGAGACTTCACGGTGTTCCTAATTCTATTGTGAGTGACCGTGATTCTTTATTCACGAGTCATTTTTGGCAGAGTCTTCAGCAAGCTTTGGGAACAACGCTTAATTTTTGTTCAGCTTATCATCCGCAGTCTGACGGACAGACTAAACGGGTGAATCATATCTTGGAAGATCTTCTTCGTATTTGTATTTCTGATTTTTGGTGGTTGTTGGGAGGATCACCTACCTCTTGTAGAGTTTCACTTCCTGCTCATTTATTTGGCATTCATGACTTGTTTCACGTCTCTCAACTTCGGAAGTGTCTTCGGGAGTCGGATTCTGTTATTGATTCTCCTGAATTGCAAGAGCATGAGGTCTCACCGGACTTATCTATTGTACAACAACCTATTCGCGTACTTGACACGGAGGTGCGACACCTTCGGAACAAGGATGTACTGCTCGTTAAAGTTCAATGGTCCGCTAATCCCAATGACTGTACTTGGGAAACCAGAGAGTATATCGAGCGATCTTATCCGGGTTTTCTATCTTTGTTTAGAAACGGTGAGTATGTCTTTTCATCTCGAGCTTATTTTCTTTTCTTTTGAATGTTGTATGTATGTAGTTATTACAAATATCGTCTTTGGGAATTGCGGGGACGCAATTTTGTAAGGAGGGGAGATCTGTAACAACCCGCATATTTAACGATTTTATATTTAAATGTTTTATTTAAATATAGCGTCGTTAGTCGGATTTAGGTCCGAAATGTCACTTTCCGCAAATGGCCGAATTGGAACTCGAAACCACCTCCATTGGTTCCAAAATGGTGTTTGTGATCTTTTTGAGTGTAAGCTTCAATATGTTTGGAGTTTGTGAATTTTTGCAACTTTTCTATTTGGGGTTTGGGTTTGGGTTCAGCCCATTTGTTAGTTTAAACCCCTAACTCAGCCCTCTCTTTATCCATTCTCTCATTCCACTCCTCCAAACTTTAGCAAAACTGAAAATGGTGGAAGGGAAAGAGAAATAGAAATTGCTAGCCCTAGTTTCCTCTTGTAACTTGATTTCTTGCTCCAATATCAAAGAGAAGACATAGGTAAGCTCCTCTTTATCTTCTCTATCTCTTTCTCTCTTCAATCTCAGAAAATTCCTAAACCTAAACTTAGGAAATATGTGTTTTATTCTTAGATTGAAGCTTGTAGAGTTAAAGTGAAGAGTGGCTAATCTCCTTCTTGTGTTTGAGCTCCTTCTTCTTTGTTTTGTGATAAAAGGTGAGTTTTGAACTCACATCTACTTCTTTTGATATCATTGATGTTAGGCATGAATTCCTAACAATTGTTCATATGTTCTTTTGCTTTTGATTTGGGTTGATTCGGTGAAATTGCCAAATTATGATTTTTGAAGCCGAATCTATGTAAAACCTTATATGGTTGGTGTTTATGTTGTTCGGAGTGTTTGGGGGTGTTGTTAAGGTTGGGTAGTCGTTTGACGTAAGCCCATAATCAACACGCATCCGATCGCTTTCGATTTGTTTGGCCATAGTTGGCCTAGGTTCAGGAAATGCCTGGCCATCTGGTTTCAGACGTCTGAAATGCCCATTTCAGACGTCTGAATATTGTTCTTGGGAAGAAATTTATTTTCAGATTCAGACGTCTGAATTTATATTCCAGACGTCTGAGTTGGCTAAATTTCGACCAGAAAGGAAATAGGCAAAATATTGCCTATTTCAGACGTCTGGATGTTAGGATTCAGACGTCTGAATTCTGTTTTGGAAAACAAATTGATTTCCAGATTCAGACGACTGAATCCCTTCTTTCAGATGTCTGAATATGCTGTTTTTGGCCAACTTGCCTTGTTCGTTTAATTTTCCAAATTTAATTGATGCATATTGATTCCAATTAGTTGCTTATGCGTATTTGACCTTGATAATTCCTTTTTGAATTCATTCACGGGTTTTTATAAATTATTTCTTCAAATTGTATTAAAAGTTCGCTTCTCCGATTTATAAATTCTATTTAAACCACACCTACAATTTCGCACTTCGAGCGAAGTGGAAGGGTGATTAAATGGTTGGGCAAAACACGGACCATGAATCTGTGCGTTTATCCTTCCGATTAATCCCCGACCTATTCAATTGATCGTTTTAACCTTCGGGTTTGGTTTATCGATGATATGAGGTAAACTTTGTATTGCTTTGAGTGTGAAAGTGGCTGACGGATAGTAAACCGTTTAGTGCGAACGAGTGGTTATGGGATATACGTTAACACTTTTCGGATTCCTTTTCGAGAGTTGTGACACATTCCGCCAGTTATTGGTGTCCAGTACTGGGTCTCTGACCTTCACCACTACGATTTGTTGCCTTCGGGTATGTGCCCTTGGTTTTGTGCCTTCGGGTTTGTTGCCCTATAGTATCGCTTTCTATGTTGGTCGTTATGAGCCGCATGGGTGATATTGGGTTGCCCTATTGTATCGCTTTCGGAGTTAGGTCTTTATGAGCCGCTCGAGTGATATTGGGTTTGGAGTCTTCGGGCTCATGGATCCTTGTTTATACAGTACTGAGCTCGAGCAATTTTATGATGTTTCATTGATATGTATATTCCCTTGGTATCGTCCTTCGGTGTTGGTCTTTTTGAGCCGCATGATGAGTAGCGTTTACCTTGTGGAACTTGTATACCTTATGGGTATTTGTTATTTGCCTTTTGGCTTGTTTTGGGATATTCTTATCCTTTGTTTCTATGAGTTGCCGATGATATAAGGCTTGTTATCATATGTTTCATCTTTTTGTTAGATGAATGTGTTATCTCTTTTAGAGATATTTGTTATACATTGTAACCTTGCAGGTTTATTGTTGTTCAGTTTATCTAACTGATATGTTTAGCTAGACTGACCCTTGTACTTTATACTCGGGTCAGACCGAGATGTTTCAGGTTAGGTGCATTTGGACTTAGCCTATTTTACTTCCGCAATGGACTATTCAGCTTGTTCCTTTTCGATATAGCGTTTTGTGTAGTCCTATCTTGTTGTAACTCTGATATATGTATTCTTTTGGATTCATCTGTATATGGTGGTTTGGTATACCACTTGATATGTATTATTTTATAACTCTGTTATGTATCTGTATATGTGTATATGATGATTTACTGTTCTGTGATGTATATTACATTTGAGTTATTATATTCTGTTCTGATAGATCCAACCACCCATGGTTTTGTTTTAAGTATTCATTGGGTATGTCGACCTGGTTGGTATGTTTATTGTCGATGTATTCAATAGATAATTAGAGCAAGGCTATAGATGGTCGCTCCCAACCAGCCTTATTCTCCGTGTTAGTTGACGGCATTACCTTGTAGTGTCCTTGGCTAGCGTGGGTATAGAGGTGGGGCGTCACACATATATAGCAATGTAAATAAACTAACAACAGCATATTTCAATTGTCTTTCAATTGAAATCAAATTTAATAAATAAAAGAACATTAATCGTGAGTGATTTGCTCACCTTTCAAGGCTAGAGGAAACAGGAGATGACACGGATACGCACATTGATATGGACACTAAAATTGAATAACGAATCGAAGTAAAGCAACATATCCACCTGAATTCAATGATCAAAGCTGTAAAAGAATTAGATGGAACAAATCAGAACGGGGTCAGTGAAGGTAATTGGTATAAGTGAACTTGTATTTATATATACAAATATATAACTATGTAAAACTATTAATGAAATCATATCCTTAATTCAACACATGTTAATTTTAAACATATATGTAATTCGAAATTTATTGGTTTAAATAAAACCCATAAAACAAACATATTTACATAATTTTCAACATCACATATGTTAACCCATAATATAAACTTTGAATTATATTTACTGAAAGAGTACACAACTCATATATTATAGAATATACCATAACACCTACATGCACACAACACATACAACGCTTCTTTTAAATCTAACATACTGCACATACATACAAACAAATATCCTAGTTTAACTTTAATGCATATAAAACAAAATCTATATACAAAATTTCCATTCTAAAATAAACTTCATATTATTATATTCAAATTTCAACATCTGTGTATTATATAACAGAACCTATAATGCAACAATATACTATATAAATACAAATACTATCATATTTACAGATAGCACATGCAAACAATAGTTTAAGTAATAGTATTTGTAAAACTTTCGTATATATATATATATATATATATATATATATATATATTTTATAAAAAAAATATAATATGAACAAAACAGCATGAATACTATTATAATACTTATACATATGCGAAATATAACTATATCTCTAAAACGCAACATATCTATACATATTAGTAAATGCACGTATAACATTTTTTTACAAGCTTTAAAGACATAGCTACATTATACTGGCGTTATGTGGGAACGAATAAACCCAAATCATTTCCTTTAACTACCTATTAAAAGTTAGATCGGTTCATCTTTCTTAGTGTCCGGTTAGAACAGCTGTGTATAAATGGAAAACAAATATTCAAAATTATTTACATGTATGCACTTTAAATGAATTATATAACTTACGTAACCATAGCTTTGCCTATGTCATATAAAAACGACATATTTATATGTCTTTCACCCTCCAATACAACTGCATATATAGGACCATCTTATATACAACATATACTAAAATACAAGAAGACTGTTATACATATATATATTCTGAGTTTAAAAACAATTCTTTGAAACTGTACTTTAAAACAATTATATACATAATATATATATAAGTATAAATTGAGCCAAACAACATACAACATGAGAGACAGCGTAAATACACAAGGCATATATATACCTAAATGAGTGAAGTATGCATGGACGAAGCAGCGAAACTAAGACGGCGTTGAGTTGGCAGTTTGGAGCATGTTGGTACCGTGGGGTGGATGCAGAAGAAGAGGACGTTCGGTCGCACTTGGCAAAGGTGAAAGTGGGTATGGTGGAGGTAAGCTTGGGCGAATGGGTTCGGTTGCTAGGGTAGGCCATAGGTGGCTAGGCCAGTGGGTGACGTGGCGGGTTTGGGTCATGCGCTGCAAGGCGAGGGGGAAGTAAGGTAGCCTGGGAAGGCACGGATTGGCTGGGAAGGTTGAGGTGCGGACTGGGAAGAGGGAAGAGCGCGATGGCCGAGTTGGGTGAATTTTCTACACGGTGGCTGTGACTAGCGTGGGTCGATAGGCGCGGCCAACATGGCGGAGGAGTGGAGCAACGGTTGTGTGGTAGATAGTGCTTGCATGAGTTTTTTTTTGAATAGAATCAAAGAAGGAAGCCATGTGTTATGAATTTGAAGGTAAAAGTTGGAGCAAGTGAAAGAAAATATAGACTGAGGAAGTGTATGCTAGAAACAGATAAGGATGGAAGAAATGAATTGGTGTTTGATGGTGGTCACACAGATGAAGGGATGATAAGTCACTTTTATATATTATATTCTTTGAAAAGAAAAATTTAAACAAGAATAGGAGTGGTTTCCACAGATGAATGGAAACTTGCAAGCTGAACTTTAAATATATATATTATTATTAGAAGTAATGTCAGAACCTAAGAGAAAGGAAATAGTCTGAGAACGTAAACGAACCAAAATAAATGTTGAAACCATGGAAATGTTAAAAGTCATGGAATCATAAGGGTCAGATGCGTGAATTTTGAGAATGCTAAAGGCTATCACATTACATGAAAGATAACGAAAAGTCACAGAACAGATTGCAAACGGACATGGATACGGTTAGCCGTTTCACGGTTTCGCCGCGAACCGGACACCAAAACACAGAAGTGAGTATACCACAGAGATGAGCACGACGAGACGATCAAAACGGTATATGGATATCAGTGGTACGATTGAATTATAAAAAATTTGAATTTTCTAATAGCGGAAAATGCAGCAAAAACGCAGAAAATTAAGATCGACGGAGCTAAAGAAGTCAGAATTTGGAAAAACGAAAAATGGCATCTTGCTCTGAAGATGATTTAGAATTTTTCTATGTAAAAATATTTAGGTTTCAGAAACGTTTTATTTTCATCGATTTTTAACTGATTTGATTGAAATACTACGCACAAAAATAAGCTTCATATTTTCGGACGAAAATTTACCAGTTGCTATGCTTAACTAGACGCATTCCAAATATCAACTTTATTTTTCAAAATCAAGGTGATTAATTAAGATGGATATTTGAAGAATGATTGATTAATTAAAAGGTTGAAATTAATTAATGGTTGATTAAGCAAATTTAGCTGATTTATTCTTAAGTAATTGATTTAATTTAAGTTAATTAAATTAATTATAATAGGGATTAATAATGATTGCTTATGAATGGTCGTTTGAATAAAATATCTGAATTGGATGATATCTATTGGATGACATGCTGTGTTATTATGTGATATACAATGTTTGTGATATGAAAAGTTTGGGTGGACATTTATAATGTGGTTATTAGTGATGATGAATTTCTGTGTAAAAAGTGACATCTTGTATTTAAAGTTGAATTATGGTTCACTTAAATAACACGGGCTCAGATGGTATTAAATTCGAAGAGATCGGAGTCGGGTATTAGTAAATACCCGAAGCCACTTCGAATTTTTATAGATTGATATGTGAAATCAATAGGCTGGAACGAAATGATATAAGTGAATTGGACCATTTAATCTAAGTTCTTAGTCTTAGATATTGATGTGTGAAATTAGCAATGTCTATAAATAATTGTGAATTTAAAATTTACACGAGTTACCTCGGGTTTAAATAAGTTTTATGCTTTGGTATTTCATGTTAGATGAGTTTACTCACGCTGGTTTCCAGCCTGACCCGGGTGTTACTTTGATGTAATGCTCGGGTCAGACCGAGTATTACAGATTTTCAAGTAAGGACGTTCTGGAGCTCAGGAGGCGAGCTGGATGGCAAGAACGTATGGAGTGTTTCCACTATATTATATTATTGAATATCTAAGACATGATGATTGTGTATATCCAGTGTCTGTATATATGTGTAACTCTGATGTATTAAAGTGAAATTTCACAAGTACAGTTTTCCTTTGTACAACTGTTATTGTTTGTTATTATATCTTATCCGCTGCGAATTTGAGATGTTGGTGCTTCTGTTCTTCTTATCCTTCTATCTCTTTCTTCTTTTTCCTAACTATCTGGAATTTTCGAGATCGAGAATTTCGGGTCGTTACAGTTGGTATCCGAGCTAAAGGTTAAGCGAGAACATTGGCTTTGGTGTGATTACTCATTAAGTATAGGGTCAATGGTACCATAGAATGAGTTGAGTGTATATATATGAGAGCGTACTTGTCATTTTCTTATATAAAGATTTTAAATGATTTTATATAAGAATATATTTTGGTATATAAAGCAATATTTCCTTCTAATAAATATTTAGGTGATTGGTTGTTAAATTATTGGAATTAAATTAAGAAGTAATATAATACAACCAAACTGAAATTGAATAAAGATAAGTTTGATATGGATTCAAACTGAAATTGAAATTTTGAATTTGGGAAAAGTTTCAGAATAAGATAATAATGAATTGGTTTCAAGATATGATAATCTTGGCTATTATCATAAATAGTTAATGTGTTCAATAATGATATATTTGTTAGTAAGTAAGCCAAATGAAGTAAACTTTTAGATGAGTATTACTTATAAATAGAAGTGGGTTTTAAATTGTGGAATTTTAAAACCTAAGCCTAGAAACATTTGAATTGTTTTAAAATGTTAAAAGAAATTTGTTGTAAATTAAAAACCAAAGGTGATTTAAAATTTAAGGATGACTTAGTGTGTAAAGGAAATAATATGTATATATGACGAATATACGTAATACCAAAATAGTTTGAATAAATTCTAAATGTTGAGTTTTAAATTTGGAATGAGACGTGATACCCAAGGTGATAAGTTTTTGAATTTATAAGATTATTAATGTGAAGTTTAAAATTTGAAGTGGGAAAGTTAAATTAGTTAACAAGCAATCTGAATTGGAAATTCCAAGTTGAAATTGGGATTTAAATTGGAAAGTTGAATGTTTAATTTGCATTGGGAGTTTGTGTGATCTCAAAATTGGTTTGAGATCTAGAAATTTAAAATTGACGACTGTTTAAGATAAAATGGATGATATCATCCTATTGATATTAATGATCCTTTAATTGTGAATTGGATTAGTTTAAATAAATGAAGAAATAGGGTGTGGTAATATTTCAATTATTAAGATAAAATGCAATCATTTTGGACTTAAGATTTGAATGTTTAAGATAAGACTTCAAAAAATTTTGGTTTCAAAATTAAAAATTTGATGATAACTTGAATTTCAAAGATTTAGTTGTTTAAAAAGGATTTGAATTATTACTTGAACTTTGAAATAGGTTAAAAATGGAATTTGGATTCAAATTTAAATGGTTTAAAAATATGAGTTGATTTGGTTTAAAGGATTGAATCAACAATTAAAAATTTAATTCGAATTTATATAATTCGGGATGGTTTAAATTTGAAATTTATTTAAATTAATTAGAATTGTGATTTAAGATGAATAAGTTTAAAAATTAAAACGGAAAATTTGAGTTGGATTGATTTGAAATAAAATTGAAGTTGAATGGGTTCAAATTCAAATGGTAATTGAGACTAATTCAAACAAGAATTGAGATGGTTTGAAATTGAAGTGGGTTTAATTGATATTAGTTCAAATTGATTGGAATAATTTGGAATTGTAATTAAAGTTGAATAGGTTTAAAATCAAATGGAATTTGATTTGAATTTGGAAAGAAATCAAGATTAATTAAACTTGAATTGGGGTTAAATCAATTTCAATGGAAATTGAAGTTATTTAAATTGGAATTGAGTCAATTTAAATGGAAGTGGAAGTTTAAATTGAATTGATGAGAATGGAGATTTGGAAATTGAACAGTTTGGCTCTGGATTGTTTTTAAAATAAATTGTTTTAATATAATCTATTTTTCCAAGCTATTTACTATATACAATTTTTTTAAAAAGCCAAATTAGTTTATATTTATTTTACAGTTATTTTTGGAACTATTTAACAATTTTTCAACTGATTTATAAATTAATTACTATTTTTCAACTATTTTACAAATTAATTACTATTTTACAACTATTTTGCAACAATTTAAAATTTCTGAAACTATTTAACTATTTTCTAACTATTTTACAATTACTTAACTATTTTACATCTATTTCACAAACTATTAATTGTTTTTCAACAACTTATCTATTTTAAAATTTTCAAGCTATTTACTAAATATAAACTGGTCAGAGTTCAAACTGTTATTGATTAAATACCCAACCGAGGTAAGAATTGAAGTGATAATCCAAATGGGGATTAAGAAAATGTGAATAAAATCAAAGTGAGGATGAATAGAAAGGGAATTGAGTTGAATAATAATCAATGAAGATAAATACATAGGATGTACGTATATTATTCTATTCGCATAGTGATTTGATCTAGATTCGAGCACAGAATTTCGAGATAGTTATATCGATCCAAGTTGGGATTTTTCACTTGATTTTCGACGGCTAACCTGGATATGGATTGTTGATTGGTTCTAGATATTCTCTATCATGGTTATGGCTATGCAAGGAGAATGACGGTTTCTGATCAAGAAACTAGATCTGAGTCTGCACTAGGAAGTCGGATGGACGATACTAGTTCGGTAGTGAAATTATTGAGTGATTAGATTGGTATAACGTACAGATGATAGGTGTACATCGTACGGCTTTGAATGAAATCGAAATTGGAAATTTATGGATAAGAAATGTGAAATGGTTTTCGAAATGAAAGGTTTGGATGATATGCTGTGTTATTCTGTGATATAAAATGTTTGTGATATGAAATGTTTGGGTGGACATTTATAATGTGGTTATTAATGATGATGAATTTCTGTGTAAAACGCGACACCTTGTATTTAAAGTTGCATTGGGGTTCACTTAAATAACACGGGCTAAGATGGTATTAAATTCGAAGAGACCGGAGTCAAGTATTAGTAAATACCCGAAACCACTTTGAATTTTTATAGATTGATATGTGGAATCAATAGGCTGGAAGAAATGATTTAAGTGAATTGGACCATTTAATCTGAGTTCTTAGTACTTAGATATTGATGTGTGAAATTAGTGATGTCTATAAATAATTATGAATTTGAAAATTTACACGAGTTACCCCGGGTTTAAATAAGTTTAAAGCTTTGGTATTTCATGTTAGATGAGTTTACTCACGCTGGTTTCCAGCCTGAACCAGGTGTTACTTTGATGTAGTGCTCGGGGCAGACCGAGTATTACAGATTTTCAAGTAAGGACGTTCTGGTGCTCAGGAGTTGAGTTGGATGGCAAGAACGTATGGCGTGTTTCCGCTGTATTATATTGTTGAATATCCGAGACATGATGATTGTGTATATCCAGTGTCTATATATATGTGTAACTCTGATGTATTAAAGTGAAATTTGACAAGTACAGTTTTCCTTTGTACAACTGTTATTATTTGTTATTATATCTTATCCGTTGCGACTGTGAGATGTTGGTGTTTCTGTTCTTCTTATTCTTCTATCTCTTTCTTATTTTTTCTAACTATCTGGAATTTTCGGGATTGAAAATTTCGGGTGGTTACAGAAGTGGAGTTATAAAGTTTGGAGATTATATAGTTTTAAGTTAGTTTTTGTTGATGAAAAAGGGGGAGAAATATAAAATAGGATAATTAGGCATAGATTAAGGGGGGGTTATTAGGATAGAAGTAGTATTTTATAATAAGGTTGTCATCATCAAAAGGGGGAGATTGTTAGTCCGTGAGATGATGGTTTTGATGACAACAACCTTTGTATAGGATTGTAAAATATAAATACCAACATTATAGTTTAAAAATATATGTATATGCCCTATTTGACCATGCAGGTACCTAGAATGAAGACTGTACAGTATAGTGATTCAAGATGTCAAGAATGAAGACTCATGAGTATGAAGAATATCAAGGTTATCAAGAGTTCAAGATTTCAAGTAATTTATCTTTTAATTTATTAAGAATTTTGTTAAAACTCCTAGAAAAGCACTGGCATCTTAAAATCCAATTTATTCGTGGAATGAAATCCACTTCGAGCCCGTTAAAGAGATGAAACCCTGAGTAGGATGGAACCTATGAAAAATCTAGTGGAATATTGTTTTGTATCCGCTAACTTTTATTCAAATGATTTTCCAAATTATATCTTGTTTTAAAAATGATTTAAAAACCTTCCTTTTAAAAGAATCAAAAACATCTATCCTGGTTTTAAATACTTTTAGCCTCAAAATAATCTTCAATTTCAAAATCAAATTATCCTTAGTTTTAAATTATCTTTAATAATAATATATTTAACATTAATATTTATAATTAGATTTAAATATAAAATTATTGAAAAATTATATATACCAATATGTTATTCTCTATATTTACTTATGTATTTTAACTATAGTCAAGTATATTTATAAATTTTAAAATAGTTTTTAATATAAGATAAAAAGTTATTTTCAAAAGAAAAACAGACCACCAAAAATTCCTTTGGGATGTCGACATGCTCGATATACCCATGTCGACATAGTGTCAGTTAATTTCAAAATTTAAATTTCAAAAGAAGTTTCTATTCGTCATATCTCTTCACGAATGGACATGGCTGTTGTTCTTCTATAAATAAGGGTTGGTTTCAACGAATTTTCGTAACGACCCGTAAATTTTTAGTACTTATAATTGTTAATTTAATAAGATTTTTGAAATTTAATATTGATGAAAATAAAAATTTAGTGAATTATAAAAAAAAGTTGTGATATAATAATGAATTTGAATGGAATTCTAATTAAATAAAATAATTTAAATATTATGTCTTGGTTATAAGTGGATATAAGAAAGCAAATGTAAATTTTGAAGTAATGTGTGAAATAATATAGTAGAATGGAAATCATTTATGAAGAATAAACATACATGTATTATAAAGGGAAAATGGTGACAGTTGGTGGTCGTTACCAGTGGTTTACCAATTTAAAATAAAAGTTACTTTAATGATAATTAGTATAATAACGTAAGTGTGAATGTGAATTGAATACAAACGGAAATTTATTTATAAGGCAGTAATTGATGTAATAAAAAGCATGGAATCAAGTGAATAAATTTATTTAGAATATTTAATCGTAATTAATGTATATAATTAGAAAAATATAATAAATGGAAATAGGATGGTTAATAACAAAGGAGTTAGAAATTGAATATATTAATGTAGCATTTATGCAAATGTAAGATGTAATAAGCATAGAATAGTGTAATAGATAAGTACCCATGTTGACATCACCTTTAAGATGGCAAGTTTATAATTGATTCATAATAAGGAAAAATTCAAATGAATGGATTTATTTGGGATGGCAATTGACAATTAGTGAGTTTATTTAAAATAGTAAGTTATAACTGTTGGAAATTAGTAAATATGGGAGTGAATTCAAAGGTTATTAACTAAGGAGGTAATACATAATAAATTGAATAAAATTAATATTATATAAGAATTGTAACATTTGTTTGTGAATAGTGGATTCATATGTGTAATTAAAAGTTATGATAACGGTTATTTTAAGTTAACCATTTATCCAGTCTATTAAATTAAAACGGGTAACCAATTGAAATAAATCTGAATTTAATATTACGTTAATGTAAATTAGGGTCGTAATTGGGAATAGCGTAAATTTTATTCAATGTTATGATGGTTAGTTGAATATAGCATAAACTTAAGTGTAAATTTAAGGTTATGATAACAATTATTATTAGTTACCTAATTAATTGGTCAACGAGTTTATTGGAATCAAGTTCATTTAAATGTCAAGCAAATGAAGGGTAACAATAGGTACTAGGTAGAGAGTGATAATGGACTTAGTATAAAGATTGAAACAAAAAAATCAAAGTTATTTAGAATTTATTATAATTAATTGGAACTCAAATTTTAATAGATGAATTTAATCTAAATGAAATTTAATTTATTACGCTAATTGAAATAAAGATGGAATGTGATAATATTAACGTAAAAGATTTTGAATCCAATATTTATTTTATCCGTTGGAAATAATGAATTGAATAGTATAATGAAAAATAAATTTAATAGTATTTTTGGAAATCAAATTTATAATTTTTGTATTTAATGAAATTAAGGTTAATATTGGAATTTATAAATTAATCATCTCTAAAGTTGACATTTAAATTTGTTAAAACCATTGTAAATGATTGGGAAATCAAAAAGGACGAAATTTGTCAATTAAAGAATTGAAATTTGAAATTTGATTTAATTAGCTAATTTATTTACTTATTTATTTAATATAAAAATAGCCATTTTGGCCATTGACTCGGATTTCGACGAAACCAATTTCGTCGAATCCGTAACGGTGAACTATTGTAGGATTTCAAGTTCGTAGCGATCGGGCTTGTCGTTTAATCGTACGGACTCGAAATGCCTTGAAATAAATGAAATTGAAATCAACTGAAATCAATTTGAAATAATTTGATTTTGTCATAACTTCTTCATACGATGGAATTTGGACGTGGAACCTTTTCCATTGCATTTAAAATATTTTGAAACATCTATTTGGATATGCAGGTTGACCCAATTTCATTCCAGAGTCAGAACGGGCTTTTCGGGCCATATATCATTCAGCGTGTACATCCTATCGATCCAATCCATTCTATTTCAGCCTTGTCTATAAATACCCTGTTATAAACCCTAGCATATCCCTATTTCTCATTCATCTGCACGTAAAATTTCTTCCATCTTCTCATTTCAATGGCAGACAAATACCTAATATTAATTGCAATTCAAAAATCAAAGTGAAATTTCAACCTCCTCAAAAAAATTCCAAAAATATATATATCGAAGATCTCAATGATACGAACCTATATCTGCTGTTCGTTTTTCGAGACAGTGACCGGATTGATCAGTAATCACGGTCAAAGTTAAAAATTAGGCATTTGATTTCGGTATCAATTCATGAAATTGATTGGGGGCTTGTGTCGTGCTCGACGTCTGGAGTGGTTTAAAGGTGGTCATTTGACCTGAAATGATGTGAGGTGATGGGAATTCACGATTTAGGGTTCAAAAACCCTAAACCTAGGCGGTGGCGGTCGCGAAAAGGGGGGCCGGACCTGGGACGTTGAGCTCGGCTCGACGATAGCTTCGAGATGGTGGTGGTCGGCAGCGAGATGGTGGCCGACGGCGTTGGCAAAGCTTGGTCAAAGTATGGGTCAATGGAGGCTCAGATGGGTTCGAACGAGATGGTAGCACTAGGGTTACGCGTGTGAGAAAGAAGGAATGTCAATGGCTGACGTGGCTGGTAGATTTTGTTTTCTAGTTTTATTTATTTACTTTAATTTTTGATTTTAAATCGTTCTAACGTACATAACTTTCTCATACGATATTCGTTTTACGCGTGGTTTTCTCCGCTAGGTTCGTATTGGAATTCCAGACATTTTGACGCTTGTTTGGATGAATTTGAAGACTGTTCAATTTTTGGGTTTAAATTGGATTTAAATTCAATATAAATTAAAAAGTTGAGTGTTTAACCCACTCACAACTTCTAAGATTTCTTATGTTTGTTAAACTAATTTTTGATGTGATTTAAAATTTATCTATGATTGTTTGGCATATTTTAATCATCATCTCAGTTGAATTTAATTTACTAGATTAAATTTTTATTTAATTTATTATTGCATATAAACTGCCAGTTCGATAGATGATTTATTTTATTATTGAATATAAATTGTCAGTAATTACCTATTATTTATTGTATGCTCCATATTAATGTTATTGTTTAAATTGGATAATGATTGTAATAAATGGTTGATGATTGATATTGGATGAATGGATGTTCTATTTTATATTGTTTAAACTGCAAATTGTTATGCACTATATTTCATTCGGGATTGCGGTTTGAAATGATATAACCATAATTTTTGTTTTAAATTACGGATTGAAATGATAAATATCCACATCGCTTGACCATAGGATAGAAAATTTTATACAGACACCGTGGTCTAGATATATATAAAATATTTTGAAAGGATTTCTATAGTTTGTAAAGAAATATGCGATTTTTGGGATATTAATTTGGATATTTTATAAATGTTCCTTTATATATGGTTAATTCTTAGTTTAAGCGGTGAATAAAATTTGTTAAAGTATAAAATAAGTTTAATAATAAAATTTGATTTCATTAAAATATAATATGGATAAGTATTTACTTAAATTATATTTTAATATGGAGTTTATACTGATTTTTATAAATCAAGGTTGAGAAGATAGTTTGAAATTGATTGAGATTTTATCTAATTAAGAATTATAGTTAATAAGAATCCATTTGGAACTTACTGAAATTGTGATTTTAAAAGAATACGGTTTTATAACTTAATTCGGGTTTAAGGTGATTTAAGTGAAATGTATGAAATCTAAATAAATTGAGGAATATTTAGTTATTGAATTTGAAATTTTATTTAAAGGATATTGGATTTATTAAGGAAACATTTCAAAACTTAAAAATAGTGAAGAGAATTTGGTGTGTGTGTGTATATATGAATTATAAAATTTAGTTTTGAAATATTGAATAATTAAAGCTTTGAAATATATGGAAATTGAAATGGTTTATTTGGTATTCAAATCTGTATTTGGAATTGATTTGTGAAATTTAAGAAACTAATTTATTATACAAAGGAATTTAATATTTAAACCATTTAAGTATTAGAAGTTATGTTTCAAAGCTATAAGTTTTCAAGGTATATAGATTTGAAAGTGCTATGGTTTTGAAAAAAGGATATATTCAAAATAAAAATGATATCATATTGATTTGGGTTTTTAAATAGAAATGATATCGTATTTATATGGTTTTGAAATGGATATTATATTCTGGTTTTGAAGTATAATTATTTTAAAATGACCGCGGTGTTATAATAACATTTGGTTGTTAAAGAGATGGGGATCGAAAGTTGTCATACTCTCTGCCAACCCCGAAAACCACTTTAACAACCGTGTATGCAGTGGAGATTCCAGAATGAAGTAGGATGGTGGCGGCGTTTCCTTTGAGGTAAATACGTGGACCCGACTCCCATGAGTTAGCATAATATGGCTAAAACAGGAGCGATTCTCGGGTCAATGAGATAGCACCTTTGTTCGGACACATCCTTTTGATATTATATTTTGACTTTTGGACTGATACGGTGGCCACTTTTTTTTTATTTGGGGGTGTGGCTCGAGGTGGGCGGTAGCAGCGGCTATGCGTTACCACCAGCCTGGATAGCAATTGGTATATCTACCCTGGCATTGCCTAGTTGTGCCGTGCCACCTACCCTAGCATTGCCTAGTTGTGCCGTGTCACCTACCCTAGCGCGCCTTATACGATTTTGTTTTGTACCATGTCTATGGAGTGCCCTCTGACAACGCCCAGTACGGGGGAGATTAGGGTACTGTATAAACTATTGGAAAAGTGTGTTAAGGTGGAAAATGTAAAGCCATAATGCTATTTTCAGTATATTACACTTTACTTTAGACATTATTGTAATAACGTATTACTACATAGTAGGTAGTTTAATGGATCCTTAGATGATGTGAATCCCGAGCATCTCTTGAGTTACTACACTCATGTTAGACACTGGATAGGAGATGTCATATCCCGTAAACATCTCTGACGCCGTTCCACTCATATTATTTACTGCTGATTTAACTTACATAATATCTTTTAGTTCTGACTCGAGTGTTTTGTCTTTTCAATTCGCTCGGGTCAGCCTGAGCATTTCAGGATTTAGAAGACCATATTCTGAAGGACGAAGACGAAGATTTATTATTATTTATTATAGTATTCCACTACACACTATATTCTGCTGCATTAATTATTATTCGCTGGTATGTGAAACTCTGGTATGTATTGCATATACAATATAATCAAATGTTTTGTAAAACAGCTTCATGAATTATATATTTGATTATTATATTTTATCATTCCGCAGCAAGATTCTGTTTTTTATTCTTTCTCTGCTTCTTCTTATTTACCCCCATAACAATCCGCCCTTCTTTATGGTTTAAGTCTGACGTGTGTGCTTTATCGTCGATCTAAATCGTACAAAAAGGCGAGACGTTACAATTTTCCATCATATTTTCTAGTTTTCATTTCTCTTCTTCTTCCACATTTTATTTATACATATTCCTACCATTGTTTACCGAAATCAACATTGAATCTAACTAGATTATCTCTGGTTTGATTCCCTGTCACTATCTCAACAAGATTCTTGGTGCTATTCAGAGTTATAGGCTTTTTATAATCAATTAAACAAGAAAAGGTTTGATTGTGGCCTTGGAAATCAATCAAGTGAGAAAAGGTGTGATTGTAGCCTTAGAAATCAATTGGGTGAACTTGTTTCCTGTAAAATCAAGTATCTCTACCCAGAGGATTGTGAATCTGGAGGGTGTACCTCGTAGCCTTGAAATCGAGGGTGTAATTGTTCAATTGCTTTTGAAAGGAAATCCGTACTTATGTGTGGGACTAGATGTAAGGTAACTCCGAACCAGTATTAAATCCAGTGTGTTCTTTCCTTTACTGCTTTTACTTTATTTCTGCATCTGTGCTTGATCTGTGATCATATCTGTGTTTGAATATTACATAAATTTGTGTTCAAATTAACAAAACTCAAAACGATTTAAGAATCCATTAAAACACTATTCACGCCCTCTAGTATTTATCCTAGCCTTAAGATCCATAATCCGCATTTCTCACAAAATGTCCTAACCATCCCCTCCAAGAGCATCGGCATGACCTCCTCTGTTGCCGCCAGAATCCCAACCTCTATCATCATTGCCACCTTCCTCTACGGCGATTTTATCATCCTCGTCGCTTTCTTCCTCATCGGAGTCGGAATCATCTTTAATAGGAAGAAAATAAAACGATAAGAGTTTAGCGGCGTCAATTTCCTATCTCTCTGGAACCTCGGTCCTTTGCTCCATTTCTTTCATTTTATATATAAATATTTTTACTAAGGAAGGATCGAGTGAGAGGAAGCTCAAGTCAGGGCACTTTTCGATGTTGTCAGAATATACAAGCATAAGAGCGTCCTTGTAGAAATTCACAATAATGTCATTGAGGAAGTACTCTAGAACAACATCTTTTTCTTAGCTTCAGAGATGGTTTTAATGGCCATTGTTAAAAAAATTTCTTCTTCCCCAGATTCTTTTTGAGGGAAGATTATTTAACAAATATCTAAGCCTTCTCTTCCTCGGATTCCTTTAAATTCGTTTTTAAAGCCAAATTTTCATCGACTAAGAGTGTTCTTACCTTCCTCTCCTCAGAGATAGTGGATTTCGATTGAGCAAGAGCGGCCTTTACATTTCTTGCTTCTTCACTGCATTATTTTTGACAGTAGAAAGGGAGGTAATCCGACAGTTCAAAGTTAGGATTTCCTCTTGAATCTTGGACATCTCAGCGGAAGATTTCGGAGCGTTTTCTTGAAGAAAGTACCAGCCTTTTGAAATCTGAAACGAAAAGTACGACACAAGTCAAAGTTCACTAAGAAATAGTAATGAGTCGATCCAGTAGTATGAAACGTACTAGAAGTTGTTGCTTAATCGAAGGTCAACAATGCGTTGTTAGGTCATGAATAAAGGAAGGCAGATGAATGGAAGTGAATGAGGAAGAATTCAAAATTGATTGCACCATCTTCTCAAAATCATTCAAGGGAAACCGGTGATGGGGGTAAAGAAGGGTTCGACACTTGAAGAGGGGTTGGAGTGCCTAAATCACTTTGCATCTGCTCGATGCCATCAGATGAATCAAAAACGACAATGCGAGACATTAAGTCATCCTTTGAAGGAGTTTTAGTTTGGTCAATAGAAACTTCAAGAGTAGGGTTCTCCAGAGTTTCGCTCACATTAACAGTTTCACCCTCTTTTGTAGGAGGTGAAGATCAAGCATCAACTGTTTTATCCTCTTTTGAAAGCAAAGAGGATTAGACATCAACACTTTTAGCTTTCTTGAGAGAAGGGTCCGCTGCAGCCATTTCGCTCAGTTTTCTTTTGGTAATCATCCTTGACCCAACGATGGAGTAACACGACAACAATAAATTACAAGTACCACGCTTAAGCTTATCAAGATGATCCACACAAATTGGAGATATGGAAGAGAAATTTTTGGGATCACCAATGGAGAGAAAATGCTTGCTCTTAGAAGTATGTTGGACAAGAGGGGGTTGTCCAAGAACTCTTTGACCCATTGGAAGAAGGGAATGTTTTTGGAGGTTGCTTGGAGTCAGTAGAGTAAGCCTATTCCAGATGCTACTTGAAGCAGTGGTCAATAGCTTTACGATTCTCTTACCCTCATCATTGAGATCTTTAGGACTGAGACCTGATAAAGAAATGTAGATCAACAAAAGAAAGTAATTGAATAAAGATGAAGATTATGATCAACTTACGGGGAGAACAGAAGACTCCACTGATGTTTGGAAAACATTTGACGAAAAAGAATTGCGCCTTTCGGTCTCTCAATTTATTTAACTCCTCTGAGAATAGTTTCTTAAGGGGATTAGCTCTGAAAATATGGCTATTTGTGTTGCAAAGTTTAACCAGGCGCACTGTAATATCCTGGAATTTCGGGGAATTTAAAATGAGATAATCTCTTAATTAAATTATTTAGATTGATAAAATTGTTATCTTCAAATATAACCAAAATAAAATTTATGTGATGTTTTTAAATTTAGAAATAAATTAATTTTAAATGGAATAATTATTTAATTGTGTTATTTTATAAATTTGATTTTTAATAGGCTTAACATTTCAATTTAATAAATGTTGTTTAAATATATGTTTATTTAAAAAAATTAACTTTAAAATTAGAATTTAATATTCCTAAATTTAATAAAATGTTTGTTTAATCTAATATAGATATATTTGATTTGATTTTAAATTTAAGTTTAGATTGAATTTGAATTTAAAATTTGAAATTTGAATTGGAATTTGAAATTTAAAAAGAATTTATATCTTTGAAATAGTTTTGTATATAAAAGGATTTATGAATAAAAGTTTTTATTTTAAAAATAAGATTTGTTTTATACAAAATAATTTTATTTATATAAATTTAGAAAATATTTATTTAGTAGTAAATAAATGCAAAAGCATTTAAATTAGCATGTAAAAATGAATTAAGCAATTTTATATTATTTTATTTGGAATCTAATTAGTTTATATCTTATTTTCTTTTGAAATTTTTATTTTTATAGGAAAGGAAAAAGGATTTATAAATTTATAAAAGCATATACATATTAGGAAATTAAAAATAAAGGCTTTTAAAAATCATTTTGAAATAGTTTAAAAATAAGAAATGACATGTGTTCATTTCTAAACTTCATTGAATACATGTGTTATGAAGTAAGCTATGGTTTATGACAAATGTAAACAAAATTTAAACAAGTGTCCTTATTTGTTTTTCTTTTCTTTAATTTTATTAAACCATAAATTTTATTATATAAGCTTCCATTCTTTCTTTCTTCATATTTCTTTTCCTTCAAAACCAAGCAAGAATCCATGGCCACAAAACTGAAAACTTTTTTACAATCCTGTAACCTCAAGCATTACCGAATCCTGTAAACATTTATACCAAACCCTGAAATTTCTTCTCAAGCTTGAAAACAAAATTTATATCTCCTCTGAAACTTTTTAAAAATCGGAAATTTCATTGCTCAACCTAAAATTTCATTCCTCAACAAAAATCATTTTCAAAGAAAGATCAAAACATCAGTTTTGAAACCATGTAAATTATTTTGATCAAGCATTTATCAACCCTGTAGCTTCTTCAAAACTGCAATCTGTACCAAGCATTTTTCCTCAAATCTGCAATACTTTTCATCAAACTTGTAAATGCAACCTGGAAACAACCCATTTTCAAAAGTCTTGATCATCATCATGATTCCAGTTCTAAAGCAATCTAGCACCAAGCAACATAAGCTTTCAGAAGTCATCAACATCAGTTTTCAAACTTTCACAAAAAGGTGTTCAGTTCCATTCCATTTTTAAAAACTCTTTGCAAATTCAAGAAGTAAGTAAACATCTAGTTTTTAAAACTTATGTAGGCTAAAATTTGTTGCTTAAGTAATATTGTGATGTTGATTCCTGCATGTGTAGAAAGTTGTATATAAATCTGTATGTATAGTTGTATTTGAATCTGCATGCCTGAAGTTTTTGTTCCTCTGTTCATTCTTGATACAGAGTTTTATAAATGAACAAAAATTCAAATTTCCCATATAAATACTTTGCAGCTTTGGGTTTTCAAATATATTAGTCAAATTTTAAACTCATCTAGATTATGAAAATATGTTTAAGTAAATTAAGTTTAGAATTTTCCTGTAAACAAGAAGAATGCAGTGAAAACTTATATAATGTAATAAATAAAATGTTGAATTATATTGGTTCGTGTATATGTATTGAATCATCATTGAAAATTATGATTTTTAAAACAAAAATCTAAATTTTTAATGTTGAATTGAATGTAAATTTTGGGGTTTACTGGAAAATGGGCTTTGGGTAATTTCTGGAGGCTGAAGTAATTGGAGTGGTCGGGATCGCTACTAGAGGTGAAGAAGGTAATGGGGGTTCAGGAAAAAATGGTGGTTGAGGTCATAGGGGAATATGGCGTCGACGATGATCGGTTTTTGCTTATAACCCTAGATTTTGGATAGTTCGGGTTTTGGGGCACTACGTGGGCTCTGTTTGATTGAGCGCTGTGAAATTCTGGCAGATGGTAGCGTGTAGATTCGGCAGAAGATGGTTAGCACCGCTCGACCTCTGGTGATCGGATCTTGGTGGTCGATGGGAGTTTATGTGGAGTTGTTGTGGTTCCTAGCGTGTATGGTAGTCAAATCTTGATCGAAGTCGCGTTTGTGAGGTTTTGTGGTCAAATTTTGTTGCTGTGTTGATGAGTGACGTGCCGGAGGCGATGGCGATGGTCGGAGATGTGGAATATGCGAGTATATGATTTTTTTTTGATGATAATAAACATATATATATATATATATATTCATTTAAATGTATTATTAATGTACTATTTTTCATAGATTAAATAAATATTTGTTGAATAAAATAAATTCCCCACTACATATCACTCACATTCGTAGTTTTATATTCAACTTCATTCCAGTTTGAATCCAGCATCTGAGCAATCTGCAAAAATATTCACTAACGCAGTAAAATTGAAAAAGAAATATTTTTGCAATATAAAATAAAATATGATTTTTGAAAATATGATTTGCCTCAGTTATTTGGGTTGTTCGTCATTGTTCACATTTGAATTCATCATACACGAACAATGTGACATGCACAGTGTATCACTGTACATGCCACAAGGCCGTGCACATCGATATACATTTGATAACGTTACAGGGACAGGTGTGCACAAGGTCAAACCCAAATATAACAGGTTCAACTCAGGTGCAATATATTCAAAATCTCGTCGGCAGCACAAGGTAAAACCCGAGTTTTTGAAACTGGATTCAACTCAAGTGAAATTTCAAAAATCAACATGAATGGATGCAAAGACCAGCTGCAACATGAATGTCACAAGAATGAACACAGAAACACCAAAGGGTCAGAGACCAAGTTCATATGTACTATATGGCAACGCACCAACCAGAAAATCAAGTTTAGTAAGGCAATGCACAAATGCAAGTGACTCAAGCAACATGTCCAGTTACAACTACAGAGGCCAAGTTCATATGCACAGTGCAGAACACAAAAAAATGCCACCAAGCAAACAAAGACCAGAAAGTAGCAAGCTGAATCAACACAGCAACTCAAAGACCACAAGTGTACAACAACCACAAGCAGTGACAAAAATGCAGACAGATTTGGAGAAATGACACAGCAAAAATGAAAAAAAGAACAACAAGCAGTAGTGAACAAGTGTCACAACAACCAATTGCACCGGTGATGCAAGCTACAGACATAGTGGCAACTACACAAAGCAACCAGACAACAACTCACATGTTTGAAACCACAATGCAGTATGTACATGAGCAAAAACACAAGTACACATGAATGCAACGACACAAATCAAGCTATGACCACCAAGTACAACAATGCACAACTAAACCAATGTTGCAAATGACCAAGAGGCAACAAGAATGGCCAGAAACAGTGAAACAGATCAAGTGACATGTAGAAGCAAATGCTGTCAAGACTCAGTACAACAATACAAACTGACTCGAAGAACTCAATTAACAAACTGACTCAAAGGACAGTAATGACCGGACAGTAGACATAACAGATGAGCAATAAAAGATCAGAGACAAAGTATGTACACAAGTATACAACTACAGGTCTCAATGTCAAAGAAACAACTCAGCATTGAATTGAATACATGAAGACAAGACCAACTACACAAAAGAAAGCTGTTGTATTCAAGTAACCAGAAATGCAGACCAACTGCACAATACAGCAATAAACTCGAGGCCGAGACTTAAAGGCATCAGAACTTCAACCAACACGAAATAGTATATACAAGCCTCAAATTCATAAACTAGATGATACAATCAAGTTCAAGCCAACCCAAGCATACAACAAGTAAACAAACTCAGGCAAATGTACACAGTTCAACATGACTGAAAAAATTCATAATACACAGTGAAGTCGAAATCACACGGAAGTATGACATGAAGCATGTACATGTGAGAACAGTGAAATCAGTGAAGCCGAAGACAGGGATGAACATAAAGATGGCCGAAGCCGTGTCAAAGCAGATATTAACCAAGTCGAAAATCAAAAAAGCAATTTTTGAAAAAGTCAAACCAAATAAAAGAGGAAAGTTCTGTGCCGTTTGAAACAAGGAAAATCGAACGATTGAAAATCAAAACCATGTGTATCAAGTTGTCACAGAAATTAGGAAAGCAAAAATTAGGAAAGTAACGAATTGATACGAACAAATTCAAGGAATTCAACTCCTATAAATATCAATCATCATCGGCAAATTAGATTATCGAGTCAAGCAAGCAATTGAACCAGCAAAGAGATTACATACCGCAATCTGACGCACTCGATCAAAGGGGCAGCATCGAACAAGCGCAAGCAAGAGAAACACAGAACAGAGAATTGATCATCAGAGAAGCCACGAGCAAGCGCAACACAGAGAATCGAAAGCCTTAATTTTTGCAAGGGAACAAAGCCCTAATGTGGACGAACGAAGATTAACAAAGCCGACATTTCCTTCACAAGCCAGAAAAGAGAACGGGCTAAAGAAATAAAAAGGGGCCGGTTTTTTTGTTTATTAGGGTTTATTTTAAAGGGGAGTTTTGTTTAATTTATTTTTTAAGTTTGTTTTAAATTTTCTTTAAGGTTCAATTCTTGGTAAATCACCACCTAGATTGTAGGTAGTGTCTGATTGTCTAGTTAGAATTAGTTCAGTGAGCAGGGTGTGCGAGTTTGCAAAACTCTATAGGCGGGAGCAAGGGTTTACGAGTTTGCAAAACTCTATAGGCGGGAGTAGGAGGCGCGAGTCTATTAGAGTGTTTGTAAGCGGGAGCAGGGTTTGCGAGTCTGTTAGAGTGTTTGTAAGCGGGATACTGTTTAATTCTAATTGAAATCTGTGAATGCAGCAGTAGGCAGGGGTTGCCGAAGCTGGGTAAATATTGTGTGTGATTTATTTTTCAACATATTTATTTACGCAGTTTGTTTCTGTGTTTCAATCAAGAAAATTTGTTATAACCCTATTCACCCCCCTCTAGGGTTAATCTAGATCCTACAAGTGGTATAGAGCACAGTATTTTTCTTTAACTCTAGAGTCATGAATCCACCAAATAATACTTTTGTTGAGGGTTGTTCCAATATTATTCCTTCTATTTTCGATGGAACGGATTTTTTGAACTGGAAATTGAAAATGGAATTTTATTTAAAATCTATTAATATTAAATGTTGGGATATTATTTAAAATGGGTGTGATATAAAAGAATAAGGAAATTATCTCGATTAATGCTCTTGCTATGCATATATTATATTCTCATATTAATCGTGATAATTTTTTTCGTCTCTCATTGTGAAAATGCACAGAAAATCTGGAATACTTTTGATGCAATATATGGAGCAAAAGTCAACAGTAATGAGATGTCCTCCACAGCCGACTCAGTTAAAGAAATGTGCTTAACAGGAGTGGTAAATAGCAGTTGTGATGAGGATGATGATGATGGAGCAGCCGAGATGGCATTACTAATAAAGAAATTCAAAAGGGGGAACCGCAAATACGGAAATCCAGCTCTAAATCAAAATTAAAAAACAGAAAGCACAATATGAAGCCAAACGAGGTATCAAAACTCACTCACTCTGAATTACTTATTTATTTCCACGAAGTGAATGGCTGTTTTGAACGACTTAGGGAGAAGTATGCCAAACTTGAATCACAAAAAGTCACTTTGATAGAATTAAATGAACAAATTGACCAATTAGTTAAAACCTATCAAAGTAGGATCCCTAAGTGTGATAAGTGTCCAACATTCGAAGAAGAAATTAAAAAATCAGAAAGTAATATAAAATCACTAGAAAATGAAATTCTGATTTTGAAAGAGAACGAAAATACTAGGAGAGAAAATTCTATCAAAAAGTGCACACAATTATTGAACGAAAATGAATCTCTCAAAATACAAGTCCAACAATTTTCAATAACTTTAGATAAATTTTCAAAAGGTGAGAAATCGTTGAATCTGCTATTAGGGAAGCAAACTGTTAATACAGCTAGACAAGGACTTGGATATAATCAATCTGAAAATGTTGAAAGCGATATTAATCAAGAAAATTCCATGTGCACAATTTGTAGAAAATATGGACACGATCACAATAATTGTTGGTATAGACCCAAACATGTGAAACCATACCAATTTGGGTTCCAAAAGGCACGAGTATAAAATCTCTCAAAGTTAAACAAATTTGGGTGCCAAAAGGAACATATATAAACACTTTTTGGTCTCCACAAAATTATTTTTCTAAATCTTATGCCACTAACAATCATGGACCTATAAAAACAAATAGGTCACAAAAATCTTTCATCGTGTAGGTATGGTGGCGGGCTAAGGAACAACAACAGTGTTCGCTGGATTTTGGCTTTCTAAAAACACAACGGGCAACAAAGCAAAGTTCCTTAGCCAAGTACAAAGGTGACAGAGTCATAATGGACAACCATGAAAAATTATCGTGAAGGTAAAACAGGTGAAGGTATATTTATTTGATCGATATATTAAATGTGATAATCTGCACCGTATTCTGAATGAAATCAGCCAATATTGAGATGTTGTAAAGAGATGATGTTTTTTTATTCTGACTAGTTCAACATAGTTGGCCAATTATATTTATGCCAAAAACACTATTCTTTGAATTACTTCATACATGTATGTTTGGATTAAACATAGTGTTTTGTTGGATGACAATATTTTTGGTTATAATACGGCTAACTCTATATTCACGGTTTTCTGATTATTTACCCGGCTTCAATCCAAATTCAAGAGAATGCCATTTAAAATGCTGTTTGAGTTTTCATGCACACTTCATGATCTGGTCTATCAAATTTAGTTAGTGATATTTTGGAGTGAAAGAGAAATTCAGATGTAGATTACACTGGTAATCTAGTTGATAGAAAAATTACTAGTTGAACGTGATTTTTGAGACATTTAGTAACTGCATCATTTTTCGAAAGAAAATATCTGCATATTTTTCATTACAAATAATTTCCAAATAGTAGATTTTTTTTATATAACCCCTTCGAGAAAATCATTGTTGACCATATTTACAGATTAGTCATTTTTTTATATTTTAAATGACAAATTTTGACTAATCCGACTCCCTACTAATTATCAGAAAGATAAATAGTGATTGAAAAGATGATAAGTGTTGATATTTAACATACATTACTCAAGAGAGTATATTTGAAAATTTTCTTTAGAAATTCAAACAAGAATTATAAAACTTTTTGTTGGGTAAAGATTCCATGACCATTTCTATATCTATCATATTTATATCGACCATTGTTTATCAAAGCTTAAATATAGTTTGTCGATATGTGGTACTATGATCAGGGATCATTTGTTTTTCATTTTTTTTTTTGAAAATAAATAAATAAATATCCAAAGTATTCACTGTCATTTAAAAGTCCTCACGGTTATGCATGGGTGAATTACTTGGATTTTTGATTATGTGCTTCCATGCTCATTTAAAAGTCCTTATGGTTATGCATGTATGGAACGCATATCAAAATTAATTGATTAAATAGACAAGTTGATTCTAATCCCATTTAAAAGTCCTCATGGTTATGCGTGGTTAGAAGATACTTGATTTCATTTTTTAAAATTAAATTGGAATACTACTAATCTCATTTAAAAGTCCTAACGGTTATGCATGATTAGTAGATATTCAAATTCCTGACATAAATGTACCACAAGTTGATACAATTATATGATTTTATATTAGAACATCGTCTCCATTCATTCTAAAAGTGGAATATGCGCCTAACGAGGGAAGTTATGATTTTTGTTTGATTTTTATTGAAGTTTAATATTTATATTCAATTTGAGTTTAATGTTGGATTAATATTGATCACTTTATCTCTATTTTTCTCTAACACTATTATTCTTTTGCTGATAACAAAAGGGGGAGAGAAAAGTTAAGATTTTGTCAAATAGAATCAAGCAAAGGTCAAATAATTTTCCATTTGCATCTAGGCTCATTTGTATATTTATATTTATATGCATATATGTAGGGGGAGCATCATGTAGAGAGGAAGCATTTAAATAGGGGGAGCAATTAGTGTATATCATTGTTCAAATACATTTAACACAGTCAAAATCTTAAATGTATGTTTGTTATCATCAAAAGGTGGAGATTATGGAATATGCGAGTATACGATTTTTGTTTGATGATAATAAACATATATATATTCACTTAAATGTATTTGTTAATGTACTATTTTTCATTGATTAAATAAAGATTTGTTGAATAAAATAAATTACACAGAATTTGAATGGTATTTGAATTCAAATAGAAATTTTATTCAAACAAATATTTATTACAATCTTGAATAGTACAAATTCAAGCTCTCACTATACATATACATTTTTGATTACATCACAATTACATCACAATTCAGTTTACATAAATTCCTCACTACATATCACTCACACTCGTAGTTTTATATTCAACTTCATTCCAGTTTGAATCCAGCAACTGAGCAATCTGCAAAAATATTCACTAACGTAGTAAAATTGAAAAAGAAATATTTTTGCAATATAAAATAAAATATGGTTTTTGAAAATATGATTTGCCTCAGTTATTTGGGTTGTTCGTCATTGTTCACATTTGAATTCATCATACACGAACAATGTGACATGCACAGTGTATCACTGTACATGCCACAAGGAAGTGCACATCAATATACATTTGATAACGTTACAGGGACAGGTGTGCACAAGGTCAAACCCAAATATACAGACAGGTTCAACTCAGGTGCAATATATTCGAAATCTCTTCAGCAGCACAAGGTCAAACCCGAGTTTTTGAAACTGGATTCAACTCAAGTGAAATTTCAAAAATCAACATGAATGGATGCAAAGACCAGCTGCAACATGAATGTCACAAACATGAACACAGAAACACCAAAGGATCAGAGACCAAGTTCATATGTACTATATGGCAATGCACCAACCAGAAAATCAAGTTCAGTAAGGCAATGCACAAATCAAGTAACTCAAGCAACATGTCCAGTTACAACTACAGAGACCAAGTTCATATGCACAGTGCAGACCACAAAGAAATGCCACCAAGCAAACAAAGACCAGAAAGTAGCAAGCTGAATCAACACAGCAACTCAAAGACCACAAGTGTACAACAACTACAAGCAGTGACAAAAGTGCAGACAGATTTGGAGAAATGACACAGCAAAAATGAAAAAAAAAACAACAAGCAGCAGTGAACAAGTTTCACAACAACCAATGTGCACCAGTGATGCAAGCTACAGATATAGTGGTAACTACACAAAGAAACCAGACAACAACTCACATGTTTGAAACCACAATGCAGTATGTACATGAGCAAATACACAAGTACACATGAATGCAACGACACAAATCAAGCTACGACCACCAAATACAACAATGCACAACTAAACCAATATTGCAAATGAACAAGAGGCAACAAGAATGGCCAGAAACAGTGAAACAGATCAAGTGACATATAGAAGCAAATGCTGTCAAGACTCAGTACAACAATACAAACTGACTCGAAGAACTCCACTAACACACTGACTCAAAGGACAGTAATGA
The DNA here is from genome assembly GCA_030765085.1 of Allium cepa. Taxonomy (NCBI): domain Eukaryota; kingdom Viridiplantae; phylum Streptophyta; class Magnoliopsida; order Asparagales; family Amaryllidaceae; genus Allium; species Allium cepa. The sequence goes on from CM060931.1 coordinate 237,170,111, forward strand.
CTGAACAGTAGACATAACAGATGAGCAACAAAAGATCAGAGACAAAGTATGTACACAAGTATACAACTACAGGTCTCAATGTCAAAGAAACAACTCAGCATTGAATTGAATACATGGAGACAAGACCAACTACACAAAGAAAGCTGTTGTATTCAAGTAACCAGAAATGCAGACCAACTGCACAATACAGCAATGAACTCGAGGCCGAGACTTAAAGGCATCAGAACTTCAACCAACACGAAATAGTATATACAAGCCTCAAATTCATAAACTAGATGATACAATCAAGTTCAAGCCAGCCCAAGCATACAACAAGTAAACAAACTCAGGCAAATGTACATAGTTCAACATGACTGAAAAAAGTCATAATACACAGTGAAGTCGAAATCACATGGATGTATGACATGAAGCATGTACATGTGAGAACAGTGAAAACAGTGAAGCCGAAGACAGGGATGAACATAAAGATGGCCGAAGCCGTGTCAAAGAAGATATTAACCAAGTCGAAAATCAAAAAGCAATTTTTGAAAAAGTCAAACAAATAAAAGAGGAAAGTTCTGTGCCGTTTGAAACAAGGAAAATCGAACGATTGAAAATCAAAACTTTGTGTATCAAGTTGTCACAGAAATCGGGAAAGTGAAAATTAGGAAAGTAACGAATTGGTACGAACTAATTCAAGGAATTCAACTCCTATAAATATCAATCATCATCAGCAAATTAGATTATCGAGTTAAGCAAGCAATTAAACCAGCAAAGAGATTACATACCACAATCTGACGCACTCGATCAAAGGGGCAGCATCGAACAAGCGCAAGCAAGAGCAACACAGAACAAAGAATTGATCATCAGAGAAGCCGCGAGCAAGCGCAACACAGATAATCGAAAGCCCTAATTTTTGCAAGGGAACAAATCCCTAATTTGGACGAATGAACATTAACAAAGCCGACATTTCCTTCACAAGCCAGAAAAGAGAACGGGCTAAAGAAATGAAAAGGGGGCCGATTTTTTTTGTTTATTAGGGTATATTTTAAAGCGGAGTTTTGTTTAATTTGTTTTTTAAGTTTGTTTTAAATTTTCTTTAAGGTTCAACTCTTGGTAAATCACCACCTAGGTTGTAGGTAGTGTCTGATTGTCTAGTTAGAATTAGTTCAATGAGCAGGGTGTGTGAGTTTGCAAAACTCTATAGGCGGGAGCAAGGGTTTGCGTGTTTGCAAAACTCTATAGGCGGGAGCAGGGGTGCGAGTCTATTAGAGTGTTTGTAAGCGGGAGCAGGGTTTGCGAGTCTGTTAGAGTGTTTGTAAGCGGGATACTGTTTAATTCTAATAGAAATCTGGGGATGCAGCAGTAGGCAGGGGTTGCCGAAGCTGGGTAAATTTTGTGTGTGATTTATTTTTCAGCATATTTATTTCTACAGTTTGTTTCTGTGTTTCAATCAAGGAAATTTTCTATAACCCTATTCACCCCCCTCTAGGGTTAATCTAGATCCTACAGGAGGCAACCAACGGTGGTGTGCATGTGCACAGAGCCGTTTGGGTGTTAGTATTTTTGGTTCGTGAGATGTCTCGAAGTCGAGTTCGAGTTTTGGGGTGGGAAGCTCAAGTTCATACTCGAGTATGTTGGTAGTGTTTTGCCTGTAGATTGCAAACTTTAATTTTAATCTAAGTTCTAAAAAAATAAAAGAGATGGAAAGAAGGGGTGCTCGGGTTTTGACTCGAGTGAGCTACGGGTTTGACCCGAAGCAGCAAAAGTAAAACAGTAATTAAGTTTTTCATAGTTTTTAAAAACTTATTGTTTTGAAATTTAAAAATTTAAATTGGTTTAAAACTCTTATATAAATTTTAATAAATGTTTTCTTAAACATATTTTAAGAAATTTTGAAGTTTGTTAAATTTAAACTTTGTTAGGAAATTTTAAAGTGATTTTAAAATCGATTTTTGAAAGTAATTTTAAAGTTTATATAAAAGACAAGTTTTAAATTCAAATTGAAAATAGTTTTTAAAACTATAAATTGATAAATGTTTTAAGTTATTTTAAAGTTGCGTTTTGATAACTTTAATTTATCAAGCTAAATGATTGTTTTAACTTAAAATCTTAATTAATAATTTAATTAAATAAAGATAGTTATAAAAGGTGAATGATGTAAATATGTTAAGGTAATTTAAGCATTTATAAGATAAATGTTTACCTTAATTAAGGTTTTAATATCTTAATTTTGATTAAGTTAATTTAAAGAAATTAAGTTTAATTAATTTGTTTAATTATAAAGGAATGATTAAGAAATTAATTAAGGGAAAATAATTTACTTGATTAATAAATGGTTAAGGATTAAAGGTTAATTAATTTAAGATTAATTAAATTGTAATTAAAAGATCATTAACTTGATTATTAATTAATGATTGGGGATTCATTAATCAAGTAATTAAGTGTAATTAAACTTAAGTAATCAAGTGGATAAGATTTATTAGTTAAGTAATTAGTGAGTAATTAATTAAGTAATTAAAGGTTACTTAAATAATAATTAAGAAGTGCTTAATTGTAATTAAATTTTATTAATTAATAATTAAGGTTTTATTAATTAAATAATTAAAGAATAATTAATCTGTAATTAAGGATTACTTAAGAAATTGTTAAATGGTAATTGATTAATCAAATGTGATTAAGGATTAATTAAATGGTAATTAAGGATTGATTATCTGTTAATTAAGGATGGGTTAACAGTTAATTAAGGATTAATTGCATGGTTAATTTAACTGGTGATTAAGGAGTAAGTAATCTGTAATTAAGTTCTTAATTAATAATTGATAATTAGGTTTATTAATAATAATTAAGAGATAATTAATTAGTTAATTAATGATTAATTAATTAATTATAAAAGTAATTATGGAGTAATTAATTTGTATTAAGAGATATTGATTAATAATTAAGGTTATTAATCGATAGTTGATGGATAATTAATCAGTTAATTAAAGGTTAATTAATTGATTATGAAAGTAATTAAGGATTGATTACTTTGTATTAGAGGAGATTAATTAACAAATGTGGTTTACTAATTGATGATTAGAGAATAATTAATCTGGATTAGGGATTGATTAATTGATTAATTAATTTAATCAAGAAGGAATTAATTAATTAAGGTTTGCAATTAATTAATGATTGTATAAGCAAGATTAGGTGATTAATTTTTAAGGAGTTAATTTAATTTAAGTAATTAAATTAATTATGATATGAATTGATAATGCTTGCTATGGACGATTGTTTGTCGAATGTCTGAATTGGATGATATCTATTGGATTGATATCTATTGATGATATGTTGTGACATTCTGTGATATGTTATGGTTATATCTATGATAAATGTGTGATATTTATCTGTGTTAATGCTGTGTGAATTCAAGTATTGAACTAAATTGAATTGAATTGTTTAAACCTTTAAACAACTTGGCCTTTAAGACACGTTTGGTTCGTTGAGACCGGGATCGGGTATCAAATTTGATTATCCGAAAACCACATCGATCTAAGTTAAACGTTAGGTCGTGAATTCAAGTGAAGATCGAGTTGAAGAATCGAAGTGTAAGAACTATCTATCGTTAAAAACTCTGAAGGTGATTCCAATACGAGTATAACGTAGATAGTACTTTCAGGTCCGAGATGGAGTTTTCAGAATGCAAGGGTTATTTTCGTTAACTCTGAGCGTGATTCCAAAATGAGTGTAACGAAATAATGCCTTCGGTTTCGTTCGAATCCGGAACGAACTTGTATGGATCGAATGCTTTCAGAACATCATCGGGTGGACGATGTACATTCTAAGATAGATGTTTTCTATAAAGGTAATCGCAGCCTCAAGCCTCATCAACCGAGAATGGCTAAAACAGGGGAGGAGCAGCAAGGCTAAGTGGGTCATGCCCAAGTAGGACGAGATTTACCCCTGTCTAGATGTCCCTTTTTTTTGGCTGTGTGGGCGGTTGCTAGCTAGAATCGCCGGGGTGGTCTTGTTCAGAACTGCTCAGTAAGGAATGGTTCTGGCTTTTTGTTGCAGGGGATTGGGAGTGATCCTCGGTAGGGTGATCTAGGCCACGTATTGTGACGGGCGGTACCCCAGTAGCCCTGCCATTGATGGAAACCCATTCTTCCTACGAGACCCTACGGTTATGATTGTATTGCCCACTTTTGTGGCTAATAGTTGGAATTTAATAAATGTAACAATTTCAGCTATTTTCTATTTACTTGAAAAACCTAGACACTATTGTAATATCACTAGATTTCCTATCAAATGATTTGGTTAGCGTAAGGTAAAAACTTACCCATGTTTATTTGTGGGGTGTCTTATGTGATACCTTTTGTTTCCAAAGGTTTTTAAAAAGTTAAGAAATTTTAACCCGTTTACTCACACCAGACCCATGTCTGGCCCGGAGTTTATTCTGTTTTTCTTAAACTCTTAGGTACTCAAATTTTTACGAGTAGCCAAGGGACTCAGGTCTGCTTTGATGAATGCTGGAGGAGTTATGGAGCGGGAGGCTTCAGCGTTTGTAGTTATATGGTATTTTCCGCTATGATGTATCTCTGTGATGTATGTGTTGTAATTGAGTATTGGAATAGATAGACTTTTATAACTGTCTGTCTTGTATTATTGTATCTGTGTAACTCTGATATGTAATAGACTATGTAATAGTTATGTTATATATTATATTTTGTTTCGTTCCGCTGTGAGATTTTGATATTGTTGAGTTCTTTTCTTCTATATATTCTATTTCTACTTCTTTCTTAAAGATGATGCGTCTTTCTATGGAGAGAAAGGTGGGTCGTCGCACTTGGTATCAGAGCATAGGGTGAGATAATACCTAGGCTCTAGAGTAGTGTCTATCTTGAGAGCGCGTATTTTTAATTTTTATATAACTATATACTTATATAAATTTGTTGGGTATCTATTCGGATTTCCAACATGAGTTCTAAAGGAGTATCATCTCTCTCTTTGTTTAGTTGACCTCCTACCTTTGTACCTAACCCTATGATGGAGAAACCAAGATAGATCAGATCTGTAGAAGCTTAAGATTTACTTATCTTCCCCATAGTTTTTCTAGAGACTTTTTATTTAATCTAAAGGGTTTTGATCTTGTTTTGGATTTGGATTGGTTGGATGGTATTGGGCTATTGATGGGTGAAGCAAGGATTGTATCTTTGGAGGCAGAGTTGGGAAGAATCGCAAAAGTGACTTGCGATGATGGAAGAGTTCTTTTGAGTCATCTTTTGCATGGAGTGAGGTATCTCCAGGAGGTGTAGAGTCCATCGAGGTGGTCAATAATTTTTTGGATATTCCGAGGGAGCGAAGGTTTTCCTCATTGGGAGATAGAGATTTGGATCGTCTTAGTTTCGGAAGCAGTGCCTGTTGTTCAACCTAGTTTCTCCCAATTGGAGTACAGCCATAGTCTTTGTGGCCTAGACTAATAAGTCTTTTGAGTTATTTTGTGGATTTGATGAACCAAGTTTTTGGGATGTATGGTATAAGATGTTCTTGTGTTCATCAAAGTTTTTCTTGTCTGCTCCAAGTCCGAAGAGGAGAGCTAGTGACATTTGGAGTTAGTATTAGAGGCTTTAATGTAGCATTTTGTTTTGGTAATGGTATTTCTGTAAATCCAGCCTGGATAGCTACTATTCAGGAGTAGAAGCAACCGAAGTTTTCTGGTTTGGCAGAGTTCTTTAGGAAGCTTAAGTGGACCCGAATGTAAAGAGATTTTCTTGGATTTGAAGGCAAGGCGGACTAGTGTGACTGTTCTGGCTATCTTTGATGGCTAGAATAAGTTTGAGATCTGCTCGGACATTTGTGTGTGTCTGAGATGGATGAAGTGAGTCAATGATGGTCAGCGTTCCAGTTTTGAGATGGATGGTCAAGGGAACATTAAGGATCATCGAAAGCATTTGTGTTTTGATTTCTTGGATTTTGAGGCAAGAAGTTTTGGCAGGGAGTCATTGCTCCAGGGTGTGTCCAACCCAGGGTGTTCAGAGATATATGGATATGAAGAGAATCTTCTGGTGGCCAAGCACGATGTAGGATGTAGCTGCTTTCATCTTTGGATGTGCGATCTGTCAGCAGATGTTGGCGACCAGCAGAAGACCGCCGATTTGTTGCAACTTTTGGAAGTTCCAGTGGGAAGTGATTTCTTCGACGGTTTGCCAAGGACCAAAGAGGGAATTAAGGTAATATAGGTGATTGTAGACTGATTGGCCGAGAGATTGAATTTGGATATAGCCTATCATTCCCAGACCAGTGGAAAGGCTGAACCAAATCTTAAGGATTTGAGAGAGCTTGTGGTTTGGATTTTTGTGGATGTTAGGAGGATCATCTGCATTTATTGGAATTCTCGTATAGTTATCAGTCGAGTATCTAGATGCCACCCTGTGAAGCTTTGTTTAGAAGACCTTGTAGATTTCCATTCTGTTGAGTAGAGTCGGGAGATCGTATGGTTCTTGGCCCAGTTTTGGTTTGCGAGGTATCTGCAATGGTGGAGCTTATCAGGAGAAGATTAGTGTTGTAGTCTTCAGGATTGAATTGCCAGTTTGGATGGCTGTAATTCACATTGTTTTTCACGTGTCTCATCTGAGGAAATACGTGGATGATCTATCTTTTGTTGTGAAGTTAGGATTTTAGAGTTTGACTTGAGAAACTCTGTCTGAATAGTTTTAGAAAGACTTATCTGGATCTATGTCTGGATAGCTAGGATTGTTTGAGTGAATGAATTGTTTGTTTAAATAAACTATTTGTTTGGATGGATTGTTATTAGTTGATAATGTTTGGTTGATAGGAATGCTTGAATGGTTTAAATGAAATAAAAGATTTTGGATTATCTTTATTTTAAATTTCGAAGACGAAATTCTTTTAAGGGGGAAGGAATGTAATATCCTAGAATTTCGGGGAATTTAAATTAAGATAATCTCTTAATTAAATTATTTAAATTAATAAAATTGTTATCTTCAAATATAACCAAAATAAAATTTATGTGATGTTTTTAAATTAGAAATAAATTGATTTTAAATGGAATAATTATTTAATTTGTGTTATTTTATAAATTTGATTTTTAGTAGGCTTAACATTTCAATTTAATAAATGTTGTTTAAATATATGTTTATTTAAATAAAATTAACTTTAAAATTAGAATTTAATATTCCTAATTTAATAAAGTGTTTGTTTAATCTAATATAGATATATTTGATTTGATTTTAAATTTAAATTTAAATTTAATTTGAATTTGAAATTTGAATTAGAATTTGAAATTTAAAACGAATTTATATCTTTGAAATAATTTTTTATATAAAAGGATTTATGAATAAAAGTTTTTATTTTAAAAATAAGATTTGTTTTATGCAAAATAATTTTATTTATATAAATTTAGAAAATATTTTTTTTAGTAGTAAATAAATGCAAAAGCATTTAAATTAGCATGTAAAAATGAATTATATAATTTTATATTATTTTATTTGGAATCTAATTAGTTTATATCTTATTTTCTTTTGAAAGTTTTATTTTTGTATGAAAAGAAAAAGGATTTATAAATTTATAAAAGAATATACATATTAGGAAATTAATAATAAAGGCTTTTAAAAATCATTTTAAAATAATTTAAAAATAAGAAATGACATGTGTTCATTTCTAAACTTCATTGAATACATGTGTTAGGAAGTAAGCTATGGTTTATGACAAATGTAAACAAAATTTAATACATGTGTTTTTCTTTTCTTTAATTTTACTAAACCATAAATTTTATTATATAAGCTTCCATTCTTTCTTTCTTCATATTTCTTTTCCTTCAAAACCAAGCAAGAATCCATGGCTACAAAACTGAAAACATTTTTACAATCCTGTAACCTCAAGCATTACCCAATCCTATAAACATTTATACCAAACCCTGAAATTTCTTCTCAAGTTTGAAAACAGACTTTATATCTCCTTTGAAACTTTTTAAAAATCAGAAATTTCATTCCTCAACCTAAAATTTCATTCCTCAACAAAAATCATTTTCAAAGAAAGATCAAAACATCAGTTTTGAAACCATGTAACTTGTTTTGATCAAGCATTTATCAAGCCTGTAGCTTCTTCAAAACTGCAATATGTACCAAGCATTTTCCTCAAATCTGCAATACTTTTCACCAAACCTGTAAATGCAACCTGAAAACAACCCATTTTCAAAAGTCTTGATCATCATCATGATTCATGTTCTAAAGCAATCTAGTACCATTCAACATAAGCTTTCAGAAGTCATCAACATCAGTTTTCAAACTTTTAAAAAAAAGGGGCCCAGTTCCATTCCAGTTTCTAAAACTCTCTACAAATTCAAGAAGTGAGTAAACATCTAGTTTTTAAAACTTAAGTAGGATAAAATTTGTTGCTTAAGTAATACTGTGATGTTGATTCCTGCATGTGTAGATAGTTGTATATAAATTTGTATGTACGGTTGTATTTGAATCTGCATGCATGAAGTTTTTGTTCCTTTGTTCATTCTTGATTACAGAGTTTTATAAATGAACAAAAATTCAAATTTCCCATATAAACACTTTGCAGCATTGGGTTTTCAAATATATTAGTCAAGTTTTAAACTCATCTAGATTATGAAAACATGTTTAAGTAAATTAAGTTTAGAATTTTCCTGTAAACAAGAAGAATGCAGTGAAAACTTATATAATATAATAAATAAAATGTTGAATTATATTGATTCATGTATATGTATTGAATCATCATTGAAGATTATGATTTTTAAAACAAAAATCTAAATTTTTAATGTTGAATTGAATGTAAATTTTGTGGTTTACCGGAAAATGGGTTTTGGGTAATTTTTGGAGGCTGAAGCAATTGGAGTGGTCGGGATCGCTATTGGAGGTGGAGAAGGTAATGGGGGTTCAGGCAAAAATGCTCGTTGAGGCCATAGGGAACTGTGGCGTCGGCGATGATCGGTTTTTGTTTATAACCCTAGTTTTTTGATAGTTCGGGTTTTGGGGAACTACGTGGGCTCCATTTGATCGAACGCTGTGAAATTTTGGCAGATGGTAGCGTGTAGACTCCACAGAAGATGGTCTGCACTGCTCGACCTCTAGTGATCGGAGCTTGGTGGTCGATGGGAGTTTATGGGGAACTGTTGTGGTTCCTGGCGTGTGGTTGTCAAATCTTGATCGAAGTCGCGTTTGTGAGGTTTTGTGGTCTTGTGTTGCTGTGTTGATGAGTGACGTGCCGGAGGCGATGGTCGGAGGTGACCAACGGCGGTGTGCATGTGCACGGAGTCGTTTGGGTGTCAGTATTTTTGGTTCGTGAGATGTCTCGAAGTCGAGTTCGAGTTTTGGGGAGGGAAGCTCGAGTTCATACTCGAGTATGTTGGTAGTGTTTTGCCTGTAGATTGCAAACTTTAATTTTAATCTAAGTTTTAAAAAAAAGATATGGGAAGAAGGGGAACTCGGTTATTGACTCGAGTGAGCTACGGGTTTGACCCGAAGTAGGTAAAACAGTAATTAAGGTTTTAAAAGTTTTTAAAAACTTGTTATTTTGAAATTTTAAAAATTTAAATTGGTTTAAAAATCTTATATAAATTACTTGATGTTTTAATAAATGTTTTCTTAAACATATTTTAAGAAATTTTGAAGTTTGTTAAATTTAAACTTTGTTAAGCAATTTTGAAGTGATTTTAAAATCGAGTTTTGAAAGTAATTTTAAAGTTTATATAAAAGACAAGTTTTAAATTCAAATTGAAAATAGTTTTTAATACTATAAATTGATAAATGTTTTAATTTATTTTAAAGTTGCGTTTGATAACTTTAATTTATCAAGCTAAATGATTGTTTTAACTTAAAATCTTAATTAATAATTTAATTAAGTAAAGATAGTTATAAAAGGTAAATGATGTAAATATGTTAAGGTAATTAAAGCATTTATAAGATAAATGTTTATCTTAATTAAGGTTTTAATATCTTAATTTTGATTAAGTTAATTTAAAGAAATTAAGTTTAATTAATTTGTTTAATTATAAAGGAATGATTAAGAAATTAATTAAGGGAAAATAATTTACTTGATTAATAAATGGTTAAGGATTAAAGGTTAATTAATTTAAGGTTAATTAAATTGTAATTAAAAGATCATTAACTTGATTATTAATTAATGATTAGGGATTCATTAATCAAGTAATTAAGTGTAATTAAACTTAAGTAATCAAGTGGATAAGATTTATTAATTAAGTAATTAGTGAGTAATTAATTAAGTAATTAAAGGTTACTTAACTAATAATTAAGAAGTGCTTAACTTGTAATTAAATTTTATTAGTTAACAATTAAGGTTTTATTAATTAAATAATTAAAGAATAATTAATCTATAATTAAGGATTAATTAAGAAATTGTTAAATGGTAATTGATTAAGCAAATGTGATTAAGGATTAATCAAATGGTAATTAAGAATTGATTATCTGTTAATTAAGGATGGGTTAACAGTTAATTAAGGATTAATTAAATGGTTAATTAACTGGTGATTAAGGAGTAAGTAATCTGTAATTAAGTTCTTAATTAATAATTGATAATTAGGTTTATTGATTAATAATTAATAGATAATTAATTAGTTAATTACTGATTAATTAATTAATTATAAAAGTAATTATGGATTAATTAATTTGTATTAAGAGAAATTGATTAATAATTAAGGTTATTAATCGATAGTTGATGGATAATTAAACAGTTAATTAAAGGTTAATTAATTAATTATGAAAGTAATTAAGGATTGATTACTTTGTATCAGAGGAAATTAATTAACAATTGAGGTTTATTAATTGATGAGTTAAAGAATAATTAATCTGGATTAGGGATTGATTAATTGATTAATTAATTTAATCAAGAAGGAATTAATTAATTAAGGTTAGTAATTAATTAATAATTTATAAGCAAGATTAAGTGATTAATTCTTAAGGAGTTAATTTAATTTAAGTAATTAAATTAATTATGTTATGAACTGATAATGCTTGCTATGGACGATTGTTTGTTGAATGTCTGAATTGGATGATATCTATTGGATTGATATCTATTGATGATATGTTGTGACATTCTGTGATATGATATTGGTTATATTCGTGATAAATGTGTGATATTTATCTATGTCAATGCTGTGTGAATTCAAGTATTGAATTGAATTGAATTGTTTAAACCTTTAAACAACTTGGCCTTTAAGACACGTTTGGTTCAATGAGATCGGGATCGGGTATCAAATTTGATTATTCGAAAACCACATCGATCCAAGTTAAATGTTAGGTCGTGAATTCAAGTGAAGATCGAGTTGAAGAATCGAAGTGTAAGAACTATCCGTCGTTAAAAACTCTGAGGGTGATTCCAATACGAGTATAACGTAGATAGTACTTTTAGGCTAGAGAAGGAGTTTTCAGAATGTAAGGGTTATTGTCGTTAACTCTGAGGGTGATTCCAAAATGAGTGCAATGAAATAATGCCTTTTGTTTTTTTCGAACCTGGAACGAACTTGTATGGATTGAATGCTTTCAGAACATCGTCAGGTGGACGATGAGCATTCTAAGATAGATGTGTTCTATAAAGGTAATCGCAGTCTCAAGCCTCATCAACCGGGAATGGCTAAAACAGGGGAGGTGCAGCAAGGCGAAGTTGGTCATGCCCAAGTAGGACAAGATTTATCCCTGTCTAGATGTCCCTTTTTATTCGGCTGTATATGGCGATTGCTAGCTAGAATCACCGGGGCGGTCTTGTTCGGAACTATTCAGTAAGGAATGGTTTCGGCTTTGTGTTGCAGGGGATTGGGAGTGATCCTCGGTATGGTGATCTAGGCCACGTACTGTGACGGGCGGTACCCCAGTAGTCCTGCCATTGATGGAAACCCAATCTTCCTACGAGACGCTATTGTTTTGATTGTATTACCCACTTTTGTGGCTAATAGTTGGAATTTAATAAATGTAACAATTTCGGCTATTTTCTATTTACTTGAAAACCCTAGACACTATTATAATATCACTGGATTTCCTATCAAATGATTTGGTTAGCATAAGGTAAAAACTTACACATGTTTATTTGTGGGGAGTCTTACGTGATACCTTTTGTTTTCAAAGGTTTTTAAAAAGTTAAGAAACTTTAACCTGTTTACTCACACCAAACCCATATCTGACCCGGAGTTTATTCTATTTTTCTTTAACTCTTGGGTACTCAAATTTTTACGAGTAGCCAAGGGATTCAGATCTGCTTTGACGAATTCTGGAGGAGTTATGGAGCAGGAGGCTTCAGCGTTTGTAGTTATATGGTGTTTTCCGCTGTGATGTATCTCTATGATATATGTGTTGTATTTGAGTTGTAGAATAGACAGACTTTTATAACTGTCTATCTTGTGTTGTTGTATCTGTGTAACTCTGATATGTAATAGACTATGTAATAGTTATGTTATATATTATATTTTGTTTCGTTCCGCTGTGAGATTCTGATATTGTTGAGTTCTTTTCTTCTATCTATTCTATTTCTACCACTTTTTTTCTTAAAGATGATGCATCTTTCTGTGCAGAGAAAGGCGGGTGGTCGCACGTACTAAATAATTGAGAATTTCAGCGTTTAGATGAGGAATACAGTATTCTAAAGCAATAAATTCCAAAGGGTTAAAATATGTGTAGACATTTGGTGATAATTGGATAGTTGCAATGCCTAGATGATTCAAGAATCTAGATAAGAAATCTGGGAATGGAGTAAAGCCAGCATGCCAAATGTTAATGACAATATAAGCAAAGTATCCTTCGAAGAGGGGGGGTTCTAAATAGTATCTCTATTGCCAGAAGGAATGACTTCTACTCTTGTGATTCCGAAATCGTTATGAATGGCATCAATAATTCATCTTGAGAATATATCAGAGAATGTTTGAAGACGGCAACCTTTTTTGGTGAAGATTTTGCTTTTGGAGCTATATCCTTTTCAAGTTTCTTGGAAATCTTTTTTCGAACCCATGATCCTGTCAGGTGAAACCATCTCATTAAAAGTTATAATTTGTTTCATTATTAACACCTTTCGAAGATATTGAAAACCTATTGCAATAATTCAAATTTCCACCAAAGATTATAAATCCATAACTTTGAAAAAATTTTAAAGTTAATTTGGTCAAGAAGTTCACTGAACTTTTGACGATATTGAAGGAGTATATGGTATAGAAACACTTAAATACTCCCTTTTGACAATGTCGGAAGCTCAGATTTTTTTTACTATTAATAGGAATAACTAGCCCTACAGTGCTAGTTTGAATACACATATACGTATGCATATACATACATACATATATGTATATATTGTTAGAGCTATTAACAACATTCCACGATCAAACCATATAAATCTTTTGACAGTGTCGACATCCACAAACTTTATGTTACTCTATGAATGTTGCTGAAACACTATATTCTCATTAAGTCAAAAGACTTGGATCCAAGTGATTTTAATACAAACGATAGGGCTTTAGAACGCTTTGGTAGTATTTATAAAAAAATGATAGTTATACTCCTATTAACTACAATGGGTTTCGAGTAAGTCAAAAGAGAGGTAAGATTTCGAAAGCATGCAAACAATTAAACTTATTTCAATCTGGGAGGTCTCGATCAAGTCGAAAGGCTTGACATGTTTTTCAATTTTAACAAAATGTACTATTGTTTATCTAATTGATGATAGGAAGTATAAATTTCTAACTTTTAACACCTTCTAAGGTAAATCAAAATTGAGTACGAATCCAATGACAAATTAACTCCATTTTTATATACATTAAATTTTGAATAATGTAAAATAAAAAAAGTTGAGTACATGTTATGTAGCCATTAAATCAAACCCGTTTAACGTAACTTCTTTGAAAGGTGCCATAATACATCAAAACATATTTCTGCTTTCGAATAAGTCCATCTCATGTCGACCATATTTTTCTCCTTCGAAAGGCTTCACTTAATGGTAGATGCTTAACTGCTTTTCGACCCCTTCAAAAGAGATTGGAAAAGTAAAGCGAAATTAACCGCTTTAACCACTTCAAAAGGATTGAAAAGTCAAATTACAATAGCGGGATTTAATTTGTACGGCATAACCTTCTCTTTGAAGCCATTAGAAAAGAGTTTTCCCCCTAATTAAATTTTAACCCCATGCTTCTAAAGGCTAACAATTAGATTGGTTTGAGCATGAATTGACATCGACAGCGACAAATACCCCAAATTCAAGCTCGAAGCTTATATAAAAAACGAGTTCAAATTGTGTGCTGTAGAATTCGAGCTTGGATTCGTGCATAACAATGACAAATAGCCCCTAATCTGATGAACTCAAATTCAAATCCAAAATCGATACCATAGACTGAAAGAAATCAACATAAAAGGTGAATTGAAAGATAATTTAATACGAACGGAAAATGTGAGTCATTTTAAAAAATTAAAGCAGCAATGCAAACTCAAAACCCTAAATAGAAAGAAACATGTGGACGATAGATGTATACCTCAGATTTAAATTCGCTTCTATTGGGACTGGGAATTTAGTGAAAAATTGGAATTTCTGATTCTTGCTATAAGTTTTTTAAATGCAGGTATATGAAAAGGAGGAAAAAGGAAAGCGTGACTTATAAGAGAGCCAATAAGAAAGACAATCCGTTCGATAAAATTTAAATAAATGGCCAAGATCCATCTGGGAGATCAAAAGGCGGGAAATTTTATGCTAAAATGAAGACTGGTTTCGAAACAGTTGACTTGGAAAGTCATGAGCATCCCTTCGCCTGGGGGGGCAAGTGTTACCATCAGTCTTCACTTCAACCTTGTCAAAACCCGGAAGAATATAAAAGAAGGATTTACAAAGAGAGATAGCAATAACAGGACCTTTGGACAGAGTCGAAGGGATGCTTTTACAAAAATTGGATGTGCTATAAGCCTTTGAAGGGGTCGAAAGGGGACAAAAGCACATTTTCGCTTCAATTGTTTCCTTCCAAAACGACGGCTTCCGCATGCATGAAGATTTTTCGAATGAGTGGAGGAACATCTTTTGAGGGCAATAGATTACAAGCTTTCATGTACACACCAAACCTTCCGGAACAGTGGGTTTCGCCTTCATTTACATTCCACAGAAGAACAGTTGGCCAGAATTACCCTTTCGAAAGCATAAATTAGCCTTTCGAACCGGTTGAGACCCTTCACAATTATAAAGGAAAGCTTACCTGAGAGGATGGGGTTCCGCATTGACCAACGTATGCCTTTGAAAGCTACCTTCTGTGATTAAACCTTCTCACACCCAACTCCTTCGAAACCCTAAAGATTCACCACGACCGAATCGAAAGCCCATATCCATTCCCACTTGCAACAGCATATCAACAACAAAGTGGAGAGCACATCCACCTCTTTCGATGAATTCGAAAACAATTAGGTTCCATCTGGAACCGAAGAAGAATGGCGCCTTAACTTAGCAACAGCGAAAGGTAGTCAAAGCACCGCTTTCGACTAGGTCGAAAGAACTGATTCGAAAAGGCCAACCCACGCCTATAAATAAGACCCTAGAGGTACTGTTTAGAGGATCTGATTTCATTCACTCCATGCTTGTACTTTCTTGAATTTGTAAACTCTAATTCTAAAATTAGATTGGGGATTTGACTTTTTTGTATCACTTAAGCTACTTGTAATGAAGGAAAAGACAATCAAAGCAAGTTTATGACATTTTTGGATATATTGGTTGATCTAATGCTTCTCTGCGATTCTGTTTATGATCCACTTGTATTCAACATGATCGGAAGGCTACCTTTTAAGGAAGTTGAAACCTTTTAATTCAACAAATATCCTTAGTTCATGAGGACCATACCTCGAGTCACCTCAACCACTTCGAAAGAAGGTTCTGATAGGATACTTAACTGATCCATCTAGTTTAAAAGGTATTATAAAAATGGATTCAGGTGCTTCGGCCATGTTGAAACGTTATATAAAAAGAAGTTTCAATTATCGTAACCTTTTCAAAAATTGGATTTAAGGGAATCGAAAGGTTTTAACTATCTCTATTTGACCGGGAGGTGATTTCGAAAGGATCACTTACACTTTGAACTTTGCTTTGGAATGTTGACAAGTTTTCTTGTTAATAGTCACTGAATGTTGTCACGAATGAATGTTTTCGTATGATATTGCATCGAAGTCGATGACTTTGGTGACTTTCGGTTATAATAGTTGAGTAGCGGCGATGCAAATGAATAGCGGCATCCCCCTAATGTTGATGAAGCGTGCTAAATAAGAAATGAAGTGCAGCGTTGAGTATAATGAAGAGCAGTTCTACTTATTCCTTTGGTGTCGATGACCCTTGACGCCATCATAAAACAGTGTCTTCGATGTGCTTGTGAAATGCGATGCCACTTTTATTGACTATCTTCGAGGTTGTTGACAACGAGCTTGCTTTAATAGATGAATAACAACATCAATGTGATTCGATGTCAATGAAGTATTCCCTAGGCCATGTAGACACTCATTGATGGCGTATGATGCTTGGGTGGCGACGTCAACATCATAGATGATGCGCGACATAGAAGAATACCAACAATCATTAAGGAATAAGGAGAAGCGGTGTTTCTTCAACATGATCTTATAGTCTTCGATGTTGATGAGGACTTTGACGTAGCCATATAAACATTGACATAGTCATCAAAAAAATGAAGAAATAACTGATATGAAAAATAAAACATTTCACATAGCCATATAAACATACTGACCTGAAAAATAAGTAACCATCTTCCATAGAAACTTCGCTTAGAATATTGTTGATTGAAGAAAGTATATAAACAACATAAAAATATGTCTTAAACAAAATGATAGTACTACAACTTGTCACGAATTAAATATCGCAGCAACGCAACTAAAAGAGTTTAGAATTCTTCACTACCTCCTTCTTCATCTCCTTCTTCTTCCCAGATTATCCAAGAAAATAGTGTCGGATTTTCAATAATACTTGTCGAAATGGATCCGAAACAAGAAACTTTTTTCTGTATTTTATTTAGAAAACCATCTATCAAGTTTAGATTTTTGTATGCTTTAGAAATGTTCTCAACATTGGCTAAACATCGATTGTGTTTGCTTTGATTCCGCGATAACGTGATAAGCGCTTGCTTAGGAGGCACGTCAATATGTAGTTTATGAATTTTGTCGTTCTTTTCTACTTATTGAGGGACTTGAGAAGAGGTGAAGGCAATATTTGTGTACCGAGGCTGCGGAATTCCTTGATTACAATTCGTCATGGGTTTCGACATGTTTAGGAAGACCCATGCGGCTAAAGTTTTGGAGTTAAGCTCAACTATAGTCATGAAATCAGAATGGGCAATGAAACTCCAAAATTTTGTAGAATCCGCATTATGTAAGCTCCATAGTGAATCGTTTTTGTAGATTTTCTATGATTAATAGTAAGAAATTCATCCAATATAATTTTACCCCAATTTACTTGTTGAGAGGAGTAAATAGCATATAAAGCTTGAAATTCTCTTTTATAAACTTTTTCATAACTACCAGTTGGGATTGTAGAGATCGAATAAGAGAATGATGGATAATTCTTGTCTTTGGACGTAAGGCACTAAATTTTAAAACGGTTAAATCGTCCGACAAGAAACGATTTGATATTTCATCGCAATTGTACATATCAACTTCAATATCATCAATATCCAAACCTTTGGATGGAAATCTCAGAATGTGGCTTAATCTTTAAAGGGGTAAATAAATTTTTACTCCACAAATCAACGTCCATATACAATCATCTTTGTTTTGGGTATTTTGATGACCGAGATTCATATTGGCATAGAAGGGCTTAAGCGAAAGTGGGTAAATTTTAGCATTACTAGAATCATACCCAATAAGTGAATCAAAACCATGAGCTTCGACTAACTCTCTAATCGCATATTCATTGAATTCTAGAAATTTCATAAATCCTCCTTCGAAAATTTTGGAATTTTTCATGCTATTGAATCGATTAATCGATATATCGTTATATAAACATGATCGAATTTGACTTTCATAAGGTCCGGTTATTGATTCTCTTGCTCTCTTAGATCTTGGAGCCATTTTGTTTTATAAAATTGGAAGAAAAAATGAATTTTTTGAAGAAGTGAGGGTTTACTTTTGGGTTTTTCTGAGCACAGAATGGTTGGGTGGTTGAAAATGAAGGGGTAGATGGCAATAAGGAGTATGTTAGATTGAATAGTTGCATTGAAAAACGTGCGGTCTATTTTAGAAAACAGAAAACAGATGAATCGACGGGCTAAAAAATTGAAGGCAATCGGCTAAAAGTAGAAAAAATTGAATATGCAAGTATTTAGTTGAGAAATAGTATTATTCAATCGGCTGAAATGGAGGGTTCAGTTGGCTGAATTTCGGGTTATATTTTTGTATATTTGAATATTCAATCGGCTGAACCCATGGGTTCAGTTGGTCGAATCTGCTGAGTTTTTGAGGTGTTGCCTATTTTCAGTTCATTCTAATTTGGTTAACTAACAAGCTATATATATATATATATATATATATATATATATATTTGTTTTTTGAGCTTTATTCTCATGTTAAAAGAATATAATTTTATTTCGACAAACGTGTATCCAAATTACAATATCAATTTCGTGAATATAAAATTATAAAAACGTAAATTTTATTTTTCAAAAAACTTAGCTTCATATGAGCTTGGTTCAACTTAATCAATATGAGAAAAAACATTACCTTGATCATTTTGTTCCTAAGAATTTGGAGATACGCAAGGTCGTTGAGGAGATGGATTGTGCACACCTTGCTTAAGAATCATTCCATAGAATTTGAGAGAGAGCTGTTCAAGAAAATTTAAACGTCTACCATGGTGTTTTCGCTCGTAATATGTCTCACATTGTAAACTTAAAGTTTCACGCTGGTAGTGATGCTTATAATTGATTTATCCTTGGTAGAAGGTGATCGAAATTCTATGTTTTTCATAGTTCGTTTGCCATTTGGTGTATACCAGGTATGATGATTAGGACATAGAGTAATCTTCACTTGAGTATAAACAACAGTAGTTTTATTTGACGAATCCGAAGTTGGAGTACTGAAAACAATTGATGAGAGATCTGAACTTTCTTGAGACGACACTTTATAAGAAGATGTATATGTATACTTAATGTTAGTTTTATATAAGAGAAAAAATCTCTTCATGTGTACACACACACACATATTGGTTTTATTTTCTAGTTATGAAGTGTTCGAATTTTCTGGTTAATAGTGGTTACTAAACTTCAGCCAATCATGTGTTATCTATAAGTTATAAATAGTAATATGTTTGTGAGGTAAAAAAATATAAAGCATTATTACCATATATAAATAGAAAGAATGTAAGGTCTTAATGCAAATAATCATGGTAATGATCCTTTATACTTTTAACCTCACATACATATTACTATTTATATGTTATAGATAATAAATGATTGGCTGAAGTTAAGTGACCACTGTTAACCAGAAAATTAAAAAACTTCATAAATAGAAAATAAAACCAATATATATAGATATGAAGAGAGATTTTTATTATATAAAACTAACATTAAGTATACATATCATCCTTTCATAAAATGTCTCAAGAAAGTTCCGATCGCTCATAAATTTTTTTCAGCAATTCAACTTCAGATTCTTCAAATAAATCTACTCCTATGTATATTCCGGTGAAGATTAACCCATCTCCTAATCATCATACCCGGCATACACCGAACGACAAACGAGCTAAAAAAACATAGAATTTAGATCACCTTCTACCAAAGAGAAAATTGATGATACGCATCACTACCAGCGTGAAATTTTAAGTTTACAAGATGAAATGTATTACGATGAAAAACACCATGTTAGACGTTTAATTTTTTTCCAAACAATTAGGTCACAAATTTTGTGGAACAACTCTTAAGCAAGGTGTGTGTAATCCATCTCCTCAATGACCTCATGTATCTCCAAATTCTTAGGAACAAAATGCTCAACGTAATGTTTGGTCTCCTATTACTCATGTTGAACCAAGCTCAGACGAATCCAAGTCTTCTGAAATATAAAATCTAAGTTTTCATGAATTTATATTCATGAAATTGAAATTGTAATTTGGATATGTAACACGTTTGTTAAAATAAAAATTTTATTATTTTAACACGAGAATAAAGCTCGAAAAATAAATGTGTATATATATAGCTTGTTAACCAAATTAGAATGAACTGAAAATAGGCTACACCTCAAAAACTCAACAAATTCAGCTGACTGAACTTATAGGTTCAGCAGACTGAATATTCAAAAATATAACGCAGAAAATTCAGCCGACTGAACCCACCATTTCAGTTGATTGAATATTACCATTTTTCAACTAAATACTTGCGGGTTCAATTTTTTCTACTTTCAACCGACTATCTCCAATTTTTCAACTTGGCGATTGATCTGTTTTTTAAATAGACTGCACGTGTTTTAATGCAACTATTCGATCTAACCTTCTTCTTATTACCATCTACTCTATCATTTTCAACATATGTAACAACCCGCATATTTTACGATTGAATATTTAAATATTTTATTTTAATATTTTATTGTTAGTCAGATTTTAGTTCGAAAAGTTACTTCTTGCATACGGTCGAATTAGGACTCGGAACCACTTCCATTAGGTCCAAAACACCATTTGCGATTTTTTGAGTATAAACTTTGATATGTTCGGAGTTAAGGGAATTTTGCCACTTTTTCACTTTGGGCTTTGGGTTTGGTTTGGCCCATTAGCCTAAACTATTAACTCTAGCTTAACCCCTTCCCTTCATAACTTCACTTTCATTCCCTAACACTCAAGCTTCATCAAAAATAGAGGAAGGAGTGGGAAATTAAAACTCCAAGCCCTAGTTCATTTGCAAATCCAACATCTTACTCCATATTCATAGAGAAGCTATTGATTCTTCCTTTTCTCTCAAGCTTCTTCTTCATTGATTTTGTGTAAAGGTGAGATTTTTATCTCACATCTTTGTCTATAACTATCTTTGATTGTTGGTATGAATTCCTAACACTTATTCATGTGCATTTGCTTTTGGTTTGGATTGAATTAGTGAAAATCCCAACTTTTCATGTTTTGAGTTCAAATCTTTAAAAATCCAATCTTTGATGTTTGAACACGTTTTTGGTGATGCATCGAGGAGCCAATAGGACTGGGTAACCGATAGGCGTAATCCCCTAGCGTTCGTACTCGATCGGTTGCAAATTGAGAGAGTTTTTGGCATTTTTGTTGCTTAGGTCGTTCGGGTTGCACATATGATTCTCGCCCTGCAATTTAGGCCGTTCTGTGCCTTAGGTCGCAACCTATAAGTCGTGCCATGCTAGGTCGTCCCCATTAAGTCGCATGGCCTTCTTTACTCCTTAGGTCGTTAGGTCGCACGCCCATTAAGTCGCACGGCCTTCTTTACTCCTTAGGTCGTTAGGTCGCAGGCCCATTAAGTCGCATGGCCTTCTTTACTCCTTAGGTCGTTAGGTCGCACGCCCATTAAGTCGCATGGCCTTCTTTACCCCTTAGGTCATTTTGTCCTTAGGTTGCCCGGCCATATGTTAAACGTATTTGTTACGTCGCTCGGCTAGGTCGCCTCACTTAGGTCGCGCCATTGGTCTCTTTAAGTCGCTCGGCTTGTCTCTATGTGTTAGGTCGCGCTTTACCTTAAATCGCTCGGCCTATTCTCTACCCTTTAGGTCGCGCCATGCCATAAGTCGCAACCTCTTAGGTCGCAACCCCATAGGTCGCTTGCCTTACTGTTAGGTCGGCCTGCCTTAGGTCGCTTGGTCTGCTTGCACTGTTACGTCGCACATGCTTTGGGTCGCGCCATTCCTTAGGTCGGTTGCAGTTAGATCACGCCACCCTTTAAGTCGCGCCTGCTTTAAACCGCATGCTATTTCTAAAGTCGCTGATCTCTTAGGTCGTATGCCATGTAGTCACATGCGTTGAGCCGTTGATTTCTTGTGTTTGACTTATGTTAAGTTGTAAGTCGTGGCAGTTTAGTCGCAAGGGTATTTCCACTTTGATGGATTTGGAATCGAATTCTTTGGATTTTACTCACGTCTTCGAATGTGAATTTTTGAGATTTATTGTTTCTACAATCATTTTTGTGATTTTTCACTTTATCTCATTCGTACGAGAAATCTAATTAGACGGCTTAGTAAAACAAATGGTATGAAATGCTTGCATTTACTTCACCGGTTAATTCTTGGACTTGTTTGATTGAATCTCTTATGACAATTTTCGAGTGGAGATCTACAATTTGTTCGTAAATATTTAAGTTAAGCTAATGGTTATGGGACATGAATCTAAGCTTATATATTTACTAGCTTACTATAATTGACACTTCTTGATGATCGTTGATGATCATTTTTGTGATTTAGACTAGCAAATGTGCGATGTCTCTTTGTCTACGAGGGAGACTAAACCCCGTTTCTATGGAGCATCGGCTCAATTTGGTGGGGTAGCGACCCATGGTCTTCGGGCCGTTTTGTGGAGCTTCGAGTCAAAATTAATGGTTAGCAACCATGGAATAGCGTTCCATTTTATGATACACGTGTTGGTGAGTTTTCATGCTCCCGTTTTGTGATAGGCCTCCCCCTTTTTGTGATTTCTGGATTTCCATTGATGATTTCTGGAATTTGTGTTTTCACCAATTTTCGTGATTTACAATGATAAGTTTTATCAATATTTGTGCATTGGTGAATTTGTGTGTCGTTAACTTTTGTGATTGGCATTGGTATTATTGTCAATATTTATAGTTTGGTGATTTGGTAAATAAAGAGTATGACATTCCTTTTGACCTTTGAGAAGATTCTTGTGATATTGATTAATCCCTAGTTGATTTTCAGTTGCATACTTATCACAGTATGGCTTTATGATTATCATATGTTTATGTCATGTCTCTTATTCTATATCATTTTATCTGATATTTATAGCTAGACTGATCCGTTTATTATTTTCTTATTAATTAATAGTCGGGTTAGACCGAGATGTTACAGGTGCTTCTGCTTGATTTCTCATTTGGGATTACCACCCTGACTTTTGGCTAACTACTTAGATTAGTAGTTTTTGTTTAATGCATTTGAGATATAGACTCATTGATGTATCCATATTCTTTTGTCTAGCACTTGTGGCTATTCTTTTGTGACATTGTGGATCTTGTTTGACCACTACTCTGATGTACACTTTCATGTGTTATATATTCATATTTATTTCTGCCTTTGTGATATGGATGTCTGTGACTGATTTGTGTTATGTTTATTTCTATATTTGTTTCCGAAGAATATATATATATATAGCCACTATGTAGTAGCTTTGAGTTTGTATCGGTATGTCGGATTTCTTCCTTAAACCAAATTCTTGTTGTACTATCTGACATATCGTTGCTCGCACAAAGCAATTACGCGGATGGTCGCTCCTCAACAGCCTTATTCTCCGCGCTAGTTGACGGCATTACACCGTAGTGTCCTCGGCTAGGTGGGTATAGAGGTGGGGCGTCACAGCATACCCAACCATTCACCACTCAGAAAAATCCAAAAGCAAACCAAAAGTTCTTCAATAAATTCAATTTTTCTTCCAATTTCATAAAACAAAATGGCTCCAAGATCAAAGAGTGTAAGAGAATCGACAACTGGACGTTCTGAATGTCAAATTCGAGCATGGTTATATAATGCTACAACGGTAAATAGATTCAATTGCATGAAAAATTCGAGACTTTTCGAAGGAGCATTTATGAAATTTCTGAAATTCAATGGATATGTGATCGGAGAGTTAGCCGAAGTTCATGATTTTGATTTACGTGTTAGCTATGATTCTAATAATGTTAAAACTTACTATGATTCTAATAATGTTAAAACTTACTCTCTTTTGATTAAGCTCCTCTATGCCAATATGAATCTCGATCTTTAACATCCCAAAAACAAACGATTATATATGGACATTTGTTTGTGGAGTAAAAATTTATTTACCCCTTCAAAGATTAGGCCACATTCTAAGATGTCCATCTGAGGAGACGAATATTGATGATATTAAAGTTGATATGTACAATCACGATGAAGTATCACATCGTTTGTTGTCAGACGATTTAATCGTTTTAAAATTTAGTTACGTCCAAAGGCAAGAATTATCCATCGTTCTCTTATTCAATTTTACAACCCCAGATCGGTGGTTATGAAAAAGTTTATAAAACAGATTTTCAAGCTTTACATGCTATTTACTGTTCTCAACAAGTAAATCAGGATATAATATACTGGATGAATTTCTTACTATTAATCATAAAAGAAGCTATAAAACGATTCAGTACGGAGTTTACATAATGCAGATTCCACAAAATTTTGGAGTTTCATTGCCCGATTCCGACTCCATGACTATATGTGATCTCAAGTCCCAAAACCTGAGCCTCGTGGGTCTTCCTAAATGTCTTGAAAGCTAATAAATTATTAGTTTTCAAGAATGGGTCACGAATCGTAATCAAGGTATTCCGCAACCTTGAGACATGAATATTGCCTCCTCTTCTAAAGTCCCTCAACAAGAAGAAGACGACGAAATTCATGAACTACGAATTGACGTGCATCCTAAGCAAGATCTTATCACGTTATCGTGGAATCAAAGCAAACTCAATCGAAGTTTAGCCAATGTTGAGAAGAACCTTTCTAAAGCAAACAAAAAGCTGAACTCGATAAAAGGTTTTCTAAATAAATTTTGGAAAAAAATTTCTTGTTTCGGATCCACTTCGACATGTATTATTCAAAATCCGGCACCATTCTCATGGACGACCTCGAAAAAAGAAGGAGATGAAGAAGAAGGTAGTGAAGAATTCTAAACTTTTTTCGTTGCATTGCTGTGATAGTTAACTCATAATGAGTTGTAGTTTTACTATTTTTTTGCAAGGCAAGCGGGGTTGACTTGTCCCCTACCAGTTTGTCCAGTTTGTTGAGAATATAAAAAGAAAGAATGATTATGAACATGCTCATAACCACCAAAAAACAAAACCACACAAAGGCTAGCTACTAAGAAAAACACACAAAGAATACAAGATAAGAAAAGGTAAAAAGAGAAACAAAAACATGGTCTGAAGCTAAAAACATATTCCAGTCAGATGACTACTGAAATCATAGAGGCTCTCCTTCATACCATTGATGATAACATACTTAAGGGTTGCCCAAATCTAGTCCATACTACAACTTCTATTTTCAAAATAACTTAAATTTATCTCTTTCTATACCAAATTCAAATATTTCTTAAAGGAGAAGAAAAAACAGTTCTGTCGTGCTTCCTCCACTTAGTCGATATGCTTATCCTGTCCCACTCAACTAAGATGGACCACGAACATGATCTTTATTCATTCTTCTCACCAACCTGTCCCATAAACTCATCAAGTTAGAGCACTCAAAATAAAAATGAGCCACTGATTCAGTCTGCAACTTATAGAAGACACAAAGGAGATCAGATACCATACCATAATACAACATTTTACTCTTAGTCAACAAGGCATTCATGATGACTTTCCACATTAGTAAGTTGTCCTTGGCGGGAGAGTATCTTGACTATATAACCTTATGCCAAATTATTTCAAGGCTGTCAGTCACATTAACAAGAAGATCATAATATCAGAGATTGAGTGAGGCTTTTCATTCCAAAGAAATTTGTCAGTTGGAGTTGTATGGTTGTAATTGCTCTGATATTTATTCCAAACAACTCTGATTTCCTGATTATTGGTGTAAGGCAGTAATAGCTTACCATCATTCAAGTGATCTATAGCATGAGCAGCCCTGCTTATTCCAGACCAAGCAATCTGATGAGGAGTAAATATGTTCCCAAGCAATAAGCCTTTAGCCATCCACGGTTCATTTCATAAATTGATTGTACTGGATTATGAGAGATCAAATTTTATAAATGGAGAGTAAGTAGTTCTTAATTCCAGCAACTTCCTCCATGTCCAGCTGCAATTCTAGGAAACATACATAGTCCAGAAGTTCCTACTACACAAATTATAACTTTTGGTCCATTCAACCCATAAACAATCAGCACCACTTAGCAAGGCACTGAAGTGAGCACTAAATGCTGCTATATTCCATGTTTGCAAATTAAATATTCCAAGGCCACCTTTCTGTTTTGGCAACTCCATTTTGGTAAAAGAGCACGAGACGATTTTTTTAGAATGAATTGAGCCGGTCAAAAAAAATCTCAACATAGCATTTCTAACCATTTTCACCAGCTTCATGGGAAGAATATACACTCTAGACCAATACACCATCATAGATGAAACAATAGATTTGATAAGCACAAGTCTTCCAGTTTGTGAAAGAAATCTATTAGCCTAGCATGTCCTTAAGCTACAAATTTCAGAGTACAGAGGCAGGCAGTTAACAGTTGTAATTCTTAAGCAGCATAGAGGAAGCCCTAGCTAATTAATGTTATTATCCGTAGTTTGCAATCCCGTTATGGCAATTAAATGATTAGCCACTTCAACGGTTATACCTGATGTAAGAATTTGTGATTTATTTACATTAAGCTTCAGACCTGTCATAAGGTAGAGTTTGTCAAACGTTGCTATTATATTCCCAAGGGAGCTCTGATCAGGCTTGGTAAATATCGTGATATCATCAGCTAAAAGGAGGGATGAAATATGAGGGAACTTACATTTCGAAGAAACAATATTTCCTTTTGTACATGCCTCTTGGTCAACGTAGTGGTTAAAACTTCTATAACAAGTATAAATATATATGATGAGACAGGATCACCCAGCCTGATCCCCTATTTACTTTTGAAAAACCAGACATGAAGCCATTGTATTTTATTGACAAGGTGGGGGTTGAGATACAGCTATATATCCAAGCCACAAAAACTTTAGGAAATCTCATCAATACCATTATTCCACAATTGAAGACCCGTGTATGCTATCATATGCCTTCATTAAGTCCGGTTTTAACATGACATTTTGGGTAGCCTGTGCACGACCATACCCTTTTAATAATTCACGGGAAATCATTATGTTGTCAAGGATATTTCTTTTGGAAGAAAGGCAGACTGATTCCTGGATATTAGTCTGCTAAGAACTACTACAAGTCTAGTAGCTAATATTTTTTGTATACACTTATACATAACATTACAACAAGAATTTGGCTTAAAGGATGAAATAGAAGAGGTGGGTCGGGCTTTAGGAATAAGAACCAGATTAGTTGCGTTCACTTCCTTCAGCAGTTTGAATTTGGCAAAAAAATTATGAACTGCTTTTAAAAAAAAATTTCTTGATTATATCCCAACTGTAAATAAATAATCGAACATTGAAACCATCTGGACCTCCACTTGATTGCCTATTCATGGAAAAAAGAGTTTCTTTAATTTCCTGATCTGTTATCTTAATGACAAGATTGTTTGCTTCTTCCGGTTGTACTTTGGTAATTGCAAGTGAGATAGCTCATCAGTTTGTGGGATGAAATCATCATTGTTTTCCAAACATATTTTTATAGTAGTTAAGTAGAGCCTTGTCAACTTCAGTTGGGTTAGAATGCAGAACCCTAAACTCATCCTAAATGGTAGAGATATGCTCCTTTGCATGTTTGACCTTAATGGCAGCATGGAAATATGCAATATTGTTGTCCCCCTCAGTAACCCATTTTTTCCTCAGTTTCCGTCTCTTCATGTTCCCCTCAGTTCTTAAAGCTTCATTTAACTCCTCAAAGAATTTTCTCTCGGATTCAACAGCTGCTACATCAGTAGGATTTAACATAATTAAATCTTGAGCTTCTTTGAGTTTTTTCCTTAGCACTGTTGATTTCAAGGTCCCATCACCAAACTTGTTCCTAGCCCAATGTCTTAAATGAAATTTAGTTGCTCTTAATTTCCTGCAAAAAATAAGCATAAGGTTTCCATAAAAAATTTCAAACCATGCTTTATTTAATATACTAGTATACTCAGGTTCAAGGACTCAAGTATTGTAAAATTTGAAGCTTTTTCCTTCTTTTAACAACTTTTGACCCAAGGAGAAAATTATAGGAGAGTGATCAGATTAGACTGGTTGGGGGAATAAAGGATTACATTGTTGGCCATGAGGATAAGGCTTGGAGGTTAGCAAAAGAGTGATCTATGTTGGTGAAGGTTCTGACTCTAGTTCGACTCCTGTTGTTCCAAGAGAACTTAGCACTAGAAGTAGGAATAGGGAGAAAACTAGAGTCATCAATAGCTTTATTAAGAGGAAAAATGTCCTTCGGGAGAAGGGGGTACAACCAAGTTTGTCATGTAGGGCAAGACAACAGTTAAAATCCTCAAAGACAAGCCAGGGATGGGAGTTTTTCCTGAAGGCTGGAAGTAGATCAAGAAGTGGTTGCCTTGATTTCAAAGAATTGTGAGCATAAATAATAGAAAGGTTGAAGGAAGAAGGGGAATCATTCAGCTTGGCTTGGAAATGCATTACTTGATCTGTAAATAGGACAGAGGAGAGAGTCAAAACAGTTGGGTCATGAATTACCATGATACGACCATAAGAAGCTTGGTTCAGATTATGGTTAAGGGTCCAAGCAGGATTTATGTGCCTAGCGGTTTTAATAGTTAGGGTCATTTAGTTTTGTTTCTAGAATAGCAAATAGTGAAATTTCGTATTAGTTCATGAGATGCTTAACTTGATCTAGCTTAGTTAGGGAATACGCTCCTCTTATATTCCCTATTGCATAGTCTGTGTCTTTTGGTATACTTCAATGATTGGTGAACTACATTTTTCATGCTCCTTGTTGAAGGAGATCCCCTCTGGCAAGACGCTTGGTCAACATTGTTATCTATTTTAAGTTTTAGACCTTTATCTCTTTTCTTATCTACCATAGAAATGGGAGGAGTGATTCTTGGAGACGTTGGAGGGGTGATCCATCCAGGCATTGTGCCATTGTAGGTGTAAAAAGCTGTAGAGGGGTTTGGCTGGCTGTTGGTGGTGTTGCCTTTTTGCATAATAATGCGCAAATTATATATTTCATTTTCTAGAGTTTCTCTGATATGAGTGTCTTCTTGATGTGAAGTTGGTGCTATGCTTCCATTTTTTAAACACTCTTCCCGAGTTTCACTTGGTGGTTGAGAATATCCTCCAATGATTCTAGCATTTCCATGTATATTAGTGTCAGTTTGCACATGTGTATCTTCCTTATTCGTGCTTTGGGACTTACTTCGAGTCATATTCAGGTCAACTTGTGGTCCATTGGATGTTTTTGGTGATTCTCTCCTGAATTAGTCATTTTCTTGGTCTTCAATATCAGTGAGCACAAAAAGGTTTGTGGGCACATGGTCAACATTAACCATTAACTCGGTCTGCTTATTACTTAAGATTTCTCCTTCCTCGCCTTGTTCTTCATTATCATTGATTACATAGCATGCTTCAGGCTCATTATCCTCCACCAACACATTAAACCTATTGCAAGCTCTATTGATTTCTTTATTTATTTTTGTTGGGTTACCTTTTACAATACAGAAAGTTTGAGTTTGAGGTTGCTTTATTCCTTTGGCATCATCTGCTGATATTTCTGCTCTAATTTTATCCTTTTCATTTTGCATGTTTCTTTCCTTATCTCTTTTCATTTTTGATTCTCTACGATCAACCTTTCTCCACTCTTGCTTTTTTACCGACCTTTTTAAGTATTTCATTCTCAACTTTATTCGCCCTGCATTTTTTACTTATTTCTTTACTATTCTTGCGTTCTCTTCATAATTCAATTTCATTTTCATATACTTGTCAGTCATATGGCCAAATTCATTACAATATGTACATATTTTTGGCTTCCAAAGGTAGTCAACTTTGACAATCTTCTCTAGTCCATCAAGTAACTTCACTACAAATTCATCTAACAACTTTACTGATGGTGAAATTTCTACCATACATTTGGCATATCTAGTTCTTTCCAATCTTTTAGTTTGCTTATCCATACATACGAAAGTTCCCACTCTTGAAGCGAGCCAATTAATGCCCAAGTGAGACCATGAATATAATGGGATATTAGAGAGCTTAATCCACACTAGTACTGTTCTAATCGTACTGCAGCTATTACCCGCATTTGGATCACATTGCTTAACTATGAATAATTTGTTCCTCATGATTATTGGATCAGAAGCAATAATTTTCCTTCTGTCTTCCTCATAAGATAGATTGAAAAGGAACAGAAATCCATCTGATTTGACTTTAATAGAACCCTTTATTTTCCATACTCTTTGAAGATGAGCTATAACAGTTAGATACGATAGTGGTTTATCAAGAAAAAATCCTACCAAGTAGTCACCCCAAACTTCATTTCCTACTTTAATAACATTCTCTGGTGGAAACAAGACTTCTCCATTAAAGACTAGAGGCACTTGAATAGGGAAGTACTGCCCTGCATTACGAGGTTTTGCTTTGAAAAGTGAATTCCATTAGACAGAGGATGCTGTCTGTGAAGAAGAGAAGATTAGGTTTTGAGAGGGGACATTTGAAGAACAGTCAAGAGGAGGAGGAGGGGTAGCAGAAAGCAGAGGAGGGGTTGGGTCAGGTGGGTCAGGGTCGACAGGTACAAGAGGGAACAGGGGATGAACATTTGGAGGGATGTTTGAATGTACGGGAGGAGGTATGGAGGGAATAGAGGCCATTAAAAAAGAAAATGTTTTAATGAAACTGTAGTTGTAGTATAATTATTTTGTTTAAGACATATTTTTATGATGTTTATATACTTTCTTCAATCAACAATATTCTATGTGAAGTTTCTATGTAAGATGGTTATTTTTTGTCATGTCTATACGTTTATATGTCTATGTGAATTGTTTTATTTCTCATATCAATTATTTTTTTCCTTTTTGTCAATGACAAAGGGGGAGAATGATATGATTGACGGGGGAGTATTCAGTCAGGGGGACAAAATTATTATTTAAAAATTTACACAGTTGTCATCATCAAAAAAGGGGAGAATGTTAGAACCTAAAATTTGATGTTTTGATTATGACTACTATATAAGTAAACATTATATGAACTAATGAAACTTGCAGGAGAAGATATTGTTTTTACTCAAAAAACTGTCTACGATTTGCAGATCAGATTTCGGATGGAAGCTTCAGCGTCGTATTAAGTTTAAAGGCCTGAGTTTAGTGGTAAATATGTCAAAATATCTTCGAAGTGGTATATGCATGCACACACAATTTAAAGTTTTCAAAACATTGATAAGTCAGAAAACGCAAAATTCATTCGACCGAGAGGCTTGAAAACAGCCGGCTAAATATTGTGCATATGCATAAATTACGGAATATTCAAGCGGCTGATCAAGCTATTTCAGTCGGCTGAATTATGTCTATTTTAAATTGTTTCTTTGCTGCTTCGCTTTTAAATCCATTCAACTCGCTAAATTGCTCCATTCAGACGGCTGAATCTTCCTAACGGTTATATTATCAAAGACACTTCAATTCAATGAACAAAAACAACTTTTGATTTAAGAGTTGCTTCCATATCTTCGAATGGCTATCTTTCACAAACAAATGCAATTCATAATTTCTATAAATAGCCATGAATTCCATAGTTTTTATCACTAATTCTAATTCTCATTCTAAGTTTCTAATCGATCTTGCTATTTAAACTTTAGCATTCAATACTTCAATCTGATCACTTATTCATTCAATCATACTTCATTAGTGATTTGATAAACTTCTTATCTTCATGAATTATGTGATATACCACAAAGAAGTAGATTATAGGAAGTGTGTACTCTAATGACTTATCTGTGCTATTAAAGGGCACAATCGGTCAAGATAATTCTCTGTATTATTGAAGTCCTATTCAATTGCTCAGGCGGTTGAAGTCCTATTCTATTGCTTTGGCGTTTGAAGTCCTGTTCGTTTGCTCAGGCAATGTAATATCTGTTCCTTCGGGTTAAGTGATGGTTGATAGTTAAATTTCAGAAGGAGTCTGAGGACTAAATGCAAAACGAGAAGTTCAAACCAGTATAAAAATCTCTGGTGCCATTTACTTTACTATTTTACTTTTATATTTATATTCCGCATAATTAAATAGTTTAGTTAATATTCAATATTGCATGATCTTTAGTCACTTTCACTACATGCATAGTAGTCAGCCGACTGACTCATGCCTTTCAGCCTACCGACTCATGTATTTTTTCGATTTTTCAATTTTTTTTGATGAACTTTAAATTGTGAGTGCATGCATATACCACTTCGGAGAAATTTTGACATATATTTACCACTAAACTTAGAACTTTAGACTTAATACTATGTTTGAAGCATCAATCCGGAATCTGGTCTGCAAATTGGTAGACCATTTCTTGAGTAAGAACAATATCTTCTCCTGCAAGTTTGGTTATTCATATAATATGTACTTATATTGTTGTCAGAATATTAAAATTTAGGTTCTAACAAATTAGTGTCTTCGAAGTGCTTATGAAGTGTAGTGCCACTTTTATTAACTACGTTGTTGACATTGCTTCAGTAGACAAATGGCAACATCGATACGTGATTCTGCATTGATAAATGCGCCATATGTTATATTGACACTCATTGACATCTTATGGCGCTTGGCTGACGACGTCGACATCATAGATGATGTGCGACATAAAAGAATACCGACAATAGTTAAGGAGCGACGCTATTTCTTCAATATGATCTTGTTGTCTTTGATGTTGATGTGGACTTTGACATTGACATTCATCATTAACGCTATCTTATCATCTGGAGCTTTATACTTGACTCAAGCCCTTAGCCTTGGCATTGATTCCGTGCTTTATATCATTTGAAAATTATATTGATAACATCGTATAATGTACATATGTTATCCGTACGTAATCAACTCGATCACATATATTCCACTTTCAGACTAGTATAGATCAGTTGACCTCTCTAATGCGGACTCTGATTAGGTTTCTTGATTAAAAACCTTTGTTCACCTTACTTAGCCATATATTATGATAAAATACCTCAGAATCTTACCAAGAAATTGTATCGAGTGTTTGCCGTCAAGAATCTAGTAAAATGTAACACCCCAAATTTTTGGTAACATTATTTAGGATATTTAATCAGTTGAATTAAATAAAATAATGTGCTGATTAAGGGATTGAGATTTGATTTTAATTGAAGGTAGTTGTTCCATTTTAAAAAATAAATTAAAGAAGGGTTTTAAAATGAATTAGAGGGAGAGTAAATTAGGAAAGAGGCCATTCGTTTATCTATTCCCTTAGGCCGTGTA
Organism: Allium cepa; assembly: GCA_030765085.1. Classification (NCBI taxonomy): domain Eukaryota; kingdom Viridiplantae; phylum Streptophyta; class Magnoliopsida; order Asparagales; family Amaryllidaceae; genus Allium; species Allium cepa. The sequence goes on from CM060931.1 coordinate 237,203,286, forward strand.
TTACACACGTTCATTTCACTTTAAATTTTTTAAAAATAGAGGCCAGTCACCATTAACTAGGAAAGGGAAAAACGAATTAAGAAAACTAAAGGAAAAGCTAATTCAAATCAAATTCTTCCAAATATCAAGCTTCTTTCATCTCTAAAGCTTAGGTGAATAATTTTTACATCCTACTTTTGATTGTGCTTTCGGTTTTAAGATGATTGCTGAATATATTGCAACGATTTGCCATGATTTTGAATAATGGAATGAACATATATACCTGTTGATGAATTATGATTTTTCGTAATGAATTTGTGATATTTTTTAAGATAAAATCCTATTTAATGACATCTTTATGCCTTGCGAATTTTAATATAAATCGAAAATAATATTTTGGAGAGAGGTTACATTTTAGAATTTTTGGAATTAATATGGATTTTATATGAATTTTCTAGTAAAGAAAATGATAATTTGGGTAATAAATTATTTATAGGTAAATAATTAATTATTTGGGTCTGAAATTTTTATATGTTTAGAAAACATATATAATTAATATTCTGGAATTTTTCTAGATTTTCCCAAAGAGTTTTGGTAAGTATATAAAATTATTTAAGGTATGAGACTTAAATGGTTTATATATTTTACAAAGGAGAAATAGGCTTTTTGTAAATAATTTGAATTTGTTAATTCTAGAAAATGGCAGCACTTTTGAAAAAGCAATATGGCAACTAATCAGAGTAGATAAACAAGGAAAGTTAGGTACAAAAGAAATAGTTTTAAAGTACAAATAAATAGCTTTTTTCACTGTTTCGTATCCTTCTGCACCTAGGTTCTACCTCCATACTACCATTCCGACACAGTCGAAACCAATGCACATAGTATCGGTGAACTGGTATGTAGTGAATTAGAAGAAGGTGAAAGGTATAGGGTCGAAACCAAGGGGTTTCGAAAGGGATGAAGCTTTGTTTTGTTTTAAAGGAAAAATACATCTGCTTCCTTTCAACTTGATTGGGTTTCGACTAAGTCAGATGGTTTAAAAGGAAATGATTTTAATTGGTTGCATCTTTGTTTTTAAGTGAATACTTTCGCCTAAGTCGAAATACCTACCTGCCGTCTTTTTACCTTTCGATCCAGTTGGTTTCGTAGTGGTTACTTGTTTTTTAAAATTTGACCACTTTTCAAACGATTTCGAAGGGGTTAATTGTTTTCTAAAATTTTCCCTCTTCTCAAATGCTTTCGAAGGGGTGGTTTCAACACCATCACTTCATTACTTAGGAAATGATTTCAAAACAGTTGCTTTTGACTTAAATGATTTTAAAGGCTCATTTTCTTTTGTTTGAAGTAACCTAAAATTGGTTATGAAAGAGATGATTTGAATGGTTTCAAAAGGAAGTGTTTTAACTTTAATGGGTTTATGTCCTTTTACTGAAGGCATAATCCAATGGTTTTGATCGAAACGTTTTCAACGGGGTTTCGAAGTAGTTAATTTCGAAAGGTTTTCACAGTTTTTAAATTAAACCCATAAGCCTTTGAAAGATTTAGATTTAATGCTTTCAAAATGTTTTAAAAGAGGTTTCAAGAGGGTGGTTCCCCATAGATTTTTAAGGATTCGAAAGGTGTTGTTTTCTGATGGTTTTGAATGGTTTCGAAAGGCAATGGTTAAAGGTTTTTAAAAGAAAGATGTCTAAGGATTTAAAGCTTTCGAAAGGATGATTTTCAAAGGTTTCGAAAGTGTTTTGAGAATGGTTTCGAAAGGAAGGTTTTTGTCTTTCGATCTAGATAAAAGAAAGAGTTTTACATGGTTTCGAAAGAGTTTCTTTCAGGGATTTCTAATGTGTTGTTTAAAGGGTTTGAACAAAGGTTTCGAATATAATGAATGGGCAGAATAGCCAAAGAGTTTTCAAGTTATAAAGGACTTTAACATATTTTAAATGGACAGGTAATCCTTATTGAACATCATCAACATTATTTTGAGTAAAGTATATATAACATGGCAAAATATCTTATAACGAAGCTAAAGATATATTTTCCTTGTATATGTATGATTTAGAGGACCAAATCATTTTGAAAAGGTTTTCAAGGAAAAATTTAAAAGCGTATTTAACCCTCAAGAAAATGACTCACATTAGAAGACCAGATAGGACTTGTGTAGGGTTTTCGCCCTATGCTCATTAGCTATTAGCCCTTAGCTAATTTAGTCTAGAATTCCAGTGTGTAAGGCTTAGTCACAAGTAAGACGAAAATGTTGATCACACAAAGAATAGAATATTGATGTACAAATGTACGTTATAGGCAAGCCATAAAACTGTAACATTCCTGAAAATTAACTACGATTAATTTGGCAATTAATTTAATTTTGAAAATAAATTGTGAATTTATTAATGGATTAATTAGAAAATTTCTAGGATAAATGAAAATGATTTTAGATTATAAAGTAGAATTTGGATTAAAAAAATGAATATTGATTTAAAGATAAATAGTAAATTGATTTGGGATATAAGGATAAGTGATTTATCAACAATATTGGTTATCAAAATAAATTGTATTAAGAATAAAATAGAATTAAAGGCCTTAAATTAATATAGGTTTGGTTTCTAAATTTTAAATATGTTAGATTTATTTGAAAGTTGAAATTAATAAAAATAATTAATGCACTCATTTTCAAAATATTATTTTTAAGTAAAATTCACCTATATAAATAAAAGTAATTGTTTGTTAGTATGTAATCCAATTATTTAAATAATTCTTTTTAAAAAAAATTGTACAGAAAAAATGATAAAAAAATGCATGAATATAAGATGTATAAATTTGTTGTATATATACATAGTGAGTTAAATTTTAAAAAAATGAATGTGAAAAAAAGAACAATAGAAATTTTTATTTGTGTAAAATATAAATATAAAAGGGGATATAAAAAAATAAAAATATAAACAACTTTAAAAATGAAGGCATGTGTGTGTGTGTGTGTGTGTGTATGAAAGTATAACTACATGGAGGATTAAACAAAAGTTTACAAAATAAATTGAGTTAAAGGATTTAAACATAATTTTTCATACCAACTACAAGTGTACAATATGCATAGAAATAAAGGGACAAATGGCATTAATTTTTGGGAAAAATAAAAAGAAATAAAATAAAATAGAAGACATGCCATTTATCTTCCTATGAATGAAATAAGAAACCAAAAAAAAAGTAAGAGTGAGTTGTGTTCAAGCTTCTCAAACCTGAGAGAAAAAAAGAAAGAAAATCAAAAGAAAAACAAGAAACCATCTTCAAAACTCAAAATCCCTTCCCTCTTAACAAAAATCTGATACCATCTCAGCACTAAAGCAAGAATTTGGACTCGAGAAAACTTCAAACCTAAAAGAAGAAAAAAAAGAAGAAAGATTCTGGAAATCAAAATCACCTTCAAACCTGGAAACAAGGGAGATTCAAAAGCAGGGCAACAAGAAAAACAGAAGAACAGGCTTCAAATCATAATAACAAATTCAAGGCAACTTAAGATAGAGCAGATTCAGGAAGAATCAAAAGAAAACATCAAAGATTTAACAAGCAACTAAAAACAACAATTGTTCTTTCTCTGTTCTTCATATACCGGTGAGCAAATCTCTTAACTTTAATTTTTTTTGTTTTCTTGATGTTGGATTGGTAAATGATATGAATTTTGTTGGGATAATAGTATGAATATGTTGTATGCATTTATAAAAATGAATGGCTGTGTATGTAAGTGTATAGGCAAGAGGAAAAAAAACATGCTCTATATATATGACAGGGTTAATCCCAATTGTTTGAAAATAATTTTTATCACCCAAGCAAATCAAATTTAGGTTCTGATTCCTAAAAGAAAAATGTTTGTAACAAGTTAACATTGTTTTTAAAAATGAATTCAAAGGGATTCATAAAGTAGTTAATTCAAAAATTTAAAATTACAGTAAAAAAAACTGATATGAGTCAAATTTCGAATAAATGATTTTCAAAATCTAATGTTAGGAGCAGATTAGTAATTAGGAATGATGAATTTTAATAAAGATTTCATGATTTTTAATTTTGAGAATGTTGTAAATTCTCGAGTTGAACAAATTTGGGCATTTTGTAAATCACTGGCGATCTCGAGTGAATTGAGGCTTGGAATTTGTTTTTAGGGATGCTGGAACAAGGTTGAATTCAAGAAAAATGCTATATAATTTTATAATTCGTCGTGAGTGGATATTTGGATCGATTTAGGGCTTAACCCTAATTTTGGGTTGAATTGAGAATTTCGATCGGCATGGGATTTCTAGTGGATCGAGTGTAGTGGTACTCGGGGAGATGTTAGTTTGGGGTTTGTCAGAGACGTGGCTAGAGGGGGTTGACATTCAGGTGGTCAGAGGAGAAGGAGCATGGCGGTTGCATGGCAATGGTTTTTGCTCCAGTTTCACATCAGTAGCTAGCGTGGTTGTGCACGCATACGTGCATTGTTGTATCGGTGGGTTTTCGTGTTTGGGGAAGAAGATAGTAAGCTCAAAGCCAAGCACAGGGATTTGATTATTTTACTCGAAGTCAAGCTCGCGTGTGTTTGGGGTTGCATCGGGTCGATTTTAATACTTAACAAATTTTTGAGAAAAAATTTCGCTCGGGTAAAATTTGGGAAAACCCGAAGCAGTGGGGTAATTCGCCCGGGTTCGACTCGAAGTAGAGGGTGGAGCGACTCGGGAACACTCGTGTTTGCTTGGAGTTCTTACATTTCCAATTTTAAAACATTAATAAATGAGTTAAAAAAATTTCTAAAAAGAAAAAAAGGGTTATTCCTTTTATAAATGATGATTTATTTATTAAATAGAAAGTATGAATTGAAAGTTTGGGAATAAAGGATTTTTTCCTACAACAATTAAGTTTTAAATTTGTATTTTTAATAAGTCATTTTAAATAAGACTTAATAAGTGATAAATTTAAACTTAAAGGTAAGTTAATTTATATCATAAATGATAGTCAAGTAATTAATAATTTATAATTAAGATTAATTTATTAATAATTAAGGAATAATAAATCTGTTAATTAATCAGTTAAGGGTAATTAGTCATAGTAAAGACTTAATTAATAATTAGGGGTTTATTAATCAAAAGTAACTAACTAAGGAATAAATTAACTGATAAAAGTAATTAAGATTTAATTAATTACAATAAAAGGTTAATTAATTAAGATAATTAATTAAAGAAATGACTAATTAATGAAAGTGATTAAAACTTTATCAATTAAATTAATGATAATAATCGTTGACTAAAGAATGGCTAATGAAATTAATTATGTGGTTGGTAAATTTAAAACTACCCAAATTATTCATCTTAGTTGTAGATGTTTGGTTGCTATGGAATGCTCTGTGATGAATTGATATATTGATATGTGATGTGATGCTTTGAAATGCTTTGTGCTGAGTTGTTATATCTATGATGAATATATGGTTATATGAATATGCAAACCACTTGACCCGTAAATGACATCTGAATTTCGATGCGAAAGGGAGTCGGATTCCAGTTGGTTATGCGAAACCCACATCGAACCATATTAATGAATCTTTATGATTGATAAATTTACTTTATCTATGTATCTGTGAATGCAGATAAGCGTTATGGGTTATACCGCATATCGATATTCTTATGATTGATGTTGTCCACTATTGTGTAAAACCCCTTAGACTACACTATACACACACAAATATGGATTGCACGTGGAAATTTGGTTAAGTCACAGATTTTTAAAAAAATTTAAAATTTGATTTTTTTGAATTCAAATGATTTTTGGAATGGATCGGGTTTTAAAATGAAAAGCTTTTGGAAAAGGATTTTTAAAATAAAAGTTATTTTGAATAAGTTAATAAAGTTTTGAAACTTAATAATTCAGTTTAAATTTGGGTTTAGATTTTGAGATTAAATTCTATTTTCAGAATTTATGATGTAAACGGTCATACAAGTTATATGGGTTTTTAAACCATTTTTTTAAAGTATTGTTTTTGGGAATTAAATTTAACCCAAGTTTGATAAACTTTAACTTGTATAATTGAATTTGGATTTTTCCATAATGAAAACTGTTTGTTTTCAATTGATAAGAGGTTTCATATAAGGAACGAATTTCCAATTTGTATTATAGGAATTTCAAATTTGAAATGAAATGGTTTCCAAGTTATGAATGAATATTTGGAACGTGTTTTGAAAGCTATGAGTTAAATCTTTTATTTAAAAGATTAAGTGAGTTAATCCAATTAAAATGGAAATTGTTTTGAAATCCATGAATGGATCTTTGTGAAATTGGATAAACTTTGTGAAGTAAATCTTCTTGTTTAAAAGATTTGAAATGGTAATTGGGTTAAAACATTTAAAGAAAGTTTTTAATTTTAAGTTGTGACTTAACTGAAATCCATATCGATATGTTTTTAAACTTTAGGCTCATTATTCGGTTTAGCCGGGAGATGACCTTTGTGTCATATAACCCATTTCGAATAATGATACATCGTTATGGATAACATTTGAAGACCAGTGGTGAAGACCGGGTATTTGCGAGAGCGATAGGATGACCTATCGATTGTCTCTGCACTAAGTAGCAATGATATAGTGATTCCCTAAGTGATGGGAAGTCCGATCGGGATTGTGGATACCCGGATTGCAAGGGCTTCTTCGGAAGTGCCTTCGGTTCTGTTCAAACCCAGAACAGACTTGTATGGATGTGTGTCTGACACTACACTTTGAGATATAAAGCTGATTTCTTTCAAATACATTTCTGCTTGGTGGCGGAGAATTTATTCTCTTAGCTTAACACCCTTCTCTGAGACGTACAAGCTCAGAGGTTATGTAGTTGAAGTTTATCAGCAATATACTCCCAATTTGGTAGTGTGGCATGCTAAGTGCTGCCGTGTGTTGATGATCATTTGTTGATCATTTGTGATCAAAGCATGGATTTCGTGTAAAGCATAGCTTTTATGGACGAGACCTCATCGAGCCTCACAAACCGGTAATGGTCGAAACAGGAAAGCTGTGGCAAGGTTTCAAGGGTAGCTCCCTTAGGGTAGGACCATTCCTTCTGGAAAAGGGTAGTATCATGGTATGGAGCCCATATACTTACTCATGTGGGAATTGTAGTATATTTATTACTATGTGATGTTGTTGATATTGAGGATCATCGGTTAAAGGTTCCAAAGGACCGGGGGTGGCATATCTTAGGTTTTATTCACCGGGAAGGGGGTAGCCGGCCTTGTGTTAGCAGAGAACGGAGGGATGGTTCTCGGGGCGTCCCTCCAGAGGCGTACCCATGTGGCAATGGGAAGTTCCTTGGCCTGACCATTTGTGGGATAACCCAAAGAAACAATACGCGTCCAGTACGGTTTTAGTTGTATAACCTATCATGGAATGTGGTGGTAACCTGCTATTGAACATGGTAGCTATAGTAGGCATAAGTTCTAAATGCCTATGCTGGCTAAGATTAATATTATACTTTCGAAATGTTTTCTGCACTATGCACTAATAATAATATCAAATGTTTTTCACGTATCAAGCATGTTTGACTATCATAAGGAGAAAACTCCTCCAATTCTGCGTTTACATTGTGTGTGTGGCGGAAGGCCTTATGGTAGTTTCATTTTCCAAAAAGCATTTCGGATTTCAATTTTAAATCTCTTGTTGTTTGTTTTAAAGACAAAATGTTTTGTTTTCTCATATCGTTCGCATGACTGACCTGTAGTTTATTGTTCCTTTCCTAAACTCTGGGTGCCCACAATTTTCCACACGGGCAGTCTAGAGTTGGGTTTTTTAGATAATAGGTATAGATATCGATCCGATAGCTCTCAGCTTTCTCTTTGTATTCTTCGAAGATCTTGGTATTGGGGTATTTGGATTCACCGGACGATACTTGCTTAGCTTGGTGCAACTTTATGGTGGTTCGAGCTAGTGGTATGGAGTTTTAGCTTTGGAAAAATAATATATCTACCTGTGGAAGCCTCGTGCTCCATATCTCCTCCAGAATTCGTCAAGCAAACCTAAATCACTTGACTACTCATACATAATATGAGTACCCAAGAGTTTAATAAAACAGACAATAAACACTCGGGTCAGACAGGGGTCTGGTGTGAGTAAACAGTTTAAAATTGCTTAACTTAGAAAAACCTTTGAAAAGAAAAGGTATCACGTAAGACTTCCCACACATAAACATGTAAAAGTTTTTACCTTACGCTATCCAAAACATTTGATAGGAAATCCAGTGATATTATAATAGTGTCTAGGGTTTTCAAGTAAATAAGAAATAGCCGAAATTGTTATATTTATTAAATTCCAGCTACTGGCCTCAAAAGTGGGTAATACAAACAAAACCGTAGGGTCTCGTAGGAAAAATGGGTTTCCATCAATGGAAGGGATACTAGGGTAACGACCGTCAAAGTATGTGGCCAATATCAACGTGCCGAGGAGTACGCCCGCTCCCCTGCAACACAAGGCCGGAACCATCCCTTACTCGACTGTCCCGAACAAGACCACCCCGTAGTTGGCGCGACCAACCACACACTAAGTCGAAACAGAAAGAGACCTCTAGACAGGGACAAATCTCACTCTCCAGTGGGAGCTACCCACAAAGCCTTGCTGCACCTCCCCTGTTTTAGCCATTCCTGGTTGATGAGGCTTGAGGCTATGATTACCTTTATAGAACACATCTATCTTAGAATGCTCATCGTCCACCTGACGATGTTATGAAAGCATTCGATCCATAAAAGTTCGTTCCGGGTTCGAACGAAACCGAAGGCACTATCTCGTTGCACTCATTTTGGAATCACCCTCAGAGTCAACGACCATAGCTCTTGCACTCTAAAACACCATCTCGAACCTATAAGTATTATTCTGTCAAAATCATTACGGAATCACCCACAGAGTTATACTGACGTAAAGTCCTTACATCTCGAGTCTTCATAATGCTCCACTTGGTTCACGACCTAACGTTTAATTGGAATCGATGTGGTTTTTGGATTATCCAAATATGGAAACCCGATCCGGGTCTCACCAAAACCAAATGCCATTTTAATGTCCAAGTTGTACTTAAGGGTTTTAACAATTAACTTATATTCAGGATGATATAAACAGATAAATGAATCATATTATCACAACAGATAATTCATATCAACATTTATCTCACAAGGCAACATCTCACATAACAGGAATATTACATCCATATCATCCAATATCAACCAATCATTCAATATCAATCACCAAATATCAATCAATCAATATTGATCAATTATCCAAAGCAGAATTGATTAACTCTTAATCAATTGGATTACCATAATCCTTCTTCATTAATTTATTCCAAATAAATAAATTCATCATCTCTAATGATCTTCTTTAATTAATCTTCCTTTATTAATCATCGTTTAATTACATTCATCTAATTTCCCTACCCATATACAGTAATTAACCTTTTAATTACTATCATTAATTACAATAATTAATGATCTTTCATTTACTTCATTAATTAATCAATTGTAATTACTTACATTAAACCTTAATTAATTACAGTTAATTAATCACACTTAAATTACTTACTTTTATTAATCAACCTTGATTAATATCATTTATTAACTAATGATCCTTATTAATTAATAATTACTTTTATTAATCATCTTATTAATCATAAACAATAATTATCAACTTGTAATTACTTATCCAAATTAATTAACTTCTTAATTAATTATATTAACCTTTGACTAATTAATCTAATAAATATTCTTTAATTACTTCATTAAGTAATCAATTAATTAATAAGTCCTTAATTAATTACTTTATTAATCAATTACATTTTAATTAATTACACCTAGTAATTAATCCAAATTAATCTCATTCACTAATTAATCACATTAATTAATTAACTAAACTAATTAAGTAAATAACCTTTAATTACTTACATAAGTAATTATCTCTAATTATTTTCATTAATAAATCTTGATTACTCTCTTAATTAATTAATTAACTAATAATTAGTCCCATCATTAAATAATTCTTAATTCTTTAGTTAATTAATTACTCCATAATTAATTAACTCCAAAACGATTAAATTAATCAATTCCTTAATTGATAACATTAAGTGATCAACCATTAATCACTTCAATTAATTACTCCCATGAGTAATTATCACTAATTACTTCCACAAGTAATTACCAATTCTTAATTACATTATATAACTAACCATTAATTACTTTATTAAGTAATTACACTTAAATAGTCCATAATTAAGTGATTAATTAAAATTAATTAAATAATTAACTAATTATTTTAAATTAATTAAACATTTGATTAACATTTATTTTTCAAAATCCTTAATTAATTAAGAAAACATTAATCTTGATTAAATCTTTACTTATTAACAAATTATATAATCAAGTATTTTTAAATTAATAACAAAGATAAATTAACCCTATCTATCTTTATAATTAAATTATTTGAAATTAAATTAAATTTCAATAACTTAAAACAAATTTATTCAATTTGGTTTTCAAAATCATAATAATAACCTTATTTGAAAATAAGTTATTTAGAAATCAAATTTAAAACTTTAAAATAATTTAATTATCCAATTTAAACTTATTTGTTTTCAAATTAATTTGAAATCTTGAGTTACTAAACCATTACTTAAACTTTTTAACCTAAGACTTTGATTTAATCCTTTAAACTAAAATCACTTCTTTTTAAACTAGAATTAAATTAAGATAATTACTTACAAAAGTAGTCACTTTAAAAACATTTAAATTTGCAAATAAATTTAAATAATACTTTTATTAGTTTGATTAACATCTATTTTAAAACTACAAGTTTTAAAAATTATTTTCTTTCATAAAACTTGAACTTGTTTCATTCAAGCGACAGGTTAAAATTTGCAAACACCTACCCACTGCACAAACCAGAAAACACAACGACCTCAAAATACTCGAGACAATCACCTGCTAATCCCTGAGCTCGCCTCGAGTTACCCACCATCTACAATCGCTTCGAGTCGCCCCACAAGAAAACACGAGCATAACGCGAGTTGTACCCGGTCTTCATCTCATCTTCCCCAAACGTGATTTCCAGTGCACACATCAACGTGCACTGTGCACGTGCCCTCCTGCCTACGGCTGCCGTAGATAGTCGCATCCATCACCGATGTTCACCTTAATCCACTCGAACATGTTTTTAAACCTAGATTCAAGAAATATCACCAAATCGAAATTTCAAACTTCAAGCTCGAACTGCAGAAAATAGCGCGACTCAAAACCTGCCACGGCCGGCGAACTCGACGATGATGAACTACGCCGACCCCTCCATTAAACCGCCACATCCCGAGCTTCGTCCTCCCCAAATATAATCACCTCCAATCAAATAATCAAGTCGCGAAAAATCACGACAGTCAGACCGAAACAACACTATATTAAACCCTAGTTGACCCAATTCCCAATGATACAACCATTAGAAAAATTCAATGGTATTTTTCCCTACATCCCCAACACCCAAGCAAGCTTCCCCCTCAATCTCAACCCCAAACACCACACCGATCAACGAACAATTGCCAAAAACCCCCATTTAGAACAAAACTCAAATTCACATCAATTTCTCAAATAAAAATTATGATATATACTTTAAAAATCATAATTTTTAATCCTTAACACATACATGAAATCCAAATCTAAAAACAAGATAGTTGATTTTTATCATGCAACTATTTTTTCACTGTATTTCCTATTTTAAATACTATTTACATATTAAATCTTACAAAAACTATTTTTAAAATTTTCATCTAACGATAACTAACAACTTTAATTTAATCATCAAGATCAAATAAGGCTGTTATTGGAGGTTTTGCAATTTTGAAGTAAAGTCTGGACTTAAAAACAGAAACAAAGTTCATATGCACACAGACCTATACACAGATATACACAGATCATATATAATAATATAAATACTGAAAGGATTTCATGCAATCACCAACAACACTTCACAGATAACACATGCATGTAATAATAACCAATATCAAACTGTTTTTAAAAGAAATTTACTCACCAATATCTAAATTGCAGAGCAGGTTACTTTTCATTCCCAGCCTTTGGATATTTATTTGAAAAGCTTTGATATGCTGATGAAATTGAATACATGCATGCCTCAACCTGATGGTCTAAATGTTGAAATGGATCTGAATTTCCATTGAAATGTAGGTTTGAAGGTTGATGTATGTAGATTTGGTTGCAGTTTCTTTTCAACTTGATTCTTATGCATGTTGTTGAACTTAATGAATTTTAGGTTGAAAGATTGCATATTGAACTTCAGATTTTATCTTAGATTTGTAGTTAAGAAAAATTTCTGTTTTAAAATTTCAGGTTGAAGAAAATTCTGGCTGACATTAAAATTTGAAGGAATTAAAGAAGGGAAAAGAAATGAGAAGAAGAAGGTTTGAGATTTGAAAGGGAAAACAATTTTCTTCATATGTTTTAAATTCAAAATGAAGGCCACATGTTTACAATTTGAACAAATGTCATTCATTAATGCTTAATTTTCTTACAAGTGTTTTAGGGATGCCTTAAAATAGTTATACATGTTACTTAAGAAATTTTTAATAAATTTTTACTTAATTTAAAAGATAAGAGAAAGCTCACTTACTTATTAAATTTACTATATTAATAAATATAAGTTTGCCTTAAAAAGAAGTATGCTAAAACTATTTATAAAATAAATTCCTTATACATGTATTTGCAATCTAAAGCATTTATTTTTATACATTTACAATCATTTAAATTTAAATACTTCAAAACAAACTAAAACTATGATTTATATCCTTTTTACCATCACATTTAAAAACAAGCAAATTTTATATTTTGGAAACAAATGAATTAATCTTTAAATTTACTTTTGTAAAATATTAAGTTTTAAAATAAAGCGTTTAATATTACAATTCATACATATATAAATTATAAATAGATTAAATTGAATTTCAAAACAACATCAAATTATAACATAAACTTGCATATATATTACAATTTGAAAATTCATCTTTTATTTAAAACAAAGATATTCTATTCATAATATATATCAAATATATATATATATATATTATAAATAGAATAAAATTTTATTAACTTTGAAAAATAATTCTTATTAATCTTTAAATGGTTAAAAAGATATTGATCACAATTACCAGATTAAATATTTATTAACTTTTAAAAGATTTAAATTTATCAATTTTAAATTTTAAATTATAAAGAAAAATTATCAAATCAATTTAAATTATTAATACAGATTATTAAATTGATATTGCCTAAAATTCCGGGTCGTTACAATCCTTCCCCCTTAAAAGAATTTCGTCCCCGAAATTTAAAAGCAAAGGTAATTTAATAACCCAGCAAAGTTTTTAATTTCAATCAGCAAAGTACTCCTAACATCCAGTTACTAACATCCATAGCAACCAATCGAACAAACGAACCTAACTAATAATCCTGACACAAATCAGAATAAGTCTCTAATACTATCTCGAGTTTCCCAAGTATAAATCACTGGGAGACTCGCCCTACAGAAGCTAAACAAACAACACCACCAAAATCCAGAGCTCAACTCATCTCTAGATCCATCAATCTGAACAGAACATCAGACTATACACAAGTCTAGCTCAACTTCCAATTCCAACTGGACTGCAGATTCAACAACCAATGATGAATCATACACGTACCCCTCAGAGATACGTGAAATACAATGAATTCCAGCTGTCCAAAATGGCAATTCAATCTTATCCTATCAAAACACAGATAAGAAATCCCAAATGCCTTAGAATTAGCCATCCAATTACTGTCCTCTTAATCAGATAAATCTTAACAATAATGAAGTCTCCAACTTCAAATTCCAAACTCCTTATCTCGTATCTGTATAACTCAACAGACAAATCCCGTGCTGCCAATCTTCCTCCTGATCAGCTCAACCCATGCTGATGCTTCCAGAAACAACTAAACCAAAACAAACAGTTCCTGAATCCCATCCAACAGAAAAAAATCTTCCAGGATCCGTCGAAATCCAGAACACAAACTCTACTTCCCATGCATAAGCAAACTGAACTTGCTTCCTTCCAGCTGCTACCTCGCTTCCGCTGCATAACTCTGATGAGAATACTGTTGATGAACACGAGTACAAACTTACCCAATATATCCGGAAAACTTTGTTCACCAAATCCATATAATCTTGTGACCCATCTGACTCGGTCACACTACCTTATAGCAGAATCCAGCTCAAAAACTAGATCTGACCAAATCCAAATCCCAAAATATTTCTGAGCTGCTACACCAACTCTCCCTACTATAAGAACCACCCTACTACCAGGCTAACTACCAATAGCGCTTCTAGAACCAAAACAATATGGAACTCATCTCCAGATGCAGACAAACTTCTAATTACCTTAGTAGCTCCTACTCCCACAACAGAATCCTCAGTCTCAAACAAAAGATTGCTCAAGATAAATTCCAAACCAATCGCAAGTCACTTTTGCGATCCAACCTAGTTCGGATTCCAAAGAAACTGTCCCCTCTTTACCAATTAGAACAGCCTTAAGCTTTTCCAAACAAGGTTAACTCTTCAAGAAAACTTCATCACCTGCCCGGACTTCTAATAGAAGAACCACTAAGATTCCCGAACCATCGAAGAAACAACCACATTGCTGCTTCCAAACTCTACCTTGATGATACTGTGATGCCAAAAGACCTTCTCGTCAGCACACCGGACACTACGAACTGCACTACTACCCCAGCTAACCAAAGACTTCTGATCCAAAGGCTTATCGAAAACCAAAACCATCAACAAACCACACAAAAGACCACCGAGATGGCAGACATCCCCTCGAGAAATTCGGGCTCCAAACCAAGCATCAACATCTCGCTCTCCTTAAGGAATGAAAAATGAGACAATGCCGAAGCGAAACAACTCATAGACCTTAGTCTCATATTCCAGAATAGCCAACCTTCATGCTAAAGATCCAGACAACTTCTACACAGACGAATCTTCCCTGCGGCAGGTAAAGACTACTCCTCAACTACTTATAAAACTATTTCAAGAGAAAACATCTTCGGAAACATCCATGGATACTGCATCTCATCACGCAGTTATATAGATATCATCACTACTTCTGTACTTCCATCAGATCCAAACTCAAGAGAAAATTCGCTCACCCAAGCGGAATCCAAACGTAAACTTCAAAGATAAACTCCGAATCTTTAAAAGATTTCCTTCGGATATCAGAGAAATCCTTACTCGAAACTACAAATCTTACTCGAGACGGTATTAGGTCTACAGTCTCGACAAATACTTCCAACCTCAAACATATGGACCTCTTCCATCAGTGATGGTCGTGTTACACACACACACCACTACTCCATCTACCTCTAAAACTTATGTTGGACAATCTGAATAGATAACCCAACAGATCAAGTAGATATATATATATATATATATATATATATATATATAGTTATATATAAAAATTACAAATACACTCTCTCAAGAAAGGCACCACTCCAGAGCCTAGGTATTCACTCAACCTAACGCTCTGCTACCAGCAGAGACGACCCGACTTCCTATCTCCAGGAAATCACATCATCTATGAAGAAAGAAAGCGATAGAAGAAGAAAAGAAAGAGAAAGAAGAAACACAACAACAACAGAGAACTCACAGCGGAACGAATGAAATATAATATATCACATAAAATATTACATAGTATCATATTACGTCAGAGTGTACAACTTATACAATACGATTAGACAGTTATAAACATCCGTCTAACTATACAACTCAAGTTCACAGATACAGATACCAAACAAACATAGTGGAAACATAATATATCTACACGTGGAAGCCTCCTGCTCCATATCACCTCCAGAATTCGTCAAGGAAACCTGAATCACTTGACTACTCATACATAATATGAGTACCCAAGAGTTTAATAAAACAAAAAATAAACACTCGGGGTCAGATAGGGGTCTGGTGTGAGTAAACGGTTTAAAATTGCTTAACTTAGAAAAACCTTTGAAAAGAAAAGGTATAACGTAAGACTTCCCACACATAAACATGGAAAAGTTTTTACCTTACGCTAACCAAAACATTTGATAGGAAATCCAGTGATATTATAATAGTGTCTAGGGTTTTCAAGTAGATAAGAAATAGCCGAAATTGTTTCATTTATTAAATTCCAGCTACTGGCCACAAAAGTGGGTAATACAAACAAAACCGTAGGGTCTTGTAGGAAAAATGGGTTTTCATCAATGGAAGGGCTACTAGGGTACCGCCCGTCGCAGTACGTGGCCTAGATCAACGTACCGAGGAGTACGCCCGCTCCCCAACAACACAAGGCCGGAACCATCCCTTACCGGACAGTCCCGAACAAGACCACCCCGTAGTTGGCGCGACCAACCACACACTAAGTCGAAATAGAAAGTGACCTCTAGATAGGGGTAACTCTCACTCTCAAGTGGGAGCTACACACGAAGCCTTTCTGCACCTCCCCTGTTTTATCCATTCCCGGTTGATGAGGCTTGAGGCTGCGATTACCTTTATAGAACACATCTATCTTAGAATACTCATCGTCCACCTGACGATGTTCTGAAAGCATTCGATCCATACAAGTTCGTTCCGGGTTCGAACGAAACCGAAGGCACTATCTCGTTGCACTCGTTTTGGAATCACCCTCAGAGTCAACGACCATAGCTCTTGCACTCTAAAACACCATCTCGAACCTATAAGTATTATTCCGTCAAAATCATTACGGAATCACCCACAGAGTTATATTAATGTAAAGTCCTTACATCTCGAGTCTTCACAAAGCTCCACTTGTTTCACGACCTAACGTTTAATTGGAATCGATGTGGTTTTCCGATTATCCTAACATGGAAACCCGATCCCGATCTTACCGAAACCAAACGCCATTTTAATGTCCAAGTTGTACTTAAGGGTTTTAAAAATTAACTTATATTCAGAATGATATAAACAGATAGATGAATCACATTATCACAACAGATAATTCATATCAACATTTATCTCATAAGGCAGCATCTCATATAACAGGAATATTACATCCAAATCATCCAGTATCAACCAATCACTCAATATCAATCATCCAATATTGATCATTCAATATCAATCACCAAATATCAATCAACCAATATTGATCAATTATCCAAAGCAGAATTGATTAATTCTTAATCAATTGGATTACCATAATCCTTCTTCATTAATTTATTCCAAATAAATAAACTGATCATCTCTAATGATCTTCTTTAATTAATCTTCCTTGATTAATCATCGTTTAATTACATTCATGTAATTTCCCTACCCATATACAGTAATTAACCTTTTATTTACTATCATTAATTACAATAATTAACAATCTTTCATTTACTTCATTAATTAATCAGTTATAATTAATTACATTAAACCTTAATTAATTACAATTAATTAATCACACTTAAATTAATTACTTTTATTAATCAACCTTGATTAATATCATTTATTAACTAATGATCCTTATTAATTAATAATTACTTTTATTAATTAACTTATAATTAATCATCTTATTAGTCATAAACAGTAATTAACAACTTGTAATTACTTATCCAAATTAATTAACTTCTTAATTAATTATATTAACCTTTAATTAATTAATCTAATAATAATTATTTAATTACTTCATTAAGTAATCAATTAATTAATAAATCCTTAATTAATTACTTTATTAATTAATTACATTTTAATTAATTACACCTCGTAATTAATCCTAAATTAATCTCATTCATTAATTAATCACATTAATTAATTAACTAAATTAATTAAGTAAATAACCTTTAATTACTTACACAAGTAATTATCTCTAATTATTTTCATTAATAAATCTTGATTACTCTCTTAATTAATTAATTAACTAATAATTAATCCCATCATTAAATAATTCTTAATTCTTTAATTAATTAATTACTCCATAACTAATTAACTTCAAAACGATTAAATTAATCAATTCCTTAATTGTTAACATTAAGTGATCATCCATTAATCACTTCAATTAATTACTCCCATGAGTAATTACCACTAATTACTTCCATAAGGAATTACCAATTCTTAATTACATTCTATAACTAACCATTAATTACTTTATTAACTAATTACACTTAATTAATCCATAATTAAGTGATTATTTAAAGTTAATTAAATAATTAACTAATTCTTTAAAATTAATTGAACAATTGATTAACATCTTATATTTCAATATCCTTAATTAATTAAGAAAACATTAATCTTGATTAAATCTTTACTTATTAACAAATTATATAATCAAGTATTTTTAAATTAATAACGAAGATAAATTAACCCTATCTATCTTTATAATTAAATTATTTGAAATTAAATTAAATTTCAATAACTTAAAAACAAATTCATTCAATTTGGTTTTCAAAATCATAATAATAACCTTATTTGAAAATAAGTTATTTAGAAATCAAATTTAAAATTTTAAAATAATTTAATTATCCAATTTAAACTTATTTATTTTCAAAATAATTTAAATCTTGAGTTACTAAACCATTACTTAAACTTTTCACCTAAGACTTTGATTTAATCCTTTAAATTAAAATCACTTCTTTTTAAACTAGAATTAAATTGAGATAATTACTTACAAAAGTAGTCACTTTAAAACCATTTAAACTTGCAAATAAATTTAAATAACACTTTTATAAGTTTGATTAACATCTATTTTAAAACTACAAGTTTTAAAAATTGTTTTCTTTCATAAAACTTGAACTTGTTTCATTCAAGCGTTAGGTTAAAATTTGCAAACACCAACCCACTGCACAAACCAGAGAACACAAGCGACCTCAAAATACTCGAGACAATCACCTGCTAATCCCCGAGCTCGCCTCGAGTTACCCACCATCTACAATCGCTTCGAGTCGCCACACAGGAAAACACGAGCATAACGCGAGCTGTACCCGGTCTTCATCTCATCTTCCCCAAACGTGATTTCCAATGCACACATCAACGTGCACTGTGCGCGTGCCCTCCTGCCTACGGCCGCCGTAGATAGTCGCGTCCATCATCGATGATCACCTGAACCCACTCAAACAAGGATTTAAACCTAGATTCAAGAAATATCACCAAATTGAAATTTCGAACTTCAAGCTCGAACTGCAGAAAATAACGCGACTCAAAACCACCCACGGCTGGCGAACTCGACGATGATGAACTACGCCGACCCCACCATAGAACTGCCACATCCCAAGCTTCATCCTCCCCAAATATGATCACCTCCGATCAAATAACCAAGTCACGAAAAATCACGACAGTCAGACCGAAACAACCCCATATTAAACCCTAGTTGACCCAATTCCCATTGATATAACCATTAGAAAAATTCAATGGTATTTTTCCCTTTATCCCCAACACCCAAGCAAGCTTCACCCACAATCTCAACTCCAAACACCACGCCGATCAACGGCAATTGCCAAACCCCCCATTTAGAACAAAACCCAAATTCACATCAATTTCTCAAATAAAATTATGATATATACTTTAAAAATCATAATTTTTAATCCTTAACACATACATGGAATCCAAATAAAAACAAGATAGTTGATTTTTATCATGCAACTATTTTTCACTGTATTTCCTATTTTAAATATTATTTACATATTAAATCTTACAAAAACTATTTTTAAAATTTTCTAAATAACTAACAACTTTTATTTAATCATCAAGATCAAATAAGGATGTTATTGGAAGTTTTGGAATTTTGAAGTGAAGTCTGGACTTAAAAACAGAAACAAAGTTCATGTGCACGCATACCTATACACAGCTATACACAGATCTTATATAATAGTATAAATACTGAAAGGATTTAATGCAATCACCAATAACACTTCACAGATAACACTTGCATGTAATAACAACCAATATCAAACTTTTTTTAAAGAAATTTTCTCACCAATTTCCAAATGGCAGAGCAGGTTACTTTTTATTCCCGGCCTTTGGATATTTATTTGAAAAGCTTTGATATGCTGATGAAATTGAATACATGCATGCCTCAACCTGATGATCTAAATGTTGAAATCGATCTGAATTTCCATTGAAATGCAGGTTTGAAGGTTGATGTATGCAGATTTGGTTGTAGTTTCTTTTCAACTTGATTCTTATGCATGTTGTTGAACTTAATGAATTTCAGGTTGAAAAATTGCAGATTGAACTTCAGATTTTATCTTGGATTTGTAGTTAAGAAAAATTTCTGTTTTAAAATTTCAGGTTGAAGAAAATTCTGGCTAACATTAAAATTTGAAAGAATTAAAGAAGGGAAATGAAATGAGAAGAAGAAGGTTTGAGATTTGAAGGAGAAAACAATTTTCTTCATATGTTTTAAATTCAAAATGAAGGCCACTGTTTACAATTTGAACAAATTTCCTTCATTAATGTTTAATTTTCTTATAAGTGTTTTAGGGATGCCTTAAAATAGTTACACATGTCACTTAAGAAATTTTTAATAATTTTTTACTTAATTTAAAAGATAAGAGAAAGCTCACTTGCTTATTAAATTTACTATATTAATAAATATAAGTTTACCTTAAAAAGAAGTATGCTAAAACTAATTATAAAATAAATTCCTTATACATGTATTTACAATCTAAAACATTTATTTTTATACATTTATAATCATTTAAATTTAAACACTTTAAAACAAACTAAAACTTTGATTTAAATCCTTTTTACTATCACATTTAAAAACAAACAAATTTTATATTTTGAAAACAAATGAATTAATCTTTAAATTAACTTTTGTAAAATATTAAGTTTTTAAAACAAAGCTTTTAATATTACAATTCATATGTATATAAATTATAAATAGATTAAATTGAATTTCAAAACAACATCAAATTATAACATAAACTAGCATATATATTACAATTTGAAAATTCATCTTTTATTTAAAAAAAGATATTCTATTCAAAATATATATCAAATATATATATATATATATTATAAATAGAATAAAATTTTATTAACTTTGAAAAATAATTCTTATCAATCTTTAAATTGTTAAAAAGATATTGATCATAATTACCAGACTAAATATTTATCAACTTTTAAAAGATTTAAATTTATCAATTTTAAATTTAAAATTATAAAGAAAATTATCAAATCAATTTAAATTATTAATACAGATTATTAAATTGATATTGCCTAAAATTCCAGGTCGTTACAGATCTCGAGTGAATTGAGGCTTGGAATTTGTTTTTAGGGATGCTGGAACAAGGTTGAATTCGAGAAAAATGCTATATAATTTTATAATTCGTCATGAGTGGATATTTGGATCGATTTAGGGCTTAACCCTAATTTTGGGTTGAACTGAGAATTTCGATCGGCATGGGCTTTCAGGTGGATCAAGTGTAGTGGTACTCGGGGAGGTGTTAGTTTGGGGTTTGTCAGAGACGTGGCCGGAGGGGGGTTGACATTCAGGTGGTCAGAGGAGGAGGAGCGTGGTTGTTGCGCGGCAATGGTTTTTGCTCCAGTTTCACACCAGTAGCTAGATTTTGATTTAGCAATGATTTTGGGTTTTGGGTCGTTTGAATCGAGGATGGGGATCATTAGTGACATGCTGGTAAGTTCGTCGTCGATCGGCGAGGTCTAGCGTGGTTATGCACGTATACGTGCATTGTTGTATCGATGGGTTTTCGTGTTTGGGGAAGAAGATAGTATGCTCGAAGCCAAGCACTGGGATTTGATTAGTTTACTCGAAGTCAGGCTCGCGTGTGCTTGGGGTTGCATCTGGTAGATTTTAATACTTAACAATTTTTTGAGAAAAAAGTTCGCTAGGGTAAAATTTGGTAAAACCCGAAGCAGTGGGGTAATTCGCCCGGGTTCGGCTCGAAGCAAGGGGTGGAGCAACTTGGGAACACTCGTGTTTGCCTGGAATTCTTACATTTCCAGTTTTAAAACTTTAATAAATGAGTTAAATAAATTTCTAAAAAGAAAAAAGGGTTATTCCTTTTATAAATGATGATTTATTTATTAAATAGAAAGTATGAATTGAAAGTTTGGGAATAAAGGATTTTTCTCCCAAAACAATTAAGTTTTAAATTTGTATTTTTAATAAGTCATTTTAAATAAGACTTAATAAGTGATAACTTTTAACTTAAAGGTAAGTTAATTTATATCATAAATGATAATAAAGTAATTAATAATTTATAATTAAGAATAATTTATTAATAATTAAGGAATAATAATTCTATTAATTAATCAGTTAAGGGTAATTAATCATAGTAAAGACTTAATTAATAATTAGGGGTTTATTAATCAAAAGTAATTAATTAAGGAATAAATTAATTGATTAAAGTAATTAAGATTTAATTAATTATAATAAAAGGTTAATTAATTAAGATAATTAATTAAAGAAATGACTAATTAATGAAAGTGATTAAAAATTTATCAATTAAATTAAAGATAATAATCGTTGACTAAAGAATTGCTAATGCAAGTAATTATGTGGTCGGTAAATTTAAAACCACCCAAATTATTCATCATAGTTTAGATGTTTGGTTGCCATGGAATGCTCTGTGATGAATTGATATATTGATATGTGATATGATGCTTTGAAATGCTTTGTGCCGAGTTTGTTATATCTATGATGAATATATGGTTATACGAATATGCAAACCCCTTGACCAGTAAATGACATCTGAATTTCGATGCAATAGGGAGTCGGATTCCAATTGGTTATCAGAAACCCGCAACGAATCATATTAATGAATCTTTGTGATTGATAAATTTACTTTATCTATGTATCTGTGAATGCAGATAAGCGTTATGGGTTATACTGCTTATCGATATTCTTATGATTGATGTTGTGCACTATTGTGTAAAACCCCTTCGACTACACTGTACACACACAAATATGGATTGCACGTGGAAATTTGGTGAAGTCACAGATTTTTAAACAAATTTAAATTTTGAATTTTTGAATTCAAATGATTTTTGGAATGGATGGGGTTTTAAAATGTAAAGCTTTTGGAAAAAGGATTTCTGAAATAAAAGTTATTTTGAATAACTTAATAAAGTTTTGAAACTTAATAATTCAGTTTACATTTGGGTTCAGATTTTGAGATTAAATTCTATTTTGAGAATTTATGAAGTAAAAGGTCATACAAGTTATACGGGTTTTTAAACCATTTTTTTAAAAGTGTTGTTTTTGGGAATTAAATTTAACCCAAGTTTGATAAACTTTAACTTGTATAATTGAATTTCGATTTTACCAAAATGAAAACTATTTGTTTTCAAATGATAAGAGCTTTCATATAAGGAATGAATTTTCAATTTGTATTATAGGAATTTCAAATTTGAAATGAAATGGTTTCCAAGTTATGAATGAATCTTTGGAACGTGTTTTGAAAGCTATGAGTTAAATCTTTTATTTAAAAGATTAAATGAGTTAATCCAATTAAAATGGATTTTTTTTTGAAATCCATGAATGGATCTTTTTTTGAAATCCATGAATGGATCTTTGTGAAATTGGATAAACTTTTTGATGTAAATCTTTTTGTTTAAAAGATTTGAAATGGTATTGGGTTAAACAATTCGAAAGAAAGTTTTGAATTTTAAGTTTTGACTTAACTGAAATCCATATTCATATGTTTTTGAACTTTATGCTCATTATTCGGTTTAGCCGGGAGAGGACCTTTGTATCATATAACCCATTTCGAATAATGATACGTCATTATGGATAGCATTTGAAGACCGACGTTGAAGACCGGGTATTTGCAAGAGCGATAGGATGACCTATCGGTTGTCTCTACACTGTGTAGCTACAGTTTAGAGATTCCCTAAGTGATGGAAATTCCGATCGGGATTGTGGATACCCGGATTGTAAGGGCTTCTTTGGAAGTGCCTTCGGTTCTGTTCAAACCCAGAACAGACTTGTATGGATGTGTGTCTGACACTACACTTTGAGGTATAAAGCTGATTTCTTTCACATACATTTCTGCTTGGTGGCAGAGAATTTATTCTCTTCGCTTAACACCCTTCTCTGGGACATATGAGCTCATAGGTTATGTAGTTGAAGTTTATTAACAATATACTCCAAATTTGGCAGTGTGGCATGCTAAGTGCTGCTGTGTGTTGATGATGATTTGTTGATCATTTGTGATCAAAGCATGGCTTTCGTGTAAAGCGTAGCATTGTGGATGAGACCTCATCGAGCCTCACAAACCGGCAATGTTCGAAACAGGAAAGATGCAGCAAGGTTTCAGGGGTAGCTCCCCTAGGGTATGACCATTCCTTCTTGAAAAGGGTAGTATCATGGTATGGAGCCCAGATACTTACTCATGTGGGAATTGTAGTATATTTATTACTATGTGATGTTGTTGGTATTGAGGATCCTCGGTTAAAGGTTCTAAAGGACCGGGGGTGGCATATCTTAGGTTTGATTCCCCGAGAAGGGGGTAGCCGGCCTTGTATTAGCAGAGAATCGAGGGATTGTTCTCTGGGCGTCCAACCAGAGGCGTACCATGTGGCAATGGGAAGTTCCTTGGCCTGACCATTTGTTGGAAAACCCAAAGAAACAATACGCGCACATTACGGTTTTAGTTGTATAACCTGCCATGGAATGTGGTGGAAACCTGCTATTGAACATGATAGATAGTAGGCATAAGTGCGAAATGCCTATGCTGGCTAAGATTAATATTATACTTTCGAAATGTTTTCTGCACTATGCACTAATAATAATATCAAATGTTTTTCACGTATCAAGCATGTTTGACTATCATAAGGAGAAATCTCCTCCAATTCTACGTTTGCATTGTGTGTGTGGCGGGGGGCCTTATGGTAGTTTCATTTTACAAAAATCATTGCGGATTTCAGTTTTAAATCTCTTGTTGTTTGTTTTTAAGACAAAATGTTTTGTTTGCTCATACCAGTCCCATGACTGACCCGGAGTTTATTGTTCCTTTCCTAAACTCTGGGTGCCCACAATTTTCCACACGGGCAGTCTAGAGTTGGGTTTTTCAGATAATAGATATAGATATCGATCGGTAGCTCTCAGCTTTCTCTTTGTATTCTTTGGAGATCTTGGATATTGGAGTCTTTGGATTCACCGGACGATACTTGCTTAGCTTGGTGCAACATGATGGTGGTTTGAGCTAGTGGTTTGGAGTTTTAGCTTTGGAGCTTTGGATCAGAGTTGCAGTATTGGATTCTGTGAAGACTTATCTTTCATTGTATCGTGTTCCACTGTATTTTGTGTTTGTATTCTCTGATGTTGATGATTATCATTGTAGCAAATCGATGTATTGGATATTGTATTCATGTTGTATCAGTGATATCATCTTTTATTTCCGCTGTGGTATTTATCATCTAATGTTGTTGCAAGCTCCGACGATACGAATTTGATGTTGTTGTCGGGCATCGAGTTCGGGTCGTGACAAAAACCATTAGGACCAGTTCACTGTAATAACTTGTATTTTTCGACAATCAAAACTATTAAATTTAATAAGATTTTGAAATTTAATATTGTGAGAAACTGAAATTTATGAGAAAAATAATTAGAATATGATTAATAAGGTTGTATGAATGTTATTAACAACAATTTTCATGTAATTTCAATTAATTGAAATAATTTTAAAGTTAGTTTGGTTATAATAATAAATAAGGAATTAAATTGGTAATTTATGGAATTAATGAAATTGAAATATTATAATCAAAATGGAAAAAGACGATAAATGTAGAATATGAATGTAATGAAACGTAAACTAATGTTAATTATATTCATAAGGTATTTGATGATGAAATAATAAGAATGTAAATCGAAATAAAGTAATTTGATTGAAATTAAATTATTATTAATCAGGATTTTATTTCAGTTGTAATTCAGCGCTGAATATAGTGCAATATTTAAACCTTGAAATTAACATGGAAAATTTATTCAAAAGATTATTAATTTCTACGTAATCAAAGATGATAAAATTGTTAACTTTAAATTTAGAATCTATAAATAGTTAAGCAAATTTAATAATGATTTATTTAATCATCGTGAAAATAGCCATTTTGACCACTGTCTCGAATTTTGATGAAACTAGTTTTATCGGGTCCGTAATAGTGAATTTTTGTAGGACAAGTTTTATAGCGATCAGACTTGTCTTTTGATCGTGCGAGCTTGAAACGTGTGGAAATAAATTAATGGAACTTAAATGAATATAATTCGATTTGAAATCTAACTTTTGTATACAATGGAATTAGTGTTTAAAACTAGTTCTATTGAGTTTAAAAATATCCGAAACCTATATTTTGATATATGGGATAACCTATTTTCGTTTCAGAAATGGAACGGGCTTTTCAGGTCGTGTTATCATTTCGAACCAATTCGATCTGTCCATTCGTTTTATCCATCTCTGTCTATATAAATAGTTGTTCTCTAACCCTAGAAGCCTTTGATTTTTTTTTTTTGATTCTGTACATACATCAACTTTTTATCTCTTCCTCCGTCTCAAATGTCGGATAATTTCAACCCAAAACCCTAATTCCAGTTTCAAATCCAAACGTCAAAATCAAAGCTCCTCAAATTATGTCATATTATATATCGTTGGGAAGCCCTCGACAAGCGCAATCTACTACTACAGTTCATTTTTCGATTCAAGTTATAATTTGGCCAAAAATCATCGATTTATTCTCGACCGTTCGTATTTGGGTTTTCGATCCAACGGTATATCATTGATTATACGACGATCGGGAGGTGCAGGCTTGTAGAAGTTGTGAAGTAGGTCTCAGATCTGGGTTTACTTTATGCCATAGATAATCGGAATTGTCAAAATCAGCTTGGAAGCAAACGATGACGGTTCGCGTGGGGGTTGCCTGGAGCGCACCGCGTGTGGCGCCAAGGGGCAGCCATAGGTGGGCGGTCGCTGGTGGAGGCCGATGGGGTCGAACCTATCTTAGGTGGTGCGGTAATTGGATATACGGTGGCGACTGTGCACGTGGCATGTTCGATCGTGAAGTTTGACTAGGGTTTAGATGACATTTTATTTACGTAAATGCCCTTCTATTTTAATTAATTTAATTTTAATTTTTAATGTTCCAACATCAATAACTTGCGCACACGACTTCGAATTTAGACACGGTTTTCTCCGTTGCAATCGTATCGAAATTTCCATCCGCATGAACTGGTTTGTTTAGATTCTGAGACTATTAGAATTTTGGGCTTTAACTGGATTTTAAATCGATGAAAAATCAAAGATGAGTTTTAAACCCACTCACAACTACTAGACCATCTTATGTTGGTTAAATTAAATTTATGATGTGATTAGAAATTTATTGACGGCTGTTTGGTATACTTAAATTGTCATTAAAATTTAAATTGAATTTATATTGAAATTAATTGTTATTTAAATTAGTATTGAATTTAGTTGTCAATTAAATACCTGATAATGATAACCAGTTAATTGTTGTGATTTATTGGATGATCTGAATGATGATTGCTAATTGTTAACATATTGGATGATTGGATGTATGTTTATTTATATGTTGTTATCACATCGCAAATTCTCTTAGTTATTATTAGGAAAATCACTATGGGTTGAAATGATACATACCCGAACGATCTTATAGACAATGAAAAAATAGTTATGGTTTGAAATGTAAGCACAAGTGATTTTATGGATTTGGAAAATTTTGATTCGGGATACGGATTGAAATGATATATATCCGAAAATTTAAATTATTGCGGGTTGATATATCCATATCACTTGACCATAGGGTAGAAAATTATATACCGACACCGGATTGGTTAAATTAAATGATTTTAAATCCTTAATTTTTGAATCCAGTTAAATGATATTATGAAATAAAATTAGATTATATGAATTATATTCTTTTCAAAATCCAATCTTTAAACTATTGAAATTGAAATTGGTTTAAACGAATTGTTTAAAGAATTTAAATTGTAATCTTAAAGTTGAATTTTGAAATATAAATGAAATATATCAAAAATTGAGTTATTTTAAACGTTTGAATATTTAAACTATGAAACATATTGAATTTGAAGTGGTTTAAATTTTTAGTTCAAATATGGGTTTAAATCGATATAAATTGAAATGGTTTTAATGAGAATTTGAATTGAAATCGTTGAACAGAGATTGATTTAAATAGGACTTTGGAACTAAAGTTGATTTGAACTGATTTGTGAAAATTGAAGAAATAATTCTAATTTGAAACTATTTCGATATAAACTCTTTTAGTATACAAACTCTTTTAACATATAAACTATTTTTCCCATATAAACCATTTTAATATATTAATAACATTTTATGCATTAACTATTTTAGTCTATAACCTATTAAATTATATAAACTATTTTAATTTATAAATTATTTTAATCTATAACCTATTTTAATATATAAACTATTTCTAATATATAAACTATTTTAATCTATAACCTATTTTTAATATATAAACTATTTTAATATATATTATTTTAATTTTATAAACAGCTTTTAATATATATTTAATGTATAAACTATTTTAATGTACAACTATTCCAATATATAAACTACTTTCAATATCCAAATTGTTTAAAGTTGGAACTATTATGATTTCGATTTAACTGATTTAAATGCGAATATTTTGATATGATGGTTTAACATATTTTATGGTTATAATTTTGAAAACGAACATGATTTAAATTGAATATGATTACGAAAATGATACTATTTTGAAGTGAATATGATATTTTGATATCAATTATGAATCAGTTTTGGAAATGTAAAAACACCATCCGCTGTGAAATAAGCATTCGGTTGTTAAAGAGACCGGGATCAAATATTGTCATACTCTCTGCCAATACCGAAAACCACTTTAACAACTATGCATGTGGTGGAGAATCCAGAATGAACTAGGATGGTTTGGTGAATGCTATTGTATGATGTATGAATGTGACGCCCCACCTCTATACCCACGCTAGCCAAGAACATTACGGTGAATGCTGTCAACTAGCACGGAGAATAAGGCTGTTGAGGAGCGACCATCCGTGTAATTGCTTTGCGCGAGCATCGATATGTCAGATAGTATAACATGCATTTCTTTATCAAGAGGGAAATCCGACATACCGACACAAACTCAAAGCTACTACACAGTGGCTATAATATCTTCAGAAACAAATATAGAAATAAACATAACATAAATCAGTCACAGACAATTCATATCACAAAGGCGGAAATAGATATGAATATTACACTAGGAAGTGTACATCAGAGTAGTGGTCTAAAAAGATCCACAATATCACAAAAGAATAGTTACACGAACTACACAAAAGAATAAGTATACATTATGTAGTCTATATGATATGCACGTAATTGTGCATATATTTACATCCATATTTTATCTCTTTTTACTTAAATAATCATCATATTTGGGCATTTTAACATGTTTAAAACCAAAATTCTATTATTTCCAACCATCATATTTTCCTCTTCATTCAGGGGCAAAACGGTCATTTTGTGCATGTGTCAATATAAGAATTTTTACTTGGACATTTTTTGACAATTTTTATAGGAATTTGGATGCATATGGAAGAGGCTTATATGAAGATATATGCATGCACAAATGAATACAAAGGAAAGAAGAGGGAAATAATTCAAGCCATGAACATGGAGGACCCCACCTACTTACCTAAAAGTATAATTTGGAGCTAATGGACAACTAAGTGGAGGTTAAAGCTTCATTAGTGGTTAATGGTTACTTGCTGGCCACACTTCCTAAAGGGCATTTTTGGTAGCCCCCCAAAAATAGAATTAGGGTTTTATGCATGTATATATAGCCCTCTTATGTATATGAAATCATCATCTACTCTTTCATTTTACTTAAGAAATTAAGAAATCAAAGTGTAAGCTCAATGTTCTATGAAATAAAAATGGCTTCCAAGCCTCTTTCTTCTCTCTTTTCTACATGCTTTTCTTTACTTTATTGTTAATGTTTATTTCTATGCTCTCTTTCTCCTTATGTTCATAGCTTAGATTCATATTTATGCGAGTAGTTAGTAGCTAATCTCTTTAGCCTTCTTTACTTATTTTCTATTTTTCTTTTCTTTTTAATGTTGAAACTTACATGTGATGCTTCAATGCCACAAATGAGTAGCTAAACCCCTTCAATTTAGGGTTGTTGAAGCTCTCTAACTTTATGTAATTTCAACATTTTTATGATTTATGATCTCTTTGTTTATACTTCATGAATGTGAATTTTGATGTAAGTTTATACAAGTGGGTTTGATAGTTTATATTGCTTATGCAAATGAGCTATTCTTATTCAACATAAACACAATTTACATCATCATTTGCTAATTAATTTTTGATTATGAAATGAAAGTAAAAATGAAATTTGATGATCTATATTACTAGTTACAATAGTAAATAGATCATACTTAAAATAGCTTTTGCTTTGGCTTCGTTTTCATGAGAATTATAAGTGGTATAATTGTTGTATTATAGTTTGATGGTTTGAGTTATGTTAAATAATAACATAAACAAACCATACTAATGATAAATACAATGATTATTCCACTTAATATTGAAGTTAGAGATCATAAATTATGTGTTTGTTGATTTACAAAAATTTGAGAGTGGATTTGCCTCTAAATTGTTCTTTAGTCTAATAGATTTCGAATCACATTTTTCTAGTGTTAGCCTCATTTTATTTCTAGTTAACAATTTCTCAACTTTGGGTTAATTTGATTGAGTAGGAAATTTAAATCAACAATTCCTTGTGGATCGACCCGTATTCGCCGCGTGCTACATTCGTGCACCATGCGCTTGCGGTATAAATTTTATTTCTAAATTCGTTCGACGGTTTTCTAATCCGATGGAACTTCCGTCGACGAACAAGTTTTTGGCGCCGTTGCCGGGGATTTTGCTTTGATTTTAATTTTCTATTCTTCGAATTATTTTGTTTGATTTTGTGTGTTTGGTTTGTGTGTTAATTTCTTTAAAAAAAATATTTTGTTGTGTGTTTATTTCATATTTGTATGCTTGTTTTTCTTTTGTTTCCATTTGCATTTGGTGATATATATATATAAAAAAACACATCACAATTTCAAAACAAAAACAAAAACATTTTATTTCTTCATTTGCACATTTCAGTTTGTTTACAATTTTTCTTTTGCTCTCTGCCTTACTGTTCACTGTGCACTGTGCACAGAGAACCTGCACATACCCTTCTACACAAAACTGTGCCACAACACAGTGCATCAGCCATCAGTGCTGCCTTTTGCACTTTCATCATCTCCACAGTTCATTCACAACTTCTCCCACTACATAACTCCTTCAAACAACAAGCAACACAATTGCCTTGCCAATACTTCATTACCCCTTCATCAAACTGCCACCGCAAACCCAATTCACTGCAAGTACACGTCTCCAGTCACCATCCACAACTAACCCGAAGTCATAAACCAGTCGTGAACCAACCAATCGCCAATTGCGACCTGTCACCATCATCAACCATTTCTTCCCAAAACCCCTCTACATCCATCAAACAACCACCAAACTCTCCTCTATAATCATCTCTGCACACTGCATCATCTACTGCCTTTCTCCCCTGCCACCACCTATTGACTGCTAACAAAAACTGCTCCTCTGATCATACAACAGACCATCACAAAATCCACTCCACTCTCTGTTCAACTTCACTTCAACTTTCTATTCAACCAACTTTCTGTTCAACCCACTACATCAAATACCCCACTTCAACAGCATAACCACAACCTTTATTTCAAACCACTAACCATCATCTCTGCCATTCACTTCAAACTTCTGCACATATCTCCTCCATATAAACTCTTCAGTCAACAGTGCATCCAACCACTACAGTCATTCCTTCATCCACTTATCACTACCACAGTTATCACCAGAACACTTCATATTCACAACCAAACCCCTACTACCATATACAACAGCCTTCAGTTCCCTTACCATCACCATCAATTCAACACTACTGCTACTTCTATCTACATTCACAGCAACCACCACTTCAACCAACAAAACCTTCCTCTTGCCACTGACAGAGCACCTGTCCACATCACAACCAAGACCATCAACTTGCTACTTACCTTCAACATACTTACTCCTATCACCGAATTCAACAACCACCCATCATTGCTTACCACTACAATTCTAGCTTCATTACCCTCAACTGCAAAAATGGAACTGGCTTCTGGCTTTCGCCCACCACCACGAACCAATTCACGCGATCAACCCAAATCACCAGACAAACGCGGACCCAAACATTCGACTCACCTTCGAACTTCCGAAATCGCCGCCACCTCCCCAAGGTCTTGCAGCTTCCACGAACGCCTCATTCAACTCGGACACCTCTGCCTGAACCCCATCGCAACTTCGAAACAAAACCACCCACAATCACCTGACAAAATCGCGAATTGATATGACCCAAATTGCAACAGTTAACCACCACGATCACCTCCGTAATTTCCAGTTCAATTCCACAACCACGTCAATATTCTTCTGTGTTTAATTTCCAAATCGATGTCAATTCTGAGATCGGAAGTGTTTAATTTTTGATTTTGAAATTTGGGAAGTGAAAACTTGTTTTAGTCGATTGAAATAGGATTTGTTTCCTTCTGTGGTATCTTAGTTTTAAAGAGAAAAAAAAAGAGAAGACGATTATTTGCATATTGGGCCAGGTGGGCTTCTTGTTTTGTGTTTTTATTTTATTTCTTTCATCTTCTTTTGTCTTTCTAAAAAAAAAAAAGTTTCAATTGCTTCCATTTGCTTTGTTTTGTTTTAGTTCTTCCTTGAAAAAAAAACCCTTGTTTTGTTTTTCATTAATTTTAGTTTTCTCTTTGATTAAAACCCTACTTTTAAGTTTCCTTTCAAAAAAAAAAAAACCAAAAAAAAATTAAAAAAAATAATAAGTTTTGTTTGAAAATCTTTTGTTTTGTTTCCTATGATTTCAAACAGTTGTGTTATTTTCCTTTGTTTTATTTCGTACGATACATAAAAAAAAATTTGTAAATATATCTTGTTCTTCATTTCAGGTTGCCAAAGCAGAAATTCAA
Source organism: Allium cepa (assembly GCA_030765085.1). NCBI lineage: Eukaryota > Viridiplantae > Streptophyta > Magnoliopsida > Asparagales > Amaryllidaceae > Allium > Allium cepa. Next base: position 237,236,352 of record CM060931.1, read on the forward strand.
AAGGGAAAAGTGTTTGCCAACAAATAAACCGCTTTGCTTTGCTAAGAAAAATCGCCGCTAAAAAAAAATTGCTAAAATAATCTGCACGCTCTGGTATTGTGCTTCCATCTTTATTCGCATTGTTGGTTGCTTGCATTTGCATTAAAAAAAAAATTCAAAATCCAAAAAACCAAAAACAAACTTCATTTTAGTTGCATTGTTAATACACGTTTAATTTCTTGTTTTGCATTCATCTCATCTTATTTTCTTTTCTAAGGGCAATACCCCAATTCAAATAAGGTGAGGGATTTCATCACCCTTTCCTTAGCCCACAAACGCATTTCATCGTAGAATTTGACTAATAATAAAGGTTAGACGTTGGACCTAAGGGTGTCACGAGCTCACTTAGGGCTTAATTGTATCTTCACAATTGTTTTATTTGAACGATTTTATTTCTTGGTGTCTAGGCTACGGCAGAGTAATAACCAGTTATAAAAATTACGGTGATACGTAAATATTATACTGGTTGTTCCTCTGAAGGTACTTAAACCTTCGGCTGCATTGCTACGGTGATTCGTGGTGCACCGATAACTCCTGTCCGTTACCTGGCTGAGAAATATTTTTGTTGATTTAAGACAAAGTGTGATTATACAATTTTGGGTTAGGAGCTACTAAGGACAGAAAATTGTAATTAAGTCCTTTGCATTCATTTAGTTGCATTAGTTCATGCATATTTTTTAAAAAAAATTAAAAGATCCAAAATCCAAAAAAAAATTGTAAATTTTAACTTGATTTTTCATTCAAAAAAAAATCCTTTTCTTTCTTTCCTTTGAAAATATTCAAAAATCCAAAAAAAATATATATAATCTTTTCAAAAAAGAAAAAAATTTTGAAAAACAAAAATCAGTTTCCATTTTCTTAAGAAAAAAAAATCTTTTTGGTAAATATTTGAAAATTCAAAAAACAAAAAAAAATATAAAACCAAAAACATATAAAAAAAAATTTGAAAAACCAAAAACAAAATAAAAATTAAACTTTTCTTTTGAAAATAAATCTCACTTGTTAAATAGTTTTCTCCCTTGTAAAAAAAATTAAAAAAAAAAAACACATTTTCAAATCTTCTTTCCCTCCCTAAACTCAGTTCTAACTCCTTTCTCTTCTCGATTTTCACTTGTGCATGAGTACCTGGACTCGTGACACAACAACGAATCGTTGGACTCGCGACCTTCTACAAACCGTTTAACTCGAACAGATGATCCTCCTGAAATGGCGAACGATAACGCCCCTCGAACTCTTATGGATAGAATCTTTCCCGATAGAGTTTCTATTCCATCTTGCATCACGTTACCCGCCCCTACGGGTAACCATTTCGAAATCCATTCGAGCCATATTGCCACGCTTCCAAAATTTGGCAATATCGAGCACGATGACCCATACATCTTTTTGACTAAATTCGAACAAGTTTGCGCAACCATTAAACTTCAACAACTTTCTGATGACGGAATCAAACTTCGATTAATCCCATTTGCTCTTACGGATTACGCCGAAAAATGGTTGTACAGCTTACTTTCGAACTCAATTAAAACGTGGGAAGAATTTGTAAAAGCTTTCTTAAAAAAATTCTACCCCTTGGAGAAAACAAGTAGAATTCGAAACGAAATTGTAAATTTTCATCAATTCAAGGGTGAACCATTTGGAAAATATTTTGAAAGATTCAAAGAGCTTTTGATAAAATGTCCACACCATAACTTTGAAAAATGGACGATTTGCCAAATCTTATACGATGGACTCGAAAACAGCTCACGAACCATGCTCGAATCAATGTGCCAAGGCAATTTTCTTGCCCAACATCATGACGATGCTTGGCAATTTCTTGAAAACCTCGCTGAAAAGTCATCCCAATGGGAACGCTCGAACGAAAAATCAATATACTCACGATCGAGTGCACACTCGATAGGATCTTCAGTTGCTTTGGAAGCTAAGATCGATGCAATGATTAAAAAATTTGATAACGTTTTCTCATCGAATCAAACGAACCAAGCTTCCCAACCAATGTGTTATAAATGCAACGATCCTAATCATATACCCGATCAGTGTCCTAATTCCGTCGAACAAATCAATGCTTTAAATAAAACCAAAAACGACCCGTTTTCTCCAATGTACAACCCTAGTTGGAGAAATCATCCGAATTTTGCGTGGAGCCAAAACAATCCCAACACGAATACGATTCGTCCCAATTTTCAAGCATTTCCGAATAATGCTTCGAATCCTCCCTTTCAGCCCAACAATTTTCAACCAAACTTTACGGGCCCGTCTCATAATCAACCACAACAACCAAATTTTCCACCAAATTCTGCTCATCCTCCACAAGACGATAAACGTTTAACTTTGCTTGAGAAAACTCTTGAAACATTGGCTAAGGCAACTACTCAAAGCCTTCAATCAAACAGCAATTTGCAAAATTTATTGACTTCATATATGCAAAACACAAACCAATCGATTGCAAAACTCGAAATGCAAATGAGCCAATTAGCCACGTCTGTAAGTGAACGTGAACGTGGAACATTCCCAAGCCAGCCCCTTCCAAATCCAAGAAATCAAAACGCAAATTCAAATCAAGCTCATGTTGTTCAAGATAGCAACGTCACCCAGTTGAATGCTATCACAACTCTCCGTTCTGGTAAACAAATCGATAATCAAGTCGTTAATCCAAATGATTTACCGAAAACTTTTCTCGACGCTTCTAGAACAACGAACGACTCAGAACAAAACGTGGAGCCAAACGTCGAATCGAATGACAATCGAAATTCTTCTTCTTCTACTCGAGTAGACCTGCCTACCGAGTATCGTGTTCCATTTCCACATCGTCTTCGACCAAAGAAACACTCGGACCAAATGGAAAAGATGATGGAAATTTTTAAACAAGTGAAGGTTAACATCCCGCTTCTTGACATCGTGCAACAAGTCCCCACTTATGCAAAATTTCTTAAAGACTTGTGCACCCAAAAGCGACACACTCAAGTGCCCAAAAAAGTCTTCTTAGCCGCCAGTTTGAGTGAAGTCTTGTCCCAATCCATGCCCGTTAAATATAAAGATCCTGGCTGCCCTACGATTTCGTGTACAATTGGAGACAAGACGATTAACAAATGTTTGATAGACTTAGGCGCGAGTGTCAAGTTGATTCCATACTCCGTGTGCGAACAATTAGGCTTAGGTGAGCTCAAACCCACGAAAGTTACGCTTCAATTTGCCGATCGTTCCATTAAGAAGCCCGTGGGAGAAATCGAAGACGTACTCATTCGAGTAGGGAATTTATATTCCCCGTTGACTTTATCGTTCTCGAAACACAACCTGTGACGAATCCCTCGATTCAAATTCCGTTGATTTTAGGCCGACCATTCTTAGCCACCTCAAATGCCTTAATCAATTGTCGTAACGGATCAATGAAAATCTCTTTTGGAAACATGACTTTGGATCTTAATATTTTCAATCTTGAAAGCCAATCGAATGAACCTTGTGACCAAACGTTGGAAGTTAGTGCCATTCACGAAAATGTTGAAAACGAAACACTTGATCTTAACAATGAACGTGAGGCCGAGTATGAAAAATTGTTTCACAAAATTCCCAACGATATTGAATTCACTCTTTCTTTTGAATCTCTTCCAGTTGAGTCCGAATCTCAACCCAATTCTTCGATCGAAAAAATTCCAAAGTTGGACCTCAAACCGCTTCCCGACCACCTTAAGTACGCATACTTAGGTGAAAATGAAACCTGTCCTGTCATCATTTCTAACAATCTTTCTCTTGACCAAGAAGTTTCTCTTCTCTCTATCCTTTCGAAACGTAAGGAAGCAATGGGATGGTCGATTTCCGATATAAAAGGAATTAGTCCCGCTCTGGTTCAACATCGCATCCATTTAATCGATGATGCCAACCCTGTTCGTGATGCGCAACGAAGGCTTAACCCAAAAATGAAAGATGCGGTACGTGATGAAATTCTTAAACTTCTCGACAACGAAATCATTTACCCAATCTCCGATAGTTCATGGGTTAGCCCAATTCACGTTGTACCGAAAAAGTCCGGGCTAACCGTAGTCAAGAACGATTCAAACGAGCTTATTCCAACTCGTACTCAAACGGGTTGGCGTGTTTGCATTGACTACCGAAAACTAAATGCCGCAACATGTAAAGATCACTTTCCTCTTCCTTTCATTGACCAAATGCTCGAACGTTTAGCCGGCCATGAATTTTACTGTTTCCTTGATGGTTATTCTGGCTATAACCAAATTCCAATCGCTCCCGAAGATCAAGAGAAAACAACTTTCACATGTCCATTCGGTACCTTCGCTTATCGACGCATGCCATTCGGACTATGTAACGCTCCTGCAACTTTCCAACGATGCATGGTTGGAATCTTTTCCGACATGATAGAACGCTTTCTAGAAGTTTTCATGGACGATTTCTCAATCTTTGGCGATTCTTTTTCCCAATGTTTACATCATCTCGAGTTGGTTCTAAATCGATGTAGAGAAAAACATTTGACTTTGAATTGGGAAAAATGCCACTTTATGGTCAAACAAGGCATAATCCTTGGACATATCATCTCAAATAAAGGCATTGAAGTAGACAAAGCAAAAATCAATGTCATTGCAAATCTACCCATTCCCAAATCTGTTAAGGACATTCGACCATTTCTAGGACATGTTGGCTTTTACCGTCGCTTTGTGAAATACTTTAGCAAAATCGCCCATCCTTTGACGACCCTTCTTGGAAAAGACGTTCCTTTCGATTTTAACTCTGATTGTATCTCTTCTTTTGAACGTTTTAAGAGCGAACTCATTTCTGCCCCAATCATTTGCGCACCCAATTGGCATCTTCCTTTCGAAATAATGTGCGACGCTTCAAACTTTGTCGTTGGTGCTATCTTGGGACAACGCATCAACAAGATCCTTCATGTCATTTACTACGCGAGTATGACCTTGAACGACGCTCAACTCAACTACATAACAACTGAAAAAGAGCTTCTAGCTATCGTTTTTGCGCTTGAAAAGTCTCGACCTTACTTGATAGGTTCACACATTACGGTCTACACTGACCATTCTGCGCTTCGATATCTCTTCGCTAAAAAGGATGCTAAATCCCGTTTGATTCGTTGGATCCTTTTACTTCAGGAATTTGACCTTACAATCAAAGACAAAAAAGGATCCGATAATGTCATAGCCGATCACTTATCTCGTCTTTCGAACGCACCATCTCCTTTGCCAATCAATGAAAACTTCCCCGATGAACAACTTCTTTCAATTTCGATCGATCCATGGTACGCTGATATAGTGAACTACTTAGTCACTAAACAAACTCCCTTATCTTGGTCCAAACAGGACAAATGCAAATTTATGTCCCAGGTGAAATACTTCTATTGGGACGATCCATACTTGTTCAAATATTGTCCTGACCAAATCATCCGACGTTGCATTCCGGATAATGAAATAAGGAGTGTTCTTTCGTTTTGCCATAATCAAGCGTGCGGTGGACATTTCGGTCCTCGAAAAACTGCGGAAAAAGTGCTTCAGTGTGGTTTCTATTGGCCTTCTCTTTTCAAAGACTCGTTTGAATGTTGTAAAACTTGTGATCGATGTCAAATGCTTGGACAAATTTCTCGACGAGATATGATGCCTTTAAACCCCATTCTTACGATCGAAATCTTTGATGTATGGGGTATTGACTTTATGGGACCTTTTCCCAATTCTTTTGGAAACTTGTATATCCTTCTCGCTGTCGATTAGGTTTCAAAATGGGTCGAACCCGTTCCTTGCAAAACCAATGACCATAGAATTGTTGTGAAATTTCTCAAAGAAAATATCTTTTCGAGGTTCGGCACACCTCGCACAATAATCAGTGATAACGGAACCCATTTTTGCAACCGTTCTTTTGAAACTTTAATGAAAAAATACTCGATAACCCACAAGTTATCCACTCCTTATCATCCTCAGACTTGTGGCCAAGTTGAAGTTTCAAATCGACAAATAAAACAAATCTTGGAGAAAACTGTCAATAAAAATCTAAAAGATTGGTCTCAGAAAATGACCGACGCGCTTTGGGCTTACCGTACTGCTTTTAAAACTAACCTTGGGATGTCCCCATTTCGTTTAGTTTACGGTAAAGCTTGCCATTTACCTGTTGAAATTGAACACAAAGCGTTGTGGGCAATAAAAAACTTAAACTTTGATCTTGAAAAAGCTGGCAAAAATCGAAAACTACAACTCAACGAACTCGAAGAACTTAGGAACGACGCGTATGAAAACGAGAAAATTTACAAAGGAAGAACCAAAGTTTTTCATGACAAGTCAATCCTAAGGAAAACGTTTTCGCCTAACCAGAAAGTTCTTTTATATGACTCGAGACTTCATTTATTCCCTGGGAAACTTAAATCAAGGTGGACTGGACCATTTATGGTACGAACTATTTTTCCACATGGTGCCATAGAAATAGAAAACCCAAAGGATGGATCAATTTTCAAAGTCAATGGTCATCGTTTAAAACCCTTCTTGGAATTGCCCGGTAACCAAGAGGAGGAGCTCATGATCCTTCATGAGCCAAGCTACGTCTAGTAAGAATGTTAACCCTCTTTTGTAAATATGTACACATTTTTCCCCGTTACACTATTATATCATGCATCGACTATGGGGACACAGTCAAAATTAAGTGTGGGGGGAGTCTCATTTTCAATTTTTTTTTTAGTTTCTCATGGCATTTTTTTTTTTGAATTTTCATTTTCTTCAAAAAAAAAATCTCAAAACTCCTAAATCTCAAAAACATTTTCTTTTAACCATTTTGATTTATTTTTGAAGAAACACTATGGGATAAGTATAAGTTTTGGTTAATAAATTGAAATTTTTGAAAATTTAATTGTCTTAAAATAAAAATAAAAATGAAGTTTGATTACAAATAACAATGGTTTAACTAGTATATAGGAAGGTTCATCTATGCTAATTATGAAGTATGTTCTAATTGAAAATCTTTGTTTAAAAAGTGGTAAATTCAAAGTAAAGGATATAACATTTTTGTCTTCTAAGTTAAATGGTGCTAAGATGATTTTGCAAAACTCTCTCCTTTAAATATATATATATATATATAACATCCAATGTATTCGCTCTCATTTAAAAGTCCTCACGGTTATGCATGGGTGAATTACTTGGAATTTTTGATTATGTGCTTTCATACTCATTTAAAAGTCCTCACGGTTATGCATGTATGGAACACATGTAAAAAAAAGAGCAGATTTAATAAAAAACACCTACGGTCGATAGGTGTATGCACGAAAGTGTGTGCACTCGCCATGCTCTGTACTCCCCTCACATAAGCCCGAAAGGCAGTGCATGGGTGGTATATCTGGCCTCAGTTTACCTGAGCTAGGTGTGTAATTTTTCTTGCAAATAATGAGAGAGCAAGCAATTGAAATCCAAGCTCTAGTTTAACTTGTTTGATTTAACTTGTTATTGAAAAGAAATGAAAATACCACTTTAACAAACTTTGACAATCAACTAAGGATTCATTTCATAGTTACATTATGTTATCAACCAAAACAACTAGATAAACTATGGTCTATCTGTTATAACAACTTGATTTTTATTGGAAATTTTGACGAGTAAAATTTTGAAGACAATGACCAAAACTTGTATTTAACTTATTCGTGTCAATTTAAAAATAAATCCTTCATTTGTAAATATTTCCAAAAACTCGCATTCATCTCTTTGTAAATAAATCTTGCATTTTGTAAATATTTTCATCCTGCATTTGGATTTTGCGGGTAGTATCCGCTGAAAACCCTCACGAGACAACACTCGTCCTACTGGGGACACCCAGAGGTTTAACGGCTTGTTGCATACGCTCAATGCAATCGTGCTCCCTACGAAAACGGACTTATCTTAGTTTTCCTTTATTCGAGGACGAATAAAAAAATAAGTGTGGGGGTATTTGATATGCACGTAATTGTGCATATATTTACATCCATATTTTATCTCTTTTTACTTAAATAATCATCATATTTGGGCATTTTAACATGTTTAAAACCAAAATTCAATTATTTCCAACCATCATATTTTCCTCTTCATTCAGGGGCAAAACGGTCATTTTGTGCATGTGTCAATATAAGAATTTTTACTTGGACATTTTTTGACAATTTTTATAGGAATTTGGATGCATATGAAAGAGGCTTATATGAAGATATATGCATGCACAAATGAATATAAAGGAAAGAAGAGGGAAATAATTCAAGCCATGAACATGGAGGACCCCACCCACTTACCTAAAAGTACAATTTGGAGCTAATGGACAACTAAGTGGAGGTTAAAGCTTCATTAGTGGTTAATGGTTACTTGTTGGCCACACTTCCTAAAGGGCATTTTTGGTAGCCCCCTAAAAATAGAATTAGGGTTTTATGCATGTATATATAGCCCTCTTATGTATATGAAATCATCATCTACTCTTTCATTTTACTTAGGAAATTAAGAAATCAAAGTGTAAGCTCAATGTTCTATGAAATAAAAATGGCTTCCAAGCCTCTTTCTTCTCTCTTTTCTACATGCTTTTCTTTACTTTATTGTTAATGTTTATTTCTATGCTCTCTTTCTCCTTATGTTCATAGCTTAGATTCATATTTATGCGAGTAGTTAGTAGCTAATCTCTTTTTCCTTCTTTACTTATTTTCTATTTTTATTTTCTTTTTAATGTTGAAACTTACATGTGATGCTTCAATGCCACAAATGAGTAGCTAAACCCCTTCAATTTAGGGGTGATGAAGCTCTCTAACTTTATGTAATTTCAACATTTTTATGATTTATGATCTCTTTGTTTATACTTCATGAATGTGAATTTTGATGTAAGTTTATACAATTGGGTTTGATAGTTTATATTGCTTGTGCAAATGAGCTATTCTTATTCAACATAAACACAATTTACATCATCATTTGCTAATTAATTTTTGATTATGAAATGAAAGTAAAAATGAAATTTGATGATCTATATTACTAGTTACAATAGTAAATAGATCATACTTAAAATAGCTTTTGCTTTGGCTTCATTTTCATGAGAATTATAAGTGGTATAATTGTTGTATTATAGTTTGATGGTTTGAGTTATGTTAAATAATAACATAAACAAACCATACTTGTGATAAATACAATGATTATTCCACTTAATATCAAAGTTAGAGATCATAAATTATGTGTTTGTTGATTTACAAAAATTTGAGAGTGGATTTGCCTCTAAATTGTTCTTTAGTCTAATAGATTTCGAATCACATTTTTCTAGTGTTAGCCTCATTTTATTTCTAGTTAACAATTTCTCAACTTTGGGTTAATTTGATTGAGTAGGAAATTTAAATCAACAATTCCTTGTGGATCGACCCGTATTCGCCGCGTGCTACATTCGTACACCGTGCGCTTGCGGTATAAATTTTATTTCTAAATTCGTTCGACGGTTTTCTAATCCGATGGAACTTCCGTCGACGAACACTATATCTCAAATGTATACAACAAAAAACTACTAATCTAAGTAGTTAGCCAAAAGTCAGAGGAATCAATCCCAAGTGAGAAGTCAAGCTGAAGCACCTGTAACATCTCGGTCTGACCCGAGTATTATTTAATAAGAAAATAATAAACGGATCAGTCTAACTATAAATATCAGATGAAACGATATAGAGTAAGAGATATGACTAAACACATAATAATCACAATGCCAAGCTGCGACATATATATAAGTAATTGAAAATCAACAGGAGATTAATCAATATCACCAAATCTACACAAGAATCAAAGGAAATGTCATACTCCTTATTTCGTTCACCAAACCATAAATATTGACGATTATATCAATGTCAATCACAAAAGTCAATGACACACAAATTCACCAATGCACACATATTGATAAAACTTATCAATGGAAATCACGAAAATAGGTGAAGAAGAAAATTCCAGAATTCGACACACGAAATCCAGAAATCACACAAAATAGGGGGAAGGCCTATCACACGAACGGGAGCATGAAAACTCACCAACATATGTATCACACGAACGAGACGCTATCTCATGGTAGCTAGCCATTAATTTTTGACACACGAACGGCCCGAAGACCATGGGACGCTACCCCATCAATATTGAGTCGAAACTCCACAAAACGGGGTTTAGTCTCCCTCGCAGACAAAGAGACATCGCACATTGCTAGTCTAAATCACAAAAATGATCGTCATGATCATCAAGAAGTGTCAATTACGGTAAGCTAGTAAGTATATGAGCTTAGCTTCATGTCCCATAACCACTAGCTTAACTTAAATATTTACGAACAAATTGTAGATCCCCACTAGAAAATTGTCATAAGAGTTTCAATCGAACAAGTCCAAGAATTAACCGACGAAGTAAACGCAAGAGTTTCATACCTCTTGTTTTACTAAGTCGTTTAATTAGATTTCTCACACGAGTGAGGTAAAGGTTTGTATATACTAATAGATTGGAAATTGGTTTGGGAAAACAAGCTTTGTTATAAAATAATGTTGAAATTATTTGAAGAAAGAGTTTTGATATTTACTACTAGTATAGAAAACCTTTATATTTTTAAAGTGACAAATTACAAAGAAGATTGTAGGAACAATCAATCACTAAAATTCACATTCGAAGACGTGAATAAAAATCCAACGAAACCGATAATGAATCCATCTAAATGGATATTCACAAATCCCCAAAGAAAATGTCATCAAAGTCGATAATAAATGATAACAACAAATAGGAAACAATACGAATCGATTAAAGTTGGAAATTCAAACAACTAGGCGAAATAGGCAAAAATGCACCAGGTCGGTCGGCCGGCTACAGAGCTCGGTCGACCGGACCAAAAAAACAGAAATGCTCGGGAAGCAGGTCGGTCGGCCGAACCCTGTAGTTGGTCGACCGGATCATAAACAGAGAAGTGCTAGGCACTTTTAATAGCAGGTCGGTCGACCGGCCCAAGGATTCGGTCGGCCGAACCTGATGTTCTACAAATTGAAACCCATTTACTTGATGTGCAAACTTCACCAATTCGCAACCGAACGATCATGGATGCCTGGGAATTATGCCCAAAGGCTAACCGGTCCTATTGGCTCCTTGATGCATCACCAAAAACGCATTTGAACATCAAAGCTATGGTTTTTAAGAATTTGGCTTTCAAAATACCAAAATTGGAATATTCACAAAACCAATCCAAACCAAAAGAAAATGCACACGAATAAGTGTTAGGAATTCATACCTAACAATCGAAGATAATTCATAGACTTAGATGTGAGATTAAAAATCTCACCTTTGAACCCAAGCAATTGAAGAAGAAGCTTGAAAGCAAAAAGGGGAATCAACCACTCTTCAAATCCAACTCAAGAAGCTTGATTTGAAGCTAAAAAGAGAAACATTTCCCAAATTAGGTTTAGGAATTTTCTGAAATCAAAGAGAGAAAGAGTTGGAGAAGAAGAAGAGAAGCTTACCAATGGGTTCTTCTATTACTTTGGAGCTAGAGTTTGATTTGCAAAAGAAAACTAGGGTTTTGGAGTTTTAATTTCCCATCCCTCCCACCATTGATGCTTTAGAACTGAAAAGAGGACAAAATGAGGGTGAATGGGGAGGAGTGGCTCAGATTTGAGTATAAGTTAAACATAGGACTGAATCCAAACCCAAACCCAAAGTGAAAAAGTAGCAAAAATCAACTTTCTCCAAACATATCGAAGCTTATACTCAAAAAGGTCGCAAACGGCATTTTAAACTCAATGGGAGTGGTCCCGAGTCCTAATTCGACCGTATGCAAAAAGTAGCTTTTCGGACTAAATTCCGAGTATCGATAAAATATTTAAATAAAATATTTAAAAATAAAATCGACAAATATGCGGGTTGTTACAGACTCCCCTCCTTAAAGAAATTGCGTCCTCGCAATATTCAAGAAGAAAATATAAAGTAACAACCATAAAAGCATATTCAATACAAAAGAAATTTGAAGTAAAAGGTTCACCTTAAAGAGCACGGGAAAGCAAGTCCGGATGTGATCGCTCGATGAACTCTCTAGACTCCAAAGAACAATCCTTGGGATTTGAAGACCATTGAACTTTCACAAGCGGAACATCTTTATTTCGAAGTCGTTTGACCTCCGAAGCAATAATTCGAATAGGATGCTGCTCATAAGTTAAATTAGGCGAAACTTCAATTTCTTCCACAACACCGGGCTCAAGAATAGAATTGGAATTTCGAAGACACTTCCGAAGTTGAGAAACATGAAACACGTCATGGATAGCAGAAAATTGAGCCGGTAATAAAAGGCGATACGCCATGGAACCAATACGTTCAGCGATAGGAAATGGTCCAATGTATCAAGGCGCTAACTTTCCCGATCGACTGAAATGTACAACACCTTTCATAGGTGACACACGAATGAACACAAGATCTCCCACAGAAAAATCTAACTTCCTTCTCCGGTTATCGGCATAGGATTTTTGTCTACTCTGGGCTTCTTTCATCCTATGTCGAATAAGTTCAATCTTTTCTGTGGAATCACGAATAAAGTCTGGACCTAAATTCAGCTTCTCACCGGCCTCAAGCCAACAAGAAGGAGATCGGCATGGCCTTCCATAGAGTGCCTTGAAAGGTGCCATACCAATACTAGATTGCAAGCTATTATTATAGGAAAATTCAACAAGTGAAATATGATCTTCCCAACTTCCACCAAAATCAAAACATAAGCACGGAGAAGATCTTCAAGAGTTTGATTCACACGCTCGGTTTGTCCATCGGACTGGGGATGATAAGCGGTGCTAAAATTAAGCTTCGTTCCTAAATCTTTTTTAAGACTCTTCCAAAATCCACTAGTAAACAATGGATCACGATCACTAACAATAGAAGTAGGAACTCCATGCAATTTAACAATTTCTTTGATAAAGAGTTTGGCCAAAAGAGGAACGGCTCGATTAGATCGAACGGGAATAAAATGGGCGGATTTTGTAAGTCTATCAACAATCACCCATAAGCTATCATGACCCAAACGAGAACGGGGAAGGCCGTCAATAAAATCCATGGAAATCTAATCCCACTTCCAAATAGGAATTTCTAAAGGTTGCAATAACCCACCGGGCCTTTGATGTTCGATCTTAACGAGTTGGCAAGTCATGCAACGCTTAACAAAGTTAGCAATATCAAGTTTCATTCCCTCCCAATAATAAAGTCGCTTCATATCCGCGTACATTTTACTACTACCGGGATGAATGGTAAATTTAGAACGATGGGAATCTTCTAAAATATCTTTACGAAGATCACCAATATTTGGTACGATAAGTCTACCAAATTTTCGAATGCCGCCACGAGAATCAATATCAAAGTCTTTCAAACTTTCAATATCAATCTTACCCTTAATATTTTGGCCAAGAAGAGCCAATTCGGGATCTAGCCTTTGAGCTTCAAGAATGCGGTCTAAAAGAGAAGGACGAGCCTCAAGGCTACATAAAACAAATGATGAGCATAAATCGAATACGCGGTCTCGAATCTCACAAGTGGATAAGATCTCGAGATCGTTCCATTCGGATATCATCATAGAAACAACAGCTTGTTGTTTATGGCTAAGAGCATCGGCAACACGATTACCCTTACCGGGGGTATAAAGAATATCAAGATCATAAGGAGCAAGGAACTCGAGCCAACGTTGTTGACGCAAATTAAGTTCCTTTTGGAAAATAAATATTTCAAGGACTTATGATCGGTATAGAGAACAAATTTCTCTCCTAAAAGATAATGATGCCAAATACGAAGGGCGAAAACAATAGCCGCGAGCTCTAAATCATGAGTGGCATATCTAGTTTCAGCAGGCTTCAATTGCCTAGAAGCATAAGTAATAACACGTTCTTTTTGCATAAGAATGGCACCCAAACCAACACGACTAGCATCGGTATAAACAACGAAATCTTGATTCCCCTCGGGAATAACAAGAATAGGAGCATCAGAAAGAAGCTCTTTTAATTTCTGAAAAGACGTTTCACATTTTTCCGACCAAATGTATTTAACACCTTTCTTCGTTAAGCTAGTGAGAGGCACGACAATCTTAGAAAAGTCTTTGATAAAACGGCGGTAATAACCCACCAACCCAAGTAAACTACGAATCTCCGTCACACTCTCCGGTCACTTCCAATCTTGAATCGCTTCAATCTTTGAAGGATCCACGGAAATTCCGGATTCGGAAATAATATGACCGAGAAACTTCACACGAGATTGCCAAAAATGGCATTTAGAAAATTTTGCTTTCAAACGATTACTCCTAAGAGTTTCCAACACAATCCGAAGATGCTTCTCATGCTCCTCCTCAGTTTTTGAATACACAAGAATATCATCAATAAAGATGAGGACAAACCGGTCGAGGAAGTCTTTGAAAACTCTATTCATAAGGTCAACGAAATAAGCCGGAGCATTCGTTAGACCAAATGGCATAACAAGCCATTCATAAGATCCATAACGAGTACGGAACGATGTCAAAGGAATGCTATCCTCTGCAACACAAAGCTGATGAAAACCAGTAGCTAAGTCTAATTGTGAAAAGACTCTAGCACCACTAAGTTGATCGAATAGATCATCAATCCGAGGTAAAGGATATTTATTTTTGATAGTAAGATCATTAAGCTTGCGGTAGTCAACGCAAAGCCTAAGTGTTCCATCGGATTTCTTCACAAAAATAGCTGAAGCTCCCCAAGGCGAGGAACTAGAGCGAATAAATTGCTTCGTCTCCAATTCGGATAATTGTTTACGCATCTCCTTGTTTTCTTTATTGGACATACGATAAGGAGGGCGAGTGATAGGTCGAGCTCCAGGAATGAGATTAATTCTGAACTCAATTGCTCGCTTAGGTGGTAATCCTAAAATGGGCTCGAATATGTCGGAAAATTCACGAACGACGTGAATAAGATAAATAATATCACCCTCATCATCATCGTCGTCATCACGAGGATTTAAGGAATATAAAGATGCAACCAAGCTGGAATCCGAATCTTTAAGATTAATAGAAATCTGCTTAACAGATTGAGGATGTCGAAGATGAATAATCTGCTCAGGACATAGGATATGAGCTTCATAACGGTTAAGCCAATCCATTCCCAAAATCATTCCAAAGCCTAAATAACGCATGACATGCAAATCGGCTCGGAAAGAAAAATCACACAAAAGAATCTCGACATCTTTACACAATAAACTGATTGTCGCGGATCCACCAACCGGATTCGCAATTCTCAAAGAAGTCATTAAACACAAAACATCCAAAGGAAAAGTATCAACAAGTTCTTTTGATATAAAAGAATGGGACACACCCGTATCAAAAAGAACTCGAATAGGATGATCATGAAATAAAATAATTCCATCCAGAATAGAATGAGAAATACCTTGGCCACGAGATGTGTTGCCAGGGGCTTGAGCAACATTAAGCTTTCCCTCCTTCCTATTTTGAAGTTTGGGACATACATGCATAAAATGGTCCGGGCTTTTACAATAGCGACAAGTACGAGGCTTTGAACACTTGTTCACAAAATGGTCTCTGGAACCACAGTTAAAGCATTTCCCTTCAGTAGAGGAAAAGGTCTTTGCAGCAGGAGTCGCTTGCCTCCCTTTCTTATTGGGATAAGGACCTTTGAATTTGTTTGGCCTCTTCTTGTTGTTGAAGTTTGGTTTGGAACCCACTACTTCAACATCATTCTCCCTATCCGCCTCTTCAAGACGAAGTGCGATATCAATGAGTTGGTCGAAAGAAACTTCTAATTTTAGAAGTAATGGCTTCTTGAGATTTTTGTTTAAGCCATAGACGAACCTCTGGTTCTTCTTCAATGGGGTGTTGATGTACTCAACCCCATATTTAGAGAGAGATTCAAAAGACGCAACATAGTCAGTCATGGAAGATTCACCTTGAACAAGGTCAATAAAATGGCGAGCCAAAGTCACCTTCTCAGCTTCTGGTACGAATTTTAACTCGAAGCGCTCTCGGAATTTCTCCCAAGTGAGATCCGCTTCATTAATCTCAGAAATAAGAAGTTCGTACCAGTCCAATTCTCTTTCTTGGAGCATACTAGAAGCCACCTGAACTCGGTGAAGATCAATGAGGTTCATGCGAGAAAAGATTCGATCGCATGTCCTTAACCAAGCCTAGACTTCGATAATAGTTTCGGAACCTTTGAATGGCTTCCCACCTAAATTAGTGTAATCGCTGCACAAGCGTGCAAATCCCGACTTTGGGTGAGTAGGTTCCGAGTTAGAACCAACTGCTTGAGCATTCGTAACAAGGTCAAGAAGTTGCTGGGTAGTCATAAAAACTCCATCTTGGGGAGTAGCAGTAGATTGACCGGCGCTGGGGTGGCCAGGTCTAACCATTTCTCTTCCTTTAGAAAGAAATAAAGAAGAAGAAAAAGGTTATTCACCAAATGAATATCAAGCAATCTTGATAGATAAAACAAGGAATTATAAGAAAATAGGATGAATCGGTACGAAGACTCGAATTAAATCCTAATGCACGACTCCTAAGAAAGACTTAGGACAATGATCCTTGTTAAATTATTCTACATTGTTCCGAAGTTTGGCTTTGATACCAAGCTGTGACGCCCCACCTCTATACCCACGCTAGCCAAGAACATTATGGTGAATGCTGTCAACTAGCACGGAGAATAAGGTTGTTGAGGAGCGACCATCCGTGTAATTGCTTTGCGCGAGCATCAATATGTCAGATAGTATAACATGCATTTCTTTATCAAGAGGGAAATCCGACATACCGACACAAACTCAAAGCTACTACACAGTGGCTATAATATCTTCAGAAACAAATATAGAAATAAACATAACATAAATCAGTAACAGACAATTCGTATCACAAAGGAGGAAATGTATATGAATATTACACTAGGAAGTGTACATTAGAGTAGTGGTCTAAAAAGTTCCACAATATCACAAAAGAATAGTTACACGAACTACACAAAAAATTAAGTATACATTATGGAGTCTATATCTCAAATGTATACAACAAAAAACTACTAATCTAAGTAGTTAGCCAAAAGTCAGAGGAATCAATCCCAAGTGAGAAGTCAAGCTGAAGCACTTGTAACATCTCGGTCCGACCCGAGTATTATTTAATAAGAAAATAATAAACGGATCAGTCTAACTATAAATATAAAATGAAACGATATAGAGTAAGAGATATGACTAAACACATAATAATCACAATGCCAAGCTGCGATATATATATAAGTAATTGAAAATCAACAAGAGATTAATCAATATCACCAAATCTACACAAGAATCAAAGGAAATGTCATACTCCTTATTTCGTTCACCAAACCATAAATATTGACGATTATATCAATGTCAATCACAAAAGTCAATGACACACAAATTCACCAATGCACACATATTGATAAAACTTATCAATGGAAATCACGAAAATAGGTGAAGAAGAAAATTCCAGAATTCGACACATGAAATCCAGAAATCACACAAAATAGGGAGGAAAGGCCTATCACACGAACGGGAGCATGAAAACTCACCAACATATGTATCACACGAACGAGACGCTATCTCATGGTAGCTAGCCATTAATTTTTGACACACGAACGGCCCGAAGACCATGGGGCGCTACCCCATCAATTTGAGTCGAAACTCCACAAAACGGGGTTTAGTCTCCCTCGCAGACAAAGAGACATCGCACATTGCTAGTCTAAATCACAAAAATGATCGTCATGATCATCAAGAAGTGTCAATTACACTAAGCTAGTAAATATATGAGCTTAGCTTCATGTCACATAACCACTAGCTTAACTTAAATATTTACGAACAAATTGTAGATCTCCATCTGAGTCGTTTAATTAGATTTCTCATACGAGTGAGGTAAAGGTTTGTATATACTAATAGATTGGAAATTGATTTGAGAAAACAAGATTTGTTATAAAATAATGTTGAAATTATTTGAAGAAAGAGTTTTGATATTTACTACTAGTATAGAAAACCTTTATATTTTTAAAGTGACAAATCACAAAGAAGATTGTAGGAACAATCAATCAATAAAATTTACATTCGAAGACGTGAATAAAAATCCAACGAAACCGATAAAGAATCCATCGAATTGGATATTCACAAATCCCCAAAGAAAATGTCATCAAAGTCGATAATAAATGATAACAACAAATAGGAAACAACACGAATCGATTAAAGTTGGAAATTCAAACAACTAGGCGAAATAGGCAAAAATGCACCAGGTCGGTCGGCCGGCTACAGAGCTCGGTCGACCGGACCAAAAAAACAGAAATGCTCGAGAAGAAGGTCGGTCGGCCGAACCCTGTAGTTGGTCGACCGGACCATAAACAGAGAAGTGCTAAGCACTTTTAATAGCAGGTCGGTCGATCGGACCAGGGGTTTGGTCGGCCGAACTTGATGTTCTGCAAATTGAAACCCATTTACTTGATGTGCAAACTCCACCAATTCGCAACCGAACGAGCATGGATGCCAGGGAATTATGTACAATGGCTACCCGGTCCTATTGGCTCCTCGATGCATCACCAAAAACGCATTTGAACATCAAAACTATGGTTTTTAAGAATTTGGCTTTCAAAACACCAAAATTGGAATATTCACAAAACCAATCCAAACCAGAAGCAAATGCACACGAATAAGTGTTAGGAATTCACACCTAACAATCGAAGATAATTCATAGACTTAGATGTGAGATTAAAAATCTCACCTTTGAACCCAAGCAATTGAAGAAGAAGCTTGAAAGCAAAAAGGGGAATCAACCACTCTTCAAATCCAACTCAAGAAGCTTGATTCTAAGCTAAACGGAGAAACATTTCCCAAATTAGGTTTAGGAATTTTCTGAAATCAAAGAGAGAAAGAGTTAGAGAAGAAGAAGAGAAGCTTACCAATGGGTTCTTCTATTAGTTTGGAGCTAGAGTTTGATTTGCAAAAGAAAACTAGGGTTTTGGAGTTTTAATTTCCCATCTATCCCACCATTGATGCATTAGAACTGAAAAGAGGAGAAAGTGAGGGTGAATGGGGAGGAGTGGCTCAGATTTGAGTATAAGTTAAACATAGGGCTGAATCCAAACCCAAACCCAAAGTGAAAAAGTAGCAAAAATCAACTTTCTCCAAACATATCGAAGCTTATACTCAAAAAGGTCGCAAACGGCATTTTAAACTCAATGGGAGTGGTCCCGAGTCCTAATTCGACCGTATGCAAAAAGTAGCTTTTCAGACTAAATTCCGAGTATCGATAAAATATTTAAATAAAATATTTAAATATAAAATCGACAAATATGCGGGTTGTTACAGTGAATGCAGCCCTGACCCTAGTCCCATTGGGTCAGCTTGATATGACTAAAACAGAAGCCATACCTGGGCCAAGTAAGGTTGCTCCTCCGACCGGACATGCTACTTTGATATCATATCTGTTACTTTATGATTAATTTTGTGGCCACCTTCGATTTGATTGTGGGAGTGTGTTCCGAGGTGGGCGGTAGTAGCTGCTGTGCGTTAACATTAGCCCAGTTCTGCAAAACAGTAGTAGCCTATCTTAGGCATTGCCTCGTATGAATTGCCATATACCTTATCGAGCCCAGTATGAGTTCAGTTTGTATCATACCTATGGACTACTCCCTGAGTATCCTACTGATTTGATGGAGCTTATATAGACTACGGTATTTATATAAAAATGTTTTAAGAGGGATATGTGTAACACCTTGACGCTATTTTAATTCTTTACTATATTATAGACATGCTATAATAGCATATTGTATTATATATAGAGATAAACAGATCTTTAGGAGATGGAATCCCGAACATCTCTTAAGTTATTGCACGCACGTTAGACACTAGATATGAGATGTAAAATCCTGTAAACATCTCTAAAGGCGTTACACTCAAATTTACTTATTATTATTTTAGGCATAGCCAGCAGGGTTAGTTGGTCCCCTACCAGTTTATTGAAGCACACAAGGGAAATAAAATCGAATCTAAACATGCTTAGGTAAAAAAAACTGAAATAAAAGAAAAGAAGGACACTAGAAAGGAAATAGAAAACCTAGAATCCAGGAGCTCCAATCACACACGGGAAACAACAGTACATAATAAAATGAAGAACATACAAGAAAATCAATAAGATGCTCAAGGACCAATAGCAACATTAAATGCTTGATCAAACTAGAACGACGAAGATCTTATCCCCGATTTGATTTCATGTAGTATGAAATGTAGCAGCTGCCTCTGAGTTCTTCTCCTTGCTCCAAATACAATTGAATTGTAACATTACTGAAAATTTATCAAGTTTAATTTGGCAATTAAATTTATTTTTGAGAATAAATTGTGAATTAATTAGAGATTTCTAGAAAAAGAGATTATATTATAAATGGAATTTTGGGCATATTTGAATTCTCCAATTTTAAATAAGATATATATTTATATAAATCAGTTATCAATAGAAATTTGATTTAAAATATGAGGATAAGTATTTTACCAATAAATATTGAATTTCAAAATAAAATGTATCAAAAATAAAATAGAAATTAAAAGCTTGAGATTAATAAAAAGTTAATAAAAGGTTGTTTTTCTAAATTTTAAATATAATAATATTTGGGAGTTGTAATAAAAAGAAAAATTAGTGTACTCATTTTCGAAATATTATTTTTATGTTAAATTCTCTTATATAAATAAATGTGACTATTTGTTAATATGAGATCAAAAAATTTAAATCCTACTTTTCTTTTAAAAATTTTACAAAAATAAATAATAAAAAAATGTATGAATAAAATATGAACATTCATAATAACTTGAATATAAAATGTAAAATAAGATTTGGTAAAAGATTTAAAATTTGGAAGATTAGTAAAATAAACATTTGTAAAATGTAAAACATATGTAAGTCTAGAACTAAAATAAGAAACCATGTTCATGAGTAAATTAGAAATAAGGGTTGAACATAAATATATAAAGAAGTACATTTATTTATAGAATGAATATGATATAAAAAAAAATTAAAATCTTCTTTTTTCTTTGTAAAACTACAAGTGTTAAACATATACGAATGTAAGTATGAATTTGTACAAGTGTTTAGGTCTCATGGTCATTTTCATACAAATGGCATTCAAAATCATTTCAAATTAAATAATAAAATATAAAATTATACAAACTTTTGAGCTCCCCCATATGCAATTAAGTAACTTTTCAGCAAATCTGAAAATATACAGTAACAAGAGTTGAGCCTTTCAAATCTCAACACCCAAGGAAAGAATAAAATAGAAAGAATCAGAAAGAGAAAAAAAAAAACTGTCATTCTCTTCTAAAAATCTGAAACAAAATCTTTGTTTTTCAAAAACTTCAACCTGAAATAAGAGAGTGCTTCAATCTGGAATCAAAGCAAAGTAAAACTTCAACACAGAAACCAAGTCTTCTTCCTTCAATTTTTAAAACAGATCAAAATTTAAAAAAAAAACTTGAAGTTTTGCATCAGGAAATTGAAAAAACCCAGAAGCTAGTTAAAAGTCAAGATCTGTTTCAAATTCAAGCTGGAAACCAGACAAGAGTTCTCAAATCTAGAAGTGAAACAAAGCTTCAGATTTAAGTTTTCAAAGTTCAAGCAACATATGGATTCAATTCATAAACTGGAGATTAGAAAATGAAGGTCGAAACAAGTTCAAAAGTAAAGCCTACAGCTTGGAAAAATAAAGCAAAATTGAAGCTTTTAACAAATTCGGCAATCAAATAAAAGATCAAAGATTCACTATTACAAATCAATGCATGATCAAGCTCAACAACAAACAGTCAAAACAAAAGAAAAAAACACCAAAATTCTAGATGTTTAAAGCTAGGTTGTTCTTTACTTTCCTCTGTTCTCTGCTGCAACTCCAAGGTGAGCAAACTTAAGATTTTAAAACCAGTTTCTTTGAATTCTATGTCTGTGAATCGTCTTTATGTGATTGCTTGGTGTTATTGATAATTCCTGCATGTTTGAATATAGATATGTGATATGTGTATGTTTGTTTACAGAGACATATCCCTCTGTTTAAAACAATTTACAGGCATAAGTTAATTTCAAGGTGTAGATTCGATAGCTTTCAGCCTTAGGTTGGCAATCGCATTGGATAGAGTTGCTTCACTTCATCTTGATTGGGAGTTCGAGCTATTTCTGGATTGGTGCCTTGGAGATGGAGATTACCGATACTGGAGTTCTCTCTTGAAGACCATATTGGAGATTTTGTTCAGCTGCTGGTATTATCTATTTCTTTCTGCTGCTATTGTCTTGTAACATATCTCTGATGTATATTGATATCTATTGTATCATCTGTTGTATCTTATTGTATCGGTTATTGTATCAAATGTTGTATATGACATATGTTATTCATTTCTTCCACTATGTTGTACTTAACATGTTATAAGCTCTGGCGAACCATATTCAACGTTTGGATCTGTGGCATTTGAATACGAGTGTCATATTCGGTGCCGATTTTCGAAGGTCGAGTCAGGGTCGTTAGATGAATCTCTTTCATGCCATACGACTCGAACAAATACCTTCGGTGTGAACAGAAGGATATATGAATCCATTTTTTTCATCTAGTAGCTTTATATATCAAAGCCCATTTCAGTGAACTATTTGCATTAGCATTATTTCTTCCAGTCCTTTGCATTGTATTATTCCATAAATAGAATATATATTAGCATTTGAAAAATAACTGAAGAGAATTATCCTCACACGGTGAGCAAAAGGGGTAGAACAAATTAGTTGTGATACCCCCGTGATACAAGTTAGATTTTGTGTTGATAGCATTATGAAAAACTTTCCAAAGAAGCAAATTTTCTTTTTTTGAATTGTGTCTCAACCAAATCCTCTTACTCCTGCTGAAGCTAAGATTGGATGTGTCAGTTGAGAGGCCTTCATATACAAAGGATATGCTGAATTCACGTTGGTTGATTGTGCATTTTATGCCATCTTTAGCACATTGAGAGATTGTTCTATCATTAAAATTGAGCCCATAGCTGATGTATGAACTGATTACTAGAGTATGGAGGACTGACATGGCCGTGATGGATGAATTGATATGATTTAGCAGACAGAGGGATTCCAGCTTGGCAAATTTGCTGCGGATTCAATATATTAGCCAATATAATGCCAGTTTCTAGCCAAGGATCAAACCAGAAACTAATCTTTCCACTGTGGGTAATAGATAATTTAACCAAAGGCAGCAAATTATTTCTTAGTTTGAATAAATTCCTCCATGTCCAACTATAGTTTGAGGGGGTTTCAAATTCCAAAAGTGCTTTTTTCCCTTTGATGTGGGCTTTTGACCATTGTTCCTAGATGTTTGTTGTTGTATTTTGCATGTCATCAACATATTTTGCAAATGCTGCCTTTTCCACAGTTCAAGCCTTATAATTACCAAACCACCCTTAATTTTTGATTTTTCAAGCTTTGAAAAGGAGAACGGTATCAGTTTTTTGAGTAAATACTTCCATGCATCATGTTATTCCATTGTATTATCTTATTATACCTACTGTATGTATAACTCTGATTGTATTGTAAAAGTGTAATCAAATGATATTTGTAAAACAGCTTCATGGACTGTTTATTTGATTATTATATTCTATCATTCCGCTGTGAGATTCTGTGTTTTGACTTTCCTTCTTTTCTCTTATTTTCTTATTTACCTCATTAACAATCCTCTCTTTTGAATGGTTTGAGTTGACATATGTGATTTATTGTCAGTTTAAACCATCCAAAAAGGTGGATCGTCACATTTGGTATCAAAGTATTGGTTTAGTGATAACCTTAGCTTTGTGTGGTCTGACTCATTAGAGATAGGGCAGTAATACACCAAAATGAGTTTTCTAAGCGTGTGTGTGTGTGTATATATATATATATATGAAAGAGTGTATTTGTTAGTGTTATAAAATATTTTAATATTGTGTTAATTTGTTATGTTTAGTATTTATAAATTATGGTCGGCGCATAGGACGCTATGACATCGATAGGGATTTCTAAACAATAAATAGGGCGGACCGACACAATATTATTTGATATATCGGTAAATGAAATAATTTAACCTAGTATTATATTTTTTTATAAAAGAATATAAATGGATATAGTTGTATGTGATATATTTATCTGTTAGGAAGTGAAATTTTATAAATATTGGTAGTAAAATAAAATTTACAAATAAAGTAAATATAAATTGGAAATTTGAGAACTTAAATCCGGAGTTTGAAATTGGGCTTCAAAGATTTTGAAATTTAATATTATAATTATTTCAACGTATTTTTGAATATAAATATTTTCAATGTGATTTGTAAGAATGTTTTAAAAATTTTAAAAAGGAAATAAGTCCCGTAATCCCCTTTTTTGTGGCTGGAAAATAATTTTTGTGATGACGGCCGCATCATCGACTTTCATTTTTGAGTTTCAAAGTGGAAAGACCACTGTAGTAGTTTTACTACGCATCTGTTTTGATAAAAAAATCTTAATTTTTAATTTCTAAATATGATTGGATATATAAAAGCCATGAAAGTGTGTGTGTGTATAATTTTAAATGATTTGAAAAGGAACCAATATTTAGTTGTTAAGTTTCTATAAATTAGAAATTTTAACAATAATAATGAATGAAATCCTGACTATTTTAATAGTTGGAAACTTCTAAAATGAAAAATAAGAAATCAGATGCTAAATGATTAATGAAATATATAAGAAATTGAAAATTTATAACTTATAAATCAAAAGATACGAAAATTTAGAAGATGTAATTATTTAACATTTTGTTAACTAAAATGAATAAGATAAACTTGTGTAACATTCAATTACATTACTAATACATACATATAACTAACGAAAAATGATTAAAAAGTTGTAATGTTAAGTAGGAATATGTAATAGAATATTATACAAGTAAAACTTAAGTATTAAAAGTGTTCAAATCGAATTATTTCTATATATAAGAATTTTTATGTACAAGAAATGTTATAAGCATAAGTTAATGTTTTAAAATGCTAATAATTAGATTGAATAGTAAAAAGTGAATACTATCTAAGAAAATATTTATAAACTTAAGAAATGACTTAAATAATTCATAAATAAGTTTATTATTAATTGATCCTATAAAAGATATGGATTTAATATTCAAAGATACTATATAAGAAGGGATGAATGTAAATTAAGAAGTTAAAACTTAACTATGAATTGATTCACAAATGAATATTGATATTAAATGGAAATCAAAGTTATATAAGTAAATAATATATGTGAATTAAACTGCGAGAAACTTATATAATATTTTAAGAATTGATTTATTGATGATCTAAATAATCGAATGGAAATAAAATATATAAGTAAATGAATGTAAATTAATGGAAAATGACATTGAATGAATGAATGAAAATAAATAAAAGAGTAAAAGGGGAAACCGAATGAATAAACTTAAATCATATTAAATTCTATGTTGTTTGGCTAATGGAAGTGAAACGACCCACCTTATTCTCCACAATAAGACGCATCGTTGTTAAGAAAGAAAGGGATAGAAAAGAGAAAGATAGAGAATGCTCATCGTCCACCTGACGATGTTCTGAAAGCACTCAATCCATACAAGTTTGTTCCGAGTTCGAACGAATCGTTACATACATTTTGGAACCACCCTCAGAGTTGACGACAATAACCCTTGCACTCTGAATCTTCATCTTCACTTGAGATTCACGACCTAACGTTTAATTTGGATCGACGTGGTTTTCAGATATCCAAATCTGGAAACCTGATCCCGGTCTCATCGAAATCCAAAACGCCATCTTTTAGGTCCAAGTTGTTTTAAAGTTTAAACAATTTACTTCAATGCAATACTTAAATTCACACAGCATTAACACAGATAGATATCACATATTTATCAATGATATATCAAATATCATATCACAGAATGTCACAGCATATCATCCAATAGATATCAACCAATTCAGATATTCTACACAAACAATCATCCATAAGCAATAATTATTAATCCCTATTAAAATTAATTTAATCAACTTAAATTAAATCAATTACTTAAGAATTAATCGCCAACTTTACTCAATCAATCATTAATTAATTACAAACCTCTTAACTAATTAACCATCCTTTAAATATCCATCTTAATTAATCACCTTGATTAATTATTCTTCAATTACATAAAGTAATTATCCTTAAATTAATTTCACAAATTAATTATTCTTAACCATTTATAGTAATTAACCTTTAATTACTCTAATTAATTAATATTTAATTACATTAATTAATGATCCTTAATTAATTATTTCCATTAATTAATTAATAATAATTATTTACATTAATCCTTAATTAATTACATTAATTAAATGCATTGATTAATTACTTCCATTAATCAACCTCAAGTAATCATAAACAGTAATTACCATTCTATAATTACTTACTTCATTAATTAACTCTTAATTAATTATATAAATCCTTTGATTAATTACACTAAGTAATTAATCCTTAATTACTTCTACTAAGTAATTATCCTTTAATTACTTCTCATTAAGTAATTCCCTTTAATTAATTACGTCCAGTAATTATATATTAGTTACTTCACTAAGTAATTATATTTATTAATCTCATTAAGTATTATACTTAATCAATCATCAAAAGATTATCTTTAATTAATTAACAAATTAATTACAATTGAGTAATTCATCCCTTAATTACCCTTAAACAAATTAAGTAATTCTTTAATTATAGATTAAGTAATTCTTTAACCATTAATTAATAAACCTTAGTTATCAATTTATAAGACTTAATTACAAATTAAGTACTTCTTAATTACCAGATAATCAATCCTTAATTAACAGTTGATTAACCTTTAATTAATCTTTAATTATAGATTAATTATCTCTTAATTATTAATTAATAAAACTTAATTGATAATACTTAATTAAGTATTTCCTAACTACCAATTAATCAGCCTCTAATTACTTGATTAAGTAATTTCTAGTTACAAATTCATTAATCTTTAATTACTTAATTAATAATCCTTAATTACAATTAATTAACCTTTAATTAATTAATCGTAACCCTCAATTATAAATTAATTAATCCTTAATCATTAGTTAATTAACTTAATTAATTATTCTTAATTAATTACTTAATTAACCCTTTGTCCTTAATTAATTAAACAAATTAATTATACTTACATCTCTAAATTAACTTAATTAATCTCAAACCATTAAAAACATAATTATCTTAAGATAAAACTTATTTTACTTAATCCTTAATTATCATTAACACATTATTTAAAAAAATTAACTTTACTTAATTAAATCATTAATCAAGTTTTAAAATACTTATTCAACTTGATAAATTAATGTTTCAAATCACAACTTACTTTTAAATGCTTTTAAAATATTATCAAGTAATAGTTTAAATCTAGTTTCAATTTAAATTAATAAGCTTGCTTTTATAAAATCTTTAAAATTTCATTTCTACTTAAGTTTTTAAAATAACTTTAACTTTATTTAACAAAATTTTAAATTAAACAAAGTTTCAAAACTTCTTAAACAAAGATAAAGAAACAACTATTATATAAGTAATTTATATAATAAAGTTTAAACTAATTTCATTTTTAAATTTCAAAAACTAAGTTTTAAAACCTTTTTAAAACTTCTTAACACTAGCTTCGAGTCAAACCCAAAGTCCACTCAGGTCTAACCCGAGTTCTTTTCCATTTCACAATTTTGGTTACTTTTAGTTTATGTTTTAAATTATAAAACCTGTAACCAAAAATTCTTAACAAGTTTTAAACTACCTAAAACTTACTCGAATTTAAAACCGAGCAATCATCACACAGACTTGAGCTTCAACCCAAGATCAACCATCTTCCCGAATACCACAACTTAGACCCAAAAAAATGACACAAGAACCACCTCATGTGCATGCACCATCACCAGCGACCCCTCCGACCATCTATGGCAACCTCGACACATCGTCCATCTGCGTAGCAACTCACTCCGATCATCGAAATAAAGATACACGCCCTCGATCGAAAAAAACTATGCAGTTGAAACTGGAACCAGAGTACCCCATCAGAAAATGCCTTGAACGGCCAACGTCGGTCACTGGAACGCCACAAATCTAGCCACAACTTCCTAAACCTTCCATGCTACCTTTCACAAAGTCACGTGCCACTCAATCGCCTGAAAACGACGCAGCATCCATTATTGCAAGTTCGACCAAAACTAGGGTTAGAACTTAAATCATTGCACCGCCGTCGCCACAGTCCAAAATCACCACATCCACCATTTTTTCCAAACACCCTGTAATGCCATCCACCTCCAGTAGAAACCCCGAGACTCTTATTCCCATTGATCGCCAGAGGTGGCCCCAAAATCAAATTCCAGACAATCCCAAGTTTCTAACTCAAAACATTACTAAAAATTGAGATTTTAGTTTTAAAAAATCCTAACTCTCGTAGTGGATTCGAACTATAATCTTGAAACAACAATTTGTGATGTTTGAGTTTTAACATATTTCAAATTTTATCTGTAATTCCAAAATTCCAAAAGAAGATTTACTTTGTTTTACTTAAACTATTTTTATGATTTAAATCTTGTTAAAACTAACAAGTTTGAGTAGATTCTATTGTATAAAATAAATCGGAGGAATGGGAATGATTTTTGAATAGATCTAAGGCATGTAGGACTGAAACAATTTCATTTGTCTGATTTTCAGACATACACAACATCTTCATGCATATAGACATGTTTCACAATCTTAAAATCATCATGCAAGCACATTTTCAAACTTACATCACAAGTTTACTTCAACAATATGTCACTTGCATTAAACCTAACGGTGTTTCATATTCACAGTTTTAAAAACAAAGGCTTAAACTAAGAACTGAGATGTTTTTAGAATCAACAAAAATACACAAGGCTTTCATACATTCAAATATGCAAAGAAACCATCAACACAGTAATTCACATATTACTTTAGTTTTAAATTTAAAGGTTTACTTACCTTTTAACCAAAATGTAGAGAGTAGAAACTGGGTGAAACCTTTGAATTAGCTTTGATCAGTGAACAGAAAAGATGATGCTTTGAAAAACTGGGTTGAAGCTGCAAACTTTGAATTCCCTTGAATTACTTTAAACTGAAATGATTTAAAACTTTGATTCTTGTTTAATTGATGCAGTTTGAAACTTTATTCCTACTGATTGCATTGATAACCCAGATTGCATTATGAAACTTGTATCTTTGGTTTACAGGTTTAGAAATTGCTTTGAGAACTTGTTTACAGCTTTGTTTTTGAGATGAGTTACAGGCTTTGGGACTTTGATTTGGAAAATGGATTACAGATTTGGCTTGATTATCTTGCTTTAGGTTGAGTTATGAAGATGTTACAGGCTTGAGAAAAAGAAGCGGTGTTTTGAAAAATGCTTTTAGATTTGAATTTGTTTCTTTGTTTGGAAATGAGACTAGAAAGAAAATAGAAATGAAAGATGTTTGCTTATATAAACTAATTTATGGTTTTAAGAAAATTAAGAAAAATAAAATCCAAGGGATGACACTTATCCTATACCCTATTTAATTTTTTAATATATGTTATCAAGAAGGTTTATAAATTAACACATGTATTTATGTATTATTATATATTTCTAAATTGATTTACAAAGCTTTTTTATAAATTTCCTAATTAATTTAATACATTTCTTAATTAATAAATGCTTTTGTAAATTTATAAAAATAAAACTTTTAAAAGAAAATTAAATAAGAAGCCATCATAATTCAAACAAAATCGTATATAGTGTATTTAATCCGTTTATTACTGTAAATATAAAACTTTTGCATTTATTTACTATTTAAATAAATACTTTCTAAATTTATATAAATAAAATTCTTTAAGGAAAAACAATATAAACAAATTATATTCTAATGAAAACTTAATTCATATATTTTTATATCTAAACTATTTCAAAATAATTATCCTTTAAATTCAAATTTAAATTCAAATATTAAATTCAAATTCAAATTTAAAAAACCAATTTAAAATCAAATTAAGTATATATTAATTTAAAAAACACATAATTAAATTTGAAAATAATAATTCTGTTTTTAAAATTAACTTAAACAAATATATATACATATATATTTAAATAATATTTATTTAAAATAATAAGTCTATTTAAAATCTATTTATGAGATAACTAAATTAAATTTGTAAAAATAATTATTCTATTTAAAAATCTATTTATAACTATCATTAAAATCATCATATTATATTGATTAAAATAAAAATTTACCAATTTTAATTAATTTAATAAGAGAGATTATCACATTTAAATTGTTTGAAATTCCGAGATATCACAGGAAGTTTGGGAAAGTATATTTCAAATTGTTTAAGGTTGTATGAATAATCTGTTAAGTAATTATCTAAGGCTGTTTAGCGTAAAATACAATTATAGTTTATTTATCACCCTTGAATGATGAGAAATTTCTAAACTAAACGAACCATCAGTTTCGGTTGCTAAGGATGTGTGATGGATTCTTCGGATCACGGTTTATAGCGACATTTTATTGTTTTTCCCTTTGTTTGGGATGTTTTATTTTTGAAATATGATATATATATATATTGTAATTATTGATATTATTATTTTCCAGACCTATCCGTACAAAGGAAACTTTGTCGAAATTTTTTGTGAATTTTAGACTTAGTAATTTTTTGTGAAAGTTAAACATTTTCAAACTTTTGTTAAACTTGGATATGGAAAATTAATTGTTTATAAATTGATATATTTTACTCAAAATGCTTGATTATGTAAATTTAAAGTGTTTATAAATTGAATATTTTGAATAAAATTATATCAAGTTTCTTAATTCCTTTTCGTTCCTTTTCAAGAACGAAAAGTTTTGAGTAGGGGAGAGTGTAACAACCCGTATTATTTGATAATTAAAACTATTGAATTTAATAAGATTTTGAAATTTAAAATTGCGTGAAATTAAAATTTATGGGAAAAATAATTAGAATATGATTAATAAGGTTGTTTGAATGTTATTAACAACCATTTTAATATAATTTCAATTAATTGAAATAAATATGAAGTTAGTTTGGTTATAATTATAGATAAAGAATTAAATTGATAATTTATGAAATTAATTAAATTAATGAAATTGAGATATTATAATTAAAATGGTAAAAGATGATAACTGTAGAATATGAATGTAATGAAATGCAAACAAATGTTAATTATATTCATATGGTATTGGATGACTAAATAATAAGAATGTAAATTGAAATAAAGTAATTTTATTGAAATTAAATTATTATTAATCAAGATTTTGTTTCAGTTGTAATTGAACGCTGAATTTAGTAAAATATTTAAACCTTGAAAATAACATGGAAAATTTATTTTAAAAGATTATTAATTTCTACGTAATCAAGGATGATAAAATTGTTAACTTTAAATTTAGAATCTATAAGTGGTTAAGCCAACTTAATAATAATTTATTTAATTAACGTGAAAATAGTCATTTTGGCCACTGTCTCGGATTTTGACGAAACTAGTTTAATCGGATCCGTAATAGTGAATTTTTGTAGGATTTCAAGTTTTATAGCGATCAGACTTGTCAATTGATCGTGCGAGCTTGAAATAAGTGGAAATAAATTAGTGGAAATAAATTAATGGAATTTAAATGAATATAATTCAATTTTGAAAGCTAGATTTTGTATACAATGGAAGTAGGATTTGAAACTAGTTCTATTGAGTTTAAAAATATCCAAAACCTATATTTTGATATATGGGATGACCTACTTTCGTTTTAGAAACAGAACGGGCTTTTCAGGTCATCTTATCATTTCGAACCAATTCGATATGTCCATTCTTTTATCCATCTATGTTTATATATATAGTTTTTCTATAACCCTTGGAGTCTTTTACTTTTTTATATTTAGTACGTACATCAACTTCTTATCTGTTCCTCCTTCTCAAATGTCAGACAATTTCAACCCAAAACCCTAATTCCAGTTTCAAATTCAACTTCAAAATCCAAATTCCTCAAACTATGTCATATTATATATCGTTGGAAAGATCTCGACTAGCGCAATCTACTGCTAAAGTTCGTTTCTCGATTGGACTCATGGTTTGGCCAAAAAAATCGACTTATTCTCGGCCGCCCATATTAAGGTATTCGATCCAATAGTGGATCGTCAATTATACGACGATCGAGAGGTGCAGGCTTGTAGAGGTTGCAAAGCAGGTCTCAGATCTGGGTTTAATTTGTGCCATTGATGATCGAAATCATTGAAATCAGTCTTGGAAGTAAACGATGGCGGTTTGAATGGGCGTTGCCTGGAGCGTGCCGCGCGTGGGGCCAAGGGGCGGCCAGAGGTAGGCAGTTGTGTGGTGGTGGACGATGGGGTCGAATCCTATCGTAGGCGACGTGGCATTTGGATATACGGTAGCGGTTGTGCATGAGGCATGTTCGATCATGAAGCATGGCTTGGGTTCAAGTGAGTTTTATTTACGTAAATGCCCTTCTATTTTAATTAATTTGGTTTTAAATTTTAATGTTCTAACAACAATATCTTGTGCATACGAGCTCGGATTTGGGTGCGGTTCTCCGTCGCGATTGTATCAAAATTCCGGACAGCATGGAACTGGTTTGGTTAGATTTCGAGACTATTAAATTTCAAGCTTTAATTGGATTTTAAATAGACGAAAAATCAAAGGTGAGTGTTTAACCCACTCACAACTACTAGACCATCTTTTGTTGGTTAAATTAAATTTATGATGTGACTAGAAATTTATTGATGGCTTTTGGTATATTTAAATTATCATTCAAATTTAATTTGAATTTATATTGAATTTAATTCCCATTTAATTTAATATTGAATTTAAATTTTCAATTAAATACCTGATAATGATAATCAGTTAATTGTTGTGATGTATTGGCTGATTTGAATGATGATTGCGATAGATGCTTAATTGTTGACAATTTAGATGATTGGACGTATGTTTATTATTATGTTGTTATCACACTACAAGTCCCTTAGTTATTATTACGAAAATCACTATGGGTTGAAATGATGCATACCCAACGATCTTATAGGTTAGGGAAAAATTTTTATGGGTTCAAATATTAAACCCGAGCGATTTTATGGATTTGGAAAATTTTGATTCGGGATACGAATTGAAATGATATATATCCAAAAATTTATATTAATTCTGGTTGAAATGATATATATCCGTATCACTTGACCATAGGGTAGAAAATTATACAAGGACACCGGATTGGTTAAATTAAATGATTTTAAACCTTTAATTGTTGAATCCAATTAAATGATATTATGAAATAAAATTAGATTTATATGAACTGAATTATTTTCAAAATCCAACTTTAAAATGTTGAAATTGTAATTGGTTAATGAATTGTTTAAAGAACTTAAATTGTAATCTTAAACTTGAATTTTGAAATATAAATGAAATTTATCAAAAATTGAGTTATTGTAAAGGTTTGAATATTTAAACTATGAAACCTATTGCATTTGAAGTGGTTTAAATTGGTAGTTCAAATATGGATTTGAAATTGGTATAAATTGTAATGGTTTTAATGAGAGTTTGAATTGAAACCTTTAGTCTTTTGAATTGAAATCCTTGAACTGAGATTGATTTAAATTGAACTTTGGAATTGTAACGATCTAGAATTTTAGTAATTTGAAATTAGAATATTTAATTAATTTTAAATATTGAAAAGATAATTTTATAGGTTAAATGACTTGAGTTTCAAAAATAGTGGACTATTAGATAATTTAATTGTTGAATTTAATAATTAAAAATTGGTTAAAAACCTTGAATTGTTGGTGTTAAGCTAGACAGGAATGATTTAAAGGCTTATTTAATTTCTATTAACAAGAATGAAGGTAATTAAACTTTTAAATTGGATTTAATAGCGATTTACCCGATTTTGAAAATAACTCGTTTTAATTAACGAGTAAAAATAGCCTTTCGGGGCATGGTCTCGGATTTTGATGAAATCAGTTCCATTGGATCCGTAATAGTGTATTTTTTAACAGAATTTCAAATTTCATAGCGTTTGGGATTACCGTTTAGTTGTAAGGGATAGAAACGCGTTGAAATTTATGTTAAAAATTTAATATTATAATTGGGTTTAAAAAGCTATCTTCTCCAAACGATCAAACTAGGCCTCGAAACTTGTTCCATTGCGTTCGAAATAGGGATATAACATTAAAAGCGCCAGGGGGCATGCCTTTATAAGGGTTCGGGATTTCAAGTTACTTTTAAACGAAGTATTTTGGAATAATATAGCATGTGTGTGTGTGTGTGTGTGTGTGTGTGTGTCTACATTCAAAGTCATCATCTCAGCCTCCTCCCCCATCTGAAACAAGCCACCCTACCTATGATCGAATCTATCCTTTCTTTTAAAAAAAGGTGAGGTGCGGCGCTATTTAAAAGGTCACGACTATGTTGCCTGGGCAAGTGCGCGTGATCGACGCGATGGAGAGGGAAGGATCAAACGTGATGTCATGGGTATGGTTGAGTAGCCCATGTGGAGGGATGAATGATAGAAGCGGAATGATGCGGTTTAGTGGAGAGACGAGCAAATTAGGGAGCTTACAATTTTCGGCCATTGTGATGAGGGAACTGGAAGGAGGCGGCAATAATTTTGGGGAGAAGAAGTTCAAATTTCTTAAGGTAATTGATTTGTGTACTAAGTAATCAATGAAATTAATTTATATTTACATCCCGTTAACTTAAAAATTCAATAACCCTCTCATACGAGGTCCAATTGTGATGAAACTTTTGGTGTTGCGCTCGTATTGACGAGAGCTTCAAATGGGACTGGTTTGGATGGATTTGAAGCTTGTTAGAGTTTTGGGTTAAAATTGAATGCCGGTTCAATTTTAATTCAAAAACGAACGTTTTGGCGACAATTAAAAATCAGGGTGAGTAAATCTCACTCATTTGGATAATTGGTTAAATTTATAATGTTAAATGTTAATTATTGGTTGATTGGATAAATTTATAGATTATCATCAATTGGATGTTATAGTATGTATATATATATATATATATATATATATATATATTAGTACTTGGATATATTTTCCAATGATTGGAGCGGATGAGACACTATGCACCCCACATAATAGCGGATGAACCAATATTACCACGATATCCCACCTCGAAGCGGGATTGGTATTTTATGTTATATAACATCTGTGGATGCAGGGAAACAGGTTCGAGGGATCCAACTGGATTCCTCAATTTTGTTGATTTTAAATTTTTACATAGTGACATTTGATGTGTTTGAATTGTCTGTGGTAGATTATGTTATGATTTGATTCATTGGATACTAGGGTAGCACTGACCTAAATTTTGGTATTATAAATACCATAAATAACATTTTTGAACTTAAAAAGGAAACTCAAAGGCGATTTTGAAAATGAAAATAACTATATTGAATTTTGGGGTTATTTATAGGAAATGGATTTGGATAAAATAAACGATGTAATTTTGGATGTTTATTTAGCTATTTTGTAAAATGATTTCAACAGAGAATTTTAAATTTGAGGATTGTTAAACAATGGATTTTTAAATAATATTCTTAAAAATAGAAATGGAAGTCAAAATCGAGATTTGAATAGTTTCGGAATATAGTTTGGGTTATTCAAGGAATATGTGATATCTCGGAAATTTTAGCAATATCAATTTAATAATCTATATTTAAAATTAAATTGATTTGATAAAATTTTAATAAAAATTTACTTGATTTAATAATCCAATGAAATAAATGTTTAATTGGTGAATTTTATTTTTTTTAAAAGCTAATAATTGTTTTCCTATTTATAATGTATGTATGTATGTGTGTATATATATATATATGTATATATATATATATATATTGTGAATGGATAAATTTGATTTGAAGTTAAATGAACAAATAAAATATGGTTTTTAAATTTCTAATATTCATTTGATAATTTGAAGATTTTTATTTTATTTAATAAATAACTAATTGGTTTAAAATACTTAAAGTAATTGTTTTAAATTGTATAATTGTATTTTAAATATAGTTTAAATTTTAATAAGATAAATAAAAGTTTATTTTATTTGTTTTTAAATATAGCTTAATAATTATAATTTGGAATTATTTAGAAATTTAAAATACCATTTAAACATTAAACATTAATGTATTTAAATAAGTTAAATAGTATATGTAATTTATAATTTCTTTTATAAATTATTTAAAATTGATAAATGAGCTATTTTCAAATAATAAATGTATAAATATAAATATAGATAAGATTTTTAAAAGACAATGTTATTATTTTAAAATTAAAATAGGTTGATAAATTAGTTTTAAGTGGAATTTTAATGTATAAATAACATTTGTATTTGATTTAATTTTGAAATTCAAATTAATTAATATATATGAATCTTGTAAATAAGTTTTCATTTTTATAATTTGTTTCATTTCATTTTCTTTAAAAAGAAATGAATATACATTTACTTATGAAAATTTTATATACATAAGTATTAATAAATATAGAAAGAGTTTTATTTAGTTTTAAAATAAAATAAAAACAAATAAGATTCATTTATAAAACACATTAAGTAGTATAAAACAAGTGTTAATATCCTAGGAAACTAATAAGACAAATGTAAATTTATAAGCTACTCAATTTGACAAATGTTAGGTTTGAGACATGTGTCATTTTTATTTTGATTTTCTTTTAATTTTTAAATAAATCAATTACACCTATATAAAACATGTTTTCTTCATCTCTATTCTTTTCTAAATCTTCTTTTTTTTTCAAAGTTAAGGAGGAAAAAAAATCTCAGCTGAAAACAAAATTTAAATCATGTTCAAAAATCTGGTTTTTCCAAATGCAATGCAACCTCCAATTTCATTCAAAAAGAAAATTTAAAGGCCTCTACATTTCTTAAAAATCTGGGAAACAAGTATATCTGCATGCAAGTGCTAACAACTAGTTCAACGTTCAAATGGCCTTCAAGCCTGCATACAAGTTTTTAACAGCAAGCTACTCAAGTTTTATCAAAGATTCAAAGAAGTAAAAGTTTTCTCTGGAAAATCTGTGTTGTGCTTCATCGCAGTATCCAAGTGAGTAACTCTTTTTGGAATTTAAATTTAAATTATTGCTTAAATAGGTATGTTTGTGTATGTTATTTGGATTGAATGTTGAGGTGCTTGCCTGTGCATATGATTTTAAATATATTGCTGAATATATGCATATAAATGATTGCATGTATGTGACTGTGGTCTTCTAATTCTAGTTCCAGATTCTTATATATATAAATAAAAATAAAATCCTCTTGTTCTTGTTTAAATTTTGTTAAGGATTAAGTCTTGAAGCAAATGTGATGATTAAACCATAGTTTAGCTTAGAAATTTATTTAAGTAAAAATCAAATTGGGTAATGTCTCTGTAAATTATAAACATCAGAGTATGTTAAATAAAGATGAAACTCAAACATTAAAAATTATAAATACAATGTTATAATCTGGAAACTTAAACAAGATAATGATTTTTAAAACTATAATCATAGTGTTTAGTTAGAAGTTGTGACTGCAGTTCTTATTTGAACTAATAATGGGTTTGAGTAAATCTTTGATGATCAAGTTGATGAGAAGGTTTGGGGTTCTTGGTGGAGGAAGTGTAGTGGTCAGAGGCTGTGGCAAAAATGTCAGGAAGTTGAATAGAGACAGGTGGAGGCAATGGAAGGTGGATAGAGTTTGTTAACCTAGCTTTTAGGTACTGTAGTAATTTCATTTGTATGGGGGTTTCAGGTGACCGAGTGCGGTGATTTTTGTGGAGGTGGTGGCTTTGGTGTCGAAGAGGGGTTGGACGGAGTGGCTAGGCTGCCGGTGAACGGTGGAGCGAGGATGTGATGTTTTTCCAGGTTTTGGGTGGAGTTTGCCTGTTGTTGCTGACAGGTTTGGAATGGGGAATGTTTGGGGTTGCTGTGTTTTGAGACTCGAGATTTACTCGGGTAAGTCGAGTTTTTACTCGAAGTAGAGTATGATTTTACCCGAAGTAATGTTATAGGAAACTCGGGTTTAATTTCTGAGTTACAGGTTTTTTAAAACCTGTACTTTCCAATTCAAAGATTTGTTTTAAAATCTGAAGCAGTTTTAAACAAGAATTTAAAATTTAAATTTAAAAAGGCATTGTTTTCAATCTAAGTTGAATTCCAGTTTTAAATTAATTCAAATTCTTTTTAAAATAAATGTTTACATGCTTCTTTGGGAAACCTGTATATTTCCAGTTCATAAGGAAATTTGGTTTTAAAATCTGGAATAATTTTGTTTTTAAACAGGAATTTAAAATTTAAAATTTAAAAAAAAAGTAGAGTTTTAAAACTAAGTTTGAATTCCAGTTTTAAAATGTAATTTAAATTTTATAAATTAAAATATTCAAACAATTTCAAAGAGGGTTTAAATAGTTTAAGTTTAAAGTAAAGTTTTAAAGAAAGGAGAGATTTAACTTTGGTTTAAATCTAGATTCAAATTCAGATTTGAATCATAATTTAGAAATAAGGGAAGTTCTCTAAAATTTAAACTGTTTAAATACAACTTTGAATGTTAAAGCTAATTTTTAAAATATGATTTGTATTTGAGATGAATTTGGGTTTGAATTTCTTTTAACTTCTTTTATAAAATAAGAAAATCTTTATCAAAAGTTTTTAAAGGGTTTTAATTTTTTTTTAAACTTTGTTTAAGTTAAGTTTGATTTCTTTTTAAATTTTAAATTTAAAATGTAGTTTGAAAACAATCTTAAGTTAAACTGTTTTAAGTTACTTTATTTATGATAAAGTAATCATGAATAAGAAATGTTTTATTTTAAAGTAAATTTAAGATCTAATGATCTTTGTTTCATTAAAATTAGTAAGATAATTTAAATAATTTAATTAATTTATTTATTTAATTAATTGCGATTTGAAATAAATTAATTAAGGTTAATTAAATTTATAATTAATATTAATTAATTTAAGTTAATTACTTAAGAAAGGTAATTAAGAATTTGTAAATAAGTTAATAAAGGTCATTAGCTTGTGATTATTTATTTATTAATTAATGTAATTAATTTTGATAATTAATTGGATTAGTTAATTTAGATAATCAATTATGAAATTTAATTAAGTATGATTACTTTATGGGAATAATTAAAGATATTAATTATTCTTTGTAATTAATTTATTAATTGGATTAGATTAAATTAATTAATTAAGTTTAATTAATTTAGAATAATCATTGTATGAGTTGATAAGTAATCAATGAGGAATAATTACTTAGAGAAGTAATTAAGTTAAGCAAATTACTGGAGGTAATTAATTAAAGTAGTGAAGAGTTTTGGGAATTAATTACTTTGTGTAATTAAAGGTAATTTCTTTATGAAGTAATTAATAATTAATTACTTTGTGTAATTTATTTAAGCATTGATCAATTAAGTCTTTTTGAAATAATTAAGTGATGTAATTAATTAAGGGTAATTAATTACTAATGAGATTAATCAAGATTGACTAACAAATATAATTAATTATTAAATGTAATTAATTTGGGAGTAATTAAGAAGTAATTAAGAGTAGTTAATTACCAAATGTAATTCATCAAGAGTGATTAATAATTGTGGTTTAGTTAAGGTTAATTACTTAATATAATTAATTTAAATAAATAATTAATCTAAATTTAAATAAGGATCATTAATTAATATGATTAATGATGTAATTAAGGATTAATTAATTAGGATTAATTAATCAATGATAAGTGATTAAGGAAGTAATTAATTAATGTAATTAATTAAGGACTAATGTAATTAATTATAGTAATTAAAGGTTAATTACTAATTTTGGTTAAGGATAATTAATTTGTAAAATTAATTAAATATAATTACTTGAATGTAATTAAGGGATATTTAATCAAGGGTGATTAATTAGGGTGATTAATTTGAGGATAATTATTTAATTGAATTGTAATCAATTAATGGTTAGGTAAGCAAGATTTAAAATGAGGAAGTAATTAATTTAATTCATTTTAAATTAATTTAAAATAGGTAATCAATTTAATTCACTTTAAATTAATTAGAGATAGAAGTAATTAATTTAAATTCATTTGAAATTAATTATAAATGGTGTGATTATGGATCTTTGCTTATGAATGGATGATATGGTTTACCCTGAATGGTTTGAATCTCAGACATGAGATAAATAGTGTTGTGTAATATGGATACATTGGTTGCATTGTGATGATGATATAAGTATCTATTGATGATGATAATATTGATTATCTATTATGATGATATGAATTATCTATCTGTGTGTATATAGATAGTTTAAATTGAATTATTTTAAACTTAAAACAACTTGGACCAAAAAGACACGCTTTGGATCTCGATGAGACCGGGATCGGGTTTCCATATTTGGAATCCGAAAACCACATCGATTCCAATTAAATGTTAGGTCGTTAATCCAAGTGGAGCAAACGAAGACTCGAGGTGTAAGGGCTATACGTCAGTATAACTCTGTAGGTGATTCCGTAATGAGTTTGACGGAATAGTGCTTATAGATTCGAGATGGCGAATCAGAGTGCAAGGGCTATGGTCGTTGACTCTGAGGGTGATTCCAATAATGAGTGCAACGAGATAGTGCCTTCGGTTTCGTTCGAACCCGGAACGAACTTGTATGGATTGAATGCTTTCAGCACATCGTCATGTGGACGATGAGCATTCTAAGATTTGATGTCCTATAAAGGTAATCGTAGCCTCAAGCCTCATCAACCGAGAATGGCTAAAACAGGGGAGGTGCAGCAAGGCTTCGTGGGTAGCTCCCACTGGAGAGCAAGATTGATCCCTGTCTAGAGGTCCCTTTTTATTTCGGCTGTATGGGCAGTTGGTCGCGACAACTGCCGGGGTTGTCTTGTTCGGAACTATTCAATAAGGAATGGATACGGCCTTGTGTTGCAGGGAGTAGGAGTACTCCTCGGTACGGTGATCTAGGCCACGTACTGTGACGGACAGTACCCCAGTAGCCCTGCCATTGCATGGAATCCAAAATCCAATAAGTGCCAACGGTTTTGATTGTATTACCCACTTTTGTAGCTAGTAGCTGGAATTTAATAAATGTAACAATTTCGACTATTTCTTATTTACTTGAAAACCCTAGACACCATTATAATATCATCGAATTTCCTATCAAATGTTTTGGTTAGCGTAAGGTAAAAACTTTTCCATGTTTATGTGTGGGAAGTCTTACGTGATACCTTTCTTTTAAAGGTTTTTTCAAAGTTAAGAAACTTTAACCTGTTACTCACACCAGACCCATGTATGACCAAGAGTTTGTTTTTGTTTTTCATAAACTCTTGGGTACTCAAATTTTTACGAGTAGCCAAGGGATTCAGGTTAGGATTCGGGTTAGCTTTGACGAATATTGGAGGAGCAATGGAGCAGGAGGCTTCTGCGTTAGATATTAGTATTCCGTTGTGTGTTCTGTGATTGTCTCTGAGATTGTATTATGTTGTAAATACTAGACAGGTGTTTATAACTGTCTAGTATGTGTTGTATTATCCGTG
This sequence comes from Allium cepa, assembly GCA_030765085.1. Lineage (NCBI taxonomy): Eukaryota > Viridiplantae > Streptophyta > Magnoliopsida > Asparagales > Amaryllidaceae > Allium > Allium cepa. The sequence goes on from CM060931.1 coordinate 237,277,958, forward strand.
TACTCTGATAGTGGTTGTAAACTATGTAAATATTTTATGTTATTAATATAATTTATTCGTTCCGCTGTTGATATTCTGATGTTGTGTTTCTTCTTTCTTCTCTTTCTTTCTATTCTCTATCCCTTTCTTTTTTATTAGCGATGCGACTTCCTGAAGTCTGGAAGTTGGGTCGTTACAGTGGTATCAGAGCATTAGGTTGAGTGAATACCTAGGCTCTGTAGTGGTGTCCTTCTTGAGAGAGCGTATTTGTAGTTTTGATATATATCTATATATATTTATTATTTCTACCTATCTGTTGGGATACCCGTTCAGGTTTTTCCAGTATAAGTTATAAAGGTAGATAAGGTAGTGGTGTGTGTAACACGATTACTACCATTGGTTGGAGTTTGAATGTTAGAGGTTGGAAGTGTATTTATCGAGACTGTAGACCTAATACCGTCTCGAGTAAGCTGTGCAGAGTGTAGAGATTTCATCGATCTCTGAAGGAAACCTGTAAAGGTTCAGAGTTCATCTTTGAAGATGGATGAGTTGAGTTTGGATCTGTTGATTGGCAGAAGTGTATGATGGTATTTTGACACCTCAGGAAGTGGTAGCTGCGCGATGAGATGCAGTAGATATGGATGTCTCCGAAGATGTTTTCTTTGGAACGAGTTAGGAAGTGTGTCTACTTCGGTGTTGTGGCTGAGTTCAGCAGGATGTGGTGGTTTGCTTTGAGGGCCGAGTTTCTCGAAGGACTTCAGATAAGGAAATTTTGGCATTGGTGTCAACAGTGCAACTCAGAATGTCTTTGTTGGCAGAAGTTTTCTGGCTAAGTATTTTCTGAAGGTGGAGTTCAGAAGCAGCAGAGTGGACCCAATACTTTATTGGATTGGCTAATTAAGAGTAAGCTATTCTGTTTGGTAAAGAGAGAACAGTTTTGTTTGGGAATTGGTCTCTATTGATCGCAAAAGTGATTTGCGATAGTTTGAGTTTTCTTTTGCGGTATTGAAGAATTTTTGGTTGTCTTCTAAGAAGACAGAGGTTTTTCTGCATCTGAAGATTGAGTTTTCTTATCGTCCGGATTCCAGGAGTGCTACCGGTGGATCAGCTAGTAGAAGGATGGTTTCTCGAGATAAGTTTGGTGAGGCAGCTCAGGATTGGTGAAACATCTGAGTTTTCTTTGGATATGATTGAGCCATATTTATGGGAAGTGATGTCCGGTTTGTGCTCATATTCTTCATCAGTAGTGTCTTCTGTGCCAGATCAGAGTTGTGCAGCGGAAGCAGTTTGGGAATATTTCTGTTTTATCCTTTCCGGATAGAAGAAGTAAGTTGTTCTTCTAATGTTTGAAGAGTAGGGTTGGTGATCTTAGTCTTGGTTGATCTTGAGAAGATCGTTGTGTTGGATTGTTTTTGGTCTAAATTGTTTCTAGAGGAATCAACAAGAGTTGAGCTTATCAGTTTGGATATAGGTAGCCCAAGATCATCCGAAGAGTTTTGTGGATAAGAGACGAAGGAATTTGGATTCCGGAGTCGTAGTTTTGTTTCGGATCTCTTCTGTGTTTGGTTAGACTGGTGTTTGGATTTCAAGAGTTGAATTGCCAGTTTGGATGATTGGATTTATGAGTTTCACGTATCTCTGAGGGAGTACGTGTATGAGTTATCTCTAGAAGTGGAACCAGCTGTTAAGGAAGGAGTGGTTGAGTCAGACTCGTTTGTAGTCTGATATCTTGTCTAGTTCTGTAGATCTAGATGAGTAGAAGCTCTGTAGCTTTGTAGTTTAGATTGTTTGGGTTATATTGGGCGAGTATCCCGATATATATATATATATATATATATATATATATATATATACACACATATACATATACATATATATATATATATACACACACACTTGGGGAAACTCGTGGGAATTCATCCAGAATTTTATCTGGATAATTAATTTGTTTGATTAGATAAATTGGTTGCTATGGTTGTTAGCATAGGATTGATGTATGTTTGTGATTTAAAATTTAAAATCTTAAATGAGATTATTAAATTATCTTTGCTTTTAAATTTCGGGGATGAAATTCTTTTAAGGGGGGATGAATGTGATATCCCGGAAATTTTAGCAATATCAATTTAATAATCTATATTTAAAATTAAATTAATTTGATAAAATTTTAATAAAAATTTACTTGATTTAATAATCCAATGAAATAAATGTTTAATTGGTGAATTTTATTTTTCTTAAAAGCTAATAATTGTTTTCCTATTTATAATGTATGTGTGTGTGTGTGTGTGTGTGTGTGTGTGTGTGTGTGTGTGTGTGTGTGTGTGTATATATATATATATATTGTGAATGAATAAATTTGATTTGAAGTTAAATGAACAAATAAAATATGGTTTTTAAATATCTAATATTCATTTGATAATTTGAAGATTTTTATTTTATTTAATAAATAACTAATTGGTTTAAAATACTTAAAGTAATTGTTTTAAATTGTATAATTGTATTTTAAATATAGTTTAAATTTTAATAAGATAAATAAAAGTTTATTTTATTTGTTTTTAAATATAGCTTAATAATTATAATTTGGAATTATTTAGAAATTTAAATACCATTTAAACATTAAACATTAATGTATTTAAATAAGTTAAATAGTATATGTAATTTATAATTTCTTTTATAAATTATTTAAAATTGATAAATGAGCTATTTTCAAATAATAAATGTATAAATATAAATATAGATAAGATTTTTAAAAGACAATGTTATTATTTTAAAATTAAAATAGGTTGATAAATTAGTTTTAAGTGGAATTTTAATGTATAAATAACATTTGTATTTGATTTAATTTTGAAATTCAAATTAACTAATATATATGAATCTTGTAAATAAGTTTTCATTTTTTTAATTTGTTTCATTTCATTTTCTTTAAAAAGAAATGAATATGCATTTACTTATGAAAATTTTATATACATAAGTATTAATAAATATAGAAAGAGTTTTATTTACTTTTAAAATAAAATAAAAACAAATAAGATTCATTTATAAAACACATTAAGTAGTATAAAACAAGTGTTAATATCCTAGGAAACTAATAAGACAAATGTAAATTTATAAGCTACTCAATTTGACAAATGTTAGGTTTGGGACATGTGTCATTTTTATTTTGATTTTCTTTTAATTTTTAAATAAATCAATTATACCTATATAAAACATGTTTTCTTCATCTCTATTCTTTTCTAAATCTTCATTTTTTTTCAAAGTTAAGGAGAGAAAAAATCTCAGCTGAAAACAAAATTTAAATCATGTCCAAAAATCTGGTTTTTCCAAATGCAATGCAACCTGCAATTTCATTCAAAAAGAAAATTTAAAGGCCTCTGCATTTCTTAAAAATATGGGAAACAAGTATGTCTGTATGCAAGTGCTAACAACTAGTTCAAAGTTCCAATGGCCTTCAAGCCTGCATACAAGTTTTTAACTGCAAGCTACTCAAGTTTTATCAAAGATTCAAAGAAGTAAAAGTTTTCTATGGAAAATCTGTGCTCTGCTTCATCACAGTATCCAAGTGAGTAACTCTTTTTGGAATTTAAATTTAAATTGTTGCTTAAATAGGTATGTTTGTGTATGTTATTTGGATTGAATGTTGACGTGTTTGCATGTGCATATGATTTTAAATATATTGCTGAATATATGCATATAAATGATTGCATGTATGTGACTGTGCTCTTCTGATTCTAGTTCCAGATTCTTATATATATATAAATAAAAATAAAATCCTCTTGTTCTTGTTTAAATTTTGTTAAGGATAAAGACTTGAAGAAAATGTGATGATTAAACCATAGTTTAGCTTAGAAATTTATTTAAGTAAATATCAAATTGGGTAATGTCTTTGTAAATTTTAAACATCAGAGTATGTTAAATAAAGATGAAACTCAAACATTAAAAATTATAAATACAATGTTATAATCTGGAAACTTAAACAAGATAATGATTTTTAAAACTGTAATCATAGTGTTTAGTTAGAAGTTGAGACTGCAGTTCCCATTTGAACTGATAATGGGTTTGAGTAAATCTTTGATGATCAAGTTGATCAAAAGGTTTGGGGTTCTTGGTGGAGGAAGTTTAGTGGTCAGAGGCTGTGGCAAAAATGTCAGGAAGTTGAACGGAGACAGGTGGAGGCAATGGAAGGTGGATAGAGTTTGTTAACCTAGCTTTTAGGTACTGCAGTAATTTCATTTGTATGGGGGTTTCAGGTGACCGAGTGCGGTGATTTTTGTGGAGGTGGTGGCTTTGGAGTCGAAAAGGGGTTGGACGAAGTGGCTAGGCTGCCGGTGAACGGTGGAGCGAGGATGTGATGTTTTTCCAGGTTTTGGGTGGAGTTTGCCTGTTGTTGCTGACAGGTTTGGAATGGGGAATGTTTGGGGTTGCTGTGTTTTGAGACTCGAGATTTACTCGGGTAAGTCGAGTTTTTACTCGAAGTAGAGTATGATTTTACCCGAAGTAATGTTAGAGGAAACTCGGGTTTAATTTCTGAATTACAGGTTTTTGAAAACCTGTACTTTCCAGTTCAAAGATTTGTTTTAAAATCTGAAGCAGTTTTAAACAAGAATTTAAAATTTAAATTTAAAAAGGTATGGTTTTCAATCTAAGTTGAATTCCAGTTTTAAATTAATTCAAATTCTTTTTAAAATAAATGTTTACAGGCTTCTTTGGGAAACCTGTATATTTCCAGTTCATAAGGAAATTTAGTTTTAAAATCTGGAACAGTTTTGTTTTTAAACAAGAATTTAAAATTTAAAATTTAAAAAAAAAGTAGAGTTTTCAAAACTAAGTTTGAATTCCAATTTTAAAATGTAATTTAAATTTTATAAATTAAAATATTCAAACAATTTCAAAGAGGGTTTAAATAGTTTAAGTTTAAAGTAACGTTTTAAAGAAAGGAGAGATTTAACTTTGGTTTAAATCTAGATTCAAATTCAGATTTGAATTATAATTTAGAAATAAGGGAAGTTCTCTAAAATTTAAGCTGTTTAAACACAACTTTGAATGTTAAAGCTAATTTTTAAAATATGATTTGTATTTGAGATGAATTTGGGTTTGAATTTCTTTTAACAACTTTTATAAAATAAGAAAATCTTTAGCAAAAGTTTTAAAGGGTTTTAAAATGTTTTTAAAACTTTGTTTAAGTTAAGTTTGATTTCTTTTTAAATTTAAAATTTAAAATGTAATTTGAAAACAATCTTAAGTTAAATTGTTTTAAGTTACTTTATTTATGATAAAGTAATCATGAATAAGAAATGTTTTATTTTAAAGTAAATTTAAGATCTAATGATCTTTGTTTCATTAAAATTAGTAAGATAATTTAAATAATTTAATTAATTTATTTATTTAATTAATTGAAGATTTGAAATAAATTAATTAAGGTTAATTAAATTTGTAATTAATATTAATTAATTTAAGTTAATCACTTAAGAAAGGTAATTAAGAATTTGTTAATAAGTTAATGAAGGTCATTAGCTTGTGATTATTTATTTATTAATTAATGTAATTAATTTTGATAATTAATTGGATTAGTTAATTTAGATAATCAATTATGAAATTTAATTAAGTATGATTACTTTATGGGAATAATTAAAGATATTAATTATTCTTTGTAATTAATTTATTAATTGGATTAGATTAAATTAATTAATTAAGTTTAATTAATTTAGAATAATCATTGTATGAGTTGATAAGTAATCAATGAGGAATAATTACTTAGAGAAGTAATTAAGTTAAGCAAATTACTGGAGGTAATTAATTAAAGTAGTGAAGAGTTTTGGGAATTAATTACTTTGTGTAATTAAAGGTAATTTCTTTATGAAGTAATTAATAATTAATTACTTTGTGTAATTTATTTAAGCATTGATCAATTAAGTCTTTTTGAAATAATTAAGTGATGTAATTAATTAAGGGTAATTAATTACTAATGAGATTAATCAAGATTGACTAATAAATATAATTAATTATTAAATGTAATTAATTTGGGAGTAATTAAGAAGTAATTAAGAGTAGTTAATTACCAAATGTAATTCATCAAGAGTGATTAATAATTGTGGTTTAGTTAAGGTTAATTACTTAATGTAATTAATTTAAATAAGTAATTAATCTAAATTTAAATAAGGATCATTAATTAATATGATTAATGATGTAATTAAGGATTAATTAATTAGGATTAATTAATCAATGATAAGTGATTAAGGAAGTAATTAATTAATGTAATTAATTAAGGACTAATGTAATTAATTATAGTAATTAAAGGTTAATTACTAATTTTGGTTAAGGATAATTAATTTGTAAAATTAATTAAAGATAATTACTTGAATGTAATTAAGGGATATTTAATCAAGGGTGATTAATTAGGGTGATTAATTTGAGGATAATTATTTAATTGATTGGTAATCAATTAATGGTTAGGTAAGCAAGATTTAAAATGAGGAAGTAATTAATTTAATTCATTTTAAATTAATTTAAGATAGGTAATTAATTTAATTCACTTTAAATTAATTAGAGATAGAAGTAATTAATTTAAATTCATTTGAAATTAATTATAGATGGTGTGATTATGGATCTTTGCTTATGAATGGATGATATGGTTTACCCTGAATGGTTTGAATCTCAGACATGAGATAAATAGTGTTGTGTATGGATACATTGGTTGCATTGTGATGATGATATAAGTATCTATTGATGATGATAATATTGATTATCTATTATGATGATATGAATTATCTATCTGTGTGTATATAGATAGTTTAAATTGAATTGTTTTAAACTTAAAACAACTTGGACCTAAAAGACACGCTTTGGATTTTGATGAGACCGGGATCGGGTTTCCACATTTGGAATCCGAAAACCACATCGATTCCAATTAAATGTTAGGTCGTTAATCCAAGTGGAGCAAGTGAAGACTCGAGGTGTAAGGGCTATACGTCAGTATAACTCCGTGGGTGATTCCGTAATGAGTTTGGCGGAATTGTGCTTATTGATTCGAGATGGCGAATCAGAGTGCAAGGGCTATGGTCGTTGACTCTAAGGGTGATTCCAATAATGAGTGCAACGAGATAGTGCCCTCGGTTTCGTTCGAACCCGGAACGAACTTGTATGGATTGAATGCTTTCAGCACATCGTCAAGTGGACGATGAGCATTCTAAGATTTGATATCCTATAAAGGTAATCGTAGCCTCAAGCCTCATCAACCGGGAATGGCTAAAGCAGGGGAGGTGTAGCAAGGCTTCGTGGTTGCTCCCACTAGAGAGAAAGATTGATCCCTGTCTAGAGGTCCCTTTTTATTTCGGCTGTGTGGGCGGTTGGTCGCGACAACTGCCGGGGTTGTCTTGTTCGGAACTATTCAGTAAGGAATGGCTCCGGCCATGTGTTGCAGGGGAGTGGGAGTACTCCTCGGTATGGTGATCTAGGCCACGTACTGTGACGGGCGGTACCCCAGTAGCCTTGCCATTGTATGGAGTCCAAAATCCAATAAGTGCCAACGGTTTTGATTGTATTACCCACTTTTGTGGCTAGTAGTTGGAATTTAATAAATGTAACAATTTCGGCTATTTCTTATTTACTTGAAAACCCTAGACACTATTATAATATCATCGGATTTCCTATCAAATGTTTTGGTTAGCGTAAGGTAAAAACTTTTCCATGTTTATGTGTGGGAAGTCTTACGTGATACCTTTCTTTTAAAGGTTTTTTCAAAGTTAAGCAACTTTAACCTGTTACTCACACCAGACCCATGTCTGACCCGGAGTTTATTTTTGTTTTTCATAAACTCTTGGGTACTCAAATTTTTACGAGTAGCCAAGGGATTCAGGTTAGGATTCGGGTTAGCTTTGACGAATATTGGAGGAGCAATGGAGCAGGAGGGTTCTGCGTTAGATATTAGTATTCCGCTGTGTGTTCTGTGATTGTCTCTGAGATTGTATTATGTTGTAAATACTAGACAGGTGTTTATAACTGTCTAGTATGTGTTGTATTATCCGTGTACTCTGATAGTGGTTGTAAACTATGTAAATATTTTATGTTATTAATATAATTTATTCGTTCCGCTGTTGAGATTCTGATGTTGTGTTTCTTCTTTCTTCTCTTTCTTTCTATTCTCTATCCCTTTCTTTCTTATTAGCGATGCGACTTCCTAGAGTCTGGAAGTTGGGTCTTTACAAAATAGATTTATAAAGGGAATTTTAATTAGAAATCAATTATTAAATGGGTTTTTGTAGTATGAACTGTTAAAACTGGAAATGAGTTTATGAAATGTGTGAACAATGTTTATAAATAAAGTGGAATGATTATCATTTGATAAATTGGGAAATCAAATTTGCAGTGTGAATTTAGAGTGAGAAATAGAAACCGATTTAGAAGGAAATAGAAAATTCTATTTTGGAATTTGGGGAATAGTTATGAAATTGGAAATGTGAATCAATTTGTGATAAATCGAGAGAGATTCATAAGTATAAAAAAATGGGTATGTTGAATTTAAAAATGGTTTTTCACAAGAAGTTAAGGTTTGTTTTAGGGAAGGATTTTTATTTATTAGACTACGTAGTTTCAAAACTATTATTTAAATTAAAATATTTCGAGAAGTTAGTTATTAAAATATTTAAATTTGTTGAAATGAATTCTAAGTTCTATTAACAAACTTTGTAAATCTATTAGTATTATTTATAAATGGATTGGAAATTATTTATCGATGTTTATTCACAAGGGGTTTTGATATTTTAAATTATTACTTAAATGTGTTTGAGAATTTATTACTATTCTTTAAAAATACTTACTATATATATATATATTTTTGGAAAGTGATTGAAATTTATATATAAATATTTTTGTGATTTGTAAACCAGGTTATATTTAACGAATGTGATTTTATAAGAGAAATCTTATAATGGAATTCTGAAAACTTAACAAATTTCCAAAATGGTTAGTTATAGGAACTTCAAAAATGAATTTAAATTCATAAAAGAAGTTATAAATTGTCAAACGAGATTATAAATAAGTATAATCGATAATTTTTGGAAATGGTAAGGGAATTATTAAAAATTCTGGGAATTTTATAAGATAAATACGGAATATTTCCTAAGTATGAATATTAGAAATGATTTTAGGAAATAAACTTATAATATTTTCCTAAGTATTGGAATGAAAGGTTTTGTTAATATTTTAGCGACAGAAGGATTTATATAGAGATATTTTTCTAAGTGATGGACTGTAAATCGAATTTGGAAATATTTCACTAAGTGGGATATGATCTGAAAATATCTTGTTAAGGACAAATGACTTGAAATTGTTTCAAACGTTGGAATACTGAAATATATATATATATACATATATATCTTGTAAAGATGTTTGAAATGAATGTTTTGAAATGATTTAATAAAGTATGGGTCTAGTGACTGTTTATGTGTGTAATTTGATAATTAAATAATCGAATATAAATTCTGGCTAAATTCGTTGATTGTTTTGAAGAGACCTGAATTGAATTTAATTATTCGAAAACCACTTTTATTTGATTTGTGTGTTACGAATTGTGACATCGTGAAGATAATGAAGACGATGATTTTAGAGATTCGGTTTGTTCAGTCCCAGAACAGCTTGTATCGATGAATGTTATCATTACATTACTTGGCTATAAGGCAACGTTAGCATTCCAAGTATGAATGCTATCCTTAAGGTAAAACTTAGCCTCAAGCCTCATCAACCGGAAAAGACTGAAAATCAATGGAGATGCAGTAAGGCTAAGTGGGTCGCATCAATTAGGGTATGTTGTCACTTTTCTAGATTACCTTATATCTGCATATTTATGGATTGGTTGTGCATGAGAGCTCAAAAGGGTTGCAAAGCAATCGGGGTGATGACATATTCTATACTATCTAGTATGACGTAGCCGGTCTTGTGTTGGTAGGGATCGATACCTTCGATCTTGGTACATTTTCTAGACGTGTACCGTTATAGGTGGTACCCCAGTGCTTAGTCATTAGTTCCAATCCATTCTCCAATACGAGCTTTACGGTTTTAGTTGTATAACAAATATGTTAAAATGTAAGGTGCAAGCATTTAAGCTATTTTATAGTTTACTCTCCATAGACACTATTATAATACTAGATGATTGGATATAAAAGGTTTTTGGTTATCATAAGTAAAAACCCATCGTGTTTATGTGTAGCATGGTCTTATGAGATACCTTTGTTTTCAAAAGGATTTTGATAATAGTAATAATTCAAATTGAATGCGTTTTCTCATGCTGGCTTTCCGGACTGACTCGGGTGTTATTTTATTATAATACTCGGGTCAGACCGAGTATATTAAAGATTAGTTTGGATGCTTGGAGCTTCAAGAGACGAGTAGGAGGCCCAGAGACAGGCTGTTATAACTGTCCAAGCTGAAATATGTTAGTATACTCTGATTGATGTGTGTATTTATATATATATATATATATATTATAGTTTTTCTTTTATGTAAAGACTTGTGTTATATTATAGATTATTCGTTTCGCAGTGAGATTCTATGTTGTTTAATTATCTTCTTGTACTATCTTTCCTCTCACAATCGGGTTTTTGACATTCGATTTCTCGGCATGTATTACAATAGACGTATTAGTGTCGACTTTCGAGGGTCGAAAATCCAGTTCGTTACAGGTACAAAAGTTGATTTGAACTGATTTGTGATATTTGAAGAAACAATTCTAATTTGAAACTATTTTCAATATAAACTCTTTTAATACAACTCTTTTAACGTATAAACTATTTTTCTCATATAAACCATTTTAATATATTAACAACTTTTTATACATTAACTATTTTAATCTACAACATATTTTAATATATAAACTATTTTAACATATAAACTACTTTAATCTATTGCCTATTTTTAATATATAAACTATTTTAATATATATTATTTTAAATTATAAACAACTTTGAATATACATTGTAATGTATAAATTATTTTAATGTACAACTATTTCAATATATAAACTACTTTCTATATCCAAACTGTTTAAAGTTGGCAATTTTATGATTGAATTTAATTGATTTAAATGCGAATATTTTGACATGATGGTTTAACCTATTTTGTGGTTATGATTTTGAAAACGAACATGATTTAAAGTGAATAATGATTTTGAAAGTGCATATGATTTTGAAAGTGATATGATTTTGAAATGAATATGATATTTTGATATCATTTATGAATCGGTTTTGGAAATGTAAAAGAACCAATCAGTGTGAAATAAGCGTTTATTTGTTAAAGAGACCAGGATCAGATATTGTCATACTCTCTGCCAATAATGAAAACCAATTTAACAACTGTGCACAAGGGGGAGAATCTAGAATGAAGTAGGATGGTTTGCCGAACGCTATTGCATGAGCTATGAACGCGTCCCCGACTCCCTCGGGTCAGGTTGATATGACTAAAATAGGAGCTATACCTGGACCAAGTGTGTTCACTCCTCCGATCTGACATGCTTGTTCGATACTATATCTATTACTTTGTGATTGATTTGGTGGCCACCATCGATTTGATTATGGGAGTGTGTTCCGAGGTGGGCGGTAGTAGCTGTTATGCGTTAACATTAGCCCAGTTCTGCAAAACAGTAGTAGCCTGTCTTAGGCATTGCCTCGTATGCATTGTGATATGCCTTATCAAGCCCACTACGAGTTTGGTTTGTATCGTACCTATGGAGCGCTCCCTGAGTATCCTATTGGTTTGGTGGAGCTTACAGTATTTGTATAGACGACGGTATTTGTGTAGAAATGTGTTAAGGGGGATTTGGATAACACTCTAATGCTATTTTAATACTTTACTTTACTGTAGACATACTATAACAGCGTATTGTATTATATATAAAGATTGTTTAGCGAATCCTTAGGAGATGGAATCCCGAACATCTGTTAAGTCATTGCATGCACGTTGGACACTGGATAGGAGATGTGAAAATCCCGTAAACATCTCTGAAACCGTTACACTCATATTTACTTATTTTCATTTAACTTACATAAGATCTTTTAGTTCTGAATCATGTGTTTTGTTTTTCATTACGCTCGGGTCAGCATCAGCATTTTAGTGTTGAAGACTTTATTTCTGGAGGACGAAGACAGAGATTTGTATACTATTTATTATATTTCTTCTACTGCATCATGTTATTCCACTGTATTATCTTATTATACATACTGTATGTATAACTCTGATTGTATTGTAAAAGTTTAATCAAATGTTATTTGTAAAAAGCTTCATGAACTATTTATTTGATTGTTATATTTTGTCATTCTGATGTGAGATTCTGTGTTTTGTTTTTCCTTCTTTTCTCTTATTTTCTCATATACCTCATTAACGGTCCTCCCAATTGAATGGTTTGAGTTGATATTTGTGGCCTATTGTTGATTTAAACCGTCCAAAATAGCGGGTCATTATGTTGACCCTTGAAGATGTAAGTTAAGGCAGACCGTCCAGAAGTTTTTTCTAACAGTTGTTTAGACTATTTGATATGGTATCCGGTAGGCCTGAGTCAGTCAAAGGGCAGTCCGCCTAGATTTTGGACTGTAAGTCCATTTATTACCTATTTATAGCAAACAGATCTTGTTATTATTTTATTGTCATAATCACTTTGATTAACTAGTTTGGTTGCGGAAAAGGATTTGCATATATGTTTCAAAAAAGGATATTGGTGAGGGAAAACCTGATCCGCTAAGCAACACAGTATTACTTATATCAGTAAACCGAGATGTAACAGAATTATTCACACCAGGCTTTTTGTTTAACTTGAAGTTTTTGTTTCCCCTTAAACTCTCGGGTGCCCAAAATTGATTTGAGTGGACCAAGGATTTAGGTTTTCGGGTTTATGGTTTTGGCGAATAAAGCTTTTGGAGACGAGCAAGAGGCCGATGGATAGCTAATTTAGGACTACAAGTCTTCTATTTTGTTTCCACTGTGTATTAAGTCAGATATGACTATATTGCTTTGATCATCCAAAGAGGCATCGTCATATGTCGCTCTTGGCATATTATTATAAATTATAATTTATCATTGCCTGTGATACGTTTTGGGGATTTTGTAACTTGGATATGATATTGTTTTGAAATGTCATTAGCTAAATGTTGTTTTTCTTAAAATTTGTGATTTTGTTTATATTCATATGCTTTTGATATTATAGATACCATTAGCATTGCCATGTTTTGTCACCAGAAGTTAATACTATAGATGACTGCAAAAGCTATAGGGCTTAGCTTTTGCCCTCTAGACATAGGATGTTACATTAAAAAATTCTTATTTGGACCGGTGTAAATCACCTCGAAATCATGTATTTGTATATTCAATCAAGAAAATCATGCCAATAAATGATCTACGTACAACTTACATATTTATCCTATTGGTTTCTTGAATATACTAATTAATTTTCAATTCATATTTTACATAAACAATATTTCCTATTTAATAATAATATAATCATTTATGAACTATTTCATAAAAAATTAATTAAGTTTTATAAACGTTTTATAATTTAAATTCATCGTCGTATAATACTCTACTACATTCTAAGAGTACATACCAAAACATCAAATCCCTTCTACTTAACAAGTACGTTCAATAAATTTAAAACTTGTTTTAACTTATTAAATTTTCAATTCAAGAGTTACAAAAAACTCAGCTTTTTTATTTTTTTTTCAAAATCATTTAGCTTCAAATTTCTATAAAAACTCAAAAAGTTTCCGACTGTCCAAAATCATTGAAAATTCCGTTTTATTTCAACAAATGAAAACTATCAAACAATATATCATAACATGACCCAAAACCAAACTACCCTAATGCATAGGATACATAAGTCCATAATATAAATTAACAAAAACATAAGAACTAAACACGAAGTTTCATTTCAAATCATTTTGAAGTAATATATACTTATAACCTTTGTATATTAAATCATACTTTCGAGATTATAATAAAAATATGTTTTACCAAAACAACTATTGTAGCTTCTCCCACTTCAAAAAAACTAATTTTCAAAACACAGGGATTTAAGTACTCAAATTCTCAGTTTAAACCCATTTCTATTTATAAACTATATTTTATAAAAAAATATTTACATAAATTCATTTTATTATATAAAATCATTTCATATATATATATATATATATATTCTGAAATATCTTACCTTTCTATTAGACTATAATAAACATCTTTTATTAAAGTTGACATTTTAACCCAACATTGTCACCAAACGTCTTCTAATCAAAATGTGAAACTCAATTCACAAGGTGTTCATTTCAGTGCATGTGCATACTGTCTGCCCAACCCATGCAATTAAAAGATAAAACTGCTCATAAACTGGTTGAGCATAAATGAACAATCAACAAACAATAGTCAATGTTTATAAACTGACCAAGCACAACTAATCAATCAACAAATGATAACAATACTCGTAAACTAGCTGAGCAATATTAAGTTAATAATTCTACAAATGATAATAATGTCCATAAACTAGTCGAGGATGATTAATCATTCTACAAAGGATAGCAATGCTTATAAACTGGTCGAGCATGGCTAAACTAATTAACGAGGATTAACGAATGAATATCATCAATCGCAATATTAATTGAAATACATTATCAACTTAATCTTATATATGTTGCCATATATAAAATCTTTAATTTTTGTAGTTAGAATTACCTTTAAGGCATACGTTTGTAATAAATACAAATACACTCTTACAGTTTTTGGCAATCATTGGAATCTATGATTTGGCATCGTGCACCGAGTTTGCTGCAGGTTCAGCATTGATGGTGGTTCGAGCTTATTGAATTGGAGTCTTTGAAGCTTTTGGGTTGACCTATTTGGTTTTGAAGCATTGGAGAAGCAGATGCATTTGTTGAGTTCTTCCTTTTGGATGTCCAAGCAAGTTGGTGTTATTGTTCCACTGTTGTATATTTGTGCTCTTATATTCTGGTATCATTGTAGTAGAGATGTTGTATTCATGGATTGTATCAGTGGTATTTTTTTTTCCGCTATGTTGTTGTATTTAATGTATTATAAGCTTCGGCGAACCAGATTCGACGTTTGAATCTACGGCATTCGAATGGGGGTGTTGTATTTGGGTGTCGATTTTCGAAGGTCAAGTCAGGGTCGTTACAAAATAAGCTAAAGTAGTCAACATAATAGTTGTAGCCACTTGAAAAATACATGATTTAAAAAAAAAAAATTCATTTTGGTTCTGCTTTGATTAAGTTATACACAACAGAAGAAGTAGTAAAATATGTAGAAAAGAGGAGTTTGATTTGAAGAGAATGAACATTGATTTCTTTTAAATATTTTGTAAATATTTTGACATTATTCCTTTTTAGTTTTTTCTATGGCTTGGAAGCCATTAAAGAGAAGAGAAAGAAGGTGAAGAAGCTTGAGAAAAGAAGAAGAGGAAATATGAATGAAAGTGAAAAAGGAGGTAGGTATTTATGGAAAAAGAAAGAAGTGGTAAATTTACCAAAATAACCTCTTACCAAATTACCAAACTAACCTTACTTCAATCTAAAGAAAGCTTCACTTTTCCAAACTTAACATCATCCTTTCACTTCTTACTATATGTCTTAGTCTCTTAAAGATTAAGTAAAGAATATCATAATTATGTTGGCTTTGATTTGACGTTTGCTTTTTCTTACTTTTGTTAATTCTAACTTACTTTTCCTAATGACTTCTAGAAGTTTTCTAACATTATTTAGTAAAAGTAAACATGTTTAGTTATTAAAATGTTTAATATATATGTTAAAACATGTTAACAATGTTGTGATAACGTTGCAGCAACTTATTTTGAACAAAATATTGTCAGACCGAGTATATTACAGATTAGTTTGGATGCTTGGAGCTTCAAGAGACGAGTAGGAGGCTCAAAGATAGGCTGTTATGACTGTCCAAGCTGAAATATGTTAGTATACTCTGATTGATGTTTGTGTGTTTATATATATATATATATATTATAGTTTTGCTTTTGTGTAAAGACTTGTGTTATATTATAGATTATTCGTTTCGCAGTGAGATTCTATGTTGTTTAATTATCTTCTTGTACTATCTTTCCTCTCACAATCGGGTTTTCGACATTCGATTTCTCGGCATGTAATAAAGTAGACGTATTGGTGTCGACTTTCAATGGTCGAAAATCCAGTTCATTACAGGTACTATAGTTGATTTGAACTGATTTGTGATATTTGAAGAAACAATTCTAATTTGAAACTATTTTCAATATAAACTCTTTTAATACAACTCTTTTAACATATAAACTAATTTTCTCATATAAACCATTTTAATATATTAATAACTTTTAATACATTAACTATTTTAATCTATAACATATTTTAATATATAAACTATTTTAACATATAAACTACTTTAATCTATAACCTATTTTTAATATATAAACTATTTTAATATATATTATTTTAAATTATAAACAACTTTTAATATACATTGTAATGTATAAATTAATTTAATGTACAACTATTTCAATATATAAACTACTTTCTATATCCCAACTGTTTAAAGTTGGCAATTTTATGATTTAATTTAATTGATTTAAATGCGAATATTTTGACATGATGGTTTAACCTATTTTGTGGTTATGATTTTGAAAACGAACATGATATAAAGTGAATAATGATTTTGAAATTTCATATGATTTCGAAAGTGATATGATCTTGAAGTGAATATGATATTTTGATATCAATTATATATCGGTTTTGGAAATGTAAAAGAACCAATCGGTGTGAAATAAGCGTTCAGTTGTGAAAGAGACCGAGATCTGATATTGTCATACTCTCTACCAATACTGAAAACCAATTTAACCACTGTGCACATGGGGGAGAATCTAGAATGAAGTAGGATGGTTTGCGGAATGCTACTGCATGAGGTATGAACGCGTCCCCGACTCCCTCGGGTCAGCTTGATATGACTAAAATAGGAGCTATACCTGGACCAAGTGAGTTCACTCCTCCAATCTGACATGCTTGTTCGATACTATATCTATTACTTTGTGATTGATTTGGTGGTTACCAACGATTTGATTATGAGAGTGTGTTCCGAGGTGGGCGGTAGTAGCTGCTATGCGTTAACATTAGCCCAGTTCTGCAAAACAGTAGTAGCCTATCTTAGGCATTGCCTCATATGCATTGTCATATGGCTTATCGAGCCCAATACGAGTTTGGTTTGTATCGTACCTATGGAGTGCTCCCTGAGTATCCTATTGGTTTGGTGAGCTTACAGTATTTGCATGGACGACGGTATTTGTGTAAAAATGTGTTAAGGGGGATTTGGATAACACTTTAATGCTATTTTAATACTTTACTTTATTGTAGACATACTATAACAGCGTATTGTATTATATATAAAGATTGTTTACCGAATCCTTTGGAGAAGGAATCCCGAACATCTTTTAAGTTATTGCATGCACGTTAGACACTGGATAGGAGATGTTAAAATCCCGTAAACATCTCTGAAACCGTTACACTCATATTTACTTATTTTCATTTAACTTACATAAGATCTTTTAGTTCTGACTCGTGTGTTTTGTTTTTCATTACGCTAGGGTCAGCATCAGCATTTCAGTGTTGAAGACTTTATTTCTAGAGGATGAAGATAGAGATTTGTATACTATTTATTATATTTCTTCTACCGCATCATGTTATTCCACTGTATTATCTTATTATACCTACTGTATGTATAACTCTGATTGTATTGTAAAAGTTTAATCAAATGTTATTTGTAAAAAAGCTTCATGAACTATTTATTTGATTGTTATATTTTGTCATTCTGATGTGAGATTCTGTGTTTTGTTTTTCCTTCTTTTCTCTTATTTTCTCATTTACCCCATTAACGGTCCTCCCAGTTGAATGGTTTGAGTTGATATTTGTGGTGTATTGTTGATTTAAACCATCCAAAATAGTGGGTCATTATGTTGACCCTTGAAGATGTAAGTTAAGGCAGACCATCCAGAAGTTTTTTCTAACAGTAGTTTAGCCTATTTAATATGGTATCCGGTAGGCTTGAGTCAGCCAAAGGGCAGTCAGCCTAGATTTCGGACAGTTAGTCCATTTATTACCTATTTATAGCGAACAGATCTTGTTATTATTTTATTGTCATAGTTACTTTGATTAACTATTTTGGTTGCGGAGAAGGATTTGTATAATATATGTTACAAAAAAGGATATTAGTGAGGGAAAACCTGATCCGCTAAGCAACGCAGTCTTACTATGAGTTTGGTTTGTATCGTACCTATGGAGCGCTCCCTGAGTATCCTATTGGTTTGGTGGAGCTTAAAGTATTTGTATAGACGACGGTATTTGTGTTAAAATGTGTTAAAAGGGATTTGGATAACACTTTAATGCTATTTTAATACTTTACTTTACTGTAGACATACTATAACAGCGTATTGTATTATATATAAAGATTGTTTAGCGAATCCTTAGGAGATGGAATCCCGAACATCTGTTAAGTCATTGCATGCACGTTGGACACTGGATAGGAGATGTAAAAATCCCGTAAACATCTCTGAAACCGTTACACTCATATTTACTTATTTTCATTTAACTTACATATGATCTTTTAGTTCTGAATCATGTGTTTTGTTTTTCATTACGCTCGGGTTAGCATCAGCATTTTAGTGTTGAAGACTTTATTTCTGGAGGACGAAGACAGAGATTTGTATACTATTTATTATATTTCTTCTACTGCATCATGTTATTCCACTGTATTATCTTATTATACATACTGTATGTATAACTCTGATTGTATTGTAAAAGTTTAATCAAATGTTATTTGTAAAACAGCTTCATGAACTATTTATTTGATTGTTATATTTTGTCATTCTGATGTGAGATTATGTGTTTTGTTTTTCCTTCTTTTCTCTTATTTTCTCAATTACCTCATTAACGGTCCTCCCAATTGAATGGTTTGAGTTGATATTTGTGGTTTATTGTTGATTTAAACCATCCAAAATAGTGGGTCATTATGTTGACCCTTGAAGATGTAAGTTAAGGCAGACCGTCCAGAAGTTTTTTCTAATAGTTGTTTAGACTATTTGATATGGTATCCGGTAGGCCTGAGTCAGCCAAAGGGCAGTTAGCCTTGATTTCAGACTGTAAGTCCATTTATTACCTATTTATAGCAAACAGATCTTGTTATTATTTTATTGTCATAATCACTTTGATTAACTAGTTTGGTTGCAGAAAAGGATTTGCAAAATATATGTTTCAAAAAAGGATATTGGTGAGGGAAAACCTGATCCGCTAAGCATCGCAGTCTTACTTATATCAGTAAACCGAGATGTAACAGAATTATTCACACCAGGCTTTTTTTTTAACTTGAAGGTTTTTTTCCCCTTAAACTCTCGGGATGCCCAAAATTGATATGAGTGCACCGAGGGTTTAGGTTTTCTGGTTCATTGTTTTGGCGAATAAAGCTTTTGGAGACGAGCAAGTGGCTGATGGATAGCTAATTTAGGACTACAATTCTTCTTTTTTGTTCCCACTGTGTATTAAGTCAGATATGACTATATTGCTTTGATCATCCAAAGGGGCATCGTCATATGTCGCTCTTGGCATATTATTATAAATTATAATTGATCATTGCCTGTGATACGTTTTGGGGATTTTGTAACTTGGATATGATATTGTTTTGAAATGTCATTAGCTAAATGTTGTTTTTCTTAAAATTTTTGATTTTGCTTATATTCATGTGCTTTTGATATTATAGATACCATTAGCATTGCCATGTTTTGTCACCAGAAGTTAATACTATAGATGACTGCAGCAGCTATAGGGCTTAGCTTTTGCCCTCTAGACATAGGATGTTACATTAAAAAATTCTTATTTGGACCGGTGTAAATCACCTCGAAATCATGTATTTGTATATTCGATCAAGAAAATCATGCCAATAAATGATCTACATACAACTTACATATTTATCCTATTGGTTTCTTGAATATACTAATTAATTTTCAATTCATATTTTACATAAACAATATTTCCTATTTAATAATAATATAATCATTTATGAACTATTTCATAAAAAATTAATTAAGTTTTATAAACATTTTATAGCTTAAATTCAACGTCGTATAATACTCTACTACATTCTAAGAGTATATACCAAAACATCAAATCCCTTCTACTTAACAACTACGTTCAATAAATTTAAAACTTGTTTTAACTTATTAAATTTTCAATTCAAGAGTTACAAAAAACTCAGCTTTTTTATTTTTATTTTCAAAATCATTTAGCTTCAAATTTCTATAAAAACTCAAAAAGTTTCCGACTGTCCAAAATCGTCGAAAATTCCATTTTATTTCAACAAATGAAATCTATCAAACAATATATCATAACATGACCCAAAACCAAACTACCCTAATGCATAGGATATATAAGTCCATAATATAACTTAACAAAAACATAAGAACTAAACACGAAGTTTCGTTTCAAATCATTTTGAAGTAATATATACTTATAACCTTTGTATATTAAATCATACTTTCGAGATTAAAATAAAAATATGTTTTACCAAAACTTCTATTGTAGCTTCTCCCACTTCAAATTAAATGTCAATGATGCTGCAGTCATCACCAAAATTATTTTAAGTGACAGAAATGAGTTTAGTACTTTCTACCTCCTTTAAAACCATTTTAAAATGTTTTTATCCATAAACACTTTCAAATCATACTTTTATTATTTTCTCAAAAACCTCGAAAACTAAATTTCAAAACACAGGGATTTAAGTACTCAAATTCTCAGTTTAAACCCATTTCTATTTATAAAATATATTTTATAAACAATATTTACATAAATTCATTTTATTATATAAAATCATTTCATATATATATTTTTTCTGAAATATCTTACCTTTCTATTAGACTATAATAAACATCTTTTATTAAAGTTGACATTTTAACCCAACATTGTCACCAAACGTCTTCTAATCAAAATGTGAAACTCAATTCACAAGGTGTTCATTTCAGTGCATGTGCATACTATTTGCCCAACCCATGCAATGAAAAGATAAAACTGCTCATAAACTGGTTGAGCATAAATGAACAATCAACAAACAATAGTCAATGTTTATAAACTGACCGAGCACAACTAATCAATCAACAAATGATAACAATACTCGTAAACTAGCTGAGCAATAGTAAGTTAATAATTCTACAAATGATAATAATGTCCATAAACTAGTCGAGGATGATTAATCATTCTACAAAGGATAGCAATGCTTATAAACTGGTCGAGCATGGCTAAACTAATTAACGAGGATTAACGAATGAATATCATCAATCCCAATATTAATTGAAATACATTATCAACTTATTCTTATATATGTTGCCATATATAATATCTTTAATTTTTGTAGTTAGAATTACCTTTAAGGCATACGTTTGTAATAAATACAAATACACTCTTACAGTTTTTGGCAATCATTGGAATCTATGATTTGGCATCGTGCACCGAGTTTGCTGCAGGTTCAGCATTGATGGTGGTTCGAGCTTATTGAATTGGAGTCTTTGAAGCTTTTGGGTTGACCTATTTGGTTTTGAAGCATTGGAGAAGCAGATGCATTTGTTGAGTTCTTCCTTTTGGATGTCCAAGCAAGTTGGTGTTATTGTTCCACTGTTGTATATTTGTGCTCTTATATTCTGGTATCATTGTAGTAGAGATGTTGTATTCATGGATTGTATCAATGGTACTTTTTTTCCGCTATGTTGTTGTATTTAATGTATTATAAGCTTCGGCTAACCAGATTCGACGTTTGAATCTGCGGCATTCGAATGGGGGTGATGTATTTGGGTGTCGATTTTCGAAGGTCAAGTCAGGGTCGTTACAGAATAAGCTAAAGTAGTCAACATAATAGTTGTAGCCACTTGAAAAATACATGATTTAAAAAAAAAAATTCATTTTGGTTCTACTTTGATTAAGTTATGCACAACAGAAGAAGAAGTAAAATATGTAGAAAAGAGGAGTTTGATTTGAAGAGAATGAACATTGATTTCTTTTAAATATTTTGTAAATACTTTGACATTATTCCTTTTTAGTTTTTTCTATGGCTTGGAAGCCATTAAAGAGATGAGAAAGAAGGTAAAGAAGCTTGAGAAAAGAAGAAGAAGAAATATGAATGAAAGTGAAAAAGGAGGTAGGTATTTATGGAAAAAGAAAGAAGTGGTAAATTTACCAAAATAACCTCTTACCAAATTACCAAACTAACCTTACTTCAATCTAAAGAAAGCTCCACTTTTCCAAACTTAACATCATCCTATCACTTCTTACTATATGTCTTAGTCTCTTAAAGATTAAGTAAAGAATATCATAATTATGTTGGCTTTGATTTGATGTTTGCTTTTTCTTACTTTTGTTAATTCTAACTTACTTTTCCTAATGACTTCTAGAAATTTTCTAACATTATTTAGTAAAAGTAAACATGTTTAGTCATTAAAATGATTAATATATATGTTAAAACATGTTAACAATGTTGTGATAACGTTGCAGCAACTAATTTTGAATAAAACATTGTCAGACCGAGTATATTACAGATTAGTTTGGATGCTTGGAGCTTCAAGAGACGAGTAGGAGGCCCAAAGATAGGCTGTTATAACTGTCCAAGCTGAAATATGTTAGTATACTCTGATTGATGTTTGTGTGTTTATATATATATATATATATATATATATATATATATATATATATATATATATTATAGTTTTGCTTTTGTGTAAAGACTTGTGTTATATTATAGGTTATTCGTTTCGCTGTGAGATTCTATGTTTTTTAATTATCTTCTTGTACTATCTATCCTCTCACAATCGGGTTTTCGACATTCGATTTCTCGGCATGTAATAAAGTAGACGTATTAGTGTCGACTTTCGATGGTCGAAAATCCAGTTCGTTATAGGTACTAAAGTTGATTTGAACTGATTTGTGATATTTGAAGAAACAATTCTAATTTGAAACTATTTTCAA
Organism: Allium cepa; assembly: GCA_030765085.1. Taxonomy (NCBI): domain Eukaryota; kingdom Viridiplantae; phylum Streptophyta; class Magnoliopsida; order Asparagales; family Amaryllidaceae; genus Allium; species Allium cepa. The sequence goes on from CM060931.1 coordinate 237,300,946, forward strand.
TATAAACTCTTTTAATACAACTCTTTTAACATATAAACTATTTTTCTCATATAAACCATTTTAATATATTAATAACTTTTTATACATTAACTATTTTAATCTATAACATATTTTAATATATAAACTATTTTAAAATATAAACTACTTTAATCTATAACCTATTTTTAATATATAAACTATTTTAATATATATTATTTTAAATTATAAACAACTTTTAATGTACATTGTAATGTATAAATTATTTTAATGTACAACTATTTCAATATATAAACTACTTTCTATATCCCAACTATTTAAAGTTGGCAATTTTATGATTTAATTTAATTGATTTAAATGCGAATATTTTGACATGATGGTTTAACCTATTTTGTGGTTATGATTTTGAAAGCGAACATGATATAAAGTGAATAATGATTTTGAAATTGCATATGATTTCGAAAGTGATATGATTTTGAAGTGAATATGATATTTTGATATCAATTATATATCGGTTTAGGAAATGTAAAAGAACCAATCGGTGTGAAATAAGCGTTCAGTTGTTAAAGAGACCGGGATCAGATATTGTCATACTCTCTGCCAATACTGAAAACCAATTTAACAACTGTGCACATGGGGGAGAATCTAGAATGAAGTAGGATGGTTTGCGGAATGCTACTGCATGTGGTATGAACACGTCCCTGACTCCCTCGGGTCAGCTTGATATGACTAAAATAGGTGCTATACCTGGACCAAGTGAGTGCACTCCTCCGATCTGACATGCTTGTTCGATACTATATCTATTACTTTGTGATTGATTTGGTGGTCACCATCGATTTGATTATGGGAGTGTGTTCCGAGGTGGGAGGTAGTAGCTGCTATGCGTTAACATTAGCCCAGTTCTGCAAAACAGTAGTAGCCTATCTTAGGCATTGCCTCATATGCATTGTCATATGCCTTATCGATCCCACTACGAGTTTGGTTTGTATCGTATCTATGGAGTGCTCCCTGAGTATCCTATTGGTTTGGTGAGCTTTCAGTATTTGCGTGGACGACGGTATTTGTGTAAAAATGTGTTAAGGGGGATTTGGATAACAATTTAATGCTATTTTAATACTTTACTTTATTATAGACATACTATAACAGCGTATTGTATTATATATAAATATTGTTTAGCGAATCCTTAGGAGAAGGAATCCCGAACATCTCTTAAGCTATTGCATGCGCGTTTCACACTGGATAGGAGATGTAAAAATCCCGTAAACATCTCTGAAACTGTTACACTCATATTTACTTATTTTCATTTAACTTACATAAGATCTTTTAGTTCTGACTCATGTGTTTTGTTTTTCATTACGCTCGGGTCAGCATCAGCATTTCAGTGTTGAAGACTTTATTTCTAGAGGATGAAGACAGAGATTTGTATACTTTTTATTATATTTCTTCTACTGCATCATGTTATTCCACTGTATTATCTTATTATACCTACTGTATGTATAACTGTGATTGTATTGTAAAAGTTTAATCAAATGTTATTTGTAAAAAATCTTCATGAACTATTTATTTGATTGTTATATTTTGTCATTCTGATGTGAGATTCTGTGTTTTGTTTTTCCTTCTTTTCTCTTATTTTCTCATTTACCCCATTAACGGTCCTCCCAATTGAATGGTTTGAGTTGATATTTGTGGTGTATTGGTTATTTAAACCATCCAAAATAGTGGGTCATTATGTTGACCCTTGAAGATGTAAGTTAAGGCAGACCGTCCAGAAGTTTTTTCTAACAGTAGTTTAGACTATTTGATATGGTATCTTGTAGGCTTGAGTCAGCCAAAGGGCAGTCAGCCTAGATTTCGGAAATTTAGTCCATTTATTACCTATTTATAGCGAAAAGATCTTGTTATTATTTTATTGTCATAATTACTTTGATTAACTAGTTTGGTTGCGGAGAAGGATTTGCAAAATATATGTTTCAAAAAGGATATTAGTGAGGGAAAACCTGATTCGTTAAGCAACGCAGTCTTACTTATATCAGTAAACCGAGATGTAACAGAATTATTCACACCAGGCTTTTTGTTTAACTTGAAGTTTTTGTTTCCCCTTAAACTCTCGGGATGCCCAAAATTGATATGAGTGCACCGAGGTTTAGGTTTTCTGGTTCATCGTTTTGGCGAATAAAGCTTTTGGAGACGAGCAAGTGGCTGATGGATAGCTATTATAGGACTACAATTCTTCTTTTTTGTTCCCACTGTGTATTAAGTCAGATATGACTATATTGCTTTGATCGTCCAAAGGGGCATCGTCATATGTCGCTCTTGGCATATTATTATAAATTATAATTGATCATTGCCTGTGATACGTTTTGGGGATTTTGTAACTTGGATATGATATTGTTTGAAATGTCATTAGCTAAATATATTTTTTCTTGAAATTTGTGATTTTGCTCATATTCATGTGCTTTTGATATTATACATACCATTAGCATTGCCATGTTTTGTCACCAGAAGTTAATACTATAGATGACTGAAACATCTATAGGGCTTAGCTTTTGCCCTCTAGACATAGGATTTTACATTAAAAAATTCTTATTTGGACCGGTGTAAATCACCTCGAAATCATGTATTTGTATATTTGATCAAGAAAATCATGCAAATAAATGATCTACGTACAACTTACATATTTATCCTATTGGTTTCTTGAATATACTAATTATTTTTCAATTCATATTTTACATAAACAATATTTCCTATTTAATAATAATATAATCATTTATGAACTATTTCATAAAAATTACTTAAGTTTTATAAACAGTTTATAATTTAAATTCATCGTCCTATAATACTCTACTACATTCTAAGAGTATATACCAAAACATCCAATCCCTTCTACTTAACAAGTATGTTCAATAAATTTAAAACTTGTTTTAACTTATTAAATTTTCAATTCAAGAGTTACAAAAACTCAGCTTTTATATTTTTTTTTAAAATCATTTAGCTTCAAATTTCTATAAAAACTCAAAAAGTTTCCGACTGTCCAAAATCATTGAAAATTCCCTTTTATTTCAACAAATGAAAACTATCAAACAATATATCATAACATGACCCAAAACCAAACTACCCTAATGCATAGGATACATAAGTCCATAATATAACTTAACAAAAAACATAAGAACTAAACACGAAGTTTCGTTTCAAATCATTTTGAAGTAATATATACTTATAACCTTTGTATATTAAATCATACTTTCGAGATTAAAGTCAAAATATGTTTTATCAAAACAACTATTGTAGCTTCTCCCACTTCAAATTAAATGTCAATGATGCTGCAGTCATCACCAAAATTATTTTAGGTGACAGAAATGAGTTTAGTACTTTCTACCTCCTTTAAAACTATTTTTAAAATGTTTTTATCCATAAATACTTTCAAATAATACTTTTATTATTTTCTCAAAAACGTCAAAAACTAATTTTCAAAATACCGGGATTTAAGTACTCAAATTCTCAGTTTAAACCATTTTTATTTATAAACTATATTTTATAAACAATATTTACATAAATTCATTTTATTATATAAAATCATTTCATATATATATTTTTTCTGAAATATCTTACCTTTCTATTAGACTATAATAAACATCTTTTATTAAAGTTGCATTTTAACCCAACATTATCACCAAACGTCTTATAATCGAAATGTGAAACTCAATTCACAAGGTGTTCATTTCAGTGCATGTACATACTGTCTGCCCAATCCATGCAATGAAAAGATAAAACTGCTCATAAACTGGTTGAGCATAAATGAACAATCAACAAACAATAGTCAATGTTTATAAACTGACCGAGCACAACTAATCAATCAACAAATGATAACAATACTCGTAAATTAGCTGATCAATATTAAGTTAATAATTCTACAAATGATAATAATGTTCATAAACTAGTCGAGGATGATAAATCATTCTACAAAGGATAGCAATGCTTATAAACTGCTCGAGCATGGCTAAACTAATTAACGAGGATTAACGAATGAATATCATCAATCCCAATATTAATTAAAATACATTATCAACTTATTCTTATATATATTGCCATATATAATATCTTTAACTTTTGTACTTAGAATTACCTTTAAGGCATACGTTTGTAATAAATACAAATACACTCTTATATGTAAAATACACTCAACTCATGCTATGGCATTCCATTACCCTGTCACTGATGAGTCATATTCCAAAAAAGATAAGGTTCTCGCTTAACCTTCAGCTTTGATACCAGCTGGAACGATCTGTTTTCTCGACATTCAAATGTCGACATCAGTACATTCACGGTATTCACGTGTTGAACACCCAAGTGCAAGAAAGATAGATTATTAGAGTAAAATAAAAGGAAACGAGCAAGAAAGAAAGAACACAATATCATAATCTCACAGTGGAACGATAACATATATTATTTAAAAGGGATTTAAGAAGGTTATTAAATAAATTTATTCATATTTAAATAATTAATATATTTAAGTACAAAGTGTCTAAAATTTCGGGTTGTTACAACAATCTCAAATCATGGAAGTAAATAAATAAATTGATCAACGAGTTTAAACCGAGACAATTTGAAATCATGTCAGTGTAGAGTTTTTATGAAATTTCTATCCGCACATTCTACCATAGGGGCAGTATATGAGTTCAATCAACACCTTTTAACAAAAGAAATCTCAAACTCATATATATACCAATTCACTTCTTTATATTTCACGATGTAGGACTATTCTTTTGCCAATGTGTTGTAACGATCCTGATTTTTATGCTAAATTTAAATTAGTAAATAATTTAATTTTTGAATTTAATTGTGAATTTATGGTAAGTTAATTTGAATTATGGGTTGAAATTCAAATAATATTTATTGATAACAATAGTAGTTCGAGATAATATTGGACTTGAAAATAAATATTTTGAATAAATTGGGTTTGAAAGAAAAACTCTATCTTTTAAAATTTATAGAGATTTGTTTCCCAATATATAACATACATATGTAATATGTATTTTGAAAATATATTTGAATTCAATATGGTAAATTTCTAAAAACTAACCTAATAAATATGTATAAATATTTATTTATATATACGAATAAATACTTATTTAAAAGTACAATAGTTTGAAATATAAATAGAATTTGATTTAGAATTTAAGAAATTATTCTGTATCTATGACATGAAGATTTGGAAATTATGTTTTGAAATCGGTATAAATAAATTCACAGAAAATAGTTAAAAGTTTAAAAATCAAATGTATATATATCTTTTGAAAAATTAATAAGATTTGAATAAAGTAGTTATAAAACTAAATTTAGAATATAATGTTAATGTAAAATTGGTTGGTAAATTTATAAAATGAGATTTTGAAGAAACTGTTTCTAATTTAATTTAAATTATGCATTATAATTTAAAAATGAGTTTTGAATATGATTTTAATTTTTTTGAAAAAGGCTTAATTAAGAATTAAATTTTTATTCATGAGTAATTGAAATTTTCCTTTGAAAATAAATAAGAAAACATGATTTGTAAGTAAAAACATAAAAGATTGTTTAAAACAAGCATTAACAAAATAATTTACATTAGGGACTTAAATATAAATTTTAATTAAATTAATGGAAAAGGATTAAACATAAAAAATTTATATTTTAACAAGTGTTAGAATACAAATATAAGGAGTAGACAAGTGTTAGTTTTATTTACAAGTGGCAATTAAATGTAATTTTCTTTTGGTTTAGAATTTGTAGAAAAAGAAGAAAAAATTATTAAAAGAAAAGAAACATGCAAAGATTAAAATAAGGCTTTAACATCTTCAGAAAAAAAAGAACCTGAAGTAAAGATCAAAGAACTTTTTTTTATCACAGTTTCAAACCCAAAACCAGAAATGAAACCCCCGCTTCAAAATCAGGATAGTGGCCACTGCATGCAAACAAACCTGAGAATTTAAAGCAAATTTAAAACATCAGTAACACTTTCAAGTGCATGCAAGTAAAATCTGGGAACAAAAACAAATCAAACAACAATTAAGCAAATCTGGATGTTCATAATTCTGAAGCAAAGCTTAGTTTAACTGCAAAACAAAGTTTTCAACCTGGAAGCTTTTGAAACAAAACTGGAATCAAGCGATGGATCGGATTCAAACTCAAGTTGCAGTTCAAATCTGAGACAAATCAATAGTAAAGATTTAAAGCAGTACAACAGGCAAAACAAAGGAGAAAAAAATTAAAAGAAAAGGGAAATACTTCTCGGTTCTTTGTTTTTTCAGGAAACAGGTGAGCAAACACACTTGAACCCATTTATACATTTTAATATTTGAGATGAATGCTTGAATGGATTTTCTTCATTGACATATGGTATGATGGAATGTAAAATTATATGTATATATATGTAATGTCTGTCAGGAATAAGCAGAATTTGCCTCTGTATACATTCTAGATTTTAAAACTTGTTAGAAAATTTTGAATTACCCCAACCTAAGTAAATTTTAGGTTTGATTACTGAATGAAAAATTATTTATATGAGTACAACTTCATTTTAAAGAATCAATCCAGGTGAAAATATAGGGTAAGTGGTTTAAAATAAAAAAATTCACGGGATAATCATATTAAGTCAGGAAATAATTGTTATAATTTCACATTTTAACCTTATAATCTAATTCGAGTTTGAAATTGTTGATTTTTGAAACTAATATCAAAATTTTTAAGTCAGTATTTCAAGTGGAATTTGAAGTTGAAAGGGATTTGGTTCCTTGTCGAATTCCGATGATCAATGGAATGTTGGGTCTCGTGATCAGGCCTAGAGGAGGATGGTGGGATGGGTCACACGGGAAAAATAGTATAAAAAATTTCTGATGGCCGGAGTTTCCTCGTGTGGGCAAATTAGGGTTTAAGGTGCTACTTTGGGCGATGTCGGAATTGGAGTGACTGCGTCAACGTGGGTAAGCCGGACTGGATCGCAAGGTGGGGAATCGGAGCGTGGTGATGTGGTGGAGCTAGGGACAGGGTGGCGAGGTCTCTGATGACCTGAGGCAATGGGTCGAAGGAGGTTTCTGATGAACCGTTTTGTTCAAGGGCAAGTCAAGTAGCTCGATCTTTGTTTTTGGCTCGAATCGTTGATATGGGTAATTGATGGAGTTGAGGTGGTCGTAGGTGATATGCCGGAAGGTGTGGCGATGTTCGGAGTTGCTTCAGGTGGTGGTGCATATGCACGGTGATTGTCGCATGCACCATGTTTTTGGGTTTTAAGGAAGAAGAAGTTTACTCGGGGGGCGACTAGTGAAATTGTAAGTTTGCACAAAGCAAATGAAGATGTGGGGGTGTACCTGAATGTAGTTATAGTTGAAGAAGGAATGGGTTTCTCAGGTTTGTGTTCGAGGATTTGAATTTAAATGAAATTTTAAAATGTAAGTAAATCTTGAATCTAAGTAATTTGGAACTAAATTTAATTTGTATTCCAGTTTAAGATAAATACAAGTTTTTTTTAAAATTTGAAATGATTTAAACAATCTTGTTTGAAAAGTGTGTTTAAATTGATTTGAATTTTAAAATGAATTTGTTTTATAATTCTTTTAAAATTATTTTATAAAATGTTTATTTCTTTAACATATGAGATAAACAGATTTTGGATTGTTTTTTTACTTTGTTTGCATAAGTTTGTATTCATTTTAAATCTTGAATTTAAAATGATATTCAAAATGGAATTTAATATAAATTTAAACAAATTGTTTGTAAATACTTTGATTAAGTAAGAAATGATTATCTTAAAAATAAATATAATTTAATGATCTGGATTCATTAAATTATTAAGCTAATTTAAACGGATAATTATTTATTTAACTAATTAATGATATGGATGATTAATTAAGTAACTAAGAGTTTTTAAATTAATTAATTAATGATTGAGATTAATTAATTATGGATAATAAATCTATAATTAAGAATTGTTAATTAGATTTTAATTAATGATTGAGGATTAATAAATCAAGTAAATAAGGATTAATTAAGTGACAGTTAACACTTAATTAATTAGATAATTAGAGATTAATTAATAGATAATTAAGGATTAATTAATTTGTGATTAACAATGGTTAATCTAAGTTAATTACTTAATGGAAGTAATTGAAGAATGGTTAATGAGGTCATTAACTAGGATTATTTAATAATTAATTAATGTGATTTAATTTAATTATTAATTAGATTAATTAATTCAATGATAATCAGTTGTGAATTGTTTAAGTGTAAGTACATAATGAAAGTAATTAAGGAACTAACTACATATTGTAATTAATTGAGTCCAATGGGGTTAGTTGAATTAATTAATTAAGTTTAATCAATTTAAACACTAAATGATTTAATAATAATTACTTAATGTAATTAATGGATGGTAATTACTTAGTAAAGTAATTAATTGATAATTACTTGATAATGGAAGTAATTAAGAGTAATTATTAATTAAGGAGTAATTAATTAGTTATTGGAATTAATTAGGAATAATTAATTAAGGATTAATTATTAATTAAAGGTTAATTAATTATTGTAATCAATTAAGAATAATTAATTAAGAGGGTTTGTAGTTGATTAACATTAATTAACTATGATTAGTGACTAATCTGATTTGAATTAATTAGATGATTAGTTGTTATTGCTTAGGGATGTTTGGCTTCTATTGAATGATTGAACTGATTGATATTCCTGATTGAGATGTCCTGTTTTGATTTGAGTAATGTTTAATGTGATTTATTATCTGTGATATGTACGTGTGATCTGTGAATGTAAGATAAGCGTTACAATTGGTTTGTATCGCTTGTCAAATATAAGCGTTATAGTTTATATCGCTTATCAAATATATTGCTGTATTTGAATCTGTGCTGATTGATGTTGTGCACTATTGTGTAAAACCCCTGGATCACACTAATACACACACAAATATGGATTTCACGTGGAAATCGGTTAGGTCACAGATTTTTTTAAAAATAAGCTTTGAATTTGAATTTTTAAATTCAAATAGTTTTTGGAAATAAATTAATTTTAATATGGAAAACTTTGAAAGGGTGTTTTGGGAATGAAAGTTATTTTGAATAACTAATAGAGATTTGGAATTTGAATAATTTGATTTAAATTGAAATTCAATATCTGGAATTGAATTCTGTATTCGGTATTTATGATTTAAAAATGGTATACAAGCTTATTTTCGTTTAAACCATTTTAAAAATATTGTTTTGGGAATTTTAATTAACCAAAGGATTTTAACCTGTATGAATAAAATCGGGTTTTCCAAAATAAAACTGTTTGTTTTCAAATAATAAAAGCTTTCACATAAGGAATGAATTTCCAATTCATAAGAAATTTCAAGTTTGAATTGAAATAGTTTTCCAAGGTATAAATGAATCTTTGGAAATAACTTTGAAAGCTATGAAATGAGTCTTTAATTTAAAGACCCAATGAGTTAATCCAATTTGGAATTGAATTGTTTTGAAAAGCTATGAATGAATCTTTGTGACAGATTGATAAACTTTGTTTTAAAATTGAAAGGGATCTTAAAAGTAAATCTTTTGTTTAAAAGATTTAAATGTGGAAATTGTTTAAACCATTGAAGGTTGTTGAAATGATAAATCTTTTTGTTTAAAAGATTGGAAATGGTGTGATTTGTTTTAACCATTTGAATGAAAGGTTTTGGGTTTTAAGTTGTGACTTAACTGAGACCCCATATCCTTATGTATTGCGCTCACTATTCGGTTTAGTCGGGAAAGGACCTTTGTGTCATATAGCCCATTCCGAATATGTGATACGACGTTATGGATAGCATTCGAAGACCGGTGGTGAAGACCGGGTGTTTGCGAGAACGATGGGATGACCTATCGATTGTCTCTGCGCTGAGTAGCTACGGTATAGAGATTTCCTAAATGATGGGAAGTCTGATCGGGATTGTGAATACCCGGATTGCAAGGGCTTCTTCAGAAGTGCCTTCGGTTTTGTTCGAACCCGGAACAGACTTGTATGGATGTGTGTCTGACATTACACTTTGAGATGTAAAACCTGTATCTATAAAATACATTTCTGTTTGGTGACAGAGATTTATTCTCTTAGCTTAACACCCTTCTTTGAGACGTATGAGCTCAAAGGTTATGTAGTTGATGATTACTAGTGATACATTCCCAATTTGGTAATGTGGCAGACGAAGTGCTGCTGATCATTTATTGATCAAAGCAAGGCTTTGTGGAAAGCGTAGCTTTGTGGACGAGATTGCATCAGGACCTCACACCCTGGAAATGGTCGAAACAGGAAAGATGCAGCAAGGTTTAAGGGGTAGCGCCCCTAGGGTATGACCATTCCTTCTGGAAAAGGGTAGTATCATGGTATGGAGCCCAGATACTTACTCGTGCGGACACTGTATATTTATTACTGTGTGATGTTGTTGTTGGAGGGCCCTCGGATGAAAGGTCCCAAAGGACCGAGGGTGGCATATCTTAGGTTTTATTCCCCGGGAAGGGGGTAGCCGGCCTTGTGTTGGTAGAGAACGAAGGATAGTTCTCGAGACGTCCCTCTAGAGGCGTACCCATGTGGCAATGGGAAGTTCCTTGGCCTGACCATTTGTTGGGAAATCCAAAGAATCAATACGCGCCCTATACGGTTTTAGTTGTAGAACCTGCCATCTAATATGGTAGCTATAGTAGGCATACTATAATGGTACGTATGCTGGCTAAGATTAATATTATACTTTCGAAAGGGTTTCTACACTGTGCACTTATAATAATAATATCAAATGGTTTTCGCGTATCAAGCATTTTTGACTGTCATAAAGGGAAATCTCCTCCAAGTGTGCGTTTGCATTGTGTGTGTGGCGGGAGGCCCTATGGCAATTTCATTTTCAAAAAGCATTGCGGATTTCAATGTTTTAAGATTCTTTTGTTTGTTTTTAAAGATAAACTATTTTTGTTTGCTCATACCAGTCGCATGACTGACCCGGAGTTTATTGTTCCCTTCCTAAACACTGGGTGCCAACAATTTTCCACACGGGCAGTCTAGAGTTGGATTTTTCAGATAGTAGATAGTAGATATCGATTTGATACCCTTCAGCTTTCTCTTTGGAATTCTTTGGAGTCTTTGGATTCATGGACGAGACTTGCTCAGCTTGGTGAACGTGATGGTGGTTCAAGCTAGTGGGTTGGAGTTATAGCTTTGGAGCATTGGATTGGAGTTACCTCTTGGCTATTTGTTTTCCGCTGTAGCATTGTTACCTTGTATCTCTGATATTTGATTCGCATTGTATCATTGTTGCATCGAATATTATATATCAATGATATTCATTTCTTATCTTTCGCTGTATTGTTTTACTTAATTGTGTTATAAGCTCCGGCGACTCGGATTTGAACGGTCGAATCTGCGGCATTCGAGTACGATGTAAAGTATGGATGTCGATTTTTGAACGCGAAAAATCTGTATCATCACATGTGTACCCATTAGCAGCATATAATGCGAGAAGCCCCCATAAGTTTATTTTTAGTGAAATTGTAACGCTGTAATTTGAGGTTGCACCAACACAAAATGCTAAGTTGATCTCAGCACGACAAAAAGGTGGTCAAAGTTTGTAATTATTTTTGAAAGAATTCTATATGTATGAATGATTTTCTGGAAGTGGTTCAAATTGATAAATAAAATTCTATTTTTTTCTTCCTACGTTAAACCTTTAACAAAAACTAAGTGAGCACCTATAATGGATGTGTTCAATAAGCATGTTAAAGTCTAAAGCAAGATAGAGGTTAAATTTTCACTCCACATTGGAGATATGCTAATGCACTTGTTAATATTGTTTGTCAGATTGTTTTTCTTATTCTTTTTTAACTCCAACAAGTATATTAGTTAGTGAGACATGACCAATTTTCTAATTTATAATTTTTACTGTAAGTTATGTTATTATCTTATACCATTTTTTTATTTTAAATAATTACAATATGATACATCCTAACTAGTTAAATTTAGCTACTTCAATGTAAATAAAAAGTACTGCCTTAATTTAGCATATGAACACGCAATCTGTGCAGTTATTGCCTCGATATTATCCCACTATAACCTTTCTATATCCCATAGCGGATTTCTACCGCTATGATTTTTCCACATATCCCCAAATATAGTGTTAACGCTTAAAATTGAACGCTAACACCCCGGTGTATGTAGAGATTAAGTGAAAGCACCACCCGTGAATACGGGAATTGGAAGCAAGTAGAAGAGTCATAGAAAGAAAGTAAGAAGACAACAGTTTTATAGTGGTTTGGCTTCAAGTTAAGCCTACGTCCACTTTAATCCTCTTTATTGCTGAATCAGTTACAACTTTATAACCATCTTCAATTACAACGCTACTAGGACAAATAACTAGAACTCCAATGTAGAAGAACTCCTTGAATCCATGTCGAATGTGTTAGATTTCTTCTTGAAGTTCGTTGAGATGTCTTTCGTGTTTGAAGTGTCGAGTGAGTCGAGAAATCAGCAAAGTATCGGCGTTCCAGAAGTGAGCCAAAAAATCCCCTTCCTGTTGGAGTAAGTGGGGTATTTATAGGAGAGTTCGCAGTTAGGTCGTAGGTCGTAGACGACTTAGGAATAGGTCGTAGGTCGTGAGCGACTTAGTAGACACAGTTTACGGCCTAACAGGAGCGCCCTTGATCACCTGAACAAGTCATAAGTCATGGACGACCTAGGGAAGGAATAACATAAGGAGGACAAGTTACCTCGGTTTTGTAGAGTCGCTATGTCGTTAAGTCCTTAGGTCGCTAGGTCGTTAGATACTTTAGGTCGTTAACTCGTTAGCTCATTAGGTCGTTAGGCTCTTTAATCCGTTAGTTCGGTAAATCCACTTAGCTACCAGGTCGCTTCACACTTTAGGTCACTGCACCCCATAGATAGTTAGGTCGCTGCATCCCATAGATAGTTAGGTCGCTGCATCCCACAGGTTGTTAGGTCGCTTCTCTCCATAGGTCGTTAGGTCTCTTTTAAAAGAGGAGTTAACACTTTGCCCCACGAAGTACAAACCTAGATCGTAGGTCGTGTGCTTCGATCTAATCCCGTTGGGTCATGAGCGACCCAAGAGTTAACTTAAACCGTAGGCCCATTTGCTTTTGCCTTATATAACTGCTAGCTCGTTTCTTCCTCTTTACTTATTCTTTTGTCCGAAACCACCATTGGCGAATTTCTGAGCTTTCAAAGACAAATTCCAAACAACCGGCCGCCGATCATCTTTCCATCACATTACGTGAGTGAATCTGGTCGTTGTTCAACTATATCCATCGTCGAATTGCTAACCTTCCATTTTTTGTTTCCAGTTCACTTTTTGTGTCGTGCTTCACTGCGAACCATGTTTTGATCGACTCGCGGCTGCCATCGATCATGTTGTCGTTGTAATTAGCGATAAAATGGCAGTGCATTGGGTTTGTGGCGATTCTGAGGTGATTCGACGATATGGGGAGATGAGTATTTTTGTTTGTGGAGAAGCTAGCGGGTTATCGGGTTAGGGGATTCTAGGTCGAACCGTTGCGCTCCTGGTGATTGTGAGGTGACGGACGTGTGGCAGCACTTGAGTGGAGGACGGGCCTTAGGGTCTTTGGCTTGAATGTGAATCATACGACCTAACTTGCTTACGACCTAACATTCTTGCGACTTAACTTGCTTGTGACCTATCACGCTCGCGACCTAACTTAGTGGAACAATACAAAGTTTAAAGCAGAACGACCTAAGAGACCAACGTCCTAACTTTTTGCGGCATAGGTTTTAGGTCGCAGCCGAGCTAGCACTTGGACGAATTTGCTTTATTTTGACCTGAAACCTCATGCCATGAATTCTTTAACTTGGACAATGCGACTTAAGATAATTCGACTTATGCTAGGTCGCTGGACTTGATTGATGAACCTTGACCTTATGATAAGTTGCTTGAATTTGTTTACTTGCAAAAATATGACGGCATTCAACTTGAACCCTCAACCTGAACTGTCAAGATAACTTACGCAAACTTGTTCCATTTCCTTACAGATTATATTAACCTTAATGCTAATAACCTGTTAAACACAACATTTGCAGAAAACTCGGGCGAATATACTACCATTGATTGCCCATATCGAATGGCAGATTAGTCGATAAAGAATAATCAACTTAAATAATTATATGAAATGCTGTGAATCGACAAATTCAAGTAAAGTATTAAAGCAAAGCCATATTAATCAATTAAGGCCGATTTGTTTGCATCAACTCTGCGTTTGTATTTGGACTTAAAACAACAAACCCTGAGACTCTAAAATTGGCAAATCCATATTAGTTTAATTTTAGTTATATTTGCTTGTTGTTTTGTTAGTTTTACACAACACTTCACACATTTAGGAAACGTGCACCTTCATATTTGAATATCCAGTTCCTTATGTAGAATGTCTTCTCAAGAAGAGATAATAGAGCAAGCTGTAGGGGCCTTCCCGATAGCCAATCCATTGGATAATCCTCCGGAAAGAACTCTAACTACCCTAAGTCAGCGGGCATGCAACCAATTACGCATTCAATTTGGTATTGCTAAAGCGGATGCTATACTTCCTGGGCCAAATGATACTGCTGACAGGCCACCTCTCAGTTTTTTCACTGTTAATCGCCAGATGTGCCTGTGTGGTGACATTCCTCCCTTCAATGAATTTCTTCAACAACTCCTTCTCCGACTAACCATCTCTTCCTTTCAACTGCATCCCAATGGCTGAGCCATCCTGATGGGATTGTGCGTTCTATTCAGGAGGACACTTAACCGTCTTCCGAGCTTCGAAGAAATTTTCTACTCATGCACATTCGCAAAGAATAAAGACCACCCCTCCATCATACTCGTGAGAAGTGCCAGAAACCGTAAACTTATCACCGATCTTTCCGAAAAAGCTCACGGTTTTTTGAATCAATTCTTCTTCGTTCGCTGCCCCCTAGGGTTTTATGCCATCTGGAGAATTGGAAGTAAGATTGCACATCCCCGTTCTTTCCGTTTCTGTGTTTTTCGAGATCCGAATTGCTAAGTGCTAATTTCATTCTTTTCTTTTACAGCACTTCCTCCTCCCTCTAGAAATCCCAGCCACAAGCCGACTTTTGAAAGATTAAGTGTCGTGGCGATTGAGGAAAGAAGTATTAAATTTCAGCTGAAAGGTGAATTTTTTCACCAATACGAACTTCTGCACCCTTCCCGATCTACTCAGCCTCATGAAGTCCCTGATTCTCCAGTAGAGACATCGGATGCCCCAGTTTCCGTAAGAGAACTTACACTGAAAGAACCTACCGTTGAGGCTTCATTGGTAAAGTGTCCTACCTCAATTGATGTTGTGGGGCCATCCGGAAAACTTGTACTTGCCTCGGTCATCGAACAAGAGGAACCTCCCCAACTATCCGAGAAATCTGGTGACAAAGGAATTGAGAGAACAAGTCCCACCAGGCACAGCGGTGATGATACTTTTGAGGGGTTGAGCGACCTGATGATTACTTCACAGGAGCTTTTTAAACATGATCCTATCATTGCTAAGTTACTTCTCCAGCAGTTGAAGCGACGTCCGTCCTGCAACAAACTCCATCAGCCCAAGAGTTGACACTAGCTGTAAAATCCATCATCTCCCCAACCAAGGAGTGGTTCGTAGTTTGACGCGCGTAGTTTACACGTTACACACACTTAGGACTTTTCAGCACTTATATGCATTCAACTTACTTGCTTTGAAGATTTTTGAATTTATCTCTTCTTTATTTTCAGATTCTCCAATGGGACGAAATGGCTCTTACTATGATGATTTCCAGCGTTATGGGAGACGATGCTCTTATGACCCCAAGAGGTATCTTCCTGCTTCCTGGGAAACCGACGAAGAAAGAGCTGCGAGGAAATCTCGTGAGAAGCGTGCCTACGAAGAACGCTATGGTAGAAGGGACGAACGGCATGATTCTTCTCAGAGAGAGGATGATTCCCACAAGCGAAAATCCCGTGATGATAAAGGGAAAAGTCATGTTGTTGAGGATCCAAGCAAACGGGCCAAACTTGGTGAGAAACCGACATCTGAAGTTTCTGAAAGGCCCGCTGCTCCCGTCTCTTTGGAAATTCCTTCCGGCTCTCCTGCCCTTCAAAGAGTCGATATTCAAACAATTATAAGTAGGCCCCCGTATCAAGTTGGTCAGTGTCCGAGTACTCTTCAAAGTCGGTTTCCACACTGGTGATTAAAGGGAGTGCGTTTCGACCTTGACTTGGTCCCAATCGACCAGCAAGCCATGTTGAGAAATCTTGATGCCGTCAAACTCGATATCGAGAGAATGTCTGGCTGGCAGAAACTTGTTGACGAGCTTCAAAGAGTGAATCGCACAAACCTCGAAGCCATGCTGACTATGGAAAATGACAAACCCGAGTGGCAGAAAACACTCGATCAGCATGATGCGGAGATGAAGAGTATTGTCGCTTATAATGAGAAGCTTGAAGCGAAAGTTGAAAAACTTAAAGAAGAACTCGTCACTTCTTCCACTTCCTATTCTCAAAGAGAAGAAGTGCTTCAAAAATAGGTGAGAGATGCTCACGCTGCACAGAGAGATGCTGAAGCTAAATTTGAAGCACAGCAGTAAGTTGTGGAAAGCTACCGAGCTGACGCTGCTCAGCTGCGAGAATAAACCAACTCCTAGAACTTGGAAATTGAACTGCTAAAAACTCGACTTTCTAAAGCTGAAAAGGAGCGTGATGAAGGGACTGCCGGAAAAGTAGCAGCCGAAGAATCTCATATGGCAACTAAATCCGATGTCAGCTCCACTTTATTCGAGTTTTACATCCATAGTGTTCTAGAGCGCGGTAGCCTTAAATTTTTGGGATCGGAGTATGAAATCACTTTGGCCAAAGTGTGGGAAGTCGCACTTGATATGCTTGAAGGAGCTGGATATGTCGAAGTAGATTTAATGGCACACTATCTCGATGATGATGCATGTGCCGCTCTTTCCAGGGGAAAGGAGAAACTCGCCAAAGAGAGAGCCGAAATGGCAGAAGGAGAACATTTAGGGAAGGCAACTTCAACCGACCCAGTTCAACCTTCGGTTTCGGCCGACATCGATATTGTTGGCTCCAGTTTCCATTCTCCACCTCCTGCTCAAGCTCCTATTGAAAGTGCAACCGCCCGCACCGGAGATGAGGCTCAAGAAAGCACTGAGGCGCAAGACTTTGAAGTTGACATAGTAAAGCCTACCTCTCCAGGTAACCTCAATGTTGATCTTACTCAAGTTGACTGCTTGTTTACTTCACATGAGCTTGATGAACTTTTTGATTATTACTTAAATCTTGATGCACCACTTTCTCCTCTTTTTATAAGAGATGCTGACTTTAACTTCTCTTCTCCTATAGTGAAAGCGCCAAGTGTTGTTTAGCCTTCCCTCTTCCAGTTGTTCCCTCTCCGCCTCTTCGGATTACTCCCCCTTCCGTTTCTCAACCGGGGTCACAAGAGGAGCAGATAGAAGCTCTTCAAGGCTTGGATGATCTGGTCGCTTCACAAGAACAGAAGGCCGAGGAACCTAAAGAAGGCGAAAGAACCCTGGAGAAAACTATTTCTGATGACATAAAGTTGTCTGCACTTTTCACTCTGGGCAGTGATTCTTCTTCAAGGAAGAAGGGGAAGCGTGTAGTCTCAAAGAAAAGGAGAGAAGCTTTTGCCGGCGAACAAAAAGCAGAAGAAAGTCCAATTGCACCCCTTCCTCTTTCTTCCCCTACTCTCACAAGCCGGCCCAAAAAGTTAATCATCCGGCCAGGCGAAGGCTCGAAAGGTGTCAGGAAGAAGAAGTGATGGGTTTGGGACTTATGCTTTTCGTCTCGCTTTTTTGCTTTTTTGCTTGTATATATAAAGACTTGTGTTGACCGGAGATTGTGCGGGTACCGGTCCCTGCCTTCTTTTGTTTTGAAACCTACACATGTATAAAACTTCTATAGTATGGAATAAAATGATTCTTTTACTTGTACAAACTTCTGTCTGTATTTGAGAATGCATTTATTCTTCTTTTTCATACAAGTTTCTTTATTTTCTCTGTGTGATGTTGCAGTAAACCTATGGTATGTTGCTTGAGCATTGTTTTTATTTTTGTAACTATATTATATTGCCCCCATACCATGGTTTATTGCAAACTCTTTCACATTGGCAAAATTTTGGAGAACAACTCTTCTATTTCGAGAAGACTTGTACCCTTTCTTTAGAGAACAACTTTTCCATTTGAAGTAGGTTTGCATCTGTACTTTATAGAATAATTTTCCATTTTATGGAAATATTTTTTTGATTTAGTAGAATGCGCCTCGTATTGGAGAAGTTTCTCTTACTTTCTTTCTCTCTTTTTTTTATGGAGAAGTTTTTACACTTCACTTTCGGAGACAGCCACTTTTATTTTTGGCAAGTGAATTTTCCTACACGGTAAAGTGGGCCTCTGAAAAAGGGCTTCGACCTGTTTGTGCCTCCAAAGAGGGCTTTGGTTTCATTGTGCCTCTAGGAAGAGGGCTTTTTTGTGTGTGCCTCTGGGGAGAGGGCTTTTTTGTGTGTGCCTCTGGGGAGAGGGCTTTTGTTTTTTTCCCTGTACGCGTGGAAGCGGGCCTCCGAAGAGGGCTTTTTGTTTCTGCCTCTAGGGAGAGGCTTTTGTTTTTTCCTTGTTCGTTGCGAAGTGGGCCTCCGAAGAGGGCTTTTGTTTTTTCCTTGATCGCTGGGAAGCGGGCCTCCGAAGAGGGCTTTTCACATTTCGAATCGTGTGAAGTTTTATTTCAGATCGCGGTGAAATGTGTGCCTCCGAAGAGGTCTTTTAGCATTTCAAATCTGGTGAAATGGGCCTCCGAAGAGGGCTTTTCACATTCCAACACTTGCGAAGTTTTATTTCAGATCTCGGTGGAATGGGTGCCTCCGAAGAGGTCTTTTCACCTTTCAACTCATGTGAAGTTCTATTTCAAATCACGGTGAAATGTGTGCCTCCGAGTAGGGCTTTTGCCTGGAATTCTTTCTCATGGTTGGATGGATTCACGGGGCGGACACTAGTTACTTGGATTGTTTGTTTGCACAAACGTTCTCAGCTAGTTAACGAGTGTCCTGCGCCACCGGTCATTCCACCAATCTTTTTTGTTGAGAAAGAGAAATTTCTTTTTCTGGCAAGTCCCATTAGAGGTCTTTATCCTCCGAAGAGTTGTGCCTCCGAAGAGGTCTTTTGCTGTTTGTTGCCTGCTTGCCCATGTCTTTTCGCCATTTTCTCATATCAGCGGTTCCCTGTTATCATTTTCAAGCATACATTCCTTTCTTTTGCAGGTAGCTTATTTTATCCAAAGAAGTGTACTTAATTGTTAGATGAGTTTGCAGGGGCAGACACAGGCTAATTAATCGGATGTTCGTGTGCACAAACGATCACAATTAGTTAGGAATGGTCCACCTCTGGTGGAACCACTAACTATTTGCTTGAAGCACTTCTTATATAAGATTTGAGTCTGGAATTTTTGTGGCTGAACATTCATTTGTTGAGTGATGTCAGGGATCGCTTGGTCTTATGATGGTAAGCTTTGTTTTAATGGCCTGCAATATTAAATCGACATTTTAGCAATACAATTGAAGTAATTTATATATCGAAATAAAACAGGCAGTTTATAGTAGTAGAGAACACAAGACTTATAGTGGTTCGGGCAAGAACTGGGTCTACATCCACTTTATAGTTCTTATTATTCACTTGCACTGTCTTTACAATGGCTTTCAATACAAGAATCATACATTCATAATTCTTTTACAGTATTTCAGTAAAGCTTTTAAGTAAAATATGGGCACAAGTGATTGCTTTTCCAAGCTCTTGGAATTGGATCTCCTTCGACGGTTGTCAGTTTGAAAGTTCCATCAAGAAGTTTTTTTCCTATGACATATGGCCCTTCCCAGTTTGGCGCAAACACTTCTGTTTCTGTCATGACCCTCTTCAAGATTAGATCTCCAATCTCAAAGCTGCGTTGGCGAACTTTGGAATTGAAGTGCCTGGCAATTCTTTGCTGATGGGCTGCAATTCTGAGCTAAGCCTCTTCCCTTTTTTCATCAAGGAAGTCAAGTGCTTCAAGTTGCAGTTCTTCGTTTTCATCTTGGTTGAAATGAATTCTTCTATGTGAAGGGACTTCTATTTCCACCGGAATCATTGCTTCTGATCCATATGCCAATGAAAATGAGTGTGCCCAGTCGTAGTTTTATGTGTAGTTCTATATGCCCATAGTGCCAGTGGTAGCTCATCGAACCAACCACCTTTTGCTTTTTCCAGCTATTTTTTGATGGTTGATTTGATAATTTTGTTTACTGCTTCCACTTGCCCGTTTGCTTGCGGATGAGCCACTGCCGAGAAGCTTTTCTGGATCTTGAATCGCTTGCAAAAATCTTGGAACTCTTCACTTTCGAATTGGGTTCCATTATCTGTGATTATCTTTTGAGGCACACCATACCTGCAAATGATATTCTTAGTTACAAGGTTTATCATCTTTTTAGAGGTAATAGTGGCTAATGGTTCAGATTTAGCCCATTTAGTAAAATAATCAATAGCAATAATAGCATATCTGATTCCGGATTTGGCGGTTGGCAAAGGCCCGATGAGATCTATTCCCCAAATAGCAAATGGCCACGGACTGACCATCTGTGTTATCTTGATGGAAGGTGCTCTTGAGATTTTTGCAAATCTCTGGCATCGGTCACATTTTCGGGAATAGCTTGCAGCATCACGATTAATATCTGGCCAAAAATACCCATAACGGAGAATTTTCTTTGCTAGAGTTTGACCACCTGAATGGTCTTCACACTCTCCTCCGTGTACTTTAGCTAGAATTGTCTTAGCTTCTTCCTTGGTCACACATCGGAGTGATGGCATTGAGAATCCCCGCCTACACAATTGGCCATCTTGAATTATATATCAGGAGGTTTTTCTTAGCAACTTCTGTCGTTCTTTTGAATTTTCCGGTAGAGAACCTTTGAGCAGATATTCCACTATCGGAGTCATCCATGATTCTTGCTCTTGAGATATAGTCATGATCCAGTCAATATCCATCTCATCAGTGCTTGGAGCTAACATGACTTCCACAGGAACTAATCTCAATAATTGAGCTTCACCAGTGCTTGCGTACTTTGCGAGAGAATCTGCCTTCATGTTCTCTTCCCGGGGTATATGATTTATCATATAATGGTCAAGATCATCAAGAAGTTCCAAGGCTCTAGACAAGTAAGCGGGCAGATTTCCTCCTTTAGTTTGAAACTCTTTCTTGACTTGACATACAATAAGCTGAGAATCACTGAAGATCTGCAACACTTTAACATTCAGTTCTTTAGCAATTTTCAAGCCAGCAATAAGAGCTTCATATTCTGCTTCACTGTTTGTCGAAGGGAATTCCAATCTCAATGCATAGCACAATGATCGCCCTTCAGGGGTTTCAAGCACAACCCCAGCTCCGGAACAGTAATCGTTTCTTGCACCATCAACATATAATTTCCATCGAATTGGGGTATTATCAGTCACTTCTTCCTCACTATCACCTTTATCTGTACATTCTGCGATGAAATCTGCTAAAGCTTCTCCATTAATTGCTCTCCGGGGATGATAAGTGATGTCGTATTGGCTGAGTTCAATATTCCACTTCAAAAGGCGACCCGAAGTCTTGGGGCGAAACGGGACTTGCTTCAGAGGTTGATCAGTGGGGACTTTGATAGGATGAGCTTGGAAATATGGCCTCAATTTTCTTGATGCGATCAGTAGACAATAGGCGAGATTTTCCAATTTTGAATAATTCATCTCTGCCCCAGTGAATTTTTTGCTAATATAATAGACCGGGCGCTGAATTTTTGCGTCTTCCCGTACCAACGCTGCACTAAGAGCATGAGATGAGATTGCCAAATATACGAAAAGATCTTCACCATCGTCGGGCTTAGAGAGTATTGGAGGCGTTTCCCTATGACGAATCAACTCATTGAAAGCTTTCTGGCATTCAGGAGTCCAGTCAAAAATTTTCCTTCCTTTCTCCAGAGCATCAAAGAATGGAATGCATTTATCAGTAGCTTTGGAAATGAACCGACTCAAGGCAGTGACTTTCCCATTAAGACTTTGCAATTCCTTCTTCGTTCTAGGAGCTTTGACTTCTTTTAAGGCAGCAATCTGAGTAGGATTAGCTTCAATGTCCCTAGCACTCACAATGAAACACAAAAACTTCCCGGAATCCACCCGAAATGAACATTTCTAAGGATTAAGTTTCATTTCGTACTTTCGGAGGACTGCAAACATTTCTGCTAAGTGATCCATATGGTCTGCTGCCTTTTTTGATTTTACCAGCATATCGTCAACATACACTTCCATAGTTTTTCCAATTTGTGGCTTGAACATAGCATTGACGAGTCTTTGGTAAGTTGCCCCTGCATTCTTAAGTCCAAAGGGCATGACCCTATAGCAGTAGAGACCAACATCGGTGATGAAGCTCGTGTCCTCCTGATCCGACTCATGCATCATGATTTGGTTGTATCCGGAGTAAGCATCCATAAAAGATAACAATTCATGCCCCGCTGTTTCATCCACCAACTGATCTATCCTGGGTAACGGGAAGCAGTCTTTGGGGCAGGCTTTGTTTAAATCTGAGAAGTCGATGCATACTCTCCACTTCCCATTATCTTTCTTAACCAGTACTGGATTTGAAACCCAATTCGGATAAGTAGACTCCCTGATGAATTCTCCATGAGCCGGTCTACCTCTTCTTTCAACGCTGCTGACCTTTCAGGACCCTGGGTTCTTCCTTTCTGCTTTACCGGTGTAAACTTCGAATCAATATTCAGATTATGTACTGCAATTTCTAGGGATATTCCACACATATCAACATGAGTCCAAGCGAATACGTCCAGATTTTCTTTCAAGAATGATATCAAGGAATTTTGAACCGTCACACTAAGTTGCGAACCCACATTCACCACTTTGTTCGGATCTTTCGAGTCAACAGGTACTAGTACCGTTACTTCCACTGGCACCACTGTATTCTCCCCTGCACCAGCTTTTGTAAGATACATTTCTCTTCGTGCCCCGCTATGCTCGCCAGTGCAGGGTCCACCCTGTAATTGCTACAATGTAGGTTCTTTGATGCAGACCGGGGCTGCCGCATCTTTTCCCATCTCTCTTTTCCTTGCTTCACGCAACTCTATTAGAAAACATTCTCGCCCAGCATTCTGATCCCCTTTAATAACTCCAACTCCATTATCCGTGGGGAATTTCATAGTGAGGCACCACGGGGGGAGAATTGCCTTAAAAGCCGCAAGAGTTGGTCGGCCTAGGAAGGCGTTGTAGGCAGAAGATTCATCAGCAATTACAAAAGTCTGTTTTCGAACAATCTTTTTCTGCCCCTCTCCAAGCTCGACGAACAAGTCAATGGTTCCAATAGGCTGCTTCGGTTTTCCAGTAAACCCAACAATTTTCTGAGATGAACCTTGAACATCAGCCATCGGATTTTTCATTTGATCGAATGTCTTTTTGAAGAGAATATTGCAAGAAGCACCGCAATCTACAAGCACTCTTCTCACAGTAGCCGGCCCAATGCCTGCAGAGATGACCAGGGGATCCATGGTTGGAACTTCAATACCCATAGATTCCCTGGCTCTAAACACAATATCATCATTAAAAGTTTTCTGCTGCTTCAATGGTGCAACATCTTCTAGCACAAAAACACTCTCTTCTACTAGTGCATATTTCAAGGCACGGGCATATCTTTCCATCTCTCCCCAGCTTCTGCCTGCTGGGTGAGGACCTCCCGTAATCACATTAATAACGGGCCTTTCTGATTCATGCGCAGTAGTCCTCTCACCCGAGCCAGACGGATGAGTAGGAAGTTGCCGACCCTTAGTAGATGAAGTTGGGTCATTCTTATTCCTCTTCACAAATTGCTGCAACTTGTTCTCTCTCAGCAATTCTTCAATCAAGCTTTTCAGATTGCGACATTCGTTGGTATCATGACCGGGTTGATTATGAAACCGACAAAATCTCCCACTTTGAAGAGCCTTTTTCCCAACTCTCATCTCAAGTGGTTTAGGATATTCCACCGCATCTTTGGTAGCAAAAAAGATATTCTCCGGGGTGTCGGTTAAAGGAGTGAAATCTGAAGGTTTTGAGAAGCGGGGTTTCTTCATATCTTTCTGTTTCTTCCCACCATTATTCTCCCTTTTCTGACTTTCGGATTCCTTTTTGGTAGGAGCAGCAGTATTATCCTTAACCTCTGTCAATGCCACTTTAGCCGGTGCTTGAAGGATTTCCAAGCGCATGAATTCATCAGCTTTCTTATAGAATTTCTCAAGCGAATTCGGTTCTTTCATCTTCAGCCACTTCCCAAATTCACTTGACTTATCGATTGCCCTCATCAAATATGTCAAGACCATTCGTGGCTCTGCATTATCGACTTCAGCCAAAGCTATGTTGAAGCGGTTCAAGAAAGATCTAATAGATTCCCCAGGGTTCTGTTCTAGGCTTGACAGTGACATAATATCCTTTGCCTTTGAAGCATACAACCTGACTTGCTCTTTAAACTTCCGAGTCAAATCGGCGAATTGGTCTATGGATCGGACCGGAAGCTTTATGAACCAGAGTAGGGCCACTCCTTCCAAATATACCGAAAAGTACCGGCATTTGATCTCATCAGATGCCCTAGCACCAATCATGTGCCAATCATGCTTATACAGGAATTGATTAGGTTCACTTGTTCCCTTATAAGCAGGAATGGCAGGAGGAACAAACTTTCTGGGAAATTCAGCTTTCAAATTTTTTTCAGTGAACAGAGTCTTGCTCGGAGCGAATCCCCATTCCTTTTCTTCTTCATCCCTCTGCATGCTTTCTTTCATGATTTGTAGCACCATGCCCGAAAGATATTCCTCATCATTTAAAGGATCTGCAGGACAGACTTCGGCCATTTTCTCGGAAGTTTGTCTAGACAAACGTTCGCGGAGAGTTGGCCATGTTCTCGATCCTCCGGCTTGAGGAGGTGTTTCTTTGGCAGGGCTAGCTATTCTTTGAGGAAGATTCCTCTCTTCAGGATTATGAACATCATTTGCAAGATTCTCTTCATTATTCACCGGTTGACGGTTAGCTCCGAGCAAAGCATTTAACCTATCAAGCATTAAAGCATTATGAGTTTCCATCTGCTGGTATAACCCAGATACTGCAGCGTCTAACTCCGCTCGTTTAATTCCAACACTTGGTGCTACTTGACGTGATGAAGGAGAGGTGGCAGTATTCTCATGTACATCATTGAGTCTGGCAGATCTGCGCTTTCTTCTAGGAGCCATTATCTCTGATAGACTTTTGGTTTTGAGAGAGGTTTTTTCAACAAACTTTTGCAAAGAAATGACGAAAGTAGCCTGAGTTGGGTTCTCAGTGAAAGCACCAAAAATTTTAACGCTTAAAATTGAACACTAACAGCCCGGTGTATGTAGAGATTAAGTGAAAGCACCACCCGTGAATACGGGAATTAGAAGCAAGTAGAAAAGTCACAGAAAAATAGTAAGAAGACAATATTTTTATAGTGGTTCGGCTTCAAGTTAAGCCTACGTCAACTTTAATCCTCTTTATTGCTGAATCAGTTACAACTTTACAACCATCTTCAATTACAACGCTACTAGGACAAATAACTAGAACTCCAATGTAGAAGAACTCCTTGAATCCATGTCGAATGTGTTAGATTTCTTCTTGAAGTTCGTTGAGATGTCTTTCATGTTTCAAGTGTCGAGTGAGTCGAGAAATCAACAGAGTATCGACGTTCCAGAAGTGAGCCAAAACATCCCCTTCCTGTTGGAGTAAGCGGGGTATTTATGGGAGAGTTCGGAGTTAGGTCGTAGGTCGTAGATGACTTAGGAATAGGTCGTAGGTCGTGAGCGACTTAGTAGACACGGTTTACGGCCTAACAGGAGCGCCCTTGATCACCTGAACAAGTCATACGTCGTGGGCGACCTAGGGAAGGAAAAACATAAGGAAGACAAGTTACCTCGGTTTTGTAGAGCTCGCTATGTCGTTAAGTCCTTAGGTCGCTGGGTCATTAGATACTTTATGTCGTTAACCCGTTAGCTCATTGGGTCGTTAGGCTCTTTAATCCGTTAGGTTGGTAAATCCACTTAGCTACCAGGTCGTTTCACACTTTAGGTCGCTGCACCCCATAGATAGTTAGGTCGCTGCATCCCACAGATAGTTAGGTCGCTGCACCCACAGGTCATTAGGTCGCTTCTCCCCATAGGTCGTTAGGTCTCTTTTAAAAGAGGAGTTAACATATAGCCTTTTTGCTTTATGCTCCGCTATTTCCACTATATCCTGTTATTCCCACTATATTCTGCTATTTCACCTATATCTCCTTTAAAAGAAATGAATTGACCTATATCTCCTTTAAAAGAAATGAATTGAAAAATGACTTTTATACATTATAAAAATTAAGAAAATAATTTATTTAGTTAAATTTTTAATATATTTTTAGAAATTAAGATACTCTAATATTCTACTATATCCAATTATGTTATGTAATAGTTCTAGATTTATTTACAGTATTTTCTTACATATTTTTATTAAAATTATTTATATATTAATTAATTCAATTGAAAGTTAAATTTTCATTTAATTACCATTTGTATGTTTGTAAAAACATTAAGTATGAGTTCTATATGCTATTTTAGAATCATCCTCTATATCCCGCTATATCCTTTCTATATCCCCATTATAGCTTTTTGCACCTCCACCGCATTGAATCTGCCGAGTGCTTTAACTACACAGTGCGCAATTTACAAAAATCTTTAAATTTTATGGTTTAAATTCTGTTTCAAATCGAATCTCTCCAATCATGATATGGTTATCCATAATTTAATTTAGAACTCAACTAAACTTACAATTAAAAAAATTCATTCAAAAAAGCTGGGACATGAGACAAAAAAGTTGGTTATACAAAAATTAAATTTTTGTTGAATCTATAATTATGATATGTTTGTTGAATCTACAATTAAATTTTTATTATTTAAGAAAAAGCTGGGACATGAGACAAAAAAGTTGATTATAAATTGAGATAATTATGATATAAACTTACAATTAAATTTTTGTTGAATCTATAAATTTTTTGTTGTACAAAAGTTGGTTATACAAAAAAAATTCATTCAACAATACTTACAATTATGATATGTTTGTTGAATCTACAATTAAATTTTTATTATTTAAGAAAAAGCTGGGACATGAGACAAAAAAGTTGGTTATAAGTTGAGATATAGAATCCCAATCATAAAAAACTTTATGATTCGTGACTTGAATTTCATTTCAGAAACCTTATGAATGTGTGAGTTAATAGCTATTTTAAGATTTGTGTGTGCATCTGTGTGTGTGTATATATACATAAATTATATGGTAACATTTAGCTAGTCCATTATAGATGCTCTAATTTTGCTTCTGCTATGCACAATATTAAGGCTGTATTCGATGCGACATTAAAAGTCGTTCTTCAGGCACCGATGCAAAAGAAGAAGAAGAAAGACAAGGCACAAAAGAGCTGCTCCATTTTGTAAAATAGAAGAAATAGCTATGCAATGATCCTTCTTTAGGGGACTCATGTTTTATTATGTAAAGAAGAAATAGAAGAAAAAATTGGTGAGTCTATCTATCCCTAAGTTTGGCCTTTTAGAGCATGAGAATATCTTACTTAAATTGTTGTATGAATATCGTATATTTGGTTGATTCTCCTATAGACGTCTATTTGTATGCTTCATTCTTGTTAAACTTCTGTTGGCATAGATATTTTTACCATGACTTTGCTTGAAGATTTTCAAAATTGAATAGACTAAATGGGAAAACCAGGTGCATTTATATGGCCATAGTTTCAGTTTGTAAACTTACATGTTTTGTTCAGGTCGGCATCATTTCACATACTTTGGTGCACTGTAGTATAAAATTATTACTAATTTTTAAGTGGCTTTTTTTTCTTTTGTTATATTTTTTGAACTGGTATGTTACTCTATTGTACATGTACGGGATATTGTGTAGCGGAATACTGCAAAACTTACTTTCTAATTTTTTTAAATATAATCAAAAATTTGGCCAAATATTAACTATGATTTGCCCTTGATTTTATGGGTGACTTGAAATTTGGAATTTGCTTAATTTTTAAGTAACGTGGTTGGTGATAAGTATATACACATCACATTTTATCATTTCATTTAACCCAATTCCCTTTCTTCCTCTTATCCTCTTCTTCTTTTACTTTTACAGTAATGAAGACAAAACTTCATTCTCCCGCCTTCAAAATTCAACGTCTCTCAAACCAATGAAAATTAGCCAAAGTAACCCTAATCTATTATCTACAAACAGTCGCTCGATGTTTAATCGAGTGTGTTGGTGGGAATTCTTCGATTATAATGGACATCGAGAGATGATGAAGATTCCACGGTCGCGAGTGGCAAATGGAGGATATGGGTATGTTCGCATCATCGAATGGTCATTTTTAATGGCGATCGTAGAATTTTTAGTGTCCTAGGGTGGTCTTGGCAGCAAGATGTACATTTTTCGATCATCTATTTATTTTCGACGATCCAGTGGCCAAGAAGAGCTTTGGTTGATGATGAAAGTGATGTTCAGTTGACGGTAGAGTCATAGATGGTGGTCGTAGAAGCTATGGCGGTCGGAGTTGCCTGGAGGAGCTTAAACTAGGGTTTGGCGGTGGTTTATTTTTAGGTATGATTTTTTTTGTCATTGTGGACATTGACGCCGTCGAGTGTATCATGGCTTGGATGGGAGGTGTGTATGGGTGTGGCGAGTGGTATAGCGGCGGGGTGGGCATTAGATGATCGGAGCGGCAATGAAGGATCATTGATCGAGGCGACTTTATTTTCTGGACATCGACTTGATTTTGGGGTTAATGGGTCAGAATCTGATGCAAGCGACCGAAGCTAGAGGCGATGGGGTAGTCAAGTCGAGTTTGGAAAAGGGAGTTTGCGAGTGGCCTTGGCTCGATGAACGATGGTGCAAGTGGTGGTGTTAAGTGCATGGCATGCACCTTTTTGTGCATAGGAGTTGAAATCGATTGGGAAGACCAATTTGGGAAGGGACGGTAGAACTGTTAGATGCGGGTAGGTAGCTTTCTAATGGGCTTATTCCATTTAAAGTTTGATTGAGAATTTTATAAAGTGAAAATTCGAAAGGCATCCCTATCATACTTTCATATTGTAAAGCGGGTCCCTGTCAAAGTTTCATTATAAAGCGAGTCTCTGTTTTTTGAAAATGAAGAAAAATTATTGCTGAAATGTCAACAACTTTTATAAATAAGTGCTGATATTTCAGCAACATTCCCTGTCAAACTTTCATTGTAAAACGGGTCTCTGTTTTCTGGAAACGAAGAAAAATTATTGCTGAAATATCAGCAACTTTTATAAATAAGTGCTGATATTTCAGCAACTTTCATCCACTGTGTTTACAGTGTACATAAATGTTGTTGAAACGTCATCAACTTTTATCAATAAGTACTGATATTTCAGCAACTTTCATATGCTATGTTCGCAGTGTACAGAAAAGTTGCGGAAATGTCAGCAACTTTTATAAAAAGTTGCATCATGCTCTGCAATAATCGTGAATAAAAAATAAGGACCTAATTTATACAGAAATTTAGTGAAGGACTTTTCGTGAATTTTGAAACTTAATAAGGACCTGTGCCAAAAGTACCCTTTTATAAATTTATTTGTTTTAAAAATTAATATCTTAATCGTTTTAAATCCTATTAAAGTGTGGATTTTTGTGTTAGACTTGTATTAAAGAGTGCAACACTATGGTTTAACTTGTTGATACTTTTAATGAAGTATAAAATATTGATAAAATAATAGTGGCAAATATAATTACGATGAATTTAATAATAACATGGTTAAATTATGTACACTTTGTTTGTTATATCCATTTAGCAGAATAAAACCTCGTTCTGCTATAATTAAATTGAATATATTATTTTATGATATCTATTTAGCAGAATAAAACTCCATTCTGCTATACTTAAATTGAATGGATTATTTTGGACATCTACTGAGCATAATAAATCACCATTCTATGCTTGCAAAGTAAAATGATGATTTTTGAGTTTAATTAACATGTGGATTAAGTAATATTAGAAAGATTATGTTTTAAATATTAATTGTTAATTTTGAGTGCCAGAAGCTTTTTAGCCTAGCCGTCTTGGATGTGACATTAATATATGTTAAAAGTTGAACCTTTTTAGTAAAATATGTAATAATAGCATTGGTTAAGTGCAATGGTAGCTCTGGGCCTCATTATAGTATTTCGAAAAACTATTATTTACTGATTTTGATTTTAAAACGGTTTTGACTCGAAGGATGATTTTAAAAGCGACTGTGGAATTTTCTATGGCATTTATTTAGAAATGGTTTTGAACTTATCTATTTTACTCCAACCTTTTTGGAAATATTTTAAAAGTATTTCAGAAGTACTTATTTTATAGAAAAGTTAATATAATGATGAGTTTATTTTAAAGAAAAATAAATAAGTTTATCAGTTAGATTTCTTAGGTATTTGATAATTTCAGAATTGATAGAGAGATGATTTTGAGATGAACAGAAAAATTGTATTCTTTTAGAATTGTTCACATTGTTTACATTCTGATTGTATTTATAACGTTACAGAATTAAGTAAATAAGCTTATGTAGGCTTAGGCTTATTCTTCAACCCGTTACCGCTACAAATATCATAATGAAATACAATATTGGGTTATACCTTTCATTTTCATCTTTTATTTCCCCATTTCAAAACGTTATAGGTTTTGTCGATGCCCTGAATCTTCTTCCAGAGAGAAAATACACAGAAATTGTCTCAAATTAACCTTGATTCCATGAGATCTGATGTTTATCCATATTATTGACTTCAAATATGAGAATGATTTGATGAGATTACTTGTCATTGTTCTTTTACGAAGAAAGAATTTATGAATTTCGACTAAAATCTGACATAAGATGAAGAGATCTGAACTATTTCATTCATTTAGGCTTAAGTTTGGTTCAACTCGAGAGATTTGTTTACTATTACAATTCCTCGATCTTTAGATCGTTTCTAAATCTTACGAAATTTATTGCCCACAAGCGTTTTATGAGGATATTTGAATGTTGGTAAGTGGCAGGTATGTGATTGATGCCAAGAGTTCCTTTCCATAACTATTCACGAACAAAGCATAAATCGATTTCAATGTGCTTGGTCATTGAATGAAGTATAGGATTAGTGGTTAGGGACACTGTACTTAAATTATCACATCATAACACTGGTTTGATGTTTGATTCAATTTGAAGTTCCTTAAGTAATGATTGTAGGCACATGATTTCGGTTATGGCACTTGCCACGCTTTTATACCTAGCCTCTGTATTTTTTTTGGATACAATAGATTGTTTCTTTAAGCTCCATGAAATTGGATCCTCATAGATGTAAATGTAGTAAATACAGTACCTAGCGATTGATTTACGATCATCTAGGTCTGCTGCCCAGTCTGCATCAGCGAAGCTATTAGGATCGAGAGTTTTCCATCTTTTAGAGTTAGCCCAAAGTTTAGTGTTCCCTTTAAATATCTTAAAATTCTTTTAACGACCTTCCAATGTTCGTCAAGTGGCTGATGCATTAATTGACTCACATTATTTACGCTATGTGAAATTTCTGGCCTTGTGATAGTTGCATGTTGTAAGGCTCCCACAATGCTTCTGTATTGTTGTCATTGCTGATTGGTTTAACTCTGTTTTTAGGTAGCTTTAGATTGGTTGTCATTGGAGTAGGAAATGGTTTGGCTAGATTCATTTTTTCTCTAATCAATATTTCTTCTGACTTAGTTGTGTATTACTTAATCTGATAATCTCTTTACTTCAATGCTGAAGAAATAACTTAGGTCTCCTAGATCTTTGATTGAGAACTGCTTACCAAAATATTGTATGACACTGTTGATTTCCTTATTGTTGTTTCCAATGATTATGAAATCATCCACATATACAAGAATATATGTTACCCTATCCTTGCCTTGCTTTGTAAATAATGAGCTGCCTAATTTTGTTGGTTGATACTGCAGTCTTATGAGTGTTTCTTATAGTTTATCAAACATACCCTTGGAGCCTATTTTAACCCGTAGATAGCCTTGTTTAATTTGCATTCACTATTGTGTGATTGCTCGTATCCCTGTGGTTGTTCCATATAAACTTCTCGTTGAATTTCTCCATTAAGGAAGGCATCGTTTACATCCAATTGCCTAATGTTCCATTTCATATGTATAGTAATAATAAGTATAACCCTGATAGATGCTGACTTTATCACTGGGGAGAAGGTTTCATTGAAATCCAAACTATATTGCTGTGTGTAACTTTTGGCAGCAAGTTTAGCCTTGTATTTTGATATGGTGTCATCAAGACTTCTTTTTAATTTGTAAGTCCATTTACATCCAATTGTATTTTTATTCTTGGGTAGAGGTACAAGTTCCTATGTCTTGTTTTTGATGAGGGCATTATATTACTCATCCATTGCCGCTTTCCATTTATTATGAAGTATGGCTTGCTCAAAATTTTCTGGTTCACTATAGTTTAGAGTAGTATAAATTTTTGGCTTGAATATTCCATTCTTTGGTCTTGTTGTCATGTGATGCCCAGTTAGCGTTCGCCTAGCTTTCCTATGAGAAGTAGTATTAGTTCCTTGTTCATTATGTGTACTATTTACTTGATTGTCACTTTGTCTATGTAGACTGCTTTGCCTTATGTTTTAATTGTTCCGAGGAGTGTAAGTGATGTGCTTAGATATATTAGTCAGCTCATGATCCTGTTTACCATCAGACAAAGTAAATTGTGGGTCTGATATGTCTTGAGTTACATTTTCGCTCCTTGGTTATATATCATTTGAGTAGAGTAGTATATTTGGTATTGAGATTGTTGGATTGTACACTTTCTGGGTTAGTCTTTTCTGGTTACCGGCAAAACCAAATATTCTCTCATTAAAAACCATATCTTGAAATAAATATCTTACCTTTAGTGTCAAGGTATTTTTAGCCTTTTTGCTTGGATGCATATTCCAGGAATGTGCATGGAGAGGATCTAAAATTAAGTTTGTGTGCACTAAGTGGCCTCAACTAGGGAAAACAAAGACATACAAAGACTTTTAGGCTTTGATAATCTGGTTTTATATTAAACATAATCTCAATTGGACTTTTGTGTCTCAGAACTTTTGTCGGTCACTAATTAACAAGATATATTGTTGTGCTGAAAGCGTTAGGCCATAATTTTAGTAGTAAAGAAGCTTTGGCTGATAGAGTGTGTGACGACTCGGAATTTTGGATGTTTGAAATCGGAATATTTAATTGATTTTAAATATTTAAAAGTTAATTTTTAACTTGAATTCAAATATTATTATTATGTAGTAATTCAGTTATTTGATTTAATAAACTGAAATTGGGTAAATTATTGAATCTTCTATTTTAAGCCTGTTAAAATATAATTTGAAGGCTTGTAAAAATTTATATTGATAATACTGAAGATAATAAAAGCGTTAAAATTGAATTTAAAGGTGACTTGTTCAGTTTTGAAATTTTATCGTTTAAATTGAATTTAAAAAAATAGCCTTCCAAGGCATAGTCTTGGATTTCAACGAAACCAGTTCCATTGGATCCATAATATTGTATTATTATCGGATTTCAATTTTCGAAGTGTTTGGAGTGATCATTTGGCCATACGATAAGTAAACGCACTGAAAATTAAATCGAAATTTAATATAATAACTGAGTTCAAAAAGCTATCTTCTCCATACGATCGAATTAGGACTCGAAACCTTTTCCATTGCATTCAAATTAAGGGTATAACATTATAAATGCTTGGCGGCACATCTCGATAGGAGGTCTAAATTTTAATTTGCGAAAGCGAGATAATTTAGAAAGAAAATTTTAAAATATTATAATGGAAAAGAAAAATTAAAAACCCTATGCCCAATCTTCTAAAGCATGCCATACCCTACCCTTCACGTATAACTCGTGCACCCCTTCTTTCTTAGAAAATCCAAATCAAATCGTGAGTTTTTCCCCTTTCCCTATCTTCAATTCTTACGAACGAAACCAAATCAAAATAAAAAAGGAAATCATCTCATTCCAGTTAAATGAAATACAGAGGGATAAGCTCGAACCAATAATTATGCCTCCCTTTTCTTAGTACATAAACCAAATCGATTTCACAAAATCAAGCTCTCGTTCGAGTTGCCTTTCATTGCGACTCGCAGCGGTTTGCATTGGGTTCTTCTGGGTCGAAGCCCTCTTGCGTGCGTGTTCGAGGGAGGAGGCGGCTATGATGGGGAGTCTCGTGATTTGGGTTTGGGTGTTGTCTCGCGCGTGGCACGTTCAGCCTAGTGACAGCAAGAGCGATAGGTGGAGGCTCGTGTGGTGGTTGCTCACAAGGGTACAGGGGACTGAGACTAGGGTTTGTTCATGGGTGGACTCGAAGCCGCTTGAAGGAGGGGATTCACTAGGCATCGTGGCATGCGGTGCTGCGACATTGGCGAAGCCGTGGAGTGAGGCACGATCATTTTGGGGGTGATCACATGAAGACTAAGGAGACGCGATCGTAGGTGTAGGCGATGGTGGAAGGTAGGCGCAGTCACAGGTCGAGGAAGGTGCAGTAGAAGGTCGAGGACTCACGTTTGATTTTTGGTGCTCTCATGGCTAATTTGGGAACGCTAGTTTAGGTGGTCGAGGACTGCGGTTTGTCGTTTGGGTATGGCAGAGGCGATAAGTGATTGCCATTCAAGAAGTGTTGTTCAGCGAGGAAGAGGTATATAGTGTCTTAGTTTATTTTAATAAAAGTAGTTAGTAAGTGTGAAAAAAATCTTCTTACTTATAAAATCCATAAATTTTATTGGTACGACGTGCAAATCGAACATAACGAGCCAAATCGGATTCTCAACGGCAAATACTAAGCAACGGAACAAATCTAAAATTGGAATGGATCGAAATTAAAAATCAAGGTGAGGAAATCTCACTCTTTTTGATTACTAGATTTTAATTTTTAACTAGTTAAAAAAATTCTGGATGTTTGGTTGAGTTGATTATCTATTGAATGATATAATATTATATATAGTAGTAAATATATATACTAGTGTTTGGAATGATTGTAGTGGATGAGACCCTATGCGCTGCATAATAGCGGATGATATTATATAAAACCCATATACCGTGATATTCCACCTCGAAGTGGAATTGGTATTTTATTGTGCCAACATCTGTGGATGAAGGGAAACAGATTGGAGGGATCCAATAGGATTCCTCAAAATATGTAGATTTGTTAAAATATTCTGTCATATAATTATTTGCTATCCCTTGATGTATTATATTGATAATTGGAAGTGTTGGATACTATGGTTGATTTTAAAATATTTCAGTGAACTGAGTTATCAAAATCTATGGAAATGAGATTTCTGAAAAGTAAATAAAAGAGTGAACTTTTGAGTAAAATAATCATAGAAATTTGAGTAAATTAAAAATGATTTGGAAAGAATAAAATGTGATTTGTGAATTCTGAAAAATAAAATTACAAGTATGGAAAATGGGATTTTGAATAAATGGGAATAAGTAATTGTATTTTTAATCTCAAGTGATATTATTTCAAGAAATAAAGAATTTATTATGAAATTTAATGTTTGAATTTATTTGAAAGGATAAATAAGAAATTTGGAAAATATGAAATTGGTATGTTCAGCAAGAAATAAAAATTTGTAGTCAATGGGTTTTGAAATAAATGAGTACGTAAGGAAATTTATTTAAAAGTGAAGTAAATTGGAAATGAATTTGAAAATTGATTAAGTGGTTGAAGCTGGAACTTTAAAAGAGAAGTGGGACTTTGGAATTTATAAATTGGGTTTATAGAAGTGAAGTAATATATCAGTGGATATTTGGAAGAGTAAATTCACGGTGGGAATTTATTAAGGGAATGAGAAAATTTGTTTAAAAATAAATAGTGATTTATTTTTAAAGAATGTGAAGAGAAGTATATTTCCCTGGATAACCAAGTACGTTTTCAAAGTAAATTCTTAAATATAAGTTAAAGGCTTTAATGTTGTTTTAAAAAGCTTGTTTAGAAAAATTTATTATTTCTAAATGTTTAAATTTCCTATTGTTAAAAAAGCATGGTCCACTCATTCTTTTTGTAATCCAATGTTTGTTTTGCAGTGTAAGCTCAATGTTGTCAAAACTGAATTGAAAGCATGGTCGTGTAGTAAATTTGGCTTTGGCAACTAGGTTTCTTCCACTCTCTCTCTCAAACTTCGTCAAGTTCAAGAGGCTATGCTGTCTAACACCTTAAACATAGATTTGGTTGCCCAGGAAGCTAATTTATCATCTGAACTTTGTGAAGCCTTAAAGCAGGAAGGTCTAATGGCTAAACAAAAGACTAGAATGGAGTGGTTCAGGGATGGTGATAGGAACACTTCATTCTTCCATTCCTCTCTAAAAGCTAAATAATCTAGAGAGCTAATTAGTACTCTTTTTGATGATAATGGTGAATATATTACTGACCCTCCTAGTATTGCTAATATGTTTCTTGATTATTTCAGTATGTTGCTTGGCAACAATAATGATTTTACACCTTCGCTTGAGCTGCTTGACTCGGTTAACCTTCCCAAAATCTATTCTGAAGAAAATGTCATGCTTTCTACTGCAATAACGGACTTTGAGATTAATTCTGCGCTGTTGTCTCTCAATACTAAGTCAACTGGGGGTCCAGATGGATTCAATGCTACCTTTTTTACTTCATGCTGGGAGATTGTTGGCCCTTCTTTCTTCAAGGCTGTTCATAACTTTTTTAACAAGTGCAAAATGATTAGTTCAGTTAATGCAACTAACATAGCTCTCATTCCTAAAGTGAAAAATTGCCTGCCATGTCGCCGAATTTAGGCCTATATCTTGCTGTAACACTATATACAAATGTATATCTAAGATTATAGCTAACAGACTCAAGTTAGTATTACCTAACATCATCTCCCCCAATCAAGCATCCTTCCTTAGTGGTAGAAGTATCCTTGATAATGTTTTAATGTCTCATGAACTTCTGAAGGGTTACAACTCCTCTAACAATTCTCCCAGATCCATGTTCAAGCTTGATATCTCTAATGCTTTTGATACCTTGCATTGGGACTCTGTTGTTAGAATCATGGGGCTAATGAATTTTCCTTAACACTTTGTGGCATGGATTGAAGCTTGTATCACCACGCTTGGTTTTCTATAATGGTCAATAAATGTAATGAGGGATATTTTCGAAGTAAACAAGGTATACGGCAGGGAGACCCTATGTCTGCCTACTTATTCATTTTGGTTATGGAAGTCTTAACGCAAATTCTTAATCAGCAAGTATATGATGGTCATTTCGCGGTCCATCCTAAATGTAAGAATCCTCTCATCACTTCTCTTATGTTTGCTGATGACTTGGTTATCTTTTTCAAGCCAACAATGATGACTGTTACATCTATTATGGATGGTCTTAACAAATTTTAATTTTTTTTTGGCTTATCGATTAATTTATCTAAGTCTGATCTAATGATAGCTGGAGTGGGTTCTAAAGTGATAAACCAAATAACAAACTTTTCCTCCATCATGCAATGTTCTGATACTTCCATGTACCTTGGTATTCCCTTAGCAACTTCAAGAATTTCTTACTCTCAATGTATC
The DNA here is from genome assembly GCA_030765085.1 of Allium cepa. Classification (NCBI taxonomy): domain Eukaryota; kingdom Viridiplantae; phylum Streptophyta; class Magnoliopsida; order Asparagales; family Amaryllidaceae; genus Allium; species Allium cepa. The sequence goes on from CM060931.1 coordinate 237,338,618, forward strand.
CCTCTGTATGAGAGGATTACTACTCGTCTTGCTTTGTGGACTAATAGGTTGCTTAGTCAAGCTGGTAGGCTAACCCTAATTAACTCCATTATATTCTCCATGACTGTGTATTGGGCTAAATCATTCATTCTTCCTACTAAGCTGATTAATATGATTAGAAGTGCTATGTCCAAATTTTTTGGCATGGTTCTATAAACTCTAATAAGTATCTCTCTGTGCTTTCTCCAGGCTCGAATTGCTGAAGTCCAGAGGTGGTCTTGGAATCAAAAATATTCTGCAATGGAATCGTGCCGCCATGGTGAATCACATTGACAACTTTCTCAATCATAAAGATAATATTTGGGTGAAGTGGTCACGCAAGTATATTATTGGTAAAAAGAATTTCTAGACGATGGTAATTCCTCAATCTTGTAGTTGGACTTGGCATTGTATACTAAAACTAAGATCAGTTATTCTTCCATATGCTAAATTTAAGATTGGTATCAATGGTCGTGTGTCCTTTTGGCATGACCCTTGGTTGAAGGCTAGTACTATTCTGTGTAACCATCTCTCCTTCAATGAGCAAGTTCAATCTGGTATTTGAACTGATACTCTGGCTAATGATTATCTTTCTGATGGATGTATTGTCCTTCCTTTTTCGAGTAATCAATGTGTTCGACAGTGCTGGAATCTTCTGCATGGTTTTCACGTTCCTTTTTCTCTGCATGATGGTATATCTTGGTCATTTAGTATGGAATGTTACAAGATTAGTGGTATGTACAAGCTCCATGTTTACCAGAGTAACTCTGTAATATTCTGCTGGCATAAGAGAATCTGGCTTAGTCATAACTCGGAGAGGCAGAACCTGTTTCTATGGAAGACACTCAGTAATTGTTTGAAAACAAAAATTAAGTTGAGATAGAGAGGTGTCATCATTGATGCTACTTGTTGTTTCTGTCATGTAGTTGAAGAAGATACTCTTCATTTGTTTTTTAACTGTCCATTTGTACACATGTTATGGTTCACTATTAACTCTATCACCACTGGTAGGACTATTTCCTTGACCAGTGAAGTTGAATGGGATCTAATATTCAAAGCAACAAGATGGAAAAGTGAATCGACTTATGTTATTCTGTTTTCTCTTTATTCTTCATCACTATGATTTGGGATGAGAGAAATGCAATTATATTTACTGGTAAAAGGAATACATTCACTCAAATGAAAAGAAGTATTGTCGGGGGATTAAGGAATGGAATTGGTGCTTCCGGGAATGTATTTTCTCCTGCTTTCCTTAATTCTCTTCCCTGATACAAGTGTTCCTGAGCCAGTGTGTCCCTGTGTTGATTGTTTTTTATTTTTTTCCTTATTGATATGCCTGTCTTTCTTAGTCGTCTTGTTCCTTTGTTTCTCGCTTGCCTTGTTGGTAGCTTTGTTCTCCTCATCTATGTAACTCTTCTTGGTATATTAATAAAAATGGTAGTGGCCCGTTTTTTAACCCCGCTGGCCTTGCCAAAAAAAGAAGAAATGGTAGAATTCTTGAGTAATATGGGTGTCGGGAAAATATATTGAATAAGCATTTGAGTGAAGATTTAATAAAAATATATGTACATCATACGGCTTGAATGAATAGATATTGAAATTTTGTAAGGAAGTCAATAAAATGTTTTTGAATGTTGTGATTGGATATTATTACTAAGTAGGATATATAGGTTTAAAAGCAGGAAAAAAATTGGTTTAAATTTTAGAAGATAAATTTGAATTGCTCGACAAAAAGGTATGTGTTTAAGTTTCTGTATGAAATTTGATTGGGGTTTTGATCTAGCCACTTGGCATTTTATTTTCTTTTGGAATTTAGGAGCCCGTAGAGGCATTTTTTAGTCGTACCGAGCTAGCCACGCAAAGGAGGCACTGGTGAAATTTTTCGAAAATTTAGAGAGTTAGAAAATTTAAAGAAAATTTTGATAACTCAAAATTTGGTTTTAAATTAAAATTTGAATAATTAAGCAAATAGTATTATTAGAAAACTATGGGAGAGTTTGGGAAGTTAGCAAGAATGATAATGGGTCTTCTATAAAAAGATAGTTGGTAGGATGTTGAATTGTTGGTTTTGGAAAAGGTAAACGGGTATTGGACCATTCTTCCTAACTAGTAATTTCGGGGATGAAATTCTTTTAAGGGGGAAGGAATGTGACGATCCAGAATTTTGGTTGCTTTATATCAGAATATTTAATTTATTTTAAATATTTAAAAGTTAATTTTTAACTTGAATTCAAATATTTTTATTATTTAGTAATTCAGTTATTGGATTTAATAAACTGAAATTGGGTAAATTATTGAATCTTCTATCTTAAGCCTGTTAAAATATAGTTTGAAGGCATGTAAAAATTTATATTGATAATATTGAAGATAGTAAAAATGATAAAATTGAATTTAAAGGTGATTTGTTCGGTTTTGAAATTTTATCGTTTAAATTGAATTTAAAAAAATAGCCTTCCGAGGCATAGTCTCGGATTTTGATAAAACCAGTTCCACTGGATCCGTAATATTGTATTATTATCGGATTTCAATTTTCGTAGTGTTTGGAGTGATCGTTTGGCCGTACGACAAGTAAACGCGCTGAAAATTAAATCGAAATTTAATATAATAATGGAGTTCAAAAAGCTATCTTCTCTATACGATCGAATTAGGACTCGAAACCTTTTCCATTGCGTTCAAATTAGGGGTATAACATTATAAACGCCTGGCGGCACACCTAGATAGGAGGTCTAAATTTTAATTTTCGAAAGAGAAATACTTTAGAAAGAAAATATTAAAATATTATAATGGAAAATAAAAATTAAAAACCCTATGCCCAATCTTCTAAAGCGCGCCATACCGTACCCTTCACGTATAACTCGCGCATCCCCCTCTTTCTTAGAAAATAGAAATCAAATCGTGAGTTTTTCCCCTTTCCCTATCTTCAATTCTTACGAACGAATCCAAATCAAAATAAAAAAGGAAATAATCTCGTTCCAGTTAAACGAAATAAAGAGGGATAAGCTCAAACCGATAATCATGCCTCCCTCTTTTTAGTACAAAAACCAAATCGATTTCACAAAATCGAGCTCTCATTCGAGTTGCCTTTCATCGCGACTTGCAGCGGTTGTCGTGGGTTCATCTGGGTCAAAGCCCTCGTGCGTACATGTTCAAGGGAGGAGGCGGCTACGATGGGGAGTCTCTCGATTTGGCTTTGGGTGTTGTCTCGCGCGTGGCACGTTCAACCTAGTGACAGCAAGAGCGATAGGTGGTGGCTCGTGTGGTGGTTGCTCGCAAGGGCACAGGGGACTAAGACCAGGGTTTGTTCGTGGGTAGACTCGAAGCCGGTGGAAGGAGGGGATTCGTGAGGCATGGTGGCGTGCGGTGCTGCGACATTGACGAAGCCATGAAGTGAGGCGCGATCATTTTGGGGCGATTACATGAAGACTGAGGAGACGCGATCATAGGTGCAGGCGATCGTGGATTTAGGGTTCGATGAAGGTGGAAGGTAGGCGTAGTCACAGGTCAAGGCAGGTGCAGTAGAAGGTCAAGGACCCACATTCGATTTTTGGTGCTCTCATGGCTATTTTGGGAACGCTAGTGCAGGTGGTCGAGGACCACGGTTTGTCGTTTATGTATGGCAGAGGCGAGAAGTGATTGCCATTCAAGACGTGTTGTTCAGCGAGGAAGAGGTATGTAGTGTCTTATTTTATTTTAGTAAAAGTAATTGGTAAGTGTGAAAAAAAATCTTCTTACTTATAAAATCCGTAAATTTTATTGGTATGAGGTGCAAATCGAACATAAGGAGCCACATTGGATTCTCAACGACAAATACTAAGCAACAGAACAAATCTAAAATTGGAACGGATCGAAATTAAAAATCAAGGTGAGAATCTCACTCTTTTGGATTGCTAGATTTTAATTTTTAAATAGTTAAAAAAAATTTGGATGTTTGGTTGAGTTGATTATCTATTGAGTGATATTATATTATATATAGTAGTAAATATATATACTAGTATTTGGAATGATTGCTTTCCCGCATTATATAGCATATGAGACCCTATGCGCCGCATAATAGTGGATGATGGTATATAAAACTCATATACCGCGATATTCCACCTCGAAGTGGAATTGGTACTTTATTGTGCTAACATCTGTGGATGCAGGGAAACAGGCTGGAGGGATCCAACTGGATTCCTCAAAATATGTAGATTTGTTAAAATATTCTTTGATATAATTATTTGCTATCCCGTGATGTATTATATTGATAATTGGAAGTGTTGGATACTATGGTTGATTTTAAAATATTTCGGTGAACTGAGTTATCAAAATCTATGGAAATGAGATTTCTGAAAAGTAAATAAAAGAGTGAATTTTTGAGTAAGATAATCATAGAAATTTGAATAAATTAAAAATAAATTGGAAAGAATAAAATGTGATTTGTGAATTCTGATAAATAAAATTCCAAGTATGGAAAATGGGATTTTGAATAAATGGGAATAAGTAATTCTATTTTTAATCTCATGTGATATTATTTCAAGAAATAAAGAATTTATTTTGAAATTCAATGTTTGAATTTTTTTGAAAGGATAAAGAAGAAATTTGAAAAATATGAAATTGGTATTTTCAGTAAGAAATAAAAATCTGAAGTCAGTGGGTTTTGAAATAAATGAGTACGTAAGGAAATTTATTTAAAAGTGAAGTAAATTGGAAATGAATTTGAAAATTGATTTAAGTGGTTGGAGCTGGAACTTTAAAAGAGAAGTGGGACTTTGGAATTTATAAACTGGGTTTATAAAAGTGAAGTAATATATCAGTGGATATTTGTAAGAGTAAATTCACGATGGGAATTTATTAAGGGAATGAGAAAATTTGTTTAAAAATAAATAGTGATTTATTTTTAAAGGATGTGAAGAGAAGTATATTTCCCTGGATAGCCAAGTATGTTTTCAAAGTAAATTGTTAAATATAAGTTAAAGGCTTTAATGTTGTTTTAAAAAGCTTGTTTAGAAAAATTTATTATTTCTAAATGTCTAAATTCTGAAGTATTTTTCAAATCTATCATCGTAATGATTATTAAAGATGACGTGGTATTTTGTTTTAAAGGAGAAAATCTAGTTTTATATTTTGTAAAGTAACCTCATTTTTAATATTCTTAAAGTATATATTTTAATAAAGTATTGAAGTAGTTTTTAATTTAAATGTTTTAAAGTATATTTTATAATAAGTGTTTTAAAATATTTGTACTTGGTGATTTTAGAAGAAATAGAAAATATTCGGTGAATTTATTCCCGTAAGAGAAAGTGATTTGAAACTGATTTCGAAGGGTTTGAAAAGTGGAAATATATCTTGCGAAGATATTTTGAGGATAATAAATAATTTGAAAGATTATTTATTGTTTGATGGTTGTTTGTGAATATTAATTGATAGTTAAATAACCGACCATTAATATTGGCCAATGCGCTGATCGTTTCGAAGAGACCGGGATCAGGATTTATTTCCTGAAAACCACTTCGATCCGGTTTGTATGTTTTCGTAAGGAAAACGAGTTTGGATTCGAAGGCGGAGCAGCGAAGTGCAAGGGCTAGTCGCCACTAATCCTGAGGATGATTCCAAAATGGATGTAGTAGGAGTAGTGCCTTCGGTTCCATTCGAACCCAAGACGGACTTGTATGGATGAATGCTTTCAGAACATCGTCAGATGGGCGATGAGCATTCTAAGGGAAACTTTCTAAAAGGTAACGCCTAGCCTCATGCCTCATCAACCAGGAATGACTGAAAATCAGGGGTTATGCAGCAAGGATTGGTGGGTAGCGCCCAATAGGGTGAGGCCATCCCTGTCTAGATGTCCCTTTTATTTCAGCTTAGTGGTGCGATTGCTTATCCCAACCGTGGGGTGATCTTAATCGGGATTATCCAGTAAGGGGTAGTCCCGGTCTTGTGTTGCATGGGGTCGAGAGTGATCATTGGTATGCTGATCTAGACCAGGTACCATGACAGGTTGTACCCCAGTGCCTAGTCATTGGTTGGAGAACCATTTTCCCTACGCGCCCGTACGGTTTTGATTGTGCCCAACTATTGCTAAAACGTGAGATGCAAGCATTTCGGCTAGATTCCGTTTTACTTTCTATAGACACTATTATAATATCAAAGAATTTGAATAAAAAGTGTTTTAGCTATCGTAAAGTAAAGACCCGACATGTTTATTTGTGGCATGGTATTACGAGATGCTTTTGTTTTCAAAAGAATTTTGAACCTTAAATAATCAATTTGATTGTGGTTTTCTCACGCTGGTATTCCAGACTGACACGGGTGTTATTTAACTATAATGCTCGGGTCAGACCGAGTATTATAGAGTACAGATTCTGGATGGACTACCGTGGAGCTCAGGAGACGAGCTGGATGGCGAGACGTATCCAGTGTATTTGATGTATATTCCGCTGTGTATTCAGATTTGAAAGGATGGGGTATAATAACCATCCTGAGTGTGTTGTTGATTGTAAGGAACTCTGATGTTGTATTCTGATGATATATGTATAAAATAGATATACTTTTCTTTTGTGTAAAGATCAGTTATTATCTATTATATTTTATTCCGCTGTGATGGTTAGATTATGATGTTGTTTGTTTTTCTCTTCTTCTACCTCCTATTCTTTAACCCAAATGGTTCGTATTTCCGTTCATCTTGAGTTGATTGACGGAGAATAGTGTCGACTCAAGGGGTACGGATTTGTGGGTCATCACAAAGTGAGACCAGTTTCTACAATGTGCCTATGCTTCCTTTCCACTAATCCATTCTGCTCAGAAGTAGTAATCCTATATATAATCCCCTTTTTCTGAAAATACACTAAAAGACTTGTATTATGCTCCTCCATTTGTTTGAATTATTTTAACCTGACAATTTGATTGATTTTCTGCTTGAGTAATAAAATTTATCACTACATTGTGCATATCTAACTTTGCTTTGAGAAAATATGTCCAGGTAAATCTAGAATAAGCATCAAAAAAAGAAATGTAATATATGAATCCATAATCAGAGTTGATCGATGTTGGATCCCATAAGTCTAATGCTATCACCTCAAGAGGTCTATGAAAAACTATAGACAAGTTAGCAAAAGTAAGTATATGATTTTTTTCCTAGTTGCCGGTAAGCGCATAGGTAAGGTAAAGATACATCACCAAAAGAAATATTATTATCTACTAGAATTTGCTTAGAATTTTTTCACTTGGATGACCAAGTTTATAATGCCATATATAAAAAAAAATTATCTGTTCTATTTGCTGCATTACATTCAAAAAGCTGCATAATTTTCTGAGTTTTCTTGCTGGTTGTAGTTTGTTAGATTGAATTTGTATAGGCCATTCTGTACTTCACCCTGCAAAAGAATGTTTTTAGTTAGTAAATCTCTAACCAAGCAAATTTCAGGATAAAACTCAAAGAAGACTCTATTATCAGTTGCAAATTGAGATACACTAACTATATTTTTTCTTATTTGTGGCACTCTTAGTGAATTTGAGGATATAACATCTTTTTCGCTGAATAATAGCATCTCCAGTATGTGTAATAATAGCCGACTCACCATTTCCCATATACACTAACATGTTACCTTTGTACTCATTAATGCCTATATTCAGGTCATATAGAATGCCGGTGATGTGATTTGTTGCATCTGAGGCAGGATACCAACTTTCAATCATTATATCTTCAGTTCTTGCGACTTCATCAGTCTCCGGGTGATGTATTTTTTTTCCTAGAGCATTTCTTGTTCCTGGCTGCAATTGTGCTATGATTGCACATAGGTTATTGTTTCTTAGGTTTCCTGACTTATGACTCTGTTGTGTGTATTGAGTATCAAACCTGACGTTACATTTCATTGTTGTGTAGCCATTCCTTCCACATATCCGACATTTAACCATGTTATTGTTATACTATTTTCCACCTCTACTTCTGCCTCTGCAAGATTGTCCTCCTCTCTGAAATACCGTTTGACTCATTTCTGTTATTGTATCTCTGGTCTTGATTTTTGCAGTTAAAATTGTAGCATACTTTATTGTATAGTTTGTCAGCATTGATTTCTTTTGTCCAATCCTCCTATCATTGCAAGAAGGGTGGAATGAACATATTGAATGGATGGTAAGGTTTCTTTAAAGAAATTAATGCTACCATTGATTCGTACTCTTCATTAAGTCCACTCAAAATTAATAGAATTTGTTCGATATCAGTAATTTTATGCCTAGCAATGCTTAACAAATCACAAAGAGTTTTCCACTTAGAAAGATACTCTCCCGTTGATATATCATCTAACTTTAGATTTTGAAGCTGTCTTTTGTAATGCATAATTTTTACTATTAATTGAGTGCTAAAGATTTGCTCTATGGTTGACCATATTTCATATGCTAAATTGCATCTCGCAATCTATGGTAGTAGGTTTGTACTTGTTGATGAAAGTAGCCAAGAACTTAAGAGACTGTCCTGTTTTTGAAATATAGTGTATTCTTTGTTGACTATTGACTTTCCATCACTGTCTTCCATGAATTTTGGAGGAATTGATGAAGTGGTAGTAATGAAATTATCAAGATCATACCCTATGATTGCAGTTTGGACCAGACACTTCCAAAGGTGATAATTGCTTTCATCTAAGTGTGCAGTTATCAACTGACACTGTGGGCTAACTATGGTGGTGATTAATTCTTCTGGGCCATTTGTTGAGATGTAGCTGACTTGTATGAAGTTGTTGAGTCTATTTCAGCCATGATGAAGATAAATCCAAATGATGACATTAATGGATTCTTTGAGTGATAGGGATGCACAAAAAACTATAAGAAAATCAAGAAACATGTCATATATCTTCAAGAGAAAGATAAGTGAATGATGATTTAATGATGGGTTTGTTCTGGCAAAGCACTTTCCTTTGATTCTTTTGCTGATTTTTTGATAAATTCTTAAATCTGGTTTCAGTTTTGTTTTCCTAGTTGAAAGCTTGATGCAGCCAGTTTCTTATATGAAATCTAATGGCAGGGTACTTGTTTTATTTTATAAAAGCACTTTAAAATGTAGGTCTCAAATGTTAATACTCTATTGATTCTGATGAGATTTTGATGCTACCAAATTATCGTATGTTGATGATGATTCTGATGATATTTTGGTCAGTATAATATTGTTAGGCAATATGCTCTGAAACCAATTTAGATTTATTGAGTATTTGATAATTGCAGAACCAGTAGAGATGATTTTGAGATGAATAAAAATTTGTGTTCTTTTAGAATTGTTCATATTGTTTACATTCTAATTTTACTTATAATGGTACATAATTAAGTAAATAAGCATATGTAGGCTTGGGCTTATTCTTCAACCCATCACTGCACCATGTACAAATATCAGAATGAAATACAGCACAGGGTTATGACAACCCGATTCTTTCATTTACATCCTTTATTTTTATCTTTGATCGTAAAGTGATTCTGTTTTCAAAAGAAGATAACAATATTTTGGAAAAAATGTCCATGAATCATTTTATATAAAATGTGGTATATTTGGAGATTTATAAAAAGAGTTTTATAATTATATTCAGCGATTTATGAAAGGATTTTTATAACTATATTTGGAGATTTATAAAAAAAAGTTTTATAAATTAATTTGGAGATTTACAAAAGGACTTGTAAATATGGAATGAGTTTATAAAATAAGAATTTTGTAAAGAAATAAGATTTGATTTTGATAAATAATCCTTCTTAATTATGGTGGTATAGTGTAACATCTGTTATTTCGAACCATTCAAATCAACAATCATCCACACATGTCAGACATGAATTGCTCAAATCAACAGATTGTTAATTTTATATTTGGAAAAACTTAGTGCATATAGTACATAAATCAATCACAGATCACAAACACGGAGTAATATAACAATAAGCAATGAAAATAGATAAATAGTAGTTCATGAATCTACTATAGAACATCAGAGTCTAAATTAAATACAACAGAAATCTCGAATACACAAAAGTCTCAAATACATAAGAAAATGACTAGTTTGAACATAAAACTGGAAATAACTGAAAGCTAAATAGATAAAAGACAGATCTTCAAGCAAAGCTCCAAAGGCGAGTCTCAAATGTTGTGACACTTAGTCTAAACCAAGCATAAAGCAAAACACAAAACACTCGAGTCAGGATTAACATTTTTATGCAAGTAAATTAACTCAAGTGAAATGTCCAAGTGAAATGAAGATAACTTAAAGGATGTTGGGATTCCATCCTTTAACGATCCATGTAACTATCTACATACATAGTACAATACGCTACATATATAATGTCTAAAGTAAAGTAAACTATTAAAATAGCGTTAAGGCATTACACATATCCCCCTTAACACATTTTTATATATATACCCGTAGTCTATACATATATTGTAAGCTCCACCAAACAGTGAGATATTCAGGGAGCACTCCATGGTACTGTACAAACCAAACTCGTAGAGTGCGCGATAAGGCATATGACAACGCATGCGAGGCAATGTCAGGGTAGGATACTATCGTTTTGCGGATCCAGACTAGTGGTAATGCATAGTAGCTACAACCGTCCACCTCAAGACACACTCCCATAATCAAAGGTGCACCCATTCAAATCATAAAATAATAGAATGGTATCGAAGCAGCATGCTTAATCGGAGATGCGACCTCACTATGTCCGACCTGGCTCCTGTTTTAGTCGTATCAATCTGACTCGCGGGAATCAGGGCTTCGTTCATACCTCATATAGACGTCACCAAACCATCCTACTTCATTCTGTATTCCGCACGACATACATAGTAGTTAAAGTGGTTTTCGATATTGGCAGAGAGTATGACTGATCCCGATCTCTTTGATAACCAAACGCTTATTTCAACCCTTGGTCATTTTTTTATTTCAAACAGTTTATACTTCATATCAAAATGTTATATTCATTTCAAAAATCATATCACTTTTGAAATCATAACCACAAAATAGTGTAAACCATCATATCAAAATATTCGCATTTGAATTCATTAAAACTAAATCATAACAGTTCCAACTTAAACAGTTTAAATATTGAAAATAGTTTACATATTTAAAAACAAATTATCGATTAAAATTGTTCTTATATTAAAATACTTTATATATTAAAATATATATATCGAAAATAGTTTCAAGTTTGAATTGTTTCTTCCAATTCGACAAATCAATTCAAAATCAACTTTAGTTCCAAAATTATATTCAAATCAATCTCAGTTCAACAAATTTTAGTTAAAATGGTTAAAGGTTCAATTCAAATTCTCGTTAAAACCATTTTAATTTGTTCTGATTTCAAATCCAGGTTTGAACTACAAATTTTAAACCACTTCCAATTCAATAGGTTTAATGTTTATATGTTCAAATAATGAACGATAAATCAATTTGATAAATTTCATTTATATTTCAAAAATTCAACTTGAAGATTTCAATTTCAATTCTTTAAACAATTCATGTAAACCAACTTCAATTTCACAACTTAAAGGCTTGGATTTTGGAAACAATTCAGTTCATACAAATCAAATTTTATTACATAATATTATTTAAGAGGATTCAAAATTCAACCTTAATTTCATTTAAATTTGAAATATTCACTTAACTATTTTTAACTAAACATTTAAATAAAATTTCAAACTTAAAATAAAATTAAATATTCTATTCTATTTATATTTAAAAATATTTATTTAATCGCCTTTAATCAAATTCCATTTATCAAGTTACAAAAATCATATCTTTAAAATCTCAAAATTAATAAGTTTCAAATCAATTTTTATTTAAATACAATTCTTAAACAAATTAAATAACAAATTAACTTAAATTATCTTTCCAACCTTAATTTAATTAAAGTTATTACAAAATCTATTTTTAAAATATTAATATAAATTTTAAATAAATATTTAAACATGTTACTTATATATGCTAGTTAAATTAAACTTTATTAAATTAAATTATATTAAATTATATTAAACTAAATCTTATTATTAAATATATTTTAAATCTTATTTTATATATTTGTAAATGATAAAAAAATATAAGTAAAATCTTAAAATTTGCATTTTCACAACTTAACCTATAATTTTAAAATTTCCAAAACATATAATTTAAAATCTAAATTTGACACGTATTAAAGTAAAATCTTTATATTATATTTTAAATATAAATATTTATTTAAAACATATATATATACATATATATATATATATATATATATTTCCTTTTCAAAAATTTGAAAAACATTTAAAATAGACCAACAGTGTCTGTATATAATTTTCTATCATATGGTCAAGTGATACAGATATTTATTATTTCAATCCGCAATATTTAATATTTACGGGTATATGTCATTTCAACCCGCAATACCAAAATTTTAAAATCAATAAAATTGCGTAGGTTTATCATTTCAACCCATAACAATTTTCCTTAATCTATAACATCGTTCGAGTATATATCATTTCAACCCATAAGGAATTCCTAAACTAACAAGGAACTTATAGAGTGGGAATAACAAAAATTAACAAATTTAAATATAATATATATAAAACATGTTATGGTGTCATATATCAATCATAGGTGAACAATTTAAAAAATAACATATCATTTTTAGAATTTTAATTTCTAACTAATTCTAATTTAACAACATATTTAAATCGTCAATTCATGTGAAATTAATGTAACCTTTCGAGGCGTAGAGAAATAATGAGAATGAAATGCGATGAACACGGATAAGCATGGATCGACACGTAGAAAAGCTACAAAGCCAGAAATTGATGCTGGAATTTCCAAACAGCAACAGATAAGCATGGATCGACACGCGGAAAAGCTACAAAGTCAAAAATTATTGCTGGAATTTCCTGACAGCGACGAAACAAAGAAAGAAGCTACTCGACTTCGAAGAATCATTCAAATATAACACACACACAGATATATATATATATATGTATGTATATTTCTATAAATAAGAAGGCTGAAGCGGGACGACGATGCTGTGAGCATATATACGCAAACAAATGCACACACACAACGTACATATACGAGCATACTTGCAAAAATATATAACATACATGTTTTTGTCGTGAAGAGCTTGGGAAGGCGTTTTATCGTAGGACAGTGGGTTAGAGGAACTGTTTGAGTGATGCAGCAGTGGACGAGCTAGGCGGAGAGAAAGGGGTGGGTTTCCTGTGGTTGCGGTAGGCTGCTCGGAGGGTTTTGTGTGGTGTGGCGACCGAGTTGATGTAGGCTTAGGGGATCGGAGGTTAGTAGTGCAGAGGGTCGGAGAAGGCTAATGGTGATCTGCGTGCTCGGCTGGGAAGGCTTGATAGTAGGAAGTAGGGGTAAGCTCGGCCGGCAAGGAGGAGGTTGGGCTAGAAGTGGAGAAGGCATGGGTTCGGTGCTGTGGTGGTTGTGGGAAATAAGGGCGAGGCCCGCTGTGTATATGAGGCTGGGCATAGTGCAACAGGAAAAGAGGGCGGCTGTTAGTGGCGGGTTGTCGCATGGAGGTGAAAGGTGGAGCAAAGAGAGAGGGGAGGGAGTTCTGTGTGATTTGAAGGGTTGGAGCGTTTGTTGTGCTGTCACAGGTCTGGTGAGTGTGGTGGCAGGTCGGAGGGGTATTTGACTGCGACCAGTGGGTGGAATGATGTTCGAACTACTGTCGTGATGGAAGTCATTTGATATGGTTTTTGATAGTGTGAGTATGGAGAGGCTGGTTAGAGAAGGGTCTGGAGGTGTTGTTGTGGCCGCGGAGGCCATTGGCGGAGAAGAAGGTGGTGGACTGGCAGAGGGAGGCTGCTATGGAGCGGGCTGTGATGGGTGACTGTGGGTCTGGAAGCAAGTTTGCTGTCAGGCTAAAGGCTTGGTGCTGGGCATAAGGTGTGGTGGTAGTTCAAGGAGGAGTGGGTGGTGAGCAGGACAAAGATGATGCGGCGAGTAGTGGTTGTCACGGTGGGAAGCTGGCGATCAGGTGGAATAAGAGTGGAGAGGCGCTGCGTGATCTACTGTAAAGAATATGAACGAGCTCAGCTAAAAAATATATAAGTTTTTTATTGAAAGAATAAAACAGACAGAAGGGAGAAGGATAATAAATAAAAAATTGAATGAACCAAAATAAAATAAAACCATGTGAATAGAAAAGGTCATTACTTGAATTTAGGGAAAAATAAATGCTAATGGCCATTTGGTTTACATGGTTGGTAATTGAATGGACACAGGAAACCAAATGACCCACATGTGCAACCTATACGGCTAATCATTTTGTAGATTTCGCCATGTATCGGACACTGAAATGCACAAATGAATGTACTACGGAGCAGCATGATGAGATGGACAGAATGGCACACGGATATGAGTGATATGACCATCCTACCAAAACTCGATATTCGCTGCAAAAATTGCTGCTAAAACGTTGAAAACAGTATAAACGTAGCTAAAGCAGTCCAAATTTTGTGAAACGACATATGAAGAATAACTCAGAAAATGATTTACATTTTTCTTATATAAAAATGTGCAGATTTAAAAAATATTTTGTTTCCAGCAAATTAACTGATTATAAATTTTAAATTGAAACTTCACAATCAAACAAATTTTCATATTTTCCAATGAAAACCTGCCACTTGCTATGTTTAAATAGACGCATAGAAAATATCAAATTTTCATTACTAAAATTTAATTGTTTATTTTCACGAAAAATTTAGTTAATTACGTTATTATAATCGTTAAAATTTTCGGGTCGTTACACTCTCTCTCACTCAAAACTTTTCGTCCCCTAAAAGGAACGAGATAGGGGAATAGAAGCAACTAAAAGGAAGAATAGATTCGATATACAGAATATCAGATACAACAATTAATTCAAAACCATATAAATTTCATTTTTGGACATCTTATTACTTTTCATTTTTTATTGTATACTATTCAATTACATATTCTCATTACATTCAACTTTTCCCATGTACGTTTTTTAATGTTTTCAAATGTAATTGAGCACTATACAACCTTTTATTTACAACATTTCTATTAAGCAAAATTTAGTTTGAGTATTTTTATTACATAAGTTTTCCTTTGTATAACCTTCAATTATATATTCACTTTACATTTTAGCTTTTTGAATATTTCAAGTAAGTTACATATGAATGAAATGAGTAATATACAAATTAATTTTTATCCTATTTCAACTGTTTTAAGTTGTTCTAATATCATTTCTTATTTTAGAGACTCCAAATTATTCAATTTTGTTTCATTTCAATAATTGAAAACCATCACTTGACTTAAAACCTATTTCACTTCAAATTATTTTAAAATAAATATATACATACATACATACATACATACATACATACATATATATATGTAATATACATCAAATCATGATCAAGGAATTCAAATCAATTCCATTTTTCAAAACAAAAGTATAGCAAAGCTACAAAGTGGTCTCTCCACTTTGAGACTCGAAAATGAATGTCGATGATGCTGCAGTCATCATCGAAGTTAATTTCTTGCAAAAAAGAGGAGAGTACTGACTTGCTTCTTTTAAAATTCTTTGGAACAATTTCCAAATCGAAACTACTTTCAAATAATATAATTTTCAAAACTTTGAAAACGAAATTTTGAAAAGCATCAAAAATTAAATTCTAAAATCATTTATTTAAATTAATTTCATTTTCAAATCAAATTTATAAACAAAGTTTATAAAAATTTCTACTCCTTATAACATACAACAATAGTTAATGGTTTAGGACCGTTGACCAAGCAATAAATGTTAATCTAGTACTATCATTTCTAACAACCAATTCATTTAACTATCAAATTTCAGAAAATTATACATTCATATATAAAATGTAATCATACATCAAATTATTTCATTTTCCAATTTCAAAAGCAATGTTGTGTCAGTTTTCTCTGTTCAAGTGTTTTGAAATTCCTATCGATAGCGTTGGTCAGACGATTCGATCGAAACCCAAAATTCAAACTTAACAACTCAAACAACACAATATAACACATTTTTATGTCAATTACAAATGTACTACCTCAAAGGATGATTCAAGAATGGATTTCAAAACAAGAGTGAGATTCAAATTTAGAGGGACTCTAATCAAAAAGAATTTTAACTTAGAAGATAGGCTTGAAAGCAAGATAAGATAATTTAAATTTCAGAGGAATGATGGATAGACTTATATTAATCGCGACCTTAACTGGGTGAATTAAGACTCCATTTTAGAAACAATGTGCCCAAGGAATCAGACTTCATCCCTCCAAAAATGGCATTTAGAAATTTGGCTTTCAACGATGACTCCTAAAAGTTAGGGGAACATAGCTCAAATGTGACTTATGTTCCTTCATAGACTTAGAAAAGACAAGAATATCATCAGAAGCTACTAGGACAAACATGTTGAGAACATGGTGGAAAACGTGATTCATGAGATCGACGAAGAAGGTAGGAGCATTGATTAATCCAAAGGGCATGACTAACCATTCATAAAAACCATTCGATTAGGAGGAAGGACAACAGGTTAAGCTCTAGGAATACGATCGATGCAGAATTCAATTTCCACTAGGAAGGAAGAGAAGTGACTTAACCAAAGACATCCAGAAATAGTTGGACAACAGGGATGGAGTCAAACCACTAGGCTGTGCATCTAGCGAAAAGATAAAATTGCACGCATAATCATAAGATAGTTTACATTCGATTACAAGAGAATTACCTAGGTCGTCTACTAAAGAAACGGTTTTGGATTTACAAGAAATAACAGAATCATAACGCTTTAACCAATCACCCCCAAGTAAGATATCAAATGCCTCAAAATCGAGGACAAATAAATTTCCATTGAATCGACAACGCTAGTAAAGGGTTTTACCCCTTTACAAATCATACTCAGGTTGGCAGGCCGCTGATGGGATTGGTCACACATAATGATGAAGTTGCCAATAAAGGTTGCAAGATGTGCTCAAATTTATTACAGAGATCAACAAAAGTAAAGCTATGGGATGCTCCAGTATCATGAAGAATACGAATAGGAAAAACAAGAATGGATTTTAGAACAAAGTAAAGTTCCAAAATTCAAAAGAAATCCTAATCAAGGAGGATCCTAACAAAGAATTTCAAGCTTGAACGAATATGATTCTGTAATTAATTTACTCATTCTAGGGTATTACTACCATATCTCTAATGACTTTTTACTCCATATGCTAAGTTTTGCCTAAACCTCGCTCTGATACCAACTGTAACAACTTGCAATTTCGAACCATTCAAATCCAGAATCATCCACACATGTCAGACTTGAATTGCTCAATTCAATAGATTGTTAAGTTTATAATTGGCAAAACTTAGCACATAGAGTAAATAAAATCAATCAAAGAATCACAAATACATATTAATATTAGAATTAGCAGCCGGAAAAAAATAGTCATTCATGAAGCTACTTAGAACATCAGAGTCTAAAGTAAATACAATAGAAATCCAAAATACACAGAATTCTCAAATACATAAGCAAATGACTAGTCTAAACATAAAACTGGAAATAAATGAAAGCTGCATAGATAAAAAACAAATCTTCAAGCAAAGCTCCAAGCTTCAAAGGCGAGTCTCAAATGTTGCAACACTCGGTCTGACCCGAGCATAAAGAAAAACACAAAAAACTCAAGTCAGGATTATCACTCTTATGCATGTAAATTAATTCAAGTGAAATGTCCAAGTGAAAATGCAATCAACTTAAAGGGTGTTGGGATTCCATCCTTTAAGGATCCGTGTAACTATCTACATACATAGTACATACGCTACATATATGATGTCTAAAGTAAAGTAAACTATTAAAATAGCATTAAGACATTACCCATATCCCCCTTAACACATTTTTAGATATACTCCCATAGTCTATACAGACACTATAAGCTCCACCAAACTAGTGGGATACTCAAGGAGCACTCCATAGGTATGGTACAAACCAAACTTGTAGAGGGCGCGATAAGGCATGTGACAAGTCACGCAAGGCAATGCCCAAGGTAGAATACTACCATTTTGTGAATCCGGACTGGTGGTAACGCATAGCAGCTACTATCTCCTACCTAAAGACACACTTCCATAATCAACGGTGCACCCAATCAAATCGCAAAGTAATAGAATGATATCGAAGAAAAATGCTCGATCGGAGTTGCGACCTCATTTGGCCCGGCATGGCTTCTGTTTTAGTCGCATCAGTCTGACTCGTGGGTGTTAGGGTTGCCTTCATACCTCATATAGACGTCACCAAGCCATTCTACTTCATTCTGGATTCTCCTCTATGCACATAGTTGTTAAAGTGGTTTTGGTATTGGTAGAGAGTATGACAATGTTCGATCTCGTTCTCTTTAACAACCAAACACTTATTTCACACCATGGTCATTTTTCATTTCAAACAGTTCATACTTCATATCAAAATATTATTTTCATTCCAAAAATCATATAAATTTCGAAATCATAACCACAAATTAGTTTAAACCATCATATCAAAATATTCGCATTTAAATCCATTAAATCTAAACCATAACAGTTCCAACTTAAACAGTTTAAATATTGAAAGTAGTTTATATATATTGAAATAGTTATGAATTGAAAATAGTTTATATATTTAAAAATAGGTTATGGATTATAGTAGTACATATATTAAAATAGTTTATATATTAAAATAGTTTATATATCAAAAAAAAATATCGAAAATAGTTTCAAGTTAGAATTGTTTCTTCCAATTTCACAAATTAATTCAAAATCGACTTTTGTTTCAAAATTCAGTTTAAATCAATCTTATTTCAACAAATTTCAATTTCAAAGGTTAAAGGTTCAATTCAAATTCTCGTTAAAACCATTTTAATTTATATCAGTTTCGAGTCCAAGTTTAAACTACAAATTTTAAACCACTTCCAACTCAATAGGTTCAAAGTTTAAATATTCAAACAATTTACAATAACTTAATTTGATAAATTTTATTTATATTTCAAAAATTCAACTTGAAGATTTCAATTCAAATTCTTTAAACAACTCATTCAAACCAACTTCAATTTCACGACCTTAAGGCTTGGATTTGGATACAATTCAGTTCATACAAATCAAATTTTATTTCATAATATTATTTAACAGGATTCAAAATTCAACCTTAATTTCATTTAAATTTGAAATATTAATTTAATCGTTTTTAATTAAACATTTAAATAAAATCTCAAATTTAGAATAAAATTAAATATCCCATTCTATTTATATTTGAAAAATATTCATTTAATCATCTTGAATCAAAATCCAGTTATTAAATTACAAAAATCGTATCTTTAAGATCTCAAAATTAATAAGTTTCAAATCAATTTTGGTTTAAATGCAATTCTTAAACATTTTAAATTACAAATTAACTTAAATCATCTTTCCAACCTTAATTTAATTAAAGTTATTACAAAATCTATTTTCAAAATATTAATATAAATTTTAAATAACTATTTAAACATATTCTATATACTAATTAAATTATATTTATTAAATTAAATTTTATTAAATTAAATATTATTATTAAATCTATTTTAAATCTCATTTTATATAAAATAATAAAAAATATAAGTAAAATTTTAAAATTTGCATTTTCGCAACTTAACTCATAATTTTAAAATTAGTAAAACATATAATTTAAAATCTAAGTTTTACACATATTAAAATAAAATCTTTATATTATATTTTAAAAATTAATATTTATTTAAAACACATATATTTACTTTTCAAAAGTTCGAAAATCATTTAAAATAGACCAATGGTGTCCGCATATAATTTCCTATCCTATGGTCAAGTGATACAGATATTTATCATTTCAATCCTTAACAATTTAACATTTACGGGTATATGTCATTTCAACTCACAATCCCTAAATTTTAAAATCAATAAAATCACTTGGGTTTATCGTTTCAACCCATAGCAATTTTCCTTAATCTATAATATTATTCGGTATATATCATTTCAACCCATAGGGAATTCCAAAACTAACAGGGAACTTGCGGAGTGAGAACAATAGAAATTGACAAATTTACGTATAATAAATATATATACAACTTGTTATGGTGTCAATATCAATCATTGGTGAACAATTTAAAAAAAATAACATATCACATTTAACAATTTAATTTCTAACTAATTGAAATTTAATAATATATTTAAATCGTCATTTCATGTGAAATCAATTTAATAAACATAAAAATGTTAATCGTGAGTGATCGCTCACCTTTCGAGGCTTAGAGAAATAATGAGAATGAGATGAGAAGAACACAGAAAAGCATGGATCGACAAGTGGAACAGCTACAAAGCTCGAAACTGTTGCTGTAATTTTTGGATGACGGGGAAACATAGAAAAGCTACTCGGCTTCGATGAATCACGAATATATATATATATATATATATTTATTTATAAATTAGAAGGCTGAAGTGGGACGATGATGTCGTGAGCATATATACGCAAACACACATATATATATACATACAATATTTATATACGAGTATACTTGCTAAAATATATAACATATGTGGTGTTGCCGTGAAGAGCTTGGGGAGGCATTTTGTGGTAAGATAGTGGGTTAGGGGAGCTGTTCGAGTGATGCAGTAGTGGACGAGCTAGGCAGAGAGAATAGAGTGGGTTTGTTGTGGTCGTGGTAGGCTGCTCGGAGTGTTTTGGGCGTTACTGCAATTGGGTCGATGTAGGCTAAGGGGATCAAATGTTAGCAGTGCAGAAGGTCAGAGCAGGCTAATGGT
Source organism: Allium cepa (assembly GCA_030765085.1). Taxonomy (NCBI): domain Eukaryota; kingdom Viridiplantae; phylum Streptophyta; class Magnoliopsida; order Asparagales; family Amaryllidaceae; genus Allium; species Allium cepa. Next base: position 237,359,378 of record CM060931.1, read on the forward strand.
AATCTGTATGCTTAGCTGGGAAGGCTTGATAGTAGGAAGTATGGGTAGGCTCGGCTGGCAAGGAGGAGATTGCGTGAGAAGTGGAGGAGGCACGGGTTCGGTGTTGTGGTGGTCGTGGGAAATGAGGGTGAGGCCTATTGCGTATGTGAGGCTGGGCGCAGTGTTAGAGGGAAAGAGGTGGCTGTCAGTAGTGGGTTGTCACGTGGAGGAGAAAGGCGAAGCAAGGAGAGAGGAGAGGGAGTTCGGTGCGATGTGGAGGGTTGGAGCGTTGGTTATGCTGTCACAGGTCTGGTGACTGTGCTAGCGGGTCGGAGGGGAGTTTGGCTGCAACTAGTGGGTGGGCGGGTGTTTGAACTACTGTAGTGATGGAAGGTCGGTTGATAGGGTTTTTGACAGTGGGTGTATGAAGAGGCTGGTAAGAGAAGGGTCTGGAGGTGTTGTTGTAGCTGCGGAAGCTACTAGCGGATGAGAGGGTGGTGGATCGGTAGTGGGAGGCCGCTACGGAGTGGGTTGTGATGGGTGACTACGGGTCTGGAAGCGGGTTCGAAGTCAGGCCAAAGGTTCGGTGCTGGGCATAGGGTGTGGCGGCAGTACGAGGAGTAGTGGGTGATGAGCAGGATAAAGGTGATGTGGGGAGAAATGGTTGCCACAGTGGGAAGTTGGCGATCAAATGGATCAAGAGAGGAGAGGCACTGCGTGATCGGCAGTAAAGAATATGAATGAGCTCAGGTAAAAAAATATGTAAATTTTATTTATTTATTGAAAGAATAGAATGGACAGAAGAGAGCAGGAGAATGATAAAAAAATGAACGAACCAGAATAAAATGAAACCATGGGAATAGAAAAGGTCATGACTTGAATTCAGGGAAAAATAAATGCTAATGTCCATTTGGTTTGCACAGTGTGTAATTGAATGGACACAGGAAACCAAAAGACCCAAATGCGGAACTGATATGACAAATCATTTCGCAGATTTTTCCACGTACCGGACACTGAATGCACAAATAAATATACTACGTGGATCAGCACGACGAGACAGATAACATGGTACACAGATATGAGTGATACACCATCCTATCAAAACTCAATATTCCCTGCCAGAGTTGCTGCTAAAACGTTGAAAATAATGTAAATGTAGCTAGAGCAGTCCAAGTTTGGCGAAATGAAATATACCATCTCGCTCAGAAAATAATTTACATTTTTCTTGTGTAAAAATATTCAGATTTCAAAAATATTTTATTTCCAGCAAATTAACTGATTTTAAATTTTAAATTGAAATTTCACAATCAAACAAACTTTCATACTTTTCATCGAAAACCTACCACTTACTATGTTTAAATAGACATATACCAAATATCAAATTTTCATTAGTAATATTTAATTTTTATTTTCATGAAAATTTTAGTTAATTACCTTACTAAAATCGTCAAAATTTCCAGATCGTTACATATAGAAGCATTCTTTCCATACTTAACACTGAATGAAAAGTAGTCTGGGTTTTTAGTAACTCTGTTTTAAATGACATTTGTTTTGGTCCGGTTAAGTATGATTTTGGAAAAATGGAGAATGTTTTCTAATGGACGTGAATTGGTTTGTGAATATACTTATACCGTTGAGATAAGTATACGAATATTTTCCAAGTATTTTCAAGGCGATTTTAATTAATGAAAAGATTAATTAAAGTGGTTGTTTAGGTGTTTAACCATGTTTGGTTTCTTATGAAACCTAATCCCTATTTTTATTGTTTTTTTAATTGATAGTTAAATTACCAACTTTCAAACCTTGACAAAAATATAACTCTGAAAATATCTAGAAGAAACACCAAAACTATATGGTACAGTTATCTTCGGTGATGCTATACTATACGTATAAACTCGTGTGTTCTTCTAGGACGTATGATAAGAAAATTCATCTGCTTTAAATGGTTAGGAGGTGATCTCCGCTCTTATGGATTGTCGTTTTATTTTCGAAAGAACCGAGGTTGAGTTTGCCGGAGTCTATTGATTGGTTTTGGAGTGACCGGTAAGCAAGGGAGTGTACTTATATGAGATGACTGAAAATCATAACCACTCAAAAACCATATAAATGTTCTATGCTTTGGAAGAGGTTCGTGATTGGTTCAAGATAGTGGAATCAAAGATATAGTTCTTTGAAGTGCAAAGGCTACTTGCTATTAATCATGAAGGTGATTTCAAAGAGGATGTAGTAGTACTGTCTTTGGTTTGTTTGTATCCTAAACAACATGAATGAATGCTGGCATTGTATTATTGCTTGGAGGGAAGTGTTATCATTTCAAATGGAAATAGCTATGAGGAAAAGGTAAAACACGACCTCTAAAGTCTCGTAACCCGGTTACGGCTAAAAAATGGTAGATGCCAGAGAGCTATGTAGTTCGCTACCATTAGGGGTAACATTCCTTGATCTACATCGGGATTTTTGATTTGGTATATTCATGTGGGGTAATCAAGGGGCAATATTCGCAGCCTCAGCGTCCGGGGGATGATGTAATTAGTTATGCCATGTTAAAGGGACAGCCAGCTTTGTGTTGATAGAGGTGCAAGGTTTGTAGCCTCAGTGCATTTTATCTAGAAGTGTACTGTACGGAAGTTATCCCCTTACCTTGTCATTGTGGAATACAATCTCTATTTGCCTTTATGGACTTAGCTGTATACCTGTTATGTTGGAATGGAATTAATCTAACCATTTGGTCTATGATTAATATTTATTTTAAATCATCAGATTTTCTATTAAAAATGGTTTAGTTATCGTAAGGTAAATACCCATCCGTGTTTCTATGTAATGTGGTCTTAAGTGAAACCCTTATTTTGAAAGGTTTTATGATATTAAAAATTCATTTTATTATTTTTCTTATGTTGGTTTAACAGATTGATCCGGAAGTTATTTTCTTTTAATTCTCGGGTCAGCCCGAGCACATATCAAGATTTAGTTGTGGATGCTTTGATGTTTATAAGTTAGATGCCCCCAAGATGTGTTTATATATTTTTATTTCTGCTGCATTTGTTGTATTGTATTTATCACATTTGTAAGGATATGTTATTATAACTGCACAGGCTAATAACATGTTAGTTTACTCTGATTGAGGTATGTATATTACTGCTTTCTTTTATAAAGACCATTGGTATATTATATATTATTTGTCACATTATGAGATTCTGTTCTATTGTTTCTTTCTTTCACCCTAATAATCTATCTTTTCGACACTTGGATGCTCAGCACGTGAATACCGTGGATGTGTTAGTGTTGACTTTTGAGGGTCGAAAAAACCCGGTTCTTACACATGGAATCAAAGCATAGGTCGGGCGACACTTTGGCGTTGGTGGGGGTAAACTCATTAGAGATAGTTTAAGTGATACCCTACAGTGAGTTTGAGTGTATTATATACGAGTGTGTATTTTTTAATGTTATTAAATTATTTTATGTTGTGTTGATTGGTCTGTCTAGTGGTTTATGAATTTTGGTCATTACGCCTGATCAACTTTTTTGATAGGAGTTTTAAACACCTTTATAAGGCAAATCGACAAAGTATTGTTTTGAAATTGGTAAATGAAATAATTTTACCTAGAATTATATTTTATGTATAAAAGAATAAATTCCAAGAATTTTTATGTATTTATGATATATTTGTTTGTTAGGAAATGATAATATTAAATTATTATCATTTATGGTTTGATTGATTGTGCTAGGCTTGTTTATATGAAGTTTCACCTTTTCACTGCATGGATGGGATAGTTAGTAAGTGTGGAAACATTATAACGAACACCTTGTAATTATGTTTCACTGTTTGACTATAAGGTGTTCGATGATAATATTGGGTTAAATGTTAATTTTAATAAAATTTGTTTATTTTAATCTAAGCAAGTTGCGAAGTGGAATTATATAAGTATGGTTTATAAATATTGTTTATTAAAAAAAGGATTTAAAATCGAGAATTTAAATCTGGGTATTTAAAAAATTATTTTTCAAAGTTTTGGGGAAAATGGTAATGGTGTTATTTTGAAAGTATTTATGAATAGTGATACTAAAATAGGATTTTAAAAGGCAGAAAGCACCATACTCACTTTTTTCACTGAAAAATAGTTCTACCGATGACTACATCAACATCGACATTCATTTTCAAGTTTCTAATGGGGGAATGGTACCATAGTGGGTTAGCTTCAGAATTGTTATGGTAAAACAAATTTTATTTTAAATTACAAAAGTACGATTTGATATAAAAAGGAGATATATATGGATATAACTATTATTTCAAAATGATTGGAAATAAAAACCCGATGTTTTGTTCTCAAGTTTAATGTTAAGTTATTTATTGATGCATGTATCCTATGCATCAGCATAATTTGGTTTGTGTATCTCATTTTGATACGTTGTCCGGTAATTTTCATTTGTTGAAATGAAATGGAATTTTCGATGATTTTGGACATTCGAAAACTTCCAAATTAGTTGAGATCATAAAGCTAATTGTTTGTAAAAATATAAAGGTTGACATTGTATCTCTAGAATGAAAAGGTAGTAAGTCAAAACAAGTTTTGAATTTGTTGAACACCCTGGTTAAGTAAAACAAATTCGATGTTGTGCATATATACTCTTAGGATGTATTACGATATTATACAAGTTAAAACTTAAGTTAAGCTCACACGAAATATTTTCATATATGATTTTTGGAGTAAAAGAAATTGGTATAAGTTTGAACTAATAAGAATAAGTACATAAGTTGTACTTAGATCATTTTTTGCACGGTTCTTGATTTAAGATTCGAGTACATGACTTTGAGGTGATTTTTACTGACATAAATATTTATCATTTGATTCCTGATGATGAATATTTGATGAGGATTCTTCGTATGTTACCAAGTTTTTCATCATATTATATGAATATGTAAAATGAACGGAGATTTCTAATCAAGAAACCTAATCAGAGTCCACACGAGGGAACCGAGCGAGCAATACTTGTTCAAAGGCAAAGTTTATGTATTCGAGTAAGTGATCGAATCAGATATTGTGTACGGATGATTTATATACATAGTACGGGCTTACACAATTTTTTTGTATTTATGTGGGCTTATTTCTTTCTTCGTTTCGTAGTGATGGAATTATAAGGACAAAATTCTTTTAAGGGAGGAATAACGCAATGATCTAGAATAACATTTTAATTTGAATATTTAATTTATTTACATATTTAGATTTAATTCAAATGTAATAAAATAAGAAATCATTTTTTGATAAAACGACATGACTTTTAATGGCATATTTTTGAAATATTTTATATGGTTTTTCCATAATTTTCAATGAGAAAAATATTTAAATTATCGTTTGACCTTTTTAGGGCAAATGTTGGTATTTTTGAAATTTCATAGAATAAGATAATCGGCGTATTTTATTGTTGTTTTGGGATCGTGTTGCTTTGTTGTGCATGATTGTATTTTTATTTCTCTCAATCGTGGTTCGTACACGAACGACATATTGTGTAGCGTAATACGGTAAAACTTACCTTTTAAAACCTTTTCAAATCAATTCAAAATCAAAATTTGCAACCTAGCGTTAATTGTGATTTGCCCTGTTTGATGGGTGGCTTGAATTTTGGGGTTTGCTTAATTTTTCAGTACTGTGGTTTGTAATAAGTATAAGCACATCATACTTCATCATTTCGTTTCACCCAATTCCTTTACCTTCCTATTTTCCTCTTCTTTTTTCAACTTACTGTAAATGAAAACAAAACTTCAATCTCCTTCTTTCAACATTCAACATCTCTAAGCCAATCAAAATTAGCCTAAGCGATCAACTAAAAACTTGTTTGTTATCCTCTCTTCTATTTTCTAAAAACTGTTGCTCGACGTTTCGTTGAGTGTGTTGGCGGAAATTCTTCGATTCCAGTGGACGTTGAGAGATGATGAAGATTCAATGATCACCAAATGATGAATGGAGGATATAAGTGTGTTTGTGTCATCGAGTGGTGATTTTTAGTGGTGATCATTGAATTTCTTGTGTCCTAGGGTAACCAAAGTGGAGAGATGAAAGTTTTTCGATCATCAATTTATTTTCGACGCGCCAGTGGCCGAATGGAGCTCTGGTTGGTGATAAAAGCAACGTTCGATGATGGTGGAGCCACGGGTGGTAGTTATAGAGGCTATGATGGTTAGAGTTTCCTGGAGGAGCTCGAACTAGGATTTGGCGGTGATTTATTTTTGGGTTCGAGTTTTCATGTCGCTGTGGAGATTCACGCTATTGAGTGCATCATGGCTTGCCCAAAAAGTGTGTATGGTTGTGGCGAGTTGTATGGTGGCGGCGGCATGTGCGTTAGATGATCAAAGCGGCAACGGAGGTTCATTGGACGAGGTGACTTCATTTTCTAGAATGCGATTTTGTTTTGGGGGTTAAGGCATCAGAATTTGATGCAAACGGTCGAAGATAGATGCGATAGGGTAGTCAAGTTGAGTTTGGGGAGCGAAGTTTGTGGGTGGCCTTGGTTCGACGAACGGTAGTGTGGGTGGTGGTATCAGGTGCACGGCATGCACGTTTGCATGCACATGAGTTGAAAGCAATTGGGAAAATCGATTCGGGGAGGGTAGGTGGAACGGTTAGATGCAGATGGGTAGTAACTAATGGGCCTAGCCCATTTAAAGTTTAGGCAAGGAATTTTATAAGTTTATTTGTTTTAAATTTTATAAATTAAACTTGTTAACTTTAAAAATTAGTATCATAGTCATTTTAAATCCAATTAACCCATGGATTTTTGTGTTAGACATGTATTGAAGAGTATAACACAATGGTATAACTTATTTATTATTTTTACGAAGTATAAAATATGATTAAATAATAATGGAAAATAGAATTACATTGATTTTAATAATAACATGGTTAAATCATTTACACTTTATTTGTGATATCTATTTAGCAGAATAGAACCTTTGAACTACTATAATTAAATTAAATATATTATTTTGTGATATCTATTTAGCAGAGTAAAACCAAATTTTGCTCTAATAAAATTGAAAGGTTATTTTGAACATCTACTAAGCAAGATAAATCACCAATCTGTACTTGTAAAGTAAAACGATAATTATTGAAGTTAATTAATACAGATAAATTAATATTGGAAAGATAATGTGTTAACTATTGATTGTTAATTATTGAGTGCCAAAAGCTTGGTAGCCTAGCCGTATTACGTTTATTGGATGTGGCATTGATATATGTTAAAAGTTAAACCTTTTAATAAAAAGGCAATATTAACATTGGTTAAGTGCTATGGTAGCTTTGGACCCTATTATAGTATTTTGAAATACTATTATTTGCTGATTTTGATTTAAAAATGGTTTTGATTTGAATGATGATTTTACAAGCGGCTTTGGAATTTTCTATGGTACTTACTTGGAAATGGTTTTTGAACTTATCAATTTTTCTCTAGCCTTTATGAATTTTTTTTAAAAGTATTTCAGAAGTATTTATTATACCGAAAAGTTGATATAATAATGAGTGTTTATTTTAAAGGAAAATAAATGGGTTTATCTTTAATTATAAAGTGATTTTGTTTTCAAAAGATGATAGCAGTATTTTGGAATAAATATCTATGAAACATTTTACGTAAAATGTTATATATAAGGAGATTTATAAAAGGGGTTTTATAGTCATATATTTGGAGATTTATAAAAGGAGTTTTATAAATTAATTTGGAGATTTATAAAGGACTTGTAAATAAGCAACGAGTTTATAAAAAAGGAATTTTTTAAACGGTATGAGATTTGGTTTCAATAAATAATTCATCTTAATTATGGTGATATGAAACATTCTTTCTGTATTTAACATCGAAGGTGTCGTTTGGGTTTATAGTATTTCTGTTTTAAATGACATTTGTTTTGGCCCGACTAAGTATGATTTTGGGAAAATGGAAAATGTTTTCAAAGTTTAGAAGTGAAATGCTTTATGAATATACTTATACCGTTGAGATAAGTATATGAATATTTTCCAAGTATTTTCAGGGTGATTTTTGATTAATGAAAAGATTTATTAAAGAAGCTTAGTGGCTGCTTAGGTGTGCAACCATGATTAGTTATAAAGTGTAAAGCTCTGTTCTGATTGTTTATTTATTCGATAGTTAAATAATCACTATGAATCTTAACGAAAATATAACTTTGGAAATATCTAGAAGAAATACAATAATTATGTGGTATAGATATCTTCGCTGGTGCTATATTGTACTCGTTATGTTATTCTACGATGAATGATAAGGAAATTCATCCTTTTAAATGGTTAGGAGGTGATCTCCACTCTTTTGAATTGTCTGTTTATTTTCGAAAGAACCGAAGTTGAGTTTACCAAAATCCATTTGGTTTTGGAGCAACCGATAAGCGAGGAAGTGTACCTATATGAGATGACTCAAAACCGTAAGCACTCCAAAACCATGTGCATGTTCTACGCTTTGGAAGAGGTTCCCGATTGGTTCGAGATGGTGGAATTGAAGATGGAGTACTTTGAAGTGCAAGAGCTACTTGCTACTAATCCTGAGGGTGATTTCAAAGACGATTAGTAAAAGTAGTGTCTTTGATTTCTCTTTTCATATAAACAACTTATATGAATGAATGCTAGCAATGTATTACTGCCTGAAGGGCATGGTTAGCATTCCAAGTAGGATTTGCTAGGAGGAAAAGGTAAAACATGATCTCACAAGCCTAAGAACCTGATAATGGCTAAAACATGGTAAATTCAGCATTGCTATATGGCTTGCTACCATTAGGAGCCTCATTCCTCGATTTAGATTGGGATGTTGGATTTGGCATGTGCATGTCACGATCCGAAATTCAACGTTCGAAAATTGACATCAAATACCTCACTTGTATTCGACTGTCAATGATTCAAACATCGAACTCCAGTCGGATGGAGCTTATAACAACATTAGATGAATATAAAGCAGCGGAAATAAAATGAATATCATGCATCATATCACAGATACAACATCATAATAATATCTGTTACAACATCAGAGTACATAATACATGAATAACATCTCCAAATAGAATGACATAATAGAACAACTAGATATCATATGCAAAAGGTCTTCAAAAGGATAGAGAATGATAGTGAACACCAAACCAAGCACCTCGAGATCCCAAAAGCTTCCAAAATGTCTCTAAGGTGCGAGCTTCCAAAAACCAAAAATCTCCAAACCAAAATACTCCAAAATGTAGCTAGAGCCAAAATACTGAAAACCTGCTACTGGGCTGCCCGTGTAGAAATGGTGGGCACCCAGAGTTTAGAAAGGAAACAATAAACTTCGGGTCAGTCATGGGACTGGTATGAGTAAACAAAGATAATTGCTTTAAAAAAAGCAGATTTATACAAGAAAACCTGTATGTTTTTGGAAAATGAAACTACCATAAGACTTCCCGCCACAGGCACAATGCAATCGCAGAATTGGAGGAGATTTGTGACGACCCGGGATTTCTAACAATTTAAAATTGAATAGTTAATTGATTTTACAGTATTCAAAAGTTAATTTTTACATGAATTCAAAATATCAATATTTACTTGATAATTAAATCATTGAATTGTATAGTTTAAATATTGAATTTCATAATTGAAATTGGGTAAATTGTTGAATCTGGGATTCTAAGCCTGTTTATAAATATTTTGAAGGCTTATAAAATTTATAATGATGATAATGAAGATAATAGAATGGTTGGAATTTAATTTAAAGGTAATTTGTTCAACCTTAATAATAGATCGTTCAAATTGAATTTAAAAATAGCCTTCCGAGGCACAGTCTCAGAATCCGACGAAACCGGTTCCATTGGATCCGTAATAGTTAGTTATTATCGGTTTTCAACTTTCGTAGCAATCGGAGTTGTCGTTTGACCCTGGCAACTGAAAACGCTTAGAACTATTTTAATCGATTTAATTTAAAATCAATCGTTTATTTCCGTAACTCGCGCATATGATAAAGTTAGCCTTTGAAACCCGTTCCATTGTGTTCGGAGCAGGGTTAAAACCTTATAAATGTCTGTCGGCATGTCTGATTTGGGGATTGGGATTTAGCGTTTTGCAACTCGAGATATTTTTAATATTTATTTATATTATATTAGCGTACACTAGAAGCTACTCAAATTCTTTATTTCAGCCGATCCTCTCTCTCTCTCTCTAATTTTCAACCCGAAAAGCATGAACTCTCGAAAGAAAAAAATATATAATGGCCGAAGCCCTCATAAAAAAAAGAAAAAAGAAGAAGAAGAAAATCAGAAAACCCAAAGTGGGAGTCGCGCTTTCTCTCCTCCCTCTCTTCGACTTCGTGATGGCTCGAGCGTGGTGGCGCCGAGGTCGCGACTTTCGATGGTGATGGGGTTCGTAAGGGGTGCGCAGGTAGGGGGAAGCTCGAGTTAGGGCTTTGTTTTAGTGATGTCAGCGAGGTACATGTTCGTTTTAAAATTTAACTACACATATGTGAATATGTTTCAGTTTACCAGAATTTTGAGTATAAACTGTTGAAATTTGAAATTATATACAACAGAGTCAAAAAAAAATTTTTTATACGTAGACAGCGACTGGAAGTGTACACATATTTACAAATTTACATATATCTATTTTTAGGATGGATAGAAACCAGTATCGATAAGTTAGGACTGTAACATGTTTGTAAATCTATGAGATTTTTGAAAATAAGAGAAAAAATGGTTAAATCAGCTTATTAATTATATTTATGATTAAAAGATTTTTTAAAAAAAAAGAAGAAAAGAAAAGAAATTTAGTTTAAATAAAGTAATTGGTTAAGTAATTTTATTGGATAGTAGTTGATTATTCAGTCGGCTCAAATGCTAATGAAATCATATAAATTATTTACTCAAGGTCAATTGAGGAAACAAGCCAGATGGGAATGGATTTGTGAAAAACAAAGCAAAGGTGAGTAAACCTCACGTTTCTGAATTTTTATTTAAATTTAAATGGTTAAATTTAAATGATTGGTTGAATGGTTGAATTGGATTGATGTGCTATATTATATAGTACTATATAGTACATAGTGGAATGTTTGATATTCGATGATGAATATTTTGGTAATTGGACCGCTAAATGCTGTGGTTTGCTTGAATATTTCGGTACACTAAGTTATCGAAATATATAAATTGAATTTTTGGAAGAAATTTAAGGGTGATTAAATGGATGATTAACTAATTCAGTTAATTAATGGCTTGGGTTGATTAATTTAGTAATTCAGGGTTTGGATTCATTAATGAAGGTTTAAGTTAATTAGAATAATCATTTGGTGATTTAATAATTAATTACTTATTGTAATTAATAAAAATAGAATTACTTTGGGTACTTAATCAAGAGATTAATTGGAATAACGAATTATGGAGTAATTAATTTATTAATGAAGTAAGTAAGAAAATAGTTAATTACAGGTTGTGGGTGATCGAGAATGATTAATATTGTGGTCGAATTAAAGTAAAGTATAACTGGAAATCATTAAATTATATAATTAATGAAGTAATTAAAGATTTGATTAATTGAGATTAATTAATTCATAATAAGTGACTTATGAGAAGCCAATTAATATAAGTAATTAAAAATGAACGGAATTGATTATAGTTAATTAATTTGTGAAGAAATTAAAGATTACTCATTGATTTGGTAAGAGTAATTAATATCGTGAAATCAATTAAAGATAATTACTTAAATGTTATTGAAAAAGAATAAATCCAGGGTGATTAATTAAGTTGAAAATGATGGGTTGTCAAATTAATTGACTTGGAATTAATTAATGATGAATAAAGGAATCTAGGTGATGGAGGTTAGAATTTCAATTAGAATAAATTGAATTGAATTGGAAGTGATTAAAAGTGCTTATGAATGATTGAATGGTAATGGATGTTTTGATTAAGTTGATATCTCTGATATGAAAGGTTGTGTGTTTCATTTGGATAACTTGGGTAGGATAACTTGAGTTTTGAAGCGACTATGGTTGGGTATTGGGAAATACCTAAAAACCACCTCGGAATTAAAACAATAATAATAATAATAATTGATGTATGAAATCAATAGACTGGAATGAAATGTTTTAAGTGAATTGGATTATTCTAAGTTTGGTACTTAGAAAGTCATATGTGAAATAAGCATTGTCTATAGCAAATTGTGGATTGGTTAAATTAATGAAAGTTACCCCGGGTTTATATAGGTTGTTTGTTTGGTACTACATGTTAGTTGGGTTTACTCACGCTGGTTTCCAGCCCGACCCGGGTGTTACTTTGGTGTAATGCTCGGGTCAGACCGAGTATTACAGATTTTCAGTTAGGTACGTTAGGGAGCTCAGGAGGCGAGCTGGATGGCAATATCGTATAGAGTATTCCGCTATATTTATATTATTGTTAATCTGAGACATGATAATTGTAAATATTCAGTGATTGTATATAATGTGAAACTCTGATGTATTAAAATGTAATCGACAAATATGGTATTCTTTTGTAAGCCATTATAATTATTTATTATTATATTTTATCCGCTGCGAATGTGAGATGTTTGGTGTTTCAGTTCTTCTTCTTCTATCTCTTTCTTCTTTTTCTTAACTATCTGGAAGTTTCGGGATTGGAAATTTCGGGTCGTTACATTTGGTATCAGAGCAGAAGGGTTAAGCGAGAACCTTGGCTCTGGTGGGGATTACTCATTAAATAGAGTCTGTAGTACTCTAGAATGAGTTGAATATATATATATATATATATATATATATATATATATATATATATATTGTATGAGAGCGTACTTGTTATTTTCTTATATAAAGACTTTAAATGATTTTATATAAAAGTATATTTTGTTATATAAAGAAATATTTCCTTCTAATGAATATTTAGGTGATTGGTTGTTAAATTATTAGAATTAAGTTAAGGAGTAATATAAAATACGACCAAATTGAAACTTATAAACAAAGTTGAAGAATAAGCTTATATAACAAAATGGAATTTGAAATATAGATTGCAAATGTAATTTATAAATTGAGATAAACTTCATAAATAAATGAGATTATAATTTGAAATAGAATTCCAGAGAATATTTGGAATAAAGTAAGATGGAAATTTCAGAGTAATGTTTGAATATGTATCAGATGGATTGGGAATTTGGAATTTTTGGGAAAATTTAAAATTCCTTTGGATTTGAAAGTGGTTTCCAAAGGTTTTGGAATAACAATAGTATTATGTCAAAAATATTTTTGTGTGTTGAATTTGAAATCTGGGAGATTTGAATAAAAATATATATTTGGAAATGTTTTTAAAGAGATAAAAGCATTGAACCCTTTTGGTCATTGGAAAATAACGTCGGTGATGACTGCAGCATTATCGATGTTTATTTTCGAGTTTCTAGAAGGGAAATTGCTACCAAATTATTTTAAATTGGAATTGTTTGTGAACTGAGTTTGGTTTTGAAATTCAAAGGGGTAATTGAGTTTGCCAAAGAATTGTGGATATAGTTGAACTCTAAGGTAATATTGAAATTTTGAAAATTTGTTTAAACTCTGGGATCTTGTTTTAAAATGTTTATGGAATAATAATAAAAATATATTGGATAAATAAAATGTATAACTCCAAGTTAAAAGCAAAATGTGAATGTAATTGATTATAAATAGAAGTTGAAAGATGTAAATTATAATTAAAGTTGTACAAGTTTAAAATTCAAATGGGAAATTTGTATTGGATTAACTTGAAAGGGTATTGAACTTGAAGAGAGTTCAATTGATATTAGTCCAGATTTATGTGAATAATTTGGAATTAAAATTAAAGTGGAATTGGTTTAAGATCAAATGGAATTTGATTGGAAGTTGGAAAGAAATTGGAAATTAATTCAATTGAGTTGGGAATGAATTAAGTCCAATGGAAATTGGAGTTATTGGAATCGGGTCAATTTAAATGGGAGTGGTAATTTAAATTGAATTGTTGGGTGAGGTGAACAGTTTTGACTCTGGACTATTTTTAATATAACTTGTTTTGATATAAACTTATTTTTTTTTCAAGCTATATAACCTTTCTTTCTTAAAGCCAAATTATTTTATACTTGTTTTACAATTAGTTTGGAGCTATTTAATCATTTTTCAACTATTTTCTAAACTCATTACTATATTTTAACTATGTTATACATTAATTACTAATTTACAACTATTTTGCAATTATCTAAGATTTCTATAACTATTTAATTATTTTCCAACCATTTTACAATTAGTCAACTATTTTGCAAACTATTGATTATTTTTCAACTACTTATCTATTTTTAAATTTTTCAAGCTATTTTCTAAAAATAAACTGGTCGGAGTTCAAACTGTTATTGATTAAATACCCAACTGGGATAAGAATTGAGGTAATAATCCAAATGGGGATTAAGGCAAATGTGAATAAGTGAATGAAAATTTAAGTGAATGTGAATAGAAAGGAAATTGATATTGGAAAGAGTAATCAAATTTGAATATTTGATTTTGGGTAAACAAAGTTATATCTTTGTTATATATTCTTCCTTGTTGAATCTATTGTTGGAAGAAAAAGGATTTTGGAAGTGTTTGAAGTATAAAAAGGGATTTTATACAAGTTTAAAGTGATCCAAGGTTTTAAAAATTATATATATCTGTGTGTATATATATATATATATATATATATATATATATATAAAGGATCTTATGAGGATTTTGGAAAGGGTTTTGGGAACCTTTGGATTTGGAAAGGCTTTTGATTTTTGGATAAAATCAATATATGGAATTTGGAAAGCATATTTTGAGAATTATCGATTTGGGATAATCGATTTTGTGTAAAGGAGCTTTGTGTGATATCATACTAGGTGTATGATTTGGAAGATACTATATATGTATAGTATAAAATGTTTTGATGATGGCTCTGGGGAAAAAGGCACTTCCTTGAAATGAACTTCTCAGGAGCGCCACTGGGTGGTGCTGCCTTGAGCCCCATGGGGGGGTTCTAAAGTTGATCCTGTGAGGAGTCCGGACAAAACTAGTTCCTGAGGATTATGAGTTGAGTATATCATAGCGTAAGTCGTGTGTACCGCCGAGAGCCAACAGTCTGCGTTTGAGTTTATCTCGGTAGACTGCGACCTATGTAAGAGTGGAGAGGTTTCATTTCGATAGCAAAATCAGAGGCCGCGGAGAGCCTGCAGTTACATGGACTTTTGCTGTGATGGCAACGTAACCCTGGATGTAACTGTGATCTGTTGTGTGGGTTCCATGGCGTAATCGAGAGGCCGCGGAGAGTCTGCAGTTACATGGACTTTTGCTGCGACGGCAACGTAACCCTGGGATGTAACTGTGACCATGGATGGGGGGTGATGATTTCCAGAGCATTCTCACCAAAGATATTTTCTCTATTTTCAAAAACTGTTTTCTATATTCTTAATAACATTATTTTCCAAATATTTTCACTGGGTGTTGAAACGGGTTTACCAAGTACTTATAGATTTTCAGTCCTCCGCCTGATCAACGCATGATTGAATTTCTGTGAGAACAAGGATGGACTGGTTGAGGCATCGAGTTATAAAAGTATTTTTATAAAGAGCTATTTTATTAAGTTTGATGTAAATTTAAATGCATTTCTAAAATTTTAAATAAAGGTGTTGGAATTTTGGGAAAATAAAAAAGGGAATCCGAACTAGAATTTCAATGAAGTGATTTTGTAATTAAAATCGAATATTGAATTAAAAGATGGAAGTAAGTTAATAAATAATTATTTATAGAGTATGTTAATGAAAATTTAACTTGGCTAAACAAATGGATTGTAAATTAATAATAGAGTTGGGAAGTGAATTAGAATTGTCAATAGAATTTAACTTGGATTTGATAATGAATTGAATGAGTAAGGATGCTGTGAAATAAAAATTAAATAGAGTTGGATTGAAAATGCGATGGTTTGAATTACAAATAAAATTCAAGTATGTTATAAATAATATTAAACGTAAATTACGAGTAAATTAGATATAATGGAAGTATTGTCAAATGAAATGAAATTGAATTACAAAAAAAAAAATGGTTTGAGTTGCAAATAAAATCCAGATGAGTAGAAATAGTTCGAGAATGGCTTTGTATTAATGGAATAAATTCGAAAATGAACTAAGTAAGTAAATTTAAAATTTAAAATGGATTAATCGAATTAAAAATAAAATAAATAGATGAAGTCTGATTAAATAAAAACTAAATCAAAGTTGTAATTGGAATTGGATTATCAGACTAAACTTAAATTTGGTGGCATATGTGCTTGAGTGTTATTTTAATAAATGGAGAAGGTGAAGTAAAATTAAAATTGAATGGATGGTCTAACTGAATTTAATGGAAATTGATTAAATGGAAATCAAAAAGAAGTAAACTTAAGTTTGAGGTTGGAATCAATTAAAGTAAATTAACTTAAGTTTAAAATTCATGGAAGCTTGGCTTCGAATAAGAATGAAAGCCCATTAAATAAAAACTTGGATTAAATTAGTTTGAGAAATAGTTATTAATTTATAAGAATGGAATGTGCCAAGCTTAATAAATTGTTTTGCATGAATCTAATGCGAAAATAAAATGAAATGCAATGAATGGTTGGTGAATAAATTAGAAATGAAGTGGAATTAATTACAAAATGAGTTGAAAAGTAATTTGAAGTAGTTATAGACTAAAAAATAAATACTATGTTAAGCGAATGGAGAAGTGCTCGATCTAGAGTGTTGGTTGTAAGTTTGAAAATATACATGAGACTCATATGGAAGGAAAGGAATGCGATTGTTTTTGATACGCAAAGGAAGAAACTGGAGGACCTATGGCATGAAGTTAAGACTGCCATCCACTTGCAATTGAAGACTTGCAACATAGATTACCCTGATAATTTGATTATTCGATGGGCATGAATTTTTGTTGTTTTTTCAATTGTTTTTTTTCTGTTTATTTCCTTTCTCTCTACCTTTATCTTTTTCTAACATTTTGTTTGTTACTTTTATTGTGTTGTAATAAACTGGTAGGGGTCCAGTCAACCCCGCTGGCTTTGCCAAAAAAAAAAGAATATAGTCGAAATTGCATAAAATAATCGTCGTTTGACGTAAATAAAAGTAACTGAAAAATTCTATAAATTAATAGAGGCAAATAAAAATTGATTCTGAATCATTTGAAGGGAATATGAGCTTGTTCGGGTTAAAAACCAATTGGATGTGAGAAATTGAGTTGCAAACCATCAAAATTGAATAAAATGGCTTATGAATTGGTTGAAAGCAATTGTATTAGCTTTAAACATTATATAAATCGCTTATGGAAAGTATTTGGTGCTTGTTATTTATGTATTGCATATGTTTAGCTATTGAAAGTAAGTGGAATGCTAATAAATTCTCTATATATGGCACTTACATATTTAAATTGAGTAAGTACGGGTACCTGAAGGCCGTTTGGCTGGATTTGGATTGCACTAATTGCGTAAATAAATAAGTTGCTTGCTTAAAATGCAAAATAAGGTACGCCTACGCAATAAAAATAGGGAATATGAACTGTTTTTGCTTTTTTCGACCGGGTGGGTCGATGTATATATATTTATATCTCTTGTCAAATTGCAAAAGCTCCTCCGTACAAAGGAGACTCTGCCAAAATTTTCCAAAAATTTTGGGAGTTAGAAAATTTTTGAAAATTTTTGAAAAAATTTGTGTTAAGCAATTAAACGATTTTAAATATGAAACTGAAATATAGTAAATGGACTAATCAGACTCAATTATATATGGAAAATAAAAATTTAATATTCAAAATTGAAATAAGTTGAATTCATATGAAAACGGAAAAGACGAATTTGAATAGAAGTAAATATGAGAACCTATATAAGAGAATGTATAAAATGAATTGTGATGTTACAATTGGATATTATTGTCAAGTAAGATATGCAGGTATATAAAGGGGAAAAGAAAATTGGAATTGATTCCAAAAGATAAATGTGAATTGCCCGACAAAAAGGTATGTATTTAAATTTCTGTATGAATTGGATTGGGTTTTTGATCTAGCCACTTGGCTTTCTGTTTTCTTTTTGGAATTTGGGAGCCCGTAGAGGCCTTTTGTAGTAGTACCGAGCTAGCCGCGTAAAGGAGACGCTGGCAAAAAATTTTGGGAATTTAGGGAGTTAGAAAAAAATTTGATAAATTTTGATAATTCAAAATTTGATTTTTAACTTAAACTTGAATAAATGAAGTAAATTAATGTCGTTGGAAACTATGGAAGGTTTGGGAAGTTGGTTAAGGTGATTGTGGGTCTTTAATAGAAGATAGTTGGAAGGATGTTGAATTGTGGGTTTTGGGAAAGGTAAACGGGTTTTGAACCATTTTTCCTAAATAGTAATTTCGGGGGCGAAATTCTTTTAAGGGGGGAGGAATGTGACGACCCGGGATTTCTAACAATTTAAAATTGAATAGTTAATTGATTTTAAAGTATTCAAAAGTTAATTTTTACTTGAATTCAAAATATCAATATTTACTTGATAATTAAATCATTGATTTGTATAGTTTAAATATCGAATTTCATAATTGAAATTGGGTAAATTGTTGAACTGGGATTCTAAGCCTGTTTATAAATATTTTGAAGGCTTATAAAATTTATAATGATGATAATGAAGATAATAGAATGGTTGGAATTTAATTTAAAGGTAATTTGTTCAACCTTAATAATAGATCGTTCAAATTGAATTTAAAAAAGCCTTCCGAGGCACAGTCTCGGAATTCGATGAAACCGGTTCCATTGGATCCGTAATAGTTAGTTATTATCGGATTTCAATTTTCATAGCAATCGGAGTTGTCGTTTGACCCTGGCGACTCAAAACACTTAGAACTATTTTAATCGATTTAATTTAAAATCAATCGTTTATTTCCGTAACTCGTGCATACGATCAAGTTAGCCTTTGAAACCCGTTCCATTATGTTCGGAACACGGGTAAAACCTTATAAATGTCTGTCGTCATGTCTGATTTGGGGATTGGGATTTTGCATTTTGCAACTCGAGATATTTTTAATATTTATTTATATTATATTAGCGTACACTAGAAGCTACTCAAATTCTTTTTTTCAGTCGATCCTCTCTCTCTCTAATTTTCAACCCGAAAAGCATGAACTCTCGAAAGAAGAAAAAAATAATGGCCGAAGCCCTCATAAAAAAGAAGAAGAAGAAAATCAGAAAACCCAAAGGGGGGCGTCGCGCTTTCTCTCCTCCCTCTCTTCGACTTCGCCTACGCGACTTTAAGTCAAGGCTCGGCAGTTTTTTTGTGGGTAGATAGGGGCTGTACGGCAGCTTGGGGGGGGGGCGTGCTCAGGTGTTTATTGGTGCGAGTGAGGGAGAGGTGGGGAACGCAAATCGTGATGGTTCGAGCGTGGTGGCACCAAGGTCGCGACTTTCGATGGTGACGGGGTTCGTAAGGGGTTCGCAGGTAGGGGGAAGCTCGAGTTAGGGCTTTGTTTTAGTGTTGTCAGCGAGCTACATGTTCGTTTTAAAATTTAACTACACATATGTGAATATGTTTCCGTTTACCAGAATTTTGAGTATAAACTGTTGAAATTTGAAATTATATACAGCAGTGTCAAAAAATTTTTTTATACGTAGACAACGACTGGAAGTGTACACATATTTACAAATTTACATATATCTATTTTTAGGATAGATAGAAACCAGTATCGATAAGTTAGGACTGTAACATGTTTGTAAATCTATGAGATTTCTGAAAATAAGAGGAAAAAAATGTTAAATCAGCTTATTAAATATATTTATGATTAAAAGATTTTTTTTTTTAAAAAAAAGAAGAAAAGAAATTTAGTTTAAATAAAGTAATTGGTTAAGTAATTTTATTGGACAGTAGTTGATTATTCAGTCGGCTCAAATGCTAATGAAATCATATAAATTATTTACTCAAGGTCAATTGAGGAAACAAGCCAGATGGGAATGGATTTGCGAAAAACAAAGCAAAGGTGAGTAAACCTCACATTTCTGAATTTTTATTTAAATTTAAATTGTTAAATTTAAATGATTGGTTGAATGGTTGAATTGGATTGATGTGCTATATTATATAGTACTATATAGTACATACTGGAATGATTGATATTCGATGATGAATATTTTGTTAATTGGACCGCTAAATGCTGTGGTTTGCTTGAATATTTCGGTACACTAAGTTATCAAAATATATAAATTGGATTTTTGGAAGAAATATAAGGGTGATTAAATGGATGATTAACTAATTCAGTTAACTAATGGCTTGGGTTGATTAATTTAGTAATTCAGGGTTTGGATTCATTAATGAAGGTTTAAGTTAATTAGAATAATCATTTGGTGATTTAATAATTAATTACTTATTGTAATTAATAAAAATAGAATTACTTTGGGTACTTAATCAAGAGATTAATTGGAATAACGAATTATGGAGTAATTAATTTATTAATGAAGTAAGTAAGAAAATAGTTAATTACATGTTGTGGGTGATCGAGAATGATTAATATTTTGGTCGAATTAAAGTAAAGTATAATTGGAAATCATTAAATTATATAATTAATGAAGTAATTAAAGATTTGATTAATTGAGATTAATTAATTCATAATAAGTGACTTATGAGAAGCCAATTAATATAAGTAATTAAAAATGAACGGAATTGATTATAGTAATTAATTTGTGAAGAAATTAAAGATTACTCATTAATTTGGTAAGAGTAATTAATATCGTGAAATCAATTAAAGATAATTACTTAAATGTTGTTGAAAAAGAATAAATCCAGGGTGATTAGTTAAGATGAAAATGATGGGTTGTCAAATTAATTGACTTGGAATTAATTAATGATGAATAAAGGAATCTAAGTGATGGAGGTTAGAAATTCAATTAGAATAAATTGAATTGAATTGGAAGTGATTAAAAGTGCTTATGAATGATTGAATGGTAATGGATGTTTTGATTAAGTTGATATCTCTGATATGAAAGGTTGTGTGTTTCATTTGGATAACTTGGGTAGGATAACTTGAGTTTCGAAGAGACTGTGGTTGGGTATTGGGAAATACCCAAAAACCACCTCGGAATTAAAATAATAATAATAATAATAATTGATGTATGAAATCAATAGACTGGAATGAAATGTTTTAAGTGAATTGGATTATTTTATCTAAGTTTGGTACTTAGAAAGTCATTTGTGAAGTAAGCATTGTCTATAGCAAATTGTGGATTGGTTAAATTAATGAAAGTTACCCCGAGTTTATATAGGTTGTTTGTTTGGTACTACATGTTAGTTGGCTTTACTCACGCTGGTTTCCAGCCTGACCCGTATGTTACATTGGTGTAATGCTCGGGTCAGACCGAGTATTACAGATTTTCAGGCAGGTACGTTCAAGAGCTCAGGAGGCGAGCTGGATGGCAATATCATATAGAGTATTCCGCTATATTTATATTATTGTTAATCTGAGACATGATAATTGTAAATATTCAGTGACTGTATATAATGTGAAACTCTGATGTATTAAAATGTAATCGACAAATATGGTATTCTTTTGTAAGCTATTATTATTATTTATTATTATATTTTATCCGCTGCGAATGTGAGATGTTTGGTGTTTCAGTTCTTCTTCTTCTATCTCTTTCTTCTTTTTCTTAACTATCTGGAATTTTCGGGATCGGAAATTTCGGGTCATTACAAGATTTCTTCTTATGATAGTCAAATACGCTTGATACAGGAAAAGTTCTTTGATAATATTACTAGTGCATAGTGTAGAAAGCCATTTCGAAAGTATAATATCAATCCTAGCCAACATACGACCAATATCGTATGCCTACTATAGCTACCATCTAAACAGTGGGGCGCCACCATAAGTAAATGGTAGGTAATACAACTAAAACCGTACGGGGTTCGTATTGGGAATTGGTTTTCCAACAAATGGTTAGGCTAAGGAACTTCGTATGCCACATGGGTATGCCTCTGGCGGGACGTCCCGACAACCTACCCGGCTCTCTGCCAACACAAGGCTGGGTTACCTCTGTTACTAGGTAACTACTACTCGAGTATGCCACTCCCCGGTCCTTTGGGACCTTTATCCGAGGGCCCTCCATCACAAAGCAACAACCACACAGAATAATGAGATTGAAGCAACCACATAGATAAGTATCTGGGCTCCATACCCTGACACTACCTTTTTCCAGAAGGAAATGACATACCCTAAAGGGCGCGACCCTCATAACCTTGCCGCATCTTTCCTTTTTTGACCATTTTCGGGGGGTGAGGTCCGATGAGGACTCGTCCACAAAGCTACGCTTTGCACGAAAGCCATGCTTTGATCACAAATGATCAACAGATGATCATCACTATACAACATCACTTAGCATGCCACACTACCAAATTGGGAGTATATCGCTGATAACCTTTAACTACATAACCTCTGAGCTCGTACGTCTCAGAGAAGGGTGTTAAGCTAAGAGAATAAATTCTCCGCCACCAACAGATATGTATTTGAAAGAAATCAGCTTTATATCTCAAAGTGCAGTGTCAGACACACGACCATACAAGTCTGTTCCGGGTTCGAACAGAACCGAAGGCACCTCGTCCAATAAAAGAAGAAACCCTTGCAAATCCGGGCGTCCACAATCCCGATTGGACTTCCCATCACTTAGGGAATCCCAATACCGGAGCAACTCGGTGCAGAGACAATCGATAGGTTATCCTATCATTTTCGAAGACACCCGGTCGTTACCGTCGGTCTTCAAATGCAATCCATTCGTCGAATCACTATTCGGAATGGGTTATATGACACAACGGTCCTCTCCCGGCTAATCTGAATTGTGAGCGTTCAAATTTAAAACATATGAGTGTATCGATCACAAAGGCTCACTTTCAAGGTTCGATGTGGGTTTCGGATAACAAACTGAAATCCGACTCCCTGTCGCATCGAAGTTTAAATGCCGTTTTACAGCCAAAAGGGGTTTCACGTACATATAAGAAACAAATCACAAATTGCAATTCATCACAAAGCAATCACATCATCACAACAAAAATATCAATCCAATATAAAATATTTAATGACGGTCAATCATCGTTGATTCAAGTGATTGTGATTAAAGTGAATTAGCCATATAATTGTCTTTATTAATCATTTTAAACTAATGTTTAATCTTACTTAATTATAAATTAGTTTAACTGGCTTAATTAGTTAATTATCCTTTGATTTATTATTTCAAACTTATGAATTCCTAATTGTTAATTAATTAAGTTTTTAATTATATTTTATAAACTCCTTATGCTTTAATTAATTAATTTTAGATGGTAAAATCATTGCAAGCCTTAAGGGTTAATTATTCTTCATTTCTATAAATCAATTGGTTTTTTTAATTAACATTTAAACATTTATTTTACTTTAAAAAAAATTGTTAAGTTAAACTTTTAAAACAACTTTTATAAAGTTATAAATTTGTAATACCATTTGTTTCATATGCTATTTACCATCATCATTCAGAAAATAAAATCACTTGAGTTTTTCAAACATTTGGCAAAAACTGGGTTACTGCTTTCATTCCTTCACCCGAGGCTTACTTCGGGTTTACCCCGAGACAAACACCCCTTAACTTCGGGTTTTCCACCAGAGTGACCCGTGCTTCATTTTTTTCGAAATTTGTTTAAGGTTTAAAAAACGACACGATGAACGCCAAAACCCCTCGGGTCTCTCTTCGAGTTGCCACGTGATTTCTCCTTGTTGCTCTTCGAGTTTCTCCACGGTCCTTTCCAACCCATCACCCTGATACGCCACCATAGCCACGTGCACGTGCACCGGCACCGGAGGCGATTCCAACCACTGGCGAGCATCGCCGCACGTCAACCCCCAACCCAGCAACCATCTCCATCCATCGAAGTGCCCCATCTCCCCTTAAATCAAATCAAGCAATTAGCCTCGAACTGAAAAACAACTGCTTGACCGAAACCACCCCGACCACGTGACGCCGACCACCTAGCCTCGCCCTACCGCGGCCACATCACCTCCGGTGATCCACGAAGCTAACCCCAGACCCTCGTCCAACTCGATGCGTCGAGGATCAATCCGCGACCCATTTTTTTTCGCGAACACACGTGGGTTCTTAAACCCTATTTCAATATCGTCTTCGAAAATTTGGGTTTTATAAAATACATTGATATTTTTCAAGTAATCACGATCATTAAATCTCGCTGCTACCCCCAATTCGAGACCCATAACTACATAGATCATCAGATTTTGTCAAAAACTCATTTTTCGATCAACTCCCATTTTCCTGAGCAATATGCAATGAAAAAAATTGATTTTTGTTTCTAAAATCATTGTTTTTACAAGTGATTCACATAGTGTTATCTAAGTTAAGATTCGGGAAGTTTGAAATTCTTAAGGGTTTGAATTTTTCAACTGTGCTTCAACTTTCAAGGAAGAAGACTAGATAAAATTTGTTTTAATTCTTTTCTGGAATAAAATCCAGGTTTAAACAGGAACCTTAACTTGTTTACATTCTATTTTTTTTTCAGAAGTAAAAAGGAAAAAGAGGGATCTAGAGTTTTGATGTGGGTTACCTTGTAACCCTGTAACTCAGTTTTCAGAAGAAGAAATCCACAGAAGAAAGAAAAAAAAATACTTTGATTTGTTTTCTGAAACATGGTACTAGTTTAAAATCAAAATTTCAACTTGTTTTCAATTTATTTCAGAAGGAATAAGGAAGAAGATTTGAATTAGTGTATAGTTTACTCTGTAAAACCAGAGATTTGAGCATGACAGTGTTTTACAGTTTTACAGAGAAGAAGAAAGCTATAAATTTTTTTTTTTTGGCTTTGATTTATCTCTAAAACATAGTGTAAGTTTAAACTACACTTTAACTTATTTTGCAATTCGTAATTTTTTTCTTTCCCAAAAGAATATGGGAGAGAGGATGCTAAGTTCCCTATAACTAAATGTTACAGAAAACAGGAATAGGAAAACAAATGTTTTCCAGGAAAATCAAACACAAGCATACCATTCATTCAATTCAAAGCCATTACATTCATACAGGGATCCAAGCACAAAGAACTTGAATAAACATAGGTCTACTCACCTTTTTTTTCAGAAGATAGGAATTCTTCCTGATAGTTCAAAACAGAGAGGTGAGGCCTGCAACTTCCCTTCTTTTCTACTTTAATTCTCTTGGGGTTTTAGATCTGAAATTGATAAGTACAGATCTATAATTATCTCTAGTTGTATTCATGCATTTAAATTATTAATAACAGGTTTTTTATACTTACATTTGAGATTTATAGCAGAGAAGGCACTCTTTATTTTTCTAAAACTTGAAACCAGTAATAGCCTAAAACTTTGATCTTGATTTTCCTGCAACCAATTAAATATTTGTTTAATTCTTGCTTCATTTTAGATTGCAACCTTAAATTCAAGATAAATAAATAAAAGTTACTTGCCTTTTTAAATTTTATATCCAGAAAGAAAAACTGCACTGCCTTAAAACCAGAAGCTTCCCCTTTACAAATCTGCAGTTTAAGTTTTGAATAGATTGTTGAAACTTGATTTAAAATCAAAATTTCATAAATCATAAACTTTAAAACAAAACTTACCTGAAAGTATCACAATACTGTTTGAAACACTTCAGATTTTACTTTGAAATTGAAGAAGACAGTTTCCTTTTTTTCTTTTATATATTTTTTTTTCTGAAGTTTTCTTCTTGAATGTTGAAGTATAGAAATTTCAAAGATCTTTTGATTACTGAACATCACGTGTTAGGGGATTTAAAAATTCAAATTTGGAAGGTGAAGACTTTCCCTGAATTTTTTATTTGAATTTTTTATTTAGGCAATGATGGTTTGTGCCATTTGTAAGGAGATATCTTAAGCCCTAGATTTTGTTAATTATTTAACTTTATTGTGAATGTATGTTTCAGCCTTTTGATGTTACAAAGCAAAAGAAAGTTTTACAGATTTTATTTTCTATATTATATATACTTTTATAAACCAATATATATATTTTTACTCATTTGTATATATATGCATATGTACAATGTTTAAAAGAAAAGTTGTTTTGACCATTGTATACTTTATTTCTCAATGATTTTTAATGCTACTTAATTTTAAAACATTTATTCCAAATTTAAATTCAAACTTAAATTTTTAAACTTGAGATATAAACATTTTAAATCCAAATGACTTTTAAAAGCATATATTATTTCAATATTTTCAACCCAAAATAAAATTTGAATTCATTCCATATATTATTTCCACTAATTTTATTTGTTTTAGATTTTCCTTCCAATTTATTCTCAAGTTAAGCCCCAAGAGTTTAAATATATTATTTATTTTAATTAAAAAAAATTGGGATGTTACAAATACCCCCTCCTTAAGAAATTTCGTCCTCGAAATTTAAAAAGAGAGAGAAAATAAACAAACGAAGAGTATACGAATTCAAAAATAGAGTAAGGAATGGCTTACCGGCTAAGCCGAGATATCCACTCTGCATTTGGGATAAGATTTCTGCATATTATCTTCAGTTTCCCAAGTGCAGTCCTTTGGATCGCCACTCCACTGAACTTTTACTAGCTTTACAACCATATTACTTAATTTCTTCTCTTCACGATCCACAATCTTTATCAGTTCTCTTTTGACGGTTAGATTGGGAGTGATGTCGAGATCCTGTTGGGCAGCTTCTTCAATGATACAATCCGGATCGTGCACATAGTTTCGAAGGCTAGAAATGTGGAATACATCATGCACACCCGATAACCAGCTAGGCAACTGCACACGATAGGCTAGAGAACCAATCCTTTCCAGAATAGGAAAAGGACCAATATATCGTGGTGCTAACTTACCGGTCTTCCCAAATCTCAATACACCTCTCATAGGAGATACTTTAAGAAAAAAGAATCCCCAACCCGGAATTCCAAATCCCGCCTTCTACGATCGTAATAGCTCTTTTGACGACTTTGAGCTGTCTTCAATTTCTTTCAAATAAAATCAACTTTCTCGGTAGCTTCTTTAATCATGTCCGGCCCAAGAATGAGTCTATCACCTGCCTCGATCCAGCATGCCGATGATCGACACGGTCGGCCATATAAAGCCTCAAAGGGAGCCATCTCAATACTGGCCTGATAGTTGTTGTTATAGGAGAACTCGACCAGATGCAAATGGTCCTCCCAAGAACCACTAAAATCAAGAATACAAGCTCTCAATAGGTCCTCCAAGATTCGATTGATCCTTTCTGTCTGCCCATCAGACTGTTGGTGATAAGCAGTACTGAAATGCAGCTTAGTTCCCAATGCGTCTTGAAACGCCTCCCAAAATCTACTAGTGAAGATCGGATCACGATCACTCACTATGCTGCTAGGAATGCCATAGAGACGGACAATTTCTTTCACATACAAATTAGCTAGACTTGCAGCCGTGCGGGTAGCTTTTACAGGCAAGAAGTAGGCTGACTTTGTCAAACGATCTACGATGACCCAAATCGCTTCATTGCCCTTTCGAGTGCGAGGCAAACCGTCGATGAAATCCATCGACACTTGGTCCTATTTCAACTTGGGCACCTCTAAAGGCTGAAGCAAACCCGCCATCTACTTTTGGTCGCTCTTGATTTGTTGGCAAGTAGCACAGCGACTCACATAAATAGATATATCCCTCTTCAACGTCTTCCACCAGAAAGTTCTTGTGATATCTCTATACATCTTGTTGACTCCTGGATGGATGCTGAATTTTGATTTGTGACATTCATCTAACACTTCTCGTTTCAAATCTGGAATGTCGGGGACACAAATTCTTCCTTTCATCTTTATAACTTCATTGTCATCAATTTCAAAACTGGAATTCTCTCCTCGAACTATTCTTCTACGAATTTCCCGAAGAAATTTGTCTTCGGTCTGCTATCTTGCAATCCTCTTAAGAAGAGTAGGGGCAATAACAAGGTGTGCGAGAACAGCATGTCTTCTGCTTAAAGCGTCGGCAACTACATTGGCTTTTCCGGGCGTATATAGAATGTCTAGGTCATAAGATGCCAGAAATTCCAGCCAACGTTGTTGTCGCAAATTCAGATCTTTCTGGGTAAAGAGATATTTCAAGGATTTATGGTCAGTGAATAATTCGAAATTTTCACCTAGAAATAAAGAGAATTCGATAAGTATATTTGTTAAGTTAAGTTAAATTAAATTCATAGATTGTTAAGAAAGCTGAAAAGATTCTTATGTAGAAGATAATGTCGCCATATTTTTAAAGCGAAGATAACGGCTAGAAGCTCTAAATCATGGGTCGGATAATTTCTTTCATGAGGACGTAATTGTCTACTCGCGTAGGCAATCACTTTCCTGTTTTGCATCAATACTGCACCTAAGCCTTCACCGCAAGC
Source organism: Allium cepa (assembly GCA_030765085.1). Lineage (NCBI taxonomy): Eukaryota > Viridiplantae > Streptophyta > Magnoliopsida > Asparagales > Amaryllidaceae > Allium > Allium cepa. The sequence goes on from CM060931.1 coordinate 237,387,703, forward strand.
ATCGGTATAAACGGATAAACCCTGATTCCCGTTGATAATAGCGAGAACAGGAGCGGTGGTTAATCTCTTCTTCAACTCCTCAAAAGCTTCTTCACATTTTGGAGTCCAAATAAACTTTGCATTCTTCATTGTTAGCTTGGTCAATGGGCTAGCTAACTTCGAAAAGTCCTCCACAAACTTCCGATAATAACCCGCTAGGCCCAAAAAGCTTCGAACTTCCTTTGGGGTAGTAGGTCTTCTCCAATCAAGAATGGCGGAAATTTTGCTAGGATCAACAGAAATCCCTCCTTCATTAACAATATGGACAAGAAATTTGACTTCTTTGACCCAAAAGTGGCATTTGGAAAATTTAGCATATAGAATGTTTCTCCTCAATATTTCCAAGACGATTCTAAGGTGTTCGGCATGCTCCTCTTCGGTCTTGGAATAGACCAAAATATCATCAATGAATACGAGCACAAATTTATTCAATACATCCCGAAACACACGAGTCATAAGGTCCACAAAGTATGTTGGGGCATTGGTTAGCCCAAAAGGCATGACTAACCATTCGTAGAACATATTGGGACCCCTGAAGGCTGTCAAATGAACACAATCTTCAGCGATTCGTAATTAATGGAATCCTTGGGCTAGATCCATCTTCGAAAAGAAACAAGCGCCGTGCAACTGATCAAATAAATCATTAATTCTGGGCAGTGGAAATTTATTCTTGAGATTCTGCTTATTGAGATCGCAGTAATCAACACACAACCTCAAAGATCCGTCTGACTTAGCAACAAATACGACGGCTGAGCCCCATTCAGAAACACTGGCTCGAATCAACCTTTTTCTAGTAAATCTCTAGTTTGCTCAACTAATTCAACCCTTTCCTTAGGTGCCATCCTGCGACTTGCATGAACGACAGGACGGGCATTGGGTACAAGGTCGATTCTGAATTCTATTTCTCGGTGAGGAGGTAGAGATTTCACTTCTTCAAATACATCTGGAATATCTCTAACAATAGGAATATATTCCTAGCTGGGTTCAGGATACCCCAAATTATACATCAACCCTTCCCTTTTAGGACTAGGGTCCTCACAAGAAATTTCGATGAAATCCCCAAATTCGGTTTTGATTGAAATCAACCGATTATTGCAATCCAATTTGGCTTCATATTTTGCTAGCCAATCCATTCTGAGCAAGACTTCAAACTCGTTGAAGTCTAGGAAAAAAAGACCAATAGGGAATTGATGGCAAGAATATGAGATAGGAACATCTTTACATCGAAGACAGAGGTTTGCGGGACCTCCAACTGGATTCCTTACACATATAGGCTCATCAAAAAAATCAGGTTCAATATTCAATTCATTAATAGCTTGTTGAGAGGTAAAACTATGTGTAGCGCCAGTATCAAAAAGAGCTCTAACAATGCTATCATAAATGGTAAGATTACCTTCCAGAAATCCCTTTCCCTTTTCTGCTTTGGAAGATGTAGGCTTGTCTTTGACTGAGTACACTTTAGCTGTCTGGGCTTGCTTCATAGTTGGGCAGTCTTTCACTTCATGTCCCACCTTCTGACAATAATAGCACTTCCTGGGCTTCTCTTGAGCGGATTGATTTCTCTTTGGCTTCTTGCAGCTGTTAGAATAGTGTCCCTTCTCCAAGCAATTATAGCAAGTGACATTCTTTGTTGTGCTCCCTTGATTGCTCTTCTTTCTCTCCTTGCCTTGCCATGGTTTCTTGCCTCCAAATTTCCTCTTCTTCCAATTCTGATTGCTTGAGTTTCCGTTCTCCCTTGGTGCTTCTTGCATGTCTAGTGTAGCATAACGGTATCCCATATCAATCAAATCTGAGAAGGATTCTTTGACGTGGCCGGTCATCCTTTTGTGGAACTTTTTATTCATCTCACGAATGAATCTCTCATTCTTCTTCAAAGGTGTATTCACTAATTCTGGACCAAAGCGAGACAATTCATTGAATTTGTTGAGATACTCTTCGAAAACTTACTTGCTTTAAGTCCATGAACTCCTGGTACATACGAGAAATCCCAGCTGATGGCATATAGGGCTTCTCAAATACTTCCTTTAATCTGCCCCAAGTGAACTCGTCCTCAGGCTCATCAATAGTGACTGTCTCCCACCATGTTGAAGCTTCATCTTGAAGTTGCCAAGTAGCTATGAGACGCATCCGATCATCTTGCAGCTTAAGCCCCTTAAATATTTTCTCACAAGATCTAATCCATGCATGGGCGTCAACAATTGTCTCTTTGCCGGTGAATGGCTTATCCCCAAGCCTTGAGAAGTTCTTATATAAGTCAGCCAGATTCGGCTGATTCAGAATAAGTAAAGCTGTCTCGGTTGTAGGGGGAACTTGGCTAGGTGCTGTGGCATTTCCTTGCCCCCCAACTCTGCCTCTTCGGCCGCTCATCCTTACTATCTGTAATTAGTAAAAAAATTGGCTTAGATATTTGGACGAGATATCTTAAGAAATATTGGCAATCAAAGGAAATAGACTAAGAAAGATTTTGAGGTGTTAATCGATTATGCTCATTCTAGGGTATACTTCACCCTATCTCTAATGAGCCATCTAATGTGTTATACTCCGTAGCTAAAGTTCTTACTCAACCTTTAGCTCTGATACCAACTGTCACGATCCGAAATTCAACGTTCGAAAATTGACATCAAATACCACACTTGTATTCAACTGTCAATGATTCAAACATCGAACTCCAGTCGGATGGAGCTTATAACAACATTAGATGAATATAAAGTAGCGGAAATAAAATGAATATCATGCATCATATCACAGATACAACATCATAATAATATCTGTTACAACATCAGAGTACATAATACATGAATAACATCTCCAAATAGAATGACATAATAGAACAACTAGATATCATATGCAAAAGGTCTTCAAAAGGATAGAGAATGATAGTGAACACCAAACCAAGCACCTCGAGATCCCAAAAGCTTCCAAAATGTCTCTAAGGTGCGAGCTTCCAAAAACCAAAAACCTCCAAACCAAAATACTCCAAAATGTAGCTAGAGCCAAAATACTGAAAACTGCTACTGGGCTGCCCGTGTAGAAATGGTGGGCACCCAGAGTTTAGAAAGGAAACAATAAACTCCGGGTCAGTCATGGGACTGGTATGAGTAAACAAAGATAATTGCTTTAAAAAAATAGATTTATACAAGCAAACCGGTATGTTTTTGGAAAATGAAACTACCATAAGACCTCCCGCCACACACACAATGCAATCGTAGAATTGGAAGAGATTTGTGATGACCCGGGATTTCTAACAATTTAAAATTGAATAGTTAATTGATTTTAAAGTATTCAAAAGTTAATTTTTACTTGAATTCAAAATATCAATATTTACTTGATAATTAAATCATTGAATTGTATAGTTTAAATATTGAATTTCATAATTGAAATTGGGTAAATTGTTGAATCTGGGATTCTAAGCCTGTTTATAAATATTTTGAAGGCTTATAAAATTTATAATGATGATAATGAAGATAATAGAATGGTTGGAATTTAATTTAAAGGTAATTTGTTCAACCTTAATAATAGATCGTTCAAATTGAATTTAAAAATAGCCTTCCGAGGCACAGTCTCGGAATTCGACGAAACCAGTTCCATTGGATCCGTAATAGTTAGTTATTATCGGATTTCAACTTTCGTAGCAATCAGAGTTGTCGTTTGACCCTGGCAAATCAAAACGCTTAGAACTATTTTAATCGATTTAATTTAAAATCAATCGTTTATTTCCGTAACTCGCGCATATGATCAAGTTAGCCTTTGAAACCCGTTCCATTGTGTTCGGAACATGGGTAAAAACTTATAAATGTCTGTCGACATGTCTGATTTGGGGATTGGGATTTTGGGTTTTGCAACTCGAGATATTTTTAATATTTATTTATATTATATTAGCGTACACTAGAAGCTACTCAAATTCTTTTTTTTCAGCCGATCCTCTCTCTCTCTAATTTTCAACCCGAAAAGCATGAACTCTCGAAAGAAAGAAAAAATATAACGGCCGAAGCCCTTATAAAAAAAGAAGAAGAAGAAAATCAGAAAACCCAAGGGGGGGCGTCGCGCTTTCTCTCCTCCCTCTCTTCGACTTCGCCTACGCGACTTTAATTCAAGGCTCGGCAGTTTTTTTGTGGGTAGCTAGGGGCTGTACGGCAGCTTGGGGGGGGGGGGGAGCCGTGCTCAGGTGTTTATTGGCACGAGTGAGGGAGAGGGGGGGAATGCAAATCGTGATGACTCGAGCGTGGTGGCACCGAGGTCACGACTTTCGATGGTGACGGGGTTCGCAAGAGGTGCGCAGGTAGGGGGAAGCTCGAGTTAGGGCTTTGTTTTAGTGCTGTCAGCGAGGTACATGTTCGTTTTAAAATTTAACTACACATATGTGAATATGTTTCCGTTTACCAGAATTTTGAGTATAAACTGTTGAAATTTGAAATTATATACAGCAGAGTCAATTTTTTTTTATACGTAGACACCGACTGGAAGTGTACACATATTTACAAATTTACATATATCTATTTTTAGGATAACTAGAAACCAGTATCGATAAGTTAGGACTGTAACATGTTTGCAAATCTATGAGATTTCTGAAAATAAGAGAAAAAAATGGTTAAATCATCTTATTAATTATATTTATGATTAAAAGATTTTTAAAAAAAAAATAAGAAAAGAAAAGAAAATTAGTTTAAATAAAGTAATTAGTTAAGTAATTTTATTGGATAGTAGTTGATTATTCAGTCGGCTCAAATGCTAATGAACTCATATAAATTATTTACTCAAGGTCAATTGAGGAAACAAGCCAGATGGGAATGGATTTGCGAAAAACAAAGCAAAGGTGAGTAAACCTCACGTTTCTGAATTTTTATTTAAATTTAAATGGTTAAATTTAAATGATTGGTTAAATGGTTGAATTGGATTGATGTGCTATATTATATAGTACTATATAGTACATACTGGAATGATTGATATTCGATGATGAATATTTTGGTAATTGGACCGCTAAATGCTGTGGTTTGCTTGAATATTTCGGTACACTAAGTTATCGAAATATATAAATTGGATTTTTGGAAGAAATATAAGGGTGATTAAATGGATGATTAACTAATTCAGTTAATTAATGGCTTGGGTTGATTAATTTAGTAATTCAGGGTTTGGATTCATTAATGAAGGTTTAAGTTAATTAGAATAATTATTTTGTGATTTAATAATTAATTACTTATTGTAATTAATAAAAATAGAATTACTTTGGGTACATAATCAAGAGATTAATTGGTATAACGAATTATGGAGTAATTAATTTATTAATGAAGTAAGTAAGAAAATAGTTAATTACAGGTTGTGGGTGATCGAGAATGATTAATATTGTGGTCGAACTAAAGTAAAGTATAATCGGAAATCATTAAATTATATAATTAATGAAGTAATTAAAGATTTGATTAATTGAGATTAATTGAGATTAATTAATTCATAATAAGTGACTTATGAGAAGCCAATTAATGTAAGTAATTAAAAATGAACGGAATTGATTATAGTTAATTAATTTGTGAAGAAATTAAGGATTACTCATTGATTTGGTAAGAGTAATTAATATCGTGAAATCAATTAAAGATAATTACTTAAATGTTATTGAAAAAGAATAAATCCAGGGGATTAGTTAAGTTGAAAATGATGGGTTGTCAAATTAATTGACTTGGAATTAATTAATGATGAATAAAGGAATCTTGGTGATGGAGGTTAGAAATTCAATTAGAATAAACTGAATTGAATTGGAAGTGATTAAAAGTGCTTATGAATGATTGAATGGTAATGGATGTTTTGATTAAGTTGATATCTCTGATATGAAAGGTTGTGTGTTTCATTTGGATAACTTATGTAGGATAACTTGAGTTTCGAAGAGACTATGGTTGGGTATTGGGAAATACCCAAAAACCACCTCTGAATTAAAATAATAATAATAATAATAATTGATGTATGAAATCAATAGACTGGAATGAAATGTTTTAAGTGAATTGGATTATTTTATCTAAGTTTGGTACTTAGAAAGTCATATGTGAAATAAGCATTGTCTATAGCAAATTGTGGATTGGTTAAATTAATGAAAGTTACCCCGGGTTTATATAGGTTGTTTGTTTGGTACTACATGTTAGTTGGGTTTACTCACGCTGGTTTCCAGCCTGACCCGGGTGTTACTTTGGTGTAATGCTCGGGTCAGACCGAGTATTACTATCTGTAATTAGTAAAAAAAATTAGCTTAGATATTTGGACGAGATATCTTAAGAAGTATTGGCAATCAAAGGAAATAGACTAAGAAAGATTTTGAGGTGTTAATCGATTATGCTCATTCTAGGGTATACTTCACCCTATCTCTAATGAGCCATCTAATGTGTTATACTCCGTAGCTAAAGTTCTTACTCAACCTTTAGCTCTAATACCAACTGTCACGATCTGAAATTCAACGTTCGAAAATTGACATCAAATACCTCACTTGTATTCGACTATCAATGATTCAAACATCAAACTCCAGTCGGATGGAGCTTATAACAACATTAGATGAATATAAAGCAGCGGAAATAAAATGAATATCATGCATCATATCACAGATACAACATCATAATAATATCTGTTACAACATCAGAGTACATAATACATGAATAACATCTCCAAATAGAATGACATAATAGAACAACTAGATATCATATGCAAAAGGTCTTCAAAAGGATAGAGAATGATAGTGAACACCAAACCAAGCACCTCGAGATCCCAAAAGCTTCCAATATGTCTCTAAGGTGCGAGCTTCCAAAAACCAAAAATCTCCAAACCAAAATACCCCAAAATGTAGCTAGAGCCAAAATACTGAAAACCTGCTACTGGGCTGCCCGTGTAGAAATGGTGGGCACCCAGAGTTTAGAAAGGAAACAATAAACTCCGGGTCAGTCATGGGACTGGTATGAGTAAACAAAGATAATTTCTTTAAAAAAATAGATTTATACAAGCAAACCGGTATGTTTTTGGAAAATGAAACTACCATAAGACCTCCCGCCACACACACAATGCAATCGCAAAATTGGAGGAGATTTCTTCTTATGATAGTCAAATATGCTTGATACGGGAAAAATTCTTTGATATTATTACTAGTGCATAGTGTAGAAAGCCATTTCGAAAGTATAATATCAATCCTAGCCAACATACGACCAGTATCGTATGCCTACTGTAGCTACCATCTAAACAGTGGGGCGCCACCATAAGTAAATGGTAGGTAATACAACTAAAACCGTACGGGGATTCGTATTGGGAATTGGTTTTCCAACAAATGGTCAGGCTAAGGAACTTCGTATGCCACATGGGTACGCCTCTGGCGAGACGTCCCGAGAACCTACCCGCCTCTCTGCCAACACAAGGCCGGGTTACCTCTGTAACTAGGTAACTACTACACGAGTATGCCACTCCCCGGTCCTTTGGGACCTTTATCCGAGGGCCCTCCATCACAAAGCAACAACCACACAGAATAATGAGATTGAAGCAACCACATAGATAAGTATCTGGGCTCCATACCATGACACTACCTTTTTCCAGAAGGAAATGACATAACCTAAAGGGCGCGACCCTCATAACCTTGCCGCATATTTCCAGTTTTGACCATTTCCGGGGTGTGAGGTCCGATGAGGTCTCGTCCATAAAGATACGCTTTGCACGAAAGCCATGCTTTGATCACAAATGATCAACAAATGTTCATCACTATACAACATCACTTAGCATGCCACACTACCAAATTGGGAGTATATCGCTGATAACCATCAACTACATAACCTATGAGCTCGTACGTCTCAGAGAAGGGTGTTAAGCTAAGAGAATAAATTCTCCGCTGCCAACAGATATGTATTTGAAAGAAATCGGCTTTATATCTCAAAGTGTAGTGTCAGACACATGACCATACAAGTCTGTTCCGGGTTCGAACAGAACCGAAGGCACCTCGTCCAATAAAGGAAGAAGCCCTTGCAAATCCGGGCATCCACAATCCCAATCGGACTTCCCATCACTTAGGGAATCCCAATACCGGAGCAACTCGGTGCAGAGACAATCGATAGGTTATCCTATCATTTTCGAAGACACCCGGTCTTCACCGCCGGTCTTTAAATGCAATCCATTCGTCGAATCACTATTCGGAATGGGTTATATGACACAAAGGTCCTCTCCCGGCTAATCCGAATAGTGACCGTTCAAATTTAAAACATATGTGTGTATCAATCACAAAGGCTCACTTTCATGGTTCGATGTGGGTTTCGGATAACACACTAAAATCCGACTCCCTGTCGCATCGAAGTTTAAATGCCGTTTTACAGCCAAAAGGGTTTCACGTACATATAGAAAACAAATCACAAATCGCAATTCATCACAAAGCAATCACAGCATCACAACAAAAATATCAATCCAATATAAAATATTTGATGATGGTCAATCATCGTTGATTCAAGTGATTGTGATTAAAGTGAATTAGCCATTTAATTGTCTTCGTTAATCATTTTAAATTAATGTTTAATCTTACTTAATTATAAATTAGTTTAACTGGCTTAATTAGTTAATTATCCTTTGATTTATTATTTCAAACTTATGAATTCTTAATTGTTAATTAATTAAGTTTTTAATTATATTTTATAAACTCCTTATTCTTTAATTAATTAATTTTAGATCGTAAAATCATTGCAAGCCTTAAGGGTTAATTATTCTTCATTTCTATAAATCAATTGGTTTTTTTAATTAACATTTAAACGTTTATTTTACTTTAAAAAAAAATTGTTAAGTTAAACTTTTAAAACAACTTTTATAAAGTTATAAATTTGCAATACCATTTGTTTCATATGCTATTTACCATCATCATTCAGAAAATAAATTTACTTGAGTTTTTCAAACATTTGGCAAAAACTGGGTTACTGCTTTCATTCCTTCACCCGAGGATTACTTCGGGTTTACCCCGAGACAAACACCCCTTAGCTTCGGGTTTTCCACCAGAGTGACCCATGCTTCATTTTTTTCGAAATTTGTTTAAGGTTTAAAAAACGACACGATGAACGCCAAAACCACTCGGGTCTCTCTTCGAGTTGCCACGCGATTTCTCCTTGCTGCTCTTCGAGTTTCTCCTCTGTCCTTTCCAACCCATCACCCTGATACGCCACCACAGCCATGTGCACGTGCATCGGCACCGGAGGCGATTCCAACCACTGGCGAGCATCGCCGCACGTCAACCCCCAACCCAGCAACCATCTCCATCCATCGAAGTGCCCCATCTTCCCTCAAATCAAAATCGAGCAATTAGCCTCGAACTGGAAAATAACTGCTCGACCGAAACCACCCCGACCACGCGACGCCGACCACCAGGCCTCGCCTCACCGCGGCCACATCACCTCCGGTGATCTACGAAGCTAACCCCAGACCCTCGTCCAACTCGATGCGCCGAGGATCAATCAGCGACCCATTTTTTTCGCGAACACACGTGGGTTATTAAACCCTATTTCAATCTCGTCTTCGAAAATTTAGGTTTTATAAAATACATTGATATTTTTCTAGTAATTACAATCATTAAATCTCGCTGCTACCCCCAATTCGAGACCCATAACTACATAGATCATCAGATTTTGTCAAAAACTCATTTTTCGATCAACTCCCATTTTCCTGAGCAATATGCAATGAAAAAAAATAATTTTTTTTTCTAAAATCATTGTTTTTACAAGTGATTCACATAGTGTTATCTAAGTTAAGATTCGGGAAGTTTGAAATTCTTGAGGGTTTGAATTTTTTTTACTGTGCTTCAACTTTCAAGGAAGAAAGACTAGATAAAATTTGTTTTAGTTCTTTTCTGGAATAAAATCCAGGTTTAAACAGGAATCTTAACTTGTTTACATTCTCTCTTTTTTTCAGAAGTAAAAAGGAAAAAGAGGGATCTAGAGTTCTGATGCGGGTTACCTTGTAACCATGTAACTCAGTTTTCAGAAGAAGAAATTCACAAAAGAAAGAAAAAAACTGCTTTGATTTGTTTTCTAAAACATGGTACTGGTTTAAAATCAAAATTTCAACTTGTTTTCAATTTATTTCAGAAGGAATAAGGAAGAATATTTGAATTAGTGTATAGTTTACTCTGTAAAACCAGAGATTTGAGCATGACAGTGTTTTACAGTTTTACAGAGAAGAAGAAAGCTATAAAAAAAATTGTTTTTTTTTGCTTTGATTTATCTCTAAAACATAGTGTAAGTTTAAACTACACTTTAACTTATTTTGCAATTCGTAATTTTTTTCTTTTCCCAAAAGAATATGGGAGAGAGGATGCTAAGTTCCCTGTAACTAAATGTTACAGAAAACAGGAATAGGAAAACAAATATTTTCCAAGAAAATCAAACACAAGCATACCATTCATTCAATTCAAAGCCATTACATTCATACAGGGATCCAAGCACAAAGAATTTGAATAAACATAGGTCTACTCACCTTTTTTTCCAGAAGATAGGAATTCTTCCTGACAGTTCAAAATAGAGAGGTGAGGCCTGCAACTTCCCTTCTTTTCTACTTTAATTCTCTTGGGGTTTTAGATCTGAAATTGGTGAGTACAGATCTATGATTATCTCTAGTTGTATTCATGCATTTAAATTTATTAATAATAGGGTTTTTTTTACTTACATTTGAGATTTATAGCAGAGAAGACACTCTTTATTTTTCTGAAACTTGAAACCAGTAATAGCCTAAAACTTTGATCTTGATTTTCCTGCAACCAATTAAATATTTGTTTAATTCTTGCTTCATTTTAGATTGCAACCTTAAATTCAAGATAAATAAATAAAAGTTACTTGACTTTTTAAATTTTATTTCCAGAAAGAAAAACTGCACTGCCTTAAAACCAGAAGCTTCCCCCTTACATATCTATGGTTTAAGTTTTGAATAGATTGTTGAAACTTGATTTAAAATCAAAATTTCATAAATCATAAACTTTAAAACAAAACTTACCTGAAAGTATCACAATACTGTTTGAAACACTTCAGATTTTACTTTGAAATTGAAGAAGACAGTTTCCTTTTTTTCTTTTATATTTTTTTTCTGAAGTTTTCTTCTTGAATGTTTAACTATCGAAATTTCAAAGATATTTTGATTACTGAACTTAGATATTAGGGGATTTAAAAATTCAAATTTGGAAGGTGAAGAGTTTCCCTGAATTTTTTATTTGAATATTTTATTTAGGCAATGATGGTTTGTGCCATTTGTAAGGTGATATCTTAAGCCCTAGATTTTGTTAATTATTTAACTTTATTGTGAATGTATGTTTCAGCCTTTTGATGTTTACAAAGCAAAAGAAAGTTTTACAGATTTTATTTTCTATATTATATATACTTTTATAAACCAATATATATATTTTTATTCATTTGTATATATATGCATACGTACAATGTTTAAAAGAAAAGTTGTTTTGACCATTGTATACTTTATTTCTCAATGATTTTTAATGCTACTTAATTTTAAAACATTTATTCCAAATTTAAATTCAAACTTAAATTTTTAAACTTGAATATAAACATTTTAAATCCAAATGACTTTTAAAAACATTTATTATTTCAATATTTTCAACCCAAAATAAAATTTGAATTCATTCCATATATTATTTCCACTAATTTTATTTGTTTTAGATTTTCCTTCCAATTTATTCTCAAGTTAAACCCCAAGAGTTTAAATATATTATTTATTTTAATTAAAAAATTTTGGGATGTTACAGTGCGCGTGGGGCGAATGGAGAGCAATGTTTGCAGCTCGATGCCCGAGGGATGATGTAATCCTGTAGGGTTGTTTTCACCCTAGAGGGGGGTGAATAGGGTGACACAAAAAATTAATGCGAAAATAAAAATAAAAACAGAAAGTAATGTAGTAGAGATCACCCACAAATTTGCCCAACTTCGACAATAACCTACCTACATGCTGCTCCTAAGGTCTCTACTAGAAATTTAGTAATCATACGCTAACAAACACATGTAAACTTATTATACCTGCTAACTTGATTGACCTAACTCTATGCTTAAACCCCTACCACAACTCAGCCATTGAGTTGCGAATTCTTGAGCTACAAAACCATAGTTCGTAAACAACTTAAACTAGAGTTTGACTTTAAATAAAAAACAATAAACACAAACACTAAACAAATAAAACCCTAATTCGTTTTAAAGCCCAAACATAAAGACATATGCGGCCCAAATAAAGATAAAAAAGTTTCCCTTTTCTTATTGTTTTGCGGCTGCCTTGTTCCTCTTCGTTCTGGAATTAGGGTCTCTTTATTTTGAAGACGCCGATTCTAATCGTTTGATTGAAGTGATGATTTTTGTTCCATTTGCCTTGTCAATCAACTTTCTGGCTTTTGGTGCTTGTTGTCTCTTCAATTTTGTCGAGCTCGAATGGATGTTGCGAATTGGTACATGATTTTCCCTTTTTCGATGGTTGATTAAGCTCGAGTTTTAAGATTCGAGTTTTGGACCTTTTTTCTATGATTTGTTCTAAGTAAGCTCTTTGAATTTTTGTCTCAAACTTGAATGAATATGCCGATGATGATTTGGGTTTAACTTATATGGATCGAAAACCATATACTTTCGTTCGTATATATTGGTTTGAATTCTTAAATTGATTTTCTCAACCATACGATTTTCGATTTAATGATTGTGATGAATTCTAACTTGTTTGGTGAATACACGTTACTCCATGAATTCGGATTCTCTCCGTTCTTTTCTGCTATGACCCATTCATCATTTTACTGACTTGTTCATTTGTTGAATTCCTCTGTGACATTATTTGAACTGCTACTGATAATTGTTCAACCCTTCAAACATTGTTTGACCATTATTTTTTGAAACGTAACCCACGGCTTTGTTCGATCTGCTTTGTTACTATGCTTTTGATCATGTTCCTCGGTATAACTTATGGCTGATTCACTGTATTCTCTATTGTATATGTATATACATGGTGCATTTGAAACTATTTGCTTGGACATTCGGCTAGGGTATTTGGTTGAACTCAAACTCCATGCTTTTCTTGATATCTCCTTTGTTACTTTAGTCTGGTTCCATTTGTTGTACATGTTGAATGCTTGCATATTCATATGTACCGATCTGTACTGGGCCTGTACTCTGGTTGCATATGTATACGTTTAGTGCACCACTATTGCTCTGTCCATATGAGCCTATGCATTGCCATATTCAACTAACCATATGCATATGTTTTGTTCGAATCTGGTTTCATGTGAATTTGCTTTGCATCCATTTGACAAGGTGGTCTAGTTCAAGATATACTCCGGTTGCATTTGGTGGTTTGTTCATTTCTGTAGTTAGTTATTTGCAGTCTTGAGTTTGCAATGTTGCATAGTTATTGTGGTCTTCATGTATATACAAATATACATACATGTATGTATATATATGTGTGCTTCATTTTGCCTATGTCCATTTGGAGTCTTGTTCCACTCGAAGTCTTCATGCATGTTTATGCTCCATTAAGTTCACCACTATTTGATTTTGTGTTCACTTCATTCTTGTGCCTGAATGCGTGTTGTATGTTGGTTAAGTCTGGTTGTACCTCATTTTGTCTTGCGCACTGCCCTGGTCTGAGTACTTTTGGTTGAGGCTGTCCTTATGCACTATTTCTGATTTCATATGTGTGTTCATGCTCCATTGTGTTCACCACTGCTGTGTCTGGTCTGGTTCCTTTATTTATTGTTTTCATGTTGAAACTGTACATTGTTTCAAGTCAAATTGCCTCCAATTATACCATATTGCTTGAGATGTTGTTGTGAGCATTCATGTAAATGTTATATGTTGTTTCCTCTGCAACTGACCATGCCTAAAACATTGTTGCTTTCTGAACTGAATTTTGTTTTGCATTTTGGAGTCTAGTCCTGCTTTGAGTTTTTATGTGTGTTCCGGTGGTCTTATTTCACTGGCTTTTCCATATTCACCTGATTCAAGTCTGTTTGCATATTGATTTGTTTTGCATTTGAACTCTGGTCTGTTTTTGTTATTTTTAACTTGAGTTGAATTGGTCTAGGCTTATGTTTGACCTTGTGCTCACCTTTCCCTACAATTTTAACAAGCAAGTATATATCAACGTGCACGACCTTATGGTATGCACAGTGATACACTACATGTCACAAGTTGTTCATGTAAGATGAACTAAAAGAAAATGATGACGAACAATCTAAATAACTAAGGAAAACACCATTTTCAAAACACACATTTTATTGTGCATTGCAAAATATTTTCTTTATCAATTTTACTGCATCAATGTTTATTTTACAGATATTTCAGATGTGAGATACAGGCTGGAACAGAGTTGAAGATCAAACATGAGCGTTGAGTGAACTATGTAGTGATGTGAAATATGTATGAAAAAAATATATATTTGAAAATTATGTTATAATTGAAACTTGAATAGTGAGAGCTTAAATTTGTACTATTCGAATTTGTAATAAAATATTTGTTTGAATAAAACATGTTTGAATATGAATTCCGAGTTATTTATATTATTCACCAAATATTTATTTAATTATGTGAAAAAATGAAATAGTACAAATACATTTAAACGAATTTATAAATATATATCTATGTGTGTGTGTTTATTGTCATCAAACAAAAAACATAGGCTATTTTATTCTATAATCTCCTCCTTTTGAAGAAAACAAACATATATTAAGATTTTAACTCTATTAAATGTATTTGGTCTTGTGAATTCTATTAGCTTCCCTTATCTGAATGCTCCTTTTACAACAATGCTTACCCTTTACATATGCATGAAAGTAATAAAAAAATGCAAATAAAAAACAACAAAAAAATGTAATGAACCTAGATGGGAATATGCAAATAAAAATTTTAAACTTATTTACCAAAATTTTAACTTCTCTCCCCCTTTTGTTATCAACAAAAGAGTAAAAGTGTTAGATAAGAGTGATAAGGTGATAAGTATTAATACAACATTAATACCTAAGTAAGTGTGTATATTAAATTTCAATAAAAAATCAAACAAAAATCATAAATACTCTGTTAGGCGCATATTCGATTTTAGAGCGATAGGGGTGATGCCGGCATAGAAAACCATATAGTTGTGTCCACTTGTGGTATTTTTATGATAGGAATCTTTTTAAACACTTACTAACGATGCATAACCGTTAGGATTTTTAAATGAGATTAGTAATATTTTTATTTTATTTAAAAAAATGAATTCCATGAATCTTCTAACCACGCATAGTTTTGAGGACTTTTAAATGGGGTTAGAATCAACTTGCCTATTTCACCAATTTTGATGTGCTCTATACATGTATAACCGTGAGGACTTTTAAATGAGCATGAAAACGCATAATCAAATATTTCAAGTAGTTCACCCATGCATAACCGTGATGACTTTAAAATGAGAGTGAATACTTTTGGATGATTTTATTGCTAATTAATTAAAAAAATGAATAATTTCCTGTTTAAATACCACATTTGGACATATTATATTGGATTTTGATGAGTGAAGGTCGTAGAAATATGATAGGAACAGCGATGGTCATGGAATTTTTACCAAATGAAGTTATTACAAATTTTGTTTAAATTTTAAAGAAATTTACTAAATATACTATCCCAAGAATGTATGATTAAATCAACACTTATCACTTATTTCAGTCACTATTTTTTTATTCGATAATCAATAGGGAGTGAGATTAGTTAACATAGGCATTTAAGATCAAATCCAATATATATAAAATCAAATTTCTATAATGCCTAATCTGAGAAGAAGTCGACAAAAACTATTTTTTGGAAGGGGTTTTGTAAAAATGTTTGCCAATTGAAAATCAATTGAAATGAAATTTATGCAGATATTTTCTTTGGAAATGTGATCTCTAATGAAATGATGTTTTTCGACTTGACCATGCACCTAACGAATGTCCCAACATAGAACACGTTCCACTAGTACTTTTTCTATCAACTAGACTACCAGCATAATCTACATCTGAATACCCTTTTACCTCAATATTATCATTATTTGGATATCAAAGACTAAAATGTAGGGTGTGCAATAGATACCTTATAATTCTTTTTACAACTTTTAAATGAGATTTCTTTGGATTTGACTGAAGCTTTGCACATAAGCAAACTGAGAACATAATGTATGGGCTAGAAGTAGAAAGATAAAGAAGTATACTCATGTGTATAGTGTTCTTGGCATGATAAGATGATTTCTTTTTTAAATTTTCCTAGTTGATCACTAGCTGAATGAAATCAGATTATGGTTCAGATTTTCAACATATAATACATCGTTATTGCCCATTGTGACTCTGCCACCATTTTTATTGAATTTGATTTGTCGCCCATTATATGCCTGGAATAGCCAGAATACAGGTACCACTCTTGCTGTTCCTTAGCCTGCCAACACACCTACAATAGGAAAGATTTTTATGACCTATTTGTTTTTATAGGTCCATGATTGTTAGTGACAAACGATTTTGAAAAACAAGTTTGATTCGAACCAAGATAGTCTATATGTTCCTTTGGGCACCCAGATTTGTTTGACTTTAAGAGATTTTACATTCGTGCCTTTAGGAACCCAAATTGATATGGTTTTCGCGTGTTTAGGTCTATATCGGCAATAGTTTTGATTGTGTCCAATTTTTCCACAAAGCATGCACTTGGAGTTGACATAATTAGTTTCACTTATAACTCTTTCAGATCGAGTATACCCAAGTCCTTGTCTAATAGTATTAAAAGTTTGTTTCCCTAATAGCATATTTAGTGATCTTTCTCCTTTGGAGAATTTTCCTAAAGTTGCAGACAATTGTTGGACTTGTGTTTTGAGAGATTCATTTTCATTTAACAACAAAGTGCACTTTTTAACACGATTTTCTCTCTTAGTATTTTCACTTTCTTTCAAAGTCAGAATTTCATTATCAAGCGATTTAATTTTAGTTTCTGATTTTTATTTCCTCTTCTATTGATGGACATTTATCACACTTAGGGCTTTTATTTCTATATTTTGGAACCATTTGATCAAGATGCTTATTTAGTTCTATCAAATTATCTCTTTGTGATTCAATTTTAGCGTAATTATCCTTGTCTTTCGAAACAGTCATTTACTTGATGAAAATATATAAGTAGTTGTGAGTGAGTAAGTTTTGATATCTCGCTTGGCTCGTCATCATTGTTGTCACTTGTTTCTCCTGAAAAATACAGATCTTCTTTTCACTCTCACTGCTAGTGCTTTTATCATTCTCATTACTTTCACCCTAAGTAGCTGCAAAATTTCTCCTTTTCGGTTTCTTTGCTTTGCTTAATTGATTTTGAGGATAATTTGGCTTGATATTACCAAGGTTATTGCACTTGTGACAAATGATCTCCTTCTCTTCTGAGTTGTTTAGAACTTTGACGATTCTGCTCTTCAATTGTTGACTTAGGGAAGGATTTCCATATTTGCGGTTCCATCTTTTGAATCTCTTTATAATCAGTGCCAGTTCAGCTGCTCCTTCATCGTCACCATCATCATCTTCACCTTTCATCATTCCTTTGAGTGCTATTGATTTCTTTCGCATATCTCCTCCTTCACGTTCTTCCTTGAATTTGATTTCTAGCTCATAGTGGTGAGGTTTCCGATGAGTTCTTCAACTTTAACCTATTTCAAATCCTTTAATTCTTGGATGGCAGTCACCTTTGCTTCAAAATTTCTTCGAAGAATTCTGAGTCTTTCAGACTATTTCTAGTTCTATGTATGGTCTTCCAAGAGATTTTTATTTGTATACAAGATTAAAAAGTTTTCCATACATTTCTTTGACACTTTCATCCTTTGCCATTGTAAAGTTCTCATACTCGCTACTAAGCATGGAAAGGCAAGGTTCTTTAACTTGGAGGTTCCTTCATGGGTCATTTTAAGCATGTGCCAAATTTCCTGCGCACTTAGACAATGTGTGACATGGTTAAATTCAATTTGATCTAATGAGCAAGTAATATAATTCATAGCTTTAGCATTAGAAATTTGCTTTTTATTTTCAAATTATGTCCAATGATCCATAGGATTTTCAACTTTTGATTATCTACCATCATTGTTGGTGTGTTATATCCTATTTCAACAATATTCCATGCATCTATGGTTTTTTTTTTTAAAATATTCTACTTTTCTAATAAGCATATTCACCATTGAACATGGGTGGTCTAGCTATGGACTGTCCTTCAGCAAAAGCATTATTAAAAGAAGCCCTTGAAAGAAAAAATCAATTTTTTTTACAGAAAATGGGTTTTGTTCCTAGCTCTGGTACCACTTGTAGGATCGTTTTCACTCTAGAGGAAGAGTAAATAGGGTGATACTAAAAATTAATGTGGAAAATAAAAATAAAAACAGAAAGTAAGGCAGTAGAGATCATACAGATATTTACCCAGCTTCGGCAAAAACCTGTCTACATGCTGCCCTTAAGGTTTCTACTAAAAATTAAGTAATCAGACGCTTACAAACACATGTAAACTTGCAATATCCACTAACTTGATTAACCTAACTCTATGGTCAAAACCCTGCCACAACACAGCCATTTAGTTGCGAATTCTCGAAATACAAAACTGTAGTTCGTAAACAACTTAAACTAGAGTTTGACTGTAGATAAAAAACAATATACACAAATACTAAAACAAATAAAACCTAATTCACTTTACAGCCTAAACATAAAGACGTATATGCCTAAATAAAGATAAAAAAGTTTCCCTTTTCTTATTGTTTTGCAGTTGCCTTGTTCCTCTTCATTTTGGAATTAGGTTTTCTTTAATTTGAAGATGCTGATTCAAATCATTTGATTGAAGTGATGATTTTTCTTCAATTTGCTTTGTCAATCAACTTCCAGGATTTGAATGCTCATGGTCGCTTCAATTTTGTTGAGCTCGAATGGATGTTGTGAATTGGTACGTGATTTTCCCTTTTTCGATTGTTGATATGCTCGACTTTTATGATTCGAGTTTTGGATTTTTTCTGTGATTTGTTCTAAGTAAGCTCTCTGAATTTTTTTTCTCGAACTCGAGTGTATATGCCGATGATGATTTGGGTTTAATTTATATGGATCAAAAACTCTATACTTTCATTAGTATATATTGGTTTGAATTCTTCAATTGATTTGCTCGGCCATATGATTTTCGATTTAATGATTGTGATGAATTCTGACTTGTTCAGTGTATACACGTTACTCCATGAATTTGAATTTGCTCCATTCTTTTCTGCTACGACTTGTTCATCATTTCGCTAACTTGTTCATTTGTTGAATTCCTTTGTGACATTATTTGAACTGCTACTGATAATCGTTGAACACTTCAAACAATGTTTTATTTGACCATTTCTTTTTGAAACGTGCCCCACGGCTTTGTTTGAACTGCTTTGTTACTATGCTTTTGATCATGTTCCTCGGTATAACTTATGGCTGCTTCACTATGTTCTTTGTTGTATATGTATATACATGGTGCACTTGAAACTGAACTTGTTATTCTTTTTGCTTGGACATTCTGCTGGGTTGATTTGGTTGAACTCGAACCCCATGCTTTCCTTAATGTCTTCTCTATTACTTTAGTCTGGTTCCATTTGTTGTACATGTTGAATGCTTGCATATCCATATGTACCGATCTATACTGGACCCTGTACTCTGGTTGCATATGTATATGTCTGGTGCACCACTATTGCCCTCTCCATATGAGCATATGCATTGCTATATTCAATTGACCATATGCATATGTTTTGTTCGAGTCTGGTTGCATGTGAATTTGCTTTGCATCCATTTAAACCATTGGTCTAGTTCTATATATACTCTGGATGCATATGGTGGTTTGTTCATTTCTATTTTGAGTTATTTGCAGTCTTGAGTTTGCACCGTTGCACAGTTATTGTGATATTCATGTATACACATATATACGTACATGTATGTATATATGTGCTTCATTTTGCATTTGTACATTTGGAATCTGGTTCCACTTGACGTCTTCATGTGTGTTTATACCCCATTGAGTTCACCACTGTTCGATTTTGTGTTCACTTCATTCTGGTGCCTGAATGCATGTTGTATGTTGGTTGAGTCTGGTTGTACTTCACTCTGTCTGGTGCATTGCCCTGGTCTAAGTACTTTGGGTTGAAGTTATCCTTATGCACTGTTTTTGGTTCCATATGTGTGTTCATGCTCCATTATGTTCACCACTGCTGTGTCTAGTCTAGTTCCTTTGTTTATTGTTTTCATGTTGAAACCGTACATTGTTTCGAGTCAAATTGCGTCCTAGTTATGCGATATTGCTTGAGATGTTGTTGCGAGCATTCATGTAAATGTTGTATTTGTTTTCTTTGCACCTGACCAAGCCTGAAACTTTGTTGTTTTCTGAACTGAATTTTGTTTTGCATTTTCGAGTCTGGTTTGGTTTTGAGTTTTTATGTGTGGTCTGGTGGACTTATTTCATTGGCTTTGCCATGTTCTCCTTATGCAAGTCTATTTGCATGTTTGTTTTTTTTGCATTTGAATTCTGATATGTTTTTGTTATTTTGCACTTGAGTTGAATCCAGTCTAGGCTTTGGTTTGACCTTATGCTCACCTATCCTTGCAATTTTAACAAGCAAATGTATATCAACTTGCACGATCTTGTGGCATGTATAGTGATACACTACATGTCACAAGTTGTTCGTGTAAGATGAATTAAAAGAAAATGATGACGAACAACCCAAACAACTGAGGTAAATAATATTTTCAAAACACACATTTTATTATAAACCGCAAAATATTTTCTCTTTTAATTTTACTATGTTAGTGTTTATTTTGTAGATATTTCAGATGCGGGATAGTGGCTGGAACAAAGTTGAAGATCAAATACGAGTATCGAGTGAGTTATGTAGTGAGGTGAAATATGTACGAAAAATAGTATATTTGAAAAATGTGTTGTAATTGAAACTTGTATAGTGAGAGCTTAGATTTATGCAATTCGGATTTGTAATAAAATATTTGTTTGAATAAAATATTTACTTGAATATGAATTCCAAGTTATTTATTTTATCAAACAAATATTTATTTAATTATGTGGATAAATGAAATGGTACAATAACAAATACATTTAAATGAATATATATATATATATATGTTTATTGTCATCAAATAAAAATCATAGGCTGTTGTATTCTACAAATCCGATATGCCATGTTAAAGAGGCAGCCGGCTCTGTGTTGGTAGAGGTGAAGGGTTTGTGGTCTCGATACATTTTATCTAAAGGTAGTCCCATACCTTGTCATTGTATGGAATCCAATCACAAATATGTGCCTTTACAGATTTATTTTTATACCTATTATGCTAGAATGTAATTAATGCAACTATTTCAACTATGATTAATATTTATATTTTTTTAAACCCTAGACATTATTATAATATCATTTGATTTTCTAACAAAAATGGTTTGGCTATCTACAGTAAAACACTTTGGTGTTTATGTGCGGTGTGGTCTTAAGGTACCTTTATTTTGAAAGGTTTTATGAAATTATAAATCTATTTGATTGTGTTTCTCACATTAGTTTACCAGACCAATGCGAACGTTATTTTCTTATAATTCTTGGGTCAACCCAAGCATATAATTTTAGATTTAGTTGTGGAAACTTTAGAGCTTCAAGATATGAGCCGGGTGCCTCCACGTATTTACAAATCTTTATTTTCGACATATTGCTTGACATAAATCAGACAGTAGATTCGTTTTCGTCTTTTGTTGAATCTTTTTCACTGCTTGATAGATAATTTGATAAGCCAATGATTTTTTTCCATGTCTCAGAATACAGTTAACCGACATGTTAAAAACGATTACGATAAATTGGATCGAATTCTGCAGTTTTTTCTTCTGTAGTATCTCAACATGACATGAGCGTTAAAAAGGTTCAAAAATAAGTTTTTTTATAAAGGCTAAAAATCGTTGGTTGAAGGGTCTGAAAGAAAATGTAGTTCTGGGAGGAATTATCCCTATCGGTTTCGGATTTGAAAAATTAGTGCACCGTTCAAAGCAAGACAAAAACATTCATTTTAAAATAAAAAATGTATTCAAGTTGGAAATGAGAGATATTTTGTGATGATTGTCTCGGGAGGACGATGTGGGTTAGGGAATGGTTTGAGCCTTGGGAGGATGGAGACCGCTGAAATTGAAAAGAAAAGAAAAAATGTTTGTACTGCTAGTATATTAATTGGGGAACGCCTCTCAGAACCACATTCCGGGGCACTGCATTTGTTGTGTTGTATCCATCAGCATTTGTAAGGACATGTTGCTACAACTGTTCATGCTGATGATATGTTACTTTACTCTGGGTAAAGTATGTATATTACAGTTTTCTTTTGTAAAGATAATTGGTATATTATATATTACTAGTCATGTTGTGAGATTATGTTCTTCCTTTTCTTTTTTCACTCCAACAATTTATCTTTCCAGCACCCGAATGCTTGGCGTGTGAATATCATGAATGTATTAATGTCGACCTTTGATGATCGAAACGGCTAGTTGTTATAAATAGTGAATTCAACAGTAAGAAAATATCAAAATTTGTGGTA
Source organism: Allium cepa (assembly GCA_030765085.1). NCBI lineage: Eukaryota > Viridiplantae > Streptophyta > Magnoliopsida > Asparagales > Amaryllidaceae > Allium > Allium cepa. Next base: position 237,410,279 of record CM060931.1, read on the forward strand.
ATAATAGATTTACCAAAAGTTTTAATTCGACAATTTAATTATAAAATTAATCTAAATAATGGACTTATGTTGAAGTTTATTGACTTTACGCTGATATTTGCGATCTAATTTATAATAATTCTTTGCATTTAGTTTTATTCCCAACTTGATTTTTGAGATGAGTCAAACTACTTTTTCATGTTGCCTTAAATAATTTGTGATAAAACAAGTAACTTCTACATATCAACTAACGAAATTTATATACATGTATACATATACATATATACGTACATATATATATATGCATATATATATATATATATATATATATATATATATATATATATATATATATGTGTGCGTTAGTTGACTTAGTATCAATAACAATTAACTTAGTTTTTATCATCATCAAAAAATTAATATGATACTTTTGATATCTTTATCGATTGGTAAATTTACCGTTACCGACCATTGGTACACCAATCTATAGGTACCAGTGACCATTTTACCAATAGTAATGATAAAGTAATGATATTGATTTTTAATTTACCAGCTGAACAGTTATGGCAATGGTTTTCGCTTATTGGTAGTGATAGCCATTATCATTACATCCTAAACTTGATATATTGTCTACACATAACTCTTACTTTTGGTTCCATAAAAATCATGGACATCCTTTTGCCTTTGATACCGTCAAAATCCAAGGGTTAAGGGGACCATATAAACTTCCTTTTGATAAGGCGAACTCCATCGATAAAGAATTTTTTTTCAACATAAGTTATGGTCGTCTAGTGGCCACGAGAATCGAACTTTGTTTTACTAGTCAGGTAATTTCTAATATTATTTCAATTAATTTGTTAATTTGTGCGCTATTAGTAAACTAATTTATTAATTTATGTACTCTGTCCTTTTGTTTTTTCTTTTCACTAATTATTTAAAATGTTAAACTAATCATGAATAATAGTTAATTAAAACATACATTAAAATTATTATTCTTTTTTCAATTCATTATCCAATCCTTTTTTAATCTTAGCACTACCAACAGGACCAATTTGGTAAAAAAATGAGAGAAATCGCCGTTTCTTTTTTCATTCCTATAATAGTGCCGATTTAAGTGCGGTGAATGGAAAAAAGTGGAGGGTTTCATTTTTTTAAAACGTGGGTTTGTAAACGACAGTCAGAAAACCATTTTTACCATAAATGAATAGTTTTTAAAAAACCGATCATCTTCAATAACTTTTATTTATGTATATATATGCTCAATATCAGTCAAATTCTGAAAATTAATAATCATAAGATAGCGGATAGTTTAATAAAATAGAAAATAAACCCTACAAACACATAGAAAACCCTATAAACACAAGCCAAGCCAATAGAAATTGAAATAATAAAATATTTAATTACTAGTACAAACACTAATATTGCAGTCTTCTACATTCCTAAGCCCCCTCTTTTTCTTGGCTTCTCTGTCATTGTGTCCTTAAAATGTTACGTTTTCTAGTCAAAACGTACTCCAATACATCCATAGATTGATGAGAAGCATCTTTTGTTAAATACTCCTCTTTTTTATCCCGTAAACGCATTTCATGGTTCTTCTTCAATTCAGTTCTTTCTCCAAGAGCTCTAGTTTGTTTGCATGTTGCTGAACCTTTGCTTTTAAGATCTTTAACTTACGCTCTTTCAGCCTCAAACATTTCTATTTTTTTCGAGGAAGATGCAATTGAAATATCACTTGGAAGTTCAGTTAACTTGTCACTAGCTATTGCCAAGTCATTTGCTTCCTTACTTCTCAACAAAGGTCTGTTGCTTGATTTTATTTCTTCAACATGATGTTCCACCCCACTATGTAACATTCCTAAAGTAGAAGTCAATGGATTATTATCATCACCTCTGCGTCTACTGACATTAGAGATTCATATGACTAGCTAAAACTGAGAGTATTGAAGATACATTTATTAAATTAACTTCTTCGGTATCTCCTTCACCAATAACCTCTTCTTCGTTGAGAGTTGCCCAATAAATAATTAAATTGGAGCATTAAAATAAATTAAACAACCTTGGTTTGCTGCTTGAAGAAGAAGGTTGCTACTAGTATACATAGTAGATTGCATGAAACTTCAACCCTTATATGATATTTGAGGGAAAAGGCTAACAAAAATACATCAATACCCCTATAGCTTAGTGGCCTTAGCCTGTTATAATCTTCTTGCCGCGCATGGGAAAAATTTTGCAAGCATTAAACACAACATGTCATTCAGTTAACTATCCTTCGCTAAAAATGTTCACCATATCATAATAAATTTACTATATAGGTAGTTGATGGCAATAGAAAGATCAACTGAGATTAAATCTTCCAATTCTTAAAGAAACAAATTACCTACTATATCCCAAAGGCCAAGGTTCATTGTGTTTCCATCCACCACTACATTTGCACTAAAGTTGTCAAAAACCGTTGGCACATAATCCTAAAAATTCACATAATTATTTAGAACAAATTAGTATGAAATTCTTTTTACAGGCATGTATTATATGGCTTACAGTTGGAAAAGTATTACTTGTGCAAGATATCAGCATGCAAGTTTTTCCTACAGCTCCATCACCAATGGAACACATTTTATGAACCTTGAAGTGCTCATTTTTCTTCTTGATTCTTATTTGCTGGAATCATTAAATATTTTACATGAGTATTAGGTGGTTTTTTATTAAGTCTGCACAACTACTACTCTTTATAAAGAGAGGAAAGTATACGCTGTTGATGGATTTTGTTATTTAAATTTTGAATAACAGTGGGGGGTTCTAGCTAGTGAGGTGTGTGTACCCTACTTTGATTTAGATAGTTACCTTGCTGTTGGGTTTTATTTATACTCGATATCCTTTAGCAATAAATTTGTAAATGGTTTTCTAGCAACTCTTAATGTGTTTGATCATCTTATGATTCAAAATTCGGATCCACATATTATGTTTTAGTTATAACATACATTTATGATTTAAAAAAACATACATAGTTTTAAATTTAACTAAGAAGTGTTAGCAACAAACAATAATGATTGGTTTATGTTTCTTAAATTTGGCATTGCTTTGAGTGATGGTTGGTTATGTGCAATATAGAATTGAACCTATAATCCAATGTAAACTAGATAGCCTGGTTTTTATGTATTTTTTTAAGCTTTACGCAACATAGTTTTTGATAAACATATGATAAGCATTATGGGTATATCAGTATATATTACATTCCGTGCATTTCTTTATTGTATAAAAGACAAAAGTGTAAATTATTATCATATAAGAAAGAAATTCTAATGTGCTTGTGTCAATAACTTAAAGATCATATTACAAACTAAGGTATTTTCCCACTTCAATAGGATAAAACCAGTTGCAAAAATTCAATGCAAGTTACAACTGGAAAAGGATCACGGTAGGACAAAAGGTTAAGGGCCTGTTTGTTTTCATTTTTAGATTTTGGTTTTCAGTTTTTAGAGTCCATTTTTCAGTTTTTCATTTTAAGCGTTTTAATATTTCGAAAAATGTTTTTTGTTCTACAGTTTTGAAAAATAGTTTTTAAATTAAAAATAAAAATGCTATTCCAAAATAAAAATGCCAATTTCAAATTTGGTTAGAATTTAACCATTAAATATGGAAGCGAAATTAGATAATGAATGGGGCTAACAAAAAAATCATGAAACGGAAAATCATAAATTGACAATGTGATGACCCGGTATTTTGGCAACATTATTTTAATAAAAATTTAATCCAATTAAATAAAATGTAAACTCATCTTTTTAAAATGAATAAATATTTTGGAAATATTTGCCATTTATTTATATAGATTTGTATTTTGAAAAGGAAATTTGATTTGAAAATTTAAAATAAATCTCTTAATAATATTTCCAATAAAATTTTATCTTATATAATTGATTTAAAACGCTTTACCTCGTTAACATTTGGTAAATATATATATATATATATATATATATATATATATATATATGATAATAATGTTTGAAATAACATCAAATTCTATCGGTATAAAATTTAAGTATAAAATGTAAGTCAAACTTATGAATAATTTAAATATTGATGGTTAAAATACAAATACAAATAAAAGTAAAAACAAAATATCTTCATACAAAAGCCAAAGGAATAAGTACGTAAACAAAGTATAAAAAGTTAAACTAGTCAAAGAAACATATATATATAAATTATTCAAGCAATATCTATGTTCATAAAATAAAAAGATAAAAAAAATCATCATTCACAAGACCAAGGTATAAAAGTAAACATGACATAAATATGTGTATAAACTATTCAAGCTAGAAGTTGAAAAGATAAATATCTTTATACAAATATTTATATATAAATTATCTTCATATACAAGCTAAGTGTTTGCTGCAAATGGGATATTTACATACAAATATTTCTACAGTAAAAACATAATAATAAATATGTAAATGCATTTGGAAACAAGGCATTAAATGCCATCATCTCAGCTTAAATTTTGTCAATTCAAAATATTTCAAATCTTTACTTTTCAGAAGAGAAAATCTGATCAATCTTGAGAAAGTGGCTTTACCAGCTAACACCTCCCTTAAGCATCCTGTTATCTTTTATACATATGTATACACCTAAGCCATTTAGTTCCTTCAGTAAACCCTAGTAAACGAGAGAGAAAAAAAAAAGAAACAAACTCAAATTTAATTCAAACAGGAACAGAGAGGACTCAGGCAGTTTCAAACTTTAGGTTTCAAAAATAGAAATTTTTCTCTGTTCAACAGAATCTTTCAGGTGAGTAAACACTTTTTGTTCATCTGGTTTTAACTAAACATCATGTGATGATATTGAATTGCCTCAAATTCTTCAGTTTGAATTTATCTGGATGTGCATATATATTGTATGTAAGATGTCTGATTTTATATGCATCCTGTACTCTGTGATCTAGGCAGTGATGTTTGTCTTCAAAAATTCACAACACCAAATGAGTTTAAAAATAGGAATAACGGTGGAAATTACTTTTACAGGTTAAAATAACCTATCTTAATTTCGAATTCGAATTATGGAAAAGGATTCCTGATGGGAAATCATGAATTTTGATCTTCATTTCATGATTTTTAGGTTGTTAATTCTTGTGAATTCTTGGATTGTTAGAATTGGGTATTTTGGTGATTTGCCGTTGATCAGCGGTGAAAGGGAGGTCGAAATTTGGGTTGAAGGTGGCCTAGGGGATGTCGATCGTAGGAAAAATGGGTAGATGATTTATCTGTAGACGTGGTGGCCAAGGATGGTTAGAGTAGGGTTTAACTCGTGATTTTGAACAAGGTTGGAAACGAGGTGATTTCGCCACCTTGGGTTGATCGAGTGGCACGGTAGGCAAGGGAATGATAGTGTAGAAGCAAGGGGTGTCATGGCCGGAGTTTCGAGACTCCTGGGGGTTGGCATCACCGGAACGAAGTAATTGATGCTCGAAGCTGTAAGGTCTGGAAGCTCGAAATGGGTAAATTTTCATACGCGAGTTCGTTCAGGGGTTTGGTGGTTTCGATCGGTAGAGTGATCGAGGATCGACTTATGGGTGATCGTCTCAGGCGTAGGAGGTGTGTTAGCGGCGTGTGCAAGTGTACGGTAGTCGCGTGCACGATTGGATGATCTAGGTTTGGGTCCTTGAGGAGATGCATGAGTAAATGGAGATATTGCTTCGGGTTAGGTCTTGAGATTCGTGAGTTTGCTTCCTGGTGTAAAGTTTAAAACTTAAACTTGAAAAAAAAAGAGAAGAAGAAGGGATACGAGAGAAACGAGAAAGGACTCATGGGAAACTGGTGAGAGACTCGAAGGGTTACTCGAGTTAATCAAGGGGAGTGCTCGGGTTTATTTCAAGTGCAGTATAAAAATTAAAAGGAAGTTAAGCAGATTGAGTTTCAACAGCATTTAAGCACTGTAGACTTAATAAAGGTTTAACAACTTAAGTTAAGAACTTAAATACAAGTTTAATTATCTTAGTTAATGTTTAGCAATGTTTTTAACTCTTAATTAATTATTTTAATTAAGTAATTACTTTAAGTATAAAATTAATGAACATTTAAATTTTTGTAGTTAGTAACAAATTGATTTTCAAGGTTAAAGAAGATTTCTTTAAAAATGTTAGTTAAGATAATTAATAATTCAATTAATTATTTTAGAAAGTAATTAAGAATAATTAAATTATAATTGTAATTAGAGTTTGGATTAATTAATGCTTAAGTGATAAATAAATTTGTAATTAACTACATAAAGTTAATTAACGAATGATTAGTAGTTAAGTAATTAAGTAATTTAATTAACTTGTAATTAAGGAATACTTAATTTGTAATTAAGTTGTGTTAATCAATAACTAAGGCTTATTAAGTAATGGTTAAAAAATAATTAATATGTAATTAAGATTTATTAATTGTTTTTAGGGGTAATTAAGGGATGGATTACCCGATTGAAATTAGTTTCTTAATTAATTAAAGGTAATCTCTTGGTGATTAATTAAATATAAATAGTTAATTAGATTAATCAGTATAATTACTTAGTGAAGTAATTCATAATTACAGGATGTAATAAATTAAAAGGAATTACTTAATGGGAAGTAATTAAAGGGTAATTACTTAGTAGAAGTGATTAAGGATAAATTACTTGGTGTAATTAATCAAAAAGGATATAATTAGGTAAGGGGTTAGTTAATTAAGTAAGTAAGTACAGAGTGGTAATTACTGTTTATGATTAATTGGGGTTGATTAATGGATGTAATTAATTAATTATTTCCATTATCTGATATGAATTGCTTTATGATATGATATGTTTGGATGGGCAACCTATCAATTATGAATTGTTGTGTAAAAGTGTAATCCAATAATTAAAGTCGGGTTATATTCAAGTGGATAACTTGTGTTAAGATGAACTGAATTCAAAGAGACTGGAGTCGGGTATTAGTTAATACCCGAAAACACTTCGATTCTTTATAAATTGATATGTGAAATCAATAGGGTGTAATGCAATGGTTTTAAGTGAATTGGACCATATAATCTAAGTTCTGGCACTTAGAAATTGATGTGTGAAATAAGTGATGTCTATAACAACTTGTGAAGTGTAAATTGATATAAGTTACCCCGGGTTTATATGAGTTGTGTACTTTTGTATTCCATGTTAGATGGGTTTACTCACGCCGGTTTCCAGCCTGACCCGGGTGTTACTTTGATGTAATGCTCGGGTCAGATCGAGTAATACAAATTTTCAGGTAAGAACGTTCTGGAGCTCAGGAGTCGAGCTGGATGGCAAGAATGTATGGAGCGTTTCCGCTGTATTATATTGCTGTATATCTATGACATGATAATTGTGTACATTCAGTAACTGTATATATGTGTAACTCTGATGTATTACAATGTAATCGACTGATATAGTATTCTTTTGTAAACTGTTATTATTTATTATTATACCCGCTGCGAATGTGAGATGTTGATGTTTTTTCTTCTTCTTTCTTCTATCTCTTTCTTCTTTTCTTCCTAATTATCTGGAATTTTCAGGATCGAAAAATCTAGGTCGTTACAATTGGTATCAGAGCTGAAAGGTTAAGCGAGAACCTTGGCTCTGGTGGGTGTACTTGTAGGGTCAATAGTACACTAGAATGAGAGGGGTGTGTGTGTGTGTGTGTGTGTATATATATATATATATATATGAGCACGTACTTGTTATTTTCTTATATAAAGGTTTTAAATGATTTTATATAAAAAAAATATTTTGATATATAAAGCAATATTTCCTTCTAATAAATATTTAGGTGAATTGGGATTAAATTAAGTGGTAAAAATATATATAACCAAATTAAATTTAAATTGATTAAAGATGAAATACTATGAATTAATAGAAGCAAATAAATTGATTTTAAGACCAACTGAAGTGAATATGAGTTTTTTTTTTTGCTTAAAAATGAATTGAATGTAAGCAATTGTGTTGTAAACCATTTAAATTGAATGAAATTGTTGCAAATTGGTTGTAAACAACTAAAAATTTAAGTCGGAACCCTGTAAGAATTTAAGTGGTAAATATATGTATCTGAGTAGCAATTGAATAGAATGTACCATTCATATAAGAAACACTTTAATTAAATTTGGTTTTAAATTGTTAAAGGGAATGATAAATAATATTATTTAGAATAGTTCTGAAAGTAATCTTATTTCAAAATAAGAAGTTGTTTGAAACTTTGTTTGAAAAAAAAACAAAGATGTTAAAACATAAAGTATCACTTAGTAATCTAATAAATCTAATTTATAGGTTAGGAAGCCCCTCTAGAATTCAGTTTTTGAGAGAGATGACTAAGTGTAAAGAATGGAAGGTTAGGCGCAGAGAGCAAAGAGCAGCTGCACGTAGAGATCGAGAAGAAAAAATTCAAGAGTATGAGAAACAAGTTAAGGAAAGGGCTGAACCAGGACCTTATGATAATGTCACCTGTTGCAGATGTTTCAATAAGGGTCATTACGCAGCCAAGTGCAGTAAAACAAAGGAGGAATTGAAGGATACATTTCATCGGTTTCGCTCTGAGATCTTGTACTTTAAGTGTCATAAGAAAGGTCATTTCCTAAATCATTGCCCTGAAGTGAGGAAGGCGAAGCGTAAACCAGTTGAACCGGTCAATGAGTCGAATATTTGTTATCATTGTAAGAAGATAGGACACATTGCTAGGAATTGTTCCGAGAGGCAGAAGAGGAGTGAGGCTGTGGAACGTACTGTTGGAGGCGTAAAGGTTATCCAGATTGATGATAGGGTAGAAACATTTTATAGTAAATGTTATAAATGGGGACACCCTGTTGAGAAGTGTATGTTCGGGCTTTGCCCTTTGGAAGGAAGTCCATAGGAAGGGTTCTTGTAGGAGTATTAGGGCTCTGTTCTTTCCAAACCTTTAGGTAATAGGAAGGCATCTAGATTTATGACTTCTATAAGACTCTTATTTTGGATAAATGTATGTAATGTATGAACTACTAGTATATAGTGAATTAATGTATGGAATCATTTTGGACTTAAGACTAAAATGTTTAAGATTAAACTTCAAAGGTTGGGTCTTAAAAATCTAAGTTTGGTGATAAATTGAATTTCAAGATTTAGTTCTTTAAAAGAGATTTAAAATATTGTTTGAATTTTGAAATAAGTTTAAAATGGATGTTTTTTTAAAATAGAGTAGATGATATCATCCTATTGTTGTTAAAAAAAATCATTAAATTATGGATCGGATTTTTTTAACTGAATGAGAAATGAAGTGTGGTAATATATCCATTACTGAGATAAAAGGAAAATCTAACTTTAGTTTAAAATTAAGAATAAGGGATTACTTTGAATTGAAAATTTGAATAATGGCATTTGTAAATTAATTTTTTTAAAGAACTGGTTTCAAACTGGAAGATAAAATTGAGTAATAAATTAATTTTAAGATAAAATTGTTTTGAACTCTTATTTGAACTTTGGAAAAAGTTAAGTAAAGATAATTTAAAATGGAATTTTGAGAATTTGACTCAAAATTAAATTGTTTAAAGATTTGGGTTATTGATGTAAAAATAAAGGTCAATTTAATTTAAAGGGTTAAATCAACATTTGAAAATTTAACTCGAATTTATATAATTCGAGGTGGTTTAAATTTGGAAAATTTGAGTTGATTTGAAATGAAATTGAAGTTTGATGGGTTCAAATGCAAATGGGAATGGGGACTAATTCATAGAAATTGAAATGATCCGAAATTGAAGTGGATTCAATTTGAAATTTGTCTAAATTAATTTGAATAAATTGGGAATTTGTAATTAAAGTGAATTGATGGAATTGGAGGCTAGGGATCGAACAATTTGACTCTAGACTACTTTCAAAATAAATTGTTTTAATATAAATCTATTTTTACTATACAACTTTTCTTTTAAAACCAAAAACTATCTTATATTGTTTTACAATTATTTTTGGAACTGTTGGTTTTGACTGTTTTATAAACTAATTACTATTTTACTACTATTTTGCAATTATCTAAAATTTCTAAAACTATTTAACTATTTTCCAACTATTTTACAATTAGTTAACCATTTTACAGCTATTTTACAAACTAACAATTATTTTTCAACTACTTATCTATTTTAAAAACTTTTAAGCTATTTTATAAATATAAACTGGTCGGAGTTCAAACTATTATTGGTTAAATACCTAACTGAGATAAGAATTGAAGATACAATCCAAATGAGAATTAAGAAAATTGTAAATAAGTAAATGAAAATTTAAGGAAAGGTGGATAGAAAGGAAATTGATTTGGCTAATAATCAATGAAAATAAATACGTAGGATATACGTATATTATTTTATTCGCATAGTCATTTGATCCAGATTCGAACACAGAATTTCAAGACGGTTATATTGATTCGAGTTGGGATTTTTCACTCGATTTTTGATGGCGAACTTGGATATGGATTGTTGATTGATTCTGGATATTCTCTATCATAGTTATGGCTATGTAAGGAGAATGACGGTTTCTGATCAAGGAACCAAATCTGTGTCCGCACTAGGAAGCCGGGTGGATGATACTAGTTCGGAAGTAAAATTGTGTGATCGAATGAGCGATAAGATTGATATAGCATACGGATGATAAGTGTACATCGTACGGATTTGAATGAAATTGATATTGGAAAGAGTAATGAAATTCGAATATTTGATTTTGAATAAACAAAGATATATATCCTTGTTATATAAGATAAATCTCCCCTTGTTGAATCTATTGCCGGAAGAAAAGGATTTTTGAAAGTGTTTGAAGCATAAAAGGGATTTTATACAAGACTGAAATGATCCAAAGTTTTAAAAGTTATATATATTTATGTGTATATAAAGGATCTTATGAGGATTTTGGAAAAAGGGTTTTGGGAACCTTTGGATTTGGAACGGCTTTTGATTTTTGGGTAAAATCAATATTGGAATTTGGAAAGCCTAGTTTGAGAATTATCGATTTTGGGATAATAGATTTTGTGTAAAGGAGATTTATATGAGATCATACTTGTTGTATGATTTGAAAGATACTATATGTGTATAGTATAAAGTGTTTGATGATGGCTCTGGGGAAAAAGGCGCTCCCTTGAAATGAACTTCTCAGGAGTGCCACCTGGTGGTGCTGCCTTGAACCCCAAGGGGGGTTCTAAAGTTGATCCTGTGAGGAGTCCAAACAAAACTAGTTCCTGAGGATTATGAGTAGTGTGTACCATAGCGAAAGTCGTGTTTGCCGCTGAGATCCAACAGTCTATGTTTGATTTTATATCGGTAGACTGCGTCCTATGGTAACATAGCGGAAGTCGTGTGTGCTGCTGAGAGCCAACAGTCTACGTTTGATTTTACATCGGTAGACTGCGACCTATGTAGGAGTGGAGAAATTTCATTTCGACAGCGAAAATCGAGGGGCGCTGATGCCTACACTTACATGGACTTTTGCTGCGATGGCAACGTAACCCTGGAATGTAACTACGATCTATTGTGGGTTCCATGGCGCAATCGAAGGGCGCGGAGAGCCTATAGTTACATGGACTTTTGTTGTGATGGCAATGTAACCCTGTAATGTAACTGAGACCATGGATGGGAGTGATGATTTCCAGAGCATTCTCACCAAAATATTTCCTCTATTTTCAAAAACTGTTTTCTATATTTTCAAATAAAATTATTTTTCCAAGTATTTTCACTGGGTGTTAAAACGAGTCTACCAAGCACTTATAGATTTTCAGTCGTACGCCTGATCAACGTATGACCGAATTTCTGTGAGAACGAGAATGGACTTGTCGAAACATCGAGTTATAAAAGTATTTTATTTTAGAAATATTATATAGATAGTTTAAAAATGATCAAAGAAAATTTATCTGATTTCGAGCATTTTAATAAGTCTGACTTCGTTCCTTTTCGAGGACGAAAAGATGCAAAGGGGAAAGGAATGTGATGACCCGGTATTTTGGCAGCATTATTTTAATAAAAATTTAATCCAATTAAATAAAATGTAAACTCATCTTTTTAAAACGAATAAATCTTTTGGAAATATTTGCCATTTATTTATATAGATTTGTATTTTGAAAAGGAAATTTGATTTGAAAATTTAAAATAAATCTCTTAATAATATTTACAATAAGAATTTATCTTATATAATTGAATTAAAATGCTTTACCTTGTTAACATTTGGTAAATATATATATGGATAATAATGTTTGCAATAACATCAAATTCTATCAGTATAAAATTTAAGTATAAAATGTAAGTCAAACTTATGAATAATTTAAATATTGATGGTTAAAATACAACTAAAAATAAAAGTAAAAACAAAATATCTTCATACAAAAGACAAAGGAATAAGTATGTAAAAAGGTACAAAAATTTAAACCAGTCAAACAAACATGTATATATAAATTATTCAAGCAAGAGGACAAAATGTTTACATACATAATATCTATGTTCATAAAATAAAAAGATAAAACAAAATATCTTCATTCACAACACCAAAGTATAAAAGTAAACATGACAGAAATATGTGTATAAATTATTCAAGCTGGAAGTTGATAAGATAAATATCTTTATACAAATATTTATATATAAATGATCTTCATATGCAAGCTAAGTGTTTGCTGCAAATGGGATATTTACATAGAATTATCTCTATAGTAAAAACATAATAATAAATATGTAAACGCATTTGGAAACAAGGCATTAAATGCCATCATCTCAGCCTAAATTTTGTTAATTCAAAATATATCAAATCTTTACTTTTCAGAAGAGAAAATCTGATCAATCTTGACAAAGAAGCTTTACCAGCTAACACCTCCCTTAAGCATCCTATTATCTTTTATATATATGTATACGTCTAAGCCATTTAGTTCCTTTAGTAAACCTTAGTAAACGAGAGAGAAACAAAAAAAAGAAACAAACTCAAATTTAATTCAAACAAGAACAGATAGGACGCATGCAGTTTCAAACTTCAGGTTTCAAAAATAGAAATTTTTCTCTGTTCAGTAGAATCTTTCAGGGGAGTAAACACATTTTGTTCATCTGGTTTTAACTAAACTGCATGTGATGATATTGAATTGCCTCAAATTCTTCAATTTGAATTTATCTGTATGTGCACATATATATATGTATGTATGTATGTATGTATGTATGTATGTATGTATGTATGTATGTATGTATGTATGTATGTAAGATGTCTAATTTTATATGCATCCTGTACTCTGTGATCTAGGCAGTGATGTTTGTCTTCAAAAATTCACAACACCAAATCAAACAAATGTTAGATCTCGATGTAAATGGAAGCTGTTTGTTAATGAATGGATATGTTTTTAAAAGTAATTTCAGGATTTTAAATTTAGCAAATGAGTTTAAAAATAGGAATAACAGTGGAAATTACTTTTACATGTTAAAATCAACTATCTTAATTTCAAGTTCGAATTATGGAAATGGAATCGTGATGGGGAATCACGAATTTTGATCTTCATTTCATGATTTTTAGGTTGTTAATTCTTGTGAACTCTTGGAATGTTCGAATTGGGTATTTTGGTGATTTGTCGTTGATTGGCGATGAAAGGGAGGTCGAAATTTAGGTTGAAGGTGGCCTAGGGGATGTTGATCGTAGGAAAAATGGGTAGATGATTTATCAGCAGACGTGGTGGCTAGGGATGGCCAGAGTAGGGTTTAACTCGCGATTTTGAACAAGGTTGGAAATGAGGTGATTTCGCCACCTCGGGTTGATCGAGTGGCATGGTAGGCAAGGGAATGATAGTGTAGAAGCAAGGGGTGGTATGGCCGGAGTTTCTAGACTCCTGGGGATTGGCATCGCCGGAACAAAGTAATTGATGCTCGGAGCTGTAAGGTCTGGAAGCTCGAAATGGGTAAATTTTCATACGCGAGTTCGTTAAGGGGTTCGGTGGTTTCAATCGGTAGAGTGATCGAGGGTCGACTTGTGGGTGATCGTCTCAGGCGTAGGAGGTGTGTTGGCGGCGTGTGCAAGCGTACAGTGGTCGCGTGCATGATTGGATGATCTGGGTTTGGGTCCTTGAGGGGATGCATGAGTAAATGGAGATATTGCTTCGGGTAGGTCTTGAGATTCGTGAGTTTGCTTCGTGGTGTAAAGTTTAAAACTTAAACTTGAAAAAAGAGAGAAGAAGGGATACGAGAGAAACGAGAGAGGACTCAAGGGAAAATAGTGAGAGACTCGAAGGGTTACTCGAGTTAATCAAGGGGAGTGCTCGTGTTTATTTCAACTGCAGTATAAAAATTAAAAGGAAGTTAAGCAGATTGAGTTTCAATAGGATTTAAGCACTGTAAACTTAATAAAGGTATAACAACTTAAGCTAAGAACATAAATACAAGTTTAATTATCTTAGTTAATGTTTAGCGATGTTTTTTAACTCTTAATTAATTATTTTAATTAAGTAGTTACTTTAAGTTAAGTATAAAATTAATGAACATTTAAAGTTTTGTAGTTAGTAACAAATTGATTTTCAAGGTTAAATAAGATTCCTTTAAAAATGTTAGTTATGATGATTAATTATTCAATTAATTATTTTAGAAAGTAATTAAGAATAGTTAAACTGTAATTGTAATTAGAGTTTGGATTAATTAATGCTTAACTGATAAATAAATTTGTAATTAACTACATAAAGTTAATTAACGAATGATTAGTAGTTAAGTAATTAAGTAATTTAATTAAATGGTAATTAAGGAATACTTAATTTGTAATTAAGTTGTGGTAATCAATAATTAAGGCTTATTAAGTAATGGTTAAAAAATAATTAATCTGTATTTAAGATTTATTAATTGTTTTTAGGCATAATTAAGGGATGGATTACCCGATTGAAATTAGTTTCTTAATTAATTAAAGGCAATCTCTTGGTGATTAATTAAATATAAATACTTAATGAGATTAATAAGTATAATTACTTAGTGAAGTAATTCATGATTACAGGATGTAATAAATTAAAAGGAATTACTTAATGGGAAGTAATTAGAGGGTAATTACTTAGTAGAAGTAATTAAGGATAAATTACTTGGTGTAATTAATCAAAAAGGATTAATAATTAAGTAAGGGGTTAACTAATTAAGTAAGTAATTACAGAGGGGTAATTACTATTTATGATTAATTAGAGTTGATTAATGGATGTAATTAATTAATTATTTCCATTGTCTGATATGAATTGCTTTATGATATGATATGTTTGGATGGGCAACCTATCAATTATGAATTGTTGTGTAAAAGTGTAATCCAATAATTAAAGTCGGATTATATTTAATTAGATAACTTGTGTTAAGATGAACTGAATTCGAAGAGACCAGAGTCGGGTATTAGTTAATACCTGAAAACGCTTCGATTCTTTATAAATTGATATGTGAAATCAATAGGGTGTAATGGAATGATTTTAAGTGAATTGGACCATATAATCTAAGTTCTGGCACTTAGAAATTTATGTGTTAAATAAGTGATGTCTATAACAACTTGTGAAGTGTGAATTGATATAAGTTACCCCGGGTTTATATGAGTTGTGTACTTTTGTATTCCATGTTAGACGGGTTTACTCACGCTGGTTTCCAGCCTCACCCGGGTGTTACTTTGATGTAATGCTCAGGTCAGACCGAGTATTACAGATTTTCAGGTAAGAACGTTCTAGAGCTCAAGAGTCGAGCTGGATGGCAAGAATGTATGGCGTGTTTCTGCTGTATTATATTGCTGTATATCTATGACATGATAATTGTGTACATTCAGTAACTGTATATATGTGTAACTCTGATGTATTAAAATGCAATCGACCGATATAGTATTCTTTTGTAAACTGTTATTATTTATTATTACATCCGCTGCGAATGTGAGATGTTGATGTTTCTTCTTCTTCTTTCTTTTATCTCCTTCTTCTTTTCTTCCTAACTATCTGGAATTTTCGAGATCGAAAAATCTGGGTCGTTACAGTTGGTATCAAAGCTGAAAGGTTAAGCGGAATTTTTGGCAATATCAATTTAATAATCTGTGTTAAAATTATATTGATTTGATAATATTGGTAATAATAAATTTGAATTGATTTAATAATCTTCTTTAATAACTATTTAAATGGGTGGTTTTATCTTTTAAAGACTGGTTAAATTTGTTTTCTATTTATAATGTTATATATATATATATTTATATATATTGTAAATAGTTAAGTTTTGTTTTTAATTTAATAAATAAAGGTATGTTTTCCAATTTTAATATTTTTGGTAACTTAGAAATTTGATTTAATTTAATATTGAATAAATAATCATATGTGTGACGACTGCGATTTTTTGTCCACGAACGCCGACATCAATACGTCCACTGTATCAACTGTCGAGCAATCGAAGGCCGGAAAACCGTACCATTAGGGTTAAAGAAGAAGAAAAGGTAGAAGTGGATAGAAAAAAATAGAAGAAAACAGAAAGAAACAACAGAACAATATCTGAATCTCACAATCGCAGCGGAACAACATATAATAGATAAATGAATAATCTTTTACAAAAGAACTATATCAGTTATTACATTACATCACATTACATTTCATTACATCATCAGAGTGTACAACAACAACAACATCAACAGCGGAAAGGAAATACTATTTACTAGTAATACGCCATGCCATCCAGCTTGCCCCAGCAACTCTTGAATTCCAGAATATCCTGATAAACCTTACTGCTGACTGGCCGTGTGGAAATTGGTGGGCACCAAGAGTTTAGGAAGGAAAACAATAAACTCCGAGTTAGTCATGTGACTGGTGTGAGAACTAAAACAATTTATTTTACTTTAAAATCAAAATAGAGGAATATTTTCAAAGTCAATTCGAAATGTGTTTAAAAAATGAGACTACCATAAGGCCTCCCGCACACACACACAATGCAAACGCAGAATTGGAGGAGATTTCTTTTTATGATAGTCAAAGATGCTTGATACGCATTAAAAAAACATTTGATATTATTACTAGTGCATAGTGTAGGAAAAATTCATTTCGAAAGTAAAGATATAAATCTTAGCCAGCATTGGCATTTCGCACTTATGCCTACTATAGCTACCATCCAAACAGTGGGGCGCCACCATAAGTGAATGATAGGTTCTACAACTAAAACTGTACATGATCGTATTGTTTCTTTGGATTTCCAACAAATGGTCAGGCCAAGAAACTTCCCATTGCCACATGGAAATGCCACTGGAATGACGTCCCGAGAACCAAACCGGATCTCTGCCAACACAAAGCCGGGTTACCCCTAACTGGGTAACTACTGACACGAATATGTCATCCCCCGATCGTAACCGATCTATCCGAGGATCCTCGATTTCCAACAACGACAAAATTTTGCAGCAACAACATAGGTTAAATATCTGGGCTCCTTACCATGATACCACCTCTATCCATAAGGAATGACATACACTAAAGGGCGCTACCCCCTAATAACCTTGCTGCATTCTTCCTGTTTTGACCATTTCAGGGGTGTGAGGTCCGACGAAGTCTCGTCCACAAAGCCACGCTTTTTACAAAAGCAGTGCTTTGGGTCAACAAATGATCACCAAGATAAATGATCAAACAAATGATCATATCACAAATGATCAAATAATGATCATTTCACAGCAACACTCAGCATGCCACACTACCAAATTGGGAGTATATCACTAATAACCTTCAACTATATAACCTCTGAGCTCGTACGTCTCAGAGAAGGGTGTTAAGCTAAGAGAATAAATTCTCCGCCACCAACAGAAATATATTTGAAAGAAATCAGCTTTATATCTCAATTTGTAATGTCAGACATATAATCCATACAAGTCTGTTCCAGGCTCGAACAGAACCGAAGGCACTTCCAAAGAAGTCCTTGCAATCCGGATATTCACTAATCACGACCGGACTTCCCGTCACTAAGGGTGATAAAACCTATATATCGGAGATCAGCCGATGCAGAGTAACTCAACGGTAATCCTTCCGTTTTCAAAAATATCCGGTCTTCAACACCGGTCATCAAATGCAATCCATTACGACGTATCACATATTCACAATGGGTTATACGACCCCAAGGTCCTTTCCCGGCTGACCCGAATAGTGAGCGCTTATTCAAAAATAAGTGTGGCATTCAAATTCAAGCAATTCATAACAAATACTTATTTAAAGGTAAATATTGATAGTCGGTTATTTAACTATCAATAAAGATGCGCAACATCACCAGATTCCAAATAATTTTCCAAGTTATATCTTCCAAAAATATCTTTACAAGATATATATATATAATTCCCATACTTCAAAAATAAATCTATATTTATTTTTAAACCAGTTTTTCCCAATTTCATTTATAAATTCCATATTGAATTTACATTTCCAATATATCCGTGAATATACAATTTTCAAATCGATTTCAAACATCCACTTTCAATTTATCTTTAAAAAGATAATTCTCAAAGCATTCATTTCATATTGGAAAACATTTCCCCACTTATTTATTAATAAGTAATTCACAAACCATTTATTTCCAACACTTGGAAAACATTCAATATACTTAAATCAAATTAAGTATATAATTCATTCTTTAAGGAAAACATTCACTTAAACACATTTATTTGGGCCAAAACGAATGTTGCGTAAAACATCGTTACGACGACCCAAAATCACTAGTATAGGGATTCAAAATTAAAATAGATATATAAATCCCAATACTATACAAAACATTTCCTTTTGGAAACCATTTACTATAACAACAGTGTTATAGTCCACCATTTCCTTCTTTCTCGAAAATGTCTATTTCAACAATAAATGTTGAAATCTATGGTTTCGATAGTTAATCCATTTTAAAACATCTTTCAAACAATTAACTTCATTTTAAAATTTCACTTCTCCAAATCATACCCATTTTATTCAATAATATATTCACTGTCCAAAATCGTGAATATATTTCTTTTAATAACTTCAATATTCAATTTATCAAACTCAATTGATTTTGAATTTATAAACAATGTTTATAAATTACATTTCTATTTATAAGCTTCGATTTATAAATCTCATTATTAACCAATTCCATTTATATCTCATTTAAATGCCAAAATCCGATTTATAAGATAATTACTTATAAATCTTCTATTTTACAAAAATCTATTCATTTTATAACTTCACAATTTATAAATCTATAAATTCCGTTCACTTATGAAATCCATCTATATTTCACCTTTAACACTTATAAAAGCTCGTTTTATAATTCCAATATATTTAACTTATAAAAATAAATTTAAAAATCTTTTATAATGATTCAAAATTCCAAATTAAACCATTTTATAAATTAATCGCTATTTATTTCAAAAATCTCAATTTGGTTATATTTTACAAAAACAATAATTTTTATAACATAAAAATTTATAACGTTTTAATTATTTAAAATAAATCAATTCAAAATTTAATAAAAACATATACTTTGAAAAATCACTTTAAAATCCTTTTAAAAATCAAAAACGTTATTTTTAACTTTAAAAATGGATCCGATGATGCAACAACATCAAATAGTCAATCACGACATCCAAATATCATATATCGATATGATAATCAACAAATATCACAATATCTGTAAATAAATCAATACAGTTGAGGAATCCAGTTGGATCCCTCCAACCTGTTTCCCTGCATCCAAAAACATTAGCACAATACCAATTCCGTTCCAGTACAGAATTATCGCGGTACATGGGATTTATAAAATATTATCCGCTTAATAGACGGCGCAATAGGGTCTCATCCGCTATACAATGCGGGAAAATCAACTCCAAGTACATAAATAATACCAATTTCACTGTACTGTGAAATATTCGCGGTATATGTTTTTAAATAAATAACATCCGCTTACTAACGGCGTATAATGTCTATTTTAACAATCAATAGATAACAATCTTCATTCAAACATGCATTCAAGAATTTTAAATATAACTATTTAAAATTAAAATCGAAACCGATTCGATTGAGTGAGAAGTTCTGACCTTGATTTCAATTTCGTTTTCAGCTTTTATTTCGAATAAAATTAAACGGACGTTTAATTTTACCCGAAATTAAAACTAACTCCAAACGACTCCAATCCGATTCCATAGCGTAGTGCTCGTCAATACGAACCCAACGCAACTGTTTTTGTGCATTTTCGACCTCGTATGAAAAAGATATAGTATTTTAAACATTGTACAATCTTTAATATAATTAATAATTTACAAATATCTTTTATAAAACCCTACTGCTTAACTGGGCCGTTCGATCTGCTGAGATGAGATCGTGGCCGTCCTCCCTTTTCTTCCCCCATCTCCCAGTATTTTTGCCGAACCCATAGCCGCCACCATCCCCAAATTAACGCGACCAACCCACACGACTTCACGACGATCAGGCGACTCCACATCGAAGACCACGACGAACCCCGCCCTCGGCATGAATCATGTTGAGCTCGGCCCCCTGTAGCATTTGGAAAACGTGCGCGAACGCATGGCCTTTGAGCTCGAATTGCAGACAATCTACTTCGTTAATCTCGATCTTAACCGTTGAACATGAAGTACTCGAGGAGATCTACGTTTTTCTAGTTGAACGTTTCTTGAAACAATGCTTGGATTTGAAGATTTTGAAGGGGAAATGAGAATCATTTTCGGCCATGGGTATAGATAGTGGCGGCCACGAAAGTTCACAAACCCTAGGGTTTAATCTCTTTGCAAATGTGAAATTTCAAGGGTTCTTATAGAAAAATCGACGTACACGATTCATCCCGGAATTTCCGAACTCCAAACGAAGCATGCCGGTTGGCGTTTCTAAGGTTTACCCCGCGTTCCGAACACAATGGAATGTGTTTCGAGAGCTAATTCGGTCATCTGTGCGAGTTATTGTAATAAACGATCAATTTAAAATTAAATCGATTAAACGATTTTCTAGGCGTTTTAGCTTGCACCGGACAAGCGGTAAATTCGATTGACATGAAATTTGAAACCATACAATAATATCACATTACGGATCCGATGAAACTGGTTTCGTCGAAATCCGAGACTTTTTGAAAAATGACTATTTTAACTCGCCAAATTAATATTAAAACAATTTCGATGCGTTTCGAGCTGCCACGGTCAAACGACAACTCCGATTGGTACGAAAATTGAAATCCGGTAATAACAAAGTATTACGGATCCAATGGAACTAGTTTCCTCCAATTCTGAGACTGTTCAAAAATTGGCTATTTTACAGTCGATAATTAAATATTAAAATATTCAATTTTCACAAATTAACTTTTATTTCGATTTTAAAAGTTCTATATCATTACTATAACTCCAGTATGATTAAATAAATTTTAAAAATCATTTTCAATCATATTAAACCCGAATTTCAATTTTTTTCTGAATTTAAATATTAAATTATCGATTTAATTATTCAATTAAATCCAATTATTCGAAATAAAATTTATTCCACTTATAAATTTCACTTATTAATATTTAAAATTAATTAAATATACGAATTTTAATTAATATAAATTCTGGGTCGTTACAATATGACTTTAAAATACTCAAGATAAAAGTTTAATTGTTTAAAATGATTCTAGCTAAAGTTTAAATTTAAACAAAAAGTTGTTTTGTTCTTTTTAAATATAGCTGGTAAAATAAGTAATTTGTTAAATAAGAGATAATTTCTTTTATAAATTATTTTAATTTAACAATGAGTTATATTTAACAATATTAATTATGAAATGTTTTTACAAATGGATTTTTAAATATAAATAGAAATTGTTATAAATTTATTTATTTATATATATGTGAGTATTTTGAAAAAGTAACTATGATTTGTAAATTTAAAATAAAATCTTTCAAAAATGTTTAAAGTAAACTAAATCTTAAATTTATTAAACATAAGTATAAATTAAATATATGTTTATAAAAAAATAAGTCTAAATACAAAAACATAGGAAACTATGATATTAACTTAAGTTAGAATTTATAACAAATAACTAAAGTAAGGTATGTAACCTTAAAGTAGTATGCAAGACAAAAGAAAACAAAGTAATAACAAAAATGTATATGTACATAAGGTAGGAAAGCATAACCAGGCAAGAATAAAATAAAAGAAATATGTATATGAAAGAGATAAGACAAGAAAATAAAGAAACCAAGCAAAAGTAATATATTATGTTGCCTGTAAAAGATGCAAGGCAAGAACAAAGTGTAAAAGAAATATATGTATATGCCTGAAAAATAAACAGATGCAAGGTAAGAATAAATAGTAAAATAAGACAAAAGAAAAGATTAAGTACATGAAGTAAAGACACAAACCAGGCAAGCAAAAGGAAACATCAACATACAAAGGAAGATAAGCATGAAATCATAAAGTACCTTTGCATATAATTCTAGCACACCATTTAGTCAATTCGAATTGTATAAAAATCATTTTAGCCCCTAAAATAAGTACTTGCCTGGTAAGATATGAACAAGAAAATCTCTAAACAAACTAAAATACTTACCCAATAAACACCTTCTCCTGCAATTTATATATATATATATATATATATATATATATATATATATATATATCTTCCCTTATTTCAGTTTGTCCTCAAAACATAGCTAACCTGAACATAAGCAAGCATATCCATTTTTACAAACTGAAGCATCATTCATTTAAACAAAAACAAAAAGATTTAAGAAAAAATCAAGCCTACAGTTTTTCAAATCTGGGTGCTCTGTCATCTTCTCAATGGTGAGTAACATCACAAATTCAAATAGTTTAAGTTATAAATTTTGTTGCATACTCATCTCTGAAAATAATAAGTTTGTGATGTATATGTATAAGTATGTCCATGTGTATATATGTGTGTGCATACTGTGTTTATGTTTTGTACTCTGCTACGTTTCCCAGGCTAAAGTTTTTGTTTAAAAATTCCTTCCACATGATCTTGTTCTTGATAAGATCTCATTATCAACAAATATTGTTTGATTCAACCTAGGTTAATGTTTAAAATCTAATCTAGTTAAAATAATCTTTGTTTGTCTCTTGAAGTATTGGAACAACTGTACATGTTAAATAAATCAATACTCAAACTTTTTAATTTCTAAATTCAGTATTACTAATCGAAAACTTCAACCAAAATATGATTTTTAACACAAGAATTAAGACTTTTAGATTGGGATTAAAGGAGCAGTTTGGGTTTAAACTGGAATGGGTATTTTTGGTTTTTCTGGTGATCAAGTTGATCGGAGTGCTCGTGGTCTTTCCTGGAGATGGAGGAACGATCAGAAATTCTAGGAAAAATAGTGGATGGTGATGAAGTTCACCATGGAAGTTGCGGCAGTAGAATTCCTTTTAGAACCCAATTTTTAGTTGTGTTTTATTAATCGATCTCCATGTCTCGTATAGTGGACCGAGTGTTTCGGTGTTTCTGGTGATGGTAGCTTGGACAAAGATGAAGACATGGCCGAAGCTGCAGAACTTCAGGTGGTCGGAATTTTGAAGGAGAGGCGATGACAGGTTTTCAGGCGGTGATGTTCTTGCGTTTCCAGGTTTCAAGTTTTGACTCGAATTCGTATCGAGTTGACTTGAAGGCGATTTAAAGATCGAGCTGGTGTTTGGATGTGTTAGTAGATGGGGGATGATCATCGTCGATAATCGGAGTCAACCAAGGCTTCCGTTCACGTGCACAGGGTGTTGTTCTGATGGGGGTTGTTGTGGGGTTTTTGTGTCTTGAGTTTTACTCGAAGATAAGGATTGGTTGTCTTGAAGATGTGATAGGCTAGACTCGAAACAGGAATAGGTTGGCTCGAGTTATTGTTATGTACGGTTTTTTTTAAACTGTAGCATTCTTTTTTACTGAAATCTGGATTTTTCAAATTGGAATGCAGGGATTTAAATAAGTTTAAATCCAAGTTTAAAATTGGTTCAAGTTAGTTTTGAATCTCAGTTTAAAATAAATTAAGTTTTAAATTTTTTTAAAATTATTTAATAACTTTAAAAAGGTTTGAGTAGTTTGAATTTAAAGTAAAGCTTCAAATAAAATAAAGATGTAAACCTAAGTTCAAATCTGTTCAAATATAAATTTGAATCTTAATTTTGAAATAAAAGAAGTTGTAATTTAAATAATTTTAAACAGTTTGAATGATAAAGTAAATTTTAAGTTGATTTAGACTTTAAATAAAAATTGGGTTTAAATTCTTTAATCTTGTATATTAGGACAAATAATTCTTTAACTTGTAAATTTAAAAAGGGGTTTGGAATTGTTTTAAGCTTGTTAAAGTTAATTTGTTTTCATTTTAAGTCTTGAATTTAAAATGAAATTTTAAAGTAAATTTAAATTAAATAGTTTTTAAATAACTTATTAATGATAATTTGATCATTAACAAGAAAAATGTTTTTATAATGGAAGATTTAATGATTTGCAATTATTAAATTAATTAAATTGATAATTATTGATTTGAATTAATTACTTTAGTAATTAAATGTTTAAATTAGTTAATTAAGGGTTAAGTTGATTAATTTAGGATAAATTAATTAGTAATTAAGCATCATGAATTAAATAAGGTTAAATTTTTAATTAATGATTAGTAATTAATTAATAGATTAATTAAGTTACAGTTAATACTTAATTAAATTAATGAGTTATTAAAGATTAATTAAATTGTAGTTAATAATTAATAAATCTTAGTCAATTACTTTAGAAAAGTAATTAAAGAATTGTTAATAGTTAGTGAAGGTCATTAACTAGAATTTATTTAAAAAGGAAGTAATGTGAAAATTAATTAGATTAATTTAAGATAATTTTGTGAATAGTTTAAGTATAATTACTTAATGGAAGTAATTAAGGAATTAATTACTCATTGTAATTAATTCAGTTTAATATAAACTGTTTAAGTTAATTAATTAAGTTTAATTAATTTAAATAATCATTTGATGATGTGATATGTATAATTACTTAGGGAAGTAATTAATGATAATTACTGGGTGTAATTAATTGAGGATGATTTAATAATGGAAGTAATTTGAGTATAATTACTTTATGGAATTAATCAAGGGATTAATTTAAAGAAAATGAATTAAGGAGTAATTAATTTATTTGATGGAGTAATTAAGGGTAGTTAATTACTGAATGGTATTTAATGTAATTTATTTGATGTATTTAATTAAGGGTAGTAATTTATTTGATGTATTTAATTGAGATTAATAACTTAAGGTAATTACTTTAAAATTGGTTAATTAATTAAAATATAATTAGAAATCATTAATAAATATAGTTTAATTATGTAATTAAGGGTTGATCAATTATGATAAATTAATCAATAATAAGTGGTTGAAGAGTAATTAATTAGTGTAATCAAAGATTAATGTAATTAATTAAAGATTAGTAAATTCATGTAGCAATTAGTGGTTAACTTCTGTGTTTAGTTAAGGATAATTAAATTAAGAAATTAATTATAGGATAATTGCTTGAATGTAATTAAAAACAACTAATCAAGGATGATTAATTAAATTGAATAATTGGATGATGATAAATTAATTGATTGATAATTGATTAATAGTTATATAAGCAAGATTTATAATGATGAAGTAATTAATTTAATTCACTTTAAATTAATTAGAGATGAAGTAATTAATTTAATTCACTTTAAATTAATTAGAGATGAAGTAATTAATTTAATTCAATTCAATTAATTACAGCTGATGTGATTGCTTATATATGGATTGATGATATTGTTCACCTTGAATGGTTTGGGATTTCCAATATGAGTTTAGTGATGCTGTGTGATATGTATGCTATGATTTAAGTATAGTGATAATATGGATTATCTGTTGTGATGATAATATGAATTATCTATTTATGATGATTTTGATTATCTATTGTGTTGTGAATTATCTATCTGTATGTATATGGATAATCGAATTGAATTGTTTTAAACTCTAAAACAACTTGGCCTTTAAAATGGCGTTTGGATTTCGATGAGACCAGGATCGGGTTTCCATATTTGGACATCCGAAATCCACATCGAACCAAATTAAACGTTAGGTCGTGAATTCTCAAGTGAAGATCCAGAGTGCAAGGGTTATCGTCGTTAACTCTGAGGGTGATTCCAAAATGAATGTAACGAGATAATGCCTTCAGTTTCGTTAGAACCTGGAACCAACTTGTATGGATTGAATGCTTTTAGAACATCGTCAAGTGGACGATGAGCATTCTAAGAGATGTGTTCTCTAAAGGTAATCGCAGCCTCAAGCCTCATCAACCGGGAA
Source organism: Allium cepa (assembly GCA_030765085.1). Taxonomy (NCBI): domain Eukaryota; kingdom Viridiplantae; phylum Streptophyta; class Magnoliopsida; order Asparagales; family Amaryllidaceae; genus Allium; species Allium cepa. The sequence continues at coordinate 237,436,491 of CM060931.1, forward strand.
TGACTAAAATAGGGGAGGTGCAGCAAGGTTAGGTGGGTCATGCCCAAGCAGGACGAGATTTTCTCTTGTCTAGGTGTCCCTTTTTATTTCGGCTGTATGGACAAGTTTTTGAGCTCCAACTGCCAGGGTTATCTTCTTCGGGACTATTCAGTAAGGAATGGTTCCGGCCTTGTGTTGCAGGGGAGTTACGGTGGCTCCTCGGTACAGTGATCTAGGCTACGTACTGTGACGGGCAGTACCCCAGTAGCCCTACTATTGTAGGAAACCAATTTTCCCTACGAGACCCTACGGTTTTGATTTTATTACCCACTTTTGTGGCTAGTAGCTGGAATTTAATAATGTAACAATTTCGGCTATTTTCTATTTACTTGAAAACCCTAGACCCTATTATAATATCACGGAATTTCCTATAAAATGATTTGGTTAGCGTAAGGTAAAAACTTACCATGTTTATTTGTGGGAAGTCTTACATGATACCTTTATTTTCAAATGTTTTTCAAAGTTAAGCAACTTTAACCTGTTACTCACACCAGACCCATGTCTGACCCGGAGTTTATTTCTATTTTTCATAAACTCTCGGGTACTCAAATTTTTACGAGTAGCCAAGGGATTCAGGTAAGCTTTGACGAATTCTGGAGGAGCAATGGAGCAGGAGGCTTCTGTGTTATAGATGTATATATATTCCGCTGTGTTGGTATCTCTGTGTTGTATTTTGTATTGAATTGTATAACTAGACAGGTGTTTATAACTATCTAGTATGTGATGTATTATTTGTGAAACTCTGATGGATATTGTATATTATGTAATACATATGTGATTAATATAATTTATTCGTTCCGATGTTGAGATTCTGATGTTATTTCTTCTTTCTTCTCTATCTTTTATCTTTTCTATCCCTTTCTTTCTTCAAGATGATACGACTTTCTGGGGCTAGAAAGCTGGGTCGTCACAGAATTAGTCCATATAATCTAAGTTATGGCACTTAGAAATTGATGTGTGAAATAAGTAATGTCTATAACAACTTGTGAAGTGTAAATTGATATAAGTTACCCTGGGTATATGTGAGTTGTGTACTTTTATATTCCATGTTAGACGGGTTTACTCACGCTGGTTTCCAGCTTGACCCGGGTGTTACTTTGATGTAATGCCCGGCTCAGACCGAGTATTACAGATTTTCAGGTGTGACGACCCAGAATTTTTAACATTTGAAATCGAAATATTTAATTGGTTTTAAATATCTGGAAGTTCCATTAACTTGAATTTCAAATATAACTATGGATTTCGCAATTTAATTATTTAAATTTAATTTATTTAAGTTGGGTAATTTATTGAATCTTGATTTCTAAGATGATTTAAAATGTTCCAAAGGCTTGAAAAATCCATATTGATAATACTGAAGATAATTGAAGCTTCAGAATTGAATTTGAAAATCATTTGTCCAGTTTTGAAATTATATCGTTTAAATCGATATTTAAAATTAACCTTCCAAGGCACAATCTCGGAATTCAACGAAACTAGTTCCATTGGATCCGTAATAGATAGTTATTATCGGATTTCCATTTTCGTAGCAATTGGAGTTGTCGTTCGACCCTGGAATCTCAAAACGCATAGAAAATATTTAATCGATTTAATTTAAAATTGATCGTTTACTTCCATAACTTGCGCGTATGATTGAATTAGCCTCTGAAACACGTTCCATTGTGTTCGAAATGCGGATAAAACCTTATAAACGCCTAGCTCCATGTCTGATTCGGAGTTCGAGATTTCAAGTTATGCTAAACGAGATATTTTGGAAATTTATTAATATTAAAAAAAATGAAAAAAAGTCAAACCAGCCACCCTAATCGTACTCAAGCCACCCTAGCGTCTGAATTGCGACGACTTAGTTTATCTTCTCTCCCTGTTAACTCACGTATCTTCCTTCCATTCTTTTCAGAAGGTAAACCAGAGAAAAAAAATCATGGCCGAAGCCTTTTCATCGGATAAAAAATATATATAAGAACCTCATTTTCGTCTTCCTCTTCAATCAGGGAACGATATTCTTCAAATCGTTCGTATAAAAAAAGAAAGGAAGGAAGGAAATCAACTTGTTCAATCCCTTCTCCTCCTCCATTCACAAAATTTTAAATTCACTCAGCAATAGTCAAATTCGAGAAATCGCCGAACCCTTCTTCCTCTAGAAAACCCAAATTTAGTTCGAATCAGCAATCGAATCACAGTTCGTCTTCGCTGAGATGATGGCGAGCGCACGTTCTTTAGTGGCTAATCGATAGAAGCAATGGCGAAGCGAGATGGTCAATGGCTCATTCGCATGGGGTGTTTCTCATCAGCAAGGTGGGAGTCTTGAGATTCGGCAGCACGAATTTGGCTAGGGCATGGCGTCGCGTCTGGTGGTGCGTGTGATAGGTGACGGCGGCCGCGTTCAAGTAGGGTTTGCTAGGGTTTCGATTGTCTGGAAATTCGAGCAGTGAGGTATTTTTTTATTTTTTTTGTTACAAATTAATTTTTGATTCAACAAATATATATAGTAGTATATGTATATAAGTTTGAAAAGGGAATTTATCTTTCTGAATTTAATGTATACATATTTTTGAATATGTGCAAACAGTGGGAAAATTAATAAGTGAATAGTTTCGAAATTAATTAGTTATGTTACAAGTTCATAATGTTAAAATAAACTGTAAAAGGTAATTTGTTCAAACAGAAATTTTTTATTACAGATAATAAAAAAATGTTTCCATTCGAGTATATTAAAGCTCGAAACAGAAATTTATGTATACGTGTAAGATTCTGGAAACTAAATAGTAATTTTTAATGTTTAAGTAGTTAAATAAAAAATCAAAATCAATATAGTCATTTTTGCAAGTATGTATATACGGTTTCAAAAGAAAGTATGTTGTTAAAAAGAAAATTTGTTTAAAAAATTTAATTTTTGAGTTAAATCAAATCATTAGTAATTAAATTTAGTAAATGAAAAATTTATCGTTCAAATTTTTTCGAATAGTAATAAGTTGTATAAATTAATTGTACAAGGTCAAAATTGTGGAGATTAATTAGTTAACAAACTTAAATAATGATTTTTTTTGCTAAAATTATTTATTTGAAGGAAAATTAGTTAAAATAAATTTATTAAATGGCAATCGAATTGCTCAATTATTCTGATATTAATAAAACTTATAGTGTTGTTACAAGATCTTAAATCATAAAGAAATGACTGAATTGGAAATGGATTGCAAAATAAAGAGGCAAATTAAAGGTGAGATCTTCTCACTTAAAAATTCAATTGAAAATTCAGTTATTGATTGACTGTTTGATTGACTGTTTGATGTGATATTAAATATTGTAGAATATATATATATATATATATATTTGGAGTGATTGATTTCCCGTATTATATAGTGGATGAGACCCTGTTGCGCCGCATAATAGCGGATAATGTTTTTCCAAAATTGCTTCAAACACCAAATTAATTACAAGTTGGTTTCCCAAGGATTTATTTTCAAATATCAAGTCAATTTTTCCAAACCGATTTCAAAATTTATTTCAACTCCAAATTAAATCCCCAATTTAATTTCTAAATTTATTTCCTTTTTGAAATAAATTCCTTTATCTCTTTTAAATATTTAAAATCCGTATTTTAAATAAATTCTTCAACCTTTTAATAATATTACCCAGAATCTATTTACCAAGGCATTTCCTCACATTTTGGAACTTTACTCAACGGGATTAAAAATAAAACTTTATCCTTTTAAAATTCCTTCTTTTAAATTTATCCAATTCTCAAAAATAAAGTTTACTATAAACTTTCAACTTGAATTTCAAAAAATCCAATTTTTTGAAATAAATTCCTTTATCTCTTTCAAATATTTAAAATCCGTATTTTAAATAAATTCTTCAACCTTTAAATAATACTACCCGAAATCCATTTATTAAGCATTTTCCTCAAATTTTGGAATTTTATTCAATAGGATTAAAAATAAAACTTTATCCTTTTAAATTCCTTCTTTTAAATTTATCCAATTCTCAAAAATAAAGTTTACTATAAACTTTCAACTTGAATTTTCAAAAAAATCCAATTTTTATTTATTTCCGGTATCCAACGATACCAAAAATATATTTGGTTAAATTATAGCCTTTAACGATTTTAACCACAAATAAAATCACACAGGATTATAAATAATCAACACACAGCACATGAAACAAATTCAATATTTGAGGAATCCAGTTGGATCCCTCCAACCTGTTTCCCTACATCCACAGATGTTAGCATAACAATTAAATACCAATTCCACTTCGAGGTGGAATATCGCGGTATATGGGATTTATAAAACATTATCCGCTATTATGCGGCGCAATAGGGTCCATTTCAAAGCAAATAATAACAACCATCACCCAAGCACACAATCAACAATCTTGAATTTAACTATTTAAAATTAAAAAAATTTAAATTGCTTAATAAAAAAAATGTTTCCATTCGAGTATATAAAAGCTTGAAACGGAAATTTATGTGTATGTGTAAGATTCTGGAAACTAAATAGGAATTTTAATGTTTAAGTTGTTAAATAAAAAATCAAAATCAATATAGTTTATTTTTGTAAGTATGTATATACGGTTTCAAAAGAAAGTATGTTGTTAAAAAGAAATTTTGTTTAAAAAATTTAATTTTTGAGTTAAATCAAATCATTAGTAATTAGATTTAGTAAATGAAAAATTTATCGTTCAAATTTTTTCGAATAGTAATAAGTTGTATAAATTAATTGTACAAGGTCAAAATTGTGGAGATTAATTAGTTAACAAACTTAAATAATGATTTTTGTTGCTAAAATTATTTATTTGAAGGAAAATTAGTTAAAATAAACTTATTAAATGGCAATTGAATTGCTCAATTTTTCTGATATTAATAAAACCTTATAATGTTGTTACAAGGTCTTAAATCGTAAAGAAATGACTGGATTGGAAATGGATTGCAAAATAAAGGGGCAAATTAAAGGTGAGATCTACTCACTCAAAAATTCAATTGAAAATTTAGTTATTGATTGACTGTTTGATGTGATATTAGATATTGTAGAATATATATATATATATATATATATATATATATATATATATTTGGAGTGATTGATTTTCCGTATTATATAGCGGATGACACCCTATTGCGCCGCATAATAGCGGATAATGTTTTATAAATCCCATATACCACGATATTCCACCTTGAAGTGGAATTGGTATTTAATTACTGTGCTAACATATGTGGATGCAGGGAAACAGGTTGGAGGGATCTAACTAGATTCCTCAAAAATTGAATTTGTTTCATGTGTTGTGTGTTGATTATTTATAATCCCTGTGTGATTTTATTTGTGGTTAAAATCGTTAAAGGCTATAATTTAACCGAATATATTTTTGGTATCGTTGGATACCGAAAATGAATAAAAATTGGATTTTTGAAATTCAAGTTGAAAGTTTATAGTAAACTTTATTTTTGAGAATCGGATAAATTTAAAAGAAGGAATTTTAAAAGGATAAAGTTTTATTTTTAATCCTATTGAATAAAATTCCAAAATATGAGGAAAAGGCTTAATAAATGGATTTTGGGTAATATTATTCAAAGGTTAAAGAACTTATTTAAAATACGGATTTTAAATATTTGAAAGAGACAAAGGAATTTATTTCAAAAAGGAAATAAATTAAGAAATTAAATTGGGGATTTAATTTGGAGTTGAAATAAATTTTGAAATCGATTTGGAAAATTGACTTGGCATTTGATAATAAATCCTTGGGAAACCAACTTGTAATTAATTTGGTGTTTGAAGCAATTTTGGAAATCCATCTGGTAATTGAAATAAATTTTGGAAATCAGTATGAAAATTGATTTGGTGTACGAAGGAAATTGATTTCGTGTTTTGAAAATAAATTTAGAAATCAATTTGGAATTTGATTTGGTGTTTGAAAGTGAATATTGGGAAATCGATTTAAAATCGTATATCAATTGATATTTAGAAATGTAAATTCATAATGGAAATTTATAAGGGAAAGGGAAATTTGTTTTAAAATAAACATTGGTTTATTTTTAAAGTGTGGAAAAGATTTGGAACTTGTTTCAAAGGATGGGAAATTGATTAGAAATTTGATTTTCAAAGTGATGAATTGTTAAAAATATATCCTACGAAGATATTTTGAAAATAAATAATTTGGGAAAATTATTTGAATCTGGTAATTATTGTGAATGTTGATTGATAGTTAAATAACCGACCATCAATATTTGCCTTTAAATGGCGTTTGACTTTCGATGCGATCGGGGGTTGATTCCTAGTGGATATCCGCAATGCACATCGAACCTTTGTGATTGTGATAGATCTTTTATTTAAAAGATCAAAGTGAAAATTGTTGTGATTTATTTGAAATCTAAATGAACACTTATTTTTTAAAATAAGCGCTCGTTATTCGGATTAGCCGGGAGAGGACCTTTGTGTCATATAACCCATTCCGAATAATGATACGACAAAATGAGATTTGCATTTGAAGACTAGTAGTGAAGACCAGGTATTTGCGAGAATGATAGGATGACCTATCGATTGTCTCTTCATTGAGTAGCTACGGTATAGAGATTCCCCAAGTGATGGGAAGTCCGATCGGGATTGTGAATGCTCGGATTTCAAGGGCTTCTTCGGAAGTGCCTTCGGTTATGTTCGAACCCGCAACAGACTTGTATGCAAGTGTGTCTAACGTTACAAATTGAGATGTAAAGCTAATTTCTATCAAATATATTTCTGTTGGTGGCGGAGAATTTATTCTCTTAGCTTAACACCCTTCTTTGAGACGTATGAGCTCAGAGGTTATGTAGTTGATGGTTACTAGTGATAAATTCCCAACTTGGTAATGTAGCATACGAAGTGTTGCTGATCATTTGTTGATCGAAGCATGACTTTGTGAAAAAGCTAGCTTTGTGGACGAGACTTCATCGAGCCTCAATAACTCGAAAATGGTCGAAACAGGAATGTTGCGGCAATGTTTTTAGGGGTCGCGCCTTTAGGGTATGTTGATTTTCTTCTGGGTAAGTGGTGATATCATGGTATGGAGCCCAGATATTTTACTTATGTTGATGCTGCAAATTATTATACTTTGTGGTTGTTGCTTTGTGGTTGAGGATCCTCGGATAAAAATCAGTAACGACCGGGGATGGCATACTTTTTTGTGTGGAGTCATCAAGTTACAGCTTCATTTCACCTAGAAGCATGTGGTAACTCAGCCTTGTGTCAGCAGAGATCTGGTGAGGTTCTTGGGGGCGTCCTCCTAGAGGCGTTCCATTTCGGTGTGGGAAGTTCGTTTTGCCTGACCATTTGTTGGAAATCCAAAGAAACAATACGAGCTTTGTACGGTTTTAATTGTATAACCTGCCATCTACTTATGGTGGCGCCCCACTGTTTGGATGGTAACTATAGTAGGCATACAATAATGGTTGTATGTTGGCTAAGATTAATATTATACTTTCGAAATGTTTTATACACTATGCACTAATAATAATATCAAATGATTTTGTGTATCAAGCATGTTTGACTATCATAAGGAGAAGTCTCCTCCAATTCTGCGTTTGCATTGTGTGTGTGGTGGGAGGCCTTACGGTAGTTTCATTTTCCAAAAGCATAGCGGATTTCTTTTTATTATCTTTGTGAAAATAACTATTTTCAAGATCTCACACCAGTCTAATGACTAACCTGGAGTTTATTGTTTCCTTTCTAAACTCTAGGTGCCGAAAATTCTCCACATGGGCAGCCTAGAGTCAGATTATCAGGTCACTCTGGAATTCAGGAGTTGTTGTGGAGATCAGGAGTAAGCTGGATGGCGAAGCGTATCACTGATATACGTAATATTTCTTTCCGCTGTTTATTGTTGTACACTCTGATAATGTAATGTAATAACTGATATAGTGATTCGGTTTTAAAGATATTTATTAGTCTATTATATGTTGTTCCGCTGCGAAAGGCGAGATTCTATTATTGTTTCTGTTTTCTTCTTCTACCTTCTTCTTCTTAAACTATAATGGTTCGGTTTTCCAACGTTCGATGGTTCGGCAGTTGATACAATGGACATATTAATGTCGACTTTCGAAAGTTGAAAAATCGGGTCATTACATCAGGTAAGAACGTTCTGGAGCTCAGGAGTCGAGCTGGACGGAAAGAACGTATGGAGTGTTTCCGATGTATTATATTGCTGTATATATGTGACATGATAATTGTGTACATTCAGTAACTGTATATATGTGTAACTCTGATGTATTAAAATGTAATCGACAGATATAGTATTCTTTTGTGAACTATTATTATTTATTATTATATTTTATCCGCTGCGAATGTGAGATGTTGATGTTTCTTCTTCTTTTTTCTTCTATCTCTTTCTTCTTTTCTTCCTAACTATCTGGAATATTCGGGATCGAAAAATCTGGGTCGTTATAGACAAGGATAACAAAATAATAATGACTAGTAATAAGTGAACCATATCAAACTGAGACTAACTCATGTCATGCTAAAATTAATCATATCTCAACCAAAATCATTACAAAATAGATAAGATATATCAATTGTATCACTACAAAAGAAGGGGAAAAAGTTTTGACGTATATGAGACAAGCACCATTGTCCCAGTGGTTAAGTGATTTGGCTTTGGGGCGAAGGTCACAAGTTCGAAACTTGCGTAGCGTGGTTCGAACGTTTATTGAAATGTGATATGTTTTCATAATGATTTGTTGTATATAAAGTACCATTTCAAAAAAAAAGTTTTGATGTATCTTATGCAAGTAGTCTCTGCTTTGTTCAAGTGGCTCTTCTTCCTCGTGCTAGGCCTTCTCTTTTCTGATAAATAGAAATATACAAGTATATCAATATATATCTTAGGAAGTGATAAACATGCGAACATGATAAAGTATTCAATATTGACCCACAAGTTAATGATAAATTATAAAACCATTACATAAATCTAATCAAATATCATTATTGGAATCAAGAATTATCTACGCATACATAGAAGCAAGCAAGAGAAACTTAACCAATTAAGAAAGAGTAAGTGGTTGTGTAGCCTCATTCACTCATAACCTGCATTGTTAAAATTATTGTAATTAGCAAAGCAAGTTCCTATCAAGAAAAGATAAAAAAGACAAATTTCATACTTAACTATTTAGGTTTATGGATGAGTTTCTATGTGATCATTCCATATTTCTATAGCAATTTGATCCCTGATATGTCCCATTTGAGTTGTTTGACTAACATCAAATTGTATGATTTCTTGGTTTTGATTTTCCTCTAATGCATGTTCAAATACCATATTCTCATATGAGTATTGTGTGAAAAGAGCATCCAAAGCATGTTCTTGTAGAACAAAGTTATGTAATGTGCAACAAGCAATAGGAATTTGTCTTTGCCTACGAAGTGGATAATTAGTCATTAGTTTTATAATTGGAAATCCTTCTTTTAAAACACCAATACAACGCTCGATTATATTTCGACACGACGAGTGCTTATAATTGAACAAATCTTCCATTCCACATAGTCTTCCTCGTCCGTTATAATCACGAAATGATATCTACGTCCTCGATAAGGAGCCAGAAATCCAGGCATGTTTGGGTATCCAACATCAACAAGGTAATATTGATCTATAAAATAATGGTCATGTATTATATAAATATTATAATGGTAACTATTTATAAAATAATGGTTGATAGTTAAATTTTATACAATAAAATATACCTCCTCTAGGCATTGGGAAATTGTTTTCGGTTCTTGTAACTGCATCGATGAATACTCGAGAATCATTAGCAGAGTCTTCCCATCCAGCGTATACAAACATGAATTTCATATCAAAATCACATGCCACCATGACATTTTGTGTTATATTGGTTTTCCTTCCATGAAAAGATGTTTGCCTCGATGCGGGCACCCATGCAGCAATATGTGTTCCATCTATTACGCTAATACAATCCTACAATAAATAATACTACAATATTGTTTATGTTTATTATTTGATAAATATAAAAGTTGTGCTAAAAAGGACTATAAAGTAGGGATACTTGTGTACAAGACATTCATGTATGACATCTCGATTCGTTGGACGTATTATCTCCGTGCCCAAAGAACAAACAGCTCGTAAAACTCTTCTGAACCATTTTGAAATATTATGGTGTGAATGTTGAAAATGATAAGCAATAATACTACATCTTGTTGTATGTCCTATTATCATTAGAAACATTGCCACATCCTCCTCCATGCTTACTTTTCTTCCATCAGTAAAAGTCCTTTTCCTTTTAGAACATCACAAAAATTCAAGAATACATGCTTCTGCATTCGAAAAAATTGATTACATATAGAAGGATTTCCATTCAATACATCAAGTAAGAACATCCTTCCAATAAGCATTGATGTTCTTAGGGTATTCTATTCATGGTACTCCTCTGGTTAGCAACAAGATAATTAATCGTTAGCATATCACTGAACTCTTCATCACAGTAGTCCGTAAATATAAGATAATCATCAGAACTAGAGCCATCATCGGATTCATAAGAAATGATATTAAATCCAATAGACACTACTCCGCATAAAATTGATATTAACTATTTATCATTAGATATGAACTGAACTTTCACTAATGATCTAGTCAACATGAATTATTCTATGGTTTAGCATTATAATTCAGTATACTTGACTTGGTTATTAAGTGTTAACATATAATTCGCGTGATACAAAATTTAGACGCTAGCTCATTACTGGCCAATTTGGATTTGCACATGCATTAAGACAAACATAAAATCTTGTTTAGATTATAATTCCATAATCATATAAACATACCTTCCAATGCAAGGATTGTGACAAGTAGAGGTAAGCTAAACTACATGCACTAAACTCTCAAGATTGCAAGAGATGTACCTGCATAAGCATGTAAAAGTATCTTGTTATGCTAACAAAAAGAGAGATCAGCTTCAGACAGAGACCTTGGCATGTTGAATACACATTTCTTCTAACAACACTACATCAATAAATTAAGAACGTGGTCGTCGTATATCAAAACATACGAACTAGTTACTCCTAATAAGAAGAAATACAAAAACAATCATTCACAACAAGATAGAATATTTATAAACTATGAATTTTTGACAAATTTCCTAATTATAAGGCAATGGTTCACTCTCATTCTTCAACTGATCACTGTTTTTTTTTTTTTTTTTTGAAACAGGTACTTTATTAACAAGAAAGAGCATATATTTCCATGATATGCCTCATCAAAACCTTGCAACCCCCCTAACCTAATCGGGTACCTTACAAGGAAAAAGAGTACATATCACTTCCATATATTAACATTACAACAATGTAAAAACACTGATCCAAGTTGTTTAACAGATGGAGGAGTAAAATAAATTATGGGTTGCACTCAAAACCATCCGTAGTAACAACTTGATCAAAGGACAGATAAAAAGATTAAAAATAAATAAAAACAAACAATAAAATAAAAGACGTAAAGGCACATCTTTCTTATCTGGATATCAGAACCATGGGGAGATGTAACCTTGAAACTTCTCCCAAGAAGGTAGATCTAAAAGATCTGAGGCAACAGCAGAAGTTTGGTACTGCAAATGAGAAGGACCATCATAATCCAAAAGGTGGATGGTTAACTCAGGGCGGTTGTTGTGGTTCCATCGGCTTGTTGGCGATGTTCCAGTTATCAAAGATGAGACTCGTATCTCTGCTTACTTCTCTATCCTTGATTACGTACTGCATAAGGCTTTTAACATCTTGATTTATTAGGGTGCTTCTGATCGAGGTTTGCATTTCAATGTTTCTGAAGATTCTGTTATTTCTTTCGCACCAGATATTCCAAATCAGGGAAGTGAAAGCAACATTGGTGATTTGGCTAATTAAAGTTTGATTCTTGTTTCTTTTACTTATGCATTCCAGAATATGGTTTATGTTGAAGTTAAGCTTGAAATCTAAGTTCAATTTTTGCATGACATTTTCCAATAGTTTACTAGAGTACGGGCAATTGAAAAAGAGGTGATCTCTGTCCTCTAAGTGATTTGTACATAAATTGCACTGTTGATCAATGTTTGTGTTCCATCTACTTATGCGAACTTTAGTTTTCAATTTATTTTGGATGGCCAGTAAAGCACACGTTGACATTTTAGGGGCACATCCCTTTCCCCATATAATTTTTGTCCAGAAGAGTTCTGATTGCTTGTTTCTTAGTTGGTTCCATGCTGACTTCAATGTATATTGACCATTGTTGCTGGGGATCCACTTCCAGTGGTCTTTTTCCATCTGTGGTTGAATGTTAATATTGTGAATAGTTTGATGATATTGAGTTGGAACAAAATTGATGTTCTGTTTCCATTTATTGTTGGATATCAAATCAGATACTTTTTTATCACTTCCTCTAAGCACTGTCATGGCATTCCAGCCTACATTATCTATTAATGATGTACCATTAATCCAGGGATCAAACCATAAGCTTGTAGTATCCCCATTTACAATGTTTTTAGTAATGAGACCTTTGCACCACTGTCTTGCTCGAAGTAATGTTTTCCAAGTATATGAAGCATTATGATCTATGGAAGCATTCCAGAAATTTTCATTTTTACAGTACTTATTATGAGTCCATTTAGCCCATAGAGAATCACAATTGATGAATTTCCACAACAAGTTGGTAGCCACTGCTTTAGAAATATCTTCAATTTTTCTTATACCAAATCCACCCTCACTTTTAGTTCTACACACTTCTTCCCACTTCATTTGGTGAGCTTTAGATTTCCATAAAAAATTTGCGCACAAAGTGTTGATTCGCTGTATAATTGCCACTGGAAATTGTGTGAATTGAAGCCAAAACTGCAGTATAGGATGAATTACAGTTTTAATTAATTCAGTTCTGCCACTGATATTTAACATCTTGCTGTGCCAATGATTGAACTTTTTGTTTATTTGGTCTATCAACTCTCCAAAGTCTCTTGCTCTTAATTTGTTATTTGATAAAGGTATGCCTAAGTAAATTATTGGCAAATTACCAATGGAGACATTAAGGGTATTGGCTATCTGATTTTTATTTATGGCCCCCTTGCTAAGAAAAAGAGTGGTTTTTTTGGGATTTAACTCCAGTCCCGTTATGTTATTCAGATTTTGAAAAACATGCTTGATACAGGTGGCATTTTGAACTGTAGCTTTAGTTAAGATCAGAATGTCATCTGCATAAATCAAGTGTGTGACCACTGGTTCTATTTGATAAATGGGGCTTAAGTTGCCTTTGAGAAATTCCATTTCCAGGTTAATAGTCAAATATTCCATTGCTATGGCAAATAGGTATGGTGAGAGGGGATCACCCTGTCTTATCCCTCTTGAACTATTGATGAAACCATATGGTGATCCTTCTACTAGCACTGAGAACGTGGGAGTTGTAATACATTCGTATATGAGATCAGCAAAAATGAGGGGAAAATTCATTGAAATCAGCATATGATGAATAAAATCTCTATTAATTTTGTCATACGCCTTGTGTAGATCAATTTTCAGACATAAATTGTTAGATTTTTTCCTGTTGAAACCTCTTATCATTTCGAATGCTAGAAGGGAATTATCAGTAATAACTCTTCCCGGGATGAATGCATTCTGATTATATGAGATAAGTTCATTCATGAGTGACTTCATTCTATTGCATAAAAGGTTTGCAAGTATTTTATAAGACACATTACATAAAGAGATTGGTCTAAAATCTATCATATCCACTGCATTTGGTTTTTTTGGGATGAGACAGATAAAAGTATGATTGATTTCTTTAATAATTTTCCCTGATTGTAGAATACTGTTCATTGCATCCCATATGTCATTTTTGATTTGCTCCCAATGAATTTTGTAGAATTTTGAATTTATTCCATCTGGTCCAGGGGAACTATTGTCATTAATTTGGAAGACTGCATTTTTAACTTCTTCAAGTAGGAAAGGTTTACACAGATTTTCTTTTGCATTTTGTGATAGGATTCTCTTACAAATTATGTCTGGAAATTGTAACTTGTCTATGGGCGATGAGAAGAGATTTGAAAAATATGTTATAGCTTCTGAACCAATTTTTTCTGATGCTGAAAACCAAGATCCATTGTCTTGAAGAATGAGATTATTTCCTCTTGCTGGTTTGATATTATTAATTTTCGAAAAGAAGAATTCTGTTGGTTTGTCTCCTTTCGTCAACCAGTTAATTTTCATTCTTTGCTCATTATCTATTGCAATATTCCTCATTATCTCATGAATCTGTTCATTTTGTGTGCAATATTCTTCAACTAGGTTACTATTTAGAGGTTCTTGAACTAACTGTTTATAGATTTCATTTGTTTCCTCCTTTAATTTATCTAGTACTGAATATATATTGCTGTTACTTGACATCCAGATTTTTAGTTCAGATTTCACAATTTTCAATTTACATAGGAGATTGTAGAGAGCATTACCTGGAAATTTCTGCTCCAGAACTGGCTGTATGATATTCTGGTATCCTCTTTGTCGATGCCACGAATTATTATACTTGAAAGGTATGCTCCTTCTTTTCATATTCTGATTAGAAAGTTTAATTGTGATAGGAGTATGGTCGCTAATTGAATGATTTCCAAAGTTTATACCATATTGTTTGAACTTTTCAGACCATAAATCATTTACAAATACTCTATCAATTTTGCTATGTATTGAGAAATGAAGTCCTCCTCTCCATGTATAGAAGTTACCTGAGAAAATTGGCTCAATTAACTTTGACTTATTTATGCAATCTATAAAAACTTGATCACCCATATCAGAACAGACTCCATTATTTAATCTTTCATTGTGTGATAAAATTGAGTTGAAATCTCCTGCCACTAACCAAGGAAGATTAATATTCAGAGATTGCTCGATGAGATATTTCCATAGGTCATTTCTTCTTATTTCATCATTGTGACCATAAACAGATGTACATATCACACTAAGACCACTAGAATTATGTAGGATTGCAGTAATGTATTGTTCATTCGTGTGAAGAATAATATTAGACCACTGAGTTGAATCCCAAATTATAAGAATACGACATTTTTGACCATCCACAATATTATGAGAGAATTTCCACTTATTTTGGATTTTATTCATGAAGCTATCAATACTATTTAACGTGAGTTTATTTTCAAGTATGCTAATAAAGGAAAATTTACTGTTATTCAATAATCTCCGGATTTCCAGTTGTTTGTATGGGGCATTCATACCCCTGATGTTCCAAAATAGGAACTCCATCTATAATTTGATTTCAGGATTGCTACTGTTTTCTATGGGGGTAGCATTCCCCAGCAACTTTGCTTTTTTCGACTTTTTGTTCTTTCCTTTTAATTGATTCACCATGGTATGCCATGCAGGATTATCGACAACATCTGAATTTGCTGAAGCCTTAAATTCAAAAGGGGTTTCATCTGTCCTTATTTTTCGAGTATTACTGGACTTGGGAATTCGCAAAACAGTGGTGTGTTGCTCTGTAGATTCAGGCACTGATTCCTTATCAGATTGGATCATGCATTCTTCACTGCAGTCGCTAAGGAGTAGCTCTGTGTCTACATTCTTACTGTGTATATTTGATTGTGGTTCTGTACTAATGATTTTTGGACTGAAACATATATTATTGTTCACCTCAGCATGTTTTTGATGAGTTGACTGAATTTGGTCTGGTTGATTTAGTGTTGTGTCTATATTATCAATACTTAGGGGATTACTGTTTGAAGGTTTTTCCTGTTCTAAAGATTTAGCAGTTTTCTGTGAAACACTTCGAGTTTCATCATTGTTGTGATTATTGAGGATTTCGTTCTCGTTTGTATTGCCATTGCTATCTATCATCATATCTGGATTATTCTCATTTGGGACTCCATTATTTGTTTTTGGTTGCCACTCTTTGTGAAATTGACAATTAGTTTCAGCATGTCCAAAACTTGAGCAATTCGTGCATAATGATGGTTTCCATTCATAACTTACTTCTTGCCATAATAATTTATCATCTTCGGTTAGAATAGGGATTTTATTGGGGAATTTGAACGAGTTTTTAATTTCAACTAGCACTCGTGCATAGGCTATTTTAATGATGCCTTCAGTAAACTTATCTAGTTTGATTGGGGCACCAAGCACTGAAGCAATACGACTAATTCCTTCTTCTGTCCAATAATCTAGGGGGAGGTTAGGAAGTCGTATCCAAATCGGGATTGAATGAAGAAGTTCTTTGTTGAGTTGCATTCCCAGAGACCATCTTTTCATCATCATTAACTTTTTATTATAGAAATAAGGACCTCCTTCCAGGATTTTATCACAGTCTTGTTTTTTGTTGAATTTTATTACGTAGAATCCATTTTCCTTAGAATAAATAGAGAATTCATCTTCTGGTTTCCATACTCTGAGGATATAATCTTTGAAGTATGGATAATACGGTTTCGGACCAACTACATAAATCACTATAGCGTTATCCCATTGTTTTTTGGCCTTTATCACCACTTCTTCAGACATTATGGCGCATTGAAGTGAATTTACTTCACGTGGTTGATAAAATTTCAGTGGGATAGTAATAGGAATGTTGTTGCCTTTAACTACTTCATTCCAAGCCCGACTGGCTGTTGTGGAAAAATTCCATCTATTCGTAGCGGATTTGTTTACGGTTGGGGGATATTGGGAATCATTATTATGAGTTGAATTATTGTTAACTTTACTAGTAATAGGGTCAGAACGTGGACAAGGCGGATAATCTTGTTTCTGATGTAAATTCCTTTTCGTAGAATTACCAGTTTGTGAAGAAGGCGAGTGTGAGGGGATTCGTTTCCATTTTCGACGGCTTACCAAAGTAAATCCGTCTTCATCAGTGTTGTCTCGGGGCGTAGCAGCTAGCGGCGGAAATCCCGGAGGTGGATCCATGGCTGACGGTGGACGGTCTGGTGGTCGATTGGATTGGGGAATCAGTGGCAAGGACGTAGACATCTCAGAGGCGAAAGTGGAGGAGATCTGGTGGATGATGGATCGGCGGCGAAAGCTAGGGGTAGCGGCGGCTGAGATCTGGAGGAGATTTCGCGATCTGGAACCTTTCCAAACTATTTGGAGAGAAGCGTCTAAATCGAAATTCTGACCATGCTGAGACTCGAACTCGTGAACTAAACATAGGTGATAGTAAGAAAGAAAACATACCTTTTAAGTATAATAATGCCTGGGTGGAGGTGATTGGCTACAAAGAAGTAGTCCAGTCTTGCTTAACCATATCAACTGATGGTAATCAGTTGTTTAAGTTCCTGTACAATCTTAAAAATATTAAACATTAGTTGAAAGAGTGGAACAAAGCCAACAATGCATTAAAAATCAGGCGGATAATATTACAAAGTATAATAACTTATTGTATTTGAAACTTCTTGATAGTCTAAATGACCTCAACTTGATCAATGAATATAGAGCAAGTTTGGTCAGTCCCCAAAAAAGTGCTATACAATCAGGCACTTGAAACTTTATCAAAAAGCAAAAAAAGTGTAAACCAAAGTCGGTCCTTATATGCAAATTGAAGCCATTAGCGTTGAAGGATCCAATGAAATTTCACATTTGATAGATAAGAGCTAGGTAAATATACTATTTAACTTTACAAGTAGCAGATGGGCGGTAATTTAAGGTAATTCCTGAAACTACCTGAAGAAGTTAAATCAGAGTCTTTACATATTGGTCAAGATTAGTTTTGAAAAGTTCACACCTGCATATGAAGAATACTGTGTTATAGAATCATCGGTTAAACAAATATTTAACCATATCAAAGTGTATGTTAAACACTATGTTAATATGATTTAAATATGAATTGAGACACAATTCTAATAACAATGAAATGCTCAGCTATCATAATAAAGTGTTGATTATTAATGATACTGATAATATTAGGCCATGCCATGATTATACAATTTAAATTTTGAGTTTTAATGACATATCATGTCCTATGTTCTGTTGAAATATGATCAAATCAAATAACAGAGTATAAGTTAATAACACTTTTTTGTGAGTTTGTGAATAAAATAATATCCTCCTTGGTATGGAAACCAAAATTTGAGGGTGAATAAAACATTCCCTCATTGGAGAAGCCCAAGAGAACAGACCAACATCCATACATTATTTCTACCAATAAATTAAAGCATTATGTTTAAACTGGGAAAGATTGCATGAACACAAAAATCTTATACAGATAACAGGTCTATTATCACAGAAAAATTTAAAATGATTGTTGAAATACAAAATCAAACCAAGTAATATTGCATTATACCATATAAGCATTTGAATATTTAGTACCATAGAATAAACATACTACTATATAGACAAGCACCTTTGTCCAAAGTGGTAATTGATTCGGCTTTGGTGCAGGATGTCACAAGTTCGAAACTTGCTTTCGAACGTTTATTTGACATGGGATATGTTGTCCCAATGATTTGTTGTATATAAAGTACCAGTTCAAAAAAAAAACATACTACTATATAAATATACTGCTATATAAACATACTACTATATTGCAGAATATCAGCCACCATTTCTTAGCAAATAAAAATAACATTTCAAACATTAAAAACATAAAAATTACCATAGAATAAGAACTACATATTCCAATGAACACAAAGTTTGACAAAACATAAAGCATATAAGCCTACAATAAAGATACCATAGCACTCGAGCTAATAAAATTATTTTAGGAGTTCTAAAATTGGTAGTCTTCTACTTTATGGCATCATAACAAATTGCATCCTACAATATGGTTCTTTAAAAGCCTTCATCGCCTTCATGTAGATCTCATTAGGAACACCGTCAATACCATTTAATATATTCATACACGCCATATTGGAATATGGATCTGACACATCATTTTGACTATCGTTTGGATTGGGTGACTTTTCTTCAACTTTTGCAATTTTTCCTTTTAAATATCGCACTCTATGTGAAGCTTCTTCATTGCGCATTTCGATTGAAGAAGACCATTTATCCATACATGACTCAAGCTTTTCAACATTATTAGCTTTACATTTTTTGCGTCGTCTTTCAATTTTTGACGTTTGATCGCTTGGATGATTACTCATTTGCTCATAATCATTTACCACATGAACATGCACACCTTTGTTTGGGAAATTCTCTTCTAATTGTCTTTCATCATCTGAATTAGGAGGAAGCTTAGTTGAAGCATTACTTAAAACTCCAGTAGCCATAGTTCCACCAAAAATCTCTCCCAAAAGTTCATAATTCTTGCAGCCATCTTTCCTAAATAACTTAAACTCGGTCTTGTTAATCTATAATAATTTAATAAATATTAGTTCGACATGCACTTATATTCATAAATTATATTTTCAAACGCATATCATATAGAAGTGTTGCTAAACTTCTTCTGCGGCGTTAACCTTGTTGGTATTTGGATCCCATGTAACGCCAGTATGTCCTAATAGTTGCGAAAACAAACGATGTATAATACGCAAACGATTCCACTTTCCCTTCAATCTCTCCACTCCATAATCAGATTTTGTTGCTTCAATCATCTCTTTATTAATTTTTCCCCATTGGTCTTTAATGAAAGTGGAGCATTGCAGTTTTCCCGCTTTTACGTATTTATAGAGTATTCCAATGAAAGTGCGCTCATTCTCGTACGACCATGACAATGGTTCCTTTGCCTTACTATGACCTCCCATATTCTATGTAAATATTCAAATAATGAGATATATATATATATATATATATGTAAGTATGTATGTATATCTATGTATGTATGTATGTATGGTAAAGTCTATTCGGTAATTAACTCTCATTAATTTTTGTAGCAATAATATGATAAAGTCTATTTCATTAACTGAGTTGGGAAGTTTTCTTCATTAATTGAGATTATTTACTTAAAACTGCATATGCGAGGTTCATATACCAGTACAGAAAACTGAAAGAACATATGCATAAAAGAAAAAAAAGGTAAAACTATGAAGAACTCTAGACTAAAAATGAAGAGAAAGAGCAAACAAGCTGCATAGTGAACTTAAACTTGCCTCTTACAGGTATGCTTTAATTTGTTACAAATTGAAAATAAAAATTATTTAAATTTATAGTTGATTTCATAATATCAGGCAATCATAAATTACTTAAATAATTTTCCATATTTATTCTTGCAGGATTGACACATCAGGCATTTCATTGCCATTACAAGATTCATCGGATGTTTATATGCACATATATTTTGTTAGTTCGAGCATCCATAAATGAAGTTACTTATGTTGTTATTTAATATGATATCTTTAATATTTATAAGTCTCATTTGCACCTCTTTTCCTTTGCTTAGTGATGTAACTGTTACTTTAGTTTGGATCTTGTGAGCAACATCTATTTTTCTATAAATAAGATTTATATCCCATTTGCTGATTCTTCTCTTATGCACAAGTTGCACCCTGCCAGTGTAATGTAACTCTTGTTAACACTTTTGCTAGGTAAACTTCCTATACAATTGACATTGTATCATCATATATGGCTTCTCTCCTGCTCTAGCAGAAAAGCTATTTTTAAAATGCTTTTATTGTTATTATTAGCAAATATTCCCTTGATCATTTCTTTTCTTAAACATAAGCCATGTTTCTTCCATTTTCTTTATTTAATCATTAAAACCTCGTGAGAAAATCACTGAAAATTAATCCAAATTAACCTAGGTAATCTAAAAATATATAGAACTTTGATCATGTCATGTCAATCTAATAATAGTTGACCCAAATTATCCCAACCAATCTAAATGATCATGTCACCATAAAGTACGAGATTAAACCAAAGCATGATTCTAATTAAAAATTAATAATAACAGACAATAATAGAATTTTAATATTTTTTCCAAATAGTTTGAATGTGATACGATCTACTATTATTATAGCATAAAATTATATAATATAAAAATGATAACAACGAAAAGACATGTAAATTTCCTTTAGCATGTAAACTATTTTTTCTTGAAGACGGTTAAAATATACACTAGCATGTTATTTGAACGATGGATTCATGGTGAAACACTAGCTAGTAAATTAGGATGCAACTGTCACATAAACACCGATCCTTCACTCAAACTACGACCGCAACATCAAATACATCTAAACTGTCAACATACAACTCCCTCAACTGCAACATCAAAATACCCAGTATATCATCTCTGTCTATATTACAAGCAATACCCTAATCAACAAAGGAGTCAACACCAAGATGGAAGGAAGCAAAGTGGAAGCAAGTCCGATGTAAGCGAGACTTAGACAGTTGTACAAATGGAGAATAACAAATCCAAATTAGCATTTAACCCAGTTAAAATCAATATGCGATTACAAGCAAAACCATAATTAACAAAAATAAATCAAACGAATCATGAAAGCATTCACGTTTAGTTTATTAGTTTGAAGAACAAGATAACCCAGAAAGAAAACTGGAATTACCTGATTTTTGATGATTTCGCGATAAAATTTTATGAAGATGAAAAATTCGCTCATACGGTTATTTCTGGATAGCGCGGCCGGAGAAAATAATAGGGTTTCTGCGTGCGTTTGTTTTGCGTTTAGGTTTTCAGTTTTCTGCGTTTTGTTTTTGGCTGAAAACGAGAAAACAAAAAAAACAGTTTTCATTTTTACATGTTAAGACCACTTTGAAAAATGCTTATTTTCAAAAATGAAATTTACAAAATGATAAAGCAAACAAGATTTCATCATTTTTTAAAATTGAAAACTAAAAATTATCTGAAAATGAGTAACCATTTTATCCAAGTAGTGGAACTCTACCATTTTATCCTTCGCTACTTCTAAAAATTATAAAATATTTTGTATATACAAAAATAAGAGCAGGACGAAAAATAAAAGAGAAGAAGAGAAGAAGTGAATCAATATCGCAGCAAAGGGTAAATTTCAATTTATATTCCGCTTAACCTCAAATCTCCTCTCAAATCTGTATTTCTAATAATATGTTATACCTTGTTATATATATTCTCTTAGATTAGAATTGTAAAAGGAGTCAAGTAAAGGGTTAGATTTGGATTTGGGGATTTGAAACGCTTAAAAGGTGAGTGGAAAATTATATAATTTATTAAGACTGTTGAAATTTACCTCGTTGAATTCTTATTTGATTATTATGTCTAAATATGATCTGATGAATTGTAGGCTTAAAACAAACGTATATTATTATGCCTACATATTCGATAAAATAGGTACTGGAATAGGAATAGAATGAACAACCTAATCTGGAAATTTAAATCCATCTCTAAATATTTATTACTATAGAAGGTTTGTAAAGTTTAGTCCAGATCTATAATTGGGTTGCAAATTAGGTTTCCCTAGTTGAATTGCAATGTGAATTTCTAGGTTTTGATTTATTTAGAGCAGGTTCCATGTAATTTCCATAAATTATCCAATTCTAAAATATGTATAAATGTGAGTCGTTTGAATTAACAAGGAATATACCAAAAGGGAAAAAGATATGCAAGATATGGATATTCTTTTCTGTAGTTTACACTGTCTATTTCAATAAAAGAAAAGAAATAACTCCTTATAGTTTCAAACACAGCAAAGATCTCGCTTTTTGTTAATTTATGGAATATTTTAACGATAACGCTTTCTTAAATGATGGCTTTGATATATTAAAATGTGGAAAGAAATGTTTTAGATTAAAAATAAATTAAAAGAAATATATATATATATATATAGACACACATACAAACACACACGTATTACCATACTAAACGTTCAAATATATATATATAACGTAATTTACTACTATATACGTATTAGTTATTAACTATGTAATAACTAACGTACTAAGGTTTTTCCACACTAATGATAAATTTAACCGACAATAAAATTTTGACTAATAGAGAGTTAAAAAGGAATTAAATAGGGACTGACTAAGGAATTTAATATGGCGTTTAGAGAGGAATTGAATATACATGATAGGTAGATTTTGAAACCAAAAAGTAGATTAAAGGGTTTAAATGAGGTTGATTAGAGATAATTAAATTTTGACATTAATGACTATGGGTAATAGACATTTATTAGTCATCACAAGAATACCAAAGCCTAAGCATATAAATTAGGAATAATAACGTAGCAAAAATTAAGTATTAATATTATTAATTATACGTAGAAAGCAATATAATTTCCACAGTACGAAATTATATAGCTTAAATTATACGTTTAGGGCAAACGTGAATCTATGGCCTTAGCCCAATACTTAGGCATTGGATGGTAGGTTTGGTTTAGTGGGTTGGGATGCGAGGTCGATAAAGTTACACAACAAAAGTTTGCTCTTCTCCTACAAGCTACTAGTAGTTGTGTGTATTAACTATTGACATGGGACATCTCTAGCCATAGGACGCATGGGAAAGGGATATACATAGGATGTAGGAAGTATTAAGTTGCAATTGTATGGTTTACGTCCTTCCTACTTAAGAAGTATTAAATGGTCGGGGTTAGCATTGGGCATAATAGTGGGAAATCTCATGAGGATTCTGCTTCAGGGCCAAGCTATTAAATGCCTATTGTAGGGTCCATCTTTCTTCGTAAAGAAGTATTAAGTGGCCTAATGAGATTCCATGCAATGTCAGCTAGGAAGTACCAGAGAGGGGTCGGCCTTAGGTTAGGTATTAAATGACGAATACCTGCATAAGATATAAGTTTTAAATGGTCATAGCCTTCCTAGTTTCCATTAAAGATGTATTAAGTGGCTTGGGGACTCTCTGTCACATTTTCAAGACGTGAACGATGATAGTTGCATAAGACTGGAAATAGCCTTTGGCCTACGGTTGAGGGTAGGTTGTTGAGTTGGGATGCATTGGTAATATATTATATAGCCTTATCTATGTGTCATCATTCTCTTTAATTAGGACAGACTGACTAACGGTTATGTTTTGAAGTGCCCACCTCAGGGATTGAAGTATTAAATGGTCTTTTATTCTGTCTCCTCCCTATTCAAGAAGCATTGAGTGGATTGTGTTTTTGGGTATTATATATGTATGTATGCATGTATGCATGTATGTATGAATGTATATGGGCTTATATATAATTATACCTTGGAGAAGGTTAGGTTAAGCATATTGTACGCTCTCTTAGGATTAAACAGGTTAGCTGTAAATAATAGACATAACATTTAAATAGCAATAAATCGGAATAAATTAATAGTACTGGTGAAGTACATAATTTTCCGATCATTCGAACATCGTTCTGACCCCCTTCCTCATAACGACCCACATGTTAGCATTAGATGGATAGGCTATTGGTGCAAGAAGGAAATAGCAGACAATAAAGTCTTCTCCTTCATGCTCGACATGGACAAGGCGACTGAATATGTCCTAATATAATTTTCAATTTTGTTGTGAGTTTATATTGATCGCACTTAGATGTACTTCTGTTTATTACAGGTTACTAAAACCAACAATCCGTGCCCTAATGAACTTGGGTTTCAATTTACTTATAATTCGAGCCTACTAAAGTGCGGGTTGTTACATTTTGTATTAGAGCCGAGGTTAGCCAATCATAGGAATAAGGAAATTCTGATAGAACATATTTGTATTTCTCTACATACATACACATTCGTCGAATTATATAAATTTCTACCATAAAGTAGTTGAGACCATATTCCTAAAGGATAGGCAAGGCAACTGTGAGTTAGGAAAATTTTACAAATTTAAAAATTACACACCCTACCCCGATTACCCCATAGGATGGAGGCTGTTCATAAGGAGTGGACAAAGAGAGCATAAGCATGACATATAGAAGCATCATAGAGGCTGGATGATACTTGACTCCTTTGTTTGGCCTAGACAACTTTAAAATTTAGGATACAATATTAGTTCAAGCCTTACATCTCATCTAGACCGATGGGAGACAAGAACCTATATGTTGCAAATATCTGGAAGTAGGGAATGATAGGTGTAGAGAAAGATATGAAGAAGGAGTGGTGTAAGTTCCTTCAAGAAGGTGTGCACTAATTACCATATGGAGATAAGTCGGATTTTTGATGGACATGAGTTAAGGCTGAATGGGAAAGAAGGACAAAACAAAAGTAATGACAACTAAAGTCCATTTCTAAGTCCAACCTCATGTGAAAGAATTTGATAAAAAGATTTTTGAAAATACCTTGAAATGTTTCGAATGGGTTTTCAAAAGATTTATTGAAAGGTTGATGATTTGGAAAAGTAAGAAAATTTGAAAATTAATAATTTGAAATTTTTTGAGTCAAAGTTCTGATTTAAAGGTTTTTGGTGAATAAGATTTGATTCTTTTATTTTATACAAATTTTAAGTCTACACAAAACATTGCTTTTATTTTATACACATTACTAATTCTTTTTAAAACATTAAAATTCCTTATAAGATATTTTTAACTTTTCAAAATATTGAAACCTTTACAAAACAATATATCCATATGCCATGTTCTAGTGTTAGGAACCATTATCGATAATGTTGGCCAAACGCATTAAATAGTATTCTTATACCATGCCACGGATAAATTAACACAAATTTTACTCTGAAAAATTTCTTTCAACGGTTCATATAACTTTTTAATAATTTTACTTCTATCTTAAAATAATCATCTAACTTCATTTCAAAACATATTCAAATTAAACACCATTTATATATAAATATATATGTATTACCAAAATATTTTCATAGAATATTATCTAATACTTTATATATAAGATATGGATTTTCAATACTTTATCTAAAACATATTCTTGCTTACATTGAAATATTTACTAGACATTAAAATAACAAATCACTTTTATTACTTCAAACGTCATACCACAAATTTCAAGCAACACACAATATAGAAAATATCATATTTATTCACCCATAGAGATAAATAAAAATCACAATTATATCCATTTCACAAATTTAATTAATGTTTATAAATTATATTATCTTATACAAGATATAATTATAAATTTTTCCCAGTCGTAACTTCACTACCGAAGACCGCACAAGGTTTTATTTATTAGTATTTAGGTAGGCATCTAATCTTCATGTAATGACTCCCACTCAATATTATTCTTAATAGTACTTGCAAATTCTACACAAGCAAACATCAACCAACCAAGCATCAATTTCAAATTCAATGCAAACAATCATCAAACAAATAAAGCACAAAATTAACAACCTATATGCTCGGTGGAAAATTTTCATCAGCTGCCATTATGCTACTCTTATTAATAATAGACTTAAATTCTAAGAGACCACAGGTCTAATGCTTAATATCAATACCAATACTAGTGGTTAGAATACCTACTAGCAATTTAAGAATAGTTAGAATTAAAAATATTACACACACATACACATGTATATATATAATGAAAAATACATCTCCCGATGATTACCTTGGTAATCATCATGTATTCCTGTTATCCCTTATTATAGCATAACTACCGAAGACAACCAATCGGACAAGGACTTTGACTCTTAACCGACGTCATGAATAGTGTCTCAAATATATAATGTATTATTTTGAACCTGCTCTAACACCAATTGAAACACCCTATCTTTATACTTATATTATCTAAGAGTATCATAAAGTAATATTGTCGGATAATAGGAAGATCAAGGCTATATAGGGTACACATGTGAATATTTCCATAGGCTAACACTGGTATTATTTCCAAATCGGATAAATAACTCACCATTATGTATACAGTGTGGGTATAAAGTAATAAACATGTGTGCATTCAAGATAGAACAATATAAAATATATAATAAATAATAGAGACTCGGAGTTAGAATCGCAATGACAAGATATAATACGAGACATATAAGAAACGATGTGAATACAAAACATCTCTAGTGTCCACTATCGCAATGTAATATAATGTATGTAAAATACACACTTCACAATGGCATGCGTACAATTTATCTACCATATATGAATAATATATAACAACCTTAAGTATCATGTCTCCACTTTGTCCATAAAACACCAGCTAATTACATAATTCCTATAACTAAAATGTATCAGACTGGCCTAAGCATTACTTAAATAACACACAGGTCAGACTGTGTATAAAATAACATATGGATCAGACTATGTCTAATGTAGGTGTCAACATACATATGTATCACAATATATGCATGGTACTATAATATGATAAACAACATCAAAATAACCCAAGACAACAACCATAATGTCAATGTATATATAGTAAGTATGGTATATAACTATAATATAATAAACAATTCCTAAAGTATCAAAAAAACATCCAGTATCATGAACCATGCATAAAATATCATCACCCGTGTAAAATCATATCAAACGAGGAGTCACATAATAATGTTAAAGGAGTGAATCATCCATATCAAGATCATCATCAAGATCCAGAAATCATCAATACTCGAGATATCATAAGTACATTAAGGCTAGAACATAGCAATGCCCGATATATCCCTCAATCCCAAATAATAAAATCTCATCATTAATAAAATAATAAGTCAACAATATGTAAAATCATATAGAATAAAAGATATGAGAATCCACTATGGACACCTATCACAGGTATAATCTCATATTCTCAAACAAAAATAAATGGTGATGGGAATTGACTATAAGATAGACACAAATTCCCAAGTAGAGTCATATAAGTGAGGTGTATCAATGTATATGCCAATCTACCATTCTATTAGCACTAGATGGGAGATTGATAGCATAAAGCCTACTCCGTATTCAAGTAAACGCTACAATCTTGGTTACCTCAAATGGTCATCGTGACACGTATCTACTAGTGCTCTTCTACATGAATCCACAGCCACGATCCTACAAGTGCCCCTATTGGTACAAACTATTGGGCTTAAGTGACAGATGGGTGAACATACACGGCGCTAACACATTGCTATAATAATATAGGGTGTCACGGATCAGTGGCATTACCTAATGATTAGGCTGCTAGGATGGATGCGGGCCATCTAGTCCTCTCCAATACCAATAAAAGGATTACATCATGATAGTAGCACATAGTGTTAATAAATGTAGGCACATAGTCTTTCTTATTGAACAGACGCATGAAGCCTTGATCATCACTACGAACTTCACCTCACACCCATATCTTTATTCTCGTCACATGATTGTCATCTACTTACAATGAATAACTGAATAAATTTCAAAACATCATCCCTTACCCACAGGATACTCAATCTTTATTCACTGTTGATAAACTATGCTCAATCTTTACAATATTCTACATCGTGGGTTGTAGGAGTAACCAGAAAAGTATTACAAATGCTCCATTGCAAATAGTGTTATTAATCTATTTACTCATATTCCTTGCAATCTAGAATATCCTCGGTATTATTCTATACAATGAGTCCAAAGAATAACTAAAGAAATATTATCGAAAGTTATATACTGGATGGTATTAAAACTTCGTTTATTCAGATTCCTCATTACACAGAACTAAAAAAGATGAAACCGTGGAGAACAATGTTATACCGTATGAAATCACATCAAAAAGTAACTAATCAAATAAATATCTAATGATGAATCATTCATAACTTGGAAATTAAAATAGAAAAGATGAGAAATAATGAAAGCATAGTAAAACCTCCTAATCAAATATATTAAGCATGCTTTCATAATACTTAATTAAACATAATAATTATAAAATATACCTTTGAAATACTTTAGAATATTAATTAGAATATATTTGTTACTTTATAGAATTTTTATTAACTTATCAAATAATTATATAGATCCCAAAATAGATTTCTCTTTTAATAAATTAAATAACTTTTAATTATTAATAAATACCATATGTAAATAAAGTATTTTATTATTAAAAACATACCAAATTTTTAATTTTAATTTTCCATTAAATATTTGTAATAATTCATATATATACACTTTATTTTATATTTTATTTATTCTTATTTTAAAAATAATGCACAGGTAAATGCACTGGGGATCACCGATTAATTGCTATATGTCACCAGTGATGATCTTCCTAAATGAATTTTTGTTTCCTTTCATCCATCTCAAAAGAAGCATCATAACAATTCAAAGCAAATTTAATATGCAACACTCTTCAACATACGTATGCACATCTAGGTATTCAATATTAAATATAGATTTTGTGCATGTAGCACCTACCTCGACGTAGTAGTAGATAATATTCTACTTGTTCCTTCTCCTCTTTACTCACTAAAACTAGCGAAATCAAACATTATAAAGATCAAAATTTCGCCTTTCATGCTCCTTTTGGTACACTTTTGCGTCAAGAAGAATATATATTGATTTTAAGATTTGCAATATTTTATCCCTTTTTCTTTTAATTTTATATGATGGAGCTAGGTTTAAATCATTTACTGTAGATTGAGCTATAGGACGCTTAAATTATATGCGAGGTGGTATATTTGATTAGGAGAAGGATTTTTCTGGATTTATCAAGAGATTAAAAGATGTAGTAGTATATTTTTAGGGCTTTGACAATTTGGGCCTTAATTAAATCAAAAATCCTTTTTTATTTACCTTACGAATAATTATATACTTAATTTTTCCACTTAAAAATCAAAATATTAATATTATAGTAAAATATCTAAATTCACCATTTGTTAATTATTTACAATTTGAAAACATCAAATTTCCAAATATCCTAAAATTATGCTTGTTTAATTTTTAAAAATCTACTTTAATTAGTGAATCATCATTAATAATTTCTAGTTAATTACGTCTCAACGCCAATTTGTTATAAATATGATTAGGATTTGATGAGAACGGATCCGTACTTATTGGCAAAGGAGATCGAGCTCTATGTTGCGAATGAGATGTCCTACCTAATCGTCCTACCTAATCGTCTATCACGATCATCGTGACATTTATGCTCTCATTCTCACCTTTCCTATTCTTTCCTACGATGCCTTTTAGACTCAAATTCAAATGACGACTCCCTATGTCGGTGCGAGGAATTTTGCTAATGGTAAATAGAAGAGTGATAACAAATAGAATCGTGGATATGAGAATCAATATCACTAAGACTTATATTATCAAGACAATAAGAAGGGATCCTATCTAGAATGAACCACATATATCACTAGTTGAAGGAGTCGGTATTTCCTCCCTTATTGGAGCCTAATGTAAGTGTGAAACTGAATGGGGTGAAAAGATCATCAGCTTTGGGAGATGGAGAAAAAGTGGAACTTGATCATCAACTACCGTCTCTCTAACGGACTTACGACCGAGTTTCACATTCTCACCATCAACCATGTATTCATCATTATTATCGTTATCGTCATTCTAATCTCCTCCATCTATAAAGTCGTCATCACCATCACGTGCTTTATCCTTTCCTTGATTAGTTGGAGGATACTCGATGACATGAGGAACTTCTTGGTTCTGATCAGCCTGAGGTTGAACCCCAACCTCTTAAGTTTGTCGGTTGCCTCTATAAGCAGTACAAATGAGTCCACGACTATGATCATTATCAAGAAGTTGAAATTGACGCATCCTTTCATCTGTTAGAAGCACTTTTTGCTCTTCAATGGGAATGGATTGTGGATCTTGAAGAGGAATGCCAAAGCTGGACTACCAAGCCTTCTTTGAATGTATGTAAAATTATGAAATATCAAAGTTAGAAATTTTAATACAATCATCTTCAGAAAGGTGAAGAATGATAGTATAACTTACTTCTTGATAACCATCTCCTAATGAAATCGCGTGGAAAGGGCACAAAGAACTGTACATCATTAACGTTGCTGAGTTGTTCGAGAGATCGATGATTACGCGACAACCCAAATAGTTCCATGCATGTCAAAGAGGGGCTATTTTTTGTTCTTGAAGCTAAATAGATAATGAAATTCCTCATCGGCACCCTGCCTAAATGGTAAAGGCAGAGCATGCACATGTTATTCAAAGAGGTGTAGCTATTTGGGAGAAGCTAAATAGGGGCAAGCTTCATAAACTGGAGGACGATTCAAATAAAGTGCTTAAAAGGAGGAATGCCTCTAAAGAGGCACATTTAATGATTACAACCATTATACCCCTTAGGTGGATTATATGCCCATTTATAGGGCTACGGGACCAAAATGTCCTCAAAAGGAATTCCTTGAATTTCACCGATTCTCCTAACACCCCCTTCATTTATAGTAGAGACTGGGGAATCTTCAGTATTATTGAGAATTAAAGCACCTTCGAGATTGATATCTAGGTCACCCATAAATAAGCTTCATCTGCCATTATGGAAGGGATCACCTCCAAAAACTGTCTTGTCGAACAACGAAGTGGTTGAGGTCGTAAAATGATGAAGTAAATGGCATAGTCGGACCTGAAGTAGAAGCTAAATTACTTGTTATGAGTTTAATCTGATGCAAGATTGTCCTACACCTGTCGTAGAGAGACGCAAAGAGCATCTACGGTTCATGATTACTAAAAAACTCCACCGATGAGCAAGATCATAAAGAATTTGACTCTGATCTTCAGGATAAAATAAAACCCTGTGTGGTTGATGTATAAGACCCAGTAACTGTCAATGTGTATTAACCAATCGAATCTTATACATTGACATGATATGCAATTCGGTCTATGTAGGATGTGCCATGCGTCCAAAGCACAATGACTATGAACACTCTATGTGGATAGCTCACTCATGCTGGAAAACGAGCCTCCTCTCGCTACAAAATTGTATGTCAAATTTTATCCATCGTCATATGATCTACCATAGCAGAGCCGTGATTTGGAGCGACACGGAACTTCTATTTGTAGGAATACCAAAGTGAGGTGTCCGATTGAATGCTGGTATGAAAAAATCCACTAAATAAGGGAGTGTATTCAATGTGACCATTATGTAAAATTGTCCCACCATAACTCACCCATCAACACATGCTCAGTTAAGAATTGCTAGAGCCTTCAATCTCCTTCCTCGTACTTGAAAAAATTAGTCAAAACATTGGAAATTTTAGATCATGCAAGAAAACCGAAAGCAAAGCCTTGAAAACCCTGAAGCTATTTCAAAGTAACTGGATAAAGAAAGAAACCCGAGTAAACCTAAGGAACTCATTCGGTCAACTAGGAATTTTCAAAACCACTTGGGTTCAAATGCTTTACATGCCTTGGCCAAGTTGAAATTGAGGATGGTGAAGTTTAAGTCACAACCAAGTATGATGATAGCACAACTCCAAATTTCAGATACCCTAAAACATAGGCAACGCCACCTACTATGCTGAGAATAGATAAAACAGCAAGGGAAAGGCAAAGAAATCGAATCAAGTCTCAAATTAATTTGGGGATGTATTCATATGAATTAGAATTAAGTCAAATAGATGGTGACGTTAGCGTTGTCATTGGCTAAGGGTAGACCGCATCAAGGAGGGGAATCGACCCTGGCTAAAGATTGAATCAAAGGTTGAATTTGGGTTGGAAATCCAAATCACGAGGGCAAGTGATAGATGAAAGTAAAAGTGAAGAAGTGGAAGTGGGGAATTACTTAAGTAATTTTAAGCACTTAATACCCATAGTTAAAAATGGTGTCGAGTCAAGACTCTAACTCAGTACCAAGTTGAAGATTCAAAAAGAAAAGAAAAAAAACAGTTGTCGTTATTAAGAAAGAGATAAACAAAAGAAATAAAAGGTGGAATCCTACCTAATTTGCCAATCAAAAGAAAGGACTCCTAGAATTCCCAGACCTAGATGACAACCCTGAATAGTATATTGCAACTCTTATATCATTCAAACGATATGAATCCATAGCTGTTCAAAATGATGTGATAATCCAGGAAAAACACATTGCATTGTGAAAACAACTCAGAGGATGAGGACATCTATTCATATCATAATTTGAAGCTAATTATTTGTCTTGGACTAAAGCATACCTTATTGACACAAGGCATATTTTGGTGGGCAAGTGTTATCCTTCTTTTGAACTAAGCTATTTCTTGATCGGTTAGAACCGTTGAATGGTCGCAAAATGGACCATAAGTCCTGGACCACAACTCTGGAAACAAATATTCAAGTCGGTACAAAACCTCGCTTGCGTCTCAAAAACAGCTAGCCATTTTCCATTTAAATCAAGTGGTGAAGGGAAAAGTTGAAGAACACTAGTATAAGTGTCAAGTCGATACCGAGTTGAGCCCCATAACTCGGTTCCAAGTCATGAAGTTATGACTCGGCATGCATTCAAGAGATTGAAGATGAGACAAATCCAAAAAGTACAAAGTCAAAAAAATTCAAGTTGGTTCCAAATTAGGAGCTTAACTCGGTATTGAGTTGAGAGTCCAGGTGCTGAGTTGGCCACGATCTCCTTCTGTAGCCTCCTATCAGATGTGGTGATCTTGGGAAGAAGGTTTTCGAGCTTATTTCGTTGATCTCCATATATAAATAGAGGGAGATAAGCAAAAAAATGAGATCGTTTTCATTCTTTCTAAATTATTAGATTTACCCTAACACTTTATTGGATCTTTACCCAAGTTGTAGGAAACCGAGTTATAAAATTATTACTATAAAGAAAGTCAAAATTCATTAACAAAGCTGGCAATGCATGCAGGCTAGAGTATTTGTCAAGCCACTGTAAATCTCTTGTGCTATTTCCTCATTTTCAATTTATTTATTTCTATTACTATTGCTAATATATTGATTAGGTGTTTGTCCCACTTTTGGTATAAAAAATATTAACTAAATTTTGAATTTCAGAAACTAATTACTCAATTTTGCATTCTAAAATGAATGAATTTTATAAATTCTATAAAACTTTACTGCTGCATTTTAAACTTAATGTTTATAAAAATATCTTTTATTATCCAATATAAATTTGAAAATCAACCTAATATCGAAAATCAATTCGGACCTTTATAGTGGATAACATTTATGTTTACTTCATCCTTCGCGCCAAGCCAGTAGCCAAGTGAGCAAAATACTTATTACCCAAACCCAACCTTAGGTGCTACATTTCTAGTCACCTTAATGAGTCGGATTTACCCGGTTAGCCCTAACATTGCTAATTTGGACAGCGTACACCATTCGTCTCTAGTATGTTGTAGGAACTGGGCCAAGTGGAAGCCAACGAAATGGGTAGATTGCAAAATTTTCCAATTTTAGATCTTTATTGGGCCTATAAAGTCTAAATAAATTTAATATCAAATCTAAAATATTTTAAATAAAATCTTTATTTTTTTGAGTTGTTAAAAGAGTTTGAATTTCATTTGGATCCAAATGTATATCAAAATGAGTGCATAAAATACATCAACCTGTGCAAAGTGCAAGTGCAACAATGTTAATGTGACTATACATAGTTGTTGAGATTTACGCAGCAACATACCCATTTGCCCCTTTATATATGTCTTTATCTTCCATAGGTTACTTTTGAAAATTAGCAATAAAGTTTATGTGTATAGTTAACTTATGTTTACGTATGCATAATTTGTTAGAAATATTTTTCAACTAACCGAAAGTTTACTTATATTTAAAATGATAATCAATTGTATTTAAGTAGGCAATTATTCAAGAGAGGAAAAGGTAGAGGAGTAATCTCCTTTCATTTACTCATCTTTTATGCCATTTCAAAACGATTTTGAACACTCAAACAAGACCTAGTCTAACTAACATTTTTTAATTATAAACAAAATGATACATACACAAATATATACGAAATATACATTAAGGTTGATTTTAACTAATTGGCATGTTTTGAAAATAAAGAAGGAAAAAAATTAAATCTAATTTTAACTTAAGAATAATATAAAATTAAATTTAAGATTTTGCACAAGTAACTTTACAAACTTTAAGATGAAATAACTTACATATATTTATGTATAAAAATATAAATAAATACAAATTCTATTTGATGTAACGACCCGTAAAATTTTGTTAATTTCTAATGGTTTTATTTAGCGTATTTAATTTGATTTTTGAGAAATTTTAAATGATAATATTTTGAAATAAAATCTTACATTTGGATTACGTATAGTTAAATGTGGCAAATGATAAATTTTCATCGAAAATTACGAAAGTATATTTTAGGGTGAAAATTTTATTTTTCTAACCTTTCCTTTCCTACGCTCCCTGTTTCCACTTCTTTCATTATGATCGTTCATTATATATATACACTACAGCTGGAAAGTTATAAACGTATAAACTTAGATACGTTTTGTATTTATTAAAAATTTAAAGCTTATCTTTAATTGTGATCTTTTGGCTTCCTTGCTTTCAAAATTTTTTGAACCATATCCACGGTAATAAATTATTATAAATTTTTCAACTTAATCTAAGATGACCACTGCTACTAGAATCGTTACTTTTCTAATATACTCATTCCTACTTTCACTGACCTTTTATTTCTTCAATTTTCCACCGTCTAAAAAAAATGGTTATTCGTTTTATTTTATTCAGTAATCAGCGTGACTCTTGCCATTTACACCACACCATATTTGACTGTTGATTTTCATTCAGCATTCTTATATTAAAAATATACCGCAGAGTAATGTTGCCTTTACAATTTCAAAATTGCTTTAATAGCTCTTGAATAAATGTGTAGTTGTTATTTTGATATTTTTCCGGAATTGTGACTTTTCTCTTTCCTTCCGTTCAAATATGAAACGTGCTACCATTTATTTTCTTTGATTATTTCCTAAATCAACGTGAATATTTTGCCTTAAATCCTCCACTGAATCATAGCACGCGATTATGCTATTTCTTTGGTTACTTTTATTTAGTCGTTTCCATTTACTTCTGTTTGTATTTTCTTCCTTTTTTATTGCTTCTTCCCAGATTTCTCTTCTTTCCCTCTCTATTGTTTCTTCCTCTTCTATATAAACTTGCCTGGCACTACAAATTTCGGCCTCTCCTTTACCTTTTCCAAACTCCGCTCCTCCACCGAACCCACTCTTCCCCTTGCGCAATATCTATCGAAGACGCAGCGACCCTCCCCTGTTTCCTCTACTGTTCGCATAACCAGGCATACGTAAGTTAAGTTTATATTTGCAAGTGTTATTTATATATATATTATATATAGTTTTATATTTAGCTATGATATGGATGATTTTATCAATACACGTCCCATGTACGTGCTGTTGATGCATATTCTAGCATTCAATGTTGGTATGCATATTTGTTTATATGGAGTATAGTTATGATATATTGATAGTGGTATAAAAATATAAGATGCATACATATAGTGGTTTACATAAAGTTGTTGGATTTGAATACATATATATACCAAATGTAACGCCCCACCCCGAGACCCACCTTAGCAAAGAGAATTAAGAAGCAATTCCGTCTACTAAAGCGGAGAATAGGGCTGTTTAAGGGCGACCATCTATAATTTTGTCTTAAACATCCATTGAATACGTCGATAAATGCATTATAAATTTTCAACTCAAGTGGATCGACATACCCAGTAAATGCTTAATCCAAAACTATAGGTGGCTAACGGATCTATCAGAACAAAATACAATAAATGAATGTAAATCACATCAAAGAAGAGTAACCAACATCATATATATACATATACACTGATACACGTTCGGTACAACACAATATGAATACAATAAAGGTGGTGCATGACCAGACCGTATACATCGAATCAAATGTAAAAGCATCAGAGTATGCGGAAGAAATAAACTACTCAAGCAAAAGAAGAGCTATTATCCGACATCAGCTTCAAGCTAAGGCCAATATATGATACCTGAAACAACTCGTCCTGACCCGAGTGAAAACACACGGGTCAGGCTAGCTAAAATCATCAGTTAAACAGAATAATCGATGAGGATAATTAGATGAAAGCTACGGTATCCTTTTTCATAAAGGATGCCAT
Source organism: Allium cepa (assembly GCA_030765085.1). Taxonomy (NCBI): domain Eukaryota; kingdom Viridiplantae; phylum Streptophyta; class Magnoliopsida; order Asparagales; family Amaryllidaceae; genus Allium; species Allium cepa. The sequence goes on from CM060931.1 coordinate 237,473,264, forward strand.
GCCCTAAACAGGGTTTCAACATCATAAGAAAGGACAACATCTCTTCTTGGCAAGTAAGGGAGATAATGATGATAAAGTAATACTTAAGTGGCATAACAAATACTTAAGCAAATGGAGCATCGCCGAACAAAATTTTAAAGATAAGATTCAATAAACATCGCTTTCGCCTCATATCATCAGCGGTATAAAAATATATGGATAATGATTTCAAACGAATAAATTATCTTCTTAGAAGTGCTCGTCAATATAACAATACATCAAAGGTACACATCCTTCATACGTAGAATAAAACGCATATGGATGTGCCTCATCTCATTGGCGCATCCTAATAATCATTCAAGGAAATATAAAACCCAATCATAAAAGAAGCATTATACTTATTCATACCTCATCTCATCGGTATGAATATAGATACATCTCAAATCCATCACTAAAACTCATCATACAAGATTCTTCATAATCATTTATACCTCATCTCATTGGTATAAATTTATAAATACATCTCAACTCCATATTAACATCAAGTAGTCTATGAAATCGTCAAATCGTCGATCCATAATGCAAATCATGGTATAAATATAAATATATCTTAAATCTATTATCAAAACTCATCATAAAAGCATTACCATAATTTATACCTCATCTCATTAGTATAAATATACATAATGTCTCAAATCCATCTTGATAGAGCCTGGAAAGAATCTAATACGTCATATTCGAAATCACAAATAAAACCATGTATGTCAATAAGCATTTTTCTTACATAAGGCTATACTAAAGCATCATCATCAAAAATGTGAAAACAAAACATCTAAACTTCATGGAAAACAGCACGTGCATTTACATCTTGACTAGTACTACCATTATTTGGTACCATTCATCGTGATGACTTGGGGTCACATAACATCATAACATCGTGATCATCTTGATTGACTATAGTCGGAAACATCTTGATGACACCCATTCAGAAAAACCCGAGTAATAACACCGTGATGATTGGAGTCGAGTAATAACTTCATGAACATCGTGATGACTCCAATCGAGTACTCGGTCTGTAGCACTAGTAACATCGTGAATGTGTCTCAACTTCTCGAATAGGAATCCAATAGGCGTCAACGTACGTCCCATACCATACGTTTGTACCTATTGGTTTTGTAACGACCCAGAAATTTTAGTAATTAAAATTTGAATATTTAATTAATTTTAAATATTAATAAGTGAATTTATAAGTCGAATAAATTTAATTGGATTTAATTGGATAATTAAATCGATAATTTAATATGTTAAATTATGGAAATAATTGAAAATTGAGTTAAATATGATTGAAAATGATTTGTAAAATTTTATTTTATCATATTGGAGTTAGAAAGATATTATAGAACTTTTAAAATCGAATTAAAAGTTAATTTGTGAAAATTGAATATTTTAATATTTAATCGACTAGTGAAAATAGTCAATTTTTGAACAGTCTCAGAATTGAACGAGAACTGTTCCATTGGATCCGTAATAGTTAGTTATTACCGGATTTCAATTTTCGTGTCAATCGGAGTTTTCGTTTGATCGTGGCAGCTCGAAACGCATCGAATTTTTTTTAATTTTAATTTGGCGAGTTAAAATAGTCATTTTTCAAAAAGTCTCGGATTTCGACGAAACTAGTTTCATCGGATCCGTAATGTGATATTATTGTAAGGTTTCAAATTTCGTGTCAATTGGATTTACTGTTTGTCCGGTACAAATTAAAACGCCTAGAAAATCATTTAAATCGGTTTAATTTAAATTGAACGTTTATAGCCATAACTCGCACAGATGTCCGAATTAGCTTCCGAAACCTGTTCCATTGTGTCCGGAACGCGGGGTAAACCATAGAAATGGTGGTCACTGCACGTAAATCGGAGTTCGGAAATTCTGGAATGAATAGTGTTTCGTTCGTTTTCCTATAAATATACCCTTACCCTTCATAAATAAAAATAAAAATAAAACCTAAACCCTAATAACCCTAGCCGCCACCCCATAATTCAAAGGCCAGAATTTTTCGATTTTCTCCCCTCAATTTCTCTAAATCTGTAGATAATTAGAAGAAGTGTTTAACATGAAAGTTGTTAAGCGTCTTGAGTACTTTAGATCCATACGGCTACTTCGTCGATTCGTCAACCATAGAGGGAGCTATCTGCTCGCGTTTACCATCAGGTCGGCACGCATTTCTGGGCTCTACAGGTGGCCGAGCTCCACCTTGTCGCAGCCGAAGGTGGCTCTTGCGAAGGGGGTCGGGATGGTGAGGGTTTGATGAACTTTCGGTGTTCGTGGAGGCTTGGAAATTAAACCCTAGTTTATGTTCATGGGTTTGTATATGCATGCTCATCTACCTGTAGAACGAAGAGAAGAGGAAGAAGGGTGGGGGACGTGCGGCCTGATGTTGCAGATTTGGATCCAAGGGCTAGGATTGATGAAGGTTGAAAATATAAATAAAGTTGTAAATTTATTAAGTATAAATCGTGTAAACTTCATAAATTGATATCTTTTTCATACGAGGTCGAAAACGCGCGAAACCAGTTGTGTTGGAATCGTATGGACACTACGCGATGGAATTGGATTGGAGTCATTTGGAGTTAGTGAGAATTTCGGGTAAAATTAAACGTCCGTTTAATTTTATTCGAAATAAATCGCTAAAACGAAATTGAAATCAAGGTGAGAACTTCTCACTCAATCGAATCAGTTTCGATTTTATTTTAAATAGTTAGATTTAAAATATTTGAATGTATGTTTGAATGATCATTGTTATCTATTGATTGTTAAAATAGACATTATGCGCCGTTAGTAAGCGGATGTTATTTAGTAAAAACATATACCGCGAATATTTCATAAACAGTGAAATTGGTATTATATATAATAGCAATATATATATATTGGCATATGTATATATTGGAGTTATTGATTTCCCGCATTTGTATAGCGGATGAGACCCTATTACGCCGTCTATTAAGCGGATAATATTTTAAATCCCATATACCGCGATAATTCCGTACTGGAGCGGAATTGGTATTGTGCTAATGTTTGTGGATGCAGGAAAACAGGTTGGAGGGATCCAACTGGATTCCTCAACAGTATTTATTTGATTTCAGACATTTTGATATTTGATGGATTATCATATCGATATATGATATCATTGTTGTTGTGATTGACTATTTGGTATGTAGCATCATTGGACCAAGTTTTGGAATTTTAAAATGTTTTAAAAGAGATTTTTGAAAGTGTAAGTTATAAAATATTTTTGGAATTGATCCATTATAAATAAATAAACGTTATACTTTTAAAAGTTATATAAAATTATGATTTTTGAGAAATACGGTTAAAGTTGATTTTTGAGAAATATGAATTAATGATTTTTTTTAAAAGCGTTAAAATCGGGATTTATTGAATTTATTATAAAAGTTTAAATGTAGGATTTATAAAATTTGATTATTTTATAAATCAAAATGATGAAGTTTTTAAAGGAGTTTAAAGACGTTTTAAAAGAATAATATAAATTGATTTATTTAAGAGATTTATAAATGGATATTTATAAATTGAAATATTGACATTATAAAATGAGTTTTTATAAGTGTTTGAATGAAGTGAAAATAGATTGCATAAGTGAAAGGAATTTATAGAATTATAAACGGTGAAGTTATAAATGGAATTTTATAAGCAGTAGTTTTATAAAATTTATAAAGTTATTAAAAGAATGGTTTTGGATAAATCATTGAATCCTATAAGTTATAGGATTTATAATTATGAAGTTCAAAGGAACGATTTTTGCAAACAAATAAATTATAAGTATTTGACTTATAATATGAATTTTTAGTATATCATTTAGATATGAAATTGAATAGGTTAATAAAGGAAATTTATAAAAGGGAAGTTTTTATAGAATAAATAGAAATAGAATTTATAAACGTTGTTTTATAAATTCGCAAACGACTTATTTTGATAAGTAAATTGTGAAACTTAGTAATGGAGTTATATTCACGTTTTTAACTGTGAATAATGCTTTGAAATAAAATGAATAAAAGGACGAAATTTGTTAACATAGTATATTCACGTTTTTGAATAGTGAATAATATGTTAAAGAATTTGTTTTGAATGTGATGTTCTAAATAGAATTAAAACGATCTAACGATGTTTTAAAAGGTGTTGAGATTCGAAACCATAGATTTCAACATTCATTGTTGAAATAGACGTTTTCGAGAAATAAAAGGAAATAGTGGACTATAACACTGTTGTTATAGTAAATGATTTCCGAAAGGAAATGTTTTGTATAGTATTGGGATTTATATATCTATTTTAATTTCGAATCCCTATACTAGTGATTTTGGGACGTCGTAACGATGTTTTACGCAACATTCGTTTTGGCCCAAATAAATATGTTTAAGAGAATGATTTCCTTAAAGAATGAAATATATACTTAATTTCGATTTAAGTATATTGAATATTTTCCAAGTGTTGAAAATAAAAGATTGTGAATTACTTAATAAGTATGGAAATGTTTTTCCAATGTGAAATGAAACGTTTTGAGAATCTATCTTTTTGAAGATAAATTGAAATGAATAATTGAAATCGAATATTCATAGATATCTTGGATTATAAATTCACTAAGGAATTTATAAAGGAAAGGGGAATTTGTCTAAAAATAAATATTGATTTATTTTTGAGATATTGAATTATATATCTTGTAAAGATATTTTTGGGAAATAAATAATTTGAAAAATTATTTGGAATCTGGTGATGTGTGCATATCAATTTATAGTTCAATAACCGACTATCAATATTTCCCTTTGAATGGGTAATTGATGTGATTTGCTGAATTTGAATGCACACTTATTTTAAATTATTGCGCTCGTTGTTCGGACTACCCATTCCGAATAGTGATACGACGTAATGGATAGCATTGATGACCGGTGTTGAAGACCGGATATTTGCGAGAGCGATAGGATGACCTGTCGATTGACTCTGCACCGAGTTGCTCCGGTATAGAGTTCTCCATATGTGATGGGGAATCCGATCAGGATTGTGAATATCCGGATTGCAAGGACTTCTTTGTAAGTGCCTTCGGTTCTGTTCGAGCCCGGAACAGACTTGTATGGATTGTATGTCTGACATTACAAATTGAGATATAAAGCCGATTTCTTTCAAATATATTTCTGTTGGTGGCGGAGAATTTATTCTTTTAGCTTAACACCCTTCTCTGAGACGTACGAGCTCAGAGGTTATGTAGTTGAAGGTTATCAGTGATATATTCCAAATTTGGTAATGTGACATGCTGAGTGTTGCTGTGAAATGATCATTGTGTTGATTATTTGTGATAGGATCATTTATTTGATCGTCTATCCTGGTGATCATTTCTATGATCATTTGTTGACCCAAAGCATGGCTTTTGTATAAAGTATGTTTTTGTGGACGTGACTTCGTCGAGCCTCACACCCCGTGAATGGTCAAAACAGGAAAGATGCGGCAAGGTTATGAGGGGTAGCGCCCTTTAGGATATGTGCATTTCCTTCTGGAAAAGGGTGGTATCATGGTATGGAGCCCAGATACTTACTCATGTTGTAAACACTTTATGATTGTGTGAATTGATTACGAGCGCTCGGTTGAAAAGGTCCCAAAGGACCGGGGGATGGCATATTCGGTCAGTTGTTACTCAGTTAGGGGTAACCCGGCCTTGTATTGGTAGAGATCCGGTTTGGTTCTCGGGGATGTCCATCCAGAGGCATTCTCATGTGGCAATGGGAAGTTCCTTGGCCTGATCATTCGTTGGAAATCCAAAGAAACAATACGAGACTTGTACGGTTTTAGTTGTATAACCTGCTATGGAATGTGGCGGTAACCTGCTATTGAACATAGTTAGCTATAGTAGGCATAGTTCGGAATATCTATGCTGGCTAAGATTTATATTCTACTTTCGAAATATTTCCTACACTATGCACTAGTAATAATATCAAATGTTCTTTTTAATGCGTATCAAGCATCTTTGACTATCATAAGGAGAAATCTCCTCCGATTCTGCGTTTGCATTGTGTGTGTGTGCGGGAGGCCTCATGGTAGTCTCATTTTTAAAAGCATTGCGAATTGACTTTAAAAATATTCCTCTATTTTGTTTTCAAAGATAAATAAACTGTTTTGAGTTCTCACACCAGTCACATGACTGACTCGGAGTTTATTGTTTTCCTTCCTAAACTCTGGGTGCCCACCAATTTCCACACGGGCAGTTAAGAGTTAGGTTTATCAGGATATTCTGGATATTCAGGAGTTGCTGGAGGCAAGCTGGATAGCATGGCGTATTATTAGTATATAGTATTTCTTTTTCCGCTGCACTGTTTGTTGTTTGTTGTTGTTGTACACTCTGATGATATGATGTAATGATGATAAGATGTAATGTATAAAATGTAATAACTGATATAATTCTTTGTTTAACGATTATTCATTTATTATTATATGGTGTTCCGCTGCGAATTGTGAGATTCTGATATTGTTGTGTTGTGTTCAGTTCCGTTCTATTTTCTATTTTCTATCTTCTTTCCTCTCTATCTTCTATCTTTTCTCTCTTCTATGTCTCTTTCCTTTTCTTTTAAACCCTAAGTGTTCGGTTTTCCGTCATTCGATTTCTCGGCAGTCGATAAAGTGAGTATCGATGTTGAATTTTCGAAAGACGAAGAATCGGGTCCTTACAGGTGGTATCAGAGCATATGGTTAAGCGACAACCATGGTTCTGTTGGGTATTACTCATTAGAGATAGAGTCAGTAGTACTCTAGAATGAGTTTGAGTGTAATAATAGATACGAGTGCGTATTTGTTAATGAATATAAATTGTTTTGTATTGTGTTGACTTATCGGTTGATTGTTTATAGATTTCGGTCGATGTAGTCTAGCTAACTATCGTAGATAGGGGTTTCTAAACTCTCAAACAAGATAAATCGACATAGTATTGTTTTAAATTGGGTAAATGAAATAATTTTACCTTGAGTATATTTTATATATAAAGGAATAATTTTTCAAAATTATTAAAGTGTATATAAGTTGATTGTTTAGTTGTTTGAATAAACTAAATAAAAGGAATAATTGTATAAGCAAATGAATTATAAGAATTGAATTATAATTAAAGTGAATTACAATTGTGAAATAAACTTATATATATAAGAAGTGAAACTATATGAATATATTTATGAATATGAGTTGTAAATAAAAATGAATTTAAAGTTAAATGGAAATTTACTTTAAAATTTGGAATCTGAATTTATTTATAAGTTGGAATTTAAGTTATGTAAAACCAAGTGATGTTTGTAAAATGAAATATAACTTAAGAGATGTTGAATGAAGTTGATATCGGTATCAAAGTAAATTATTAAAGTTAAGTGAATCTTAAATAGAATTGAATTTGATTTGGAAGTGAACCAACTTGAATATGAATTAGTGAATATAAACTAATTGAAAATGAATGTTAGTAAACATCCACCGTTAATGAATCATATGTGATTAAATTGAAAACCTATTTCATTGAATATTAATGAGAATATGAATGAATATTTATTGGTTATGGATGATAGTTGGTTGATGTTTGCATTTGATTGCTTTTATTGCATTTGCTATGTTGGCATATATAAGTTATTATGTTGCTATATGTTGTATATCGATACTATTTTCATATATGCATGCTCTCATGTTGTTTGTTGAGTGATTAGTAGGTGCGGATCGCGTTTGCTTCGCATTTGGAGCTCGCTTTCGCGCTATATTAGCCGTATATGCTTGCTAATAAAATATAAGGTACATATCTCGGATTACATACCATACTTTTATACTTTTTTCCCTTCGGGATGCCTCATTACTTGATGAGATGTATACTTGTGATATATATACTGTCATTTTTTTTCGGATCGAGCCGCGCAAAGGAGACTATGGCGAATTTTTCCGAAAATTTAAGGCGTTAGAAAAAATTTGAGAAAATTGGAAAGTTTTGAAAACTTAGACTTTTATTTGGAATTGAAAGTTAAACAAATAGTAATTGTTTTTGAAAAGATAACTAAGTATGATGTGAAAACTTAGTAAGTTATTATAAGAAGTTGAATTATGGATTTTGGAAAATTAATAAATTCCGTAACTTTTCTTACTTAGTAATTTCGAGGACGAAATTCTTTTAAGGGGGGAAGATTGTAACGACCCAGAAATTTTAGTAATTAAAATTTGAATATTTAATTAATTTTAAATATTAATAAGTGAATTTATAAGTCGAATAAATTTAATTGGATTTAATTGGATAATTAAATCGATAATTTAATATGTTAAATTATGGAAATAATTGAAAATTGAGTTAAATATGATTGAAAATGATTTGTAAAATTTTATTTTATCATATTGGAGTTAGAAAGATATTATAGAACTTTTAAAATCGAATTAAAAGTTAATTTGTGAAAATTGAATATTTTAATATTTAATCGACTAGTGAAAATAGTCAATTTTTGAACAGTCTCAGAATTGAACGAGACCAGTTCCATTGGTTCCGTAATAGTTAGTTATTACCGGATTTCAATTTTCGTGTCAATCGGAGTTGTCGTTTAATCGTGGCAGCTCGAAACGCATCGAATTATTTTTAATTTTAATTTGGCGAGTTAAAATAGTCATTTTTCAAAAAGTCTCGGATTTCGACGAAACCAGTTTCATCGGATCCGTAATGTGATATTATTGTAAGGTTTCAAATTTCGTGTCAATTGGATTTACCGTTTGTCCGGTACAAATTAAAACGCCTAGAAAATCATTTAAATCGGTTTAATTTAAATTGAACGTTTATAGCCATAACTCGCACAGATGTCCGAATTAGCTTCCGAAACCTGTTCCATTGTGTCCGGAACGCGGGGTAAACCCTAGAAACGCTAGTCACTGCGCGTAAATCGGAGTTCGGAAATTCCGGAATGAATAGTGTTTCGTTCGTTTTCCTATAAATAGACCCTTACCCTTCATAAATAAAAATAAAAATAAAACCTAAACCCTAATAACCCTAGCCGCCACGCCATAATTCAAAGGCCAGAATTTTTTGATTTTCTCCCCTCAATTTCTCTAAATCTGTAGATAATTAGAAGAAGTGTTTAACATGAAAGTTGTTAAGCGTCTTGAGTACTTTAGAGCCATACGGCTACTTCGTCGATTCGTCAACCATAGAGGGAGCTATCTGCTCGCGTTTACCATCAGGTCGGCACGCGTTTCTGGGCTCTGCAGGTGGCCGAGCTCCACCTTGTCGCAGCCGAAGGTGGCTCTTGCGAAGGGGGTCGGGATGGTGAGGGTTTGATGAACTTTCGGTGTTCGTGGAGGCTTGGAAATTAAACCCTAGTTTATGTTCATGGGTTTGTATATGCGTGCTCATCTACCTGTAGAACGAAGAGAAGAGGAAGAAGGGTGGGGGACGTGCGGCCTGATGTTGCAGATTTGGATCCAAGGGCTAGGATTGATGAAGGTTGAAAATATAAATAAAGTTGTAAATTTATTAAGTATAAATCGTGTAAATTTAATAAATTGATATCTTTTTCATACGAGGACGAAAACGCGCGAAACCAGTTGCGTTGGAATCGTATGGACGAGCACTACGGATGGAATTGGATTGGAGTCGTTTGGAGTTAGTGAGAATTTCGGGTAAAATTAAACGTCCGTTTAATTTTATTCGAAATAAATCGCTAAAACGAAATTGAAATCAAGGTGAGAACTTCTCACTCAATCGAATCAGTTTCGATTTTATTTTAAATAGTTAGATTTAAAATATTTGAATGTATGTTTGAATGATCATTGTTATTTATTGATTGTTAAAATAGACATTATGCGCCGTTAGTAAGCGGATGTTATTTAGAAAAAACATATACTGCGAATATTTCATAAACAGTGAAATTGGTATTATATATAATAGCAATATATATATATTGGCATATGTATATATTGGAGTTATTGATTTCCCGCATTTGTATAGCGGATGAGACCCTATTGCGCCGTCTATTAAGCGAATAATATTTTAAATCCCATATACCGCGATAATACCGTACTGGAGCAGAATTGGTATTGTGCTAATGTTTTTGGATGCAGGAAAACAGGTTGGAGGGATCCAACTGGATTCCTCAACAGTATTTATTTGATTTCATACATTTTGATATTTGATGGATTATCATATCGATATATGATATCGTTGTTGTTGTGTTGACTATTTGGTATGTAGCATCATTGGACCAAGTTTTGGAATTTTAAAATGTTTTAAAAGAGATTTTTGAAAGTGTAAGTTATAAAATATTTTTGGAATTGATCCATTATAAATAAATAAACGTTATACTTTTAAAAGTTATATAAAATTATGATTTTTGAGAAATACGGTTAAAGTTGATTTTTGAGAAATATGAATTAATGATTTTTTTTAAAAGAGATAAAATCGGGATTTATTGAATTTATTATAAAAGTTTAAATATAGGATTTATAAAATTTGATTATTTTATAAATCAAAATGATGAAGTTTTTAAAGGAGTTTAAAGAAGTTTTAAAAGAATAATATAAATTGATTTATTTAAGAGATTTATAAATGGATATTTATAAATTGAAATATTGACATTATAAAACGAGTTTTTATAAGTGTTTGAATGAAGTGAAAATAGATTGCATAAGTGAATGGAATTTATAGAATTATAAACGGTGAAGTTATAAATGGAATTTTATAAGCAGTAGTTTTATAAAATTTATAAAGTCATTAAAAGAATGGTTTTGGATAAATAATTGAATCCTATAAGTTATAGGATTTATAATTATGAAGTTCAAAGGAACGATTTTTGCAAACAAATAAATTATAAGTATTTGACTTATAATATGAATTTTTAGTATATCATTTAGATATGAAATTGAATAGGTTAATAAAGGAAATTTATAAAAGGGAAGTTTTTATAGAATAAATAGAAATAGAATTTATAAACGTTGTTTTATAAATTCGCAAACGACTTATTTTGATAAGTAAATTCTTGAAACTTAGTAATGGAGTTATATTCATGTTTTTAACTGTGAATAATCCTTTGAAATAAAATGAATAAAAGGATGAAATTTGTTAACATAGTATATTCACGTTTTTGAATAGTGAATAATATGTTAAAGAATTTGTTTTGAATGTGATGTTCTAAATAGAATTAAAACGATCTAACGATGTTTTAAAAGGCGTTGAGATTCGAAACCATAGATTTCAACATTCATTGTTGAAATAGACGTTTTCGAGAAATAAAAGGAAATAGTGGACTATAACACTGTTGTTATAGTAAATGATTTACGAAAGGAAATGTTTTGTATAGTATTGGGATTTATATATCTATTTTAATTTCGAATCCCTATACTAGTGATTTTGGGACGTCGTAACGATGTTTTACGCAACATTCGTTTTGGCCCAAATAAATATGTTTAAGAGAATGATTTCCTTAAAGAATGAAATATACACTTAATTTCGATTTAAGTATATTGAATATTTTCCAAGTGTTGAAAATAAAAGATTGTGAATTACTTAATAAGTAAGTATGGAAATGTTTTTCCAATGTGAAATGAAACGTTTTGAGAATCTATCTTTTTGAAGATAAATTGAAATGAATAATTGAAATCGAATATTCATAGATATTTTGGATTATAAATTCACTAAGGAATTTATAAAGGAAAGGGGAATTTGTCTAAAAATAAATATTGATTTATTTTTGAGATATTGAATTATATATCTTGTAAAGATATTTTTGGGAAATAAATAATTTTAAAAATTATTTGGAATCTGGTGATGTGTGCATATCAATTGATAGTTCAATAACCGACTATCAATATTTCCCTTTGAATGGGTAATTGATGTGATTTGCTGAATTTGAATGCACACTTATTTTTAAATTATTGCGCTCGTTATTCGGACTACCCATTCCGAATAGTGATACGACGAATGGATAGCATTGATGACCGGTGTTGAAGACCGGATATTTGCGAGAGCGATAGGATGACCTGTCGATTGACTTTGCACCGAGTTGCTCCGGTATAGAGTTCTCCATATGTGATGGGGAATCCGATCAGGATTGTGAATATCCGGATTGCAAGGACTTCTTTGTAAGTGCCTTCAGTTCTGTTCGAGCCCGGAACAGACTTGTATGGATTGTATGTCTGACATTACAAATTGAGATATAAAGCCGATTTCTTTCAAATATATTTCTGTTGGTGGCGGAGAATTTATTCTTTTAGCTTAACACCCTTCTCTGAGACGTACGAGCTCAGAGGTTATGTAGTTGAAGGTTATCAGCGATATATTCCCAATTTGGTAATGTGACATGCTGAGTGTTGCTGTGAAATGATCATTGTGTTGATTATTTGTGATAGGATCATTTATTTGATCGTCTATCCTGGTGATCATTTCTATGATCATTTGTTGACCCAAAGCATGGCTTTTGTATAAAGTATGTTTTTGTGGACGTGACTTCGTCGAGCCTCACACCCCGTTAATGGTCAAAACAGGAAAGATGCGGCAAGGTTATGAGGGGTAGCGCCCTTTAGGATATGTGCATTTCCTTCTGGAAAAGGGTGGTATCATGGTATGGAGCCCAGATACTTACTCATGTTGAAAACACTTTATGATTGTGTGAATTGATTACGAGCGCTCGGTTGAAAAGGTCACAAAGGACCGGGGGATGGCATATTCGGTCAGTTGTTACTCAGTTAGGGGTAACCCGGCCTTGTGTTGGTAGAGATCCGGTTTGGTTCTCGGGGATGTCCATCCAGAGGCATTCTCATGTGGCAATGGGAAGTTTCTTGGCCTGATCATTCGTTGGAAATCCAAAGAAACAATACGAGACTTGTACGGTTTTAGTTGTATAACCTGCTATGGAATGTGGCGGTAACCTGCTATTGAACATAGTTAGCTATAGTAGGCATAGTTCGGAATGTCTATGCTGGCTAAGATTTATATTCTACTTTCGAAATATTTCCTACACTATGCACTAGTAATAATATCAAATGTTCTTTTTAATGCGTATCAAGCATCTTTGACTATCATAAGGAGAAATCTCCTCCGATTCTGCGTTTGCATTGTGTGTGTGTGTGCGGGAGGCCTTATGGTAGTCTCATTTTTAAAAGCATTGCGAATTGACTTTAAAAATATTCCTCTATTTTATTTTCAAAGATAAATAAACTGTTTTGAGTTCTCACACCAGTCACATGACTGACTCGGAGTTTATTGTTTTCCTTCCTAAACTCTGAGTGCCCACCAATTTCCACACGGGCAGTTAAGAGTTAGGTTTATCAGGATATTCTGGATATTCTGGAGTTGCTGGAGGCAAGCTGGATGGCATGGCGTATTATTAGTATATAGTGTTTCTTTTTCCGCTGCACTATTTGTTGTTTGTTGTTGTTGTACACTCTGATGATATGATGTAATGATGATAAGATGTAATGTATAAAATGTAATAACTGATATAATTCTTTGTTTAAAGATTATTCATTTATTATTATATGTTGTTCCGCTGCGAATTGTGAGATTCTGATATTGTTGTGTTGTGTTCTGTTCCGTTCTATTTTCTATTTTCTATCTTCTTTCCTCTCTATCTTCTATCTTTTCTCTCTTCTATGTCTCTTTCCTTTTCTTTTAAACCCTAAGTGTTCGGTTTTCCATCATTCGATTTCTCGGCAGTCGATAAAGTGAGTATCGATGTTGAATTTTCGAAAGACGAAGAATTGGGTCCTTACAGGTTTACTAATCGTTAGTTGATGCCACATTAGAAAACCATCATAAAACATCATCAAATAAACACTGCCTCATCTCATCGGCAAGTGTAAGATACCTAACTCGTCTTATCTCATACTTGGACGAATTTTAAGTGACATCGAGACTTGTCTCATTTCATCGACAAGTAAAAATTCATCATAAATATCGAAATCATCATCAGTCCATCATAACAACTTGCCTCATCTCCTGAGCAAGTAAAAGAACATCGTGGTGGTTATTTCTAACCATAGTTGCAAATTAAAACTTAACATCAATATTGCCTCATTTCATCGGCCATCACAAAATGCATCTAGATTGGTTCGTCGTCGAATGTACTCAAAGAGTAATTCTCAAACCAATAATCTTCACCAAAATTTGGTAACTTCTAAATCAATTCAAAATAACACTTCAAATTGGTTTCGATGAAAACCGTGCTCGAAAACAATGAAAACTAAGAGGGATATCTCAAAACCGATAGCTTGAATTCAATACGAATTCAATTCAATTTTAACCCAAAATCAATTCAAATTCCATTTAAAATTTGAATTTAAAATTCTCCAAATATAGCTAGCCTATTGATAGGAATCATAGCCCTGAAAATATCTCAAAAACATCATTAAAACCGAAGAGAATGAAAGCAAAACAAGCTAATACAATTCTAAGGTCAACGATTGTTGTTGCTGTCATTTTGCTCTCAGGATAGCAACACACAACCATAATTTCAACCTAACGAACTTCAAAATTCTAGAAACACAATGAATGAAACCTGTAACACACAACCTAAGCTTTTCAGAACATCTAAAATTAACAAAATCGGTTAAGAAACGAAGAAGTTATGGCCAACTTCGTTTCAGCCTCAAGCGCAGAGCAATTATTGGTCTTTCTCTCGGGATAACAGTATAAAAATTCAATTTTGACATAGCTAATCTTAAAATTACAGAAAACTCAATACATGAAAGTTTTAGTACATGATTTAATCTTTCCGAATCATCCAACATTATCAAAATCGGTTAAGAAACGAATGAGTTATGGCCAAAATAATTTCTCAGACTTGTGATTGTTGTTGCTGTCATTTGCTCTCGCAATAGCAACAAACAAGCACGATTTTGGTCCATTAAACCACAAAATTTTAGAAAAATCAAAACATAAAACTTTCAGCTCTTTGTCTGGGTTTTCCGGAACATCCAAAATTATGAAATTTGGATAAGAAATGAATGAGTTATGGTCAAAATAAATCCTCAGATTTTATGATTGTTGTTATTGTCATTTACTCTCGGGACAGCAACAAACAAGCACGATTTTGATCAAGCAAACTTCAAAATTTTAAAAATCTTAAAACATGAAACTTTTAGCACTTTGTCTGTTCTTTCCAGAACATCAAAAATTATGAAATTTGGATAAAAGATGAAAAAGTTATGGCCAAAACAATGTGGCAACAGAAAACAGAAAATAACAAAGATGAAACGCAATCTTATTAATACGCAAATTCAACTCAAAACCTTATTTTTGGCTAGCATTTGTAAGTTTTTACACTTACCAATTGATTTTCAGTGAATACGTAAGGATTTGCAAGCAAGATTGAACCTTTAGCATAAGATTGGAGCCCTAAACATTTGAAAATAGAAAAAAACAATACATGCAAAGAAGAAATTGATCAAAACAAAATTTACTAAACAATTCTAGGGTTTTAGACGGATTCTAAGATAGAATAGGTTGGAGATTACCTTCTTTTATGATTTTAACTAGAATTAAGCTTTTAAATTTGCAAAGATTGAGCTTTGAAGATTAAATTTTGAAGAGGGTAGCCATTGTTTTGTACTTTGAAGCCTTTTCTTTTCTGATTTAGGTTTTACTGTAATGAGTTTTGGGAGAAAAGGTACATACTTTATTAGAAAACTCTAGAATTTGGGTTATTAGATGTTTACTATACCCAATTAGTCCATTCTCATACTTAGAAAATTATTTAGGCTAATATACATAGGTTTTATACCATTTTTAGCATTACTTTCTCATATTAACTTCTTTTTACATGAGACAAAATGCATTCTTCATATTTTAACAACGTGAACATGATTAACACAATATATTTTTTTTGCACTTAAAAATATTATTTTCTCATTAAACTTTTAATTTACACAATATTTGACGATATTGTTATTTTTAGACCAAAAAAACAATTTTAAACAATCTGAGTCAAATAAAAATTATTTCTTAACTCAAATAAGTGTATTAAAAGTTTTAATACTTTTTAAAGTATTACAACACTATTTTCAATCATTAATACACTTCGAAAAATACATTTTCTTCTCATTTGCCCTTTTTATTCACTAAAAAAGGCTATTATTGGAATAAAATTCAAATACTTCCCATTTTATCTCAATAAATAATTATCATCATTTATTTTCAACCCACTTTCACAAATAAAATATTCTATGCTTATTTTCCCTCATTTATATTTATTCCAACCATCAATATGTTGAAAAAACATCTTATGAGATAAATTAACTCACATAAATTAAAAACCAAAGTTTTATTCATTAAAACATTGTTTATATAAAATAGACAACATTAACTCACATTTCATTCCTCCAATTCATTTATAATCACAAGATTAAATTATTATTTGCATTATAATTTAATATTAATGGTAATCTCCAAAATTCGGGTTGTTACACCAAACGTGGTTTCCATTTTTTTTGAAAAGTTTGTTTTGTTTCTAGAAGTGTACGCATATCTAATATGGGTGAGTTGTGTTGGATCTGCAAATGGAGTCTGCATATTAGGCAAGTAGATTTATATTCATTTTTGTTTTAACATTGAGTCTATATATGTATATTTTACAAACCATATTGTATGTTTTATTTTATAAGTTTTGTAAATCCGTTATTATATTTTTATAATAAACAGGTTTATAACTTTTATTGAAGGTCACTTTACATCTTATTATTATGGAAGTTGTATAGGATTTTTGAAGTTGTTTATTTTCCTAAGTTCGTATATGACATATATTTATATAAAGTTATAATAATTATAGATATATCTTTATGGCTTTATATATATGTATATACATACTTTGCATACACTTATGTATGGAGTTAGTTTTCTAATATATATATATATATATATATATATATATTTTCATTTCAGTTGGCATTCATGTTTGCATAAAAGTTAAGGGTGTATATGTGTATTATTGTAGACCAGTTGCTTTCACAAAAAAAAATGAAAGTTATATTAGTTGCTATTTATATATATTGTATAAAGTTTACATTCTAACTTATAGTTTCAGTCTGCACAGATTAAAGTATTATATATATTTATAAAATAAGTTATAATATAAGTTATATAAGTAATTCGTACGCCCGTTGTCTAAGATTTTATATAAGTCTGTGTATAGGCTTTACTGTTTATGTATGGGTAGCTATGTATTAGTTTATGTATATAGGTAAAGTGTTTAAAATTTATAATTGTATTGTGAAGTGGATTTTGTACCATATGTATATAATAGTTTATAAATGAGATTTGAATAGTGTAATTTGTTGAAGTTTCATATATTAATCTTATTTTAAAATATAAATCTTGATGATACTATATACATAGGTCGTATGGGGTGGTTTGGGTCTTAGATTTGTAAATAGAAATTTTGATCTATGTGTTAAAACAAAAATGGTTTGGAAAAATTATAAGGATTTTTATTTAACATATATGTTTTATTTCAAATGTTAAAACTATTGGTTTATGTATGAAAAAAAAGGTAAATTATATATATATCTGTGTGTGTGTGTGTGTGTGTGTGTGTGTGTGTGATTCGACTTTAAATTTTTCTTAGGGATGCAATTTTGATTTTATTAAAATAGCAAAAATTTATGTATATATCAGACTGATTCTGATTCAGTTCATAAATTCTTGATTATCAGCCTCGTTCGTCCAATTCATGCCAATCCTACTTTGCTTTGAAATTCATGCTCGGATTTATAATTCAAATTTCAATGTCCGTATCAGTGTGCGTATCCATGTCATCTTCTGTATTCTCTAGCCTCGAAAGGTGAGCAATCACTCACGATTAATATTCTTTTATTTGTTAAATTTGATTAAATTGAAACGACAATTGAAATATGATGTTGTAGTTATTTAAATTGTTATATATGCTATTATTTGTAACTGTTCACTTATGGGATATGACACCATATCCTATTGTTTATATTTATTTTTGATGATATATGCCTGTTGTTATTATTATTTTCATATCTGTTATCACTCTGCAAGTTCTCTGTTAATATAGAAATCACTATGGGTTGAAATGATACATACCCGAACGGATTTTAGAATAGGAGAATTTCGTTATGGGTTGAAATGATAAACCCAAGCGATATTCATTTGAATTGAATTTGGGATTACGGGTTGAAATGATATCCACCCGTATATATTTAACTTACGAATTGAAATGATAAATATCCGTATCCCTTTTATGTAGAATAAAAAATTTTACATCGACGCCGTGGTCTATATGAATGTTTTGAAAATAATTTCTATGGCCTTGAAAAGAAATATATGGTTTTAATGGATATTGATTTAAAGTGTTATATACAAAGGTTATTTTACATATAGATTTAATATTAAGATAATTTAATTATGATTCATTTTATTAATATGAAATATGTTTAAGGATTTATTTAATTTGTATTTCTGAAATAGCTTTGTGGAATAAATTTTATAAGCTAAGGTTTGAAGGTATATTTGGGACTTATTTCAATTTATCGTTAATTAAAGATTTTATTTAGTTAAATCAATTTGAAACTATTAAATTCGAAACTTTAACATATGATCCCATAACTCGAATTTTTATTTAAGAAATTTAATGGATGATTCATGTCTAAAGAAATCGAAGGTAATATATAGAAAATGTAAATTTAAGGTCATATAAATAATATTGAATTTATTAAGTGAATATTTCAAAACTAAATAATAGTGAAGTCAAGTTGGGAGATAAACGCAACTATCAAAGTTTAGTCTTTGAAATGTTGTATATTTAAAGCTCCAAAATATATTAACTTCGAATTATATTGAAATTTAAATGGTTTATTTTGTGGTTCAAAATAGTATTTAAAGTAGATAAAATTTGAATTAGTTTAGTCAGAAACTAAATTGAATGGAAATTGATAAATTTTGATTTAATTAAACTTGAACAAGAGGGTCGAGTTAATTTTTGAAGCAATTTGTGAAGTTTGAGGAAATAAAAATACTCTACTTCATAAATTATTGGATATATATATATATACTAATTTGGAAAATAGAGATATTTGAAATGAAAATGATATTTTAGTTTTGAAATATAAATAAAATTGAAATGACCGCGGTGTTATAGTGTATATTTTTACCCTATAGATAATTCCTTGGATCTTTAGAGGATGGGTATCCCAAACATCCTCTAAATTAATTATATTTCAGTTGATATTTCACTTGAGTTGGATTTATAGATATAAGAATGTTAATCCTGACTCGAGCGTTTTGTGTTTTGCTTTACACTCTGGTCAGACCGAGTGATACAGCATTTTAGATTTACCTTCGAAGTTGGAGCGTTGCTTGAAGATCCAGCTATCTATCATTTCAGTCATCCAGTCGATTGGTTCAGAGAAGTCATCTGCCCGTACCGGAGACTTCACTGCAGTTGGGATTTTTTGATGTATTTTATTTCTAACTTTGTTTATAAAGTAGCTTCATGAACTACTATTCATTTATTCCGCTGCGTATCATTGTACTACTCTGTTTCTGTGATTCTGTGATTGATTTATTTACTGTAGATGTTAAGTTTTGCCAAATTTCAATTAACAATATGATATTTTGAGCAATTCAAGTCCGCATGTGTGATGCGATTGGTTGAAATATCAGATCGTTACAGTTGGTATCAGAGCTATGGCTCTAGACAAATTTAACATATATGGTAAATTTATTTACAGAATCTATTTCATTCGAGTTGAATCTCTTCCTTTTTGACTCGATTTCCTTTGAATTTTGGAATGTCCCTCGGTTTTGAAATTCATCCTTGTCTCTTTATATTTATTCGTTTGATTCTGGAGTATCCCACAATTCCACTGAATGTTTTGTAAAGGGGGTGAAAACTCCTTTACAATTGGCATTGATTCACCGAAGATTTCTGTATCCTCGGTTTACGATGCTGCTATATCTTGATATGGCGAATTCTATATCTGGCGATGGAATCTCTATTTGTTTTGGAATTCCGCATCGATTATATTCCTGAAGTCACGGTTGACCCGATTAAGGTCGCCACGATTTATAAAAGTATATCCATCTTCTATTTTGTAATTTAATTATCTCATCTTCGATCGAGTCTATCTTTGAATAAGGACTCTAGTGATTGGAGTTCCTCTAATTTAAATCTCTATCGTTGCTTTGAAATTCATTCTTGAATTATCCTTTGAAAATCGGGTTATGTTTGAAATTATTTTATATATCGAAATTATTATTTGGATAACTACGATTTTATTCTATATATAAAAGTGAAATGTTATTCTATATATAAAAGTTTTGAAAGGATTTGAAATTTGGAAATTTATAAGAAATTGATTTATATAAAAATGACTTATATCTGAAGGGTTAAATTTGATATTCGAGAATTGAATTCCGGTATTTTGAAATTGGTTTTAAGATTTTGGAAAATATATAAAAATATTACGATTTAAAAGTATTTTTCGAATAAGAAATGTTTCAAATGAGTTCAAATGAATTCCAATAATTTTGAGGAAATTTCAAAGAAGTTTTCAAGAAAATAGAAGTCCAGAACTCACTTATGTCGCTGGAAAATAATTTCGGAGATGAGTGCACGCATCATCGACATTGATTTTCGAGTTTCAAAGTGGGGGAGAGGCTACTTTAATAGCTTCGCTATGTGAGTGATTTTGTAAAACTGTTTTTGATTTCAAATTTCGAAGTAATTTGATATTTTCGAAAGATATATGTATATATTTGAAACAATTTGAAGTGAGACCAGTATTCAGTCCACGAGTTTTGGATTTGATTTGCTATAATCCTATCTATTGAAATTGAATTATTGTTGATTTTTAACTCTTGAATTGGAAATTTGATTTCCCTAACTATTTTGAATGTTCAAACACTTTCAAATCGAGGTTAAATTTTCAAAGCTAAGAAATTTCGAAGAGGATAAAATATTTGATAAAGCATATAAGTTTAGTTTTGTATGTTTAAGTTTGAAACCTTTTGTTAAGTAAATGAATATGACTATTTTGAATTATACTAATATGGAATTTAGTTTTGAAATGTTTTGGATTTTTTTTAAGTTTTAAATAATGGTTTTCAGAAAGGTAAATTGGATATTTCAAATAGAAATAAATAGTTTAAAGATTTTAAAGGGATAATTATAAATTTGGAAACCATTTTGAGTGTAATTGATATTGAGAAAAATATTTGGTTTTGAAATTAGATTGGAATTAAAACCAGTACTTATATGGTGATTTTGGAATTAAATTTCTTGACTTGAATTATGTTAATTTGGAAACTGGGATTATTTTTCTAGACCTATTATTTTGGGAACTTTGAAATTGAGATATTTAATTTGGAAGAAAATTTGGTGAAATCATATATGATTTTGAAACTGAATTGATATTGAAATAATTTGAAATTGAGAACCTTATATTATTAAGTACTTGATTTGGGAGTGGTCGAACTTATATAAAATGGATTTGTATAAGTATAAAGTTGGTTTGAAATCCATTGATTTGAAAGGTACTCAATTTGGAAAGAGAATTTTATATAATCGAAGTCTATATAAGTGTAATTTGATATACAATTGATTTGGAAAGTATTCGATTTGAGAATGAAATCCTATATATAATGGACTTTATATAAGTATGATATTAGAAAGTTATTTGAAAAGGTACTATATGATATATATTTTCGAAGTAAAGATATGGAAAGTGCCTTCTGCTTGATATCCGCTTTGTGGCCACATTGTGGATTCATTCTATCGATATTATTCTCTCTGATTTTTGGTTTTTCGGATGTGATACTCGAGTGTTCCCACCATGGCGTAACCCATGGTTTTTTTCTCTCGCGACTGCATAGTGCAACTGCCTGGCTGAGTCTGGCCTAGGGGCACGGATTGTTTCCTGGGGGATCCAGCCGTAACCATTGTGTATCCTGCAATCTGTGTAGGTAGCATTAATATCGAAACTGCCTGGCTGAGACGGCTTAGGGGTACGGATTGTTTCCCGAAGGACCCAGGCGTAACCATTGTGTATCCTGCACCCTACTAGTCACTGTGGCGTAACTCGCAGGGCTGAGAAAGCTTACGGATACGGATTGTTTCCTAGGGGATCCAGGCGTAACCATTGTGTATATTCGAACCATGGTTGGACAAAGGTTTTGGTTTGATTTTTTTATTTGGATTGTACTTTCCATATCTGTTTTTTAAGGTTTTTCAAGTATTTTCACTGGGTGTTGAAATAGGTCTACTAAGTACTTGAAGAATTCTGGTTTTGCGCCTGATCAATGCATGACCAGAGTCTGTAAGAACGAGGATAAACTTGTTAAAACATCGAGTTATAAAAGTATTTTTGAAAGGAATAATTCGTTTCGATATAAAAGTATTCTATTATAAAGGTATTTCCAACAAAGAAATTTGTATTGATATTTGAGATTAAAATTTTATGGTTTGATTTAATTATTCGAGCCCGATACTACCCCTTTGAACTTACCTTATCTGCTCAGCTTTATTTATTCACCTATATTCCGTTTTTCCGAATCTACCCTCCTTTCCTTTTTGAATATAATTTTTAAAATATTGTTTATTTATATACTACATGGTTTAGTAGTAAATCATTAGTGTCATTAATATTGCAGAAGTTATTAATTTAATATAACATATTTAAGAAATGAGTATTAATTTATCTATAATGTCGAAAGTGTCTTAAGATAAATTAGTAAATTTATAAACTATGGATTTAATGTTATCAAATAACTTCCATGAAAATATAACCAGGGATGTGAATAACTATTTCCAAATAGTTTTCATATATATTTAAAAATGTGTTATTTAAAACTTATAAATGGTATTTATAAAGGAAGTAAGAAATTTTACAAATGGGTTTGAAAAAAAAATGAAGTATTAAAGAAAATTTAATTTCAAATGAATATTTCAAGTAAAATTTATATGGTCTTAAATTAATTGTTTATCCTCATCCTTCAATCTATTTATCTTTCTAGTTGTTTCTATTCTCCTATCTTATTCCTTTTCGGGGACGAAAATTTTTAAGTGGGGGAGAGTATATTTTAGGGTGAAAATTTTATTTTTCTAACCTTTACTTTCCTACGCTCCCTATTTCCACTTCTTTCATTATGACCGTTCATTATATGTACACACACAGCTGGAAAGTTATAAACGTATAAACTCAGATACGTTTTGTATTTATTAAAAATTTAAAGCTTACCTTTAATTGTGACCTTTTGGTTTCCTTGCTTTCAAAAAAAATTTGAACCATAGCCACGGTAACAAATTATTATAAAATTTTCAACTTAATCTAAGATGACCGTTGCTACTAGAATCGTTACTTTTCTAATATATTCATTCCTACTTTCACTGACCTTTTATTTCTTCATTTTTCCACCGTCTAAGAATAAAAATAAATGGTTATTCGTTTTATTTTATTCAGTAATCAGCGTGACTCTTGCCATTTACACCGCACTATATTTGACTGTTGATTTTCGTTGAGCATTCTTATTTTAAAAATATACCGCAGAGTAACGTTTCCTTCACAATTTAAAAATTGCTTTAACAGCTCTTGAATAAATGTGTAGCTGCTACTTTGATATTTATCCAAAATTGTGACTTTTCTCTTTCCTTCCTTTCAAATTTGAAACGTGCTACCATTTATTTGCTTTGATTATTTTCCTGAACGTGAATATTTTGCCTTAAATCCTCCACTGAATCATAGCACGTGATTATGCAATTTCTTTGGTTACTTTTATTTAGTCGTTTCCATTTACTTCTGTTCGTATTTTCTTCCCTTTTTTTATTGCTTCTTCCCAGATTTCTCTTATTTCCCTCTCTATTGTTTCTTCCTCTTCTATATAAACTTTCCTGGCACTACAAATTTCGGCCTCTCCTTCACCTTTTCCAAACTCCGCTCCTCCACCGAACCCACTCTTTCCCCTGCGCAATATCCATCGAAGACGTAGCGATCCTCCCCTGTTTCCTCTACTGTTCGCATAACCAGGCATAGGTAAGTTAAGTTTATATTTGCAAGTGTTATTTATATATATATATATTATATATAGTTTTATATTTAGCTATGATATGGATGATTTTATCAATACACGTCCCCTGTACGTGATGTTGATGCATATTCTAGCATTCAAAGTTGGTACACATATTTGTTTATATGGAGTATAGTTATGATATATTGATAGTGGTATAAAATATAAGATGCATACATATAGTGGTTTATATAAAGTTGTTGGATTTGAATACATATATATGCCAAACGTGGTTTCCATTTTTTTTTGAAAAGTTTGTTTTGTTTCTAGAAGTGTATGCATATTTAATATGGGTGAGTTGTGTTGGATCTGCAAATGGAGTCTACATATTTGGCAAGTAGATTTATATTCATTTTTGTTTTAACATTGAGTCCATATATGTATATTTTACAAACCATATTGTATGATTTATTTTATAAGTGTTGTAAATCCGTTATTATATTTTTTTATAATAAACATGTTTATAACTTTTATAGAAGGTCAATTTACATCTTATTATTATGGAAGTTGTATAGGATTTTTGAAGTTGTTTATTTTCCTAAGTTCGTATATGACATACATTTATATAAAGTTATAATAATTATAGATATATCTTTATGGCCTTATATATATATATATAAATATAAATATATATATATATACACTTTGCATACACTTATGTATGAAGTTATTTTTCTAATATATATATTTTCATTTCAGTTGGCATGCATGTTTGCATAAAAGTTAAGGGTGTATATGTGTTTTATTGTAGACCAGTTGCTTTCACAAAAAAAAAATTAAAGTTATATTAGTTGCTATTTATATATATTGTATAAAGTTTACATTCTAACTTATATTTTCAGTCTGCACAGGTTACAGTATTATATATATTTATAAAATAAGTTATAATATAAGTTATGTAAGTAATTCGTACGTCCGTTGTCTAAAATTTTATATAAGTCTGTGTATAGGCTTTACTATTTATGTATGGGTAGTTATATATTAGTTTATATATATAGCTAAAATGTTTAAAATTTATAATTGTATTGTGAAGTGGATTTTTTACCATATGTATATAGTAGTTTATAAATGAGATTTGAACAGTGTAATTTGTTTAAGTTTTATATATTAATCTTAATTTAAAATATAAATCTTGATGATATTATATACATAGGTCGTATGGGGTGGTTTGGGTCTTAGATTTGTAAATAGAAATTTTGATCTTTGTGTAAAAATTAAAATGGTTTGCAAAAATTATAAGGATTTTTATTTAACATATATGTTTTATTTCAAATGTTAAAACTATTGGTTTATGTATGAAAAAAAAAGGTAAATCATATATATGTGTGTGTGTGTGTGATTCGACTTTAAATTTTTCTTAGGGATGCAATTTTGATTTTATTACAATAGCAAAAATTTCTATATATATCAGACTGGTTCTGATTCAATTCATAAATTCTTGATTATCAGCATCGTTTGTCCAATTTGTGCCAATCCTACTTTGCTTTGAAATTCGTGCTCGGATTTATAATTCAAATTTCAGTGTCCATATTAGTGTGCGTATCCATGTCATCGTCTGTATTCTCTAGCCTTAAGAGGTGAGCAATCACTCACGATTAACATTCATTTATTTGTTAAATTTGATTAAATTGAAACGACAATTGAAATATGATGCTGTAGTTATTTAAATTCTTATATATGCTATTATCTGTAACTGTTTACTTATGGGATATGACACCATATCTTATTGTTTATATTTATTTTTGATGATATATGCCTGCTGTTATTATTATTTTCATATATGTTATCACTCTACAAGTTCCTTGTTAGTATAAAAATCATTATGGGTTGAAATGATACATACCCAAACGGATTTTAGAATAGGAGAATTTCGTTATGGGTTGAAATGATAAACCCAAGCGATTTTCATTTGAGTTGAATTTGCGATTACGGGTTGAAATGATATCCACCCGTATATATTTAACTTACGGATTGAAATGATAAATATCTGTATCCCTTGTACATAGAATAGAAAATTTTACATCGACGGCGTGGTCTACATGAAAGTTTTGAAAATAATTTCTATGGTCTTGAAAAGAAATATATGGTTTTAATGAATATTGATTTAAAGTATTATACATGAAGGTTATTTTATATATAGATTTAATATTAAGATAATTTAAATAAGATTGATTTTATTAATATGAAATATGTTTAAGGATTTATTTAATTTATATTTCTGAAATAGATTTGTGGAATAAATTTTATAAGCTAAGGTTTGAAGATATATTTGGGACTTATTTGAATTTTTCATTAATTAAGGATTTTATTAAGTTAAATCAATTTGAAACTATTAAATTTGAAACTTTAACATATGATACTATAACTTGAATTTTCATTTAAGAAATTTAATGGATGATTCATGTCTAAAGAAATCGAAGGTAATATATAGAAAATTTAAATTTAAGGCCATATAAATAATATTGAATTTATTAAGTGAATATTTCACAACTAAATAATAGTGAAGTCAAGTTGGGAGATAAACGCAACTATCAAAGTTTAGTCTTTGAAAGGTTGAATATTTAAAGCTCCGAAATATATTAACTTCGAATTATATTGAAATTTAAATGGTTTATTTTGTGGTTCAAATCCTTATTTAAAATAGATAAAATTTGAATTAGTTTAGTCATAAGCTAAATTGAATGGAAATTGATAAATTTTGATTTAGTTAAATTTGAACAAGAGGGTTGAGTTGATTTTTGAAGCGATTTGTGAAGTTTGAGGAAATAAAAATACTTTACCACATAAATATTGGATATCTATATACTAATTTGGAAAATTGGGATATTTGAAATGAAAATGATATTGTAGTTTTGAAATATAAATAAAATTGAAATGACCACGGTGTTATAGTGTATATTTTTACCCTGTAGATAGTTCCTTGGATCCTTAGAGGATGGGTATCCCAATCATCCTCTATGTTAATTATATTTCAGTTGATATTTCACTTGAGTTGGATTTATAGATATAAGATTGTTAATCCTGACTCGAGCGTTTTGTGTTTTGCTTTACGCTCGGGTCAGACTGAGTGATACAGCATTTGAGACTCACCTTCTAAGTTGGAGCGTTGCTTGAAGATCCAGCTATCTATCCTTTCAGTCATCCAGTCGATTGGTTCAGAGAAGTCATCTGCCCATACTGGAGACTTCACTGCAGCTGGGATTTTTTGATGTATTTTATTTCTAACTTTGTTTATATAGTAGCTTCATGAACTACTATTCATTTATTCCGCTGCGTTACATTGTACTACTCTGTATCTGTGACTTTGTGATTGATTTTTTACCGTAGATGTTAAGTTTTGCTAAATTTCAATTAACAATCTGATATTTTGAGCAATTCAAGCCTGACATGTGTGGATGCGAATGGTCGAAAATATTAGGGTTGTGACATTTTTGATCTAAAGCAACAAACACACACACACACACACACACACACACACACACACAAGATGAACTAATAATCAAAGAAGATATAACATATATGGGATCCATACTATATAAATATCATATATTTCAATAATACAATTAGAGAATTACCATATAGATATTGCTAAAATTGCACCTTAAATGAAATATAGAACTCCTTGATTTCATTAAATTAGCCTTCAGAAGTTGTGACAATCTAAAGCACCATCTTTTTTCTTGCCTATTTGATTATATTTTAATTTCTTTCTGTAACGACCCGATATTTTCAACAATTTGCATCCGCACAAGTCGGACTTGAATAGCTCAAAATATCAGATTGTTAATTTAAATTTGGCAAACTTAACATATATAGTAAATAAATCAATCACAGAATTACGGACACAAAGTAGTACAGTAATACGCAGCGGAGTAAATGAATAGTAGTTCATGAAGCTACTATATAAAATCTGAGTTAGAAATAAAATACAACAGAATATCTCAGATGCAGTGAAGTCTCCAGTACGAGCAGATGACTTCTCTGAACCAATCGACTGGATGACTGAAAGGATAGATAGCTGAATCTTCAAGCAAAGCTCCAACTTCGAAGGTGAGTCTCAAACTCAGTCTGACCCGAGCGTGAAGCAAAACACAAAAACACTCGAGTCAGGATTAACATTCTTATATCTATAAATCGAACTCAAGTGAAATATCAACTGAAAAACAAGTAACTTAAAGGATGTTTGGGATAACCATCCCCTAAGAATCTATAAAACTACCTACAAGGTAGAAATATACACAATAACACCGTGGTCCTTTCAAATTAATTTATATTTCAAAACCAAAACATCAATTTCACTTCAATATAAAAGTAGATATATATAGATTTTGAAAAATTTATAAAGTAAAGTATTTATAATTTCCTCAAGTTTCACCGATCACTTCAAAAATCAACTCGACTTTCCTATTTAGATTAAATTAAATCCCAAATTTTAATTTCCATTCAATTTAGTCTTCTAATGAACGAATTCAAATTTTATCAATTTCAAATACAGTTATGAATCACAATTAACTATATTTCAAAGCTCAAACATTTCAAACTAAACCTATCAGTTTCATATAGATCTTGATTTAACTTCATTATTATTTATTCTTGAAATATCCACTCAATATTACTTATATAGCCTTATATTATAATTCATTATATTTGCCTTCAATTTTATAATTCATTAAGTTCACTATAAAATCCACTTTACATTAAACATATTTATATATGAAAATATTTCCAATATTAACTGAAACCCTATATTTCTCCTAAAACCATAGAAAATCATTTCAAAATATTTATGTATGGACTGACGGCGTCTTTATATACTTCTATCATATGGTTAAGTGATATGGATATTTATCATTTCAATCCGTAATTAAGTGTGTGTATATACAGATATCATTTCGACCCGTAATCCCAATTCAGTTCTAAAATCGCTTGGGTTTATCATTTCAATCCATAAAGATTTTCGCCTATTTTAAAGTCCATTCGGGTATGTATCATTTCAACCCACGGTGAATTCTATACTAAGAGGGAACTTGCAGAGTGATAGCAAATAATAAAATAATAATAGGCATATATCATCAATAATTCAAACAAAATATAAACAACAGGATATAGTGTCATATCCCACAGGTGAACAGTTACAGATGATAGCATATATAACAAAATAGCTACAGCATTATATTTCAATTGTCGTTTCAATTGAAATCAAATTTAATAAAATACAAGAACGTTAATCGTGAGTGATTGCTCACCATTCGAGGCTAGAGATTTTGACGACTCGACAAGATACGAACTGGATCACGATCTAGACCATCGAAGAGTCCAAAAAACAACTCAAAGAAAAGTAAGATTTGAACGTGAATTGGACGGACAAGGCTGATGATCAAGAATTGATAAAACGAATCAGAACTGGATCGATGAAGGTAAAAGGTATATAGATGGATTTATATACTAAAGTCAAACATGTAAAATAAATTGTATAGTACAATTAAGAAAATATTTTTTATAAATTTAGTATCGACGAAATCAACTTAAGTCCAAAATAGGATGTATATGGATAAACAAATATATGTAAGATATTTATATATATACCACCCACTACATTCATGTTATTCAAATGTATACAGACCCATTATAAATCTATGCAGACCCATCAACATACAAGTATAAGTTATATAGTAAACTTTATAATTCTGTTATAACTCACATTTTAAAATATAACTATAACTATTTATAACAAAATATATATAATAGGTTTTAGACTATGAATACATGCACGGTCTTTACAAAATACATGCGCAGCCTTTTATAAAATATATGCACAGCCTTTTAAATTTCCAAATACCTATAAATCCTCACCGTTATAAGCTAACCCACCCACTGCAACACACAACTACCTACATATGATTATTTATGTATTATTTTAAATATAAAGTAACGTGCCTATGACACAAATGTAGACTTATATAGTAAAATATCTTTATGTGTCAGTTATGCGCATAATTACAATGACATATGTAACTTACAGTTTTATCAATAATAAAATTTATTACTGCAAACGATATATATAATAAATTTGAATATAACCAAGAGATTATAACATACTTTTTAATATAAATTGTAAATGGAAGGTCTGGATATAAAACCCATGTCTTAAAACACATAAATTAAAACTGTAAATTACATATACTTATATATATGTGAACATATTATTTATATAAGACTTGTTGCAAAAAAATGATCGATTTAAAAATATTGATATAAATCTAAATATATTCAGATCTTACAATTATATATATATATAAACAAATATGCAGACCCTATATGTAAAATATGGCTAAATATGCACACATGCTCCTGTTTATGTAACCAAATGTATGTTGAAAAGTGTGTGTATAACAATTGTATATATAAGCTATTTACAAATCATTAGCGTACTATATATATAAATAAGACAACTTGTAATAATTTGTATGAATTCATATATAAGTATAAAAAGGTAAACAGATTATAGCTTTTAACTTTTAGGTAAATACAACACAGTATATTTATAATATAGATATTACCTTGTATAAAAGAATTGCAAAGGTTGCAGAGGAAAGGAGAAAGGTGGGGTTCGGAAAATAAAGGAGGAGGGGACTGCTATCTACAAGCATGCTAAATATTTTTTTTTTCCAAAGAGAACAAAATGAGCAGTTGAATGGAAAAGAAGGCCACTTATATCCTTTGTTGTATTCTCTCACAAGCAACACCGGATGACTGAGAAGAGAAAGTGAAAGGACAAAGACAAACGTATAGATTTATATTGGGAATATCAAGGCCAAAAGAGAATAAATATAAAGGTTAACAAAGTGGGCCGTTTAAAATTTAATGAATGCAAAGTAACGTATAACGTTTTATGAATGCAAAAATAACGTACTGATATAAATATAAAGTAACGAAAATGGAAAACTTCAAGCGCAAATAAATGAAACGAAACGTACACAAATAAATGAATACCAATGAAGTTAAAAAGGCAATAATATTGTAAATGTGAATCGTTGCCACATAAACAAACAATACGTATACAAATCTTTTACCGGTTATGTGATGGCAACGGTCACTCTTAATTGAGCTGAATAATAAAAGAAAATTTCTATTGTTTGAGCACCACGTTCAAATTTGAAATGAAAGGTAAAATATAAGGGAGCAAATCAATTGAAAGGTAAATGAAAAGCTGCACGTTTTAGGCCTATCCACTTTCTTTTGAACGAACATGTGTATGCGGTGCATTTTGTTTCAATCTCAAGATGAAAGCAATATTATAAAACGTGATAAAGAAACGTATGGAATTAAATATAAGCAGTTTAGTGGGAATAAAATGAACGGCTTGAGTGACCAAGTGACGTGAAGAATTTTAATAAATACATAACATATATATTAAAATTTTAAAGCAGGAACGAAACAGTGAAAAAAAAGAAAGTAGAAATAAAAGGTCAGGAAAAGTAGCAATGAGTATATATGTTTGAAAAGTAATAATTTTATTAGCAACGGTCATCCACTGATTTAGCTTCCTTATTCAAGCGAATAAATAATGTGGTCTAGCTGTAATGTTTCAAATTTTGGAACGAATGAAAAAGAAATGGGACAGGTTGCAAAATGAAAGCCACACATAAATGGAATAAAACGTTAACCATGAAACGTGCCACATTCAATGGAAACAAACTGAAATGATAACGTTAAGCACGGGAATTAAGCACAATAAAGTAGAAAGTATGAGAAACGTAAAAGTGAATAAACGAATGAATGCAAGCTACAGATATATATATATAAAATGGTGTAAAATATTATGTTTCTGTCAGAGAGAAGAGAAAACGTTTGAAATGGAATAAATAGGAAAAGAACAAGCCCGAAATGAAATAGCAACGGATAGAAAATAAAAGAGCTACAACACGAATACAGGGAGTAATAAAGGTAAGGTATTGATTGGTTTGTAACTGATGTAAAATTTAAATGGATAGGAAAGAAATAAAATTTATGGTAACAGTCGATTCTCTTGATTTCATGCAAATTCTGAATCAATTATAATTATACGTAATCCAAATATTAAATTTTTCTTCTTCTTTTATTATTTTTTTATTTCAAAATTTTATTATTAATAATTTCTCAAAAATCCAATTAAATACGTTATAAAACAATTAAAAATTGCTAAAATTTTATGGATCATTACATTCTCCCCCACTCAAAAACTTTTCGTCCCCGAAAAGAAACAAAGTAGGAGAATAGAAACAACCAGATGAAAAATTAGACTTTGAAAAACAAATTAAACAATTTATTTAAAACCATATACATATTTTTATTTAAATTAATTAATATTTAATAGATTACTCAATTTATTAAATCCATTCAATTAATTATGAGATCAATTATTTATAAAAAACTAAAAAAATTTACTACTAAACCAGGTAGTATATAAATAAACAATATTTTAAAGGATATATTCAAAAGAGGGAAAGAAGGAAAGAAGATGGATTCGGAAAAGAGAATATAGGTGAATAAATAAAGCAGGGCAGATAAGGTAGATTCAAAAGAATAGTATCGGGCTCGAATAGTTAATTTCAAGCCAAAAGAATTTCAATTTCAAATATTAATACAAAATTTATATTTCAAATAATTTAAATAAATTGAGGTTAGGAAGATAAATTGGGATTTAGTTGAAATTGTATTAAATTAAGAATTTTGTTGGAAATACCTTTATAATAAAATACTTTTACATCGAAACTAATTTTTCTTTCAAAAATACTTTTATAACTCGATGTTTCAACAAGCTTATCCTCGTTCTTGCAGACTCTGGCCATGCGTTGAT
Source organism: Allium cepa (assembly GCA_030765085.1). Classification (NCBI taxonomy): domain Eukaryota; kingdom Viridiplantae; phylum Streptophyta; class Magnoliopsida; order Asparagales; family Amaryllidaceae; genus Allium; species Allium cepa. The sequence goes on from CM060931.1 coordinate 237,506,149, forward strand.
CAGGCGCAAAGCTAGAATTCTTCAAGTACTTAGTAGACCTGTTTCAACACCCAGTGAAAATACTTAAAAAACTTTTAAAACAGGTATGGAAAGTACAATCCAAACAAAACAACCAAACCAAAATCTTTGTCTAACCATGGTTCGTAGATACACAATGGTTACGCCTGGATCCCCCAGGAAACAATCCATATCTGTAAGCTTTCTCAGCCCTGCGAGTTACGCCATGATGACTAGTAGAGTGCAGGATACACAATGGTAACGTCTAGATCCCCCAGCAAACAATCCGTACCCCTAGGCCATCTCAGCCAGGCGGTTTTGCTACTAGTGTGACCTACATAGAGTGCAGGATACACAACGGTTACGCCTGGATACCCCAGGAAACAATCCGTACCCCTAGGCCAGCTCAGCCAGGCAGTTGCACTATGCAGTCGCGCTCATAAGAAAAACCGTGGGTTACGCCATGGTGGGACACTCGAGTATCACGTCCGGAAAACCAAAAATAAGAGAGAATAATATCGATAGAACGAATCCACAATGTGGCCACAAAGCGGATATCAAGCAGAAGGCACTTCCCATATCTTTACGTCGAAAATATATATCATATAGTACCTTTCAAATCACTTTCAAATGTCATACTTATATAAAGTCCATTATATAGGATTTCATTATCAAATCGAATACTTTCCAAAATTAATAGTATATCAAATCATACTTATATAGACTTCGATTATATAAGACTTCTCTTTCAAAATTGAGTATCTTTCTTATACAAATCCATTCTATATAAGTTCGATAACTCCCAAATCAAGTATTTAGTAACATATGGTTCTCAAATTTCAATCTATTTCAATACAATTCAGTTTCAAAATCATACATGGTTTCACCAAATCATTTCATCCAAATTAAATATCTTCAGTTTCAAAGTTTCCAAAATAATAGGTTTATAAAACAATCTCAGTTTCCAAATTAACATAATTCAAGCCAAACAAATTTATTTCCAAAATCATCCTATAAGTACTGGTTTTAATTCCAATCTAATTTCAAAACCAAATATTTTTCTCAAAATCAATTATACTCAAAATGGTTTCCAAATTTATAACTATCCCTTTAAAACATTTAAACTATTTATTTCTATATGAAAAGTGCAATTTTTCCTTTTTCAAATTATTTATTTAACAAAAGTTTCAAATTTACTTAAGTCATACTCTTCATACTATAAACACACAAAACTAAACTTATATTCTTTATCAAATATTTTATACTCTTCAAAATTTCTTAGTTTTAAAATTTTAAACCTTGATTTGGAAGTGCTCGAACCTTCAAAATAGTCGGTGAAAACAAATTTCAAATCCAAGAGTTGGAAATCAGTAATTAATTTTTATAAATAGAGTTATACTAATCAAATCGAAAACTAGAGGATTGAACACCGACTTCCTTTAAATTATTTCAAATATATATACATATATCTTTCGAATATCGAATTATACTTCGGAATTTGAAATCAAAATTTGTTTCACAATATCACTCGCATAACAAAGCTACTAGAGTGGCCTTTCCCCCACTTTGAAACTCGAAAATCAATGTGGATGATGCGTGCACTCATCACCGAAATTATTTTCCAATGACACAAGTGAGTTCTGGACTTCCATTTTCTTGAAAACTTCTTTAAAAAATCTCTTCGAAATCATTGGAATTCATTTGAACTCATTTGAAACATTTCTTATTTGGAAAATACTTTTAAATCCTATTATTATATTATTTTTTTCAAAATCTTAAAAACCAATTTCAAAACACTGGAGTTCAATCTCTCAAATTTCCAATTAAAACCCTTCAGTTATAAATTATTTTTATATTAAATCCATTTCTTATGAATTTTCAAAATTTCACATCCTTTCAAAATTTCAGACTTTCGTTTTTAAAAGATATATAATCCTTATCGAAAATATTCCACTTTTATATATAGAATAAAATCATAGTTACCCAAATAAACATTTTGGTATATAAACAAATTTAAAATACAAATAAAATCCGATTTTCAAAGGATGATTCAAGAATGGATTTCAAACAAAGATAGAGATTTAAATTAGAGGAACTCTAATGAAATCCTGATTCGAAGATAGACTCGATCGAAGATGAGATAATTAAATTACAAAATAGAAGATGGATATACTTCTATAAATCGCGGGCGACCTTAACCGGGTCAACCGTGACTTTAGGAATATAATCCATGCGGAATTCCAAAATAAATCGACGTTCGATCGTCAGAGATAGAATTCGGCATATCAAGATATAACAGCATCGTAAACCGAGGATACAGAAATCTTCGTTGAATCAATGCCAATTGTAAAGGGGTTTTCACCCCCTTTACAAATCATTCAATGGAGTTATGGGATACTCCAGAATCAAACGAATATAAATAGGGAGAGACAAGAATGAATTTCGAAACCGAGGGACATTCCAAAATTCAAAGGAACTTCCAATCAAGAGAAAGGAGTTCAAGCCCGAACGAAAGTGATTCCATGATTAGATTTTCCATACATGCTAAATTTGCCTAGAGCCAAAGCTCTGATACCAACTGCAATGACCTTATATTTTCAACCATTCGCATCCGCACAAGTCGAACTTGAATAGCTCAAAATATCAGATTGTTAATTTAAATTTGGCAAACTTAACATGTATAGTAAATAAATTAATCACAGAATCACGGATACAGAGTAGTACAATAATACGCAGCGAAATAAATGAATAGTAGTTCATGAAGCTACTATATAAACATCAGAGTTAGAAATAAAATACAATAGAATATCTCAGATGCAGTGAAGTCTCTAGTACGAGAATATGACTTCTCTGAACCAATCAACTGGATGACTGAAAGGATAGATAGCTGGATCTTCAAGCAAAGCTCCAACTTCGAAGGTGAGTCTCAAATGTTGTATCACTCAGTCTGACCCGAGCATAAAGCAAAACACAAAAACAATCGAGTCAGGATTAACATTCTTATATCTATAAATCCAACTCAAGTGAAATATCAACTAAAAAACAAGTAACTTAAAGGATGCTTGAGTGACCAAGGGACGTGAAGATTTTTAATACATACATAACATATATATTAAAATTTTAAAGCAGGAACGAAACAGTGAAAAAAAGAAAGTAGAAATAAAAGGCCAGGAAAAGTAGCAATGATTATATATGTTAGAAAAGTAATAATTTATCATCCACTGGCTTAGCTTCCTTATTCAAGTGAATAAATAATGTGGTCCAGCTGTAACGTTTCAAATTTTGAAACGAAGGAAATAGAAATGGGACAGTTTGCAAAAGGGAAGCCACACGTAAATGGAATAAAACTTTAACCATGAAATGTGCCACATTCAATGGAAACAAACTGAAATGATAACGACAAGCACGGGAATTAAGGACAATAAAGTAGAAAGTATGAGAAACGTAAAAGTGAATAAACGAATGAATGCAAGCTGCAGATATATATATAAAAAATGGTGTAAAATATTATGTTTCTTCCAGAGAGAAGAGAAAACATTTGAAATGGAATAAATAGGGAAGGAACAAACCCGAAATGAAATAGCAACGGATAGAAAATTAAAGAGCTACAGCACAAATACAGGGAGTAATAAAGGTAAGGTATTGATTGGTTTGTAACTGATGTAAAATTTAAATGGACAGGAAAGAAATAAAATTTATGGTAACAGTCGATTCCCTTGATTTCATGCAAATTTCTGAATCAATTATAATTATACATAATCCAAAAATTAAATTTTTTTCTTCTTTTTTTATTTTTTTATTTTTTTATTTCAAAATTTTATTATTAATAATTTCTCAAAAATCCAATTCAATACGTTATAAACCAATTAAAAATTGCTAAAATTTTATGGGCCGTTACACTTTCCATCCATGAAGACATGGATTTTTTGCTATGAGGGATAGAAAGAAGAGAAAAAGAAAAGTGAATTGCCAGGAGAATAACAATGGATGAAAAAAAATTAAAAGGAAAGCATTAAAATCATTCAATTCCCTCCTTTAAAACATTCCTAATTTAGTTCCTCATCAAATCCCATCAAATTCTTCCCTTTGTTTGTATATGAACGACCATTAAAATGGGCATTTGGGCTTCAAAAATTTTCCAAAACCACTTAGTAATTAATCTATCTAAATTTAAATTAAATATTCTATCTTTATCATATATCGATACATGCGTTTATAACTTTTATATATGCACTATACTAAATACTAATGGTATTCACACAAATAAAATAAAATTTAACAATGAAAATTTCAAATATTAACTAATTTAATTAATTTACAACGATTATAAATTAAATAAGCAGTGTTAATTTTTGAAGTGTTTGTCATCACGGTAGTGCGGCTCCAAGGTGTAAATTCAGTCATCGCTTAATATCGAATGATTTAAATATTACTAGTCACATGTCACCTTAGTTAGTGGTGTGACATTTTGGATGAATTTATTGCTTATCCATTATTTCAATGAAACTAAATTTTAATTATTATAAGCAGTACCTTATGGTAATGATTATTTACATCAATTCTCTTCATCAACACCATATTACATTAGGACTTATGGAATTTGGTTTTAGTCAAAATTCTAATATTCTCCACATTCAACTTGATTAATCCAAACACAAAATTATTAGTTCAATAATAATAACTATTTTTAACCATACTGCTCTAGTTAGAGACTTTGACTTTTAGTTGACTGCAGTCGATAGTGATACTAACCTCGTATACCGAGGAGATGAATTCCCTATTGAATAGTGTTTCACTTCAATTATTTCAACTCGGACCCAATTATAGTTGGTTGACGGATGTCATGCCACAATAAAGCTATAATCAAAGTGCAGTGTCTACAATGAAGGTCTGTATTATTCTCATGTTGATGGAACTGTGTAACACCGTCACTTTAGGATTGTCTTTTTGACCTTAGTTATATTAACCAATAAAGAACTCTTAGGTGAGTCATTCCATAGTTATCCAATAACTATCATTACTAACACTTTGGTTCCCTTAATAGCCATCAGTAATACACTACCCAACATTTAAAGAGTGTTACTTGCTCTAGCCTCAATGGATGAATCAATACCATTTCTCGAAACATCTTGACTATGAACATTCAAAATAATATATTATTTTTCAATCTGATAAATTATCATGAATACAGCACATTGTAATTACTATCACATAACATATAATTTAAAGGTTTTCTATTTAATATACTCTAAATTAATAATTAATTATATCATAATATAACATGCATATAACAGAAAGAGATCACCTTTTATTTTGATCAAGATTGTCATCGAGTTAGATATATGTAACAAATTACATAATTGCCCCTAAGGGATACCCCTAACTCAATTATAGGAGTTTATATATAATTTTTTAGTACTTTTGGGTTTTCAATAGAATTTTAAATCTACTCCTTGTGTAATTTCCCATAAATTTTTTGTAGGCCATGGTCATTCCGAGAATAAATATAAATTCGCTCATGTCATATATTCTACATGACAATTTGTATCATTCCATTTTTGTCTGTGTATGTTGAGGGAAAATTCATATAAAATAGGAAAGAAAATAGGAAAATAGGATGGAGGTAATAGCGTAAGGGTTTTTTGAATGAGGATGTGTACCAAAAAATTTAAATGGAAGGACAAACTGCAGTTATAACCAAGTGTAGTGAAGCACAAGGTTCCAAGTGGATAAAAATGCAAACATCATAAGATATTTCACTCAAATGGAAGATGATGCAAGACAGAAGCATTAGTGGTCTCAAATCTTTGGGCGAGTGTCTTCATGGTTGGAAATGGTCACCACACTCAAGAAAGCTTGATTTTTGGAGCGAATGTGTTTCCAATATTTGATTTTATTTCGGACTAAAGTTTCAGTAACTCAAATTCTTCTAAAGGTAGAATTTGGAAGGGGGCTTCAAAAAATGGACTAAAAGGGAAAATTATATATGAATATAGCATTAAATTGGTGTAATTTTATTTTGGTTAAGCATTTATATACTATACAAATGAATAGCATGGATAATTCTAGTTTAATATAGCATTTCAAAGAAAAAACTAGAATAAACTTTTTAAGGCAATGTGCTTGATTCAAATAATTTCCCTAACTTTTTCCTTTTAAGTACTTCACTCATAAACAAAATAAAGTGCAACCATTCTATTTTGGAAAAAATTTAGTACTAAACTCAATAACTAAACCATGTCAACTTTAGCCTTATTCAAAGCGTATTAGAAAAATAGTCCTTGTTTACACTAAGTCGCCATTTTATACTTACACGCCTTAAAAATGGACAAGCATAAATAAAAATTATACTTGGATGTTTTCAGAACATCAAATGTAAATTTATGTTTATGCACTTTAAAACTGCCAAAACATAGGCCTGTTTTTTTAATAATTATTAAGCAAAATCTAAAGTTGAAATAACTTTTTCCCTTGAGCCCGACACTAAAATTTATATCAAGGACCACAAACTCAAGTGTCAAATGGTATGACGTGGTGTTTGAGGTCCAAGATGTCATTGATTCAAAGAATGATCTAATGGCTTGCTTGAAGAAGTAACACACATATCATAAAAAAGCACTACTATTTTTCCCATTATTACCCTTGACTAAATCCCTAAAAAACAAGGAAAAATACCTTCATGGCATGGATTAACCAAATTGTCCATATATGTGCGATAGAAAAAACACTATACTCCTTTAATTTATAAAAAATAATTCATCTTAATTCCAAATCATCTCTTCCAATTTTCGAAAAGTTTCAAAATGTGTGTCAAATTGAAACAACAAATCGATACGCGCAATCCCAGTTGGAATCTCACAGTACACCACCTCCTTCCAAGTGTTGCCACTACAACTTGCCTCTTATCCATGTCATCCTTATTAATGTAGCCTGCATCTGTTGCCCAAGCACGTAAAAGTCTTCTCTGGCATGGGAGGTAACTGCCAATCAACCATTAGTCCTTCTTCTCTGGCATGAGAGGCAACTGCCAATCAACCATGAGGCCACCAACAATGCTAACATCACCCTATGGACCACCTTTTCCATCTTCAGCATTCTCGATGGTGACATCTTTAGCCACCTTGTCCCACGCCTCACCTTCTTCATTTGATGCATCATATACTCTACTAAACAGAATTATTCTTTTACTACCATAACAAACCCCAACTCTTCGCCATCACGACCAAAATTTCTTACAACAAGGTTGTTATTTTTATTCTTTTACTTTTTTTTTATTTTTTACTTTGCAAGAGGTTATTAGATTCATTATTGCATTTTTACCACAAAATATTTGATTATTCGGTAAAATCTATTACATGTCAAATGAACTCTTTCCTATAAATACCACACAACTTTCGAGTTTTTTGCATAGTCTATTAGTGGTAAAGTTGATCCATTTCCCTTTTTTTTAAAAGTACATAAAAAAATCAAGTTGTAAAAAATAATATGTGATAAAGGATATCCAAATAATAACTTTCATAGTGTGATTTAGTAAAAAAAATATAAATGTATAAGTCGCTCGTTTATTTTGGCCTGGTAGAGCACATCATTTTTTCACGGTTAATTATATATATTTGTTTTATGAACTTATAATTAGTAATTAATTTTTTTATATATCTTACTTGACATAAAATTTTTTAATTTTGTGTTATCCATGTTTATCAAACTATGGTTTAATATACTTTTATGATGTTAGTTAATAAACCATGAAATATTCATAAGCAACACATGAAAAATAAGTGTATGGCAATCACTGAGTTTTTGGAAAGCTCACGAAACTATAAGGTAATTTATTTCCTACAATATTTGTTTGATGTTATAATATTTTGATTTTCTACGGTTTAGACATGTTCATAGATAATTATGGATTAGGGATGTACTTATTTTTAATGTTTATAAGCAAACTAAGTTAAAACTAGAAGGATCATAACAAACTATATTGTCATTCAACTGATAAGAAGAATAATTTGCTTCTAATTTTGTTTAATTTAAAGTCAAAATAATAATATCTAATTATTTTTTATTGGATTTAATGAGAGTATAAACTACATATTAATTCTTGTTAATGCTTAAATAAGATTCCACTTTTATTTAAGATAACATTTGATTTTGTAGTGGACCGATTTTTTTTTTTTTGTAGTTTTATCTAACTAGATTTTTTCCAATGAATAATTTCATTAAATCATGTGATGTATTTTTCATTAATAATATTCACACATTTCCTTTAAAATAGGATCATGTTCAAGTATCTAGAACAATCAAAGGAGATGCATGGTTTAGAAGTCAAGTTTCTTTAAAAACTAAATGTAATAAAAGTGATACAAATGAATACCAAAGTATAAAAAAAATTTACTTAACAATTTAAGTGGTACTAAAACACACTATGATTTTTTCCTATTAATACCACATCCAAAAAATATCAATAATAATATTTATTTTACTTAATACCTGTAATGGTTCTTTGGACCATAATTACATATATCTATTGCTAAAATTTTTGTCGATATTCCTTAAATAAAAAATTAAATAAATTAAATTCATCTTTCTCTCAAATTTGGGAAATAATATCAAATGCATTAGCAATCAGTTCACTTGATTGCTAGTAACTATAACCATTAGTGTAACAACCCGCCTTTTTCGACCCTGGGATTCAACGTCCAAACTGACATTAACATCTCGTAGTCTGAAAATGACAAGCCATTAATATAGGATGAAAATAAACAAAATAGAATTTAATTACTAACTTTTGAAACTTGCTGTGGAAAGAAACAACATATAATATAAAAACAACTTATATTTAATCATATATCCAAATACGTATTTAGATCTATACAATAATTCCCAATCAATTCCATATCACACATAAATGTACACTATTACATGTCATATTTACAATGCATAGCTTTTGTCATCTTGTCCACCACATCACCCAGGTCCATCAACCTAGCGATGTAAATAAAAAAGAAAATAGAAGTGGGTCAAATATATGTATGAGTGAGTGAAACAAGTTTATCTCATATTTACTGCAAAAAGATTGGTAAAACATTATTCGTGTCTCCTAACCTATTTACATACCTGAACCTGTCCACTTGCATCTAAGGAGTAATATCAACACTAAACCGAGGTTTACTACTTGGTTAAGGTTATATTTAGTATCATCTTATGTTACGCAAACACATACAAATACATACACTTGTGTGTGTGTGTGTGTGTGTATAAACACACACACTTTATTCAATAAAAACATACACACACACACACACATGTATGTGTACGCTTAACCAATGTAGTCTATCAAATCCACATTTCTAAGTAACACTGATTCTCTAAACGACCAATATGATATACTTAGGGAATAACCATTTCTTTGGAATGTCTATTTCCTGAATCACTAACATTGATACTAAGGGAATAAAGATTCCCTAAAACAACTATTTCCATTCGAATACTAACATCAATAGTAAAGGAACAACTACTTCCCCGGAGCAACTATTTCCACTCAAATACTAAAAAATTTCCTTGAGGCAATTATTTCCTGGACCATGTGTCACATACACACACATTAAATACCCAATATCAAACGTCCAACCACTCAATGGTCGACAATGCATCAACCATGTGCAATATCCAATAATCTATCATAAATATTCAATACAATATCCGAACTCGCTTAACTAGCTGAATAGCCAGTGCCACACACATCATATACATGTATATTCAACAATGTGTCTACGTTTTGTAATACCACCATTAAATCGCATAACATCCTACGAAGCAATTTGAAGTGTTGCATGAAGTCTCGATCTCGAAAAGCATCTCCTTCATGTAAGCCCAACTAGGTCCAGGTTCAGCCTACCCAGTTTTCACAGCTAGCGGTGCACCAGTGGGAACCACCGGTCATCGCATTTTTTCCAGATTTCTAGAATTCATTTTCTTCATAGTTCGTTCCATTAGTTTATATTCCTATATATTTTAACCTTACTTCATTATAATTGTTTTTTACATAGGGTCTATATCATTATTTTAGTCCCTAACACCATCTATCAATTTTTTTAATTAATTTCTATAGAGATTAAGTTACCTTCAAATTCAGGTAAACTATACTTACTTCAACTTCAAGTTATCCATCTTTATCAAGTTATCTCACTGTAATTTCATTATTCTACACTAATCAGACACCTAATAATGATTTAACATTTTAATCGCATTATGGGCAAGTAGAGATGATTCACTCATCAAAACAATGCTTTGAATCCCTAAACTTCTCGTTGTTGGGACTGTTGCATGCATCAACTTTTGAATATCATCCTCATTCCTTTTCCAGATCATATGCCCCATCATCCCATTTAATATGCCGCTGGTTTCATCGAAATTTGTTAAGAAACATGGAAGATATGCCAATTTGAAATTTGTTATATCAAGTAGGGAATGGTATACAAGATTTGCTATATTACCTCTTGTTATCTTCCCTACTACATCTAGTATCCTTCCAATTTCACCTCTAAACTGAGGTTAACATGTTGTTGTAACAACCCGCCCCGGAATAGGCTTAAATTTTGACCTAGAAAAGGCCCATCGAAACTTATATCCGATCTAAGGCCAGTCATTCGTAGTAAAAAGAAATAACATTACATAGCCATAACTAAACTTTCAGAACTCATAGCGGATGGAACAAAATATAATAATAAAGTGTACCCATTTATTTCAAGCCATAAAAATGTAATCACAAAAAATCCTATAACAATTGTAATATAATACCCATTACAATAAATATTTAAGGTGCACATGAAAGCAAATAATAATAGGTACGACTACTTGCTAAGCTTCTTCAACTTTAAGCATCGTCACCGCCATCATTCCATCCTTAACATATGTTGTAATGAGGAGGGAGTCAGAACAAAAAGTATTTGGTGAATATAAACCTCGAGTCTTACATTTCAATACTTGAGCGGTATATTTCAAAATAAAAATATGTCTATGAACATAAAATCATTTAATACTTCTTTATAAGGAAAAGAGGCAGGTCCAACCACTTAATACCTTCCATTTCAAAAGTAAATGCCATATCCCAATCATACGTCACAAATAGCTAATTATGTAAGAGATGTTACCCAAGCCACTTAATAGTTCCCACGTGAAAATTGGTAGAGCCCATCATTTAAGGCCTGATTCCAAAAGCGTGCTCCTTAATGGTACTATCTAGCTAACATCATATGGAATCTTATAGGCCACTTGATACTTCCAAGTGGAAAATTGGCAGACCCCGTCATTTAAGGCCCATTTCCAAACTTGGACCCCTGTAGAGATACCATTTATCGTAACCCCTTGGCTATTTAATACTTTGTCTAGAGAAAAACGGGGCCAACCACTTAATACCTCAAACCACGAAGTAGGCACATCGTTTTATGGCCCATACCTATAATGACGTCTCACATTAGTCCAACATTTATCGGAACTGGTAGCCAGATAAGCTGGGTAGATTTTCCGTATTGGATTCAGAATTAACCTCGCGTCATTAGAAATATTTATCATAAGGACATCTCGCATCAATATAAGTATACACAATTGGTGGTTTCCTTAAAGTGAAGTGTAGACTTTTGTCATGCAACTCTATTGACCTCTCATCCCTATGAATCGGCCATAAATTAAGTACAATATATATATATATATATATATATATATATGAACATATCTCACCGTTTCATAAATAAAGCCTTATAAGGAATCTTCCTTAAGAATTTCCTCTTATTTTCACCTTAAAATCATAAAATAAACATAAATAAATGCCTAATTAACTATGCCATATACGCAATAGTTCTAAGCAAATTACGTAGATAGAAATAAATAAATATTCACGCTTAGTAATTGCTAAGCACATGGATTTTACGTCCTAAACTAGCGTTTTATTTCAATTCCTTAACCAATTATTGTTACAAGGCCTTTTTCTTCAGTTTCCTAAGATTTCATATAATTCAAATGTCCAAAATAGGGAGTAAATATTCTAATCAAAACTGCAATAACAGACTTGTAAATTAGATAGAAACTCAATTTATTACACCAATTTAATGGAATATCATAAACAATAAGAATTGCAATCTAAACCACATAGTCCATTCAACTCCTCTTTTACTAGGAAATAGAGAAGAATAAGTGGTGTAAACTACGAAAAAAATTCGTAATCTAAAACCCATATTTTATTGAAGGAGCACAATTTGACCCAAATAAGAAGAAGAAGTGGAATAGACTATAAAATTATCAAAAAATTGCATAAACAAAACAAAACCCATCAAATTAATGTAAATAATCGAGAATCTCAACATAGAATTAACATTTCAAAATAAAAAAGAATTATGGCTGATTTTATCTATCATATTTTCGAAATCCCTAAAGCATATTAAAATCCAATAAAATACACCAGAAAGAAATACTAAGTTTTCCATTCACAGATTAGCCTTAGCTTTACTCAAATGGATTTGCATCCTTCTGATCTCTTTTAGAATGTCTCCCTTTTGATATATGCACGCACTTACACAATAAGGAAAATGTAATGTATTCATTAGATTCAAAAAATTTGGAGAAGAATAGGATAAGAATAGATCGAAGAAAGAAATAAGTTGAATCCTTACCTGAATTTTCTATAGAGTTTTTAAATCTTATTAGAGAGATAGAAATGGCAGTGTTTCGTCATATTGTCCAAAATAATATGAATATAAGTGGAGAGAATAGGGTCCTTTTTATAGGGGTTGAAATGCACCAGAACCGTAGGATAGAATCGGGCATATCTGGAAAGAACAACTGAATAGAGCATAGCAAAAAACCCTAGTTTCCACTGGCAACTTTTGTTGCCAAGCGGTCGACCACCCTTGGGCGACCGATCAACCGCTATCTTATTTAGGGGCATTTATTTTACTTTTCGTTGTCGAATTATTTTTTCCCTAGTTAACTTTTTAACTTTAAGCCTAATTAATCATTTACTTAGCCCCCAAACTAATTTTTGAAATTTAAATCCTAATTCTTATTTGAATTTGAACTCAATATAAATTAATTTAAATCTGAGAACTTCAAATGCTCATAACTTCTTTATTTGAGCTAAGTTTTCAGCATATTATATATGGAAACAAATCTGAATTTTGCCACGAACGCAATGGAATAACTTTCCAAATTCCATCTTCTAAAAAATTCCCACCTTAACCTATTTAATTCAATTTACTTTATTTATTATGGTTCATTTTACGGAGTGTTAGATTCTTCTCCCCTTGATTTCATAAGGTAATTTTGCAACGGGAGAACAACGTAACTCGAAATACATCCCTATTATACAACCAAGTTCTCTACACAACCATCTACTCAACCATTAGTGCAATGTGATTATGTGCCGCAAACATGCTAAATTGAGCTCAATCCTAGCGTGAATGTGCAACCATGTCATGTAAGTATTTATGCAAATAACCTAAACATACATAAAAATTTCTATATTAGTGTAACATGGTTGTGAAAAAGTGTAATAGCCATCTCCTAACATCTAATCTAGCAATCGCAATGCAACCAAAATCCTAATTTTGGAATGAAAAATTACCAGTTAAAATCTCTGGGTGAGTGTTCTTCATCTTCTCCTCGGTCTTTCATGTGCTTTCGTTGAATTGTCCCTTATTGTATTCGGACCAACTTGATTATTTTATTACAAAGTCTCCTAGTACCATGCTCCATAATGTGTGCAGTGGCACGGGGAACTGTCGGCACCATCTCAAAGTCCCCCAACTGATCAAGCTCTAATCTTCTAGCGGTGTCATGAAGGTATTTTCTAAGGTGACAAACATGGAGAACATTGTGGACTCCTGCCTACTTGTCAGAAAGCTCCACACAATATGCCAATTTTCGTATTATTTCCTAAATTCTAAATGGTCTAATAAATCTAGGTGCTAATTTTCCAAACTTAGCAAATCTAACAACTTTCTAAGAGGGGAGATTTTAACAAATACCATAGCCCTAACCTTAAATTAGTTCTTTCCTTCTTCTATTTACATGAGATTTTTGAGGATCTTGCGCTACCTTCATCCTTTTCCTGATCAGCTCTACTTTTTCCATGATATCATGGATCAAATCGGGTCTGAACAATGCTCTGTAGGTGATTTCCCACAAACAACTAGGCAATTTGCATGGCCACCCATAAAGTGATTCAAAAGGGGTTATACCAATTGTAGTTTGATAGATATTATCATATGCAAACCCAACTAAAGTTCAATGTTGTGCAAGTGTCCTCCAAAATCCAAGATATGAGCTGTCAATAAGTCTTCCAAAATGCTCTTCATGCTCCCTCTTTGTCCGTCAATTTGTGGGTAATACGTCGTGCTAAGGTTCAAAGAAGTTCCCAAAGCTGTCTGTAGGCTCCTCCAAAACTTGCTAGTAAATAAGGGTTCCCTTTCACTAACTACCCTTATAGGAATTCCATGTAGATGAATTATCTCTTTAATGTATATATCTAGATGAGAGAGACGTTAGTCCTGTTTCTCCTAATGGGATAAAAATGAGCACTCTTGGCGATTCTTTCTGTAACAACCCAAATATCCTCATTGCCCTTTTGAATTTTAGGAAATCCTTCCATATAATCCATTGAAATATGCTCCCACTTCCAAGTCAGAATTTCTAAAAGGTAATAAAATCCACGTGCTTCCCATGCTCAACTTTTATCTTTTGACATGTCAGACGCCTAGCAACAAACTCAACGACGCTCCTCTTCATTTCATTCCAAAAGAAAATTCTCTTCATGTCCTTGTACATCTTATCTCCTCCGAGATGAATGGTCATCCTTGAGTGTTGGCACTCCTAAAGCGAATCTCTCATCAAATCATTGATCATTGGCAAAAAGACGTCCATCTCTTCTCAAATATTCCTTCTCATCAACCGAGTATCTATTAGCATGGAAAAAATGCTCTTTTTTCCTTAATTTTTACGAAATCTCTACTTAGTCCTTGTCTTTTACTTGCTCGTCCCTATATAATTCATTAAGGCTAGTCCAACCTCCATAACTGATAGAAAACTTTGGATGGGTTCTTTTGATGGTTGGAGGTTTAAAATCAAGAGAAAATCCAACTGTCTTCATTCATATATAACAACTAGGGTAGCGCATCTCCTATTAAAGGTGTTAGCGACTACGTTTCCTTTTTCGGGCGAATATTGAATACCAAAGTCGAAGAATGCTATATACTCCGTCCACCTCTATTGCCTAAGATTCAAATCTTTTTGGAAAAATAGATATTTAAGTGATCTATGATCAGTGAATAGCTTAAACATTTCCCCTAAGAGATAAACTCTCGACATCTTCAAGGCAAAAATAATGGCTACCAATTCTAAATCATGCACTGGATACCCCTTCTCATGATCTTTTAGTTGTCTACTAGCATAGACAACTACCTACTCTTTTTTAATAGGAACTGCTCCTATTCCTATGCCACATGCATCCACGAAAACCATAAATAGTTTAGTTCCATCTATAATAGTGAGTGAGGGGGCACTAGTCAATGACTCCTTAAGCTTCTCAAGCCTTGGTGCATTAGTCATGCCAAATAAAAGCCAAATTCTTCTTAGTCAATCGGGTTAAAGGGACTTCCATTTGTGCAAAGCTCTTGATGAACTTCCTATAGTAGCCTACCAACCCTAGAGAACTTCTAACCTCTGATGCATTACTAAGAAGCTTTCATCCTTGGACAACTTCCACTTTAGCAGGATCCACCATTAATCCTTTCTTCGAAACAATATGCCCAAGGTTCCCAACTTCATTTGTCCAAAATTAGCATTTAGAAAACTTGGCTTTGAGTTGGTTTCTTCTCAAGGTCTCCAATATCTCCCTAAGCTGGTCCTCTGCTCCTTCTTGCCTTTGGAGGAAACCAAGATATCATCAACAAACACCATGACAAATTTATTAAGTTTACCTCTAAATATTATATTCATCAAATTCACAAAGTGTGCTGGGACATTTGTCAGTCCAAAAGGCATTACTTCCCACTCATAAAGTCCACTTGGCATATGGAATTCAGTCTTCGGCTTGCTTTCCTTTGCAATCCTTAAATAATGGATTCTCGTTACCAATTCTAATTGGGAAAAAACTTTAGCTCCTACAAGTTGGTCAACCAAGTCATCTATTCTAGGTAGTGGATACCTATTTTTCCTTGTTAACTTGTTCAACTCCCTATAATCGGCGCAAAGTCTTAAAGAACCATCTGCCTTAGTAGCAAAAATGACGGGGCTTCCCACTCAGAAGTACTTCTATGGATGAATCCTTTCTTCAATAGCTCTAAGATTTGCTTGTCCAATTCCCTTCTTTCTTTGAAGGTCGTATGTCTTAAAGGTAGAGCGACGAGTCTTACATCTTTCTCTAAATCGATTCGGAACTCAATCTCCCTATAAGGCATGAAACCCAAGACCTCCTCAAAGTCATCACGAAATTCACAAACTACAGGTATAGACATTGGTTCTCGATCAACAGATAGATTTGGTGAGTATAAATGTCTTAACTTAACTTAAGCTTTGGGTGTACAAAGAACTTCTAGGCTACGATCTCAACGACTCCTTAATCGTACTACCCTTTTTCATAATCAAGAATGACTCTATAATATGACAGCCAATCCATATCAAAGATAAGTCCATATGCCTTGAAGTTTATAACATATGCATACATATGAAATCAACATCGCATATGTCTAATGTTAGGCCATTGAAAATAAGAGAAAGATTGGTCGAACTCTCAATAGGATTGGAAACCTCTATTGGGCTGTTGATCATCCAGGTTTTAAGGAGGGGGTCAAATGTTACTATTGAATTCCTTTTAACCTAGACGACACTAGTTTGAGTAGAGAACAAAGAATAACAAGAGGAAAAGGCTCCAGCTAGACCTTTTAAAGGAATCAAAAGGATGTTATAACCAAAACCCAAAAGCTTCAGGAAAGCACCCTTTCGCCTTCAGTGACAACCTTTCGAAGCAGATGATTCCGTATGCATAAAGACCTTTTGAATGAATCGAAGCAACACATTTCAAAGAAAAAGAAGGACAATTCTTCACATATGCGCTAAACCTTATGAAATCAAAGGTTTCGCCTTCACTCAAACCACTCGGAAGCATGTATTGGCCTGAACAACCCTTTCAAAAGCTAAACCATGCCTTTCGAATCAGTCGAAGCCATTATTATCTAGAGAGTTTTCGAATCAAGTTACGGGCAAGAGTTCAAAAGCAGTTACCAATATCAAAACCATCAGAATTTCAACACCTTCGAAACCACTGGATAAAACCTATTGACAGATTCGAAAGCTCCTACAAAGCAATATAGAGAAGAAAGGTGCAACCATTCCTTTCGATAAAGGCGAGCATTCCAGAGTCAGTACGGCAGCCACCTTTCACCTGGTCGAAAGCATTGGGGTTGAAAGGTGCAGACTCGCAACTAAAATAAGACCCAAGGGGTCCAATTTTGGGGATCCAAACTCAGTCATTCTAAACTTGTACTTTATTAATTCCAAAAGCTAAAAAACCCTAATTTGTAAATTGATCGGGAAAATGCAGTAATAAAGGATTCTTTGTGCTGGAAAAAGGGGAAGATCTTTTCATTTTGATTACTTAGTTGTTTCAATGAATTATAATCAAAACTAACTGTGTTTTTCCATGTGTCAACCATGTCGAAAGGCTCTTCTGACTTGATCGAAAGCCCTGTGTACTCAAGCACCTCTAGTTATAGAATCAATGTCACATTTTACTGGACTTCTACTTTCGACAAGGTTGAAACCCTACGCCAATCCACTTTAACCTTTAGTTCTCAACCCTAACTCAAGACACTTAAGACCAAAGCTTTCGATAGGGTCGAAACCTCAATCACTAATTCCTGATCCAAGTCTTAACCAGTAAATAACCTAGCTTTCGATAGGTTTGAAAGCCACCAAATTAAGTCTTAATCTTAGATCCTTAGAGTTATCCTTCTGCATTCTATAACCTCTTCAAAAGGAAGGATTACAAGGGACATCCAAATCACCTCAACATGCTTGAAAGGCTAATAAGTAAGGAAACCAACCGTTTCGAGTGGATCGAAAGGTTGATCCGAACAATTTTTTACTATAGCAACCTATTCGAAAGTTTAACCAAAGAGGATACACAAGTTTTACACTCCTCCACTTATCTAAAGGAAAATATAAAGGGATTAACCTTATACTTTAACTCTACATTGGGATGTTGACAAGATTTCTTGTTAACAACCACATCCTTAGCTATAAAGGAATGCGATGCCCCCAAATCAAATATGGTATGAATAATAACCCCAAAAATAAGAGTTATATCTTCAAGAGTTGATTTTCCTAGGTCCAGTAGTGGGTTACTAGCAATAGGGACAACATCAATAGTGTAGGCCTCTCTTCTTGGTCCTTCCTTAGCCATCTTAGCAATTTGTTCTTGTGATGCCCTTCCTTGTGGCAGCTAAAGAGCTTTCCTTTGAAGGATTCCTTCATCACACTCACCTATAATCTTTACTTAGTGCCTCCCTTTGGGCATCCCTTACACACCTTTACTTCCTTCTTAAACATCCCCTTACACTTCTTGCTGGCCCAAAAACTAACCTTGTTAGACTCTTTCTTTTGGGTCTGTGCAGCCTTCTCCTTTTCTCTCTTACCTTCCTCATTGGCCATGTGCAACATTGCCGATTCTACCAACATCCCATACGTGGCCCTCATGGGTACTTGGGTCAACAACATTTCTCTTAGCGGGGAATTCAAGCTCTTCACAAACTTCATGACCTTTTTCATAGGTGTGTATATTAGGTTCATCCCGAATTTGGCCAATTCAATAAACTTAGCTATGTACTCCTTAAGGGTGGAATTTCCCTGTCTCGGTTGAATGAAATTTGCCATTTGCAAGCTAACCTCTGCTCTAGAGATGAATCTTATCTTGAATCAGTCCTTGAATTGATCCTAAGAGAATATCATGCCTAGATGCTCATTAATCACAAAGTTCCACCAATTTGAAGCTTCTTCCCTAAGGTGCCAAACTACCATTCTTCTTCTTAACTGGTCGTCCCTACCAAGTTCTCTGAATATCTTCTTATAATTACCAATCCATGCTTTAGCTTTCGAATATCCTTCAGCTCCAGAGTATGCCTTCCCTCCATATTAAGAAATCCTTACATAGCTTAGGAAATTCAGTAGGACGTGGTGTTGCATCATTGGCCGGAGCAGTAGTACAACTGGTGCAGCTTGAGGAATGGGAATATGCCTATCAATCCTAAGAAATTGTTTAAACCATTCAGAATTCCATGAATGGGTGGTCTTCCATAGGTAGGATTCTATTGTTCGAAAGAAGATTGATTATCTGCCATATCAACTATATATATGTTAAACCTTTAGTTACGATTTCCTAAGATAGTATTTACATGTTGAAAGAAAATAAAATTTTGCCTACTGTATGTGCGTATGTTCAAGAAGAGGGGGTATAGGTGTGTATATGTGTGTATATATAGTAAGAATTATTTTTAAAATTATTTTTAAAAAACCTTCTATCAAAATAACAAATATGTCTCTCATGTGTATAATTTTCGCCTGTTGATTGGGTAACCTAGGGCTTTAATACCAATGTAACAAACTACCCCCGAAGAGGCCTAAATTTCGACCCGAAAAAGGCGTATCGAAAATTAGATCCATTCTAAGACAAGCAGTTGGTTGTAAAAAGAAATAACATTGCAGATCCGTAACTAAAATTTCATAACTCATAGCGGATGGAACAAAATATAATAGTAAAGTCTACCCAATTATTTCAAACAATAAAGATGTTATAACACAAAATCCCATAAAATCGTAATATAATTTATATTACAATAATTTTTTAAATCCATGGGTACACATGAAAGAAAATATTAATTAATATTGCCACTTACTATGATTTTTCACCTTTAAGCATCGTCACCTCCGTCACTCCTCCTTAACATGTGTTGTAATGAGGAGGGAATTAGCATAACAAGTGTTTGATGAATAAAAAGCTCGAGTCTTACCTTTTCAGTACTTAGGCAGTATTTCTCAAAATAAGAATATGTCTATGGACATAAAATCATTAAATTCATCTAATACTTCTTTATAAGGAATGGATGTGGGTCCAACCACTTAATACCTTCCATTACAGAAGTAGATCTCATATCCCAATCATATGTCATAAATAGCTAATGATATAAGAGACGATACCCAAGCCACTTAATACTTCATCATGGAAAATAGGTAGCCCTCATCATTAAAGACCTAATTCTAGAAACGTGCTCCATGATCGTACTATCTAGCTGACACTATATGGAATCTCATAGGCCACTTAATACTTCTAAGTGGAAAATAGGCAAACCCTGTCATTTAAGGCGTAATTCCAGAAGCGGACCCCTGTAGAGGTACCACCTAGCGTAACCCCTTGGTCCTTTAATACTTTATCAGGGGAAAAGGCGAGTCGAACCACTTAATACTTCAAACCCTGAAGGAGACCCTTCATCTTATGGCCCATACCTATAATGACATCTCATATTAGTCTACATTTTATAGGAACTGGTAGCCATATTTGCGAGGCAAATGTCCACTACTGGATTTTGAACTAACCTCGCGTCATTAGAAATATTTATTATAAGGATATCTCACATCAATAAAAGTATACACAATTGCTGGTAGCCTCAAAGTGAAGTGCGGACTTCTATCATGCAACTCTATTGACCTCGCATCCCTATGACCTAGATGTAAATTAAGTACTATATATATATGCACACATCTCATTATTTCATAAATAAGGCCTTATAAGGAATCTTCCTTGTTACGCCTAAAAAAAATAATTTGGCTATTTAAGAGTTTCCTCTTATTTTCACCTCAAAACAATTTGCTTCCTAATAAAGGAAAATAAACATAAATAAGTGCCTAATTAATTATGCCATATACGCAACAGTTTTATGTTCATTATGTAGATAGAAATAAATAGATATTCATGCTTAATAATTTCTAAACGCATGGTTTTATGCCCTAAACTAGCGTTTAATGTCCATTCCCTTACCGATTATTATTACAAGTCCTTTTTATTCAATTTCCCAAGATTTCATGCAATTCAAATGTCCAAAACAGGGAGTAAATATTCATAATCAAAATTGAAATAATAGACTTGTAAATAAAATGAAAACTCAATTTATTACAATAGTTTAATGGAATACCATATATAATAAGAATTACAATCTAAACCCCATATTTTATTCAACTCCTCTTCTACAAGAAAATAGACAAGAATAAGTGGTGTAAACTATGAATATAATTCGTAATCTAAACCTCTTATTTTATTAAAGGATCACAATATGACCTAAAGAATAAAGTAAAGTTGAGTAGACTATGAAATTATCAAAAAATTGCACAAACGAAATAAATCCCATCAAATTTAATGTAAATAATCGAGAATCTAAACATAGAATTGACATTTTGAAATAAAAAGTATTTTTGGGGGATTTTATCTATCATATTTTCAAAATCCCAAAATCCCTAAGTTATATTAAAATCAAAAGGAAATACACTAAATAATTACTGAGAAGAAATACTAAGATTTCCACTCACAGGTTAGCCTTAGCTTTGATCAAATGGATTTGCAACCTTCCAATCGCTTCCAATCGCTTTGATCAAAATGGATTGGAGGAAGAAATAAGTTGAATCCTTACCTGAATTTCTTATGGAGTTTCTGATTCTTATTAGTGAGATAGCAATGGCAGAGTTTCATCATATTCTCCAAAACATGATGAATAAAAGTGAAGAGGATAAAGTCCTATTTATAGGAATTGAAATGCACCTGAATTGTAAGATGGAAGTAGGTAGGAAACCGATGAGCGCATAACCGAATAGAACATAACATAAAACCATAGCCGCCACTAGCAACTTTCATTGCCCAGTGGTTGACCACAATTGAGCCATCGGTCGACCACTACGGTCGACTGGTTGACTTATTCAGGTCGACCGCTATCTTATTTAGGGGCGTTTATTTTACTTTCGTTGCCTAATTATTTTGTTCCGCAATTAACTTTTTAACGTTAAGCCCTAGTTAATCATCTACTTAGCGCCTAAGATAATTTTTGAAATTTAAATCCTAAATTTGATTTCATATTTGAATTTTAATTCAAATTAAATTAATTTAAATCTTATAACTTCATATGCTCATAACTTCTTTGTTTGAGCTTTGTTTATATCATATTATATATGAAAACATTTAAGAATTTCACCACGAATGCAATGGAATAACTTTCATGGTCAAATTCCAAATTTAATAAAATAATCATATCCAACCCTTATCATATTTAATTCAATTTACTTTATATATTTATTGTTCATTTACGGGATGTTATAGTTGTACTCTCTGTAAGCTTCAATTTGCCACGGGTTTCACTTAATTCCATTGAGAAATGAGAGAGTTATGGTGTTTTGAAATTTAGAAATGGATGGGGGGAAAAAGAGACGAGTGAAGAAAAAAATGCAAATGAGACACCATAGGTAAATATTTCTCTCTGGAGGGAAAATATGTAACGGCCAATTAAAATCAAATTTATAAACGTATCCCACAATAATAATCCGACATCTATTTGCCTGTATCTCCTCCACATGACCTCTAAATTGGACAAACAAATATACAATGCGAATCAAAAACGAGCCAGACACAATGACACCATACTTTTATCAAAGTTGAAAATGGCCATTTTGCCCCTCAAATATTTAAATTAATTGCAGTACCAATCAAATCCAATATTATTAAATACTATAAATACCGGAGTATTACAGTTATAAGATACTTCAAGGAATCTCCATATTGGTATATGTAGTTTTGTAGAAGAAAAGAAAATATTATATTTATTCAAAGTACCTGAAATCCAAAAGTTTTAATTGTTGCATTTTTAAAATTTTATAACCTTCACATAATGTTGTTATAAAAATTTTTTTTATTAATGAACATTAAGATAAAAAATTTGTTTGTAAATCATTTTTAGAAAATTTGTTAAAAATTGGTGAGCGGTGACAATGTTATATCAGACATTGTTAATTCTAATGCTCGGTGGGAAAACCGCCTTGGAATTTTAGTTGGTAAAATTATATTTAGTATCTATTAATTAATAATTAAATAATGTAATATAATTATGGTATAAAAATTTAAATTTTTAAATGGATATTTGGATAATTATATCGATAAGAACAAATGGCCATCTTTAGTAGTAAACATAATTTATGCATGATCTATAAAATGGTTGCCAAGTTGTAAAACTTTCAAGTCTATGGTTTCATTTTTGAAAATAATATTAAGTTTGACACGTTTTATGCTTTTAATTTAAATTTCAATTCTTAGACTATAGAAAATATTTTGTACAAATTCAATAGAGAAAAATGATAAATTATTTAATTTAAAAATTAAATGACATGTTTATTTCGTTGTTTGGTTGTTGATTATGAATGAATAATATCACATATTTTTCCTTTTTCTATCTTAAGTGAACTAATTGTTTTTTAAGACAAGCAGGATTAACTTGACCCTTACTAGATTTATTAATAAAACCAAAGGTAGAGTACGTAGACATAAAGATAGACCAATAGAGAAAAAAGAAAAGAAACAAGGAAGACCAAAGCAGAAAATAAAAAACTAATGACAAACTAGAGATAAAGACATCTAATCAACCCATAGGCTAAGATCAAGATAGCCACATAATTCAAAATATTTTGAAATAAGCTGGCTATACAACTTGCAACCATGAACCTTCCTTTTCACCATCCAGCAAACTTTCTAAACCACATCTGTTTGCGTAGAGATCTTTCCTACAAGAACTCTATCATTCCTCTCGGTCCAAATACCTTTGATCGCCTTTTTCAAAAGAGATATCATCACAATCGACTACGACATTTCCTTCCTAGTGGCAAAATAGATTCTTTGCCATTCATCCTTACTATTACGTTTGGGCCTTGTGAAGTTAGAAATTTGTAATATCCTTGCCCTGACTGCATAAGAAAAGGAGCTTTCAAAGAAAAGGTAGACATTTGATTCATTTTGTTGATTACATAGGACACAGTCACCTTTATCAATAATTCAAGTTGCATAAGTTTATTCTTAGCATGGAGCACGTTTGACTAATTTTCAAAGAACAAAATTATTATTCATATAATGTCACTCCAAACTCTCTTATTCCACGTACCTATTAGATTCTTTTCATTTAACCAAGTGGTTATACACAGCAACTATAGAATGTAATCTGCCAAGTACTTTCCAAAGGACAAGGGAGCAACATTAGGGAAGGATGTATTAGAGATGGTAGCCCAGACCTGTCTAACTTGCATAGAGCCAGAGTAAGGAAGATTGATGTATCCAATACATACATACTCAACAGCTTTGGATTTAGGATAGATACTCGACAGAAGCATCAAGTTGTGTAGAATCAGATCGGAAAGAATTTTACTAGGCTCAAACTAAGGAGCAAACAAGAAGGAGAAACCAGCTTCTACACAAGGATTGATTTGGATTAAAGGCTTAAACTTGTTCCTAAGCTTTATAATATTTCTCTATAAGAATCTAGCATTTTGCGAAGTTTCAAGCTTCTAGAATTCCTTAGATTTTATATAGTGTTACTAAAACCATTTATCAAGGAGGTTAATCTTGCTTTATAGAAGAAATTTAAGGTTTTAGAGATAGCTACTTCATTCCAGATTGCAATATCAGTGATACCTAACATCCATATGTTTCTACGCAACTGGACTTTCGAAAAGTCAGGAATAAGCTTCGTTGAGTTCGGGGTCTCCATGCCACATATAACAATTAAGAGCTCTATTAACCATACTAATTAGATTCATAAGGAAACAAAGTGGGAGAAATAGTAAGTTTTCATAGGGATAGCTAAAGAGGTGATGATGTGAGTCAGCCACTCTGAGACGGATGGTTATATGGCCGCATAGAAAGTTTTATAGTAATGTTTTTGAAGAGAGGCATACATTGAGCTACAGTAATCCTTGAGGAAACCAAAGGAACTTTTAGGTATATGGTAATAAAAGGCACATTTAGAAGAAAGAGTATAAAAGCATCTCCCTTGTTGAATTTTGTTAAGGTTGGCTATCATAATACTTGATTTGAGATAGTTGACCGAAAGACTAGTGTAACCATTGAAGATCAAAAAGATATTTTCAGAGTTTCTAAGGGCTTTATTTTTGGTTTAGAGAATCAAACTAGGTCATCAACAAATATAAGGTTACTGATTCCAAAAATCTTGCATATACGGTTACCTTCAAGAGAACCTAAGGCAGCAGCTTACATGATCATTTGATTGAACATTTCCATAACTATATAAATAGATAGGCAGAGATTGGATCACCTTGTCTAACCCTTTTAGTTCCACTGAACTATCCCTTAGCTATCCTACTAATTGTTATAGAGTAGGTGACTGAAGAGATACAGGAATAAATTCCAATTAAAATAGGCTTGGGAAAGTTCATCTTAGATAATATAGCAATGGTAGCAGACCCATGTAGAGAATCAAAAGCTTTATGAATCTCAATTTTGACAATACATCTAGGGGAAATATTAACTCTAGAATATACTTTGATGATTTCGTGAGCGAGTAGGAAATTGTCTGAGATGGAGTGTGCTGAGGCAATTATATTAGGCAGAACATTTTTCAAACGGTTAGCAATCACTAAAGATATGCACTTCTATATGACACTGCAGCAACTAATTGGATGGTAATCACTGACCAATGAGGGATTGGGTTTCTTGGTGATAAGAGCGATATTAGTAGCATTCATTCCACCCAACATTGTTCCAGATTTATAGAAGTGCAAGATAGCTTTTATGAAATCTTTGGAGATAGCATCCCTGTAGTTAGTGAAAAAATAGGCGTTAGAGCCATTCGGGCCTCCGCAAATTTGAGTGTTAAGGCCAAATAGCACGTCTTTAATTTCCTTTCTAGTGATTCATTGTACAAAATTGAAGTTTTCCTCATGAGAGAAGCAAGGAAGGGACATTGAAATGAGGGTGTCAGTGTCAATCTACAGCAATGTAGGAATGCCAAGTATGTCAGAAAAGTAATCTATAAAGGCATTAGAGATACCTTCATTAGAATTGAGAATGCAGCCATCCTTGTCACTATTCATATGGATGTTCTCCCTGACTTGGTTAAATTTGAGTGATCGATGGATGTAACATCCCCAAAAATTTATCAATTTAAAACTAGTAATTTATTTGAATTTCCAGAACTTAATTTGGAGTTAATTTGAATTAATTTTAAATTTTCAAAACATATGAATATTTTGTTTGTTTAATTATATATTTATATATATAGAATGGATTTAAATTCAAATTTGAATTTGATTTTGATTTTGAACTTGTATTTGGATTTAAATTTAAAAATAAAATATCTTAAAAATATTTGGATTCAAAATATTAACATATGCGTATGATTTTATTAATGTGTAAATTAGTATTAAAAACATCCTCTTTAAAAAAAAGTTGTATAAATTTAACAAAGGAATGTAATTATATAAATAAGAGAAAAATAATATAAAAATTTATTTAAAACTTTATGCATGTAATAACAAGTGTTAGAGTCACAAGTAAGTAAATTTACAAGTGTTAATGAGTCAAGACAAGTGTCATCTTTCTTTATTTTCATTTTTGAAAATTTAATTAAAGTAAGAAAACAAGATTATAATAACACTTCATCTCCCCTTTTCTAATTTCTTTCACCCTCATTTTCAAAGACAAAGCCCTGTGCAATTTCTCAAACCAGAATTAGAATAAAAAATTAACAAGCAATTCTAAAAAAAAATTCCAGAAAATAGAAGATCACAAGCAATCAACCAAATCTGGAAATAAATGGCCTAGCAAAGTCATCAGGTGATTAAACAAAATTCCAAAACAAGAAATCATCTCAAGCTGTAAGACAAAATTAACTCAGTAAAGCTTCAGCTAAACAAATCAAAGTTTCATCATCTAAACAACAGGGATCAGAGCATTATAATCAAATCCAGACACAAAAAGCAATTCCAGTTTTAAATAATTAACTTCCAGATTCCTCTCTGCTTTCTTCTTCATAAGCGAGTAAACCATCACGATCTAATTTTTAAACTTCATGAAATGTTAAATACGTTAACTTAAGCTGTGATGAGATATGGCTGGAGTAAAATTATGTTGCATATATGTATAAATAGGAACACACATGCTTGTGCATCTCTGTTACAGGGATGAACCCTCTGTTCCAGGTTTACAGGCATAAGCCTGTTCAAAAAAATTTGATTTCTTCTTCTTCGATCACTATTAAACTATAGGATCCAAACAAAAGTTGTTTGTTTAGACATGATTCAAGTTCTAAAAATAGATTTAGTTAAATCAAATCAAAGCATTTTTCGAAAAATTGAAATTACGGGAAAAATCTAAAACATGCTGGAAATTTAATTATCATTATCTTTGATTTCAGTTATGTCAATTGAAATGTTGGAGAAACAAATTTTTTTTGAAAGTAAAATCATAATTTTTAAATAAGTATTTACTGAGAAAGGCAAAAATGAAAGAATTTGGGGCTTTTGGCCATTGCCGACCGTCGATGCAATGGAAATGGTCGGGGTTTCTCTTGAAGGTAGAGGAAGACTCAGGGATCATCAGAAAAATACTCGAGGATTTTATAATTCATCGTGGAGGGCCGACGAGATTGATTTAGGGTTTAAACCCATATTTGCTCATGGTAGGAAATGGGTATTGTTGCGTCGTTTGTCGACCGGAGTCGATTGCACCAATGCAAATCGAAGCATCAGACATCGGTGAAGTTTCATATGCGATTGCTTAACCTCTGATGGCCAGAGCTGGAAGAACGAGGTGATTGATTATGTCTTGGTGTGTTCCAGTGTTGGGTTCAATAGAAAGAATTCGAATTCTTCGTTGACTTAGGGTTCAGGGTGGTTTGAAGGGTCGATGGGGTGATCGTCGACTGGACGGTGGTCGTAGCATCGACCAGAGGCGATCGAAACGATGTGCAACGTGCACGAGTTACTGATATGTATCAGCTATGTATGTTCTGAGAAGAAGGCAATGACTCGAAGCGATCTTCGAAAGGATCGTGTGATAGCTCGAAGTTGGGCTCGAGTGAATTTATTGATGCGCTGGGTAAACACTTAGAAAAAAATTCATGTTTGAAAAATTTAAAGCATACGAGTAGATTTTTGGTAAAACTCATAGCAAACAGGAAATGGACTCGGGTGAGACTCGAAGTGGCCTCGGGTCTATATGTAAAACAGTTTTTACTTAAAAAATAAAAATTCAAACTTTTAACATTTTTAAACCATGTTTTCGAGAGATGATTTTGATTAAAGTTTGAATTAATCAAGAATTTAAGTAAGAGGTTTAAAGACGTTAAATTAAATTTATTTAATTTTGATACATTATTTTATAAAGTTATTTATATTAAATAAATAATGTAATTACAAAGGTCAATTAAGATAAAATGTTATTTAAAGTAATCTTAACCTATTAAAGCAACTAATGTGATAAGGATGATTTATTAAACAAGGTTTAAGATAATCAAAGTAATTAATAAAGATAAAAAGAATTATCTTTTAATTTATTAAGTAATTAATGATTTGTTAATATAATTACTTCAAAAGTAATTACTTGATTAATTACTTAATATTAAAGGTTAATTAAATAAATAATTAAGGTTAATTAATTTGTAATTAATAATTAATTAATTAAGAAAAAATTAATTAATAAAAGTAATTAAGATTTTATCAATTAACAATTAAGTATTATTAAATTAAGATAATTAATTAAGGAATAATTAATTCATAAAAGTAATTAAGATTTAATTAATTAAAAATTAAGGATTAATTGATTAAGATAATTAATTAAGGAATAATTAATTAATAAAATTAGTTAAGATTTAATTAATTAACAATTAAGGATTAATTAATTAAGATAATTAATTAAGGAATAATTAATTAATAAAAGTAATCAAGATTTAATTAATTAAAAATTAAGGACTAATTAATTAAGATAATTAATAAAGGAATAATTAATTAATAAAAAAGATTTAATTAATTGACAATTAAGGAAATTAATTAAGGAATAATTAATTAATGAAGGTGATTAAGATTTAAGGATAATTAATTGTTGATTAAAGATAATTAATGAAAGTAATTATGTGGTTAATTAATTTAAACCACACGATTAATTCATCTTAATTGAAGATGATTGATTATTATTGAATGTTGTGTATTGGATTGATATCTTTGATATATGATTATAATGCTATGTGATATGAATTTCTTTGTGCTAAGCTGTGATATATATGGTGAAGATATTTCTGTGTGAATGTGAAAACCCATTGGCCCGTAAAACGGCATTTGAACTTCGATGCGACAAGGAGTCGGATTCCAGTTGGTTATCCGTAACCAACATCGAATCTTGATAGTGAATCTTTGTGAATGATGTGTTAACGTGTTTTAAATTGAGTGCTCACTATTTGGTTTAGCCGGGAGAGGACTTTGTGTCATATAACCCATTTCGAATATGTGATATGACGAAATGGATAGTATTTGAAGACGGTGGTAAAGACCGGGCGTCTTCGAGAATGATAGGATAACCTGTCGAATTACTCTGCACTGAGTTGCTCTGGTATAGAGATCTCCATATGTGATGGGGAGTCCGATCGGGATTGTAGATGCCCAGATTGCAAGGGCTTTTTTGGAAGTTCCTTCCATTTTGTTCGAACACGGAACAGACTTGTATGGTTGTATGTCTGACATTACACTTTGAGATATAAAGCTGATCTCTCAAATACATTTCTGTTGGTAGCGGAGAATTTATTCTCTTAGCTTAACACCCTTCTCTGAGACGTACGATCTCAGAGGTATGTAGTTGATAGTTATTAGTAATATACTCCCAATTTGGTAGTGTGGAATGCTGAGTGTTGTTGATCATTTGTTGATGAAG
This sequence comes from Allium cepa, assembly GCA_030765085.1. NCBI lineage: Eukaryota > Viridiplantae > Streptophyta > Magnoliopsida > Asparagales > Amaryllidaceae > Allium > Allium cepa. Next base: position 237,536,150 of record CM060931.1, read on the forward strand.
CATGGCTTTTGTGAAAAGTGTAGCTTTTTGGACGAGACGTCATCGAACCTCACAACCTGGTTATGGTCGAAACAGAAATCATTGCAGCAAGGTTATTTGGGGGTAGCACCCCCTGAGGGTATGTCCATTTTCCTCTGGATTATAAGTAGTATCATGGTATGGAGCCTAGATACTTAACTTTGTGGTTGCTACAAACTTATTGCTTTGTGTTTGTTGGTTGAGAGGCGCCTCGGATAAAGGTTGGTAACGACCGAGAGATGGCATACTCGTGTCAGTAGTAACTTAGTTACAGAGGTAACCCGGCCTTGTGTTGGTAGAGATCCGGCTAGGTTCTCAGGGACGTCCCTCCAAAGGCGTTCCATTCAGTGTAGGAAGTTCCTTTGTCTGACCATTGTTGGAAATCCAATCATCCAACATGAGCCCTTTACGGTTTTAGTTGCATAACCTGCCATGGTCACCATTATATGATGGTAGCTATAGTAGGCATACAATAATGGTTGTATGTTGTCTAAGATTAATATTATACTTTCGAAAATGTTTTCTGCACTATGCACTAATAATAATATTAAAAGAGTTTTCTCGTATCAAGCAAGTTTGACTATCATAAGAAGAAATCTCCTCCAATTGTGCGATTGCACTGTGTGTGGCGGGAGGTCTTAAGTAGTTTCATTTTCCAAAAAGCATGTCGGGTTTCTTTTATAAACTGTTTTTGTTTCAAACAACTGTTTTGTTTACTCATACCAGTCCCATGACTGACCCAGAGTTTATTGTTCCCTTCCTAAACTCTAGGTGCCTATAATTTTCACACGAGCGGCCTAGAAGCAGGTTATCCATTTTTTGGAGCTAGCTTGGATAATTGAAGTCTTTTGGAAGCTGTCAGATTCAAGAAAGCTTTTGGCCTTGGAAATCTTTCGAAGTGTTGGAGTTTTTGAAGACCTTATCGAAGTTGAAGTATGTTGGAACTATATGAACTCTACTGTTCCACCGTGGAGTTGTCGTTTTATTATAGCATCATATATGTAGCACCCTGATATTGGTGATCGATGTTGTAATGGATATTATATCAAAGTTGTATCTATGTAATGATCAATGATATTCATTTTGTTTCCGCTGTTTATCTTCATCTAATGTTGTTATAAGCTCCATCCGAATTGGAGTTCAACATTTGAATCTTCGACAGTCGAATACAAGTGAGGTATTTGATGTCGATTTTCGAACGTTGGATTCGGGTCGTGACAATTAGTATTAGAGCTAAAGGTTGAGTAAGAACTTTAGCTATGGAGTATAACTTATTAGGTGGTTCATTAGAGATAGGGTGAAGTAGGCGCTAGAATGAGTATAACCTGAAAGACTGAAACCCTAAATTTCTTGGTCTATTCCTTTTAACTGTTGATATTCCCTAAGATATCTTGTCTGCATGCCTAAATCAAGTTTTCTTACTATTTGCAGATAGTGAGAATGCGCGAAAGAAGAGGACAAGGTAGGGGATAGGGAAATACCACTACAACTAGTTAAGTCCCTGCAACAGCAGCTGTACCTACTCAACCTCAGCCGAATCTGGTTGATCTATATAAAAGCTTCTTGAGACTTGGTGGAAAGCCGTTCACTGGCAAGGAATCTATTGTCGAAGCCCAAGCCTGGATTAGATCGTGTGAAAGAAATTCTAGGGGATTGAAATTGGAAGATGATCAAATGCGACTAATAGCTTCTTGGCAACTCCAAGAGGAAGCTCTAGCTTGGTGGGAGACAGTTACTGTAGATGAGCCGGAAGATGAGTTTACTTGGACACGATTTAAGGAAGTATTTGAGCAGCGATAAATGCCATCTGCTGGTATCTCCCAAATGTACAAGGAGTACATGGATTTGAAGCAGGGAAGTTTATCATTTGAGGAGTATTTGAATAAATTTAATGAATTATCTCATTTTGGTCCAGGGCTGGTGAATACACCTTTGAAGAAGAATGAAAGATTCATTTAGGGAATGAATAAGAAGTACCATGAAAGGATGACTGCCCACGTAAAAGAGTCCTTTTCAGACTTGATCGATATGGCTTATCGATATGCTACCCTGGATATGCAGAAAGTTCCGGAAGAGAAGGGGAGTTCAAGCAATCCAAATTCGAAAAAAAGAAAATTCAAAGGAAGAAGCCGGATCAAGGTAAGGAGAAGAGGAGTAATCAAGAGAACTCGGCTAGAGATATTACTTGTTACAACTGTCAGGAGAAAGGCCATTATGAAAATGATTGCAAGGAGCCAAAGAAAAAAAATAAAGAAAGATCAACCCATGAAGACAAGTCAAAGAACTAAGAATGCTATTGCTATCACCAACCAGGTCACGGAGTAAAAAATTGCCCGAAAAAGAAACAAGCACAAATAGAGAAAATGTACGCGATAAAAGATGATCCGTCAACTTCATAGGCGGATAAAGGAAAAGGAGTTTTAGAGGATAACCTTATCATTTATGATAGAGTTGTTAGAGTTTTGTTTGACACAGGAGCTTCGCATAGCTTTATCTCCCAACAAATCGTGAATGAATTAAAACTTGAACCTAAATTTGTCAATGACCCCATTTGTGTGAAGAATCTGGTTGGTGGTCCCGCAAATCTTTGTCTATACTATAGGAAAGTGCCTATCTCGTATTCTTGCCATCAATTTCCTATCAACCTTTATGTTCTCGACTTTAACGAATTTGAAATATTACTCGTAATGAATTGGTTAACGAGATACGAAGCCAAATTAGATTGTAACAATCGAACAATTCTGGTCAAAACAAAACTTGGAGATTTCATTGAAATTTCTTGTAAAAACCCTTGTCCTAAAAGGGATAAATTGATGTATACGTTGGGATATCCTGAACCTAGTCTAGAGTTCATACCTATAGTCCAGAAATTTCCAGACGTGTTCAAAGAAGTAAAATCTTTACCCTCACACAGAGAAATTGAATTCAGAATTGACTTTTTTCTAAATGCTCGTCCTATCGTCCATGCAAGTCGCAGGATGGCACCCAAGGAAAGGGTAGAACTAGTCAAGCAAACCGGTGATTTGCTAGAAAAAGGATTAATACGTCCTAGTGTTTCCGAATGGGGTTCAGCCGTGGAGTTCATAGCTAAATCTGATAGATCCTTGAGATTGTGTGTGGACTACCGCGATCTTAATAAACAAACTCTCAAAAACAAGTTTCCATTACCTAGAATTGACGATCTGTTTGATCAACTTCATGACGCACGATTCTTTTCTAAGATGGATCTAGCCCAGGTATTCCATCAGTTATGAATTACCGAAGATTGTGTTCATTTGATTGCTTTCAGGGGTACAGACATTTTCTACGAATGGTTAGTCATGCCTTTCGGACTAACCAACGCACCTGCATACTTCGTAGATTTAATGACCTGTGTGTTTAGAGAGGTATTGAATAAATTTGTTTTGGTGTTCTGATGATATTCTAATCTATTCCAAGACCGAGGAGGAGCATGCTGAGCATTTGAGGATTGTTTTAGAGATATTGAGAAGAAATATTCTATTTGCCAAATTTTCTAAATGCCACTTTTGGGTCAAGGAAGTCAGATTTCTTGGGCACACTGTTAATGAAGAAGGGATTTCTATTGATCCTAGCAAAGTTTCCGCTATTCTTGACTGGAAGCGACCCACAACTCCGAAAGAAGTTTGAAGTTTTCTGGGTTTAGCGGGATATTACTGGAAGTTTGTTTAGGATTTTTCTAAGATAGCTAGTCCGTTGACTAAGCTAATAATGAAAAATGCAAAGTTAGATTGGACTCCAAAATGTGATGAAGCTTTTCAGGAGTTGAAGAAGAGATTGACTACTGCTCCAGTTCTCACTATTATTAATAGGATCTAAGGCTTATCTGTCTATAATGACGCTTGTGGTGATGGTGTGGGTGCAGTGTTAATGCAGAATGGGAAGGTAATTGCCTACGCGAGTAGACAATTACGTCCACATGAGGGAAATTGCCCAACTCACGATCTCGAGCTTCTAGCTGTTATTTTCGCCTTAAAAATTTGGCGATATTATCTTCTAGGTAAAAATCTTCTTCAGCTCTTCTAAAGGAAAATTTTAAAATTCAACTTAACTTAATATATACTAAATAAATCCTTCTTGTTTTAGGTAAAAAATTTGAATTATTCACCGACCACAAATCTCTGAAATATCTCTTCATCCAGAAAGATCTAAATCTGAGGCAACAACGCTGGTTGGAATTTCTAACATCTTATGACCTACATATTCTGTATACGACTGGGAAGGCCAATGCAGTTGCCAATGCCTCGAGTAGAAAACATGCTATTCTCGCTCATCTTATTGTTGCTCCTACTCTTCTTAAGAAGATTGCAAGACAACAGACAGAAGACAAGTTTCTTTGAGAAATGTATAGGAGAATTTGTCGTGGTGAAAATACTAGTTTTGAAGTTGATAATAGAGGAGTTATAAGATTGAAAGGCAGGTTATGTGTTCCAGATATTCCGGATCTAAAACGTGAAGTTTTGGATGAGTGCCACAAGTCCAAACTCATTATCCATCCAGGAGTTAATAAGATGTATAGAGATATCAAAAGAACTTTCTGGTGGAAGACAATGAAAAGAGACATATCTATATATGTGACTCGTTGTGCTACCTGCAACAAATTAAAAGTGATCAGAAGAAAATGGCGGGTTTACTTCAGCCTTTGGAAGTACCTAAGTGAAAATAGGATCAAGTATCGATGGATTTCATCGACGGTTTGCCACGAACTAAGAAAGGAAATGAAGCAATTTGGGTTATAGTGGATCGTTTGACTAAAACCGCTCACTTCATCCCAGTGAAATCCACCTGGACAGCAGCAATCTTAGCAGAGATGTATATAAAAGAGATTGTTCATCTCCACGGTATACCCAGCAGTATAGTGAGTGATCGTGATCCGATCTTCACTAGTAGTTTATGGGAGGCATTTCAAGCAGCATTGGGAACCAAATTAAACTTCAGTACTGCATACCATCCGCAGTCTGATGGGCAAACAGAAAGGATTAATTGAATTTTAGAAGACCTTTTGCGAGCTTGTATTCCCGACTTTTGCGGTTCGTGGGAGGACTATTTACATCTGGTTGAATTCTCATATAACAATAGCTATCAGGCCAGCATCGAAATGACTCCTTTCGAAGCTTTATACGGTTTTCCATGTCGATCACCTGCATGTTGGATCGAGTTAGGTGATAGACTCATCCTTGGACTAGATATGATTAAGGAAGCCACTGAAAAAGCAGATTATATTCGAAAGAAGTTGATAACTGCTCAAAGTTATCGGAAGAGTTATTAGGACCGTAGAAGAAGAGATTTGGAATTCCAAGTTGGAGATTCTGTATTCCTAAAAGTGTCTCCAATGCGTGGAGTACTGTGGTTTAGGAAGACTGGTAAGCTGGCACCATGGTATATTGGTCATTTTCCTATTCTGCAAAGTATCGGTCCTTTAGCATATCGAGTGTAGCTACCCAGCTGGTTATCTGGTGTGCATCATGTATTTCACATTTCTAACCTTTGGAAATATGTGCACGATCCAGACTGTATTATTGAAGAAACTGCTCAGCAGGATTTGGAGATCACACCAAATCTGGCAATAAAGACAGAACCGATAAAGATCATTGATCGTGATGTAAAGTAGCTGAGGAATAAAGTTGTGAAACTAGATAAAGTGCAATGGAGTGACGTTCCAAAGGACTGTACTTGGGAAACAGAGGATAGCATGCAGAAGTCCTATCCCAATTGCACAGTGGATATTCCGGCTTGATTGGTAAGCCATTTCTCTATCTATCATATGTATTCATATAATTCCTTGTTTGTCTTTCTCTCTCTTTCAAATTTTGGAGACGAAATTTCTTAAGGGGGAAATCTATAATATCCTGAAAATTTTATTAATTTAAAACTAGTAATTTATTTGAATTTCTAGAATTTAATTTGGAGTTAATTTGAATTAATTTTAAAATTTCAAAACATATGAATATTTTGTTTGTTAAATTATATATATATATATATAATGGATTGAAATTGAAATTTAAATTTAAATTTAAATTTGAACTTGTATTTGAATTTAAATTTAAAAATAAAATATCTTAAAAAATTTGGATTCAAAATATTAACATATGTGTATGATTTTTATTAATGTGTAAATTAGTATTAAAAACATCCTCTTTTACACAAAAAGTTGTATAAATTTAACAAAGGAATGTCATTATATAAATAAGAGAAAAATAATATAAAAATTTATTTAAAACTTTATGCATGCATAACAAGTGTTAGAGTCATAAGTAAGTAAATTTACAAGTGTTAATGAATCAAAACAAGTGTCATCTTTCTTTGTTTACATTTTTGAAAATTTAATTAAAGTAAGAAAACAAGATTATAATAACACTTCATCTCCTCCTTTCCAATTTCTTTCACCCTCATTTTCAAAGACAAAGCCCTGTGTAAATTCTCAAACCAGAATCTGAAAAAAAAGGAGAAATAAATTAACAAGCAATTCTAAAAAAACAAATTCAAACCAGAAGCAAAGATAACAAGAACAAATTCTATAAAATAAAAGATCACAAGCAATCAACCAAGTCTGGAAATAAACAGCCTAGCAATGTCATCAGGTGATTAAACAAAATTCAAAAACTAGAAATCATCTCAAGCTGTAAGACAAAGTTAACTCAGCAAAGCTTTTACTAAAAAAATCGAAGTTTCATCATCTAAACAACAGGGATCAGAGCATTATAATCAAATCCAGACACAAAAAGCAATTCCAGTTTCAAATAATTAACTTCCAGATTCCTCTCTGCTTTCTTCTTCATAGGCGAGTAAACCTCTTAATCTGATTTTTAAACTTCATGAAATGTTAAATACATTTAGTTAAGCTGTGATGAGATATGACTGGAGAAAAATTATGTTTCATATATGTATAAATAGGAACATGCATGCTTGTGCATCTCTGTTACAGGGATGAACCCTCTGTTCCAGGTTTACAAGCATAAGCTTGTACAAAAAAAATTTGGTTTCTTCTTCTTCGATCACTATTAAACTATAGGATCCAAACAAAGTTGTTTGTTTAGACATGATTCAAGTTTTAAAAATAGATTTAGGTAAATCAAACCAAAGCATTTTCTGAAAAATTGAAATTACAGGAGAAATCTAAAACATGCTGGAAAATTAATTATCATTATCTTTGATTTGAATTATGTCAATTGAAATGTTTTAGAAAATAATGATTTTTAAAAGTAAAATCATAATTTTTAAATAAGTATTTACTGAGAAAGGCAAAAATGAATGAATTTGGAGTTTTTGGCCATTGCCGACCATCGGTGCAATGGAAATTGTCGGGGTTTCTCTTGAAGGTGGAGGAAGACTCAGGGATCATTAGACAAATACTCGAGGATTTTATAATTCATCGTGGAGGGCTGACAAGATTGATTTAGGGTTTAAGCCCATGTTTGCTCATGATTGAAAATGGGTATTGCTGCGTCGTCGTTTTTCGACCGGAGTTGATCGCACCAATGCAAATCGAAGCACCAGACATCGGTGAAGTTTCAGATGAGATCGCTTGACCTCTGATGGCCAGAGGTGGAAGAATGAGGTGATTGATCGCGGCTCGGTGTGTTCCAGTGTTGGGTTCGATAGCAAGAATTCGAATTCGTCGTTGATTTAGGGTTCTATGTGGTTTAAAGGGTCGATGGGGTGATCGTCGACTGGATGGTGGTCGTAGCATCGACCAGAGGCGATCGGAACGATGTGCCACGTGCACGAGTTACTGATATGTATCAATTGTGTATGTTTGGAGAAGAAGGAAATGACTCAAAGCGATCTTTGGGAGGATCGTGTGTTAGCTCGAAGTTAGGCTCGAGTGAATTTACAGATGCGCTGGGCAAACACTTAGAAAAAATTCAAGTTTGAAAAGTTAAAAGCATACGAGTAGATTTTTGGTAAAACTCGAAGCAAATAGGAAATGGACTCGGGTGAGACTCGAAGTGGCCTCGGGTCTATATATAAAATAGTTTTTACTTAAAAATAAAAATTCAAACTTTTAACATTTTTAAACCATGTTTTCAAGAGATGATTTTGATTAAAGTTTGAATTAATTAAGAATTTAAGTAAGATGATTTTAAAGGAATTAAATTTAATTTATTTAATTTTGATACATTATTTTATAAAGTTATTTATATTAAATAAATAATGTAATTAAAAAGGTCAATTAAGATAAAATGTTATTTAAACTAATATTAACCTCTTGAAGCAACTAATGTGATAAGGATGATTTATTAAACAAGGTTTAGACATGATTCAAGTTCTAAAAATAGATTTAGGTAAATCAAATCAAAGCATTTTCAGCAAAATTGAAATTACAGGCAAAATCTAAAACATGCTAGAAATTTAATTACCATTATCTCTGATTTCAATTATGTCTATTAAAATGTTTTAGAAAACAATGATTTTTGAACGTAAAATCATAATTTTTAAATAAGTATTTACTGAGAAAGGCAGAAACGAAAGAATTTAGGGTTTTTGGCCATTACCAATCGTCGATGCAATGGAAATAGTCGGGGTTTCACTTGAAGGTGGAGGAAGACTCAACGATCATCAGAAAAATACTCGAGGATTTTATAATTTGTCGTGGAGGGATGAAGAGATTGATTTAGGGTTTAAACCCATATTTGCTCATGGTCGGAAATGGATATAGATGCGTCGTCGTTTGTCGACCGGAGTCGATTGCACCAATGCAAATCGAAGCACCAGACAACGGTGAAGTTTCAGATGCAATCGCTTGACCTCTAATGGCCAGAGGGGGAAGAACAAGGTGATTGATTACGGCTCGGTGTGCTCCAGTGTTGGGTTCGATAGTAAGAATTCGAATTCGTCGTTGATTTGGGTTCTGGGTGGTTTGAAGGGTCGAGGGGGTGATCGTCGACTAGATGGTGGCCGTGGCATCGACCAGAGGCGATCAGAACGATGTGCAACGTGCACGAGTTATTGATGTGTATCAGTAGCATATGTTCGGAAAAGAAGGCAATGACTCGAAGCGATCTTTAGGAGGATCGTGTGATAGCTCGAAGTTGGGCTCGAGTGAATTTATAGATGCGCCGGGTAAACACTTAGAAAAAATTCAAGTTTGAAAAATTTAAAGCATACGAGTAGATTTTTGGTAAAACTCGAAGCAAATAGAAAAATGGACTCGGGTGAGACTCGAAGTGGCCTCGGGTCTATATGTAAAATAGTTTTTACTTAAAAATAAAATTCAAACTTTTAACATTTTTAAACCATATTTTCAAAAGATGATTTTGATTAAAGTTTGAATTAAATAAGAATTTAAGTAAGATGCTTTTAAAGGAATTAAATTTAATTTATTTAATTTTGATACATTATTTTATAAAGTTATTTATATTAAATAAATAATGTAATTAAAAAGGTCAATTAAGATAAAATGTTATTTAAACTAATCTTAGCCTTTTAAAGCAACTAATGTAATAAGGATGATTAATTAAACAAGGTTTCAAAGATAATCAAAGTAATTAATAAAGCTAAAAAGATTTATCTTTTAATTTATTAAGTAATTAATGATTTGTTAATATAATTACCTTAAAAGCTAATTACTTAATTAATTACTTAAAATTAAAGATTAAATAAATAAATAATTAAGGTTAATTAATTTGTAATTAATAATTAATTAATGAATAATTAATTAATAAAAGTAATTAAGATTTAATTAATTAACAATTAAGGACTAATTAATTAAGATAATTAATTAAGGAATAATTAATTAATAAAAGTAATTAAGATTTAAATAATTAACAATTAAGGATTAATTAATTATGATAATTAATTAAGGAATGATTATTTGATAAAAGTAATTAAGATTTAATTAATTAACAATTAAGGATCAATTAATTTAGATAATTAATTAAGGAATTATTAATTAATAAAGTAATTAAGACTTAATTAATTGACAATTAAGGATTAATTAATTAAGATACTTAATTAAGGAATAATTAATTAATGAAGGTGATTAAGATTTAATTAATTTATAATTAAGGATAATTAATCATTGATCAAAGGTAATTAATGAAAGTAATTATGTGGTTAATTAATTTATGCCACGCGATTAATTCATCTTAATTGAAGATGATTGATTATTATTGAATGTTGTGTATTGGATTGATATCTTTGATATATGATTATGATGCTATGTGATATGAATTGCTTTGTGCTGAGCTGTGATATCTGTGATGAATATATTTCTGTGTGAATGTGAAAACCCATTGGCCCGTAAAACGACATTTGAACTTCGATGCGACAGTGAGTCGGATTCCAGTTGGTTATCCAAAACCCACATCGAATCTTGATAGTGAATCTTTGTGAATGATATATCCACGTGTTTTAAATTGAGCGCACGCTATTCGGTTTAGCCAGGAGAGGACTTTGTGTCATATAACCCATTTTGAATATGTGATACGACGAAATGGATAGCATTTGAAGACAGTGGTGAAGACCGGGCGTCTTCGAGAACGATAGGATAACCTATCGAATGACTCCGCACTGAGTTGCTCTGGTATATAGATCTTCATATGTGATGGGGAGTCCGATCGGTATTGTGGATGCCCAGATTGCAAGGGCTCCTTTGGAAGCGCATTCGGTTCTATTCGAACCCGGAACAGACTTGTATGGTTGTATGCCTGACATTGAACTTTGAGATATAAAGCTGATCTCTTTCAAATACATTTCTATTGGTGGCGGAGAATTTATTCTCTTAGCTTAACACCCTTCTCTGAGACGTACGAGCTCAGAGTTTTGTAGTTGATGGTTATTAGTAACATACTCCCAATTTGGTAGTGTGGCATGCTGAGTGCTGCAGATCATTTGTTGATCGAAGCATGGCTTTTGTTAAATGACAAACTATCATTTGTGGAAATGAGAGTTTTGTCGTATCAAGCATGTTTGACTATCATAAGAAGAAATCTCCTCTAATTGTGAGATTGCATTGTGTGTATGGCGGGAGGTCTTATGGTAGTTTCATTTCCAAAAAGCATGTCGGATTTCTTTTACAAACTGTTTTTGTTTCAAACAACTATTTTGTTTAATCATACCAGTCGCATGACTGACCCGGAGTTTATTGTTCCCTTCCTAAACTTTGGGTTCCCATAATTTCCATACGGCAGCCTAGAAGCAGGTTATCCGTGTTATGGAGCTAGCTTGGACAGTAGAAGTCTTTTGGAAGCTGTCAGATTCTGGAAAGCTTTTGGCCTTGGAAATCTTTTGAAGTGTTGAAGTTTTTGAAGACCTTATCGAAGTTGAAGTATGTTGGAACTATATGAACTTTACTGTTCCGCTGTGGAGTTGTCGTTTTATTATAGTATCATATATGTAGCACTCGGATATTGGTGATCGATGTTGTAATGGATATTATATCAAAGTTGAATCTGTGTTGTGATCAATGATATTCATTTTGTTTCTGCTGTTTATTTTCATCTAATGTTGTTATAAGCTCCATCTGAACTGAAGTTCAACGTTTGAATCTTCGGTAGTTGATTACAAGTGAGCTATTTGATGTCGATTTCCGAACGTTGGATTTCGGGTCGTGACAATGGAAATACTTGACTTCTTATTTCCAAAGGCTTCTTCCTGAAAGGTGCATTTCTAATATGCAGGTTGACTTTCATAGGTCAAGGCTTCCACTAATTTTTTTAGAAATTTCATGCACTATAGTGGAAATCTATTGCTCATAAGGCCCTTGGAGAAGAGCTATTTGAACTTGCTTGAGCTTCTCTCTTACTCCCTGAGATCTGAGATTGCCTTTCCTAGACTTTTGTTTGCTCCAACTCTTTAGCTTATTCTTCAAACCTTTAAGTTTTGGTTGTACAATGAACAAGGAGTTGCTATAAACTGCCTTGGACCACTCCTCTTGCAAAACACACTGAAATTTAGCATGATTAAGCCCAAAGTAAAAAAAAATTGAAATAAATGTGTACATTAATGGAAATTAAATTGTTTAGCTAGCATCAAAGAATATTAATTCTAGATTTAATATATAGCTTGTCATTTAATTCATATTGGAATCAAGCTAGAAGATGTAAATACTCCATTTAGTTTCAACTCAAATTCAAATGACAAATCTATCATAATTTACTCATGTTGCATATAACAGTAACATATATTCATTTTCACATCGTACCATATTATACGTTGATTAGTGTACCATATCATACGTTGATTAGTATTGAAGCGTATCAATAATTATCTATATATTGAAGTGAATTTGATGTCCCCTATTTCACATTTTTAGTTATGGTAAACACATGCACCATATTTTATGAACATGGTTCATTAATGTCAACAAGTGTCGACTGTATGGATCGAACTTGTAACCTTTATCCTTACAGTCTAAACTATCAACCAACTAAGCCAACGATGATGGCCACCATTTTAAATTTTAATTATAATAAATAAAATTAGTTCTAGTTAATTTTCATTTTTAAATTTTAATTCATTTCAAATTTAGATTAAAGTCGAATCAAATAATATTAGCATGATAAAAGATATTAACTGCTTATAATTCAATTTAGAAAATTGGCATTATTAGTAATGTAATGCTTCCAAGTTAAGAATGATTTATATTTGATGTTTGAGCATTGTATAACACTATTGTATTAAGTAATATTAGTTATACTTTTTGCCATTTGAAATCATTCAAGTACATTTATCATTTAAGTTTTGTTAGTAGTTTTCGAGAGAAAAAACAATCCGAAAAAATAACAATTCGAATGTGTATGTTTCACATTCATTTGACTAAAAAAAATTGAAAAATTCTCGGTTAAATAAAAATTATGTGAACTCGTGTGCGTAGCATGTTAGCACTAGTATAAATGAATAACACAGATAATGCTAATTTATTATAGTATTTTGTTTTTTTCTAATGTGTAAATGCTATTTGTGATTATCATTTTTTTAACTGAAATGTGTGATCCTCTAAAGTAAAGAAGAGCACACATGTACATATATATATATATATGTCACTGTTAAAAAAGGAGCTACCAACATGCCTGGCAGGTGACAAATGAAAATACATAAAAATGTAAGAAAAAAAACTCATGTAACTTCTTGAATGAGCTCCGGCAAGGCCACTGCCTATTACACATCAATATTGAACTCTAGCAAGGCCACCATCCGATAATAAAGTGTAAGAAGTATCCAAAAAATTCCATGGTGCAGTCAAGTGTACAAATGAGATCAACAAGCAGTTTCACCACTGTAAATGCAGATGATCCAGAATGAACGCCAATCTGCAAACGTGGATGATCCATATCTACACAGTGAAATATCTCCAAACAATGATCCTACGACCAGCAAACCGGCAATCCAGGCAATAGCAACCCCAAAACCTTGCAAGTAGCATTCTAGCACTATTTTAGTATAACCTACATATGCAAGTGGAACTATACAAAAATATAAGAATGATACATATATGTATATAAATAAAATTATATACATATATGTATCAATCAAAAAGTAATAAAACAAAAGTTAAAACCATAAGACATCAAAGAAACTATAATAAGAAATAGAATAATAAAAAGATCAAAACTCCAACAACTTAACTTACTCTAGTGTTATGAAATAGTGATCACAAAATCAAAAAGGCATAAAAATTAACAAAATATGTAGTTGAAAACTTATAGAATTTAAAAATCTAAAAATTATTAACATTATGCTCCTTCGATCAAAAGAACATTATGATAATCGGTAAAATCATCATTCGAATTCGAATAAATGTTAATGCTGTAATTATTAATATTAAAAAATGTTGTTTTTATGTTCAAATAACTCAATGTTTTTTCTGACCTTATTTAGATATTCTTTAAAATGATTAATTTTAGCCAATTTTGGATTTGAGATCCAACTGAAACAAAGTGATGCTATGGTAAATATCAATCTATTTATATAATAATTATTGTTATTAAATAGTCTCTGATTTCTCTCAAACAAAATATACCAACAAATTATAATGAATAAAGTATCTAGAGAAAAAAATCTATTTTTCCTTTTAAAACATAAATCTTAATTTATTACAGTAAAAATCACAATTAGTAATATTAGGTTTAAGAATAAAGATAAAATTTTAAAAGTATTATTAAGAATGTAGCAAGTATTTATACAATCATAATATATGTAATTATTACCTTCAAAATATAATTTACAAAAGGTACACTTATAATAAATATGCAAATTCATTCCTTTAAAAGTTCAATAGTATTTAGCTTCCCATGTATGATTAACCACATATGAATCTTAGCTTTAGGTAGTGAATTTGCTTTCCAAATAAGATTAAAAGCATTATTAGTAACGCTTGAGAAATTAAGAAATTTATACAAAGAACTTGAAGTGAATTTCTTACTTTTATCTCATTCCCGATTAGTAATATCATTATCAATATCAATATTATATAAATTCAATCTTGCACATAATAAATAAAATTATCTAAGAGTTGTACCTTCTAAAATTCAGTTGAAACTAAAGTTCCAAGGGGGAACATAATCCAAAGAAAAAACATGTTTAATTAAATCATTTTTAAAGTTACAAATTTCAAAAAGTTCTTTAAGTTTGAGTGTATTATATATAAAAGCGTGTATTTTTTTGTGCTACAAAAATGATTTTTATTATGTTAATTTATCGGTTAGGTAGTTTATGAATTTTGGTCAATACAGAAGGTACACTGTATCGATAGACATTTCTAAACTCTCGAAGAAGGCAAACCAACATAGTATCGTTTTGGAAATTGGGTAAATGAAATAATTTTACCTAGTATATATAAAAGAATAATTTTCAAAAAGGTATAGATATTTTCGGGTAGTTATTAATTAGGAAATAGTGGTGTTTATTTATCATCAATTAGCTCATTGTTTATTTATGCATAGCTAGATTATGGGCATTTTCTATTTAATTGGATTAAAATACAAACATCTGGTGAATTCAGTTTCATTATTTGAATATAAGGCGTTCGTTAATAGAGTAGGCTTAACTAGGTTTTTTGGTTAAAGGGATGTTTCTAATTAAAAGAGTTATTATATAAGGATGGTTTTATTAATTTCATTTATAGGGAATGATTTATAAAAATAAAGGGAAATCTATGAGAATTTAATATTCAGTTGGTTTTGAAAAAGTTTTTCAGTAAGTTTTGAAAAAAAAGTAATAATAAGTATTACTTGAGGAAATCATTAAGAAAATATTTCAAAGTAAACTTTTTTTGAACATCAATATTTCTGGAAATCGTCTCGATTTGTTTTGTGGTAATCCGAATAATCTTTTAAGTGACAATCATATGTTTACTTAGGCAAAGTTTTCAATGCACTTAGTAAAATTTTCTCTTCATTATTGTACGATCGAAATGAGTTCAAAGCCAAATGAACCTAGAGCAAGTTGGTAATACGTATTTTTTTTCAAAACTATTTGTTTGGAATATGTAAAATATTGTTTCAAAAGGGAAATTTTTAAATGGAAGAATTATTTTTATGATAACTTTTTCGAGTGACTCAAAAATAACTAAAAATGGAAAAAAGATATGTTCGGATGGTAAATACTTCTCTTAAATTACTCTTCTTGGTAAGGGAACGTATGAAACTATTTGGTAGTACCCAGTTCCTTGGTATCATTTAGGGTTACTAGAGCTATGTGTGTGTCTAGATATTTTCGGTGATTAAAATATATAGTATCATTTCAAAAAGGATTTGAAACAAGAACTCTTTATTTAATTCTAAAGTTAAATTCTAAATAAAAATATTAAATTAGGCAGCGTTATTTTTATGAAATGTTTTCAAAAATAATCTTAATGGAAGAAGAAACTGGCATTAGCGAGAACCATAAAATAAGTACTAGGTGGAATGTAGATCATTTCTCTCTTTCACATAGCTTTTGATCCAAGATTCAAGTACGTGAATTTGAGATGTTTCACACCATTTCAAAAAAGGATCTATCACTTGATTCTTGAGGTGAACACTTGGTGAGGGTTCTTGATATGAAAAAGTTTTCTATCATTGTATATGGCTATGTAAGGAAAATGAAGGTTTCTAATCAAGAGACCTGATCGGAATCCACATTAGGAAATCGGGTGAGTGATACTAGTTCGAAAGGGAAGTTATGTATACTAGTAGAGATCGAATCTGATTTTTCATATGAATGGTCTATGAACATTATGCGGACTTATGGATAATATTGGGTATTCCTGGATATCTGTTTGAACCTATGCTGATAGGGTATGGTGTTAGACTTCTTTTATTCGAATTTTCTTCGTACTTAGCAAATAGGTAGCGAGGGTTAAAAATTCTATTTTGCCTTGTTTTTTATGAGCTTGGGTTGTGGTAAAATTTCAGGATCGAAATTGTTTTAAGGGGGAAGAATGTAATGACGTAGAACTTTGTCGGTTTCTTTTATGAATATTTAATTTATTTTAAATATTGAATCAATGGCTTTATTAAGTAAATAACTCTCTTTTAAATTTATAAATAATAATTGATAATTCATTTTTAAATTTGGTTTACATAAAAAATAGTTCGATGGAAAATTGAAAATGTGACCAAAACTCATTTTTTGGATTTTCAGCTTTCCATCGAATGAAAAATTGTAGAAAGTCGTAAATATCCTTCTGTATGTTTCCGATTAAAAAATAATATTTATTTGTAGATGGGAAACATTTAAATTTTGAAATATAAAAGGATATGTAAGTAAAATCGTAAAAAGAATATATATTTGAATTTTGAATAAGAAAAGACATTTAGATTCCTTTGGAGATTGTTATGAGGGAGGCCAAGAGTGAAGAATAATTCCAGTACAGATTCAGCAACTAGTCCGAAGAAGATCCTCTTTATGTCGTAGGTAGCATGGTAATTATAGAGGTTGGAGAGCTTCGGGGCCAGACATGTTATCATCAGTTATCAGGTTGGTTACAGGGGAACTAGAGGGACTTGGGCTCGCAAAACGAGCCAACACCATGGGTTGCTGGAGACCCATGGCATATGGGTCGCTGGCAACCCGTAGACTTGGCTTGTTTTGTGGACGAAGTTTTTCCTCTTTTAAACAGTGTTACATATCTAGTTCATTTGATGGTTTGAGCAGAGGCATGGGCAACTGGCGAGTAAGCCCTTAGGATTTTCTGGAATCTGGACTTGGAGAGTCCTCATAGACATTTATCATTGCTCTTACATTTTGACGGCAGGTCACTAGTTGTTTACACTTGGCTGATGATTGGACAAAAGGGATGCTAATCTCTCAGCTTGATTGATCCCATTTGTTTCCTTAGTCATATAGCTTGGCCTTTGTTGATACCTTATCTCAGTTTTTCTAGTTGAGTCCTAAACCATCCTGTCTACACAAGTTTGCTCTGTTTTCTGGTAGTTCCAGCTGGGTTAAAAACCTGGATAACATTTGCCCT
The DNA here is from genome assembly GCA_030765085.1 of Allium cepa. NCBI lineage: Eukaryota > Viridiplantae > Streptophyta > Magnoliopsida > Asparagales > Amaryllidaceae > Allium > Allium cepa. The sequence continues at coordinate 237,553,581 of CM060931.1, forward strand.
CCAGAGTACGTCTTCGTTGTAAACAAGGTGTGCTCTAGAAGTTATGGCCTTCCATATTCTTTTTTTGTTTTTCAAGTGATTTCATTAGAGTTCTATGAATATGTTAGCCCAACGTCATTGGCCGTCTTTCTTTTTTTTGACAATCATGACTTGCCACAATCTAACATGTTTCCACTTGTAGCTTTCTAGATGCCTTCGGAATGATGAATGGTTGTAGTCAATCGAGTTTTAGATGAATAGGTGTCTCCCTTTCTTCCTTTATACATATTTTTATATATATTTATTTAATGGGTCGCTGGTGACCTATGTGGGGACGAGTCGCTGTCGACCTAACTTCATACGGGATTTTTTCCATAAGGTTATGTTGGGTCGCTAGCGATCCCCAATGGGTCTGGTCGCTAGTGACTGTTACTTAGCAAAATTTTCGAGCATCGGCCTGCTTATTATATTCAAACCGACACATCTTCCTCATTTTGATTCGAGCCGACTCTGCACCACTGCACCTTTACACGATCTAGCTTCCAGCGATCCAATTCTTGAGTGATTCTCCTCTGAGCAATCCAATTTTGAGTGTTTCAACCATCTTCCAACGCCTTGATTCATCACTCTAATTGATACCATCCATCGTGATTTTAGTTCTAGATTCCAAGCCTTAACTCGATATTCAGATCACAATCCCTGGCTTGCCTTAGAATTGTAGCCAACCCTATCTTATTACTAACCCAAAGTTGGCTCGCCACCAATCCATTCCATTGCTTTGTTGAGTTTGATTCGCATTTCCTCTTGTGCCTTTAAATCAATTTGTGGTGGGTTCGTTGAATTAGTTTACTAATCATTGCATTATTGTGATGACTTATCGCCTAGTATCCATTCGCAATGTTGATCTTGATTTCTTTCTAGGACTCAAATTTGTCTTGCTTTCTTGTTGCTTATTCAGCATTCCTACGAGAAGAAGAATTTTCAATGTCGCTCTAGACAATGGATCCATTATTGATCGTTGATCGATAACGGGTAAGTGCACCAAAAATAGATAAAATGAAAAAAAACAAACCGACATGGGATGTTCTTTTCTTCTCTCACTACGAACGAACTATCTACACAGAATGGAGTGTTTGCAGTGTTCTAAGCCTCGAGTTTATCCTAGATAGCACATGACACTTACTCACTTGCCCCATTTCGTACTCAAAATCCGATGCGTTGATTATAAGTTAATGTTTTTTAGAATTCAACTATGATTAGGGTAATTTATAAATTTAGTATAGATTTACTTGACTCCTTGTGGACACGAGTTCTATTATGTAGAATGAAGCAGCCATCCACACGTCGTAAGTCAAGCGAGTGAAGCCAGATACTCTCCGAAGCTGAACCATCATCTACCTCGCAGGCCTTGTTTGGCCAATTAGTTCTTGTTGGGCCTATAGTGGACCGTACGCCTCCCAATTTTCGAGTTCTGCTCAATCCACCTAAAAGAGCCTCGTCAGTGGTCTCCGCTAAGGTTCTTCATAATATATGTCTACAACATGGGATTCCCGAGGAAGATGTGCATCTGGCTACAAATGATGAGTTTGCTCATATGCCTCCCCGGGGTACACCGCTTGCCATAGATATATGTGTCTAAATGGAGTTGTTCCTCCCTTCAATGATTTTCTGCACGAAACACTTTCGAATTTGAGGATTTTCCCATGCTAACTTCATCCGAATAGTTATGCTATCCTTACTTGCTTGCATGTCCTTTCGTGCGAACATTCGACCGCGCTCTAAATTTCGATGAGTTGTGGTATTTTCTGGCATTCAAGAGGAGAGATGACTGCTCCTCTCTAATCATAATAAAAGCGCAGTGGAACCGAAAGATCTTCTTGTGATTGGAAAGAAATCTATCATTGTTTAATACATAGTACTTCTTTGTTGGATTCCCCGAGGGGTTCAATCGTCGATGGACAACAGGGGGTAAGCTTTTATCTACCGTTTGTCGAACATTTGAAGTGTTGTAATAGAGTTTCTAACTGATCTTGTGTCCTTTCCAGTTATTCCAAGGATAAATACAGATGCAGCGCTTAACGTGACTTGCCAAACTTTAAAGGCTATCGATGCCAAGGAGCGGTGCATTGGAGTCTTGATGACCGATGAGAACTTGCCCCAGTACGGACTATTGGCTCCGGGTCGGTCTGTTGCTCAGAGTGAAGCTCCTTCTCTTGGTCAAGCTAGAGTTCATGCAAGACCCTCTTCTTCTTCACACGATTTTGATGAAGGTCGGGAGAAAGTTGGCCCATCCAAAAGACCAAACGATGAGGCCTATGAGAAGGAAGAAATCACCGCGGTTGGCCTAAGAGGTTCAGCTAGAATGTCTCCAATCCAGAAGGAAATGGAAGAGGAGCCCATGCATAAAGAAGGCAAAGCCGCGGTGTACTCTGAGGAAGAGGAGGGTGTTTTAAAAATAACAGCAGTGAAACTACTACTAGTGAATACTTTTCATCGGAATCTAAAGGCGATGACTCGGAGTCTTATAACGAGACCCGAGGATGAGTGTCGTCCTTTTGAATTTTCCCCCTTCCGATACAAGTGGCAAGCGCAACGCTCTGGAAACTAGTAGACGCCAAGATTCCCCAAGCAAGAATGTTGGTGCAGACCTTAGAGATTTTGGTGATGTATTCGTCGACTTCGACACGCTTATGAAAGGGGATTTCAAATTTGACACAACGTCATCTTGTTTAGGCGATATTGCTCCACCAGTTAGCTCAGCTTTTCTTATAACAAGTGAAGCTAGCCCAGTCTCTCCTTCGACAGCTGTTTTCTCCAGTTTGTGATGACGCCTTAGGCCCATATTCGAAATGCATGGAACATCTCACTAGGATTACACGTATTTCTAATCTTTCATTTCCTCATATATTTTCCTAATTTATGTTGTGTTTTTGAAATATTTCATGTACACTTTATTCCAGGTATGACAAGAGGGAGAGGCTTCTATGACGACTTTGAGGATTATACCGACTTGCAGTGGTACCCGAAGCGCTTCTTTAGCTACCACCAAGTCCGGGAAATGGAAGACGAGTATAGGCGGAGGAAAGAGCTTGAGGTCGACAAGCACCACCAAGAGAAGAGAGATAAGGCTCGTTTGCATAGAGGAAGATATGAGAAAAGATGGTCTCATGAGGAAAGAGATGAGCCATCGAAGAAATCAAAGTTTGACTACCGCTCTCATCCTTCCGAGCCCGCTTCGAAGCATACTTCCATGGATCAAGAGGTTGCTACTTCTTCTGCCTCGATTTTGCCTTCAGCACAAGTTCATCTTCCATTATTTTTACCACTGCCCTTGACGCATGTCATCCCTACCGAAGGCTGGCCCACACTCTTCCTATGGGACCTCCTATGCTTGACGCGGCCCTTTCGGGTTGGTTCCTAATCGGAGGTAAGTTCGACGTGGACATTCATCCCATTTGTAGAGATTCCTACGTGCCGCATCTCCAAGCTATCCAAAGTGACCTTGAGCAGGCTAAGAAATGGGAAAAGATCTGCAAGCAGCTAGTGGACACGAATAGGAATAATTATCAAGAGGTTCTTTCCTTCAAAATCGAGAAAGATTATTTTGAAAGGGCGTTGGTTGATCAGGATGCTAGAATTAAAAAATTAGAGGAGAAGAAGGAAATTGCGCTTCGGGAGAGTAAGAGAACCGCCAGCCAAATGAAAGAGCTAAAGGAGGCACATGAGATTGTCGGGATCATCTGGAGAGATGAAATCAAAAAGACTCATGCAGAGGAGGCGAAGCTGAGAGAGGAAGTGATTGCTTGCAATGCTGTTATCGAAGCTCAACGGAAGACAATTGCTGACCATGATCTGATTATCGAGGGACACGATAAAAAGATCGTTGATCAAGTCGAGACCATTGCAAAATTATAGGCTTACGTCACGCAACTCAGTGCCGACCTGTGTAGTTAAAGCGCTCGGCAGATTCGAAGCGGTGGAGGTGCAAAAAGTCATAGTGGAGATATAGTGAGGATATAGCGGGATATAGCGGATAGCTCCATAATAGCATATAAAACTCGTACTTAATGTTTTTACAAATATATAAATGGTAATTAGATGAAAAATTATCATTCAATTGAATTATAACTAATAAATGATTTTAAACAAAAAACATGTGTGAATATACTTTAAATAAACGTAAAATTGTTATACAACATAATTGAATTTAGTAGAATATTAGAGTATTTTCATTTATGAAAATATATTAAAAATTAAATCAAATAAATTAGTTTCATAATTTTTATAATGTATAAATTCAATTTTTTAATTCAATTTATTAAAGAAGATATAGCGGAAATAGCAAAATATAGCGGGAATAACATGATATAGCGGAAATAGCGGGGATTAAAACGGAAAGGCTATATTTTGGGGATATATGGAAAAATCGTAGTTTTATAAATCCGCTATGAGATATTGCGGGGTTATAGCGGGGTAATAGCGAGGCATTAACTACACAGATGCCGACAAGACTGCCGTTGAGATTGAGAAGGCTATGGTGACAGCAAGTTACTTGGACCTCCAGCACACTTATTATTGGAAAATGGAGAAGCTGGATGCGACAATTCTGACTTTCTATGTCAATTCTCTGCTGCATCAAGGAAGCCTCAACTATCTTGTTTCGAAGTTTCCACACACTCTTGTCCTCGTTTGGGAGGAAATCTTGTTTCATTTCGCCGACAACGGCGATGCTTACTCCTATCAAGAGCTGCGAGATGCCCATCTTAATGATGAATCTAAGGCAGCATTTCTTGAGGGACAGGAGATCCTCCAAGTTAAACGTGAGAGGAAGGTCGCTAATGCTGCCTTGATGTGTACTACTGACTTGCTTACCAAGCCTTCTTCCTCCGGCGGAGGTGAGCCATCAAAGAAACTCAACCACCAACCGATGAGTCCAGGACTTGACATTGTTCCTCATGTGGTAGATCCCTCAAAAGAAGGCGAAGGAGATGAGTTCGAGGTCGCCGTTCACGGTCCTTCCTCTAGTGCAAGTAACATCCATGCTTCTCTGGTATTCGAGAGCCTCCGTCTTACACCACAGGAGCAAGAGGAGTTTAATGCTTTCCTTTTTGACCTCATAGGTCCATACACTTTTGCCGTTGATGCATCGGCTACCTTAACGCCCGAGACTGCTGCCTTTTTCCCAACTTTGGAGATTGTATTAGTTTCTGCTCTAATCCCCACATCCACATTTAGTTCGCAACCGAGGCCAGAGGTCGAGAAAATAGCGAAACTCTAGGGATTAGATGACACTTCAGCATCTTTGGAAGGTGATACGACTGAGGAAGAAGCCAAGGAGCAGGGGACACAGCTGGAGCAACCGTGGAAGAATCAGCATGAGATGGTTGCCATCAAGAAGGAAAAGGTGGAAGTAGTCAAGGCTTCGAAGAGTTCCAGGAAATCATAGAAGTGCAAGAGAAAGGGAAGCTCTTCTGAAAAATTCTCGGAGGTGGGGAAAATTGCCACAAAAGTGCACTTTCACATTACTGGTAGCGACATCTCTCCAGAAAAGAAGTAGAAACAACCCACCATAGGCAGAAAGGGAAGCAACCGCAAAAGCGTTGAGCGGTTGGCATGTGGATGGACTTGGTTTTGGCTAACCGCTTGTAGGAAGAATAGCTTACTTTGACTTGCTTTTGTTTCTTATTGAATCACTTTGTTTAAGTGCAGAGTCTGCACTTTGCACTCGTATTGTAGAGTCTGTATTTTCTTTTCGTTGGTCGTTGTTGTATGGGTACAGCCCCCACATTTTGATCCGATGTACAAAAAATCATAATTAATACAATGGTGTTTTGACTGTATTTTTACCTGTCTATTCATACATGCTCTATGTACCTGTGATTGTTTTATTTCATACTTTGCTAGTTCTACGATTATAGCCAAAGTCCTTCATTTAAAGTGACAAGAACTTAGAGATTAATAGCAATTAGAGAGTTTTTGTTTGGAAATTCGCAAAACTTTAGAAAGTTATCTAAAACTTAGAGAGTTGTTGTTTGGAATATTTGTTTGGAAGTTGAAAAGTTGAATTTGTGAATTGAGGTTTGGAGTGACAGAGCCTGTGATCTTGTTGTATTTGTTTGGTTCTGTCTTAGTACAGGTGTTGCACCTAGTTCGTAGGGCTGTTCACTTCAAAAAAAACTTTCAAATCACTGATAACTTAGGGTCTATATAACCTTTATTGAAAATTTGATTAAGTTACAACTTGGTTCTAATTTTTGGAGATATTGCGATTTTAGCAAGCATTTCACTTTTTTTTGGAATTTTGCAACAATCAGGTGAATATAAAATTTGCACATGAGTATGTGTTGTCGATTATTAAGTGCCTTCCTTCTAGCGCAAATTTTGTACGGACTACACTTACCATTCCTGAATATATATGTGTGGTTTCTCATCTCCTGGACATTGCCTACCTTCAGGCAATGCGAGGAGTTAGAATACAAGTGTGTGGCTCATGAGATGCGCGGCTTTTGTTTTTCCTCGGTGTTGCCTATCTTCGAGCAACATGGGGAGTTGTCATTTCGGTACTCCTTGGGGTTACCTATCTTCGGGCAACATGAGGAGGTGTTATTTTGAGGCTGTTCGATGTTGCCCATCTTTGGGAAACATGAGGAGTTTTATTTTTAGAGTTTCTCGGTGTTTCTTATCTTCGGGCAATATGAGGAGTTTTTTGTTTTGGGGATCCTCGACGTTGCCTATCTTCGGGCAACACGAGGAGTTTATATTACTGGCTTCTCGACATTGCTTATCTTCGAGCAACACGAGGAGTATTCATTTCGGTACTCGTCGGGTTTCCTATCTTTGGGACGCATGGAGTTGTTATTTTGAGGATCTTCGATGTTACCTATCTTCGGGCAATACGAGGAGCCTTAATATTTTGGGGCTCCTCGACGTTGACTATCTTCGAGCAACACGAGGAGTTTTTTGTTTTAGTGCTCCTCGATGTTGCCTATCTTCAGGCAACACGAGGAGTTTCTGATTTTTCTTAGCCCTCTGGATACCATAGGAGCGGTTTAATTGCCAGAGGGAAAGAATTAGTTCAAGTCGATTTGCTTCCATAGACTCTACGGGTAATTATTATGAACACGGTTTAGTTGGTTCAAGAAGCATACTTTATTAAAGAAAGCATGGTAGATTCTTTGCCTATTTACAAGGCCACTGGAATTTCCAAGATGGCTTATTTGTTGAACAAATGGAAATTAAATAAAATAGTTTTTTAAATGAAATAATGGCAGAGTGGTTCGCTATTTTTAAGGCTCTGGGAACTACGACCCCGTCTACGGTTGTCAGCTTCAAAGTCCTATCGCTGAGCTCTTGAATAACGACATACGGTCCTTGCCACTCTGGTCTGAAGGCTCTCGACACAGGGTAAACTCGATTGAGCACAAGGTCTCCAACTTCGAAGGTCTGACTACGAACATTGGAGTTGAAGTACCATGCCACCTTTTTTTGGTGGGCAGCCGCTCTCAACTTTGCTTGTTCACTTTTTCATCGACCATGTCTAGCAATTCGAGTAGGAGTTTCTTGTTTTGTGATTGATTTAAATTTTTCTTTGGAGCGAGGGGACTTCTAATTCTTGTAGAATCATTGCTTCTAAACCATATGTTATGTGAACGGAGTGTGGCCAGTGGTCGCTTTGTGTATTGTCCTTTATGCCCACAGTGCGAGTGGAAGTTCGTTAACCCAGCTTCCTTTTGCTTTTGTTAATCGCTTTTTGATGGTGGACTTGATGATATTATTTATTTCTTCCACTTTCCTATTTTCTTGCGAATGAGCCACTGTAGAAAAGCTTTTTTCGATTCAGAAGCGCCTGCGGAAGTTTTTGAACTCGGCACTTTCAAATTAGGTCCCATTGTTGATGATGATTTTTTGCGGCAAACCAAACCTGCAAATGATGTTTTTAGTGACAAGTTTAATAACTTTCTTTGTAGTTATGGTGGCCAGCAGTTCCGCTTCGGCCCATTTTGTGAAATAATCTACGGCAGCTATAGAATATTTGGCTCCTCCATTAGCTATTAGAAGGACACCAATCAGATCAGTCCCCCATATCGAAAATGGCCATGGGTAAACCATTTGTGTCAGTTCTGTTGAAGTAGTTCCCTTAATTTTGCTAAATCTTTGACAACAATCGCATTTTCTGGCGTGGTCTGCAATGTCGCCATTTATTGTTGGCCAAAAATATCCATATTGAAGGACTTTCTTTGCAGTGTCTGCTTCCCCCCAGTGTGGTTTCTGCATTCACCTTCGTGTACTTCCTTCAAGATTTGTTATGCTTCTTCATCGGTACACACCTAAGAAAAGGGTTTGAGAATCCCCTTCGATAGAGTATCCTATCCTGTATCACGAACCTTGGCGTCTTACGGAGGAGCTTCTTTCATTGATTTCGGTTAATGGGAAGGGTTCCTGAAAGTAGATAGTCCTTTATTGGTGTCATCTATGTATCTGGCTCAATGGTGGTCTCTAGAATCCCGTATACTCCAATTTCATCTATGCCCAGGTTGGTTAGCGTTTCAACAGAAACCAATCCGAATGACTGGGCTTCTCTAAAGCTTGACAGCTTGGCCAAATATTCTGCCTTGGTGCTTTTCTCTCGTGGATGTGTGTTATGGTGTAGTGCTTGATATCACTCAATAGCTCTTGAACTTAAGACAAGCACAGGGTGAGATTTTCTCCACGTGCCTGGTATTCTCCTTTCACTTGACATACGACCAGCTGGGAGTCGCTATATATGTGGATAGACTTTATATTGAGTTCCTTCACAACCTTTAATCCTGCGATCAGTGCTTTGTACTCTATGTCTTAATTTGTAGCCGGGAACTCCAAGTGCATTGCATAGCTAATGGCTCGCCCCTCAAGGGTTTCGAGTACTATCCTTGCACCCAAACAGAAGTTGTTTGATGCACCATCGACGAAGAACTTCCATTGTAGGTCTGTTTCTGACTGAACTTCCTCCTCATCGTCTCTTATGGTAAATTTGGTAATGAAGTCGGCCAACGTTTGCCCGTAGATTACATTCCTTTGATGGTGTGTGATGTCGTATTGGCTAAACTCTATGTTCCACTTGGGCAGTCGTCCGAAAGTTTCTGGCCGGTATAAAACTTGCTTCAAGGGCTAGTTAGTTAATACTTTGATCGGATGGGCCTGGAAGAATGGTCTTAATTTCCAAGATGCAATCAAAAGGAAATACGCTAGATTTTCCAGCTTTGGGTAATTCTTTTCAGCTTTGGTGTATCATTTCTAATGTAGTACATAGGTCGTTGGATTCTCACTTCTTCTCGCACGACAGCTACACTCAGTGCGTGTGGGGAAACCGCTAAGTAGACGAATAGGTCTTCTCCATCCATCGGTTTTGATAAGATTGAGGGAGTTTCCATGTTCTATAACGATTCCTCCAAATCTTTTTGACAAGCTTTGCTCCACTCAAAGTTTTTCTTTCCTTTCTTCAGTGCATCGAAGAAGGGTATGCACTTGTCTATAGCTTTAGAGATGAACCGACTTAGTGCTGCAACCTTTCCGTTTAATCTTTGAAGTTCTCTCTTGTTTCTAGGGGCTTGAACTTCCCGTAACACTGTTGGATTCGCTTTAATGCCCTAGCCACTCATTAGAAATCCCAAGAATTTTCTTGAGGCTACTCTGAAGTGGCACTTGAGTGGGTTAAGTTTCATTCCGTATTTTCATAGTATTTCGAACATTTCAATGAGGTTATCAAGATGGTTAGCAGCCACTCAGGTTTTGACTAACATATCATCCACGTAAACTTCCAAGGTCTTCCCAATCTGGCGTTTGAACACAGTATTCACTAGCATTTGGTACGTTGCCCCTACATTTTTCAAACCGAATAGCATTACTCAATAACAATACAGTCCCAAATCTACGATGAAGCTGGTGTTCTCTTGGTTTGGTTTATGCATCAGGATCTGGTTATAGCCCAAGTATGCATCCATAAATGACAGCAGTTTGTGTCCCTCCGTTCCATCTACCAGCTGATCGATCCTAGGGAGTGGGGAGATGTCCTTTAGACAGGCCTTGTTGAGGTTCGAGAAATTAATACAGGTTCGCCATTTTCCATTGGACTTCTTGACTAGGACTGGGTTAGACACCCATTCAGGGTAGGTTGCATCTCGAATGAAGCAGTTAGCCATCAGATTTTCTAATTCTTCTCTCAATGCCTTGGACCGTTCCGGGCCCAAGCTGCACCTTTTTCGCTTAACTGGATTGAATTTGGGGTCAATATTGAGAGCGTGGCAGGCAATTTCAGGTGATACCCCACACATATCGGAGTGTGTCTAGGCAAGTACTTCCAAATTGGTGCAAAGGAATTTGGTTAGTTCTGACCGCATCTTGTTTCCAAGCCATGACCCAATTTTCGGGCCCCGTGTTGGGTATTCCATACAGATTGGGATAGATACCGTCAATTCAGCTGGTGCTGCTCGATCCTCCCTTGATCTCTTCTTTCTAGGTTTCAAAGCCTTGTTGAATCGGCTATGGTCCCTAAGCTAGGGACGGTTCTGTAGTTGCTATTCGGAGGGTTCATGAATGTGAAGGGTTTTCCCTACATCCTTTCCTTTTTCCTTTCTTCCTGACTCGCGCAATTCTGTAATGTTGCATTATAGGGCAACACTTTGGTCTCCTTTCACAATTCCGACTCCATGTTCCGTAGGGAACTTCATTGTAAGGGACCATCGGGCCAGTACTATTCTGAAGTCAGCTAATACGAGCCGTTCTAAGAAGGCGTTGTATGCTGACATTTCATCCGCGATCACAATAGTCCGAGAGAGGGTGACCCTTCGCTTAGCCTCTTCGTACTCCATGGGTAGATCAATTGTTCCCACCAATTGCTTGGTTTCACCAGTAAACCCCTGAATTTTTGTTTAGCATGAAGATACACTTTTCATGCCAATCTTCATTTGATCAGCATTTAAAGAGAATGTCAACGGAGCTGTCGCTGTCAACCAACATCCGCCGAACTACAGCAGGCCCAATTCCTACCGTCACCACCACTGGATCGAGAGTTGGGGCTTCGATCCCTTCGCTGTCTCGATTTCAAAACACAATATCGTCATTCAAGTTCCTTTGCATCTTAATTGGATTTTCGTCTCCCACGGCCAAACGTGATTCCTTTGGAGCACGCTTCAATGAACTTGAATATCACTCCATTTCTCCCCAAATTCTTTATGCGGGATTTGGTATTCCGGATATTGTTTCGATGATGAGTCTCTGGTCAGTTCGTTTCGACCCTTCTTCGCTGGTTCCTGCTTGATTCCTTTATTGTCTTGGGTGTTGAGGAGTTGCAGATTGATCAGGGTTTTGTGGTTGTCTTACGTACTACTGGAGTTTGTTGTTCGGGATCAGTTCCTCAATGAGACTTTTAAATGGAGGCATTCATTCGTATTGTGGCCATGTGTCTCGTGAAAGTGGCAAAACTTCCCCGAGCGCTCTTGCTGCTCGGTCGCCTCCTTTCTAGGTGGCCTTTTGCATTCCTCGGTTTCTTGAATTGTGAGAAAAATGTGTTCCGATGTCTTGCTCAAGGGAGTGTAGCCTTCAGGACTAAACCCTTTGGGCTTTTCATTGCTGCCATTACCATTCATCTTATTGGAGTTTTGACCTTTTCTCTTCCAATTTCCATCTTTCCCAGTGGTTTCTTTAGCAGTTCACAAAGTGTGTGCATTTTGATTCATTGCTACATCGCTTTGCCCAGCATTTGCCAGTTGCACACTAGTAGACTTCCCTTTCAATTCTTGCGCTTCCTTCAACCTTAGATACTAACTTGCATTGTGATTGAAATCTTTCCTGGTGGTAGGTTGCTTCATTTTGATCTACTTTTCGAATTCAGTTTCCAGGTGAATGGCACGAACTAATGCCATGAAAACAATATCCTCGTTGGGGTTGCTTACTTCCGTCACCATGGTGTTAAACCTACCCATGAAAGACTTCACTGATTCATTTTATCCTTGGAATAACCCAGATATGGACATGACATCTTTTGGCTGCACAATATAGAGTCTGAACTGATCAAGGAACCTTGTCGCTGGTTGTTCAAAAGCAGAGATAGATCTTGGTGGAAGCCTAGTGAACCACATTGATGCAACCCCTTTGAAAATGATTGGGAAGCATCTGCATCGAACAACTTCAGAGGCATTCGATCTGTCCAAATCGAAAGAAATTTTCAAAGTCCCGAAACTTAAGTTCTCAATTTTTTAATTTATATTCATTTTATTTACAATCCCATTTTTTGCAACTAATAATTATAAATTTCACCTCCTAACAACAACCAAACATGTCACATACAATTATATACATTTATAAAGATTATTCTTTTATATACAAAATATAATACTAGTAAAATTATTTCATTTACCTATATTTCGAAAACAACATTGTGTCGGTCTGCCCTATCAAGTGTTTAGAAATCACTATCGATGTCACAGCGTCACATGTACCGACTGGAATTTATAAATACTAAATAGAACAAATTAACACAATATAAAAACCTTTTACAACACTAACAAATATGCTCTCTCATATATATATACACACTTAACAACTCATTCTAGGAAATTACTACCCTATTCTCTAATGAGTCAGACCCCACAAAGCTAAGGTTATCGCTAAACCAAAGCTTTGATACCAAACATAACGACCTACCTTTTTGGACAGTTTAAATTGACAATAAACTACACATCTCACACTCAAACCATTCAAAAGGGAGGATTGTTATGGGGTAAATAAGAAAAAGCAGGGAAAGAACGAAAAAACAAATATAGAATCTTGCAGCGGAATGACAAGATATAATAATCAAATAAACAGTTCATGAAGCTGTCTAAAAATAACATTGATTATAATTTTACAATACAAAATCAGATTACATACAGCAGGAATATATAAGTAATGCAGCGAAACAACATGATGTGGCGGAAATAAATATAATAAATGATAGAACAAAATCTTCGTCTTCGTCCTCCAAAAGCAATCTTCAATGCACCGAAAAGCTCGGACTGACCCGAGCAAATTGAAAAGACAAAACACTCGAGTTAGAACTAAAAGATCTTATGTAATTAAATCAACATTAATTAAATATGAGTGTAACGGAGTCAGAGATGTTTACGGGATTTGACATCTCCTATCCAGTGTCTATCATGAGTGCAATAACTTAAGAGATGTTCCAGATTTCCATCTCTTAAGGATCCGTTAAACTATCTACATACATAATACAATACACTTTTATAATAGTGTCTACAGTAAAGTAAAGTATTAAAATTGCGTTAAGGCGTTACTCATATCCCCCTTAACACATATTATATATTCCCATAGTCTGTATAGTACTGTATGCTCCTCCGTAAACTGGAGGGTTACTCAGAGGGCACTCCATAGGTATGGTATAAAACAAAATCGCAGAAGGCTTGATAGATCATGTGAACACGACACTCGAGGCAATTCTAGGGTACGGTTCTACCATTTGGGGATCCGGACTGGTGATAACGTATAGCAGCTACTACCGCCCACCTCAGAACACACTCCCATAATCAAAATCAAGGGGTGGCCACCAAATTATTCAAAGTCATAATATGGTATCGAAGAAGCATGTCCGATTAGAGGAAAGACCTCACTTCGCTTTCGCGGCTCTTGTTTTAGTCACATCTAAGCTGACTCACGGGAGTCAGTGCTACATAAATACCTCACACAGAATGGTCAAACCATCCTACTTCATTCTGGAATTTCCACCACGAACACAGTTGTTAAAGTGGTTTTTGGTACTGGCAGAGAGTATGCAATATCTAATCCTGGTCTCGTTAACAACCAAACGATTATTTCACACCGAACGGTTCTTTTGCATTTTCAAGACCTTTTCATAATTGATATCAAAATATCATATTCAATTCAAACCATGTCACTTTCGAAACTATATTTACTTTCAAAAACATATTCATTTTCGAAATCATATTGATAAGATAGGTTAATTAAATTCTTATTTCAAAATCATCATATTTACTCAAATATGTAATTTCACCAGCAAATATCATTTCAAATCCCAACTTATGTTATAACATCATTTTAACCATGTTCACTTTAAAATCAAGGTTTAAATATAAACACTTCCACTTGACACAATCTGGAATTCAGAAAATAATTTAGATAGTTATAAATAGTTTAGCATAGTTTTTATAATAAATTTTCAAACAGTTAAATACTCTAAATAGTTTTAAAATAGATTAAAATTGTTAGGTGGATTTAAGATAATTTAAATAGTTTTAACATAGTTTAAATAGATTTAAAATAGATTAAATAAATTTAAAATAGATTTAAAATAGATTAGAATGGGTATTTAGTTTAAAATAGGTTAAAATAGATTGAAATAGATTAAGATAAATAAAAATAGTTTAAATTTATTAAAATAGTGTAAAATAGTTGAAAATTGATTAAATTAGTTTAATAGTTTGAAAATCTTAAAAATCAAGATTTTAAAATATATATTTAAATAATTAAGTTTGAAATTGATATCAAAATAAACTATTTCTACCCTTTCAACAAAGATGAACCATATCCAGATTTCAAATCACCAACTTGAATTTAAACTTTCAATTCAATTCTCATTAAACCATCTCAATTTATATTGATTATCAATCCATAACTGAACTACATTTTTTAAACCACTTCAATTTCATATTCAAAGTTTAAATCTTTAAACATTTCCAATAACTCCATTTCGATAAATTTCTGTCATATTTCAAATTAAACTTTGAAATTTCCATTTTTATTCTTTTAGTAATTCATTAAACCAGCTCAAATTTCAACACTTAAAGCTTGGATTTCGAAAATAATTCAGTTTATAAAAATAAAATTTTATTTCAAAATATCTTTTAACAGAATTAAAAATTTAAGATTTAAACTCGTTTAATTTAAGCAATCCAGTGCCCATATTTAATTTTCTACCATATGGTCAAGTGAAACGGATGTATATCATTTCAACCCGCAATAATTTTAAATTAAGGGAATTTGTCATTTCAACCCGTAATCCCAAATTAAAATAAAATCTATAAAATCGTTCGGGTTTATCATTTCAACCTATATCGTTTTTTTCCCTAATCTATAGATCGTTCGGGTATGCATCATTTCAACCCATAGGGATTTTCTAACAATAAACTAAGGGTACTTGCAATGTGATATCAATATATATATATAATAACATAAAATCCAATTATCCACTATCAACAATTAAACATTCATCACAATCGACATTAAAATCAACCAATAAACATCAATAATTAACTGATTATAATTAATAGGTATAAACTGGCAATTAAAATTTAATATTAAATTAAATGGCAATTATATTCAATAAATTCAAATTTAACTGGAATGACGATTTAAATATATCAAACGGCAATCACTCAACTTCTAATCATGTCATAAATTCAATTTAACGAACATAATACAATTTACAAATTCAATTTAACGAACATAATACAATTTAGAAATGTGAGTAGGTCAAAACACTCACATTTGATTTGTCATCGATTTAAGATCCAAAATCATCCCAAAAATTTAAAGTTTTAGAATGCAGCTAAACTAGTTTCAAAATTTCTGGAATTCCGATAGGATCCCAATGGAGAAAACGATGCGTGAATCCAATCTCGTATGCAAAGTTATTAACGTTAGAAGATTGGAAAATTTCGACTTCAGGTCTTACTTCGAGTCGCCGCCTCAATTACCCGGTGCTTGCTCTAAGTTTTTGGCAAAATGACTCGAGACTCGAGTCATTTAGGAATTAGGTTTGATGTTCTAATGTTTGAGAAGGAGGAAGAAGATGTACATCAAAAAAAAAAGAGAAACAACTAGGGTTTATAACAGCCTATATATAGACAGGGTTGGATTGAAACGGTAACAGCGACCTAAAAATCTTGTTTCGTTGCCGAAACAAAAATGGATCATCCAATATATCAAAATATAGGTTTTCAACATTTTTAAACTCAATGGGATAGGTTTCAAGTCCTAATTTTATCGTATAAAAAAGTTAGCTTTAAAATTAGCTTATTTCAAACTGAATTTAATTAGATTGATTCTACACGTTTCAAGTCTGTACGATCAAACAGCATGTCCGATCTCTACGAAACTTGAAATCCTATAATAATTCACCATTACGATTCCGATAAAATTGGTTTCATTGAGATCCAAATCAGTGGCTAAAATAGCTATTTTCACATTAATTATATAAATTATTATTAAATTAATTAAATCGCATTTTCAATTCAAATTTAATAACTAACAAATTTTGTCATTTTTGATTATTTAGACATTTACAGTAATTTAAAACAAATTTACATGTCAATTCAATATTAATTATTTTACTAGTTACAGTGTTTAATTTCAACTGCAATAAATACAAATATTTTTACTTTAAATCTAATAAATCCATTTATTCGCCTTTTCATCTTGTTATTCAATCAATTGCCATCTCATGGATATAATTAACATTTGTTTGTATCTTACTACACTAATACTTTACAATTACCATCTTAATTTTCATTAGCGTAATATTTAATTATATTCAATTGCAATAAATCCATTAATTATAATTTAAATTCCAATAAATCGATCAAACTTGATTTCAATCTTTTTTTTCAACCAATCATTGCATATGGAAAAAGTTAACATTGGTTTACATATTATTGCATTAATATTCCAAATTATCAATTTAATTCACATTAACTGCACTAATTAGGTGAATTAATTGCAATTGATTTCCAACTTATTATCGGCGAATTAAATAGTGAATTTATAATTAAGTCATTGTTATAACTTACCAACTCAAACACATTTCTATGTTTATTGTTAACACACAAAACTAATAAATTCACATATGGATTAATTATTATATTTTAATCAATTTCAATTTATTATATATAATTTCACTGTTTAATACAGCATTTGATTTACTTACTCATTTTCAGTTTATACCCAATTTTAACTTTACATTCATTCTAATTAATTGAGATTTCATTAACATAGTTATCAATTGCCTTAAAATAACATTATTAAATTTCAATTAATTGAAACTACATTAAAATGATTATCCATTAACTTACACTAACATTATTGCATTTCATTCTAGTTACTATTCTCGTTATTAAACTTAAATTTTTAATTTTTCACGACATTAAATTCAAGACTTATTTAATTAAAAATTTTAATTATCGAAATTTATGGGTCATTACATAAATAAATTATTAACTAAAATATAATTAATTAAACCATAACGTATGTATGATATATGTGCATTTGTCTTAAAATGTAGAGGTAATTAATAACAAAATTTCAAAATTAATTTTATATTTGACAAAATTAGTTTAATTAATGAAATGATAATTAATTTATAATATACTTATATAATAGTACATATATATGTTATTACTATAAATGTTATAGTGTGGGTGTGTGCATTCAGTTTAAATTTTCATCATATATATATATATATATATATATATATATATATATATATATATTCATTTAAAATGTTTAAAATGAATAAACTAAATTAGTTAAAGTGCAATTAAATAATTAATTAAATATGATTTAATTAATTAATATAAATTAAAATAAAATATGATTTTATTTAAAATTGTGGAACTATAATAAACCTAAGTTAAGTTTAAGGAATAAATACATATGTAGAATATGTGTATCATGATTTCAAATGTGTTTGGCACTTGAATCACAAGAGTATTTCATAAGAAATATATTATTTATCAAATCAATATTACATAAAAAATTATATTAAAGATTATGAATGTCTAATATAATGGTCATCATCTACTATTTATATATTGTTAAATTATATGCATTCTCTCTAGTTGTTGAGCAAACTCAGTGAATTAAATAGTGCATTTATAATTAAGCCATTGTTATAACCTACCAATTCAAACACATTTCTATGTTTATTGTTAAGACACAAAACTAATAAATTCACATACAGATTACTTATTATATTTTAATCAGTTTCAATTTATTATATACAATTTCACCGTTTAATACACCGTTTGATTTATTTACTCATTTTTAGTTTATACCCAATTTTAACTTTACAATCATTCCAATTAATTGAGATTTCATTAAAACAGTTATCAATTGCCTTAAAATAACATTATTAAATTTCAATTCATTGAAATTGCATCAAAATGGTTATCCATTAACTTACACTAACATTATTACATTTCATTCTAGTTACTATTCTCGTTATTAAATTTAAATTTTTAATTTTTCACAACATTAAATTCCAAAACTTATTTAATTAATAAATTTAATTATCAAAATTTACGGGTCGTTACATAAATAAATTATTAACTAAAATGTAATTAATTAAATCATAACATATATACGATATATGTGCATTTGTCTTAAAATTTAGAGGTAATTAATAATAAAATTTCAAAATTAATTTTATATTTGAAAAAATTAGTTTAATTAATGAAATGCTAATTAATTTTTAATATACTTATATAATAATACATATATGAATAATTACTATAAATGTTATAGTGGGGTGTGTGTATTCAGTTCAAATTTTCAATATATATATATATATATATATTCATTTTAAAATGAATAAATTAAATTAGTTAAAGTGTAATTAAATAATTAACTAAATATGATTTAATTAATAAAATTAAATTTAAAAAATATGATTTAATTAAAATTATGGAACTATAGTAAACCTAAATTAAGTTTAAGGAATAAATACATATGTAGAGTATGTGCATCGTGATTTCAAATGTGTTTGGCACTTGAATCACAAGAGTATTTCATAAGAAATATATTATTTCTCAAATCTATATTACTTAAAAAATTATATTAAATATTATGAATGTTTAATATAAAAGGTCATCCTCTAATATTTATATATTGTTAAATTATATGCATTCTCTCTAGTTATTGAACAAAATCAAGCTAAAGATGTTGTGTGTAGCACTATTAATGTATTGATTAGATGGTTCTAGATAACTATATGTATTTATTGAACAAACTCAATGTACATATACTATACTTACATTGCAAAATTATAAGTATGAGTGAATAATCTCTTTAAATTTATTAAGCAAACTGAATGTCAAAGTGAGACTAGGACAAAGACTACAGGTTAGGAATTATATGTGATACAACCGATAAAGTGTTATCTATCGCTCGCGGGCCTATGGTTTGTTGAGACTCAAGGTCGGAATCCCAAGTATAACGACCCAGAGTTTCACTGCTTTGATTTGCAAATATTTAATTAATTTTAAATATTCAAATAATAAGATTTATAATTAAATAAAACTCTTTCAAATGATAAATAATGATGGTGAAATAGTTTTCAAAATTTATTTACAAAAATATTTAGTTCGAAGAAGGACTGAAAATTTGACCCGAATTCATTTTCAGAATTTTCGATATTTCATCAACTAAAAGTTATCAAAAACATTGTGAACTATAGTATACGTTTATACACATTCAAAACGTAAATAATTTTTTGTATAATGTTATATACAAAGGTATATATACTTAATTACATATATGTAAATATTAATGATGAATTAAGAAACATACTTAGACATGATGTGACACTTTGGTGACTCGAGTACAAAATATGTTTTCTTTGACATGATGAGAGGGTGGGGACAAGGTCGGGGTATTAAATGGAATTTGTGGTGGGGGGGCGTTGAGGTGGCAAAACAATGTGGCGGGTAGAAGTAAAAGGATAGATAGGTAATTCTCGTTTTCTCTTGTTTATAAATTGTCTTCCATTCCTACATTTTTTTCTCCTCTTCTTTCTATCATATTTTACTCTTCTCTGATTCAAATGGAGATATTCAATTTTTTAAACCATGAAAAATTCTAATGGACACAACTTTCATTTGCACCATTTCTTTAAATTTTGAACTTAGCTATGTCAAAAATGCATTTTTTGACCCATTTTTGGACTAAGATATTCTAGCCGAAAATAGCACTACTCCTTTTGACCATATATTCCTCAAAAAAATTCGAAATTAGGCGATTCTTTTTTTGAAATTGTAGAGAAAAGAATTTCCAATAGAATTTCTTTTGTGCACTTTTCAAAATTCCAAGATTAGTTTAGCCAAAGTCCAAGATAATATGACTAGTTTTTGGGTCTGGTTTTGTGATTTAATCTTATCCGAAGTACCTCCACCTCTCCAAGTCAAGCCCACGCTCCTTCTTCTTATCTGGTCGAGCAATGCATACTTTAGGCTGAGCCTATTTCATGATCCAAGGGTCCTAAGTCAAGTTCATAAAGTTATTTCAAGTTTCCAAAAAGTTTTATAAACTTTGATGAGTAAACTTTTAGTTTTCAAAGTTTTAAACTTTTATTTGTTGGTTAAAGTATGTATAAATTGTTGGTTGAAACCCTAGCTTATGATATGATTGATTTTATATTGGTTGAGTGTGATTGTAAATTAGACTTGAAATTAAAGTCTAATTATAGCATTGTTGATAAAGTTGTAAACTTCGTTTAGGTGATGCGATCTTTCTTAGGTTTGTGGATGTGGCATGTATGATTATGTTGTGATCTTGAAGTTTTGGGTATACGCTAAGAAAAGTTAGCATCCTTAGTATTAAAATGGAATGGAATTTCATGTGTAAAACTATATTCTTCTTTTTTAAAATCAAAATCAATTTTAAGTTTTCAAACTTTATTTTACTTTTAAAAGGCTTACTTTATGTTTTGGAAAAAGTAAGCAAACTTCCAAAAACGATAAGTTTCAACGTAAAGTAAGAAAAACATTTTCAAGTTATAGGTATCCATAGTGATAGTAGCTATGGATGCAGTTTCGCTTAAAAATTCAATTTTTGCAAAATTTGTTTTTTTACAAATAGAAATGCTTTAAAATTGTTTTAGAAATGAACAATAATGTTTAAGGAAAACTAATTGAGAATTTAATAATTACTTATTATTAATTAGTTTTGATAATTAATAATTAATTAATTAAATTAATTATGATAAGTAATAATCAATTAAGTATAAACAATGTTTACTAATTTTAATTAACTGAAGATTAATTATCAATTAATTATCTTTCAAAAGGAAAGACTAATTTTTAACTATTTATGAGTTAAGTATATGATTTATGTTTAATTAATTATAAATCAATTATCAGGTCAATTTTTTAAATAAATAAATTGTTAATTATTTTTAATGATTAATTAATTAAGGAATTAATTTAATTTATTTAAGATTTAGTTTATTAATTAAGTTTTGATTAAAGGTTATTTTAATTAATTAAATGACATTAATTAAAATTTAATTATTAACGAAGGTTTAAATTATTATTTAATAATTAATAAAGGATAAATTAGGGTTTAAATTATTTATATAATGGTTAATTATTTTTTAATTAGTTATTAAAGGTTTAATTATTTCTTGGTTTATAACTAAATTAAGTTAAGAATTAATTAAGGTTTATTATGATTTAAATAAGGTTTTAACTTATAAATAATTATTTTAAAATTGAGTTTTAAATTTTAAATTCTTTTTTTCCAAGAATCAAATTGTTTTAAAGGTGCTTCTTTTTCAAAGATGGTTTTAAACACAAGAGATTCAAATGTCAATACCATTAAGAAGACAAACAATTGTGAATGAGTTATGTAATTGTTTGATTTTGTGGACTTCTGTTAGCAGAATAAATCACCATTCTTCTATAAATTGATTGTTGGACATCTGATAGTAGAATAAATCTCCATGCTGCTAATGTAATTGTGTATTGTGTGGACATATGTTTGGTAGAATAAGTTCCCATTTTGCTATAAGTAGTGAATTGTTTGGACATCTATTTAACAGGATAAATCAATATCCTACTACTATGTTATTTGGACATGTATATGCTAACTGAGTTGTATTGACATATTATTCTTTAATTTGGATTTGAATTGCATTTACATATATGTTGACTTATGTAAGTAAATGGTGAAGCAACTTGAAGGTGAAGCATGTTAAATGGTAACTTAAAGTACTATCAATTAGATTGCTAAGTCTCCTTTTGAAATTATAAAGTGTGGTTTTGAATTAATTTCATTTCTTTAATCAATTTGGGGTTAAGGTTTACAAATGATTTTTTAAGTTATATTATTATTTTATAAAAGTATTTATAAATAATAATTTTTTTTATAAAAATAGGTTTTACTAAGTAAAAAGGTTTATTTAAAGTGATTTAAAAGGATGAGTTGCAAAAGATATTTTATAAAGGATTTTTCTTAAAGAAGATTTATCAAAGGAGTTTTAGATGGGGGAATGTTTTATAAATGATTTTAGAGGTGTGTAAAGAGGTTTTGTAAATTGACTTATAGACTTATAAATGTGTTTCATAAATTAATTTTGGAGATTTATAAAGATATTTAAATGTGAAGTAAGCTTTTAGAATGGAAATTTGTATAAAGGATGAAGGGATCGGTTTATAGTAAGTAATATTTTCAAAAAGAAATTTTAAAGGAAGGAAACTTTTGTAAAATTTGGTAAATATACTTATACCGTTGAGATAAGTTATAAATATTTTCCCAAGTATAAAAGGGAAGTAAGGGTTTTGGAAATAGTGTTGAGTAAAGATCTTTTAATCAAGTTGTATAAAGTGATTTTATTAACTAAATATTAAATTAATAAAGTCTTAATGGATCCCATATAGGATTAATCAATGTTTGAATGATTGTTTATTTGATATTTAAGTAACCAACTATCAGACCCTGAACACATGTAACTTTGAAAATATGTAGGAGAACCATGTAAGTTATATGGAACAGTTATCCCCAATGATGTTGTACTGTGCATATAAATCTCTTTTCATTCTTCTAAGATAAATGATAAGGAAATTCATCCGCTAATTGTTAGGAGGTGATCTCCGCTCTTACCAAGTTTTTTTGTTTCCTCAAGAACTTGGTTTTAGTTTACCAAAAATTATCGAAAGTTGCTTCGAAGAGACCAGGATTGGATTTGTTTCCATCGGTTGGGTTAACGTGATAACGGGTTCACACTTTCTGTTTGATGGCGAACAAGAGAATCTTACTCCTACATGCCCTAGAGAGGTAGTATAAGGTCTTAATGGGTTGGTTTGCTAGGTGCTTATAGTCGCAAGGCTGGCCGTAAAGCAGCTTCAAGGTACCAGTGTAATGCTAGGTGGTGTAGGGATGTTGAAAAGCCTACCAATTGTCACTAACGGATGGTTGAAAAGCCTACTTTCGTTACATTTGGTATCAAAGTGCAAGGTTAAGCGAAAACTTTGGCCTTATTGGGTAAACTCGTTTGAGATCGGGTAAACGAGACCCTAGAATGAGTATGAGCGTATTATACATAAGAGTGCGTATTTGTTAGTGACATAAAATGTTATATTGTATTGTATGATCTATTAAGCAACTTATGAATTTTGGTCGATGCTCCTGATCAACATTGTCGGTAGGGATTCCTAAACACTTAAACAATACCAACAGACATGGTATTGTTTTAAAATTAGGTAAATGAAATACTTTTACCCAGAAAATATATTATATATAAAGAATAATTTTCAAAATAGTATGGTATGGTATAGTTAGTTCAGGTGTTGTTTGTTAAGAGATAATAATATTCTATTACTATCAGTTAGGATTTTGTTAGTCATGCTTGTCTAGTTGAGCATTGATGATTGTTACTAAGAGTGCCCATTTTGTTCCAGTATAATCCACAAGCTCATAAACTGGATCGGTCGATATATGTCATGACAATAGAAAGACTGAATGGAATTCCAAGCACCATAGTTAGTGACCATAACTGTCGGTAATTTTTGGCATAGCCTATTGTGTGATTTAGGTTCAGATTTATGTATAAGTACTGCTTAATATCCATAGATAAATGGCTAGACTGAGAGGGTTAACAGAGTATTGAAAGATTTGCTGACAGCTTGGGTGTTAGACTTTGATGGATCTTGGGAAGGCCACCTACACTTAATGGAATTTTCAAACAACAATAGTTATCAATCCGGTATAGAGATAGCACCATTTGAGATATTGTATGGAAGACCAAGTAAGTCGTCCATACGTTAGTGTCAGAAGGGTTGTATTAGGTCTGCGTCTTGTAAGAGAAGCTTCGTAGTATGTCGAATTGATAAGGAAAAGAAAAAAGAAGCTCTATCTAGGTGAAAGAGCCATGCAACAGGAGGCAAAGAGACCTAGGGTTTGATCTAGGGGATCATGTGTTTGTGAAAGTGTCCCCTATAAGGAACGCTATGAGGTCTGAAAATCTATGAAATCAGCAATGAGATTTGTTGTCCTACTTTTGATATAAGAGAGAATACGTAAGGTGGCTTATGAATTTCAACTGTCGAGTGCCTTTGCGGGTTGCACGATGTGCTTTATGTATCACATCTATGGAAGTGTGTCCAAGACCCCAAGAACGTGGTTCCAAGAGTTATAGGACGGTTATAAGTTGAATTGAACATGAATTACATTCGGAAGCTTATTCGTATCATAGACTGAGACGGGTAGAGTCTTCAGAATAAGACAATAAGGTTGTACACATCCAATATAGTGAGACCATGTTGATTGTACATGGGAGATAGAGAATGAAGTCAAGAGAACTAATCCCGAGTTATTTGTTTAAATTTAGCATATATGTTTGCTATGTTTTGTATAAGCCATAAGTAAATATTTTGAACATTATTGTTGATTTTTTTTATGTATACGTGGATGTGCTAATATCGTATGTTTGAGGGACATAGGTAGGGAACATATGTGTTTATTGTTGTTTGGACATTAGAACGCTCAAAAGCTATTGTCGTGACTTATCTAAATTTGAAGGTTGAAATTCCTATAAAGGGTATACTTGTAACACCCCATAAATTAGTAAATAATTAAAGTAATTATGAAAATTAAGGAAATAGAACGTTTTAAAGGAATAAATATTCATGGGCATTATTTTACTAATTATGCTTGGGGGAATTAAGTAATGCTATGAAAATCTAATCTGAAAAATAAAAATTATGGAAAATTTAATGGTATTGATTATAGCTAATCAATTCATATGTAATGGAGTAGCAGGTAGGTGGTCCAATTACACTTCTAGTGTAAAAATAACTACTTCCTTCCTTTCATTTTCATTTTGACACTAAAAACAAGCTTGAGTCCTATAATGGTGTTTGCGACTTAAAAAAGAAGAATAAGATAATATGTAGCACCTTATATTTTAGAGTACCATAATATGAAAAAAAAATGAATTAAACAAATAAGTAATCAAATTTAATTTATGAAGTGAAAAATAAAGATAAATAAATTAATAGAGAATAAGTTTAAAATGAAGAGTTAAGGAATAAAAAAGAACGGGCTAGAATGAATTATTAGTCCAAAGCCTAAATTAATGATCCTTCAAACCTTCAAATTTCATTTATGCTCACGTTTTCTAGAAGAAAATAAAATGAAATAGAAACCAAGATACTAGGCCGGCTAAACATTCAAGAGGAAGAAGGAAAACTAAAATAAAAGAAGGAGTTTTCATCAATAAAAAGATTTTTAATCAAGTTTAATCAAACCAAAGATGTATAAAACTTTTCCTAAAACCCTTCCTAACCTATTTAGTTTCAAATATGATTTTAAATGAATGCTTTTGAAAATAATAAACATGTTGTAGTGATTAAACATTGATTAGTGTGTTTGGAAGTTTAAATGAAGTATATTTTTTTGTGTTTTAGGGTAAAACATGATTTAATCATGATAAAAATTATTCGAAACTTAAAAATGATATTTACAAAGATGAAATAATGATGTTTTTTTAATTTCATAAGTTTTGGAATTAAATTTAAATTGTATGAATTTTCTAAGTTGAGAAAATGGTTAATTTCGGGTAAATAAATTATTAAAAACAGTTATTTTGATCTAAATTTTTAATACAACGTAACTAATGATAAATTTGATTTTTGGTAAATTTTTGGGATTTTTTTCATTAAATTATATTTTATATGAATTAATTAGCTAAGGAAAAAATTGATTTGTTTTTTTCATAGGCAAGCAGGGTTTTAAACTGGTTCTCTCTAGTTTTACTTATAAACACGTAATTATAGGGAAACAAGGAAATAGAAAAATAGGAAATGAAAATAAAATACAACACCACGACAGAATAGTCCAAAAACCCTAGTTTACGTGCCAAATAACATGAGTAGCATTAGGGTTTTTAAGAAACTACGTATTCATGCATTTCTCAATTAAACAGATTAATTCCGAGAGAAGCTCACTGTTGCTTCATTGCTTCAATTCAAACATTCTAACATTTCTTTCTCTCTAGAAAACCCTTAAGAATAGTTTTTCTACGCATAAAAGGGTTACTGATCTTCCATTTTTCGTTCAATGTGCTTAAAGACATTGTACCATTCAAGATTACGTATATTCGCTGGCCTATGAAGGCGAATGTTATCTAAAATGGCTTTCAATGCATTGAAAGTTACCGGTCATTCAAAAAAGAGATGCTCAATCATCTCGGTTGAAAAAGAACAAATTGTTGAAAAACAACAAATTAACATGAGACAATTTGGGTGATACCGATTAGATGCAATTTGCCTTTATTGTGTAAAGCTTTATTTAAGACTTTCCAAAGCAACAAGTTATCACGTTGGTTGGAAGAATAGTACCATATTCTTTTACTCTAAGGGTACTTCACATGCATAGAGGGATATTCCATGGCATTGTAAATACCTCTAATGGAGTGTGTTTCCCTTTTAGCAGTCCAATGTATAGTTACATCAGAAGTGTTATAGTGATGTTACATAATGTGGTTCCATATCTGTTATATATGAGAGCTACTAGAATTTGGAGGATAACTTTGCCATTGTCATAGTAAGACCAAATTTCAACACTATCAGGAATTCCAATCATGGATTTTTGATTAAAATCCATAGTTTGATCGAGGATAAGGTCAAAATCCTTACAAGGATCATGCCAAAATGAGAATTTATGAAGACGGGAGACATTTTGTATAACATGCAGAAGTATGCATGATCTTTATTTGAGCAGACACTTGAAGAGCCGGCTAGAATTATTAGGAAGATCTGTGGTCCAGAAGTGTTTGTATAGAGATAATTAAAGGTCACCCGATGAACTAAAAGGTTTCTTTATGGTTAACAAGGTCATCAATGTGCCAAGTAGCAGCAACTCTATTCTAAGTAATAAGATCTGGATTACCAGGACCATCATTCATTTTAGGCTTGCATATTTTTTCGAAAGATATTGGAACTAGCTTTTAAGAGTAGCAATCATCATGCCACAAAAAGTGATTCAATGCAGAATTATCCATTGAGATCGGTAATTTTGGCTTTAGAGATAGAAAGAACTATGGATTTAGACAAATTTACTTTGAGAAATAGTATGAAAAAAGAATGTGTTTCTTTCTCCTTCAAATTGGTATTCTTTTCATAGCTTTTGTTTGACTACTTCTAGTTCAACTTAAAGAGCAGTAAAGAGTTAGTTGCTTAGATCATGCTCTAGTAAGGACAGAGACGGGTCATTGGGGTTAGCAAGCATATTTCTTTAAGTCATCCAGTCTGGCCCTTACAAAGGGGCTTGTCTTTGACCATTTTCCAAAAGTGTAGCCCATTTTCTAAGATGTTTCTTTATGCTATTTATTTTTTCCTGTAAAATTAACATAAGGTTGCCATGAACATCAATATCCATCTCTGCAAGAAAAATGATCAAAATCACTATAATTAGTCCAAAAATTGAAAATTTTAAAAGGAGGAAAAAATTTCAATGGTGCAACACCCCCATTTGGCTATGATAGGGCTATGCTTAGAGATTCTAGGGAAAGGAATGAGGGAGAAAAGGGTTGGCCATTGAGAAAGAGCTTTTTGATTAAGAAAAAAATCATCAAGAGTGCAAAATATTCAAGGACCATCATGTTTTCTGTTATTCCAAGTGTAGGAAGCACCAATGGATGGGATAGAGAGAATAGAGCAGGATGTCAAGATTAAAAAATTGATTTATTAATGATAATTAAGTGATAAATCGAGAATAAAATGAGCATATTTTAAAAAGAGAACTATAAACGAATAGTTTAACCAATGAGAATTCGACACCAAATGAGATTTGGTCTAAAGTAACTACTGAATAAGATAACAAAACAGTTTTCACATTAATTACAAGTATGCCATCTTAACATGTGATAGCTACCCAAAAAATCAACATGTGATAACTATTTTAGCTTTCCATATACGATGTCACTTAGGCTATGAACCTACGATGGCTTTGGGGAGAACCAACATGTTGAAGCTCCTTTGAACTCGACCCTCGAAAGTTATAAACACTACATAGAAATGCCATTTCGCAATGGCTTTTAACCGTTGCAAAAGGGTTTTTAACGATCCCAAGCCATTATGAAATGAGGAGTGGCAAATAACGGTCCAAAGCTATTACTAATTGAATAATTGAAATTTAGCAACGACTTTGGACCATTGCTAAATTTCAATTAGCAATAGCCCAAAGTCATTGCAAAATACTGTATAATTTTTTAAATATAATTGTAACAACCTCCAGTGTCACTATATGATTTATATGTGGTGAACCATCAATAAACAAACCATTATATTTGAAGCATCACATATGTAGAGAAATAATAAAATATATTCGGTAGATCGAATAACCCTAACAATAATTATTCATAATTGCATTATAGTTAGAAAACTGAAACAAAGTACGACAAGTAAAAAACATATTTAACTAATATCACATGGAACAAATAAATTCATTTAAAAATGGACATATCCATTATTATAATTAAAATTGATTTCACTCCATGTGATTACTATTTGTAACTCAACGTGCCATTATAATGAAAACCCTAACATTCAAAAATGTTGTGCAACAGCGATTTATAACTCAACGCACAATTGCTAAGGAAGCTATCAACGAACGACAGCTACCTAAAGCTTAGCACGCAATAGCTTGGGAAGCTATCAACACTTGACCGCTATTTGAAGTTTAAAATGTGATAGCTCGAGGAGCTATCAATATGCGGTGACTATTTATGATTCAACATTCGATGAACTGGAAGACTATTAACCAGCGATGGCTAATGAAAGCTATCAACATGCGATGGTCCTAGGAGGCCAACATGAGCTAGCCATCTAAAGTTGGTTTGAGATAATGGGCGTAGCTAGGAAAATGCTAAGTAAACATGATGATTGATCCTAAAGCTGAAGTGGGTTTGGAAAATAATAAGTTAAAGGTGAATAACTTATTTAAAGAATGAAATTGAGCTTTAGCTTGATTCAGCTATTTGTTTATGATTCAAGTCATAAGGAATAATGAAATATAAATATAACGCCTTAAGGCAATAATGTGTCTGCACACGACATTATATTCGTTAATTTTTGATAAAAGGCTTTGGTTATTACCAAATGTCTAAACATGACAATATATATGTTAACTAGATGGTAGCCCTTAGTGGCAAATATATGTCTATTCACAACAATATACAAGACTAGCGAAATGAGGCTTTCATAACATCAAATTGTCTATTCATGATATCATGCAAGATTGGTGGAGTAAGACTTTCATAGCATCCAATTGTCTACTCATGACAACACAAGAGATTAACGTTTATTCACAATATTATATTTGATTGAGGAAGATGTAAGGCCTTAATGGCAACCGAAATATCTGTTTACAACAAAATTTACGAGAAAATAAGACAAAACAGATAAGTAGAAATCTTAATTATGCAGTGCAGTTATCGAACTTGTAAGGGTAATGCCTGAGTGATAATACAAAATGAATTGACTATAGAAAATGGTTAAAATCATGTGAAGAAAATCTCACACTTATGATGAATTGATGATTTATGTTTATTCAGGACATGATGTGATGTAAATTGATGATTATTGAAATAGTGAGAGGAAAACCCGTTTCATGCTTTAGCGATCTGGTCTCACTATATGGTTGTTTAGGATAAAGTATTACTCATACCAAGCTTTATGTCTAACCCGTATTTTTATTACTTTCCATAAACTCATGAGTATTCATTTGAGTGGGTTGATTTTATGGTATAGATGTGTTTCGAAAGGCGAATAAAGAACCAAAAGATGAAGTAGGAGGTTTGATTTTGTTGACAAGATAATTTTGAAAATTCTGCTCTGTAAAGATAGAATCTATAACTGGGTAAGTGCATATTTCGCCGTTTTCATATGTCAGGCATGACTCACTATTTATTTTCTATTTATAAACCCTTGCATGGGAACAAGTAGGGTTAATGATGATGTAATAAATTATGTAAAACAATTTGATGAAATGAAATTTGTTTAATTGCTCTGTTTAATTATTGTTGTTAAAAAAATTGATCTCCCTTTGTCACTTGAAAATAATTCTAGTGGTGACTGCAACATCATCGACATTCATTTTTGAGTCTCGAAGTGGGGGTGTTACATATTAATATCAGAGCTTATGTTAAGAGACACCTAAGTAAAGCAGAGTTTAGTATAAGTTATGTAACTAGAAAATGAACACCTTAGGGAAGGGTAGATGCTACATACATAAAGTACAATAATTTTGATATGGATATATAGATGGATATATTTACTACTCTACTTTTGTTCTTGCCCTCTATAATTTCTATTTCTTATGAATGCTTGCTTACGCAGATAGCCAGAATAGATCTACATAGTGGACGTTAGATGGTAGGAGGAGGAAGAACGAATGCTAGTAGAGGAACTATTAGTACCTAAACTAATGGCTAAGGAGGGAAGGCAGACGTGAAGGTTCAGGTGGAAGTTGTAAATGAAATGCATGCCTCGACTATAGGGAATTTGGATGTGAATGCACTCTTTCATCAACTACTGGCAAAATTAGTGTAGCAGGAAGTATCATCGTCGGCCTAGACTGTACAAAATGGCTCGGTGCAGCCAAAAAAAAAGAATTTGCAAAGATAAACAAGGACTTTAAATCTTAGGAGGAGAGATGTTTGATTAGAAAACATAAGCATTCAAGGCAAGTGATTAGTTAGAGTTGTGTGAGAGGATTTCCGAGAATCTGGAGCTGGCAAATGCTAAAAAGGTGAAGCTTGTATGTAACCAGTTCAAGAGGCTTGCAAGTGTCTTGTGGGGGACTATGAGAGTTGAGATACCCAATCAAAAAACTACTTGGGATAGATTCGAGGTGATAATGGGGAACAGTATATTGCAGGATCGGAATTATTGGTCATTATTCGGAAGTTTGTGGAATTATAGCAAGGGAGTTTGTCTATGTTGGAATGCATGAAGATGTTTAATGCATTGTATAACTATGGAGATATTTTGATTAAGATCCCAAGGAAGGTGGAGAAGTTTATCCTAGGGTTATGGCCATGATTGAGTGATAGGACAATGGCTTATCTTGCTCTTCCATTCAATGCGGTAGTAAATATGGCACGGAGGCACGTGCTTATGTATGCTAAAATGCAAGGTGTTGAGCAGAAGGATCAGGATGAGAAAAAGAAAAAGTTTGCTCCATATCAAAAGAGAAAGAAAACCTTCCATAGAAATGGAAAGCTCAGGGTAGAGTAGAGCGCAAGGATGTTGCTAGTGTGACATTACAACTGTAAGCAAAAGAGACACTACACTAATAAGTGTCTAGAGGCAGTTGGAGCAGTGAAGGTGAAGTGTTTGTTTGTGATAATTCTGAGCACAAAAAGAAATATTGTCCTGAGTTAAAACAGCCGAAGATTTTTTCTTTTGAAGGATCATCAACTGGGCCAACGGCTGAGGAGAATGGAAAGAAAGTTGTATTGGGAGGTATGGTTTCATTCTCTATTACTTTTGTTAGAGCTCTCTTCGATATTGGTGTTACCCATTCTCTCATCTCAAAAGATGTGGTTGGTAGGTTGAAGTTAGAAACTACCTATTTAGTGACGTTTAACGTGTGGTTAATTCGATTGGAGTGTATGCTACTCACAGAATAAGGTGCACCGGCTTATGTTTGATTTGCATGGTTTTTGTTGAATATGCGATTGCTATGATTTTTGTTTGATGATAATAAACATATATATATATATATATATATATATATATATATATATATATTCATTTAAATGTATTCGTTAATGTACTATTTTATTTTTCATAGATCAAATAAATATTTGTTGAATAAAATAAATAACACAGAATTTGAATTCAAACATAAATTTTATTCAAACAAATATTTGTTACAATTTTTGGATAGTACAAATTTCAAACTCTCACTATATATTTCAATTACAATGCAAATTTGATTAAATTACAATTCACATTTACATTGCACCTCATTGCATATCACTCATTCACTCAACTCGTACTGATCTTCAACTTCATTCCAATGTGAATCCAGCATCTGAGTAATCTGCAAAAATATACATTGACGCGGTAAAATTGAAAATAAAATATTTTTTCAGTATAAAATAAAATATGGATTTTTAAAATAATATTGCCTCAGTTATTTGGGTTATTCGTCGTCATTTAATTTTGAATTCATCATTCACGAACAGCTTGTGACATACGCAGTGTATCACTGTATATGCCACAAGGCCGTGCACACCGATATATACACTTGATAAAATTACAGGGACAGGTGAGCACAGGTCAAATCCAAAACGCCGGGTTCAACTCAAGTGCAATAAAAATAATGTCATAATATCATCACAAGGTCAAACTCGAGCTTTAAAGCTGGATACAACACAGGTGCAGTTCGAATATACAAGTTTAATAAAATGACCAGGAGCAAGCCAGTCGAAGTATACAAACATGTACCAGCTCATACATATATGCAGCCTCGACAATGAAATGGCTATAAACAACCACACATGAACACTGCAACAGGTCAAGGCAGTGCACCAATAATGTTAACAAGCCCATACCAAAATCAAAATGTACAAATACAACTAAGTTCAAATGAATCTGGACAGAACAAGCTCAAGTGCAACAGTGAATCGCACAAGAATTCAACTCAGATGCAAGCACACTCAAGGCACAGTGCACATCAAACCAGAAATGAGACCAAAGCAAATCCAAACCACATGAAGGAACAAACATGAGTGTACTGGCAAGAAATAAGCAAGCATATGCACCAGCATTTCAAACACAAACCAAATCATATCACAAAACCAAACTCCAAAGATACAACAGTTATGCAACTGTGAAACTGGACAGTGAAAGTATCAGACTCGAGCACAAAGGCTACAACTTCAAATGAACTTTACAAGGAAATACAACTCTAGCTGAAACAATTGACTCAAATTCATCAAGCAATCTCAAGTGAACTTAACAAGACAGTCATTCAAATGCAAACTGACTAGAAGGAACATGCGCATGAAACAACATATGTGCAGGCTGAAAACATATATAACAATGAACCAGAGATTACAAACCAAGTGCACCAACGATACAACTGACATTCAAGTGCAAGCCTCAAGTAAACATGAAATGGTGATACAGCAAGTTTATGTGAATATGCAAGAAGTGCAACTCGATAACAAAGTAAAACAGCAGAAGCAGTGATATGCAGCAGTACAGTACAATAGAAAATCAAGTACAGGCTAAATGAAAACAGGCTAAAGGAATCACGGTAAACATTACAAATACAACACATATATACATACATAGATGTATGTATACACATGGTAGTAAGAACATAATGGCCGGAGTCATGAAACAGCAAGTGAAATCTAACAAGGTCGAAAGTGCTACCAGAGGCAGTGAATAATATGGCAAAAGTCGAACTTTTTAATCAACATCACAAAATCAAGTTTGCAGTCGAAGACAACTGCAGGTCAAATCAAAACCGAAGTCAACATCGAACGAAGTCAGATAAATCATCATCGATCAAATAATATGTTGAACAAGTCAGAGACGTGGTGGTAAAGAAACGAGCAAGGAAGTCAACAAGATGTTTGCGGAACTAATAGGACGAACTATGGAAGTTTATGTGGATGACATGCTGGTAAAATCGAGGAAAGCCAACGATCATGTAAGCCACCTGGACGAGATGTTTTAAGTACTTCGCCAACATGGAATGAAGCTGAATCCTCTAAAGTGCTCCTTCGGAGTATCGTCGGGAAAGTTCTTGGGATTCATCGTCCATGCCAGGGGGATTGAAGCAAACCCCGAACAAGTCCGGGCTTTACAAGATATCAAGATACCATCCACTCGAAGAGAGATGCAAAGCCTAAACGGGAAGGTGGCCGCCCTAAGCAGATTCATCTCTAAAGCAACCGACAAATGCATCCCTTTCTTCGAAGCTCTAAAGAAATACAAAGGAAAGTTCGAATGGACTGATGAATGCTCAACAGCCTTCCTTAACCTAACGAACACCTCCAGAGATCACCAGTACTCTCAACTCCAAATGAAGGCGAAGAACTATACCTATACCTTTCTGTATCGTCCCATGCTCTAAGCGCCGCTTTGGTGAGAGAAAACAACCGCGCGCAGCGGCCCGTATACTTTGTAAGCAAGAGATTTACGGGGGCAGAAGCCAGATACCCTAAACTTGAGAAGCTAGCATACTGTTTGCTAATCACGTCACGGAAACTATGACACTATTTCCAATCTCATTCCATCAGAGTTTTAACCGATCAACCGCTAAGGCAGGTACTCCATCGCCCCGACACTTCTGGACGACTACTTAAATGGTGCATTGAATTGAGTCAATATGATATCACCTACCATCCTCGCACCGCCATCAAGGGACAAGCCATGGCCGATTTCATTGCCGAATTCACTACCAACGAAGGTAAGGAGTAATCTGAAATAACAAGAGATATCAAGTGGATTCTCTTTGTAGATGGAGCATCAAACGAACAGGGCTCAGGGGCAGGTATTGTGATAATCACCCCCAGGGGAAGGAAGCTGCACTATGCCCTAAGGTTGGAATTCTCCGCCACCAACAACGATGCAGAATATGAAGCAGTAATAACAGGATTAGAACTTGCCTTAGAAATCGGAGTCAGTTCTTTATGTCTTCATAGTGATTCTCAACTTATCGTAAACCAAGTACTAGGAGAGTTTAAGACTCGAGGAGAACGACTCACAGCATATCTAAAGAAGACCAAGCTGCTGCTCGATCAATTGGATCACTATTTAATCAAACACATTCCTCGAGAAGAGAATCAAGAGGCTGACGAACTGGCAAAGCAAGCTAGCATGTAGAACAGCACCATTTTCGAAACAGTAGCCATCTCGAAACAACTAGCCCCAAGATTCAAACAAGAAGATCTGATAGCTGCAATCGAAGAAGAAACCTGGATGACTCCTATCCGGATATACTTACAAGATGGCACACTACCCAACGAGCGTAACGAAGTCAGGAAAATCTTGAGGAGTGCTTCCCGCTGCACAATACAAGAAGGCATCCTCTATCGGCGAGGCTTCTCTAACCCCTTATTAAGGTGTGTTGCTGGAAGGGAAGCCAAGAAAATCTTATCCAACATCCATCAAGGGAGCTGCAGAGATCATACTGGCGGGCAGGCTCTGGCGAAGAAGATGCTCTGATATGGATACTACTGGCCCACTTTAAACAAAGACGCCTTAGACTTCGTCAAAAGATGCGACAGATGTTAGAAATTTGCCAAGATTCCTCGACTACCAACAAATGAGATTACTCAAATGACCAGCCCTTGGCCCTTTGCGGTATAGGGAATTGACTTGATCGGCGAACTGCCGATGGGCCGAGGCGGAGCCAAATATGATATAGTGGCAGTCGGCTATTTCACCAAATGGGTGGAAGCGGAACCTCTAAATAAAATATCTTCGACAAAAGTTATTAACTTCTTGATCAAAAATGTTCTATGCAGGTACGGGGTTTCACTCAAAATCATATCGGACAATGGACTTCAGTTTGACAACGAGGAGTTAGCCGACTGGTGCCAAGAGCATGGAATTCACAAAAGCTTCTCATCTGTGGCTTATCCCCAGGCAAATGGACAAGTCGAAGCTGTCAACAAAATTCTTAAAACTCTAATCAAGAAGAAGCTTGAAAAGTCAAAAGGCGCTTGGGTGGATGAACTTCCTACGGCACTTTGGGCCTACCGCACGTCTTTCAGAACATCAACAGGGCATACTCCTTTCTCTTTGGCATACGGATCGGAGGCCATGCTCCCAGTTGAAACTGTAGTGCCATCCCACCGTAGGATCCACTACAACCCAGAAGAGAACGAAGAACTCCTCCACATGTCTTTGGATCTAATCGAAGAAAGAAGAAATGATGCAGCACTCAAAGCAGCAGCTCACAAGCAAAAGGTGGCAGCACAATACAACTCCAAAGTCAAGCATCGCAGCTTACAAGAAGGAGATCTTGTCCTCAAGCGAATCTTCCCGCGCCCCGGAGCGCTAGATCCCATCTAGGACGGACCATATGTAATTCATAAAGATCTCCACAACGGAGCTTATATTTTGTCAACAGTGGACGGAGAGGTGTTCCAAAGGGCATGGAACATCCAACACCTTCGTCGATACTTTTCTTAACTTGTACTACCATATAAAGTGAATTAACAAAGAGAATCAGTGGACGTAGGCATTTTCGTGTCGAACCACTTTAAAAACTTGTCTCTTTTTTAACTTGTTCCTTTATATCTTGGCTACTTGCTGAGCTTTATCCTTTTCTGTTGAACAAAATCCTGTGTAGACGACATCTCCATTCAGGGCATCACAGCACAACTTCACCTGGACAAAACCTAACAGGTATTATACGAATCTATGCCCTCGCCAATGAGACACTTTTGCTCCAGCATCCCTCTGCTGCGGGTTAACTCATTGCTCGTGACGGCCCTTAAAGCCAACTGTAATGAGCCGATTATAAGCCGCCGAGAAGGTCAACCATAGCCTAGGCAGCTCATTACGGCGTTCGGCTCGCCGGCAACCGTGAACCGATTATAAGCCCCAACATAAGGTGTAGCTAGCCAGGGGCAGTTCACAGTTGACGATCGGCAAACACGCTAGCCGGCCACGGTAAATCGAATAATGCCCACGATTACGGGCCATAATGGCCCGGGTAGTTACCGTGCGCGATCTCGGCTCCGATGTGTCTTAAGTACGGCTGTGGTAAAAAAGAAAACTCCCCGCGGAGGCGTAAGATGGGTGACAAATGTCTCTAAGACCCACAGCTAGGGAAAGTGACTACAAAGCCCGTTTTCCATGAACTTAAGCGCGTCGAAGGCCTTCCGTGATTGGAAGTTTTACTATTTCTTATATTTCCATTTTATTTATAAAAACTTTCCACCTATCCTCTATAACGATCACTAAAGTACAGGACACAAAATAGGAGACACTCGCTAATGGGAATAAGAACTCACAGCTGGATGGTAGGTCACTCAGCTGCATTCCATATTCGATTACACAAGGCAATCAAAGCTACCGTCTACAGCTAAAACTTGAAGGGCGGTACTTTCTTCTCTTGTATATAAATATGTAACTATAATTTATTCGCACATCACACTAACATTGCAAGACATGAAATTATATTTTAAGCAAGAACTTAGCGTCAAACACAATTGAATCACTAACACATGCACAGGTATATTTTATGCAACACGTCAAAATAACGACAGCATTCAAACATGACAAAATCAGCTTATGTTATAAAGTTACATGCCAAAA
Source organism: Allium cepa (assembly GCA_030765085.1). NCBI lineage: Eukaryota > Viridiplantae > Streptophyta > Magnoliopsida > Asparagales > Amaryllidaceae > Allium > Allium cepa. The sequence goes on from CM060931.1 coordinate 237,591,176, forward strand.
ATCAAGTTGTTCATTACATAATTACAGCCTGAAAATTACATTAATGTTTTAAGACTAACATAGACAGCAATGTCAAGTAAACTGAAAAATTTCCAGATCAAGCCAAGGAGCCGACTGCATCGGGGATTCGCCTCTATCCTGCTGGCCCTCCGAGGTCTACTTAACCGCCGGATCAGAACTCCCAACACGCTGACCAGAGGTAGTTGGCGCTTCAGAGGTCCCGCCTATCCAATTCAGGAGAAGAATTCATTGAATAAGCAATAAGCAACCAAGCTATGAAAAGGCTAAAAGGGAAGACTTACCAGCATCTGTTCCTTGATCATCATCCCCCAACTACACACCTACCTCCTCAGTAGCGAGCAGCCGCATGCCCTCCTTCACCGCCACTTTCTCCTCCTTAGTGAATTAGGCCGTAACCACATCCATTCTGAAGGCCATGCCACCCTCCATATCCGCATCAGCCTTGGCCTCCTCCAGAGCCCGGAGATAAATCCTGGCCATGATTCGGGGATAATCATCCATCCAGGATAAGTTGCCCTGCTTCCAAGTATGGAAATCCATATCTTGGAGCATCTCACCCATCATCCCCTCGTTCTCCTCAAACTCCCTCATTCGGACCTCAGAAGCCAACAGCTTTGCAACGACAGCATCCCTCTCCGATCGGTATCGCGAGCGGTCAACCTGAAGGGATTTCCTCATCGCCTCCATGTCCTCCTTCAGCTTGGCTTGAGCAAGCTCCGCGGCTTCAAGCTTCCCAGATAACTCCTCTACCCGCTCAAGATCCGCTTTCCAAACCTCATCCACCGTTGCAATGGCCATATCGATCCGTTCCTTGCAGATGGCCTCCATTTTCCACAGCTCGGCTCTGCTAGCCTCTTCCATGGTTTTCTTTAGCCGTTTGGAGGCAGCCTCGTGTTGAGAGATCTGGATGGCCTGATCGGCAAGTTGCTTGGCCTGGTCAGAAACCACGAACCGCAATCTTATGTTGGCACTCCCAATTTCCTTCCCGGCCTTGACCAGTCGGGCATGATGCCCCATCAACTTCCTAATCTCCTCAGCAACCCGGTCGATATTTTCCTTAGCTTCATCCCCCATAGTTACAATCCGAGTAGTAAGCAAATCAAGGTCCAGGGACTTGGCCTCATCAAGAACCCTTACCATAGGATTGCGAGGGAGAAGGTGCTCACCAGTAACCTCGTCAAAGGAAATATCATGAGACCCCGGATCCAGATCAGGATGACCCGCAAATGGATTACGATCCAAGCCGGGACGATCAATCTGAGTAACGGTAGGATTCTCAGACGAATGCGGAGAGGGTATGAACTCAGTATCCTCCCCCGTGATATCATGAATAGGCTGGGTTGGAGGCTGAGGACCAGGTGAAGGTTCGAATAAGGAGCGACTCCTCTTTTTCTTTTTAATATCCTCTTCAATAACTCCGAGAAGAGGACAGTAGTCGACTACGTCCCCGGAACGGTTGGTCGTAGGCTTTGGTTTAGCGGAAGCTTTGAGGAGTTTGAATTGTTCGAGACGGTGCCGAATGTATGATGTCTTGGCCACCTTACCTGTTCCTGGAATAAAAACCAAGTGTTACAAGCATGCATAGGACTATAATCCAAGAAACATGTGGAGTCAAAAGAGGAGTCAAAAATTCACCTTGAATCGCCGGAGTTGCCCTAGCGGAAATGCTCTTGGAAGATGAATCGGCACCAGTCCCGGCCTTATCAGTTTTCTTTGGCTTCTCCACCAAGGCCGATCCTTCCTCCAACCCCTCAAAAGCCTGACGGAAAGCATCATCTGTCCACTCTTGGATCTCCCCTGCTTGCCCAGAAGACAAAGCCCCAGCGCCATCACCGCTCTATCCTTCGCCACCATCACCACCATCACCTTCTCCATCACCTCCGCTCTCCTCCTTGCCTCTTTCCTCCTCCACATTTTCCTCCTCCGGAACATCTGGACATGTGCTAGGGGAGGGTCCATCGGATTTCTTGAGCTTCTTCCCCCCGGCGACTGGAGGTATCGAGAAGGGTTTCCTCTTGCTGCTCTTCGTCGTGGCCCCTCCTTTAGCTTTGACAGCCCTCTCCTCTGCCGTGTCTCTCTGCTTGACCACAGACTGACGTGGTAGAATCAAGTTGTGCTGCAGAAGAGTAGCATTCCTGATCAGGTAAGAAGCTGACCTCTCGCTTCCCGAAATGGCTTCTATCTCCGCAGCCATCTGAACCAGGCGATGGTTCTCCATGACCGCAAAGCCAAATAAAAGCACATGAGAAGAAGCATTGCAGTCAGAACGGAAATTATAAATAAGCTTCAACTTACAGCCGGAGGTGAAGCGACGGATAGAAACAGAGTCATCCTTGATGAAAAACCATTCTTTCTTGAACATGCTGAACTTCGAATATAAGTCCAGGACCGACTTGAAGGACACGGCCGATTCCAAGCTGATGTATGGAGACCCCTTCTTATAGCCCCTCAAGTTGTATAAATACTGGATCTCCCGATTGGAAGAGGGACGCCCGTATTTTCTCTGGAAAATGATGAATAGACTCACCAAGATAGCATAAGAATTGGGCTGAAGCTGGAAAGGGGCCACCTTCAAATAGGTAATGAAGCTGACTATCCAAGCATTGATCGGGGGAATGGCCCCGCACATGCAATGGTACCTACTATAAGCGAAATATCCTTCAAAGGGGTCATACGGCATAACTCCATTCCCTGGCAGCACCATGCGTGCCCTGTCAATCCCGAAAGAACGAGATATAACATCAAGCTGCTCCTCTTTAAGGGAGCTAGGAAAGCAGTCAGGTGGCGAGTTCAGAAGCTCCTAAGGGTCGTACCCATCTACTAGTGATCTCGGGGGAGGCCCATGACGTCCCGATCCTGACTGAGCTGGAGGCACTGTGGAGGACTCTTCTCTGTTCGTGGATTTCTTCTTATCTGATCGAGTTTCTACTTTACGAGACCTTTATCTGCAAACACAAAAAGTGCGTCGTTAGAATGAGGGAAGTAAACAAGCAAGTGCATGAAGTCTAGAATTTCATTTTAACTATAAGTTAAAACATAAAAGGCATAAGGTTCATTCGGCACTCAAGCCCATTCGGTAGTTCAAGGCTTGAAAGCCATTCGGCACTTGTACTTCTCAGATTCATCCGGTAGCTCAAGGCTCGAAGGTTCATTCGGCAATCGTACTTCTCAGATTCATCTGATAGCTCAAGGCTCAAAGGATCATTCGGCACTCACACTCCACGTTTCATTCGGCAGTTCAAAATATAAAAGTCATTCGGCAATTACCTAGACCGGTAGTCAAACAGGTTTCGGCGGTATGGTTGATTCGGCAGAAAAGAATCTGGTTCGGCAATTTCAGTTAGTAAGGAATAACGAAAGTGTATGACCCATACTTATAGGAAAATAGAAACGACCGGACCAACCGGTTCGGCGCTTGGGACCGAATGAAAGTGTCCAAGTTGAAAGGCCTAAAACAAAGCATGACATATGCTGGCATATGCCCTACTTTGGGGGGCAAATGTTGGGTGCGTTTCCACTACCACCGAGTCAAGGAGAAGAAAGCATCGCCGAACCATAGGGAGGAAAGTCCCACCGAACCAACACGTCTCCAAGGCCCTGCCGAACCAACCCTTGCTCCACTACCTGCCGAATCAAACCGAAAGTATCACTACCGAATCAACCCCCACCGATCCAAGGCATCACCGGACCAGCCTCCACCGAATCAACCACGCCGAATCAATCCCATCTCCTCTACCACCGGACCAAAACGCTAGTTCACCCATCTACTACCGAACCAACGTTACCAGGCCAGATCACTTCAGCCCAGGCCCACCAGCAGCTATATACATCCTAGACCCCTGCCCCCAGCCTCACTCTATAAATAGAAGGGCAGGGGTACAACAATGGCAGAAAAATTTGAGAGCTCAGGCACGGACAGAACTTTCAAACAACTTTCATATACTTGTAATCAAAGCTTTGTACTTGTAATCTGGAGAGTGAAGGAGAATAACATATGAAGTGGACGTAGGCACATTCTGGCCGAACCACTATAAATCTGTATGTCTTTTATAGTTTAGTCCCTGCTTTTCACATATTTGCATGAATCTCCCAAATCACTAAGAACAACTTAAAATCGACTAAATCATACGACTTGGAGGTGTTTGCCCATTTTTTTGTGCAAACACAAATAATTTTCAAATTGCAGAATTTTTTTCTCATATAACCCCTTCAAGAAAATCATTTTTGACCATGTTTTCAGATCAGTCATTTTGAAAAATTATTTTATAATTATTTTTGAATTTGATTTTAAATGAATATTTTGACTAATCTGACTCCCTAAAAATTATCGAAACGATAAATAGTGATTGAAAAATTGATGAGTGTTGATATTTATCATATATTATGACTCGAGACGGTATAATTAGTAAATTTCTTTAGAAATTTAAACAAGAGTCATAAAACTTTTTGTTGGTAAAAATTCCATGACCATCTCTATTTCTATTATATTTCTAACGACCATCACTCATCAAAATTCTATATAGTTTATCAATATGTGGTACTTTAAACAGGAATCATTCATTTTTCATTTTACATTTTTTTAATAAAATAATAATAATAATAATAATAATAAAATTCAAAGTATTCACTCTCATTTAAAAGTCCTCACGGTTATGCATTGGTGAATTACTTGGAATTTGTCATGTGCTTCCATGCTCATTTAAAAGTCCTCACGGTTATGCATGTATGGAACGCATATCAAAATTGATTTTTTTAATAATAAACAAGTTGATTCTAATCCCATTTAAAAGTCCTCATGGTTATGCGTGGTTAGAAGATACTTGAATTCATTTTTTAAAAATAAAATTGGAATACTACTAATCTCATTTAAAAGTCCTAACGGTTATGCATGGTTGGTAGATATTTAAGTTCCCGATATAAATACACCACAAATAGAGACAACTGTATGGTTTTATATGATGACATCATTCCCATCATTCTAAAAGTGGAATATGCGCCTAACAAAGTATTTATGATTTTTGTTTGATTTTTTTATTGAAATTTAATATTTATATTCGATTGAGTTTTAATGTTGGATTAATATCCATCACTTTATCTCCATTTTTCTAACACTATTACTCTTTTGCTGATAACAAAAGGGGAAGAGAAAAGTTAAGATTTTGTCGAATAAAATCAAGCAAAGGTCAAATATTTTCTATTTACATCTAGGCTCATTTTCACATTTCAATTGTATGGATATATGAAGGGGAAGCTTTGCTTAGAGAGGAAGAATTCAAATAGAGGGAGCAAATGGAATCATCAAATACATTTAATATGTTCAAAATCTTAAATATATGTTTGTTATCATCAAAAGGGGGAGATTATTAAATATGCAATTGCTATGATTTTTGTTTGATGATAATAAACATATATATTCATTTAAATGTATTTGTTAATGCACTATTTTATTTTTCATAGATTAAATAAATATTTGCTGAATAAAATAAATAACACAGAATTTGAATTCAAACAAAAATTTTATTCAAACAAATATTTATTAAAAATTTTGAATAGTACAAATTTCAAACTCTAACTATATATAATTCAATTACAATACAAATTTGATTAAATTACAATTCACATTTACATTCACCTCACTACATATCACTCATTCACTCAACTCGTAATGATCTTCAACTTCATTCCAATGTGAATCCAGCATCTGAGTAATCTGCAAAAATATACATTGATGTAGTAAAATTGAAAATAAAATATTTTTGCAGTATAAAATAAAATGTGGATTTTGAAAATAATATTTGCCTCAGTTATTTGGGTTGTTCGTCATCATTTAATTTTGAATTCATCATTCACGAACAGCTTGTGACATACACAGTGTATCACTGTATATGCCATAAGGCCGTGCACACCGATATATACACTTGGTAAAATTACAGGGACATGTGAGCACAGGTCGAACCCAAAACGCCGGGTTCAACTCAAGTGCAATAAAAATAATGTCACAATATCAGCACAAGGTCAAACCTGAGCTTTAAAGCTGGATTCAACACAGGTGCAGTTCGAATATACAAATTTAATAAAATGGTCAGGAGCAAGCCAGTCAAAGTATACAAACATGTATCGGCTCATACATATATGCAGCCTCGACAATGAAATGGCTATAAACAACCATGCATGAACGCTGCAATAGGTCAAGGCAGTGCACAAATAATGTTAACAAGCCCATACCAAAATCAAAATGCACAAATACAACTAAGTTCAAATGAATCTGGACAGAACAAGCTCAAGTGCAACAGTGAATCGCACATGAATTCAACTCAGATGCAAGCACACTCAAGGCACAGTGCACATCAAACTAGAAATGAGCTCAAAGCAAATCCAAATCACATGAAGCAACAAACATATGAATGCACTGTCAAGAAATAAGCAAAGCATATGCACACGCATTTCAAACACAAACCAAATCATATCACAAAACCAAACTCCAAAAGATACAACAGTTGTGCAACTGTGAAACTGGACAGTGCAAGTATCAGACTCGAGCACAAAGGCTACAACTTCAAATGAACTATACAAGGAAATACAACTCTAGCTAAAACAATTGACTCAAATTCATCAAGCAATCTCAAGTGAACATAACAGGACAGTCATTCAAATGCAAACTGACTAGAAGAAACAAGCACATGAAACAGCATATGTGCAGGCTGAAAACATATATAACAATGAACCAGAGATTACAAACCAAGTGCACCAAAGATACAACAATGACTGGTACAACTGACATTCAAGTGCAAGCCTCAAATAAACACGAAACGGTGATACAGCAAGTTTATGTGAATATGCAAGTAGCACAACTCGATAACAAAGTAAAACAGCAAAAGCAGTGATATGCAGCAGTACAGTACAACAAAAAATCAAGTACAGGCAAAATGAAAACAGGCTAAAGGAATCATAGTAAACATTACAAATACAACACATATATACATACATAGATGTATGTATACGCATGGCAGTAAAAACATAATGGCCGGAGTCATGAAACAGCAAGTGAAATCGAACAAGGTCGAAAGTACTACCAGAGGCAGTGAATAGTATGGCAAAAGTCCAACTTTTAATCATCATCACAAAATCAAGTTTGCAGTCGAAGACAACGGCAGGTCAAATAAAAATCGAAGTCATCGAACCAAGTCAGATAAATCACCATCGATCAAAGAATATGTTGAACAAGTCAAAGATGTGGTGGTAAAAAAACGAGCAAGGAAAATTCGAAGCCGTAATGAACAAGCCATCATCAAAAATATACGAATTGACAAAGTCAGAAATCGTCGTCAACATTCAACCAATATCGAAGGGCCGAGAAAAATTACAAACGAATTCAAACAAATATATACGAACGAAAATCAAGGGTTTCGAACCCTATATAAAAACCCAATCATTGTCGGCTACAAAGGCATCGAGTTCAAGCATTCAACTTGGAGAACAAAAGGCATAAATTACATATCATAGCCAAAGTCGAACTCGATTAAATCGAGGAGCCGTGTTCGAATTGAAGAAGGAGTCGATTGCCGAAGCAAGACAGAGAAATAGAAATTGTAATCGACCAACTACCCATCGGCTTCATCGATTTTCTTACAAGCCCTAATTTCAGAAGCTAAAGGAACGAACGAAAGAAGGAACGGCCGACATTGATAAAAGAAATAAAGGGGCCGCGTTTTTCTTTAGAGAAAATAATTTAGGCCAGGCATTTTTTCTTTAGTATTAGCTTATATTAAATAGGAATAATTATGGTTTTGGTTTTTAATTGTTTTTAAACTGTTATTTTTGTATTTTCTCCTTTAACCATTCTAATTACTAGTCATGTGACTAGGGGACAAACTACGTGACATAGTTTGAGAATTCGCAACTCAGAGGCTGAGTTGTGGCAGGGTTCTGAGCGTAGAGTTAGGTTAGTCAGTAGCGCGTGTCGCGAGTTTACGTGTGTAAGTGTGTGACTACTTAATTTCTAGTAGAAACCTTAGGGGCAGCACGTAGGCAGGGTTTTTCCGAAGCTGGCTAAATCCTGTGTCGTTCTATTTCTGCATTTATTATTCTGTTATTATCTGTGCTGCTGTAATTTTGATTTATCCGTGTTAAAATAATTTTATAAGCTTCCACAATAATTTTTATAACTAACAGTATCACCCTATTCACCCCCATGTAGGGTGAAATCGATCCTACAGTTTTTATGTTTGTTTGTAACCGTATGTGTTTGACTTCGTGGATATAGGGTAATGTTGAATATTGAAAAGTTAGTGCATAATGATACTAGGATCTTTTGTGTTGATTGAGTTATCACTTTAGCGAATCCAAGTAATGGGGAAAGGATCATGGTAGCGTTAGACGTGATGGATGAACAGTTTGGATGACGTTATGTACGATGGAGGAACTAGAGGATAAAATAAATACAGTCCTGGTAGTTTGAGAGTGCATAGGATAGACGACTTACTCTACCAGTTGAGTGGAGCTAAAATATTCTCGCAGTTAGGTTGGGAAATAGGATTCCAACAATTGTGGGTAGCAGAAGATAGCGTTCCATTAACCGCATATAGAACTCGAAATAGTTCATATGAGTGGTTGGTTATGCTTTTTACACTGACCAATGACCCAGTGTTTATTATAGATCTTATGAACTAAATATTTCACGATTAGTTGGATAGATCTGTATTGTTGTTCTGATGATATTTTGGTGTATTCTAAGAATGAGAGAGATAATGATGTCCATCATAGATTAGTTTTACAGGTATAGAGATAGCAGAAATTGAAGATAAAGTTTTCCAAGTGTCACTTTTGGAAATGGAAGGTCAAGTTTCTTAATCATATGGTTTCAAAGAATGGATTGGAAGTAGGTCCATCAGTGATAGAGACCATCAGCTAGTGGAAGAGATCATAGAAGGTCACAGAGATAAAATGTATTTTGGGCTTAGCTGTCTATTACCATATGTTCATTGAATATTTTCGCGTATAGCAACACCCATGACTATGCTGACCAGGAACAATGAGAAGTTCATATGGAAAGATTGAGGTTAAGGATCATTTTAGGAGTTGAACAACTATTGACAAACACTCCTATCTTGATCATGCCTGAGGGAAATCAAGAGTGGTAGTGTATGCTGATGCTTATAGAATATGTTTGGGGGCGGTGATGATGCAACGAGGGCGAGTGGTAGCTTACGCATCAAGACATTTGAGATTGCATGAAGTTTGATATTGGACTACTGATATGGAGTTCGCATCAGTAATTTTTGTATTGATGAATTGGAGACATTATATTTTGGGAGAGCGGTTCGAATTGTATATAGATCACAAGTCCCTTAAGTGTCAATTCTCGCAAAAGGAGTTAAATATAAGGCGATGGAGATGGTTGGAGTTTCTAGCACGATATGACTTTGATATTGGGTATATGTCGAGAAAAAGGAATAAGGTTGTTGATGCCTTGACTAGGAAACATTAGAATGGATAGTTGGCTATGATTGAAGAATGGAAGACGTAGGGGACTTAGCCTCTTGCAAAGTGCATTATAGACATATTGGATCGATTAAGCATCCAGGCATATTAGCAAGTTTGGAGGTGCTTCAAGTACTTGTGGATAGAATTATCGCAAGGCAAAGTCGGGACTTACTAATTTATGAAAGAATTAGGTAATTAATAGTGGGGGTAGGTATTGAGGATCTGAAATGATTAATGGTATACTCGAAATGATGGTTTAGAAAGAAAGGAATGCTATATGTTTTGGAGTAGGAGACATGTAGAAAGAAGTCTTGGAAGAAAGTCATCGGTATAGGTTTACAATTCTTCCCGGGGGAACGAAGATGTATCTTAACATGAACAAATTATTCTTTTTGTAATGGATGAAAAGTGAATTGGTGAATGAGTGAAGAGACGTTTAACTTGTCATCTAGTAAAAGTTGAACATCAGAAGCTGAGCAGATTGCTTTGACCTTTGTATGTACCGACTAGGAAGTGGGACTCATTGTCCATGGATTTTATTGATTGGTTGCCTTTATCGAGAACAGGAAATAAAAACATTTGGGTAATAGTCGATAGATTGACTAAAAGTGCCCACTTTATCCTGGTGAGATCAACAGGAATGTCAACTAGTTTGGCAGGACTATATCGAAAGAATATAGTGAGACCTCATGGGGTTTTGAGCAGTATCGTAAGATGTAGATGCCCATTGTTCTCCAATGAATTTTGGAAAAGCTTGCAAGGTGCACAAGGTACAAATTTGAACGTGGATACGGCTTACCACCTACAAACAGATTGTAATGACCGCACCTTCCGACACAACGATCCAAAGCTTAAGATGGCTTTCGAACTCGCATCATGCCAACAAATACAGGTTGTTGGGTTTCTAAAATGTTATAATAGATTATTATTCGGGTAAATTATAAGAATCTACACTTTCAGATTTCATAGTAGAAGGAATTAAAATATAAGAACCAAAAAATAAACATTTTAGAAAAAAGTCTCCAATATGCTTAACTGCCATATACATTGTTTCCAAAATATAATGTATGTTTTCTAGATTTTAATACAATAATTAACTACATGATAAACAATAAATAATATGAAAACTCCAACGTGAAGCTCCTTTCTCAAAGTACTATACTCAATCAACTGCTAACTTGTTATCCTACGGTAGGGAAAATAGAAAGAAGGGGGTGGACCATAAAAAGTCTAGCGAATGAGTTCAAGTTTAATATATGATGATCATGTGCAGTTAACTTTAATTCTACTCTATATGATCTAGGGTGTACAACAAGTGTCTATGAATTCCAATGGTTTGTTAACTAAAGGTTCTTTTCTAATACATACCTACACTTCAACTTGTGTAGGCTACTACAGGGATCAAACTATAGATCAAACCTTGATAACTAATGGACTGCCATCACTTCTAATGCTACTCAATGTAAACACCGCCACTAGACTTCTACAACATGAAAACACCGTCATAATGCTACTAAATGTGAAAACAGTGCCCGTTGGATACTAATCATGAAAACACCACCACTAGGCTACTATGGGAATAAATTCCCACTTAACACTGCTACTAGGCTACGGTGGAAATAAATTCCCATATATCTACGACTACCCATTTCTCACTATGCATGAAGAAAAAGAATACAAAATGTCGACAAGTCGGTGTGTCTCATCATTTGCATTTGCTTCCACCTCACAATTGTAGTGTTGGCCTCTTATTACATGTGTGCGGAGATCCTCTATTTGAACTATATCGCATCGCATCAGAAATCGTGCATACTAGGATTCCCGTCATGCCAAGCCACACCTAATCAGGCATCCTTGTCAGTGTTTTGCATCCACCGTGGAACCTCCCGTGAGTGCGGTTTGTGAAATTAGATTGCTTCGATTAAAAATTGGGTAAAGAATATTTACCCAAAACCACAATAATCTGATGTCCTCTTATTTGGAACTAGCTTTCTTACTACTCCTAACATACATCCAAATAGCCATAAATAGGCCCACAAACAATTAACATTCGTATGAATTTTTATTATTAACTTAGGCCTTAGTTTCAGATTCAAATCGCACATTTCAAGTGACAACCCGTCGACCGCTTATGGTCAACCGCTCGAGGTGTTGGTCAACTAATCATGGTAAAAAATTAGGGTTTCACTGTTTTCTAATTTTGATTTTCAACTTGGGTTTACGTTAGTCGATTATTCCAACGTTTGTTCATTTCAGCATTCATGGTAAACATGATCAGCCAATATTTCTCAACTTTCCATTTCAATCTAGGGCTTTCACATTTTAGTGTTTATAGATTTTAGGATTTTACAGTTTACAAGATTAAAGGGGAGTGCTAGATCAATATCAGGTTTAATAATCCACAATAATTTTAACTCTACCTTACAATACAGATTTTCAATTTTAAGGTTTTACGGTTTAATATTAGATTTCCAGCATCCTAGATCATATAGGATAGAGTATATTTAATTGTATATAATCATCTAATTAAATTTATTCATACTCAACTCAAGCCCAAGCTCTTCTTACTTGCATTACTTGAGAACCTCCCCTCCGTACGCTTGCTCCATCTAGAAGCAATTTCTTCTGCTCTTCTAGATTGATTTTAATTTTAATTTTTAAATAATTTTAGGTTTAGAGGAGAGATTAGAATTGCATAGAGTTTTTTTATAGTGAATTATTATATGGATTTTAGGGTTAGGTTAAGCTTGCATTTATAGGGTGGGAAAATAGTTTAGGCCATTGGATTTAATGTAGAGAATTTTAGGATTATCAAGTATGCTCAATGAAAACTTGGAGACGAAATAACCAATCACCGTCATTCGAATACATCTTCCATATATCGATTTTTCACAGCTATGGTCGACCGCTCAACCCACATGGGTCGACCACTATCTGTTGACCAACACCCCACTTAGGTCGACCGATCAATGTGTTTTTTGTTATATTCTTATTTCTAAATATTTATTCTATTTTCAGTTCTTCCAATGCATGTAGATTTTCTAAATTAATTCTGATTTAGAAATGTTATATATGAAAATCATCCGGAAATCACTACGAACACCATGGTGAAAGTTTCGCAGCCAAATTCAGATGTTTATTGTAACAACCCTAGATTTTTTTATATTATTTAAATTGGACTTTCTTTTATTTTTTTTAAATTATTTTAAATTTGTTTTATTTCAAACATTTCATTTTTAAATATAAATGATGATTATAAAATGATTTATAGTTCAAACCAGTATGATTTGAATATTTTACTGTAAAGTGGATTTCTGGTCAAGCTATTCAAACGGTGACTTTTAAACTTCAAATTTAAATTATTTAAAATATTAAATTTTATCTTTTAATATGAAAATAGATGTAATAACTTGAACACGGCTTTTCGTTTCGTTAAAAACGGAGTTAAACTATAAAAGTTATGTACATTTCAATTTTGAGTGTAATTTGATTTATTTAACAATTTTGTCTATTTTAAACTATATAAATCTTATTTTCGTTGTCATATTTTATTTTAATATGTTGTTGTATGTATATTTTTGTATTATAATAATTTTAAAATGAAGTAAACAATTTTCCAAAGTCAATGGTGATTTATTTGTAATTTCTGGACACTGTTTTGGATTTTTAAGAAATTTCTTTAAAAAAAATTCTATTTTCTTTAAATTTAATTTTTTTTCCTTATGTGTTAATGGGTTATTTTAAGTATATTTTGTCTTTTGATATTTTTTAAAAGTGATGTTATAATTTTTTCGAAGTTTACTGTGTTGATTTCTTTTTTTTTTAAAGGCTGTTTTCTTATTTTCTGCTATTTTCTTCATTAAATTTAATTTTTTTTAATTTTGTGAATATACTTTTATTTTATATTATTATTTATTTTTAAAAATATATTACAAGCTCATATGAATTTTCTAAAATTTATTTCACGTAATTTCAAATTTTCTACACTAGTTTACTATTTTTAGCTATTTTCCTTAATTTAACTTTATATGATTAATAAATATTATATATATTTTTATATTTTGAGAAATTTTTGAAATATCTGGGATTATTATTATTTCCAGAAATATCATGTTATATAAACAAAATTAAGGAAATTTGAAAGGTTTTAAAAGCTTTTGAAACGTAAGTCGTTACTTTTACCGTTTCCTCATTTACTCTTTGACCGTTTTTTTTCCTCTTTTACCCGTGACTTCCTCCTTCATTTTTTACATGGATCTCAGATCCATTTCTCATCTAAAAACAATAAAAAATACGGCCATGGCTTGAAGGAGTTGAGGTAAAAAAATTATCTTCTTCTTCCTTTGTTATTCTACTTTTCTATTTTGAATTTTGTACTTGTTCTCACCTTCATAACTTGGTTCCTCCTCAACCAGATCTGACCTGACCTCTACCACCCCTTTCCTCTGACCATCACCCATCCTACTACCTCTCCATTTCAGGTCGAGACCATTCATGGCAAGGACCACCACAAAATCCACCAAAAACCATCACCTATTGCACTAGCCTAGTCTAGTTTATCATCTCCTCCTTCTACCTCCATTAGCCGCCACTACCTCCACCACCACCACCTCTGGCCTGACCTCCACCCTCTTCCACACCACCCACCACCACCTGCACCACTGGTTGGGCCCACCTAGCCTCTGGCCAACCAAACAAGAGCAACAAATGATGTATGTTGCATAGTTTTAGCCCTGTACACCTAGTTTTATGCACCTAGACTAAACCCACCTTCAAACCCATGTGTAAGCGGACCCTTACACATCCAAACCTGACCCAATTCCCTGAGTTAGCTGAGCCTAATCACTTCCTAACTGAAGTACATGAAGTTGAGAACAAGTGCAATTCATTAGATGTTGTTTTGGGCTTTGAATTCTAATGTTATTTGATGTTTAAATCGTGTTGAAACTTACATATATTTGTATTGTTTTGTGTAAATGTTTGAACAAGTCAAATTGCTTTGGCTCTCCACTCTCAAGTCATATCCATGTCATCGTGCCTTCATTGCGTTGCGTTTTGTGCTTTGGTAGATATCTCCAGCTTTGAACATGTGAGTTATTCTCACCAGACAGTATGTACATATATAACTAGTAAATTGACCCCTTTTGAATCTGTAAAATGCATTATCATGTTACACCTGCTATATTATGATTTTATGATGTTCACCCATGCTTAAACACCTGTTATAACATCTGTTACTATTATATTATGTTGTTCTGCTATTTTATCAGTTTATCAAACTGCAAGTTCCCTTTAGATTAGAATCACTATGGGTTGAAATGATACATACCTGAACGAACTTTACAATAGGGGAAATTCGTTATGGGCTGAAATGATAGGCCTGAACGATTTTCAACTTATTTTATTTACTTGTGACTGCGGGTTTGAAATGATAAAACCCGGATTTTTCTTTGTAAATTACGGGTTGAAATGATACATTACCCGTATCACTTTACCTAGCGTAGAAAATTATATACAGGCTCGTAGTCAAAATATGTTTTTCTAAAAAATTTAAAATATTTTAGAAATTTAATTATTATAATATTTTGATTTAAAATTAAATAAAAATATAATTTTTGTAAAGTATTATTTATTTTCTGGAAATCTATAAGTTAAATAAATTATAGAAAAGTTAGAAAATCTGAATGTAAGTTATTTCGGAAATTTTGATTTAATTTTTAATGGAATTTAAATTAACTTTGAAATATGATAAATTTATGATATTTTGAATTTAAATTAATTTAACATGATTTTATAACATATTAATGATTTTTGAATAAAGTTAAAATGTTATTTGAATAAAGTTAAAATGTTAATGAGTGAATATTGAGTTGAATTTGGAAATATAACTTAAATTGGAATTTATGAATTTGGTTTAAAAAGTGAAATTTTAAGTTAAGTTAAATAAAATGGAATTAAGTTATATTTGAAAATTTAAACTTAAGTGTTAAGTTGAAATTTAATGTAATGAATTTAAATTTGAATGTTGAAATTTAATAAGCGAATTATTAATAAATATTGACTTTTGAAAGGAAACCTAACTTTATAAAATCATGAATTTAAGGAAAATTAAATGATGCTTATAAATGTGAAAATGTATGATTTTATAAGTTAAAAATGATTTAAATAAAAATATAAGCGTTTGTGAAATTCTATTTTATATTTGAATTTAATTAACAGCATTTTTAATACTGTCTTTTGTTAGATTGAATTGTTTTTGAATGTAACTTTTAGTAGCATTTTCTAAATGTTGCGAAACTTGAATTTTCATTGTTTTAATAAATTTAAGTGCATAAATGAACATTGAAAAGTTTAAATTTTTGGAATTTAATAATTTAATTATTAAATGTAATAACTTCAATTTTTATGATTTAAAATGAAGTAATTTTTTTTGAAATATAACTTTTGATATATTAAATTGATTTGAAATGTGGTACTGAAAGATATGATATTTTGGTATATTGAAATGATTTGAAATGTGGTTTTGAAAAATATAGCTATTTTGATATATTAAAATGATTTGAAATGTGGTTTTGAAAAGATATGGTATCTTAATATATTAAAATGATTTGAAACAAAGTTTTGAAAGATATGATATTTTGATATTAAAATGATTTGAAAGGAAGTTCTGAAGGATATGATATTTTGGAAATGAAGCTTTGAAAGGTTATGATATTTTGATATATTAAAATGATTTGAAAGGAAGTTTTGAAAGGATATGATAATTTAATATATTGAAATGGTTAGAAATGACTTGATATTTATTTTGATAAATATTTGAATTGAAATATATGGTATGATGTTATATTGAAATGGTTTGGAAATGATTTAATCTTTATTTTGATAAAGATTTGGGTTGAAATGATATTTTATTTTGAAATATAAAATATTGTTTTAAAGTTATAGCTACGGGTTATAATAACGATTGGTTGTTAAAGAAACCGGGATCGGATATTGTCTTATAGCCGGTCAATAACGAAAACCACTTTAACAACTGTGTACGCGGTGGAGATTCCAGAATGAAGTATGATGGTGGCGACGTTCTCGAGGTATATTACGTGGACCAAACTCCCATGAGTTGGCATATATGACTAAAACGGGAGCTATACCGGGCTACACAAAGGATTGCACCCTTTCATCGAGCATTCTCCATCGGAAACCATTCTATTAGTTTTGTGATTCGATACGTGGCGCCACTTTGATTCGGGGGTATTGTTCGAGGTGGGCAGAAGCTGCTAGCTTGCCGTCACCACCGGTCCGGGAGTGCAAACGGTGTATCCACCCTGGCATTGCCTCGCGTGCCTTGTCATCTCCTTATAGCGAGCCCACTACGATTTTGGTCTTAAAGATCCGACCGCGTTAAGGTTAACCATCCCCTTAACGCTATTTTCTATATGATTATACTTTACTATTAGACACTGTTGTACATAGCGCAATATACTACATAGTAAATAGTTTAACGGATCCTTAGAAGATGGGCGATCCCAAGCATCTTCTAAGTTACTTTTACTTTTACTACAATTCACTTGAGTTGGTTTACATTGTATAAGTATGTATGTCCTGACTCAAGTGTTTGTATTTTTATTTACGCTCGGGTCAGCCTAAGTTATTCACAGATTCGGACTCCACTTTCTGGAGATTGGAATCGCTGGAGATTATCTGCTTATCTAGTTTTATCTATTCCAGTTCTGTTGTTCTATTCAGCTTATACTTGGTTGTCATCTTGAGACTTCTGTTGTACTTTATTTCTCATGTTGTATCTTGTTTAACTCTGATATATTATATAGTAGCTTCATGAACTACTATCTCTTTTACTTCCGCTGCATTATTAAATACTCTGTGTCTGTGATCTGTGATTATTATTTACTGTATATTCTGAGATTTGCCAAATTTTTATTTACAGCGCGGTATTTTGAGCAATTCAATTCCAGCATGAGTGTCTACCTATACACTTATAATTGATGCGAATGGTTGAAAATACCGGGTCGTTACAGTTGGTATCAGAGCTTTGGTAGCTCTAGGAAAAACTCAGCATATGGACTGAATGTATTTACAGAATCACTTTCATTCGAGTTTGAATCTCTTCCTTTCTGACAAGATTTCTTTGAATTTTGGAACGTTCCCTAGGGTTCCAAAATCCGTTCGTATCCCTCACTATTCACCTTCTTTTGACTCTGGAGTATTCCATAACTCCGCTTCGAATGATCTTTCAAGTGAGTCGCCGGTCACGCCAATTTCAAATTGAATTGAGAAAAAGGAGAAACTCCCTTACAATTAGCATCGATTCACCAGAGATTCTTATCTATCCTTGGTTTAGATGCTAATATCTTTTGTTATTTCAAAACTCTAACTCTTGAGATCAATGTAGATTTACCCCAGAAAAATCCACATTGATCTTATTCTTTAAGTCAGGATAGTCCCGGTTAAGGTTGCCCGTGATTTATTTAAGCTAATCCACCTCCCTATTTTGTTATTTAATCATCTTGTCTTTTGTTTCCAGTCTATTCTTCCAAACATTTTGAATTGTACTAGTATATCTATGTTTTGTTTTATATATTGTGTTGTTTGAGTTGTTGATGTTGAATTGGGTTTCTGATCGATTCGTCTGATCAGCGCTATCGATAAGATTTCCGAAACACTCTGACAGAACAAACTAACACAATATTATTTTAAAATTTGGTTAATGAAATAAATTTTGATATATAAGTAAATTTATGGAACTTAATAAATTGATTTAAATTAATCATTTGAAACGATAATACTTGATTTATCATTTATTGTTCTATGAATGAATTTATAAATAGTTGTTTATAAATTGATTTGGGAACTGAAATTAAGTTAAAACAAGAAATTTGAGAATTTAATTTACGATGGTTTCAAACCTTGTGTTTAAGTTTGTATATTATTTAAAGTATTTTCGAATAAGAATATGTTTCCAAAGGATTTTAAAGTTTAAAATTAGTGCTCTTCTCTTTGTCGCTGGAAAATAATTTCGGTGATGACTGCAGCATTCATCGACATTCTTTTTTGAGTTTAGAAGTGAAGAGATCGCTCTGTAGTCTTGCTACAGCTTTGTTTTGGAAATCAATTTGATTTGAATTTCTAAAATATGACTTGATCTATAATATATGTAGACATATGATTTAAATTTGATTCGATAAATTATGTACATACATTTATTTATCTCTAAATGGTTTGAAGAAATCGAAAATTTAAATTCTTAAATTTTATTTTTTTTAAAGAATAATTTCAATTATAAAAAGAAAATCAAAATTTTTGAATAAATGATTTAAGCTTGAAATGATTTAATTGGAAAGTTTTATTTGTATAATACAATTGCATTCAAATATAACTTACCTTAATTTCAGAAGTTAAAAATGTAATTGGATAATATACAATATAAAAAGATTTATAAATAAAATTTGAGTGGTTATAATAAATGTTATACACTTAAATCTTAATTATAAAATGATTAACAGAGGTAAATATAATAAAGGGTAATTGAATAACTTACAATAAAATAATGTTAAAAGAACTGGGAATAAAAGAAAGCAGTAGAATAAGTGTAAGTATATTTAACATAAGTGATACATATATTGAGCGGAATAAATTTAATTTTAATTAGGAATAAAGAAGAATAAAATTTATTAAGAACATTGTGAGTGAAATAAATGATTATTTTTCAAACCCATGGTTTAAAAAATTGTTAATTTAAGATGATTGGATAATAAGATAATGAAATTTGAGATAGTTAACGATTTATTTAACTTATGAAAAAAAAGGAAAAAAAATTTAAGTTGAAATTTCCATGCTTTCAAGTTTATTTCCTTATTTTGTTTTTCAAACTACCTTTTTGTTGTCCTTATTATCCTTATCTTCCTACAGAATGGTATAGACATCTTTCTATAATGTTTCCGTTTAGAAATCTTTCTATAATTCTTGATAATCTTTGGTAATCATTTTGGATCCACATTTTTCGTGCTTGTGTTCTTAATTTTGGAGAATCTTGAAAAGATCATCTCCACCTTGTTAAACTTAACTATAACAACAGTTATCATATATAATTTCAATCTTTTTGTCATCTTATCTTAAACCTATTTCACTCTATCTTTTTCTGTGCTTTTCCGTACCTCATCCCTTTTCGCGGACGAAAAGTTTTGAGTGGGGAAGAGTGAAACAACCCTAGATTTTTGTATATTATTTAAATTGGACTTTCTTTTATTTTTTTTTATTTTTTTTATTTTTTTTATTTAAAACATTTCATTTTTAAATATAAATGATGATTATTAAATGATTTATAGTTCAAACCAGTATGATTTGAATATTTTACTGTAAAGTGGATTTCTGGTCAAGCTATTCAAATGGTGACTTTTAAACTTAAAATTTAAATTATTTAAAATATTAAATTTTATCTTCTATTATGAAAATTGATGTAATAACTTGAACACTGTTTTTCGTTTCGTTGAAAATGGAGTTAAACTATAAAAGTTATGTACATTTCAATTTTGAGTGTAGTTTGATTTATTTAACAATTTTGCCTATTTTAAATTATATAAATCTTATTTTCTTTTTCATATTTTATTTTAATATGTTATTGTATGTATATTTTTGTATTATAATAATTTTAAAATGAAGTAAACAATTTTCCAAAGTCAATGGTGATTTATTTGTAATTTTTGGACACTGTTTTAGATTTTTAAGAAATTTCCTTAAATCTTTTTCTATTTTCTTTAAATTTAATTTTTTTCTTATGTGTTAATGGGTTGTTTTAAGTATATTTTGTCTTTTAGTATTTTCTAAAAGTGATGTTATAATTTTTCCGTAGTTTACTGTGTTGATTTTTTTTTAAAGGTTGTTTTCTTATTTTCTGCTATTTTCTTCATTAAAATTATATTTAAATTTAAATTTTTTTTATTTTGTGAATATACTTTTATTTTATATTATTATTTATGTTCAAAAATATATTACAAGCTGATATGAATTTTCTAAAATTTATTTCATGTAATTTCAAATTTTCTAGAGTAGTTTACTATTTTTAGCTATTTTCCTTAATTTAACTTTATATAATTAATAAATATTATATATATTTTTATATTTTGATAAATTTTAGAAATTTTATCTGGGATTATTATTATTTCCAGAAATATCATGTTATATAAACAAAATTAAGGAAATTTGAAAGGTTTTAAAAGCTTTTGAAACGTAAGTCGTTTCTTTTACCGTTTCCTCATTTACTCTTTGACCGTTTTTTTTTCTCTTTTAGCCGTGACTTCCTCCTTCATTTTTCACATCGATCTCAGATCCATTTCTCATCTAAAAATAAATAAAAAATATGGCCATGGCTTGAAGGAGTTGAGGTAAAAAAATTATCTTCTTCTTCCTTTGTTATTCTACTTTTCTATTTTGAATTTTGTACTTGTTCTCACCTTCATAACTTGGCTCCTCCTCAACCAGATCTGACCTGACCTCTACCACCCCTTTCCTCTGACCATCACCCATCCTACTACCTCTCCATTTCAGGTTGAGACCATTCATGGCAAGGACCACCACAAAATCCACCAAAAACCATCACCTATTGCACTAGCCTAATCTAGTTTATCATCTCCTCCTTCTACCTCCATTAGCCGCCACTACCTCCACCACCACCACCTCTGGCCCGACCTCCACCCTCTTCCACATCACCCACCACCACCTGCACCACTGGTTGGGCCCACCTAGCCTCTGGCCAACCAAACAAGAGCAACAAATGATGTATGTTGCATAGTTTTAGCCCTGTACACCTAGTTTTATGCACCTAGACTAAACCCACCTTCAAACCCATGTGTAAGCGGACCCTTACACATCCAAACCTGACCCAATTCCCTGAGTTAGCTGAGCCTAATCACTTCCTAACTGAAGTACATGAAGTTGAGAACAAGTGCAATTCATTAGATGTTGTTTTGGGCTTTGAATTCTAATGTTATTTGATGTTTAAATCGTGTTGAAACTTACATATATTTGTATTATTTTGTGTAAATGTTTGAACAAGTCAAATTGCTTTGGCTCTCCACTCTCAAGTCATATCCATGTCATCGTGCCTTCATTGCGTTGCGTTTTGTGCTTTGGTAGATATCTCCAGCTTTGAACATGTGAGTTATTCTCACCAGACAGTATGTACATATATAACTAGTAAATTGACCCCTTTTGAATCTGTAAAATGCATTATCATGTTACACCTGCTATATTATGATTTTATGATGTTCACCCATGCTTAAACACCTGTTATAACATCTGTTACTATTATATTATGTTGTTCTGCTATTTTATCAGTTTATCAAACTGCAAGTTCCCTTTAGATTAGAATCACTATGGGTTGAAATGATACATACCTGAACGAACTTTACAATAGGGGAAATTCGTTATGGGCTGAAATGATAGGCCTGAACGATTTTCAACTTATTTTATTTACTTGTGACTGCGGGTTTGAAATGATAAAACCCGGATTTTTCTTTGTAAATTACGGGTTGAAATGATACATTACCCGTATCACTTTACCTAGCGTAGAAAATTATATACAGGCTCGTAGTCAAAATATGTTTTTCTAAAAAATTTAAAATATTTTAGAAATTTAATTATTATAATATTTTGATTTAAAATTAAATAAAAATATAATTTTTGTAAAGTATTATTTATTTTCTGGAAATCTATAAGTTAAATAAATTATAGAAAAGTTAGAAAATCTGAATGTAAGTTATTTCGGAAATTTTGATTTAATTTTTAATGGAATTTAAATTAACTTTGAAATATGATAAATTTATGATATTTTGAATTTAAATTAATTTAACATGATTTTATAACATATTAATGATTTTTGAATAAAGTTAAAATGTTATTTGAATAAAGTTAAAATGTTAATGAGTGAATATTGAGTTGAATTTGGAAATATAACTTAAATTGGAATTTATGAATTTGGTTTAAAAAGTGAAATTTTAAGTTAAGTTAAATAAAATTGAATTAAGTTATATTTGAAATTTTAAACTTAAGTGTTAAGTTGAAATTTAATGTAATGAATTTAAATTTGAATGTTGAAATTTAATAAGCGAATTATTAATAAATATTGACTTTTGAAAGGAAACCTAACTTTATAAAATCATGAATTTAAGGAAAATTAAATGATGCTTATAAATGTGAAAATGTATGATTTTATAAGTTAAAAATGATTTAAATAAAAATATAAGAGTTTGTGAAATTCTATTGTATATTTGAAGTTAATTAACAGCATTTTTAATACTGTCTTTTGTTAAATGGAATTGTTTTTGAATGTAACTTTCTGTAGCATTTTCTAAATGCTGCGAAACTTGAATTTTCATTGTTTTAATAAATTTACGTGCATAAATGAACATTGAAAAGTTTAAATTTTTGGAATTTAATAATTTAATTATAAAATGTAATAACTTCATTTTTATGATTTAAAATGAAGTAATTTGTTTTGAAATATAACTTTTGATATATTAAATTGATTTGAAATGTGGTACTGAAAGATATGATATTTTGGCATATTGAAATGATTTGAAATGTGGCCTTGAAAAATATAGCTATTTTGATATATTAAAATGATTTGAAATGTGGTTTTGAAAAGATATGGTATCTTGATATATTAAAATGATTTGAAACAATGTTTTGAAAGATATCATATTTTGATATTAAAATGATTTGAAGGAAGTTCTGAAGGATATGATATTTTGGAAATGAAGCTTTGAAAGGTTATGATATTTTGATATATTAAAATGATTTTGAAAGGAAGTTTTGAAAGGATATGATAATTTAATATATTGAAATGGTTAGAAATGACTTGATATTTATTTTGATAAATATTTGAATTGAAATATATGGTACGATGATATATTGAAATGGTTTGGAAATGATTTAATCTTTATTTTGATGAAGATTTGGGTTGAAATGATATTTTATTTTGAAGTATAAAATATTGTTTTAAAGTTATAGCTACGGGTTATAATAACGATTGGTTGTTAAAGAAACCGGGATCGGATATTGTCTTATAGCCGGCCAGTAACGAAAACCACTTTAACAACTGTGTACGTGGTGGAGATTCCAGAATGAAGTAGGATGGTGGCGACGTTCTCGAGATATATTACGTGGACCAAACTCCCGTAAGTTGGCATATATGAATAAAACGGGAGCTATACCAGGCTACACAAAGGGTTGCACCCTTTCATTGAGCATTCTCTACCGGAAACCATTCTATTAGTTTTGTGATTCGATACGTGGCGCCACTTTGATTCGAGGGTATTGTTCGAGGCGGGCAGAAGCTTCTGGCTTGCCTTCACCACCAGTCCGAGAGTGCAAACGGTGAATCCACCCTGGCATTGCCTCGCATGCCTTGTCATCTCCTTATAGCGAGCCCACTATGATTTTGGTCTTAAAGATCCGACCGCGTTAAGGTTCACCATCCCCTTAACGCTATTTTCTATATGATTATACTTTACTGATTAGACACTGTTGTACATAGCGCAATATACTACATAGTAAATAGTTTAACGGATCCTTAGAAGATGGGCGATCCCAAGCATCTTCTAAGTTACTTTTACTTTTACTACAGTTCACTTGAGTTGGTTTACATTGTATAAGTATGTATGTCCTGACTCAAGTGTTTGTATTTTGTTTACGCTCGGGTCAGCCTGCGTTATTCACAGATTTGGATTCCACTTTCTGGAGATTGGAATCGCTGGAGATTATCTGCTTATCTAGTTTTATCTATTCCAGTTCTGTTGTTCTATTCAGCTTATACTTGGTTGTCATCTTGAGACTTCTGTTGTACTTTATTTCTTCTGTTGTATCTTGTTTAACTCTGATATATTATATAGTAGCTTCATGAACTACTATCTCTTTTACTTCCGCTGCATTATTAAATACTCTGTGTCTGTGATCTGTGATTATTATTTACTGTATATTCTGAGATTTGCCAAATTTTTATTTACAACGCGGTATTTTGAGCAATTCAATTCCAGCATGAGTGTCTACCTATACACTTATAATGGATGCGAATGGTTGAAAATATCGGGTCGTTACAGTTGTTAACAGAGCTTTGGTAGCTCCAGGCAAAACTCAGCATATGGACTGAATGTATTTACAGAATCACTTTCATTCGAGTTTGAATCTCTTCCTCTTTGACAAGATTTCTTTGAATTTTGGAACGTTCCCTACGGTTCCAAAATCCATTCGTATCCCTCACTATTCATCTTCTTTTGACTCTGGAGTATTCCATAACTCCGCTTCGAATGATCTTTCAAGTGAGTCGGCGGTCACGCCAATTTCAAATTGAATTAAAAAAAAAGGGGGAAACTCCCTTACAATTAGCATCGATTCACCAGAGATTCTTATCTATCCTTGGTTTAGATGCTAATATCTTTTGTTACTTCAAAACTCTAACTCTTGAGATCAATGTAGATTTACCCCAGAAAAATCCACATTGATCTTATTATTTATGTCAGGATTGACCCGGTTAAGCTTGCCCGTGATTTATTTAAGCTAATCCACCTCCCTATTTTGTTATTTAATCATCTTGTCTTTTGTTTCCAATCTATTCTTCCAAACATTTTGAATTGTACTAGTATATCTATGTTTTGTTTTATATATTGTGTTGTTTGAGTTGTTGATTTTGAATTGGGTTTCTGATCGATTCGTCTGATCAGCGCTATCGATAAGATTTCCAAAACACATTGACAGAACAAACTGACACGGTATTATTTTAAAATTTGGTTAGTGAAATAAATTTGGATATATAAGTAAATTTATGGAACTTAATAAATTGATTTAAATTAATCTTTTGAAATGATAATACTTGATTTATCATTTATTGTTCTATGAATGAATTTATAAATAGTTGTTTATAAATTGATTTGGGAACTGAAATTAAGTTAAAACAAGAAATTTGAGAATTTAATTCCGATGGTTTCAAACCTTGTGTTTAAGTTTGTATATTATTTAAAGTACTTTCGAATAAGAATATGTTTCCAAAGGATTTTAAAGTTTAAAAATTAGTGTTCTTCTCTTTGTCGCTGGAAAATAATTTCGATGATGACTGCAGCATTCATCGACATTCTTTTTCGAGTTTCGAAGTGAAGAGACCGCTCTGTAGTCTTGCTACAGCTTTGTTTTGGAAATCAATTTGATTTGAATTTCTAAAATATTACTTGATCTATAATATATGTAGACATATGATTTAAATTTGATTCGATAAATTATGTACATACATTTATTTATCTCTAAATGGTTTGAAGAAATCGAAAATTTAAATTCTTAAATTTTATTTTTTTTAAAGAATAATTTCAATTATAAAAAGAAAATCAAAAATTTTGAATAAATGATTTAAGCTTGAAATGATTTAATTGGAAAGTTTTATTTGTATAATACAATTGCATTCAAATATAACTTACCTTAATTTCAGAAGTTAAAAATGTGACTGGATAATATACAATATAAAAAGATTTATAAATAAAATTTGAGTGGTTATAATAAATGTTATACACTTAAATCTTAATTATAAAATGATTAACAAAGGTAAATATAATAAAGGGTAATTGAATAACTTATAATAAAATAATTTTAAAAGAACTAAGAATAAAAGAAAGCAGTAGAATAAGTGTAAGTATATTTAACATAAGTGATACATATATTGAGCGGAATAAATTTAATTTTAATTAGAAATAAAGAAGAATAAAATTTATTAAGAACATTGTGAGTGAAATAAATGATTATTTTTAAAACCCATGGTTTAAAAAATTGTTAATTTAAGATGATTGGATAATAAGATAATGAAATTTGAGATAGTTAACGATTTATTTAACTTATGAAAAAAAAGGAAAAAAAATTAAGTTGAAATTTCCATGCTTTCAAATTTATTCCCTTATTTTGTTTTTCAAACTATCTTTTTGTTGTCCTTATTATCCTTATCTTCCTACAGACTGGTATAGACATCTTTCTATAATGTTTCCGTTTAGAAATCTTTCTATAATTCTTGATATTCTTTGGTAATCATTTTGGATCCACATTTTTCGTGCTTGTGTTCTTAATTTTGGAGATTCTTGGAAAGATCATCTCCACCTTGTTAAACTTACCTACAATAACAGTTATCAAATATAATTTCAATCTTCTTGTCATCTTATCTTAATCCTATTTCACTCTATATTTTTCTATGCTTTTCCGTACCTCATCCCTTTTCGCGGATGAAAAGTTTTGAGTGGGGGAGAGTGTAACAACCCTAGATTTTTGTATATTATTTAAATTGGACTTTCTTTTATTTTTTTAAGTTTTTTTATTTTTTTTTTATTTAAAACATTTCATTTTTAAATATAAATGATGATTATTAAATGGTTTATAGTTCAAACCAGTATGATTTGAATATTTTACTCTAAAATGGATTTCTGGTCAAGCTATTCAAACGGTGACTTTTAAACTTCAACTTTAAAATATTAAATTTTATCTTTTATTATGAAAATAGATGTAATAACTTGAACCCTATTTTTTGTTTCGTTGAAAACGGAGTTAAACTGTAAAAGTTATGTACATTTCAATTTTGAGTGTAGTTTGATTTATTTAACAATTCTGTCTATTTTAAATTATATAAATCTTATTTTATTTGTCATATTTTATTTTAATATGTTATTTTATGTATATTTTTGTATTATAATAATTTTAAAATAAAGTATACAATTTTCCAAAGTCAATGGAGATTTATTTGTAATTTTTGGACACTGTTTTGGATTTTTAAGAAATTTCTTTAAATCTTTTTCTATTTTCTTTAAATTTAATTTTTTTTCTTATGTGTTAATGGGTTATTTTAAGTATATTTCGTCTTTTGATATTTTTTAAAAGTGATTTTGTAATTTTGGGCTTTGAATTCTAATGTTATTGGATGTTTAAATCGTGTTGAAACTTACATATATTTGTATTGTTTTGTGTAAATGTTTGAACAAGTCAAATTGCTTTGGCTCTCCACTCTCAAGTCATATCCATGTCATCGTGCCTTCATTGTGTTGCGTTGTGTGGCTTGGTAGATATCTCCAGCTTTGAACATGTGAGTTATTCTCACCAGACAGTATGTACATATATAACTAGTAAATTGACCCCTTTTGAATCTGTAAAATGCATTATCATGTTACACCTGCTATATTATGATTTTATGATGTTCACCCATGCTTAAACACCTGTTATAACATCTGTTACTATTATATTATGTTGTTCTGCTATTTTATCAGTTTATCACACTGCAAGTTCCCTTTAGATTAGAATCACTATGGGTTGAAATGATACATACCTGAACGAACTTTAGAATAGGGGAAATTCGTTATGGGCTGAAATGATAGGCCTGAACGATTTTCGACTTATTTTATTTACTTGGGACCGCGGGTTTGAAATGATCAACCCGGATTTTTCTTTGTAAATTACGGGTTGAAATGATACATTACCCGTATCACTTTACCTAGCGTAGAAAATTATATACAGGCCCGTAGTCAAAATATGTTTTTCTAAAAAATTTAAAATATTTTAGAAATTTAATTATTATAATATTTTGATTTAAAATTAAATAAAAATATAATTTTTGTAAAGTATTATTGATTTTCGGGAAATCTATAAGTTAAATAAATTATAGAAAAGTTAGAAAATCTGAATGTAAGTTATTTCGGAAATTTCGATTTAATTTTTAATGGAATTTAAATTAACTTTGAAATATGATAAATTTATTATATTTTGAATTTAAATTAATTTAAAATGATTTTATAACATATTAATGATTTTTGAATAAAGTTAAAATGTTAATGAGTGAATATTGAGTTGAATTTGGAAATATAACTTAAATTGGAATTTATGAATTTGGTTTAAAAGGTGAAATTTTAAGTTAAGTTAAATAAAATGGAATTAAGTTATATTTGAAATTTTAAACATAAGTGTTAAGTTGAAATTTAATGTAATGAATTTAAATTTGAATGTTGAAATTTAATAAGCGAATTATTAATAAATATTGATTTTTGAAAGGAAACTTAACTTCATAAAATCATGAATTAAGGAAAATTAAATGATGCTTATAAATGTGAAAATGTATGATTTTATAAGTTAAAAATGATTTAAATAAAAATATAAGTGTTTGTGAAATTCTATTGAACATTTGAAGTTAATTATCAGCATTTTTAATACTGTCTTTTGTTAAATTGAATTGTTTTTTAATGTAACTTTCTGTAGCATTTTTTAAATGCTGCGAAACTTGAATTTTCATTGTTTTAATAAATTTAAGTGCATAAATGAACATTGAAAAGTTTAAATTTTTGGAATTTAATGATTCAATTATTAAATGTGATAACTTCATTTTTATGATTTAAAATGAAGTAATTTGTTTTGAAATATAACTTTTGATATATTAAATTGATTTGAAATGTGGTACTGAAAGATATGATATTTTGGTATATTGAGATGATTTGAAATGTGGTTTTGAAAAAATATAGCTATTTTGATATATTAAAATGATTTGAAATGCGGTTTTGAAAAGATATGGTATCTTGATATATTAAAATGATTTGAAACAAAGTTTTGAAAGATATGATATTTTGATATTAAAATGATTTGAAAGGAAGTTCTGAAGGATATGATATTTTGGAAATGAAGCTTTGAAAGGTTATGATATTTTGATATATTAAAATGATTTGAAAGGAAGTTTTGAAAGGATATGATAATTTAATATATTGAAATGGTTAGAAATGACTTGATATTTATTTTGATAAATATTTGAATTGAAATATATGGTATGATGATATATTGAAATGGTTTGGAAATGATTTAATCTTTATTTTGATAAATATTTGGGTTGAAATGATATTTTATTTTGAAGTATAAAATATTGTTTTAAAGTTATACCTACGGGTTATAATAACGATTGGTTGTTAAAGAGACCGGGATCGGATATTTTCTTATAGCCGGCCAATACCGAAAACCACTTTAACAACTGTGTACGCGGTGGAGATTCCAGAATAAAGTAGGATGGTGGCGACGTTCTCAAGGTATATTACGTGGACCCAACTCCCGTGAGTTGGCATATACGACTAAAACAGGAGCTATACCGGGCTACACAAAGGGTCGCACCCTTTCATCGAGCATGCTCCATCGGAAACCATTCTATTAGTTTTGTGATTCGGTACGTGGCGCCACTTTGATTCGGGGGTATTGTTCGAGGTGGGCGGAAGCTGCTGGCTTGCGGTCACCACCGGTCCGGGAGTGCAAACGGTGTATCCACCCTGGCATTGCCTCGCGTGCCTTGTCGTCTCCTTATAGCGAGCCCACTACGATTTTGGTTTTAAAGATCCGACCGCGTTAAGGTTCACCATCCCCTTAACGCTATTTTCTATATGATTATACTTTACTGATTAGACACTATTGTATATAGCGCAATATACTACATAGTAAATAGTTTAACGGATCCTTAGAGGATGGGCGATCCCAAGCATCTTCTAAGTTACTTGTACTTTTACTATAGTTCACTTGAGTTGGTTTACATTGTATAAGTATGTATGTCCTGACTCGAGTGTTTGTATTTTTATTTATGCTCGGGTCAGCCTTAGTTATTCACATATTTGGATTCCACTTTCTGGAGATTGGAATCGTTGGAGATTATCTGCTTATCTAGTTTTATCTATTCCAGTTCTGTTGTTCTATTCAGCTTGTACTTGGTTGTCATCTTGAGACTTCTGTTGTACTTTATTTCTTCTGTTGTATCTTGTTTAATTCTGATATATTATGTAGTAGCTTCATGAACTACTATCTCTTTTACTTCCGCTGCATTGTTAAATACTCTGTGTCTGTGATTATTATTTACTGTATATTCTGAGATTTGCCAAATTTTTATTTACAACGCGGTATTTTGAGCAATTCAATTCCGGCATGAGTGTCTACCTATACACTTATAATGGATGCGAATGGTTGAAAATACCGGGTCGTTACATTTGTGATATTTTTTGTCTTAGTCCTTTTTTTAATTTAATTTTCTTTCTAAATTTCCGTTAAATTTTTTGGGTGTTATATTTTCCCCCTTAAAAGGATTTCACCCCGATATCTCAAAGGGTGGAAAAATGTTACTTATACTAGCAACTAATATCTGCAACCATCTACTCATCGAACATCCATGAGCAGTCACTGTCATTAGATATTTTCTAATGCAATATGTGTATATATATGCAACATGAGATGCATGTGAACCTACGCTAATGCAAAGGGTAGGCAATCTTTTGATCTAGTCAACTTCGTATTATGCAAATGCTCATGCCATGTGTCCATAATGCGTGCATGCAATGTCTTATGTAATATACTTGCAGCTCTACATATATGCGCAAGTGCTCCATCCATTTGCTACATGCATAATGCTCAAATAGAATAAACAACGACCAAACAACAATATGCATAATATCTAGGAACCTAAACAACAAGTAAGAAATAATGTGAGAGTGTGTATACTACCTAGAGGATTTACCGTCCTAAATGCAAAAAGATAATAGTCTAAACAATACATCCACCGACATCCATCAATCATAACATATGATAATGATACGTTGTAACCATTCTTAACATCCAGTAGTCTCTATCTAAGCTAGAACTATTTATAAAAGTAATATATACTTTCCTAACTAAGATGGAACGTACCAGAAAAGGGTTCGAGATAGGTAGCTCAGAATTTCTCCTCAAGCTCCGATGTACTCTCAACTGGATCACCTCCTACTGGATTCTAACCAATTTAATTATTTCATTATATATTCAATTTATCCCATGCCTAAAAATATGGGTAGGTGCATGGTGAACAAGGAACTCTCTTATCCTTTTTAACCTTCCTAACTGACATACCTTGACCATGGTAACTACATCGCATGGACACTTCTACAAGTACCTAATGACGGCTTTATAATATTTTAGCCATATTCTATCTTTCCTTAGGGACTTTCTACCTGTATGTTTCCTAATTGTGGACTTAACTTCATGGACTATACAAACTCAGCCTCTCGGACCCCATATCTCCCTTTGGTACATGCTTTATGTCTATCTTGTGCAGCTTTCGTCCTTTTATGAATCGAATCCATCCTTTTTTTTTAACTAC
Source organism: Allium cepa (assembly GCA_030765085.1). Classification (NCBI taxonomy): domain Eukaryota; kingdom Viridiplantae; phylum Streptophyta; class Magnoliopsida; order Asparagales; family Amaryllidaceae; genus Allium; species Allium cepa. Next base: position 237,622,851 of record CM060931.1, read on the forward strand.
GTTTCTCATCCTTTACCACATGCATAAAATTACCACATGCATAAACTTTTAATCTCAATGCATGTGCATAGGTAATTCTCTATGATCTTTGCTACTAACTCAAATGGTGTGGACATGCACTATGCTAAATGACTTAAGCATAAATATGCTCCCATAAAACCATAGCTCTATGAAATCTTCAATGCACAACTACTGCCTTAACTCATCTAGTAGTATACCTAATCATCTCAACTTCTAGATACTAAGCGAGACAACTCAAATGTGGACATTGTCTCCTTCCATGATACTCCCTACTTAGCTCTATGCCATTTCCCTACTAATATCGCCGCATAATGCTGCGGGAACTACACCCCACTTTACCTAAGGATATCCAAGCTTGATGATTTCTTAAATTTTAGAAAATAGAAAAACTTCTTTCCCGATTTGATTCAACGTAAGCTATCTCATTTTACATTTGAATTGTTTATTCAGTTCTTTAACAATCATGGTACCTACATATCATGTTTAGAGTCTATAGGGATCCATCATAAGTTCTACAAGTGAAAGTCTGGTCTATCTTCCCATTCAACCTTAGCAATAAAAGTCCCAAAATTAATTGAATTCATAACATAGAATCACTCAAGCATTGGTGATAATCCCCTAAGTGGTACTTTATTTGCCTGTGGTTGATATGTACACAAATATATATATTCTAAGTTTGTCTTACATGAATTTCATTAAGTAAATAATCTTCTTAGAATCCGAGGGATGAATGAGAAGCATCCTTCCATCCCTTCCACCAAATCTTATCAAAACTTTCCGATCTAATTTTCTATGAAAATTTCCTTCGCATTCTCAATGCGTGCAAACAAAAAATATTTTTTTCTTAACGGATACCCAAATCCTTGAATTAACCATCCCTTGCACAATCTTGAAAAAAAATTATCTATGATATCTTTTATGGTTTGTACTTCCAAAACTTTTTCTATTTCTCAATTTCCTCTATAAATGAGACCTTTTTATCGAACATAACCACTTATCACCTTATTCCAATTATTTCATGGTTGGGACAACTCACTATGGAATGATGCCTTGCCATTTTAATCCAATAACATGATGACCAATAGTTTGGTTTATACTTAGGAATTTATGTATTTTAATGCATTGGAACTACATCTCTCCAAAAGGAAAGGTTGATGGTGTAAATTTCTATGTATTAACCCAAAAGGAGAATTTGCATTATTTTTGGAATTATAAGAAATTATCTTTATCAAAGTTATTGAAATAGCCAGGATAAAATACGGTAAATATCCCTATTTTATACATCTCCTTCTTCTTGGTCATATTCCATGTCATTTCAAAGGATAGCCTCTTATTTATAATTTAAGCTTGATAATCCATAGCAATTTACATTGCAACCCTCTACATTCCTATAAATTAAAATACTACTTAAATCCCATTCCAATTTAAAACAACTTCCTAATTTACAAACCTACATCAATTATCGAACAAAACCGGGAATTATCTTAAAAATTTCCTTAATGAAATTTCTACTTAATTTAAGAACTATTTCCCTCTTATTTTCCATATTCAAGCATTTGTTATACTTAATGCTAGATATATATGGGCATACTCGGAACACCTCCATAATGATATAACCCAATAAGAAACCCCCCCCTCCATAGGCTATTATGGAGACCAATTTCCACTAACATTACCGCATAATGCTACCGTAGGAACTTCTTTCCTTCTAATAAGACTTCCCAGTTATGTCCACATTGTCTGCCCATAGCCCTTAGGTATCCTATCCTCACCTATAATGCATCAAATTTGTTGTTATAGCATCGAACCTAAACTTACCATTCCAATTTAGATTGCCCAATGAAATCAAGGAATTTCCCCTTTTTCACTTAAACCACTATATAAGATTTGAAGTAGACTTTACTTTATCCTTTCTACACTTAAAACCGAAAAAAAAACTCCTCACATATATTGCATCCCTTAATAATAACCACCTAGGCTTACACTTTCCTTATTTTATAATATGTTTTACCTAAACCATACTTTCCAAATATCCTCAAATAAATATTCTACGATTAAAACCTTACTTGGGTAAAAAGATACAAGATGGCGATCGCCCTTTACTACTACAGAAAGCTTAACCTAGTACACTGCCCTTCCAATTCATCCTACACGATTGAAATTCTTATGCTTCCCTTTTATTACTGTCCCAAACATTTCAAGGCTTCCAAATTCCATATCAAATTCTTTCTTAATAGGCTGTTTAATCTTATTTACCTAACTCCAATCTATTTCTTTCCTTTTCAAGTTAAAGTGGTAGTCATAATATTTTCACTTTTTCCCTTTTAACTCAAAACCGTTGGTTTAACTTTACTTCCACAAAACTAGTCAGTTTTAAAACTGTAAACTCTCTTTTCACTTTTGACAAGTGTTTACTTTTTTAAGATCATTATATTTTTGTTTAACTAAATTATAAAAACGGTTGAGCTTAACATCGCAAAATGTACATAAAATGCACAAATTTAAAATTTCTTTTATAAATAATTTTTTTCACAAAAGTGTCTTTTTAAAGACAATGTGGTATTTCTAGCTTTTAATTATTATTATTTTAGAGTTTGAAAAAGACATCGATAAAAGACATTTTCAAATACTAACAATTTCTTATTTATAAATGAAGTTCAAGGGTTAGTCTTACATACATATCAATATTTTTCTTTCAAAAGTTCTATTGTTAAAAGCAAAGTGCACATTGAGGATAAGTGTTACAATGTACCTAAAAGGCAAAACAAAAACTATAAAACAGTTATTGATAAATTTCTTTTTATTAAATTTCCTAGTTTCTCCTTTTTAAACAAATTTTATTAATTCTATCTGATTATTTTATATGAAATCATAAATCCACCCTTTTTTGTTCACAATATCAGACATTTCTTATTTCTGATTTTTATAAAACATTTCCATTGGTTTCATACTTAAATTGGATAGAAATAGTAACCAAATTACCTAAGTCTACTTATATCTAACCATGCTTCGTGCATAAGGTTTCTGTCTTTCTTTTCAAAGATTGTTAATTCGAGTTTACTTTCTAATTCAATGTCCAACTTCATTTTGGGAATACTCTAGCCATACATTTAGGTGAATAGGAGTCCTTACCGCTACTACTAATATGAGAATAGGGCTTCTAATTTAACTGGGGAGTCTAGCTTAAATTTGTAAAGTCCTTATGCTATCAACATCATATTCCTATTATTCAGATCTAACGGTACTAAACTTCTTTACTCATCATTAAGTCCATAATTTGCTTGCTATAGCTAGTTGGTATATAAAATTCTATTAGCCTTTCTTTATGGGTAAACTCCAATAAATGTGAAAAGTTTAGTTTTCACCTCAACTATTATAACCTTAACACTTATTCTAACCCACAATTGTATATTTCTATAAGGGATAAGTCAATAATTATCTTATAAGTCAAAATATATACGTTGTTGCGTATTAATGCAGACATAAAAAATTATAATTACGCTCCCTTAGTCAGGTTTGGCTTTTCTTGTCTCCTCGCTTTAGATACCGATAGAACCACATAGGGATGTTCACGCTTAGAATCTTAGCTGCATTTCCAGAGCCATTCCTCTAAGACTTGTACTCATTCTCACTATCTGCGATTGATAGTTATTTTCAACTTCCCCAAAGATAATACATGGCAAGAATACATGATATCAATTTTTTCTTATTATACTTATATATATGAAAAACCTTTGAATCCTTTATCTATACACACACACACATATATCTTTCAAAAGTCCATTTTTGAAAATCTTTTGAAATACTTGTTGGAGAAAAAATGTCAAAACTTTTCAAGTATGTTCTCTCAATACGTACCTAAATCCTAGGGAATCTTAAACTTGGTTTGATACAAAATGTAACAACTCGCACCTCCTAACACATCGATTGTGACAACCCGGAATTTGCGAGCAATATCAATTTAATAATCTACATTAAAAATTAAATTGATTTGATATAACTTTGTTAATAAGATCTGAATTGATACTTTTCTTTTAATAAATATCTAATTGGTAAATTTTATCTGTTAAAAATTAATTGATTGTTTCTATTTATATTTGTATACATTGTAAATAGGGAGGCTTTGTTTTACAATTTAACTAATAAATTTTGTTTTCAAATTCTAATATACATTTTAGTGGATTGGGAATTATGTTTTATTTAATACAAGTTTTTTTTCAAAGCGAATAAATAAATAGATATGTGGTTTAAAATACATAAGATAAATGTTAAAATAGTTTAAAGATTTGTTCTAGCTTAAGTTAAATTTTAAATGTATTGACAAAAAGATTTGTTTTATTTTCTATTTAATATAGCTTGATAAAAATATGGATTTAAAAAAAATGAGTTTTAATGCAATTTTGTCAAAAGATACATTAATAAAATAAGTAGTTTATAATAAAAAGATAATTTATTTTATTTATTATTTCAAATTGATAAATGTGTTACTTTTAAATAATATTAATAAACAAAATACAAGACTATAAGACAAATTAGGGAAAATATTAAGTAAGTACATTGGTTAAATTATAATAACATAACAACCATAGAATTCATTTTGATTACAAACAACAAAAAACAAAAGAAATAACATTCACATACATTTCAAAAATATAAAACAAGTAACATATTTATTCATAACACATGAATAGGCAAGTAGAAACAAACGAAATAACAAGACAACAATTAAACTTGAAACAAATAATCTTCAAGTTGTAGACTAACATAAGAAAACTACAGCATATACAAGTTTAGTACAAACAAGGATGAAAATGTGTGCAGGCTGAAAAGCAAGATAAAAAATAAATAAATAAATAAATTATGTGAAGGCTTGCTAAGGAAGACAACATTAGATATTCTTGAACAAACAAAAGCAAAGTAAAATAAGATGTTGTAGGTTGTATGGTATGTAGGCAAGTTAAGGTGAGCTAATTAACAAAGTAAGTTAAACATAAGGTACTTAAGCATTTAATGCAAGCCGCATTGTTTCTTATCTCAGCCTCCAAAATAGGGAACAAATCTATTTAATCAATTAAACAATGGAAAGATCTTTGATATTGTACGAGTATTATCACAGTGTATAAAACATAATAATGTACCCTGTACAATTCTTTTCTTAATATTCCAATCTACTTTCTTTATTTATACCTCGGTCTTTCTTTTTTTTACAAAACCAGAATCTGAAGTAAAACTATGTCAAACTAAAACAAAGCTTCTACTTAAACAACAACCAAGATTTAATACAACTAAGAATCAAAGGGGAGAGTTCAAAAACTGTTTGCAATCAGAGGTGCTCTGTCCCTCTTTTCAAAGCAAAGGTGAGTAACATCACCTTTAAAAGTTTAAATTTAAGATATGGTTGCTTGGTTGATGTATGTAATATGTATGGTTGGGTATATATTTGTTTGTTATATCTCTGTATGTATGTGTATAGCTATTCCTGTAACATTTTGTTCTTTGCTTCAAGTATCAGTTTGATTTAAAAATCATCATCTTTTTACCTACTTGCTGTTTGGATTTAGGACTTAAACAAAAGCTATTTGGATTAGCATAGATGGATGTTTAAAATTTATAGGTAAGTTAAATATAAACTTGAGTAATCCTAGAAACAATGAAACAACAGGGTAATCCTAAAACAAGTCAAAATTTAATTGTCATGATCCATGAATTTAGAGATATGAATCGAATACTTAAACCAAAACTTGATTTTTGAAACAAAAATCACGACTTTTAGTATAGGGATTTAAGTGCATTTCTGGTTTAACCAGAAATTGAAATTGGAGGAAATTCTGAGATTCTCGTTAGTGTGGGAGGTCGTGCTTCGTTCTGGAGGAAGAAGAGTGTTAAGAGACTATGGGGAAAATGGTGGAAGTGGTGGCAGAACGCGGTGGTGACGGCGGCGACCGTTTTGGGTTTCGAAACCTAGTTTTTACGGTGCATAAAGAATCGACCACCACTGCTCAGAGAGTGGATCGAGTTCGACTAGGTTTTGGGTAATGGAAGTGGTCATATAGAGGAAGAAGATGCCGGAGCTTCAGACCTGAAGATGGTCGGAGCTATGAGGACGAGATGATGACAGGTTTTGGGGTGGGAATGCTTTGGTGTTTCCAGGTTGTAGGGTGGTGGTTCTAGTTTGGGTTTGATGCTCAAATTTTTCTCGAGGGTGCATGGAAGTCCGGGTGGTCAGAATTGGGGAAGGCAGTGATCGATGACTTGTGGAGGTCGTCAAAGATGGTCGGAGTTAGGTGGATGGACTGTGCATGTGCACTGTGCACATTGGTGTTGATGTCTGTTGTTTTTTGGGTTTGAGCAGAGTGTTACTCGAGTATTACTCGAGTAGTTGGAGTGTCTGGCTCAAAGGATTTTGGTTAGTGACTCGAAGCAACTTTGTTTGGTCTCGGGTAGGTTAGTTTCAGGTTTATAACCTGACAGTGATAAGTTTGTTTCTTTTTTTGAAATTTAAATGAAATGTAAATTTAAAGCAGGATTTAAAACAGGGGTTTAAATTCAAAATTTGAGTTTGGATTCCAATGAGCTTTTGAATCCTAGTTTTTAAATGAAATTTAAATTTAAAGCAAGATTTAAATCAAGTTTCAAATCAAGTCTAAATTATGGATTCAAGTTTACTATGAATCCAAACCTTGAATTTAAATCAGTTTTATAAATGTAAATGTTGAACAAGTTTAAATATTTTAAAGTAGATTTTAAAAGTGAATTTGTTTTCAAATAAATGTTTAAACTTGATAAAATTCTTTATAAAAAGGTTTCCTTAATATTTGAATGAAAACTTATGAAGTGATTAACTTAAATATGGAAGTTAAATAATCAATTTATTTTGAAGCTTGTTTTATTTTATAAAATTAAGTAGTTCAGTTTAAACCTTTTTCTTATATAAGTAGCTTTTATAAATAATGAATGCTTCTTGCATTTATTATAAGGTTTATAAATTTATTTAAATTTGGATAAATGTTTAAATGGTTAAACATTTTGAATCTTAAGTTCAAAATGGAATTTGAATTTAAATTTAGAAGTATAATGTTTTAAATACACTTAAATATCAATGAAGTCATTGAAAGGGTAAATGAATTATCTTAGAAATAATTAAGATAATAAAAGAATTGAATTCATAGCAGGATTAAGGAATGACTTAGTTATTGATTTTAAATTAATAATTTAGATTAATTTATAATAGAGGATAATTAAAAGGTAATTAAAGAAATGTTATTAGTCAATGAAGATAATTAACTAAGAATTATTAAGTATTAATTAATGTGATTAATTTTAATAATTAATTAGATTAATTAATTAAGATAGTCATTTGTAAATTGTTAAGTAATTACTTAATGCAAGTAATTAAGGGATTAATTGCTTATTGTAATTAATGGAAATAAGTGATTAATTTAAGTTAATTAATTTAGTTTAATTAATTTAAGATAATCATTTGATAAATGAATAAGCGTGATTACTTAATGTAATTAATGGAGCATAATTACTTAAGGAAGTAATTAAGGATAATTACTGGAATGTAATTAGTGAAAGATGATTTATAAATGAAGTAATTTGGGTAATTACTTTTGTAATTAATCAAGGGATTAATTAATGTAGATAATTAATTATGGAATAATTAATTTGTTAATGAGTATTTAAGGGTAGTAAATTACTGGATTGTTATTAATCAAGGGTGGTTAATAATTGTGTTTTAATTAAAAATTAAGTACTTATTGCAATTAATTTAGATAAAGTTATTAATTCGAAATCATTAATTAATGTAATTAGTGATGAATTTAAGAATTGATTAGTTAAGAAATAATAAATAATTAAGTAATTAATTAATGTAATTAACTAAGGATAAACGTAATAAATTTTAGTTAATTAATAAATGGAGTAATTAAATGTTAATTACTATAAATAATTTAGGATAATTAATTTGTGAAATTAATTAAAGACTAATTACTTATTGTAATTAGTGAATGATTAATCAAAGGTGTTTAATCAAGATAAATACTTGGTAGATGATTAATAAATTTGATTTATAACTAATTAATGATTGTATAAGCAGGATTTATAGATGAAGTAATTAATTTAATTTACTTTAAATTAATTAGAGATAGAAGTAGTTAATTTAATTCATTTTAAATTAATTATAAATGGTACGATTATAAATCATTGCTTATGGATGAATGATATTGATATTTCATGTGATGGTTGTGAACTTAGATATGAAATGAATAATATCTATGTGGTATGGATGTTTGGTTTAAGTATGATAATATTAATTATCTGTTTGGGATGATAATATGAATTATCCGTTTATGATGATGGTGTGATTATCTATTATGATATTGTGAGTTATCTATCTGTGTGTATATAGATAATAATGAATTGAATTGTTTTAAACTCTAAAACAACTTGGCCTTAAAAGATACGTTTTGGATTTTGGTGAGACCGGGATCGGGTTTCCATATTTGGACATCCGAAAACCACATCAATCCAAATTAACGATAGGTCGTGAATCTGAAGTGAAGATGAAGATTCAAAGTGCAAGGATTATTGTCGTTAACTCTGAGGGTGATTCCAAAACGAGTGTAACGAGATGATGCCTTTGGTTTCGTTCGAACCCGGAACGAACTTGTATGGATTGAATGCTTTCAACACATCGTCAGGTGGGCGATGAGCATTTTAAGAGATGTATTCTCCAAAGGTAATCGCAGCCTCAAGCCCCATCAACCGGGAATGGCTAAAACAGGGGAGGTGCAGCAAGGTTAGGTGGGTCATGCCCAAGCAGGACGAGATATACCCCTGTCTTGATGTCCCTTTTATTTCGGCTGTGTGGGCGGTTGGATATGCGCACCAACTGCAGGGTTATCTTGTTCGGGACTGTTCAGTAAGGAATGGTTCCGGCCTTGTGTTGCAGGGGAGTTGGGGTGGCTCCTCGGTACAGTGATCTAAGCCACGTACTGTGACGGACGGTACCCCAGCAGCCCTGCCATTGTATGGGATCCAATTTCCAATAAGCGCCGTACGTTTTGATTGTGCCCAACTATGTTGGAATGTGAGACGTAAGCATTTCAGCTATTTCTGTATTTTACTTGAAAGTCCTAGACACTATTATAATATCACTGAATTTCCTATCAAATGTTTTGGTTAGCGTAAGGTAAAAACTTTTCCGTGTTTATTTGTGGAAAGTCTTACGTGATACCTTTTGTTTTCAAAGGTTTTTTTTAAATTAACCAACTTTAACCTGTTACTCACACCAGACCCATGTCTGGCTCGGAGTTTATTTTCTGTTTTACTTAAAGTCTCGGGTACTCAAATTTTTACGAGTAGCCAAAGGATCACGTTTGCTTTGACGAATTCTGGAGGAGCAATGGAGCAGGAGGCTTCAGCGTTCGTAGATATAGTGATCCGTTGTATTAGTATCTCTGTGTTGTATTGGGTATTGAGTTGTATAACTAGACAGGTGTCTATAACTGTCTAGTATGTGATGTATTATCTATATAACTCAGATTGAGGTTATATATTATGTAAATACTTACGTGATTAATATAATTTATTCGTTCCGTTGTGAGATTCTGATGTTGTTGTTCTTTCTTCTCTACCTTTCTATTTTCTCACCCTTTCTCCCTTTAAGAACGATACGACTTCCTGGGCGTAGGAAGCTGGGTCGTTACAGTGGTATCAGAGCGCTAGGTTGAGTGAATACCTAGGCTCTTGAGTGATTTCTTTCCTGAGAGAGCGTATTTGTAATTTTGATATATATATATATATATATATATATATATATATATATATATATATTCATTTCTATCTATTTTTTGGGTTACCTGTTCGTGTTTTCCAATATAAGTATAAGGGTAGATAGGGTAGTGGTGTGTGTAACACAACTACCAGTGGTTGGAAGTGTATCTGACGAGACCGTAGACCTAATAGCGTCTCGAGCGAATTTGTGGTGTAAGAATTTCACCAATCTCTGGAAGAAGCCTATTAAGATTTGGAGTACATTTTTGTAGTACAAGTTTGGATGAGTAGAATATGGATTTTTGTCATTTAAGTAGAAGCTAGAAATATTATCTTGGTAGCTCAAGAAGTAGTAGTTGTGTGTTGAGATGCAGTAGTGATGGATTGTTTTCGAAGAAGTTCTCAAGGATCTTTGGATAAGGAAGTGTGTCTGCATTAGTTTTGAGGCTGAGTTCAGCTGAATGTTGTATTTGGCTTTGAGGCCGGAGTTCTTCGAGGAATATTGGATTAAGGAGTTTTGGCATCAGTAGCAGTGTTGCAGCTCAGATTGTTCTGTCGGCACTCGAGGAGGTCCTCTGTCAGCAGTTCTTTAGAGGTGAAGTTCAGAGGCAGTTTTGTGGATCCATTTCTTCAATGAATTGGCTGGATAAGCTTAAGCTGTTTAGACTGGTAAGGAGAAAACAATTTTCTCTGGATATTAGCTTGGATTGATCGCAAAAGTGACTTGCGATAGTTGGGTGTTCTCTTGGTTAGCATATTTCTTTCTGAATATCTTTGAAGAGGTCAGCGGGTTGCCCTTGCATCCGGAGTTGAGTTTGGTATCGACTGGATTTCAGAAGTAGTACCGATGGTTCAGCCTAGTAGTAGAATGGTTTCTAGAGAGAGGGTTTGGTAAAGAAGCTCAGGTTCTGGAGGAACTTCTGAGTTTTATTGTGGATCTGTTGAACCATAGTTTTGTAATGTGTTGTCCAGTTTATGCTTGTGTGCATCATCAGCATTTTCATCTACCCGGATCAGAGTTGTGCAGCGGAAGCAGTTGGAAGTGCATCTGTTTTTCTTTGCTGGAAAGGGGAAGTTGTTTTCTACTGATGATAGTAAAGGTTGAGTTTTTTATTTTGGTTATTTATGAGAAGATCATTCTTCTGGATTGTTCTTGGTTCAGTTTGCCTGAGAAGCATCAGGAGGGTTGGGTTTGATCAGTTAAGATGAAGGCTGCTCTGGATCATCAGAAGAATTTGGTGGATAAGAGACGGAGGAATTTGGATTTCGAAGTCGGAGATCTGATTTGGATGAATTTTCTCTGATTCAAAGGTGCTATATAATTTGGTAAGTCTGGGAAGCTAGCTCTGAGGTGTTTTGGATTTTCTCTGTGTTTTGGTAAGGATAAGTGTTTGATCTTCGGGAGTGAATTGCCAGTTTGGATATCTGGAATTTGATGTGTTTCACGTATCTTGGAGGGAATACGTGTATAACTCATCTCTGGTTTTGAAACCGACAGTTCTGGAAGTTTTGATTGTTAAGTCAGACTCGTCTGTAGTCTGATATATGTGTAGTTTTGTAGATCTTGATGAGTAGCAGTTCTATTGCTTAGTAGTATAGACTGTTTGGATTCTATAGATCGAGTATTCAGGTATTACTGGGGAAACTCTAGGGAGCTCTATCCAGAATTTTGTCTGGATAGTTAGCTTTGTTGATTGAGTTGATTGGTTGTGATGATTGTTAGCATGTGATTGATATATGCTTATGATTTAAAATTAATTAAAATCTTAAATAGATTATTAAATTACCTTTGATTTTAAATTTCGGGGACGAAATTCTTTTAAGGGGGAAGGAATGTGACAACCCAGAATTTGCGAGCAATATCAATTTAATAATCTACATTAAAAATTAAATTGATTCGATATATCTCAGCCTCCAAAACAGGGAACAAATCTAATTAATCAATTAAAAAATGGGAAGATCTCTGATATTGTATGAGTATTATCACAGTTTATAAAACATAATAATGTACCCTGTACAATACTTTGCTTAATATTACTGTCTACTTTCTTTATTTATACCACAGTCTTTCTTTTTTTTTACAAAACCAGAATCTGAAGTAAAACTATGTCAAACTAAAACAAAGCTTCTACTTAAACAACAACCAAGATTTAATACAACTGAGAATCAAAGGGGAGAGTTCAAAAACTGTTTGCAATCAGAGGTGCTCTGTCCCTCTTTTCAAAGCAAAGGTGAGTAACATCACCTTTAAAAGTTTAAATTTAAGATATGGTTGCTTGGTTGATGTATGTAATATGTATGGTTGGGTATATATTTGTTTGTTATATCTCTGTATGTATGTGTATAGCTATTCCTGTAACATTTTGTTCTTTGCTTCAAGTATCAGTTTGATTTAAAAATCATCATCTTTTTACCTACTTGCTGTTTGGATTTAGGACTTAAACAAAAGCTATTTGGATTAGCATAGATGGATGTTTAAAATTTATAGGTAAGTTAAATATAAACTTGAGTAAGCCTGGAAACAATGAAACAACAGGGCAATCCTATAACAAGTCAAAATTTAATTGTCATGATCCATGAATTTAGAGATATGAATCAAATATTTAAACCAAAACTTGATTTTTGAAACAAAAATCACGATTTTTAGTATGGGGATTTAAGTGCATTTCTGGTTTAACCAGAAATTGAAATTGGAGGAAATTCTAAGGTTCTCGTTAGTGTGGGAGGCCGTGCTTCGTTCTGGAGGAAGAAGAGTGTTAAGAGGCTATGGGAAAAATGGAGGAAGTGGTGGCAGAACTCGGTGGTGACGGCGGCGACCGTTTTGGGTTTCGAAACATAGTTTTTACTGTGCATAAAGAATCGACCACCACGGCTCAGAGAGTAGATCGAGTTCGACTAGGTTTTGGGTAATGGAAGTGGTCATATAGAGGAAGACGATGCCGGAGCTTCAGACCTGAAGATGGTCGGAGCTGTGAGGATGAGATGATGACGGGTTTTAAGGTGGGAATGCTTTGGTGTTTCCAGGTTGTAGGGTGGTGGTTCCAGTTTAGGTTTGATGCTCAAATTTTTCTCCGAGGGTGCGTGGAAGTCCGGGTGGTCAGAACTGGGGAAGGCAGTGATCGATGACTTGTGGAGGTCGTCAAAGATGGTCGGAGTTAGGTGGATGGACTGTGCATGTGCACTGTGCACATTGGTGTTGATGTCTGTTTGTTTTTTTTGGGTTTGAGAAGAGTGTTACTCGAGTATTACTCGAGTAGTTGGAGTGTCTGGCTCAAAGGATTTTGGTTAGTGACTCGAAGCAACTTTGTTTGGTCTCAAGTAGGTTAGTTTCAGGTTTATAACCTGACAGTAATAATTTTGTTTTTTTGAAATTTAAATGAAATGTAAATTTAAAGCAGGATTTAAAACTGGGGTTCTAAATTCAAAATTTAAGTTTGGATTCAAATGAGCTTTTGAATCCTAGTTTTTAAATGAAATTTAAATTTAAAGCAAGATTTAAATCAAGTTTCAAATCAAGTCTAAATTATGGATTCAAGTTTACTATGAATCCAAACCTTGAATTTAAATCAGTTTTATAAATGTAAATGTTGAACAAGTTTAAATGTTTTAAAGTAGATTTTAAAAGTGATTTTTTTTTCAAATAAATGTTTATACTTGATAAAATTCTTTATAAAAAGGTTTCCTTAGTATTTGAATGAAAACTTATGAAGTGATTAACTTAAATATGGAAGTTAAATAATCAATTTATTTTGAAGCTTGTTTTTTTTATAAAATTAAGTAGTTCGGTTTAAACCTTTTTCTTAATAAGTGGCTTATAAAATAATGAATGCTTCTTGCATTTATTATAAGGTTTATAAATTTATTTAAATTTGGATAAATGTTTAAATGGTTAAACATTTTGAATCTTAAGTTCAAAATGGATTTTGAATTTAAATTTAGAAGTATAATGTTTTAAATACACTTAAATATTAATGAAGTCATTGAAAGGGTAAATGAATTATCTTGGAAATAGTTAAGATAATAAAAGAATTGAATTCATAACAGGATTAAGGAATGACTTAGTTATTGGTTTTAAATTAATAATTTAGATTAATTTATAATAGAGGTTAATTAAGAAGGTAATTAAAGAAATGTTATTAGTCAATGAAGATAATTAACTAAGAATTATTAAGTATTAATTAATGTGATTAATTTTAATAATTAATTAGATTAATTAATTAAGATAATCATTTGTAAATTGTTAAGTAATTACTTAATGAAAGTAATTAAGGGATTAATTGCTTATTGTAATTAATTGAGATAAGTGATTAATTTAAGTTAATTAATTTAGTTTGATTAATTTAAGATAATCATTTGATAAATGAATAAGCGTGATTACTTAATGTAATTAATGGAGCATAATTACTTAAGGAACTAATTAAGGATAATTACTGGAATGTAATTAGTGAAAGATGATTTATAAATGAAGTAATTTGGGTAATTACTTTTGTAATTAAACAAGGTATTAATTAATGAAGATAATTAATTATGGAATAATTAATTTGTTAATGAGTATTTAAGGGTAGTAAATTACTGGATTGTTATTAATCAAGGGTGGTTAATAATTGTGTTTTAATTAAAAATTAAGTACTGAATGCAATTAATTTAGATAAAGTTATTAATTAGAAATCATTAATTAATGTAATTAATGATGAAATTAAAAATTGATTAGTTAAGAAATAATAGGTAATGAAGTAATTAATTAATGTAATTAACTAAGGATAAATGTAATTAATTTTAGTTGATTAATAAATGGAGTAATTAAATGTTAATTACTATAAATAATTTAGGATAATTAATTTGTGAAATTAATTAAAGACTAATTACTTATTGTAATTAGTGAATGATTAATCAAAGGTGTTTAATCAAGATAAATACTTAGTAGATGATTAATAAATTTGATTTATAACTAATTAATGATTGTATAAGCAGGATTTATAGATGAAGTAATTAATTTAATTTACTTTAAATTAATTAGAGATAGAAGTAGTTAATTTAATTCATTTTAAAATATTTATACATGGTACGATTATAAATCATTGCTTATGGATGAATGATATTGATATTTCATGTGATGGTTGTGAACTTAGATATGAAATGAATAATATCTATGTGATATGGATGTTTGGTTTAAGTATGACAATATTTATTATCTGTTTGGGATGATAATATGAATTATCTGTTTATGATGATGCCGTGATTATCTATTGTGATATTGTGAGTTATCTATCTGTGTGTATATAGATAATAATGAATTGAATTGTTTTAAACTCTAAAACAACTTGGCCTTAAAAGATACGTTTTGGATTTCGGAGAGACCGGGATCGGGTTTCCATATTTGGACATCCGAAAACCACATCGATCCAAATTAACGATAGGTCGTGAATCTGAAGTGAAGATGAAGATTCAGAGTGCAAGGATTATTGTCGTTAACTCTGAGGGTGATTCCAAAACGAGTGTAACGAGATGATGCCTTCGGTTTCGTTCGAACCCGAAACAAACTTGTATGGACTGAATGCTTTCAACACATCGTCAGGTGGGCGATGAGCATTCTAAGAGATGTATTCTCCAAAGGTAATCGCAGCCTCAAGCCTCATCAATCGGGAAAGGCTAAAACAGGGGAGGTGCAGCAAGGTTACGTGGGTCATGCCCAAGCAGGACGAGATATACCGCTGTCTAGATGTCCCTTTTATTTCGGCTGTGTGGGCGGTTGGATATGCGCACCAACTGCGGAGTTATCTTGTTCGGGATTGTTCAGTAAGGAATGGTTCCAGCCTTGTGTTGCAGGGGAGTTAGGGTGGCTCCTCGGTACAGTGATATAAGCCACGTATTGTGACGGGCGGTACCCCAGTGGCCATGCCATTGTATGGGATCCAATTTCCAATAAGCGCCGTACGTTTTGATTGTGCCCAACTATGTTGGAACTTGAGATGCAAGCATTTCAGCTATTTCTATATTTTACTTGAAAACCCTAGACACTATTATAATATCACTGAATTTCCTATCAAATGTTTTGGTTAACGTAAGGTAAAAAAAATTCCATGTTTATTTGTGGAAAGTCTTACGTGATACCTTTTGTTTTCAAAGGTTTTTTTTTTGAAAATTATGCAACTTTAACCTGTTACTCACGCCAGACCCATGTCTGACCCGGAGTTTATTTTCTGTTTTACTTAAACTCTCGGGTACTCAAATTTTTACGAGTAGCCAAGGGATCAGGTTTGCTTTGACGAATTCTAGAGGAGCAATGGAGCAGGAGGCTTCAGCGTTCGTAGATATAGTGATCCGCTGTATTAGTATCTCTGTGTTGTATTGGGTATTGAGTTGTAAAACTAGACAGGTGTCTATAACTGTCTAGTATGTGATGTATTATCTGTATAGCTCTGATTGAGGTTATATATTATGTAAATACTTATGTGATTAATATAATTTATTCGTTCCGCTGTGAGATTCTGATGTTGTTGTTCTTTCTTCTCTATCTTTCTATTTTCTCACCCCTTTCTCCCTTTAAGAACGATACGACTTCCTGGGCGTAGGAAGCTGGGTCGTTACATCGATCCAAAGCCCAAGGTGACTTTCAAATTCGCATCATGCCAAGAAATATGAGCTATTGGGTTTTTAAAACATTATGGGACATGATTACAAGGATAAATTTCAAGACAATCTACACTTTTGGATCTCATAGTGGAAAGAACTTATGTATAAGTACTAAAAATAGACATTTCAGAACATAATCTCTAAAGTACTTAATTGTCATATACATTATTTCCAAAATACAATATATGTTTTATAGAATTTTAATACAATAAGTAGCTACATAGTGAATAATAAATAATATAAGAACTCCAATGTAAAGCTTATTTCTCCACTACTATGCCCAATCAATTACCAACCTATCATCCTATGGTAGGGAAAATGGAAAGAAAGGGGTGGTTCTGACAGAAGTCTGGTGAATGAGTACAAGTTTAATATGTGATGATCACATGCATTAGCTTTAATTCTACTCTAACTGATCTAGGATATATTATAAGTGTTTGCGAATCCCAAAGGTCTTTACCTAAGGTTCTTGTCCAATACATACCCACACCAAAACTTAAGTAGGCTACTACAAGGATCGAACTATGGATTGAACCTCAATAACTAACGGCCGACCACCATTGCTAAGGTTACTTAATGTAAACATCGCCACTAGGCTACTGAAACATGAAAACAACACCACAATGCTACTAAATGCGGAAACATCACCTCTTGGCTACTAATCATGAAAACACCTCCACTAGGTTATTATGGAAATAAATTCCCACTTATCGACGCCACTAGGCTACTATGGAAATAAATTCACACTTATCTATGACCACCCATTTCTCACTATGCTTGGAGAGGAAGAACCCAAAATGCTGACTCATCGATGTATCTCATCGGTCGCATTACCTATAACTCTCGATTGTAGTGTCGACCTCTTATTGCATGTGTTGGTATCCGTCATTTAACTATATTAAGTCGGGTCAGAAATTGTGCATACTAGGATTCCCATTATGCCAGGCCATACCACATCAGACATCCTCATCAATGTTATGCATCTCATGGAACCTCCTATGAGTTCCAATTGTGAAGATACATTACCTTTGTTGATTACTCGATCCCAGACATTCTTTCTTGCCTTAGACAATAGAACTCCCACCTTACTTCTTCCCGCTAACTTCGCTCGCTCCTTAATGAATATTCCAGACACGTCCCTCTTAATACTTGGGGTATTCAGGCGCCTAAGCTTCACATTCACTACTAACAAAAGATGTCTCCCATCCTGGGGGTATTCAAGCGCATCAGGTAGATGAAGAAATAAGAGAGAAGACTAGATATTAGTTGATACAGGGACATGATTTACACCTATTACATCAAGGTAATGAGCCTAATGAGCTACCATACTGCTTCTCCTGTGGATTGGATCAAGATTCCTTGAAGAAAGATCGAATCCCCTATGGAAGCCTAATTCTAATGCTATATAAGCTTCTACCTATGCTAGCCTTAGAATAAAGAAAGTATAACCTTGATAGAAATCCCTTGTTGATCGTTTTGACTTAGGTAGAATCCTTATGGTAGCTTTTAAAGTAGGTAGGTGGTGAGACCATAAAAAAATGCCGTAGACTTCGCTTGAGAAGCATATCTCCCCTCTCAATTAGTTGGAGAAGACCTTTGGCTTAGAGAACTTAACTAGAGGAAATTGGGTAAAGAACATTTTCCAACACCGCAATGACATAACATCCTCTTATAGGGAAGTAACTTCTCTACACATCAAAATAGCCGTAAATGGGCTCTCAATAATTAACATTCAAATAAATTTTTATAACTAACTTAGGCCTTAGGCCAAGGTTCAAATCGCAAGCTTCAAGTGGCAACTGGTCGACCGCTCGGTGTGAGGATCGACCGGTCATGGTCAAAAAATGACGTTCGTTGTTTTCTGGTTTCAATTTTTAATTTAGGTTTACGTTAATCGATTTATCTCACATTCGTTGATCTCAGCATTTACGGTAAACATGACCAGCCAATATATCTCAAATTTCCATTTCAAATTTTCAACCTAAGTTTTTCACGTTTTAGGGTTTATAGATTTTATAGGGTTTACAATTAACTAAATTAAAGGGGAGTACTAGATTAGTAGCAGGTTTAACAGTTCACAGTTATTTCAATTCTACCATACACTATAGATTTTCAACTTTAGGGTTTTAAAGTTTAAAATTTGATTCCTAGCATCCTAGATCATGTAGGATAGAGTAAATTTAACTATAGATAACCAGCTAATTAAATTCATTCCCACTTACCTAAAGCCTAAGCTCTTCACACTTGCTTTACTTAAGAACCACCCCATTATATGCTTGATATGCTTGCTCCATCTAGAACCAATTGCTTGTGCTCTTTTAGATAAATTTTATTTTTATTTTTGAAGAATTTTAAATTTAGATGAGAGGTTAGAATTGGGCAGAGTTTCGTTATAGTGAACTATTATGTAGATTTTAAGGTTAATTAGGCTTGCATTTATAGGGGTTCACTAATATTTTAGGCCATTGGATTTAGTGTAGAGATTATTTAGGTTTATAAGGTACACTCATCAAAAACTTGGTCAGGAAGTAACCAATCACCGCCGTTCGAGCACGTCATCCATAGCTCGATTTTTCACAACTATGATCAACTGCTCAACATACATGGATCGACAGCTACCGGTCGACAATCACCCACATTGGTCGACCGGTTAGTCTGTTTTTTGTTATTTTCTTATTTTTAAACGTTCATTTTATTTTCAATTCTTCCAACACCATAACTTTTCTGTACCTGAGTTCAAAGTGTTTTATATGATAATCGTCTAGATAATCGCTACGAACACAATGATGCAATTTTGTAGCCAAATTCGGATGTTTGTCAAATTTTTAATCATGATCTTTAATTTTCTTATTAATTTCCATTAAATTTTTAGGATGTCGCATGGATAGTCAAACATAAAGGGTAAACCATGTACCCAAAGATTGTTGAGAGCCTATGTTTTGGATTTTGGAAGATCGTAAGAGGATCATTTACGTCTGGCAGAGTTTGTATATAACAACAATTACCAATCAAATATCAGGATGGTCCCATTTGAGGCTCTTTCGTTGGCCATGTAAGTCACTAGTACGGTAGACGGACCTGGGAGATATGCTCATGTTAGGTCCCCATTTGTTAAGAGAGGCTGCAAAAAGGTAGAACAGATTCATGCTAGAATGAAAGAGATGCAATCAAGGCAGAAGATTTACGTCGACAAGAGGAGAAGAGTCTTGAGTTTGTGATAGGATACAATGTATTTGTGAAGGTTTCTTTGATGTGAGGAGTCATGAATTCTGGAAGGATAGGGAAATTAGCCCCTATATATAGGACTGTTTCCAATGATTGAGAGAATTGATAAACTTGCATATCGGATCAAGCTACCAAGTAGTTTAGCGGATGTGCATAATGTTTTCCATATATCACATTTGAGGAAGTGTGTGCACGAATTTCCAATAGTGGAACAGAGGGTATTTGAAAATTTATCTATAGAACCAGATCTGACATATATTAAGTTACCAAAGGGGGTAGTAGATCGTGATACGAAAGAGCTAAGGAATAAGGTTATCAAACCTATTCGAGTTCAGTAGAGTGACGATGTTGATGATTGTACATGGGAAGTAGTGAATAGGGTTAGGAACATTTATCTCAATCTGTTTTAGCATGTCTAAAGAGGCATATGTTTTGACTTGTATAAAGAGGCACATATATTTAGATGTATAGATGAGTAGAGGTACTAGTATGATATTATGATGTGATATTTGAATGTGTTAACAGAGATTATACATCATACCTAAGGATTAACGATTTCTAATAGTAGTGAACTAGTGTTTTATTGTATTGTGTGTATATTGTTTTGAGTATTGTGATTTTATCTTGCCTTTTCAGAATTTTGTGAACAAAATTCTAACAAGGAAGGAAGACTGTAAGGCCCATATTTTGAAGTTCCATTATATGGGAAAATTAAATAAATAAGTAATTAATCAAATCAATTCACGAAGTGAAGAATAAAGACAAATAAATTTATAGAGAAGTAAAATGAAGAGTAAGGGGAATTATTAAAAATAGGAGAGCATAATGACCCATATTTTATGTAACAGAGGATTGTAAAGTATTTTTGTTTTATTCGTATGAGGTCGTATGACTCTAAGATTTTGAAAAGTGACTCTTAGGGACATTTTCACATCTATGATTTTTTCAAATTTCTATGTGACCAAATTGACTCTGAAAAACTTATTTTGAACTATAACTGGTCACAAAGCCAAACTAGGATCTCAAACCATTTTCATTGCTTTAGGATCATGGTTTCCCATTCGGTAGAGTGATCATGATAGAAAAACGGACTTATCGTTTGAAAGCTATTGCAATTTTAAGTTTTGATTGTTGCTGGCCAGTTATAGTGTGTAATTAACTGAGCCAGTGCTTAGGTCCACTAACCCACTTTGAAATTTATGCTAATAGGAGGCTTTAGGAACTAACCTAAGTCAATTCACTCTTCCCCAAAATAGACCCAAACCCCCATTAGCCATAATTTCATCAAAAATCACATCTTTTGCTTACTAATCTTAGTCAAGTCATTTATTAGAGAGGGGATTAGCATATAAAAGCTAGAGATTATCATTTTTATTATGGGTCCTTTTTCCTTGCTGTCCACTTCAGATCTAAGGAAGAAATTGGGTATTTTAGGTATTTGATGAGTGGTTCTTGGCCTCTCACACGTCAATACTTGTTTTTTTAGTTAAAAGGACTTGTTTTTAACATGACTTTGATCTAAAAATGGTTTCCTAACTTTAACAGCTTATCCATGTATGTTTATGACCAAAAGTTGGAGATTTCGAAATGGTTATTAAAATGGGTTTTGTAATCTGTTAACTTATGTCCACATGCTAGTTTAATATCCATCACTCATATGCATGCTGTGACGACCCGGCTTCCTACGCCCAGGAAGACGTGTCATCAATAAGAAAGAAAGGGATAGAAATAGAAAAGAATAAAAAGAAAGAAGAACAACATCAGAATCTCACAGCGAAATGGAATAAAATATAATACCTCAACATAAATATTACATAGTTATATACATCAGAGTTATACAATATCATACAACATGACTATCATATACATATCTGTCAGAACATACATCTTAAATACATCATAAACTAACTAACACAGCGGAACTATATAGATATATATGTCTACAACGCTGAAGCCTCCTGCTCTATTTCTCCTCCAGAAATCGTCAAAGCTAACCTGAATCCCTTGGCTACCCGTAAAAATTTGGGTACCCGAAAGTTTATGAAAAACAAAAATAAACTCCGGGTCAGACATGGGTCTGCTACGAGTAAACGGATTAAAGTTGTTTAACTTTGAAAATCATTTAGAATAGAGGTATCACGTAAGACTTCCCACACATAAATACGGGTAAGTTTTTACCTTACGCTAACCAAAACATTTTATAGGAAATTCAGTGATATTATAATAGTGTCTAGGGTTTTCAAGTAAAATACAGAAATAGCTGAAATGCTTACATCTCACATTTCAACATAGTTGGGCACAATCAAAACGTACGGCGCTTATTGGAAATTGGATCCCATACAATGGCAGGGCTACTGGGGTACCGCCCGTCACAGTACGTGGTCTAGATCACAGTACCGAGGAGCCACCCTAACTCGCCTGCAACACAAGGCCGAAACCATTCCTTACTGAACAGTCCCGAACAAGATAACCCCACAGTTGGTGTACATCCAACCGCCCACACAGCCGAATAAAAAGGGACATCTAGACAGGGTATACCTCGTCCTTCTTGGGCATGACCCACCTAACCTTGCTGCACATCCCCTATTTTAGCCATTCCTGGTTGATGAGGCTTGAGGCTGCGTTTACCTTTATAGAACATATCACTTAGAATGCTCATCGTCCGCCTGACGATGTGCTGAAAGCACTCAATCCATACAAGTTCGTTCCGGGTTCGAACGAAACCGAAGGCATTATCTCATTACACTCATTTTGGAATCACCCTCAGAGTTAACGACGATAACCCTTGCATTCTGAAACACCATCTCGATCTTCACTTGAGATTACACGACCTAACGTTTAATTTGGATCGATGTGGTTTTCGGAATATCAATTGGATACCCGATCCCGGTCTCATCGAAATCCAAACGCCATTTTAAAGTTCAAGTTGTCTAATTAACTTAACAGTTTAAATTTAACAATTGAATTCATATAGCAATTTAATACAGATAAATAACATCAGATAAATCATATAGCAATTTAACACAGATAAATCATATACAATCATCACAGATATATCCAGAATATCACAGAATAGAAATAAACATCAGGTGCAATCAAATAGAATCATCGATTCATATCAACAAGTTTGATTTGTTTTAAACTTAATTACATACTTAAGAATGAATTATATTTTATTCTTTGCTTAATCAATTACTAATAAATTAACTTATTTCAATTCATTAATTACCTATTAATTATTCACTTAATTAAGTAATTATTAATCAATAACCTTAATTATTGATTATAAAACTCAGTTACACAATTAATTATTACTAATTGTTTAATAATCATTAATTATTAATTACTTAATCGTTCAATCGTTAATTATTTATTTAATCAGTTATCTATGATTTGTTAATTAACCAATTTCAAATGATTGATTAAATTCTTGATTACAAATGATTTACACAAGATTATTATTAAATCTTTAATTATTAATTTGAATTAAGTTTGAACTACTTATGAAATTACAATTATAAATTTTATTACTTTCATAATTAACTTCCATTTCAAAATTAATTACGCAACTTTTTTTCAGCAAAGCTTTAAAGATCATCAGAGTTTAAAACAAATTAGTTAACACTTAATAACATGGTTTATACTTAATTACTTCTACTTTCATATTACAGTTAGGAAAAATTCAAGGAATTCGTAACCCGAAGTGAACAACGCGACATATCCGAGATTCACTCGAGATAACCTAGCAATTTCCTCGCGTTCCCTCCCCTGCCTCTATTCTTCTTCCTCTGTTTTTTTTTTAAAAGCTTAAGTTTTTATAAACTGTTAAAACTTATAACACACGCGCGTAATCAAACTCGACTCGGCAACGACCCGAAGCTAAGAACGATCAAACTCGAGATTTTCTCGAGTCGACCCTGACGCGCACTTCTTCGCCGCCGTGCACGTGCACGGCGGTCCACCACCGCACTAACGCCTCGCGACGCCACCAGCACATCACAAAGCTTCCCCTCACTCTATAACACAGCCCACCTCAACCCAAAACTCATGAAATCAAAATTCGACTAAAAAGTTGAACTGCTCCTCAAACACGCTAGGCAAAACCACTCGCGATCATCATCGCTTCCACTTGAGATGACGTGGCTTCGGCCATACGTCGTTGTCAACACCTTCTACCACCTCACAAAATCTCACAATGCTCGGTTGCGCCATGTCGACGCAAGCATCAATCAACCGAACCCAAAAATTACAGAACCCATAACCCTACTTTTGATTCCCCTCAACAAATCTTGCATTTGAAAATTATTTTAACATTTTTCTGTTATTCATATATCAATACTCAAGCTCCATGTAAAATTTCATCAACAATTGTTGGATGAATCAACTGATATTCACATAAATGTAACTTTGCTTCACTGACTAACTGCTCTGTGAATAGTGGATTAAAAATTATGATTTTTGTCTTAAAAATCATAGCTTTGCATATTGTTTCAATTTATAAGTTCAAGTTTATAATTCGAGATATTCGAATTTCAACCTTTGTTTCATGTTTACTGTAAATTGAAGTTTACAGTGTTTACAGATACTAAAAAAATAATCCAAACCTAAATCTTAAACTTAAACTAATTTATTTAGTTAAATAACCAATTGAAGATAAGGATTTTATATAAGCATTATGATATAGTTTCCAATTTTTCGTTGCCTCAACAAGAAAATGAAGCCTGGAAAAAAAACACTATATACAGAACTTACAGTAAACATGCCAGACTTCGCACAACAACATATCCATTCTTCATGATCTATTGATTAAAAGTTATATTTAAATATGTTTACACACCACGATTGTAGTAGGAACTTCAAACAGAGGATGATGCAAGAAAACAGTAGTTTGAAGTTTTGAATTTCCTGTAACTTTTCTTGTTTCCTGAACTTGTTTTGAACTAGAAAATATAAAGTTTTGTTTATTTTCTTTTGCTTCTTCTCAGTTTTTTTTCATAAGTTAACGACTGAACTAAATGAAATAAAAATGATGAATGCATGTATATATAACTTGAACAAGCTGCCTTCTTGAATAAGCTTTCACTTGATAAAATATCTTGCTTAATTTTCTATGTACTAAAACCTGAGATGGTTCAACAATTTCGGCTAGGAGATTATGTATTTGACAGATTGTAGTGCCACTAAAATGCCTATGTCTTCATTTATGTTAACACAATCAATATTTGCTTGTTGACACAACATATGGTACAAAGATATTTCAGGTTTGTTTGTACTAATGTGTTCATATAAGTTTACACTAATTAGTATTTGCTGACATATATATTTACAAAGATATTTGCAGTATATTTGTACTAAGATGAATTCCATTTTCATACTTGCATATTTCTTTTTGTTTGAACATATTTATGTTAACATATAAACAACATGGCTGCAGGTTTTCATTTGTGTTTGTACTAAATGCTTTCATTTATGCTAACATCCTATTAATGTTTGCAGACAAATTAAATTTGTTTAAAGATATTTGCAGGCCTTGTTTTAGTGTCTGGTGTATAAATGTACAATGGTTTTGCTTTTTATTTTATTATCTTATTCAATTTATAGTTTGTACTTATGTTTGACATATATAAGTTTATGTTTATTTTAATTATAGAAACTGTCGTTTAGAAACACTACTTAATCTTATTTTTCATTAAAGTTAAATATTACAAATATTTGATTTGTAACTCATATTTGTATTAATGTATTTATATTTATGAATATGATTGTGTTATTGTACTTGTTATTATTAACTGCATTCATATATCTGATATTAAATGTCATTAATACATAAATTTTAATTTAATTGAATAACACAGATTTATTTCTGAATATTGTTGAAAGAATCTATTTTACAAATTCTTTTATAACACAAATACAATTAATAATGTCCCAAAATCTCATTTATTTATAAATGAAAATATTGTATTTTACTTAAATTAGATTAAAAACTTATTATAATAATAGGGTCAAAATTCTGGGATGTCACATTCTTCCCCCTTTAAAAGAATTTTGTCCCCGAAATTTAAACAACAGTTGATTTCAAAAAAACTTAATATTAACAATCTAAACATACATAGCATCCATACAAAACAAACAATCTAACAGTTAATTCTAACAACATTACTAGCTATTTGGACAAAAATCTGGATAAGCTTTCCTAAAACTATCAAGAGTTTCCCAGGTACAATCTCTGGGATCCTCACTCCATTGTACCTTGACAAGTTTCACCACTTTGTTCCTGAGTTGCTTCTCGTCTTGATCTACAATCTGAACAGGATTTCTAACCACAGTCAGGTTGGGTTCTACTTCTATATCTTTCTGAATAACTGGTTCTACCACCAATGATGGGTCATGAACAAATTTCCTTAAATGAGACACATGGAATACATTGTGAATCCCAGACATCCATTCTGGCAATTCAATCCTATAGGCTACAGTTCTAATTCTTTCCAATACTCGGAGTGGACCAATATATCTCGGAGCAAGTTTTCCCGTCTTTCCGAATCTTATAGCACCTTTGATTGGGGAAACTTTAATAAAAACTAAATCTCCGATCTCAAATTCCAATGGTCTTCGTCTCTTATCTGCATATTTCTTCTGACGATCTTGAGCAGCTTTCATCCTTTTCTTGATAAGATCAACCTTCGCAGAAGCTTCTCGAATAAGATCGGGTCCGCGTACAAGTTGATCATTCGATTCAATCCAACAAGATGGGGATCTACACGGTCTTCCATACAGAGCTTCATAAGGAGCCATCTTAATACTCACTTGGTAACTATTATTATAGGAAAATTCCATTAGATGAAGATGGTCTTCCCATGATCCACCAAAATCCAATACACCAGCTCGAAGCATATCTTCCAGAATTCGATTAAGCCTTTCCGTTTGTCCGTCTGTCTGAGGATGATAGGCTGTACTTAATCTCAAACTAGTTCCCATTGCTGATTGCAAAACTTCCCAAAATTTACTAGTGAACATAGGATCACGGTCACTTACTATGCTGATAGGAACACCATGCAATCTGACTATCTCCTTCAAGAAAATTTCCGCCAAGGAAACTGCAGTACGAGTCGCCTTAACCGAAATAAAATGGGCACTTTTTTGTTAAACGATCCACAATAACCCATATTCCTTCATTTCCTTTCCTGGTTCTAGGCAAACCATCTATAAAATCCATCGAGATCATTTCCCATTTCCAATCTGGAATTTCCAAAGGTTGCAATAATCCTGCAGACTTTCGTTGATCTCCCTTCACTTGCTGGCAAATGGCACAATTATTTACAAAAGCAGCTACATCCTTCTTCATATTTGGCTACCAAAAAAACTCTCCTCATATCTTTATACATCTTCGAAATTCCCAGGTGAATATTCAATTTGGAGCGATGACACTCAGCTAAGACTTTTTGTCTCAGTCCATCAATATTAGGCACACACAAACGACTATTAATCCTTAAAGTACCTTGATCATCTACCTTGAAATCCGAATATCGCCCGTCCTTAGTTCCAATAATTATTTCCTTAAAATATTTATCTTCCATTTGCTTACTAACGATCCTTTCTTGGAGAGATGGAACGACTTCCCAAAAGAGATAAGACCGCATTTCTGCTAAGAGCATCAGCCACGACATTTGCTTTTCCCGGAGTATACAAAATATCCAGATCATAAGATGCCAAAAATTCGACCCATCTCTGCTGTCTCAAATTAAAATCTTTTTGAAAGAAAATATACTTCAACGATTTGTGATCCGTGAATAACTCAAACTTTTCTCCTAAAAGATAATGTCTCCAGATCTTCAAAGCAAAAACAATATCTAACAGTTCTAAATCATGCGTAGCATAGTTCTTCTCATGAGACTTCGATTGCCGACTAGCATATGCAATCACTCTGCCATTCTGCATCAACACTGCACCCAATCCAACTAAACATGCATCTGCATAAACTTCAAATTTGCTCTTCCCATCCGGAATAGCAAGTACTGGTGCACTGGTTAGCCTTGTCTTCAATTCCTGAAAATCTTCTTCACACTGAGGTGTCCATTTGAATTTGGTTCCTTTCCTTGTTAGTTTGGTCAGATGCGAAGAAATCTTGGAATAATCCTTAATAAATTTTCTGTAGTAGCCAGCTAAACCCAGAACACTGCGTACTTCAGTTGGCGTCTCCGGCTGTTTCCATTTCAAAATAGTTTCAACCTTCGCTGAATCTACAGAAATGCCTTCACCAGAAACAATGTGCCCTAAAAATTTAACTTCTGATTTCCAGAAATGGCACTTTGAAAATTTTGCCTTCAACACATGCTTCCTCTGAGTCTCCAATACAATTCTTAAATGTTGCCTGTGCTTTTCTTCCGATTTGGAGTAAACCAAGATATCATCAATGAATACCAACACAAACTTATTCAACACATAACCTTAGCGAACCATCCGATTAGGTGGCAAATACAGCAGTAGAGCCCCAACAAGAAAAACTGGGTCTAATCAAACCCTTCTCCAAAAGATCTTGCGTCTGCTTAATCAACTCTTCTCTCTCTCTCTAGGAGGCATTCTCCTACTGGGCTGAATCACCAGCACAGCTCCTGGAATCAAATCAATACGAAACTCAATCTCTCGGTGTGGCGGAAGACACTTAACTTCTTCAAAAACATCAGGAAAATCTTGAACCACTTCGATTTCCTCACTTTCTCTTGAGAAGTCTCAACTCCTTGCAGAAGCTTACACAAATGAATTCCAGAATTGTAGCACAACACTCCGGCAATTCTACCCAAATAAGTTTGTTCTCCCTTCATAATCCAGAACAGCCATATACTGTTCAGGTCAATACATCGAAGAAATGAATTCACTCTGCTACTTCTGAAATCACCTCAAGAAAACTGCTAATCAACAAACCTTATCAACAGCACACAAAACACTTCCAACTATAGGGCTAATCCTCAATGTCCAAAGATTTCTATTCAAAGCTCTTCGAGAAACTCGGGCCTCAATCAAACAAAAATACCCTACTGAACTTAGTCACAATTCCGAAACGGACATACTTCCTTAACTTGTTCCAAAGAAACATCTTTGGAGATATCCAAACTCAAGCTCATCCAAAATCACATTCCAACAATGAAATCCTCACATCATCCAAAGCTCACTCGAGACGGTAATAGATCTACAGTCTCGACAGATACACTCCAACTACAAATATTCAAAACTCCAACCATCGGTAGTCATGTTTCACGCACCACTACCCTATCTTCCTTATAACTTATATTGGAATACCCGAACAGGTAACCCTATAAATAGGTAGAAAGAAATAAATATATATACATACATATATATATATATATATATCAAAATTACAAATACGCTCTCTCAAGAAAGATATCACTCAAGAGCCTAGGTATTTACTCAACCTACCGCTCTGATACCAGCTGTGACGACCCGGCTTCCTACGCCCAGGAAGACGTGTCATCAATAAGAAAGAAAGGGATAGAAATAGAAAAGAATAGAAAGAAAGAAAAACAACATCAGAATCTCACAGCGGAATGGAATAAAATGTAATACCTCAACATAAATATTACATAGTTATATACATCAGAGTTATACAATATCATACAACATGACTATCATATACATATCTGTCAGAACATACATCTCAAATACATCATAAACTAACTAACACAGCGGAACTATATAGATATATATGTCTACAACGTTGAAGCCTCCTGCTCCATTTCTCCTCCAGAAGTCGTCAAAGCTAACCTGAATCCCTTGGCTACCTGTAAAAATTTGGGCACCCGAAAGTTTAAGAAAATCAAAAATAAACTCCGGGTAAGACATCTGGTATGAGTAAACGGGTTAAAGTTGTTTAACTTTGAAAATCATTTAAAATAAAGGTATCACGTAAGACTTCCCACACAGAAATACGGGTAAGTTTTTACCTTACGCTAACCAAAACATTTTATAGAAAATTCAGTGATATTATAATAGTGTCTAGGGTTTTCAAGTAAAATACAGAAATAGCTGAAATGCTTACATCTCACATTTCAACATAGTTGGGCACAATCAAAACGTACGGCGCTTATTGGAAATTGGATCCCATACAATGGCAGGGCTACTGGGGTACCGCCCGTCACAGTACGTGGTCTAGATCACAGTACCGAGGAGCCACCCTAACTCCCTGCAACACAAGGCCGGAACCATTCCTTACTGAACAGTCCCGAACAAGATAACCCCGCAGTTGGTGTACATCCAACCGCCCACACAGCCGAATAAAAAGGGACATCTAGACAGGGGTATACCTCGTCCTGCTTGGGCATGACCCACCTAACCTTGCTGCACATCCCATGTTTTAGCCATTCCCGGTTGATGAGGCTTGAGGCTGCGTTTACCTTTATAGAACATATCACTTAGAATGCTCATCGTCCACCTGACGATGTGCTGAAAGCATTCAATCCATACAAGTTCGTTCCGGGTTCGAACGAAACCGAAGGCATTATCTCGTTACACTCGTTTTGGAATCACCCTCAGAGTTAATGATGATAACCCTTGCATTCTGAAACACCATCTCGATCTTCACTTGAGATTACACGACCTAACGTTTAATTTGGATCGATGTGGTTTTCGGATGATCAATTGGATACCCGACCCCGGTCTCATTGAAATCCAAACGCCATTTTAAAGTTCAAGTTATCTAATTAACTTAACAGTTTAAATTTAACAATTGAATTCATATAGCAATTTAATACAGATAAATAACATCAGATAAATCATATAGCAATTTAACACAGATAAATCATATACAATCATCACAGATATATCCAGAATATCATAGAATAGAAATAAACATCAGGTGCAATCAAATAGAATCATCGATTCATATCAACAAATTTGATTTGTTTAAACTTAATTACATACTTAAGAATGAATTATATTTTATTCTTTGCTTAATCAATTACTAATAAATTAACTTATTTCAATTCATTAATTACCTATTAATTATTCACTTAATTAAGTAATTATTAATCAATAACCTTAATTATTGGTTATAAAACTCAGTTACACAATTAATTATTACTAATTGTTTAATTAATCATTAATTATTAATTACTTAATCGTTCAATCGTTAATTATTTATTTAATCAGTTATCTATGATTTGTTAATTAACCAATTTCAAATTATTGATTAAATTCTTGATTGCAAATGATTTACACAAGATTATTATTAAAATCTTTAATTATTAATTTGAATTAAGTTTGAACTACTTATGAAATTACAATTATAAATTTTATTACATTCATAATTAACTTCCATTTTAAATTAATTACGCAACTTTGTTTCAGCAAAGCTTTAAAGATCATCAGAGTTTAAAACAAATTGGTTAACACTTAATAACATGGTTTATACTTAATTACTTCTACTTTCATATTACAGTTAGGAAAAATTCAAGGAATTAGTAACCCGAAGTGAACAATGCGACATACCCGAGATTCACTCGAGATAACCCAGCAATTTCCTCGCGTCCCCTCCCCTGCCTCTCTTCTTCTTCCTCTATTTTTTTTAAAGCTTAAGTTTTTATAAATGTTAAAACTTATAACACACGCGCGTAATCAAACTCGACTCGGCAACGACCCGAAACTAAGAACGATCAAACTCGAGATTTTCTCGAGTCGACCCTGACGCGCACTTCTTCGCCGCCGTGCACGTGCACGGCGGTCCACCACCACGCTAACGCCTCGCGACGCCACCAGCACATCACAAAGCTTCCCCTCACTCGATAACACAGCCCAGCTCAACCCAAAACTCACGAAATCAAAATTCGACTAAAAAGTTGAACTGCTCCTCATAACACGCTAGGCAAAACCACTCGCGATCGTGATCGCTTCCACCTGAGATGACGTGGCTTCGACCATACGTCGTTGTCAACACCTCCTACCACCTCACAAAATCTCACAACGCTTAGTTGCGCCATGTCGACGCAAGCATCAATCAACCGAACCCAAAAATTACAGAACCCATAACCCTACTTTTGATTCCCCTCAACAAATCTTGCATTCGAAAATTATTTTAACATTTTCTGTTATTCATATATCAATACCCAAGCTCCATGTAAAATTTCATCAATAATTATTGGATGAATCAACTGATATTCACATAAATGCAATTTTGCTTCACTAACTAACTGCTCTGTGAATAGTGGATTAAAAATTATGATTTTTGTCTTAAAAATCATAGCTTTGCATATTGTTTCAATTTTTAAGTTCAAGTTTATAATTCGAGATATTCGAATTTCAACCTTTGTTTCATGTTTACTGTAAATTGAAGTTTACAGTGTTTACAGATACTAAAAAAATAATCCAAACCTAAATCTTAAACCTAAACTAATTTATTTAGTTAAATAACCAATTGAAGATAAGGATTTTATATAAGCATTATGATATAGTTTCCAATTTTTCGTTGCCTCAGCAAGAAATTGAAGCCTGGAATAAAAACACTATATACAGAACTTACAGTAAACATTCCAGACTTCGCACAACAACATATCCATTCTTCATGATCTATTGATTAAAAGTTATATTTAAATATGTTTACTCACCATGATTGTAGTAGGAACTTGAAACAGAGGATGATGCAAGAAAACAGTAGTTTCAAGTTTTGAATTTCCTGTAACTTTTCTTGTTTCCTGAATTTGTTTTGAACTTGCAAATATAAAGTTTTGTTTATTTTCTTTTGCTTCTTCTCAGTTTTGTTCATAAGTTAATGACTGAACTAAATGAAATGAAAATGATGAATACATATATATATAACTTGAACAAGCTGCCTTCTTGAATAAGCTTTCACTTGATAAAATATCTTGCTTAATTTTCTATGTACTAAAACCTGAGATGGTTCAACAATTTCGGCTAAGAGATTATGTATTTGACAGATTGTAGTGCCACTAAAATGCCTATGTCTTCATTTATGTTAACACAATCAATATTTGCTTGCTGACACAACATATGGTACAATGATATTTCAAGTTTGTTTGTACTAATGTGTTCACATAAGTTTACACTAATTGGTATTTGCTGACATATATATTTACAAAGATATTTGCAGTATATTTGTACTAAGATGAATTCCATTTTCATACTTGCAGATTTCTTTTTGTTTGAACATATTTATGTTAACATATAAACAACATGTTTGCTGCAGGTTTTCATTTGTGTTTGTACTAAATGCTTTCATTTATGCTAACATCCTATTAATGTTTGCAGACAAATTAAATTTGTTTAAAGATATTTGCAGGTCTTGTTTTAGTGTCTGGTGTATAAATGTATAATGGTTTTGTTTTTATTTTATTATCTTATTCAATTTATAGTTTGTACTTATGTTTGACATATATAAGTTTATGTTTACTTTATTATAAAAACTGTCGTTTAGAAACACTACTTAATCTTATTTTTCATTAAAGTTAAATATTAAAAATATTTGATTTGTAACTCATATGTGTATTAATGTATTTATATTTATGAATATGATTGTGTTATTGTACTTGTTATTATTAATATATCTAATATTAAATGTCATTAATACATCAATTTTAATTTAATTGAATAACACAGATTTATTTCTGAATATTGTTGAAAGAATCTATTTTACAAATTCTTTTATAACACAAATACAATTAATAATGTCCCAAAATCTCATTTATTTATAAATGAAAATATTGTATTTTATTTAAATTAGATTAAAAACTTATTATAATAATAGGGTCAAAATTCCAGGATGTCACACTTGTATTGATGTAAAACTTTAGATTTAGAGTAAAACTAGTTTAATTATCACATTCTCATGTATTGATTTATAAATGGATGTATGTTCATGTTATTCTATGATTGTATGTTGTGCTTTGATGTTGTTTGCTAGTGTTTTGGATGTTAGGTAGATAAGCTGGGAAATTGGGCAAATTAGATGCAGTATTGATGTAGAAGGGAAAGGTTGTCGCCTGCGCTTGTCGACAGCTGATGCAGCACGAGAAAAAGTATCCAACGCATGATTTAGAGTTTGTGGAAATGCTTTTTGCTTTGAAAATTTGGAGCCACTATTTACTTGGGGAAAGGTTCGAGCTGCTCACGGACCACAAATCCTTGAGGTGCCTTTTCTCTCAGAAGGCTCTCAACCTTCAACTACAGCGATGGTTGGAATTCTACGCCTCCTATGACTTTAGAATTTTCTATACGCTGGGTAATAGGAATGCGGTCACCGACACATTGAGTAAAAGGCATGCTAGTTTAGGGGTGATGTTCCTAGACTGGAAACAGCTAAAGTATACTACTGGTTATGACTTTAGACCTCATTACAAGTTAGAGATAGAGATGTTGGCAAGTTTAATAATCGGGCCTTGATTGAGCGGGTCAGTTCTAGTCAAAATCGAGATGTTAGATTGGTTGAGATCATGGCGAAAATAGAAGGAGGGGTAGGATGTGAAGTAATACGGGCTCTACCAAGAAGGTTAGCTCCATAGGAATGGGAGACTATTTGTTCCAGATGTTGATGGATTAAGAGATGAGGTTCTAATTAAGTGGCACCATTCTAGGTTGGACATACATCCCAGGGGCAATAAGACGTACCATGATAATAAGGCAAAGCTACTATTGGAAAGGGATGAGGAAGGATGTTGGGACATTCATCTTGAAGTGTATTAACTACCACTTAGTGAAGGCGGAGAAAAAGAAATCAAGTTTCCTATTTCAATTGCTTGAAGTTCCCGAGTGGAAGTGGGAGCATATATCAATGAATTTCATTGGTGGTCTACCAAGGACTCGAGCAGGGTACGACATCATTGGATCATAATCGATCGATTAACTAAGAGCGATAGATTTGTACCCATTAAGTCAAGCAAAACGGTAGCCAAATTGGTCGAGTTGTATGTGAAATGGATTGTAAGATTTCATGGTGTGCTAAAAAGTAACGTGAGCGATCGAGACCTTTTATTTACTAGTGGGTTTTGGAAGAGCTTACATGAGGCATTGGGTACCAAGATGCATCTTAGTGTGGCTAGTCATGGATAAACAGATGGGCAGACCA
Source organism: Allium cepa (assembly GCA_030765085.1). Classification (NCBI taxonomy): domain Eukaryota; kingdom Viridiplantae; phylum Streptophyta; class Magnoliopsida; order Asparagales; family Amaryllidaceae; genus Allium; species Allium cepa. Next base: position 237,657,595 of record CM060931.1, read on the forward strand.
AGAGAATAAATCGTATACTATATCTCTTGTAAGCTTTCATTCCTAATTTTGAGGGCTCATGGGACGATCATTTGCATTTGGTAGAGTTCGCATACAGTAACAGCTATCAGTTTAGTGTCGATATGGTACCATATGAAGCATTATATATTTGATCATTTAATGCCCCTTCATGCTGGTGGGAAGTGGGTGAAAAACTGATAATTGGGCCAAGTATGATTAGAGAAACTGCAAAAAAGATAGAGATCATTCAATAATGGATGAATATTACACAAGATAGGCAGAATAGCTACACTAATAGAAGGCGTGGAGACTTAGAATTTTCTTTCGGAGATATTGTATTCGTGAATATTTCTCCTTTGAAAAATGTAATTCGATTCAGTAGCATGGGGAAGTTGGCACCAAGATTCGTAGATCCTTTTTCAATAGCAAAGGGGATTGGAAACCTAGAATGTAGAGTCAACTTACCACCGAAAATGGCAGGTGTGCACAACGTCTTCTATGTTTCTCGTCTGTGGAAGTTTGTGCATGACTCAAGCGTGACGATTGCATTGGATCAGCTTAGTAATATCAAGACTGAACCAGAAATTTCGAGGCCTCCTAGGTCGGTTCGTATTGTCGGATGTGATATGAAATAGCTTAGGAGGAAGAGGGTATGAGGGCCACACATCCGGAGTACTTCACATTGTAAGATCCATTATTTGTCGTATTTACTTTCACTTTTGACATCATATAGGGTAGTTTAGTATCCTACATGCAAGGATAGGTTTACTTATTTTATTGATTGCATGGTTGCATATTTCACATGTTTGATGATATATATGATTGTTAGGTATGGGAAGTAACAATGATTGATTTTCTGTGTTTCTTTGGGGATTTCGAGCGGCAAAATCCTTAAAAAGTGAAAAGCGTAATGACTTATGTTTTATGTATCGAAGGATTATAAAGTGCTTCTAATTTATTCATAGGAGGTTGTTTGACTCTAAATTATTGAAAAGTGACTCTTATGGACATTTTCCACATCTCTGATTTTTTTCTAATTTCTATGTGGCTATTTTGATCCTGAAAATCTTATTCCGACTATAACTGGTGATAGAAGCCGAAGTAGAATCTCAAACCACTTCCACTGCTTCAGAATGATGGTTTCCCATTTAGTAGAGTAGTAATAATAAAAACGGACTTGTCGTTTGAAAGTTATTGTAGTTTTAAATTTTGATTGCTACAAGCCAGTTTTAGTGGGTAATTAACTAAGCCCATGCTTAGACCCATCAACCTACTTAGAAATTTGGGCTAATAGGTGGCTGTAGGAACTAACCTAAGTCGTTTTCTTATTCCTTAAAAATAGGTTTAAACCTCCATAAGCCCTACTTCATCAAAAATCACATCTTTTCCTAACTAATCTTAGCTACATCATTGCCTAGAGAAGGGATTAGCATATAGAAGCTAGAGATTATCTTTTTATTGATTTGGGTCCTTCTTCCTTGCTTTCCACTTCAGATTTAAAGAAGAAATTGGGTATTTTAGGTATTTGATGAGTTCTTCTTGGCCTCTCACTCATCTATACTTCTTTATATAGTTAAAAGGACTTATTTTTAATGTGACTTTGATTTAAAAAGGGTTTTCTAACTTTAGCCACTTGTCCATGTATGTTTTTGACCAGAAATTGGAGATTTGGAAAAGGTTTTTAAAAAAAATTTCTAATATATTAACTCATATCCACATGATAGTGTAATTTCAATCATTTATATGCATGTACTAACCTAAAACTTAGATTTCGAGTAAAACTAGTTTAATTATCACATTCTCATGTATTGGTTGTATGCATGGATGTCTGTGCATGTTATTCTATGATTCTATGTTGTGCTTTGTTATTTTTTACTAATATGTTGGATGTTAGGTAGATAGTTGTGAAATTGGGTGTATCGGAGGTAAAACTTGTCGAATTGGACGAAACTTGGGAAGCATATTCTAGAGCATGGGACGAGATTGTGGTCTAAATCGCAACTCCAAACTCTTTAAGCATAAAGGTTAGTACCGAGTTGAGAGGTCGGTACCGAGCTCTCTGTGTTGGCCATGTCGACAGCGAATCGGGGGAGAGGGAGGTGTTAGCTAGCATAGATTGCCTAATGGATAGATTAGAGATTGGCTAAGTGATTAAGGCTATAATGAATTGTTTCTAGGATTTAAAGTAGGGTGCTTTGAAGACATGACGACTTGATTTAGAGTAGACAAGTTGGGGTCAAAGCATAGAGGCAAGAAGCACTAGAGGCAACTGATGGGATGGGAAGAGACTTGATTACTAGTTGGCTAAGTACAAAGGTTGGTATCGATTTCAGGATTAGTACCGAGTTGTCCTACTTGGTCCTATAGGGATGGAACTTCTAGGGGTCGGCATAGGGGTTCGAGATCGGTCCTATGGGGTGGAACTTTTGGGGGTTGGTACAGGGTTTCGAGAGGTTATGCTAGAGATGTTGCTTATTCCCATGATGATTGATGGCGATATAACATCATGATGAATGTTAGAGTCTACGGATGGTAACACGACATTAAATGGAGTTAGGTTTCGAAGACGGCTCGATGTAGAGAGGAGTCGTAGAATAGGGAATGGTCCCTCAAAGGTGACGGTTCAATGTTGAAAGGAATCATTGACTGGGGGAATGTAGAATGGTTCCTCTAGGATAATGAAAGCTAGTTGGGGAAAAGGAAAGGACTCAGATATGCGTACTAAGGGATCATTGATACTCGGAGTGTTTTCTGTTGTACTCACAAGGGTATCGTAAGGATGCTCATGGGTATGTTGATAATTACCCCAAATCGGTTGAAAGGATCCATGTACCCTGGATAGGTTGAATGGGTCTAGTATTAGCTTCAGGCTAAAGAGAGTACACTAGAAACCCGGATTTTCATTAGTCCGTGGCAATAGAATGGTCATATGATTTATCATATATCCAGAGTACATAGGGTGATAGTAAGGATTATTTGATGGATGCTACGGTTGCTTCGATTTCTCTTCCAGCAATCTATCACTCTAGGGTATTCGTTGAAGAAAAGTATTGGAGGTAGGGGTTCTTGGACACCGGTTATCATAATTAGTTGCATTGCACCTTTACGACACTTAGAGTAACATATTATGTTATTATGTGCTAACTCTTTAGTTGTAGGGATAGGTCAGGTATGATTCATATACCTTTTTTCCTTACTATATTGAATTGTATAATTTCTTAAGATTCATTTACCACTCATACCACACTATTATTTGACTCAAGGTTTTATGCTCTGCTTCTTATTATCTCGGATGCTCTTAAATGAGTAGACTAGATTGCAGGCCTAGGTGCAATGCAGTTGCTGTGCAAAAGACGAACTGGAGAGGGTTATCTCGTATTATATATGGATATCTAGGATTATTCCACTATGAAAAAATGTGGAGCCTTAGCAGTGCTTGCTTATCATTATCTGTATAAGACAGTTAAATGAGTTTACTTCTATTGTACAAAGTCTATTTCATGATGTATAACTTTTTGTATCTGTACTCTGATATTTGTATCACTAAGTTATTACTATCTCTCTTGTTTTATATATATGATATTATATTTTATTCCATGCGTTGCAAGATATACCTTAGGTTTTGTGATGTTATTTTTTCATTTCTAAACCTTGATTATTGCTCTACATCGATTGGCACGACAACAGTGCACTATCTTATGTATATTGGGTGTTGGTGATGTTTCATTTTATTCCATGTGTTGCAAGGTACTTTTTGAACTTGGTCAATGAAAACTATCAACTTACGATTGGAACATTCATCAACACTCGAAAGCTACTTGAAGCTCATTATGCGATAGCTTGGGAAACTATCAACATGAGACAATATTCTTAATTAGACTGCAATAACTTAGAAGCTACGATAGGCAACAGCAATTTTGTAACTTAACACGTGCTAGCTTGGGTAGCTATCAACATGCAACAGCTATTTGTAACTCAGCACATGATAGCTTAAGAAGCTATCAACATATGATAACTATTCGAAGCTTAACATATGATAGATTGGGGATCCCTCAACATGCAACAGCTATTTGTGTTTCAACACTCGATAGCTTAGGGGACAATCAACCCATGATAGCTAATAAATGATATCAAGTTGTAATGGTTCTAGGAGGTAAACATGTAATAGCCATGTAAACATAGTTTATGATATGAACAAAGCCAGGAAAATGCTAATTACACATGATGATTGATCGTGGGTTTAGGAAATAATAAGTTAAACATAAATAACTTACTTAAAGGATGTAATTGAGATTTAGCTTGATTAAGCTATGTGATGATAAGTCAATTCATAAGAAACGATTAAATGTAAATATAAGGCCTTAGTGGAAATAAAGTGTCTACAAGCAACATTCTATTTAGTAATTTTTCATAAAAGGCCTAAGTGGTTACCAAATATCTAAACACGATATTATATTTGGTAACATTTACAGTTGGCCATAGTGGTAGATATAGGTTTATTCATGACGGTTACGAGATTAATGGAATAAGGCTTTCATAGCATCTAATTGTCTATTCACAACAATATACGAGATTAATGGAGTAAGGATTTTATAGCATTCATTTGTTTATTCACGATAATAGCGAGAATGATGGAGTAAGGCTTTTGTAGCTTCCAATTGCCTTTTCATGAAAACACACAAGAATGACGTCTATTCATGACATTATATTTAGAGGTGTCAGGCCTTAGTGGAAAACAAAATATATGTTCACGATAAATTTAAGAGGAAGGAAGATAAAACACCAAAGAGGAAATCGTAAATTTCTAGTGCAATTATCGAACTAGTAAGGTTAAGGCTTGAGTGGCAATTTAAAATGAATTGACTATAGATACTAGTCGAAACTGTGTGAACAAAATCTCACGGTTATGATGAATTGATGATTTATGTTTGTTTATGACGTGATGTGATGTAAATTGATGATGATTGAGATAGTAAGGAGAAAATCTATTTCGTGCTTTAGCTGCATGGCCACACTATATGATTGTTTGTTTGGGTAAAGTATTACAGTTATCAGGTTTTATGTTTGACCCATATTTTATTATTTTCCATAAACCTATTGGTGCTTACTCATGTAAGTTAAGTTTGTGGTATAGACAGGTACCTTTTTGGAAACATGAAAAAATACTCAAAAGATGAAGTAGGAGGCTTGGTTTTGCAAATAAAAGTATTTTTGAAATTATGCCATGTAAAACCAGAATCTTTAATTGGTTAATGTACATGTATGTCAGATGTGACACTTTTTATGTCCTATTTATATTTACTTTAGGATGTAAATGAGCAGGGTTAATGACGATGTAATACATATGTAAAACTTTTTAATGAAAGAAAATTTGTTTGGTTGCTCTGTTTACTTAATGTTATGAAAAAATATATTAATCTCACTTAGACACTTGAAAATAATTATGGTGATGATTGCAACATCATCGACGTTCATTTTTGGGTCTCGAAGTAAAACATGTTACATGAAAGCTAAGGAATCTAGAGGCTTCATCAACTAAAATTACAAGATGTGATATATTCTTTGGATCTTTTCTTCCTTGTATCTGAATAGCTATATGATGATTTTGGCCACTTCTTTATTTTGCTAGTTTGATTAGTATAAAGGAAAAATATTGGGATATGAACATAATGTTAGAAAATAGCTTTGATTAGTGAAATGTAATTTTGTGAAGATAAATTGTTATAAATTAATTAAGATCTTCATAAGGGAAACTGGATAGTTACGAGGGGTAATAATAATGACTAATTTTAGTACTGAAAAACTAGACTGAAATTAAGTAGTTTCCAAAAGGAATTAATTCTCACCGAAGGTTATAATAAGGAACTAGAAGATAGATAGGTGATGACCGGGAGGTTATTTAATTAAAGAGTTTATTTAATTATTGGGTGGGAGACTAGACCCACATTATATGCTGAACGTGTCAGTAGTCTACCTTAACGATAATAATTTACTGAGTCAAATGAATTAGAAGTGGAAAACTAGTATCAGACATGTAGGGGAAACTACCAACGTATAATGAAAGGCCTGTGCCAAAGTAGGTAGATTCAACGGAAAGTAAATAAACATAAATCTCAAGAGTAAGTCTTAAGTATGGAAGCCAAGGTAATAAACCGAAGGTACTAACCAATGGCCAAAGGCGGTCGACGGATAAGTAGGAATTATGGAAAAGGAAGGGATCTCGAAAGGTTAAAAATTAAATTTTATACAACATTTGAGATAAGGCAAAGCAAGTTTCCCTAAACACAAATGAGCGAACGGTGACTGCTACAACACCCCGTAAAAAGTAATGATAATTAATAAAGCTCCAAAAACATAATTTGAGCAAACGTTGAATTTGGTCATGGAATTTGCACCATTACATTTGTGGTGATTTTCTAAGCAACTTTTATGTTCGGAGTTTACGATCGGAGCTCAAATGAAAAAGTAATTAATGTTTGAAGATTCGAGAGCACAAATAACTAAATACGAAAAAGGTAAATAAAGAGAGAGAAAATAATTAAATATGAAAAAGGAAAATAAATGAACATTAATTTTGAGACCCCACCTATCAACCCCCACCATGGGCTGGTCAACCGCCTTTAAAGGACTGGTCGACCGGTTTGAATATGATGGCTAGGGCTTGAACCAGACCTGGACTTAATTATTTTAATCTTATAATTATGATTGATCCATTTTCCTATAAATAAAGGCCTAATCCCTCGCTTCACTTATCATGTTTTCTAATCCAAGCAATGGAACTCTACCATATTATCCTTCGCCACTTCTAAAAATAAAAAAATATTTTATATATATAAAAATAAAAAAAGGACGGAAATAAAAGAGAAGAAGAGAAGAAGCGAATCAATACCGCAAAAAAGGGTAAATTTCAATCTATATTCCCCATAATCTCAAAACTCTTCTCAAATATGTAATTCTAGTAATATACATATACCTTGTTGTATATATTCTTTTAGATTAGAATTGAAAAACGAGTCAAGTAAAGGGTAGGATTTGGATTTGGGGATTTGAAACGCTTATAAGGTGAGTGGAAAGTTATATAATTTATTTATACGATTGAAATTTCACTCGTTGAATTCTTATTTGATTATTATGCCTAAATACGATCTGATGAATTGTAGGCTTAAAACAAACGTACATGATTTTGCCAACATATGCAATAAAATAGGTACTGGAATAGGAATAGTATGAACAACCTAATCTGGAAATTCAAATTCAGCCCCAAATATTTATTATTATAGAAAGTTTGTAAAGTTTATTCCAGATCTAAATTGGGTTGTAAATTAGGTTTCCCTAGTTGAATTGCAATGTGAATTTCTATGTTTAATTTATTTAGAGAAGGTTCCATGTAATTTCCATAAATTATCCAATTCTAAAATATGTATAAATGTGCATCGTTTGAATTAACAAGGGATATACCAAAAGGGAAAATGATATGTAAGATATGGATATTCTTTTCTGTAATTTACACTATCTATTTCAATAAAAAAAAGAAATAATTCCTTATAGTTTCAAACAGCGCAAAGATGTAACGACCCGCGTTTCATTCCATAGAAAGACGCATCATTAAGAAGAAAGAAAGGGATAGAAAAGAGAAAAGATAGAAAAGAAAGAACCAAACAACATCAGAATCTCACAGCGGAACGGATAAATTATATTATATCACATAAGATATTACATAGTATCATACACATCAGAGTTATGCAGCTCTTACAACACAAACTAGACAGTTATAAACACCTATCTAGTTATTACAACTCAAGTACAACACAAAGATACATATACAATTTTAACACAGCAGAACACTATACATATATCTACACGTTGAAGCCTCCTGCTCTATATCTCCTCCAGAACTCGTCAAAGCTAACCTGAATCCCTTGACAACTCATACATAATATGAGTATCCAAGAGTTTAATAAAACAGAAAATGAACATTTGGGTCAGACATGGGTCCGGTGTGAGTAAACGGGTTAAAGTTGCTTAACTTTGAAAATCTTTTGAAAACAAAGGTATCACGTAAGACTCCCCACAAATAAACATGGGTAAGTTTTTACCTTACGCAAACCAAAACATTTTCTAGGAAATCCAGTTATATTATAATAGGGTCTAGGGTTTTAAGTAAAATGCAGAAATAGCTGGAATGCTTACATCTCACGTTCCAACATAGTTGGGCACAATCAAAACGTACGGTACTTATTGAAGATTGGATTCCATATAATGGAAGGGCTACCGGGGTACCGCCCGTCACAGTACGTGGCCTAGATTATCATACCGAGGATCCACCCTGAATCCCCTGCAACACAAGACCGGAACCATCCCTTACTGGACAGTCCCGAACAAGACAACCCTGGCAGTTGTCATGATCAACCGCCCACACAGCTGAAATAAAAGGGACCTCTAGACAGGGGTAAATCTCGTCCTACTTGGGTGCTACCTACTTAGCCTTGATGCACCTCCCATATTTATCCATTCCCGGTTGATGAAGCTTGAGGCTACGATTACCTTTATAGAACACATCTATCTTAGAATGCTCATCGTCCACCTGACGATGTTCTGAAAGCATTCAATCCATACAAGTTCGTTCCGGGTTCGAACGAAACTGAAGGCACTATCTCGCTACACTCATTTTGGAATCACCCTCAAAGTTAACGACAATAGCCCTTGCATTCTGAATCTTCATCTCGAATCTGAAAGTACTACCCCCGTTAAACTTGCATTGGAATCACCCTCAGAGTTTTTAATGACGAATAGTCCTTACACCTCGAGTTTCACTCTTCACTTGAGATTCACGACCTAACATTTAATTTGGATCGATGTGGTTTTCGGAATTCCAAATTTTGAAACCCGATACTGGTCTCACCGAAATCCAATACGCCATCCTAATGTCCAAATGATTTAAGTTTGAAAAATTAATTCAATTAAAACATTGAATTCACACACCATCAATCACGGATAAATATCACACATTTATTAGAGCTATAATCAATATCATATCATAGAACATCATAGATTATTCAAACTATATGCATCATTCAATTCAGCCATTCCACTTAATCAAACGTCCACAAGCAGGAACAATTAATCGAAATTATAATTAATTTAATCAACTTAAATTAAATTAATTACTTGAGAATTAATCATCTAATCCTGCTTAAAAAATATTAATTAATTAATTACAACCCTTTTAATTAATTAATCAACCTTTAATGACTTTATAAACCAATTAATTAATCTTTAATTACAGATTAGTTATCCTTTAATTATACTCTTAATTAATCACCCTTGATTAATTATTCTTTAATTACACAAAGTAATTAGCATTTAAATTAATTACATTAAATAATTAATCTTTAATCGTTAATTAATCTTAATTATTTTTAATAAATTAATTACATTAATCCTTAATTAATTACATTAATTAATTATTCTTTAATCACTTCATTGATTTATTATCTTATAATTAATCACGTTTATTTATCAATTAAACTTTTAATTATTATTATTAATTACATTAATTAATGATCCTCTAATTAATTTCATTAATTAATTATTCTTCTAATTACATTATTAATCAACCTTGATTAATCACAATTAGTAATTAACTTCCTTTACTTACTTCATCAATTAAACCAACTCCTTGATTAATTACATTAATTAATCCTTTAATTACACTAAGTAATTATTACTTAATTACTTCCACTAAGTAATTATACATTAATTACTAACCATCAAGTAATTTCCCTTTAATTAATTAAATCTAGTAATTATTCATTAATTACTTCACTAAGTAATTACACCTCATTAATTACATTAAGTAATTATACTTAATCCAACATCAAATGATTATCTTTAATCAATTAAACTTAATTAATTAACTAAAATTAACCACATTAACTTAATTAATTACACTGAGTAATTAATTGCTTTAATTACTTAATTTAGTAATTACCCTTAAATAATCCTCTTACATTAAGTAATTAATTTCTTAACTACTTAATGCTTAATTATTTCTAAATTAATTAACCTAGATTAATCAATCCTTAATTAGGTAATTAATTACACTTAATTAATTACACAAACTAATTTACCTTAATTTAATTACCCACATTAATCATTTTAATTAATAAAGTAATTATACTTTAATTGCCCTTGTAAATAAACCTTGATTAAATTAAGATAAACTATACATTACATTAAACTCTTATCTTCCATTTTAAATTAAATTAAATTTTTAAAAGCTTAAGTTTGGTTTATACAAATCATCATTTCTTAGTTTATTCAAGTTAAATACCTTTACTTTGATCATATTTCAATTACATAAATAACATGTTATTTGAAAACATATAGAGATTTATTTCATAATTTAACCCAAGCAAGATTTATAACCAAAACTATTTTTAAACAAAAGTTTAAATTTTAAAAATCCAGATTTTAAAACTAAAATTCTTTTTAAACATCATACTCTAAGTCAAATATTCATTCATTATAAAACTAGTAGAACACTTTGTTTAAAATTAAACTTGCCTTCAAATTTTTGAAAATTCATTTATATAATTTAAAATCTGGATAGTACATTGAATTCCAGAAACAAACTTTGTTAAAAAATTTGTTTAGCTTTCAATTTCATTTAGTTAAAACTAGACAAGTTTAAATCTGTAACGAGTTATACTCGAGACAGCGCATGCAAATTCCCGAGTCACCCCACTACAATCACGAGAAACGCTTTGAGACAAAATTCCTTGTTCCCAAACCAAAACCAGATGCACAGATTTGACCTCGTGCACGTGCACGCGCCACAAACCGACGCTGGCCAACTCTACGATCATCTCCCAGTCGATTACGACTCCACCTATAGATCAGATCACCCAGCATTGACAAATTTGCTAGGAATTGAAAACTAAACCCATCGAGCAACCTGGAACCAAAATCACGATGACCAAATCTCCTTGCTGGTGTCGAACTAGGCCACCAGAATCCAAACTGCTACGACCACGGCCATGTATCAAACCCTCAAGTCCAACCCCCCTATATGATTCGATCTTAATCACTATAGTCGCTGTACCACTCTTGACAACTTCGACGATCAAAATCCTCACCAAAACTCTACATCGCCTCTACACGGCCACCACAATCATCGGTGACATCCATCACCATTTTTCTGTGTCCCCTGACACCATGGCCACCTCCATGCCAAACCATGACCACCCCTTCGACTCCGATTGTCGGCAAAGGGCAAAAGTCCCAAATTGATCAATACGAAATTCACTTCAAACACCAATTTAAAAATCACAAAATTTATCTTAAAATTCATGATTCACTTATGTGAATCAGATCATATGATCTATAGATGAAGTTGTTGACATTGAATTTTAACCAAATTTTTGATTTTACCGTAAATCTTGAATTTACAGAATTTTTGTTAAATATAAATACTTAAAATTATTTTTAATAACAAGATTTCACTGTTACAATCCATTTCCTTTCAATAGTCAAAATCTAAATGTGATTCATTGGAAGATAGGAAATTTTCTAGTTGTTCTTACCAAAAATTTAACAGAGACAAACCCAGAAAGCATATACAGGCATGTTTCAATGCATAACAGGAACTCAAGCCAGTTTTCAAGTTGAAGGCATTCATGCAAACATACATATTCATATCATTTCTTCTACTACAACAATTTCCATATATATCAGCATAATATCAGACTAAATATGGAACCGTTTATAAATAAAAGGTTTACTCGCCAGAATTTTAGAAGCAGAGAACACCGTATCACTTAGTTTTCCCGAAACTTTGAAATTTATTTGCATCTTAAAATCTGTTGTTTGAGTTTTGAAATCTGCTATCTTGATCTCAATTGAACTTTGAAAACTTGATGATGTTCACAGATTTAAATTTCTTTCATTACTGGTTGAAAACTTGCTGTTGAATCTCATATAGTATTGCATGTTCTCAGGTTGAATACTTTGGATCTGAAGTTGTAAATGGCTTCAGATTTTTTATTACAGTTTGAATGATCTTTGGTTTTCCCTTTTCTATATTTTTTAAGAAGAAGAAATCTAAAGAAAATTTTGAGCTGAAGAAAAATAACAGACTTTTTCTTTAAAAATATTAGTTAATAAACTCAATTTTCTTTGAAACAATGTTTTGCCACATGTATCATGAATTGTCCATAAGCTTACAAATGTATTTTAATTCATTTAAGTGAATGAAAAATGTAAAACCTCCTTTTTAATTTATTTCTTTTGTTAAAGTGTTAATTTTATCTTTTTAAATTAATTACTTTAAATCTTAATTAAATACTTTCCTAAATACTTATGTTTATATAAACTATGAAATGTATTTATCTCTTTATGTTTTACTTATATTTTAAAATCCATTTTCCAAAGATAAGTTTAAAAGAAAGGAAATAAAAAGAAATGAACATTTATTTAAACCTTATTTTAATATTTAAACTTAAGTTATTATATCTAATATTGATACCATATATAAACTAAATTTATTTTCAAGAACCAATTTTATAAGAAACAAATTAAGTTTTTGTAAAAATTTACTATTTTTAAGCTATTATATTTTTAACAAAATAAATTTTCTTTAAGTGTTTCTAAAAATATAAGATTAACTTTTAAATAGCTTTTGAAAAATTTTGTTAAATCAAAAATCTTCCAATCACCATATATATATTCATATATATATATACACATACATATATATATAAATATATATATATTTGAAAACACATTTTCTAATTAAGTTTAATCCAATGCTTTTCTATTTACAATATATACAAATATATATATATACACACACACACACATTATGAATAGATACATTTTTAATATGAGCTTTAGAAATTATTTGAATTTGAAAACAAAACTTCAAATCACAATATATATAAACATATATATTATAATTTGAAAACATTTTTACTACATTTTAAATTGAAATCAAACTTCCTTTGGACAATGTAACATATATATATTATAATTGGAATATTTTTATTAGCTTAGAAAGATTAATTATTATCTATTATATATATATATATATATATATTTTATTTTTGAAAAGAAATAAAATTCCCAAATTAAATTATTATTATTTTTTGAAAAGATAAATTTATCAGATTAAATAATTATTAGTTTTGAAAATATAAATTCAGTTAAATTAGATTATTAAATCAATATTACACATTTTAAAATAATTTTAAATGTAAATTATCAAATAAATATTGCTCAAAATTCCGAGACATCACATTCCTCCCCCCTTAAAAAAAATTCTCCCTGAAATTAAAAGCAAAGATAATTTAATAATCCATACAGATTTAATTTTAAAATAGCAAGCATATGCTATCAACTATATACTAGCAACCATAACAACCAATTCAACAAATAACTCTAACTATCCAAACAAAATTCTGGATAGAACTTCCTAATATTATCTGGAGTTTCCAGGTATCAATACCGGGATACTCGCCCTACTGAATCTAAAATAGCTACACCACTCGGATTCAGAGCTCCTATATATCTAGATATACAATCTGAAAAGGATACCTGACCACAGACAAGTCCTGTTCAACTTCCAAATCTCCCTAATCTGCTGGTTCTAAAACCAGTGATGGATCAAACACTTAACCATAAAAGAATACAGAAAGATTCCAATACACTTCTGAACTAGCTTCCAATCTTTCCTAATCTTATTGCTCTTACGATCGGAGAAAACTTATCCAAGATTAAATCTCCGACTTCGAATCTCGAATTCCTTCGTCTCTTATTCACAAAACTCTTCTACCGATCCTGGGCTACCGTTAACCTTCTTGATCAACCAAAACTTCATAGATGCCTCATGAAAAAAATCTGGACCAAGAATGAGATGATCTCCGGATCCTACTCAACAAGATGATTCTCCTAAGATCCATCGAAATCTAGAATACCAACTCTACTATACAAGCATCAAAAGACCTCAAACTTACTTCTCCTATCCAGAAATAGTGCAGATGCACTAGACAACCAAGCCTTAATCCCGAAAGAACTTCCTGAAGAAATCCTTTAATTCCAAGACAAATACAAACTTTCAAAGAATCCGAGGTTGCTTCTATTCTGGAATAGCTGCCACCTTGCTTCCGCTGCACAACTATGAATCAGAGGAAGATGAGAATACTATTAATGAATACAAGCACAGACTTGATCAACTTATCCGAAAATATAGTCCATCAAATTCCATAAAATCTTAGTGACCTATCTGATTCGGACACAAACACCATAGTAGAAATCCAACCAGAAAACTAAAGCCAGAGCTGCTTAACCAACTCTCTTTCTAGGAGCCTTCCTCTACTAGGTTGAACCACCGGGAAAGCCCCAAGGACCAAATTGATACATATCTCAATCTCCCGATACAGATGCAGACCTTGACTTCTTTGAAGATATCCGAAAAATGTCAAACCACTTCGATAGCTCCAACATCCTCTAAAGATGTCTCAATCCAAAGCAAAGATTACAAAGAGAACATCCAAACCATCGCAAATCACTTTTGTGATTTTACCTAGTTCAGATTCCAAAGAAACTGTTCCCTCTTCACCAATCAGAACATCTTAAGCCTTCCAAAAGAAGAAATTGATGGTCCATCCCAACCACATCATCATACCCTGCTGAGCTTCCAAAAGAAGCAGCAAGCCCTCACCATTTGCCCGGCCTACTGACAGAAGAATCACAAAGACTCCTGAACCATCGAAGAAACGGACCATTCAACTGCCTCTGGCCTCCACCTCTAAAATACTGCTAAGCCAAGAGACCTTCTTGACAGCATACTCAATACCTTCGAGTTGCCCCTGGTGCCAAAGACTTCCTTATCCAAAAGCTCCTTGAAACACAAAGCGACAACAACCAACTCCATAAAAAGTCTTCAGGATGCACAGACATTTTTCAAGAAACTCGAGCTTCAAACCAAGCACGAACACCCTGTTGAATTGAGTCTCCAACTCCAATACAGACAAGACTCCTTCCAACGGTTGCCAAGATACCATCATTCACTTCAGCACCTCGACTGATCCAAACTCTAGAAAATTCGATCACACGAGCGCAACCAACTTACATTCAAAGATAGACTCCGAACCTTAAAAAGGTTTCCCTCAGAGATTGGTGAAATCCTTCCTCCAAGCTGCCAAGCCTACTCGAGATGCTATTAGGTCTACAGTCTCGAAAGATACACCTCCAACCTCAACATATGAATCTCTATCATTGGTGGTGGTCGTGCTATACACACCACTACCTATCCTACCTCTAGAACTTATGTTGGAATACCCAGACAGGTAACCCAACAGTACGCTTTCTCAAGAAAGAATTCACTCCAAAGCCTAGGTATTCACTCAACCTAGCGCTCTGATACCGCAATGTAATGACCCGCCTTTCATTCCATAGAAAGACGCATCATTAAGAAGAAAGAAATGGATAGAAAAGAGAAAAGATAGAAAAGAAAGAACTAAATAACATCAAAATCTCACAGCGAAACGGATAAATTACATTATATCACATAAGATATTACATAGTATCATACACATCAGAGTTATACAGCTCTTACAACACAAACTAGATAGTTATAAACACTTGTCTAGTTATTACAACTCAAGTACAATACAAAGATAAAGATACAACTTTAAAACAGCAGAACACTACACATATATCTACAGCTGAAGCCTCATGCTTCATATCCAAAACATGTCAAAGCTAACCTGAATCCCTCGACTACTCATAAATAATATGAGTACCCAAGAGTTTAATAAAATAGAAAATAAACACTTGGGTCAGACATGGTGTGAGTAAACGGGTTAAAGTTGCTTAACTTTGAAAATCTTTTGAAAACAAAGGCATCACATAAGACTCCCCACAAATGAACATGGGTAAGTTTTTACCTTATGCTAACCAAAACATTTTCTAGGAAATCCTGTTATATTATAATAAGGTCTAGGGTTTTCAAGTAAAATATAGAAATAGCTGGAATGCTTACATCTCACATTCTAACACAGTTGGGCATAATCAAAACATACGGCAATTATTGGAGATTGGATTCCGTACAATGGCAGGGCTACTGGGGTACCTCTCATATGTGGCCTAGATCGCTGCCCTGAGGATCCACCATAAATCCCCTGCAACACAAGGCCGAAACCATCCCTTACTGGACAGTCCCGAACAAGACAACCCCGGCAGTTGTTGTTGAATATGCGCTTTGCGTTTATATGATTTTTGTTTTATGATAATAAACATATATACATTCATTTAAATGTATTTGGTAATGTACTATTTTGTTTTACATAGATTAAATAAATATTTGTTGAATAAAATAAATTACACAGAATTTGAATTCAAACAAATATTTTATTCAAACAAATATTTATTACAATTTTGAATAGTACAATTTCAAGCTCTCACTATAAATATACAACTTTGATTACAATACATCACAATTTTACATTTACAGTTAACCTCACTACATATCTCTCACACTCGTATTTATCTTCAACTGCATTCCAGTTTGAATCCAGCATCTGAGCAATCTGCAAAAATATTCACTAACGCAGTAAAATTGAAAAAGAAATATTTTTGCAGTATAAAATAAAACGTGAATTTTGAAAATAATATTTGCCTCTGTTATTTGGGTTGTTCGTCATCATTTAAATTTGAATTCATCATACACGAACAATGTGACATGCACAGTGTATATTGTACATGCCACAAGGCCGTGCACACCGATATACACTTGATTGATTTACCGGGACAGGTGAGCACAGGTCAAACCCAAATGAAAAGACGGGTTCAACTCACGTGCAACATAAATAAAATATCAACTTCAGCACAAGGTCAAATCCGAGCTGTGAAACTGGATTCAACACAGGTGCAAATCGCCAAAAATCTCAAGAATCAAGTGTCGACTAGTCTAATATAAACAAGACAGTAACCCAGTGCCAACATGATTAGAATGAAGATAGGTACACTTGAACAAAATGAACAAGTGAAGCATCTGTGTAAACATATGTATAGCATGTCAAAGCAAGCTGCATATATGACAATCAACCAGATTGAACCAATGACCTAGGTTACAACTTCAAAATCAGTGGGCAAGTATGGACAGAGCTCGAGCACAAGATATGGGACAAGTGATACAACTGACATGCAAACATCTCAATATTGCAATGTACCCAGAACTAGTTCAGTAATCAAACTGCAACAAGGCAACAAGGAATGGCCAGAACCAAGGCAAGACCAAGTGCAGCATCAGTGAAGCCAAAGCATGATACAGATGAACAAAATGACCAAGTGCAACTGGAAACAACAATGAGTGCATGCTACAACAACAAAGACCACAGCTACTACACAACACAGACAACAAGTAATACAAATGCACAACAACATGAATACTGAAACAATCAAGGACCGAGCAACTGTATATATGCACATATATGAAGATCAATATCAAATGAAGACTCATGAACAACCTGAACCAAACCCAGTACATCTGACTCAAACCAAATGCACCAGTGCAATAACTCAAGATTTCAATAACTACAACATGAGATGCAGAATTACTTATACAGGACAAAGCATAACCGAAGTCTACTCGAGATGTACAAGATGAGATTTCAATAATAGAAATACTGCAGTGCGAACAAATGCATAGCCCCAATAATGCAGAGCTACTCGAGATGGAGATGTACAAGATGATAACACATGACAGTCAAACAGGTCAAGTATGCTACAGCAATAAATTCAATCAAAACCGAAGTCAAATGAATTCAACACCGTGGTGACCACGTAACAAATTCAAAGACGTGGATTTGCATACACAAAACCAGTGCCGAAGTCACAATTGAACCAAGTCGGTATGTTGAACAAGTCAGAAATGTGGTGGTAAAGAAACGAGCAAAGTCAAAATCGAAGCCGTGTCAACCAAGCATCAAAAATACGAAATTGACAAAGTCAGATCAATCCCAAGCATCAAAACATAATCAAGCGGTCAGAGAAATGAATTTGACGAATTCAATCAAAAATAGACGAACGCAATTCAAGGAATTCGAACGCGTATATAAACCCATGATCATCATCGGCTAGATTTATCAAGTTCAAGTACGAAAACACTAAAGCACAAAAGCATAAAATTACATACCGAAATCACAGAAGGAACTTGATCCAAATTGAAAAGCCGTGAGAAAATCAAAGAGCATCGAAGAATATTCGATCGAACGAAAGTCGGCATCTTCAAAATTTACAAAACCCTAATTTTGAAAGCAAGGAGCAAAAGAGCAGAAGCTCTAATTTCTGAAGAAAGAGGATCGGCCACCATTTCAGAAGCCAAAAAGGAACGGGTTAAAGAAAAGAGAATAGGGCCGGCCTATTTTATTATTAAAGGCTTTACTATATTTTTTAATTAGGGTTTAGGGTTATTTTTTATTGTCTTTTAATTGTTGTTTTTTACTTTTCGAATCAAAGAATTTGTAAATCACCACCTAGGGTTTAGGTAATGTCCAATTGTCTAGTTAGAATTAGTTCAGTGAGCAGGGTGTGCGAGTTTTGCAAAACTCTATAGGCGGGAGCAGTGTTTGCGAGTAAGCGAAACTCTATAGGCAGGAACAGGGTGTGCGAGTCTAGTAGATTGTTTATGAGCGGGAGTAGGGTGTGCGAGTCTAGTAGATTGTTTGTGAGCGGGAGCAAAAGGGTCTGTGAGTCTAGTAGAGTGTTTGTAAGCGGGATACTGTTTAATTCTAATAGAAATCTGGGAATGCAGCAGTAGGCAGGGGTTGCCGAAGCTGGGTAAATTTTGTGTGTGATTTACTTTTCAGCATATTTATTTCTGCAATTTATTTCTGTGTTTAATTCGAGAAAATTTGCTATAACCCTATTCAACCCCCCCCCCCTCTAGGGTTAATCTAGATCCTACAAGTGGTATCAGAGTCTGGTATTTTTATTTAACTCTAGAGTCATGAATTCACCGAATAATGCTTTTTCTGAGGGGCAATCTATTGCTAGGCCACCCATGTTTAACGAGGATGATTATGCTTATTGGAAAGTTAGGATGGGTATATATCTTAGTTCTGTTGATTATGATGTTTGGGATATTATTGAAACTGGATATAAACCTCCCACTATAACTGTTGGTGGTACTGAGATTCCTAAACCTAAGGATAGGTGGGATGCTAACGACAAGAAATTAAAAACTACAAATGCCAAAGCAATGAACGCTTTGATCTATGCTCTTGATAAAAATGAATTTAATAGAATTTCTCATTGTACAACAGCACAGGAAATTTGGCACACTTTGGAGGTGACACACGAAGGAACTTCTCAAGTCAAGGAGTCTCGTCTAGCCCTATTCAGCAATGAATACGAAAACTTTGTGATGGACAAAGGCGAGAGCATAAAGGATATGTTTGGACACTTTTCAACCTTGGTATACAATGCTAGAGCACTTGGGAAAGTATTCACTGAGGTAGAGCTTGTGAGGAAGGTGCTACGAGTTTTACCAATGAACTTTGAGGCAAAAGTCACGGCAATACAAGAATCGAAAGATCTGAGTAAACTAAGCATGGAGGAGTTGATCGGCAACTTGATGACATATGAGCTTGAGCTAAAAGCAAAGGAAGAACGCAACAACTCCGAACCAAAGAAGAAGACGATTGCCTTAAAGAGCAAAGAAGAGAGCGATGAAGAAGAAGATCCGATTAAAGAGCTTGCAATGGCTGTCAATAATCTTAGAAAATGGTCAAGATTCAAGCCATGCAAGAAGAAAACAAGTCGTAATAGGCCAAAAGATTCTGACCATTCCAATAATGAACCGACGTGCTATAACTGCAACAAGCCTGGCCACTTCATACAAAAATGCCGACTTCTCAAAAACAACAAAGGAAAGAAAAAGAATAAGAAGGCCTTTGCAGCGACTTGGGATGATGAAGAAGGAGAGGAAGTTTCGGATAGCAGCTCAGAGGAGGCTAACTTGTGTCTTATGGCAAAAATAGATTCAGAAGCAAGTTCCGAGGAATCTAGTGAGGCAGGTGAGTATTCCTATAGAGATCTTGTTTTTATGTGTCTTGATCTTACTAAGGTAGTGGATACTCTTGAATCTAAAATTGAAAAACTGAAATCTGATAGGAGAGAATTTGCTCGTGAAAATTTTAGGTTAAAAACTGAACTTGAAAATATTCAAAACCTAGAATGTAAAAAATGTAAGATTTTAGATTCAGAATTATCAAAACTTAGTAATAACTTTGAGAATCTTGAAAAAGAAAACTTGAATCTTAAGGAAAACATTGACACTAGGAAAAAGGATTTTATAAACAGATGCACCTCACTTGTCACTGAAAACACAACATTAAAAACCAAAGTCCAAAATCTTGAGAAATCTCTGAATAACTTTTCAAAAGGAGAAAAATCTTTCAAAATGTTATTGGGAAATCAAATTTTTGCTAACAACAGAAAAGGACTAGGTTTTGGGAAATCACAAGATGATGATAACGCAAAAGGTAAAAGTGTCTTTGCTCAATCGGAAATAATTGGACATCATATTGAAAATTATAGTCATAGGAACAAGAACACAAAATTTAATCAAGTCAATTTAATGTGCACAATTTGTAGAAAATTTGGACACAATCAAAATAATTGTTGGTATAGACCCAAACACGTGAAAACTATACCAATTTGGGTTCCAAAAGGCACAAATATAAAATCTTTGAAAGTCAAACAAATTTGGGTGCCAAAAGGAACATATATAAATAGTTTTGGGTCTCCACAAACATATTTTTCATGTTCTGCCACTAACAACCATGGACCTATAAAAACAAATAGGTCACAAAAATCTTTTATCGTGTAGGTGTGGTGGCAGGCTAAGGAACAACAACAGTGTTCTCTGGATTTTGGCTGTTCCAGAAACACAACGGGCGACAAAGCGAAGTTCCTTAGCCTAGTATAAAGGTGACAGAATCACAATGGACAACAACGAAAAATTATCGTAAAGGTAAAACAGGTAAATTTGTTTTGTATATTAAATGTGATAATCTGCACTGTAATCTTAATCAGCCAGTAATGTGATGATGAAATGAATGATGTCTTTAATTCTGACTTATTCTTAATTGATATGATTTCTTTTGACTTGTTCTTATTTATGACCTTGATTTGTGCTTAAATGATGACCAATCAGATTTTCAACTTTGAACTAATCCATATAAATTTGTTCGGTCAAATGATAGTATTTTATTGATCTTTGATTACTCATGCTATACGTAGATATATTTGTTTTTGACATTTTGGTCATTGCTTGTAAATTTGCACGATTTCAAATTTCATGTGTAAAGCTGTTAAAAAGGTTTTTAAGAAATTGTTGAAACTTCAAGAAATTGTTTTTGAAATAATTATGATGTTGATTGACTGTTGATTACTCATGAAAATAACTGTTTCGGAAAATGACACTATGATATTTGTTTGATTGTTAACACGGTCTCAATTCAAATCCAAGAGAATTTCATTTAAAAATTGTTGAAAACAATTATGAGATAATTTGTTGAAATTTCACAATCTGGTCTTTGACATCCAACGAGTGAATATTGAGTGAAATTTGAATTCAGATGCAGATTACACTGGTAATATAGTTGATAGAAAAATTATTAGTGGAACGTGATTGATTTTTGAGACATTTAGTAATTGCATCGTTTTTTCATAGAAAATATCCACATATTTTTCACTTGAAATAATTTTTCAAATGGCAGAATTTTTCTCATATAACCCCTTCAAGAAAATCATTTTTGACCATATTTTCAGGTTACTCATTCTTATTTGATTTTAAATGACAAATTTTGACTAATCTAACTCCCTAATGATTATCGAAAAGATCAATAGTGATTGAAAAAGTGATGAGCGTCGATATTTGTCATACATTACTCAAGACAATATATTTAGAAAAATTTCTTTAGAATTTCATAACAAGAGTTATAAGAACTTTTTGTTGGGTAAAAATTCCATGATCATTCCTATTTCTATCATCTTTCTATCGACCATCACTCATCAAAATCATATATAGTATGTAAATTTGTGGTAGTTTACAAAGGAAATTATTCGTTCTTCAATTTATTATTATAAAGGAAATTATCTGTGCTTCAATTTATTATATTTTTATCAATAAAAAATAAATATCCAAAGTATTCACTCTCATTTAAAAGTCCTCACGGTTATGCATGGGTGAATTACTTGGATTTTTGATTATGTGCTTCCATGCTAATTTAAAAGTCCTTACGGTTATGCATGTATGGAACGCATATCAAAATTAATTGATTAAATAGACAACTTGATTCTAATCCCATTTAAAAGTCCTCACGGTCATGCGTGGTTAGAAGATACTTGATTTCATTTTTAAATTAAATTGGAATACTACTAATCTCATTTAAAAGTCCTAACGGTTATGCATGATTAGTAGATATTCAAATTTCCTGAAATAAATATACCATAAATAGACGGAACTGTATGTTTTTTTGATGATTTTATCCCCATCACTTCTGAAAGTGGAATATGCGCCTGACAACGGTAATTATGATTTTTGTTTGAGTTTTATTGAAATTTGATATTTATATTCAATTGAGTTAAATGTTTGATTCATGTCTGTCACTTCATCCCTATTTTTATAACACTGTTATTCTTTTGCTGATAACAAAAGGGGGAGAGAAAAGTTAAGATTTTGTCAAACAGAATCAAGCAAAGGTCAAATAATTTTCCATTTGCATCTAGGCTCATTTATATATTTCTATTTGTATGCATATATGTAGGGGGAGTATTGTGTAGAGAGGGAGCATTTAAATAAGGTGAGAAAATTGAACGATCAAATACATTTAATACATTCAAAATCTTAAATATATGTTTGTTATCATCAAAAGGGGAAGATTGTTGAATATGCACTTTGCGCTTATATGATTTTTGTTTGATGATAATAGACATATATACATTCATTTAAATGTATTTGGTAATGTACTATTTTGTTTTTCATAGATTAAATAAATATTTGTTGAATAAAATAAATTACACAGAATTTGAATTTAAACAAATATTTTATTCAAACAAATATTTATTACAATTTTGAATAGTACAATTTCAAGCTCTCACTATAAATATAAAACTTTGATTACAATACATCACAATTTTACATTTACAGTTAACCTCACTACATATCTCTCACACTCGTATTTATCTTCAACTGCATTCCAGTTTGAATCCAGCATCTGAGCAATCTGCAAAAATATTCACTAACGCAGTAAAATTGAAAAAGAAATATTTTTGCAGTATAAAATAAAACGTGAATTTTGAAAATAATATTTGCCTCAGTTATTTGGGTTGTTCGTCATCATTTAAATTTGAATTCATCACACACGAACAATGTGACATGCACAGCGTATCACTGTACATGCCACAAGGCCGTGCACACTGATATACACTTGATTGATTTACAGGGACAGGTGAGCACAGGTCAAACCCAAATGAAAATCCGGGTTCAACTCACGTGCAACATAAACAAAATATCAACTTCAGCACAAGGTCAAATCCGAGCTGTGAAACTGGATTTAACACAGGTGCAAATGGCCAAAAAACTCAAGAATCAAGTGTCGACTAGTCTAATATAAACAAGACAGTAACCCAGTGCTAACATGATCAGAATGAAGACAAGTACACTTGAACAAAATGAACAATTGAAGCATCTGTGTAAACATATGTGACGCAGCGGATTAATCAAACAAAACTTCAATCTATGGATTGTAGCAATCGGTGAGTTGAAGATACCAAAAATGCCCAAGTTCGTTGATCCAAAGATACCGAACTCTAGCTATCTCAAACACGTTGATAGCGCACTATACCGTGTTCAAAGATCTACGATTCTTCGCACGTTGATCTAGCGCACTAGATTCCGTGAATCGGCTTCAACAAACGTGGATTCGAGCGCACTCGAACGACGTAAGTGGAGATAGGAGATTACACTCAACTACCAATTGGTATGAAAGCACAAAGCTAACAAAAGAGAAATTTTATTCAAAATCAACAACCAAAAAGTTACAACACACCCCCTATTTATAGCTTTTTACAACCCACACGACTCAGCCATTTTACAACACTTAGGTCGGCCACGACCTAACACTTAGGTCGGCCACGACCTTAAAAATCAAACCCTTCACAAGACTCAACACATTACAACACCACCGACCTACCATAGGTCGTTAACGACCTATAACAAACATTCCCGGTTTAACTCGTTTAACGACTTAGCAAATAGAATACAACACAATACAGGCCTCACGCGACCTAACATATATACAAACCGACTCAAACAACGCGACTCAACTTAGGTCGTTGACGACCTAAGAAAATCCAGCGACTCACAAGTTCACATATTTATAACCACAGCACCTACTCATGACATACGACCTAAACTTCACGCGGCCTTGCCTCGGAGCGACCTATCTTCTTCGAGACAACTTAAGTAACCTCGGCATCAGGAACTGGAACGATATAAGCAATGCAGCGACCTAAAACGATCCTTCATGAACGACTTAAAGAAGTGGCATGTGAGTTAGGTCGTTCACGACCTAAAGAATTGTATCTCTTCTTCAT
Source organism: Allium cepa (assembly GCA_030765085.1). Lineage (NCBI taxonomy): Eukaryota > Viridiplantae > Streptophyta > Magnoliopsida > Asparagales > Amaryllidaceae > Allium > Allium cepa. The sequence continues at coordinate 237,682,261 of CM060931.1, forward strand.
GCGACCTAACTATTTGAACGACTTAACATCAGCGACTTATCTTCCACGACTTAAGGTTGAGTGACCTATCTTCCCGCGTCCTAACTCATAGGTCGTTGGATCGCTTGAACGACCTAAAGAATTGGCACGAGAGTTAGGTCGTTTGCGACCTAGGGGAAACATCATGGGGGTTAGGTCGCTCGCGACCTAATGAAGCAACATAGGAATTAAGTCGTTCGCGACTTAGCTGGAGCTGGTATAGGTCATTCGCGACTTAAGGATGTGCGACCTATCATAGGTCGTAACTCGTCAATGCAGCTGGAGTGACTTATGGCTATCTCGATAACTCGTATCCCATTAGGTCGCAACCGACCTAAAGCTTGATGCCCTGAATCCTGTAGCTCGTTAACTCGGCACATATGCAACACATTAGATCGTTGCCGACCTAAGAGCTTAGGTCGTGACTTGTTAGCTCGGCAACAGTCTCCTTCTGATATCCAGTTAGCTTGGAAGCGACTCAATCCTTCTTTACTAACACGTCTGACTTCCTCCTATAACTTCTTAGGTCGGAAACGACTTAAGCTTTCATTGACTCGTGTATGACTCATCAAACTCAAACACCTCAAACTCCCATTGAGTCGTAACCCTGTCCCTTTAGCTTTGTTAAGTCGTAGCTCCTTTTCCTTAACTCGTCCATTCTTCCTTTTGTTAAGTCGCACACGACTTATACTTAACTCATGATCACGGTTAGTTCGTAGCTCGCTTAAGCAACCTAAGGTCTCATGATGCTGGCCTGCATCATCTTCCCCTGGTTGGAAGAAATTCGTCCTCGAATTTACAAACTTTCTTCTTCGAGACGCTGTCTTCCATTCATTATCTGGTTTGATGTGACACTGGTGATACCCACTCTTGAGATTAATCTTGTCTTGACCCTTTGACGATATGGTTCGAAATAAAGAATGCCTAGAATAAAACAGACGTGGCATCAGACAGGCGGCATAAGGAAGTGATCTGAGGGAGATGACGTAAGAAAAAGTGTGGGATAAACTAAGCACTAGATGCCAGATCCACTTCATGTAGCACAGGACTTCATAAAAATAGTGTCGTATATCATATTGCTTCTGCCAATAGGAAGACGTGATATAGAACCAAAACTTATCCAAAATGTGAGACGATATAAGGAAATTTACAATCATAGAACGAATTAGGAAATCTCGTCCTAAGAAGTGTGATGATTCATGCTCAGATTCTTGTCTTTCCGTATATTGTTCAGAGATGTTATCATCTAGCATCTGTCCTTGAAGTGTTGTATCAAATTCTCCTGACTGAAATGAACTCCCGCTCGCTTCTCCTTCAACATAGTTATTTTCATAAGATGGTTCCAAGCAATTGACACTGGCAATGTTTGCAGGGTGGACATCATCAGACGACTTCAACTGGCAATCATTCTCTTCCTCCTGTCGTATCAACTCTTCCTGTTCTTTCAGACTCACAAGATCATACGATACTGGCAGTAAAATAGCATCTGGTAGGAGTTCAGTATGAGGTTGAATGTCCTGGAGTGATGGTAACTCTTCGGATAATGCCTCAGAATATTCGACTTCAGACTCTTCGAATTCTGATCCAACTTCCTCGAAATCATCAATATCTTCACTCGCTCCTTGCTCGGTCAACACAAGCAATTCATTTCTCATTTCCTCATACTCTTCCAATATTACAGGATTGGTTTCTCCAAGCAGTTCCTCAAACATCTCATCTCCACATTCTTCACATATTTCGAATGCTTCATCCTCCTCAGGGTTCTCAACATCAAAATCTTTTTCGGATTCAATCAACATTGACAACTCCTCATCATCTTCCATTTCATCGACGAACTCTCTTAAAGATAATAAACAATCTGATTCTGCCTTTTCTTCCATTTCACTTTCATTTTGCCCAGGCTCCTCGAAAACCACGGAATTAATACTTGGCTGGTTCTCATCCATAAGCTCAGGTGTCAAACAAAAATCCTCCATCAACAAATGAATTCCCTCAACTCCGAACACAATTTCTTCTTCCATACTATCGATATCAAACTTTGGCAATGACGAGTAATCAACTTCTACATCCACATACTTTGACTCAATCTCTTCGTTATCATCAAATTTCAGCGGTTGATAAAAGTCAAATTCATCAGTCCTCCTCAACATATTACTCTCCTCATTACTTGACAAAGATTCTTCATCGTTATCAAATTGTGGTGCTTGATAAGAATTAACTTCGTCAATCCTCCTCAACAAATTACATTCTTCGTTCTCTAACTCGAGCTCTTCATCTTCATTATCAAACTTTAGTGGTAAGGCTGCGAATGATTCTGTAGGACCAACCTCTTCTAGCTCTTCCAACATTGGTTTAACTTCCTCCGGAAATTGAAGTTCTTCTCTTGCCTCATACATAACCAATGTTTCAGCAGTACCTTCCGATTCTTCAACACTCTCGCTGAATGATATTGGACTAGTCTGTTCCTCTTCTTCTTCTGTCCCGCTGTCAGTAGAATCATCCACTTCCTCACTTTCACATTCTTCTATAACAAAGGGTTTCTTCTGGGACTTTGTACTTTCAAAACTTCGATGGTTAGACTCCTGATAATGATAGCGCTTAACTTGGTCATCAACATTCGTCGTAATGATTCTGTGTGCAACTGGTTCGTTGATTCTCTTGGAAATTTCTCTACTGTAAGGAACGCCATCAAACTGATTACTGGGTCTTATAACCATACCCTTCCCTTGACTACCTGGATTCCTCTTCTGCAACTGTTGGTTAACACGAGATTGATAATTGTAGGGTAAGAAATTTGCTTTCATCATCCTTTTCATCTTATCCCACTTGACAACTTTAGATTTCTTCATTCTCTCTCTGGTTGATTTAGTTTGTTGCCACCAGTCCATAGCTCTACCTCTCAAGCTTGCAACAACTAACTTAACTTGGCGATCTTCAGGAATATCATTGAGTTCAAACATTCTTTCAACCTTTGACAACCAATCAAGGAATTCCTCTGCTTGTAACCCACCTCAGAATTCTGGAATTTCTGTATCCTTCCTAGATTCCTGAAATCGAAAATGAACACTATCACCATAACGATCTTCTTCAAATTTAGATGAGCTTCGATATCGATTCTGAACATTGCTTCTGCTATGAACATGCTCATCCTTTCTACTTCCTCTTTCATAATCACGATGATCTCTCCTCATCCAAACTGATGATTCTCTTCTGTCACGACTAGATGATGGTAACACCCTCCTCGCTTCCGTAACCAATGGCGAAACTCGGTTTCCTCCATGGTCCGAGATTGGCGACCTTCTGCTTTGACTTGTATTCAAATCCATCATCAATTTCTCCAATCTACCAAAACTTTCATCGAACTTCTCATGCATACGTTGCTCCATTTGATCGGCTTCTTCTTTTCGATACAAAGCTTCAACGTTTTGATGTCGGTTAGCTCTTCTAGGTGGCATGATTGAACAACAAAATCTTCAAGTGACGGCTTCACAAGCTTCCACACAACTTCACAAGGCTCGGCCTTAAACTTCTCTTGACTCGGCCTATACCACTACACAACTTAGCTCGGCTCAAGCTCAAGTACTTCAACACAAATCAAATTCAAACAAATCTCCGCTCTAGATCCAAAATGGAATGGATCGGAATCTTCAAACTTGTTGCAACTTCAAGATGAACACGATAAACTCCAAATACTTGGCTCCAAGAATCAACTTAGCTATGATTGGCTAAGTATGGCTCTGATACCAAACTGACGCAGCGGATTAATCAAACAAAACTTCAATCTATGGATTGTAGCAATCGGTGAGTTGAAGATACCAAAAATGCCCAAGTTCGTTGATCCAAAGATACCGAACTCTAGCTATCTCAAACACGTTGATAGCGCACTATACCGTGTTCAAAGATCTACGATTCTTCGCACGTTGATCTAGCGCACTAGATTCCGTGAATCGGCTTCAACAAACGTGGATTCGAGCGCACTCGAACGACGTAAGTGGAGATAGGAGATTACACTCAACTACCAATTGGTATGAAAGCACAAAGCTAACAAAAGAGAAATTTTATTCAAAATCAACAACCAAAAAGTTACAACACACCCCCTATTTATAGCTTTTTACAACCCACACGACTCAGCCATTTTACAACACTTAGGTCGGCCACGACCTAACACTTAGGTCGGCCACGACCTTAAAAATCAAACCCTTCACAAGACTCAACACATTACAACACCACCGACCTACCATAGGTCGTTAACGACCTATAACAAACATTCCCGGTTTAACTCGTTTAACGACTTAGCAAATAGAATACAACACAATACAGGCCTCACGCGACCTAACATATATACAAACCGACTCAAACAACGCGACTCAACTTAGGTCGTTGACGACCTAAGAAAATCCAGCGACTCACAAGTTCACATATTTATAACCACAGCACCTACTCATGACATACGACCTAAACTTCACGCGGCCTTGCCTCGGAGCGACCTATCTTCTTCGAGACAACTTAAGTAACCTCGGCATCAGGAACTGGAACGATATAAGCAATGCAGCGACCTAAAACGATCCTTCATGAACGACTTAAAGAAGTGGCATGTGAGTTAGGTCGTTCACGACCTAAAGAATTGTATCTCTTCTTCATGCGACCTAACTATTTGAACGACTTAACATCAGCGACTTATCTTCCACGACTTAAGGTTGAGTGACCTATCTTCCCGCGTCCTAACTCATAGGTCGTTGGATCGCTTGAACGACCTAAAGAATTGGCACGAGAGTTAGGTCGTTTGCGACCTAGGGGAAACATCATGGGGGTTAGGTCGCTCGCGACCTAATGAAGCAACATAGGAATTAAGTCGTTCGCGACTTAGCTGGAGCTGGTATAGGTCATTCGCGACTTAAGGATGTGCGACCTATCATAGGTCGTAACTCGTCAATGCAGCTGGAGTGACTTATGGCTATCTCGATAACTCGTATCCCATTAGGTCGCAACCGACCTAAAGCTTGATGCCCTGAATCCTGTAGCTCGTTAACTCGGCACATATGCAACACATTAGATCGTTGCCGACCTAAGAGCTTAGGTCGTGACTTGTTAGCTCGGCAACAGTCTCCTTCTGATATCCAGTTAGCTTGGAAGCGACTCAATCCTTCTTTACTAACACGTCTGACTTCCTCCTATAACTTCTTAGGTCGGAAACGACTTAAGCTTTCATTGACTCGTGTATGACTCATCAAACTCAAACACCTCAAACTCCCATTGAGTCGTAACCCTGTCCCTTTAGCTTTGTTAAGTCGTAGCTCCTTTTCCTTAACTCGTCCATTCTTCCTTTTGTTAAGTCGCACACGACTTATACTTAACTCATGATCACGGTTAGTTCGTAGCTCGCTTAAGCAACCTAAGGTCTCATGATGCTGGCCTGCATCAATATGTATAGCATGTCAAAGCAAGCTGCATATATGACAATCAACCAGATTGAACCAATGACCTAGGTTACAACTTCAAAATCAGTGGGCAAGTATGGACAGAGCTCGAGCACAAGATATGGGACAAGTGATACAACTGACATGCAAACATCTCAATATTGCAATGTACCCAGAACTAGTTCAGTAATCAAACTGCAACAAGGCAACAAGGAATGGCCAGAACCAAGGCAAGACCAAGTGCAGCATCAGTGAAGCCAAAGCATGATACAGATGAACAAAATGACCAAGTGCAACTGGAAACAACAATGAGTGCATGCTACAACAACAAAGACCACAGCTACTACACAACACAGACAACAAGTAATACAAATGCACAACAACATGAATACTGAAACAATCAAGGACCGAGCAACTGTATATATGCACATATATGAAGATCAATATCAAAGGAAGACTCATGAACAACCTGAACCAAACCCAGTACATCTGACTCAAACCAAATGCACCAGTGCAACAACTCAAGATTTCAATAACTACAACATGAGATGCAGAAATACTTATACAGGACAAAGCATAACCGAAGTCTACTCGAGATGTACAGGATGAGATTTCAATAATAGAAATACTACAGTGCGAACAAATGCATAGCCCCAACAATGCAAAGCTACTCGAGATGGAGATGTACAAGATGATAACACATGACAGTCAAACAGGTCAAGTATGCTACAGCAATAAATTCAATCAAAACCGAAGTCAAATGAATTCAACACCGTGGTGACCATGTAACAAATTCAAAGACGTGGATTTGCATACACAAAACCAGTGCCGAAGTCACAATTGAACCAAGTCAGTATGTTGAACAACTCAGAAATGTGATGGTAAAGAAACGAGCAAAGTAAAAATCGAAGCCGTGTCAACCAAGCATCAAAAATACGAAATTGACAAAGTCAGATCAATCCCAAGCATCAAAACATAATCAAGCGGTCAGAGAAATGAATTTGACGAATTTAATCAAAAATAGACGAACGCAATTCAAGGAATTCGAACGCGTATATAAACCCACAATCATCATCGGCTAGAGTCATCGAGTTCAAGTACGAAAACACTAAAGCACAAAAGCATAAAATTACATACCAAAATCACAGAAGGAACTTGATCCAAATTGAAGAGCCGTGAGCAAATCAAAGAGAATCGAAGCATATTCGATCGAACGAAAGTCGGCATCTTCAAAATTTACAAAACCCTAATTTTGAAAGCAAGGAGCAAAAGAGCAGAAGCCCTAATTTCTGAAGAAAGAGGATCGGCCACCATTTCACAAGCCAAAAAGGAACGGGCTAAAGAAAAGAGAATAGGGCCGGCCTATTTTATTATTAAAGGCTTTAGTATATTTTTTAATTAGCGTTTAGGGTTATTTTTTATTGTCTTTTAATTGTTGTTTTTTACTTTTCGAATCAAAGAATTTGTAAATCACCACCTAGGGTTTAGGTAGTGTCAGATTGTCTAGTTAGAATTAGTTTAGTGAGCAGGGTGTGCGAGTTTGCAAAACTCTATAGGCCGGAGCAGTGTTTGCGAGTAAGCGAAACTCTATAGGCGGGGGCAGGGTGTGCGAGTCTAGTAGAGTGTTTGTGAGCGGTAGCAAAAGGGTCTGCGAGTTTAGTAGAGTGTTTGTAAGCGGGATACTATTTAATTCTAATAGAAATCTGGGAATGCAGCAGTAGGCAGGGGTTGCCGAAGCTGGGTAAATTTTGTGTGTGATTTACTTTTCAGCATATTTATTTCTACAGTTTATTTCTGTGTTTAATTCGAGAAAATTTGCTATAACCCTATTCACCCACCCTCTAGGGTTAATCTAGATCCTACAGTTGTCATGATCAACCGCCCACACAGCCGAAATAAAAGGGACCTTTAGACAGAGGTACATCTCGTCCTACTTGGGTTCTACCGACTTAGCTTGCACCTCCCATGTTTTAGCCATTCTCGGTTGATGAGGCTTGAGGCTACGATTACCTTTATAGAACATATCTATCTTAGAATGCTCATTGTCCGCCTGACGATGTTCTGAAAGCATTCAATCCATACAAGTTCGTTTCGAGTTCGAACGAAACCGAAGGCACTATCTCGCTACACTCATTTTGGAATCACCCTCAGAGTTAACGACAATAGCCCCTGTACTCTGAATCTTCATCTTGAATCTGAAAGTACTACCCCCGTTAAACTTGTGTTGGAATCACCCTCAGAGTTTTCAATGACGAATAGTCCTTACACCTCGAGTCTTCACTCTCCACTTGAGATTCACGACCTAACGTTTAATTTGGATCGATGTGGTTTTCGAAATTCCAAATTTGGAACCACGATCCCGGTCTCACCGAAATCCAAAACGCCATCTTAATGTCCAAGCGATTTAAGTTTGAACAGTTAATTTAATTAAATCATTGAATTCACACAGCATCAATCACAGATAAATATCACACATTTATCAGACTTATAATCAGTATCGTATCATAGCACATCACAGATTATTCAAACTATAAGCACCATTCAATTCAGCCATTCCACTCACTCAATCATCCACAAACAGAACCATTAATCCAAATTATAATTAATTTAATCAACTTAAATTAAATTAATTATTTGAGAATTAACCATTTAATCCTGCTTAAACAATCATTAATTAATTAATTACAACCCTTTTAATTACTTTATCAACCTTCAATCACTTTATAAACCAATTAATTAATCTTTAATTACATATTAATCATCCTTTAATTATACTCTTAATTAATCACCCTTGATTAATTATTCTTTAATTACACAAAGTAATTAGCCTTTAAATTAATTACACAAATTAATTAATCTTTAATCATTAATTAATCATAATTAATTTTTAATAAATTAATTAACTATATTTAATTACATTAATCCTTAATTGATTACAATAATTAATTATACTTTAATCACTTCATTGATTAATTATATTATAATTAATCTCATTTATTTACCAATTAAACTTTTAATTATTATTATTAATTACTGATCCTCTAATTACTTTCATTAGTTAATTATTCCTCTAATTTCATTTATTAATCAACCTTGATTAATCACAATTAGTAATTAACTTCCCTTAATTACTTCATCAATTAAACCAACTCCTTGATTAATTACATTAATTAATCCTTTAATTACACTGAGTAATTATTAGTTAATTACTTCCACTAAGTAATTATCCATTAATTACTAACCATTAAGTAATTTCCTTTTAATTAATTACATCCAGTAATTATTCATTAATTACTTCACTAAGTAATTACACCCCATTAATTACATTAAGTAATTATATTAAATCCAACATCAAATGATTACCTTTAATCAATTAAACTTGATTAATTAACTAAAATTAACCACACTAACTTAATTAATTACACTGAGTAATTAATTACTTTAATTACTTCATTTAGTAATTACCCTTAAACAATCCTCTTACATTAAGTAATTAATTTCTTAACTACTTAATGCTTTTTCTAAATTAATTAACCTAGATTAATCAATCCTTAATTAGGTAATTAATTGCACTTAATTAATTACATATACTAATTTACCTTAATTTAATTACCCATGTTAATCATTTTAATCAATAAAGTAATTATACTTTAGTTACCCTTGTAAATAAACCTTGATTAAATTAAGATAAACTATACATTACATTAAACTCTTATCTTACATTTTAAATTAAATTAAATTTTAAAAGCTTAAGTTTGGTTCATACAAATCATCATCTCTTAATTTATTCAAGTTAAATACCTTTACTTTGATCATATTTTAATTACACCAATAACATGTTATTTGAAAACATATAGAGATTTATTTCATAGTTTAACCCAAACAAGATTTATAACCAAAACTATTTTTAAACAAAAGTTTAAATTTCAAAAATCCAAATTTTAAAACAAAAATTCTTTTTAAACATCATACTCTAAGTCAAATATTCATTCATTACAAAACTAGTAAACCACTTTGTTTAAAATTCAACTTGCCTTCATATTTTTGAAAATTCATTTATATAATTTAAAATCTGGACAGTACTTTGAATTCTAGAAACAAACTTTGTTAAAAAATTTGTTTAGCTTTCAATTTCATTTAGTTAAAACTGGACAAGTTAAAATCTGGAACGAGTTATACTCGAGACAGCGCACGCAAATTCCCGAGTCACCTTACTACAATCACGAGAGCATGCTTCGAGACAGAACTCCTTCTTCCCAAACCAAAACCAGATGCACAGATTCGACCTCGTGCACATGCCACAGACCGACGCTGGCCAACTCTCCGATCATCTCCCAGTAGATTACGACTCCACCTATAGATTATATCACCCAGCATTGATAAATTCGCTAGGAATCGAAAACTGAACCCATCGAGCAACCTGGAACCAAAATCATGATGACCAAATCTTTTTGCTGACATCGAACTACTCCACCAGAATCCAAACTGCTACGACCACGGCCACGTCTCGAATCCCCGAGTCCAACCCCCTACGCGATTCGACCTAAATCACCATAGTTACCGTACCACTCCTGACAACTTCGACGATCAAAATCCTCACCAAAACTCTACATCGCCTCTACACAGCCACCACGATCATCTGTGACATCCATCACCATTTTTCCTGTGTCCTCTGAAACCACGGCCACCTCCATGCCGAACTTCGACCACCCCTTTGACTCCGATCGTCGGTAGAGTACAAAAGTCCAAAAATTGATCGATGCGAAATTAACTTCAAACACCAATTTAAAAATAGCAAAATTTATCTTAAAATTCATGATTCACTTATGTGAATCAGATCCTATGATCTAGATATGAAGTTATTGACATTGAATTTTAACTAAATTTTTGATTTTACTGTAAATCTTGAATTTACGGAATTTTTGTTAAATATAAATACTTAAATTTATTTTTAATAACAAGATTTCACTGTTACAATCCATTTCCTTTCAATAATCAAAATATAAATGCGATTCATTTGGAAGATAGGAAATTTTCTAGTTGTTCTTGCCAGAAATTTAACAGAGACAAACCCAGAAAGCATATACAGGCATGTTTCAATACATAGCAGGAACTCAAGCCAGTTTTCAAATTGAAGACATTCATCCAAACATACATATTCACATCATTTCTTCTACTACAACAATTTCCATATATATCAGCATAATATCATATTAAATATGAAACTGTTTTTAAATAAACGGTTTATTCAACAGAATTCTAGAAGAAGAGAACACTGTATTATTTAGTTTTCTTGGAACTTTGAAATTGATTTGCATCTTAAAATCTGTTGTTTGTGTTTTGAAATCTGCTAGCTTGATCTCAGTTGAACTTTGAAATGTTGATGATGTTCACAGCTTTAAATTTCTTTCATTAAAAACTTGCTGTTAAATCTCATATAGTATTGCATGTTCTCAGGTTGAATACTTTGGATCTGAAGTTGTAAATGGCTTCAGATTTTTTATTACAGTTTGAATGATCTTTGGTTTTCTTTTTTTTCTTTTTTTCAGAAGAAGAAAGCTAAAGTAAATTTTGAGCTGAAGAAAAATAACAGACTTTTTCTTTAAATACATTAGTTAATAAACTCAATTTACTTTAAAACAATGTTTTTCCACTTGTATCATGAATCGTCCATAAGCTTACAAATGTATTTTAATTCATTTAAGTGAATGACAAATGTAAAACCTCCTTTTTAATTTATTTTTTATGTTAAAGTGTTAATTTTATCTTTTTAAATTAATTACTTTAAATGATATAAATCTTAATTAAATACTTTCCTAAATACTTATGTTTATATAAACTATGAAATGTATTCATCTCTTAATGTTATACTTATATTTTAAAATCCATTTTCCAAAGATAGGTTTAAAAGAAATGAACATTTACTTAAACTTTATTTTAAAGTTTAATCTTAAGTTATTATATCTAACATTGATACCATATATAAACTAAATTTATTTTCAAGAACCAATTTTAAAAGAAACAAATTAAGCTTTTGTAAAAATTTACTATTTTTAAGTTATTATATTTTTAACAAAATAAATTTTCTTTAAGTGTTTCTGAAAATATAAGATTGATTTTTAAATAGCTTTTGAAAAGTTTTATTAAATCAAAAATCTTCCAAATCACCATATATGTATATATATTCATATATATATTTATATATATATATATATTTGAAAACACATTTTCTAATTAAGTTTAATCAAATACTTTTCTACTTACAATATATACAAATATATATATATATACATTATAAATAGAAACATTTTTAATATTAGCTTCAGTAGTTATTTGAATTTTAAAACAAAACTTCAAATCACAATATATATAAACATATATATTACAATTTGAAAACATTTTTTATTAAATTTTAAATTTAAATCAAACTTCATTTTCACAATGTATACACATATATACATTATAATTAGAATATTTTTATTAGCTTAGAAAGATTAATTATTATCAGTTATATATATATATATATATATTATCTTTGTAAAGAAATAAAATTCCCAAATTTAGTTATTATTATTATTTTGAAAAGATAAATTTATCAAATTAAATAATTATTAGTTTTGAAAATATAAATTCAGTTAAATTAGATTACTAAATCAATATTACACATTTTAAAATAATTTTAAATGGAAATTATCAAATAAATATTGCTCAAAATTCTGGGACATCACAAAATATCTCGCTTTTTGTAAATTTATGGAATATTTTAACCATAATGCTTTCTTAAAGGATGGCTTTGATATATTAAAACGTCGAAAAGAATGTTCTAGATTAAAAATAAATAATTAGAAATAAATTGTAGCGATCCTGACTCGACCTTCGTAAAATCGGCACTGAATACGACACTCATATTCAAATGTCGCAGATCCAAACGTCGAACCTGGTGCGCGGGAGCTAATAACAACATTAAGTAAACAACACAGCGGAAAAAAAAGAATAATACATTGATATACAATATATGATACAACAGAGTGATACAATGAATATCAATATACATCAGAGATATGATACAAGAAAATAGCAGCGGAAAAGAAAAATAGATAACATTTAGCAACGGAACAATATAACTCTAAAATAGTCTTCAAAAGAGAACTCCAAGGCACCAATCCAAAATAGCTTGAACTCCCAAAAGATAAGCAAGTGCAGTCCATATCCAAAGACTGAACAAGCTCCAGATAATCTACTGAACCTAAGTATCTGAAAAACCCAACTCTAGACTGCTCGTGTAGAAATTAGTGAGCACCTAGAGTTTAGGAAGGAAACAATAAACTCCGGATCAGTCGTGGGACTGGTGTGAGCAACAAAAACAGTTTATCCCTTAAAACAATCGACAGAAGATTTTAAAGTCAATTCGCAATGTTTTTTAGAAAATGAGACTACCATAAGGCCTCCCGCACACACACACAATGCAAACGCAGAATCGGAGGAGATTTCTCCTTATGATAGTCAAATATGCTTGATACGCGAATTCCTTTGATATTATTACTATAAGTGCAAAGTGGAGAAAACATTTCAAAAGTAGAATATAAATCTTAGCCAACATAGACATTTCGAACTGTGCCAACTATAGCTACCATCCAAACAGTGGGGCGCCACCATAAGTGAATGGCAGGTTCTACAACTAAAACCGTACAAGGTGCGTATTGTTTTATTTGGATTTCCAACAAATGGTCAGGCTAAGGAACTTCCTACTGCCACATGGGATCGCCTCTGGCGGGACGTCCCGAGAAGTTAACCAGCTCTCTACCAACACAAGGTCGGGTTACCTTTGTCACTAGGTAACTACTACACGACTATGCCATCCCCCGGTCCTTTTGGACCTTTATCCGAGCACTCGATTCCAACAACACCACACAGTAATAGATATAGTGTATCAACGCGAGTAAGTATCTGGGCTCCATACCATGATACCACCCTTTCCAGAAGGAAATGACATCCCTAAAGGGCGCGACCCTCATAACCTTACCGCATATTCCTGTTTTGACCATTTCCTAGGAGTGAGGTCTGACGAAGTCTCGTCCACAAAGCCACGCTTTGGTACAAAGCCATGCTTTGGGTCAACAAATGATCAAAGCAATGATCACAAAGATAAATGATCATACAAATGATCATATCACAAATGATCAAACAATGATCATTTCACAGCAACACTCAGCATGTCACATTACCAAATTGGGAATATATCGCTGATAACCATCAACTGCATAACCTCTGAGCTCGTACCTCTCAGAGAAGGGTGTTAAGCTAAGAGAATAAATTCTCTGCCACCAACGGAAATGTATTTGAAAGGAATCTATTTTATATCTCAATTTGTAATGTCAGACATACAATCCATACAAGTCTGTTCTGGGTTCGAACAGAACCGAAGGCACTTCCAAAGAAGTCCTTGCAATCCGGGCATTTACAATCCCGATCGGACTTCCCATCACTTAGGGAGTCTCTATACCGGCGCGACTCAGTGCAGAGACAATCGATAGGTCATCCTATCGCTTTCGCAAATACCCGGTCTTCATCACCGGTCTTCAAATGCTATCCATAACGTCGAATCACATATTCAGAATGGGTTATACGACACAAAGGTCCTTTTCCGGCTAAACCGAATAGTGAGCGCAATATTTAAAACATATGGATATGGGATTTCAATTAAGTCACAACTTTGTAATTCAAACTTTCTTTCAAATGATTTAAACCAATTACCATTTCGAATCTTTTAAACAAAAAGATTTATTTCACAAAGTTCACCCAATTTCACAAAAATTCATTCCTGTATTTCAAAACAATTCCATTTCAATTGGATAAATTCATTAAATCAAAGATTTGTCTTATAGCTTTCAAATCGTTCCTAAATATTCACAAAAAAAATTCATTTCCAAATATTCATCTATAACTTGGAAAACTATTTCAGTTTACTTGAAATCCCTTTATTACAATTTGAAATTCATTTCTCCTATGAAAGTTTTTATTTTTATTTAGAAACAACAGTGTTATTTCGGAAAAACCCTATTTCATTTACACAAGTTACAATCTTTGGGTTAATTCAAATTCCCAAAAGAACAATACTTTAAAAATTGTTTGACTCATATATAACTAGTATAATATCGTTAATCCCTGGTTTCAGATCATAGAATTCAATTTCAAGTATTGAATTCAAATTTTAAATCAAAATATTTAAATTCCAAAACTTAATCAAGTTATTCAAAATAAATTTCATCTTTGAAATTCCATTTCAAAAAGCTTTTCACTTTAAACCCAATCCCTTTCCAAAACATTTGAATTCAAATTGTCTATTTAAAAATCACTTCAAAAAAATCTGTGACTTAATCGATTTCATCGTGAAATCCATATTGGTGTGTGTATAAGTATGGTCCAGGGGTTTAACAGTACAATCCACAGTACAAAATATCACAGATCGGATAGGGCAAACAATTCAAGGTATCTCATTCAATACAATCATTCATAAGTAAGGTCAAGCATTTAATTAATCATTTATAAGAAGAATTAATCAATTATTAAATCCTAATAAATTCAATTTATTTCCAATTAAATTAACTACTTGTGAATTAATTATTCAATTCTGATTTATTTATTATAAACTATTTGATATACCTTAATTTATCAAACACTTTAATCAATTATTCTCAATTAATCATATTAATAAGTTAACCTTTAAAACCAATTTATTGATAAGTTAACCCCTTGATTAATTCATAAATAAATTAATCAACCCTTAATTTATCATCATTAAATTTATTTATTCTTAATTGTTTATTTTAAGTGATTACTACTAATTACTTAGTCAACTTTAAGATATCCAAAATTTATTACAATAAGTAATCAATTCCTTAATCACTTCCGTTAAGTAATTAACAATTTATAATTGATTTTCTTAATTCATTAACCTAATAAATTATTATTATTATCAAAATTAATCACATTAGTCAACTGTTTAATAATTCTTAGTTAATAACCTTCATTAACTATTCCTTACATTACTTTCTAAAGTAATTAACTTAGATTAATCAATATTATTTATAAATTAATTAACCCTTTATATCTCATTGATTTGATCCTGATTTCATTCTTAATTATTTATTTTAATTAATTCCAAATCAAAATCTAATTGAATTAGTTAATTATCAATCTTAATCACCTTACTAATTTAATGAATTATAAGTCATTAAATTATTATCTTTAATATAATACTTATTCTATAATGATTAAATTCTCATTATTATAAGTATTTAAAAACAATTTTCTTACATTTACTTTCCAATTCCATTTTTTTTAAGATTCAAAATGAATTCCAATTGATGTTAAATAAAGTTTAAAGCCAACTTGTAAACCTTTAAATTCCCATGTTAAAATAGTACATTTGTTAAAAAGATTTTTAAAAGTAAAAAAAATCAACTTCTCCTTAACACTTAAATTTATGAACTTAATTCAGACCCTGCTTAATAATTTAAATTAAATTTTAAATTAAAAGCAAAACAGGTTTTGTTTAAACCTGTACAAACTTTTCTACTCGAGCCCTACCATTTCCCTTCGAGTCCAAAACCCCACTTACTCGAGTAATACTCGGGAACAAACCCTGTTCCTTGGCGAGTCCCCTCTCTCTTCTCCTCACTCTACTTATTCCACACTTTCTTTCTTCTTCTTTTTTTATTTTAAGTTTAAATATAAACTGCTGTACCCAACTAACTCACGCACGCACCCAAACCACACTCGAAGCAACCATTCCAAATTCTCGAGCACGACTCGATACAGATGCCATCAACATTGCTGACACCGATGTCATGCCGTACACGTGCATGGCGAAGTTACTGGGCTTTGGTGAACCCCAACTCCATCGGCATGACACAAATCACCCACAAACATGAAAACCCAGCTCGAATCGCCTCCAAACCTTCAAATCGAAAATTTAGCATACCGTATGGAACCAGAAACTTAAACCACGCCACAAATTCACCTCGCCGTCGTCACTCACGCCACCGAAGTCGCCCAGATTTCTCCCACACCACGACAACGCACCATTCCCCCATTCCCCAAAAATTCATGCCACTCGATCACACATGGGGATTGCACTTGACACATTACTGACAGGAACAAAAACCTGAACCCAAACCCTAGATTGATCTTGTTTCAAAAATTTACTCAATAGAAAATTTCTCTGATAATTTTCATCAGAACATAGATGCACAAACTTGCTTCATCCCAAATGTCAACTGTAACTATTGGATCAATCATCTGAAATTGGTAAAAATGAAATTTTATTTCAAGTACAAACTGCTCTCAAATTACTAAATTTAGAATCTTCACTTTTGTTTTTAAAATCATAAAATTCAATAAGCATTCAAGTTATAAACTGGAATTAGATTTTTATAGAGATTGAATTTATCAATTTGTTATTTGATTTCCTGTAGTAGGGCAAAATTACAGTAGTGTTCTTTCAGAGGTGATTGAAACATCTTCTTAAAATATCGATTTAGGTTTACAATCTTGTTTCAGTTGAAAACAAACTTAAATTTGAATAATAATCAATCATGATCCATAACAGAGGATTTGATCAAAAGGTTGATTCAAGATTAAACTTTGAACCTGGAAACTAAAATCAAATAAAACATTCAAACACATAGCAAATGCACACAACCAAATAATTATACATATACAAAGTTATACTTATGTATATACTTGCAAACACTAAATAAGCATGCCACAGAGTTATATACTTAAACTATTAAAAATTGTTATGTTACTCACCTGAAGTTGAAGAGGAGAAAAACAGAGCATATTTTATTTTGAAAACATCCTGAACTTTTTAGAACTGGAAATGGCATTGCTTTTGATCCTAAATCTTCTTGCCTTGTTGAGGTATAAAGCTTCAGTTTTATAAAAATGGAAATGCTACTTTATTATTCTCAGGTTTGCTATGTGATGAACGAATGAAGATATAAGAAGACATGTATATAAAGAAGTGTTTGTACAGGGTATTATATTATTTGTACAGGTGATAGTATGTTCTTTTTGTACAAAGTGATGTTTACTTTCCAATAGTCAGAGATATTTTCCATTTGTATTTTAACTAAGCAAGATTTGGCTATAGTAGCTGATGGATATTATATGGTATATTAAGGACATTTTCATTTATTGCTAAAGTCCTCTATGTCTTGTTTATTGGTATTTAAATATTTTTCTATCGACTGATATGATTTTGCATACTTGTATACATTTTTAAATTACTTAATCCTTAGCTTTGCATCTCAAAATTTTACAGGCAACTTATAATATTTATTTGCCTAGCATACTTTATTTTGTTTACTGAAATGAAGCTATCATCTCGGCTGATATGTTGTATATACTTAGAGATGCTTTATTTGTACTTGCTTTACAAGCTTTTGATTTGGTCTTGTTTTAAGTGTACATACTTATGTTACTCTATTATGTATGTACAGTTTGTATATTTGTTTGTTTGAGTTGTAGTTTGTTTTTATACTTCTTTTGTTGTATTACATTATAATATAAATTTATTTCTATTTTAATATGTTGTTTAAATTTTAGTTAATGGGTTCACTTTATATTTTTGTTTGTTTGTACCATACTTGAATGTATTTTATTTCCTACATATATATAGATCTTCTGAGGAAATTGTTTTTAAAACTTAATTGTGCTTTAAATAAATAAACACGTATTTTCTTCGAATTTGGAGAAACTCGAATTAATTTCAAAAAAAAAATTATTCAAAAATTAAATTAGTTAAAATTCGGGATCGTTACAGACTTTCCCCCTTAAAAGGAATTTAGTCCACGAAATTCGCCAGAGAGAGATAACGAAGATAAATGAAAGATAGAGAAATATCTTTCCAGATCGAACTGGATATAAATTCTGCACTTGGCTCACCAAATCAGAATATCAACAATAGATACAAGAAATTATAATAGAATTTCGAATTTGGTTTTAAACGAAATCGTTTTATCGATTCAATTCAAATTATCCCCATATTCTATTAATCAATTTAACTAAACTTAAAATTTCCAATTTATTCAAAATTTTCAATTTCAAATTCGTTAAAGTTTAAATCGAAAAACTGATTAGAAACCGATGAAGATACGAAGTAAAAATTTCCTACAACGATTCGTAGAGCATCATCACACCAAAACTTCTTCTTGTAGCCGGTACGAAGCAATCAAAAGAATTTGGAAAGACGAATCAAAGATGGTTGAGAAGAGAAAGATTGTTTCCACTATTGCAGGGTATTGTCCATTTATAGTGGTATTCCCCTGTCCCCTATCTCGTTTTCTTCTTGCACTCGTACTTACTATCAGTGAATAGTAAAAGAATTTACTGAGGCATTCAAACGGATATCTTAGGGATACTCATTCTAGGGTTTACTTCACCCTATCTCTAATGAGCTACTTAATGTGTTATACTCTTGAGCTAAAGTTTAACCTTAGCTCTGATACCAATTGTAGCGATCCTGACTCGACCTTCGAAAAATCGGCACTGAATACGACACTCATATTCAAATGTCGCGGATCCAAACGTCGAACCTGGTGCGCCGGAGCTTATAACAACATTAAGTAAACAACACAGCGGAAAAAAAAGAATAATACATTGATATAGAATATATGATACAACAGAGTGATACAATGAATATCAATATACATCAGAGATATGATACAAGAAAATAGCAGCGGAAAAGAAAAATAGATAACATCTAGCAGCGGAACAATATAACTCTAAAACAGTCTTCAAAAGAGAACTCCAAGGCACCAATCCAAAATAGCTCGAACTCCCAAAAGATAAGCAAGTGCAGTCCATATCCAAAGACTGAACAAGCTCCAGATAATCTAATGAACCTAAGTATCTGAAAAACCCAACTCTTGACTGCTCGTGTAGAAATTAGTGAGCACCTAGAGTTTAGGAAGGAAACAATAAACTCCGGATCAGTCGTGGGACTGGTGTGAGCAACAAAAAAAGTTTATCTCTTAAAACAATCAACTGAAGATTTTAAAGTCAATTCGCAATGTTTTTTAGAAAATGAGACTACCATAAGGCCTCCCGCACACACACAATGCAAACGCAGAATCGGAGGAGATTTCTCGTTATGATAGTCAAATATGCTTGATACGTGAATTCCTTTGATATTATTACTATAAGTGCAAAGTGGAGAAAACATTTCGAAAGTAGAATATAAATCTTAGCCAACATAGACATTTCGAACTATGCCTACTATAGCTGTCATCCAAACAGTGGGGCGCCAACATAAGTGAATGGCAGGTTCTACAACTAAAACCGTACAAGGTGCGTATTGTTTTATTTGGATTTCCAACAAATGGTCAGGCTAAGGAACTTCCTACTGCCACATGGGATCGCCTCTGGCGGGACGTCTCGAGAACTTAACCAGCTCTCTGCCAACACAAGGCCGAGTTACCTTTGTCACTAGGTAACTACTACACGACTATGCCATCCCCCGGTCCCTTGGGACCTTTATCCGAGCGCTCGATTCCAACAACACCACACAGTAATAGATATAGTGTATCAACACGAGTAAGTATCTGGGCTCCATACCATGATACCACCCTTTCCAGAAGGAAATGACATACCCTAAAGGGTGCGACCCTCATAACTTGCC
The DNA here is from genome assembly GCA_030765085.1 of Allium cepa. Lineage (NCBI taxonomy): Eukaryota > Viridiplantae > Streptophyta > Magnoliopsida > Asparagales > Amaryllidaceae > Allium > Allium cepa. The sequence goes on from CM060931.1 coordinate 237,702,382, forward strand.
GCATATTCTTGTTTTGACCATTTCCGAGGAGTGAGGTCTGACGAAGTCTCGTCCACAAAGCCACGCTTTGGTACAAAGCCATGATTTGGGTCAAAAAATGATCAAAGCAATGATCACAAAGATAAATGATCATACAAATGATCATATCACAAATGATCAAACAATGATCATTTCACAGCAACACTCAGCATGTCACATTACCAAATTGGGAATATATCACTGATAACCATCAACTACATAACCTCTAAGCTCGTACGTATCAGAGAAGGGTGTTAAGCTAAGAGAATAAATTCTCCGCCACCAACGGAAATGTATTTGAAAGGAACCTGTTTTATATCTCAATTTGTAATGTCAGACATACAATCCATACAAGTCTGTTCTGCGTTCGAACAGAACCGAAGGCACTTCCAAAGAAGTCCTTGCAATCCGGCCATTTACAATCCCGATCGGACTTCCCATCACTTAGGGAGTCTCTATACCAGCGCGACTCAGTGCAGAAACAATCGATAGGTCATCCTATCGCTTTCGCAAATACCCGGTCTTCATCACCGGTCTTCAAATGCTATCCATAACGTCGAATCACATATTCGGAATGGGTTATACGACACAAAGGTCCTTTCCTGGCTAAACCAAATAGTGTGCGCCATATTTAAAACATATGGATATGGGATTTCAGTTAAGTCACAACTTAATAATTCAAACTTTCTTTTAAATGATTTAAACCAATTACCATTTCGAATCTTTTAAATAAAAAGATTTATTTCACAAAGTTCACCCAGTTTCACAAAGATTAATTCCTGTATTTCAAAACAATTCCATTTCAATTGGATTAATTCATTAAATCTTTAAATCAAAGATTTGTCTTATAGCTTTCAAATCGTTCCTAAATATTCACACAAAAAAATTCGTTTCCAAATATTCATTTGTAACTTGGAAAACTATTTCAGTTTACTTGAAATCCCTTTATTACAATTTGAAATTCATTTCTCCTATGAAAGTTTTCATTTTCATTTAGAAACAACAGTGTTATTTCGGAAAAACCCTATTTCATTTACACAAGTTACAATCTTTGGGTTAATTCAAATTCTCAAAAGAATAATACTTTAAAAATGGTTTAACTCATATATAACTAGTATAATATCGTTAATCCCTGGTTTCAGATCATAGAATTCAATTTCAAGTATTGAATTCAAATTTTAAATCAAAATATTTAAATTCCAAAACTTAATCAAGTTATTCAAAATAAATTTCATCTTTGAAATTCCATTTCAAAAAGCTTTTCACTTTAAACCAAATCACTTTCCAAAACATTTGAATTCAAATTGTCTATTTAAAAATCACTTTAAAAAAATCTTTGACTTAATCGACTTCATCGTGAAATCCATATTAGTGTGTGTATAAGTATGGTCCAGGGGTTTAACACAATAGTGCATCATCATTCAATCATCACATATTAAAACACAGAAATATAGTTAATAAGCGATATAAACTATAATGCTTATCTTACAGATCACAGATGTATATCAATGTAAATAAATGAATGAATCATACACAGCTCAATCCACAGTACAAAATATCACAGATCAGATAGGGCAAGCAATTCAAGATATCTCATTCAATACAATCATTCATAAGTAAGGTCAAGCATTTAATTAATCATTTATAAGAAGAATTAATCAATTATTAAATCCTAATCAATTCGATTTATTTCCAATTAAATTAACTACTTATGAATTAATTATTCAATTCTGATTTATTTATTATAAATTATTTGATATACCTTAATTTATCAAACACTTTAATCAATTATTCTCAATTAATCATATTAATTAAATTAACCTTTAAAACCAATTTCTTGATAAGTTAACCCCTTGATTAATTCATAAATAAATTAATCAACCCTTAATTTATCATCATTAAAATTATTTATTCTTAATTATTTATTTTAAGTGATTACTACTAATTACTTAATCAACTTTAAGATATCCAAAATTTATTACAATAAGTAATCAATTCCTTAATCACTTCCGTTAAGTAATTAACAATTTATAATTGATTTTCTTAATTCATTAACCTAATAAATTATTATTATTATCAAAATTAATCACATTAGTCAATTGTTTAACAATTCTTAGTTAATAACCTTCATTAACTATTCCTTACATTACTTTCTTAAGTAATTAACTTATATTAATCAATATTATTTATAAATTAATTAACCCTTTATATCTCATTGATTTGATCCTGATTTCATTCTTAATTATTTATTTTAATTAATTCCAAATCAAAATCTAATTGAATTAGTTAATTATCCATCTTAATCACCTTACTAATTTAATGAATTATAAGTCATTAAATTATTATCTTTAATATAATGCTTATTCTATTAATGATTAAATTCTCATTATTATAAGTATTTAAAAACAATTTACTTACATTTACTTTCCAATTCCATTTTTTTTAAGATTCAAAATGAATTCCAATTGATGTTAAGTAAAGTTTAAAGCCAACTTGTAAACCTTTAAATTCCCATGTTAAAATAGTACTTTTGTTAAAAAGATTTTTAAAAGTAAAAAAAAATCAACTTCTCCTTAACACTTAAATTTATAAACTTAATTCAGACCCTGCTTAATAATTTAAATTAAATTTTAAATTAAAAGCAAAACAGGTTTTGTTTAAACCTGTACAAACTTTTCTACCCGAGCCCTACCATTTCCCTTCGAGTCCAAAACCCCACTTACTCGAGTGATACTCGGGAACAAACCTTGTTCCTTGGCGAGTCCCCTATCTCTTCTCCTCCCTCTACTTCTTCCACTCTTTCTTTCTTCTCTTTTTTTTATTTTAAGTTTAAATATAAACTGCTATACCCAACTAACTCACGCACGCACCCAAACCACACTCGAAGCAACCATTCCAAATTCTCGAGCATGACTCGATACAGATGCCATCAACATTGCTGACACCGATGTCATGCCGTACACGTGCACGGTGAAGTTACTGGGCTTTGGCGAACCCCAACGCCATCGGCATGACACAAATCACCCACAAACATGAAAACCCAGCTCGAATCGCCTCCAAACCTTCAAATCGAAAATTTAGAATACCGTATGGAACCAGAAACTTAAACACGCCACAAATTCACCTCGCCGCCGTCACTCATGCCACCAAAGTCGCCCAGATTTCTCCCACACCACGACAACGCACCATTCCCCCATTCCCCAAAAATTCATGCCACTCGATCGCGCATGGGGTTTGCACTCGACACATTACTGACAGGAACAAAAACCTGAACCCAAACCCTAGATTGATCTTGTTTCAAAAATTTACTCAATAGAAAAATTTTCTGATAATTTTCATGAGAACATAGATGCATAAACTTGCTTCATCCCCAAATATCAACTGTAACTATTGGATCAATCATCTGAAATTGGTAAAAATGAAATTTTATTTCAAGTACAAACTGTTCTCAAATTACTAAATTTAGAATCTTCACTTTTGTTTTTAAAATCATAAAATTCAGTAAGCATTGAAGTTATAAACTAGAATTAGATTTTTATAGAGATTGAATTTATCAATTTGTTATTTGATTTCCTGTAGTAGGGCAAAATTACAGTAGTGTTCTTTCAGAGGTGATTGAAACATCTTCTTAAAATATCGATTTAGGTTTACAATCTTGTTTCAGTTGAAAACAAACTTAAATTTGAATAATAATCAATCGTGATCCATAACAGAGGATTTGATCAAAAGGTTGATTCAAGATTAAACTTTGAACCTGGAAACTAAAATCAAATAAAACATTCAAACACATAGAAAATGCACACAACCAAATAATTATACATATACAAAGTTATACTTATGTATGTACTTGCAAACACTAAATAAGCATGCCACAGAGTTATATACTTAAACTATTAAAAATTGTTATGTTACTCACCTGAAGTTGAAGAGGAGAAAAACATAGCATATTTTATTTTGAAAACAGCCTGAACTTTTTAGAACTGGAAATGGCATTGCTTTTGATCCTAAATCTTCTTGCCTTGTTGAGGTATAAAGCTTCAGTTTTATAAAAATGGAAATGCTACTTTATTATTCTCAGGTTTGCTATGTGATGAACGAATGAAGATATAAGAAGACATGTATATAAAGAAGTGTTTGTACAGGGTATTATATTATTTGTACAGGTGATAGTATGTTCTTTTTGTACAAAGTGATGTTTACTTTCCAATAGTCAGAGATATTTTCCATTTGTATTTTAACTAAGCAAGATTTGGCTATAGTAGCTGATGGATATTATATGGTATATTAAGGACATTTTCATTTATTGCTAAAGTCCTCTATGTCTTGTTTATTGGTATTTAAATATTTTTCTATCGACTGATATGATTTTGCATACTTGTATACATTTTTAAATTACTTAATCCTTAGCTTTGCATCTCAAAATTTTACAGGCAACTTATAATATTTATTTGCCTAGCATACTTTATTTTGTTTACTGAAATGAAGCTATCATCTCGGCTGATATGTTGTATATACTTAGAGATGCTTTATTTGTACTTGCTTTACAAGCTTTTGATTTGGTCTTGTTTTAAGTGTACATACTTATGTTACTCTATTATGTATGTACAGTTTGTATATTTGTTTGTTTGAGTTGTAGTTTGTTTTTATACTTCTTTTGTTATATTACATTATAATATAAATTTATTTCTATTTTAATATGTTGTTTAAATTTTAGTTAATGGATTCACTTTATATTTTTGTTTGTTTGTACCATATTTGAATGTATTTTATTTACTACATATATATAGATCTTATAAGGAAATTATTTTTAAAACTTAATTGTGCTTTAAATAAATAAACACGTATTTTCTTCGAATTTGGAGAAATTCGAATTAATTTCAAAAAAAAATTATTCAAAAATTAAATTAGTTAAAATTCGGGATCGTTACAGATTTCCCCCCTTAAAAGGAATTTAGTCCTCGAAATTTGCCAGAGAGAGATAACGAAGATAAATGGAAGATAGAGAAATATCTTTCCAGATCGAACTGGATATCAATTCTGCATTTGGCTCACCAAATCAGAATATCAACAATAGATACAAGAAATTATAATAGAATTTCAAATTTGGTTTTAAACGAAATCGTTTTATCGATTCAATTCAAATTATCCCCATATTCTATTAATCAATTTAACTAAATTTAAAATTTCCAATTTATTCAAAATTTTCAATTTCAAATTTCAGATTCGTTAAAGTTTAAATTGAAAAACTGATTAGAAACCGATGAAGATACGAAGTAAAAATTTCCTACAACGATTCGTAGAGCATCATCACACCAAAACTTCTTCTTTTAGCTGGTACGAAGCAATCAAAAGAATTTGGAAAGACGAATCAAAGATGGTTGAGAAGAGAAAGATTGTTTCCACTATTGCAGGGTATTGTCCATTTATAGTGGTATTCCCCTGTCCCCTATCTCGTTTTCTTCTTGCACTCGTACTTACTATCAGTGAATAGTAAAAGAATTTACTGAGGCATTCAAACGGATATCTTAGGGATACTCATTCTAGGGTTTACTTCACCCTATCTCTAATGAGCTACTTAATGTGTTATACTCTTGAGCTAAAGTTTAACCTTAGCTCTGATACCAATTGTAGCGATCCTGACTCGACCTTCGAAAAATCGGCACTGAATATGACACTCATATTCAAATGTCGCAGATCCAAACGTCGAACCTGGTGCGCCGGAGCTTATAACAACATTAAGTAAACAACACAGCGGAAAAAAAAGAATAATACATTGATATAGAATATATGATACAACAGAGTGATACAATGAATATCAATATACATCAGAGATATGATACAAGAAAATAGCAGCGGAAAAGAAAAATAGATAACATCTAGCAGCGGAACAATATAACTCTAAAATAGTCTTCAAAAGAGAACTCCAAGGCACCAATCCAAAATAGCTCGAACTCCCAAAAGATAAGCAAGTGCAGTCCATATCCAAAGACTGAACAAGCTCCAGATAATCTAATGAACCTAAGTATCTGAAAAACCCAACTCTAGACTGCTCGTGTAGAAATTAGTGAGCACCCAGAGTTTAGGAAGGAAACAATAAACTCCGGATCAGTCGTGGGACTGGTGTGAGCAACAAAAAAAGTTTATCTCTTAAAACAATCAACCGAAGATTTTAAAGTCAATTCGCAATGTTTTTTAGAAAATGAGACTACCATAAGGCCTCCCGCACACACACAATGCAAACGCAGAATCGGAGGAGATTTCTCCTTATGATAGTCAAATATGCTTGATACGTGAATTCCTTTGATATTATTACTATAAGTGCAAAGTGGAGAAAACATTTCGAAAGTAGAATATAAATCTTAGCCAACATAGACATTTCGAACTATGCCTACTATAGCTGCCATCCAAACAGTGGGCCGCCAACATAAGTGAATGGCAGGTTCTACAACTAAAACCGTATAAGGTGCGTATTGTTTTATTTGGATTTCCAACAAATGGTCAGGCTAAGGAACTTCCTACTTCCTACTGATATGATTTTGCATACTTGTATACATTTTTAAATTACTTGGTCCTTAGGTTTTCATCTCAAAATTTTACAGGCAACTTATAATATTTATTTGCCTAGCATACTTTATTTTGTTTACTAAATGAAGCTATCATCTCGGCTGATATGTTGTATATACTTAGAGATGCTTTATTTGTACTTGCTTTACAAGCTTTTGCTTTGGTTTTGTTTTAAGTGTACATACTTATGTTACTCTATTATGTATGTACAGTTTGTATATTTCTTTGAGTTGTAGTTTGTTTTTATACTTCTTTTGTTATATTACATTATAATATAAATTTATTTCTATTTTAATATGTTGTTAAAATTTTAGTTAATGGATTCACTTTATATTTTTGTTTGTTTGTACCATACTTGAATGTATTTTATTTCCTACATATATATAGATATTTACTTCTAAAGAAATTGTTTTTAAAACTTAATTGTGCTTTAAATAAATAAACACGTATTTTCTTCGAATTTGGAGAAACTCGAATTAATTTCAAAAAAAAAATATTCAAAAATTAAATTAGTTAAAATTCAGGATCGTTACATATATATACACACACAAACACAACGCGTATTGCCATGCTAAATGTTCAAATATACATACATACATACATATATATATATATATCTGTGTGTGTTTGTATAGGTAACGTAATTTACTACATATATGTATTAGTTATTAACTATGTGATAACTAACGCACTAAGATTTTTGGACAGTAATGACAAATTCAACCAACAATAAATTTTGACCACTAGAGAGTTTAAAAGGAATTAAATAGGGACTGACTAGGGAAATTAATATGGAATTTATAAAGGAATTGAATAGACATAATAGGTAGATTTTGAAACCGATAAATAGATTAAAGGGTTTAAATGAGGTTGATTAGAGATAATCCAATTTTGACATTAACGACTAATTATTACGGGTAATAAACATTTATTAGTCATTACAAGAATACCAAAGCATAAGTGTATAAATTAGGAACAATAACGTAGCAAAAATTAAGCATTGATATTATTAATTATATGTAGAAAGCAATATAATTTCCATAGTAGGAAATTATATAGCTTAAATATCACGTTTGGGACAAACGTGAATCAATGGCCTTGGCCTAGTACTTATGCTTTGGATGGTAGGTTTGGTTTAGTGGGTTGGGATGCAAGGTCGATAAAGTTACACAACAAAAGTTTGCTCTTCACCTAGAGGCTACCAGTAATTGTGTATATTGACTACTGATATGGGACATCTCCAGCCATAGGATCCATGGGTCGGAAGTATTAAGTTGCTATTGTGGGGTTTACATCCTTCCTACTTAAGAAGAATTAAATGGTCGGGGTAGCATTGGGGACAATAGTGGGAAATCTCGAGAGGGTTCTGCTTCAGGGTCAAGCTATTAAATGTCTATTGTTGGGTCCACCTTTCTTTGTAAAGAAGTATTAAGTGGCCTAATGAGATTCGTGCAATGTCAGCTAGGCAATAACAGAGAGGGGTCAGTCTTAGGTTAGGTAGTAAATAACGGTGACCTGCCTAAGATATAGGTTTTAAATGGTCATAGTCTTTCTAGTTTCCATTAATCATGTATTAAGTGGCTTGGGAACTCTCTGTCACATTGTCAAGACGTGAACGATGGTAGTTGCATGAGACTGGAAATAGCCTTTGGCATATGATTGAGGGTAATTTGTTGAGTTGGGATGCAATTGTAATATATTATATAGCCTTATCTATGTGTCGTCATTCTCTTTAATTAGGACCGATTGACTAACGGTTATGTTCCGAAGTGCCAGCTTCAGGGACTGAAGTATTAAATGGCTGTTTGTACTATCTCCTCCCTATTCAAGAAGTATTAAGTGGATCGGGTTTTTGGGTATTATATATATATATATATATGTATGTATGTATGTATGTATGTATGTATGTATGAATGAATATATATAGGCTCATATATAATTATACCTTGGAGAAAGTTAGGTTAAGCATATTGTACGCTTGCTTAGATTAAACAGGTTAGCCGTAAATAATAGACATAACATTTAAATAGGAATAAATCGGCATAAATTAATAGTATGGGTGAAGTACGTAATTTTCCAAGCATCAAAATGTCGTTCTGACCCCCTTCCTCATAACAACCCACATGTTAGCATTAGGTGGATAGGGTATTGGTGCAAGATGGAAATAGCAGACGATGAAGTCTTCTCCTTCATGCTCGACATGGACAAGGCGACTAAATATGTCCTATTATAATTTTCAGTTCCTTGTGAGTTTATATTGATCGCACTTTGATTTACTTCTACTTATTACAAGTTACAAAAACCAATGATCTATGCCCTAATGAACTTGGGTTTCAATTTACTCAAAATTCGAGCCTGCTGAGGTTGTGTTATTACATTTCGAATCAGAACCAAGGTTAGCCAATCATAGGAATAAGGAATTCTGATAGAACATATTTGTATTTCTCTACATACACACATATACGTCGAACTCTATAAATTTCGACTATAAAGTAGTTGAGACCACATTCCCAAAGGATAGGCAAGGCACTGTGAGTTAGGAAAATTTTACAAAGTTAAAATTTACACACCCTACCCCGATTACCCTATAAGGTGGAGGCTATATCGTAAGGAGTGGACCAAGAGAACATAATTATGACATATAGAAGTATCATGGGTGCTGGATGATACTTGACTCCCTTGTTTGGCCTAGACAACCTTAAAATTTATGATGGAATATTGGTTAAACCTTACATCTCATCTAGACCGATGGGAGACAAGAACCTATATGTTTCAAATATTTGGAAGTAAGGAATGATAGGTGTAGAGCAAGATATGAAGGAGTGGAGTAAGTTCCTGCAAGAAGGTGTGCACTAATTACCATATGGAGATAAGTCGATTTTTTGATGGACATGAGTTAAGGATGAATGGAAAAGAAGGACAGTCCAAAAGTAATGACAACTAAAGTTAATTTCTAAGTCCAACCTCATGTGAAAGTATTTGATAAAAAGATTTTTGAAAATACCTAGAAATGTTTTGAATGGGTTTTCAAAAGATTTATTGATAAGTTGTTGATTTGAAAAAGCAAGAATGAAATTAACAATTTGAAAAAAAATTGAGTCAAAATTTTGATTTAAAGGTTTTTGGTGAAAAAGGTTTGATTTTTGTATTTTATACAAATTTTAAGCCCATACAAAACAATGCTTTTATTTTATACACATTTCTAATTCTTTTTAAAACATTAAAATTCCTTACAAGATATTTTTAACTTTTCAAAATATTAAAACTTCTACAAAACATTATATCCATATGCCTCATTCTAGTGTTTAGGAACCATTATCGATAATGTTGGCCAAACGCATTAACTAGAATTCTTATACCATGCCATGGATAAATTAACACAAATTTTACTCTGAAAATCTCTTTCAACTCTTCATATAGCCTTTTAATAATTTTACTTCTATCTTAAAATAATCATCTAATTTTGTTTCAAAACAAATTCAAATTAAACATCCATTTATATATAAATATATATATGTATTACCAAAATATTTTCATAGAATATTATCTAATACTTTATATATAAGATAAAGATTTTCAGTACTTTATCTACAACATATTCTTGCGTACATTGAAATATTTACTATACATTAAAATAACAAATCACTTTTATTACTTCAAATGTCATACTTCAAATTTCAAGCAACACACAATATAGAAAATATCATATTTATTCACCTATAGAGATAAATAAAAATCAAAATTATATTCATTTCACAACTTTTAATTAATGTATATAAATTATATTATCTCATACAAGATATAATTATAAATTTTTCCTAGTCGTAACTTCACTACGGAAGACAGCACAAGGTTTTATTTATCGGTATTTGAGTAGGCATCTAATCTTCGTATAACGATTCCCACTCAGTATTATTCTTAATAATAATTGCAAATTCAACACAAGCAAACATCAACCAACCAAGCATCAATTCATATTCAATGCAAACAATCATCAAATAATTAAAGCACAAAATTAACAACAACCTATATGCTCGGTGGGAAATTTTCATCAGCTACCATTATGCTACTCTAATTAGTAAGGGACTTAAATTCTAAGCCACCGCGGGTCAATTATTTAATATCAATCCAATACTAGTGCTTAGACTAACTCTTCCAAACTACTAGTAATTTAAGAAAAGTTAGAAGTGAAAATATTACACACACATACACATGTATATATATAATGACAAATACAACCACGGATGATTACCCAGGTATTCATCATATAATCCTATTATCCCTTATTAAAGCGTAACTACCCAACACACTCAATCAGACATGGACTCTGACTCTTAACTAAATTCATGAATAGTGTCTCAAATGTATAATTTAATTTTTTGAACCTACTCTAATACCAATTGAAACACCCTACCTTTATACTTATATTATCCAAGAGTTTACAAAGTAATATTGTCGGATAATACAAAGAGCAAGGCTATAAAGTTACACATGTGAATATTTCCATAGGCTAACACCGGTATGTCGGATAAATTACTCACCTTTATGTATACAGTATAGGCACAAAGAAATAAACGTATGTGCATTCAAGATAGAACAATATAAAATATACAATAAATAATAGAGACTCAGAGTCAGAATCACAATGACAAGATATAATATGAGACATATAAGAAACGATGTGAATACAAAACATCTCTAATGTCCACTATCGCAATATAATATAATGTATGTAAGATATATACATCACAATGACATGCATACAACTTATCCACCACATATGAATAAATATATAACAACCTTAAGAATCATGTCTCCACTTTGTCCATAAAACACAAGCTAATTACATCGTTCCTATACCTAAAATATATCACACTGACCTGAGCATTACGTAAATAATACACGGGTCAGGCTATGTATAAAATAACATATGGGTCAGACTATGTCTAATGTAGGTGTCAACATACATATGTATCTCGGTATATGCATGGTACAATAATATGATAAACAACATCAAAATAACCCAAGATAACAACCATAATGTCAATGTATATATATAGTAATGTATGTATGGTATATAATTATAATATCATAAACAATTCCCAAAGTATCACAAAACATCCAGTATCATAAAACCATGAATAAAATATCATCACCCATGTAATATCATATCAAACGAGGAATCACATAATAATGTTAAAGGAGTGAATCATCCATATCAAGATCATCATCAAGATCCAGAAAACATCAATATTCGAGATATCATAAGTATATTAAGGCTAGAATATAGCAATGCCCAGTATGTCCCTCAATCCCAAATAACAAAATCTCATCATTAATATAATAATAAGTCATCAATATGTAAAATCATATAGAATAAAAGACACGAGAATCCACTATGGACACCTATCACAGGTATAATCTCATCTTCTCATACGAAAACAAATGGTGATGGGAATTGACTATACGATAGGCGCAAAGTCCCAAGTAAAGTCATATAAGTGAGATGTATCAACGTATATGCCAATCTACCACTCCATTAGAACTAGATGGGAGATTGATAACATAAAGCCTACTCCATAGTAACATAAACTCTACAATCTTGGTTACCTCAAATGGTCATCATGACATGTATCTACAGGTGCTCATCGACATGAATCCATAGCCATGACCCTACAAGTGCCCCCTGTTGGTACAAACTATTGGCTTAAGTGACATGGGTGAGCACACACAGCGCTAACACATTTCTATAATAATATAGGGTGTCTCGGATCTGTGGCACGACCCATTGGTTAGGCTGCTAGGATGGATGCTAGCCATCTAGTCCTCTCCAATGCCAATAAAAGGAGTACATCATGATAGTAGTACATAGTGTTAATAAATGTAAGCACATAGGCTTTCTCAATGAATAGAGGCATGAAACCTTGATCATCACTACGAGCTTCACCTCACACCCATATCTTTATTCTCGTTACGTGATTGTCATCTACTTACAATGAATAACCAAATAAATTTCAAAACAGCATCCCTTACCCAGAGGACACTTAACCGTATATTCACTGCTGATAAACTATGTTCAATCTTTAAAATATTCTACATCGTGGATTGTTGGAGTAACCAGAAAAGTATTACAAATGCTCCATTGCAAATAGTGTTACTAATCTATTTACTCATATTCCTCGCAATCTAAAATATCCTCGGTATTATTCTATATAACGAGTCCAAAGAATAACTAAAGAATTATTACCGAAAGTCATTTACTAGATTGTATTAAAACTTTGTTTATTTAGATTCCTCATTACACATATTAAAAATGACGAAACCATGGAGAGAGATGTCATGCCGTATGAAATCACATCAACAAGTAACTAATCTAATCAATATCTAATGATGAATCATTCATAACTTGGAAATTGTAATAGAAAAGATGAAAATAATGAAAGTGTAGTAAAACCTCCTGATCAAATATATTAAACATGCTTTCATAATACTTAATTAAACATAATAATTATAAAATATACCTTTAAAATACTTTAGAATATTAATTAGAATATATTTGTTACTTTATAGAATTTATATTAACTTTTTAAATAATTATATAGATCCCAAAATAGATTTGTCTTTTAATAAATTAAATAACTTTTAATTACTAATAAATACTACATGTAAATAAAGTATTTTATTATTAAAAACATACCAAATTTTTAATTTATTTTTCCATTAAACATTTTGTAATAATTTATATATACACACTTTATTTTATATTTTATTATTCTTATTTTTAAAGAAATGCACAGGTAAATGAGTAGGCATCACCAGTTGATTGCTATATGTCACCAGTGACGATCTTCCTAAATGAATTTTTTTTCACTTTCGTCCATCTCTAAAGAAGCTCATAACAATTCAAAGAAAATTTAATATGCAACAGTCTTTAACATACGTATGCACATTTAGGTATTCAATATTAAATATAGATTTTGTGCGTGTAGCACCTACCTCGACGTAGCAGTAGATAATATTATACTTGGTCCTTCTCCTCTTTACTTACTAAAACCAGCAAAATCCAAAATTATAAAGATCAAAATTTCACATTCCATGCTCCTTTTGGTACACTTTTGCATCAAGAAGAATATATATTGATTTGAAGATTTGTAACATTTTGTTCCTTTTTTATTTTAATTTTATATGATGGAGCTAGGGTTTAAATCATTTACTGTAGATTAAGAATGAGTTATAGGATGCTTAAATTATATCCGAGGTGGTATATTTGATAAAGAGATGGAGTGTTCTGGATTTATCAAGAGATTAAAAGATGTAATAGTATATTTATAGGGCTTTGACAATTTGGGCCTTAATAAAATCAAAAATCCTTTTTTTATTTTTTATTTACTTTACAAATAATTATATACTTAATTATTCCACTTAAAACACAAAATATTAATATTACAGTAAAATATCTAAGTTCACCATTTGTTAATTATTTACAATTTGAAAACAACAAATTTCCAAATAATCCTAAAATTATGCTTGCTTAATTTTTAAAAATCTACTTTAATTAGTGAATCATCATTAATAATTTCTAGTTAATTACCTCTCAACTCCAGGTTGTTATAAATATGATTAGGATTTGATGAGTACGGATCCATACTTATTGGCAAAGGAGATCGAGCTCTATGTTGGAACGAGATGTCCTACCTAACCGTTTATCACGATCATCGTGACATTTATGCTCTCATTCTCACCTTTCCTATTCTTACCTGCAATGTCTTGTAGACTCAAATTCATATGATGACCCCCTATGTCGATGCGAGGAATTGTGCTTATGATAAATAGAAGAGTGATAACAAATAGAATCGTGGATATGAGAATCAATATCACTAAGACTTATACCATCAAGACAATAAGAAGGGATTCTATCTAGAATGAACCACATATATCACTAGTTGGAGGAGCCGGTATTTCCTCCCCTATTGGAGTCGGATGTAACTTTGAAACTGGATGGGGTGAAAAGATCAACATCTTTGGGAGATGGAAAATAAGTTGAACTTAATCATCAACTCCCGTCTCTCTAACGGACTTACAACTGAGGTTCACATTCTCAACATCAACCATGTATTCATCATTATTATCGTCGTTGTCATCATTCTAATCTCCTCCTTCTACAAAGTCATCATCACCGTCACATGCTTTGTCCTTTCCTCAATTAGCTGGAGGATCCTCATGACATAAGGAACTTCTTGGTTTTGATCAGCCTGAGGTTCAACCCCAACCTCTTAAGTATGTTGGGTGCCTCTATGAGCAGTACGAATGAGTCTACGACTATGATCATTATCAAGAAGTTGAAATTGCTGCATCCTTTCATATTTTAGAAGCATTTTTTGCTCTTCGATAGGAATGAATTATGTATCTTGAAGAGGAATGCCAGAGCTAGACTACCAAGCCTTCTCTGAATGTATGTAAAATTATGAAATATCAAAGTTAGAAATTTGAATATAATCATCTTCAGAAAGGTGAAGAATGATAGTATAACTTACTTCTTGATAACCATCTCCTAATGAAGCCGGTGGATAGCGCACAAAGAATTATTCATCGTTAAAGTTGCCGAGTTATTCCAGAGATCGACGGTTACGCGACAAACTAAATAGTTCCATGTATGTCAAAGAGGGGCTATTTGTGGTTCTTGAAGCTAAATAGATAATGAACTTCCTCTAGTGTGGGCACCCTGCCTAAGTGGTGAAGGCAGAGCATGCACATGTTATTCAAAGAGGTGTAGATATTTGGGAGAAGCTGATATGGGCAAGCTTCATAAACTGGAGGATGATTCGAATGAAGTGGTTAAAAGGAGGAACGCCTCTAAAGAGGCACATATAATGATTACAAGCATTATACACATTAGATGGATTAAATGCCCATTGATAGGGCTACGGGACCAAAATGTCCTCAAAAGGAATTCCTTGTCTTTCACAGATTCTCCTAACACCCGCTTCATTTATAGTAGAGGCTGGGGAATCTATAGGATTATTGAGAATTAAAGCATCTTCGAGATTGATATCTAGGCACCCTTGCATAAGCTTCATCTGCCATTATGGAAGGGATCACCTCCAAAGACTGTCTTGTCGAACGACGAAGTGGTTGAGGTCGAAAAGATGATGAAGTAATGGCATAGTATGACCTGAAGTAGAAGCTAAATCAGTTGTAATAAGTTCGAATCTGATGCAAGATAGACCTACACTTATCGTGGAGAGATGAAAAAAGCATATATGGTTCATGATTACTAAAAAACTCCACTGATGAGCAAGATAATATAGAGTATAGCCCTGATCTTCAGGCTAAAATAAAACTCTGTGTGGTTGATGTGTAAGACCCAGTAGATGTCAATGTGTATTGACCAATCTCATCTTATACATTGACATGATATGCAATTCAGTCTATGTAGTATGTGCCATGCGTCCAAAGCACAATGACTGTGAACACTCTATGTGGACAGCCCACTCGTGCTGGAAAACGAGCCTCGTCGCACTACAGAATTGTATGTCAAATTTTATCTATCATCATATGATCTACGATAGCAGAGCCGTCATTTGGAGCGATGTGGAACTTCTATTTGTAGGAATACCAAAGTGAAGTGTCCGACTGAAAGCTGGAATGTAAACATCTACTAAATGAGAGAGTGCATTCAATATGACCATTATCTAAAACTGTCCAACCATGACTTACCCATCAATACATGCTCAGTTAAGAATTGCTAGTGCCTTCAATCTCCCTCCTCATACTTGAACAAATTAGTCAAAACATTGGAAATCCTAGACCATGCAAGAAAACCCGAAGCAAAGCCTTGAAAACCCTGAAGCAATTCCAAAGCAATTGGATAAAGAAAGAAACCTGAGTCAGACCTAAGGAACTCATGAGGAATACATTGGTCAACTTGGAATTTTCAAAATCACTTAGGTTCAAATGTTGTACATGCCATGGCCAAGTTTAAATTGAGGAAGGTAAAGTTTAAGTCACAACCAAGTATGACTATAGCACAACTCCAAACTTCAAATACCCTTAAAAATAGGCAATGCCGCCTACTATGCTGACAATAGATAAAAAGGTCAGGGAAAGGCAAAGAAATCGAATCAAGACTCAAATTAATTTGGGGATTTGTTCATCTAAATCATAATTAAGTCAAATAGATGGTGACGTTAGCGTTGTCATTGGCTAAGGGTAGACAGCATCAAGGAGAGGCGTCAACACTGGCTAAAGCTTGAATCAAAGGTTGACTTTGGGTTGGAAATCCAAATCGCAAGGGCAAGTGATAGATGAAAGTAAAAGGGAAGAAGTGGAAATGGAGAATTACTTAAGTAATTTTAAGCACTTAATACTCGTAGTTAAAAATGGTATCGAGTAAAGGCTCTAACTCGGTACCAAGTTGAAGATTCAAAAAGAAAAGAAAAAGAAAAGCAGTTGTCGGTATTAAAAAAAAGAGATAAACAAAAGAAATAAAAGGTGGAATCCTACCTAATTTGCCAATCAAAAGAAAGGACTCCTAGAATTCCCACACCTAGATGACAAATCTGAACAGTATATTGCAACTCTTATATCATTCAAACGATATGAATCCATAGCTGTTCAAAATGATGTGATAATCCAGGAAAAACGCATCGCATTGTGAAAACAACTCAAAAGATGAGGACATCTGTTCATATCAGAGTTTGAAGCTGATTGTTTGTTTTGGTCCAAAGCTTATCTTATTGACACAAGGCATACTTTGGTGGGCAAGTTTTATCCTTCTTTTGAACTAAGCTATTTCTTGGTCGATTAATATCGTTGAATGGTCGCAAAATGGACCATAAGTCCTGACCATAACTCTGGAAACCAAAATTCAAGTTGGTGCAAAACCCTGCTTGCCTCTTAAAGACAGCTATCCAGTTTCTGTTTAAATCAAGTGGTGAAGGGAAAATTCGAAGAACACTAATATAAGTGTCAAGTCGATACCAAGTGGAGCCCCAAAAATTGGTACCAAGTCATGAAGTTATGACTTGGCATGCATTCAAGGGGTTGAAGATGAGACGAAGCCAAAACGTACAAAATCAAAAAAAATTCCACAGGTTGGTTCTGACTTATGGAGCTTAACTCGGTATCGAGTTGAGAATCCAGGTGTTGAATTGGCCATAATCTTCTTCTAGAGCCTCCTCTCGGATGTGGAGAATTGGGAAGAAGGTTTTTGAGCTTATTTCGCTAATCTCCATCTATAAATAGAGGGAGATAAGAACAAAAATGAGATCTTTTCCATTCTTTCTAAATTATTAGATTTTACCATAACATTTTATTGGATCTTTACCCAAGTCATAGGAAACCGAGTTATAAAATTATTATTACAAAGAAAGTCAAAATTCATTAACAAAGTTGGCAATGCATGTAGGCTAGAGTCTTTGTCGAACCACTATAAATCTCTTGCGTTATTTCCTCATTTTCAATTTATTTATTTCTATAACTATTGCTTATATATTGATTAGGTGTTTGTCCCACTTTTGGTGCAAGCAATATTAACTAAATTTCGAATTTCAAAAACTAATTATTTAATTTTGCATTTTAAAATGAATGAATTTTATAAATTCTATAAAAATTTACTACTGTATTTTAAACTTAACATTTAAATTATAAAAGAACATCTTTTATTATCAAATATAAATTTGAAAATTAGCTTAATATCCAAAATCAATTCGGTAGTGGATAACATTTGGGCTTACTTCATCCGTCGTGCCAAGCCAGTAGCCAAGTCGAGCAAAATACTTGTTACCCAAACCCAACCTTAGATGCTACCATTCTATTCACCTTACTAAATGAGTAGGATTTACCTGGTTAGCCCTAACATTGCTAATTTGGACCGCGTACACCATTTGGCTCCAATATCGTTGAAGGAACTGGGCCAAGCGGAAGCCAACGAAATTGGTAGATTGCAAAATTTTCCTATTTTGGATCTTTATTGGGCCTATAAAGTCTAAATAAATTTAATATCAAATCTAAAATACTTTAAATAAAATCTTTATTTTTTCGATTTGTTAAAAGAATTTGAATTTAATTTGGATCCAAATGTATATCAAAATGAGTGTATAAAATACATCAACCTATGCAAAGTGCAAGTGCAACATTAGCATACATAGCTAATGTGACCATATATAGGTGTTGAGATTTACATAGCAACATACCCATTTTGCCCATTATATACGTCTTTATCTGCCATAGGTTACTTTTGAAAATTAGCAAAAAATGTGTGTGTGTATAGTTTACTTATGTTTACGTATATATAATATGTTAGAAATATATTTTAACTAACTGAAAATTTACTTATACTCAAAACGATAATCAATTATGTTTAAGTAGGCAATTATTCAAGAGACGAAAAGGTAGAGGAGTAATCTCCTTTCATTTACTCATTTTTTATGCCATTTCAAAACAATTTTGAACATTCAAACACATCCTAGTCTAACTAACATTTTTTTAAGTATAAACAAAATGACACACACACACACACACATATATATATATATATATGAAATATACATTAAGGTTGATTTTACTAATTGGCATGTTTTGAAAATTAAAGAAATAAAAAAAATCTAGTTTTAACATAGGAATAATATAAAATTAAATTTATGATTTTACAAATAAGTCACTTTACAAACATTAAGATGAAATAACTTACATATATATGTATAACTATACATATAAATACAAATTATATTTTATATTTAAAGCAACATATATATACATACATACATACATACATATATATATATATATAAAGTTTGTAGGTTTATATGTTCTAAAACTTGGATTGAACAAACAAAGAGTAAGTTAAGGATGAATCAAGATGGGTTTGTGATTTTACATAAATTCTAATTATAAATTTTGAATCAAAACAACCTTTTAACATATACAAACAATATTCAAAATAATTTACACTCAAAATCAACAAAGACATAAAACGTTGAATCAACTTTCCAAGTGATTTTAGTACTTATATTTGTGCATATGACAAATTATAAAATTACAATGATTAGCTAATTTAGTTTCCAATCAAAAAGTTTATTTTTTATAAACAATAATTTCTAAAACAATAACAAAATTAAATTGGATAACTGAGACAAATATAAATTCGTTGAACTTTGCGTACTAAACTATATATATAAGACGAACAAATAATCAAAGGAGATATAACATATATGGGACCTAAACTATATAAATATCATATATTTCATTAATAAAATTAGAGAATTACTGTATAGATGTTGCTAAAATTGCACCTTAAATGAAATATAGAACTCCTAAATTTCATTAAATTAGCCTTCAGAAGTTGTGACAATCTAAAGCACCATCTTTGTTCTTGTCTATTTGATTTTATTTTAATTAGTTTCATCCATGAAGACATGGATTTTTCGCTATGAGGGATCAAAAGAAGAGAAAAGGAAAAGTGAGCTGCCAGGAGAATAACAGAATGGATGAAAAAAATTTAAAAGGAAAGCATTAAAACCTTTTAATTCCCTCCTTTAAAACATTCCTAATTTGATTCCTCATTAAATCCCATTAAATTCGCTTCCCTTTCTTTGTGTATGAATGACCAAAAAAAGTGGCATTTGGGCTTCAAAATTTTTCCAAAACCACATAACAATTAATCTATTTAAATTTAAATTAAATATTCTATCGATATCATACATTGATACACGCGTTTATAAATTTTATATATGCACTATACTAAATACTAATGGTATTCACACAAATAAAATAAAAATTAACAATGAAAATTTCAAATATTAACTATTTACTTAATTTACAATGATTATAAATTAAATAAGCTGTGTGAATTTTTGAAGTATTCATCATCACGGTTGTGCGGCTCAAAGGTGTAAATTCAGTCATCACTTAATATCGAATGATTTAAATATTATTGTTCACATGTCACCTTAGTTAGTGGTGTGACATTTTGGATGAATTTATTGCTTATGCATTATTTCAGTGAAATTAAATTTTACTTATTATAAGCAGTACCTAATGGTAATGATTATTTACATCAATTCTCTCCATCAACACTTATTACATTAGGATGTATAGAATTTGGTTTTGGTCAAAATTCTTTATACTGTCCACATTCAACTTGATTAATCCAAACACAAAATTATTAGTTCAATAATAATAACTATTTTTAACCGTACTGCTCTAGTTAGAGACTTTGACTTTTATTTGACTGCAGTCGACAATGATACTAACCTCATATACCGAGGAGACGAATTCCCTATTAAATAGTGTTTCACTCCAATTATTTCAAACTCGAACCCAATTATAGTTATTTGATGGATGTCATGCTACAATTTAGCTATAATCAAAGTGGAGTGTTTACAGTGAAGGCTGTATTATTCTTAAGTCGACGGAATTGTGTAACATTGTCACTTTGGAATTGTCTTTTTGACCTTAGTTACATTAATCAATAAAGAACTCTTAGGTCGGTCATTCCATAGTTGTCCAATAACTATCATTACATAACACTTTGGTTTCCTTAGTAGCCATCAGTAATACACTGCTCAACATTTAAAGAATGTTTCTTGATCTAGTCTCAATGGATGAATCGATATCATTTCTCGAAACATCTTGACTAGGAATTATCAAAATAATATATTATTTTTCAGTCTGATAAAATTCTCATGAATACAGCACATTGTAATTACTATCACATAACATATAATTTAAAGGTTTTCTATTTAATATACTCTAAATTAGTAATTAATTATATCGCAATATAACATGCATATAAAAGAAAGAGATCACTTTTATTTTGATTAAGATTGTCATCGAGTTAGATATGTGTAACAAATTACATAATTGCCTCTAAGGGATACCCCTAACTCTACTATAGGAGTGTAGTATAATTTTTTAGTACTTTTGGGTTTTCAATAATTTTAGAGTTACTCCTTGTCTAATTTCCTATACATTTTTGTAGGCCAGGGTCTTTGCGGGAATAAATATAAATTCACTCATGTCATACACTCTATATGACAATTTGTATCATTCCATTTTTTCTATGTATGTTGAGGGAAAATTCACATAAAATAGGAAAGAAAATAGAAAAATAGGATGGAGGAAATATTGTATGGGTTTTTTGAATGATGGATGCATACCAAAAAATTTAGATGGAAGGACAAACAGCAGTTACAACCAAGTGTAGTGAAGCACAAGATTCCAAGTGGATAAAAAAAAGCAAACATCACAAAATATTTCACTCAAATAGAAGACGATGCAAGACAGAAGCATTAGTGGTCTCAAATCTTTGGGCAAGTGTCTTCGTGATTGGAAACGGTCACCAAACTCAAGAAAGCTTGATTTTTGGGGCGAATGTTTTTCAAACATTTGATTTTATTTCGGACTAAAGTTTCAGTAACTCAAATTCTTCTAAAGGTAGAATCTGGAAAGGGGCTTCAGAAAATGGACTAAAAGGGAAAATTATATATGAATACAGCATTAAATTGGTGTAATGTTATTTTATTTTAGCATTTATATACTATACAAATGAATAACATGGATAATGTAGTTTAATATAGCATTTCAAAAAAATGGAATAAACTTTTGAGGCAATGTGCTTGATTCAAATAATTTCCCTAACTTTGTTCTTTAAAGTACTTCACTCGTAAACAAAATAAAGTGCAACCATTCTATTTTGGACAAATTTTAGTACTAAACTCAAAAAATAAACCATGTCAACTTTATCCTTTTGTTCAAAGTGTATTAGAAAAATAGTCCTTGTTTACACTTAGTCACCATTTTATACTTGCACACCTTGAAAATGGACAAGCATAAATAAAAATTATACCTTGATGTTTTAGAAACACCAAATGTGAATTTATGTATGTGCACTTTAAAATTGCAAAAGAATAGGCCTGTTTTTTCTAATAATTATTACGCAAAGTCTAAAGTTGAAATAACTTTTTTCCTTGAGCCCGACACTAAAAAATTATGTCAAAGACCACAAAATCAAATGTCAAATGGTATGACATGGTGTTTGAGGTCTAAGATGTCATTGATACAAAGAATGGTATAATGGCTTACTTGAAGAAGTAACGCTCTTATCATAAAAAAGCACTATGATTTTTCCCTTTATTACCCTTGACTAAATCCCTAAAAAACAAGGAAAAATACCTTCATGGCATGGATTAACCAAATCGTCCATGGGGGTGTGATAAAAAAATACACTATACTCCTTTAATTTATAAAAACTTAATTCATCTTAATTCCAAATCATCTCTTCCAATTTTCAAAAAGTTTCAAAATGCGTGTCAAATTGAAACAACAAATCGCAATGCGCAATCCCAAGTGGAATCTCACAATACTCCACCTTCTTCCAAGTGTTGCCTTACAACTTGCCTCTTATCCATATCATCCTTATTAGTGTAGCCTGCATCTATTGCCCAAGCATGTACAAGTCATCTGTGGCATGGGAGGCAACTGCCAATCAACCATGAGGCCATCTTCAATGGCATGGGAAGCAACTGCCAATCAGCCATGAGGACACCAACAATGCTAACACAGCCCTATGCACCACCTTTGCCATCTTCAGCATTCTCGACATGACTTCTTTAACCACCTCGTCCTACGCCTCACCTTCTTCATTGAATGCATCATATACTCCACTGAATTATTATTCTACTACCATAACAAACCCCAACTCTTCGCCATCATCACCAAAAAAATTTATAACAAGGTTGTTACTTTTATTCTTTTACTTATTTTTATTTTTTTACTTTGCAAGAGGTTATTGGATTTGTTATTACATTTTTATCGTAAAATCTTTGATTGTTTGGTAAAATCTATTACATGTCAAATGAACTCTTTCCTATAGACACCACACAACTTTCGAGTTTTTTGCATAGTCTATTAGTGGTAAAATTGATCCTTTCCCATTTTTAAACACATAAAAATAATCAAGTTGTAAAAATAATATGAGATAAAAGGATATCCAAATAATAAATTTCATAGTGTGATTTAGCAAAAATTATATATGTATAAATCACTCATTTATTTTGGCATGTTAGAGCACATTATTTTTTTACAGTTAATTATGTATATTTCATTTATGAACTTATAATTATTAATTAATTTTTTTATACATCTTACTTGACAAAAAAAAAATTTATATTATTCATGTTAATCAAACTATGGTTTAATATACTTTTATGAGGTTAGTTAATAGACCATGAAATATTTATAAGCAACACATGATTTCAAATAAGTGTATGGCTATCACTAAATTTTTGGAAAGCTCACGAAACTATAAGGTAATTTATTCCCTACAATATTTGTTTGATGTTATATTATTTTGAGTCGCTGCAGTTTAGACATGTTCGTAGATAATTATGGATTAGGGATGTACTTAATTTCAATGTTTACAAGTAAACTAAGTTAAAACTAGAAGGATCATAACAAACTATATTATCATTCAACTGATAAGAGGAATAATTTGCTTCTAGTTTTGTTTAATTTAAAGTCAAAATAATAATAGCTAATTCTTTTTTATTGAATTTTATGAGAGGATAAACTACATGTTAATTCTTGTTAATGCTTAAATTTAGATTCTACTTTTATTTAAAATAACATTTGATTTTTAGTGGACCGATTTTTTTAATATTTTTACTTAACTAGATTTTTTTTCCAATGAATAATTTCATTAAATCATGTTATGTATTTTTCATTTACAATATTCGCATAATTCCTTTTAATTAGGATCATGCTCAAGTATCTAGGATAATCAAAGAAGGAGGATGCGCAGTTTAGGAGTCAAGTTTCTTTAAAACTAAATATAGTAAAAGTGATACGAATAAGTACCGAAGTCTAAAAAAAATTTACTTCACAATTTAAGTGCTACTAAAATGCACTTTGATTTTTTCCTATTAATACCATATCCAAAAATACCAATAATATTTATTGTACTTAATACCATTAATGGCGCTTTGGACCATAATTACATATATCTATTGCTAAAAATTTTGCCGATATTCCTCAAATAAACAATTAAATTCATCTTTATCTCAAATTTGGGAAATAATATCAAATGCATTAGCAATCAATTCACTTGATTACTAGTAAACTAGAACCATTAGTGTACAAAACCTCCTTTTTCGACCCTGGGATTCAACATCCAAACTGACATTAACATCTCGAAGTCTAAAAATGACAGCCATTATAATAGGATGACAAATAAACAAAATAGAATCTAACTACTAACTTTTGAAACTTGCTGTGGAAAGAAACAACATGTAATATAAAGACATCTTATATTTAATCATAGATCCAAATAGATATTTAGATCTGTATAATAAATCACAATCAAATCCATATCACACATAAATGCACACTATTACATGTCATATTTACAACACATAGCCTTTGTTATCTTGTCCACCATATCACCTAGTAACCTAGCGATGTAAATAAAAAAGAAAATAGAAGTGGGTCAGATATACGTCTGAGTGGGTGAAACAAGTTTATCTTATATTTACTACAAAAATACTGGTAAAACATCGTTAGTGTCTCCTAACCTGTTTACATACCTGAACCTGTCCACTTACATCTAAGGAGTAATATCAACACTAAACCGAGGTTTACTACTCGATTAAGGTTATATTTAATTTCATCTTATGTTACACATACACACACAAATACACACACACACACTTATGTGTGTGCATATATATATAAAAACACACACTTTATTTCAATAAAAACATATATATACATGTATATATACACACTCAACCAACGTAGTCTATCAAATCCACATCTCTAAGTAACATTGATTCTCTAAACAACCAATATGATATACTTAGGGAATAACCATTTCTTTGGAACGTCTATTTCCTGAATCGCTAAAATTGATACTAAGGGAACAACAACTTCCCAAAAACAACTATTTCCATTCGAATACTAACATCAATAGTAAAGGAACAACTACTTCCTCAGAGCAACTATTTCCATTCAAATACTGAAAGAAGAAATTTCCCCGAGACAACTATTTCCTGGACCGTGTGTTTCATACACACACATTAAATACCTAATATCAAACATCTAACCACTCAATGGTCAACAGCATATCAACCATGCGCAATATCCAATAGTCTATCACAAATATTTAATACAATATCCAAACTCACAAAACTAGCCGAGTAGCTAGTGTCACACACATCATATACACGTATATTCAACAATGTATGTACGCTCCGTATTACCACCATTAAATTGCATAACATCCTATGAAGCAATTTGAAGCGTTGCATGAAGTCTTGATCCTGAAAAGCATCTCCTTTATATAAGCCCAACTAGGTCCAGGTTCAGCCTACCTAATTTTCTTGGCTAGCGGTGCACCAGTCGGCACCACCGGTCATCGCATTTTTTCTAGATTTTTGGAATTCATTTCCTGCTTAGTTTGTTCCATTAGTTTATAGTCCTATATATTTTAATCTTACTTCATTATAATTGTTTTTTACATAGTGCTATATCATTATTTTAGTCCCAAACACCATTTATCAATTTGTTTTTAGTAATTTCTATAGAGATTAGGTTACCTTCAAATTCGGGTAGACTATACTTACTACAACTTCAAGTTATCCATCTTTATCAAGTTAATTATATCACTGTAGTTTCATTATTCTACACTAGTCAAACCCCTAATAATGATTTAACATTTTAATCGCATTATAGGCAAGTGGAGATGATTCACTCTTCAAAACAATGCTTTGAATCCCAAAACTTCTCGTTGTTGGGACTGCTGCATGCACCAACCTTCGAGTTTCATCCTCATTCCTTTTCCAGATCATATGCCTCATCATCCCATTCGATATGCTGCTGGTTTCATCGAAATTTGTTAAGAAACATGGAAGATATGCCAATTTGAAGTTTGTTATATCAAGTAGGAAGTGGTATACAAGATTTGCTCTATTACCTCTTGTTATCTGCCCTACTACATCCAGTATCCTTCCAATTTCGCCTCTAAACTGGGATTAACATATTGTCATAACAACCCGCCCCAGAACAGGCCTAAATTTTGACCTAGAAAA
The DNA here is from genome assembly GCA_030765085.1 of Allium cepa. Lineage (NCBI taxonomy): Eukaryota > Viridiplantae > Streptophyta > Magnoliopsida > Asparagales > Amaryllidaceae > Allium > Allium cepa. The sequence goes on from CM060931.1 coordinate 237,729,048, forward strand.
GGCCTATTGAAACTTAGATCCAATCTAAGGCCAGTCATTCGTAGTAAAAAGAAATAACATTACATAGACATAACTAAACTTTCAGAACTCATAGCGGATGGAACAAAATATAATAGTAAAGTGTACCCATTTATGTCAAGCCATAAAAATGTCATAACACTGAATCCTATAAGAATTATAATATAATATCTGTTACAATAATTATTTAAATCCATGTGTACACATGAAAGAAAATAATAATAAATACGACCACTTGCTAAGCTTCTTTACCTTTAAGCATCTCTTCGCCATCATTCTGTCCTTAACATATGTTGTAATGAAGAGGGAGTCGAAATAACAAGTGTCTGGTGAATATAAACCTCGATTATTACATTTCAGTACTTGGGCAGTATATTTCAGAATAAAAATATGTCTATGAACATAAAATCATTTAATACTTCTTTATAAGGAAAGGAGGCAGGTCCAACCACTTTATACCTTCCATTTCAAAGTAAATGCCATATCCCAATCATACGTCATAAATAGCTGATTATGTAAGAGACAGTACTCAAGCCACTTAATACTTTCCAATGGAAAATTGGTAAAGCCCATCATTTAAGGCCTAATTCTAGAAGCGTGCTCCTTAATGGTACTATCTAGCTGACATCATATGGAATCTTGAAGGCCACTTAATACTTCCAAGTGGAAAATAGGCAGACCCCATCATTTAAGGTCCATTTCCAGAATTGGACCCCTATAGAGATACCACCTATCGTAACCCCTTGGCTATTTAATACTTCATCTAGGGAAAAAGGCGGGGCCAACCACTTAATACCTCAAACCCCGAAGTAGACACATCGTCTTATGGCCTATACCTACAATGACGTCTCACGTTAGTTCAATATTCGTAGAAACAGGTAGCCAAATAAGCTGGGCAGATTTTCCCTATTAGATTTAGAATTAACCTTGTGTCATTAGAAATATTTGTCATAAGGACATCTCACATTAATAAAAGTATACACAATTGGTGGTTGCTTTAAAGTGAAGTGTAGAGTTTTGTCATGCAACTTTATTGACCTCTCATCCCTATGAATCAGCCATAAACTAAGTACTATATATGAACATATCTCACTGTTTCATAAATAAAGCCTAATAAGGAATCTTCCTTATTACGCTTTAAAATAATAACTAGGCTATATAAGTATTTCCTCTTATTTTCACCTTAAAATCAATTACCATCCTAATATGGGAAAATAAACATAAATAAATGCCTATTTAACTATGCCATATATGCAATAGTTATAGGTTAATTATATAAATAGAAATAAATAAATATTCACGCTTAATAATTTCTAAGAGCATGGATTTTGTGTCCTAAACTAACATTTTATTTCAATTCCCTAACCAATTATTATTACAAGGCCTTTTTCTTCAATTTCCTAAGATTTCATGTAATTCAAATGTCCAAAACAGGGAATAAATATTCATAATCAAAACTGCAATAACAGACTTGTAAATAAGACAGAAACTTAATTTATTACACCAATTCAATGGAATATCTTAACTAATAAGAATTGCAATCTAAACCACATAGCCCGTTCAACTCCTCTTTTACAAGGAAATAGAGAAGAATAAGTGGTGTAAACTACGAATGTAATTCGTAATCTAAACCTCTTATTTTATTGAACGATCATGATTTGACCCAAGAAGAAGAAGAAGTGGAATAGACTATGAAATTATCAAAAATTGCATACACAAAACAAAATCCATCAAATTAATGTAAATAATCGAGAATCTCAACATAGAATTAACATTTCAAAATAAAAAGGAATTGTGGCGGATTTTATCCATCATATTTTCGAAATCCCTAAGGCATGTTAAAATCCAATAAAATGCACTAAACAATTTCTGAAAGAAGTACTAAGGTTTCCACTCACAGATTAGCCTTAGCTTTACTCAAATGGATTTGCATCCTTCCGGTCTCTTTTAGAATGTCTCCCTTTTGATATATGCATGCACTCACACAATAGGGAAGACGTAATATATTCATTAGATTCGGAAAAAATGGAGAAGAATAGGATAAGAATAGACTGAAGAAAGAAATAAGTTGAATCCTTGCCTGAATTTTCTATAAAGTTTCTGAATCTTATTAGAGAGATAGAAACGGCAGAGTTTCGTCGTATCCTCCAAAATAATATGAATATAGTGGAGAGAATAAGGTCCTTTTTATAGGGGTTGAAACAAACCAGAGCCGTAGTATGGAAGTCTTTAGGAATCGGGTATATCTTGAAAGCACAACTGAATAGAACATAGCATAAAACCCTAGTAGCCACTAGCGATTTTTTTTGCCAAGCGGTCGACCACCCTTGGGCGACCAATCGACCGCTATCTTATTTAGGGCATTTATTTTACTTTTCATTGTCGAATTATTTTATTCTCTAGTTAACTTTTAGCATTAAGCCTAATTAATCGTTTACTTAACCCCCAAACTAATTTTTGAAATTTAAATCCTAAATCTTATTCGAATTTGAATTCAATGTAAATTAATTTAAATTTGAGAACTTCAAATGATCGTAACTTCTTTGTTTGAGCTTCGTTTTCAGCATATTATATGGAAACAAATCTGAATTTCACCACAAACGCAACGGAATAACTATCCAAATTCCAACTTTTATAAAATTCCCTACCCTACCCTTAACCTATTTAATTCAATTTACTTTATTTATTATGGTTCATTTTACGGGGTATTACATTCTTCTCCCCTTGATTTCGTCCCGTAATCTTCCAACGGACGAACAACGTAACTAGCAATATATCCATATTATACAACCAAGTTCTCTACACAACCATCTACTCAACCATTAGTGCAATGTGATTATGTTCTGCAGACGTGCTAAAATGAGCGCAATCCTAGCGTAAATGTGTAATCATGTCATGTAAGTATTTATGCAAATAGCCTAAACATACATAAAAATTTCTATATTAGTGTAAATTGGTTGTGAAAAAGTGTAATAGCCATCTCGTACGATTCAATCTAGCAATCGCAATGCAACCAAAATCCTTATTTTGGAATGAAAAATTGCTAGTTAAAATCTCTGGGTGAGTGTTCTTCATCTTCTCCTCGGTCTTTCATGTGCTTTCCCTGGATTGTCCCTCCATTGTATTCAAACCAAGTTGATTATTTTATTACAGAGTCTCCTAGTACCGTGCTCCATAATGTGTGCAGTGGCACGGGGCACTGTCGGCTCCATCTCAAAGTCCCCAATTGATCAGGCTCTAGTCTTCTTACGGTGTCATGAAGGTATTTTCTAAGGTGACAAACGTGGAAAACATAGTGGACTCCTGCCTACTTGTCAGAAAGCTCCACACGATATGCCAATTTTCCTATTATTTCCTGAATTCTAAACGGTTTAATATATCTAGGTGCTAATTTTTAGAACTTAGAAAATAGAAAAACTTTCCTAAGAGGGGAGATTTTAACAACTACCATAGCCCTAACCTCAAATTAGTTCTTTCCTTCTTCTATCTACATAAGATTTTTGATGATCTTGCGCTACCTTCGTCCTTTGCCTGATCAGCCCTACTTTTTCCATGATATCATGGATCAAATCAGGTCCAAGCAATGCTTTGTCGGTGATTTCCCACCAACAACTAGGAAATTTGCATGGCCACCCATAAAGTTCTTCAAAAGGGGTTATACCTATTGTAGTTTGATAGATACTATTATACGCAAACTCAACTAAAAGTTGATGTTGCTTCCAATGTCCTCCAAAATCCAAGACACGAGCTCTCAATAAGTCTTTCAAAATTCTGTTCACCCTCTCTGTTTGTCCGTCGATTTGTGGGTAACACGCCATGCTAAGGTTCAAAGAAGTTCCCAAATCTGTTTGTAGGCTCCTCTAAAATTCGTTAGTAAATAAGGGGTCCCTTTCACTAATTAGTCTTACAGGAATTCCATATTGATGAATTACCTCTTCAATATATATCTAGAAGAGAGAGGCGCTAGTCCTATTTCTCCTAATGGGAATGAAATGAGCACTCTTGGTGAGTCTATCTGTAACAACCCAAAAGCCTCATTGCCCTTTTGACTTTTAGGCAATCAATCCATTGAAATATGCTCCTACTTTCAAATCAGAATTTCTAAAAGGTAATAATAATCCATCATGCTTCCCTTTCTCATCTTTTATCTTTTAACATGTCAGATACCTAGCAAAAAATTCATCTACACTCCTCTTCATTCCATTCCAAAAGAAAATTATCTTCATGTCCTTATACATCTTATCTCCTTTGGGAAGAATGGTCATCCTTGAGTGTTGACACTCCAAAAGCATATCTCTCATCAAATCATCGATCATTGGCATAAAGACGTCCATCTCTTCTCAAATATCCCTTTCATCAACCGAGTATCTCCTGGCATGGAAAAAATGCTCTTCTTTCCTTAATTTTTTCAAAATCTCTACTAACTCCTTGTCTTTTACTTGCTCATGCCCTATATAATTCATTAAGGCTAGTCCAACCTCCATAACTGATAGAAAACTTTGGATGGGTTCTGTCGATGGTTGTAGGTTTAAAATCAAGAGAAAATCCAACTGTCTCATTCATATATAACACCTAAGGTACCATGTCTCCTATTAAAGTGTTGGCGACTACGTTTCCTTTTCTGGGGGTATATTGAATACCAAAGTTGAAGAATGCTATATACTCCACCATCTATGTTTCCTAAGATTCAAATCTTTTTGGAAAAATAGATACTTAAGTGATTTATGATTAGTGAATAGCTCAAACATTTCCCCTAAGAGATAATCTCTCTACATCTTCAAGGCAAAAACAATGGCTACTAATTCTAAATCATGTACCGGATACATCTTCTCATGATCTTTTAGTTGCCTACTCGTGTAGACAACTACCTACCCTTTTTGCATAGGAACTGCTCCTAATCCTGTGCCACATGCATCCATGAAAACCATAAATAGTTTAGTTCCATCTACAATAGTGAGTAAGGGGGCACTAGTCAATGACTCCTTAAGCTTCTCAAGCCTTGGTGCATTTATCATGCAAAATAAAAACCAAATTCTTCTTAGTCAATCAGGTTAAAGGGACTTCTATTTATGCAAAGCTCTTGATGAACTTCTTATAGTAGCCTACCAACCCTAAAGAACATCTAACCTCTGATGCATTACTAAGAAACTTTCATCCTTGGACAACTTCCACTTTAGCAGGGTCCACCATTAATCCTTTCTCCGAAACAATATGCCTAAGGATCCTAACTTCATTTGTCCAAAAGTATCATTTAGAAAGCTTGGCTTTGAGTTGGTTTCTTCTCAAGGTCTCTAATATCTCCCTAAGGTGTTCCTCATGCTCTTTCTTTCCTTTGGAGAAAACCAAGATATCATCAAGACAAATTTATTAAGTTTCCCTCTAAATATTCTATTTATCAAATTCACAAAGTATGATGGGACATTTGTCAGTCCAAAAGGCATTACTTCCCACTCATAAAGTCCATCTAGCATACAGAATGCGGTCTTTGGCTTGCTTTCCTTTGCAATCCTTAACTAATGGATCCTCGTTGCTAAGTCTAATTGGGAAAAAACTTTAGCTCCTACAAGTTGGTCAACCAAGTCATCTATTCTAGGTAGAGGATACCTATTTTTCCGTATTAACTTGTTCAACTCTCTATAATCGACGCAATGTCCTGAAGAACCATCTGCCTTGGTAGAAAAAATGATGGGGGCTCCCCACTCAGAAATACTCTTGCGAATGAATTCTTTCTTTAATAGCTATAAGATTTTCTTGTCCAAATCCATTCTTTCTTTAAAGTTCGTATGTCTTAAAGGCAGAGCGATGAGTCTTACGTCTTTCTCTAAATTGATTCGGAACTCAATCTCCCTATAGGGTGCGAAACCCGATACTTCCTCAAAGACATCAAGAAATTCACAAACTACTGGTACAGATAATGGTTCTCGATCATCAGATAGATTTGGTGAGTATAAATGGATTAACTTAACTTAAGCTTTGGGTGTATAAAGAACTTCTAGGCCACGATCTCGACGACTCCTTAATCGTACTACACTTTTTCATAGAATGGCTCTATAATATGACAACCAATCCATGTCGAAGATAAGTCCATACACCTTAAAGTTTAGAACATATGCATACATATGAAATCAACATCACATATGTCTAACGTTAGGCCATTGAAAATAAGAGAAAGATTGGTAGAACCCCCAATAGGATTGGAAACCTCTATTGGGTTGTTGACCATTCGGTTTTAGGGGGCGTCAAATGTTACTACTAAATTCCTTTCAACCTAGACGAAACCAGTTTGAGTAGAGAACAAAGAATAACAAGAATAAAAGGCTCCAGCTAGACCTTTTGAAAAGGTGCTATAACCAAAACCCAAAAGCTTCAAAACCATCGAAGGGGTCGAAAGTACCCTTTCGCCTTCAGTGACCACCTTGCAAAGTAGATGATTCCTATGCATGAAGACCTTTTGAATGAGTCAAAGCAACACCTTTTGAAGACAAAGAAGGGTAAATCTTCACATATGTGCCACAACCTTATGAAAACGAAGGTTTCACCTTCACTCAAATGACTCGGAAGCACGTATTAGCCTGAACAACCCTTTCGAAAGCTAATCCAAGCCTTTCGAATCGGTCGAAGCCATTATTATCTAGGAATTTTTCGAATCAAGTTACGGGCAAGAGTTCAAAAGAAGCTAACAGCATCGAAACCATCAGCATTTCAACACCTTCGAAACCACTGGATAAAACCTATTGACAGATTTGAAAGCTCCTACAAAGCAATAAAGAAAGGTGTAACCGTTCCTTTCGATAAAGGAGAAAGCATTCTAGAATCAATACGACGGCCACCTTTCACCTGGTCAAAAGCATTTGGGCCGAAAGGTGCAGACCCGCATCTATAAATAAGACCCAAGGGGTCTGGTTTTGGGGATCCAAACTCGGTCATTCTAAACTTGTACTTTCTTAATTCCAAAAGTTGAAAACCCCTAATTTGTAAATTGATTGGGAAAATGGAGTAATAAAGGCTTTGTGCTGGAAAAGGGAAGATCTTTGCATTTTGATTACTTAGTTGTTTCAAAGAGTTATAATCAAAACTAACTGTGTTTTTCCAAGTGTCGACCATGTCGAAAGGCTCTTCCAACTTGATCGAAAGCCCTGTGTACTCAAGCAACTATAGTTATAGAATTCATGTTACCTTTTACTAGACTTCTACTTTTGACAAGTTCGAAACCCTATGCCAATCCACTTTAACCGTCAGTTCTCAACCCTAACGGAAGACACTTAAGACTAAAGCTTTCGGTAGGGTCGAAATATCAATCATGAATTCCTGATCAAAGTCTTAACCAGTAACAACCTAGCTTTTGACAGGGTCGAAAGCCACCAAATTAAGTCTTAATCTTAGATCCATAGAGTTATCCTTCTATGTTCTATAATCGCTTCGAATGGAAGGCTTTCAAAGGGACATCCAAATCACCTCAACAAGCTCGAAAGGATAATAAGTACGGAAACCAACCGTTTTGAGTGGATCGGAAGGTTGATTCGAACAAGTTTTTACTATAGCAGCCTATTCGAAAGGTTAAACAAAGAGGTTACACAAGTTTTACTCTCCTCCACTTATCTATAGGAAATCAGAAAGGGATTAACCTTGTACTTTAACTCTACATCGGGGTGTTGACAAGATTTCTTGGTAACAACCACATCCCTAGCTATAAAGGAATTTGATGCCCCTAAATCAAATATGGTATGAACAGTATCCTAAAAATAAGAGTCGTATCTTTAAGAGTTGCTTTTCCTTGGCCATTCGTGGGTTACTAGCAATAGGGACAACATCAATAGCATAGGCCTGTCTGCTTGGTCCTTCCTTAGCCATCTTGGGAATTAGTTCTTGTGATGCCCTTCCTCGTAGCAATTAAAGAACTTTCCTTTGAAGGATTCCTTCATTAGAATCACCTTATAATCTTTGCTTCATGACCCCCCTTGACATCTCTTACACACCTTTACTTCCTTCTTAAACTTCCCCTTCAACTTCTTGCTGGCCCAAAACTAAATTTTTTAGACTCTCCTTACTTTTGGGTCTATGCAGCCTTCTCTTTTTCTCTCTTATCTTCCTCATTGGCCATGTGCAGCATTGTCGTTTCCACCAGCATCCCATATGTGGCCCTCATGGGTACTTGGGTCAACAACATTTCTCTTAGCGGGGAATTCAAGCTCTTCACAAACTTTATGGCCTTTTTCATAGGTGTGTATATCAAGTCCATCCCGAATTTAGCCAATTCGGTAAACTTTGCTATGCACTCCTTAAGGGTAGAATTTCCTTGTCTCGGCTGAATGAACTTTTCCAATTGCAAGCTAACCTCTGCTCTAGACATGAATCTCATCTTGAATCGGTCCTTGAATTCATCCCAAGAGAATATCGTGCCTAGATGCTCATCAATCACAAAGTTCCACCAATTTAAAGCTTCTTCCCTGAGGTGCCAAACTACCATTCTTCTTTTTAACTGATCATCACTGCCAAGCTCTCTAAATATCTTCTTATAGTTACCAATCCATGCTTTAGCTTTCGAATATCCTTCATCTACAGAATATGCCTTCCCTCCATATTGAGAAATCCTTGCATAGCTTAAGAAATTCAGTAGGATGTGGTGCTGCATCTGTGACCGGGGCAGTAGGTGCTACTGGTGCAGCTGGAGGAATAAGAATATGTCTGTCAATCCTAAGAAATTGTTTAAACCATTCAGCATTCCACGAATGGGTGGTCTTTCACAGGTAGGATTCCCTTGATCGAAAGAAGATTGATTATCAGCCATATCAACTATATATAGGTTAAGCCTTTAGTGACGATCTCCTAAGATAGTATTTACATGTTGAAAGAAAAGTAAAGTTTGCCTAGTGTATGTGCATATGTTCAAAAAGAGGGGGTATCAGTGTGTGTGTGTGTGTAGTAAGAATTCTTTTGAAAATTCTTTTTTAAAAACCTTCTCTCAAAAAAAAACAAGCCTCTCATATGTATAATTTTTGCATGTTGATTAGGTAACCTAGGGCTTTAATACCAATGTAACAATCTACCCCAAACAGGCCTAAATTCGACCCAGAAAAGACGCATCAAAAATTAGATCCATTCTAAGCAAGTAGTTAATAGTAAAAAGAAATGACAATGCAGAGCCATAACTAAACTTTCAAAACTCAAAGCAGATGGAAAAAAATATAATAGCAAAGTCTACCCATTTATTTCAAACAATAAAAATGTCATAACACAAAATCCCATAAAAATCGTAATATAATATATATTACAATCATTATTTAAATCCATGGGTACACATGAAAGCAAATAATAATTAATACTGCCACTTACCAAGCTTTTTCACCTTTAAGCATCGTCACCTCCATCACTCTGTCCTTAACATGTGTTGTAATGAGGAGGGAGTCAGAATAACAAGTGTTTGATGAATAAAAAGCTCGAGTCTTACCTTTGCAGTACTTGGGCAATATATCTCAAAATAATAATATGTTTATGAACATAAAATCATTAAATCCATTCAATACTTCTTTATAAGGAATGGAGGCAGGTCCAACCACTTAATACCTTCCATTCCAGAAGTAGATCCTATATACCAATCATACGTCATAAATAGCTAATCATGTAAGAGACGGTATCCAAGCCACCTAATACTTCACCATGGAAAATAGGCAGACCTCATAATTAAAGAACTAATTCTAGAAACGTGCTCCACAATCATACTATCTAGCTAACACTATATGGAATCTCATAGGCCACTTAATACTTCTAAGTGGAAAATAGGCAGACCCTGTCATTTAAGGCATAATTCCAAAAGCAAACCCCTATAGAGATACCACCTAGCGTAACCCCTTGGTCCTTTAATACTTTATCTAGGGAAAAAGGAGAGTCCAACTACTTAATACCTCAAACCCCAAAGCAGGCCCTTCGTCTTATAGCCCGTATCTATAATGACGTCTCACATTAGTCCACTTTTTATAGGAATTGGTAGCCGGATTAGCTAGGCAGATGTCCCCTACTAGATTTTGAGCTAACCTCGCTTCATTAGAAATATTTTTAATATGGATATCTCACATTAATAAAAGTATACACAATTACTGGTAGCCTCATGCAAATCTATTGACCTCGCATCCCTATGACCTAGCTATAAATTAAGTACTATATATATATATATATATATATATATATATATATATACACACACACACATACATATGCACACATCTCACTATTTCATAAATAAGGCCTTATAAGGAATCTTCCTTATTATGCCTTAGAATAATAATTTTACTATTTAAGAGTTTTCTCTTATTTTCACCTCAAAATCAATTTCCTTCCTAATGATGGAAAGTAAATATAAATAAGTGCCTAAGTAATTACGCCATATACGCAACAGTTATACGTTAATTACATAGATAGAAATAAATAAATATTCACGCTTAATAATTTCTGAACGCGTGGATTTTATGCCCTAAACTAGCATTTATTGTCCATTTCCTTACCAATTATTGTTACAAGTCCTTTTTCATCAATTTCTCAAGATTTCATGCAATTCAAATGTCCAAAACAGGGAATAAATATTCATAATCAAAATTGAAATAATAGACATGCAAATAAAATAGAAACTCAATTTATTACAAAAATTTAATGGAATGTCTTAAATAATAAGAATTACAATCTAAACCCTGTATTCTATTCAACTCCTCTTCTACAAGAAAATAGATAAGAATAAGTGGTGTAAACTACGAACATAGTTCTTAATCTAAACCTCTTATTTTAGTAAAGGATCACGATATGACCTAAAGAATAAAGTAAAGTGGAGTGGACTATGAAACCATCAAAAATTGCATAAACAAAATAAATCCCATCAAATTAAGGTAAATAATCGAGATTCTAAACATAGAATTGACATTTTGAAATAAAAATAATTTTTGGGGGATTTTACCTACCATATTTTTAAAATCCCAAATCCCTAAGTTATATAAAAATCAAACAGAAATACTCTAAATAATTACTGAAAAGAAATACTAAGATTTCCACTCACAGGTTAGCCTTAGCTTTAATCAAATGGATTTTCAACCTTTCAATCGCTTCCAGAATCTCTCACTTTTGATATCTATACACACAATAGGGAAGAGGTATGTATATTCATTAGATTCAGAACAATTGTAGAATGATAGGATAAGAATAGATTGGAGGAAGAAATAAGTTGAAACCTTACCTGAATTTCCTATGGAGTTTCTGATACCTATTGGAGAGACAGCAATGGCAGAATTTCGTCATATTCTCCAAAATAGTATGAAAAAAAGTGAAGAGGATAAAGTCCTATTTATAGGAGTTGAAATGCACCAGAACCGTAGGATGAAAGTAGGTAGGAAACCGGTAAGTGCACAACCGAATAGAACATAACATAAAACCCTAGCCTCCACTAGCAACTGCCATTTCCAAGTGGTTGACCACCCTTGAGCCATCGGTCGACCACTACGGTCGACTGGTTGACTTATTCAGGTCGACCGCTATCTTATTTAGGGGCATTTATTTTACTTTCATTGTCGAATTATTTTGTTTCCTAATTAACTTTTTAACGTTAAGCCCTAATTGATCATCTACTTAGCCCCTAAGGTAATTTAGAAATTTGAATCCTAAATTTGATTTCATATTTGAATTTGAATTCAAATTAAATTAATTTAAATCTTAAAACTTCATATGCTCATAACTTCTTTGTTTGAGCTTCGTTTTTAGCATATTATATATGAAAACAGATCAGAATTTCACCACGAATGCAATGGAATAACTTTCATGGTCAAATTCCAAATTTAATAAAATTATCATATCCAACTCTTATCATATTTAATTCAATTTACTTTATATATTTATGGTTCATTTACGAGATGTTATAGTTGTACTCTTTGTAAGCTTTGATTTTCCACTGGTTTCACTTAATTCCATTCAGAAACGAGAGAGTTATGATATTTTGAAATTCAGAAATGCATGGGGGGAAAGTGAGATGGGTGAAGAAAAAATGCAAATGAGAAACCGTAGGTCAATAATTCTCTCTGGAGGCAAAAATTATAACAGCCGATTAAAATCAAATTTATAAAAATATCCCACAATAATAATCCAACAACTATTTACTCGTATCTCCTCCATATTGCCTCCAAATTGGACAAACAAATATACAGTGTGAATCAAAAACGAGCTAGACACAATGGCCCCATACTGTTATGAAAGTTGAAAATGACCATTTTGCCCACCAAATATTTAAATTAGTTGCAGTACCAATTAAATCCAATATTATTAAATACTAAAAATACTGGAGTATTACAGTTATAAGATACTTCAAGGAATCTCCATAATGGTATATGTAGTTTTGTAGAAGAAAAGAAAATAATATATTTATTCAAAATACCCGAAATCCAAAAGTTTTAATTGTTGCATTTTTAAATTTTTATACCCTTCACATAATGTTGTTATAAAAAATGTTGTTATCAATGAATATTAAGATAAATTTGTTGTTGGTAAATAATTTTTAGAAAATTTGTTAAAAATTGGCGAGCGGTGATAATGTTATATCAGACATTGTTAATTCTAATGTTCGGTGGGAAAACTCCCTAGGAATTTTAGTTGGTAAAATTATATTCAGTGTATATTAGTTAATAATTAAATAATGTAATATAATTATGGTATAAAAAGGTAAATTTTTAAATGGATATTTGGACAATGGTATCAATAAGAACAAATGGTTATCTTTACTAGTAAACATAATTTATGCAAGATCTATAAATTGCTACCAAGTAGTAAAACTTTCACATCTATGGTTTCAAGTTTGACACGTTTTATGCTTTTAATTTAAATTTGAATTCATAGATTATAGAAAATATTTTGTACAAACTGATTAGAGAAAAATGTTAAATTATTTAATTTAAAAATTAAATGACATGTTTATTTCTTGGTTTGGTTGTTGATTATGAATGAATAATATCACATATTTTTCCATTTTCTATATTAAGTGAACTAATTGTTTTTTAAGGCAAGTAGGATTAACTTGACCTTCACCAGATTTATTAATAAAACTAGAGGAAGCGTACGAAGACATAAAAATAGAACAATAGAGGAAAAAAAAGAAATGGGGAAGACAGAAGAAGAAAATAAAAAAATAATGACAAACTAGAGATAAAGACATCTAATCAACCCATAAGCTAAGATCAAGATAGCCACATAATTCAAAATATTTTGAAATAAGCTGGCTACACATCCTGCAACCATAAACCTTCCTTTTCATCATCCTATAAACTTTTAAAACCACATCTGTTTGCGCAGAGATCTTTCCCACAAGAACTCTATCATTCCTCTCGGTCCATATACCTTTGATCACCTTCTTCAAATGAGATATCATCACAATAGACTATGGCATTTCCTTCCTAGTGGCGAAATATATTCTTTGCCATTCATCCTTACTATCACATATGGGCCTTATGAATTTAGAAATTTGTAACATCCTTGCTTAACTGCATAATAAAAGGAGCTTTCAAAGAAAAGGTGGACATTTGAATCACTTTGTTGATTACATAGGACACAATCACCTTTATCAATAATTCCCGGTTGCATAAGTTTATTCTTAGTATAGAGCACGTTTGACATAATTTTCAGAGAATAAAGTTATCATTCATATCAAAGTCACTCCAAATTCTCTTATTCCACGTACCTATTAGATTCTTTTGTTTTAACCAAGTGGTTATACACAGCAACTGTAGAATGCATCTGCCAAGTACTTTCCAAAGAACAGGGCAGCAGCATTAGGGAACTATGTATTAGAGATGGTAGCCCAGACCTGTCTAACTTGCATAGAGCCAGAGTAAGGAAGATTTGATGTATCCATTACAGACATACTCAGCAGCTTTGGATTTAGGATAGATACTCGACCGAAGCATCAGATAGTGTAGAATCAAATTGGAAATAATTTTACTAGGCGTAGACCAAGGAGCAAACTAGAAGGAGAAAGCAGCTTCTACGCAAGGATTGATTTGGATTAGAGGCTTAAACTTGTTTCTAAGCTTTATAATGTTTCTCTATAACAATCTAGCACTTTTTGAAGTTTCAAGCTTCTAGAATTCCTTAGATTTGATATAGTGTTACTAAAACCATTTATCAAGAAGGGTAATCTTGCTTTGTAGAAGAGATTTAAGGTTTTAGAGATAGCTACTTTGTTCCAGATTGCAATATCAGTGATACCTAACCTCCATCTATTTCTAGGCAACTGGACTCTTGAAAAGCTTTAGGAATAAGCTTCCTTGAGTTTGGGGTCTCCGTGCCACATATAACAGTTAAGAGCTCGATTAACAATACTAATAGCTTCATAAGGTGAACAAAGTGGGAGTACTAGTAAGTTGTCATAGGGATAGCTACAGAGGTATTATGGTGATTCGGCCACTCTGAGATAGATGGTTATACGGCCGCATAGAAAGTTTTATAGTAATCTTTCTAAAGAGAGGCATACATTGAGCTACAGTAATCCTTGAGGAAACCAAAGGAACTTTGAGGTATATGGTAATAGAAGGCATATTGAGAAGGAAGAGTATAAAAGCATCTCCTTTGTTTAAATTTGGTTGAGGTTGGCTATCATAATACTTGATTTGAGAGAGTTGATTGAAAGGCTAGTGCAACCTTTGAAGATCAAAAAGATATTTTCAAAGTTCCTAAGGACTTTATGTTTGGTTTAGAGAATCAAATTAGGTCATCAACACATATAAGGTTACTGATTCCAAAAATCTTGCATATACGGTGACCTCCAAGAGAACCTAAGGCAGCTGCTTACATGATCATCTGATTGAACATTTCCATAACTATGATAAATAGATAGGCAGAGATTGGAACACCTTGTCTAACCATTTTAGTTCCACTGAACTATCCCTTAGCTACCCTACTAATTGTTATAGAGTAGGTGACTGAAGAGATACAGGAATAAATTTCGATTAAAATAGGCTTGGGAAAGTTCATCTTAGATAATATAGCAATGATAGCAGGCCCATGCATAGAATTAAAAGCATTATGAATATCAATTTTGACCATACATCTGGGGAAAACATTAACTCTAGAATATACTTTGATAATCTCATGAGTGAGTACGATATTGTCTGAGATGGAGCGTGCTGATAAGAAGGCTGCTTGGTTTGAGGCAATTATATTAGGCAGAACATTTTTCAAACGGTTAGCAATCACTAAAGATATGCCCTTCTATACGACATTGCAGCAACTAATTGGATGGTAATCACTGACCAATAAGGGATTGGGTTTCTTAGGGATAAGAGCGATATTAGTAGCATTCAATCCACCCAACATTATTCCAGATTTAAAGAAGTGTAAGATAGCTTTTATGAAATCTTTGGAGACAGCATCCCCATAGTTAGTGGAAAAATAGGCGTTGGAGCCATCCGAGCCTCCGTAAATTTGAGTGTTAAGGCCAAGTAGCACGTTTTTAATTTCCTCTCCATCGATTCAATGTGCAAGATTGAAATTTTCCTCATAAGAGATGCAAGGAAGAGACATTGAAATAAGGGTGTCAATGTCAGCCTACAGCAATGTAGGAATGCCAAGAATGTTAGAAAAGTAATCTATAAAGGCATTAGAGATACCTTCATCAGAATTGAGAATGCAGTCATCCTTGTCACTATTGGATGTTCTCCCTGACTTGGTTAAATTTGAGTGATTGATGGAAATACTTAGTTCTTATTTCCAAAGGCTTCTTCCTGAAAGGTGCATTTCTGATATGCAGTTTAACCTTCGTAGGCCAAGGCTTCAACAAAATTTTTAGAAATTTCTTGCACTGTCGAGGAAATCTATTGGTCATGAGGTCCCTGGAGAAGAGCTATTTGAACTTGCTTGAGCTTCTCTCTTATTTCCTGAGATCTGAGATTGCTTTTCCTAGAATTTTGTTTGCTCCAACTCTTTAGCTTATTCTTCAAACCTTTTGTTTCGATTGTAGAACGAACATAGGGTTGCCATAAACTGCCTTGGACCACTCCTCTTGCAAAACACACTGAAATTCAACATGATTAAGCCAAAAGTAAAAAAATTAAAATGAATATGTACATTAATGGAAATTAAATTGTTTAGCTAGCATCAAAGAATATTAATTCTAGATTTAATATATAGTTTTTTATTTAATTCATATTGGAATCAAGCTAGAAGATATAAATAATAATTAACCGGAGTAAATTATATTTCATTCTCCATATAGTTTCAACTCAAATTCAAATAATAAATCTATTTATCATAACTTACTCATGTTTCATATAACAATAAATGTATACTCATTTTCACATCGTACCATATTACACGTTGATTAGTGTACCATATCATACGTTGATTAGTATTGAAGTGTATCTGTAACGACCCAGAATTTTTATTAATTAAAATTTGAATATTTAATTAATTTTAAATATAAAAAAAAAGTGAATTTATAAGTCAAATAAATTTTTATTTGATTTATTGGATTTAATTTAATAATTAAATCGATAATTTAATATGTTAAATTATGGAAATAATTGAAAATAGAGTTAAATATGATTGAAAATAATTTGGAAAATTTTATTTAATCATACTGGAGTTATAGAAATATTTTAGAACTTTTAAAATCGAATTAAAAGTTAATTTGTGAAAATTGAATATTTTAATATTTAATAATCGACTGTAAAATAGCCAATTTTTGAACAGTCTCAGAATTGAACGAAACTAGTTTCATTGGATCCGTAATAGTTAGTTATTACCGGATTTCAATTTTCGTGTCAATCGGAGTTATCGTTTGATCGTGGCAGCTCGAAACGCATCGAATCGTTTTTAATTTAAATTTGGCGAGTCAAAATAGCCATTTTTCAAAAAGTCTCGGATTTCGACGAAACCAGTTTCATCGGATCCGTAATGTGATATTATTGTAAGGTTTCAAATTTCAAGTCAATTGGATTTACCGTTTGTCCGGTACAAATTAAAACGCCTAGAAATCGACTTGAATCGGTTTAATTTAAATTGAACGTTTTCAGCCATAACTCGCACATACTTCCGAATTAGCTTCCGAAACCTGTTCCATTGTGTCCGGAACGCGGGATAAACCCTAGGTACGCTGGTTACGGCGTCTAAATCGGAGTTCGGAATTCCCGGGATGAATAGTGTTTACGCTTGCTTTTTCTATAAATAGAAGTTAAAATCACAAATTTTATAAAATTAAAAACTAAACCCTAATTTACATTTACAGCCGCCTCTTTTATATGTAAGGCCAGAAATGAATTTCCTTTCCCCCTCAATCTCTCTCAATCCGTGAAGTTTTAGCCGAAGTGATCAACAGCAAAGATGAAGAACACGAGATGAGCTTTCAATCCATACGGATTTGATGGGGTTTGGAGTTGCGTAGGGGAAGCAATAGGGGGCCGTGCGTGTACAGTTGCGCACGCAACCTGAGGTGGAGGAGGAGGCCGAGTGCCTTGGGGTTTGGGCCGTGGGGAGCTAGTGTGGTGGTCTTCGAGGTGGAGCAATCTGATCGTGTCGAAGTTGAGTGTGGTGGGTGCTAAATTTAACCCTAATTTCATTTATGGGTTCGGCCTTGAATTTGTTCACCTGGAGATAGAACGTGAGTTGAGGGAGATGAAGGAGAGACCTTGGATGCAGATCTCACGGCCAGGATTTGCTTGGGTATAAAGATTAATAAGATTATGTTGTAATTTAAGCTATTTAAATCGTGTAATCTTGTAAAATCCATAACTTTTTCATACGAGGTCGAAAAAATGCAAATCCAGTTGCGTTGGAATCGTATGGACGAGCACTACGCGATGGAGTTGGTTTGGAGTCGTTTGGAGTTAGTGAGAATTTCGGGTAAAATTAAACGCGCGTTTAATTTTATTCGAAATTAAAGCTTAAACGGAAATTAAAACCAAGGTGAGAATTTCTCACTCAATCGAATAGATTTCGATTTTATTTTAAATAGTTAGATTTAAAATATTTGAATGCATGTTTGAATGATGACTGTAAATTATTGATTGTTAAAATAGACATTATGCGCCGTTAGTAAGCGGATGTTATTTATTAAAAACATATACCGCGAATATTTCATAAACAGTGAAATTGGTATTATATATAATATCAATATATATATATTGGCATATGTATATATTGCAGTTGTTGATTTCCCGCATTTTTTTGTTTAGCGGATGAGACCCTATTACGCCGTTAGTAAGCGGATAATATTTAATAAGAACATGTACCGCGATAATTTCGTACTGGAGCGAAATTGGTATTGTGCTAATGTTTTTGGATGCAGGAAACAGGTTGGAGGGATCCAACTGGATTCCTCAACAGTATTTATTTAATTTCAGATATTTTGATATTTGATTGATTATCATATCGATATATGATATCGTTGTTGTCGTGATTGACTATTTGGTGTGTAGCATCATTGGACCCAGATTTTGGGATTTTAAAATGATTTTAAAAGTGATTTTGAAAATATACTATATTTTTGGAATTGATCCATTATAAATAAATAAACGTTATATAATTTTTAAAGTTATAAAAATTATGGTTTTTGTGAAATATAGTTAAAAAGCTGATTTTTAGAAATACGATTAAAAGTCGATTTTTGAGAAATAGGAACTAATGATTTTATAAAATAATTTAGATTGGATTTTTGAATATATGATAAAAGTTTAAATATAGGATTTATAAAATTTGATTATTTTATAAATCAGAATGATGAAATTATAAAGGAATTTAAAGACGTTTTAAAAGAAAAATATAAATTGATTTATATTAAAGATTTATAAATTGATAATTTATAAATTAGAACGTAGGAATTATAAAACGAGCTTTTATAAGTGTTAGAATAAATTGTGAATGAATTTCACAAATGAATGAAATTTATAGAATTATAAACTGTGAAGTTATAAATGAAATTTATAAATAGTAAGATTTATAAATTTGTGAAGTTAATTGAAGAATAGATTTGGTTAAATAAATGAATCTTATAAGTTATAAGATTTATAATTATGAAGTTTAAAGAACGATTTTATAAAATAATCGTTTTATAAGTATTTAACTTATAATATAAACATTTAGTTTATAATTGAGTTATAAACTGAAATATGTTAATAAAGGAATTTATAAAAAGGAAGTTTTTATAAATAAATAGAAATGGAATTTATAAACGTTGTTTTATAAATTCGCAAACGACTTATTTTGATAAGTTAATTGTTATAACTTAGAAATAGAGTTATATTCACGTTTTTAGACAGTGAATAATTCTTTGAATTAAAATGAATAAAAGGATGGAATTTGTTAAAGAAGTATATTCACGTTTTTGTATAGTGAATGATATGTTAAAGAAATTGTTTTGAATGAGATGTTTAAATTGAATTAAAACAATCTAATGATGTTTTAAAGGTGTTGAGATTCGAAACCATAGATTTTAACATTTATTGTTGAAATAGATGTTTCGAGAAATGAAAGGAAATGGTGGACTATAACACTGTTGTTATAGTAAATGATTTCCGAAAGGAAATGTTTTTGATTAGTATTGGGATTTATATATCTATTTTAAATTCGAATCCCTATACTAGTGATTTTGGGTTGTCGTAACGATGTTTTACGCAACATTCGTTTTGGCCCAAATAAATATGTTTAAGTGAATGATTTCCTTAAAGAATGAAATATATACTTAATTCGATTTAAGTATATTGAATATTTTCTAAGTGTTGAAAATAAAAAGATTTGTGAATTACTTATTTTTAATAAGTATGGAAATGTTTTCCAATATGAAGTGAAAAATTAGAATTTATCTTTTTAAAGATAAATTGAAATGGATTATTGAAATCGCATATGCATGGATATTTTGAAATATAAATTCATTATGGAATTTATAAATAAAAAGGAGAATTGTTTTAAAAATAAATATTGATTTATTTTTGAAGTGTTGAAATTTTATATCTAGTAAAGATATTTTGGAAAATAAATAATTTGGAAAATTATTTGGAATCTGGTGATGTATGCATATCAATTGATAGTTCAATAGCCGACTATCAATATTTCCCTTTGAATGGGTATTTGATGTGAATTGATTGAATTTGAATGCACACTTATTTTTGAATAAGCGCTCACTATTCGGGTTAACCGGGAAAGGACCATGGGGTCGTATAACCCATTCCGAATATGTGATACGTCGTTGTGAATTGCATTGAAGATCGGTGTTGAAGACCCGGTATTTGCGAAAGCGATAGGATGACCTATCGATTGTCTCTGCACTGAGTTGCAACGGTATAGAGACTCCCTAAGTGATGGGAAATCCGATCAGGATTGTGAATATCCGGATTGCAAGGACTTCTTTGTAAGTGCCTTCGGTTCTGTTCGATCCCGGAACAGACTTGTATGGATTGTATGTCTGACATTACAATTTGAGATATAAAGCCGATTTCTTTCAAATATATTTCTGTTGGTGGCGGAGAATTTATTCTTTGCTTAACACCCTTCTTTGAGACGTACGAGCTCAAAGGTTATATAGTTGAAGTTATCAGCGATATATTCCCAGTTTGGTAATGTGACATGCTGAGTGATGCTGAAATGATCATTGTGTTGATTATTGTGATAGGATCATTTATTTGATCGTCTATCTTAGTGATCATTGTGTTGATCATTTGTTGACCCAAAGCATGGCTTTTGTATAAAGTATGTTTTTGTGGACGTGAATTCGTCGAGCCTCACATCCCGGAAATGGTCAAAACAGGAAAGAAGCAGCAAGGTTATGAGGGGTAGCACCCTTTAGGATGTGTCCATTTCCTTCTGGAAAAGGGTGGTATCATGGTATGGAGCCCAGATACTTACTCATGTTGAAAACACTTTGTTATGATTGTGTGAATTGATTAGAGAGCGCTCTCGGAAAAAGGTCCCAAAGGACCGGGGGATGGCATATTCGGTCAGTTGTTGCTCAGTTAGGAGTAACCCGGCCTTGTGTTGGTTGAGATCCGGTTTGGTTCTCGGGGATGTCCATCCAGAGGCATTCTCAGTGGCAATGGGAAGTTCCTTGGCCTGACCATTTGTTGGAAATCCAATTCCCAATACGAAACTTGTACGGTTTTAGTTGTAGAACCTGCTATGGAATGTGGCGGTAACCTGCTATTGAACATAGTTAGCTATAGTAGGCATACGATAATGGTCGTATGTTGGCTAAGATTTATATTCTACTTTCGAAATGAATTTGTTATACACTATGCACTAGTAATAATATAAAATGTTCTTTTAAATGCGTATCAAGCATCTTTGACTATCATAAGGAGAAATCTCCTCCGATTCTGCGTTTGCATTGTGTGTGTGTGCGGGAGGCCTTATGGTAGTCTCATTTTTAAAAGCACTGCGAATTGATTTAAAAATATTCCTCTATTTTGATTTTAAAGATAAATAAACTGTTTTGAGTTCTCACACCAGTCACATGACTGACTTGGAGTTTATTGTTTTCCTTCCTAAACTCTGGGTGCCCACCAATTTCCACACGGGCAGTTAAGAGTTAGGTTTATCAGGATATTCTGGATATTCTGGAGTTGCTGGAGGCAAGCTGGATGGCATGGCATATTACTTATATAGTATTTCTTTTTCCGCTGCACTGTTTGTTGTTGTATGATGTTGTATACTCTGATGATATGATGTAATGAAATGTGATGTAATGTAATAACTGATATAGTTCTTTGTTTAAAGATTATTCATTTATTATTATATGTTGTTCCGCTGCGAATTGTGAGATTCTGTTGTTGTTCTGTTGTTTTCTTCTGTCCCGTTCTATTTTAAAATTTTCTATTCTCTTATTTTCAAATTTCTTTTCTCCCTCTATTTTCTATCTTCTGTTTTTCTAATTCTCTGTTTTCTAAAAAATTGTCTATCTTCTTTTCCCTCTATTTTTCTTTTTCTTTCTTCTTTTTCTCTCTTCTTTCTTTTCTTTTCTTTTTAAAACCCATAACATTCCGTGTTTTCGGCCTTCGATATTCGGCAGTCGATAAAGTGAGTGTCGATGTCGTAATCTTCGAAGAACGAAAATCCGTACTGTTACATTTGGTATCAGAGCTCTTATGGTTAAGCGACAACCATGGTTCTGTTGGGTATTCCTCATTAGAGATAGAGTCAGTAGTACTCTAGATTGAGTTTGAGTGTAATAATAGCTAAGAGAGCGTATTTGTTAGTGAATATAAAATTGTTTTATATTGTGATGATTGGTTTATTGAGTGGTATATGAACTTTCGTCAGCGTGGTCCGCAAGACTATGCCGAAGGGGTTTCTAAACACTTGAATAGAACAATTCGACACGATATTGTTTTTAAATTGGGTAAATGGAATGATTTTGCCTTGATTATATTTTTATATGTAAAGGAATAATTTTTCAGAATTATTAAAGTATGTATAAGTTGATTGTTAAGTTGTTTGAATAATCTAAATAAAAGAAGAATTGTATAAGTAAAAGAATTATAAAAATTGAATTATAATTAAAGTGATTTACAATTGTGAAATAAACTTATATATATAAGAAGTTAATATATTTATGAATGTGAGTTGTGAATAAAAATGAATTTAAAGTTAAATGAAATATAACTTAAGTGTTGTTGAATTAAGTTGATTTTGGTATCGAAGTAAATAATCAAGTGGATTAAATGAATATGAACTTGAGTTATGTAATAGAATTCAACTTTGTAATTGAATTGAATGAATGGATTGAATGTTAATCGATTAAATATAGGATTTATAAAAAAAAAAAAAAAAAAAAAAAATTGGAATGGAAATCAATTTAATTAAACCAGAATGAAAGTAAGCAAAGGAATTTGGTTGTAATTAATATACTTTGGTTGCTATATGATTGTTATATGATTGTATAAAAGTCATTAAGAGTTAATGAAATTGAAAGCTATGTAATTGAATTCAAATTGAAAGTAAATAAATTTGAATAGAATTGAATGTGAATTGGATTTAATTAGTGAATGCAAACTAAATAAAAAATTGAGAATGAATGTTGATAAAAAAAAAAAAAATCCAATGTAAATGAATCAAATGTGTTTTAAAGTGAAAACCAATTCATTGAATATAATGAGAATATGAATGAAAATTCATTTGATTATGAATGGTAGTTGGTTGATGTTTGCATTTGTTGTTTTGAATACATTGCTTATGTGACATATGTAGTTGTTATGTTGCTATATGTTGTATATTGATACTATGGTTTATATGCATGGTTCTCATGTTGTTTGTTGAGTTTAGTAGGTGCGGATCGCGTTTGCTTCGCATTTGGAGTTCGCTTTAGCGCTATATTAGCCGTATATGCTTGCTAATAAAATATAAGGTACATATCTCGGATTAAATATCGCACTTTTATATTTTTTTCCCTTCGGGATGCCTCATTACTTGATGAGATGTATATTTGTGATATATATACTGTCATTTTTTTTCGGATCGAGCCGCGCAAAGGAGACTATGGCGAATTTTTCCGAAAATTTAAGGCGTTAGAAAAAATTTGAGAAAATTGGAAAATTTTGAAAATTTTAACTTTGATTTTGGAATTGAAAGTTAAATGATATAGTTTGTTTTGAAAAGATAACTAAGTATGATTTGAAAACTTAGTAAAGTATGGTAATAAGTTTAATTATAAATTTTGGGAAAATTAATAGATTCTGTAACCTTTCTTACTTGTAATTTCGAGGACGAAATTCTTTTAAGGGGGAAAGATTGTAACGACCCAGAATTTTTATTAATTAAAATTTGAATATTTAATTAATTTTAAATATAAAAAAAAAGTGAATTTATAAGTCAAATAAATTTTTATTTGATTTATTGGATTTAATTTAATAATTAAATCGATAATTTAATATGTTAAATTATGGAAATAATTGAAAATAGAGTTAAATATGATTGAAAATAATTTGGAAAATTTTATTTAATCATACTGGAGTTATAGAAATATTTTAGAACTTTTAAAATCGAATTAAAAGTTAATTTGTGAAAATTGAATATTTTAATATTTAATAATCGACTGTAAAATAGCCAATTTTTGAACAGTCTCAGAATTGAACGAAACTAGTTTCATTGGATCCGTAATAGTTAGTTATTACCGGATTTCAATTTTCGTGTCAATCGGAGTTATCGTTTGATCGTGGCAGCTCGAAACGCATCGAATCGTTTTTAATTTAAATTTGGCGAGTCAAAATAGCCATTTTTCAAAAAGTCTCGGATTTCGACGAAACCAGTTTCATCGGATCCGTAATGTGATATTATTGTAAGGTTTCAAATTTCAAGTCAATTGGATTTACCGTTTGTCCGGTACAAATTAAAACGCCTAGAAATCGACTTGAATCGGTTTAATTTAAATTGAACGTTTTCAGCCATAACTCGCACATACTTCCGAATTAGCTTCCGAAACCTGTTCCATTGTGTCCGGAACGCGGGATAAACCCTAGGTACGCTGGTTACGGCGTCTAAATCGGAGTTCGGAATTCCCGGGATGAATAGTGTTTACGCTTGCTTTTTCTATAAATAGAAGTTAAAATCACAAATTTTATAAAATTAAAAACTAAACCCTAATTTACATTTACAGCCGCCTCTTTTATATGTAAGGCCAGAAATGAATTTCCTTTCCCCCTCAATCTCTCTCAATCCGTGAAGTTTTAGCCGAAGTGATCAACAGCAAAGATGAAGAACACGAGATGAGCTTTCAATCCATACGGATTTGATGGGGTTTGGAGTTGCGTAGGGGAAGCAATAGGGGGCCGTGCGTGTACAGTTGCGCACGCAACCTGAGGTGGAGGAGGAGGCCGAGTGCCTTGGGGTTTGGGCCGTGGGGAGCTAGTGTGGTGGTCTTCGAGGTGGAGCAATCTGATCGTGTCGAAGTTGAGTGTGGTGGGTGCTAAATTTAACCCTAATTTCATTTATGGGTTCGGCCTTGAATTTGTTCACCTGGAGATAGAACGTGAGTTGAGGGAGATGAAGGAGAGACCTTGGATGCAGATCTCACGGCCAGGATTTGCTTGGGTATAAAGATTAATAAGATTATGTTGTAATTTAAGCTATTTAAATCGTGTAATCTTGTAAAATCCATAACTTTTTCATACGAGGTCGAAAAAATGCAAATCCAGTTGCGTTGGAATCGTATGGACGAGCACTACGCGATGGAGTTGGTTTGGAGTCGTTTGGAGTTAGTGAGAATTTCGGGTAAAATTAAACGCGCGTTTAATTTTATTCGAAATTAAAGCTTAAACGGAAATTAAAACCAAGGTGAGAATTTCTCACTCAATCGAATAGATTTCGATTTTATTTTAAATAGTTAGATTTAAAATATTTGAATGCATGTTTGAATGATGACTGTAAATTATTGATTGTTAAAATAGACATTATGCGCCGTTAGTAAGCGGATGTTATTTATTAAAAACATATACCGCGAATATTTCATAAACAGTGAAATTGGTATTATATATAATATCAATATATATATATTGGCATATGTATATATTGCAGTTGTTGATTTCCCGCATTTTTTTGTTTAGCGGATGAGACCCTATTACGCCGTTAGTAAGCGGATAATATTTAATAAGAACATGTACCGCGATAATTTCGTACTGGAGCGAAATTGGTATTGTGCTAATGTTTTTGGATGCAGGAAACAGGTTGGAGGGATCCAACTGGATTCCTCAACAGTATTTATTTAATTTCAGATATTTTGATATTTGATTGATTATCATATCGATATATGATATCGTTGTTGTCGTGATTGACTATTTGGTGTGTAGCATCATTGGACCCAGATTTTGGGATTTTAAAATGATTTTAAAAGTGATTTTGAAAATATACTATATTTTTGGAATTGATCCATTATAAATAAATAAACGTTATATAATTTTTAAAGTTATAAAAATTATGGTTTTTGTGAAATATAGTTAAAAAGCTGATTTTTAGAAATACGATTAAAAGTCGATTTTTGAGAAATAGGAACTAATGATTTTATAAAATAATTTAGATTGGATTTTTGAATATATGATAAAAGTTTAAATATAGGATTTATAAAATTTGATTATTTTATAAATCAGAATGATGAAATTATAAAGGAATTTAAAGACGTTTTAAAAGAAAAATATAAATTGATTTATATTAAAGATTTATAAATTGATAATTTATAAATTAGAACGTAGGAATTATAAAACGAGCTTTTATAAGTGTTAGAATAAATTGTGAATGAATTTCACAAATGAATGAAATTTATAGAATTATAAACTGTGAAGTTATAAATGAAATTTATAAATAGTAAGATTTATAAATTTGTGAAGTTAATTGAAGAATAGATTTGGTTAAATAAATGAATCTTATAAGTTATAAGATTTATAATTATGAAGTTTAAAGAACGATTTTATAAAATAATCGTTTTATAAGTATTTAACTTATAATATAAACATTTAGTTTATAATTGAGTTATAAACTGAAATATGTTAATAAAGGAATTTATAAAAAGGAAGTTTTTATAAATAAATAGAAATGGAATTTATAAACGTTGTTTTATAAATTCGCAAACGACTTATTTTGATAAGTTAATTGTTATAACTTAGAAATAGAGTTATATTCACGTTTTTAGACAGTGAATAATTCTTTGAATTAAAATGAATAAAAGGATGGAATTTGTTAAAGAAGTATATTCACGTTTTTGTATAGTGAATGATATGTTAAAGAAATTGTTTTGAATGAGATGTTTAAATTGAATTAAAACAATCTAATGATGTTTTAAAGGTGTTGAGATTCGAAACCATAGATTTTAACATTTATTGTTGAAATAGATGTTTCGAGAAATGAAAGGAAATGGTGGACTATAACACTGTTGTTATAGTAAATGATTTCCGAAAGGAAATGTTTTTGATTAGTATTGGGATTTATATATCTATTTTAAATTCGAATCCCTATACTAGTGATTTTGGGTTGTCGTAACGATGTTTTACGCAACATTCGTTTTGGCCCAAATAAATATGTTTAAGTGAATGATTTCCTTAAAGAATGAAATATATACTTAATTCGATTTAAGTATATTGAATATTTTCTAAGTGTTGAAAATAAAAAGATTTGTGAATTACTTATTTTTAATAAGTATGGAAATGTTTTCCAATATGAAGTGAAAAATTAGAATTTATCTTTTTAAAGATAAATTGAAATGGATTATTGAAATCGCATATGCATGGATATTTTGAAATATAAATTCATTATGGAATTTATAAATAAAAAGGAGAATTGTTTTAAAAATAAATATTGATTTATTTTTGAAGTGTTGAAATTTTATATCTAGTAAAGATATTTTGGAAAATAAATAATTTGGAAAATTATTTGGAATCTGGTGATGTATGCATATCAATTGATAGTTCAATAGCCGACTATCAATATTTCCCTTTGAATGGGTATTTGATGTGAATTGATTGAATTTGAATGCACACTTATTTTTGAATAAGCGCTCACTATTCGGGTTAACCGGGAAAGGACCATGGGGTCGTATAACCCATTCCGAATATGTGATACGTCGTTGTGAATTGCATTGAAGATCGGTGTTGAAGACCCGGTATTTGCGAAAGCGATAGGATGACCTATCGATTGTCTCTGCACTGAGTTGCAACGGTATAGAGACTCCCTAAGTGATGGGAAATCCGATCAGGATTGTGAATATCCGGATTGCAAGGACTTCTTTGTAAGTGCCTTCGGTTCTGTTCGATCCCGGAACAGACTTGTATGGATTGTATGTCTGACATTACAATTTGAGATATAAAGCCGATTTCTTTCAAATATATTTCTGTTGGTGGCGGAGAATTTATTCTTTGCTTAACACCCTTCTTTGAGACGTACGAGCTCAAAGGTTATATAGTTGAAGTTATCAGCGATATATTCCCAGTTTGGTAATGTGACATGCTGAGTGATGCTGAAATGATCATTGTGTTGATTATTGTGATAGGATCATTTATTTGATCGTCTATCTTAGTGATCATTGTGTTGATCATTTGTTGACCCAAAGCATGGCTTTTGTATAAAGTATGTTTTTGTGGACGTGAATTCGTCGAGCCTCACATCCCGGAAATGGTCAAAACAGGAAAGAAGCAGCAAGGTTATGAGGGGTAGCACCCTTTAGGATGTGTCCATTTCCTTCTGGAAAAGGGTGGTATCATGGTATGGAGCCCAGATACTTACTCATGTTGAAAACACTTTGTTATGATTGTGTGAATTGATTAGAGAGCGCTCTCGGAAAAAGGTCCCAAAGGACCGGGGGATGGCATATTCGGTCAGTTGTTGCTCAGTTAGGAGTAACCCGGCCTTGTGTTGGTTGAGATCCGGTTTGGTTCTCGGGGATGTCCATCCAGAGGCATTCTCAGTGGCAATGGGAAGTTCCTTGGCCTGACCATTTGTTGGAAATCCAATTCCCAATACGAAACTTGTACGGTTTTAGTTGTAGAACCTGCTATGGAATGTGGCGGTAACCTGCTATTGAACATAGTTAGCTATAGTAGGCATACGATAATGGTCGTATGTTGGCTAAGATTTATATTCTACTTTCGAAATGAATTTGTTATACACTATGCACTAGTAATAATATAAAATGTTCTTTTAAATGCGTATCAAGCATCTTTGACTATCATAAGGAGAAATCTCCTCCGATTCTGCGTTTGCATTGTGTGTGTGTGCGGGAGGCCTTATGGTAGTCTCATTTTTAAAAGCACTGCGAATTGATTTAAAAATATTCCTCTATTTTGATTTTAAAGATAAATAAACTGTTTTGAGTTCTCACACCAGTCACATGACTGACTTGGAGTTTATTGTTTTCCTTCCTAAACTCTGGGTGCCCACCAATTTCCACACGGGCAGTTAAGAGTTAGGTTTATCAGGATATTCTGGATATTCTGGAGTTGCTGGAGGCAAGCTGGATGGCATGGCATATTACTTATATAGTATTTCTTTTTCCGCTGCACTGTTTGTTGTTGTATGATGTTGTATACTCTGATGATATGATGTAATGAAATGTGATGTAATGTAATAACTGATATAGTTCTTTGTTTAAAGATTATTCATTTATTATTATATGTTGTTCCGCTGCGAATTGTGAGATTCTGTTGTTGTTCTGTTGTTTTCTTCTGTCCCGTTCTATTTTAAAATTTTCTATTCTCTTATTTTCAAATTTCTTTTCTCCCTCTATTTTCTATCTTCTGTTTTTCTAATTCTCTGTTTTCTAAAAAATTGTCTATCTTCTTTTCCCTCTATTTTTCTTTTTCTTTCTTCTTTTTCTCTCTTCTTTCTTTTCTTTTCTTTTTAAAACCCATAACATTCCGTGTTTTCGGCCTTCGATATTCGGCAGTCGATAAAGTGAGTGTCGATGTCGTAATCTTCGAAGAACGAAAATCCGTACTGTTACAGTATCAATAATTATCTACATACTGAAGTGAATTTGATGTCCCCTATTTCACATTTTCAGTTATGGTAAACACATGCACCATATTTTATGAACATGGTTCATTAATGTCAATAAGTGTCGACTGTATGGATAGAACTTTTAACCTTTATCCTTATAGTCTAAACTATCAACCAACTAAGCCAACGATGATGGCCACCGTTTTAAATTTTGATTAGAATAAATACAATTAGTTCTATTTTATTTTTATTTTTAAATTTTAATTCATTTCAAATTTAGATTAAAGTCGAATCAAATAATATTAGCACGATAAAAGGAATTAACTGCTAACAATTCAATTTAAAAAATTGGCATTATTAGTAATGCAATGTAATGCTTCCAAGTTAAGAATGATTTATATTTGATGTTAGAGTATTGTATAACACTATTGTATCCGGTAATATTAGTTATACTCTTTGCCATTTGAAATCATTTAAGTGTATTTATCATTCAAGGTTTATTAGTAGTTTTCGAGAAAAAACCAATTCGAAAAAATAAAAGTCCAAAAGCATATGTATCACATTCATTTAACTAAAAAAATTCGAAAAATTCCCTGTTAAATAAAAATTATGTGAACTCGTGTGTGTAGCGGGTTTGCACTAGTATAAATGAATAACATAGATAATTCTAATTTAAGAGAAATGTGTGATCCTCTAAAGTAAAGAAGAGCACACATGTACACACACACACACACACACATATCACCGATAACAAAGGAGCTACCAACATGCCTGGCAGGTGACAAATGAAAACATAGAAAAATGTAAGAAAACAAACTCAGGTAACTTCTTGAATGAGCTCCGGCAAGGCCACTGCCTATTACACATCAATATTAAACTCTGGCAAGGCCACCATCCGATAATGAAGTGTTAGAAGTACCCAAAAAAATCAATGGTGCAATCAAGTGTACAAATGAGATCAACAAGAAGCTTCACCGGAGAATGAATGCCTCACTGTCTGCAAACGCGGATGATCCATATCGGCAAAGTGAAATCTCTCCAAACAACGATCCTATGACCAGCAAACCTGCAATCCAGGCAACAGCAACCTCGAAACCCTGCAAGTAGCATTCTAGCACCATTTTAGTCTAAACCTGCATCTGCAAGTGGAACTATACAAAGTATAATACATATATGTATATAAATAAAATTATATACATATATATGTATCAATGAAAAAGGTAATAAAACAAAAGTTAAAACCATAAGACATCAAAGAAACTAAAATAAGAGATAGAATAATAAAAAGATCAAAGCTCAATATGCAACAACTTAACTTACTCTAGTGTTATGAAATAGTGATCACAAAATAAAAAAGGCAAAAAAATTAACAAAATATATAGTTGAAAACATATAGAATTTAAAAATCTAAAAAATATTAACATTATGCTCCTTTAATCAAAAGAACATTATGATAATCAGTAAAATCATCACTCGAATTCGAATAAATGTTAATGTTGTAGTTATTAATGTCAAAAAATGTTGTTTTTATATCTAAATAACTCAACATTTTTTCTAACCTTATTAATATATTCTTTAAAATGGTTAATTTTAGCAAATCTATATTTTGGATTTGAGATCCAACTGAAACAAAATGATGCTATAGTAAACATCAATCTGTTAGCTATTGTTATTATTAAATAGTCTCTGATTTCTCTCAAACCAAATATGTCAACAAATTATAATAAATAAAGTATTTATCCAAAATCTATTTTTTCTTTTAAAACGTAAATCTTAAGTTACTCCAGTAAAAATCACAATCAGTAACATTAGTTGTAAGAATAAAGTTAAAGATTTTAAAAGTATTATTAAGAATGTAGCAAGTATTTATACAATCGTAATATATGTAATTATTATCTTCAAAATATAATTCACAAAAAGTACATTTATTATCAATATGCAAATTCATTCTTTTTAAAAGTTCAATAGTATTTAGCTTCCCATGTATGATTAACCACATATGAATCTTAGCTTTAGGTGGTGAATTTGCTTTCCAAATAAGATTAAAAGCATTATTAGTAACGCTCGAGAAATTAAGAAATTTATACAAAGAATTTGAAGTAAATTTCTTACTTTTATCTCATTCCCGGTTAATAATATCATTATCGTTATCAATATTATATAAATTCAATCTTGCATATAATAAAGAAAATTGTCTAAGAGTTGTACCTTTTAAAATTCAATTAAAACTAAAGTTCCAAGGGGTTCATAATCCAAAGAAAAAACATGTTTAATTAAATCATTTTTAAAGTTACAAATTTCAAAAAGTTCTTTAGATTTGACATTAAGAGGAATGACACATTTAAAATGATTATGCCAAAAAGATATATTATTTTCAAAATGAACAATCGTATATATACCAAGGTTATAAATATCATGGCATTTTAAAATTGATTTCCAAAAATTAGACAATTTACTGTAAACCAAAGGTGTAATTTGGTATAAAATACCATTTATAATAATGTTTAGATATAATTTATTTCCAAATAGAATTATCATTTATATCCTTCAATTTTCACAAACCACTTTTCTAATAAAGACAACTTCATGTTACGTAAATTAATAACACCTAGTCGACCCTCCTTTTTCGATTTACAAATGATTTCCCAGTTAACTAAACATTTTAGACTACTATTAGGATTATCACCACTTTATCTCTTCTTATTTCATCGATTTTATTGACCACCCATTCTAGAAAAAGATGCATATACATCCAATAAATCGAAAGAACGGATAAAATAGAATTGATAAGAAATAATATACCTGCTCTCGATAAACACCTCCAGTTCCAATTAGAAATTATGTTTTTAATTTTTTCTATTATAATTAACAGTCGTCTTATTTAAATTTGGTTGGTCTAATCAAAAATCCAAGATAATCAACAGGGAAATTCATAGTTTTACAATTTAGAGTATTAGCTACTAAACCCTCAACCTTATTAACGTCTTTTAAAACCCAAACCGAACTTTTATCAAAATTAATTTTTTGACCTGAAAGTAGTTCAAAGCTGTATAAAATAAATTCAAGGGTAATGACATGATTAAGCAAATGAGAAAATAATAAAGTATCATTTGCAAATTGAAGAACAAAGAGTCCATGATGCGAAATTTTGCTACTAACGCACCCTAAAGGTCCATTTCCAACATATTTTTTAATGATCATAGCGAAAACATCAGCAGCTAAATTAAAGAAGAGATGCAATAGAGGATCTTCCTGTCGTAAGCCACATTTTTATTGTAATTTATTCCCTAAAATCCTATTAACCATTATACTAGAAATTACCAGTTTTAAGTAATGTCATAAACCAACCAATCGATTTAAGACTAAAACCTCAGCCAGTAACACATCGATTAGAAAATCTCAATCTATTGAATCAAAAGCTTTCGCAAAATCAAGTTTTAGAAGCGCATATGTAATGTTATTCTTACAACGGTGATTAATGTACTCTTGAACAGCAGCCACTCCATCCATGATATTTCTACCTTTAATGAAAGTTGTTTGTGAACAATTGATTAAATCGTTCATTTTTATACTAAGTCTATCTGTTAAAATTTTTGACATAATTTTAACAGAACAATTAATTAAAGAAATAGGTCTAAAATCTTTCAAACTATTAGCACCGATTTTTTTTATGTAGTAGAATGATGTTTGCAAAATTAAATCTTCCATTATAAAATTCGTTAAATGTGCTAATTAAATCAAATTTTAATACATACCAAAATAGTTTATAAAATAAAATAGGAAAACGATCAGGATCGGGGGATTTACCATAAGGCATATCATTTATAGCCTTCAAAATCTCCACTTCAGAAAAAGGATTATTGATGCCATTAAGATTAATTCTAGACTCGGTAGGATATAGTTCATTCCATCTAAAGTTTATTCTATGCTTATTTTTAAAACCAAAAATATCCATATAGTAATCAGTAAAGGCCTTATTAGGATCCCTTTGATCAAACAATTCAACATTATTCACAAAAATAGATATTATTGTGTTGCTATATTTTCTACCGTTAACCATGTCATGAATTCTTTTTGTATTATTACCATCTTTATTTATCCATTGAATTCTAGATCTCTGTTTCTACATAACCTTCCCTTTTTCTAAAATTGAATCAAGTTCTTCTTTTAAATTAGCGAGTACATTACGCTTTCTAAGATTTAGTTGTCTAGTTTCTTCTATCTTATTAATTTAAGTATTTCAGAAAGTAAATTATTTTTTTAATTTTAATACTACTAAAAACATTCTTATTCCAATTTTTAATAAAATTCCTAAGACCTCTAAGTTTTAAAACAAATTTTTATGCTGAGTTATACCTATTTCTGATATTGTAAAAATTCATAATTGTCCATTTATTTTTAATTTTCCTATGAAAATTAGATTCTAATAACCATATTTTCAAATTTAAAATTTTTATTAACAATTTTATGATGATCACATGTAAGAATGATAGGACAATGGTTAGAATATGCATGTAGCAAAATAAAGACTCTACAAATAGGAAATTTCTCCTTAATTTCATCACTGATGAAAAACTTATCTAAAAGAGCCATTATAGGGGAATCCCTAGTATTACTCCAAGTGAATTCCCTATTGATTAATGGTATTTCAATCAAGTTGGTACTAATAATAAATTGGTCAAATTATTCCATATAAGAGAAATCTCCTTCCCAGGTGATCTTTCCTCTAAAAAAAGGGGCAAAATTGAAATCATCACCCACAATCCAAGGTCCAAGAGCGAATAATCTAAATTCTAGACATTCGCTCCATAGAACTCGATGACCAATTTTGGTCCATAAACATTTGATATATTTAATAAAGAGTTATCTCTAAGGCTAATGAGAATAATATAAAAGGAGTGTTGCTTAAAAATAGTTTGAAGAAGTTAAAAAGAATTATCATGTCACTCTATAAGTAAACCCCGGGAAGCACCAATTGAAGGCAAACATGCCCAATGACGAAAATGATAAGCACTTAATCTTCTATAAAACGAAGATCGAGACGATCTATTTTCATTTCCTGTAATATGTAACATCACCTATTTTTGGTAACATTATTTAGAATATATATTTTCTAAATAAAAAAAACAATGTGTTTGGGGATTTCGATTTGATTTTAATTAAGGGGTAGCAGTGTCATTTAAACAATGAGTTAAAGAAGAGTTAAAATGAAATAGAGGATGGGTAAAATAAGAAAGATGTCATTCTTATACCCTAAATCTTTGCCGTGTATTTTCATACACATTCATTTCATTTGATAAATTTGAAAACTTGATGCTATTAACAAGAGCAAGAGGAAAAGGACAATGAAAAGCTAAGGAAGGAGCTTAAACAAATCAAATCCATTCAAATCTCAGAATCCTTTATCTCTAAAAGCTAAAGTGAATAATAACTGCATCTCATATTTCTTTTTTTTTTTGGTTTTAAGATGAAATCCAAAACTAATTACAATGTTTTGTCATGTTTTAAATGATGGAATGATTATATATACTTGATTGATGATTTATGTTTGTTCATATAGATTTTATGACATGTTTTGATATGAAAACCCTATTAAATGACATCCAAGTGCCTTATGAATATTTATGAAGATCAAAAATGATATTTTAAAGATGATTTTCAATTTTCAGAATTGTATGAATTTATGTTGATTTTATATGAATTTTCTAGTCAAGAAAATATTGTTTTGGGTTAAAAATTTATTTCGGCCAAATTATATTGGCTTAGGGTCTGAAATTAATATATGTTGGAAAAAATATTAAAAGTGATTCTCTGGAATTTTTGTAGAATTTTCCTAAATGTTTTTAATGGATATATAAAATTATCTAAGGTATGGAACTTAAATGTTTTATATATTTATAAAAGGAGAAGGGGCTTTTTGTAAATAAATCAAATTTGTTATTTCTGAAAATTGGCAGTACTTTTGGAAAACTAAAATTGCAACTGATCACAATTTGACAAACAAGGCAGGTTAGGTATAAAGAAATATTTTAAAACGGACGAATCTACATGGTTTCTACCGTTTCGATACATTTAGCACCAGGCTTCCGACTCCTTACCTCCGCCTCCAACTCCATCAAAACCAATGCACATGGTATCAAGTAACATGGCAAATAGCTTAGAGTAAAGCTAAGAACGTATTTTCCTTGTATAAGTATGATGTAAAAGATTAAATCATTTTGAAAAGGTATTTCAAGGAAAAAGATGAAGGGTAGTTAACCCTAAGAAAATGACTCAAATTAGAAGACAAGTTAGGACTTGTGTAGGGTCGCGCCCTATACTCATTATCTATTTGCCTTTAGCTAATTTAGTTCAGAATTCCAATGTGTGCGGCTTGGTCACATGTAAGACTAAAATGATGGTTATACATAGAAAGGAATATTTATGTATAGAGATAGCCTGCAAAACTATTAGGATCAATTTACCCTTGGAGAAGTAGGTTAAGGACAGACCATACAGAAGTTTTGTCAAATAGATGTTTATACCATTTGATATTTTATCTGGTAGGCCCGAGTTAGCCAAAGGGACAAATAGTCCAGTTTTTCGAACAGATAATCCATTTATTACCTCTTTTTAGCATAAAAGATATTACTACTATTGATATAATCGGTTTGATTGACCAGTTTGGTTGTAGTAAAAGATTTACAAAGATATGTTTTAAAAGGATATTAGTGAGGAAAAACTCATTCCGCTAAGCGGCGTGGTCTCAATTAATATTTGAAAAATTAAAATGTAACAGTAATATCCACACCAGGCTTTATGTCTGACTCGAAGTTTCTGTTTTGCCATTAAACTCTCGAGCGCTCGAAATTGATTTGAGTAGGCCGAGAGTTGAGATTTTCAGGTTTTAGTAATTTGGCGAATAAAGCTTTTGAAGACGAGCATTTGGCTGACGGATAGCTATTTAGGAGTTACAGTTTTATTTTGCTTTTATTCTTCTGGGTGTATTAAGTCAGATATGACAATATATTATTTTGGTCAAACGAGGGGGCATCGTCATATATCGCTCTTGGAGTATTGTTGTATTAATTATATTTGATCTTTACCTGCGAAACGAATGATATTATGTAAATTTAAATGTGGAACATGTTTTGAAGAGGTAATCAGAAATGTTGTTATTTGGAGAAATTTTTAATTTTGTTTCATATTCAAATGTCTCTATATTATGTATATTATTGGCATTACCGTATTTTATCACCAAAAGTTAATACTATGGATGACTGCAACATCTGTAGCGCTTAGCTTTTAGCCATTTAAATCATGTAAACCCCTAATATTCTGGCTAATAATCCTCGTAATTTAGATAATCTAGCCCTCTTTATTTCACTACTCTTAATGAAAGCAGTATCTAATTCATCATTAGAAGAAAAAAAACAGTACCCCAGCTAATTGACATAACTCGCTGGTGGATAAACTACCTAAAGCATATAAAGAATAAGTACCGTCTAAATCAAAAACCATACATGAGCCTGAATTCGTAGTGTCACTCATAGCACTCGAACCATGTGACTCACCCATAAACGAAGAACGACTGCTACGGACCTTGACATTACGGTGACCAATAAAGTTGGCAGCAACAGATTTCCTACGTCTACCTCCATTAGTCGATGAAGAAAAAAAATGCGTTTTTATTGTCAATATTGAAATCACAACTATTACCGTATAAATGCATGGTGCACAATGTGATACTATCTCTGATGCGATAGCTCTTTCTGATATATCAACTCCACCTCCAAAATTAGTAACATTTATACTATTTCTTTTTTTGTACTCATCATTACTGTAGAAAAATTTGGTGTCCATCGTGATACATCCTCTGCCTCAATACCACCTCCTGATACATCGATGCCACCTCTAAAAATATAGTCTGAACACCATAAATTCTACTATTTCTCTCATCATTCTTAGGAATATCAGAGCTAAATACATTATCAGCCACAATTGCTGCAGAAAAACTTTAAGCACATTGAGATAAGCCCTCTGCCTCATTACCACCCTATGTGATATCAACGCCACCTCCCTCATCAATCACAAAAATAATAGAATTCGAAATATTGCCAGCCACCGTATGCTAGAAATCTTTGGTCACAAGCATATTATCGGAGTTCGCCACTCAGCCTGAGACTCCATTACGCCAGAGATTGATGACTTTCCCACGGCCACTTCGTCAAGAACCCCAGTCGCACCACAAAATCGATCACCATTGATGATCAAATAATTTGAGTTAACATCATCCACCTTGTGCATATCATCCCCATCCAACAGAATAACAGAGCATGTCAACTTACTCATAGCCGTTTCATCAACATCCCTAACCACATTACAAAATCGATCACCATACATGACCAAACTATTTGAGATAATATCACTTGTCTTGCACATACCATCATCTAAAGCATCAATAGTCCTATGCATATTATCACATAATTCCCAAGATTTGCTGTGCACATTGTCTATTTCCAGACAGTCAGCTGAGATATTCCAATTATTAGAAGCTTAAGAAATTTCTTCACAAAAATCCATGTTAACTTCTCTACCCTCAAACTCGTTAATCATACTGCTAGATGTAACATTGCATTCATGAACCCAATTCTCAAATCTATTCTTGAATACCAAAGATTCAAAAGTTTAAGGAGTAAGGATATTAACATCTTTACATTAAGTATTAGCAACAGCACCTTTGGACAAATCAGAATTCCTTTCTAAATCCTCGAAAGATTTATGTCACTCGAAGCGATTGGCAGCGACTAACTCAAAATTCTCAACACACAAGATTTTTCTCTGAATTTTTTGCTATGAACATAGACAAATTCCTTATTTAACTCATGCAAATTTACTGGGGAATCAGAAACCCCCTTAGAAAAAACTACATGTCTGGTCAAATACTGTAACATTGGATTCCACAGAATGAGGATCAAATCTGCAGTACCAAACATCAGGGTCTAGTAGCAATGAATCAAAGATCTTAAACTCCTGCCTCTTGACCGAAACAGGGATATCTGAATCTTCATTAGCACCTTTTTAAAATACTCAAATCCCATTATTATCACTATAGATTGGCAACAAATCAACATCCGAAACTTCACAATCCAAAGAAGAAGCAGATTTCCCAAAATAATTCGCAGGATCTCCAAATTTCATTCTATAAATTTTACCAATGTTATCTGCATTGAAATGCTTGAACAATTCCTTCAAGAAATCAATACCTTCTTTCCTCTAGATCCATAGATGATCTAATAAAATCCTCTTAAGTTTCATACGTTTCAAAAAAGAAAAAGAAAAAAGAAATCCATGATTAGAGATAGATAGATTTTTAAGCTTATTAGAAATGGGATAGAATTTCGTCGAACATTCGAACTTTTTATGACCCAAGAATCCGCATCCAAAGCATCGAATTGGTTCACGACAGTCTTTTGCCAAGTGAGAACAGTCGCCACAGGGAAAACAAAATTTTCTCCCTCTTTTGGAATCAACCCAATTATTGGATTTTGGTTTCTGGAAAATAAGCTTTGGAGAAGAAACTGGAAGTCTTTAACCACCTGAGCATAAGTACGAGCATATGAACGATTAGATGAAGAATCGCGATCAATAAAAGAACACAGATTGGGAAATTTAGACGAGAGCGAAGATGAGAATAAAGAAGATGGATGCGGGAAAGAGAAATTTGCTGTCGCCATTATTTCTTTCGAACGCAAAAAAACTTCTGTGATTATCGTTTTTATTCTGTATATATTAATACGAGCTTTGTATACGTTAGTACGGGCTTCACGGCACGCTCCTTGTTCTTGAATTATTTTTCTTATAAATATTATGTTTAAATCGATTAAAAAAATTATTTTTTTTAGTTTTCAAGTGATATTAAGATTTGTATATTTATAAAAAATATTTTGAATTTATAAATCTTGCTTTTAGAAACGTTTTGAATTTGTAAAACATTTTTAAATTTGAGATCCTACTTTTATGGGTGTATAAATTTGTAAAATCCTATCTGTAAATGATTGAGATTTGATAATATTTACAGAGACGTTTTTGGTAATTCACGTTGATACCAAAAAAGGTGACACCAAAGCTATTACAACTATTATTAAGTGTAATGGCACGCGCTTCGCGCGTGAATTGTTATTCTTATAAATTGTATATGTTTAAATCGGTTAAAAAAATAATATTTTATTTTCAAATGATATTTTGTAAAGAGGTATTTTGAATCTGTAAAGAATATTTAATTTTAAATCATATTTTTAGAAGCATTCTGAATTTTAAAGCTTCTTTAGTTATTTGATCCTACTTTTATGGGCATTTGATTTTAAATAATTAAGATTAGATAATATGTAGAGGGGCATTTTTGGTAGTTCACGTTGATACCAAAAAAGTGTGATACCAAAGCTATTACAACTATTATTAAAGATAAGTGTAATGGCATGCGCTTCGCGCGTGAATTGTTTTTCTTATAAATTGTATATGTTTAAATCAGTTAAAAAAATAATATTTTTTAGTTTTCACGTGATATTAAGATTTGTATATTTATAAAAAATATTTTGAATGTATAAATCTTGCTTTTAGAAATGTTATCCCATTTTTGGTCAAAACTGGAACATCAATGTTATGTGCGTTTCCACCACGACCGAACCAAGAAGAAGCAGCCAGCAAGCGTATATAAGTCTGGGATTTCACTCATGATTCAAGTATAAAAGTCCATTCGGTATCAAAGGTTTAAAGTTTCATTCGGCAATGTAGAGCGAAACCTCATTCGGCATTCAAGATGCCTTGGTTCATCCGGCATTTCCAATACAAAGGCTCATTCGGCACTCCCAAATATAGAAGTTCATTCGGCACTCCACCTACTACACACCACCGATCCAGGAGGAAGGCACCAC
Source organism: Allium cepa (assembly GCA_030765085.1). Taxonomy (NCBI): domain Eukaryota; kingdom Viridiplantae; phylum Streptophyta; class Magnoliopsida; order Asparagales; family Amaryllidaceae; genus Allium; species Allium cepa. Next base: position 237,769,400 of record CM060931.1, read on the forward strand.
CAGTCCAAAAGCTTCTCCATCTTCCACCGAACCAGACCTTAGTCACTGCCGAACCAAAGTACACGAGCCCTTGCCGAACCACCATACTCCTACCACCGGACCAAAGCCCTACCGGTCCAACACCACTCCCTGCATAGCCGAACCAAGCTCCATCCACTCACCACCGGATACACCTTCACCGAACCAACGTCCCACCGGACCAACTCCACTTCCATGAACTACCGAACCAAGCCCTTGCCGAACCAAAGTTGCCAGTCCAGATTGCATCAGCCCAGGCCCACCAGCAGCTATATACATCCAAGACCCCTGCCCCCAGCCTCACTTTATAAATAGAGGGGCAGGGGTACAACAATGGAAGACAAGTTTGAGAGCTCAAGCACGGAAGGAACTTTCAAACAACTTTCATATACTTGTAACCAAAGCTTTGTACTTGTAATCTGAAGAGAAAGAGGAGAATAACATATAAAGTGGACGTAGGCACGTTCTGGCCGAACCACTATAAATCTGTGTGTCTTTTACAGTTTAGTCCCTGCTTTTTACATATTTGCATAAATCACCCAAACAACTTAAAATCAACGGAATCATAAGACTTTGAGGTGTTTGCCCATTTTTTGCGCAAACATTTTTGGTGCTTTCACTGAGAGTTGAACTCAAGGACCTACCGCTTGGAAGTTGAATTTGAGAGTTTAGAGATTCATATTGGAAGAGTCATGACGAGACAATCAAGCAGAAGGCCAAGGCCAGAGCAGAGTCAACAGGAAGGGAGTCAAGAGGCTTCCTCAGGAGCAAACCAAGCTTCAGCCTTCATCACCAGGGATGAGATGGAGGCTATGATGAGAAGACAAGAAGAGATGATCCAGAACTTGCTTCAGCAAATTGGGCAACTTGGAGCACAAAACCAAGGAACAACTGGAGTTCAGAACGGAGCAGGACCATCTGGTGTAGCACCAGAGCTAGGGGGCACTCACGCAGAGCATGTTGATCCGACCCTGGGAAGAGAGATGGGGGCATCCGAGCCACCTGGTAGCAATAGAGGAATGAACGTTCAGCCAGGGAGGCATACACATGAAAACTCCCGCGGACTCGGGGGGCAGGTCGAAAGTAGTGAACGAGGACTACAGTTTGGAGACAATGACAGATTAGCAGAGATGGTTAGAAGAGCTATGAGAGGCGGTTTAGTAAATAGAGACTTGGAAGATGTAAACAGGAGTCCTTTTTCTTCTGCAATTAGGATGGCTAGGAACCCACCAGAATTCAAGCTACCATCAGTAGAGATGTACGATGGGAGGACAGACCCTGCGGTCCATCTTACTAAGTATATGAGGCACATGGAAGTGCTGGGGGCATCACAGGAGATCATGGCCCGGTGCTTTCCACTGTATTTGACGGACATTGCAGCGTTATGGTTTAGGCAACTGGAGAGCGGCTCCATAGGAACGTGGGCAGATTTAACTAAGAGATTCATGAGGCAATTCAGGGTTCATATTGCGAGACCCAAGAATGTGATGACTTTGGCAACCTTGAAGCAGAAAACTGGAGAGACTTTGAGGAGCTTTCTAACGCGATTTAATGCGGCGGCAGCATCAGTGGATCGACCAGATCCATCTATGGTCATGATGGCGGCTGTATCTGGAATAGCTGATAGCACAGAGTTCAAGAATTCATTAACCAAGGACCCGCCTACGAATCTGGGAGAGTTCTATCATGAGGCTGAAAAGTTTCTGCGTTTGGAAGATGCTAGTGCAGAAAGAGAGGAAGAAGATGACGTTTACGCAATCAAGAGCGGAAACCCACCTGGAAAGGGTGCGGAGACTAGCAAAGGAAAGAGAAAGGCTGAGGATAATGATGACAGGTCAAAGCGGCAAAGGAGGGAGCCGCGATTCATCACTCACACTGAGCTGAATGAGAGTCTGGAACGAATTTATCAGGATACCAAGGGGCAGGTTTCGTATTGTAGACCAATGCGAAGGGATCCAACCTCTGACGAAAGAAAATCAGATAAGTTTTGTGTATTCCATGAATTAAACGGTCATAACACTAATGATTGTAGGCATTTGAAGGACGAGGTGGAAGGGCATATCAGGAACGGTATGCTCCTTCAGTACGTGAGGAGGCGAACTCCAGCAGTGGAGCCAGAGCGACCACCGTCTACATCGGCTAGAGGTGACCCCGGATCGGGGCACCGTTTGATTATCCATTGATTGCTTGATTAAAATAACAATGAACAAGTTGTAAACCTCTGGCTAACACGGTTAAATCATTTACACATGTGAGCGATCGCGCACGATGCATAGGCATGCTCTGAATGACTACCAGTCGCGTTATAGTAAGAGTTTACGCTTTGACATCTTCATTCTGCTTTTTGCTTTGATTTTGATTTGAACATTTAAATTCTTCATGTTTGGACATTTATGCTGTAAGATTCATATGATTATTGCTTTAACATTTACAATTCTATGGAAAAATTACTTGTATGCCCATGGATCGCGAACGGTCCACGAGCACCTCTTGCATGGCAGCGAACTGCCGAAGTCTTTGATTCGGAAACTCCCCCAAATAATAACTCCGACACTGATATTATTAAGTCCCCCCGGGCACACTCATTCGCCTCGAACAGCACCCGACCTCAAACGGTCACAATTCGCCTCGAACGGCACCCGACTTCGAACAGTCACGAACGGCACCCGACTTCGAACGGTCACAATTCGTCTCGAACGGCACCCGACCTCGAACGGTCACAACTCGTCTCGAACGGCACCCGACCTCGAACGGTCACAACTCGTCTCGAACGGTCACAATTCGCCTCGAACGGCACCCGACCTCGAACGGTCACAATTCGCCTCGAACGGCACCCGACTTCGAACAGTCACATACTCGCCTCGAACGGCACAACTCATCTCGCCACAAATGGCTCGATCGTGAAAGATCGCCATTTGAGGTCCACCCCCTGACCGCCAACAGTCGCACCTTACCACGAATGGCTCGATCTCGAACGATCGTCATCCGAAGTAAGGCGCCTGACCGCGAACGGTCCCATTTCATCTTTTGCCGCGAACGACACCGGCCGTGAACGGTCACATTTCACCCCAAGTGGCTTGATCGCGAACGGTCGCCATTTGAGGTCCGCCCTTTGACCGGGCTCGGTCGCACTTTATCTCGAATGGCTCGATCCCAAATGGTCGTCATTTGAAGTAAAGCGCTTGACCGTGAACGATCACATTCCACCACAAATGACTCGATCTCGAACGATCGTCGCATGGATTTAGATGCTTGACCGCGAACGGTCGCACTTCACCTCAAATGAATCGATCGCGAACGGTCGTCATTTGAAATTAGGCGCTTGACCATGAACGGCCGCGCTTCATCCCAAATAGCTCGATCCCGAACAGTCGTCATTTGGGGCCATATAAAATATCAAGCTCTTTACAGGTTGTCAACAGGATATGAACATCCAGCTCACGGCATTACAAAACACGTCTTCCTACCGCAAGGACATCAACAGGATATGAACATCCAGCTCATGGCATTACAAAACACGCCTTCCTATCGCAAGGCATGTTTTGGGGGGCAAAGTGTTATCCCATTTTTGGTCAAAACTGGAACATCAATGTTATGTGCGTTTCCAGCACGACCGAACCAAGAAGAAGCAGCCAGCAAGCGTATATAAGTCTGGGATTTCACTCATGATTCAAGTATAAAAGTCCATCCGGTATCAAAGGTTTAAAGTTTCATTCGGCAATGTAGAGCGAAAGCTCATTCGGCATTCAAGATGTCTTGGTTCATCCGGCATTCCCAATACAAAGGCTCATTCGGCACTCCCAAATATAGAAATTCATTCGGCACTCCACCTACTACACACCACCGATCCAGGAGGAAGGCACCACCGGTCCAAAAGCTTCTCCATCTTCCACCGAACCCGACCTTAGCCACTGCCGAACCAAAGTACACGAGCCCTTGCCGAACCACCATACTCCTACCACCGGACCAAAGCCCTACCGGTCCAACACCACTCCCTGCATAGCCGAACCAAGCTCCATCTACCCGAACCAACGGATACACCTTCACCGAACCAACGTCCCACCGGACCAACTCCACTTTCATGAACTACCGAACCAAGCCCTTGCCGAACCAAAGTTGCCAGTCCAGATTGCATCAGCTCAGGCCCACCAGCAGCTATATACATCCAAGACCCCTGCCCCCAGCCTCACTTTATAAATAGAGGGGCAGGGGTACAACAATGGGAGACAAGTTTGAGAGCTCAAGCACGGAAGGAACTTTCAAACAACTTTCATATACTTGTAACCAAAGCTTTGTACTTGTAATCTGAAGAGAAAGAGGAGAATAACATATAAAGTGGACGTAGGCACGTTCTGGCCGAACCACTATAAATCTGTGTGTCTTTTACAGTTTAGTCCCTGCTTTTTACATATTTGCATAAATCACCCAAACAACTTAAAATCAACGGAATCATAAGACTTTGAGGTGTTTGCCCATTTTTTACGCAAACAAGAAACGTTTTGAATTTGTAAAACATTTTTAAATTTTAGATCCTACTTTTATGGGTGTATAAATTTGTAAAATTCTATCTGTAAGTGATTGAGATTTGATAATATTTACAGAGACGTTTTTGATAATTCACGTTGATACCAAAAAAGATGACACCAAAGCTATTACAACTATTATTAAAGATATCATTACATTAGTATATTTGCTAATTTAATTTAGCATTTACGCACTGTATAAATGAATAACGTAAATAATACTAATTCAATGTAGCATTTTACTTTTTTTAGGTGTAAATGGTATTTGTAAATATTATTTTTATTTTGTATATATAATATAACATTATATTGGTGTAATGCTAATTTAATTGAGCATATACATAGTATATAAATGACTAGCACATATAATTGTATTATAATATAGCATTTTAAAAAAAAAAATATTTTTTTTAGACTAGACTTTTGAAATGGTGTTCATGATTATAAAATTATCCTCGGTTTTATCATTTTAACTAATTCATTCATAAATAAAATGCAAAACAAAGCAAGTACAACCATTCTATTTTGAACAAATTTTAGTATTAAGCTTTGAATGAAAAGAGAAAAAAAAACATTTCGATTGTAGCTTTATTCGAACTTATTATACAAATAGGTCTTGTTTACAACATCTCATCATTTTATATCTACGTACTTTGAAAATACACAAGCTTAATTAAAAGTGAAACATAAATTTGTGCTTGCATTTAAAACACAAACAAATGTGTATTTCTATGCACTTTCAAATTGCACAAACATATGTTTATATTTGTAATAAGTATTGAATAAAGTCGTAAAGTTGAAATAAGTTTTTCTGTTTAGCCTAATACTCAATTTGGTAACCGAATTGTTCAATTATACGGCATTGTGGGTGAGTTCTACAGTACAGGTCATGAATTGCAATCTTCAACAGGTTAAAATAAAGGACCTGCTGCCTTGCTTGCTTGAGAAGTAACGCTCTTGTCATAAAAAATACATCAACTGTTGTCCGCCCTATTTCTTTGACTAAATCCCCAGCTAAAAATAAATAATACCTTCGGTTTGGCGGGAAAGTACACGTCCAACAAATGACCATATTGTCCATAAGATTCTTGCCGATCGAAACCAGGTTGATTGTATATTGAATTTGATAATGCAGATTATAATACTTGTATTTTCGCCTTTTTGTCAGAAAATATAATAATAGTACTGAAACAAAATTCAAATGGCCATAGTTTAGCCTGTGAACAGATTCAAAGTTGTACAAGGCATGCACCGCGGAATTTTATTAATGTTTAAAAATATAAAGCCCCGTTTGGCTTGCTATTTTTAGTTTTGCATTTTCGTCTAAACAAAAATGTGTATTTCTTATGTACGGTTGAAAAACACATAATTTTAAAAAATGAAATTAACATAAAATATAGAAAACATGCTTGTTTGATTTTTCGTGTTTTGAGACATAACAAGAGGACGAAAAACAATTCATCTTCTTTATTTTCCGACATCGTCACAATGACTAAGAATTGTAAAAAAAATTCTCCATTTTCTTGTATTTCGTAGCGTGGGTTGAAAACCCAAAACACAGGACTCAAAATGAAACCAAACGAGTAATAAATTTTCTAAAACATCACTTACACTGTATTCAGTGTCCCACATCAGCCACATGGCAAATATCTCATTTTCTAAAGCATCAGTTTCCGGTTTAATGAAGAGTTTACAAGGTTGCAATAGTTGGTTTATTTTGTTAAATAAATCGAGTTTTTTGACGGCCCAATGTTGTCACGGTTTATTATCGTTGTGGATAATCTTGGCTTCTGGTCTGCAGTTTTGGTTCAACTGGACGTCCAGCCCGGTTATAACAACACTATCATACTGCTTGTTTTAGTGTAGTGCTAATTTTATTTAGCATTTACACAGTATATATAAATGAGTAACACAACTCTTTTCTTTTCAAATAAACTTGCTATATTAATGTAATATTAATACAGCATTTTATGAAATGTTTGTAATATTAATACAGCATTTTATAAAATGTTTTTTCTTTTCTTTCAAATAAACTTTCAAGAAGCTGTTGATTTAAAAAATTTCTCTAGCATTTTCTTTAACTAATTCACTTGAAAACAAAATAAGTGCATCAGTTCTATTTTGGACAAATTTCAGTATTAAACTAGAAAAAAGACGTGATTAGGCTTTATTCTTATTCAAAACATATTACCAAATTAACCCTTATTTACACATATTCATCATTATTTTATGCTTGCGGCACTTGTATAAAAGCATAAATTTTAAAATTGAATTTCTGCTTACGTTTTCAAAACATAAACTACAAAGTTATGTTTTGTGCATTATAAAGTTTCGCAGGCATTTATTTTTGCAACAAGAACAAATTTTAAAGTTCTAAATAACTTCTTTTTTTTTCCTAGTCTACTGCTAAAACTTTTGGATTTGAGGACGTGTTTGATAGCTTGCTTGGAAAACCGACGCACTTATATCATTAAAATAATAATAATAATAATAATAATAAGATCGCTCTGCTAAATTTCGTTCCCTCCTTCCAATTTAAGAGCCTAAACCCAAATCATCTCTTTCAATTTTTCAGAAGTTTCAAAATGTGCGTTGAATCGAAACAACAAACCGATGCGCCATCCAAACTGGAACCTCACACTGCTCCGCCTCGTTCCAAGTGGTACCGCAACAACTCCCCCCTTACCCAAATCATCCTTATCAGTGTAGTCTGCATCTGCTGCCCAAGCATGTACAACGCCCTCTCCGGTATGGGAGGCAGCAGCCAGGTCAACCACGAGGCCACCAACAACGCCAACACTGCCCTCAACATCACCTTTGCGGTCTTCAGCATCCTCGGCGGCGGCATCTTCAATCTCCTTGGCCCACGCCCCACCCTCTTCACCAGTTGCATCACATACGTCCTTTACGCCGGATCCTTCTTCTACTACAACCATGACAAACCCCAACACTTCGCCATCTTCACCAACGCTGTCCTCGGCATTGGCGGCGGCCTGCTCTGGGCAGCCCAGGGCGCGATCATTACCTCGTACCCACCATCCCAGTGCAGAGGACTCTATATCTCCCTATTCTGGTGCATTTCCAACCTGGGAGGAGCGTTCAAAGGTCTAATCCCCTTCGCCGTAAACTACAATCACACCACCCCCAAGTCCATGAGCAACAGCGCCTACATCACCTTCATATGTGTAACGGGGTTTGGAGCCGTTCTGTCCCTTCAGATCTTACCTCCCACCAAAGTGGTTCGCAACGACGGAACTTGCGCTGGCAGCATCTTCAGTAACAAAAAGTTTGGTAAGGAAGCATTTGAGATACTGAAGCTGTTCGCAAACTGGAGGATGCTGCTGTTAATGCCAGCCGCTTGGGCCAGCAACTTTTTCTGCAGCTACCAGTTCAATAACGTGAACATATTGCTGTTCAATTTGAGAACGGAGGAGTTGAACATTGCATTTTATTGGGGAGCGCAGAAATAAGATTTGAAGAAATGAATCAATCTCTTTATTGCAGTTTTTAGTTAAAGCAAAAGAATACTTTACAATCACTGTGCATATTGTATTTATACAGGTGATAAAAGAAACAAAAGAAAGAAATGAAAATATGGGCTGAAGGCCCGCCCCAGATGCTGAAAGGAAGTAATCTCTTAATACCCTGCCTCAAACAAGGCTAGGGTTTCACAACAGTCTTCGCCTCCTTCTCCTCATTACTCTTATCGCCTCCATTAACGATGCATAAAAAATCTCTGAATCTGGCGAAATTCTTACTAGACAGAGCCTTGGTCAACACGTCAGCCTTTTGGAATAGAGAAGGCACATGGTTGACCTGAAGCTTTCCAGCTTCGGTTCTCTCACGAACGAAATATAGATCTACTTCCATATGTTTAGTCCTTGAATGCTGAACTGGGTTCATCGAGAGTGATATCGTGCTCAAATTGTCACACCAGACAGTGGGAATTTTGGATGATCGTAGCCCTAATTCTGAGATGAGGCTTTCAGTCCACATGATTTCCGCTGTCACACTGGCTAAGGCCCTGTACTCTGCCTCCGTACTCGATCTGGAGATTGTGGGTTGCTTTTTAGTACACCAAGATATCGGGTTGGATCCAAGGTAGACGCAGTGCCCTGTGATGGACTTGCGATCATCTAAATTGCTTGCCCAATCTGCATCGCTGTAAGCTTGTATCGAAATCTCTTTACTTGATTTTAATAACAGTCCATAATTGACAGTCCCACGCAAGTATCTCAGTATTCGTTTAACAGCCCTCCAGTGAGTATCCAGGGGTTTTTGCATGTGTTGACAGACTTGATTTACACTATAGCATATTTCTGGTCGTGTGATTGTAACATATTGCAAGGCACCGACAATGCTTCTGTACTGCTTAATGTTATTTATAGCCTCACCTGTGTATTTGGATAAGTGTAAATTGCTTGTCATAGGAGTAGCCAGCGGCTTTGCCTTGTCCATATTTGCCCTGATAAGAATTTCTAATATGTATTGCTTTTGAGATAGAAACAAACTTGAATTTGATTTTCTTTGAACATGTATCCCCAGAAATTGATTGATTTCTCCTAAGTCTTTAATTGCAAAATGCTTATCTAGGAGAATAACAACCTGATTTATCTCTGACATATCATCACCAGTTATCAGTATATCATCTACATAAACCAGTATGTAAATGGTGTTTTGACCTCTACTTCTGATGTATAGTGAATTATCTGACTTAGTTGCATTAAAACCCATGTTGCCTAAAGTAACTTTCAGTTTTTCATACCATGCCCTTGAAGCCTGCTTTAGGCCATATATAGCTTTGTGTAACTTGCATACATGTGTGCTATGTGATTCAGAACAGTATCCCATTGGTTGCTGCATGTACACATCCTCTTGAAGTTCTCCATTTAAAAATGCATTATGTACATCCAGCTGCTTAATTCTCCAATGCTTATGTAATGCAATAGTCATGATTATCCTTATAGTAGCTGGTTTGATGACTGGTGAGAATGTTTCCTTGAAATCAAAACCAAACTGTTGTGTATACCCTTTAGCAACTAATCTTGCCTTGTATTTAGCTATGCTGCCATCAGTATTCCTCTTGATTTTGTATGTCCATTTGCTTCCCACAATATTTTTGTGCTTTGGTGGTGTGACTAAACTCCATGTTTTGTTTTTAATTAAAGCTTCATACTCTTCATCCATAGCCTTTTTCCACTTCTCATCTTTAACTGCTTGGTCATAGTTAGTTGGTTCAATTTCATTGAGAATGACTGCATATATCTTGGGTTTAAAAATCCCACTTTTGGACCTTGTGGTCATAGGGTGTCCACCCTTTGGTTCTGGTTGATCCACATATTCACTGTGACTGTCAGTATTATCTGCTGTAGAATGTGTATTTGGATCACCAGTATTTTCAGTAGTTGAATGCCCATCATTATCACCAGTTGTAGAATGGTCACTTTTGTTGTGTTCATGCCTTGTTTGCTCCTCCTGGTTGATACTTAAGCTGTGATGATCACTGCTTGAGTTTAATTTATCTGAACTGTAACCAGTTTTTGTGCTAGTGATGGATGTCTCTTCATGTTGATGATTACTGCCATTGTTTTGAAATTCACCTTCCAGTTCAGTCAGTTCTGGAATCATTGGTACATTGATTGCTTTGTTGCTTGTTTGTTGTTTTTCCTTTGAACTATCTGCAAAAGGAAAAACATTTTCATTGAAAACCACATGCCTTGAAACATACATTTTCCCATTTTTATCTAAGCACTTGTATCCTTTCTGATTGTATGCATAACCTAGGAAAGTACAAGCACTAGATCTTAAGCTCAGTTTATGCTTATTATATGGCCTGAGGTAGGGGAAGCACAAACAACCAAACATTTTCATATGATTATATTCAGGTTTAACACTATTTAATTTCTCATATGGAGATTGTTTATTCAGCAATCTCGTGGGCATCCTATTTATGAGATACACAGCAGTAGCAAAAGCTTCTTTCCAATATCTCATAGGTAGTGACCCCTGAGATAAAAGTGTTATTCCTGTTTCAACTATATGTCTGTGTTTCCTCTCAACCAGGCCATTTTGTTCTGATGTATGTGGGCAGGTGGTTCTATGTATTATCCCTTTACTATCAAGAAAAGTTTTTAAAGCCTTAAACTCACCACCACCATCTGTTTGTATGACTTTGATTTTATTGCCGTGTTGATTTTCAGCATAAGTGATGAAGTGTTTAATTGCTTCATATGTATCAGACTTATTCTTAAGAAAATATATCCATGTGAATCTAGTACAAGCATCTACAAGAGAGAGATAGTACCTGTCCCCTTGTGTTGATGAAATAGGGGCTGGACCCCAAAGGTCTGCTGCCACTAATATCAGTGGCTCATTATATATAGTTTCTGATTTAGCAAAAGCCAATTTGTGACTTTTCCCTTTTTGACAGTGTGAGCATATAAAAGGAGCAGAAAATTTTTTAAAATGGATTTTATTCTCATTCAGGACCTGTTTTACAATATCAATTTTGGGGTGACCAAGTTTACAATGCCACAAACTAAGAGTATTATTTTCTTTTTCAACATTGAAGTTGACAGGACTAGAATGAGTTCCTCTGTTAGTGGGTTTTCTTGTGCCCATGTTGCTGAACTTGTACAGACCCCTGTCCAGTTCACCCTGTAGCAGTATATTTTTATTTAGTAAGTCTCTAACAAGACAAAATTTTGGGTGAAACTCAAAGTACACATTGTTGTCCTTGGCAAATTGAGAAACACTTATTAAATTCTTTCTAATCCTAGGCACTCTCAATAAGTTATTTAAAAAGAGAGACCTACCCCCTTTGACACTGCCAGTTCCAACATGTGATATTTTTATGGCTTCACCATCACCCATAATAACAGAGTGCGTACCTGTGTATTTTCTGTTCCCTAAATTTAGATTCTGAAGGTTGTTAGTGACATGGTTTGTTGCACCTGAATCTGGGAACCAATCATCTATGCTTGTATCATCATTCTTGACTGCATCTTCATTTGTATCATCTGTGTTGCTTCTGTTTTGCTGATTTACTTGAACCATGTTTGCATTGTGTGTCTTTTGGCTTGACTGTCCTTGCTGTCCTGCGTTGTATTCAGAGTTAAATCTGAAATAGCACTTGTTTGCCATGTGTCCCATTTTCTCGCAAATTTGACACTTTACTCTGCTGTAACTATTAGATCTTCCTCTACCCCTGCCTCTTTGAGACTGACCTCCTCGTTGAACTTGAGAACTGGGGTTGTTGGATGTTTTTGCTTGGTTCTTGTTTCTTGTATTTACAGCAAAGTTGATGTTAATATCTCCTTGTATAGCTTTTCTTTGCTCAATTCTTCCCTCATGAGCTAGCAGGGCAGCGTGTACATATTGCAGATTCGGTAACACAGGTTGTGTAGATATGAATGTGACAGTTGACTCATATTCTTCATCCAAACCGCTGGTGAGAGTGAGTATTTGATCACTTTCTGCAACCTTATGTCCTACTGCACTAAGTCTGTCACACAAATTCTTAATTTTGGTGATGTATTCTCTCATGGGCATGTCCCCTTTTTTAGCATTTTGTAGTTCTCTTTTGTAATGCATAATTCGAGCAGATGATTGAAAATTAAAAATCTGGCCTATAGTGGACCAGATCTCATATGATGTATTGCACCCAACAATTTGTGATAAAAGATTTGGACTTACAGATGATATTAACCATGATGCAAGTAAGTTATCCTGTTTCTGATGTTGAATATACTCTGGATTACTAACTGAGTTTCTGTCTTTATCTAAAATGACTGCAGGTGGCACTGCTTTTGTACCTTGCACAAATTCTTGAAGGCCATAGCCTTTTAATGCCATCTCTACCTGATATTTCCATAAGATGTAGTTGTCTTCATCAAGGGGAATAGTGATGACATGGCTCTTTGGCTTAATCAATGCAGGGATGCTTGTAATATCATTGTCTTCCCTTCTTGAAATCACTGACGCAGAATCTTCAGCATTGTCTCCCATCTTGCAAGAAACTGTGTTTCTTGGAGTGGCAGGCACAAGTTTGCTGTCAAGAAATCAGTTTGAATCAAGAAGATGGTGGGTGTGTATTATATCAATGAAATTGGTATAATACACATGCACTGCATGTAGAGAGCTTCTCTGTGGGCCAGAGGGAAAAAGAAAACGAAGATGTTCTTGTTGTCACCGGTTGGAAATGAGGAGATTTCTCTGATCCAAACCCTGGAAGCACTAGAACATCGATGAGAACAGATGCTCTTGATCAAGAACGGTATATGAACTCCGATGATGATGTTTTTCTGAGGAGTCGCACAAAATTTCCCTTTCAATCTTCAAGATATGATGAAAGGGAAGAAAAGATATGAATTAAATGCCTTTCGGCAAGATTTTGCTCTGATACCAAAATAAGATTTGAAGAAATGAATCAATCTCTTTATTGCAGTTTTTAGTTAAAGCAAAAGAATACTTTACAATCACTGTGCATATTGTATTTATACAGGTGATAAAAGAAACAAAAGAAAGAAATGAAAATATGGGCTGAAGGCCCGCCCCAGATGCTGAAAGGAAGTAATCTCTTAATACGCAGATGGTGGGTTCCGTGGCGCTTGGGCACTTGTTGGATTCCAATTCCAAGAGGAGGAGGAAAAGGGGGTTTGTGGGGATTGCGGTGGTCGCCGCCATCAGCACCGTTATTTGGGCTGGAGGGTTGCTTAATCAGTTGAGGTACGAGGGCGGTAAATTTGGGGAGGAGCTCGACTTCAAGATGCTCAAGTTTGCGGGTCCATCTGTGTTGTTTTCCAGTTACGGCTTTCTTGACGCCATATTTCAGAATTTGTGCTATTGGATTATAGGCGCTTTATCTGATGATTCTGAAACGCTCAGCAGGTATCCTTTTTCATTTTTCATTTTTCATTTTATATACTTAATTCTCCTTTTATAGTTGCAGTTGCATGCATATTTTGTTTTTTAGTAGCATCAATAGAAATAGTGAAATACTTTCATACGTAGCTATTGAATGCCAATCAAAAATATACTCATAATAACTAAGAAAATTCATAATAACTAAGAAAATGACAGTATAAAAGCTCGTGCATGATTAACATTGTTTATAAAAAATGTAGGCCTTAACTGTTGTTTAAAATAATAAATCAATGATTTATTTTAGATATCAACAGAAAATTTCTATGGTCAGGAAAACAGAGATAGAGGATTTTTTCTAGAAATTGACTTGCCTGATGTGTTTATCAGAATTTTTAGATTCACTCCTTGTGCAGTTTCCATCACATTTTTAGCTATTGCTAGTCTAGCCAGTAGGTTAGGTCCATCCAAAGCCGAGTAACTAGCATGTCATACAGTGTTTTAAGGATCCGACCGGACTGCCATCAGAACACGGTTAACTGTGACCACTGTGGTCGGGAGCAGTTTTAAACCTCAAACATGAATAAACCGCGGATAGAAGCCTAAAACCGAGATCCAACCACCGTAGTCAAGCCGTGAGGAACCTACTCTATTGAAAGTAAACATCATTATCACATACTTTACAAAGCAGCAGCTTGGTTCATCCCAGCAACCCCAAATCGTATATTTTGAATCACCGAATCCACAACCATATTTGCTCCTGCCACCACTGCAGATACCACCGCCATTGAACCTTGTGGCCACCAATTGCAGGCATTAAAATTAAGTTTGCTGAATATATGAGGAGTAATTTGATATTTAGTTCAGTGTTGCTTGATACATGTTTTCGTTTATTATAAAATAAACTGACATGATATTAAAGTTCCACACTGTATTGTTGAGTCAGTGAAATATAATAATGCGTGTAATTTGAAACAGAACTTATTTTGAACCATCTGGTTTGACATTTAGTTTAGTGAGATGCTGCTGTATATTATTATATCGATACATTGATTACTGCTGCATTAGTGACCATGTTGCGCGACTACTGTTTACATTATGCATAAATGAAACTTTTTTCCCCCTCTTTTTGGTCTGTTTTTTCGGTTAGAAAATGTGCTTAAGATTTTAGATTTATACAGTTGATATCATGGTCCGATGTTCAAAATCTGATACCATACTTTTATTCTTGCGGTTGCATAATTTTGAAGAAACGAGTCCTCTGTGCTACATGCAAGATATGTGCACATATAATTTACTTATTCAGATGACATGAGATAATTTTAGCTTTTAGTAGTAAATATTAAGTTTCTAGGTATGATGGTTATTTCATTACTTCCATCCATGTTCAATTAAGTATCATACATTTTGCAGGAAATATTTGATTGTTCTTACATGGATTTGAGCCCAACTTTATGTTGTAGAAGTTGAGTCCAAAATCTCACCTATTTCAAATTCACAAGTATTAAAATAATAGAGACATGTCATCATTCAGCAGCACTGTGAATCCTCATCATATTATTTATTCATTTTATTTTGCTCGGTTTTAAATCAAATCGCAGTGCAAAGAGTAGAGTAAAGTAAACGCACAAAAGAGTTTATTCTTTTTTGCATCGTCTACTCTTTTGGGTTACAAGAACTTGAATATCATTAGAGAGGGTTCAAAAGGCTAACTCAAAAATGCTCACGGTGTTAAAGAAAATTTTCACGTGCCTAACTTTAATAACATTGTTTAACACCGATCCCGGTTAATGTTGATTTTCAATACAGATACAGTGGATTCTATAAAGGAGTGCAATGTGCAGGAGCAGCGGTAGCCTGGCAAATAGACAAACACAAAACACCATTAATGGCACAGCTTGTTGTCAACTGGGGACTTACCACAATAAGTTATCCCCTACTTGTGGTACTTATAGTCCTTGTAGTTAAGGACGCCGAGCCTTCAAAGGATGACACGATGATAATAGCTCCTTCTGATGGAGTTGTTATAGAATTAAGAGCATGCCCTAAATGTGATTATGTAATTTGTTATATAACTTAACTCTTAAATTATCATTCTGTTTGAAATAAATTATGTGTTAAATTTTGAAATCTATTTTATGAGGTTAATTATTTAATTTATTACATTACTTTCATAAAAGAATCTTGTTTGACATGTTTTATGCACACATGATAAATTTTCTTTTATATATGTTGTTATATGGAGAGATATAAATAGATTAAATACATTAAACATATATAGACAAAAAAATCCATAGAAGAATTATGTTACCGATTGCTGTTACGAATGTGTCTGTAAACACGAGCATTGAATCGATACAAAAACACACACATACACACTCTTCTTAAATTTTCATAGGGAAGATGTATTGACAAAAATGTAACGATACATCTGTTGAAACTACTTGATGTAATGCTAAATATATAATGGACGGTGATTCACTCATGATCATTGGGGGCACCAAGAGATTACATACTTACGATCGTTCGGAACAATCATATAATGACCTGACAAGAGTCTTCTAGGTTAATATAACTAAGTCAAAATAGAAGATTAAGAAAGCCATATAGAGTTAGATGTATGCCCTAAAGATAATTCACACTTATGTAATTTATTGTAAAGTACTAACTTTGTAATAAAATCTCGATCGATCAAAAAAATGTTTTTCTTTCTATTATGTACTTGTCATAATGTGTTATGATAATTAATCATTAAATTTAAGTATATTAAATAAAAAAGCTTTAAATTATATGTTATGCGATAGTAATTACAGTATGTTGTAATCATGAGAAATTTATTACATTTATAATAAAATATTATTTTAACTATTCTAGTTAAGTTGTTTCGAGACTGAATATCAATACATTCTTGAGACTAGAATACATAATGCTCTCCAAATATCGTGGGTTACATACTAATAGTTATTGGATAAATGAGAATTTGGAAGTCAAACTGAGAATCTGGAATTGATAATTTTACACAATTCTTCCGACTTGAGAATAATATTAAATTTCAATATGAACACTTCACTTTGATTATAGTTAAACCATGACATAGCATCCATCGAACGATTATAGCTGGGTCTGAGCTGAAGCATTGAAATTGAAATACTATTCAATAAAGAATTTGTCTCCTCGGTTATATGAGGTTAGCATCATCGTCAACTATAGTCAAATCAAATTCATGGTCTCTGGCCAGAGCGGTTTGGTTAATAATAATTGTTAGTACCGAACAAAGAATTTTGTATTTGGATTAAACAAGTTGAATATGGATGAAATTGGAATTTCGACCAAAACTAAATTCCATAAGTCCAAAAGTGATATAGTTTTGATATAGAGAATTGGTATAGACAATCCTTATTATTGGGTAAGGTTGTAAAAATCGTTAGGTGGACCTTGGGCAATATGTATGGATTAGGAGTTAATCATTAATTAAGATGGGGATTAATCAAGGATTACTTAGAACTAGGCATTTTCGATATCTGATGTATTTTGGATAAAATATGAGTGTTTTATTTAGTGTTAACTGATGTAAATTGAAATTTGTGGTTTTGTATGTGCTTCGGAGTAGCTAAGGAGATAAGACCGTCGAAAACTAGCACATTGATACTTGTATATGGCATTGGAACTTAAATAATGCCTAACTAGGGCATAAATACATGTTTAGATTCTTACATGAGGCAATAAACTTTTTCTAGGTGGGCCTAGGCAAATCGCTGGGCGGTAAGCCTTACCTAGCGCCTAGGCAAGGCTTAGTTGGAAGTTTAGAAGGTTTTACACATCAATGCTATCGGGTACCACTTAAAATAGTAAAATAGGATTTTGACAAAAATGTATAAGTGATGAATTTAGCTAAATTGTCACACAACTATCTAAGGCGACATGTAAACACTAATGTTTGAGTTGTTTGACATTAATCGCTAACAGAATTACACTTTTAAGTCACACAATCGCAATGTTGAATACTTAGAAATACCACGCGATTTAATCAAATTATATTTGTTATTAATTAATTAATATTTATGAAATATTAATTATTAAATTTTATTTGATTTATTTAAATACCATTAGTATTTAATAAAATATATATATTATAGTATATATATACATATACATATACAATATCGATAAATATTTAAAGTTGGATTTAAATTAATTAAATACTAAATGAGTTTGGATAATTTTATGCATCCATTGTGCCTATACCATGGTCGGCTGTAGGAAGGAGGCGTATGGGGTTTAAATACTAAAATGTGGGCTTGAATTTGAAGAAAGGAAAGAGTAAACAATAGAGATTAGATCTCCGCTTTGTGCTATGTTCATTTTGTGATAACTCTTGTTCTCTGTTCATTTTGTGATAACTCTTTTGGTCTCTCCTCCCCTACCCTAGCCATAAATACCAAGGGAAGACTGCCTCTTCATTTCCAAACAAAATTTAAATCAAATCAATTCAAATAAGTAGTGGTATTCATCTCCAGTCTACTGCAATTTTTGAAAGTGGTTCGATTAAATCTAAGGAGTCGGTTCATTATTTAAGGTACTAGTCATAGGTAATTAATTTGGTAATATTTCACTTTCAACAATTATTATACATATATATGTATATGTTGATCATTATGCTTATATTGTTTAGATTGCTATTATTAAAACGAATTTGTATATAGCTTGTGTTGCCTGATTGTATGAATGTATTCAAATTAATAAAGCAAATAAAAACAACATTAATACATCTATTTTATTTTCAACCATAGTGTGTGTGTGTAACTTTCATAATTTAATATCCTTTTGTAATTGTTTTTAAAATGTATTATATGTAAACACACACACACACACACACACATATATATATATATATATTAGTATATTATACAGATCAAATTATTTAAAACTAATTTAGGCACATATGTATTTTCGATTTTTTCTTTTACATATTTTTTTCGTATAATAATATTAATATTAATTTTCCTTTTTTTAAACTTATATCAAATCCATACGGATTTGACATTGAAAAAATATTATTTTTAATCTAAAAAAATTTAAGCCAAAAAAATAAGGAAAATAATTTTTAATACAATACATATATATCAATTAATAATATATATGTATATATATTAAAATTAAAAACCTATGTATATGTACAAATCCAAAAAACTAATTTGTAATATCATATATATATGCATATATATATATATTCACTTAAATTTATATATATAATTCTTAATTTTAATTTAAAATTTTAAAAATAGATATTTACTTAGATATAGATCCATTTTAAATTTTAAATACATAAGATATTTTAAGGTATCAATTCAAAAATAAGTTGAATTAGTCAAAGTTATTTAAATAAATATCTACAATTATATATATATATATATATATATATATATATATATCAAACAAAACTATGGACATCAAAGACATGTATAAAGGGATAAATGTGTCCATTGCATTGTAAATACCCCACACTAATACATTACATTAGCCATATACAATTCTTATACGTCGCACATGCACCATAGGTATATAAGTGTGTTTACTTCGCTTATATATATTGTAACTTATATAAACTAAATAAAACCTTTTAAAAAATTATTAAAATAAAATTAATTTAAAGCATTTCAGATTGGTTCTAAAATCAGTTAAACTTTATAGGCCCAACAAAGACCTGAAAATGAAATATTTTTTAAAATTCACCCATTTAACCCATAGCAACCTAGCCCAGTTCCTCCGATGGTATCAGGTCCCAATAGCTTATGCAGTATAAGTTAGTATTATTAAGGCTAACTAATCAAAGCCTACTATGTAGAAAGGTACTTTCTAGGGTTTATATGGGTAACTAATTACTTAGCCCTTGGCTACCGGTCTAGCCCAAAGGATAAAGTAAGCCCATATGTTATCCCCAATATAAAGACCCGAATAGGTTTTGGGCCCTAAGCAATGTTCAAAATAAATTTAAATAATATTTTAAATTTAAAAGTTACGTTTAAGTATAAATGAAATTTTATAATTGTTATAACATATATTTTAAAAAAATTGAAAATTAATTAATTATTTTTGAATGTTTTTAATTAATTGGATTAAATAAATTAATTATTAACTAAAATCTAATTAATTAAATCAAAACATTTGTATAATATATGTGCATTTATCTTAAAATGTAAAGATAATTAATAATAAAACTTCGAAATTAGTTTGATATTTTATAAAACAGGGAATTAGGTTGAAGGAAAAACCTGAGAACACTTTTAGTCTGAAGGACAGAAGTTTTAAAATTTAGTCTGAAGGACAAAAAATGATATATTCATATAGCATTGCACATCCATAATGCTATATTCATATAGCATTACACAGCTGCTTGTTTGTGTATGCAGAAACTTATAAAATTGTGTTGTATATAGCATTATAGATGTGTAATGCTATATGAATATAGCATTATGGATGTGTAATGCTATATGAATATATCATTTTTTGTCCTTCGGGCTAAATTTTAAAACTTCTGTTCTTCAGACTAAAAGTGTTCTCAGGTTTTTCCTTCAGCCTAATTCCCTCTTTATAAAATTAGTTTAATTATGAAATGCTAATTAATATATAATATACTTGTATAATAATACATATATAAATAACTGTTATAAATGTTATAATGTTTGCGTATACAATTTAAATTTTCAATATATATATGTATATATTCAATTTAAAGTGTTTAAAATAAATAAAATAAAATTATTTAAAATGTAGTTAAATAATTAATTTAATTAATTAAATATGATTTAATTAATAAAATTAAAATTAAAATCAAATATGATTTAATTAAAAAGAGTGGAACTATAATAAACCTAAGTTTAAGGAATAAATACATATGTATAGTACATACACCATAATCCTAGATGTGTTTGGCACTTAAATCACAAGGGTATTTCATAAGAAATATATTATTTCTTAAATCAATATTACTCAAATAAATATATTAAAGATTACAAATCTCTAATATAAAGGTCACCCTCTACTATTTATATATTGTTAGATTACATGAATTCTCTCTAGTTGTGGAGTAAACTCAAGCTAGAGATGTTATGGGTAGCATTATAATGTATTGATTAGATGGGGCTAGATAACAATGTGTATTTATTGAACAAACTCATTGTACATATATTATACTCTAACCGTCGCAAAATTGTAAGTACAAGTGAATAATCTCTTTCAATTTATTAAGCAAACTCAATATCAAAATGAGATTAGAACAAAGACCACAAGTTAGGAGTTGTATATGATACAACCGATAAAGTGTCACCCATCACTTGCGGGGCTATGATTTGTTGAAACTCATGGTTGGAATCCAAGGCTAGTCCCAACACTCACTGGAGAAGTCGAAAGATTTCTATAATTCTCTTTGGGTTTTGATAAATATAAAATCCTAGTGGGAGCTTATAAGTAAAGTGAAATATAATGTTTACCCTTACTAATAGTTAAGAATATATTCAATGTAAAATGTCCTAATTTACTTAAATTAAATTTGAAAAAAATGTCCACGACCAAGTTATTTTTAGAAAATGACAAGTTGAGTGGACCTAATTACATAGACCGACTAAAAGCAATCGAATAGCACTAACCTACGAACGCTTATGGTCATCAATAACTGAACCACCAAGAGAAAAATATACAAAAAATTCAGAACCTTTATTAATAATTGCTTATAACGAATGAGCTGCAGACCTTGAACTCGCCCAAGCTTATATGTTGTCGACATTAGACAAAACATTATAAAGATAACACAAAAACATGATGTCCATTATATCTTTGAAAGACACAGAGCATTATTTGGGGAGCAATCTCATTCCCTAAGGTATGAAATTACTAAGAAATTATTTAATACAAAGATGATGAAGGGCATGCGTGTGGATAAGTACGTATTATTAATGAAATACTATATTAACAGGCATTCAAAATTGGAGGTCATGATAAGCAATGAGCTATAAGTAAACTTGATCATCAGATTTCTTACTCCATAGTGTAAGCCATTCATATTAAACTACATTACGAACCAATTGAATGTAAGCCTCGTAGAACTGCTTAATATGTTAAGATAAATTGAATCTTCATCTAAAGATCAAGGCGCAATGCTTGCTATAAAGGAAAGGCATTGCCTTTAAATGGTTTAAAGAAGATAAAATGGTTAATAAGAAGAGTAAAAAGAGCGCTCCAAATTACAAAGTTGAGTGTCACCACTGGAAACAAAATTGTATAGACTATGATAAACTTATCAAAAAGAAAAAAGAGAAAGGTTCTACTGTTCCTACATGTAAGTTTATGATTCAAATAAATTACCTGTGGTTTAAGATAATGGGTCTAGAACTCATATGTGTACTTCTTTATAGGGGCACAGGAAATGGCAGCATGTGGCAAATACTGAAATGAGGCTTCAAGTTGCAAATGAGACTACCATTTACTTTTGCATAATAGATTTGAATTGATTTTGCGTAATTGATATTATGTTAATTAGATAGAATAATTTATTTGTCTAGATTTCTGAGACTGAAAATGTTTTTCAGTGTGTTGATGATGTTATGAGCATTATGTTTTATGGAAATAAAATCTGCAATGGAGTTATGGAAAATGGCATTTATATACTTAATTCTAGTTACATCTCTGCTTTGAATAGTTCTTCTAATGTTGACATTAATAATAATTATCTATTATATTATAGGCTAGGTCATATATGTGACAAACAATTACACAAACCGAAAACAAGATTTTCTATCATCATTGATTCTGAATCATTTAATATTTGTGAGTCGTGTATAAAAGGAAAACTGACCAAGCACCATTTTAGAGGGAACAACGAAAATTAATAAACTCTAGGGTCTTGCAAATACTGAGGTATGTAGCCCAATGTCTATAGTTACTAAAGATAATTCTTCTTATTTTGTAACCTTTTCCAATGATTTTTCAAGAATAGGATATGCATGTCTTATAAATTCAATGTCAATGAGAAATTTAATGAGTATAAGAATGGATTTGGAAATCAAACAAACCATAATATTAAAGTACTTCGGTTTGATTGAGGAGATGAGCATGTTGGAGAAAATCTCCAACAGTACTTAAAGATAATGAGATTATCTCTTAGGTTATTTCACTTTATATTCCATGACACAATGGTATTTTAGAATGAACGAATCAAACCCTATTAGATATGGTTTGCTTTATGATGAGTAAAGTTGAGTTACCTCTTTCCTACCGAGGATATGCATAAGAAATCGCAGCACATATGTTGAATTTGATGCTTAATAAATTTGTGCCAAAGATAGCATATAAGATGCAACGTGCCAAAAAATTCCAACTCAATTATTTAAAGGTATGGGATTATCTAGTCTATGTTAGGAACGTTGGTCTTTATAAACTTGAGGTGAGTTCGATGGGATATATTTTCTACAATACCAAGGAAAAAAGTTATTGTTTCTCGACATGTTGCCTTTTTGGAAAAGGAATATCTTAGACAATAAATTAACAGCGAAGTTTTAAATTTAGATGAGATTTAAGTATTAACATAGAGACTTAACCAGTGGGAGAATCGAATTCACTAATATACTAAAACACGAAATTTATTAAAAGGTTTAATAAGGAATCACATGCACTAGAAAGATACTACGGTTTTTCTCGTGGATGGATAGAAAAAGGTCCGCATCTTAGAAGATGTTACTCCTCTATGATTCCAATAGACACTACAGAGTAAAGACTCTACATTTTGCCTCCGAAATGGATTCTATATACGAAAAAAGTAGGATTTTCACTGCCATACTCGAAGGAATAAATCCCATCGACTGCAAATGGATTTTTAAGAAAAAAACTAAATGCAGATGGGTAGGTAGAGGCATCTAAAGTAAGGCAAGTTGCAAAAGGTTTTTGTCAAATTCAAGGTGTTGATTATGACAAATCGTTTTCATCTGTAACCTAGCTTAAGTCCGTTGGGATAATGTTTGCCATTGTCTCGTTCTATGATAATGAAATAACAGCGCATGTAGTATAAAGCTTTATTCAACTACTTATTATAAGCTTTTTGTAACGACCCAGTTTTTTGGTCATTGATTTTGAACATTAAACTTATTTAAATGTTAAGTTTTGAAATGTGAATGGAATTTTAATATGAAGTTTATCGAGCAAAAATAGTATAATAAAAACTTAAATTCCAAATACAGCGATTTAATTAATAAAATTAATTATTGAGTAAATAATTAAAAATCGTTTAAATAATTGAATTGGGGTTGACTATGAAACTGGAATGATTTCTAACATTGATATAAATTGTATCCGAATTAGAATTTGGTTAATAAGTTTTTTAAAACTAAAAATTTCAACTAATTTCATTAATTCTTGAAATCGTCGATTAAATCGACGCGTTAAAATAGCGATCCGAGGCACAATCTCGGAATTTGATGAAACTAGTTGCATTGGATCCGTAATAGTGTATCACTATGGATTTCAAATTTCGTAATGTTTGGATCTACCATTTGGTCGTACGATTTGAAAACGCCTAGAAATAATTTAGTTGAATTTAATTTAAATAGTCGATTTAAATAGCTATCTTCCACATATAATCAAACTAGGCTTCGAAACTCGTTCCATTGGGTTTAGAATAGCGGTATAATATTAGAAACGTCGGGCGGCATGCCTCGATAGGGGTTCGAAATAAATGTCTAGATATTTCAAAATTAAATAAAATATATTCATATCAATTTAAATTCTATTAACCATCATCCACCCTATTTCTATAGCAGCCATTACAATGTAAGAAGCCGCTTTTTTCTAATTTTAAACCATGAGCGGATCTCCCTCTCTTCTTATAGAAAGAATACGAAATCAATTCAAGAAAAATTACTTATCTCCCCATGCAAAAACAATAATCAAATCGTTCCAAAACACTTCAGTAAAAAGGAAAATCACGTTCACCTTATCCTCTCTTCCTTCATCCAAAAATAGAATTCACTCAATAAAAAAAATTATCGCGCGCTCGAAATCGCGAGTGAAAGGGGAATTCACTACGACCTAGGAATGGAACGCGATCGTTCGCGGCAGCAATTTCGGAGTGTTCGACGCTGTATTGGGAGGCTTGGTTTATCCAGTTGGGGCTAGGGCAGGGAGTCGTGAAGATCACGAGTGGAAAGGGTGGTGTTCATGTTGGTTGGAGTCGCTACCGTGAGTGTCAAGGGAGGTTGCGATGTAGTAGTTGACGATGATGAAGCGGATAAGTGTGGATGGAACTATTTAGGTTCGATAATTTTAGCATCTAGGTATATTGGCCTAGGTTGTGGATTTCTGAAGGATTAAGTTGTTGATTGGCAAAATAGAGATCGGGCTTGATATGTGTGGTCGAATAACATCGTTGGCAAAAGGCTGGTAATGGCCGATCTTGTGTGGGTGTTGGGTCAGTTGCTTGTAGAAAAGGGAAGCGAAATGTCGAACTAGACATAAGGTGGAGTAGTATTTCTCGTTTCAGGAGAAGAGATTCGGTGGGTCTGTATGTACGCAACATGGAAGGAGTAGTGACACCTCTTCTGGTCGTGTTATTGAGCTTGAGAGGAAGGCATATAGTAATTCATTCAATTAAATTTAATAGAAGTAAAACTTATAAGTATAAAAATTGTTAACTTATATAATTTTTGAATTTTTCATGCGAGGTTTAAAATTGCAAACATGAGTTATATAGGATCGTACCGACAAACATTTCAAAATGGAGATAAAGTTTGGAAATTGGAACGATTACGAGTTAAAATCAAGGTGAAATTTTTTTTTACTCATTTGGAATTGCCAAATTAAATTTTAAATAGTTAAAATTAATTCTGGATGTTTGGTTGAATTGAATATCTGTTGAATGATATTATATTACATATATATATATATATATATATATATATATAGTAGTATATATATACTAGTATTTGGAGTGATATTCCCGCATAATATAGCGGATGAGACCATATGTGCCGCGCATAATAGCGGATAACCCTATATACCGCGATACCTCCCTCGAAGTGGGATTGGTATTTTTATGCTGTATTAACATCTATAGATGCAGGAAAACAGGTTGGAGAGATCCAACTAGATTCCTCCAAAATGTTGAATTAAATTTCATATATTGTGATATATGGGTTGTGCAGAATAATCCATTATAGATTATTGTGATGATTGGAATTATTGGATGTTGTTGTAGTACTGGCCTAAATTTTGATATTTTAAATACGATATTTTTTTAAATTGAAGGAAAAGGGGAATATTTGATATAAAAATATTTATATTGGAATTGGGGTTATTTTAAAGAAAATTGAGTTAGGAAAATATATTTGATTTTTGGATATACTTAACTCTTGTGAATTATTAAATGGAGATTTTAAAAATGAATTATATAAAAGAATTTATAAATGATATTCGAAAAATATGAAAGGGAGTTAAAGTCGATATTAAAAATAGATTGGAAGTTATAAATGGGATTTATAAAGGAATGGATTTATAAAAATGAAATTCTATAAATGTGATTATTTTTGTAAAAAGTGAAACTCAGAGGAGTTATAAAATTTATAAACAATGTTTATAAATAAGAGAAATAGATATCAGGACGATAAATTGGGAATATAAATCTACAGGAAGAATTTATATTAGAATATAGAAATAAGGTGAAAAAATAGTGGATACTATCTTTGAAAAGTGAAAACGGTCAAGGAAATCAGAATGGAAGTGATGTGATGGAAATCGAGAGGAAATTATAAGTTGAATTGGTTATTGAGATTTTGAAAATATATTTTAATTTCGAGAAGTAAGTTGTTTCGAAAGGAAATTTTTATTATTTAAACTATGAAATTTTAAACCGGTTGAGATTGAAATACATCGGTAAGTAGATTTTCAAATATTAAGTATTTATTTAATAAATTCTAACTTTTAAAATCAGTTTTGAAAATTTATTTGTTTATCTAAAAATGAGTTATTGATGTTTATAAAAGTGTTTTCAACATTTTAAATAATAACTTAAACATATTTTAAAAATAAATTACTATTCTTTAAAAATATTCATTATATATAGTTTTGAAATGATTGAAAATTTATTTATAAATTCTCTCGAGATGTGTAGACGGGGTTTATTTAAAGGATGGGATTTTATAAGATAAATCCTATAAATGGAATTCTAGAGACTTAAGAAAATTTTCAAAGGTTTAAATGCGATAAATTCGAAAAGAATTCAATTCATTAAAGAAGTATAAATGGTTAGATGAGATTATAAATAAGTATAATCGGTTTGGAAATTGTAAGAAGAAATTTACAAATAATTCCAGAGATTTATAAGATGAGTTACAAATTATTTTCGAGTTTAATATTAAATGTTTTTTGGAAAATATATATATAAATAAATCTCCTAAGTATTGAAAGGAAGGTTTTGGAGATATTTTTAATGGGAAATGAATGGGATAGAAATATTTTTCTAAGTGTTATAAAAATGGTATTCGGAAATATTTCTAAGTGTTGAGATGGTTTGGAAGTATCCTGCTACGGATTTAAGTATCTGAAATTATTTTCAAATGTTGGAAGGGATTGGTATATCTTATAATGATATTTTGGAGAAAAAATTATAATAAGGCCTAGTGACTGCTCATGGATGTTTTATTGATAGTTAAATAACCGACTATCAATATGATCCAATTTTGCTAATCGTTTCGAAGAGACTGGGATCATATTTAATTATCCGAAAACCACTTCGATCTGGTTTGAATGTTACGAATGAATACCGTGAAGATGATGAAGACGGTGATTCGGTTTGTCCAGACCCAAGACTACTTGTATGGACGAATGCTATCAAAACATCGTCATTGGAGGACGATGGGCATTCTAAAAAGAATTGTTTCTTGAAAGGTAACGCTTAGCCTCAAGCCTCATCAACCGGGAATAACTAAAATAGGGGAGATGCAGCAAGGCTAAGTGGGTCATACCCAATTAGGGTATGTTATCACTTTCCTAGATATCCTTAAAAACCTATATATTATGGATATGGTTGTGCATGAAAGGAGTGTTCAATTTGTAAGGGTGGGAACACCGGGGTGATAACATATTCAATCTATCTGGGTTAGAGGTAGGTCGGTCTTATGTAGCATGGGATCTCGGCGAGGTCCTCGGTACATTGTTCTAGAGGTGTACTGTGATGGGCGGTACCCTAGTGGCCCAGTCAGTGTATGGAATCCATTCTCCAATATGAGCCTTTACGGTTTTGTTTGAAGAGCCTAGTATGCTGAAATTTAATTAATGTAACAATTTCGGCTATTTGAATAAATATCTATACTTAGACACTATTATAATATCAGATGATTTTGATAATATTGTTTCGGTTATCGTAAGGTAAAAACCCGTCGTGTTTATGTGTGACGTAGTCTTACGAGATACTTTTGTTTTTCAAAGGATTTTGATAACTTTAATAATTCAAATTGAGTGTGTTTTCTCATGCTGATTTTCCAAACTTACTCGGGGGTTATTTATTATAATGCTCGGGTCAAACCGAGTATTACAGATTCAGGATAGAATGCTATGGAGCTCAAGAGGCGAACTAGATGATAGAAACGTATCTCCGTACTTGATTTATATTTCCGCTGTATGAGGACAAGTTATTATAACTGTCCAGATTGATGTATTGATTACTGTACTCTGATGTTTGTAAGTATATAATCTGTTACAAATTCTTTCGTGTAAAAATCTGTTATTATATATTACATTTTGTCCCGCTGCGATTGTGAGTTTCTGGGTTGTTGTTTAATTTTATTCTATCTCTTTCTTGTTCTTCACCCTAGTTATTCGCTCTTTCGTACAATTTAAGTTGAATTGATGTGAATATGGTCAACTTAAAGGGGTATGGAACTGTGGGTCGCTACATTTGGTATCAGAGCTAAAAGTTAAGCGAGAACCTTGGCTCTGGTGGGGATTACTCGTTAGAGATAGGGTCAGTAGAACCCTAGAATGAGTTGAGTGTAATAATAGATATGAGTGCGTATTTGTTCGTGAATGTAAAATGGTTTTATATTGTGTTGATCTATCTGTTGAGTGGTATACAAATTTTGATCGAATAGTGGGACGCCACTAAATCGATAGGAGTTTTTAAACACTTGAACACGATAAACTGACACGGTATAGTTTTGAAGCAGGTAAAAGAGAAAATTTTACCCAAATTATATTTTGATATAAAAGAAATAATTTTTTGAAATTATTATATTATGAATTGGTGTGTTTGATTGTTATTATATAATCAAAATATGATTATAAAATTGGAAATGGTTATATATAACCAAAGGGAGATTGTATAAGTATGAATTATACAAATGAGTTAAAAACTACAAACGAGTTCAAACCAGAATTTGAAAAAAAAATCCCGGAGATTTTTATAAGTATTTGCCAAAGTTTTTGAAGATAATAATAATATTATTATTTTGGAGATAATTTTGTATAGAAAAATAGTTTTAAATGGATTTTGAAAGTGTTATAGCACTGAACTCACTTCAATTGCTTGAAAATAATTCTGATGATGACGGTCGCATCATCAATATTCATTTTCGAGTTTCTAGGTGATGGATTGCTACCGTAGTAAATTAATATGGGGATTTTTCAGTGAAAAACAAGTGTTGTTTTGAAAATTCCAAGGGAATTGTTTTGGATAAAATCGGTTTGATTTTGAAATTCGAAGGAAGTGGTTTGTTAAACCAAAGAGAGAGAGAGAGAGTGTGTGTGTGTGTGTGTGCGTGTGTGTGTGTTTGACTTCTAAGTGATTTGAAATAAATACCGGGTGTTTAAAAATTCTGAAATCCTTATTAAATGTTCTGGAAAATATCATAAATAAGTTTTAAAATTTATGAGTGGAGGATGATAATTATAAGGAAAGAAGTGTGAAAAACTGAAGTTGGAATAAAATTTAAATGAGGAAATTGAAATGGAATTCAACTTAAGTTAAGTGGGATAAATTGAATTAATAATGTATTAATGAAAAAGGAGTTAACTTAAGATAAGTAGTTGAAATTAGCTAAGGAGACAATACCGTATAAAACTAGCACATTGATACGTGTATGTGGCATGAAATGTAAATAACGCCTAACCAGTGTCTAAGTACATGTTTAAATTCTTAAATGAGGCAATGAACTTTGTCTTGGTAGGCCTAGGCAAATCGTTGGGCATTATGCATTGCTTAGCGCCTAAGCGAAGCTTAGTCGGAGGCCTAGAAGGATTTATACAACAATGCTACCAGGTACCACTTAAAATAGTGAATAGGATTCTGACAAAAATGTATAAGCGATAAATTCAGCCAAACTGTCACACAGCTATCTAAGGCGACATGTAAACATTAATATTTGAATTGTTCGATATTAATCGCTCACTGAATTACACTTTTAAGTCGCATAATCGCTTGTTGAATACTTAGAAATACCACACGATTTAACCATTAGAAATCCATTAGTAACTATTTATGAAATATTAATTATTAAATTTTATTTGATTTATTTAAATACCATTAGTATTTAATAAAATATATATACAATATTTAAATATGGACATATACATATAAAATATCGATAAATATTTAAATTTAAATTAAGTAAATGCTAAATGAGTTCGGATGTTTTTATGCATCCATTGTGCCTATGTAATGGTCGGCCATAGGGAGAAGGGGTATGTGGTTTTAAATAATAAAATGTGGGCATGAATTGGTAGAAAGGAAAGAGTAAACAATAGAGATTAGATCTCCACTTTGTGTTCCACCTTGATGCCTATTTAAATCTCACCTTTTCATTCATTTTGTGATGACTCTTTTGGTCTCTCTCCTCCCTTACCCTGGCCATAAATACAAGGGAAGACTGCCTCTTCATTTCCAAACAAAATTTAAATCAAATCATTTCAAATAAGGAGTGGTATTCATCTCTAGTTTACTGCAATTTTTGAATGCGGTTCGATTAAATCTAAGGAGTTGGTTCATTATCTAAGGTACTAGTCATAGGCAACTAATTTGGTAACATTTCATTTTCAACAATTATTATTATTATATATGTTGATCATTATGTTTATATTGTTTAGATTGCTATTATTAAATCGAATTTATATATAGCTTGTGTTGCCAAATCGTATGTATGTGTTCAAATTAATAAAAGCACATAAAAACATCATTAATACATCTTTTTCATTTTCGGTCGTAAAGTGTGTGTGTAATTTTCATAATTTAATATTCTTTTGTAATTGCTTTAAAAATGTAATATATGTAAACATGTATAATAGTATGTTGTACACATCAAATTATTTATAACTAATTTAGCAACATATGTAGTTTCGATTTTAAAAAATAATAATTCGTATAATATATATTAATATTAATTTTCCTTTTTTAGACTTATAAATCTATACGAATTGGACATTAAAAATATTATTTGTAATCTAAAAAAGTTTAGGCTAATAAAATAAAGAAATTAATTACTAATATAATACATATATATCAGTTAGTACTATATATTTATGTATATTAAAATTTAAAATATATGTGTATGTACAAATCAAAAAAATTATTTGAAATATTATATATATATATATATATATATATATATTCAATCAAATATATGTATACACACATAACTTGTAATTTTAATTTAAAGTTTTAAAAATAGAAATTTACTTAGATAGATCCAATTTAAAATTTTAAATACATAAGATATTTTAAGATATCAATTCAAAAATAATTTGAATTAGTCAAAGCTATTAAATATATATATATATATATATATATATATATATATATATATATATAATTTTCAAACAAAACTATGGACATCAAAGATATGTACAAAGGGACAAATGTGTCTATTGCGTTGTAAACCCCCAACACTTATGCATTACATTAGTCATATACACTTCTTATATGTCGCACATGCACTATATATATTTAAGTTTATTTAGTACACTTATATATATATATATATATATTATAAATTAAAAACTAAATAAAACCTTTTTGAAAATTATCAAAATAAAATTAACTCGAAGAATTTTAGATTGGATATAAAATCAGTTAGACTTTATAGGTCCAATAAAGATCCAAAAATGAAATATTTTTTGAAATCCACCCATTTAACACCTAGCAATCTGGCTCAGTTCCTTCAATGGTATCAGAAAAATGTAACGACCCGATTTTTCGACGCCCGAAAAATCGAATCATTATTGTTAAAGAAGAAGGAGATAGAAGAAGAGAAAACAAATAACACGAAATCTTACTATGGCAGAGGAATAAAATATAATAGATAATAACAGATCTTTACACAAAAGAAAAATATATCTGTTTTATACATATATCATCAGAATACAACATCAAAGTTCAATACAATCGACAACACACTCAGGACGGTTATAATATCCCATCCTTCCAAATCTGAATATACAGCGGAATATACATTAAATACGTCCAATAGCTTATGCAGTCTAAGTTAGTAGTATTAAGACTAACATATTAAAGCCTACTGTTTAAGAAGGTGGTTTCTAGGGTTTGATATGGGTAATTAAGTATTCGGTTCTACTTGGCTACTAGTCTAACACAAAGGATGAAGTAAGCCCAAATGTTATCCCTAATATAAAGGCCCGAATTGATTTGGGCCCTGGGCAAATGTCAAAATTTATTTTCAAAATTTAAATAATATTTTAAAAGTTGCGTTTAAGTATAAATGAAATTTTACAGCTGTTAAAACATATATTTCAAAAAAAAAATTGAAAATTAATTAATTATTTTTGAATTTTTATAATTGATTGGATTAATTAAATAAATTATTAACTAAAACCTAATTAATTAAATCAAAACATATACATGATATATGTGCATTTATCTTAAAATATAAAGACAGTTAAAAATAAAATTTCGAAATTAATTATATATTTGATAAAATTAGTTTAATTAATGAAATGCTAACTAGTATATAATATACTTGCATAATAATACATATATAAATAATTACTATAAATGTTATAGAGAGTGTGTGTGTATTCAAATTAAAATGAATAAAATTTAATTAGTTAGAGTGCAACTAAATAATTAATTTAATTAATTAAATATGATATAATTAATAAAATTAAAATTGAAGTAAGTTAAGTTTAAGGAATAAATACCTATATATAGTACATGTACCATAATTTCAGATATGTTTGGCACTTGAATCACAAGAGTATTTCATAAAAAATATATTATTTCTTAAATCGATATTACTTAAAAAATATATTAAAAGATTATGAATCTCTAATATAAAGGCCATCCTCTACTATTATTAGATTACATGCGTTCTCTCTAATTGTTGAACAAACTTAAGCTAAAGATGTTATGTGTAGCATTATTAATATGTTGATTAGATGGGGCTAGATAACCATGTGTATTTATTGAACAAACTCAATATACATATATTATACTTTGACTGTCGCAAAATTTTAAGTATGAGTGAATAATCTCTTTCAATTTGTTGAGCAAACTCAGTGTCAAAATGAGATTAGAACAAAGAATACAAGTTAGGAGTTGTATATGATACAACTGATAAAGTGTTATCCATTGCTCGTGGGCCAATGATTTGTTGAGACTCAAGGTTGGAATCCCAAGTGTAATGACCAGAATTTCACTACTTTGATTTGCAAATATTTAATTAATTTTAAATATTCAAATAATAAGTTTTATAATTAAAATAAAACTCTTTTAAATGATAAATAATGATGGTGAAATAGTTTTCAAAATTCATTTACAAAAATATCTAGTTCGAAGAAAGATCGAAAATGTGACCGGAATTCGTTTTTCGAATTTTCGACATTTCGTTAGCTAAAAGTTATCGAAAACGTTGTGAACTCCAGTATAAGATTATACACATTCAAAACATAAATAAGTTAGTGTTTATGGTATATAAAGGTACATATACTTAAGTACATACATGTAAACATTAAAGATGCCTTAAGAAACATATTTAGACATGATGTGACACTTTGATGACTTGATTACAAAGCATATTTAAATATGTTTTCTTTGACATGATGAGGGGATGTGGATAAGGTGGTGGGCTGAAATGGCATGTGTTGGGGATTGTTTTGAGATGGCAAAACAACGTGGAGGGTAGAAGTAAAAGGGTAGATATGTAATTCTCTTTTTTCTCTTGTTTATAAATAGCCTTCCATTCCTTCATTTTTCCTAATCTTCTTCCTATCATAACTTCCTCTTCTCTGATTCAAATGGAGAATTTTTTTTAAACCATGTAAAATTCCAATGGATACAGCTTCTATTTGCACTACTTCTTTAAATTTTGAACTTAGCCATGTCAAAAATGCATTTCTTTAACACCCATATTTGGACTCGGATTTTAACAATCCTTTTGATCATATCTTTCTCAAAACAAAATTAAATTGAATGATTCATTTTTTAAAATTGTAGAGAAAAGAATTTTCAAAAACTTTTCTTTCGAGCACTTTTCAAAATTTCGATAGTAATATGGCCCAAAATCCAAGAGAAAAATTAATGGAGCTAGGCATTTTTGATAACTGATGTATTTTGGATAAAATATTAGTATTTTATTTAGTGTCAACTGATGCAAATTCTAAATTGGGGTTTCGTATGTGCTTCAGAGTTGCTAAGTATGCAAGATCGTCTAAAACTAGCACCTTGATACTTGTATTTGGCACTTAAACTTAAATAATGCCCAACCAGTGGCTAAATACATGTTTAGATTCTTACATGAGGCAATAAAGTTTTTCTAGGCGGGCCTAGGAAAATCGCTGGGTAGTAAGCCTTGCCTAGTGCCTAGGTGGAGCTTAGTTGGAGGCCTAGAAGGATTTTTACAACAATGCTACCTGGTAATACTTAAAATAGTTTAATAGGATTTTGAAAAAAATGTATAAGTGATAAATTCAGCTAAACTGTCATACAACTAGCTAAGAGCCTAAGGCGACGTGCAAATATTAATATTTGAATTGTTCAAAATTAATCGCTGTCTGAATTACACCTTTGAGTAGCACAATCGCAATGTTGAATACTTAGAAATACCACACGGTTTAGTCGAATTATATTTGTTATAAATTAATTAATATTTATGAAATATTAATTATCAAATTTTATTTGATTTTTTTAAATACCGTTAGTATTTAGTAAAATATATATATTATAGTTATATATACACAATCGTAATGTTGAATACTTAGAAATATTGAAATTTTGATTTAAATTAATTAAACACTAAATGAGTTCAGATGTTTTTATGTGCCTATACCATGGTCGGTCGTACGATGGAGGTGCGTGGGGTTTTAAATACTAAAATGTGGGCTTGAATCGGTAGAAAGGAAAGAGTAAACAATAGAGATTAGATCTCCACTTTATGCTCCACCCTGATGCCTATTTAAACCTCACATTTTTCATTCATTTCTTGATAACTCTCTCTCCTCCCCTATCATGGTTGCAAATACCAAGGGAAGACTGTCTCTTCATTTCTGAACAAAATTTAAATCAAATCAATTCAAATGAGAAGTGGTATTCATACCTAGTTTCATGCAATTTTTGAAGCTGCTTGATTAAATCTAAGGAATCGGTTCATCATTTAAGGTAATAGTCATTGGCAACTAATTCGATAACATTTCAATTTCAACAATTATTATTATATGTGTTGATCATTATGTTTATATTGTTTAGATTACTATTGTTAAAACGAATTTGTATATAGCTTGTGTTGCATAATTGTGTATATATATATTCAAATTAATAAACGCACATAAAAACATCATTAATACATCTATTTTATTTTCTAACATAATGTGTGTATACGTGTGTAATTTTCATAATTTAATATTCTTTTGTTATTGTTTCAAAAATGTAATATGTGTAAACATATATATAACAAAATATTGTACACATCAAATTATTTGGAACTAATTTAGACACATATGTATTTTCGATTTTTTTTAACAATATATTTTCGTATAATATATATTAATATTAATTTAATTTAATTTTTTTAAAGCTTATAAATCCATACGGATTTGATATTAAAAATATTATTTTTAATCTAAAAATTTTAGGCCAAAAAATAAAGAAATTAATTTCTAGTACAATACATACATACATACATACATATATATATATATATATCAATTAATAATATATATGTATGCATATATATATAAAATTGAAACATACGTGTATGTACAAATCAAAAAAATTATTCGTCGTATTATATATATATATTTATATATATTCACTCAAAAATATATACACTCAAATATATATATATATATATATATATATAAAATTCGTAATCTTAATTTAAAATTTTAACAATAGATATTTATTTATATATAGATCCAATTTCAAATTTTAAATATATAAGATGTTTTAAGATATCATTCAAAAATAATTTGAATTAGACAAAGCTATTTAAATAAACATTTACAGTTATATATATTGATATATATAATTGTCAAACAAAACTATAGACATTAAAGGCATGTATCAAGGGACAAATATGTCAATTGCATTGTAAATCCCCAAGGCTTATACATTACATTAGCCATATACACTTCTTATATGTCGCACGTGAACTATAGATATTTAAGTCTATTTAGTATTCTTATATATATATTATAACTTATAAACTAAACAAAGCCTTTTAGAAAATTATTAAATAAAATTATCCGACATCTATTTTCTCGTATCTCCTCCGCACAACCTCCAAATTGGACAAACAAATATACACCATAAATAAAAAAACGAGCCAGACGCAATGACGCCATTCTGTTATCAAAGTTGAAAAAAACAACCATTTTGCCCCTCTAATATTTAAATTAATTGAAGTATCAATTAAATCCAATATTATTAATATTGAAAATACTAGAGTATTACAGTTAGAAGATACTTCAAGGAATCTCCATAACGGTATATGTAGTTTTGTAAAAGAAAAGAAAATATTATATTTATTAAATATTCCTAAAATCCAAAAGTTAATTATTGCATGTTTAAATTTTTATAACCTTCACAAAATGTTGTTGTAAAAAATATTGTTACTAATGAATATTAAGATAATTTTATTGGTAGTAAATCATATTTAGAAACTTTGTTAAAAATTGGTGAGTGGTGACAATGTTATATCAAACATTGTTAATTCTAATGTTCGGTGGAAAAACTGCCCAAGAATTTTAGTTGGAAAAATTATATTTAGTTTCTATTAATTAATAATTAAATAATGGAATATAATTGTGGTATAAAAGGGTAAATTTTTAAATGGATAAAATTAAACAATTGTATCAATAAGAACAAAGGACTATTTTTAGTAGTAAACATAATTTATGCATGACTTATAAATTTAAATGATGAAACGACTTCCAACTTCGAAGGTCAAGTGGTAAAACTTTCACATCTATGGTTACATTTTTGAAAATAATGTTAAGTTTGACATGTTTTATGCTTTTAGTTTAACCTTTAATTCTTGGATTATAGAAAATATTTTGTACAAACTCAATAGAGAAAAATAGTAAATTATTCAAAAATTAAATGACATATTTATTTCTTGGTTTGGTTATTGATGATATTATGAATGAATAATATCACATATTTTTCCATTTTCTATATTAAATTAACTAATTGTTTTTTTTGTCACAGTAAGCAGGGTTAACTTAACACTTACCGGATTTATTAATAAAACTAGAGGAAGAGTACATAGACATAAAGACAGACAATAGAGAAAAAAAGAAAAGAAATGGGGAAGACAAAAGTAGAAAACAAAAAATAATGACAAACCATAGATAAAGACCTCTAATCAACCTACGGGCTAAGATCAAGATAGCCACATAATTCGAAATATTTTGAAATAAGCTAGCTATACATCCTGAAACCATGAACCTTCCTTTTCATCATCCTACAAACTTTCAAAACCACTTCCTTTTGCGTAGAGATCTTTCCCGCAAAGACTCTATCATTCCTCTTAGTCCTATAACTTTGATCACCTTCTTCAAAAGTGACATCATCACAATCAACTTCGGCATTTCCTTCCTAGTGGCGAAGTAGATTCTTTACCATTCATCCTTACTATCACGTATGGGCCTTATGAAGTTAGAAATTTGTAATATCCTTGCCCAAACTGCATAAAAAAAGGAGCATTCAAAGAATAGGTGGACATTTAATTCAATTTGTTTATTAGATAGAAGATAATCATCTTCATCAATAATTCCAAGTTGCATAAGTTTGTTCTTAATATGGAGTGCGTTTGACATAATTTTCATAGAATAAAGTTATCATTCATATCAAAGTCACTCCAAACTCTCTTCTTCCACGTAAACCTGTTAGATTATTTTGTTTTAACCAAGTGATTATACATAGCAGCTGTAGAATGCACTCTACCAAGTACTTTTCAAAGGACAAAGAGAGCAGCATTAGGGAAGGATGTATTAGAAATGGTAGCCCAGACATGTCTAACTTCCATAGAGCTGGAGTAAGGAAGATTAATGTATCCGTTATAGACATACTTAGCAGCTTTGATTTTAGGATAGATACCCGACTGAAGAATTATGTTGTGTAGAATCAGATCAACAAGAATTGTACCAAGCGTAGACCAAGGAGCAAATCAGAAAGAGCAACCAGCTTCTACACAAGGATTGATTTGGATTAGAGGCTTGAACTTTTTTCTAAGCTTTATAATATTTCTTTCTAAGAAGCTAGCATTCTGCGAAGTTTCAAGCTTCCACAATTTCTTAGATTTGATATAGTGTTGCTGAAACCATTTATCAAGGAGGGTAATCTTGCTTTGTAGAAGAGATTTAAGGTTTTAGTGATAGCTTCTTCGTTCCATATTACAATATCAGTGATACCTAACCCCCCTCTGTTTCTAGGCAACTGGACTTTAGAAAATATATGGGAATAAGCTTCCTTGAGTTCGTGGTCTCCATGCCACATATAATGGTTAAAAGCTTGATTAACCATATTAATTAGCTTCATAGGGAGAACAAAGTGGGAGGACCAATAAGTTGTCATGGGGATAGTTACATAGGTGATGATGGTGAGTCAGGCACTCTGAGATAGATAGTTGTACGACCACATAGAAAGCTTTGTAGTAATCCTTCCGAAGAGAGGCATACATTGAGTTGCAATAATCCTTAAGGTAACCAAAGGAACTCTGATGTATATGGTATTAGAAGGCACACTGAGAAGGAAGAGTATAAAAGCAGGAGATACTTGGACTTAGTTGTGGCTAGCTATCATAATATTTGATTTAAGAGAGTTGACCGAAAGGCCATTGCAACCTTTGAAGATCAAAAATATTTTTTTAGAGTTCCTAAGGACTTTATATTCGGTTTAGAGAATCAAATTAGGTCCGCACACATAAGGTTAGTGATATCATAAATCTTGCACATATGGTGTCAATCAAGAGAACCTAACGCAACCTCTTTCATGATCATCTGATTGAAAATTTCCATAACTATGACAAATAGATAGGCGGAGATTGGATCTCATTGTCTAATCCTTTTAGTTCCACTGAACTATTCCTTAGCCGCCCTATTAATTCTTTTAAAATAGGTGACTAAAGAGATTACAGGAATAAATTTCGATCAGAATTGGCTTGGGAAAGTTCATCTTAAATAATATAGCAATGATAGCAGGCCAATGTAGAGAATCAAAAGCTTTATGAATATCAATTTTGCCATATATCTAAGGGAAATATTAAATCTAGAATATCCTTTGACGATCTCATGTGTGAGTAGGATATTGTCAGAAATGGAGCATGCTGATAAGAAGGCCGCTTGGTTTGAGGCAATTATATTAGGCAGAATGTTTTACAAATGGTTAGCAACCACTTTAGATATGCACTTCTATATGACAATGCCGCAACTAATTGGACGGTAATCACTGACTGGGGGATTGGGTTTCTTGGGGATAAGAGCGATATTAGTAGCATTAACTCCACCCAACATTGTTCCAGATTTAAAGAAGTGCAAGATAGCTTTTATGAACTCTTTGGATATAGCATCCCAGTAGTTAGTGAAAAAATAGGCGTTGGAACCATCCGAGCCTCCGCAAATTGAGTGTTAAGGCCAAATAGCACGTTTTTAATTTCCTTTTCAATGATTTATTATGCAAGATTGAAATTTTCCTCATGAGAGATGCAAGAAAGGGACATTGAACTAAGGGTGTCAATGTCAACCTGCAGCAATGTAGGATTGCCAAGAATATCAGAAAATAATCTATAAAAGCATTAGAGATACCTTCATCCGAATTGAGAATGTGGCCATCCTTGTCACTAATCATATGGATGTCCTCTCTGACTTCTTTAGCTTTGAGTGATTGATGGAAATACGAAGATTTATTATTTCAAAAGGCTTCTTTCTTAAAGGAGCATTTCTGATATGCAGCTTGACCTTCATTGGTCAAGTCTTCCACCAGTTGTTTAGAAAGTTCATGCTCTGTAGAGGAAATCTGTTGGCCATGAGGTCCTTGGAGAAGAGCTATTTGAACTTGCTTGAGCTGCTCTCTTATTTCTTAAGATCTGAGAATGCCTCTCCTAGACTTTTATTTGCTCCAACTCTTTAGCTTATTCTTGAAACCTTTGTTTCTGTTGTAAAACAAACATGGGGTTGCCGTAAACTGTCTTGGATCACTCCTCTTGCAGAACACCCTGAAATTCAACACGATTAAGCCAAAAGTAAAAAATAATATTAAAATGAATATGTACATTAATGGAAATTAGGTTGTTTAGCTAGCATCAAAGAATACTTATTCTAGATTTAGTATATAGTTTGTTATGTAATTCATATTGGAATCAAGCTAGAAAGGTATAAATAATAATTAACTAGAGTTAATTATATTTCATTCTCCATTTCGTTTCTACTCAAATTCAAATAATAAATCTATTTACATAATTTACTCATGTTGCATATAACAATAAACGTATATTCATTTTCACATTGTACCATATTATATGTATATTAGTATTGAAACGTATCGATAATTATCTATAGATTGAAGTGAATTGATGTCACCTATTTCACATTTTCGGTTTATGGT
The DNA here is from genome assembly GCA_030765085.1 of Allium cepa. NCBI lineage: Eukaryota > Viridiplantae > Streptophyta > Magnoliopsida > Asparagales > Amaryllidaceae > Allium > Allium cepa. The sequence goes on from CM060931.1 coordinate 237,809,891, forward strand.
AAACACATGCACCATTTTTTTGAACATGGTTCAATTATGTCAACAAGTGTCGACTGTATGGATCGAACTTGTAACATTTATTCTTGTAGTCTAAACTATCAACCAACTGAGCCAACGATGTTGGCTACAATTTAAATTTTTAATTAGAATAATTGCAAATAGTTCTAGTTAATTGTCATTTTTAAATCTTTAATTCATTTTCATTTTAAATTAAAGTCGCATCAAATAATATTAGCATGATAAAAGGAATTAATTGCTAACAATTCAATTTAGAAACTTGGCATTATTAGTAATGTAATACTTCCAAGTTAATAATGATTTATTTGGTGTTAAAATGTTGTATAACACCGTTGTATCCACAATGTTAGTTATACTTTTGCTATTTGAAATTATTCAAGTATATTTATCTTCTAAGGTTCGTTAGTAGTTTTCGAGAAAAAACCAATCCGAAAAAATACCAAAAGTGTATGTTTTACATTCATTGAACTAATAAAATTCGAAAAATGCCCAGTTAAATAAAAATCATGTGAACTCACTGTGTGTAGCGGGTTCGCACTAGTATAAATGAATAACGCAGATAATGCTAATTTATTATAGTATTTCTTTTGTTTCTAATGTGTAAATGCTATTTGTGATTATCATTTTATTATGTATATATATTAGTATAACATTACACTAGTATATTGCTAATTTAATTTGGCATTAACGCACTATATAAATGAATAACACAAATAATACTAATTTAATATCGCATTTTACCTTTTTTTAAGTGTAAATGGTATTTGTAAATATTATTTTTATTTTGTATATACCATATAACATTATATTGGTGTGATGCTAATTTAATTGAGCATATACACACTATATAAATGACTAGCATATAATTATATTTTAATATAGCATTTAAAAAAAATGATTTTTAGACTAAACTTTTGAAGTGGTATTCATGATTATAAAGTTATCCTTAGGTTTATCATTTTTACTAATTCACTCATAAATATAATACAAAACAAAGCAAGTACAACCATTCTATTTTGAACAAGTTTTAGTATTAAGCTTTGAATGAAGAAAAAAAAACAGTTTCAATTGTAGCCTTATTCAAACTTATTATACAAATAGGTCTTGTTTAGCAGTAACTCATCATTTTATACTTGCGTACATTGAAAATACAAAAACTTAATTAAAAATGAAAAACAAATTCGTACTTACATTTAAAACACAAACTACAAATGTGTATTTTATGCACTTTAAAATTGCACAAAGACATGCTTATATATGTAATAATTTTTGTAAGCCTAAATTTGAAATAAGTTTTCTTTTTAGCCTAATGCTAAATTTGGTAACTCAATTGTCCAATTGTACAGCATTGTGGGTGAGTTCTAAAGTACAGGTCGTGAATTACAACCTTTCAGCATGTTTTTAAATAAAGATTCTGCTGCGTTGCTTGCTTTAGAAGTAACGCTCGTCATAAAAAAGAAATTTATCGACGGTTGTCCGTCTTATTTCCGTTGACTAAATCCCTAGCTAAAAATAAAGGGGATTTGCATTGAAGGTCCCTACTTTTGATGTTGTCGTAAGAAAAGTCCCTATGATAATGACTATGTAAATTAAGTCCCTGTTTTTCTAAATTAGAAAGCGCAAACTATCTTGCGTTTTTCTTATAAAAAGTGCAAGTTAATTTGCGCTTTTCAAAAATTTAATTTTTTTTGAAATTTTCAAAATTTCAAACAAAAAATTTCAAAATGAAAAAGCGCAAACTAGCCTGCGTTTTTCTGATCAAAAGTGCAAGTTACCTTGCGCTTCTCAAAAATTTCAAAATTTTCGAAAATTTTAAAAATTAGAAAGCACAAACTAGCTCGAACTTGTATTTTTCAAAAATTATAAATTAAAAAAATAATTCAAAATAAAAGCACAAACTAGCTTGCGTTTTCCTTATAGAAAGCGCAGGTTAACTTACGCTCTTCAAAAATTTCAAAAATTTTAAAATTTTCAAAATTTTAAAAAAATAATTCAAAGTCTAAAAGTTGCAAGTTAGCTTGCATTTTCTATCAGAAAATTACAAAGCACCTTGCGTTTCCTATTTTTCAAAAAATAGAGACTAAATTTACATATTTATATCTAGAGGGACTTTTCTTATAACAGTATAAAAAATAGGGACCTGTAACTCGTTTCTTGAAAAATAAATAATACCTTCGTTTTGGCGGGAAAGCACAAGTCCAACGAATGACCATGTTATCCATAAGAATCTGAAGGATCGGAACTACGTTGATTGTATATTGTATTTGATAACGTAGAATATAACAGTTGTATTTTTACCTTCTGACCAAAAATATAATAAAAATATTGAAACAAAATTTAAATGGCCACAATTTATAGCCTGTAAACAGATGCAAAGTTGTACAAGCAAGCATTGCGGAGTTTTGTTAAGGTTTAAACTTATACATTTTCTAAAACAACACTCTCCATTTTATTGAATTGTCCCGCCTCAGCCGCATAGAGGCAGGGATCTCATTTCGTAAAACATCAGTAATGTCGGTCATGTTGCAAAAGTTGGTTTATTTTTTTTAAATAAATTGGGATTTAATAGGGGTTTTCAGACAGTTCAATGTCGGTCAGGTTAGATGTGGGTCGCATTGTAAATGGAGTGAGTAACGGATTAAAGTCTCACATTGCAGGATATTTTGAATAATCGTGGTATATACATGAGATTGATAGCACGTAACATTGAGCATTCCTTTTGTTACAAGGTCATAGTGCCTTCTGGTCTGCAGTTTTTAGTTCAACCGAAGGCCCAGTCCCGATGTAACATCACTAACACACGGCTTGTTCTAGCGTGATGTTGAAATAGAATCGCAATCTTTTGATTGGACCGCAAAATTTCAAAAATTACTTTCATATGCAATAAAATGTCAAAATTTTGAATCCCGCAAATAATTTTTTTGCTTGCGCACTTGTATATAAGTATAAATTTAAAAATTAAATTTGTACTTACATTTCTAAAACAATAACTATAAAATTATGTTTGCGCATTTTAAAATTTCACAACACATGATAACTTTTGAAAAAAAATTAAAGCCGAAATAAGTTTTTTTTCCTTTTTCTTTTGTTTATTATTGTTATTGTTATTGTTGTTGTTGTTGTTGTTGTTATTATAATTTTGAGTCCACTGCTAAAATTTGCGTTGAAGGATTATTATATTAATTAGTGAAAAGTGGCATGAAGGTACTAGGTAATGGATTAGTGGAAGTGTTTGATAGCTTGCTTGAAAAAGTAACGCTCTTATATAGCATTAAAAAAAAGTTGTCGATCCATTTCCTTTTCTTTAGGTCCCTTCCCCAGATGCCTAAAAAAAAAATAGTCCAACTGTGTGTATCATTATTACATAAATAGTTTTGACATTATCATTCCCACCTTCCAATCTAAAAGCCTAAACCCAAATGGAATGAATATGCTTTTATGTTGTTTTGTTTAGTCCCACATCGTGAAATTGGTTAAGTCCTTTGCTCTGAAGCCTTTATATAAATAAGGCTATATAATGTAAATAAATATCTATTCTCATAAATGAATAATATATCTTTTGTCTCTCTCCAATGGCTTCTACTTTCTTCATTTTATAACACGTTATCAGCACGATCTCTAAACAAAAGAAAAATTTCAGATCTGATTATAAATCTTCAAAGCGGTAAGCCATTTCTGATCTGATTACTCAAATCTTTCTGATCTCGTTCTATTAATTTTATTTTATTTAGATCTCATTTTATTATTGATCTAATTATTCAAATCTGAATCTATTTGCATATTTTATTTTATTTTTGTCCATGTATTTTAGATCTCGTTTTGTTGTAGACCTAATTTTTCAGATTTTATTATATATATACACTACACCATACCAGCCGTTTCGCAACACCCAAAGGCGGAAAATTCGCAACGGCTCTAAGCCGTTGCTATTAAGCAACGGTTAAAGTCCGTTGCAAAATATTATACTACGGCTGATAGCCGTTCTAAATTTTGGAACGGCCCTTAGCCGAACTAAATTTTTAGTACAACCTTGCATACACCCCGTTCCCAACCAGCTATGCCCGTTTCTTTCATTTTCCACTTCGATCCAAAAAAAAAGGCGATAATAATTCTAGATCCAAATTTCGGTAGAAAAAATAGTAAAGTGTGTTTATCTTTGCTGTGGAAGAAATAGTAAAGCGTGTTTATCCAAATTTCGGCAGATCCAAATTTCGGCAGATCCAAATTTCATCTCAGATCTTGCAAATAAAATGGTATTTCTAATTGAACGTTTTATTTTAATTGAACGTTTTATTTTATTTTTTAACAAATTTAAACAGCAAAGGGATCTTGAATGTCTTCTTCACGGTTAGCGAGGCCCGTGTTTGTAGCATAGTTCCGAATATAAGGTGTTTTTATCCACTGCAACCAGGAAGAGGTCGATTGTGTAGAGGGTGAAGGAGTTGTAATTACTGAAGGACTTGATGGAGGAGTCAAAAATTCTTCGTTTGATTGGAGTTCTTCAAATTTTTTGAAAGTTACAGATATGACTGATTCATCCCAAAAATAATAATTAACTTCGTTTGAAGTACTCACGGTTTGATTGGAGTTCTTCAAGTTGAATTCCACTCTCCTCTTGCTTCTGAAGTCCGAACAAAATTGCTGATATCAGATAGTCCAACTTTCTATTTTTAGTTCTTGTTCCTAGCCTTTTCATTGGGAATTTAATTAAAATGGCTGTGATAGTTTATATTTAGCAAGCTGTTGATTATCTATAGCAATGAACGACTATAAACTAGAATTCCCAAGTCTATATTAGCATCAATGATTTTACAAATTGTGGATGATTTACGCTGTGGTTGGTTTACACTCTAGTTGATTTACTATTTCCTGTAGCTGTTATCATATAGCATGTTGTTATTGCATTTTGTAGCTGTTAACTGTTTGTGCCAAATTTGTTAACCGTTGATAGAATTTGTAGCCTGTTATTATTATTTGTTACTTTGTCCTTGTTACTGCAATTTGTCTTTATTATTTTGGTTGGACGCAGCTTAGGACAAACTTGGCACATCTAAATCCACGAAAATTCAAATATAGAAAGAAAAAAAGAAAAATAGCTTAGTACTTCTATGCATATATGTTTTTAGCTGTGTATGAAAGTTTGGTCACGTCTTCTATGTATTATACATTTGAATTCAAATCCCAGTATTCTCCATTTTTTCCCCTTTTTGGACTTTATCCATCTTTAACATTTCATTTCTTTTGCTTTGTTTTAATCATCCCAAACTAGATTAAGACCCCTCACATTAGGAACACATTTCATTAAACAAAACGCTAGCTCGTTAAACTTGATGATACTTCGATCACGGTTTACTTTACTGGATCAAATTGATGTGGTGTATTGTAATTTTAACTTATCGAGTTTAGTCATAATTAATTATTGATGTTTCTAGAATAACATCAAGTTTAAAAATAGATATTTCTGTTCACGCATGTGTGTATATGTTTGTGTATATGTATAAATGTTTGGTCCAGCATGGGAATGAGGAAAGCGTCGAGATCCGGCATGGGAATGGCGACTTGAGAATAACTTCGGTGGTTTGCGATGGTGGTAGAGGAGCGAGGCTGTTGTTAGCAGTGGCAGGTTGGAGATGGAGGTAAGCAGGCAAGTGATTGGGATGGTTCGAATTGGGTCGCGCGTAGGTTGCGATGCTGGCGATGGAGAAGTTCGAGCCATTGGGGGGTTCGAGATTGATTTCTGGTGAACTGGTTTGAACTCGAGTGGTTTCTAGTTTGAACATGAATGGAATTGTGGAGTTTTGTGGAGGAAAGGGGTGTTTGGTCAGTGTTGTGGGGAGCATGATGATGCAGCAGTTGCAAGATGATAGGTTGTTATGTTAATTTGAAGTTGTATGTAGAGTTGTGGTTGTTTTTGCAGATGCAAGCAAGGAGAATTGCACTGCTGTTGATACTAGTTGCAATTATGGAGGATTGAATGTGGTCTGCTGATTGTAATGAGAAAGTGGAAGTTTATGCAGTTGCACTTTGGGTTGGTGATTTGAGGAGGTTGTGGGTTGTTCAAAGGAAGGTGGTTGGAAAGGTTGTTCGGTGGTCGAAGTGGAGTATATGGTGGGCTGGAGTTTGTTGTGCAGTGATATTAAGTGGTAAAGTGCACTGAACTATTGATGTATGGAAGGAAGTTGGTTGTAGATGAAAGTAGGAACAGTGTTGTTTGCCAGGCAATTTAGGTTTGATGTATGAAGTGGAGGGTTTGATTTCGAGTAGTATGTCTCTGAGATGTTGTGAGTGATTGAATAGACAGTGAAGTGGTATGTGAGATTCAAATTTATTGCTGGGTGATATGCAAGTGGTTTGCACAGTTCAATAAGAGAAAGTGCGATGTGGATGGGTTTGCAGTATTGGTGGCAGGCTTGCGAAGACAGCAAGAGTTGTTGTAGTTTTGAAGGGTGGAGTTATTTGAGACGTTGGTAGCAAGTGGAGAGAAGTTTGGTCGTTATGACCAGAGAAGTTGCATTGATGTGTTGACAATGGGAGAATGTAAAGGCAAGGCTGTTGATGTATGGATGGTATGATGGATATGGTTGAATCAAGCAATGTTGTGAGAAGTTGACAGCGGAGGACTGTGGTTTTGTCATAGGGTAGGTGTGGTGCACTGATATGCACAGTGTACAGTGGTGGAGCAGCAGCAATTTTGGTGGTTGGTTGAATGTAAAAGTGGGATGTTTGTACAGTATGAAGGAGGTAGTATGTTTGAGTGTGTTGGAGGCAGTTATATTTTTGGTTAGAAAGAACGAAATGGTAGCAGGGATGGTTTCAGTGAGAATTTTGTAGACTGTGAGAGTGGGACGTGTGTGGTGGAGGCAGTTTTGAGGATGATGGAATGATGTTGGAATGAAGCTGCATATGTGTATTGTCACCACCTTTCCTGGAATTTGCTTGTAGCACAAGCCCGCTGCACTACCTGCCATTGTTGAAATAAGATGATTGGTTTTTATGTTTTTCAAAAAATAAAAAAAGATAATTTTATCTTTTGTTGTTGTTTCATTTTCAATGGGGTGGGTAAAGAAAATCATGGATTGTAAATGCAATTGCACTTTATGTTTTTGTTCTGCTTTAGGCAGTCCCTGTTAATTAATTATCTTTACAGGTAACAACAATGGTGTTTTAATCCCAGACTTAGCTACAGCGATATGTTATGCATAGTGGAACTTTTCTCTTGTAATGCCCTTTCAGGATAAGAATTTTTTTGTTTATCCTAAATGTTTGTTCATCCATGTGTTCTAGTAATCTCATCCACTCAAATCAATAATATTTTAAATAATTTATTGCTGTCAATAGTTAGTATATGAGTGTTTAGAGATTTTGTAAAAGGACGGAGGGCACGTAGGAAATTGGAAGGAGGATATAGTCAGATTTGCAGTTAATAAGAATTTACAAATGACAAACACGTTTGTAAACTTTGTGGTACCACTTTATATTTTCCTTGTACTATATAAACTCTTACTAAAATGAGCATAATTTTTCTTTAATTACCGTAGACTGCCAGACTTCTCAAAGTCTACCCATCCTACATTCCACAGCCATACAATAAATAGGTAAAACTAGAATTGTTATATAGTATTTTGTTTGCTTAAATGATCATTCCACAGCCAATATATTGTCATTCTTATTTATATTAACTGGCAGAATATAAGTATAAATCTGCAAAAAGAAATGTTTGGGTTATATCGTCTATGTTCCATAGCAAATATATTTCAATTTGGATAGACTACTTATTTGCATCCATTATCCTCTTTCCTAAATTATATATTGTTGCACTTTTTGAGCAAATAATATAGTAAAGTTTGTGCATGTAATTATTCTTTATGTTGTTCATACTTTCAAGTTTATAAAATGTTGTATATATTTTGGTTGGCAGATCAATATATCTTCAATTATATATAAAGAGTGGATGAAAGAAGCCGATCAAAGAACCCCACGATATATGGAAGGAGTGCAGAAGTTTATTGATTTTGTTGTAGAAAATGGTGGCAATAAGGAAATCTATTCTTGTCCTTGCACACAGTGCAAAAATATGAAAATGAAAATTAAATTAGATGAAATTCATTTTCATCTGCTTAGAACTCACACTCAATCAGTAAACAATTTAGCAAACAATTTTATTTTTACAAAAATAAATAAAAAAGAAAATAAAACAAACAATTTACTCAAAACTTAAAACTCACACTCAATTAGTAAACACCCATTACTTACACAAACTTAAAACTTAAAAAAAAATAGCAATTAAGCGAACAAGCTCGTAATTCCAATTCTAAACTAAGACCCAAATTTTAGAATTCCAAAATCATTAAAAATCAAAAATCAATGAATTCCAGAATTCCGAAATAAAGTCGCTGGTTTGATTGCTGTTGGCGTTTGGCTAGTTCGTGGGTGCAGGAGGAGGTCGTGTTGTGGTCACTGGTCATGGATTTTGATGAGGTCGTGGGTGAAGTTTGCTAGATTTTGATTGATGAGGTGGTTTGGTGATGAAATCCCCTAAACGAAGGTTGTTGGTTCGCGGAGAAAATTGGTGAGGTTGCAGTGGTGTTAGGTATTGGCTTCTGGTCGTGATTGGGTATTGAAGGTTGAATTATGGCAGGAAGTACGATGGGATCAATTAGAGATGGATGTGGGTTGCAGTGGTGAGTTTATGGAAGGTGGTAGCAGATTTCTGTTGCAGTGATGTTGATTTCGGGTGAGATGAATTTGCAGTGGAAGTTTTGATAAGGAGCAGCTTGTATATGGCAGAGGAAGTTGAAGGAGTTTGGGATTGGAGGAGACAGCGATGGTTGGGTGAGGAGGTGGTTGCGGCAAGTAGATGGGGGATTGAAGGCAGTGTGATGAGGTTGAATGCTTGTTGTTTTGGTAGGATTAGACTTGTTTGAAGTGTGCAAGGTGGGTGGTTAGAGTTTGTTTAAAGAGGCAATGGAAGATGGTCAGGTGTTCAGTTGACATGTATATTAGTATAACTGTAATTCTCCAATTCATCACCACATTCAATGTCATTTGACATGTATATTGAAAACATAATATTGAAACTTTTTAATAAAATAATGATGAAGGGTTGTTTTGACAGTGTTGAGTTAAACTGGGCACTAGTGATGGATGGAGTTTGTATACAGAAGAGGTATGATGATGTTGTGTGTATCTGGGTTTTTTTGTTTCTGCTAGTGGTCAGGGACACTATTTGATGTGCACTGTTATTATGGCAACTGAAGTAAGGCAGCAAGGTGAATGGGAGTGGCAGTAGTGTAACGGTTGGAGAAGGAGTTGATGGTTTTAGGATGATAGTGATTGGCTGTGGGCTTGGAGTTGTACAATGATGGTGATGCAGTTGTTAGGATAATGGAGTAAGTTGACGGTTGGTCTGTGATGTCGCACTGGTGGCAAGGCAGGGAGTTAATGGTGGCTGTGTCAGAGAAGCAGCAGTTTGTAATGAGACGGAGGGGAGGGTGTTGCTGTTGGTTGTAAGGAAAAGTGGTTGATGTCAGTTGCTTGTTGATTGATGGCAGGTAGGTTGGTGAAGTTGTTTTGTGTTGATGTGTTTGTATGGAAGTGGGGAAGTGAAGCAGGGGATGTGAAGAGGAGTTTTGATGGTGAATGTGACAGTGATGAAGAAACTGCTGTGGTATGAAGGCAAGGCAAAGGGGTAGCATGTGGTTGTAGAGGTGATACCAGAAACTGTATGAAGAGCGGAAGATGATGTTGTGGCAGTTGGAAATCAGAGAAGTAGAAGTGTTTGAAGGTGGTAGTTTGAAGTTAAGTGCAGTGGTATGGTTGAAAACAGCAGGTTGAAGCAAAGCAATAGTGTGGTCAGGTATGATGTAGTTGTGTATGTAGTTGTGCAGGTAGTGATAGAGATATAAAATGAAATGAAATGATGAACATGCAAATTGAAATGAAACCAGTATTTGTTTGCTTTTTTTATTAAAATGAAATGACACTCAACCACAAACTAAAATGAAATGAATTGCAACAAACAACAAATAGAAAATAGAAAACGTCAAATAGAATTTGGAGTGACTGTTGTTGCAAATTGAAAATGGAAATTGTCTGTAGCAATTGCAATTTGAAATGCCTCTACCAAAGGCAGTGGAACAAATGATTGGTTTTTCATTATCTTGTGACTACAAAACTTACATGCCGAAACATGGTATGCGGCTACGATCAGGACATACAGGTCAACTATAGCATGTTTAGGGGTGGTGATGTATTGGCAGTAGAGGATGAAGTGATGATAGATTATGTAAATGGTATATGTACAAATGCAGTTGCTTGAGATGGTCAAGGTAGAGGATATTTGGTGGTAATTGATGTTGTAGACCGTGGGGGAATGAAGTTTGAAAATGCTATGTATGCAGGCAGGAGTTTTGATGATTTTGTATTGTTGCTGAAGGTTGCAAGTTTGGGAAGAGGCAAGTAGCAATGTAGAAGTTATTGAACTGTGTGAAATGGGATGTTTGACAGTAGCAAGAGGAGTGGATGATGTCTGCACTGTGAGGTGGTCGAGATGCTGGAAGCAACAAGGATGGAGATTTAGTTTGAACAGTGATGTGCACTGTTACTGCAGCAGGCAGTGCACAGAAATGTGCACAGTCAGTTTTTTTTAAACGTTGTAAAAATGTAAATTGAAGCTTAAAAATTGTAAATGTAATTGAAATGGGCCCTTTCTAATACAGTTGATATTCTAATAAATTTTCTTATCCAAATTTCTATATGCTAGTTGATATTCTAATACATTATTTGATTTTCTGTTTGCAGGATATACTGCGGCTAGATATACCAGTGTATGCAGGATATTCTAAATAAGTATTTTATGTCAATATTCCAGTCTCCAACAAGCGTTATGTACCGTATGTTGTATTATGTAATGATGACGTTGTTGTACTATATATTTTATGTATACTTGTTGAACTATATTGTGGTATGTGTTGATGTTGAACATTATAATTCAAACGTTTGTTATGTTTGGTTTTTGTGTTTAATCTATGAAAAATATTTGGTTTAATAATATTTCTTCTGTGATACTGTTAAATTTGCAATTTGTTGTATTAATTATGATAATGGAATGACTGTCGCTGGTGGAGAGAAAAATTTCAAATATGTTTTTAAAAAAATAAAATATTAATTAGCAACGGATTAAAGCCGTTGCTAGTATTAAAATCATCAGTTATACATCTACATTTCGCAACGATTTTAAGCCATTGCAAAATAAAATCCGGAACGGTTACAAGCCGTTGCTAAAGTATATTTCGCAACGGCCCTTAGCCGTTGCAAATATATATTTTGCAACGGCTAAGGGCCGTTGCGAAATTTTTACCACTGCCCATTTCGCAACGGCTCAAAGCCGTTGCGAAATGAGGATTCTGGTGTAGTGATATATAATCTCATAGATCTTTCTCTATTGATCTTATCATTTTAGATATCATTCCATTATTTGGTTATAATAAAAAAAAGGTTTTCTTTTTGAAATTTTTTTTGTTTGGATTTTAGTTTGAATGAGAACTATAGAAATGATTTTGGCACATGATTTATATTTTCAGAAGAAATATTTTATTGTTTCTTAGAGAAACAAATATAAGGATAATACGTATCTGGAAGATCATATTAAGTTTATATAAAAAAATAGGAACCTGAAGTTCATATGTGCGAAGGTGAAAGATTAAAGTTTTCATACGCTGAAATAAAGCATTGAAAAAATAAAAATAAATGAGCAATTCTAGAAGAAGATATTAATATGTCCAGAAGACATAACATAAAAATAATATGTTGGAATAACGTTACAAATATGGTAAAAACTATTTCCTCGAAGAGAAATAGTATTATGATTCTCATGTTCGAATACAATTATGAATAGTCCTCTTGTTTCATTGTGTTTATTTAATATTGGAGACATGAAGTTCTCAAATAAAAATTATACATATAAGTTTGCATTCCAAAAAAAAGGGATTATATATCAAAACTCAAATATATAAATTTGAGATGTGAAGCTTTGAATTATTAGAAAAGCTAATTCAGATTACGGTAAATTCCAATTGCAATCAAACCTGAAGTTTGATAATGAAAATAAAGTTGTACCATTTAGGATCTAAAGTACTAAACAAAGACTTTATTTAAAGTAAAATTGGAACCTGAAGTTCTAAAAATATTTGCCAATGGTATTAACTACCAAAACCAAATAAATGTATAGAAACTTGTTCATTCCAGAAGTAGTGATAATAATATATTAAAAAAAAGAGTCTCCAGAAGAGATTTGTTGATATATTTGGCGCTTTTACTAAATCAAATAAATACGTAGAAATATATCTACTCTCCTACTCTCTTTCTTTTTAATTAAAAATAAGGTATTCTAATAGAAAGTTTATTTCTTAAAAAAAAATTCCTTCTTCCATGCATCCAATCGCCTTTCAAAAGGTAAAATATAATAGATCAAATATAATAGATCTGAAATAATCTTAAATCCCTAAATTTCTGAAATAACTTGTGTTGATTTGAAGATTTACATGTTTGTTTTAATATATTTGGTAAAGAATTATGAAGTTAGTTTTCTTATGAAAATAATAGTAATTTAGATCTGAGATGTATAGTTATTTATGACTACGAATGATATGGATAGATTTGAGATGATAATTCTGTTTATTTAGAAATTCAGATTATTGAGAAATAAAATTTCACTTTAAGATATTCATTTTAATTTTATTATTGAGTAATATTGAACCTAGATTTGAGATGAAATTGTGTTACTTTAAGTATTGTTTATTCAATTGGTTCATATATATTTATAATGAAATTATTTTGCTGTGACAGTAGTTATATCCTAGACCACGTAAAGGTTAATTGCAGTTATTTTTATCATAAATGAATTAATTGCAAGTGTTATGGTAATAAATTAAACTATTTGTTATCATAAATGCATTAAATGCATTGGTTATTGTAAATTAAATGACGTTGTATGTTTGTGTTTGGAATAAGAATAGACGTATGATTTACTATTTGATGTATTTATTTTGACAAGTAATATTTTTTGTAACGGAAGAAATAGGTTTAACAACAACTTGAAGTTGTGCAAAGAAATTATTTTAATAGAAGTTGTATAACTCAAAGTCCAAGACCTTAAGTCTTGAATTATGAAAAGATTTCCTGATAAACTTTACAAGCTCGAATTCTTGTCAGTATTTATTTTTATTTGTCAAAATGTACAAGTCTTGAATTAAGAATAGACTTTTATTCTGTAACAATGTGGTACAAAAAAAATTACACAAAATTTGATAACCTGAAGTTCATAACAAATTAATGAAATTGAAGTTCATGAATTAGAAGCCCGAAGCTCTATTGAAATTATGTAAAATGATAAGGTTGTACTTCCTGAAGAAGTTAAAGAAAATTAATAAATAATCATATGAGAAAATGATGCTGCAATCAAGAGATTACATAAATCTCCAAATGAGTTATACCTTACCTTATATCTTTACATTTACATTATATTAACCAAATATCCTGAAGATATTATGTTATATGATATTTCAAACATCATTGGATGTGTGTATTAATTTGTTGAAAAGATGTTTTAGAGATTTATTTATATTTATATTGCAAAATCTAACATCCTAGAAGAGATGTTATAAGAATTTTATTTTTGTTACATTGCAATTCCTTAAAAGGAAACACTACATTCCCTGAAGGAATAACCATATAATTTTTTTTTGAAGCAATAACAATAATTTTTCAAAAAAAAGAATATTGTATGCCAATATTACACTCCAGAAGTAGTGGTTTTATCTCTTACAACTTACTTTCATTTGGTGAATCTAATTTTGTTACTGTATTTAAAGTTCGATATGCCATTTCAAAGACAGTTACAACAAAAATCTCCAACAGAGATATTTTATGCCACCATAAAAGTAGTAATTATGTAATTTATATAAAAGAAATATTATATATTGATATGGCATTCCAATAATGCATATATATATATATATATATATATATATATATATATAGAAGAGATAAGGTCACTCTAGAAGTGATGATACTAAAATATCTCTAGAAGAGATTTTTAAATTTGAAAATGATAACATATCTTTAGAAGAGATTTGTTTATATATTTGGTAATTTTATTAAAGCGAATAAATGCATAGAAATTTGATATTTGGGATATAATTAAGAGAAAAAAAACTTAACAAATTTAAGTTGTGTGTATATTTTGTTCGAGCCAGAAGTTCGATATGGTTCCAACCATTTGTTTTGAACATTATCATGCAGTTTTTACGGATTCACATTGACATTGATCTATAAATAGAAATCAATAGTTTGAATCCTTGCAATATTTTGTTTTAAAAATCACTAATTCAAAAGAGAAAGAATATGCAAAATTATAATATATATGCAATACGTGGACGCACGTATATATCCATATATGTAAATATTTAGCTAACAACCTGAAGTTTGTTATGAGCTCATCATATAGGTTATGTATGGATATTATTTAGTGATTTAAAATTCAATCAATAGAAATGTTGAATGACCTGAATTCCTGTATGTATTTAAATGATCTATATAACAAGTAATTTCCTCCAGTTCTCTAGATCAATGAATGAGAACAAAGTCTAATAAGCAATATAAATTGAATGCATCTTATTAACTAATAAAAGGATCATCCTCCTATAACTGATATACATATAATGTATTTGCTAGTAGCAATGTGATAATGGATCAAAATGAGAATCTAAATATGATTATAATTTAATGTGACAATTGTCATCATTAAGGGGGAGGATAAAGGAATACAAGTTCATTTTGATCATCAGTGTTAAATATTGGTTAAAATATACAATGATGCAAAATATTATCAATATTATCCTTAGTAGACTTTCTCCAATATAGATTCGAATCCCTGAAGGATGAAAACTTGTAAACCACATCTGAAATATGGTTCAAAAGTCAGTTCAAAATATTTTTGGAGTAAGTAATAAAGATGCCAAATAAAGGAGGTGAGTGTTCTTGAAGAAACACTTAAGGGTGCTCTGAAAGAGATCCATGACATGATTGTCAAATAATCCTCCAAGTAGGTTAGGTACCTAAAACATGATAATTAAAGAGATCTCAATAAATCATGTATAGAACTGACAATAAATAATCATCGACGATAAATTTGTAAATAATAAAGTGCTTATGTTTATAAATAGATTAGAAATCTTGAATTAAAGGAAAACATGACTGGCCATCATGAATCCTTTACTAATAGAAAAATATGGACATGTAGTCCGCAAAGTAGCGAAAGTGCTTAAAACACTTAATATGCCCCGAAGGTATAAATATGGTAAAAATTATATTAATGGTGAAGTATACAAATTCCTGAAGAATATAAACAACTTTTGTGGTTATAAAGAATGAAAAAACAAGGAGTGTAGGTTACAGCATCTTCTAAGTATTGTTGTAATGAAAATCTTGATATACTTCAAGATGAGTAGATTACTTCCTGTTTTCTAGTAATGTTGTAATGAAATTCTTAATATTCATCAAAGATGTATAGTTGCTATACGCAAAACTAATTTGAAGCGCAAAAATGAAAGCTCATGAAGTGTTTTACATAAAAGTAGCATAAAAAATGCATAAAATGCAAACCATATTTGGAAGAAACAATCTTAGAAAATTTGATTGTATCGAAGGAAACTATTAATAAATTATATTATTAATGAGATACATATTTATGGATCCAGAAATATCTATAACCAATTTGAGTTATCGAAAGACGAATATGAATTTAGAGGAAAATTTTAAATCAGGGGGAGCATTCATAAGTATTTTATAATGCACTCTTTTTCCTTAACTAAGATTTTTCCCACTGGGTTTTTATTAGTAAGGTTTTAATGAGGCATTATCTTGATCCAGAAGTATCAACTCCCCAGTAACTTTTGAAATAAGTTATAATGTACTATTTTTCCTTATTTAAGATTTTTTGTGACGCCCCACCTCTATACCCACGCTAGACAAGAACACTACGGAGTAATGCTGTCAACTAACACGGAGAATAAGGCTGTTGAGGAGCGACCATCTGTATAATTGTTTTGCGCGAGCACCGATATGTCAGATAGTATAACATGCATTTTATCTCAAGGGGAAATCCGACATACCGATACAAACACAAAGCTACTACACAGTGGATATAATAATCTTCGGAAACAAATATGGAAATGAGCATAACACAAATCAGTCACAGATAATTCATATCACAAAGGCGGAAGAAGATATGAATAAATAACTAATACATGAAAGTGTATATCAGAGTAGTGGTCAAAAAGATCCACAATAATACAAAAGAATAGCAACACGTGCTATACAAAAGAATACAACTATGAGTCTATATCTCAAGTGTAAACTACAAAATAAACTACTAGTCTAAGTAGTTTGCCAAAAGTCAGAGTAATGAATCCCTGGGGAGAAGTCAAGCAGAAGCACCTGTAACATCTCGGTCTGACCCGAGTATTATTTAATAAGAAAATAATAAACGGATCAGTCTAACTATAAATATCAGATGAAACGATATAGAGTAAGAGATATGACTAAACACATAATAATCACAATACCAAGCAGTGATATATATAAGTAGTTGAAAATCATCAAGGGATTAATCAATGTCACAAAATCTACACAAGAATCAAAGAAATATCATACTCCTTATTTCGTTCATCAAACCACAATTATTGACGATTATATCAATGTCAATCACAAAAGTCAATGACACACGAATTCACCATTGCACAAATATTGATAAAACTTATCAATGGAAATCACCAAAATTGGTGAAGCACAAATTCTAAAAATCATCTCAAGAAATCCAGTCAATGACACAAGAATTCACCTATGCACAAAAATTGATAAATCATATCAATAGAAATCACAAAAATAGGTGAAGAAGAAAATTCCAGAGTTCGACACACGAAATCCAGAAATCACACAAAATAGGGGGGGAGGCCTATCACACGAACGGGAGCATGAAAACTCACCAACATATGTATCACACGAACGAGACGCTATCTCATGGTAGCTAGCCATTAATTTTTGACACACGAACGGCCCGAAGACCATGGGGCGCTACCCCACATATGTGAGTTGAAACTCACACAAACGGGGTTTAGTCTCCCTCGTAGACAAAGAGACATCGCACATTGCTAGTCTAAATCACAAAAATGATCGTCATGATCATCAAGAAGTGTCAATCACAGTAAGCTAGTAAATATACGAGCTTAGCCTAATGTCCCATAACCACTAGCTTAACTTAAATATTTACGAATAAATTGTAGATCTCCACTAGAAAATTGTCACAAGAGATTCAATCGAACAAGTCCAAGAATTAACCGGCGAAGTAAATGCAAGCGTTTCATACCACTTGTTTTACTAAGCCGTTTAATTAGATTTCTCATACGAGTGAGGTAAAGGTTTGTATATACTAATAGATTGGAAAACGGTTTTATAAACGAATTTGGTATTAAAATAGAATTGAAATCGTTTGAGGAAAGAGTTTTGATATTTACTACTAGTATTGAAACCTTTATATTTTTAAAGTGACAAAACACGAAAATGATTGTAGAACAATCAACCACCAAAATTCATATTCAAAGAGTGAATAAAAATCCAAGAAATCGATCTGAATCCATCAAAATGGGTATTCCGAAAAATCCCAAGAACAGAAGTCATTAAAGTCGTAGCAACAACAAGTGGGAAATAACACGAATCGATGGAATTTGGAAACCAAGCAAAAATATGCACAGATAGGCACAATTAGGCAAATAGGTGCAGGTCAGTCGACTGACTAAAAGGTCCAGTCGACTGGACCAGAGGCATGAAAATATAATTTCCTGCAGTCAGTCGACTGACCTAAAAATTCAGTCGACTGATTGCAGGGAAAACAGAGGACCCGAGCCTCTGTTGGCTGCCTTCGGAATGCCTATGTGCTACAGCCAGTCGACTGACTCAAAGGTTCAGTCGACTGACTGGCATCAAGGCTGTTTTCCAGCCTATAAAATAAAGATGCAATACTCTTCAAAATGCAATCGAGCGAGCATGGTCACTAGGGGTTTATGCAAATCGACTACCCGGTCCTATAAGCTCTTCGATGCATCACCAAAAACAAGTTCAAACAACAAAGCTATGATTTTTGAAGATTTGAACTCAAAACACTAAAATTTGGAATATTCACAAAACCTATCCAAATCAAAATCAAATAAACATGAATAAGTATTAGGAATTCATACCTAACAATCAAAGATAATCATAGACCTAGATGTGAGATTAAAAATCTCACCTTTGAACCCAAACGATTGAAGAAGATGCTTGAAAGCAAAGGAGAATCAACCACTCTTCAAATGCAACTCAAGAAGCTTGATTCTAAGCTTTAAAAGAAGAACATTCCCAAAGTTAGGTTTAGGAATTTCTAAAATTGATAAGAGATTGAGTTGGAGAAGAAGAAGAGAAGCTTACCAATGTGTTCTTCTATTAGTTTGGAGCTAGAACTTGATTTGCAAAAGAAAACTAGGGTTTTGGAGTTTTAATTTCCCATCTCTCCCACCATTGTTTCTTTAAAACTGAAAAGAGGAGAAAGTGAGGGTGAATGGGGAGGAGTGGCTCAGATTTGAGTATAAGTTAAACATAGGGTTGAGCCCAAACCCAGACCCAAAGTGAAAAAGTAGCAAAAATCAACTTTCTCCAAACATATCGAAGCTTATACTCAAAAAGGTCGCAAACGGCATTTTAAACTCAATGGGAGTGGTCCCGAGTCCTAACTCGACCGTATGCAAAAAGTAGCTTTTCGGACTAAATTCCGAGTATTAAAAATATATTTAAATAAAATATTTAAATATAACATCAACAAATATGCGGGTTGTTACAGACTCCCCTACTTAAAGAAATTGCGTCCTCGCAATATTTAAGAAGAAGATATATAGTAACAACCATAAAAGCATATTCAACACAAAAGAAGTTTGAAATAAGAAGTTCACCTCAAAGAGCACGAGGAAGTAAGTCCGGATGTGTTCGCTCGATGAACTCTCTAGATTCCCAAGAACAATCCTTAGGATTTGAAGACCATTGAACTTTAACAAGCGGAACATCTTTATTTCGAAGTCGTTTGACCTCCGAAGCAATGATACGAATAGGATGTTGCTCATAAGTTAAATTAGGTGAAACTTCAATCTCTTCCACAACACCGGGCTCAATAATAGAATCGGAATCTCGAAGGCATTTCCGTAATTGAGAAACGTGAAACACGTCATGAATAGCAGAAAATTGAGCCGGTAATAAAAGGCGATATGCCACAGAACCAATACGTTCGGTGATAGGGAACGGACCAATATATCGAGGTGCTAACTTTCCCGATCGACTGAAACGTACAACACCTTTCATACGTGACACACGAATGAACATAAGATCTCCCACAGAAAATTCTAACTTCCTTCTTCGGTTATCGACATAGGATTTTTGTCTACTCTGGGCTTCTTTCATCCTATGTCAAATAAGTTCAATCTTTTCTGTGGAATCACGAATAAAGTCTGGACCTAAAACCAGCTTCTCACTGGCCTCAAGCCAACAAGAAGGAGATCGGCATGGCCTTCCATAGAGTGCCTCGAAAGGTGCCATACCAATACTAGATTGGAAGCTATTATTATAGGAAAATTCAACAAGTGAAATATGATCTTCCCAACTTCCACCAAAATCAAGAACACATGCACGAAGAAGATCTTCAAGAGTTTGATTCACACGCTCGGTTTGTCCATCGGACTGGGGGTGATAAGCGGTGCTAAAATTAAGCTTCGTTCCTAAAGCTTTTTGAAGACTCTTCCAAAATCCACTAGTAAACAATGGATCACGATCACTAACTATAGAAGTAGGAACTCCATGTAATTTAACAATCTCTTTGACAAAGAGCTTGGCCAAAAGATGAACGGCTCGGTTAGACCGAACGGGAATAAAATTGGCGTATTTAGTAAGTCTATCAACAATCACCCATAAGCTATCATGACCCGAACGAGAACGGGGAAGGCCATCTATAAAATCCACGGAAATTTGGTCCCACTTCCAAATTGGAATTTCTAAAGGTTGCAATAACCCACCGGGCCTTTGATGTTCGGCCTTAACGAGTTGGAAAGTTATGCAACGCTTAACGAAGTTAGCGATGTCAAGTTTCATTCCCTCCCAATAATAAAGTCGCTTCATATCCGCGTACATTTTACTACTACCAGGATGAATGGTAAATTTAGAGCGATGAGAATCTTCTAAAATATCTTTTCGAAGATCACTAATATTTGGTACGATAAGTCTACCAAATTTTCGAATGCCGCCACGAGAATCAATATCAAAGTCTTTCAAACCTTCAATACCAATTTTATCCTTAACATTTTGGCCAAGAAGAGCCAATTCGGGATCTAGCCTTTGAGCTTCAAGAATGCGGTCTAGAAGAGAAGGATGAGCCTCAAGGCTACATAAAACAAGTGATGAACACAAATCGGATACGCGCTCTCGAATCTCACAAGTGGATAAAATCTCGAGATCGTTCCATTCGGATATCATCATAAAAACAACCGCTTGTTTCTTTTGACTAAGTGCATCCGCAACGCGATTTCCCTTTCCGGGAGTATAAAGGATATCAAGATCATATGGTGCAAGGAATTCGAGCCAACGCTGTTGACGCAAATTAAGTTCCTTTTGAGAGAATAAATACTTTAAGGATTTATGATCGGTATAAAGAACAAATTTCTCTCTTAAAAGATAATGATGCCAAATCCGAAGAGCAAAAACAATAGCCGCGAGCTCTAAATCATGAGTGGCATATCTAGTCTCAGCTGGCTTTAATAGCCTAGAAGCATAAGCAATAACATGTTCTTTTTGCATAAGAACGACACCCAAACCAACGCGACTAGCATCGGTATAAACAACAAAATCTTGATTCCCCTCGGGAATAACAAGAATAGGAGCATCAGAAAGAAGTTCCTTTAGTTTGTGAAAAGAAGTTTCACATTTTTCCGATCAAACGTATTTTACACCTTTCTTCGTTAAGCTAGTGAGAGGCATGACAATCTTAGAAACGTCTTTGATAAAACGGCGGTAACAACCCGCCAATCCAAGGAAACTGCGAATCTCCGTCACATTCTCCGATCTCTTCCAATCTTGAATCACTTCAATCTTTGAAGGATCCACGGAAATTCCGGATTCGGAAATAATATGACCGAGAAACTTTACACGAGATTGCCAAAAATGGCATTTAGAAAATTTTGCTTTCATTTGATTACTCCTAAGAGTTTCCAACGCAATCCGAAGATGCTTCTCATGTTCCTCTTCGTTTTTTGAATACACAAGAATATCATCAATAAAGATGAGAACAAACCGGTCGAGGAAGTCCTTGAAAACTCTATTTATAAGGTCAACGAAATAAGCCGGGGCATTTGTTAATCCAAATGGCATAACGAGCCATTCATAAGATCCATAACGAGTACGGAACGATGTCAAAGGAATGCTATCCTCTGCAATACGAAGCTGATGAAATCCAGTAGCTAAGTCTAATTGTGAAAAGACTTTGGCACCACTAAGTTGATCGAATAGATCATCAATCCGAGGTAAAGAATATTTATTTTTGATAGTAAGATCATTAAGCTTATGGTGGTCAATGCAAAGCCTAAGTGTACCATCGGATTTCTTCACAAAAATAACCGAAGCTCCCCAAGGCGAGGAACTAGAGCGAATAAATTGCTTCGTCTCCAATTCAGATAATTGTTTGCGCATCTCCTTATTTTCCTTATTGGACATACGATAAGGAGGACGAGTAATAGGTTGAGCTCCAGGGATAAGATTAATTCTGAACTCGATTGCTCGCTTAGGTGGTAATCCTAAAACGGGCTCAAATATGTCGGAAAATTCACGAACAACGTGAATAAGAGAAATTATATCTTCCTCGTCATCATTATCGTCATCACGAGGATTTAAAGAATATAAAGATGCAACCAAGCTGGAATCCGAATCTTTAAGATTAATAGAAATCTGCTTAACAGATAGAGGATGTCGAAGATGAATAGTCCGCTCAGGACATAGGATATGAGCTTCATAACGGTTAAGCCAATCCATACCCAGAATCATTCCAAAGCCTAAATAACGCATGACATGCAAATCGGCTCGGAAAGAAAAATCACACAAAATAATCTCGACATCATTACACAATAAACTGATTGTTGCGGATCCACCAACCGGATTCGCAATTCTCAAAGAAGTCATTAAACACAAAACATCCAAAGAAAAAGTATCAACAATTTCTTTCGATATAAAAGAATGGGACGCACCCGTGTCAAAAAGAACTCGAATAGGTTGATCTCGAAATATGATAATGCCATCAAGGATAGAATGAGACATACCTTGATTTCGAGATGTGTTGCCAGGGGCTTGAGCAACATTAAGCTTTCCCTCCTTCCTATTTTGAAGTTTGGGACATACATGCATAAAATGGTCCGGGCTGTTGCAATAGCGACAAGTACGAGGCTTTGAACACTTGTTCGCAAAATGGTCTTTCGAACCACAATTATAGCATTTCCCTTGAGTAGAGGAAAAGGTCTTTTCAACAGGAGTTGCTTGCCTCCCTTTCTTATTGGGATAAGGGCCTTTGAATTTGTTTGGCCTCTTCTTGTTGTTGAAGTTTGGTTTGGAACCCACCACTTCAACATCATTCTCCTTATCCGCCTCTTCAAGACGAAGAGCGATATCAACAAGTTGGTGGAAAGAAACTTCTAATTTTAGAAGTAATGGCTTCTTGAGACTTTTGTTTAAGCCATAGACGAACCTCTGGTTCTTCTTTAAAGGGGTGTTGATGTATTCAACCCCATATTTGGAAAGCGACTCGAAGGAGGCGACGTAATCAGTCACGGAGGACTCACCTTGAACAAGGTCTATAAATCGTCGAGCCAATGTCACTTTCTCTGCTTCTGGTACAAATTTCAACTCGAAGCGTTCCCGGAATTGCTCCCAGGTGAGATCCGCTTCATTAATCTCAGAAATAAGAAGCTCGTACCAGTCCAGTGCTCTTTCTCGGAGCATACTAGAGGCCACCTGAACTCGGTGAAGGTCAATAAGATTCATGCGAGAAAAGATTCGATCGCATGACCTTAGCCAAGCCTGTACTTCAATAATAGTTTCGGAACCTTTGAATGGCTCCCCACCCAAATTAGTGTAATCGCTGCACAAGCGTGCAAATCCCGACTTTGGGTGAGTAGGTTCCGGGTTAGCTCCAGCTGCTTGAGCATTCGTCACTAAATCAAGAAGCTGTTGAGCAGTCATAAAAACTCCATCCTGGGGTGGAGTGCTAGATGGTACGGCTCTGGGGCGGCCTGGTCTAGACATTTCTCTTCCTTTAGAAAGAAAGAAGAACAAGAAGAAGATTATTCACCAAATTGAGTATCAAGCAATCATGATAGATAAACAAGGAATCATAAGGAAAATAGGATGAATCGGTACGAAGACTCGAATAAAATCCTAAAGCACGACTCCTAAGAAAGACTTAGGACGATGATCCTTGTTACAATATTCCATATTGTTCCGAAGTTTGGCTCCGATACCAAGCTGTGACGCCCCACCTCTATACCCACGCTAGACAAGAACACTACGGAGTAATGCTGTCAACTAACACGGAGAATAAGGCTGTTGAGGAGCGACCATCTGTATAATTGTTTTACGCGAGCACCGATATGTCAGATAGTATAACATGCATTTTATCTCAAGAGGAAATCCGACATACCGATACAAACACAAAGCTACTACACAGTGGCTATAATAATCTTCGGAAACAAATATAGAAATAAGCATAACACAAATCAGTCACAGATAATTCATATCACAAAGGCGGAAGAAGATATGAATAAATAACTAACACATGAAAGTGTATATCAGAGTAGTGATCAAAAAGATCCACAATAATACAAAAGAATAGCAACACGTGCTATACAAAAGAATACAACTATGAGTCTATATCTCAAGTGTATACTACAAAATAAACTACTAGTCTAAGTAGTTTGCCAAAAGTCAGAGTAATGAATCCCTGGGGAGAAGTCAAGCAGAAGCACCTGTAACATCTCGGTCTGACCCGAGTATTATTTAATAAGAAAATAATAAACGGATTAGTCTAACTATAAATATCAGATGAAACGATATAGAGTAAGAGATATGATTAAACACATAATAATCACAATACCAAGCTGTGATATATATAAGTAGTTGAAAATCATCAAGGGATTAATCAATGTCACAAAATCTACACAAGAATCAAAGAAATGTCATACTCCTTATTTCGTTCATCAAACCACAATTATTGACGATTATATCAATGTCAATCACAAAAGTCAATGACACACGAATTCACCAATGCACAAATATTGATAAAACTTATCAATGGAAATCACGAAAATTGATGAAGCACAAATTCTAGAAATCATCTCAAGAAATCCAGTCAATGACACACGAATTCACCTATGAACAAAAATTGATAAATCATATCAATAGAAATCACAAAAATAGGTGAAGAAGAAAATTCCAGAGTTCGACACACGAAATCCAGAAATCACACAAAATAGGGGGGAGGCCTATCACACGAACGGGAGCATGAAAACTCACCAACATATGTATCACACGAACGAGACGCTATCTCATGGTAGCTATCCATTAATTTTTGACACACGAACGGCCCGAAGACCATGGGGCGCTACCCCACATATGTGAGTTGAAACTCACACAAACGTGGTTTAGTCTCCCTCGTAGACAAAGAGACATCGCACATTGCTAGTCTAAATCACAAAAATGATCGTCATGATCATCAAGAAGTGTCAGTCACAGTAAGCTAGTAAATATATGAGCTTAGCCTCATGTCCCATAACAACTAGCTTAACTTAAATATTTACGAACAAATTGTAGATCTCCACTAGAAAATTGTCACAAGAGATTCAATCGAACAAGTCCAAGAATTAACCGGCGAAGTAAACGCAAGCGTTTCATACCACTTGTGTTACTAAGCCGATTAATTAGATTTCTCATACGAGTGAGGTAAAGGTTTTTATATACTAATAGATTGGAAAACGGTTTTATAAACGAATTTGGTATTAAAATAGAATTGAAATCGTTTGAGGAAAGAGTTTTGATATTTACTACTAGTATTGAAACCTTTATATTTTTAAAGTGACAAAACACGAAAATGATTGTAGAACAATCAACCACCAAAGTTCACATTCAAAGACGTGAATAAAAATCCAAGAAATCGATCCGAATCCATCAAATGGGTATTCCCAAAAATCCCAAGAATAGATGTCATTAAATTCGTAGCAACAACAAGTGGGAAATAACACGAATCGATGGAATTTGGAAACCAAGCAAAAATATGCACAAATAGGCACTTAGGCAAATAAGTGCAGGTCAGTCGACTGACTAAAAGGTCCAGTCGACTGGACCAGAGGCATGAAAAAATAATTTCCTGCAGTCAGTCGACTGACCTAAAAATTCAGTCGACTGATTGCAGGGAAAACAGAGGACCCGAGCCTCTGTTGGTTGCCTTCGGAATGCCTATGTGCTACAGCCAGTCGACTGACTCAAAGGTCCAGTCGACTGATTGGCATCAAGGCTGTTTTCCAGCCTATAAAATGAAGATGCAATACTCTTCAAAATGCAATCGAGCGAGCACGATCACTAGGGGTTTATGCAAATCGACTACCTGGTCCTATAAGCTCTTCGATGCATCACCAAAAACAAGTCAAACAACAAAGCTATGATTTTTGAAGATTTGAACTCAAAACACTAAAATTTGGAATATTCACAAAACCTATCCAAATCAAAATCAAATACACATGAATAAGTATTAGGAATTCATACCTAACAATCAAAGATAATCATAGACCTAGATGTGAGATTAAAAATCTCACCTTTGAACCCAAACGATTGAAGAAGATGCTTGAAAGCAAAGGAGAATCAACCACTCTTCAAATGCAACTCAAGAAGCTTGATTCTAAGCTTTAAAAGAAGAACATTCCCAAAGTTAAGTTTAGGAATTTCTGAAATTGATAAGAGATTGAGTTGGAGAAGAAGAAGAGAAGCTTACTAATGGGTTCTTCTATTAGTTTGGAGCTAGAACTTGATTTGCAAAAGAAAACTAGGGTTTTGGAGTTTTAATTTCCCATCTCTCCCACCATTGTTGCTTTAAAACTAAAAAGAGGAGAAAGTGAGGGTGAATGGGGAGGAGTGGCTCAGATTTGAGTATAAGTTAAACATAGGGCTGAGCCCAAACCCAGACCCAAAGTGAAAAAGTAGCAAAAATCAACTTTCTCCAAACATATCGAAGCTTATACTCAAAAAGGTCGCAAACGGCATTTTAAACTCAATGGGAGTGGTCCCGAGTCCTAACTCGACCGTATGCAAAAAGTAGCTTTTCGGACTAAATTCCGAGTATCAAAAAAAATATTTAAATAAAATATTTAAATATAACATCAACAAATATGCGGGTTGTTACATTTTTCCAACTGGGTTTTTCTTACTAAGGTTTTAACGAGGCATGGTCTTGATCCGGAAGAATCAAACGTCCTTTCAAGAAATAACATCTCAAATATGTTATTTAAGTTAAATTGTATTTTTATCCTTGACTAAGGTTTTCCCCATCGGGTTTTCATTTGTAAGATTTTTAATGAAGTATTATATTGATGCAGAAGTATCAAACTCTATTTGATTCTGTAAATTTTTGAAATATCTCACGCTATATTGTATTGTTTTTCCTTAACTAAGATTTTTCCCATGGGGTTTTTCTTAGTAAGGGTTTAATGAGGCATTATTTTGATCCCGAAGTGTCAAACTTTTAGTAAGTGTTTAATTGGGCATTATTTTGATCCCGAAGTATTAAACTCTTAGTAAGGGTTTAATGAGGCATTATTTTGATCCCGAAGTATCAAACCCTTAAAAGGAATATCATTTTTAGTATGATATCTATAATTTCACAAGTTGCACTCTTTTCCTCTTTCAAGGTTTTTCCCATTGGGTTTTCCTTACAGAGGTTTATAATGAGGCAACGAACAATATCTATATCGACTGAATGGATAAATGCAAGCAAGATAATAATTAGGGGGAGCAATCATCATACAAGTTTCGAAACAGAAAATTTCAAGTTATCAGAGCATTCAAGATTTTGAAGATGCATATTCAAGGGGGAGTGTTACAATATATGTAAATTGTGGAATGAATATGCTTTTATGTTGTTTTGTTTAGTCCCACATCGTGAAATTGGTTAAGTCTTTTGCTCTGAAGCCTTTTTATAAAGAAGGCTGTATAATGTAAATAAATATCTATTCTCAGAAATGAATAATATATCTTTTGTCTCTCTCCAATGGCTTCTACTTTCCTCATTTTATAACATGTGTATCTTTATTACATAAATAGTTTTGACATTATCATTCCCACCTTCCAATCTAAAAGCCTAAACCCAAATCATCTCTTTCAACTTTGCGGAAGTTTCAAAATGTGCGTTGAATCGAAACAACAAACCGATGCGCCATCCAAACTGGAACCTCACACTACCCCGCCTCCAATTGGCACCACTACAACTCACCCCTCATCCAAATCACCCTTATCAGTGTGGCCTGCATCTGCGGCCCAAGCATGTACAACGCCCTCTCCGGTATGGGAGGCAGCAGCCAGGTCAATCACGAGGCCGCCAACAACGCCAACGCTGCCCTCAACACCACCTTTGCGGTCTTCAGCATCCTCGGCGGCGGCATCTTCAATCTCCTTGGCCCACGCCTCACCCTCTTTACCAGTTGCATCACATACGTCCTTTACGCTGGATCCTTCTTCTACTACAACAGTTACAAACCCCAGCTCTTCGCCATCTTCACCAACGCTGTCCTCGGCATTGGTGGCGGCCTGCTCCTCGCAGCACAGGGCGCGATCATTACCTCATACCCACCATCCCAGTGCAGAGGACTCTATATCTCCCTATTCTGGTGCATCTCCAAGATGGGAGGAGCGTTCAAAGGTCTAGTCCGATCCCCTTCACTGTAACTACAATCACACCACCGCAAAGTCCATGAGCAACAGCGCCTACATCACCTTCGGATCTTACCTCCCACCAAAGTGGTTCGCAACGACGGACCTTGCGTTGGCAGCATCTTCAGTAACAAAAAGTTTGGTAAGGAAGCATTTGAGATACTGAAGCTGTTCACAAGCTGGAATATGCTGCTGTTAATGCCAGCCACTTGGGCAAGCAACTTTTTCTGCAGCTACCAGTTCAATAACGTGAACATATTGCTGTTCAATTTGAGGACGGAGGAGTTGAATGTTGCATTTTATTGGGGAGTGCGGATGGAGGGTTGCTTAATCAGTTGAGGTACGAGGGCTATAAATGTGGGGAGGAGCTCGACTTCAAGATGCTCAAGTTTGCGGGTCCATCTGTGTTGTTTTCCAGTTACGGGTTTCTTTGACACCATATTTCAGAATTTGTGCTATTAGATTATAGGCGCTCTATCTGATGATTCTGAAACGCTCAGCAGGTGATCCTTTTTTATTTTTCATTTTATTTACTTAATTCTCCTTTTATAGTTGCAGTTGCATGCATATTTTGTTTTTTAGTAGCATCAATAGAAATATTTGAAATACTTTCATAGGTAGCTATTGAATGCCAATCAAAAATATATTCATAATAACTAAGAAAATGACAGTATAAATTGTCCAAATCACTGGTTCGTGCATGATTGACATTGTTTATAAAAAAATGTAGACCTTAACTGTTGATTAAAATAATAAAATCAATGATTTATTTTAGATATAAACAGTGAAATGAAACAGAGACAATTGTAAAGCTTTTATTGATTATACTCTGATGTACAAAAGAGTTGTATTTATACAACTGTAAAATGCTAATGGGCTAAAGATAAAAGGCCTCGGCCCAGTTAAAATATTACATACTTATATATCAGTATTGCTTTCCTGAAAACAATCTATTACCCCCCCTTAAACCTAACATTAGGGTTAGGGTTTGTAAAAACTTGCGATTCTGAGCCGTCAGAGAGAAATTTACTCCATCTTCATCTCTGATAAGAAATACGTTCGCAATCATGAAATAGAGGGTTTGCTAGCATACAGAGTGTCACTTAGCTGGTGAGATGGTCTCGCTTCTGATTTGGTAGAGAGGCGAGGTCCTGATAATCTTCGATTTCAACTTTAGTTACCTCAGGAATATAGATCTGCCCTTTGGATCTGAGATTCATATTGGCTTCGTCCACGTTGAGCTCTCGCCTAAATCTGATGAAGTTTGGCCGTGATAGGGGCTTTGTGAAAATATCAGCTTTCTGGTAAGTTGAAGGTATGTATCTAACTTCAATGTTTTTGTTGATTACCTGCTCTCGTACAAAATATAAATCGAGCTCGATATGTTTTGTGCGAGAGTGAAGTACTGGATTTGCTGAGATAGCAATTGAACTCTGATTATCTCGGCCTATGATCAAGTTTGATTTTTAATTCATTCAGTAGAGAAGTTAGCCACATAATTTCTGCAGTGGTACTAGCAATGCTTCTATACTCGGCCTCTGTGCTTGACCTAGATACTGTAGATTGTTTTTTTGCACACCAAGATATTGGATTTTTACCTAAATAAATGCAGTACCCTGTAGTTGACTTCCTGTCATCCTGATCTGTTGCCTAATCTGAATCACTGTAACCATTTACGCGTAGAGTAGAACTTGCTTGCATAATCAGTCCTTGGTTAATAGTGCCTTTTAAATATCTGAGAATTCTTTTAACTGCCTTCCAATGTTCATCATGTGGATCTTGCATAAACTGACTTACTTTATTCACACTGAAGGAGATATCTGGTCTAGTGATTGTGACATACTGCAGTGCTCCCACAATACTTCTGTATTCTTTATCATTTAGAATTGGTTCACCTCTATTTTTTGATAGATGACAATTGCTTATCATTGGTGTTGGCAATGAGTTTGCTTTATCCATTTTGGCCTTGATGAGTATTTCATTGATATACTTTCTTTGGTTTAGATGAATTTCTGATAGTGATGTTCTTTTGACTTCTATACCAAGGAAGTAGTTTAGCTCACACAGGTCTTTAATTGAGAATTCTTCTTTGAGACATTGTGTAATGTTCATGATTTCAGAGTTGTTATTCCCTGTGATAACAAAATCATCAACAAAAATTAATATGTACACAGTTGTATTGTTTAAGAATTTAGTAAATAGAGAGTTGTCGGATTTTGTGGGGTTGTAGCCATGTCTTGCTAATATTGTCTTCAGCTTGTCAAACCAAACTCTGGGAGCTTGCTTAAGTCCATATAGCACTTTGTTGAGTTTGCAAACTAGCTGATCTCTGTTTTCTTGTATAAACCCATGTGGCTGCTCCATGTACACTTCCTCCTGCAATTCACCATTAAGAAAGGCATTATTAACATCTAATTGCCTGATTGGCCAATTCTTATGTAAGGCAATAGTTAATATGACCCTAATGGTAGTGGGCTTCACAACAGGAGAGAAAGTCTTATTAAAATCAAATCCATTCTGCTGTGAATACCCTTTTGCTACCAGTCTTGCCTTATGCTTAAGAATTGTGTCATCAGGGTTTCTTTTTAATCTAAAGGTCCATTTGCATCCAATTATATTTTTATTCTTCGGTAATGGTACAAGATCCCATGTCTTTTTTTTATCAGAGCATTGTATTCCTCTTGCATAGCATTGCTCCACTTATCATTCTGAATTGCCTGTTCATATGTACTTGGTTCTGTGACCTCTAACTCTATGCTATATGTTTTTGGCTTAAATATTCCACATTTTTCTCTTGTCATCATGTGGTGCCCAGTGTTTGCAGGTGGTTGTCTATCTTCATCATTAGTGTCTGGTTGGGTAGTGTGTGATTGAGCATCATGCAGTACTTGATGAGTATCTGGATAATGACTGGAGTCTTGAGATATGCTGTCAAGCCCAGTTGGTGCACCAGCAGATTCTTGACCTGGTTCAATTATGGGCACTGTGTGTTGAGAGCTGGTGTCACCTCCTTCGAGATGATCAGTGTTATGCACAGGTATGATAACTTCTGGTGAGGGTAGCACTTGAGGTATTGATAGCATTGGATTGTGAACTTTCTGATTTGTTTTGATTGCTGCATTTGTAAAAGGAAACTCATGTTCATTGAACACAACATGCCTGGATATGTATACTTTTCCTTTGTCATCAATGCATTTATATCCTTTCTGGTTTGTGGCATATCCAATGAAGGTGCATGGCTTTGACCTGCAATCAAGTTTGTGTATGTTGTATGGTCTTAAGTAGGGAAATCATAGGCATCCAAAGGCCTTTAGACTTTGATAATCTGGTTTAATACTAAATAGCACTTCCATTGGACTCTTAAACTTTATAAATTTTGTGGGCAGTCTATTAATCAAATAAACTGCCGTGGAAAAGGCATCTGGCCAGAATTTTAGTGGTAAAGATGCCTGTGCTAGCAATGTTAAACCAGTTTCTACTATATGCCTATGCTTTCTCTCAATAAGACCATTTTGTTCTGAAGTATATGGACATGTTATTCTTTGAGTTATACCTTTCATCGCAAAGTAACCTTTCAAAGGCAAAAATTCTTTACCACCATCTGTTTATATGGTTTTCAATTGACAGTTTGTTTGTCTTTCTGCATTGGTGATAAATTTATCACAACATTCCTAGTTTCTGATTTAGATTTTAAAAAATAAATCCATACAAATCTGGAGTAAGCATCAATAAATGAGATGTAATACTTGTATCCATAGTCAGTATGTATAGGGGCTGGTCCCCATAAGTCTGTTGCAACAAGTTCAAGAGGCTTGTTGTAAACAGTTTTTGAGTATGGAAATGCAAGCTTGTGACTCTTGCCCATTTGACAGAATACACAAATATAAGAATCAGGAATTTTACTGATATGAGTGTTGTCACAACTGCTCAAAACATGTTTCATTATATTCAAACTGGGATGTCCCAACTTATAGTGCCATACATCAAAGTTTTTAGTGTTTTTAACTTCAGAAATATGACACCAATTTTCATTACTTTCAACACTTCTCGAGTTTGGTACATCAAATTTGTAAAGTCCTTTATGTTCGCTACCCTGCAAAATCACTTCAGCAGTTAGTTTATCTTTAACTAGACAATATTTGGGGTGAAACTCAAAGTACACATTATTGTCTCTGGCAAATTGTGACATACTCATTAAATTTTTTCTAATTAATGGAACCATTAACAGGTTGTTTAGATACAATTGTCTGGTTCCATTAATACTTGCACTTCCTATGTGGGATTTTTTTATAGATTTGCCATTTCCCATACATAAAGATTGTGTACCTTTGTATTCTCTGTTGCCAAGATTTAAGTTTGCCATGTTGTTTGTTACATGGTTGGTTGCACCTGAGTCAGGATACCAGCTTTCATCATGTATATCTTCTACTTTTGCTGCATTTGTGTTTGTGTTGTCTGATGTGGGCTTCTGTTGTGCACTGACCATGTTAACATTGGGATTTTGAGTTCTTGAATTAGTGTTGATTTGCTGAGCTGGTGTAAAGTTGGCATCATATCTGAAGTAACATTTGTTGGCAGTGTGACCATATTTTTCACATATCTGACATCTTGGTTTGTTATTATTGAGATTCCATCTGCCACCTCTTCCTCTGAATCTGCCAGATTGACCACCTCTAGAGATGTTTGGTTGGTTTCTGTTGCCTTGATTTTTTTCTTGATTTCTACCTTTGTTTACAGTTGCATAGTTGACATTACAATCCCAATTTGCTGGTTTCTTTTGTTCTAGTCTTCCCTCATGTGCAATAAGAATGGATTGAACATTCTGCAGTGATGGCAGATTTTCATTAGATGATATTACAGCAACTACTGCCTCATAGTCATCATCCAGGCCACTTAAGATGCACAGAATTTGTTCTGTATCAGTTATCTTGTGTCCAGCTGAGGCTAACTGATCACAGATTGTCTTGGCTTTGGAGAGATATTCTCTCATGCTGATATTATCTTTTCTCAAGTTTTGAAGTTGCCTTTTATATTGCATTATTCTTGCTGCAGACTGAGAACTAAATATTGGTTCAATAGTGTGCCATATTTCACTAGTTGTTTTACATCCAACAAGTTGTGGCAGTAAACTTGTACTGATAGATGATAACAACCAAGAACTTATTAAGCTATCTTGTCTCTCATGAATTGTATATTCAGAATTACTTACAAGTTTTCCTTCTTGATCTGTAGTGAATCTTGGAGGAGTAATTAAAGTGCCAAGAACATATTCTTGCAGTCCATACCCTCTGATAGCTGTTTCAATCTGAAATTTCCACAACAAATAGTTGGATTCATCAAGTTGTATGGTGATGATCTGACTTTGTGGCTTGATTATGGACTTGATCAGATCTTGAGTGGTGGTGGGATGTTGCTGAGTGGTTCTTGATTGATTATTTGGAGTATTTGTGTTATCACTGCCTCCTTTTGACATGATGAAGAAAACTTTGTCAACAAGATGATGTGCTGAATCAAATTTCAGGAGTGCAAGCAGAGGAATAAGATGAAGTGCAGCCTGATTTGGCCAGAATGATGATCTGAATCTGACTGGTGGTCAAGGCACGGCACTTCAGGTGAGTTTCTTGAAATTTTGATGATCTGATGAATTGAATGTAGCCAGAGGGTAGATAGATGATGATATTACTCTGATATCTCCCTCTTTGGCATGGCAGCCTCTTCAAATGATGATATTTCTTTTCTTTCAAAGAAATTGTTATACAGTTGTTAAACTGTATAACAGAAATCTCAGATGATGAGATTAACTCCGATGAGACTTGATAATTTCTTATCTTCTCACCTTCTTCTTCCTTTTTGATTATTGCTTGAGGATCTTGATTTGTTTGCTGTTAAGCGTTGGCTCTGATACCATGAAATCAAACAGAGACAATT
Source organism: Allium cepa (assembly GCA_030765085.1). Lineage (NCBI taxonomy): Eukaryota > Viridiplantae > Streptophyta > Magnoliopsida > Asparagales > Amaryllidaceae > Allium > Allium cepa. The sequence goes on from CM060931.1 coordinate 237,843,920, forward strand.
GTAAAGCTTTTATTGATTATACTCTGATGTACAAAAGAGTTGTATTTATACAACTGTAAAATGCTAATGGGCTAAAGATAAAAGGCCTCGGCCCAGTTACAATATTACATACTGATATATCAGTATTGCTTTCCTGAAAACAATCTATTAAATAAAAAATTTCTTTGGTCAGGAAAACAGAGATAGAGGATTTTTTCTAGAAATTTGACTTGCCTGACGTGTTTATCAGAATTTTTAGATTCACTCCTTGTGCAGTTTCCATCACATTTTTAGCTATTGCTAAGGTTACGTCCATCCAAAGTCGAATGACTAGCATATCATACAGTGTTTTAAGGATCTGACCGGACTGCCATCAGAACACGGTTAACTGTGACCACTGCGGTCGGGAGCAGTTTTAAACCTCAAACATGAATGAACCGCGGATAGAAGCCTAGAACCGAGATCCAACCACCGTAGTCAAGCCGTGAGGAACCTGCTCTATTGAAAGTAAACATCATTATCACATACTTTACAAAGCAGCAGCTTGGTTCATCCCAGAAACCCCAAATCGTTTATTTTGAATCATCGAATCCACAACCATATTTGCTCCTGCCACCACAGATACCGCCGCCATTGAACCTTGTGGCCACCGATTGCAGGCATTAAAATTATGTTTGCTGAATTTAGGAGGAGTTATTTGATATTTAGTTCAGTGTTGCTTGATACATGTTTTCGTTTATTATAAAATAAACTGACATGATATTAAAGTTCTACGCTGTATTGTTGAGTCAGTGAAATATAATAATGCGTGTAATTTAAAACAGAACTTATTTTGAACCATCTGGTTTGACATTTAGTTTACTGAGATGCTGCTGTATGTTATTATATTGATACATTGATTATTGCTGGATTAGTGACCATGTTGCGCGACTACTGTTTACATTATGCATAAATGAAACTTTTTTTGTCTTCTTTTTGGTCTGTTTTTTCGGTTAGAAAATGTGTGTAAGATTTTAGATTTATACAGTTGATATCATGGTCGGATGTTCAAAATCTGATATCATACTTTTATTCTTGCGGTTGCATAATTTTGAAGAAACGAGTCCTCTGCTACATGCACGATATGTGCGCATATAATTACTTATTCGGATGACATGAGATAATTTTAGCTTTTAGTAGTAAATATTAAGTTTCTAGGTATGATGGTTATTTTATTCAAGAAACGAGATACAGGTCCCTATTTTTGATGTTGTTATTAAAAAAGTCTCTGTATATATAAGTATGTAAATTTAGTCCCATTTTTTAAAAAAAATAGAAAATGCAAGGTGCTTTGCACTTTTCTAACAGAAAATGCAAGCTAACTTGCAACTTTTATCGAAAAAGCGCAAGCTGGTTTGCGTTTTTTTATTTTGAATTTTTTCAAAAAATTTTGAAATTTTCAAAAAAAATTAAATTTTTGAAAAGCGCAAGTTAACTTGCACTTTTATAAGAAAAGCGCAAGATAGTTTGCGCTTTCTGATTTACAAAAAACAGGGACTTAATTTACATACTTATTATCATAGGGACTTTTCTTACAACAACATCGAAAATAGGGACCTTCGGTGCAAAACCCCTATTTTATTAGTTCCATCCATGTTCAATTAAGTAGTATACATTTTCGGCGAAATATTTGATTGTTCTTACGTGGATTTGAGCCCAACTTTATGTTGCAGAAGTTGAGTTCAGAATCCCACCTATTTCAAATTCAAAAGTATTAAAATAATAGAGACATGTCATCATTCAGCAGGACTGTGAACCATAGTTTTCATGACCGTGCCGTGCCTCGAACCGTGATGATTGAAGGTTTAAAGTTTTGACGCTTCAACCGGTCGAACCGTCGAAACCGTGATTTATTTTTTTCGAAAAATTTGCTCATTTAACTTCAGACTATACATAAAAATATTGAAATAATAATGCTATGTACACAAGCTGTAGATGGTCTTCAAGGTCTGCAACAGAAGTTGTATGTTGTTATAGTGCATAACTACAGCTTTGTATATAGTAGAGTAGTGCACAACGATAGAAGTTTAATGACGACAAACTTGACGAATCTTATAATGGTATTAGATGAGTTTATAGCAGTGAAAAAAAAAGTGATGAAATTAGTGGCTTAGATTTTGGAACGACTAAATATATATATTTACTTATTTTCTTCAAAGCAATGCAAAAGATGAAAATGGGAGAGAATTACACAATGAGAAAGTAGAAAAAAAACAAAAGAACCGTGGTTCAACGGGGTAAAATTGATGGTTGGACCGTTGGTTTGAAGGTCCGATCAAGATTCATGAATGAATGAGGTCTGATTGAGTTTCAGACCGTGGTGGTCCAAAGTTCAGGGTTATTCGAGGTCGGACCGAGGTAGATACAGTCATGAAAACACTGCTGTGAACCCTCATCATATTATTTATGCATTTTATTTTGCTCGTTTTTAATCAAATCGCAGTGCAAAGAGTAGAGTTAAATGCACAAAAGAGTTTATTCTTTTTTTATACCATCTATTCTTTTCGGTTACAAGAACTTGAATATCATTAGAGAGGGTTCAAAAGGCTAATTCAAAAATACTCACAGTGTTAAAGAAAATTTTCACGTGCCTAGCTTTAGTAACATTGTTTAACACCAATCTTGGTTAATGTTGATTTTCAATACAAATACAGTGGATACTATAAGGGAGTGCAATGTGCAAGAGCAGCAGTAGCCTGGCGAATAGGCAGACACAAAACACCATTAATAACATAGCTCGTTGTCAACTGGGGACTTACCACAATAAGTTATCCCCTACTTATGGTACTTATAGTCCTTGTAGTTAAGGACGCTGAGCCCTCAAAGGATGACATGATGATAATAGCTCCTTCTGATGGAGTTGTTATAGAATTAAGAGCATGCCCTAAGTGTGATTATGTAATTTTTTATATAACTTAACTCTTAAATTATGATTCTGTTTGAAATAAATTACGTATTAAATTTTGATATCTATTTTATGAGGTTACTTATTTAATTTATTACATTACTTTCATAAAAGAATCTTGTTTGACATGTTTTATGCACACATGATAAATTTTCTTTTATATATGTTGTTATATGGAGAGATATAAATAGGTTAAATATATAAAACATATATAAGAAAAAAATACGTAGAAGAATTATGTTACCGATTGCTGTTACGAATATGTTTGTAAGCACGGGCATTGAATCGATACAAAAACACACACATACACACTCTCTCTCTTCTTAAATGTTCATAGGGAAGATGTATTGAGAAAAATGTAACGATACATCTGTTGAAACTAGTACATGTAATGCTAAATATATAATGGACGGTGATTCATTTATGATCATTGGGGGCACCAAGAGATTACATGCTTGTGATTGTTTGGAACAATCATATAATGATTCAACGAGAGTCTTCTAGGTTAATATAACTAAGTCAAAATAGAATATTAAAAAAGCCATATTGAGTTAGGTGTATGCCCTTGTGATAATTCACAATTCTGTAATTTATTGTAAACTACTAACTTTGTAATCCCGATCGATATAAAAAATGTTTTTCTTTCTATTATATACTTGTCATAATGTGTTATGATAATTAATTATTTAATTTAAGTATATCAAATAGAAAAGCTTTAAATAATATGTTATGTGATAGTAATTACAGTATATTGTAATCATGAGAAATTTATTGGATTAATAATAAAATATTATTTTAAATATTCCAGTTAAGATGTTTCAAGACGGGATATCAATGCATTCTTGAAACTAAAATACATAACGCTCTCCAAATGTCGTGGGTTAGATACTAATAGTTATTGGATAACTGAGAATCTGGAAGTCAAACCGAGAATCTGGAAGTGATAATATTACACATTTCTCCCAACTTGAGAATATTGTTAAATTTCAATATGAACACTCCACTTTGATTATAGTTAAATCATGACATAACGTCCATTGAACGATTATAGCTGGGTCTAAGTTGAAGCATTGAAATTGAGACACTATTCAGTAGAGAATTTGGCTCCTCGGTTATATGAGGTTAGTATCATGGTCAACTATAGTCAAATCAAATTTAAAGTCTCTAGCCAGAGCGGTTTGGTTAATAATAATTGTTATTATTGAATCAATAATTTTGTGTTTGGATTAAACAAGTTGAATGTGGATGAAATTGGAATTTTGACCAAAACTAAATTCCATAAGCCCAAAAGTGATATAGTTTTGATATAGAGAATTGGTGTAGACAATCCATATTATCGGGTATAGTTGTAAAAATCTATAGGCGGACCTTAGGCAATATGTATGGATTAGGAGTTAATCGTTAAGACAGAGATTAATCAAGGATTAATTGGAACTAGACATTTTTTAATAACTGATGTATATTGGATAAAATATGAGTGTTTTATTTAGTGTCACCTGATGTAAATTGAAAATTGTGGTTGTGTACGTGCTTCGGAGTAGCCAAGGAGATAAGACCATCTAAAACTGGCATATTTGATACTTGTATGTGGCACTGAAACTTAAATAATGTCTAACCAGTGCCTAAGTACATGTTTAGATTCTTACATGAGGCAATGAACTTTGTCTTGGTGGGCCTAGGCAAATCGCTAGGGAGTAAGCATTGCTTAGTGCCTAGGCGCAGCTTAGTCGGAGGCCTAGAAGGATTTATACAATAATGCTACCGGGTACCACTTAAAATAGTGAAATAGGATTATGAAAAAAATGCATAAGCAATAAATTCAGCCAAACTATCACACAACTATCTAACGCGACATGTAAACATTAATATTTGAATTGTTCGATATTAATCGCTCACTGAATTACACTTTTAAGTCGCATAATCGCAACGTTGAATACTTAAAATACCACACGATTTAATCAAATTATACTTGTTATAATTAATTAATATTTGTGAAATATTAATTGTTAAATTTTATTTGATTTATTTAAACACCATTAGTATTTAATAAAATATGTATATAATAGTTAAATATACACATATACATATAAAATATTGATAAATATTTAAATTTAAATTAATTAAGTATTAAATGAGTTTGGATGTTTTTATGCATCCATTGTGGCTATACAATGGCCGGCTATAGGGAGGAGGGGTATGCAGTTTTAAATTCTAAAATGTGGGCTTGAATTGGTAGAAAGGAAAGAGTAAACGATAGAGATTAGATCTCCACTTTGTGTTCCACCTTGATGCCTATTTAAACCTCACATTTTCATTCATTTTGTGATAACTCTTTTGGACTCTCTCCTCCCTTACCCTGGCCATAAATACAAGGGAAGACTACCTCTTCATTTCCAAACAAAATTTAAATCAAATTAATTCAAATAAGAAGTGGTATTCATCTCTAGTCTACTGCAATTTTTGAAGGTGGTTCGGTTAAATCTAAGGAGTTGGTTCATTATTTAAGGTACTAGTCATAGGCAACTAATTTGGTAAGGTTTCATTTTCAACAATTATTATTATTATATATATATATATGTTGATCATTATGTTTATATGGTTTAGATTGCTATTATTAAAACGAATTTGTATATAGCTTGTGTTGCCCAATTGTATGTATGTATACAAATTAAAAAAGCACATAAAAACATCATTAATACATCTATTTTATATTCGACCATAGTGCGTGTTCATAATTTTCATAATTTAATATCCTTTTGTAATTGTTTTGAAAATGTGATATATGTAAACATATATATAGTAGTATATTGTACACATCATGTTATTTAAAAATAATTTAGACACATATGTATTTTCGATTTTTTCTTTTAAATATCATTCGTATAATATATGTCAATATTAATTTTCGTTTTTTTAAAACTTATATCAAATCCATGCGAATTTGACATTAAAAAAATTGTTTTTAGAAAATTTAAGCCAAAATAATAAAGAAATCAATTTTTAATATAGTACACACACACACACATATATATCAATTAATAATATATATGTATATATATTAAAATTTAAAACATATGTATATGTACAAATCAAAAAATAGATTTGTAATATTATATATATATATATTCACTTAAATATGTATATATATAATTTGTAATTTTAATTTACAATTATATATATATATATAATTTTCAAACAAAACTATGGACATCAAAGACATGTATGAAGGGACAAATGTGTCCATTGCGCTGTAAATCCCCAACACTTATACATTACATTAGCCATATGCACTTCTTAAATGTCACATGTGCACTATAGATATATATATATATATATATATAAGTGTATTTAATTTGCTTATATATAATATAACTTATATAAAATAAATAAAACCTTTTATAAAATTAATTGAAAGCACTTCAGATTGGATCTAAAAGCAGTTAAACTTCATAAACCCAATAAAGATCTAAAAATGAAATATATTTTGAAATTCATCCGTTTAACCCTAGCAACCTGGCCCAGTCACTTCGATAGTATTAGAGCCTAATAGCTTGTGCAGTCTAATTTAGTAGTATTAAGGCTAACTTATCAAAGCCTTCTGTTTAGAAAGATAGTGCCTCGGGTTTGACATGGGTAATTGATTACTCAGCTCTACTTGGCTAATGGTCCAGCCCAAAGGATCAAGTAAGCCCAAATGTTATCCATAATATAAAGACCCGAATTGATTTTGGGCCCTAGGCAAATGTTCAAAACAAATTCAAATAATATTTAAAATTTAAAATTTACGTTTAAGTATAAATGAAATTATATAATTGTTATAACATATATTTAAAAAATTCAAGACTAATTAATTGTTTGGACTTTTTTTAATTAATTGGATTAATTAAATAAATTATTAACTAAAATCTAATTGATTAAATCAAAACATATATATTATATATGTGCATTTATCTTTAAATGTAAAGGTAATTAGTAATAAAATTTTGAAATTAACTTCATATGTTATAAAATTAGTTTAATTAATGAAATGCTAATTAATATAATATATACTTGTATAATGATACATATATAAATAATTACTATAAAAGTTGTAATGTGTGTGCGTATACAGTTTAAAATTCCAATATATGTATATATATTGTGACGACCGAGATTTTCGGACCAGTCAAAACGCTGAAAAATCCATCCGTTCTAAAACTACAAATGAAAACTAACAACATAATACACAATATTTGATAAATATTCAGCACGTAAACAAATGACTTTGATTCACTCTTTTTACATTAGTTAGTATGCTTTGGATACTTAGAAACCATGAAGAAAAATCCCAAAGAATAATTTTTAATTATTTTAGAGAATTTCCTGAAAATAGGATATTTTACCGAACTACACTTATAGCGACTATTCCGCTATAACTTTTTGCATTTCGTTCAACTAGCTATGAAATGAATTAGGCTTCAAAAATTTCCCAATAAAAATAATATATAATTTACTCCTTAAATATAAAAATAAACCACTAAATAAGTTTGTAGAAAAATATCGTTGTTTCGCTATATAAAAAGTGTCGTTATAGCGACCTTTTTACTTCAATATTTTGTAACTTTGATTTACTTCTTCCATAACTTTCCAAAACATATTCTTTACTTTTGTAAACACTTATAGATTGTAAATAATAACCAAATGAAGTTATTATTAAGATATGTCATTAAATCACCATTTTCACAAGGTATAGTTTAAGGGATTCAAAGTGTGTTTATAGCGACAGTCGCTATATGGACAATTTCGTATTCAATTCAATACCATGTGTCGTTCTCTTTTATACACATATATGATTAATTTAAGCAACATAATTCCATTCTCTTTCAGGCAACTACTTTAACAAGTCATATGATTTTGGAAGCATATAATAAAAGGTTATAACTTTAAGTAGTTAGTGTCTATTATTATATATAATAGCAAGCATATTAACATTTGATTAACAAGCAATTATCAAGTGATATGATAAGAAATATTATCAAGTTAATAACTTGGTTCAAAGTGAGATTAACTCAATTTTATCAATCCATATCTCTTCCTACCAAGATCCATACATAACCACACTTCACTATCATATTCTACTCAACCAAAACATCACCTAAAATCCTTCCTTATCTTTCCTTAACCCATGGCCAACATATCCTCTCTCCTTGAACTCACGACCATGACATGGAGGAGGGGATTTTGCTCCCTTTCTTCCATTTTTGACTTGTTAAGATGTGATGTATTATTGTACTAAGGATATAGGAAAAATTTGGAGGAGAAAGGAGTTGGTTTGATATGATTTCTAGAAAGTTGGAGAGGATAAAGAAGAGGATGAAGACATTATTTAGAAGTGGATTTGTGTAGAAATGAAGTGAATGAGTGTGTAGAAATGAAGAGGATGAAGACATTATTTTAGATATAAATAGAAATTTTCTATGGTCAGGAAATAGAGATAGAGGATTTTTTCTAGAAATTGACTTTCCTGATGTGTTTATCATAATTTTTAGATTCACTCCTTGTGCAGTTTCCATCACATTTTTAGCTATTGCTAGTCTAGCCAGTATGTTAGGTCCATCCAAACTCAAGTAACTAGCATATCATACAGTGTTTTAAGGATCTGAACGGACTACCATCGGAACACGGTTAACTGTGATCACTGCGGTCGGGAGCAGTTCAAACCTCAAACATGAATAAACCATGGATAGAAGCCTAAAAACCGAGATCCAACCACCGTAGTCAAGTCGTGAGGAACCAACTCTATTGAAAGTAAACATCATTATCACATACTTTACAAAGCAGCAGCCTGGTTCATCCCAGAAACCCCAAACCGTTTATTTTGAATCACCGAATCCACAACCATATTTGCTCCTGCCACCACAGACACTGCCGCCATCGAACCTTGTGGCCACCGATTGCAGGCATTAAAATTAAGTTTGCTGAATTTAGGAGGAGTTATATGATATTTAGTTCAGTATTGCTTGATACATGTTTTCGTTTATTATAAAATAAACTGACTTGATATTAAAGTTCTACGTTGTATTGTTGAGTCAGTGAAATATAATATTGCGTGTAATTAAAAACAGAACTTATTTTAAACCATCTGGTTTGACATTTAGTTTACTGAGATGCTGCTGTATGTTATTATATTAATACATTGATTACTACTGGATTAGTGACCATGTTGCATGACTACTGTTTACATTATGCATAAACGAAACCTTTTTTTGGTCCGGTTTTTCGGTTAGAAAATGTGCATAAGATTTTAGATTTATACAGTTGATATCATGGTCCGATGTTCAAAATCTGATATCATAATTTTATTCTTGCGGTTGCATAATTTTGAAAAAACGAGTCCACTGTGCTACATGCACGATAAGTGCACATATAATTATTTATTTAGATGACGTGGGATAATTTTAGCTTTTAGTATTGGTATGATGGTTATTTTATTACTTCCACCTATGTCCAATTTAAGTAGCATACATTTTCCGCATAATATTTGATTGTTCGTACGTGGATTTGAGCCCAACTTTATGTTGCAGAAGTTAAGTCTAAAATTCCACCTATTTCAAATTTACAAGTATTAAAATAATAGAGACATGCCATCATTCAGTAGGACTGTGAATCCTCATCATATTATTTATTCATTTTATTTTGCTTGATTTTAAATCAACTCACAATGCAAAGAGTAGAGTTAAATGCACAAAATAGTTTATTCTTTTTTATACCGTCTATTCTTTTCGGTTCAAGAGCTTGAATATCATTAGAGGGGGTTCAAAAGGCTGATTTAAAAATGCTCTTGGTGTCAAAGAAAATTTTCACTTGCCTAGCTTTAATAACATTGTTTAATACTGATCCCGGTTAATGTTGATTTTCAATATAGATAAAGTGGATTCTAAAAGGGAGTGCAATGTGCAGAAGCAGCAATAGTCTGGCAAGTAGAAAGACACAAAACACCGTTAATGACACAGCTGGTTGTCAACTGGAGACTTACCACAATAAGTTATTCCTTGCTTGTGGTACTTATTGTCCTTGAAGTTAAGGATGGTCAGCCCTCAAAGGATGACACGATGATAGTAGCTCCTTCTGATGGAGTTGTTATATAGGTAAGAGCATGCCTTATGTGTGATTACGTAATTTTTTATATAACTTAACCCTTAAATTATCACTCTATTTTGAAACAAATTATGTGTTAAATTTTGAAATCTAATTTATTACATTGCTTTCATAAAAGAGTCTTGTTTGACATGTTTTATGCGCACATGATAAATTTTCTTTTATATATGTTGTTATGTAGAGAGGTATAAATAGATTAAATACATTAATCATATATAAGCAAAAAATCCGTAGAAGAATTACGTCATCGATTGTTGTCACGAATATGTTTGTAAGCACGAGCATTGAATCGATACACACACACACACTTCTTAAATATTCACAGGGAAGATGCATTAAGAAAAATGTAATGATACTTCTGTTGAAACTAGTACATGTAATGCTAAATATATAATGGACGGTGATTCACGCATGATCATTGGGGGCACCAAGACATACTTGTGATTGTTTGAAACAATCATATAATGATTCGACGAGAGTCTTCTAGGTTAATATAACTAAGTCAAATAGAAAATCAAAGAAAAACATATAAAGTTAGTTGTATGCCTTAAGAATAATTCTGTAACTTATTGTAAACTATCAACTTCGTAATAAAATCCCGATCGAAATAAAAAATGTTTTTCTTTCTATTATATACTTGTCATAATGTGTTATGATAATTAATTATTTAATTTAAGTATAGTAAATATAAAATCTTTAAATAATATGTTATGTGATAGTAATGACGGTATGTTATAATCATGAGAAATTTATCACATTAAAAATAGCATATTGTTTTAAATATTTCTAATCAAAATATTTCGAGACAAGATATCAAATCATTCTTAAGACCAGAATACATAATGCTCTCCAAATGTCATGGGTTATATACTAATAGTTATTGGATAACTTAGAATCTAGAATTCAAACTAAGAATTTGGAAGTGATAATATTACACAGTTCTCCCGACTTGAGAATGTTATTAAATTTCAATATGGATACTCCACTTTGATTATAGTTAAATCATCGCATAATGTCCATCGAATGATTATAGTTGGGTCTGAGTTGAAGCATCAGAAGTGAAACACTATTCAATAGATAATTTGCCTCCTCGGTAACATGAGGTTAGCGTCACGGTTAACTATAATCAAATAAAATGCAAAGTCTCTGGCTAGAGTGGTTTGGTTAATAATAATTGTTATTATTGAACCGAGAACTTTCTATTTCGATTAAACAAGTTGAATGTGGTTGAAATTGGAATTTTAACCAAAATTAAATTTCGAAAGTCCTAAAGTGATGTAGTTTTGATGTCGAGAATTGCTATAAACAATCCTTATTATCAGGTAAGGTGGTAAAAATCGTTAAGCGAACCCTAAGCGATATGTATGGATTATGAGTTAACCATTTAGACGGGGGTTAATCGAGGATTATTTGGAGTTAGGCATTTTTGATAATTGATGTATTTTGGATAAAATATTAGTGTTTTATTTAGTGTCAACTGATGTAAATCGAAAATTGGGGTTTTGCATGTGTTTCAGAGTAGTTAAGGAGGCAAGACCATCTAAAACTAGCACATTGATACTTGTATGTGGCACTTAAACTTAAATAATGTTTAACGTGTGTCTAAATGCATGTTTATATTCTTAAATGAGGCAGTAAACTTTATCTAGGCGGGCCTTGGCAAATCGCCAGGCAGTAAGCCTTGCCTAGTGCCTAGGCGGAACTTAGTAGGAGGCGCAGAAGGATTTTTACAACAATGATACCGGGTACCACTTATAGTAGTGAAATAGGATTCTAACAACGTATAAGTGATAGATTTGGCCAAACTGTCACACAACTAGCTAAGGCGACATGCCTTGATGCCTATTTAAACCTCGCATTTTCATTCGTTTTGTGATAACTCCTTTTGTCTCTCCCACCCCATCCTAACCACAAATACGAAGGGAAAGCCGCCTCTTCATTTCCAAACAAAATTTAAATCAAATCAATTCAAATAGGGAGTGGTATTCATCTCTTGTCTACTGCAATTTTTGAAGGTGGTTCGATTAAATCTAAGGAGTTGGTTCGTCATTTAAGGTACTAGTCATAAGCAACTAATTTGGTAAAATTTAATTTTCAACAATTATTATTATTATTATATATATATGTTGATCATTATGTTTATATTATTTAGATTGCTATGATTAAATCGAATTTATATATAGCTTGTGTTGCCCAATTGTATGTATGTGTTCAAATTAATAAAAGCATATAAAAACATCGTTAATACATCTATTTTATTTTTGGTCGTAGAGTGTGTGTGTAATTTTCATAATTTAATATTCTTCTGTAATTGTTTTAAAAATGTAATATATGTAAACATATATAATAGTATATTGTACACATAAAATTATTTAAAACTAATTTAGCAACATATATAGTTTCGATTTTTTTTTAAAAATATTTTCCGTATAATATATATTAGTATTAATTTTCCTTTTTTAAACTTATAAATCCATACGGATTTGACATTAAAAATATTATTTGTAATCTAAATAAGTTTAGGCCAATAAAATAAAGAAATTCATTACTGATATAATACATACATATACATACATATATATATATATATAAGTTAATACTATATATTTATGTATATTGAAATTTGAAGCATATGCGTATGTACAAATCAAACAAATTATTTGAAATATTATATATACATATTTAATCAAATACACACACACACACGCATAACTTGTAATTTTAATTTAAAATTTTAAAAATAGAAATTTGCTTAGATAGATCTAGTTTTAAATTTTTAATACATAAGATATTTTAAGATATCAATTCAAAAATAATTTGAATTAGTCAAAGCTATTAAATATATATATATATATATATATATATATATATATATATATATATATATATATAATTTTCAAACAAAACTATGGACATCAAAGGTATGTACAAAGGGACAAATGTGTCCATTGCATTGTAAATCCCCAACACCTATACATTACATTAGTCATATACACTTCTTATATGTCACACGTGCACTATAGATATTTAAGTTTATTTAGTATGCCTATATATATATTATAACTTATAAACTAAATAAAACCTTTTAGAAAATTATTGAAATAAAATTAACTCAAAGAATTTTAGATTGGATATAAAATCAGTTAGACTTTATAGACCCAATAAAGATCCAAAAATGAAACATTTTTTGAAATCCACCCATTTAACCCCTGGTAATCTGGCCAAGTTCCTTCAATGGTATCAGAGTCCAATAGCTTATGCAGTCTAAGTTAGTAGTATTAAGGCTAACATATCAAAGCCTATTGTTTAGAAAGGTGGTGTCTAGGGTTTGATATGGGTAATTAAGTACTCGGCTCTACTTGGCTACTGGTCTAGCCCAAATGTCATCTCTAATATAAAGGCCCTTATTGATTTGGGCCCTGGGCAAATGTTCAAAATTTATATAATATTTTAAAAGTTGCATTTAAGTATAAATGAAATTTTATAGTTGTTATAACATATATTTCCAAAAAAGGTTGAAAATTATTTATTTGGTTTTGAATTTTTTTATTAATTGGATTAATTAAATAAATTATTAACTGAAATCTAATTAATTAAATCAAAACATATATATGATATATGTGCATTTATCTTAAAATGTAAAGGTAATTAAAAATAAAATTTCAAAATTAATTATATATTTGATAAAATTAGTTTGATTAATGAAATGCTAATTAATATATAATATACTTGTATAATAATACATATATAACTAATTATTATAAATGTTATAGAATGTGTGTGTGTGTATTCAGTTTAAAATGAATAAAATTTAATTAGTTAGAGTGCAATTAAATAATTAATTTAATTAAATAAATATGATAAAATTAATATAATTATAATTAAAATCAAATATGATTTAATTAAAAAGAGTGGAACTATAATAAACCTAAGTTAAGTTTAAGGAATAAATACATATGTATAGTACATGTACCATGATTTCAGATGTGTTTGGTGCTTGAATCACAAGAGTATTTCATAAAAAATATATTATCTTTTAAATCGATATTACTCAAAAATATATTAAAGATTTCAAATCTCTAATACAAAAGGCCATCCTCCACTATTTATGTATTATTAGATTACATGTAGTCTCTCTAATTGTTGAACAAACTTAAGCTAAAGATGATGGGGCTAAATAACTATGTGTATTTGTTGAACAAACTCAATGTACATATATTATACTTTAACCGTTGAAAAAGTTTAAGTATAAGTGAATAATCTCTTTCAATTTATTGAGCAAACTTAGTATCAAAATGAGATTAGAACAAGAATACAAGTTAGGAATTGTATATGGTACAACTTGTAAAGTGTTATCCATCGCTCGTGGGCTAATGATTGTTGAGACTAAAGGTTGAAATCCCAAGTGTAACGACCTGGAATTCCACAACTTTGATTTGTGAATATTTAATTAATTTTAAAAATTCAAATAATAAGTTTTATAATTAAAATATAACTCTTTTAAATGATAAACAATGATGGTGAAATAGTTTTCAAAATTCATTTACAAAAATATTTAGCTCGAAGAAAGATCGAAAATGTGACCGGAATTCGTTTTTCGAATTTTCGACATTTCCTTAGCTAAAAGTTATCGAACACGTTGTGAACTCTAGTATAAGTTTAAGCACATTCAAAATGTTAATAAGTTAGTGTATATGGTATATATAAAGGTATATATACTTAAATGCATACATGTAAATATTAAAGATGCCTTAAGAAACATACTTAGGCATGATGCGACACTTTGGCGACTCGAGTACAAAACATGTTTAAATATGTTTTCTTTGACATGATGAGAGGATGTGGATAAGGTGGTGGGCTGAAATGGCATGTGTGGGGGAGTGTTTTGAGATGGCAAAACAATGTGGAGGGTAGAAGTAAAAGGGTAGATATGTAATTCTCTTTTTTCTCTTATTTATAAATAGCCTTTCATTCCTTCATTTTTCCTAATCTTCTTCCTATCATATCTTCCTCTTCTCTGATTCAAATGGAGAATTTTTTAAAACCATGTAAAATTCCAATGGACACAACTTCCGTTTGTACCACTTTTTTAAATTTTAAACTTAGCCATGTCAAAAATGCATTTTTTTCAGACTCATTTTTGGACTCGGATTTTAACACTCCTTTTGATTATATCTTTCTCAAAACAAAACGAAATCAAATGATTCTTTTTTTAAAATTGTAGAGAAAAGAATTTACAAAAACTTTCCAGTTGAGCACTTTTCAAAATTCCAAGAGTAATACGACCCAAAATCGAAGAGAAACTAGCACACTGATACTTGTATGTGGCACTTAAACTTAAATAATGCCCAACCAATGCCAAATTATATGTTTAGATTCTAACATAAGGCAATAAACTTTGTCTAGGCGGGCCCAGGCAAATCGCTGGGCAGTAAGCCATGCCTAGTGCCTAGGCGGAGCTTAGTTGGGGGCCTAGAAGGATTTTTACAATAATGCTACCTGGTAATACTTAAAATAGTTTAATAGGATTTTGACAAAAATGTATAAATGATAAATTTAGCCAAACTGTCACACAACTAGCTAAGGCGACATGTAAATATTAATATCTGAATTGTTCAAGATTAATCGTTGTTTGAATTAAACCTTTGAGTCGCACAATCGCAATATTGAATACTTAGAAATACCACATGATTTAGTCGAATTATATTTGTTGTAAACTAATTAATATTTATGAAATATTAATTATCAAATTTTATTTGATTTGTTTAAATACCATTAATATTTAGTAAAATATGTATATTATAGTTATATATACACATATACATATACAATATCGATAAATATTTAAATTTTGATTTAAATTAATTAAATACTGAATGAGTTCAGATGTTTTTATACGCCTATACCATGGTCGGTCGTACGGTAGAGGTGTGTGCGGTTTTAAATATTAAAATGTGGGCTTAAATTGGTAGAAATGAAAGAGTAACAATAGAGATTATATCTCCACTTTATGCTCCACCTTGTTGCCTATTTAAACCTTACATTTTCATTCATTTTTTGATAACTCTTTTGGTCTCTCCTCCCCTATCCTGGCCGCAAATACCAAGGGAAGATTGTCTCTTCATTTCCAAACAAAATTTAAATCAAATCAATTCATATAAGAAGCAGTATTAATCCCAAGTCTCCTGCAAATTTTGAAGCTGCTTCGATTAAATCTAAGGAGTTGGTTCATTATTTAAGGTACTAGTCATTGGCAACTAATTCGGTAACATTTGAATTTCAACAATTATTATTATATGTGTTGATCATTATGTTTATATTATTTAGATTGCTATTATTAAAATGAATTTGTATATAGCTTGTGTTGCATAAATGTATATATATAATCAAATTAATAAACGCACATAAAAACATCATTAATACATCTATTTTATTTTCTAACAGTGTGTGTGTGTGTGCACGCACGTGTCTAATTTTCATAATTTAATATTCTTTTGTAATTGTTTTAAAAGTGTAATATGTATAAACATATATACATATACATATACATATACATATATATAATAGTATATTATGCACACCAAATTATTTAATACTAATTTAGACACATATGTATTTTCGATTTTTTTAACAATATATTTCGTATAATATATATCAATATTAATTTATTTTTCTTTTTTTAAAGCTTATAAATCCATACAGATTTGATATTAAAAAAATATTATTTTTAATATAAAAAAATTTAGGCCAAAAAAATAAAGAAACTAATTTCTAATACAATACATATATATCAATTAATAATATATATATATATATATATATATATATATATAAATTTGAAACATATGTGTATGTACAAATCAAAAATTATTTGTAATATTATATTTATATATATATATATATTCACTCATATATATATATATTCACTCAAATATATGTATATAATTTGTAGTCTTAATTAAAAAAATTAACAATAGATATTTACTTATATATAGATTCGATTTTAAGTTTTAAATACATAAGATATTTTAGGATATGAATTCAAAAATAATTTGAATCATTCAAAGCTATTTAAATAAACATTTACAATTATATATATTGATATATATAATTTTCAAACAAAACTATGGACATCAAAGGCATGTATCAAGGGACAAATGTGTCAATTGCGTTGTAAATCCCCAACACTTATACATCAGATTAGCCATATACACTTCTAAAAAAGAATTAAAATTAATTCAAAGCATTTTAGACTGGATATAAAATCAGTTAGACTTTATAGGCCCAATAAAGATTTAGAAATGTAATGTAATGACCCATAAATCCGTACCCCTTGGGTCAACACTATTCTACATCAATCAACTCAAGTTGAACAGAAATACGAACTATTTGGGTTAAAGAAGAAGAGGGAGTAGAAGAGAAAACAGAAAACAACAACAGAATCTTACCATCGCAGCGGAAATAAAATATAATAGGTATTCAATAATCTTTACACCAAAACAAATACTATATCTGTTTATACATACATCATCAGAGTACATCATCAGAGTTCCACATCAATAACATACAACTGGATACACAACGGAATAATAATCAAGTACGAAAGTACGTATCGCCATCCAGCTCGTCTCCTGAGCTCCACAGCATCATATCCTATATCCTATAATACTCGATCTGACCCGAGCATTACAGTTAAATAACACCTGAGTCAGTCTGGAAAACCAGCGTGAGAAAACAACACCCAAATTGATTATTAAAGTTTCAAAATCCATTAAAAACAAAAGCATCTCATAAGACCACGCCACAAATAAACATGTCGGGTTTTTACCTTACGATAGCTAAAACATTTTTTATTAAAATTCTCTGATATTATAATAGTGTCTATAGAAAGCAAAATAGAATCTATCTGAAATGCTTGCATCTCACGTTTCAGCAATAGTTGGGCACAATCAAAACCGTACGGGCACGTAGGGAAAATGGATTTCCAACTAATGACTAGGCACTGGGGTACCACCTGTCACGGTACCTGGTCTAGATCAACATACCGAGGATCACTCCCGACCCCGTGCAACACAAGACCCGGACTACCCCTTACTGGATAGTCCCGAGTAAGATCACCTCACGGTTGGGATCAGCAACCGCACCACTAAGACGAAACAAAAAGGACA
Organism: Allium cepa; assembly: GCA_030765085.1. Taxonomy (NCBI): domain Eukaryota; kingdom Viridiplantae; phylum Streptophyta; class Magnoliopsida; order Asparagales; family Amaryllidaceae; genus Allium; species Allium cepa. The sequence goes on from CM060931.1 coordinate 237,862,148, forward strand.
TCTAGACAGGGATGACCACACCGGAAATGGGTATTACCCACCAAGCCTTGCGAAATGGGTATTACCCACCAAGCCTTGCTGCATAACCCCTGATTTTCAGTCATTCCCGGTTGATGAGGCTTGAGGCTAAGCGTTACCTTTTAGATCATTTCACTTATAATGCTCATCGTCCACCTGACGATGTTCTGAAAGCATTCATCCATTCAAGTCCATCCCGGTTTCGAACGGAACCGAAGGCACTACTCCTACTACATCCATTTTGGAATTATCCTCAGGATTAGTAGCGACTAGACCTTGCACTTCATTGCTCCATCTACGAATCCAAACTTGTTTTTCTACGAAAACATACAAACCGGATCAAAGTGGTTTTCGAGAAATAAATCTCGATCCCGGTCTCTTCGAAACGATCAATGCATTTGGCCAATATTGATAGTCAGTTATTTAACTATCAATTAACATTCACAATAACCATCAAACAATAAATAATTTCCCAAATTATTTATTTATCTAAAAATATCTTCGCAAGATATTTCCATTTCAACCCTTTTGAAAAACAGTTTCAAACTATCTTCCTTTTACAGAATAAATTTCCTAAATATTTCTATTTCCACTGAAATCACCAAGCACAGAACTTTAGATTTTTAAAATAATTTAAAAACACTTTATTGTAAAATATGCTTTAACATTTAAATTTAGAAAAACTACTTTAATACTTCATTAAAAATAATACTTTAGAAATAATTAAAATAAGGTTACTTTATAAAATATAAAACTAGATTTTCTCCTTTAAACAAATTACTAAGTCATCTTTAAATAATTACTACGATAATAGATTTGAAAAATACTTACTTTAGAATTTAAACATTTAGCAATAATAAATTTTCTAAAACATGCTTTTTAATGCAAATTAAAACTTTTGTCTTATATTTAAAAATTTACTTTGAAAACGTACTTGGCTATTCAGGAAATATATTTCTCTTCACATTCTTTAAAAATGAATCACTATTTATTTTAAACAAATGTCCCTATTTCTTTAATAAATTCCCATCGTGAATTTATTTTTTTCAAATATCCACTGATATATTACTTTGCTTTTATAAACCCAGTTTATAAATTCCATAGCCACATTCTCCTTTAAATTTCCAATTTCAACCACTTGAATCAATTTCCAAATTGATTTCCAATTTATTCCATTTATTCCAAAATCCATTAATTTTAGATTTTATTCCTTAATTATGAGTTAAAATACTTTTAACTTAAAATACCAATTTTAGATTTCTCAAATTACTTCTTTATCCTTTTAAATAAATTTAAACTTTAAATTTTAAAATAATTCTTTATTCCTTTAAATGATATCACTTAAGTTTACAATTCATTAATTTCTTTTTATTCAAAATTCTTTTTTTCATACTCGAAGTTATTTATTAGTATTTTAATATCACTTCCATTTCTTTCCAATTCATTCTTAATTTATTCAAATTCGCTATAATTATTTACTTAAAACTCTACTCTTTTATTGTCTTTCCAAAAATCTAATTTATATATTTTTATAACTCAGTGTACCGAAATACATTCAAGTAAACCATAACATTCAATATTCCAATATAATTCATCATAGAATATCATATAATCACAACAGAGAATATTAGACAATTTAAATAAATGTTGAGGAATCCAGTTGTATCCCTCCAACCTGTTTCCCTGCATCCACTGACGTTAGCACAATATAATAATACCAATTCCACTTCGAGGTGGAATATCGCGGTATATGGGATTAAGTATAATACCATCCGCTATTATGCGGCGCATAGGGTCTCATCCGCTATATAATGCGGGAGAATCAATCATTCCAAGATGTATTATATACTATAATATAACACATCAATTAATTCAACCAGTCAACCAATTATTTAAATTTAACCATTTAAATTTAAATTAAACCAGATGAGTGAGATTAACTCACCTTTGACCTAAGATTGCCCTCCATCACAAACTCGACTTGGTTCCACAATTTTTAACCTTGTACAAACCAATTTATGATTTATTAACATATGAATAAATCAAACAATTTATCACCATTTATTATTTAATTTAACTGAAAATTTGGATTTAGACTAATAATTTATTTTCAAACAAATTCCTTACAATAAAATATTTTTAGCGACAAAAGTAATTAAATGAGTTAATCACCAAAATTCATCAATTTAGAATAACTTAGTCTGTGCAAATGCATGCATATTTTTTTTACAAAGATAGGTTTATATATAACTTTATAGTATTATAAAATTTTCCTTCAAACTCACATGCCTATATTAAAACAGAACTGCTCTTAATTTTTTTTAAAGTTTTATTTTTCTCCTTACCTATGTATATTTAAATAAAATATATAAGTGTTTTTATACATTGAATTAAATTAAGGATTCAACTAATACCTTATCAAATCGTTCCAGGCAAAACGATCAGCAGCCCTCAAAAATCGTTGCCTACAGATTTCCTATAGACCACGCGCACACACCCCTGCCACCGAGCTCAATCCAAACTCCCCTTTGCATTCTCGACCAAATCTCGCGACTGTTTCAATCGCACGCGAACCCCACATCGATGCGACCAAACCCCAACTTCGGTCTTCGATTGACGCCGCTCTAACTCCTAGAACATCGAGCAGCGACTCACTCCCACGAACGACACTGTCGTGCGTGAGCTCTTCTTCGTGATTTGACGATGCCCAGGATTCTCGAATTGAAGTTATACCCGAGAAACGCAGCTATCCCCAGCCGCCGCGATGAACTCGAGCTCGCCATTCTCTCTTTCTTTTTTTGGTAAGATTTTAGATTTGCTCTGAGTCGATTTTAATTGAATAAGGAAATGGAAAGAGGGAACGCGTTTTGATAATGAGGAGAGGGAAAGTTTTCATTAGGATTTGTTTCTGAAAGAAGGTGACCATTTATATTATTTTCTTTAATTTCGTTCGTTACCTTCTTTCTCTTTGGCTTTGAATTGATGCATGTTTCCACTTTTGTTTTCGGTTGGATTTGGTTTATTGATTGCGTTTTAAAATTTTGCAGAGGAAGATTGCGTGATGTTCTAAAAAAGGGAAACATGATTTTGAAAGGAAGGCTGCGTGCTGAAGTTAAGGGGAAAATCAGTGATTTGAAATTATTTCAGCTGGTTGACCAGATTATAAATATATGTTACTTTAAATTCAAATTTGAATACAAATTATCTCGACTTACGTAGCCTAAAATCACTAACTCCTATCGAGGCGTGCCGCTAGGCGTTTATTATATTATACGCCTATTACGAACTCAATGGAAAATGTTTCGAGTCCTAATTCGATCGTATGGAGAAGATAGCTTTTGGACCAGGTATTATATTGAATTTTCGATATAAATTTCAACACGTTTGCTTATCGTACGCTCACACAGCAACTCCAAATGCTACGAAATTTGAAATCCGATAATAATACACTATTACAGATCCAATGGAACTGGCTTCGTCGAATTCCGAGATTATGTCTCGGAAGGCTATTTTTAAATTCAATTTAAACGATAAAATTTCAAAACTGAACAAATCACTGTTAAATTCAATTTTAAAACTTCTATTATCCTCAGCATTATCAATATAAATTTTACGAGCCTTCAAATTACATGCTTAAAACTCTAGATTCAACATTTTACCCAACTTCAAATCATTTAATTCAATAATTTAATTATCAAATAAATAGTGATATTTGAATTCAATTTAAGAATTAACTTTTAGATATTTAAAATCAATTAAATATTTCAATTTCAACATCCAAAAATTACGGGTCGTCACATGTAACATTTTTTGAAATTCACCCATTTAACCTTCAGCAATCTGGCCCAGTTACTTTAATGGTACCAGAGCCCAATAGCTTATGTAGTATAAGTTAGCAGTCTTAAGACTAGCTTATCAAAGCCTACTATTTAGAAAGGCAGTCTCTAGGGTTTGATATGGGTAATTGAGTACTCAACTCTACTTGGCTACTGGTCCAGCCTAAAGGATGAAGTAAGTCCAAATGTTATCCCTAATATAAAGTCCTGAATTGATTTTGGGCTCTAGGCAAATGTTCAAAGTTTATTTTCAAAATTTAAATAACATTTTAAATTTAAAAGTTGCATTTAAGTATAAATGAAATTTATAGCTGTTATATCATATATATCGAAAAAAACTTGAAAATTAATTAATTTTGAATTTTTTTAATTAATTGGATTAATTAAATAAATTATTAATGAAAACCTAATTAATTGAATCAAAACATATATTGAATATGTGCATTTATCTTAAAATGTAAAGGTAATTAGTAATAAAATTTGAAATTAATTTTATATCTGATAAACTTGGTTTATTTTTTGAAATGCCAATTAGTATATAACATATATGTATAATAATACATATATAAATAATTAGTATAAATGTTATAGTGTGTCTGTGTATGTGTATTTAGTTTAAATTTTCAATATATATATATATATATATATATATATATATATATATATTCAGTTTAAAATGTTTAAATTGTTTGAAATGAATAAAATTAAATTAGTTAAAGTGTAACTGAATAATTAGTTTAATTAATTAAGTATGATTTAATTAATGAAATTAAAATTAAAATCAAGTATGATTTAATTAAAAAGAGTGGAACTATAATAAATCTAAGTTAAGTTTAAAGAATAAATACATATGTATTTTACATGTACGACGATTTTAGAAGTGTCTAACACTTGAATCACATGGGTATTTCATAAGAAATATATTATTTCTTAAATCAACATTACTCAAAAAAATATAACAAAGATTACGAATCTCTAATATAAAGGTCATCCTCTACTATTTATATATTATTAGATTTCATGAATTCCCTCCAGTAATTGAGCAAACTCAAGCTAAAGATATTACGTGTAGCATTATTAATATATTGATATTGATTAGATGGGGCTAGATAACTATGTGTATTTGTTGAACAAACTCAATATACATATATTATACTTTAACCTTTGCAAAATTGTATGTATGAGTGAATAATCTCTTTCAATTTGCTGAGCAAACTCAATTTCAAAATGAGATTAGAATAAAGACTACAGGTTAGGAGTTTTACATGATACAAATAATAAACTGTTATCCATCGTTCGTGGGCATATGATTTGTTGAGACTCAAGGTCGGAATCCCAAGTGTAACGACCTGGAATTTCACTGCTTTGATTTGCGAATATTTAATTAATTTTCAATAATCAAATAATAAGTTTTATAACTAAAATAAAAATATTTTAAATAATAAATAATGATAGTGAAATGGTTTTCAAAATTTATTTACAAAAATAATTTAGTTTGAAGAAAGATCGAAAATGTGACTGGAATTCGTTTTTCGAATTTTCAACATTGCGTCAACTAAAAGTTATCGAAAATGCCGTGAACTCTAGTATAAGTTTATACACATTCAAAATGTAAATAAGTTGGTGTATAATGGTACATACAAAGGTGTATATACTTAAGTACATACATGTAAATATTAAAGATGCCTTAGGAAACATGCTTAGACCTGATGTGACACTTTAGCGAATCAAGTACAAAACATGTTTAAACATGTTTTCCTTGACATAATGAGGGGGTGGGGACAAGGTGGTGGACTGAAATAGCATGTGTGGTGAAGGGTGTTGAGGTGGCAAAATAATGTGGAGGGTAGAAGAAAAGGGTAGATAGGTAATTCTCTTTTTTATCTTGTTTATAAATAGCCTTCCATTCCCACATTTTTCCTCCTCTTCTTTCTATCATATCTTCCTCTTCTCTGATTCAAATGGAGAATTTATTTTTTAACCATGTAGAATTCTAGTAGATACTACTCTCATTTGCACCACTTCTTTTAATTTTGAACTTAGTTATGTAAAAGATTTATTTTTTTAAGACCAATTTTGTACTCATATTTTCTAGTCCGAAAATAGTACTTCTTCTTTTGACCATTCTTCCTAAAAAATCGAAATTGAGTGATTCGTTTTTCGATATTGTAGAGAGAAAAATTTCCAACAGCTTCTCTTTTGAGCACTTTCCAAAATTTTGAGAGTAACACGGCCAAAAATCCAAGAGAAAGGATTAATTGGAGCCAGGCATTCTTGATAACTGATGTATTTTGGATAAAATATTAGTGTTTTATTTAGTGTCAACTGACGTCAATCGAAATTTGGGGTTTTATACGTGCTTCGGAGTAGCTAAATAATTTAAATAATGCCTAACCGGTGCCTGGATACATGTTTAGATTCTTACATGAGGCAATAAAACTTTATCTAGGCGGGCTTAGGTAAATAGCTGGGCAGTAAGCTTTGCCTAGTGCCACGACGAGCTTAGTCGGAGGCCTAGAAGGATTTTTATAGCAATGCTACTGGGTACCACTTAAAATAGTGACATAGGATTTTGAAAAAATGTATAAGTGATAAATTCGGCCAAATTGTCATACAACTAGCTTAGGCGACATGTAAACACTGGTATTTGAATTGTTTAATATTATTCGCTGACTGAATTACACCTTTGGGTCACCAATCGCAATGTTGAATACTTAGAAATACCACACGATTTAATCAAATTATATTTATTATAAATCAGTTAATATTTATGAGGTCAAGCTCTAGTGGTCTAGTGGTTAAGACATAGTGGAGTTGCTACATATGGTTGTAGTGGCACCGGTTCGAATCCCAGCGGCCACAATAATGAGACATAGTGCACGGCCACTTATAAAACCGGCTAACCGAAGGCCAGGGCAAACATAGTTTCCTTGGTCCCAAAGTTTTTGTCCGTAAGCAGTGGCGTAGTGGTAAGATACTTGCTTCCTGGTAAGCAGGTCGCAGGTTCGATTCCCGTCCGCCCTGCTCCCAATTTCAAGGCGTGGAGTTGGGTCCCCGTTAATCCTACAAAAACGGTTGGGGACATCAAATCTCTGTGCTGGGCTAGCTAAAAGGGGGGTCAGTGTGCGGACAGCTGTATTTCCTAGCTCTACTCTCCGGAGTAGGGATTTAAAAAAAAATTAATATTTATGAAATATTAATTATTGAATTTTATTTGATTTATTTAAATACCATTAGCATTAATTAAAATATGTATAAAATAGTTATATACACATATATATACATAACATCGATAAATATTTAAACTTTGATTTAAATTAATTAAGTACTAAATGAGTTTGGATGTTTTTATGCATCCATTGTGCCTATACCTTGGCCGATCATAGGGAGGTGGGGTGTGGGATTTTTAATACTAAAATGTGGGCTTGAATTGGTAGAAAGGAAAGAGTAAACATAAGAGATTAGATCTCCACTTTATGCTCCACCTTAATGCCTATTCAAACCTTACATTTTCATTTATTTTGTGATAAATCTTTTGGTCTTTCCTCCCCTATCCTGGCAGCAAATGTCGAGGGAAGACTGCCTCTTCATTTCAATTTTTTTAAGTCAAATCAATTCAAATAGGGAGTGGTATTCATCTCTACTTTGCTGCAATTTTTGAAGGTGGTTTAATTGAATCTAAAGAGTTAGTTCATCATTTAAGGTACTAGTAATAGGCAACTAATTTGGTAACATTTCATTTTCAACAATTATTATACATACATACATACATATATATATATATACACACATATGTTGATCATTATGTTTATATTGGTTAGATTGCTATTATTAAAACGAATTTGTGTATAGCTTGTGTTGCCTAATTGTATGTATTTATTCAAATTAATAAAAGCACATAAAAACATCATTAATACTTCTATTTTATTTTCGACCATAGTGTGTGTGTAATTTACATAATTAAATATTCTTTTGTAATTGTTTTAAAAATGTAATATATGGAAACATATATATAATAGTATATTGTGCACATCAAATTATTTAAAACTAATTTAGACACGTATGTATTTTCGATTTTTTAAAAACATTTTTTATATAATATATATTAATATTAATTTTCTTTTTTTAACTTATACATCCATATGGATTTGACATTGAAAAATACTATCTTTAATCTAAATAAATTTAGGCCAATAAAATAAAGAAATTAATTTCTAATACAATACATATATATCAATTAATAATATATATCTATATATCTATATATATATATATATAAATTTAAAATATACGTGTGTGTACAAATCAAAAAATATATTTGTAATATTATATATATATATTCAGCCAAATATATATATATATATATATATATATAATTTGTAATTTTAATTTAAAATTTTAAAAATAGATATTTACTTAGATATAGATCCAATTTAAATTTGAAATACATAAGATATGTTAAGATATCAATTCAAAAATAATTTGAATTAGCCAAAGCTATTTAAATAAATATCTACAATTATACATACATACATACATATATTTAATTTCAAACAAAACTAATCGCATGCATAAAGGAAAAAATGTGTACATTGCGTTGTAAATCCACAACACTTATACATTACATTAGCCATATACACTTCTTATATGTCGCACGTGCACTGTAGATATAGGTGTATTTAATACGCTTATATATATTATAACTTATATAAACAAAATAAAACCTTTTATAAAATTATTAAATTAAAATTAATTTAAAGCATTTTAGATTGGATATAAAATCAGTTAGACTTATAGGCCTAATAAAGATCTAAAAGTGAAACATTTTTTGAAATTCATCCATTTAACCCTTTGCAATATGGCCTAGTTCCTTCAATGGTTTCGGAGCCTGATTGCTTATGTAGTCTAAGTTAGCAGTACTAAGACTAACTTATCAAAGCCTACTGTTTAGGAAGGTAATGTCTAGGATTTGATATTGGTAATTAAGTACTCAGCTCTACTTGGCTATCGGTCTAGCACAAAGGATGAAGTAAGCCCAAATCTTATCCCTAATATAAAGGCCCGAATTGATTTAGGGCCCTGGGCAAATGCTCAAAATTTATTTTCAAAATTTATTTTCAAAATTTAAATAATATTTTAGAATTAAAAGTTGCGTTTAAGTATAAATGAAATTTTATAACTATAATAACATATATTTCAAAAAAAGTTAAGAATTAATTAATTATTTTTGAATTTTTTTAATTAATTGGATTAATTGAATAAATTATTAAGTAAAATATAATTAATTAAATCAAAAAATATAAATGATAAATGTGCATTTATCTTAATATGTAAAGGTAATTAATAATAAAATTTTGAAATTAATTTTGTATTTGATAAAATTAGTTTAATTAATGAAATGCTAATTGATATATAATATGCTTGCATAATAATACATATATAAATAATTACTATAAATGTTATAGTGTGTGTGTGTGTGTATTAAGTTTAAAATTTCAATATATATATATATATATATATTTAGTTTAAAATGTTTAAAATGGATAAATTATAAGTTAAAGTGTAATTAAATAATTAATTTAATATGATTTAATTAATAAAATTAAAATCATATATGATTTAATTAAAAAGAGTGGAGCTATAACAAATGTAAGTTAAGTTTAAGGAATAAATACATATGTACAGTACATGTACCATGATTTCAGATGTGTTTGACACTTGAATCTCAAGGGTATTTAATAAGAAGTATATTATTTCTTAAATCAATATTGCTCAAAAAATAAATTAAAGATTACAAATCTCTAATATAAAGGCCATCCTCAACTATTAATATATTGTTAGATTACATGCATTCTCTCTAGTTGTTGAGCAAATTCAAGCTAAAGATGTTATGTGTAGCATTATTAATATATTGATTAGATGTGGCTAGATAACTATGTGTATTTGTTGAACAAACTCAATGTACATATATTATACTTTATCCATTGCAAAATTATAAGTATGAGCGAATAATCTCATTCAATTTTTTGATAAAGCTCAAGGTCAAAATGAGATTAAAACAAAGACTACAAGTTAGGAGTTGTGTATGATACAACAGATAAAGCGTTATCCATCGCAGGCCTATGGTTGGTTGAGACTCAAGGTCGGAATCCCAATTGTAATGACCCAAAATTTTACTGCTTCGATTTGTGAAATAAGCTTTATAATTAAAATAAAACTCTTTTAAATGATAAATAATGATGGTGCTAGTTTTCAAAATTTATTTACAAAAATATTTAGCTCGAAGAAAGATCGAAAATGTGATCGGAATTCATTTTCGAATTTTCACTTTTGTCAGCTATAAGTTATCGAAAACGCCGTGAACTCTAGTATAATGCTATATACAAGGTATATATACTTAAGTACATACACTTAAATATTAAAGATACCTTAAGAAACATGCTTAGACATGATGTGACACTTTGGCGAATCGAGTATAAAACATGTTTAAACACGTTTTCTTTGGCAAGATGAAGGGGTGGGGACAAGGTGGTGGGCTGAAATGACATGTGTGGCGGAGGGTGTTAAGGTGGCAAAACAATATGGAGGGTATAAGTAAAAGGGTAGATAGGTAATTCTTTTTTTTCTTTTGTTTATAAATAGCTTTCCTTTCCTTCATTTTCTCCTCCTCTTCTTTATTTCATATCTTACTCTTCTATGCTTCAAATCGAGATATTCTATTTTTTAAACCGTGTAAAATTCCAATGGATACAACTTTCATTTGCACTATTTCTTTAAATTTTGAAGTTAGCTATGTCAAAAATGCATTTCCTTTTGACCCATTTTTGAACACGGATTTTCTAGTCTAAAAGTAGCACTCCTTCTTTTGACCATATCTTCCTCAATGCAAATCGAACTTTGGTGATTATTTTTTTGAAATTGTAGAGAAAATATTTCCAACAACATTTCTTTTGAGCACTTTTTAAAATTACAAGATTAATATAGCCAAATATCCAAGAGGATATGACTAATTTTTGGGTCTAGTTTTGTGAATTAAATCTTATCCGAAGTACCTCCACCTCTCCTAGTCAAGCCCATACATCCTTATTCTTATCATGGCCTAGCCATGCATGTCCTAGGTCGAGCCTATTTCTTTGCAAATTTATTTCAAGTTTTCAAAAAGTTTTCTAAACTTTGGTGAGTAAACTTTTAGTTTTTAAATCCAAAGTATTAAACTTCAATATGTTAGTTAAAACGTGGTATAAGTTGGTTGAAACCTTGGTTTATGATTCGATTGATTTTATAAGTGTTGGTTGAGTGTGATTGTAAATTAGACTTGAAATTGAAGTCTAAATATAGCGTTGTTTGGAAAGTTGTAAACTTTGTTTAGGAGATGTGATCTTGCTTAGGTTTGTGGATGTGGCATGTGTGATTATGTTGTGATCTTGAAGTTTTGGGTATATGCAAAGAAAAGTTAGCGTCTTTAGTGTTAAAATGGAATGGAATTCCATGTGTAAAACTATATTCTTCTTTTTTGAAATCAAAATCGATTTTAAGTTTTCAAACTTTATTTTACTTTTACAAGGATTACTTTATGTTTTGTAAAAATTAAGTAAACTTCCAGAAACGATAGGTCTCAAAGTAAAGTAAGAAAACATTTTCAAGTTACGGGTATCCATAGGGATAGTTGTTATGGATGAAGTTTCGCTTAAAAGTTTGATTTTTACAAAATTTAATTTTTAAAATTAGAAATGTTTTAAAAATTGTTTCAGAAACTTAACAATGATGTTTAAGGAAGAATAATTAAGAATTTAATAATTATTTATTAATTAATTAGTTTTGATAATTAATATTTAATTAAATACTAAACAAGGTTTATTAATTTTAATTAACTAAAATTAGTTATCAATTACTTATCTTTCAAAAGGTAAGATTAATTTTTAATTAGTTATGAGTTAATTATATGATTTATTTTTAATTAATTATTTATTAAATATAAGGTTAATTATTTGAATAAATCAATTGTTAATTATTTTTAATGATTAATTAATTAAGGCTTTAATTTAAAACAAATTATTTATTTAAGGTTTAATTTATTAACTATGTTTTAATTTAAAGGTTATTTTAATTAATTAAATGATATTAATTTAGATTTAATTTTTAATGAAGGTTCAAATTATTATTTAATAATTAATTAAGGATAAATTAGGGTTTAAATTAATTATATAATAGATAATTATTGTTTAATTAGTTATTAAAGGTTTAATTATTTCTTAATTTATAATTAAATTAAGCAAAGAATTAATTAAGATTGATTATGATTTAAATAAGGGTTTAACTTATAAATAATTATTTTTAAAACGAGTTTTAAATTCTTTGTTTCCAAGAATCAAATTGTTTTGAAGGTACTTCTTTTTCAATGATGGTTTTGAACATAAAAGATTCAAATGTCGATACCATTAAGTGACAAACAATTGTGAATGAGTTATGTAATTGTTTGATTGTGTGGACATGTGTTAGCAAAATAAATCCCTGTTCTGCTATATGTTGATTGTTCGATTGTTGGACATTTGATAGTAGAATAAATCCCCGTTCTGTTATAATGTAATTGTTTATTATGTGGACATATGTTTGGTAGAATAAATTCTCATTTTTATATAAGTACTGATTTGCTTAGATGTCTATTTAGCAGGATAAATCACTATCCTGCTATTATGTTATTTGGACATGTATATGCTAGTTGAGTTGTTTTGATATGTTATTCCCTGATTTGGATATGAATTGCATTTACATATATCTTGACTTATGTCAATAAATGGTGAAGTAACTTGAAGGTGAAATTGATGTTAAATGGTAACTTCAATTACAACCATGGAGATTGCTAAGCCTCCTTTTGAAATTATAAAGTATGGTTTTGAATAAATTTAAATTCATTAATCAATATGGTTTTAAGGCTTATAAATGATTTTTCAAGTTTCATTATTATTTTATAAAGGTATTTATAAATAATAAATTGTTTATAAAAATAGGTTTTACTAAGTAAAAGGGTATATTTAAAGTGATTTAAAAGGACGAGTTGCAAAAGATATTTTATAAAGGATTTTTCTCAAAGAAGATTTATTAGCGGAGTTTTAAATGGGGAAATATTTCATAAATTGTTTTAGAGGTTTGTAAAGAGGTTTTGTTAATTAACTTGTAGACTCAAAATAGTGTTTTATAAATTGATTTGGAAATTTATAAAGATACTTAAATGTGAAGTGACTTTTAAAAGGGAACTTTTTATAAAGGATAAGTGGATCGGTTTATAGTAAGTTACGTTTTCAAAAAGAAATTTTAAAAAAAGGAAACTTTTGTAAAGTTTACTAAATATACTTATACCAATGAGATAAGTGTATAAATGTTTTCCCAAGTATAAAAAGGAAAGTAAGGGTTCTAGAAATAGTGTTTTGTAAAGATCTTTTGATCAAGTTTTATAAAGTGGTTTTATTAACTAAAGATTAAATTAATAAAGGCTTAATGGATCCCATATGGGATTAATCAATGTATGAATGATTTTTTATTTGATAGTCAAATAACCGACTATCAAACCCTGAACAAGCGTAACTTTGGAAATATCTAGAAGAAACACGTAAGTTATATGGCACAGTCATCTACACTAATACTGTACTAGGCATATAAATCTCGTTACGCTCTTCTAGGATAAATGATTGGGAAGTCCATCCAATAATGGTTAGGAGGTGATCTTCACTCTTATCTTGTCTGTTTATTTCCTAAAGAACCGAGGTTTAGTTTACTGGAAAGTATCGAAAGTTGTTTCGAAGAGACGGGGCTCGGATCTGTTTACATTTGTTGGACTAATGTGATAGGGGGTTCTCTTTCTATTTGGTGGCGAGCAAGAGACTTTACTACTACACATCCCGGAGAGATAATATAAGGTCTTGATGGGTTGGTTTGCTAGGTGCTTACAGTTGTGACACTGACCTTAAAAGCAGATTCGAGGTGCTAGTGTAATGCCACGGTGGTGCTGGGATGGTTGAAAAGCCAACTTCCATTACATTTGGTATCAGAGGGCAAGGTTAAGCAAGAATCTTGGCCCTGGTAGGGTAAATTCATTTGAGATCGGGTATATATAAGAGCACGTATTTGTTAGCGATGTAAAATGTTTATGTTGTGTTGTTTAATCTATTAAGCGGCTTATGAATTTTGGTCGACGTGCCTGATCAACATTGTTACGGCCCGCAAATTTATCACTTGGATAAGTTATATTTATTTTAAAAATATTTACATATGGGTTTAAAAGTAAGAAATAATCATGTTTTAAGAGGTAAATAATAGTGGTTGTTTTGTTTGGGAAAAATATTTGTGGACAAATCAACAAGGTAAAATACTGATAATTTGTAAATATCATCCTAAGTAAAATATTGATAAAATTGCCGGAAATCATTGTATTAATAAAAATGCTTTTAAACAATAAGGATAGTGCATAGCTCTAGACTTATACACTAATATATGTATTCAAACAAGATTATGAAATAAATTAATTTATTTTATTTTCTAAAATAAAATGTATTTTGACAACGACGGTTGATATCATCATTTTTATATATTCTTCGAAAATTCAAGTTAAGTTTAAATATTAAATAAATGGGTTTTTATTTACAAATAAACCTATTTTAATTATTTAATAATGATTGTAGAATAGTTTTTAAAATTTGTTTACCAAAATAGGTAGATCGTAGAAAATAGAAAAAATGACCAAAGAATGTTTTCTAGAACTTCGACTTTCCGACGCCGGAAAGTTGTTGGGAATGTTATTCCCCTTTATGCACTATATGTACACATATAAAAAAGATAATTAATCATATAATAATATACCTAATTATGTATTATCTTATGTTAATTGAGTTTAGCAAGTGATGTGATAAGACATGGTTTTAAAATAATAAAAATCATATCATTCTCTCTTGTCATATCCTAACATTATCATCATTATCCATCATAACCTAAAAGATGTGACTAGAGAGGGGGAATGTACCATATGAGGGGGAAGGAAGGTGGTGATGTGACCTTACAAAATGATGACATGTTAGGATATTTTAAAACTAAGGTTAAAATGGTAATTTTCCTACTTTTTTTTCATCTACAGATACACCTCCTCACACAAACATTTTCATTTACATTTCGACTTCATTCCTTTCTAAATCTTCTTCTCTAAAAATTCCATGGCTTCCATAGTTCAATTTTTTTAATAAAAAGTTAGCATTTTGTGTTGCAACTTGCTTCCATACCTTCTAAAATTCTTATACTTACATTTCAACATCCTCTCTTCCATAAACAAAGGCCATCACTACCCCACAAAGCCTTAGCCAAGCCAAATCACCGCTGGCCAAACCCATTCTAAGGCCTTATCCCCTCCAAAGTTCCAAATTTTTAAGCTAGAGTCGAGCGTAGGGGGGTTGCCGAGTTATAGTCGAAGTTTGGGCGAAGTCAGTTAGCATAAAGTGAGTAAAACTACTTTGTTTGGAAAAGTTTTTGACTTTATTATGATTTATTATTGTGGTGATAATATGATGTGAAAATTGATTGGTTATTATATTGGTCGACGGTGATTTGATGGATGTTATGTTTGGTATTGAATTTGAGATTTGAATGTGACGTTGTCGAGTTAGTAAGCATATAACCTTATGTTTATATATGCGTTTCATTGTGATGTTAAAAGTATGGCAGTATGGATGTATGTTTGTGATCTAAGAATAAAAGTATGTTGAGTTGAAACAAAGTTAGCAACTTTATGTGTTGTGACGGACGTGAGATCCAATTCGAAATCAAAATCTAGGTTTTCTCGTTTTAAAGTTTGGAAATTATTTCAAAGTTTTTATCTTTGTTTTTAAATCTCAAAAACTTTAAAATTTATGTTTATAAACATGAAATAGGAAATAATAAGCAAGTGTTTTCGTTAAAGTATGTTTAAGTGAACCGCGGTTATAGTGATAGTCGCTATGGGCGCAGTTCGATAAAAAATTATTTTTATTTTAAAATGTTTTCTTTTGAAATGGTTTTGCAAAAGTTTTTCAAACTTAATTAGTCATATAAAAAGAGTAAGTTTATTTAAATAATATTTTATTATTTAAAAAATTAATTAATAGTAATTAATACTTAATTAGTAATTAAGTGATTGAGGTTTAATAATACTTAAAGAAGGTTAATGACTAATTAGTGATTAATAAAGTTTTAATTAGTGATTTATGAACATAAGAAGTAATTTAATGATTAACTAATATTTAATTAAGTTAATTAGTTGATTAATTATTATTTTATTAAGTGATTATTTAATTAATTAAAATTTAACTAATAATAAACTATTTAAACCTTAATTAAGATGCATTAAGAAGTTAATTAAGACTTAACTAAGTTCATTAGGTTAATTAAAGTTTAATTATGAATTTACATAATTAAGATATAACTAGGGTTTTAGCTAATTAAAAATATTTTAACCTTTTCAAAGCTATTTTTAAACTTAATCGGATATATTTTAAATCAATCTTCTTTTTAAGATAATTGCTTTTAAATCAAAGGATCTCTCCTCTGGGCCATTAAGTAGCCAAATGAATTTAAGTAGTTGACATGTTTTATGGAAGTAAGTGACTTGTGTTTAGCGCAAATGTTGAATATCGGTAACATGGTAGACACAAGGAATTTATTTTCAATAAGCGGGTCATGGTAACATAAGCATATAGAATATACTTCTATATGTGCATTTTAGACCAATAATGGATGTACCTATATTTATAGCTTGGGCATCTACCAATGATTGATTGTGTGTTATGTGTCATTCCCTTATGTATCTGATGTTTGGCAGAATCTATGATATAACATAGATAAGTTAAACCTAAATTTAATGGTCCATTATAGTCATTGAGCCTCTATTTGGTTTTGTATAGTAAATATCAAAGGGAGTTTTAGAAATGGTTTTTAATGTTTATACAAAGATTTTATAAATGGATTGAATGTCCATTAAGGGAAGTTTTATTCAAGGTTTGAAGTTTATAAAGAAGTTACATAACCAGGTTTGAATAAATATAAAGAGTTCATAAATGAGTATGGTGGTTGATAAATGTTTTGTAAATGGGTTTGGGTTAAAGCAAAAGTGATTTCATGGATAAAAAAAGTTTATAAAAGGATTTATTTAAGATAAATAAAATGGGAATTTGAGATTTGGGTTTCTTGAGGTTGACCTTTTAAAAAATGGTGGTATGGGATATCCCTTCCACACTTAACATTGATGGAATAATGCTTAGAGTTATCCTTTTCTCCAATTTAAATAATGTAATTCAACCCTTTAAGAGATTTGGTGATGGGAAATCTTATAAATGTTTTGTGAATATACTTATGTAAAGGAGATAAGTATATGAATGTTGATAAATGTTTGGGAAAAGAGATTTAATAAATGAAAAATGATTTTGAGGCTTAGTGGTTGCTTGGGTAATTAAATCTCCAGATTTTGTTGTTGTTATTTGATAGTTAAATAACCGACTATCAAATTTGGCCTAATTTGACTTAGGAAGTATGAATGTAAAATTCGAATTTCCGATAAGGACTCAAGTACTTACTTTCAAAAGAACTGGGAATGAGTCAACCGATAATTATCGGTTGTTGGTACAGAGAGACCAAGATTGGATTTATATATCCGAAAAACACTCCAAACCAATATGTACATTCGAGTGGAAGACATCTTGACGACGGTTGAAGATGGTGCTCTTTGAAGTGCAAGGGCTACTGCTACTAGGCCTGAAGGGGATTCCAATATGGATGTAATAGAGTTAGTGCCTTTGGTTTTGTTCAGACCCGGAATGAAATTGTATGGATGAATATTGGCATTGTATCGACGCCTGGAGGATAGTGTTAGCATTCCAGGATGGATTGCTATTTAGACAGGTAAAGCGTTGCCTCAAGCCACACAACCGGGAGGTATTGCAAACCAGGGCATGCAGTAGAGCTATGTGGTTAGCTATCATTAGAAACAGTCACCCCATTCTGGATGTCCCTTTTAGAGTTAGTTTGTGCGCAAACACCAAGGTAGTATAAGGCCTCGGTGTCAATGGGGTGAGGTAATCTGGTCTGCCATGTTAAAGGGGAAGCCGACTCTATGTTAGCATCAGTGCATTTTCTAAAGGTGTGTCATCGAAAGGTAATCCTTTATCTTGCTATTATTGGGATCCAATCTCTAATACATGTCTTACGGTTTTGACTGTGGAGCCTAATGTTGGAATGCGAGATGCAAGCATTTCAACTATTTTATCTATTTACTTTAAACGTAGACACCATGATAATATCACTGGATTTTGCCATAAAATGTTTTAGTTAGCGTAAGGTAAAAACCCATTCTTTTTTATATGTGGTGTAATATTACAAGATACCCTTTGTTTGAAAGGCTTTTAAATGTAGAAATCAGTTTGGTTACTACTTGTTATCGAGTTTTACTCACATTGGTTTACCAGACTGACTTGAGCATTATTTCATGTAATGCTCGGGTCATACCAAGCATGTTTTCCTAGGTTTAGCTGGATACTTTGGAGTTGGAGAGAAGTTGGATGGTCAAGACTTATTCACGTATATTTTTCTTCCGCTGTGTAATACAGTCTGTATGTTTTTCAATGTAAGGACAGGTTTCCATAATTATCCAAATTTAGGATAAGTCTAGCGTAATACGAAGTTGTATACATGAATAAAGATGTTTCCTTTTTATATAGATCATTGTTGCATTATATATTATTCGTTGCGTTGTGAAATTTTGTATTGTTTAGTTTCTTCTATCTTCTACCTTCTTCTTTCAACCTAACAAATTCATATTTCTGACACTTAAATGTTCGACATGTGATACAACATACATATTAGTGTCAATTTTCGAGGGTCAAAAATCCAGTTCGTCACAAATATTGTCGATAGGGATTCCTAAACATTTAAACAAGACCAACACACATAATATTGTTTTGAAATTAGGTAAATGAATTATATATATATATATAAAGAATGATTTTCAAAATAATACGGTATAGTATGATATAGTTAGTTGAGGTGTTGTTTGTTGAGAGATAATAATATTCTATTATTATCAATTAGGATTTTATTAGTCATGCTTGTCTAGTTGAGCATTGATTATAGTTACTAAGAGTGCCCATTTCGTTCCAGTAAAATCAACAAGCATGGAAATCGAATTGGCCGATATATGTTATGATAATAGAAAGACTTCATGGAATTCCAAGTACCATAGTGAGTAACCTTGACCTATTGTTCGTCGGTAATTTTTGGCATAACCTATAGGGTGCTTTGCGTTCAGATTTATGTATGAGTACCACATGACATCCATAGACAAATGGCTAGACCGAGAAGGTTAACAGAGTATTGAAAGATTTGCTAAAGCTTGTGTGTTGTACTTCAGTGGATCTGGGGAAGACCACCTACACTTAATGGAATTTTCAAACATCAACAGTTATTAATCCAGTATAAAGATAGCACCATTTGAGATGTTGTATGGAAGACCAAGTAAGTCGTCCATAAGTTAGTGTCATAAGGGTTGTATTAGGTCTGCATCTTGTAAGAGAAGCTTCGAAGTATGTCGAATTGATAAGGCAAAGAATGAAAGAAGCCCTATCTAGGCAAAAGATCTACGCCAATAGGAGGCAGAGAGACCTAGAGTTTGACCAATGGGATCGTGTGTTTGTGAAAGTGTCACTTATGTGGGGGTGCTATGAGGTTTCAAAAATCTGTGAGGTTAGCACTGGGATACGTTGGCGGATTCTGGATAGAAGAGAGAATATGTAAGGTGGCTTATGAATTTCAAAGTTCGAGTGCCCTTGCAATGTGCATGATGTGTTTCATGTATCACATCTATGGAAGTGTGTCCGAGATCCCAAGAACATGATTCCAAGAGTTATAGAAGGATTTTTAGTTGAACCGTACATGAATTACATTCAAAAAATTATTCATATTATAGACTGAGGTTGGAAGAATCTTCAGAATAAGATTATGAGGCTAGTACACATCCAATATAGTGATGACCATATTAGTTGTACATGGGAGATGGAGGATAAAGTCATGATAACATATCCCACGTTATTTGTTTAAATTTGGCGTATATATGTCTGTATAAACCATAAGTAAATATTTGGAACATTATGGTTGATTTTGTTATGTCTTAGTAGATGTGCTAATATATTATGTTTGAGGGACATAGGTACGGAACATATGTGTGCATTTGTTGTTTGGACATTAGAACACTCAAAAGCTATTATCGTGACTTATTTAAATTTCGAGGTTGAAATTCCTATAAAGGGGAAAGCCTGTAACACCCCATAAATTTTAAAAATAATTAATCAAGTAATTATGAAAATGAAGGGAATAGAATGCTGGAAAGGAATAATATGGGCATTGTTCTACTAATTATGCTCGGGTGAATCAAGTAATGCTAGGAAAATTTAATCTGAAAAATTGAAATTATTGAAAATTTATTGGTATTGATTATAGCAAATCAATTCATAAGAAATGGGATAGCGGGTAGACGGTCCAATTACACTTCTGGAGTAAAAATAACTACTTCCCTCTTTTCATTTTCATTTGACACTAAAAACAAGCTTGAGCACTTTAATGGTGTTTGCGACTTAAAGAAGAAAAATAAGTTAATATGTAACATCCAATGTTTTGGAGTACCATAGTATGTGGAAAATTAATTAAACAAATAACTAATCAAATTAATTTATGAAGTGAAAAATAAAGATAAGTGAATTAATAGAATAAGTTTAAAATGAAGAGTTAAGGAACTAATAAGAATAGGCTAGAATGAATTTTCAGCTCAAAGCCTAAATTATCGACCCTCCAACCCCACCACTATCATTTATTCTCACATTTCAAGAAACAAAAAGAAAGAGACACTAAGATATAAGACTAGCTAAATATTCAAGAGGAAGAAGGAAAATTAAGATAAAAGAAGGAGCTTTCATCAACAAAAAAGATTTTTAATCAAGTTTAATCAAACCAAAGATGAGTAAAACTTTCCCTAAAACCCTTCCTAACCCATTTGGGTTCAAATATGATTTTAAACGAACACTTTTGATGATAATAAACATGGTGTAATGATTAAACATTGATTGGTATGTTTGGAAGTTTAAATGAAGTAAATTCATTCGTGTCTTAAGGCAAAACATGATTTAATCGTGATAAAAATAATTCCAAACTTAAACATATATGTAAAAAGATAAAATAAAGATATTTTTTAATTTCATGAGTTTTGGAATTAAATCGTAAATTCTATGAATTTTCTGAGCTGAGAAAATGGTTAGTTTCGAGTAAATTAATTGTTAAAATGAATAAAAATAATTATTTTGACCTTAAATTTTGATACACGCTAAAACATGATAAATTTGGTTTTTGAGATTTTTCCCATTGATTTTAGATTTCATACGAATTAATTAGCTAAGGAAAATATTGGTTGTTTTTTGCATAGGCAAGTAGAGTCTTAAACTGGTTCTCTACCAATTATACTTATAAACATAGAATTACAGGGAAACAGGGAAAAAGAAAAATAGGAAAAGAAAAGAAAATACAACAATAAGATAGAAGTATCCAAAAACCCTAGTCTGGATACCAAATAACACGAGTAGCATTAGGGTTTTTAAGAAACCATGTATTCATGCATTTTTCAATTAAACATGTTAATTTCGAGTGAAGCTCACTACACTTTGTTGCTTCAAGTTAAACATTCTAACATTTCTTTCTCTCCAGAAAACCTTTAATAATAGTTTATCTATGCATAAAAGGGTTCTTGATCTTCCATTTTTTCGTTTGGTGTGCTTAAAGACATTATGCCATTCAAGATTATGGCTATTCGCTGGCCTATGAAGGCGAATTTTATTTAAAATGGCTTTCGATCGATTAAAAGTATCTGGGCATTCAAAGAAGAGGTGCTCAATCATTTTGGTTAAAAAGAAAAAAATTGTTGAAAAAGAACAAAATTTGCATGAGGCATTTTAGGTGATACCCATTAGATGCAATTTGCCTTTGGTGTAAAAGCTTTATTCAGGACTTTCCAAGTTGTCACGTTGCATGGCGATACAGTACCATATTCTTTTTCTCCAAGGATACTTCACATGCGTGGAGGGGTGTTTCATGGAATTATAAATACATCTAATGGAGTGTGTTTCGCTTTTGGCAGCCTAATGTAGTTATATCGGAAGTGTTATAGTGATGTTGCATAATACGTTTCCATATCTTTTGTATATGAGAGCTGCCAGAATTTGAAGGATAACTTTGCCATTGTCATAGTGAGACGAAACTTCAAAACTATCAGGAATTCCAATCATGGCTTTTTGACTAAATCCATTGTTTGATCAAGGATAAGGCCAAAATCCCTACAAGGATCATGCCAGAATGAGCATTTATTAAGATAGGAGACACTTTGTATAACATGAGGAAGTATGCATGATCTTTATTGAGCAGACACCTGAAGAGCCAGCTAGAATCGTTAGGGAGACCCATGGTCCAGAAGTGTTTATATAGAGATAATTAAAGATCATCCAGTGAAATAAAAGGGTTTCTTTATGGTTAAGAAGGTCATCAATGTGCCGAGTAGCAGCGGCTCTATTCCAAGTAATAAGATCTAGATTACCAAGACCACCATTCATTTTAGGCTTGCAATTTTTTTAAAAAGATATTGGAACTAGCTTTCTAGATTATCAATCATCTTGCCATAAAAAGCGACTCAATGCAGAATTAACCATTGAGATCGGTATTTTTGGTAGTAGAAACATTCTTGAATAGTAGTTAGTTGTCCTAACAACAAGAAGGATAATGATAGTAAGTCTACCTACTTGAGAGAGAAGGTAGTAAGGCCAAGTGGAAAGTTTAGACGTGATGGCTTCGTATATGGGCATTCATTGAGTGGTAGTGATCCTGGAGGTAGTGATGGGAATACGTAGATAAATAGTATTGTTAGGCATAGGGTTTAGAGTGGATAGAAGAGTGATCCGATCTTTGTCACGATATTTAAGACCAACAATAAGAATGTGGGAGTTTGATTTATTAATCTATAATCTAATAATGGTGTGAAATGTTTATAGGCATAGAAGAATTGAGTTTATGAAAATGGGGTTTGGTTTAGTAAAGATGACAAGGTCCTCAACAAACATGAAGGATGTAATCATAGGGTTTCTACATTTTGAATAGAGTAAGAAACATTTAGAGAGCACTTACTTATTAACAAGGCGGTTAAATGTTTTCATAACAGTGATGAAAAGATAGGCAGAGAGGGGATCACCTTGCTTAATGCTTTTAGATGATGTGAAATAGCTTGAGACAACTCCAGTGATGATAATAGAGAATTTAGCAGATGAAATGTAGGAGTGCATCTAGGCAATACATACTTTAGGGAATTTCTTTCTACACATAAATACAGTGAGAGAAAGCCAAGAGATAAACTTAAAAGATTTCTGTATATCTAATTTTCACATACATCTTGGGGATAAATTGGATGTATTGTAGCTTTTAAGCGGTTTATAAGTGAATATGTTGTTTGAAATATTTATAAAGTTGAGGAAGGCAGATTGATTATGATCAATGATTCTGGATAAGGCAGGCTTGATTCTAGCGGAAATGATTTTTGTGATGCATATATATATATATATATATATATATATATATATATATATATATATATATGACTGAACAACAAGTAAGTGTTCTAAAATGTTATACAGAGGTAGGGAACAAACTTTTGGTACCATAGCTTAATTGGTGGAGGTGATGCCACCGAGCAATATATTTGTTTTGAATAAGTGCAAGATGGATTTGCAAAATGTGGAGGAAATGTGAGGCCATATGCGCTTAAAAAGTGTAAGTTGAAACCATCAGGGCCAATAAAACTGGTGGAGTTGAGACTGAAAAGTGCAAGTTTGATATAATCATGGGTGATATGGGAAATAATAGAAATGGCTTCATCATGATTGATGGTTGGAAGATCAAGGTCTATGAGGAGAGTGTTAGGCCCCAGGTTCAACAGATTCGAATGCAAGATGATGCGCAAGGAAGAAGAAACAAAATGGAAAGCAGGTTGCATTTAATTAGTGAAAGTGGCATTTTGTCGAACACAAGAGTGCAGATTGCTTCTACGGCTACCAGTGGCGATTCAGGAGGAGTGCAGTCTGACTTCAACCACCATGTGGACCTGCTTGACCCCAGTGAGATAGCCGATCCTTCAGTCAAACCCAGTAACAAGTAGATGGTGTGTGCACGTGCACATATGCACGTGTACATAGCTTGGTTAAGTCCTGTTCAAATGGCAGTGGTTGTAACTGTTTATTTGATCTATTCAACGTTTGATTAAGTCATGTAATGAGCTGTATTCAGGTCTGAAGTGTATATAAGTGAGCTATGAGAATCAGTTGTAAGATATAGATGGGGATTTAATAAAAGAATTACTCATTTCCATTTGCAAAACTCTGTCAGTACATTTTATTTTCTCTCTGTCATTCCAGCCTTCAAGAATCCATGTTCTCAACCACCCATTGTCATTAGCTTTTTTACTGATCATCATGGTCAATACAAGGCACATAAAAGATGGGCATAACACTTTGGTATCAGAGCCGGCAAGGCCAGGAGATCCACCAGAATTAACCGATGATGATAACCAAACTGGTCAAGATGATGAAATTATGGAAAAGAGCAGACAAGAGCAAATCAGTTAAAAAAATTCCCTGGCCATCAGAGAGTTGCAAGAAGCTTCCATGACTCTTCAAGAAACCACTCAAAACATAAATGTCAAGATCGACAGTATCAGCGAAGCACTCACTGCTGTAACCAGAGAGTTGAAAGAGCTCAGAAATATGAGGGAAATTGATAGTAGAAGAGGAGAAACCAGCAGTCAAACACCATCACGAATCACACCAACAACAGTACCCCTATATATCCCACCACCCCAGAGATATCATCAGAGACTGAATCAAGAGACTGCTGCACCAGAAATATTCAATCAAGAATTCAACTCTTCACTCAGAAATTTTCAAAACACTCATAGCGATGCAGTAACAAGAAACAACACACCTCGGCTTTTACAAAACACAGTCATCAAATTAGAATTCCCTACCTATGATGGTGACAGTGGAGTGATAGAATGGCTTAGTCAAGTTGAAAAACTTTTTGTTTATCATAATACTCCAGAGAATGAGTGGGTGCCAACGTGTTCCTTCCATCTCAAGGGGGAAGCCCATCTCTGGTTTGGTTGGTTGATCAAGAAAGTCAAGAATTATGACCAATGGGTAATTTTTAAAGAAGAACTGTTAACAAGATTCGCACCGGAAGAGTTACAAAGACCATACGGAGCCATCTCTAACCTCAAACAGACCACAACCGTCAGGCAATACCTCAAGACTTTTGAGCAGTTGCAAGGATTACGTGAAGCACTTCCTGACCAATTCTTGTTGGA
Organism: Allium cepa; assembly: GCA_030765085.1. NCBI lineage: Eukaryota > Viridiplantae > Streptophyta > Magnoliopsida > Asparagales > Amaryllidaceae > Allium > Allium cepa. The sequence continues at coordinate 237,887,453 of CM060931.1, forward strand.
GAAATTCATTGATGGGTTAAAAGAGGAAATTAGGTATGATGTACTGTCACTCAACCCACAGCTGTGACCAAACCAACTAAAAATCTCAATCAGAGTGGTTATTCTAAACCCACAGCTGTGACCAAACCAAATGTGGAGTATCCATCTAGAGTCAAGGGCCTTACACCCCAAGAAATTGTTGAAAGAAGAAGGAAGAATATCTGCTTTGGTTGTAATGATAAGTGGCACCAGGGGCACATATGCAAGAATAAACAAGTTTACATTATGGAAGGAGTAATGTCATTGCAAGACTCTGATATCTGTCAAGAAATGGAAGAAGATAATAGGCCACAAGGAGAGACTGATTCACAGGCAGAATTGTATACAGGCAGTGATAAAAGTGAAGAGACTTATGCTATTACCATCAATGCAATGTGCAGTATATCCACTCTATATACCATCAGGGTACAAGGCTATGTTCATGGGCATCCTATCACTGTTCTTATTGATTCAGGATCCACTCACAGTTTCATTAATTCAGATATAGCCAGCAAATTTGGTTTACCTGTTCAAGAGACTCAAACTTATGTGGTTCAGGTAGCTAATGGTGATAGAATACAAGGCAATGGGGTATGCAGAGGGGTAACTTTTAAATGCCAAGGGTGTCAGATGGCCATTGATTTGTTATTGATACCATTAGAGGGATGTCAGTTAGTACTTGGTGCACAATGGATGAAGGAAGTTGGGGAAGTATCATTTAACTTTGCTAAACTCCAGCTAAAGTTCCAGTATCATGGCAAAGAGCATATCTGGCAAGGAATTATAGACAATAATAGGTTGGTGGATGAAAAAAGCATTGTAAAAGAAAGTGCTAAAGGTCAATTATCATTACTGCTTTGTTCAAAGGAAATTCAAGTGGGGGCACCCATCAATAATCAAGACATACCTCCTGAAATATATCAAATTCTTACACAATATCCCTCAGTCATTGCCTCTGCAACCACCTTACCTCCACCCAGAAAATATGATCATAAAGTCCCTCTTATTCCTGAATCCAAGCCTGTCTGTTTGAGACCGTATAGGCATTCATATCACATCAAGAATGAATTAGAAAAACTCATCAAAGAAATGCTAGAATCAGGTATCATACAGCCAAGCACTAGTGAGTACTCATCACCAGTGGTCATGGTAAGGAAAAAAGATGGATCATGGAGGATGTGTGTGGATTACCAAACACTCAATCAAAAGACACTCAAAGATAAGTTTCCTATACCTCTTATTGATGATTTATTAGACGAATTATATGGCTCAAAATTCTTTACTAAACTTGATTTGAAATCTGGGTACCATCAAGTAAGAATGCACCCTAAAGACATTCATAAAACTGCTTTTAGGACTCATGTAGGGCATTACGAATTTCTAGTCATGCCTTTTGGGCTTTGCAATGCCCCTTCAACTTTTCAAGCATTGATGAATGATATGTTTAAACCCTACTTAAGAAAATTTCTCTTAGTATTTTTTGATGACATTCTAATCTATAGCCAGACTTGGTCTGAGCACATACACCATATTAAGTTGACGTTGCAGGTATTAAAGGACAATCAGATGGTAATTAAGCTATCCAAGTGTTCATTTGCTAAGTGGCAGGTTGCTTATTTAGGGCATATCATCTCAGAAAAGGGGATTGCAGTAGACCCAGAAAAAATTAAGGCAATAAGAGACTGGCCACAGCCAAATAATATTAAGGAATTGAGAGGATTCGTTGGTCTTACTGGGTATTATAGAAAGTTTAGCAAACACTATGGGCTGATAGCCAAACCTTTAACCAATCTACTGAAGAAAAACGCATTTTTCTGGAATGAAACTGCAACTGAAGCTTTTGTGCAGCTCAAACATCATCTAATGAACCCACCCATATTATGCATGCCAAACTTCAACAAGGATTTTGTTATTGAGTGTGACGCCAGTGGAGTGGGAATTGGAGCTGTGCTTACTCAAAATGGAAGACCTATTGCTTACCTGAGTCAAGCATTGAATGGAAAAAATCTGCTATTGTCCATCTACGAGAAAGAATTGTTAGCACTATTGCTTGCTACAAAGAAATGGACACAGTATCTTATGGGAAGGAAATTCATTATCAAGACTGATCACCAAAGCCTTAGACACTTGCTTTCACAAAGACTCTCAACGGGAATACAAGGAAAATGGTTGGCAAAACTGCATGGGTTTGACTACAAGGTTGAGTATAGGAAGGGGAAGGAAAATACTGTGGCTGATGCACTTTCTAGATTGCCAGAGGAGCATGAAGTTCAAATGATACAGTGTAAAGCAGTGGTCACACTAGAGGGAAGCTGGATACAAGAACTTAAAAATTACATGGGGCAATCAACATATATTAAGGAATTAAAGAAAAAACTGGAGGAAGGCAAGCTTGAATCATCAAAATACACAGTGGTAGATAATTTGTTGTATTATAAGAGGAGAATAATGTTGGATCCAAGTTGCAGAGAAATAATACAAACTATACTACACGAATATCATTCTTCTCCATTGGGTGGTCATGCTGGTATCAAAAAGACAAGACACAAGCTAAAGCAATCATTTTACTGGAAGGAATGAGATCAGATATTGAAGAGTATATAAGAGAATGCGATGTTTGCTAAAGGAACAAACATGAAAACATATTAATCCCCGGCCTGCTACAGCCATTGCCTGTGCCAGAAAAAAATATGGAGTGACATTTCTATGGATTTTATAATAGGGTTACCAAAAAGTTACAGGTACACATCTATATACATAGTGGTGGATCGACTCTCTAAGTATTCACACTTTTTTCCCCTACAACAACATTACACAGCTAAGGAAGTTGCAAAAATATTTTTCGACGGGGTGTTTAAATTACATGGCATGCCGGATAGCATTGTTAGTGGTAGAGACTGCATATTCACTAGCAATTTTTGGCAAGAGCTGATGAGACTGCAAGGATGTACCCTAAAAATGAGTTCAGCCTACCACCCCCAGTCAGATGGCCAAACTGAGCCTGTCAACAAGACTTTGGAAGGATATTTGCGCTGTTTTGTTTGTCACAAGCCATAAGAATGGTCAAAATGGCTCACCATGGCCGAATACTGGTATAATACTAGCTGGCGAAGCTCCATCAATACCACACCCTACCAGGCAGTCTATGGAATACCACCACCTTCCTTGATATCTTATGTGCCAAGAACTGCAAGGGTGCCGCAAGTAGAGTAGGAGTTATACTCTAGGGATATTGTGATACAATTATTAAAGGATAGTCTAAGACACACACAAGAGAGAATGAAGAAGCACAGTGATGCTCGGAGGACCGAAAGACAGTATAGTGAAGGAGATTGGGTGTATCTAAAGTTGCAGCCATACAGACAAATCACTGTGAGTAAGTTGAAGACCACCAAATTATCTCCCAAGTACTATGGGCCATACAAGATTATTCAAAAAATTGGAGAGGTAGCCTACAAATTAGAACTACCCTTTGGAGCACGCATACACCCAGTATTCCACATTTCACAGCTTAAAAGAAGGGTAGGCAGTAAGGTTATTCTTCAGCAAGATAATCCTACATTTTTGGAAGAGATTGTTAATGAGCCAGAGGCCATTTTGGATAGGAGGATATTTCCAAGGAACAATAAGGCCATTACACAAGTACTAGTTAAATGGAGACAAAGAACACAAGATGAATCTACTTGGGAAGACTATTGGGACTTGGTGAAGAGGTTTCCCACTTTTGACCTTGAGACAAGGTCAAATTTTGAAGGGGAAGGGAGTGTTAGGCCCCAGGTTCAACAGATTCGAATGCAAGATGATGCGCAAGGAAGAAGAAACAAAATGGAAAGCAGATTGCATTTAATTAGTGAAAGTGGCATTTTGTCGAACACAAGAGTGCAGATTGCATCTACGGCTACCAGTGGCGATTCAGGAGGAGTGCAGTCTGACTTCAACCACCATGTGGACCTGCTTGACCCCAGTGAGATAGCCGATCCTTCAGTCAAACCCAGTAGCAAGTAGATGGTGTGTGCACGTGCACATATGCACGTGTACATAGCTTGGTTAAGTCCTGTTCAAATGGCAGTGGTTGTAACTGATTATTTGACCTATTCAACGTTTGATTAAGTCATGTAATGAGCTGTATTCAGGTCTGAAGTGTATATAAGTGAGCTATGAGAATCAGTTGTAAGATATAGATGGGGAGTTAATAAAAGAATTATTCATTTCCATTTGCAAAACTCTGTCAGTACATTTTATTTTCTCTCTGTCATTCCAGCCTTCAAGAATCCAAGTTCTCAACCACCGATTGTCATTAGCTTTTTTACTGATCATCATGGTCAATACAAGGCACAGAAAAGATGGGCATAACAGAGAGAGGGGTCGATGGAGTATGAATCATCATTCAGAGTATGGTAAAAGTAGTCAACAAAGGAAGTTTTATTATCTTGTTCTTCATTTTTAACCATGCCATGCCTATCGGAAATAGAAAGAATTCTGGATTTAGAAAACTTTACCTTGAGAGCAGTATGAAAAAAGGATGTGTTTCTTTATCCTTCAGATTGGTATTCTTTGCCTAGCTTTTGTTTGACCACTTCTTGCTCAACTTGAAGAGCTATAAAGAATTAGTCTATTAGATCATGATGTAATAAACAGAGATGGGTCATTGGGGTTAGCAAGCATATTCCTTTGAGCTTCATCCAGTTTGGCCCTTAGAGAGGAGCTTATCTTTGATCAATTTCCAAAAGTAAGTGTGCCCATTTTCTAAGATGTTTCTTTATGCTTTTTAGTTTTTCCTGTAAAATAAACATAGGGTTGCCATGAACATCAATATCCATCTCTACAAGAAAATATGTTCCAAATCATTGTGTGTAGTCCAGAAATTGAAAATTTTAAAAGGAGGAAAGCTTTTCAGTGGTGTGACACCCCATTTGGCTATGATAGGGCTATGGTTCGATATTCTAGGGCTAGGGATGAGGGAGAAAAGGATTGGGCATTGAGCAAGAGCTTTGTGATTAAGAAAACAATGGTCAAGAGTGTAAACATTCTAGGACCATCATTTCTTTTGTTATTCCAAGTGTAGGAAGCACGAATGGATGAGACAGATAGAATCGAGGAGGATGTCTAGATTAAAAACATTGATTTATTAATAATAGTTAAGTTATAAATGGAGAATAACGAGCATATTCTAAAAAAAGAACAATAAAAGAATAGTTTAACCAATGAGAATTCGACGCCAAATGGGATTTGGTGTAAAGTAACTACTTAATGAGATAACAAAACATTTTTCACATTAACTACAAGTATGGCAGCTTAACATGCGGTAGCTACTCAAAAAATCAAGATGTGATAACTATTTCAGCTATCAACATGTGATATCACTTAGGCTATGAACCTACGATGGATTTAGGGGAAATCAACATGTGGAAGCTCCTTTGAACTCGACCCTAGAAATGCCATTTCGCAATGGCTTTGAGCCATTGCAAAAGGATTTTGCAATGGTCTCACGCCATTGCGAAATGAGGAGTGGCAAACAATGTCCCAAAGCTATTACTAATTGAAATTTAGCAATGGCTTTGAGCCTTTGCTAAATTTCAATTAGAAACGGCTTTGGGCCATTACTAAATTTCAATTAGCAATTTCCCAAAGCCTTTGCAAAATACTGTATAATTTTTTTAAATATAATTATAACAACCTCCAGTGTCATTATAAGATTTATATGTGGTGAACCATCAATAAACAAAACATTATATTTGAAGCACTACACATGTAGACAAATAATATAATATTTTTAGTAGAAGGAATAAACCTAACTATGATTATTCATAAACGCGTTATAATTACAAAACTGAAACATAGTCGAACAATATCTGAAACATATTTAACCAATATCACATGGCACAAATAAAGTCATTCAAAAATGGATGTGTCCATTATTACAATGAAAATTTATTTCAGTCCATGTGATTACTATTTGTAACTCGACATGCGATTACAATGAAAACTTTGACATTCAAAAATGGTCATGCGACGCCTATTTATAACTCAACACACAATTGCTTAGGAAGCTATCAACATGCGACAGCTACCTGAAGCTCAGCACGCGATAGCTTGTGAAGCGATCAACACTTGACCGCTATTTGAAGCTCAACATGTGATAGCTCGGGGAGCTATCAATAAGCGATGGCTATTTATGATTCAACATTCGATAGACTGGGAGACTATTAATGCAGCGACCCGACTTTCTATCACCAGAAAGACACGTCACTAATTAAGAAAGAAAGGGATAGAAGAAGAAAAGATAAGAAAGAAGAAACACAACAACATCACATACTCACAGCGGAACGAATGAAATATAATATATCACATAAAATATTACATAGTATCATATTACATCAGAGTACACGACTAATACAACACATATTAGACAGTTATAAACATCTATCTAACTATACATCTCAAGATATCACAAGATACTGATACAACACAAACACAGCGGAACCATAATATATCAACACGTGGAAGCCTCCTGCTCCATATCTCCTCCAGAATTCGTCACGCAAACCTGAATCCCTCGACTACTCATACATAATATGAGTACCTAAGAGTTTAATAAAACAGAAAATAAACACTCGGGTCGGACAGGGGTCTGGTGTGAGTAAACGGGTTTAAAATTGCTTAACTTTAGAAAAACCTTTGAAAAAAAAGGTATCACGTAAGACTTCCCACACATAAACATGGAAAAAAATTTACCTTACGCTAACCAAAACATTTGATAGGAAATCCAGTGATATTATAATAGTGTCTAGGGTTTTCAAGTAAATAGAAAACAACCGAAATTGTTACATTTATTAAATTCCAGCTACTAGCCACAAAAGTGGGTAATACAAACAAAACCGTAGGTTCTCGTAGGAAGAATGGGTTTCAATCAATGGCAGGGCTACCGGGGTACCGCCCGTCACAGTACGTGGCCTAGATCACCGTACTGAGGATTACTCCCAATCCCCTGCAACATAAAGCCGGGACCACCCCTTACTGGATAGTCCCGAGTAAGATCACCCCATGGTTGGCGCAACCAACCACCCACTAAGGCGAAATAAAGGGACATCTAGACAGGAATGACCTCACCCTGAAATGGGCGCTACCCACCTAGCCTTGCTGCACCTCCCCTGTTTCAGCCATTCCCGGTTGATGAGGCTTGAGGCTGCGATTACCTTTATAGAACACATCTATCTTAGAATGCTCATCGTCCACCTGACGATGTTCTGAAAGCATTCAATGCATACAAGTTCGTTTCGGGTTCGAACGAAACCGAAGGCACTATCTCGTTGCACTCATTTTGGAATCACCCTCAGAGTCAACGACCATAGCTGTAACGACTCGCTATTTTGGACCATTCAATTCGACAATAATACTATACATGTCCGACTTGAATAATTCAAAATACCGAATTGTTAATTTAAATTTGGCAAACATATACAGTAAATAAATCAATCCCAGAATCTCAGATACAGAGTAGTACAATAATACACAACGGAATAAATGAATAGTAGTTCATGAAACTACCATATAACAAAGTTAGAAATAAAATACATCAGAATATCCCAGATACAGTGAAGTCTCCAATGCAACAGATGACTTCTCTTAACAAATCAACTGGAAGTGCTGAAAGCTAAGCGATAGTTGGATCTGCAAGCGAAGCTCCAAACTCCAAAGGCGAGTCTCAATGTTGTATCACTCAGTCTGACCCGAGCATAAAGCAAAACACAAAACACTCGAGTCAGGATTAACATTCTTATATCAATAAATCCAACTCAAGTGAAATATCAACTGAAATAAAATTAACTTAGAGGATGTTTGGGATAACCATCCTCTAAGGATCCCTGGAACTATCTATAGGGTAGAAATATACACTATGTCACTGTGGCCATCTCAATTTTATTTATTATTCAAAAACAAAATATCATTTAACTTCAAATATTTTTGTTTTCAAATTTGATCACTTTCACAGTTACAGTTCAAATCTACTCCAATCAAAAATTCAAATCTAGTCAAATCTCAATTTATCAATTTAAAAATTCAACTCAATTCCTAAATAACCACTTCAATTTTATCGATCTCAAAATTCGGATTTGTAATCACAAAATACCCCTTTATATTTCAATATATTTCAAACTTTAAGTATTCAACGTTTCAAACTAAATTTTATTCAATTTAGTTTTCTAAATAATAATTTCAAATTTTAGTTCAACCTAAATTCTCATTTTTATTCAATTTAGTTTCTAAATAACAATTCAACTATATTGATTTCAAGTACAGATCTGAATCTTAAAATAACCCATTTAAATTCCAATATAGTTCAAAGCTTTAATATTTAAATATTCAATTTAACAGTTTCATAAAGATCTCGATTAACCTCATTATTATTTAGTCTTGAAATGCTCACTCATTTGATTCAATATCATTTAAGTAATCTTAAATTACATTTTACTCAATATTTTATTTTAATTTATTTAAACGTGAAATATTCATTAAATCACTTAAATCAAAAATCCAGTTACGAAAATCATACCTTTAGATTTCCCATTTAATAATTTCAAATCGATTTAATTAAATAAATCCTTATTTAAATACCATTTTTAATAAATCCAAATTTATCTTCCAATCTTAATTATTCAATTTATTACAAGAAAATCTTTTTGAAATATAGATTTACATAAATACTTAACCATATTATGTGTATTAAATCAATTCTAATTTAAATCAAATATTACTACTAAGTCTATATATAAAATTTCCATCTTAAGAATACATATTTTTTTAACCATATATTTCTTTTAAAAATCACAGAAATTATTTCAAAATATTTATATATGGACCAACGGTGCTTGTATATATTTTCTATCATATGGTCAAGTGCTATAGATATTTATCATTTCAATCCGTCACTAAATATATACGAGTGGATATCATTTCAACCCGTAATCCCAAATTCAATTAAATGAAAATCGCTTGGGTTTATCATTTCAACCCATAATGATTTTCTCCTATCCTAAAGTCCATTCGGGTATGTATCATTTCAACCCATAGTGAATACTATACTAACAGGGCACTTGCAGAGTGATAACAGATATGATAGTAATATAACAACATGCATATATCATCAATAACAGTATAATATAAACAATAGGATATGGTGTCGTATCCCACTAGTGAACAGTTATAGATAATAGCATAAATATAACAATTTAAATAACTACAGCAGCATACTTCAATTGTTGTTTCAATTGAAATCAAATTTAATAAATATAAGAACGTTAATCGTGAGTGATTGCTCACCTTTCGAGGCTAAAGAGAATAGACAATGAATTTTAGTTACGAATTCCAAAGCAACGCTAGATCGACACGATTCGACGAAGAAAACAGGCACGACGAACAAAGCTGATAAATGAAGATGAATGATATAAGTGAACTTACAATTATATATATAATTATATATAACTATTTACATATATAAAACATATTATAAATTTAATATACATACATTTCAAATCATTGTTTTAAACCAAACACATATACAAAAAAAATCAAACATATATGCAATATATATGTTGAAATAATACTTATTAAAATAAAAACTTATATATAATGTATGTTCGTTGCAACATATCAACTGCCGCGTATATAACTTTTAAACTTTACCTTATAAAATATAAACTGTATAGACTTTTATAACTTAATAAACTTCATACTATAAATATACTATATACACTTAAAACCTGCGCATGTGATACTTATATTAAAAAAATAATATAACCATTATGACATAAACCGCTTAGACATGCTTAAAATTTACTTTCAAAACCGTTATAAATACCATATACTTACCGACCAAATGTATAAACTCGAATGCTTATATATATATATATATATATATGGTTTTCGTTCTTTTCTCACTCACTTATTTTGTTGTTTCTAGTACATTGCATTAAGAAAGAGTAATATATAACAAAACCAACAAAACCCCAAAAAGATTCAAAAAAAAAGTATATATATTTTTAAATCACCTTATATTATTTCATTTAATAACATGATACGAACAGCTTCCCTTAAATCAAATTCACGTTTAAAATATTATAAAAAAATACTAAGCTCAAACAAATTAGATCAAAAAGCATCTTTACATATAGCAGCCGAAAAAGGAAAATTTTATTTTATAAGCCAATATAACAGCATATATACATATATACACAAATACATTTATATATATAAAAGAATAACTTTGACATATATATATAAACCATATAATAGACGCTGCAAAATTTGTATAATATATTATTAAACTGGAAATAGGGAAACCCAAGATAATATAACCCATGTAACAAATTCACTGATATATATATATATATATATATATATATATATATATATGCTAACACACATAGTACTATACCTAATATATGCGAACGTATGCAAGCTAGTGGTGACGAGTGTCTAATGGGTGATGGCGATAGGGGTATGCGGTTATGGCCTTGAAGAGGCGCTGTAACAACTTGGGAAAGAAAGAAAATAGGCTTCAGGGAGGAAGAGGAAGCAACAGTAGGTATAAACCCAAAGTTATAAAGGCAGAGGAAAAACGCTTTGCACAATTTAAGGTGAGCTTTAAATTTTTAATAAATACAAAACGTATCTAAGTTTATACGTTTATAACTTTCGAGCTGTAGTGTATATATATAATGAACGGTCATAATGAAAGAAGTGGAAACAGGGAGCATAGGAAAGGAAATGTTAGAAAAATAAAATTTTCACCCCTAAATTCCGGAGATTAATAAGGTAACGTACCTCTTTAATGAAATGTACAGCAACGGTCACAAGCTAAAATTTAGCTGAAAGTTTAAAGAAATGAGGGGAAGATGGGTTTTTAAATTAATCACTTCCCAGAATTAATATGTCAATGAAAAACGGAAAGAAGATGAATCAGGGAAACATATTATAACTTATATATAACTATTAAACAGATAGATGGAAGAAAAGGTGAGCAGGTGAGTAAAAATGGAAACTGATTTATAAGAGAAATAGAATGTGAGCTGTTGCCTGGGAAGAAAATGGAACGGTTTAAAAATTAAAGGCAATAGACTGTTGAAATTAAATGAGTATAAAACGTGTAAAAGTTATACACTGAAACGGCTATAAATTTCAATTATTATTATAAAACGGGGAATAACGAAAGGCAAGGACGATGATTTCAAAGTTTATTAATGGCTAGGAATGGGGAAGTCTATCTGTGAATTGGAAAAATTATTAAGCAATTGAAATTTTAACGGTAGAAAAAGTAACAGCTACACACTGTTTTAGAAACAATCAAAGCAATTAATAGCCTGATTGGACAGCAAGAATAAATATGGAAGGACACATTATAAAGGCAAAATGAACCGCTTGAAAATAAATAAAAGAAATGATGGAAAATAAAACAATTGTGCTTGAATTTCCCAAAATAAATTATTTTATGAACATCAATTATTACTGACTTAAATTGAACAGAATCACACCTTAAAATGTACTTCCTTAATTTTTGATGAAAATTTATCATTTGCCACATTTAACTATACGTAATCCAAATGTAAAATTTTATTTCAAAATATTATTATTTAAAATTTCTCAAAAATCAAATTAAATACGCTAAATAAAACCATTAAAAATTAACAAAATTTTACGGATCGTTACACTTGCATTCTGATTCACCATCTCAAACCTGTAAGTATTATCTCCGTCAAACTCATCACGGAATCACCCCCAGAGTTATACTGACGAATGGTTCTTACACTTCGAGTCTTCACTAAGCTCCACTTGGATTCACGACCTAACGTTTAATTTGGATCGATGTGGTTTTTGGATTATCCAAATATGGAAACCCGATCTCGGTCTCACCGAATCCAAACGCCATTTTAATTTCCAAGTTGTTTAAGGGTTTAAACAATTAACTTATATTCAGGATGATATAAACAGATAGATGAATCACATTATCACAATAGATAATTCATATCAACCATTCATCTCACAAAGCAACATATCACATATCATATCACATATCATTCATATCAACCCTTTAATCACTTGGATTATCTTAATCCTGCTTCATTAATTTATTCCAAATAAATAAATTAATCATCTCTTAATGATCTTCTTTAATTAATCTCCCTTGATTAATCATCCTTTAATTACATTCAAGTAATTATACTTAACCATATACAGTAATTAACCTTTAATTACTATCATTAATTACATTAATTAATGATCCTTCATTTTCTTCCATTAATTAATTAACTATAACTAGTTACATTAAACCTCAATTAATTATAATTAATTAATCACACTTAAATTAATCACTTTTATTAATCAACCTTGATTAATTCATAAATTATATTAACTAATGAATCTTATTAATTAATAATTTCTTTAACTAATAAAATAATTAACTTGTAATTAATTATCTCATTTATCATGAACAGTAATTAACAACTTGTAATTACTTATCTTAATTAATTAATTTCTTAATTAATTGTATTAATCTTTAATTAATTATCTAATTAATTAATCTTAATTACTTCATTAAGTAATCAATTAATTAATAATCCTTATTTAATTACTTTTATTAATTAATTACACTTTTAATTAATTACCCTTAGTAATTAATCTTAAATTAATCTTATTCATTAATTTAATTAATCATGTTAATTAATTAAAATTAACTAAGTAATTAACCCCTAATTACTTACGTAAGTAATTATCTTCTAATTACTTTCATTAGATGATTACTCTCTTAATTTAATCACCTTAACAAGTAATCAATTCCATCATTAGATAATCCTGAATTCTTTAATTAATTAATTACTTACTCCATAATTAATTAACTTCCAAACAATTATATTAATCAATTCCTTAATTGATAACATCAAGTGACTATCCATTAATCACTTCCATTTAATTACTCCCATGAGTAATTTTCCACTAATTACTTCCATTAGTAATTTCTTCTTAATTACATCCAGAAATTCACCATTAATTATTTCATTAAGTAATTACACTTAATTAATCCATAATTAAGTGATTATTTAAAATTAAATAATCAATTAACTAATTATTTAAAATTATTTAAATATTTAATTAATTAACTTCTTATATTTCAAAATCCTTAATTAATTAAGAAAATCATTTATCTTGATTAATTCTTAACTTATTATCAAATCATATTAAGTGTTCTTAAGTTCATTTCAATAATAATTTAACCTTATTTGAAAATAATGCATTTAGAAATCAAATTTAAAATTTAAAATACTTTAATTATCTAATCTAACTTATTTATTTTCAATATAAATTTGAAAACTTAGTTACTAAAACATTACTTAAAACTTTGATTTAATACTTAAAATTGAAACACTTCTTTAAAACTGAAATTCAAAACACTACTTTAAATTAAAATTCAAAATTAAATTAAGATAATTACTTATAAAAGAAATCATCTCAAAACATTTTAAATTTGAAAATGAATTCAATTTAACACTTTTAAAGGTTTGATTAACCTTTACTTACAAAGAACAAGATTTAACTTTTATAAATTTGTTTACTTTTATAAACTTGTTTTATAATTTAAAGCTTAGTTCCATTTATCCAACAACTTGTTAAATTTGCGACTTAATCATTACAGTACTAACTAAAAAAACAAATAACCTAAAAACCCGAGTTAAACACCTAAGTACCCCATGCTTGCCTCGAGTCAAACCCAATTACCACCCACTTCGATTCGACACTACGAAAATCACGAGAGCAAACCCGAGTAGAAACTCGTCTTCCCCAATTCCTAATTTCCAGTGCACACATACGTTCACGTGCACCTACCCAAACACCTCCGGCCACCATAGGTCGTCGCGACCATCGCCGAACATCCCACGATCGCACGCGAGCATGAATTCAAACCCAAATCGAACAAAACTTATTCGAATCGAAATTTGAACCTCGAGCTCGAAACTGCAGAAAACTCTCTTGTAACAACCCGCATATTTGTCGATTTTTTTTATTTAAATATTTTATTTAAATACTTTATCGATACTTGGAATTTAGTCCGAAAAGTTACTTTTTGCATACGGTCGAATTAGGACTCGGGATCACCCCCATTGAGTTTAAAATGCCGTTTGCGACCTTTTTGAGTATAAGCTTCGATATGTTTGGAGTAAGTTGATTTTTGCTACTTTTTCACTTAGGGTTTTGATTTGGGCTGAGCCCACTTATGTATTCAGTCCCAACCCCTCTCCTCCTTATTCACTTCCTTTCTATTTTCCTTTTTTACTCAAGCTTTAGCAACAATGGTGGGAGAGATGAGAAATTAAAACTCAAGCCCTAGTTTTCTTTTGCAAATCAAGTTCTAGCTCCAAACTAATATAAGAACCCATTGGTAAGCTTCTCTTCTTCTTCTCCAACTCAATCTCTTATCAATTTCAGAAATTCCTAAACCTGACTTTGGGAATGTTCTTCTTTTAAAGCTTAGAATCAAGCTTCTTGAGTTGGATTTGAAGAGTGGTTGATTCTCCTTTGCTTTCAAGCATCTTCTTCAATCGTTTGGGTTCAAAGGTGAGATTTTTATCTCACATCTATGACTATAATTATCTTTGGTTGTTAGGTGTGAATTCCTAACACTTCTTCATATGAATTTGCTCTTGATTTGGATTGGTTTTGTGAATATTCCAATTTTTGGGTTTTTAAGTCAAATTTGTGTGAAAATCCTTTTATGGATGTTTGATCATGCTTTTGGTGATGCATCGAGGAGCATATAGGGCCGAGTTCCCGATTGGCATAAACCCTTAGAGCCAATGTTCGTCCGGTTGCATTTTGGAAGAGTTAGCTCTTCCTTTGGATAGGCTGAAAAACAGCCCAGGCAAGATTCAGTCGACTGAAAAGTCTGTTCAGTCGACTGAACCTGGAACCCGAAAGTTTCCAGGCATGATTCAGTCGACTGAATCCTCTGTTCAGTCGACTGAACCTGGAAACAGAAAGTTTCCTGAACCTGGAAAATTTCCAGGTACATGGTCAGTCGACTGAAAACTCTGTTCAGTCGATTGAACCTGCTGTTTCAGTCCATTTTGCCTTTTTGGATTGAATTTCCAACGTTAATCGATTCGTGTTGATTCCCTTTTGTTATTATCACTTATTATCGACTTTGATGACATTTTCTTCGTGACTTTTGGGAATATCCATTTTGACGGATTCCGTATCGATTTCTTTGGATTTTATTCACGTCTTTGAATGTGAATTTTAGTGATTGATTGTTCTTACAATCTTCTTTGTGATTTGTCACTTTAAAAATTTAAAGGTTTTCTATACTAGTAGTAAATATCAAAACTCTTTCTTCAAATGATTTCAACACTATTTTATTACAAAGCTCGTTCTTAAAACCGTTTTCCAATCTACTAGTATATACAAACCTTTACCTCACTCGTATGAGAAATCTAATTAAACGGCTTAGTAAAACAAGTGGTATGAAACGCTTGCGTTTACTTCGTCGGTTAATTCTTGGACTTGTTCGATTGAACCTCTTGTAATAATTTTCTAGTGGAGATCTACAATTTGTTTAAATATTTAAGTTAAGCTAGTGGTTATGGGACATGAAGCTAAATTTATATATTTACTAGCTTAGTGTAATTGACGCTTTCTTGATGATCATGACGATCATTTTTGTGATTTAGACTAGCAATGTGCGATGTCTCTTTGTCTGCGAGGGAGACTAAACCCTGTTTTGGGGAGTTTCGACTCAAATTGATGGGGTAGCGCCCCATGGTCTTCGGGCCGTTCGTGTGTCAAAAATTAATGGCTAGCTACCATGAGATAGCGTCTCGTTCGTGTGATACATATGTTGGTGAGTTTTCATGCTCCCGTTCGTGTGGTAGGCCTCCCCCCATTTTGTGTGATTTCTGGATTTCGTGTGTCGAATTCTGGAATTTTCTTCTTCACCTATTTTTGTGATTTCTATTGATATGATTTATTAATATTTGTGCATAGATGAATTCGTGTGTCATTGACTGGATTTCTTGAGATGATTTCTAGAATTTGTGTTTCACCAATTTTTGTGATTTCCATTGATAAGTTTTATCAATATTTGTGCATTGGTGAATTTGTGTGTCATTGACTTTTGTGATTGACATTGATATAATCGTCAATATTTGTGGTTTGATGAACGAAATAAGGAGTATGACATTTCTTTGATTCTTGTGTAGATTTGGTGATATTGATTAATCTCTTGTTGATTTTTCAATTACTTATATATATCACAGCTTGGCATTGTGATTATTATGTGTTTAGTCATATCTCTTATTCTATATCGTTTCATCTGATATTTATAGTTAGACTGATCCGTTTATTATTTTCTTATTAAATAATACTCGGGTCAGACCGAGATGTTACAGGTGCTTCTGTTTGACTTTACATCCGGGATTACCTCCTTGACTTTTGGTTAACTACTTAGATTAGTAGTTTTTGTTGTATACATTTGAGATATAGACTCCATAATGTATACTTATTCTTTTGTGTAGTTCGTGTAACTATCCTTTTGTGATATTGTGGATCTTTGTAGACCACTACTCTGATGTACACTTCCTAGTGTAATATTCATATCTATTTCCGCCTTTGTGATATGAATTGTCTGTGACTGACTTATGTTATGTTTATTTCTATATTTGTTTCTGAAGATATTATAGCCACTGTGTAGTAGCTTTGAGTTTGTGTCGGTATGTCGGATTTCCCTCTTGAAAAAGAAATGCATGTTATACTATCTGACATATCGATGCTCGCGCAAAGCAATTACATGGATGGTCGCTCCTCAACAGCCTTATTCTCCGTGCTAGTTGACAGCATTCACCGTAATGTTCTTGGCTAGCGTGGGTATAGAGGTGGGGCGTAACAGCTTGGTATCAGAGCCAAACTTCGAAACAATATGGAATATTATAACAAGGATCATCGTCCTAAGTCCATCTTAGGAGTTGTGCTTTAGGATTTAATTCGAGTCTTATTACCGATTCATCCTATTTTCCTTATGGTTCCTTGTTTATCTATCAAGATTGCTTGATATTCAATTTGGTGAATAACCTTTTTCTTCTTCTTCTTTCTTTCTAAAGTAAGAGAAATGTCTAGACCAGGCCGCCCCAGAGCCGTACCGTCTAGCACTCCACCCCAGGATGGAGTTTTTATGACTGTTCAACAGCTTCTTGATTTAGCGACGAATGCTCAAGCAGCTGGAGCTAACCCGGAACCTACTCACCCAAAGTCGGGATATGCACGCTTGTGCAGCGATTACACTAATTTGGGTGGGGAGCCATTCAAAGGTTCCGAAACTATTATTGAAGTACGGGCTTGGCTAAGGTAACGCGATCGAATCTTTTCTCGCATGAATCTTATTGACCTTCACCGAGTTCAGGTGGCCTCTAGTATGCTCCGAGAAAGAGTATTGGACTGGTACGAGCTTCTTATTTCCAAGATTAATGAAGTGGATCTCACCTGGGAGCAATTCCGATAACGCTTCGAGTTGAAATTCGTACCAGAAGCTGAGAAGGTGACTTTGGCTCGCCGTTTTATAGGCCTTGTTCAAGGTGATTCTTCCATGACTGATTATGTCGCCTCCTTCGAGTCTCTTTCTAAATACGGGGTTGAATACATCAACACCCCTTTAAAGAAGAACCAGAGGTTCGTCTATGGCTTAAACAAAAATCTCAAGAAGCCATTACTTCTAAAGTTAGAAGTTTCTTTCGACTAACTCATTGATATCGCTCTTCGTCTTGAAGAGGCGGATAGGGAGAATGATGTTGAAGTGGTGGGTTCCAAACCAAACTTCAACAATAAGAAGAGGCCAATCAAATTCAAAGGCCCTTATCCCAATAAGAAAGGAAGGCAATCAACTCCTGCTGCAAAGACCTTTTTCTCTACTGAAGGGAAATGCTTTAACTGTGGTTCCAGAGACCATTTTGCGAACAAGTGTTCAAAGCCTCGTACTTGTCGCTATTGTAAAAGCCCGGACCATTTTATGCATGTATGTCCCAAACTTCAAAATAAGAAGAAGGGAAAGCTTAATGTTGCTCAAGCCCCTGGCAACACATCTCGTGGCCAAGGTATTTCTCATTCTATTCATGATGGAATTATTTTATTTCGTGATCATCCTATTCGAGTTCTTTTTGATACGGGTGCGTCCCATTCTTTTATATCAAAAGAACTTGTTGATACTTTTTCTTTGGGTGCTTTGTGTGTAATGACTTCTTTGAGAATTGTGAATCCGGTTGGTGGATCCGCGACGATCAGTTTATTGTGTAAAGATGTCGAGATTATTTTGTGTGATTTTTCTTTTCGAGCCGATTTGCATGTTATGCGCTACTTAGGCTTTGGAATGATTTTGGGAATGGATTGGCTTAACCGTTATGAAGCTCATATCCTATGTCCTGAGCAGACTATTCATCTTCGACATCCTCAATCTGTTAAGTAGATTTCTATTAATCTTAAAGATTCGGATTCCAGCTTGGTTGCATCTTTATATTCTTTAAACCCTCATGATGACGATGATGATGATGAGGGTGATATTATTTCTCTTATTCACGTCGTTCGTGAATTTTCCGACATATTTGAGCCCGTTTTAGGATTACCACCTAAGCGAGCAATTGAGTTCAGAATTAATCTCATTCCTGGAGCTCAACCTATCACTCGCCCTCCTTATCGCATGTCCAATAAAGAAAACGAGGAGATGCGTAAACAATTATCCGAATTGGAGACGAAGCAATTTATTCGCTCTAGTTCCTCGCCTTGGGGAGCTTCGGCTATTTTCGTGAAGAAATCCGATGGTACACTTAGGCTTTGCGTTGACTACCGCAAGCTTAATGATCTTATTATCAAAAATAAATATCCTTTACCTCGGATTGATGATCTATTCGATCAACTTAGTGGTGCTAGAGTCTTTTCACAATTAGACTTAGCTACTGGATTTCATCAGCTTCGTATTACAGAGGATAGCATTCCTTTGACATCGTTCCGTACTCGTTATGGATCTTATGAATGGCTTGTTATGCCAGTTGGTCTAACAAATGCTCCGGCTTATTTCGTTGACCTTATGAATAGAGTTTTCAAAGACTTCCTCGACCAGTTTGTCCTCATCTTTATTGATTATATTCTTGTGTATTCAAAAACCGAGGAGGAGCATGAGAAGCATCTTCGGATTGTGTTGGAAACTCTTAGGAGTAATCGTTTGAAAGCAAAATTTTCTAAATGCCATTTTGTGGCAATCTCGTGTGAAGTTTCTCGGTCATATTATTTCCGAATCCGGAATTTCCGTGGATCCTTCAAAGATTGAAGCGATTCAAGATTGGAAGAGACCGGAGTGTGCGACTGAGATTCGTAGTTTTCTTGGATTGGCGGGTTATTACCGCCGTTTTATCAAAGACTTTTCTAAGATTGGCGTGCCTCTCACTAGCTTAACGAAGAAAGGTGTTAAATACATTTGGTCGGACAAATGTGAAACTTCTTTTTAGAAATTAAAAGAACTTCTTTCTGATGCTTCTATTCTTGTTATTCCTGAGGGGAATCAAGATTTTGTTGTTTATACCGATGCTAGTCGCGTTGGTTTGGGTTCCGTTCTTATGCAAAAAGAATGTGTTATTGCTTATGCTTCTAGGCAATTAAAGCCTGCTGAGACTAGATATGCCACTCATGATTTAGACCTCGCGGCTATTGTTTTTGCTCTTCGGATTTGGCGTCATTATCTTTTAGGAGAGAAATTTGTTCTTTATACCGATCATAAATCCTTGAAGTATTTATTCTCTCAAAAGGAACTTAATTTGCGTCAACAGCGTTGGCTCGAATTTCTTGCACCATATGATCTTGACATTCTTTATACTCCCGGTAAGGGTAATCGTGTCGCCGATGCTCTTAGCCGTAAACAACAAGCTGTTGTTTCTATGATGATATCCGAATGGAACGATCTCGAGATTTTATCTACTTGCGAAATTCGAGACCGTGTTTCCAATTTATGTCCATCTCTTGCTTTATGTAGCCTTGAGGCTCATCCTTCTCTTTTAGACCGCATTCTTGAAGCTCAAAGGCTAGATCCCGAATTGGCTCTTCTTGGCCAAAATATTAAGGATAAAATTGATATTGAAGGTTTGAAAGACTTTGATATCGATTCTCGTGGTGGCATTCGGAATTTTGGTAGACTTATCGTGCCAAATATTAGAGATCTTCGTAAAGATATTTTAGAAGATTCTCATCATTCTAAATTTACCATTCATCCCGGTAGTAGTAAGATGTACGTGGATTTGAAGCGACTTTATTATTGGGAGGGAATGAAACTTGACATCGCTAACTCCGTTAAGCGTTGCATGACTTGCCAACTCGTTAAGGCCGAACATCAAAGGCCCGGTGGGTTATTGCAACCTATGGAAATTCCAATTTGGAAGTGGGACCAAATTTCCATGGATTTATAGATGGCCTTCCCCGTTCTTGTTCGGGTCATGATAGCTTATGGGTGATTGTTGATAGACTTACTAAATCCGTCCATTTTATTCCCGTTCGGTCTAACCGAACCTTTCCTCTTTTGGCCAAACTCTTTGTTAAAGAGATTGTTAAATTACATGGAGTTCCAACTTCTATAGTTAGTGATCGTGATCCATTGTTTACTAGTGGATTTTGGAAGAGTCTTCAAAAAGATTTGGGAACGAAGCTTAATTTTAGCACGGCTTATCACCCCTAGTCCGATGGACAAACCGAGCGTGTGAATCAAACTCTTGAAGATCTTCTTCGTGCATGTGTTCTTGATTTTGGTAGAAGTTGGGAAGATCATATTTCTCTTGTTGAATTTTCCTATAATAATAGCTTCCAATCTAGTATTGGTATGGCACCTTTCGAGGCACTCTATGGAAGGCCATGCCGATCTCCTTCTTGTTGGCTTGAGGCCGGTGAGAAGCTGGTTTTAGGTCCAGACTTTATTTGTGATTCCACAGAAAAGATTGAACTTATTCGACATAGGATGAAAGAAGCCCAGAGTGGACAAAAATCCTATGTCGATTATCGAAGAAGGAAGTTAGAATTTTCTATGGGAGATCTTGTGTTCATTCGTGTTTCACCTATGAAAGGTGTTGTACGTTTCAGTCGATCGGGAAAGTTAGCACCTCGATATATTGGGCCATTTCCTATCACCGAACGTATTGGTTCCGTGGCTTATCGCCTTTTACTACCGCTCAGTTTTCTGCTATTCATGACGTGTTTCACGTTTCTCAACTAAGGAAGTGCCTTCGAGATTCCAATTCTATTCTTGAGCCCGGTGTTGTGGAAGAAATTGAAGTTTCGCCGAATTTAACTTACGAGCAACATCCTGTTCGTATTATTGCTTCGGAGGTCAAGCGCCTTCGAAAAAAAGATGTTCTGCTTGTTAAAGTCCAATGGTCCTCAAATCCTAAGGATTGCTCTTGGGAATCTAGAGAGTTCATCGAGCGAACACATCCGGACTTACTCTCTCGTGCTCTTTAAGGTTAACTTCTTATTTCGAATTTCTTCTTTTATGTTGATATGCTTCTATGGTTGTTACTATTAGTGCATTTATTCCTTATGATTGCGTGGACGCAATTTCTTTAAGGAGGGAAGTCTGTAACAACCCACATATTTCTCGATTTTTTTTATTATTTAAATATTTTATTTAAATACTTTATCGATACTCGGAATTTAGTCCGAAAAGTTACTTTTTGCATATGGTCGAATTAGGACTCGGGATCACCCCCATTGAGTTTAAAATGCTGTTTGCGACCTTTTTGAGTATAAACTTCGATATGTTTGGAGTAAGTTGATTTTTGCTACTTTTTCACTTAGGGTTTTGATTTGGGCTGAGCCCACTTATGTATTCAGTCCCAACCCCTCTCCTCCTCATTCACTTCCTTTCTATTTTCCTTTTTTACTCAAGCTTTAGCAACAATGGTGGGAGAGATGAGAAATTAAAACTCAAGCCCTAGTTTTCTTTTGCAAATCAAGTTCTAGCTCCAAACTAATAGAAGAACCCATTGGTAAGCTTCTCTTCTTCTTCTAAAACTCAATCTCTTATCAATTTCAGAAATTCCTAAACCTAACTTTGGGAATGTTCTTCTTTTAAAGCTTAGAATCAAGCTTCTTGAGTTGGATTTGAAGAGTGGTTGATTCTCCTTTGCTTTCAAGCATCTTCTTCAATCGTTTTGGTTCAAAGGTGAGATTTTTATCTCACATCTATGACTATAATTATCTTTGGTTGTTAGGTGTGAATTCCTAACACTTCTTCATGTGAATTTGCTCTTGATTTGGATTGGTTTTGTGAATATTCCAATTTTTGGGTTTTTAAGTCAAATTTGTGTGAAAATCCTTTTATGGATGTTCGATCATGCATTTGGTGATGCATCGAGGAGCATATAGGGCCGGGTTGCCGATTGACATAAACCCTTAGAGCCAATGTTCGTCCGGTTGCATTTTGGAAGAGTTAGCTCTTCGTTTGGATAGGCTGAAAAACAGCCCAGGCAAGATTCAGTCGACTGAACCTGGAACCCGAAAGTTTCCAGGCATGATTCAGTCGACTGAATCCTCTGTTCAGTCGACTGAACCTGGAAACAGAAAGTTTCCTGAACCTGGAAAATTTCCAGGTACAGGGTCAGTCGACTGAAAACTCTGTTCAGTCGATTGAACCTGCTGTTTCAGTCCATTTTGCCTTTTTGGATTGAATTTCCAACGTTAATCGATTCGTGTTGATTCCCTTTTGTTATTATCACTTATTATCGACTTTGATGACATTTTCTTCGTGACTTTTGGGAATATCCATTTTGACGGATTCCGTATCGATTTCTTTGGATTTTATTCACGTCTTTGAATGTGAATTTTAGTGATTGATTGTTCTTACAATCTTCTTTGTGATTTGTCACTTTAAAAATTTAAAGGTTTTCTATACTAGTAGTAAATATCAAAACTCTTTCTTCAAATGATTTCAACACTATTTTATTACAAAGCTCGTTCTTAAAACCGTTTTCCAATCTACTAGTATATACAAACCTTTACCTCACTCGTATGAGAAATCTAATTAAACGGCTTAGTAAAACAAGTGGTATGAAACGCTTGCGTTTACTTCGTCGGTTAATTCTTGGACTTGTTCGATTGAACCTCTTGTGATAATTTTCTAGTGGAGATCTACAATTTGTTCGTAAATATTTAAGTTAAGCTAGTGGTTATGGGACATGAAGCTAAATTTATATATTTACTAGCTTAGTGTAATTGACGCTTTCTTGATGATCATGACGATCATTTTTGTGATTTAGACTAGCAATGTGCGATGTCTCTTTGTCTGCGAGGGAGACTAAACCCCGTTTTGTGGAGTTTCGACTCAAATTGATGGGGTAGCGCCCCATGGTCTTCGGGCCGTTCGTGTGTCAAAAATTAATGGCTAGCTACCATGAGACAGCGTCTCGTTCGTGTGATACATTTGTTCGTGAGTTTTCATGCTTCCATTCGTGTGATAGGCCTCCCCCCTATTTTGTGTCATTTCTGGATTTCGTGTGTCGAATTCTGGACTTTTCTTCTTCACCTATTTTTGTGATTTCTATTGATATGATTTATCTATTTTTGTGCATAGGTGAATTCGTGTGTCATTGACTGGATTTCTTGAGATGATTTCTAGAATTTGTGTTTCACCAATTTTCGTGATTTCCATTGATAAGTTTTATCAATATTTGTGCATTGGTGAATTTGTGTGTCATTGACTTTTGTGATTGACATTGATATAATTGTCAATATTTGTGGTTTGATGAACGAAATAAGGAGTGTGACATTTCTTTGATTCTTGTGTAGATTTGGTGATATTGATTAATCTCTTGTTGATTTTTCAATTACTTATGTATATATATCACAGCTTGGCATTGTGATTATTATGTGTTTAGTCATATCTCTTATTCTATATCGTTTCATCTGATATTTATAGTTAGACTGATCCGTTTATTATTTTCTTATTAAATAATACTCGGGTCAGACCGAGATGTTACAGGTGCTTCTGCTTGACTTTACATCCGGGATTACCTCCTTGACTTTTGGTTAACTACTTAGATTAGTAGTTTTTGTTGTATACATTTGAGATATAGACTCCATAATGTATACTTATTCTTTTGTGTAGTTCGTGTAACTATCCTTTTGTGATATTGTGGATATTTTTAGACCACTACTCTGATGTACACTTCCTAGTGTAATATTCATATCTATTTCCGCCTTTGTGATATGAATTGTCTGTGACTGACTTATGTTATGTTTATTTCTATATTTGTTTCTGAAGATATTATAGCCACTGTGTAGTATCTTTGAGTTTGTGTCGGTATGTCGGATTTCCCTCTTGAAAAAGAAATGCATGTTATACTATCTGACATATCGATGCTCACGCAAAGCAATTACACGGATGGTCGCTCCTCAACAGCCTTATTCTCCGTGCTAGTTGACAGCATTCACCGTAATGTTCTTGGCTAGCGTGGGTATAGAGGTGGGGCGTCACATCTCGACACACAACCCATCGCCGCTGACAATCCCAACGCCGTTGAACATCGCCGACCCCACCATCGAAACGCCTCGTCCTCGAGCTTCATCATCCCCAAATGCGAACGACCCCGATCCATCTTCCACGACGCAATCATCTCGACAGCAAAGCCGAACAAAATACAAGCTAAAACCCTAATACGATCAAATCGCATCACCACTTCCATTGGAAAAATTCAAAAGTATTTTTCCTCTCATCAACAACTCACAAGCTAGCTTCGATCAGGATTTCAAATCAAATTATTAAGTGGATAATCGGCAATTCACCCAATTGCCGAAACCCTTCAACACCAAATTCCCAATAGAATATCAATTTAAAAATTACGACTTGCATGTTAAAAATCATCGTTTCTAACCTCTAATCCATTTATACAATCCAAAACAGGAATTAAGGTTATTGATTTTTCATGTGTATCAGTATTTTTACTGTTATTCTTATTTTAAAGATTATTTGTAAACTAAAAATTCCACAAACTATTTTAAAATTACCATTAAACATTAACAAACAATTTTCATTCATATGTCAAGATCTAATATGGTTTAGATTGGAAGATTTTGAATTTTTCTTTAGAAAAACTACTTCTGTAAATAAACAGAGATGAAATCATACAGTTATCATTAGACACTCCATACCTTTAGTCTACATACATAACAATATTTCATGTAAACATATATTCATCATCATAGCAAAATTCATTGCATGCATCATCATTCAACCATAGATTTAATTAAAACTGTTTTTAAAATGATTTACTCACCTATTATTTTGCAGAGCACAGAACAGAGCAGGTTTAAATTCTTCCAGGCTTTGAATCTTAAATCTGGAAAAATGTTTGATGTTGAAATCTTACTGCCTACTGCATGCCTTCAATTTGGCGTTCTAAAAGGTTGAAATTGATCTTGATCTCCCCTTTCAAGTTGCAGGTTGAAGTTGCTATGGAAAACCTTTTTGCCAATTTGAATATCAAGTTTCAGGTTTGTGAAAAAAATGTTTCTGGTTTGATTTTTTTTTTCTGTTTTGAGCTTTAGATTTGCTTTTTGAATTCAAGTTTCAGGTTTACAATTTTTTTTTCTTTCTTTGTTCAGCGGAGAAATGGAAGAAGAGATGCAAAGTTCATTTTATATTGAATTATGTTATGTTTATTAAAATTAAAGAAAGTAAATTTTGAAAAGAAGACACTTGTTAATTAAACTTACACTTGTCACTATAGTATTTAATTTTCTTGCATGTGTTATTAAGATGATTAACATGGTTACACATGTACTTAAGTATTTTTAACTAAATTTTTATTTAAATTTAAAAGATAATATAAGCTTACTTATTTAGTTTACTAAATTACTAAATACTTATGTATGAATATATAAATTTAATCTTTAAAGAAAATATTATGAAACTAGTTATAATATAAATAAATTCTTATATATGTATTTAAAAATCTAAAACATTTATATATATATATACATTTATAACCATTTCAATTTAAACACTTTAAAGAAAACAAAACAAAAACTTATTTAAACTATCATATTTAAAAATAAAACATTTAGAAATCATTTTTAAAAGTTTAAAACTCTTTAATTATCTTTTGAAAAATATTAATTTTAAAACAAAGCTTTAAATTACAATTCATACGTATATAAATTATAAAATAGATTAAATTAAATTTCAAAACAATTCCAAATTATAACATATACATACATATATATTACAATTTGAAAATTCATCTTTTATTTAAAACAAAAGATTTTCTGTTCACAATATATATCAAATATATATATATATATATATATTATAAATAGAATAAAATTTTATTAGCTTTGAAAAATAATTCTTATCGATATTGCCAGATTAAAAATTTATTAACCTTAAAAAGATTAAATTTACCAATTTAAATTAAAATTATAAAGAAAAATTATCAAATCAATTAAATTATTAATACAGATTATTAAATTGATATTGCCCAAAATTCCGGGTCGTCACATTCCTCCCCCTTTAAAAGAATTTCGTCCCCGAAATTTAAAAGCAAAGATAATTTAATAACCCAGCAAAGATTTCAATTTTCAATCATCAAAGCATATCTATCAACCAGTTACTAACAACCATAGCAATCAACAGACATACCTAACAAATTATCCTGACACAAATCAGAATAAATCTTACTAACACTATCTAGAGTTTCCCAAGTATAAATCACCGGGAGACTTGCTCTACAAAAGCTAAACTAACTACACCACCAAAATCCAGAGCTCCTTTCATCTCTAGATCCACCAATCTGAACATAGCATCATACTATACTCAAGTCTAACTCAACTTCCAAAATCCAACTGGACTGCAGATTCTACAACCAACGATGAATCATACACGTACTCCCTCAGAGATACGTGAAATACAATGAATTCCAGTTATCCAAACTGGCAATTCCATCCTATAGACAAAAGAACTTATCCTATCAAAAACACAGATAAGAAATCTCAAATGCCCCAGAACAAGCCATCCAATCTTATCCAATCACCGCTCTCTTAACCAGAGAAATCTTAACAACAATGAAGTCTTCAACTTCGAATTCCAAACTCCTTATCTCATATCTGCATAACTCAACAGACAATCCTGGACTGCCAATCTTCTTCTGCTCAGCTCAACCTATGCCGATGCTTCCAGAAACAACTAGACCAAAGCAAACCAGTTTATGGATCCTATCCAACAGAAGATTCTTCCAAGATCGGTCGAAATCTAGAACTCAAGCTCTACTTCCCAAGCAATAGCAAACTGAACTTGCTTCCTTCCTTGCACAGCTGCTACCTCGCTTCCATTGCACAACTCCGATTCTGAAATAGATGAGAATACTGTTGATGAACACAAGTACAAACTTATCCAATATATCCGGAAAACTATGTTCATCAAATCCATAAAACCTTAGTGACACATTTGACTCGGTCACACATCCTTACAGTAGAATCTAACTCAAAAACTAGTTCTGACTAATCCAATTTCCAAAAATTTCTGAGCTGCTACACTAGTACAAAAAGTGCATATTGCTTCGCCTCATTTGCATCGGTTGAAGAAAAAACTGATGCAAATAGAACTATTTGCATCAGTTTTATCTTAATAACCGATGCAATTGGTATGTGGAAAGCAATAGATAATAAAAAATCAAATTTGCATCAGTTCTCACTAACAACCGATGCAAATAGTTTTAGTCGCATCGGTTTTAAAGTCAACCGATGCAACTACATGTTGATGGCAATATGAAATTTAGGTGGGAAATAATGAAAAATTGGCTCCAAAGTTTACTTTGGACAAATGTACTCAAACACTTTGGTGTGGTCTTTTTTGAAGTTCCCAACCAATCCATCTACCTACAGCTACATACACATACAGGAAAGGGGTATGCCTGTCATTTCTTCTATGCATATTCTAATCGCACTAAAATTCCACCCGTTTCGCTCCACTTTCTCCTCTACCCACTTTCTCCTCCCTCTTTTTTTTTCTCCCCTAAAATGTCAACCGCCTTTCCTAAACCACCCTCCACCTCACCCGCTTCCCGCAACCTTCACCTTCTTCCGTTTCCTACACAAAGTACATTGATCTGCTCTTATTTTCTCTCTCCACTTTCTTTTCCCGTTGTTCTCTCCGCCTACATGTCAACCGACTTCCCCGAACCCTCCTCCAGCTCAACTGTATTTTCTGCAACCTTACCCATCTTCCTTTTCCTTTGCAAGTTTTCTGCAACCTTACCCTTCTTCCCCATCTTGATTTGGTTCCTAATTTAACGGTTTGAAATGTAAATCGACGACCAATCAAGCCGTGTTTTATCTCCCAGTTCTCTGCGATTTTTAGATTCGGCAAGGTAGGGACTCAGCTATCCTTTGGTTCCCACTTTTCTGTGCTGAGGTTCAAATCTGCTGCTTGGTGAAGTTATTTGCAGGGTCAGGGTAAAGGAGGCTTGATGAAGACCGTCGTTTACTACCAAAATCGTCCACGTTTATTTAAGCTCACTCAACAACGGCGAAGTCCTCCAGTCATTGACTTCCAGATCCATCGACAAAGTCGGAGTCATAGACGATGCCGCAAACGGTACTGATGGTCTCCCTCAAGGTACGGGATTTTTGATCGACATTTTTAGTTTCAGTGTGACGATTTACAAATGTAAAAAGATGAATTTCTAACCACATACTCCTGCTAATTCCGAATTAATTTGGACCATTGCAATTTCCAAAATCCAAGCTTATCTGCTTAGATAAGCCGATCTGTTAGTTTTTCAAAAATGACAACTTCTAAATAAATTTGATTCCATAACCCAGTTAAGTTTCTCATGTATTTTGATTTGAGGATCATGAATGTCTCAATTTTCATCCCTACCAATATCATCTTTTTGTATTCAAGTTTCATATGTAATTTACAAGTCTAAAAAGATGAATTTGTAACCAAATACTCTTGCTATTTCACAATTAATTCCCACAATTGCAATTTTCAAACTCCAAGCTTTTCTTCTTATATATGCTGATCTGTTATTTTTTCAAAACTGAGAAATTGTAAATAAATTTGATTCCATCAACCAGTTAAGTTTGTCATGTATTTCGATTCGAGGATCATGACTGTCTGAATTTTCAAGCCTACCAATATCTTTTATTTGTATGAAATTTTCATTTGTGATTTACAAATCTAAAAAGATGAATTTTTAAGCAAATACTGTTGCTATTTCAGATTTCATTTTGACCATTGCAATTTTCAAAATCCAAGGTTATCTGCTTATATAAGCTGATCTGTTATTTTTTCAAAAATGAGTAATTGTAAATAAATTTGATTCCATAAGCCAGTTAAGTTTGTCATGTATTTTGATTTGAGGATCATGAATATCTGAACTTTCAACCCTACCAATATCATCTATTTGTCCGCAAGTTTCATATGTATCTGCCTATATGTTTTCATACATACTTGCAACTGTTAAATGGGAAAGGATTCATACATGTACTTTGGTTTCATAGTGGACTGAATATATGTACTTGCAACCGTACTTGCAACCGTAAACACATAAACTGCATATATGTACTTTTGTGTGGACTGAATATTGCTTCATTTATATTATTGGGTTAAAATGTGCTTCTGAGTGGGTGTATTTTTATGTGCATATATAAGTTAAGTTTCATATATTTGGATTTATAAATTTACAACTATCAAATTTACACGGTTTGCTTACAGGCTCAGGGTGAAGGAGGGTCAGTGAAGTTCAACGATTAGTAACGAAATCGTCATGTTTACTGAACCTTACGGAACAACAACGAAGTCAGCAACTCATTCACTTCCAAATCCGTCGACGAAGTCTACGCGAAATTCAGCTTCATCAAAAAAGATGTCCAATCTCCTCGACAAAGTCATCCGTACTGCCGGTCTTGCTCACGATATGTTTACTCAACCTTACGGAACAAGAACGAAGTCATCAACTCATTCACTTCCAAATCCCACGATGAATTCTACGCGAAATTCAGCTTCATCAACAAAGATGTCTACTCCACTCGACAAACTCATCCGTACTGCCAGTCTCGCTCACGGTATGAGATTTTTAATCTACATTAACAGTTTCTTATTCATGGTTTACACATCTGAAAAAGATGAATTTTTAAATGATTCAAATTTCAAATGGTTTACATTTTTCATATTTCATTTCGAACATACGATCTACAAATCTAAAAAGATGAATTTTTAACCAAACACTCTTGCTATTTTAGATTTATTTTCGACCATTGCAATTTTCAAGTTCCAACCTTATCTGCTTATGTAAGCCGCTCTGTTATTTTTTCAAAAATGAGAAATTGTAAATAATTTTGATTCCATAACCCAGTTAAGTTTGTCATGTATTTTGATTTGAGGATAATGAATGTCTGAATTTTCAAGCCTACCAATATCATCTATTTGTGAGCAAGTTTCGTATGTCTCTACATATATGTTTTCATACATACATGCAACTGTTAAATGGGAAAGGATTCATATATGTACTTTGGTTTAAAAATGACAAAAGTCATAAACCTTAAACACATAAACTGCATATATGTACTTTTCTGTGGACTGAATATTGCTTCATTTATATTACTGGGTTAAAATGTGCTTCTGAGTGGGTGTACTTTTATGTGCATATATATAAGTGCACAGTTTACTTGCAGGCTTAGTGTGAAGGAGGGTTGACGAAGTTCAGCGCGTAGTAACAAAATCGTCCATGGTAATTGAATCTTACGGAATAACAACGAAGTCCGCAAAAATTCAGCTTCATCATCAAAGATGTCTACTCCCCTCGACAAAGTCGTTATTACTACCAGTCTCGCTCACGGTATGGCATTTTTAATCTACATTACCAGTTTATTTTTCACGGTTTACAAATCTGAAAAGATGAATTTTTAAATGATTCAAATTTCAAAAGGTCTACATATTTCACATTTAATTTCGAACATTTTATCATTTAATTTCGAACATTTTATCATTTCAAAAGGTTTACAAACCGATCTTAAGAGAGTCAGGTTCAGGTAAGCAACATTTTATCATTTTAGCTGATTGTTTATTTGGGTTTTCTTGATCAATTTAGTTCAAAAATTAGACTCATCTCAACATTAATTTCAAATTTAGACCCGAATCTACCATGCTGATGGTAAATTAGTTTTTCACTCTGATGCAATTTCTTACCATGCCAATGTGTTTTAGTTACTTATAAGAATTTGCACTGATGCTATTTCAAATTTCATCAGTGTAATTTTTCTGTTTGACGAAATTGCATTGGTGCTTTCAAAGTGCTCCAATACAAATTGCTGAATCAACGACAGTATAACGAATACATATCTAAATCCAAATCTGTTATACGTTTTATTGGAAAGACGGGATTAAATAAAAAATGCTTTATCTCTGTAGCATAACACCGCCCAGTTTCATGCATTTTCCTTGGACATTTGCCTCGTGGAATGTTTATTTATTTTAAGGAATAGAACATGGATTAACTGTCAAATGTGGTTGTAAAAATGTATCAGTTTTTTGATATAAATCTGAAAATAAATCAATAAAACTAGTAAAGAAATAAAATTGAAAAAAAATGGTCTATACACTTATCCTGACATTCTCAATATTCATAGTTTTTTATGTTATCAGGTGTCTTGTTTCATATTATTCTTGCTTGTGAAAATTCCATTATAATTATTATTATCCTATGTTGTTTTCATTTTCTTTGTTGACATGGAAAAAAAGTTGTTATTAATAATGTATTTTCTTCTCCACAGTTGAGAAGGCAAAAGTTGTTATTAATAATGTATTTTCTTTTCCACAGTGGGCTTGGATTTGGGTTCGGAACTACTTTTCTTAAGTTTCTTACTTTGGCTGCAGCTATGTATGTTCTATTTATCGATCAATTTCAAATATATATCCTGCAATGGTTCAAATGAGCAGCTGTTCAAATAAAGATGCTTTTTTTTAATATATTATTTGTGGCAGATACCTGTTAATATTGGATCGAACAAATTGGAAGACGAACATGTTAACCTCACTTTTTATACCTTATATTTTCTTGAGTCTTCCTTCAGTTGTATTCACTTTACCGAGGTGGTTTCTAACTATATAGTATTAATATAACCTATTTCCAACAGTTTTTAATGATTATTTTTATATTTCTACTGCAGAGGAGACGTAGGTAAAAGGATCGCTTTTGTTGCAGTAGTTTTGCGCCTCTTCTTTCCTCGCCATTTCCCAGGTTTATATTCAATCTCTATGTAAATTTATAACCTTATTATATATCTTTCTAGATTTATTTATATATGAAAAACCTCGAGTAATATGAGTACTGAACATAGATGGCAAATGAATTCACATATTGGTTGGAAACTTTCCTTACCACTACAGATAAAAACATGGATATGCAAATTTGATATTCCTGTTAATTTTTATTTTTGCATGCATATCAAATGAGACATGCCCAAGAAAATGTATTTTCAAATTTGAAATATCTTCATATATCTTCGATGCGAGCCATGATTAAATTATAGTTTAAAGAGTGTAAAATTTAAATTCTATTCTTTACAAGAGAATAAATTTTCACAAAAAAGCAAACATTATATAGTTACTATTTTTCCCATTTTAATATGCACTTTTCAGCTTTCGACTAACATTTTTTGGTTAGATTTCATGATTCTTTATATTTGACTTAGGTAGTTCATATCTTAATCTACAAAAAATTGATTTTGTACATATCAAATAGCCTATTTAGCTATTGGGTTTGCTCATTACAGCTTATTAACATATTAGGAAAGCCCAATTAATGAAATTCCCTAGATATGCATAAGTACGTTATAATTTCCTTCTATTTTCCAATATTTTTGAACTTTTCAGTAAGGTTTCTGGTTTTTTCTTACTTTGGGCTGATGAACAAATATGAATTATTGAAGCTAATCCTACCAACCGGTTGACTTAATTATGATGAAAAATCAAAATATATCTTTAAAAATATGGATATAAGTTAAATGATACCCATAGTTGTTATGAGTTATCCAAAATTTGATATAGGTTTGGGTATCATTTCACACTATGTTGATTTTAAGTTTACTCATTACAGCTTATAACATATCAGACAAACCCAAAATTTGATATAGGTTTGGGTTTGCTTGATATTGATTTTATACGCATGCATATTCTAGTATAATATATTCACTCATTTTTGTTAATGACCGATGTTCTTAAGGAATTGTGTTTGGTTTGTCATTCAATGATTCTGGACATGACAGTGAATATAGTCAAGCTCATAATCTAAGAAGTATCCTTTTGAAGTAACCTGAATAGAAATAAAGCTTAAAAAATTTCAAATACTTGATTTAAGTCAATGATCATTTTGTTTGTTAAAGATCATGTAGAAAGAATACTGAAAACATTGCCAGATATGCAGTTCTGAACTCTATAACATGTATACTTTATAGCAACATCATTTGGCATTTCCCTGAGACTTTGGATTCGTGGTATTTTCTTTGGTTAAAAAGCTAGTTCATCTAATTGAAAATTCGCAGTTGCAATCAATTCCTTTACATATCTATTTACGCGTTCAATTTTGTATAATATTATAAACAGACTTGGCATATTACCGCTTGATTTGGATAAACTTCTAATTGATGTAGTTGTGCTTTCAGTGGCATTTGACTTCCTAACCAAGTATTTCTCAATATCTCATAAATGACCAACATAGTTAAAACATCATCAATGTTAAC
Source organism: Allium cepa (assembly GCA_030765085.1). NCBI lineage: Eukaryota > Viridiplantae > Streptophyta > Magnoliopsida > Asparagales > Amaryllidaceae > Allium > Allium cepa. The sequence continues at coordinate 237,921,278 of CM060931.1, forward strand.
CAAGTTGAAGCAATGGATTCTGTGTTTCATCAAATCCAGAGAGGTTGAAAACTTGGACCTGCTTTTGTGAGAGCACGATGGCCAGTAGTAGATTAGTTTTTGGCTGCCAGTGGACATATAACCATGCTGAAGTTGTGTCAGGTATAGTATTAAGAACATAATAAATAAAGTGTCATTGCAGCCCTTTTCATGATTGACAAAGCAGAATGATATTTCATATGCGTACTTGGAGGCTCCACCTGTTGAAAGCTATCTTCCTGACCGATAGTCTTCAGTTTTAATTACAATTGCCGACCAGAAATCTTTTGCGGTAGTCTTTTGATCATTTGTTAGATAGCAACTATAAGTCTATATTATAAAACTTGGTATATTAGCTTGATTCGTTGACCGTACCTAAAATATCCAGCTAGCTCTTGTTATAAAACTCGTCCGATATTATTTGGTCCTTAACTTCTCACACATACGCTTGTCGTTTACCAATGCGTTTCCTTCTTGTTTTCTCATTTGTCCCTTTTTATTTGTTTATTTTCTGTTTGTTCATGTGAATCATCGCAATTGTCAACTAGTTGTACATTCAAGCTGTTGTTATCTATGACTTCTTCTGGTTCTTGCATTGTATGTGTTTTATATTAATTATCTATACTTAGAACAGGACTGTGTTGGCAGGCTGGAGGCAGTATTGAACTGCAAGCAGAAGGCAATGGATGGTGGCAGGATTGAAGTGCAGGCAGAAGTGTTGTGGAGTTGCTGAAGTTCTTGGCAGTGAAGTTGCTAGAAGTTGAAGATGGTGGTGCTTGGTTGATGGCAGTATCGTTGGTTTGAGGAATATTGGTTAGCAGTGATTTGGGAAGTTTGTATGTAGTGTTGGCTTGTGGGAGTATGATGAGATGATGGTGAGGTAGTATTTGTGCACGGGTATTCGAGGATGTTGAGGTGGTGGCAGGGACTAAAGATCTGAATTATGCTGCAAAAATGAATGTATGAACAATTATTTTGTATAGATTATTAACACTTTAATTGATATATGTTTATTTTGGTATTATGTTATTTAGTTTGTATTTGCCATCAAATTTAATTTTGAATGATTGTAATTTGCATGCAATAATTGTTTGTTATAATCAATAATATATATATATATAGTCTATTTGAGTACTGTAATAATGGTTTCTGAGAATGGCTTTTTTGCATCAGGTATAAATAGCTGATGCAATAGAGAGATTAGTTTGCATCGGTTGTTATAAAAAACCGATGCAACAAGTTACTTTGTTGCATCGGTTTTCATTACAACCGATGCAACATGGGGCTGTGTTCAAGCAATCAACCATGATATTTTGCATCAGTTGTTAGTAACAACCGATGCAAAAAGGACATTTTTGCATCGGTTTCAGAACTGATGCAAAAGCGTTAAGCCTGTTGCATCGGTTGCATATGCATCGGTTGTTGAACCGATGCAAAAGGGGGGTAAACAACTGATGCAAATGACCTGTTTTGTAGTAGTGCTACACCAACTCTCCTTTCCAAGAACCATCCTACTACTAGGCTAACTACCAGCATTGCTTCTGGAACCAAAACGATATGGAACTCAACTCCAGAGGCAGACAAACTCTCAAGAAATTTGGGCTCCAAACCAAGCATCAACAGCTCGCTCTCCTTAAGGATTGACAAATGAGACCATGCCGAAGCGAAGCAACTTATAGACCTTAGTCTCATATTCCAAATAGCCAACCTCCCTGCTAAAGATCTAAACAACTTCTACAAAAACAAATCTTCCCTGCGGCAGGTAAAGACTGCTCCTCAACCACTTCTAAAACTGCTTCAAAAGAAAACAACTTCGGAAATATCCAGGGTTACTGCGTCTCATCACGCAGCTATCAAGATATCATCACTTACTTTTGCACTTTCGACAGATCCAAACTTACACTTCCAAGATAAAATTCGAATCTTTAAAAAGATTTCCTTCGGATATCAGAGGAATCCTTACCCCAAGCTACAAATCTTACTCGAGACAATGTTAGGTTTATAGTCTCGAAAAATATACTTCCAACCTCAAACATATGGACCTCTTCCACCAGTGGAAGTCGTGTTACACACACACCACTACTCCATCTACCTCTAAAACTTATGTTGAAAAATCCGAACAGATAACCCAACAGATCAGGTAGATATAGATATATATGTATAGTTATATATAAAAATTACAAGTACACTCTCTCAAAAAAGATACCACTCCAGAGCCTAGGTATTCACTCAACCTAACGCTCTGATACCAGCTGTAGCGACCCGACTTTCTATCACCAGAAAGACGCGTCACTAATTAAGAAAGAAAGGGATAAAAGAAGAAACGGTAAGAAAGAAGAAACACAACAACATCAGATACTCACAGCGGAACGAATGAAATATAATATATCACATAAAATATTACCTAGTATCATATTACATCAGAGTACACGACTAATACAACACATATTAGAATGTTATAAACATCTGTCTAACTATACATCTCAAGATATCACAAGATACAGATACAACACAAATACAGCGGAACCATAATATATCAACACGTGGAAGCCTCCTACTCCATATCTCCTCTAGAATTCGTCAAGCAAACCTGAATCCCTCGACTACTCATGCATAATATGAATACCCAAGAGTTTAATAAAACAGAAAATAAACACTTGGGTCAAACAGGGGTCTGGTGTGAGTAAACTGGTTTAAAATTTCTTAACTTTAGAAAAACCTTTGAAAAGAAAAGGTATCACGTAAGAATTCCCACACATAAACATGGAAAAAAATTACCTTACGCTAACCAAAACATTTGATAGGAAATCCAGTGATATTATAATAGTGTCTAGGGTTTTCAAGTAAATAGTGTAATATCCCGGAAATTTGGACAATTTAAATTTAATAATCTGAGTTTAAATTTAAATTGAATTGATAATTTTTGTTAATAAATTTGATTTGATTTTAATAATCTTCTTTATTTAAATATTTAATTTGTGAAATTATTTTTAATAAACTAATAAATTGTTTTCTATTTAATAATGTATATGTATTTGTATATATTATAAATAGATAAGTTGTTAAATTAGTTTTAATGTTTTAAAAATAGGAATTGTGATTTATTTTCAATTTAAGCTTTTCAAAAATATTTAATTAAATACTATATGATTTTATATATGAGATAAATGTTTTAACTAGTTTAAAATTTCATTTTAATTCAAGTTGTATATTAAAAACTCTTTTATAAATTTGCTTGAAAAGTTTCTTTTCAAATGAACTACTTGTATATTATAATAATACTTTGCTTTATTTATTTAGAGAATCATTTTTATACATAATTATGTATAAGATTTAATTAACAATGTTTAATATTTATTTAACTTTAATTAAACATGTTTATTAATCATAAGACAAGTGTACATATATTAAAGCCTAGGATTAACATGTGTAGACTTATCACAATTTAAAATGACAAATGTCAATATTTCTTTTTCATTTTCTTTTAATTCATTTTCTGAAAATCTACATTCATACCATCTTGCTCTTCATTCATATTTTTTTCTCATTCCTTAAAAAGAAAACCAAAACTTCATTCTCACATCTATAATCAGAAGTGTGCATTCCAATATACAATCTGCATTCATTTTCAAACCTGTAACTCCTCTTTCCCAAAATTACTGCCTGCATCAACATGAAGCAAACATGCATTTCAAACTGGAAACATCATTTCCAAAACAAGCTTGTAGCTTCTCTCTTCAAACAAAAGTCTGGAAAACACAAAGGGGCTGCATGCATCAAAATAGAGCTTGCATTTTGTTCCTGCGATCTACATTTCCCAAAATATAAACATGCATTCATCTGGAAAGGCTAGAAGTCTGCAATCATGAAGCAAACAACCTGCAATTTCAATATGCATCTGCTTCCATCTGTTCTTTTGAATCTGTGATCTGCATGCTAAAATCTGGGAAGGTGCTCTGCACAATTTCAAGTGAGTAACACTTAATTTAAAAATTTAAGTAGGATTGCATAATAGTTTATTTTATGAGTTTAATTTTACATATGCTTTTAAATTGCCTGAGTATATATGGTGTGATGCATGTTTGATTTTCCCAGATTTTTGCTGTGCAATTAAAGTTCAGAAATAATTCTTATCCCTTGATCTGTTGCTATTTTGTTTATCATTGGATGGAGTTTGTTTATTACATGATAATATAAATTTTGAAGGTTTTCTTTAGCAGTATTATTTGGGTATGATCTGCAACATTAATAACATAGCTTAATTCTGTATAAATGGAAAACTTGAAGTAACAAGAATCAATGTTTCAGAAATACAATTCAAAACAACTTCTAAAATCATGATTTTTAAAGATAATATTACAAAATTTAGTGATCAAATCAAAATACAGATTCCAATTTACTGTATTTTTCATTTTTGCCAAGTTCAGTAGGAGCTTGTATTAGATTTGATTGAATTTGATTATGGAGGTAGTTTAGCTATCAAGGATTGTTGGAAAATTACTAATATGAATTGAAATTTTATTTTGAGATTGAAATTTAGATTTTAGTATTAGAACCCTAGTTGAATTGGGTCTCTGATTTTGTGTGAATGTGGACTCTTGGGTTGATCGAGTTCAACCACGTTTTGCATGATGATAGATGGTGGTTTGGTGAAGGATTCGCCGGAGTATGGAAGGTGAAGTTGATCGGAGTTGGAAGATATTGGCGTTGACAGGTTTTTGATGATGGTGGTTTGACCTGTTCCAGGTTTGGGGTATGAGTGTTGAAGTGGTTGTTGCAGGGTTTTGAAGCTCGTGACTGTCTCGGGTAAATGGGAAGATGACTCGAAGCAGGGTTGTAATTTACCCGAAGTAAAATTCGAGGTCGCTCGGGTTGAATTATGTTTTCAGGTTTTTTTTAACAGAGCTGTTTGTTTCAGGTTTTAAGATTTTAAAAGTTAAAAAAAAAAATGTAAATTTAAAACCTGAGCAAGAGTAAATTTTAAACTGAATTCAAATATGACAATTAGTTTAATTTTGGATTTTGAACTACTTTGAATTTTGAAAATTTTAATTAGTTTAAGAAAACTGAAACCTGTGTTTTTTTTTCCAGGTTTTTAAAAATTAAGTAGAAAGTAAATTGCAAAATAAAAATCTGAATCAAGCCTTGAATCTAAATTTGAATTTGTATTCAGTAAGTTTAAATTTTAAATCTTTGAATCAAATTTGAAATGCTTTTAAATTCAAGCTTGGTTTTAGACAAAACAGAAACTGTTTTCTGTTTTTAGATTTAAAAGTAAAATTTCAAATTTAAAGTTGAAATTAAAACTGTAATTTTAAACCTGAAACTTAAATTTGAATTCAATAATTTAAATTTGAGATTTGAAATCATTTTTGAATTTAGATTTAGAATGTTAAATTAACAGGAAACTGTTTCTGTTTTTATGTTTTAAATTGAAAAGCAAAATTTAAGATGCAACTGGAAATTTAAATAAGTTCAAATCTGGAAAATTAAAGTATGGAACTTAGCAAGTAAATCTAAGTTTGAATTAAATTTAGAAACTGGAAATTTGAATTTAGACTTTAAGTTTTTTAAAAGTATTAAAGAACATTGGTTTTGTATTTAAAACTATAAGTTACAAATTATGAAATAAGAATTTAAAATGAGTTTAAATTCTGTTTTAAAAACCTGAACTTTTATTTTAAATGTCAGTTTTTAAAAATTTAATAAGTTTTTAAAATTTAAATTTGTTTTAAACATTTTTTAGAAAAGGTTAAATAATTTGAATTTAAAGTTGGAGATGAAGAGTGAGTAATGTTTTAAATTTGAATCTTGAATGGGAATTTGAATTATGTTTCAGTTCAAAATTTAAAAAAAGAAATTTTTAAAATTTGAATTTGTATTTGAAACAAAGTATTTAAAATACTTGTATAAAGGAGAATGTTCTTAATTTTGAACTTAAGAAATTAGTTTCATTTAAATTATTTAATTAATTTAAATGGAATATTAATTATTTAATTAATTAATAATGTTGATGATTAATTAAGTAATTAATAATTTTTAAGTTAATTAATTAAGATTTGAGATTAATTAATTAATGTTAATTAATCTATAATTAAGGATGGTTAATTAAGTTTTAATTAATGATTAAGATTTACTTAATCAAGTGATTAATGATAATTAAGATTTTAATTAACACTTAATTAATTAATAATTAGAGATTAATTAAATTATAATTAAATATTAATTAGTTGTTAATTAATAATGATTAATTAATAGTTAATTTCTTAATTAGGTAATTAAGAGGTGTTAATGAAGATAATTAACTTAAGATTATTTAACAATTAATTAATGTGATTAATTTTAATAGTTAATTAGATTAATTAATTAATAATAATCAATTGTTTAATTACTTAATAAAAGTAATTAATGAATTAATTACTTGGTGTAATTAATTTGATTAAGGTGATTAGTTTAGATTAATTAAGTTTAATTAATTTAAACCATTGTTGATTGTTTGATAATTACTTTATGTAATTAATGAATTTATAATTACTTAGAGAAGTAATTAATTAATAATTACAGGATGTAATTAAAGATATTAATTATAGAAGTAATTTTGATTTAAATTACTTTGAAAATTAATCAAGTGATTAATGAAGATAATTAATTAAGGGTAATTAAGTTATGGGAGGAGTAATTAAAATAGTTAATTACTAATTGGATATTAATCATGGGTGATTAATATATATGGTTTAAGTTGAAGATTAATTACTTATGTAATTAATTTATATTAGAGATTGATTAAATGTAATTAGAAATCATTAATTAATTAATTAATGATGTAATTTGGAATTGATTAATTAAGGTATAATTAATATTAAATGCTAATTACTTATTGTAATTAGGGAATTATTAATCAACAAGGATTAATTGAAATGAATATTGAGATGATTTATAAATTGATTTATAATCAATTGATGATTAAGATAAGCAGGATTTGATGATGAAATGATTAACTTAATTTATTTTAAATTAATTAGAGAGTAAGTAATTAATTTAATTCATTTTAAATTAATTATAGAATGGAATGATCATTAGATAGTTGCTTATGTTTGATGATTGGTATTGATTGGTATGGTTTGTAATCTCAGTTATGAGATTAGTAGTGTATGTGATATGTATGCATTGGTTGCTTTTGGATGATAGTATGGATATCTGATTATGATATGAATTATCTGTTGGTAATGATAATGTTGATTATCTATTGTGTTGTGAATTATCTATCTATGTATATTTAGATAATGAATTGAATTGTTTTAAACTTAAAACAACTTGGACCTTAAAAGACACGCTTTGGATTTCGATGAGACCGGGATCGGGTTTCCATATTTGGGGTCCGAAAACCACATCGATTCCAAATAACGTTAGGTCGTTAATCCAAGAGGAGCGAGTGAAGACTCGAGGTGTAAGGGCTATACGTCAGTATAACTCTGTGGGTGATTCCGTAATGAGTTTGACGGAATAGCACTTATAGATTCGAGATGGAGATTCAGAGTGCAAGGGTTATTGTCGTTAACTCTGAGGGTGATTCCAATACGAGTGTAACGAGATAATGCCTTCGGTTTCGTTCGAACCCGGAACGAACTTGTATGGATTGAATGCTTTCAGAACATCGTCAGGTGGACGATGAGCATTCTAAGTGATATGTCCTATAAAGGTAATCGTAGCCTCAAGCCTCATCAACCGGGAATGGCTAAAACAGGGGAGGTGCAGCAAAGCTTCGTGGGTAGCCCCCACTGGAGAGCAAGATTGATCCCTGTCTAGAGGTCCCTTTATTTTCGGCTTAGTGGTGCGGTTGCTGATCACAACTGCGGGGTAGTCTTGTTTGGAACTGTTCAGTAAGGAACGGGTCCGGCTTTGTGTTGCAGGGGATGAAGGGAGTAATCCTCGGTACGGTGATCTAGGCCACGTACTGTGACGGGCGGTACCCCAGTAGCCCTGCCATTGATGGAATCCAAAATCCAATAAGTGCCAACGGTTTTGATTGTATTACCCACTTTTGTGGCTAGTAGCTGGAATTTAATCATGTAACAATTTCGGCTATTTCTTATTTATTTGAAAACCCTAGACACTATTATAATATCATCGGATTTCCTATCAAATGTTTTGGTTAGCGTAAGGTAAAAACTTTTCCATGTTTATGTGTGGGAAGTCTTACGTGATACCTTTTCTTTTTAAAGGTTTTTCAAAGTTAAGCAACTTTAACCTGTTACTCACACCAGACCCATGTCTGACCCGGAGTTATTTCTGTTTTTCTATAACTCTTGGGTACTCAAATTTTTATGAGTAGCCAAGGGAATTCAGGTTAGGATTCAGGATTAGCTTTGACGAATTGTGGAGGAGCAATGGAGCAGGAGGCTTCTGCGTATAGTTATATAGTTTCCGCTGTGTTGGTATCTCTGAGTGTTTGTGTTTGTGATTGAGATGTAATAACTAGACAGGTGTTTATAACTGTCTAGTATGTGTTGTATATGTCTGTGTAACTCTGATATTTAATGTATACTATGTAATACTTTGGTTATTAATGTAATTTATTCGTTCCGCTGTTGAGATTCTTGTGTTGTTTCTTCTTTCTCTTCTTTCTTTCTTCTTCTATCCCTTTCTTTCTTAATTCATGACGCGATTTCCTGGGAGTGGAAAGTCGGGCCGTGACAGCTGGTATCAGAGCTGTAGGTTGAGTGAATACCTAGGCTCTGAAGTATGTCTTTCTTTAGGGAGCGTTAGGTTGAGTGAATACCTAGGCTCTGTAATGGTGTCTATCTTGAGAGAGCGTATTTGTATTTTTATGTATATATATTTTTATGGTTCTACCTATTTGTTGGTTTACCTGTTCGGGTTTTTCCAATGTAAGTTATAAAGGTAGATGAGGTAGAAGTGTGTGTAACATGACTAAAATTGGTTGGTGTTTGATGGATGAGGTTGGAAGTGTATTTGTCGAGACTGTAGACCTAATACCGTCTCGAGTGAGTTTTGTTTGGTTTAAGGACTTCATCGATCTCTGAAGGTAACCTGTAAAGGTTCGGAGTTCATCTTTGAAGTGCAGAATTGAGTTTTGATCTGTCGGTAGGGCAGAAGCCAGTGAGTAAAGATATCTTGATATCTCAGGAAGTAGTAGCTGCGTGATGAGATGCAGTGAATATGGATATTTTCGAAGATGTTTTCTTTGGAACAGGAGTAAGAAGTGAGTCAGCCCGGTGATGTGGCTGAGTTTAGCAGAGTATTCTGAGTTGGAAAGGAGTCTTCTGGCTGAGTAATTTTTCTGAAGTGGAGTTCAGAAGCAGCATAGTGAATCCGTTACTCGTGTAAGTTGGCTAAGCCAGCATAAGCTGTTCTGTTTGGTAAAGAGAGAGCAGTTTTCTTTGGATTTAGGCTGAGTTGATCGCAAAAGTGACTTGCGATAGTTTGTTCTTTGGATTGTTGGAGATTGTCCGGGTTTCTTCCAGGAAGTCAGAAGTTTGTCTGCATCTGGAGATCGAGTTTTCTTTCCAGGATGGAACTAGTGGTTCAGTTAGTAGATAGATGGTTCCTTGAGATAGAAGTTGGTGGAGTAACTCAGATTGGGAGAACACATCTGAGTTTTCTTTTATGGATACGTGGAACCATATTTCTGTGCTGGGTTGTCTGGTCTGTGCTTGTGCTCTTAGTCAGCATTTTCTTCTGTTTCGGATCAGAGTTGTGCAGCGGAAGCAGTTTGGGAATGTTTCTGTTTTGTTTTTCCGGATAAGGAGAGTTTGTTCTGTCTTCTGTTGTTAAGAAGCAGGGCGTGTGTTCTTGGTTTTTGAGTGATCTTGAGGAGATCATTGGATTGTTTTGATTCAGTCTGTTTCTAGTGGAATCAGCAAGAGTTAAGCTGATCAGGATGGATGTTGGTAGCCCAGGATCGTCCGAAGAGTTTTTATGGATAAGAGACGGAGAATTTGGATTCTGGAATCGGATATTGTGATTTGGGATAAGTTTTTCTCTGATTCAAGGAGCTATAAGTTTTGGGAAGCTAGCTCCGTAGTGTTTTGGTTTCTTCTATGTTTTGGGTTAGATCAGTGTTTGGTTTTCTGGAGTTGAATTGTCAGTTTGGATAACTGGAATTCAGGGTGTTTCACGTATCTCTGAGGGAGTACATGTTTGATATTTCTGGTTGTAGAACCAGTAGTTTAAGATGGTTTGTTTGTTGAGTCAGACTCGTTTGTAGTCTGATATTCTGTATAGAATTGTTGTTAGAAGCTCTATAGCTTAATAGTATTGATTGATTGGATTCTATAGAGCGAGTATCCCGATATATATATACCGGGGAAACTCGTGAAAGTTTTATCCAAAATTCTTTTGGATAACTAGATTTGTTTTGATTGTGTGAATTGGTTGCTTTGGTTGTTGGCATATGATTAACATATGCTGTGTTTTAAAATAAAATCTGTAAATAGATTATTAAATTAACTTTGTTTTAAATTTCGGGGACGAAATTCTTTTAAGGGGGAAGGATTGTAATATCCCGGAAATTTGGACAATTTAAATTTAATAATTTGAGTTTAAATTTAAATTGAATTGATAATTTTTGTTAATAAATTTGATTTGATTTTAATAATCTTCTTTATTTAAATATTTAATTTGTGAAATTATTTTTAATAAACTAATAAATTGTTTTCTATTTAATAATGTATATGTATTTGTATATATTATAAATAGATAAGTTGTTAAATTAGTTTTAATGTTTTAAAAATAGGAATTGTGATTTATTTTCAATTTAAGCTTTTCAAAAATATTTAATTAAATACTATATGATTTTATATATGAGATAAATGTTTTAACTAGTTTAAAATTTCATTTTAATTCAAGTTGTATATTAAAAACTCTTTTATAAATTTGCTTGAAAAGTTTCTTTTCAAATGAACTACTTGTATATTATAATAATACTTTGCTTTATTTATTTAGAGAATCATTTTTATACATAATTATGTATAAGATTTAATTAACAATGTTTAATATTTATTTAACTTTAATTAAACATGTTTATTAATCATAAGACAAGTGTACATATATTAAAGCCTAGGATTAACATGTGTAGACTTATCACAATTTAAAATGACAAATGTCAATATTTCTTTTTCATTTTCTTTTAATTCATTTTCTGAAAATCTACATTCATACCATCTTGCTCTTCATTCATATTTTTTTCTCATTCCTTAAAAAGAAAACCAAAACTTCATTCTCACATCTATAATCAGAAGTGTGCATTCCAATATACAATCTGCATTCATTTTCAAACCTGTAACTCCTCTTTCCCAAAATTACTGCCTGCATCAACATGAAGCAAACATGCATTTCAAACTGGAAACATCATTTCCAAAACAAGCTTGTAGCTTCTCTCTTCAAACAAAAGTCTGGAAAACACAAAGGGGCTGCATGCATCAAAATAGAGCTTGCATTTTGTTCCTGCGATCTACATTTCCCAAAATATAAACATGCATTCATCTGGAAAGGCTAGAAGTCTGCAATCATGAAGCAAACAACCTGCAATTTCAATATGCATCTGCTTCCATCTGTTCTTTTGAATCTGTGATCTGCATGCTAAAATCTGGGAAGGTGCTCTGCACAATTTCAAGTGAGTAACACTTAATTTAAAAATTTAAGTAGGATTGCATAATAGTTTATTTTATGAGTTTAATTTTACATATGCTTTTAAATTGCCTGAGTATATATGGTGTGATGCATGTTTGATTTTCCCAGATTTTTGCTGTGCAATTAAAGTTCAGAAATAATTCTTATCCCTTGATCTGTTGCTATTTTGTTTATCATTGGATGGAGTTTGTTTATTACATGATAATATAAATTTTGAAGGTTTTCTTTAGCAGTATTATTTGGGTATGATCTGCAACATTAATAACATAGCTTAATTCTGTATAAATGGAAAACTTGAAGTAACAAGAATCAATGTTTCAGAAATACAATTCAAAACAACTTCTAAAATCATGATTTTTAAAGATAATATTACAAAATTTAGTGATCAAATCAAAATACAGATTCCAATTTACTGTATTTTTCATTTTTGCCAAGTTCAGTAGGAGCTTGTATTAGATTTGATTGAATTTGATTATGGAGGTAGTTTAGCTATCAAGGATTGTTGGAAAATTACTAATATGAATTGAAATTTTATTTTGAGATTGAAATTTAGATTTTAGTATTAGAACCCTAGTTGAATTGGGTCTCTGATTTTGTGTGAATGTGGACTCTTGGGTTGATCGAGTTCAACCACGTTTTGCATGATGATAGATGGTGGTTTGGTGAAGGATTCGCCGGAGTATGGAAGGTGAAGTTGATCGGAGTTGGAAGATATTGGCGTTGACAGGTTTTTGATGATGGTGGTTTGACCTGTTCCAGGTTTGGGGTATGAGTGTTGAAGTGGTTGTTGCAGGGTTTTGAAGCTCGTGACTGTCTCGGGTAAATGGGAAGATGACTCGAAGCAGGGTTGTAATTTACCCGAAGTAAAATTCGAGGTCGCTCGGGTTGAATTATGTTTTCAGGTTTTTTTTAACAGAGCTGTTTGTTTCAGGTTTTAAGATTTTAAAAGTTAAAAAAAAAATGTAAATTTAAAACCTGAGCAAGAGTAAATTTTAAACTGAATTCAAATATGACAATTAGTTTAATTTTGGATTTTGAACTACTTTGAATTTTGAAAATTTTAATTAGTTTAAGAAAACTGAAACCTGTGTTTTTTTTTCCAGGTTTTTAAAAATTAAGTAGAAAGTAAATTGCAAAATAAAAATCTGAATCAAGCCTTGAATCTAAATTTGAATTTGTATTCAGTAAGTTTAAATTTTAAATCTTTGAATCAAATTTGAAATGCTTTTAAATTCAAGCTTGGTTTTAGACAAAACAGAAACTGTTTTCTGTTTTTAGATTTAAAAGTAAAATTTCAAATTTAAAGTTGAAATTAAAACTGTAATTTTAAACCTGAAACTTAAATTTGAATTCAATAATTTAAATTTGAGATTTGAAATCATTTTTGAATTTAGATTTAGAATGTTAAATTAACAGGAAACTGTTTCTGTTTTTATGTTTTAAATTGAAAAGCAAAATTTAAGATGCAACTGGAAATTTAAATAAGTTCAAATCTGGAAAATTAAAGTATGGAACTTAGCAAGTAAATCTAAGTTTGAATTAAATTTAGAAACTGGAAATTTGAATTTAGACTTTAAGTTTTTTTAAAGTATTAAAGAACATTGGTTTTGTATTTAAAACTATAAGTTACAAATTATGAAATAAGAATTTAAAATGAGTTTAAATTCTGTTTTAAAAACCTGAACTTTTATTTTAAATGTCAGTTTTTAAAAATTTAATAAGTTTTTAAAATTTAAATTTGTTTTAAACATTTTTTAGAAAAGGTTAAATAATTTGAATTTAAAGTTGGAGATGAAGAGTGAGTAATGTTTTAAATTTGAATCTTGAATGGGAATTTGAATTATGTTTCAGTTCAAAATTTAAAAAAAGAAATTTTTAAAATTTGAATTTGTATTTGAAACAAAGTATTTAAAATACTTGTATAAAGGAGAATGTTCTTAATTTTGAACTTAAGAAATTAGTTTCATTTAAATTATTTAATTAATTTAAATGGAATATTAATTATTTAATTAATTAATAATGTTGATGATTAATTAAGTAATTAATAATTTTTAAGTTAATTAATTAAGATTTGAGATTAATTAATTAATGTTAATTAATCTATAATTAAGGATGGTTAATTAAGTTTTAATTAATGATTAAGATTTACTTAATCAAGTGATTAATGATAATTAAGATTTTAATTAACACTTAATTAATTAATAATTAGAGATTAATTAAATTATAATTAAATATTAATTAGTTGTTAATTAATAATGATTAATTAATAGTTAATTTCTTAATTAGGTAATTAAGAGGTGTTAATGAAGATAATTAACTTAAGATTATTTAACAATTAATTAATGTGATTAATTTTAATAGTTAATTAGATTAATTAATTAATAATAATCAATTGTTTAATTACTTAATAAAAGTAATTAATGAATTAATTACTTGGTGTAATTAATTTGATTAAGGTGATTAGTTTAGATTAATTAAGTTTAATTAATTTAAACCATTGTTGATTGTTTGATAATTACTTTATGTAATTAATGAATTTATAATTACTTAGAGAAGTAATTAATTAATAATTACAGGATGTAATTAAAGATATTAATTATAGAAGTAATTTTGATTTAAATTACTTTGAAAATTAATCAAGTGATTAATGAAGATAATTAATTAAGGGTAATTAAGTTATGGGAGGAGTAATTAAAATAGTTAATTACTAATTGGATATTAATCATGGGTGATTAATATATATGGTTTAAGTTGAAGATTAATTACTTATGTAATTAATTTATATTAGAGATTGATTAAATGTAATTAGAAATCATTAATTAATTAATTAATGATGTAATTTGGAATTGATTAATTAAGGTATAATTAATATTAAATGCTAATTACTTATTGTAATTAGGGAATTATTAATCAACAAGGATTAATTGAAATGAATATTGAGATGATTTATAAATTGATTTATAATCAATTGATGATTAAGATAAGCAGGATTTGATGATGAAATGATTAACTTAATTTATTTTAAATTAATTAGAGAGTAAGTAATTAATTTAATTCATTTTAAATTAATTATAGAATGGAATGATCATTAGATAGTTGCTTATGTTTGATGATTGGTATTGATTGGTATGGTTTGTAATCTCAGTTATGAGATTAGTAGTGTATGTGATATGTATGCATTGGTTGCTTTTGGATGATAGTATGGATATCTGATTATGATATGAATTATCTGTTGGTAATGATAATGTTGATTATCTATTGTGTTGTGAATTATCTATCTATGTATATTTAGATAATGAATTGAATTGTTTTAAACTTAAAACAACTTGGACCTTAAAAGACACGCTTTGGATTTCGATGAGACCGGGATCGGGTTTCCATATTTGGGGTCCGAAAACCACATCGATTCCAAATAACGTTAGGTCGTTAATCCAAGAGGAGCGAGTGAAGACTCGAGGTGTAAGGGCTATACGTCAGTATAACTCTGTGGGTGATTCCGTAATGAGTTTGACGGAATAGCACTTATAGATTCGAGATGGAGATTCAGAGTGCAAGGGTTATTGTCGTTAACTCTGAGGGTGATTCCAATACGAGTGTAACGAGATAATGCCTTCGGTTTCGTTCGAACCCGGAACGAACTTGTATGGATTGAATGCTTTCAGAACATCGTCAGGTGGACGATGAGCATTCTAAGTGATATGTCCTATAAAGGTAATCGTAGCCTCAAGCCTCATCAACCGGGAATGGCTAAAACAGGGGAGGTGCAGCAAAGCTTCGTGGGTAGCCCCCACTGGAGAGCAAGATTGATCCCTGTCTAGAGGTCCCTTTATTTTCGGCTTAGTGGTGCGGTTGCTGATCACAACTGCGGGGTAGTCTTGTTTGGAACTGTTCAGTAAGGAACGGGTCCGGCTTTGTGTTGCAGGGGATGAAGGGAGTAATCCTCGGTACGGTGATCTAGGCCACGTACTGTGACGGGCGGTACCCCAGTAGCCCTGCCATTGATGGAATCCAAAATCCAATAAGTGCCAACGGTTTTGATTGTATTACCCACTTTTGTGGCTAGTAGCTGGAATTTAATCATGTAACAATTTCGGCTATTTCTTATTTATTTGAAAACCCTAGACACTATTATAATATCATCGGATTTCCTATCAAATGTTTTGGTTAGCGTAAGGTAAAAACTTTTCCATGTTTATGTGTGGGAAGTCTTACGTGATACCTTTTCTTTTTAAAGGTTTTTCAAAGTTAAGCAACTTTAACCTGTTACTCACACCAGACCCATGTCTGACCCGGAGTTATTTCTGTTTTTCTATAACTCTTGGGTACTCAAATTTTTATGAGTAGCCAAGGGAATTCAGGTTAGGATTCAGGATTAGCTTTGACGAATTGTGGAGGAGCAATGGAGCAGGAGGCTTCTGCGTATAGTTATATAGTTTCCGCTGTGTTGGTATCTCTGAGTGTTTGTGTTTGTGATTGAGATGTAATAACTAGACAGGTGTTTATAACTGTCTAGTATGTGTTGTATATGTCTGTGTAACTCTGATATTTAATGTATACTATGTAATACTTTGGTTATTAATGTAATTTATTCGTTCCGCTGTTGAGATTCTTGTGTTGTTTCTTCTTTCTCTTCTTTCTTTCTTCTTCTATCCCTTTCTTTCTTAATTCATGACGCGATTTCCTGGGAGTGGAAAGTCGGGTCGTGACAAATAGAAAATAGCCGAAATTGTTACATTTATTAAATTCCAGCTAATAGCCACAAAAGTGGGTAATACAAACAAAACCGTAGGGTCTCGTAGGAAGAATGGGTTTCCATCAATGGCAGGGCTACCGGGGTACCGTCCGTCACAGTACGTGGCCTAGATCACCGTACCGAGGATTACTCCCAATCCCCTGCGACACAAAGCCGGGACCACCCCTTACTGGACAGTCCCGAGTAAGATCACCCCATGGTTGGCGCGACCAACCACCCACTAAGCTGAAATAAAGGAACATCTAGACAGGAATGACCTCACCCTGAAATGGGCGCTACCCACTAGCCTTGCTGCACCTCCCCTGTTTTAGCCATTCTCGGTTGATGAGGCTTGAGGCTGCGATTACCTTTATAGAACACATCTATCTTAGAATGCTCATCGTCCACCTGACGATGTTCTGAAAGCATTCAATCCATACAAGTTCGTTCCGGGTTCGAACGAAACCGAAGGCACTATCTCGTTGCACTCATTTTGTAATCACCCTCGGAGTCAACAACCATAGCCCTTGCATTCTGAATCACCATCTCGAACCCGTAAGTACTATCTCCGTCAAACTCATCACGGAATCACCCCCAAAATTATACTGACAAATAGTTCTTACACTTTGAGTCTTCACTAAGCTCCACTAGGATTCACGACCTAACGTTTAATTTGGATCGATGTGGTTTTCGGATTATCCAAATATGGAAACCCGATCCCGGTCTCACCGAATCCAAACGCCATTTTAATTTCCAAGTTGTTTAAGGGTTTTAAACAATTAACTTATATTCAGGATGATATAAACAGATAGATGAATCACATTATCACAATAGATAATTCATATCAACCATTCATCTCACAAAGCAGCATATCACATATCATAGATATCCAAATCATCCAGTATCAACCAATCACCTAATATCA
Source organism: Allium cepa (assembly GCA_030765085.1). Taxonomy (NCBI): domain Eukaryota; kingdom Viridiplantae; phylum Streptophyta; class Magnoliopsida; order Asparagales; family Amaryllidaceae; genus Allium; species Allium cepa. The sequence continues at coordinate 237,938,605 of CM060931.1, forward strand.
ATCGTTCAATATAAATCAATCATCCAATATCAATCAATCATCCATAAGCAGAATTGATAACTCCAAATCAATTTAATTAATCTTTAATTAAATTAATTACTACCCTTTAATCACTTGGATTATCTTAATCCTGCTTCATTAATTTATTCCAAATAAATAAATTAATCATCTCTTAATGATCTTCTTTAATTAATCTCCCTTGATTAATCATCCTTTAATTACATTCAAGTAATTATACTTAACCATATACAGTAATTAACCTTTAATTACTATCATTAATTACATTAATTAATGATCCTTCATTTTCTTCCATTAATTAATTAACTATAACTAGTTACATTAAACTTCAATTAATTACAATTAATTAATCACACTTAAACTAATCACTTTTATTAATCAACCTTGATTAATTCATAAATTATATTAACTAATGATTCTTATTAATTAATAATTTCTTTAATTAATAAAATAATTAACTTGTAATTAATCATCTCATTTATCATAAACAGTAATTAACAACTTGTAATTACTTATCTTAATTAATTAACTTCTTAATTAATTGTATTAATCTTTGATTAATTATCTAATTAATTAATCTTAATTACTTCATTAAGTAATCAATTAATTAATAATCCTTAATTAATTACTTTTATTAATTAATTACATTTTTAATTAATTACCCTTAGTAATTAATCTTAAATTAATCTTATTCATCAATTTAATTAATCATCTTAATTAATTAAAATTAACTAAGTAATTAACCCCTAATTACTTACATAAGTAATTATCTTCTAATTACTTTCATTAGATGATTACTCTCTTAATTTAATTACCTTAACAAGTAATCAATTCCATCATTAAATAATCCTTAATTCTTTAATTAATTAATTACTTACTCCATAATTAATTAACTTCCTAACAATTATATTAATCAATTCCTTAATTGATAACATCAAGTGATTATCCATTAATCACTTCCATTTAATTACTCCATTGAGTAATTTTCCACTAATTACTTCCATTAGTAATTTCTTCTCAATTACATCCAGAAATTCACAATTAATTACTTCATTAAGTAATTACACTTAATTAATCCATAATTAAGTGATTATTTAAAATTAAATAATAAATTAACTAATTATTTAAAATTAATTAAATAATCAATTAATTAACTTCTTATATTTCAAAATCCTTAATTATTAAGAAAATCATTTATCTTAATTAATTCTTAACTTATTATCAAATCATATTAAGTATTCTTAAGTTCATTTCAATAATAATTTAACCTTATTTGAAAATAATGCATTTAGAAATCAAATTTAAAATTTAAAATACTTTAATTATCTAATTTAAACTTATTTATTTTCAATATAAATTTGAAAACTTAGTTATTAAAACATTACTTAAAACTTTGGTTTAATACTTAAAATTGAAACGTTTCTTTTAAATTGAAATTCAAAACACTTCTTTAAATTAAAATTCAAAATTAAATTAAGATAATTACTTACAAAAGAAATCATCTTAAAACATTTTAAATTTGAAAATGAATTCAATTTAACACTTTTAAAGGTTTGATTAACCTTTACTTACAAAGATCAAGATTTAACTTTTATAAATTTGTTTACTTTTATAAACTTGTTTTATAATTTAAAGCTTAGTTCCATTTATCCAACAACTTGTTAAATTTGCAACTTAATCATTACAGTTCTGATTAAAAAAAACAGCCTAAAAACCCAAGTTTAACACCTAAGTACCCCATGCTTGCCTCGAGTCAAACTCGTTACCACCCACTTCGAGTCGACACTACGAAAATCACGAGAGCAAACCCGAGTAGAAACTCGTCTTCCCCAATTCCTAATTTCCAATGCACACATACGTACACGTGCACCTACCCAAATGCCTCCGGCCACCATAGGTCGTCGCGACCATCGCCGACCATCCCACACGAGCATGAATTCAAACCCAGATCGAACAAAACTTATTCGAATCGAAATTTGAACCTCGAGCTCGAAACTGCAGAAAACTCTCGACACACAGCCCATCGTCGCCGACAATCCCAACGCCGTTGAACATCGCCGACCCCACCATCGAAACGCCTCGTCCTCGAGCTTCATCTTCCCCAAATGCGAATGACCCCGGTCCATCTTCCACGACGCAATCATCTCGACAGCAAAGCCAAACAAAATACAAGCTAAAACCCTAATACGATCAAATCCCATCACTACGGCCATTGGAAAAATTCAAAAGCATTTTTCCTCTCATCAACAACTCACAAGCTAGCTTCGATCAGGATTTCAAATCAAATTATTGAGTGGATAATTGGCAATTCACCCAATTGCCGAAACCCTTCGTCACCAAATTCCCAATTGAATATCAATTTTAAAATTACGAATTGCATGTTAAAAATCATCGTTTCTAACATCTAATCCATTTATACAATCCAAAACAAGAATTAAGGTTATTGATTTTTCATGTGTACCAGTATTTTTACTGTTATTCTTATTTTAAAAATTATTTGTAAACTAAAAATTCCACAAACTATTTTTAAAATTACCATTAAACATTAACAAACAATTTTCATTCATATGTCAAGATCTAATATGGTTTAGATTTAAAGATTTTGAATTTTTCTTAAGAAAAACTACTTCTATAAATAAACAGAGATGAAATCAGACACTTATCATCAGACACTCCACACCTTTAGTCTACATACATAACAATATTTCATGTAAATATATATTCATCATCATAGCAAAATTCATTGCATGCATCATCATTCAACCATAGATTTAATTAAAACTATTTTTAAAATGATTTACGCAGCTATTATTTTGCAGAGCACAGAACAGAGCAGGTTTAAATTCTTCCAGGCTTTGAATCTTAAATTTGGAAAAATGTTTGATGTTGAAATCCTACTACCTACTGCATGCCTTCAATTTGGTGTTCTAAAAGGTTGAAATTGATCTTGATCTACCCTTTCAAGTTGCAGGTTGAAGTTGCTACGGAAAACTATTTTGCCAATTTGAATATCAAGTTTCATGTTTTTGAAAAAAATGGTTTCTGGTTTGAATTTTTTTCTTTCTGTTTTGAGCTTTAGATTTGCTTTTTGAATTCAAGTTTCAGGTTGCTATTTTTTTTTCTTTCTTTGTTCAGCTGAGAAATGGAAGAAGAGATGCAAAGTTCATTTTAAATTGAATTATGTTATGTTTATTAAAATTAAAGAAAGTATATTTTAAAAAGAAGACACTTGTTAATTAAACTTACACTTGTCACTATAGTATTTAATTTTCTTGCATGTGTTATTAAGATGATTAACATGGTTACACATGTACTTAAGTATTTTTAATTAAATTTTTATTTAAATTTAAAAGATAATATAAGCTTACTTATTTAATTTACTAAATTATTAATACTTATGTATGAATATATAAATTAAATCTTTAAAGAAAATATTATGAAACTAGTTATAATACAAATAAATTCTTATATATGTATTTAAAAATCTAAAACATTTATATATATACATTTATAACCATTTTAATTGAAACACTTTAAAGAAAACAAAACAAAACCTTATTTAAACTATCATATTTAAAAATAAAACATTTATAAATCATTTTTAAAAGTTTAAAACTCTTTAATGATCTTTTGAAAAATATTAATTTAAAACAAAGCTTTAAATTACAATTCATACATATATAAATTATAAAATAGATTAAATTAAATTTAAAAAAAATTCCAAATTATAACATATACATACATATATATTACAATTTGAAAATTCATCTTTTACTTAAAACAAAAGATTTTCTATTCACAATATATATATATATATATATTATAAATAGAATAAAATTTTATTAGCTTTGAAAAATAATTCTTATCAATATTGCCAGATTAAAAATTTATTAACCTTAAAAAGATTAAATTTACCAATTTAAATTAAAATTATAAAGAAAAATTATCAAATCAATTATTAATACAGATTATTAAATTGATATTGCCCAAAATTCTGGGTCGTCACAATTAACCCACGATGGCTAATGAAAGCTATCAACTTGCGATGGTCCTAGGAGGCCAACATGAGTTAGCCATGTAAAGTTGGTTTGAGATAATGAATAAAGCCGAGAAAATGCTAAGTACATGAGATGATTGATCCTAAAGATGAAATGGGTTCGAAAAATAATAAGTTAAAGATAAATAACTTATTTAAAGAATGAAATTGAGATTTAGCTTGATTAAGCTATGTGATTATGATTCAAGTCATAAGGAATAATGAAATGTAAACATATGGCCTTAATGGCAATAATGTGTCTGCACACGACATTATATTCGTAATTTTTTTTTGATACAAGGCCTTAGTTATTACCAAATGTCTAAACATGACATTATGTTTGGTAATGTTGATGGTAGGCCTTAGTCGTAAATATAGGTCTATTCACAACAATATACAAAATTAATGAAACAAGGCTTTCATAATATCAAATTTTCTATTCACGTTAACATGGAAGATTGATGGAGTAAGGCTTTCGTAGCATCCAATTGTCTACTTATGTTAGCATAAGAGATTGATGTTTATTCGCAACATTATATTTGATGGAGGGATGTGTAAAGCCTTAATGGCAACCAAAATATTCATTTACGATTAATTTAGGAGAAAATAATAAAAAACACGTAAGTAGAAATCTTAATTGTGCAGTGCAATTATCGGACTTGTATGAATTGCCTATAGGAACTGGTCAAAATCATGTGAAGTAAATCTCACACTTATGATGAATGGATGATTTATGTTTATTCATGACATGAGGTGATGTAAATTGATGATTACTGAAATCGTGAGGGGAAAACCCATTCCACGCTTTAGCGACGTGGTCCCACTATACAGTTGTTTAGGGTAAAGTATTACTCATACTAACCTTTATGTCTAACCCGTATTTTTATTATTTTCCATAAACTCATGGGTATTTACTCGAGTAGGTTGATTTTATGGTATCGACATGTACCTTATTGGAAAGACGAATAAAGACCCAAAAGACGAAGTAGCATGTTTGATTTTGTAGATAAGATAATTTTGAAAATTCTGCTTTGTAAAGCCAGAATCTATAACTGGGTAAGTGCCTATTTCACCATTTTCATATGTCAAGCATGACACCTATTTTTGTTTTATTTATATTTAACCTTGCATGGGAACGGGTAGGGTTAATGATGATGTAAAAAATTATGTAAAAAATCTTGATGAAATGAAATTTGTTTAATTGCTCTGTTTACTTAATGTTATTAAAAAAATGATCTCCCTTTATGCTTGAAAATAATTCTAGTAATGACTACAACATCATTGACATTCATTTTCGGGTCTTAAAGTGGGGGATATTACATTTTAGTATTAAAGCTTAGGTTAAGGGACACCTAAGTAAAATATAGTTCGGTATAAGTTAGGTAGGCAGAAAATGAACACCTTAGGGAAGGGTAGATGTTATATATATAACGTACTTTAATTTTGATATGGATGTATAGACCCGATATATCTACCATTCTACTATTGTTCACGCCCTCTATTATTTTGGTTTCTTACGAACGTTTGCTTATGCAAAAAGCCAGAATGGATCTATGTAGTGGACGTTAGATGGTAGGAGGAAGAAGAACGAATGCTAGTAGAGGAACTACTAGTATACAAACTAATGGATAAGGAGGGAAGGCAGAAGCGAAGGTTCAAGTGGAAGCTGTAAATGAAATGCATGTCGTGGCTGTAGGGAATTTGGATGTGAGTGCGCTCTTTCAGCAACTGCCGACAAACTTAGTGCAGCAGGAAGTATCACCGTCGGCCTAGAATGTACAAAATGGCCCGGTGTAGCCAAAAATAAAGACTTTACAAAGATAAACAAGGACTCCCACAACTTAGGAGAAGAGATGTTTGATTGGATGATATAAGCATTCGAGGTAAGTGATTAGTTGGAGTTGTGTGAGAGGGTTCGCAATCTGAAGCTGACATATGCTAAGAAGGTGAAGCTTGTATGTAGACAATTATGGGGCTTGCAAGTGTCTAGTGGGGAACTATGAGAGTCAATATTCCCGAACAAGAAACTACTTGGAATAGATTCGAAGTGATTATTGAGGAATAGTATATTACAGGATATGAATTATTAGTGATTATTCGGGAGTTTGTAGAATTATAACAAGGGAGTTGGTCTGTGTTGGAATACTTGCGGATGTTTAATGCATTGTCTAAGTATGGAGCAATTTTGAATAGGATCCTAAGGAAGATGAAGTTTATCCTAGGGTTGAGGCCATGATTGAGTGATAGGACAATGGAATATCTAGCTCTTCCATTCAATGAAGTAGCAAGTACGGTGAGGTGGTACGCGTTGATGTATGCTAAAAGGCAAGGTATTGGGCAGAAGGCTTGGGGTGAGAAGAAAAAAAAGCTTGCTCCATATCAAAGGGCAAAGAAGGGCCCACGAGTCCTGTCAACGGATGCTTTTGGATGCGGATAGTGCTATATCCACATCGGCATCCGAAATCGGTTTCAGATATTGCATAATTTGTTGGATCATAAGGTTTTGAATGCTGACAAGAGGCAAATGATATTCACGAATTTACGACTACGCCAACATCCAGATTCAACGACTCAAGTACGGTTCGTATAGTTATATATTTTTTAACAAGAGTCATCAAGTATGTATATAGAGTCTAGTTAAGTGCTTCGTTAAAATCTTTCCTCAAGAATCATCATTCACATAAACTTGCATGCATATTTTAATCAAAATCAAGTTTTTTTAAAAATGCATGGAGTGGGGCTCGAACCCTTGTCACTAGTTTAGAAGGCAAGTGTACTAACCAAATGGGCTATAGGGAATTTTGTTTATTAATAGAATTCAGTCGACTAAGCCAGATCATCCAGTCGAATGAATCTGTGCATTTTAACATAAATGTGCATGTATTTAAATTCAGTCGACTGAATGCTCTGAGTCAATCGACTGAACCTGAACCCGAGAGTTTTTACACTCTGTAATCAGTCGACTGACTTAGACTATTCAGTCGACTGAATCCTGCAACTGTCGTTTTTTGTGAAAAGACACCGCTTTTCTGAATAGTTATCTTCCTCCTCAAGGGTTGCAACCATTGCTATTCGCAGAGATCTCTTCACCAGCAGTTGCAACTCCTTAACTACTATATATATGCATGAATTTCAAGATCAAATCACTTCACTTACTTGCTTATACTTGAATCATATTTTCTAAATTAACCACTCTCTTAAATTCATATATTCATTGCTTACGTATTCATTTCATATTCTTCAAGCAATTTGAAACTTCCTAATCTTCATATATACACAACTACACACATCATACTTGAGGAAAAGATTATAGGAAGGGTGTAATACAAGTGACAAATCTGTGTTACTAGAACGCACAAGGTCAAAACAATCTTTTGTATTTATTGAAGTCCTGTTCTGTTACTCAGGCGTGTGAAGTCCTTTTCGGCTGTTGTGACGAAATCCTGTTCCGCTGCTCAGGTCCTTGTTCGACTGCTCAAGGGTTGTGTAAACCTGTTCCTCCGGGTTAAGTGAGGGTTATTAGTGAAATTCCAGAAGGAATCTGGGAGTGGACGTAGGACTGGAGATCCGAACCAGTATAAAAACTCCTAATGTGCTTATTTTTTTTTACTTTATTATTATCTGTTTTTGCATTTTGTTTATAATACATTCCATATTACACGATCCTAAGTGATAACTAGCTACACAGTAGTCACTTTCATAACTAGCTACACAGTAGCCACTTTCATTTGGTATCAGAGCTTGGTATTCTAGAGATCGTAACAACATCCTAAAATAAATGGCTACAAAGAGATATAGTCAAAGCAATAAGAAGAGGAAGAGCAATAAAGAAAAATCAAAGGAGCAAACAAACAAATGCTTCATGGCAAAAGATAATGAGGTTAGTGATCTTACTTTTGATGATATGATAGAAATAAATTCAGAACTTCTAGACACTTTAAAAATTCTTAAAAAGAAAATATAAGGAAGCTCTGGAAAATCAGAAGAAAACAGAATTCGAAAGAGATATGCTTAAAGACGAGAAGAAAATATTAGAAGAAGAACTTGAGAAAATTCAAGATTCACTCTTTGACAATTCTCAACTCGCTCTATTAAGTCAAGAAATAGAAGCTCAAAAAGAAAAAATAATGCTCTAACTTCTGAGAATCATGAGTTTAAAACGAAAATTAAAATTGTTGAGTTAGATAACACTAGTCTCAAAACTAAGCTTGATGACATTACTAAAATTATTTCCAATTTTAATAAAGGGAGAGAAAATTTATCCATCATTATTGAAAATTCTCAACCTGCTTCAAATAAGAAGGGATTAGGTTATGTTAAGAATTCAAAAGCTCACAATGATAAAAGTGGTTTAGGATATAATAAAACTGATCGTAGAAATAGCACTAGATATGCTTTCATGTATAGTAAAAATGATAGTGCTAGTACTAAATTTCGAGTAAAGCCTAAATCCAATTTTTATAGAAATTCAAATATTACTATGACCTATAATGTTGATAATTTCCCTAAAAGTACAAAATCATTAACAGGAAATATAAATAAAAATTATCTTAGTATTTGGGTTCCTGTTAATTGGAAAAATAGAGAAAAATACATTGATGATTATTTTGATATGGTAGTTAATAATGAAAATTATATTTATAAAGGTTCAACCACACTCAAATGGGTATGGTTTCCTAAAAATTAGGAAATTATAAGAACCTTGGGTATCGCATGCTTTAAATGTTAATTTTTTTCTGATATCTTACAATATAAGTAGTAGTTATTTTGTTTTATATTGTTCTATGTTAACACTTATGTAAAATATTATTTATATCATCATATAAACACTCCTTTTTGTCAATGACAAAGGGGGAGAAAGATATTGCACTAACGCTATTTGCAGGAATAAACGATGAAAGCTCAGATTAAGAGGGAGAAAAGATTAATTATTTTCAGGAAATTATAGCATAGATTCAGAGGGGAGAAATTTATAGCATAATTACAGGAATATATTCAGGGGGAGAGATAAGTCAACAAAGCTTGTCGAAGATTCGTCCATAGCAAATGGAATTGTCATCATCAAAAAGGAGGAGAATGTTGGATCATAAGGTTTTGAATGCTGACAAGAGGCAAATAATATTCACGAATCTACGACTACGCCAACATCCAGACTCAAAGACTCAAGTATGGTTTGTATAGTTATATAATTTTTAACAAGAGTCGTCAAGTGTGTATATAGAGTCTAGTTTAGTGCTTTGTTAAAATCTTTCCTCAAGAATCATCATACACATAAACTTGCATGCATATTTTAATCAAAGTCAAGTTTTTTAAAAAACGCATGGAGCGGGGCTCGAACCCATGTCACTAGTTTAAAAGGCAAGTGTACTAACCAAATGAGCTATAGGGATTTTTGTTTATTAATAGAATTCAGTCGACTAAACCAGATCATCCAGTCGACTGAATCTGTGCATTTTAACATAAATGTGCATGTTTTTAAATTCAGTCGACTGAATGATCCGAATCAATCGACTGAACCTGAACCCGAGAGTTTTTACACTCTGTAATCAGTCGACTGACTTAGACTATTCAGTCGACTGAATCCTGCAACTGTTGTTTTTTTATGAAAAGACACCACTTTTCTGAATAGTTGTCTTCCTCCTCAAGGGTTGCAACCATTGCTATTCGTAGAGATCTCTTCACCAGCAGTTGCAACTCGTTAACTACTATATATATATATATATATATATATATATATGTATGTATGTATGAATTTCAAGATCAAATCACTTCACTTACTTGCTTATACTTGAATCATATTTTCTGAATTAACCACTCTCTTGAATTCATACATTCATTGCTTACGTATTCATTTCATATTCTTCAAGCAATTTGAAACTTCCTAATCTTCATATATACACAACTACACACATCATACTTGAGGAAAGGATTATAGGAAGGGTGTACTACAAGTGACAAATCCGTGTTATTAGAACGCACAAGGTCAAAACATTCTTTTGTATTTGTTGAAGTCCTGTTCTGTTGCTCAGGCATGTGAAGTCCTCTTCGGCTGTTGAGGCGAAATCCTGTTCCGCTGCTCAGGTCCTTGTTCCGCTGCTCAAGGGTTGTATAAACCTGTTCCTCCGGGTTAAGTGAGGGTTAATAGTGAAATTCCAAAAGGAATCTGGGACTGGACGTAGGACTGGAGATCCGAACCAGTATAAAAACTCCTAGTGTGCTTATTTTTATTTACTTTATTATTATTATCTGTTTCCGCATTTTGTTTATAATACATTCCATATTACACGATCCTAAGTGTTAACTAGCTACACAATAGTCACTTTCATAACTAGCTACACAGTAGCCACTTTCATAATTATCTTATCTGCTAACTATTGATAAATCAAGAATTATAAAAGGATAATTTTAGTTTAACATGAATATTTTTCGATCCCATTGATTATAAAAGTGTTAAAAATAGACAACTATGATGATTATAAATAGTTTCGAGTAGTAAATAGCATTAAGTGCACATAATATAAATTACCAACTTAATAAAATAACAAACAAATATTTTTCACTGCACTAAAATACACATAATTTGAACTATAATCTTGAAAAATATCTGACGGATAATTTTCGGATGCGGATGTCTTCGTATCCGCATCCGCGTCCCTTTTTTAGGATATCAGATAGTTATCCGCTTTTCGGATGCGGATGCGGACGCGGACGGATTTTGGATTTTTCAGGTATCCATTGACAGCCTTAGGGCCAACCGTAGAAATGGAAGGAATGGGGTAGAGGAGAGCATAAGGAAGTTTATAGTGTGACCTATTACAACTGTAAGCAAAAGAGACACTACGCTAATAAGTGTCCAGAGGCAGTTGGAGCAGTGAAGGTAAAGTGCATTATTTGTGATAACCACGAGCACAAAAAGAAAGATTGTCTAGTGTTGACACAACCGAAGATTTTTTCTTTAGAAGGATCATCAACTGTGCCAATGGTTGAGCAGAATGGAAAGAAAGTTGCGTTGGGAGGTATGATTTTAATCTCTAGCTTTTGTTAGAGTTCTCCCTGATATTGGTGTTACCCGTTATTTCATTTCAAAAGATGTGGTTGATAGGTTGAAGTTAGAAACTTCCTATTTAGTGACTTTTTTACGTATGGTTAATTCGATTGGAGGGTATGCTACTCTCGGATTAAGGTGCACCGACCTTATGTTTGATTTGTTTAGCTTTTATGTTTGTTTGTAACCCGTATGTGTTTGACTTCAATGGGTATAGAGTAATTTTGGATATGGACAAGTTAGCGCATAATGACACTAGGATCTTTTGTGCTAATTGAATTATCACTTTAGTGAATCCAAGAAATGGGAAAAGGATCATAGTAGCGCTAGACGTGATGGATGAGTAGTTTGGATTGATGTTGTGTACGATGGAGGAACTAGAGGACGAAATAAGTAGAGTCCTGGTAGTTTGGGAGTTCATGGATGTCTTTGTATCAGCAACGAAATTACGGTCGAGAAGAGCAATTGAATTCAGAATACACTTGGTGCCATGGGCACAACCTATTAGTAGACCACCTAGCGGAATGCAGCCTAAGGAAATGGAGGAATTGAAGAAGCAGCTGGTGGAACTTAAGCATAAAATTTTCATTAGTCTAGGTAGTTCAACGTGGGGAGGGTCTGCGGTATTTGTAAAGATGTCGAATGGAACTTTACGAATGTGTATTGATTACTAGAAATTTAATGAGTTGAAGGGGAAGAATTGTTATCCGTTGCCCCGGATAGACGACTTATTTGACCAATTGAGTGGAGCTAAAATATTCTCACAGCTAGGTTTGGAAATAACATTCCAACAACTATGGGTAATAGAAGATAGCGTTCCATTAACTGCATATAGAACTTCATACAGTTCATATGAGTAGTTGGTTATGCCTTTTACACTGACAAACGCCCTTGCATTTTTTATGGATCTTATGAACTGAATATTTCGCAATCAGTTGGATAGATTTGTATTGGTATTTATTGATTTAATTGTTGCATATTCTAAGAATTAGAGAGATAATGAAGTCCATCTTAGATTGGTTTTGGAGGCATTGAGATAGCAGAAATTGAAGGTAAAGTTTTCCAAGCGTCACTTTTGGAAACTAAAGGTGAAGTTTCTTGGTCATATGGTATCAAAGAATGGATTGAAAGTAGATCCATCAATGATAGAGACCATCAACTAGTGGAAGAGACCATAGACAATCACAGAGATAAGAAGTTTCTTGGGCTTAACTGGCTATTACCATAGGTGCATTGAATATTTTTCGTGTATAGCAACATCCTTGACTATGCTGACCAGGAACAACGAGAAGTTTGTGTGGATAGATTGAGGTGAATGATCATTTTAGGAGTTGAAAAACTATTAACAGACACTCCTATCTTGATCATACCTGAGGGAAATCAGGAGCGGTAGTGTATGCTGATGCTTGTAGAATAGGTTTGAGGGCGGAGATGATGCAAAGAGGGGAGTGATAGCTTATGCATCAAGGCAATTGAGATTGCATGAAGTTGGATATTGGACATAGATATGGAGTTAGCGATGGTATTTTTGCAATAATGAATTGGAGACATTATCTTTTGAAAGAGCGGTTTGAATTGTATGCGAACCAAAAGTCCCTTAAGTATCTATTCTCTCATAAGGAGTTAAATATGAGGTATTAGAGATGGTTAGAGTCTCTGGCAGGATACGACTTTGATATTGGGTATACGTCAAGAAAAGGTAAAAAGGTTGTTGAACCTTTGACAACGAAACATTGAATGGAGCATTGTCTGTGATCCAAGAATGGAATGCACATGGGACGTTAGCTTCTTGGAGAGTGCATTATAAACAAAATATTGAATTGATTAAGCATCCGAGTGTATCAGCAAGTTTGGAGGTATGTCAAGCACTTGCGGACAGAATTATCACAATGCAAAGAGAGGACCCACTATGTAACGACCCGCTATTTTGAACCATTCAAATTGACAACATCCACACATGTCAGACGTAAATTACTCAAAACAACAGATTATTAATTTATATTTGGTAAAAATCAGCATATACGGTAAGTAAATCAATCATAGAATCAAAGACAAAGAGTAATATAACAATAAGCAGCGGAATAGATAAATAGTAGTTCATGAAGCTACTATATAGACAACAGAGACTTAAAAAAATACAATAGATATCCAATATATAGAAGTATCAATACAAAAGAAAATGACAAGTCTGCACAAACAACTGGAAATAACTGAAAAGCTGAATAGATAACTCCAAAAAAATTTCCAAACTCCAAAGGTGAGTCAAATGCTATGACACTCAGTCTGACCCGAGTATAAAGCAAAACACAAAACACTCGAGTCAGGATTAACTATCTTATACAAGTAAATCAACTCAAGTGAAATACAAAAACCTAAAGGATGTTTGGGATTCACATCCTCTAAGGATCTGTTAAACTATCTACATACATAGTACAATCGGCTACATAGATAATGTTTACAGTAAAGTAAACTATTAGAATAGCGTTAAGGCGTCACCCATATCTCCATTAACACATTTTTATATATTTCTGTAGTTTATACAGTACCGTAATTCCTCCGTAAATTGGAGGGCTATCAGAGGGTACTCCATAGGTACGGTGTCCATATATAGTTTTCTAACCAATGGTTAAGTGACACGGATATTTATCATTTCAATCCGCAATTTAAATTTAATATTTACGGGTATATATCTTTTCAACCCGCAATCCCAAATTCAAATAAAATCGCTTGGGTTTATCATTTCAACCCATAATGATTTTTTTCTAATCTATAATATCATTCGGGCATGTATCATTTCAACCCATAGGGAATTCCTAACTAACAGGGAACTTGTAGAGTGAGAACAATACGATAATGATATAACACATCTACAACAGGCATATATCATCAGTAACAAATTTAAGTATAATATATACAACAGGTTACGATGCCATATGTCATAGGTAAACAATTGCAAATACTGGCATATCATATTTAACTATTAAATAACTTAACAATTCAAATTCTACAGCATATTTCAATCGTCATTTCATGTGAATTAAATTTACTAAATATAAGAATGTTAATCATGAGTGATTGCTCACCTTTCGAGGCTAGAGAATTAGACAACACGACAAGCTACGAATTTGAATCACGAACTCTACAGAAATAAAAAGCAAAGCGAAGCGAAGTCGGCACGATCTTGAGCTCGATGGATTCGAAGAAACAAATATATAAGTGAACTTATATATATAAATTATATATATACCTAAAATCATTATTTAATTTAAACACATATCAGAATAAAATCTTTATATATATATATATATATATATTTCAAAAATCAATGTTTAATTTAAAACACATATTAAAATTTAAAATAAAACCTTTATATTACATTTGAAAAAAAACACATATTTAAAATAAAATACTTATATATTATATTTTGAAAACCAATATTTAAAATCCATATATATATATATATATATATATATACAGACTAAAATAATTTTTTTATATAATAAATAAAGGCTAAGCTGCAGATCAAGATACGTGAAAGCAACTTTTCTTGGATGAAAACAAACTTAATATATAAGCTACAGGTAAAAGCACCTCGATATACATATTACAGGGAAAAATGAAAGCAAACTCAGTATATTATTTTGTAAAATCAATTTTTAATTTAAAACACATAGAAGTAGAAGCCGCGACTCGGGTCCTCGAAGTCAGGTAGTTGAGGATGTGGCTACGACCGGGTGACAATGGAGAGATAAGGCAGGCTGCTTACATGTCACAAAAGGGAGGTGGAGAGGAGAGATCAGGACTAGGCCTGTCAAACGGGTTGGGTTGGGTCGAAATGGGTTGGGTCGAGTTCGACCCAACCCATTTATGACCCATTATCTTTTATCCATTTATGACCCAACTCATTTATGACCCAACCCACTTAATAAGTGAGTTACCCATTTAACTCATTTAACGATTCAAATTTAATCTGACTAATAAAAAACAAATAAATATAAAATAATTCTAATTTTAATTTTTATGTTTTGAGATCCAAAAAAAATTAAAATTTTAATTCTAATTTTCATCAAAATTCAAATATGGGGATGGGGTAACTTATTGTTTTCTAAGTACAACTGTTAGTCTCCTTGGAGAACTACAGTGTGCGTTCACACGATAAATTATCCGAGTGTTCCATACTATCCGTAATTTAGGTGGTAAGTTAATCGGTCGAAGTCCCGCCTGATTCTGAGTTAGAATGAAGGAGTTCTTGTAGTCTGAAAAAAAAATAGCGGCTTCTGCGCTAGGTGGAGTTCAATATGCAGTTGTGGTAGCCTGTTATTTTCTAAGTACAACTGTCAGTCCCCTTTGAGAACTACAGTGTGCGTTCACATGATGAAGTATCCGAGTGTTCCATACTGTCCGTAATTTAGGTGGAAGTTGATTGGTCGAATTCTCGTCTGATTCCGACTTAGAACGAAGGAGTTATTGCAGTCTAAACAAAAAAATAGCGGCTTCTGCACTAGGCGGAGTTCAATATGCAGATGTGGTAGCCTGTTATTTTATAAGTACAACTGTCGGTCCCCTTGGAGAACTACAGTGTGCGTTCACACGATGAAGTATCCGAGTGTTTCATATTGTCCGTAATTTAGGTGGAAGTTAATCGGTCGAAGTCTCGCTTAATTCCGAGTTAGAACGAAGGAGTTATTGCAGTCCGAATAAAAAAATAGCGGCTTTTGCACTAGGCGGAGTTCAAATATAGAGATGTGGTAGCCTGTTATTTTCTAAGTACGACTGCCAGTCCCCTTGGAGGACTACAGTGTGCGTTCGCACGATAAAGTATCCGAGTGTTCCATACTATCCGTAATTTAGTTGGTAGTTAATCGGTCGAAGTCCTACCTGATTCTGAGTTAGAACGAAGAAGTTATTGCACTTTGAACAAAAAAAATAGTGGCTTCTGCACTAGGCGGAGGTCAAATATAGAGATGTGGTAGCCTGTTATTTTCAAAATACAACTGTCAGTCTCCTTGGAGAACTACAGTGTGCGTTCACACGATAAAGTATCTGAGTGTTCCATAGTGTATGTAACTTAAGTTGGAGTTGATCGGTCGAAGTCTCGCTTGATTCTGAGTTAGAACGAAGAAGTTATTGCAGTCTGAACAAAAAAATAATGGCTTCTGCACTAGGTGGAATTCAAATATGGGGATATGGTAGCCTGTTATATTCTAAGTACAACCGTCAGTCTCCATGAAAAATTATAATGTATGTTTAAAATTCTTATTCTTTAAATTTATATTAAAATTTAATGTTTTTAATAAATGGGTAAATGAGTTACCCATTTGTAACCCTTTCAAAAATGGGTCAACCCAACCCATAACCCATTTTATGATATTCATAAATGGGTTGACCCAACCCTTTTATAAGTAGGGTAAATGGGTTGGGTCAAATTTTGACAGGTCTAATCAGGACATTGCCGTCGGTGGAGGATTGGCCAGATTCTGGGCTTCACGGCAAAAGAAAATGATCTGGTGCGGGTTATAAGCCTGGAGAACGACCACATAAGGATCAGATTAGATGATGGACGTGGAGCTTGGCTTGATGGGAGGCGGAGCGGGCTGCTGAACGATCAAGGTCGTTGACTAACCTTGGTTGTGGTGGCTGTCAGGTGCTAGATGGCCGAGCTAGGACAGAGGGGCGCCGGAGGGGTGCTTGACTACTGGCAGTGGGACTGTGCTCGCTTGTGTGAGCTACTATGGCAGTGGAGGGAATCTGGGTGCGGCCGAGGCGAGGGTGAGGGGATACAATTTATGGAAAAGAGGGGACGAGGCTGAACGTTGGGTTCGGTGTTGCTGTCAGGTTTTGATCAGTTAGAGGGAGAGGGAGGCAAGTGGAAGGGTGGCCGAAACTGATGGTGATCGGTGATGAAGGGTGGAAGGCGAGGCTGGAAAACGCGGTCGATAATGGGTTCACTTTATATATACCTTTATATATATTCTCAGACAAAAAAGAAGAATGGAAACCATATGCTTTCCAAATTTTTTTTACCAAAACTAGAATAGGGATGAAAGAGAATAAGAAATGTGAATGGAAACCAGAATTATAAAGTGAACAGCGGGAATAGTGAAGGTCATACATTGATTTCTGGAAATATTAATAATTGGCTATTGATTTGTACTGATACAGTCAACCGTTTCGCAGATTCCACCGCGTATCGAACGCTGAAACTTACACATGAATATACTACAGAGATCAGCACGACGAGATGAACAGAAGGTACACAGATATCAGTGATACAGTCATCCTATCAAAAGTCGATATTCGCGGCCAAACTTGCTGCTAATTCGTAGAAAATAAGATAAACCGGACTATAACAGTCTAAATTTGGCAAAACGAAATACGATGCCTCACTCTGAAAATGATTTGCAAATTGGTATGTAAAAATATTCAGATTTTAAAAACATTTTATTTTCATCAATTTAACTAATTTATATTGAAATTGAAAATTACTCAACGGAACTGAGTTCCATATTTTCTGATGAAAATTTGATATTTTCTATGTTTTATGCGTACCAAATATCAAATTTTCATTTCAATTTTTTTTTGTTTAATTTCATGAATTTTTTTAGTTAATTACATTATTAAATCATCAAAATTACCGGGTCTTTACACTCTTCCCCACTCAAAGCTTTTCATCACCGAGAAGGAAAGAGATAGGAGAATAGAAACAACATGAAGGTAAGGTAGATTCGAAATATGAAATATAATAATTAATTCAAAACTATATAAATTTCATTAGTTTTTCCATTGATTTAAATTCAACAAATTTGATTTCAATCCATTTTTATTCAATAAATATTCATTATATTCATTAAATATTCATTATATTCACATTTGGTTGGTTTCAATTCAATGTATTTTCATTCAATTGATTTGCTTTAATTTATTAACATTTGGTACAAAAATTTTCTTTCAAAACAAATTTATTTTATTTAACTCATTTACTTAATCCATTTGACTTTACTCAAGTTAATTCCTCTTATAATTCTCTTTCAACTACCCTTACATTCATATTTATTTACTTAAATAGCATTCTCTATTTTTTATTCAATTTATCTCAATCATAGATCAAGTGTATAAATATTTCTTATAACCACTCAATCTTCTATTTATAAATTTCCCTAACAATATTTCATTTTTTTAAACATCTTGTTACTTATATTTATATTGTATATTATACAAATACATGTTCTCGTTACATTTAAACTTTTTCGAGGTAAGTTATATTAACGTTGCTGAGTGTAATTAAACACTCTACAAATGTAACTTTTACTTACAACATTTCCTATTAAGTGAAATTTAGTTTGAACATTTTTATTACTTAAGTTTCTCTTGTATAACCTTCAATTATATTTTAACATTACATTTTAACTTTTTGAATATTTTAGGTAAGTTATATATATTTAAAAATGTAATTGAATATTATACAAATTTATTTTATCCTAGTTCCGCTGTTTCAATTTCATTTCTTATTTTTAGATACTCCAATTATTCAAAATTTTGCTTTAATTTTAATAGTTGAAAATTATTATTTAACAAAATACTTAGGAGTAAATTTTCGGTTTCACTTCAAACCATTTTTGAAATAAATATATACATATATATATTTTATACATCAATCATATTAAGAAATTCAAATCAAATCCATTTTCCAAAACAAAAGTGTAACAAAGCTACTAAGTGGTCTCTCCACTTTGAGACTCGAAAATGAATGTCGATGATGCTGCAGTCATCACCGAAATTATTTTCCAGCGACAATAGAGAAGATTTCAGACTTACTTCTTTTAAAATTCGTTGGAAACAATTTCCATTCGAAAATACTTCCAAATAATATATTTTTCAAAACTTTGAAAAGCATCGAAAATTTAAATTCTCAAATCTTTAGTTTAAATTCATTTCAATTTCAAATCAATTTATAAACCATATTTTATAATTTCATTTCTTTATATCATGCAAAAAATAGTTAATGGTTTAGAAATGTTAACCAAAAGAATCTAGCATTATCATTTCTAACAATCAATTCATTTAACTATTTAATTTCAAAATTCATACTTTTATATATAAAATATAATCATACATAAAAATATTTCATTTACCAATTTCAAAAACAATATTATGTCACTTTACTCTGTTTAAGTGTTTTGGAATTTTTATCGATATCGTTGGCCACACGAATCAATCGAAACCCCAAATCAAACTAACAACTCAAACAACACAATATAAACATTTTATATCTGTTACAAATATGTTCTCTCATGGGATGATTCAAAAATGGATTTTAAAATAGGAACAGAAATTCAAATTTAAGGTGACCCTAATCGTAAAGAATTCTAACTACGGAGATGGACTCGAAAGGAGGGTAAAATAATTAAATCGCAGAAGAGGAAAGATGGATAGACCTATATAAATTGCGGAAACCTTAACTGGGTCGACTGAGACATAGAAAAGATGAAAATATCATCAACGAAGATGGGGACAAACTGGATGAGAACATCGCGGGAGACACAATTCTAGAGATCGATGAAGAAGGCAGGAGCGTTGGTTAATCCAAAAGGGATGACTAACCATTTATAGAAACCATTTCTCCGAGAGGAAGGACAACATGTCCAGCTTCAGGAACAAGATCATATGGAATTCAATTTCCTGTTTGGGAGGAGGAGAAGTGACCTCACCAAAACATCAGGATAATCCCTGACTATCGGGGTGGAGTCGAGATCACTAGGCTAAGCATCAAATGAAAAGATAAGACTGTCGAAAAAATCCCGAGGCAATCGATATATGATCACAAGAGAATTTCTTAGGTTGTCCACTAGAGAAACGGTTCTGGTTTTGCAAGAAATAACAGCATCAAAATGAAGGATATAGAAATCTACGGTAAATTGACGCCTGTTGTAAAGGAGTTTCACCCCTTTACAAATCATACTGAGGTTGGAGGACCGCCGATAGGATTGAGTCATACACAATGATGAATTACCAATTGAGGTTGAATTTACTTCAAAGATCAATAGAAATAGAGCTATGGGATGCTCCAATATACAGAAAAACATGAATAGGAAAAGACAAGAATAAGTTTTAGAACCAAGAGAAAGTTCCATAATCCAGAAGAAATCCTAATCTAGGAGGATCCTAACGAAAAATTTCAAGCCCGAACTAATATGATTCTATAAATGATTCTACTCATTCTAGGGTATCACTACCCTATCTCTAATGAGTTTGTACTCCATATGCTAAGTTTTTCCTAAACCAGAGCTGTAATACCAACTGTAACGACCTGCTTTTTTGGAACCATTCAAATCGACAATCATCCACTCATGTCAGACTTGAACTATTCAAAACAACAGATTGTTAATTTATATTTGGAAAAAGTCAACATATATAGTAAATAAACCAATCACAAAATCAAAGATACGGAGTAATATAACGATAAGCAGTAGAATAGATAAATAGTAGTTCATGAAGCTACTATATAAACAATAGAGACTTAAATAATATACAACAGATATCCAATACATAGAAGTATCAATACAAACGAAAATGAAATATCTGCACAAACAGCTGGAAACAACTGAAAAGCTAAATAGATAACTCTAAGCGGATCTCCAAGCTCTAAAGGTGAGTCAAATACTGTGACGTTCAGTCTGATAGCAAAACACAAAACACTCGAGTCAGGATTAACATTCTTATACAAGTAAATCAACTCAAGTGAAATGCCAAGTGAAATACAAATAACCTAGAGGATGTTTGGAATTCACATCCTCTAAGGATCTGTTAAACTATCTACAAACATAGTACAATAGGCTACATAGATAATGTCTACAGTAAAGTAAACTATTAAAAAAGCGTAAAGGCACTACCCATATCCCCAATAACACATTTTTATATGTTCCTGTAGTCTATACAATACCGTAATTCCTCCGAAAACTGGAGGGCTATCAGAGGGCACTCCATAGGTACGGTACAAACCAAACTCGTAGTGGGCGCGATGAGACATGTGAGAAGGCACATAAGGCAATGTCGAGGGTAAAATTCTACCATTTTGTGGATTCAGACAGGTGGTAACGCATAGCAGCTACTACCGTCCACCTCGAAACTTACCCCCAAATCAAAGGTGCACCTAATCAAATCACAAAGTAATAGAATGGTACCGAAGAAATATTCCCGATCGGAGGAGCGACCTCACTTGGCTCGACATGGCTCCTATTTTAGCCATATCAAGCTGACTCACGGGAGTCAGGGCTGCGTTAATACCTCATATAGAATTACCACCAAACTATCCTACTTCGTTTTGGAATCTCCACCACGTACACGGTTGTTAAATTGGTTTTTGGTATTGGCAGGGAGTATGACAATATTTGATCCCGGTCTCTTTAACAACCAAACGCTTATTTCACAACGTCGTCATTTTATATTTCAAATAGTTTATACTTCCTATCAAAATATCCTAATCCTTTCAAAATCATATCACTTTCGAAATCGTATTCATTTTTGAAATCATAACTACAAAATAGCTTAAGCCATCTTATTAAATATTTGCATTTAAATCCATTATATCTAAATCATACAGTTTCCACTTAAACAATTTGAATATTTAAAAGTAGTTTTTATATATATTAAAATAGTTTATATTTAAAATAGGTTATAGACTAAATAATTTTATATTAAAATAGTTTATCTTAAAAGAGTTTATATCAAAAATAGTTTCAAATTAGATTTGTTCCGTCCAATTCCACAAATCGATTCAAATCAATTTTAGTTCAAATTCAATCTCAGTTCATCAATTACAATTCAATTCAAATTATCAATAAAACCATTTTAGTTTATATCGATTCCAAATAAAGTTTTGAACTACAAATTAAACCATTTCAATTTCAATAGGTTTCAAAGTTTTAAATATTCAAACTTTTACAATGACTCAATTTGATAAATTTCATTTATATTTCAAATTCAACTTAAATTTTATTTTATATTTTGAAATATTCACTTAATCAATTTAATAACCATTTAAATAAAATCCTCGATTACAATTTAAGTCAAAATTAAATATTCAATTTCAATTTTATTTAATTTAAAATATTCATTAAGCCTTTTTTAATCAAAATCAACTTATTAAGTTATAAAACATATCTTTAAAATCTAAAAATCAATATGTTCAAATCAAACCATATTTATATTCAGTTCTAAACAAATTTAATTATAAATCAATCCATATTTAATTGTCTTTCCAACCTCCATTTACTTGAAGTTATTACAAAAAAATATAATTTAAATAATTACTTAATATATTATATATACCATTAGTTATATTAAATTCTTAGTAAATTTTATTATATTAATTATTATTAAATTATATAATATCATGACTAAATCTATTTTAAATCTTATTTTATATATTTTTAAGAATAATAAAGTTATAAAATGTATAATTTACATTTAACTTAACTTATTAATTCAAAATTTCCAAAACACATAAATTTAAAAATCTAAATTTTATACATATTAAAACAAATATTTATATTATAATTAAAAATCAATATTTATCAAAACCCATATTTTCCTTTCAAAATTTCGAAAATCATTTTCAAAAAAAGACCGGCGGTGTCCGTATATAGTTCTCTAACCTATGATCAAGTGATACAGATATTTATCATTTCAACCCACAATTTAAATTTAATATTTAAGGGTATATATCATTTTAGCTCGCAGTCTCAAATTCAAATAAAATCGCTTGCGTTTATCATTTCAATCCATAACGATTTTTCCTTAATCTATAATATCGTTCGGGTATGTATCATTTCAACCAATAGGGAATTCCTAACTTATAGGAAACTTGTAGAGTGAGAACAATATGATAATAATATAACATATCAACAATAGGCATATATCATCAGTAACAAATTTAAATATAATATATACAACAGTTTATGGTGTCATATGTCATAGGTAAACAATTACAAATAATGGCATGTCATATTTAACAATTAAATAACTTAACAATTTAAATTTTACAGCATATTTCAATCGTCATTTCAAGTGAATTAAATTTACTAAATATAAGAATGTTAATCGTGAGTGATTGCTCACCTTTTAAGGCTAGAGAAATTAGGCAGCAGGATAAGCTACGAATTTGAATCACGAAATCTATGACAAATATAAAGCAAAGAGAAGCGAATCTGGCATGATCTTAAGCTCGATGGATTCGGTGAAACAAAATACAAGTGAACTTATATATATATAAACTATGTATATGCTTAAAATCATTATTTAATTTAAACACGTATTATAATATATATATATATATATGTATGTATGTATGTATGTATGTATATTTCAAAAGTCATTGTTTAATTTAAAACAAATATTAAAATTTAAAATAAAACCTTTATATTACATTTGAAAAAATCAAAACACATATTTAAAATAAAATACTTATATATTATATTTTGAAAATCAATATTTAAAATCAATATATATTTTCTATAATAAATAGAGGCTAAGCTTTAGATCAAAGCATATGAAAGCAACTTTTCTCAGATGAAAACGAACTTAATATATATTCTACAGGTGAAAGAAACTCTATATATATAGTACAAGGAAAAATGAAAGCAAACACAATATATTATTTTGTAAAATCAATTTTTAATTTAAAACATATAGAAATAGAAGCTGTTGCTCGGGTCCTCAAAGTCAAGTAGTTGAGGATGTGGCTGCGACTGGGTGATAATGGAGAGATACGGCAGGTTGCTTGCGTGTCAGAGGAGGGAGGCGGAGAGGAGAGATTGGGACAAGGCTATCGGTGGAGGATTGGCCAAAGTTTGGGCTTCACGGCAAAAGAAAATGATCTGATGCGGGGTTATAAGGCTGGAGAAGGACCACATGAGGATCAGATTATATGATGGATGCGTAACTTAGCTTGATGGGGGTGGAGAGGGCTGTTGAAGGATCAAGGCCCCTAACTGGCCTTGGTTGTGGTGGCTGTCAGGTGCTAGATGGCCGAGCTAGGTCAGAGAGGCGCCGGAGGGATGCTTGGCTACTGCCAGTGGGACTGTACTCGCTTGCGTGAGCTACCATGGAGGTGGAGGGAATCTGGTGCGGCCGAGGCGAGGGTGAGGGGGTACGATTTGTGGAAAAGAGTGCACGACGCTGAACATTGGGTCGGTGTTGCTGTGGGGTTTCAGCCAGCTAGAGAGAGAGGGAGGTGACTGGAAGGGTGGCCGAAACTGGTGGTGATCGGCGGTGAAGGATGGAAGGCGAGGGTGGAAAACGCAGTCAAGATTGGGTTCACTTTATATATACCTTTATATATATTCTCAAACAAAAAAAACAAGGAAACCATATGCTTTCCATATTTTTTTTATACCGAAACTAGAACAGAGATGAAAGAGAATAAGAAATGTGAATGTACGAACCAGAATTATAAAGTGAACAGTGGAAATAGTGAATGTCACGTATTGATTTCTGGAAATATTAATAAATTGGCTAAAAATGGTACCAATACGGTCAACCGTTTCGCAGATTCCATCGCGGACCAACGTCGAAACACACAAATAAATATACTGTGGAGATCAACACAACAATATGAACAAAATGGTACACAAATATCAACGATATACTCATCCTATCAAAAGTCGATATTCCCTGCCAAACTTGCTGCTAATTCGTAGGAAATAAGATAACGGGGCTATAACAGTCCAAATTTGACGAAACGAAATACGACGTCTCACTCAGAAAATGGTTTGCAAATTTATTGTGTAAAAATATTCAAATTTTGAAAATATTTTATTTTCATCAATTTAACTGATTTAAGTTGAAATTGAAAATTACACGGCAGAACAAATTCCATATTTTCTGATGAAAATTTGGCATTTTCTATATTTAAATAGATGCATACCAAATATCAAATTTTCGTTTCAATTTTTTTTTTAATTTCATGAATTTTTTTAGTTAATTACGTTATTGAATCGTCAAAATTACTGGGTCATTATACACTAATTGCCAAAAGATTTAGGAATTTAGAGATGGGAATAGGTATTGAGGATTTGAAATGATTCAAGGTATATTCAGAAGGATGGCTTAGAAAGAAAGGAAGACTACATCTTCTAGAGTAGGAGACATAGAAAGAAGTCTTGGAAGAAAGTCATCAGTCTAAGTTTTCATTTCATCCCAAGGGCACGAAGATGTATCTTGAAGTGAACAGAGTATTCTTTTGGGAATGGATGAAAAGTGAATGTGTGAAGAGATGTTTTCACTTATCAGCAAGTAAAAGTTGAACATCAGAAGCTGAGCGGATTGCTTTGACCTTTGTAAATACCGACTTGGAAGCATGACTCATTGTCTATGGATTTTACTGTTGGGTTGCCTTTGTCGAGAACGAAAAATGAAAGCATTTGGGTAATAGTGTCAATAGATTGACTAAAAGTGCCCATTTTATCCCGGTAAGGTCGACAAGAATGACAACTAGTTTGGCGAGACTATACCTAAAGAATATAGTGAGACCTCATTAGGTTTTAAGTAGTATCGTAAGGCATAGAGACCCATTATTCTCCAGTGAATTTTGGAAAAGCTTGCAAGGTGCGCATGGTATGGATTTGAGCGTGGATACGGCTTACCGCCCACAAATGGATTATAATAACCCACACCTTCCTGCACAACGGTCTAAAGCCTAAGATGGCTTTCGGACCCACGTCATGCCAAGAAATAAAAGTTGTTGGGTTTTTGAAATATTACAATGGATGATTATATGGGTAAACTCTAAGACAATCCATACTTTCAGATCTTATAGCAGAAAGAATTAAAATATAAGTACCGAAAAATAGACAATTTAGAAAACAGTCTCCAATGTACTTAATTGCCATATTTCCAAAATATAACATATGTTTTACAGAATTTTAATATAATAAGTGACTACATGATGAAAAATAAATGATATGAAAACTCCAACGTGATGCTCCTTTCTCAACGTACTTACTCAGTCAACTGCTAACCTATTACCCTATAGGGAAAATAGAAAGAAGGGGTGGGCTATAAAACAGTCAGCTGAATGAGTACAAGTTTAATATATGATGATCATGTGCAGTTAACTCTAATTCTACTCTAGATGACCTAGGGTGTACAACAAGTGTATGCGAATTCCAAAAATCTGTTACCTAAGGGTTCTTGTCTAATAAAAACCTACACTTCAACTTGTGTAGGCTACTGATCAAACTACAGATCAAACCTCGATAACTAACAACCGTCCACCGCTTCTAATGCTACTCAATGTAAACACCGCCATATGCTACTAAACATGGAAACATCGCCCGTTGGCTACTAATTATGAAAACACCATTACTAGGCTACTATGGAAATAAATTCCCACTTATCACTGCCACTAGGCTACCATGGAAATAAATTCTCATATAACTATGACTACCCATTTCTGACTGTGCCTGGAGAGGAAGAATCCGAAATACCGACTCATCGACATGCTCATCATTTGCATTCGCTTCTGCCTCTTGATCATAGTGTTGGCCTCTTATTGCATGTGTGCCAAGATCCTCCATCTGAACTTTATCACATCGAGTCAGAAATCATGCATACTAGGATTCTCGTTATGCCAAGCCACACCTAATCAGACATCCTCATCAGTATTGTGCATCCACCGTGGAACCTTTCGCGGGTTCCATTTGCAAAAATAGATCGCTCCCAATCAATTACTCTATCCCAAATTGGGTAAAGAACATTTACCCAAAACTGCAATAACCTAATGTCCTCTTATAAGGAACTAACTTCCCTACCACTTCTAACATACATCCAAATAGCCATAAATAGGTGTACAAACAATTAACATTCATATATATTTTTATTATTAACTTGGACCCTTAGTCGAAATCGCACATTTCAGGTGATAACCAGTCGACCGCTTATGGCCAACCGCTCGAGGTGTGGGTTAGCCAATCGTGGTCAAAAATTAGGGTTTCGCTGTTTTCTGATTTCGATTTTAAGTTTGGGTTTATGTTAATCGATTATTCCAACGTTTGTTGATTTCAGCATTTAAACTAAACGTGACTAGTCAATATTTCTAAAATTTCCTTTTCAATTTTTCATTCTAGGGTTTTCATATTTTAGTGTTTACAGATTTTAGGATTGTACAGTTAACAAGAGCAAAGGGGTGTGCAAGATCAATATCAGGTTTAATAATTTGCAATAATTTCAGTTCTACCTTACATTATAGATTTTCAATTTTAGGGTTTTACAGTTTAATGTTAGATTTCCAGCATCCTAGATCATATAGGATAGAGTAAATTTAATTGTAAATAGGATTGAGTATATTTAATTGCAGATAATCATCTAATTAAATTTATTCACACTCACCTCAAGCCTAAGCTCTTCCTACTTGCATTGCTTGAGAACCTCCCCTCCGTAGGCTTGCTCCATCTAAAAGCAATTGCTTATGCTCTTTTAGAATGATTTTATTTGTTATTTTTGAAGAATTTTAGGTATAGAGGAGAGGTTAGAATTGCGCAAAGTTTTGTTGTAGTGAACTGTTATTGTTGAATATGCGCTTATATGATTTTTTGTTTGATGATAATAAACATATATACATTCGTTTAAATGTATTTGTTAATATACTATTTTATTTTCACAGATTAAATAAATATTTGCTGAATAAAATATATAACACGGAATTTGAATTCAAACGAATATTTTATTTAAACAAATATTTATTACAATTTTGAATAGTACAATTTCAAGCTCTCACTATAACTATACAATTTTTGAATACATCACGATTTCGTATTTACATTGATAACCTCACTACATATCACTCACACTCGTACTTTATCTTCAACTGCATTCCAGTTTGAATCCAGCATCCGAGAAATCTGCAAAAATATAAACTAACGCAGTAAAATTGAAAAAGAAATATTTTTGCAATTCAAAAATAAAAGATAATTTTGAAAATATGATTTGCCTCAGTTATTTGGGTTGTTCGTCATAATTTAAATTTGAATTCATCATACACGAACAACTTGTGACATACACAGTGTATTACTGTATATGCCACAAGGCCGTGCACACCGATATACACTTGATAATGCTACAGGGACAGGTGAGCACAGGTCAAACCCAAATGCAAAGCCGGGTTCAACTCACGTGCTATATATTTAAAATCACGACACGAGCACAAGGTCAAACCCGAGCTGTAAAACTGGGTTCAACACAAGGCTACATGAAGTATGCAAGCTCGACTAACAGGTTCAACCTCTTCATTAAATAACATCATGCAAACTGACTTGAAGATGGCCACCAACATAAGCAACAACATGAACCAACTATATGAAGTACACAATAGGCCGAGTTTCAAGACACTAAGCAGCAGCAAGCAGATGCAAGCTACAACTTCAAATGAACCAGTGACAATGCAACAATCAACTCAACTGAATACAGAAAAATGCACAAAGGTATAGCAAGAGTCACAAGACCATCATGCAGTTTGCTGTGGTACGAGCTCAAGTCAGAACAAACAGTGGCAAACTACACAACTAGATCAAAGTACAACATACACTACAATGAATACAGCAAGCATGCAACAGAGGTCAAGCATATATAGATATGCAATGACAAAGTGGATCAAAATGAGACATACACAAATATATCAACTCATACATGAACAACAAGTTTTGCAGTGATACAAAACAAGTTCGACAGGCAACAAGCAAAAGTTCACAGTGAAGTTGAAATCATGGAAAGTGGACAGCAAATACCACAAGCCTCAACAATATGCACATAAACAAGATACAACTGGTTCAAGGCCAGAATGACTATAAGATAATGCAATCTGAACAACAGATCAGCCATGACCAAAGCATAACAAATGAACACTACAAGTCAGAGAGTAGTTCAAATGATGAAGCACTGCAACATCAAAATGCAAATCATGGAAATGAAACAACTCCACTGACTCAAATGAACATACTAAACAACACAATCAAACTGCAACACAGCAAACACAAATGGAATGCAACAGTGAGGTTCAACATTATCAGAGAACATATGGAAGGGTCAGATGTACACATGAACAAGTATGAACCCAAATCAAGCACCAAGTATACATGGAGCTATGGTCAAGTGAAGTCCAGGCCAAACCAACCAGAAGTTCAAAGCAGTAGGGTACATAAAGCAAACAACAACACGAAGGCAACATGATCAAAAGTTCAGTGCCACAACAATCATGACAACAGCAATACATTATCATGAAGACCAAAATTCACAGTGAAGCCAAATATACACAAGTGCAGATGAACAGATTCAAGCCAAAGTCAAAAATAAATTATCAGTGTTCAACGTCAAAGATCATGGCCGAAGTAATGCAGACCCATGAGTCACGAAATCAAAACAGTGCCGAGATTGCCTTGGCAATGAAGGAATATAACCAAGTCAAAGCCGGTGGTCATCACAAAATCCAACTCGAAGTCAACCAGAGAAAATCACGAAATTGATTTTAAAACCGTGTCAACCAAGGAACCAAGTTTATACGATTATGAAAAAGTCAGAATCAATCTCAATCATTCAAGCATCATCAAGTGGTCGAAGTGATTCAGTAGAAAAATTCAAATATATTCGTACGAACGCAAATCTAGGGTTACAAACCCTATATAAATCAAATTATCATCATCGGCATCGAATTCCAGAAAGCATAAATCAGTAAAGAAAAAGCACATAATTACATACCGGAGTTCGATCAACAAAGCAGCCGTGGTGAGCAAATCAAAGAGCATCGAAGTCAAACAGTATCAAAGCATCGAAGTCAAACAGTATCAAAGATCGGCGCTTCAAGAACCCTAGTGTGGATCGAAAGGACAAAAACCCTAATTTTGTTTCAAAGAGGAACGGCCGCATCTCAAAATAAACGAACGAAGAAAATAAAAGTGACGGGCTAAAATATAAAAGGGGCCGGCAGTAAAAATAAGGGCTTTAAATTTATAAATAGGGTTTTGTTTATATTAGGGCTATTTTATTTTAATTTGTATTTTCCTTTTTAAACCGTTTAATTTTCTAGTCGTGTGACTAGGGGACAAGCTACGGTGTGTAGCTTGAGAATTCGCAACTCGGTAGTTGAGTTGTGGCAGGGTTTTGAGCGTAGAGTTAGATTAGTCAATAGCGGTGTATAGCGAGTTTACGTGTGTAAGCGAGGGACTATCTAATTTCTAGTAGAAACCTTGGGGGCAGCACGTAGGCAGGATTTTGCCGAAGCTGGGTAAATTCTGTGTTGTTCTGTTTTATTCTGTTATATTCTGCGATATCTGTGCTGCTATTCTGTGATCTGAATTGAAATTAATTTATAAGCTTCCGCGATTAATTTTTATAATTTACACTATCACCCTATTCACCCCCCCTCTAGGGTGAAATCGATCCTACAAGTGGTATCAGAGCCTGGAATAGAAGTCAACATCTGTTTTAAAAATTCGATTTTTTTTTGAAAAAATCAGTTTTTGTTTTAAAAAATTTAAAATTTTAAAAT
Organism: Allium cepa; assembly: GCA_030765085.1. Classification (NCBI taxonomy): domain Eukaryota; kingdom Viridiplantae; phylum Streptophyta; class Magnoliopsida; order Asparagales; family Amaryllidaceae; genus Allium; species Allium cepa. The sequence goes on from CM060931.1 coordinate 237,969,241, forward strand.
GGCTTCTTTTAATAATGCTTTTGCAGAAGGTCAATCCATAGTTAGACCACCAATGTTCAACGGTGAATATGCTTATTGGAAAAATAGAATGCAAATTTTTCTGAAAACCATTGACGCTTGGAATATTGTTGAGACAGGTTATAGAATACCAACTATAACTGTAGATAATCAGGAAATAGAGAAACCAAAGGAACAATGGACAGAACTAGAAAATAAATTACAAAATACTAATGCCAAAGCTATGAATTCTATTATCTGTTCATTGGATCAATTTGAATTTAATCGTGTCTCACATTGTCTAACTGCGCAGGAAATATGGCACATACTAGAAGTGACTCACGAAGGAACATCTCAAGTCAAAGAATCTCGCCTTGCAATGCTAAGCAGCGAATACGAGAACTTCAAAATGGCGAAGGAAGAAAATGTCAAAGAGATGTACGAACGACTCTCCAATATCGTATACAAATCAAAAGCTCTTGGAAAAACATACACCGAATTAGAAATAGTCCGGAAAATCCTCAGAGTCCTTCCACGAAGCTTTGAAGCAAAAGTAACTGCCATACAAGAATCGAAAGATTTAAAACAACTTAAAGTTGAGGAACTCATCGGAAATCTCACCACTTATGAGCTTGAAATGAAATTCAAAGAAGAGCGTGAAGGAGGTGGCACTCAAAAGAAATCAATAGCTCTCAAAGGAACAACCGAAAGTGATGATGATAACGATGAAGATGATGGAGCAGCAGAATTGGAGCTGTTAATAAGGAAATTCAAAAAATGGAATCAAAAACATGGAAATTCAGCTCGAATTCAAAAAGCAAAAAGCAGAATAGCCAAAGCACTAGACTACTCAGAAGAACAAAAGTTTATTTGTTATAATTGCAACAAACCCGGCCATATCAAGCCCGATTGTCCACAAATTAAATCCAGCCACGGAAAGAAACAGAAAAAGAAAAGTTTTGCAGCCACTTGGGATGAAATAGACGAGAATGATCAAAGCACTGGCAGTGAAAGCGAAAAGGCAGAATTGTGTCTTCGAGGTGATACAACTGACAGTGACGATGACGAGCCAAGTGAGGTATCAGAACTTACCCATTCTGAGTTGCTTATATATTTTCATGAAGTAAACGGTTGTTTTGAATGACTTAGGGAAAAATACGCCAAACTTGAATCTCAAAAAGATACTTTGATAGAATGTAATAAACAACTTGATCAATTAGTTAAAACCTATCAAAGTAGGATCCCTAAGTGTGATAAGTGTCCAACATTTGATGAGGAAATTAAAAAATCAGAAATTAAAATAAAATCGCTTGAAAATGAAATTCTGATTTTAAAGGAGAATGAAAATACTAGGAGAGAGAATTCTATTAAAAAGTGCACACAGTTGTTAAACGAAAATGAATCTCTCAAATCAAAAGTCCAACAATTGTCTACGACTTTAGATAAATTTTCAAAAAGTGAAACATCGTTGAATATGCTATTAGGAAAGCAAACTGTTAATACGGTTAGACAAGGACTTGGATTTAATAATTCGAAAATTGTTGAAAACAAGTTTAATCAAGTTAATTCTATGTGCACAATTTGTAGAAATTTGGACACGATCACAATAATTGTTGGTATAGACCCAAACATGTGAAAACTATACCGATTTGGGTTCCAAAAGGCACAAATATAAAATCTCTCAAAGTTAAACAAATTTGGGTGCCAAAGGGAACAATTATAAATAGTTTTGGGTCTACACAAAATTATTTTTCAAAATTTTCTGCCACTAACAACCATGGACCTATAAAAACAAATAGGTCACATAAATCCTTTTCCGTGTAGGTGTGGTGGCAGGCTAAGGAACAACAATAGTGTTCTCTGGATTTTGGCTGTTTCAGAAACACAACGGGAGACAAAGCTAAGTTCCTTAGCCTAGTATAAAGGTGACAGAATCACAATGGACAACGACGAAAAAATATCATAAAGGTAAAAACAGGTAAAAGTATATTTATTTGAATGATATATTAAATGTGATAATCTGCACCATATTCTGAATTAAAATCAGCCAATATTGAGATTGATGAAAAGATGATGATTTTGATTCTGACTTATTCAACTTATTTTGGCTAATTATATTCTTATGCCAAAAACACTATAATACTCTCTAGATTCTTTGAATTACTTCATATATATCATTTTGGATTAAAAATAGTGTTTTTGTTGGATAATAAAATTGGTTATAATACGGCTAACTCTATATTCACGTTTTTCTAATTATTTACACGGCTTCAATCCAATTTCAAAAGAATGTCATTTAAATTGCTGTTAAAATTGAGTTTGAAATTTTTGATGCACACTTCATGGTTTGGTCTATAAAATTCAGTTGATGATAATTTCGAGTAAGAGAGAAATTTAGATGCAGATTACACTGGTAATCTAGTTGATAGAAAAATTACTAGTTGAACGTGATTTTTGAGACATTTAGTAACTGCATCATTTTCCAAAGAAAATATCTGCATATTCTTCATTTCAAATAATTTTCAAACAGCAGAAAATTTTCTTTTAAAACCCCCTGGAGAAAATCATTTTTGACCATATTTTCAGATTAGTCATTTTGAAAAATTGGTTTCATAATTATTTTTGAATTTGATTTTAAATGACTATATTGACTAATCTGACTCCCTAATGTTTATCGAAAAGAAAAATAGTAATTGAAAAAGTGATGAGTGTTGATATTTATCATATATTATAACTCGAGAAAGTATAATTAGAAAATTTCTTTAGAAATTTAAACAAGAGTTATAAAACTTTTTGTTGGTAAAAATTCCATGACCATCTCTATATCTATCATATTTCTAACAACCATCACTCATCAAAATTCTATTTAGTTTGTCGATATGTGGTACTTTAAACAGGAATCGTTCGTTTTTCATTTTCACATTTTTTTAAAAAAAGCAAAAATAAATAAATAAATAAATACCAAAGTATTCACTCTCATTTAAAAGTCCTCACGGTTATGCATGGGTGAATTACTTGGAATTTGTTATGTGCTTCCATGCTCATTTAAAAGTCCTCACGGTTATGCATGTATGGAACGCATATCAAAAGTTGATTTTTTTTTTCTTTTAAAATAAACAAGTTGATTCTAATCCCATTTAAAAGTCCTCACGGTTATGCGTGGTTAGAAGATACTTGAATTCATTTTTTTTTAAAATAAAATAAAATAAAATTGGAATACTACTAATCTCATTTAAAAGTCCTAACGGTTATGCATGGTTAGTAGATATTCAAATTCCTGATATAAATATACCACAAATAGACACAACTGTATGGTTTTATATGATGACATCACTTCCATCATTCTAAAAGTGGAATATGCGCCTAACAAAATATTTATGATTTTTGTTTGATTTTTTATTGAAATTTAATATTTATATTCAATTGAGTTTTAATGTTGGATTGATATCGATTACTTTATCTCTATTTTCTCTAATACTATTATTCTTTTGCTGATAACAAAAGGGGGAGAGAAAAGTTAAGATTTTGTCAAATAAAATCAAGCAAAGGTCAAATAATTTTCCATTTGCATCTAGGCTCATTTTTATTTGTATGCATATATGTAGGGGGAGTATTGTGTGGAGAGGGAGTATTTAAATAGGGGGAGCAATGCATATCCACGATCAAATACATTTAACATATTCAAAATCTTAAATATATGTTTGTTATCATCAAAAGGGGGAGATTGTTGAATATGAGCTTATATGATTTTTTGTTTGATGATAATAAACATATATACATTCGTTTAAATGTATTTGTTAATATACTATTTTATTTTCACAGATTAAATAAATATTTGCTGAATAAAATATATAACACGGAATTTGAATTCAAACGAATATTTTATTTAAACAAATATTTATTACAATTTTGAATAGTACAATTTCAAGCTCTCACTATAACTATACAATTTTTGAATACATCACGATTTCGTATTTACATTGATAACCTCACTACATATCACTCACACTCGTACTTTATCTTCAACTGCATTCCAGTTTGAATCCAGCATCTGAGAAATCTGCAAAAATATAAACTAACGCAGTAAAATTGAAAAAGAAATATTTTTGCAATTCAAAAATAAAAGATAATTTTGAAAATATGATTTGCCTCAGTTATTTGGGTTGTTCGTCATAATTTAAATTTGAATTCATCATACACGAACAACTTGTGACATACACAGTGTATTACTGTATATGCCACAAGGCCGTGCACACCGATATACACTTGATAATGCTACAGGGACAGGTGAGCACAGGTCAAACCCAAATGCAAAGCCGGGTTCAACTCACGTGCTATATATTTAAAATCACGACACGAGCACAAGGTCAAACCCGAGCTGTAAAACTGGGTTCAACACAAGGCTACATGAAGTATGCAAGCTCGACTAACAGGTTCAACCTCTTCATTAAATAACATCATGCAAACTGACTTGAAGATGGCCACCAACATAAGCAACAACATGAACCAACTATATGAAGTACACAATAGGCCGAGTTTCAAGACACTAAGCAGCAGCAAGCAGATGCAAGCTACAACTTCAAATGAACCAGTGACAATGCAACAATCAACTCAACTGAATACAGAAAAATGCACAAAGGTATAGCAAGAGTCACAAGACCATCATGCAGTTTGCTGTGGTACGAGCTCAAGTCAGAACAAACAGTGGCAAACTACACAACTAGATCAAAGTACAACATACACTACAATGAATACAGCAAGCATGCAACAGAGGTCAAGCATATATAGATATGCAATGACAAAGTGGATCAAAATGAGACATACACAAATATATCAACTCATACATGAACAACAAGTTTTGCAGTGATACAAAACAAGTTCGACAGGCAACAAGCAAAAGTTCACAGTGAAGTTGAAATCATGGAAAGTGGACAGCAAATACCACAAGCCTCAACAATATGCACATAAACAAGATACAACTGGTTCAAGGCCAGAATGACTATAAGATAATGCAATCTGAACAACAGATCAGCCATGACCAAAGCATAACAAATGAACACTACAAGTCAGAGAGTAGTTCAAATGATGAAGCACTGCAACATCAAAATGCAAATCATGGAAATGAAACAACTCCACTGACTCAAATGAACATACTAAACAACACAATCAAACTGCAACACAGCAAACACAAATGGAATGCAACAGTGAGGTTCAACATTATCAGAGAACATATGGAAGGGTCAGATGTACACATGAACAAGTATGAACCCAAATCAAGCACCAAGTATACATGGAGCTATGGTCAAGTGAAGTCCAGGCCAAACCAACCAGAAGTTCAAAGCAGTAGGGTACATAAAGCAAACAACAACACGAAGGCAACATGATCAAAAGTTCAGTGCCACAACAATCATGACAACAGCAATACATTATCATGAAGACCAAAATTCACAGTGAAGCCAAATATACACAAGTGCAGATGAACAGATTCAAGCCAAAGTCAAAAATAAATTATCAGTGTTCAACGTCAAAGATCATGGCCGAAGTAATGCAGACCCATGAGTCACGAAATCAAAACAGTGCCGAGATTGCCTTGGCAATGAAGGAATATAACCAAGTCAAAGCCGGTGGTCATCACAAAATCCAACTCGAAGTCAACCAGAGAAAATCACGAAATTGATTTTAAAACCGTGTCAACCAAGGAACCAAGTTTATACGATTATGAAAAAGTCAGAATCAATCTCAATCATTCAAGCATCATCAAGTGGTCGAAGTGATTCAGTAGAAAAATTCAAATATATTCGTACGAACGCAAATCTAGGGTTACAAACCCTATATAAATCAAATTATCATCATCGGCATCGAATTCCAGAAAGCATAAATCAGTAAAGAAAAAGCACATAATTACATACCGGAGTTCGATCAACAAAGCAGCCGCGGTGAGCAAATCAAAGAGCATCGAAGTCAAACAGTATCAAAGCATCGAAGTCAAACAGTATCAAAGATCGGCGCTTCAAGAACCCTAGTGTGGATCGAAAGGACAAAAACCCTAATTTTGTTTCAAAGAGGAACGGCCGCATCTCAAAATAAACGAACGAAGAAAATAAAAGTGACGGGCTAAAATATAAAAGGGGCCGGCAGTAAAAATAAGGGCTTTAAATTTATAAATAGGGTTTTGTTTATATTAGGGCTATTTTATTTTAATTTGTTTTTAATTTTTATTTTCCTTTTTAAACCGTTTAATTTTCTAGTCGTGTGACTAGGGGACAAGCTACGGTGTGTAGCTTGAGAATTCGCAACTCGGTAGTTGAGTTGTGGCAGGGTTTTGAGCGTAGAGTTAGATTAGTCAATAGCGGTGTATAGCGAGTTTACATGTGTAAGAGAGGGACTATCTAATTTCTAGTAGAAACCTTGGGGGCAGCACGTAGGCAGGTTTTGCCGAAGCTGGGTAAATTCTGTGTTGTTCTGTTTTATTCTGTTATATTCTGCGATATCTGTGCTGCTATTCTGTGATCTGAATTGAAATTAATTTATAAGCTTCCGCGATTAATTTTTATAATTTACACTATCACCCTATTCACCCCCCCTCTAGGGTGAAATCGATCCTACAGTTATATGGATTTTAGGGTTAGGTTAAGCTTGCATTTATAGGGGTTGGCAAATAGTTTAGGCCATTGGATTTAATGTAGAGAATATTTAGGATTATCAAGTACGCTCATCAAAAACTTGGCGACGAAGTAACCAATCTCCACTATTCGAACACGTCTTCCATAGATCGATTTTTCTCAACTATGGTCGACCGCTCAACCCAGTGGGTCAACCGCTATCCGTCGACTATTACCCCACCTAGGTCGACCAGTCAGTGCGTTTTTTATTATATTCTTATTTTTAAATATTTGTTCTATTTTCAGTTTTTCCAATGCCTATAACTTTTCTATATCAATTCCAATTTTGAAGTGTTATATATGAAAATCATATAGAAATCACTATGAACGCAATGATGCAAGTTTCATAGCCAAATTCAAATGTCTGTGAATTTTTTTTATCTTTGTCCTTGTTTTATTTTAATTTAATTTTCTTATTAAATTTATGTTAAATTTTTTGGGTGTTATATTCTTCCTCCTTAAAAGGATTTCATCCCCAAAATCTCAAAGGACGGAAAAATGTAACTTATACACATAGCCACCAATATCTACAACCATATACTCATCGATCATCTACGGACAATCATTTCCCTTAGATATTTTCTAATGTAATATGTAAATATATAAATGTATGTATGTGTGTGCGCGCGCAAATTGAAAGGCATGTGAATCTATGCTACTGCAAAGAGTAGGCGATCTTTTGATCCAATCAACCTCCTGTTATGCAAATGCTCATGTTATGTGTCCAAAATGTATGCAATGTCCTATGTAATATACTTGCAACTCTACATATATGTGCAACCATTGCATCCATTTGCAATATCCGCACGCATAACGCTCAAATAGAATAAACAACAACCAAACAACCATATGCATAATATCTAGCAACCTAAATAACAAGTAAGAGATAATGTGAATGTATATGTACTACCTAGAGGATATACTGTCCTAAGTGTATAAAAGAGAATGGTCCAAACAATACATCCACTTGCATTCATCAACCATAACATGTCATAACGATACGTTTTTTTTAACCATTTCTAACATCTAATAGTCCTTATCTAAGCTAGAACCTATTTATAAAAGTAATCTATACTTTTCTAACTAACATAGAAACGTACCAGAAAATAGTTCGGGATTGGTAGCACAGACTTTCTCCTCAAGCTCCTATGTACTCTCAACTGGATCGCCCTCTACTGGATTCTAACCACTTTATTATTTCATTACAGATTCAATTTATTCCATGCCTAAAAGTATGGGTAGATACATCGCGAATAAGGGACTCACGTATCCTTTTTAACTTTCCCTAACTGACACACCTTGACCATGGTAACTACATCGCATAGACACTTCTGCAAGTACCTAATTACAGCTTTACAATATTTTAGTCGTACTCTATCTTGCCTTAGGGACTTTCAACTTGTATGTTTCTTAATTATGGACTTAGCTCCCTAGACTATAAAGACTCAGCTTCTTGGACCTCATATCTCCCTTTGGTACATGCTTTTTGTCTATCTTGTGCGGTTGTTGTCCTTCTATGAATCAAATCGATCCTTTTTTCTAGCTACACTTCTCATCCTTTACCACAGGCATAAACTTTTAATCTGAATGCATATGCATAGCTAATTCTCTACAATCCTCGCTACTAACTCAAATGGTGTGGACATGCACTATGCTAAATGACTTAAGCATAAATATGCTCCTAAAAAACTGTAGCTCTATGAAATCTTTGATGCACAACATATTGCCTTAACTCATTCAGTAGTATACATAATCATCTCAACCTCTAGATACCAAGTGAGACAACTCAAATGTGGATGGTATCTCCTTTCATGATACTCCCACTTAGCTCTCTGCCATTTCCCCACTAATATCATCTCATAATGCTACTACGGAACTACACCCCCACTTTACCCAAGGATATCCAAGCTTGATGATTTCTTAAATTGTTGAAAATAGCAAAACTTCTTTCCCGATTCGATTCAACTTAAGCTATCTTATTTTACTTTTGAACTGTTTCTTCGGTCCTTTAAAAACCTTGGTACCTAGGTATCATGTTTAGAGTCTATAGGGATCCGTCCTAAGTTCTACAAGTGAAAGTTTGGTCTATCTTCCCATTTAACCTTAGCAATAAAAGTCCCAAAATTAATTGAATTCATAACTTAGAGTCACTCTAGCATTGGTGATAACCACTTAAGTGGTACTCTATTTACCTGCGGTTGCTATGTACATAACTATGTATTCTAAGTTAGTCTTCTAAGAATTTCCTTAAGTAAATAATCTTCTTCGAACCCGAGGGATGATTGAGAAGCATCCTTTCTATCTCTTTCTCCAAATCTTATCAAAATTTTCCGATCTAGTTTTCTATGAAAATTTCCTTCGCGTTCTAAATGCGTGCAAATAAAAATATATTTTTCTTGACGAAGACCCAAATCCTTGAATTAATTCATCCCTTGCACAATCTTGAATTTTTTTTTATCTATGATACCTTTTGTGGTTTCTACTTCCAAAACTTTTACTATTTCTTAATTACCTCCATATATGAGACCTTTTTATCGAAAATAACCTCTTATTACCTTATCCCAATTATTTCATGGTTGGAACAACTCACTATGAAATGATGCCTTGCCATTTTAATCCAATAACATGATGACCAATACTTTGGCTTATACTTAGGGATTTCTGAATTTTAATGTATTAGAACTACATCTTTCCCAAAGGAAAGGTTGACAGTGTAAATTTCTATATTTTAACCCAAAAGGAGAATTTGCATTACGTTTGAAATTACAAGAAATTATCTTTATCAAAGTTATTGAAATAGTTAGTACAAAATACAGTAAATATCCCTATTTTATACATTCTATTTGGGCGTATTCTATGTCATTGCAAATGATACACTCTTATTTATAATTTAAGCTAAAAATTTACATTGCAACCCTCTACATTCCAATAAATTAAAATACTACTTAAATCCCATTATAATTTAAAACAACTTCCAAATTTACTAACCTATGTCAATTACCGAACAAAACCAGGAATTATCATAAAAATTTCTTTAATGAAGTTTCTACTTAATTTAAGGACTACTTCCCTCTTATTTTCCATATTTAAGTATGTGTTATATTTAACCCTACAATTACAAGATTTACATAGTCATACTCGGAACACCTCCATAACGACGGAACCCTGTAAGGAAACATCACCCGTAGGCTACTGTGGAAACCAATTTCCACTAATGTCACCGCATAATGCTACCAGGTAACTACTTCCCTGGTAATACGACTTCCCATTCATGTCCACATGGTCCGCATATAGCCCTTAGGTATCCTATCCTCACCTATATGGTACCGACCTTGCTGTTATAACATCGAATCTATACCTACCGTTCCAATTTAGATCGCCTAATGAAATCAAGGTATTTCCCCTTTATCACTTAACTCACTATATAAGATTGAAGTAGACCTTACTTGGTCCATTTTACACTTCAAACCGGAAAAAAAACTCCTTACATATATGCATCCCTTGATAATAACCACCTTGGCTTACACTTTCCTTATTCTGGAATATGTTTTACCCAAACCATACTTTATGAATTTCCTCACACAAAGATTCTACGATTCAAACCATATTTGGGTAAAAGGATACAAGATGGTGCTGACCCTTTACTACTACAGAAAGCTTAACTTAGTACTCTGCCCGTCCAACTCAACCGTCGACTGAAAAGTTCACTAAATTCCTATGTTTCCTTTTTATCACTGTCCCAACTATTTCAAGGCTTCCGAATTCCATATCGAATTCTTTCTTGGTAGGTTGTTTAATCCTATTTATCTAACTCTAATCTATTTCTTTCCTTTTTAAGTTTAAGTGGTAGTCATAATATTTTCACTTTCCCTTTTTAAATAAAAAATGTTGGTTTAACTTTACTTTCACAAAACTAGTCGGTTTTAAAACTATAAACTCTCCTTTCATTTTAACAAGTTTTCCCTTTTTATTAAGATTATGATATTTTTGTTTAATTGAATTATGAAAAACGCTTGATCTTAACTTCGCAAAATGTACATAAAACACACTAATTTAAAATTTATTTTATAAATAAAGAATTTTCATAAAAGTGTATTTTTAAAGACAATGTGCTATTATTAAATTCTTCTTATTATTATTGTTATTATTTCAGAGTTTGAGAAAGACATTGACAAAAGACATTTTCAAATACTAACAATTTCTTATTTATAAAAAGAGTTCAAAGGTTAGTCTTACATACTTCTCAATATTTTTCTTTCAAAAGTTCTATCATTAAAAGCAAAGTGCACATTGAGGATAAGTGTAACAATGTACCTAAAAGGCAAAATGAAAAACTTTAAAATGGTTATTGATAAATTTCTTTTTATTAAATTTTCTAGTTCCTCCTTTTTAAACAAATTCCATTAAGTTTGCCTGATTTTTTTACACGAAATCATAAATCCACCCTTTTTTTCTATTTACAACATCAAACATCTATTGTTTCTAACGTTTAAAAAACATTTTCATTAGTTTTATACCTGAATTAGAGTAGACAATAATAGCCTAATTACCTAAGTCTACTTATACCTAACTATGCTTCGTGCATAAGGTTTCTGTATTCCTTTTCAAAAATTGTTAACTCAAGGTTATTTTCTAGCACAATGTCCAACTTCAATTTAGGAATACCGTAACCATACATTCAGGTGAATAGGAGTCCTTGTTGCTACTACTAATATGAGAATAGGGCTTCTACTTTAACTAGGGAGTCTAGCTTAAATTTGTAAAGTCCTTCTTATGTTGCCAATGTCATATTCCTTTTATTCGGATCTAACGGTACTAAACTTCTTTACTCATCCTTAAATCCGTAATTTGCTTGCTACAGCTAGTTGGTATATAAAACTCTGCTAGCCTTTCTTTATGGGTAAACTCCAATAAATGTGAAAAATTGGATTTTCATCTCATCTATTATAATCTTAACACTTATTCTAACCTACAATTGTCAACTTCTATATGGGATAAATCAACAATTATCTTATGACTGAAAATATATCGGTTGTTGCGTATTAATGCATACATAAAAAATTATAATTATGCTCCATTAGTCGTGTTTGGCTCATCTTGTCTCCTCGCTTTAGATATCGACGGAACCACATAGGGATGTTCATGCTTGGAATCTTAGCTGATTTTCCAGAGTCATTCTTCTAAGACTTGTACTTATTCTCACTATCTGTGTTTGACAATTATTTTCAACTTTCTCGAAGATAGTACATGGCAAGAATACTTGGTATCATTTCTTTCTTGCTATACTTATATATATGTAAAACCTTTGAAACCTTTTATTTATACACACACACATATCTTTCAAAAGTCCATTTTAAAAAACCTTTTGAAACCCTTTTTGGAAAAAAATTACAAAACTTTTCAAGTACGTTCTCTCAATACGCACCTAAATCCTAGGGAATCTTAAACCTAGCTTTGGTATAAAATGTAATAACTCGCACCTCCCAACACATCGATCCAAAGTCTAAGGTGATTTTCAAACTCTCATCATGCCAAAAAAAAGGCTATCAGGTTTTTAAAATATTACAAGACATTATTATAAGGGTAAATTCTAAGACAATCTACAATTTCAGATCTCATAGTGGAACTAAAATATAAGTGTTAAAAATAGACATTTCATAAAATGCAATATATGTTTTACATACTTTAATACAATAAGTAACTACATAATGAACAATAAATAATATGAGAATTTCAACGTAAAGCTCCTTTCTCCATGTACTATCCCCAATCAACTGCCAACCTGTCATCCTATGGTAGGGAAAATGGAAAGAAAGGGGTGGTCTAATAGATTTTGGTGAATGAGTACAAGTTTAATATGCGATGATCATGTGTCGTTAGCTTTAATTCTACTCTAGATGATTTAGGATATACTGCAAGTGTCTGCGAATCCCAAAGGTCTGTTACCTAAGGTTCTTGTTTAATACATACCTACACAACAACTTATGTAGGATATTACAAGGATCGAACCATGGATTAAACCTCAATAACTAAAAATCGAACACCATTCCTAAAGTTACACAATGTAAACACTGCCACTAGGCTACTAAAACATGAACACAACACCATAACGCTACTAAATGTGAAAACACTGCCTCTTGGCTACTAATCTTGAAAACACCTCCACTTGGCTACTATGGAAATAAATTCCCACTTATCAATGCCACTAGGCTACCATGGAAATAAATTCCCACTTATCTACGACTACCCATTTCTCACTACGCCTGGAAAGGAAGAACCTAAAATTATGACTTGTTGATGCGTCTCACCGTTTGCATTTACTTCCACCTCTCGATCGTAATTCTGGCCTCTTATTGCATGTGTCGGTATCCTTCGTCTGAACTGTATAACGTTGGTCAAAAATCATGCATACTAGGATTCCCATTATGCCATGCCATTCCATTCCGCGTCGGACATCCTTATCAGTGATATGCATTCATTACGAAACATCCTATGAGTGCCAATTATGAAAATACATTGCCCTCAGTCGATTACTCGATCCTAAATTGGGTAAAGAACATTTTCCAACACCACAATGACCTAGCATCCTCTTATAGGTAACTAACTTGAAAGCTAGTAGATCAACTTCAAAATTAAGTATCAGAACATCTCAAAACAAAAAGAAATCAAAGTCATCAGCCAGACAACTTTCAGATTTCACATTAAAGCCTAATCTGTTCAAGACAAAAGAGGCGAGTAATCCCTTAAATCTGGTATATCTTGAATTGGCATGTGGTGATCTTTGAAATGTGATTGAATTATGTTGTGCATATTGATTTAAAAATGATATTTTTATATGTGTGTGTTAGTACTTGCGAACTTGACTGGAACAGGTAGATATAGGCCTCTGGTCAACATTTCAGGCTTTAACCCTGATTCAAAAATTCAAATTTTCTTCATGCAATTATTCTTAGGCTTTGATTCCTAAATGAAAAGTGTTGATAGCAGTGTAATATTAAGACTAAAAATGGTTTCCAGAATTTTAATTTAGTAATTAACTCAAAATTTAAAATAACAGAATTTTTTTTTGTGTAAGTCAAAAATCTGGGACTATGATTTCGTGTTTGGATTTCATGGATAGTTTCATGTTAGGAAAACATGATTTTTTATATAAGTATCATGAATTTTAAGATTGTGGTTTATGGGAATGGTCGAGATGAACGGAATAAGGGATTTCGTTGATTTCAGGCGATCGGGGAAGTATTAGATATTAGGGTTTTGGTCACAGGCGACCATAGGGTTGACGTGCACGGGAAAAATGGTGCATGGTCCTATCAATCACCAAGGCGGAGGGAGATTTGCGAACTCGGGCTTAAACCTGGGTTTTGATCTTGGTTGATTTCAGGGTCGTCACGACCTTGATATTACCTCGGGCTTGATCGCGAGTAGGGAAATAAGTGCGTGGCCTATGAAGAAGAGTTGGTCGGAGTATCGAGATGTCTGGTGGCCGGAGGTGGTAGCACAGGGAGGAGTTTGGGTGATGGTTCTTCCAAGATTTGGGTTCACTCTGGGTAGATTTCGTTTTCAAGCTCGTTTTGAAGCTCGGATGGTCGGCGTCGAACAGTGAGGTCAGGGTCAACTGGACGGGGATGACGTTAGTGGTCGGAGAGGTCGCGTGCATCGGTGCACGTGTACATGTTCACCTGTGTGTATGCGATGCTGTGGGATTTAGGAGCTTCGGGTAAATGAAGTTCTACACGTTATTGAACTCGAGTGTTTTTTTGGGTATTTGCTCGGGAATGTTGAGTTTGGCTCGAGTAGTTTGGGTATTGACTCGTAGTTGAGATGATGAGAAGAAACGGTATCGGCTCGAGGATTCTATTATGTGGGTTGGGATTTTTTTTTGTAAGCTAATGTAAATAGTTTTAAAAGCTTATCAAAAGTGGGTAAGTCTAAAAGTAAATGTAAACCAAGTTTTTAAACAAGGTATTAGCAAGTTTTAAAACAAATTTCCAAAGTTTAAAAATGTTTCAAATTGTTGTATTAAATAATTATTTAATAGATTAAATCTTATATGTTTTAAGGTGAACTAAAGTTGTAATTAAATAATGTACAAATTATTTAATGTATTATGATGGTTAATTAATTAATTAATTAAAGGTTAATGTGTTTGTGAAATCAATTTTAAAGATTGATTTATTAATATGAATAATTAATTAAGCTATTAATTAAAAGATGATTAATTAAGGACTAATCACTTAATGTAATTAATTAATGATAACTACTGTAGTTAAAAGATAATTGCTTAATGTCATTAATTAAGAAGGATAATTAATGGTTTATTACTAAAGGTGATTTATTAAATGATGATTACTTAATGTAAGTAATTAAAAGATTAATTAATTTAATTAGTAATTAAAGGTTAAATTAATTAGTAATTAAAGGTTAATTAATTGAGGATAATTAACCAATGGGATAATTACTTAATGAAAGTAATTAAAGGTAAATTACTTAAGGGAAGTAATTAAGGATTAATTACTTAGTGTAATTAATTAAAGGATTGATTAAATAAGGAAATTGATTAAAGGGTTAGTCAGTGAGAGGGATTAATTAAAAGATAATTAATCAATGTAAGTGATTAAAGGATAAGTAATCAAAGTAATTAATCTGGGATCAATATAATTAATTAACTAACTAACGAGAATACTTAAAGGCTAATTATGTGAATAGTTAAAGGTTAATTAATTTATGTTATAATTCAAGGCTAATTACTTAATGTAATTAAAGAGGAGATTAAAGAATGATTAATTAATGGGTTTGAAATTAATTAATATTATGAAAGCAGGATTAAAAGTGTTTAAAGAAATTAATTAATTAATTAGAAATAGTGTGATTAATCAATCTTGCTTATGAATGATTGGTTATTATTTCTGATATGAAATGTTTTATGATATGATATGTTGGGTTATACGGTGATAATGTGGTTATCTATCGATGATGAATTGCTGTGTAAAAGTGACATCCTGTATTTAATGTTTGAATTGTATTTTCACTTGTACAACTTGGGTTAAGGTGACATGGGATTCGAAGAGACCGGGGTCGGGTATCAGTAAATACTCGTAACCACTTCGATTTGAAATCATCTATAATTCTTTATAAATTTGATATGTGTAATCAAATAGGCTGGAATAAAATAATTTAATAAATGGACCATTGAAACTATATAAGGATACTTAGAGGTTGATTTGTGAAATAAGTATTGAATATAACAAGTTAAGAACTCGTAGCAAGGAACGAGTTACCCTGGGTTTTAAATAAGTTTATTGTTTTAGTTTTTCATATTAGATGGGTTTACTCACTCTGGTTTCCAGCCTGACCCAGGTGTTATTTTGATGTAATGCTTGAGTCGGACGGAGTATTACAGATTTTTAGGTAAGGACGTTTTGAAGCTCAGAAGGCGGGCTGGATGGCAGGAACGTATGGAGTGTATACCGCTGTGATATATTGTAGTTTGGCTGAGATATGTTGATTGTACCTGCCCAGTGTTTGTGTATAGGTTGTAACTCTGATGTATTGATGTAAATTAACTGATACGTTCTTCCTTTGTATAACTGCTATTTTATTTGATATTATTTTTGATCCGCTGCGAATGTGAGAATTTGTGATTTGGTGTTCCTGTTTCTTCTTCTTCCTCTATCTCTTTTCTTCTTTTCCTAACTATCTGGAATTTTCGAGATCGAAAATTCCGGGTCATTACATTTTGGTTTCAGAGTAGAAGGTTAAGCGCGAACCTTGGCTACGGAGAGTAGAAGGTTAAGCGCGAACATTTTGATTTTCTCACGCTGGTATTCCAGACTGACTCGGGTATTATTTAACTGTAATGCTCGGGTCAGACCGAGTATTACAGGATACAGGAAATGCTATGGAGCTCAGGAGACGAGCTGGATTGACGATACGTACATTCGTACTTGTTTATATATATATATAGTCCGCTGTTGAGTTGTTGTGTATCCATTGTTTGTTATTGATGTGAGTTGTGATTGATGTACTCAGATGATGTAATATATGTAAATTGATATATTTGATTTTGAGTAAAGATTATTTATTATCTATTATATTTTACTCCGCTGCGATGGTTAGATTCTGATGTTGATTTTGTTTTCTCTTCTTCTACCTCTTCTTCTTAAACCCAAATGGTTCGTATTTCTGTGCAACTTGAGTTGATTGTTGTAGAATAGTGTTGACTCAAGGGGTACGGATTTGCGGGTTGTTACATTTGGTATCAGAGCTTAGGTTGTTGATAACCTTGGCTCTGGTGGGAATTACTCATTTGAATTAGAGTCTGTAGTTCTCTATAATGAGTTTGAGCGTATAAATAAATATGAGTGCGTATTTGTTAGTGAATATAAATTGTGTTGGTTGATTTATTGAGTGGCATATGAACCTTCGTCGACACAGTCTGCGCAACTGTATAGAAGGGGTTTCTAAACACTTGAATAGAACAATTGACACGGTATTGTTTTAAATGTGGGTGAATGAAATAATTTTACCCAAAATATATTTTGATATTAAAAGAAATATTTTCTGAAATTATTATATAACTTAGATGTTTGGATGATCATATTTTAAACAAGTAAAATTATAAAAATTGGAATTACTTGTATGATCAGACGGAAATAAATTATATGAGCATAAATTATATAATTGGGTTATAATTAAAATTGAATTCAAATTAAATTGGAAATTTAAAAATCCCGGAGATTTTGGAAGTGTTTTGAAATATATATAATAGCACAATTGTTTTGAAGATATTTCTGAAAGGAAATTGTTTTAAAGAGATTTTGGAAGTCATATAGCATTGAACTCACTTTAGTCGCTGGAAAATAACTTCGGTGATGACTGCAGCATCATCGATGTTCATTTTCGAGTTTCTAAGTGATAGATTGCTGCCAAAAAAATTGATTTGTTCAGAAAAGCTAGTTGTTTTTGAAAGTCTCAAAAGAAATTTGTTGGGAATAAAACATGATTGGTTTAACTTTTGAGAAATATGATTTGAGATGTTGAAGATTTCAAAATGATTTGAAACCAAAGGTCGGTGTTTTTAAAATCCTGATGAGATAAATCGTAAGCTTATAAATTGAGATGATTTTTAAATCAGTAAGGAAATATAAGCTTTGAATGTTGGAATTTAAATTTAAAGTGAAAAGTTAAAAATGAAATTAACTTGGATTGGAAAATATAATTTAACTGGATTGAAAATTAATTTAAATAGGCTGAAATAATATCCAGTTGTATTCGAATTAAGTTGAAATTGAATTGAGTTAAATAAGTCTTAGTTAAAATATAATTGAATTGGAATAAGAATTCAATTGAATTATTGAATGGAATTAGATTCTTACCTGAATAAATGGAAATAAGTTGGGTAAGGATTGGAATTGGAATAAATGAATAAGACTAACTTATAAAAGAATTAGAAATCCATAGAAATAAAAATATGTTTGGTTATCAATAAGCATAAGGTTTGAGTTAAAAATAAAAGAAGAATATATTCAAGCCTATAATGCATGGAAATGTGTAACATAATAAGTTATGGCTTATAAATTGAAAAATGGGATAGAAAACCCAAAATATTATTGATGAATTGGAGAATAAAATAAAAATCAAGACTTGAATTATAAACTAAATGGAACTAAGAAAATTAAATGGGGTGATATTTGGAATTAAAATTCAAATGTTGGATTATAAATAAAGGAAGAACTAATTTGTTAATAAATTAGTTAGTGAAATGTGTAAATGGAACCTATTATAGGTAAATAGAAGCTGAATTGTGAGTTTATGATGAAATTGGAAAATAAAACTCAAGTTATAAATCAAACTCGACTTGGATCGATAGTGAAGTAAATGTAATTATATTACGGTTAATAAAATTGGATGGTAATTTAAAAGTGAATGGTAGAATCAGAACTTGAGTTATTAATTAAAGTTTAACTTGAAGAGTTAACAAAATAAATATAATTGAAAAGTATCGAATAAAAATGTAAATGGATTAAAATAGTAATGGTATGAATTGTAGATAAAATCCAAATAAGTGGAAATGAATTGGAAATGGCCTTATAATAAATTGAGTGAGCTGAATCTTAAAAGTTAAAATGTATAATAATTGATCAAATAAGTTTGTAGTTTGAAATGAGATTGGATTAAAATAAAATCAAGTTAAATTGAAAAGACAAATTTACTTGTAAAATGAAAATGAGCTTAAGTATACAATTTGAATAAATTGAAGTAAATCGAATTAAGCCAAATAGATGGGGAGTTGAATTGAAATCAACTTGAGCTAAGTTTAATAATATTGGATTGGTTTTAAAACAAGTAAAAATAAGTTTGAATCGAATTAGAATTCGGTGAGTTATAGATAATATTTAAGGAAATGTAAATTCAAAATGGATTGAGTAGATAAACTAATTATATTGAATGAATAAATGGATGGGATAAATAAGAACCAAATGAAATATGGTTTAAATAAGTTGAGAAATGGTTGTTGAATGAAATAGCTTGAATTGTCTTCAAGCTAAATAAATTAGTTCGGAATAAACAATTTTGGAATGAATTGTAAGTAAATGGATCGTGAATGAAATTTAAACAGAATGTGTCGAGCTTGATCAAATGGTTTTTAATGGAACCTGTTTGTATAATGAAGTTAATGGATTCAAATATGAAATGCAATGAAAATGAGAATATATGGATTGTGAATAATTTTAAAATTGGAATAGAATTGAGTATAAATTGAGTCGAAATCCATTTAAATTGGTTGTAAAACATAAGTACCTATTTATTCACATAGATCTCGTCAAATTTGCATAGAATTAATTGTCATTTGATGTAAATGGAAGTAATTAAAATTCTATGAATTGATAGAAGTAAAATGAATTGATTTTGAGAGCAATTGAATTAATTATGAGCTCGGTTTGCTTAAAAATAAATTGTAGGTAAGCCATTGAGTTTTTAAACCATTCAAATTGCATAAAAATGGTTTATAAATTAATTGAAACAGTTGAATTAGTATGAAGGTTGTAAATATTGCTTACGGAAAATGTTTGGTGTGCATTTCTTTAGAATTCATATGTTTTAACTATTGCAAATAAGTGATATGCTGTTAAACTTCATATATTTGGCACTTACATGTTTAAATTGAGTAAGTACAGGTACCTGGAAGCCGTATGGCTGGATTTGGGTTGCCTTAACTGCTAAATAAATAGACTGTTTGCTTAAAAATGCTAAATAAGGTACGCCTACACCATTAAAATAGGAAATATGAACTGTTTTTTATTTTTCCGACCGGGTGGGTCGATGTATATATATTTATCTCTTTTGTCAAATTGCAAAAGCTCCTCCGTACAAAGGGGACTCTGCCAAAATTTTCCAGAAATTTTGGGAGTTAGAAACTTTTTGAAAATTTTGGAAAATTTTGTTAATGACAAAACTATTTAGACTTGGAAACTAAAATAAGTTGGTAAATGAAACTAATTAAAGTAATGACTTAAATTAGTTATAAATGAAAAATAAAATTCAAATGTTTCAAGTTAGAGATAAATTGAATTCATATCATAATGAAAGAATTAATTTGAATAGAAATGATATAAACTGAAGTGGTAAGGTGATAATGAATATAAAAAGCATATTAAATACTTATACTAAACTTAAGGAAGGAATGGTGAAGTCTTAAATGGAAATTGATACTACCAATGTAATTTAAGTCAATATTGGAATGAATAGATGTTGACATTTTGTGAAAAATTCGATAAAATGTTTTGGAATATTGTGTTTGGATATTGGTGCTAAGCATGTATGCAGGTATTATAAAGGGAAAAAGAAAATTGGTTTGATATGAAAAGATAAAATTTGAAATGCTCGACAAAAGGTATGTATTTAAATTTGGTATGGAATTTGATTGGGATTTGGATTTGGATTGAGCCACTTGGCTTTTTGTTTTCTTTTTGGATTTGGAGGCCGTAGAGCCATTTTGTAGTTGTACCGAGCTAGCCGCGCAAAGGTGACGCTGGCGAAATTTTTCGAAAATTTAGAGAGTTAGAAAAATTTAGAGAAAATTTTGATAATTCAAGATTTGGTTTTAAATTGAAACTTGAATGGCTAAACAAATAGTATAGTTTGAAACTATGAGAGGGTTTGGAAAGTTAATAAGAATGATAATGGTCTTTTATAAAAGATCGTTGGTAAGATGGTGAATTGTTTGGTTTTGGGGAAAAGATAAACGGGAATTAGACCATTCTTCCTAATTAGTAATTTCGGGGACGAAATTCTTTTAGGGGGGGAGGAATGTGATGACCCGAAATTTTTAAGCAATTGTAATCGGAATATTTAATTGATTTTAAATATTTAAAAGGTTAATTATTAACTTAAATCATGAATATCATAATTTATTAACAATTAAATTGTTGAGTTAAATAATTTGAATTGGATAAAATATGAAATCTGAGATTTTAAGCCTATTAAAAATAAGTTGAAGGCTTGTAAAATTTATATTGACAATACTGAAGACAATAAAGTGACAGAATTGAATTTAAAAGGCGCTTTGTTTAGTTTTGAAAATTTATATCGTTTAATTGAATTTAAAAATAGCTTTCCGAGGCACAATCTCGGATTTCGACGAAACCAGTGCAGTTGGATCCGTAATATTTAATTATTGCTGGATTTCAAATTTCATAATTTTTGGAGTCTTCGTGTGAGCGTACGAGATATAAACGTTTCGAGAATAATTATCCGTTTTAATTCAAAATATCCTACATCTAATCACTGCCGTACCATCCTTCTTTCTTAGCTTCTTGAGTACACTTCCTTTCCTAACATAACTTCCCTTTTTCTTCCCTTATTTCTACTGCAGACATTCATAACTAAAAAAAAAAAAAAAAAATTACACGAACGAAATCGCGTTCGATCGTGGGTTGCTGGGGCTTTGTATTGGGGAGTCGCGTGCGTGGGGTGGTCGCGACTTTGTTGTGAGGTTTGGAAGGGAGCGCACGCTCGAGCGTGAAGGTGGCGGTGAGTCGGCGGTTCAAGGCAGGTGGCACGCGATAAGGACTTGTTCGAACGGCGAAATTTGTGGCTTGTGGAGGGGAGCTCGCGCGATTGAATCGAGTTTCTCAAGTCGAAGGCAAAAGGAGTGGGCTTTTCGATCTCGTGTAGGGTTTTGACAAGCGTCAACGGTGAGGTGTGGCACTGCGAGCGATGGGATTCGAGAGCTTGAGGAGTCGTGGGTCTCGATCGACTTGGATTTCGATCGAAGGACGATCGATCGCGACATTAGGGGTTGCGACTTCGGTGCCGCCGTGACTTGGATTGATCTTGGTCGTGTGTGTTCGAACATCCGGTAGGGTTTGCAAAAGTGAGGTAAATCCCTGTGCTGTTTTTATATATATTTAAAATGAATATAAATATATAATTCTTTTATTCAGTATACAGTCACAGGAAGCAAGAAAGAAAATGGAAAATAGTTATGTTTTTAGGACACATTTATATATATGAAGTTTGAATCCAGATTTTTGTTTCACAAACTTATGCACAGTAGAGAAAAGATTACTGTTTTAATTTAATTAGATAAACAGTAAAACTGAAGATAATATTTATACGTGATTTTGGGAAGTATATAGGAATTTAAAATATTGAAAGCGAGTATATAAAAATTGGATAGATTGTTTTTATAGTGGAGCTTCAGAGAAAAACTAAATATATAAATATACATATTTTCATCCACTCAGTTAAATTTTAAATAATGGAAATTTATTTGTTTATTTAATTATTTTAGTTAAAGATAATTTATTAAAGGGAATTTAGTTTTGAATTAAATTCTTAGAGAAATTAACTAGTGAATGGAAAATTTATAGTTCGATAGTTCGAATACTAATAAAATCCTATAATGCTTATACAAGGTCATAAACAATAGAAACGTGCCGGGTTGGACTGAGTTGCAAAACAATATTAAAAGGTGAGTTAATCTCACTCAGTTTAAATTTAAATTTAAATGATTAAATTTAAATAATTGTTTGAATGGTTGAAATTGATTGATTGATGTGCTATAGTATGATATATTCTGGAATTAGTATATTATGTTGTGCTAACATCTGTGGATGCAGGGAAAACAGGTTGGAGGGATCCAACTGGACCCCTCAATATTTATTTAAATTATTTAATACCCTCTGTTGTGATTTATTTGATATCCTATGATGATCTTTATTGGTATATTGAATGCTATGGTTCGATTGGATATAATCGGGTATGATGAATTGCCAAAAATATATAAATTGGATTTTTGTAAGATAATAAAAGAAGTGAAATTGTAAGTAAAATAATTATAGAAATTTGAATAAATTTTTAAATGAATTGGAAAGAAATTAAGTGACTTTAAAATTCTAGTAAATAAATCTTGATTTTAGAAAGGAAATTTGAATAAACAAAGAGTTAATGAATTTTAATCTTCAGTGATATTAATTAAGGGAATAAAACAGTTATTTAAAATTTAAGATTTAAATTATTGGAAGGAATAAAGAAGTTGGGAAAAGCTGAAATCCGTATTTCACTTAAAAGGGGTTAAAAACAACGGGAAATTATAACCTTAATAATAAGTCCCTAATTAATGAATTTTAAATGAATTAAGAAAGTAAAGAAATGTATTCCAAATAAATAAATTTGAAATCAATTTGGGAAAATTGATTTAAGTGATTGAAGTTGGAATTTTCTCTGGATAGCCAAGTACTTGTTTTTAAAAAAGTAAAATTTTAAATATCAATTAAATGTTTTAAAATTGTTTTTAAAGAAAGCAAGTTTTGTAAATTTATTATTTCTAATATTTAAAGTCTCAAGTAAGTATTTTCTTTAATCTATTTTAGTAGTAATTATTAAGAAGTAAATTAGTATTTTGTTTTTAAACGAAGAAATCTAGCTTTATATTTACTAAGTAACTTTATTTTCAAATACTCATACAGTATGTATTTTTAACAAATTATTAAAGCAGCTTTAATTTAAATGTTTTATAACTATATGTTTTAAAGTAAAGTGTTTTAAGTTATTTTTAAAATCTAGTTTTGTGCTTGGTGACTTTCAGAGGAGATAGAAAATATTTGAGTAAGTTTATTCTGGAAAGAAAGTTGGTTTTAGAAACTGTTTTCAAATGATTGAAAATAGAATTATATCTTGGAAAGATATTTTGAGGTAAATAAATAAATAATTTGGGAAATTATTTATTGTGTGATGGATGCTGTGAATATTAATTGATAGTTAAATAACCGACTATCAATATTGGCCAACTGCGTTGATCGTTTCGAAGAGACCGGGATCGAGATTTATTTCTTGAAAACCACTTCGATCCGGTTTGTACGTTTCGTGCGGAAAACGTGTTCGGAGTCGAAGATGGAGCAGCGAAGTGCAAGGGCTAGTCGCTACTAATCCTGAGGATATTTCCAAAATGGATGTAGTAGGAATAGTGCCTTCGGTTCCGTTCGAACCCGGGACGGACTTGTATGGATGAATGCTTGCGAAACATCGTCAGGTGGACGATGGGCATTCTAAGTGAAAACGTTCTAAAGGTAACGTTTAGCCTCAAGCCTCATAAAATGGGAATGAATGAAAATCAGGGGATATGCAGCAAGGTTAGGTAGGTCATGCCCAAGCAGGACAAGATAATTCCCCTGTCTAGATGTCCCTTTTTATATATTTCGGCTTAGTGGGTGGTTGGTCGCGCCAACCACGGGGTTTATCTTGTTCGGAACTGTTCAGTAAGGAATGGTTCCGGCCTTGTGTTGCAGGGGATGAAGGGAGTAATCCTCAGTACGGTGATCTAGGCCCCGTACTGTGACAGGTGGTACCCCAGTGCCTAGTCATTGTTGGAAATCCATTTTCCCTACGAGCCTTGTACGAGTTTTGTTTGTATTACCCACTTCGGTGGCTAGTAGCTGGAATTTAATCATGTAACAATTTCGGCTATTTTATAAGTATTTGTATATAGACCCTATTATAATATTAGAGGATTTCTATAAAAATTGTTTTAGCTATCGTAAGGTAAAAACCCGACATGTTTATTTGTGGCGTGGTCTTACGAGATGCTTTTGTTTTCAAAGGATTTTGAAACTTTAATAATCAATTGGGTGTGATTTTCTCACGCTGGTATTCCAGACTGACTCGGGTATTATTTAACTGTAATGCTCGGGTCAGACCGAGTATTACAGGATACAGGAAATGCTATGGAGCTCAGGAGACGAGCTGGATTGACGATACGTACATTCGTACTTGTTTATATATATAGTCCGCTGTTGAGTTGTTGTGTATCCATTGTTTGTTATTGATGTGAGTTGTGATTGATGTACTCAGATGATGTAATATATGTAAACCGATATATTTGATTTTGAGTATAGATTATTTATTATCTATTATATTTTACTCCGCTGCGATGGTTAGATTCTGATGTTGATTTTGTTTTCTCTTCTTCTACCTCTTCTTCTTAAACCCAAATGGTTCGTATTTCTGTGCAACTTGAGTTGATTGTTGTAGAATAGTGTTGACTCAAGGGGTACGGATTTGCGGGCTGTTACATAGGATGTACATATATTATTCTATTCGCATGGTGATTTGATCCAGATTTGAGCACAGAATTTCGAGATAGTTTATCGATCCGAGTTGGGATTTTTCACTCGATTTTTGACGACGAACCTGGATATGGATTTTTGATTGGTTCTGGTAATTCTCTATCATAGTTATGACTATGCAAGGAGAATGACGGTTTCAGATCAAGAAACCAGATCTGAGTCCGCACTAGGAAGTCGGGTGGACGATACTAGTTCGGAAGTGAAATTGTGTGATCAAGTGAGCGATCAAAATTTGAAATTGTGTACGAATGGTATATGTACATCGTACGTGCCTAAATGAAATTGATATTGGAAAGTTTGAAAGTAACGAAAGATGATTTTTTTGAAAAGATAAGTATGTTTTGGGAATATGTATATGGAATAAAATGGGAGTTGGATATTTCTATGATTAGAACTCATATTATAGGAATGTAATATGGTTAATAACTTTATAAAAGAGTAATCAAATTTGAATATTTGATTTGGAATAAACAAAGTTATATATCTTTGTTATAAAATAAATCTCTCCTTGTTGAATCTATTGCCAGAAGAAAAGGGTTTTTGAAAGTATTTGAAGAATAAAAAGGGAATTTATACAAGTTTGAAGTGATCCAAAGACTTTTTAAAAGATATATATATATATATATATATATATATATAAAGGATCTTATGAGAATGATTTTGAGAAAAGGTTTTTGGAACCTTTGGATTTGGAAAGACTTTTGATTTTTGGGAAAAATCAATTTTGGAAATTTGGAAAGCCTAGTTTGAGAATTATCGATTTTGGGATAATCGATTTTGAGAAAGGGGATTTATATGGGATTCATACTAGGTTTATGATTTGGAAAATACTATATGTGTATAGTACAAAGTGTTTTGAAAATGGTTCTAGAGAAAAAGGCGCTCCCTTGAAATGAACTTCTCAGGAGTACCATACGTTGGTACTACCTTGAGCCTCAAAGGGGGAAGGTTCTAAAGTGGATCCAATAAGGAAGTCCGGACAAACTGAAGTTCCTAAGGATTACTGGGTAGCGAAAGCCGAGGGCGTTGATTCCTACAAAGGCATTTGGGTTATGCTATGACGACAGTGTAACTCGATGTCGCTGTGATCTACTGTGGACCATAGCGAAAATCGTATGGAGGTGAGTGTCAACGATCTACGCTTGATTTTGCCGGAAAGGCAACATAACATCGGTAGACTGCAATCTATGGTCGAGTGGAGTGGAGAAGTTTCATTTTTTTTGGCAGCGGAATTCGATGGCGCTGATGCCTATAGTTATATGGGTTTTTGCTGTGATAGCAATGTAACCCCAGATGTAGCTGTGATCTATAGCGGGTTCCATTGGCGTAATCGAGGGGCGCGGAGTGCCTACAGTTATCTATGGATTTTTCCGGGATGGCAACGTAACCATCGGGTTAACTGCGACCATGGATGGGGTGATGATTTCCAAAGCATTCTCACCAAAGACGTTTTCTCTATTTTCAAAATATTATCTATATTTTTAATAAAATTACTTTCCCAAGTATTTTCACTTGGTGTTGAAAACAGGTTTACCAAGTACTTATAGATTTTCAGTCCTACGCCCGATCAACATATGACCGAATTTCTGTGAGAAAAAGGATGGACCTGTTCAGACATCAAGTTATAAATAGTATTTTTATAAAACAATTTTGGCAATATTATATAGATTTTAAAGTGTTTTAAAAATGTTCATAGGGAAAATTTAACTAATATTAAGTATTTTAATGAATTCTGGCTTTGTCTCTTTTCGAGGACGAAAAGATTCAAAGGGGGAAGGAATGTGATAACTCGGATTTTCGAGCATCAGATAATTGGATAATTATCTGAGTTAACAATTGAAAATACTGATTTATAGATTAAACAAATAAATGTGATAATCTCCTTTATAAATTATTTAAAATTGGCAAAATTGTTATTTCCAAACAATAGTAATAATGTGATGTTTTTAAATATAAATATAGATAGATTTTAAAATAAAATTATGATTTACAAATTTAATTTGTGCTTCTTAAATATATACATATATTTGAATTAATTTCAAATTGGATTTTAAATTGAATTTGAATTTGCATTCGGATTAGAATTTGAGATTTAAAAGATAGATATTTTAAAGTATTTTGGATTTAGAAATAGTATATATGATTCTATTTCTTTTATATGATTGGTTTATATTATTTTCTTTAAAAGATTGCTCAATATAAATTAAGAGAAATGTATTCACTTAATAGAAAATTTAATATAAAATTTTTAAAAACCATTTTAAAATTTATTAGTACATGCATATGTACAATTTTATGAATTTTAGCATAATTGGACAAGTGTTAAGATATTAACTTGCATTCAAACCATTTGTAACAATTTTATTATGTAATAAAACAAGTGTCATTAGCTTTTTTATTTTCAAATTTAGGAATAAATTGAAGAATAAAACTACATATATACATATCTCTACCCTTACTTATTTTCCTTTCCATATTCAAACAAAAGAAACAAAGCCATAAAAGGAAATCAGATCTGAAGCAAATTTAAACAAACAGAAATTTGTTTCCAAAATCTAAACCTGGGAACAAATCAAACAAGAAGGAATAAATAATTTTTGTTCAAAAAATTCAACTAGAAGTTCAACTTCAAAACTCAAAGCAAAGTTGATAATCAAACTTGAAAGCAAGTAGATCAACTTCAAAATCAAGTATCAAAACATCTCAAAACTAAAAACAAAAACAAATCAAAGTCAATAGCTAGACAACTTTCAGATTTCAAATTAAAGCCTGTTCTGTTCAAGACAAAAGAGGTGAGTAATCCCTTAAATCTGGTATATCTTGAATTGGCATGTGGTGATCTTTGAAATGTGATTGAATTATGTTGTGTATATTGATTTAAAAATGATTTTTTTTATGGGTGTGTTAGTACTTGTGAACTTGACTGGAACAGGTAGATATAGGCCTCTTTTTAACATTTCAGGCTTTAACCCTGATTCAAAAATTCAAATTTTCTGCATGCAATTGTTTTTAGGCTTTGATTCCTAAATGAAAAGTGTTAATAGCAGTGTAATATTAAGACTAAAAATGGTTTTCAGAATTTTAATTTAGTAATTAACTCAAAACTTAGAATGACGGAAATTTTTTTTGTATACGTTAAAAATCTGGGACTATGATTTCGTGTTTGGATTTCGTGGATTGTTTCTTGTTGGGAAAACATGATTTTTGATATAAGTATAATGAATTTTAAGATTGTGGTTTATGGGAATGGTCGAGATGAACGGAATAAGGGATTTCATTGATTTCAGGCGATCGGGGAAGTATTAGGCATTAGGGTTTTGGTCGAAGGTGGCCACGGGGTTGACATGCATGGGAAAAATGGTGTCTGGTCCTATCGATCATCGAGGGCGGAAGATTGGCGAACTAGGGCTTAAACCTGGGTTTTGATCATGATTGATTTCAGGGTCGTCGCGACGTTGACAGGACCTCGGGATTGATCGCGAGTAGGGAAATAAGTGCGTGGGCCTGTGAAGAAGAGTTGGTCGGAGTATCGAGATGTCTGGTGGCCGGAGGTGGCAGCACAGGGAGGAGTTTGGGTGATGGTTCTTCCAGATTTGCGTTCACTCAGGGTAGATTTTGTTTTCAAGTTCGTTTTGAAGATCAGATAGTTGTCGTCAAACAGTGAGGTTAGGGTCGACTGGCCGGTGATGGCGTTAGTGGTCAGAGAGGTCGCTTGCGTCGGTGCATGTGCACATATTCACCTGTGTGTATGCGATGCTGTGGGATTTAGGAGCTTCGGGTAAATGAAGTTCTTCACATTATCGAACTCGAGTGTTTTTTTGGGGGTTTTCTTGGGAATGTTTGAGTTTGGATTGAGTAGTTTGGGTATTGATTCGTAGTTGAGGTGATGAGAAGAAACGGGATTGGCTTTGGGATTATATTTTGTGGGTCGGGATTTTTTTTGTAAGCTGAAGTAAATATGTTTTAAAAGCTTATCAGAAGTGGGTAAGTTTCAAAGTAAATGCAAACCAAGTTTTCAAACAAGGTATTAGCAAGTTTTAAAACAAATTTCCAAAGTTTAAAAATGTTTCAAATTGTTGTATTAAATAATTAATTAATAGACTAAATCTTATATGTTTTAAGGTGAACTAAAGTTGTAATTAAATAAAGTATAAATTATTTAATGTATTAGGATGGTTAATTGATTAATTAATTAATGGTTGATGAATTTGTGAAATCAATTTTAAAGATTGATTTATTAATATGAATAATTAATTAAGCTATTAATTAAAAGATGATTAATTAAGGACTAATCACTTAATGTAATTAATTAATGATAATTACTGTAGTTAAAAGATAATTGCTTGATGTCATTAATTAAGAAGGATAATTAATGGTTTATTACTAAAGGTGATTTATTAAATGATGATTACTTAATGTAAGTAATTAAAAGATTAATTAATTAGTAATTAAAGGTTAAATTAATTAGTAATTAAAGGTTAATTAATTGAGGATAATTAACCAATGGGATAATTACTTGATGAAAGTAATTAAAGGTAAATTACTTAAGGGAAGTAATTAAGGATTAATTACTCAGTTTAATTAATTAAAGGATTGATTAATTAAGGAAATTGATTAAAGGGTTAGTCAGTGAATGGGATTAATTAAAAGATAAGTAATCAAAGTAAGTGATTAAAGGATAAGTAATCAAAGTAATTAATTTGGGATCAATGTAATTAATTAAATAATGAGAATACTTAAAGTCTAATTAATGTGAATAGTTAAAGGTTAACTAATTTATGTTTTAAATTCAAGGCTAATTACTTAATGTATATAAAGAGGAGATTAAAGGATGATTAATTAATGGGTTTGAAATTAATTAATATTATGAAAGCAGGATTAAAAGTGATTAATGAAATTAATTAATTAATTAGAAATAGTGTGATTAATCAATCTTGCTTATGAATGATTGGTTGATAATTCTGATATGAAATGTTTTGTGATATGATATGTTGGGTTATACAACGATAATGTGGTTATCTATCGATGATGAATTGTTGTGTAAAAGTGACATCCTGTATTTAATGTTTGAATTGTATTTTCACTTGTACAACTTGGGTTAAGGTGACATGGGATTCGAAGAGACCGAGGTCGAGTATTAGTAAATACCCGAAACCACTTCGATTTGAAATCATCTATAATTCTTTATAGATTTGATATGTGTAATCAATAGGCTGGAATGAAATAATTTAAGTAAATGGACCATTGAAACTAAGGATACTTAGAGGTTGATTTGTGAAATTAGTATTGAATATAACAAGTTAAGAACTCGTAGTAAGTAACGAGTTACCCTGGGTTTTAAATAAGTTTATTGTTTTAGTTTTTCATATTAGATGGGTTTACTCATGCTGGTTTCCAGCCTGACCCGGGTGTTACTTGATGTAATGCTCGAGTCAGACCGAGTATTACTGATTTCATGGTAAGGATGTTCTGGAACTCAGAAGGCGAGCTAAATGGCAGGAACGTACGGAGTGTATACTGCTGTGATATATTGTAGTTTGTCTGAGATATGTTGATTGTATCTGTCCACTGTTTGTATATAGGTTGTAACTCTGATGTATTGATGTAAATTAACTAATACAGTTCTTCCTTTGTATAACTGCTATTTTATTTGATATTATATTTTGATTCGTTGCGAATGTGAGAATTTGTGATTTGGTGTTCCTGTTTCTTCTTCTTCCTCTATCTCTTTTCTTCTTTTCCTAACTATCTAAAAATTTTGGGACCGAAAATTCCAGGTTGTTACAGTACTTGTGTTAGGTCTCCATTTGTTAAGAGAGGCTACTAAAAAGGTAGAACTGATTCATGCTAGAATGAAAGAGGTGCAATTAAGGCAGAAGATTCACGTTGACAAGAGGAGAAGAGATCTTGAGTTCATGGTAGGAGACTATGTATTTATGGAGGTTTCTTCGATGCAAGGAGTCGTGCACTTTGGAAAGGTAGGGAAATAGGCCCATATATATATATATATATATATATATATATATAGGATCGTTTCCAGTGATTGAGAGAATTGGTAAACTCGCATATCAAGTTAAGCTACTAAGTAGTTTAGGGTGAGCATAATGTTTTCCATAAACCATATTTAAGGAAGTGTGTGCACGAACCGAATTCGGTGGTGGAATAGAGGGTAGTTGAAGATTTATCTGTAGAACCAATCTGGTATATATTAGATGGCCGAAGGGGATAGTAGATCATGATATGAAAGAGCAAAGGAACAAGATTATCAAACTTGTTCGCATCCAGTGGAGTGATGACGTTGATGATTGTACATAGGAACTAGTGAATAGGGTTAGGAACATTTATCTCAATCTATTTTGACACGTCTAAAGAGGCATCTGTTTTGACATGTATAAAGAGGCATATATATTTTGATGTATACACGAGTAAAGACACTAATATGATATTATGATGTGATATTTGAATTTGTTAGTAGAGATTATACATTATACATAAGGACTAACGATTTATAGTAGTAGGGAACTAATGTAATTACTACATAACATGTACAGTGTTTTAAGTATTGTGATTTTATCCTACCTTTTCTGAATTTTGAGGACGAAATTATTACAAGGAAGCGAGACTGTAAGGCCTATATTTTGGAGTTCCATTAAATGGGAAAATTAAATAAATAAATGATTAATCAAATTAATTTATGAAGCAAAGAATAAAAACAAGTAAATTAATAGAGAATACAAGTAAAATGAAGAGGTAGGGGAATTAATAAGAATGGGAGCGCGTAATGACTTGTATTTTATGTATTGAAGTATGATAAAGAATTTTTATTTTATTCATATGAGATCATATGACTCTAAGATTTCGAAAAGTGACTCATAGGGACATTTTCATATCTATGATTTTTTCAAATTTCTATGTGATCATATTTGCCTTGAAAATTTTGTTTGGACTATAACCGGTGATAAGAGACGAATTAGGATCTCAAACCACTTCCATTGCTTCAAGATGATGGTTTCCCATTCGATAGGGTGGTTATAATAGAAAAATGTACTTGTCGTTTGAAAGTTATTGCAGTTTTAAGTTTTGGTTGTTGCTGGCTAGTTTTAGTGGATAATTAACTAAGCCCGTGCTTAGGCCTACTAACCCACTTCAATATTTGTGTTAATAGGATGCTGTAGGAACTGACCTAAGTCATTTCCTTCTACCCTAAAACAGATCCAAACCTCCATTATCCCTAATTTTATCAAATATCACATCTTTTTCTTACTAATCTTAGTCAAATGATTGATTAGAGAAGGGATTAGCATCTAAAAGCTAGAGATTATCATTTTTATTGATTTGGGTCCTTCTTCCTTGCCGTCTACTTTAGATCTAAGGAAGAAATTGGGTATTTTAGGTATATGGTGAGTGGTACTTAGCCTCTCACTCGTCTATACTTGTTTATACAGTTAAAAGGGCTTGTTTTTAACATGACTTTGATCTAAAAAGGGTTTTCTAACTTAAACTACTTACCTATATATGTTTATTACCAGAAACTGGAGATTTTGAAATGGTTATTAAAATGAGTTTTGTAATCTATTATCTTATATCCACATGCTAGTGTATTTTCCATCATTCATACACATATGCTAATGTCAAACTTAAATTTAGAGTAAAACTAGTTTAATTATCACATTCTCATGTATTAGTTTTATGAATGGACGTATGTGCATGCTATTCTATGATTGTATGTTGTGCTTTGATGTCGTTTGCTAGTGTGTTGGATGTTAGGTAGATAGGTTAGGAAATTGGGCAAATCAGAGGCAAAACTAGTCGGAATTGGATGAAACTTGGGAGGCAGATTCTGGAGCATGGAAGAGCTTGTGGTTCAAGTCGCAATTCCAAATTCTCTAATCATAGAGGTTGGTACCAACTTGAGACGTCAGTTCAGTACCGAGCTCTCTATGTTGGTCAATGTTGGCAGCGAATTGGGAGAGAGGGATATGTTAAGTAGAAGAGGTTTCCTAATGTGATGGATTGGATATTGGCTAAGTGCTCGAGGCTATGATAACTTGTTTCTAGGATTTGAAGAAGGATGCTTTGAAGACATGACGACTTGATTTGGAGCAGAGAGGTCAGGGTCAAAGCATATAGGCACGAAGCACTAGAAGCATGGAATGGGATAGGAGAGACTTGGTCACTAGTTGGCCAAGTACAGAGGTCGGTACCGAGCTCCTATACTTGGTCCTATGGGGATGGAACATCTAGAGGTTAGTATAGGGGTTCGACAGGTCGTGCTGGAGATGTTGGCTCATTTGCATAATGACTGATGACAATGTAACATCGTGATAAAAGTTAGAATCTTCGGATGGTAACTCGACGTCGAATGGATTTAGGTTCTAAAGAAGATGGCTCGATGTAGAAAGGAGTCGTAGAATCGTGAATGTAGAATGATTCCTCGAAGGTGATGACTCAATGTTGAAAGGAGTCGTTGAGTGAAGGAATGTAGAATGGTTCCTCTAGGATAATGGAAGCTTGTTGGAGCAAAGGAAAGGACTCGGATACGTGTACTAAGCAATCGTTGGTACTCGAAGTGTTTTCTGTTGTACTCAAAGCAGGGTTATCGTCAGGATGCTCATGGGTATGTTGAAAGTTACCCCGGATCGATTGAATGGATCCATGTACTCTAGACTGGTTGAATGGGTCTAGTATCATCTTCGGGCTAAAGAAAGTACACTGAAAAGTGGGATCTCCATTAGTCCCCGGTAGTAAATGGTCATACGGGTTATCAATCCAGAGTACATAGAGTGATAGTGAGGATTGTTTGATGGATGCTATGGTTGCTTTGATTTGTCTCCCCATAGTCTATCACTCTAGGGTAGTCATTGAAGATAGGTGTTGGAGATATGGATACCTGGACACCCATTATCATACTTAGTTGTATTGCACCATTATGGCACTTGAGCAGCATATTATGTTATTATGTGCTAACTCTTTGGTTGTAGGGACAGATCGGTATGGTTCGTATACCTTTGTTCCTTACTATCCGACTTGTATAGTATTTTAAGATTCATTTATCGTTCACACCAGACGACTCGAGATTTTATTCTTTGCTTCTTATTACCTAGGATTCTCTTAAATGAGTAGACTAGATAATAAGCCTAGGTGCGGCACAATTGTTGTGTAGAAGACGAGCTAGAGAAAGCTGTCTCATATTATATATGATTTCTATGCTTATTCCACTGTCCAACATTGTGGAGCCATGGCATTGCTTGCTTACTATTATTCGGATGAGACAGTTAAATGAGTTTACTTTTACCGTGTAAACTTTATTTCATGATGTATAACTTTATGTATCTTTACTCTTATATTTGAATCACTAAGTTATTATTGTCTCTTTTGTTTTATATCTGTGATATTATATTTTATTCCATGCTTTGTGAGGTATACTACAGGATCTGTGATTTTTTGCTTCATTTTTAATTCTTGATGATTACTCTATATCGATCGACATGACAGCAGTGCACTATGTCATATATATTGGGTGTCGGTGGTGTTGTGTTGTTTAACATAAGGGATACCGTGATTTAGTAGAGATAAGGAAGGAGTTATCACCCTAGATTAAATCAAGAGAGTATATATACACACGAGAGTGCGTACTCATTATATATTTTTATTCTCAATACTATATAGTAGCATATATGGTACATGATTTACATGCACGCATGAGTACCATTGACATAGTTTTATTTGGGAGACTGATTATTCATGTTATAGATCAAGAATGAGCTGATAAACAAGAAACACTGTTATGAACTCCATCTTAGCACTGGTTCGAAGGCTGCAAATCTTGACTTGATAGCTATGCTCAATGCGATAATGGAGAACATGCCTTAAAGTGCCCTAGCGGTCACTCCAAATATTACTGTTAGTGGTAGTGCTCAAGTGCAAGCGGCAGGGCTGACTTCGTCAAGCTATGAAAAGATTACTCTACTTTAAGCGGTAAGTTATTTCTTGGAAATGAGTCTACCATTGAATTGCAGGATTGGTTGGGCACCTGTGAATGTATCTTTGGTGAAATGAAGATTAATGATGCCATGAAGAGGAACCTAGGCTCAAGACGGCTTCAAGGGTGGGCCATGAATTGATGGAATTCCGTCACTATTGCTATGACCAAGGATTAGTTCACTTGGGACCAGTTCAAGACCAGGTTTGAGGAGAAGTTCATTCCGGCTGCTCAGACATCGGTGTTATTAAGGAGATTCACTGATTTAAAGTAGGAAGAAATTTTCGTTTCTAAATACATTGCTGAGCTCGATGCTTTGTTGAAGTATGGGATGTCTTTTATTGACACTCCATCGAGGAAGAATAAGAAGTTTATTATGGGTTTGGACGACTATTTAGGGGAGAAGCTAGTAAGTCATATCAATAAGCCATTTGAGAGACTCATCGAGAAAGCTCTTCGCTAGGGGAGTTTATACCCCAAGTCCAATCAACTGTTGTTGTTAAG
Source organism: Allium cepa (assembly GCA_030765085.1). Lineage (NCBI taxonomy): Eukaryota > Viridiplantae > Streptophyta > Magnoliopsida > Asparagales > Amaryllidaceae > Allium > Allium cepa. The sequence goes on from CM060931.1 coordinate 238,005,018, forward strand.
GAAGAGTTAAAACCACAACAAAGCTGTGGAGGCAAAAGGAAGTGGTTTGGAAAGAGGAAGTAGTCTCAAGGAAAGAATGAGGAGAAGAATGATGAAAAGAAGGTTAAGTGTGATACTATTTGCTATGGTTGTGGTGATAAGGGTCACTTGATCAGAGATTCCAAAATCGAAAGGAAGAAGTGTTACAACTGCGAAAAGGAATATATTGAAGAATTGTGCAGAACCATTGCAGTAGAAACAAGTTGTGAAGGCATATGCATTAGACGCTGTTCCGACTTCTTAGAGTGCTCCCTCGGTGAAAGAGAAGGGGAAGGGTGTAAGGCATGCTTTCCATTTATGATGTTCTCATACATGTTTTACTTGACACCGGGGCTTCACATTCTTTTATATCTAGTGACCTAGTAGATAAACTAATGATTGAAATCTGAAACAGTTGACCAACCGTTGATTGTGACGAACCCTATATGAGGCTCCACTAGCCTGTGTATGGTTTGTCATAGTTTGTTCTTATAGATTCATGGATGCTCTTTTGTTTATGATTATTTCATTCTGAATTTCATTGGGTTCAACATTATCTTGGGAATGGACTGGCTAATTAAGTATGCGGTGGTAGTGGATTACGAGAAGCTGTTGGTGACAATTGGGGTTGTGGAAGGGTGGACAGTAGTGATTGGCTGCCTGCTAGAGGATTTGATTATGGTCAGCTTTCTTTATTCACTTGAGATACCACAGGATGAGTCCTTATCTGTGCTTATCGTAAGAGAGTTTTCGGACGTATTTGAGGAAGTGATTGGATTACCACCGTATAGAGAGATCGAGTTTCTTATAGACTTGACGAAGGATGCCAGACTTATAATGATGCCGTTGAGGCGTATGACACCCAAAAAGCAGAAGGATTTGGTGGTGCAAATTAATGACCTATTGAAAAGAGGGTTCATTCATAGGAGTATATTCGAGTGGGGTGCATTCGTAGTGTTTGCCACTAAAGCAGATGGCTCTATAAGGTTGTGTGAAGGTTATCGTGAGCTGAATAAGGTAACAAGGAAGAACAAGTATCCACTTCCACATATTGGTGACTTGTTCGATCATCTCCACGGTGCGAAGGTGTTCTCCCAATTCGATTTGGCTATGGGATTTCACCAGTTGAGGGTAGCGAAGGAAAGTGTGTGATCACCACATTTCGTTTGCCTTCTGGTTTCTACGAGTGGTTGGTTATGCCGTTCGGGCTAACCAATGCTCTGATATACTTTGTTGATCTCATGAACCGTGTCTTCTGGTTCAGTTGAATAAGTTCATACTTGTGTTCGTGGATAATATTTTGATCTATTCCAGGACAAAGGAGGAATATAAGATGCACTTGAGGACTGTACTCGAAGTGTTGCGGAAGCACAAGTTGAAAGCAAAGTTTTCAAAATGTCTCTTTTGGAGAAGGGAAGTGAGATTCTTGGGACATGTCATCTCCTAGCAAGGCATCGCAATAGATCCAGCAAAGGTGGCAGCGGTTTAGGATTGGGGCCAACCCAAGAATACTACTGACGTGAGGAGTTCTTAGGACTAGCGGGATAATGTAGATGCTCTACTAAGGACTTCTTAAAGGTAGCCACACCGTTAACCCATTTAACAAAGAAAAGTTAGTCTTGTACTTGGGATGTGAGATGTGAGTAGGCATTTATGAGTCTAAAGGAGAGGTTGACAAGTGTACTAGTATTGACCATTCCAAGCAAAAATGAGTAGCTGATAGTTTACACAGATGCATGTGGTACTGGATTAGGTGCGGTATTGATGCAGAAGGGAAAGATTGTCCCCTACGCTAGTCAATAGCTGAAGCCGCATGAGAAGAAGTATCCAAATCATGATTTGGAGTTTGAGGCAATAGTATTTGCTTTGAAAATTTGAAGACACTATTTACTAGGAGAAAGGTTTAAGCTATTCATGGACCATAGATCCTTGAAGTGCATTTTTCTCCCAGAAGGATCTCAACCTTCAACGGTAGCGATGGTTGGAATTCTCAGCCTTCTGTGACTTTGGCATTTCCTATACACCCGATAAGGGTTATGCAGTCGCTGATGCATTGAGTAGAAGGCATGCCAGTTTGGAAGCGATGTTCCTCGAGTGGAAACAGCTAGAGTATATTGTTGGTAATGACTTATGACCTCATTAAGTTAAAGCTAGAGATGTTGGCAAGTTTGACAATCTGGCCTATTTTGATTGAGCGAGTCGGTGACAATCCGAATAGAGAAGCCAGAATGGTTGAGATCATGGCGAAAATAGAAGGAGAAGTAGAGACTGAAGTTACGAAGTAATACAGGCTCAACTGAGAAGGTTGGCTCCGTAATGATAGGAGATTGTTTGTTCCCAGTGTTGATAGATTGCGAGATGAGGTGCTACAAGAGTGCCACCATTCCAGGTTGACCATATATCCTAGGGGCAATAAGATGTACCGTGGTAATAAGGCAGACCTACTATTGAAAAGGGATGAAGAAGGATGTCAGGACATTCATCTCAAGGTGTATGAACTGCCACCAGGTGAAGGCAGAGTAAAAGAGACCGAGTGGCCTATTACAATCGCTTAAAGTCCCCGAGTGGAAATGGGAGCAGACATCGATGAATTTCATTGATGGACTACCAAGGACTCGAGTAAGGTACAACATCATCTGGGTCATAGTTGATCTACTGACCAAGAGCGATAGATATATACCCATCAAATCAAGAAAAAAGGTAGCCAAGCTGGTCGAGTTGTATGGAAAATAGATTGTATGATTTCATGGTGTGCCAAAGAGTATTATGAGAAATCGAGACCTATTGTTTACTAGTGGGTTTTGCAAGAGCTAACAGGAGGCGTTGGGCACCAAGCTGCATCTTAGTATGGCTTATCATCCACAAATGGATGGGTAGACCAAGAGAATGAATCATGTGATAGAGGATCTCTTGTGAGCTTTTATTCCTAATTTCAAGGGCAATGATCATTTGCATTTGGTAGATGTCACATGCAATAATAGCTATCGGTCTAGTATCGGTATAGCACCATATGAAGCATTGTATAGCCGATCGTGTAATGCCCCTTCATGCTAGTGGGAAGCGGGAAAGAAACTAATACTTGGGCCAAATATGATTAGAGAAACCTCGATAAAGATAGAGACCATTCGACAATGGATGAAAGCTGCACAAGATAGGTAGAAGAGCTACGCTGATAGAAGGCATATGACTTAATTTTTCCCCAGAGATATTGTATTCATGAAAATTTCTCCTTTAAATAATGTTATTTGATTTGGTAGCATGAGGAAGTTGGCACCAAGACTCATAGGTCCTTTTCCAATAGCAATGGGTATTGGGAACCTAGCATATGTAGTCAACTTACCTTCGAAAATGGCAAGTGCACACGACGTCTTCCATGTTTCTCATCTGTGGAAGTTTGTGCACGACCTAGGCATGACGATTGCATCAGATCAGCTTACTGATATCGAGATTGAAATAGAACCTTCGAGGACTCGTAGGTCGATTCGTATTGTCGGACGTGATAAGAAACGGCTTAGGAGGAAGATGGTGGAGTTAGTGAAGGTTCAATGGGGCAAAAGTGAAGGCAATTGCACGTGGAAAACCGAGGAGGGTATGAGGGCCACACATACGGAGCTCTTCACATAGTAAAACCCACTATTTATCGTATTTACTTTCACTTTCGATATCATAAAGGGTAGTTTAGTATCCCACATGAACGGATAGGTTTACCTATATTATTGATTGCACGGTTGCTCGTTCGATACGTTTGATGATATATATGATTGTTAGGCATGGGAAGTAACCATGATTGATTTTCTATGTTTCTTTAAGGATTTCCTGGCAAAATTCTTAAAGGGGGAAGCGCATAACGACTCATATTTTATGTATCGGAGGATCGTAAAGTATTTTTATTTTATTCATCGGATGTCGTTTGACTCTAAATTTCGAAAAGTGACTCTTAGAGGCATTTTCAACACCTATAATTTTTTTCTAATTTCTATGCGGCTATTTTGACCCTGAAAATCTTGTTTGGACTATAATTTATGATAGAAGCCGAATTAGGATCTCAAACCACTTCCACTGCTCCAGAATGATGGTTTCCAATTTAGTAGAGTATTCATAATATAAAACGGACTTGTCATTTAAAAGTTATTGCAATTTTAAGTTTTGGTTGCTGCTAGCCAATTTTAGTGGGTAATCAACTAAGGCTATGCTTAGGCCCACTAACCTAGTTTGAAAATTGTGATAATAGGAAGCTGTAGGAACTGACCTAAGTCATTTCCTTATTCCCAAAAATAAATTTAAAGCTCCATTAGCCCTAATTTCATCAAAAATCACATCTTTTCCTTACTAATCTTAGCCAAATCATTGCTTAGAGAGTAGATTAGCATATAAAAGCTATAGGTTACCTTTTTCTATTGATTTGGGTCCTTCTTCCTTGCCGTCCACTTCAGATCTAAGGAAGAAATTGGGTATTTAGGTATTTGAAGAGTGGTTCTTGGCCTCTCACTAACTATACTTGTTTATATAGTTAATAGGGATAATCTTTAACTTAACTTTGATCTAAAAAGGGTTTTCTAACTTTAACCACTTATCCATATATGTTTATGACCAGAAATTGGAGATTTTGAAATGGTTTTTAAAAACGGGTTTTCTAACATATTAATCCATACTTACATGCTAGTGTAATTTCCATCATTCATACACATATGCTAACGTAAAACTTAGATTTAGAGTAAAACTAGTTTAATTATCACATTCTCATGTACTGGTTGTATGAAAGGACGAATGTGAATGTTTTTCTACGATTCTTTGTTGTGCTTTGATGTTGTTTGCTAGTGTTTTAGATGTTAGGTAGATAGATTGGGAAATTGGGCAAATATGAGGCAAAACTAGTTGGAATTGGATGAAACTTGGGAGGCATATTTAGGAGCATAGGTAGAGACCCTAGTCTAAATCGCAACTCTAAATTCTCTAAGCACAGAGGTCGATACCGAGTTGAGAGGTCGGTACCGAGCTCTCTGTGTCAGTCCATGTCGACAGCGAATTGGGGGAGATGGAGATGGAGATGTTAGCTAGTAGAGATTGCCTAATGTGACGGATTGAAGATTAGCTAAGTGCTCAAGGCTATGATGACTTGACAGGGTGCTTTGAAGACATGATGATTTGATTTGGAGCAGAGAGGTCGGGGTGAAAGCATATGGGTAAGATGCACTAGGAGCAAGGAATAGGATTGGAAGAGACTTAACCACTAGTTGGATAAGTACAAAGATTGGTATCGAGTTTAGAGGTCAGTACAGAGCTCTCCTGCTTGGTCCTATGGGGTGGAACTTTTGGGGGTTAGTACAGAGGTTTGAGAGTTCATGCTGGAGATGTTGGCTCATTCGCATGATGACTGATGGCGATGTAACATCATGACAAAAGTTAGAGTCTTCGAATGGTAACTCGACATTGAATGGAGTTAGGTTCCGAAGAAGACGAACTAATTTGGAAAGAAGTCATAGAATAGGGAATATAGAATGGTTTGTCCAAGGTGACGGCTCGATGTTTAAAGGAATCACTGAGTGAGGGATTGTCGAATGGTTCCTCCAAGATAATGGAAGCTAGTTGGAGCAAAGGAAAGAAATCGAATATGTGTACTAAGGCATCAGTGATACTCGGAGTTCTGTTGTACTCACAGGGGTAACGTAAGGATGCTCATGGGTAAAGTTACCCTAGATTAATTGAATGGATCCATATACCCTGGACTGGTTGAATGGGTCTAGTATCAGCTTCAGGCTAAAGAGAGTACACTGAAAACCACGATTTCCTTTAGTCCGTGGCAATAGAATGGTCATATGAGTTATCATATATCCAGAGTACATAGAATGATAGTAAGGATCGTTTGATGGATGCTACGGTTGCTTTTATTTCTCTCCCCTTAGTCTGTCGCTAGTCATTGAAGAAAAGTATTGAAGATAAGGGTTCCTAGACATCGGTTATCATAAGGAGTTGTGTTACTCCTTTATGACACTTAAAGTAGCATATTATGTTATTATGTGTTAACACTTTGGTTGCATGGGCAGGTCAAGTATGATTTATATATCTTTGTTCCTTACTATATCGACTTATATAGTATCTTGAGATTCATTTACCAATTACACTACACTATTCTCTGACTCGAGGTTTTATGCTCTGCTTCTTATTATCTCGGGTGCTCTTAAATAAGTAGACTAGGTAGTAGGCCTAGGTGCAACACAAATGCTGTGCAGAAGACGAGCTGGAGAGAGTCATCCCTTATTATATATGGATTTCTATGCTTATTCCACTATGCAATAGTGTGGAGACTTGGCAGTGCTTGCTTATTATTATTTGTATAGGACAGTTAAATGAGTTTACTTCTATTGTATAAACTCTATTTCGTGATGTATAACTTTGTGTATCTGTACCCTGATATTTGGATCACTTAGTTATTACTATCTCTCCCGTTTTATATTTATGATATTATATTTTATTCCATGCATTGCAAGATATACCTTAGGTTCTGTGATGTTTTTTTTTCATTTTTAAACCTTGGTAATTGTTATACATCGATCGCATGATAGCAGTGCACTATCTTATGTATATTAGGTTCCAGTGGAGTTGCATTTTATTTCATGCATTGCTACTTGAAGCTCAATACGCGGTAGCTTAGGAAGCTATCAACATGCGGCATCTATTTTTAATTACACTATGATAGCTTGGGAAGCTATCAACATGCAACGGCTATTTTGTAACTTAACACGTGATAGCTTGGGAAGCTATCAACATGCGACGGCTATTTGTAACTCAACATGTGATAACTATGGAAGCTATCAACATGCGACAACTACCTGAAGCTCAACAACTGATAACTTAAGAAGCTATCAACACATGACAACTATTTGATGCTCAACATGTGGTAGATTGGGGAGCTCTCAACATGCAACAGCTATTTGCGTTTCAACACTTGATAGCTTAGGAGACAATCAACCTATGATAGCTAATGAAAGTTATCAACTTACGATGGTCCTTGGAGGTCGACATGTAATAGCATGTAAACTTGGTTTGTGATAATGAACAAAGCTAGAAAAATGCTAAGTATACATGATGATTCATCCTAAAGATGAAAAGCTTTAGGAACTAATAAGTTAAATAGAAATAACTTATGTAAAGGATAAAGTTGGGATTTAGCTTCATTAAGCTATGTGATGATGAGTCAATTCATAAGAAATGTTAAATGTAAATATAAGGCCATAGTGGAAATAAAGTGTCTACAAACGACATTATATTCAGTAATTTTTAATAAAAGGTCTAAGTGGTACCAAATGTCTAAACACGATATTATATTTGTTAAAATTTACGGTAGGCCTTAGTGGTAAATATAGGTTTATTCGCGACAATATACGACATTGTGGAATAACGCATTTGTAGCATTCAATTGTCTATTCACAACAATATATGAGATTAATGGAATAGGGCTTTTATAGCATCAAAATTTCTATTCACGATAATATGCGAGATTGATGGAGTAAGAATTTCATAGCGTCCAATTACCTACTCATGACAACACACGAGAATGACATCTATTCATGACATTATATTTAATGAAGGGAAGTGTGAGGCTTTAGTGGAAAAAAAAATATGTTCGTAATAAACTTAAAAGATAGTAAGACAAAACACCTAAGAGGAAATTTTAAGTTTCTAGTGCAATTATCGAACCAGTAAGGATACGGCTGAAGTGGCAATTTAAAATGAATTGACTATAGAAACTAGTTGAAACCGTGTAAACTAAATCTCATACTTTTAATGAATTGATGATTCAAGTTTGTTTATGACGTGATGTGATGTAAATTGAGGACGATTAAAATAGTCAGGGGAAAAACTGTTTCGTGCTTTAGCGGCATGGTCTCACTATATGATTGTTTGTTTAGGTAAAGTATTGCTGGTATCAAGTTTTATGTTTGACCCATATTTTTATTACTTCCCATAAACTCATGGGTGCTTATTCGAGTAGGATGAGTTTATGGTATAGACAGGTACCTTTTTGGAAAGATGAATAAAGACTCAAAAGATGAAGTAGGAGGCTTGATTTTGCAAATAAAAGTATTTTGAAAATTATGTCATGTAAAACAAAATCTATAACTAGTTTAGTGTCTACGTCATCATCTTCATATGTTGGACATGACACTCTTTTTATGTTCTATTTATATTTACTCTAGGATGTAAACGAGTAGGGTTAATAATAATTTAATGCATAATGTAAAACTTTTTGATGAAAGATTTTTTTTGGTTTCTCTATTTACTTAATGTTATAATAAAATATTGATCTCACTTGGTCACTTGAAAATAATTATTGTTATGATTGCAACATCATCGATGTTCATTTTTGGATCTTGAAGTACGAGGTGTTACATAAAAGCTAAGGAATCTAGAGACTTCATCAACTAAAAGTACAAGTAGTACATTATTTGAATCTTTTCTTCCTTGTATCCTCATTGCCATATGATGATTTTGGCAATTTCTTTGTTTTGGTAGTTTATTTGTACAAAGATAAAATATATAGACACGAGCACGTTAGAAAATAGCTTTGATCAATGAGATGTATTGTTGAGAAGATAAATTGTTATAAATTAATTAAGATCTTCATAAGGGAAAAAATTTAGTTACGAGGGGTAATAATAATGGCTAATTTTACTATAGAAAAACTAAACCGAAATTAGGACATTTCCAAAAGGAATTAACTCCCACCGAAGGGTTATAATAAAGAACTAAAAGATAGATAGGTGATAACCGGGAGGTTATTTAACTAAAGAGTTTATTTAATTGTTAGATGGGAGACAGACCCACATTATATGTTGAACGTGTAACTAGGGTACCTTAAATGATAATAATATACAAAGTCAAATGAATTAGACGTTGAAAACTAGTGTCGGACATGCAGGGGCAATTGCCAACGTGTATTGAAAGGCCTGTGCCAAAGGAGGTAGATTCGATGGAAAGTAAATAAACATAAATATCAAGAGTAGGTCTTAAGTATGGAAGCCAAGGTAATAAACTGAAGGTACTAATTGATGGATAAAGGCGGCCGACGGTTAAGTAGGAATTATGGAAAAAGGAAGGGATCGAAATTTTTTAAAGATTAATTTTCATACGTCATTTGGGATAAACCAATGTAGGCTTCTCTATACACAAAAGAGAGAATGGTGACTGCTGTAATACCCCGTAAAAAGTAACAATGATTAATAAAGCTCCAAAAATGAAATTTGAGCAAACAGTGACATTAGGTCATGGAATTTGCACCATTACGTTTAAGGCGATTTTTGAGCAACTTTTACGTTTGGAGGTTCGCGATCGAAGCTCTAACGAAAAATTAATCAATGTTTGAAGTTTCGAGAGCGAAAATGATTAAATATGAAAAAAGTAAATAAATAACCATTAATTTCGAGACCCGACCAATCAACCTCCACTATGGGTTGGTCAACCGCCTACAGGGGAGCGGTCGACCGATTCGAATATGACGGCTAAGGTATGAACCTTGGCCAACGACCTGGATTTAATTATTTTAATCTAATGGTTATGATTAATTTGTCTGCCTATAAATAAAGACATAACCCCTCACTTCTCTTCTCATGTTTTCCAATCCAAGTTGTGGATCTCTAGCATTTTCTCCTCTGCTACTTCTAAAAATTATAAAATATTTATATATACACAACAAAGAACGATGGAAAATAAAAGAGAAGAAGCGAATCAATACTATGGAAAAGGGTAAATTTGAATCTGTATTCCCCTTAACCTCCAATCTCTTCAGAAAAATGTAATTCTAATAATATGTATATACCTTGTTATATATATTGTTTTGGATTAGAATTGAAATAGGAGCTAAGTAAAGGGTTGGATTTGGATTTAGGGATTTGAAATGCTTAACAGGTGAGTGCAAAATTATATAGTTTATTTATACTATTGTAATTTATCTCGTTGAATTCTTATTTGATTATTATGCCTAAATAATATCTGATGAATTGTAGGCTTAAAACAAATGCATATGATTATTGCCTACATATTCAATAAAATAGGTATTGGAATAGGAATAGTATGAATAACCTAATCTGGAAATTTGAACCCCAAATATTTATTATTGTAGAAGGTTTGAAAAGTTTATTCCAGATCTATAACCGGATTGTAAATTAGATTTCCCTAGTTGAATTGCAATGTGAATTTCTATGTTTTCTTTATTTAGAGCAGGTTCCATGTAATTTCCATAAATTATCAAATTATAAAATATGTATAAATGTGCATTGTTTGAATTAACAAGATATACCAAAAAGGAAAAAAGATATGGATATTCTTTTATGGAGTTTACACTTTCTATTTCAATAGAAAAACTCCTTACAGTTTCAAACAGGCAAAGATCTCACTTTTTGTTAATTTATGGAATATTTTAACAATAATCCTTTCTTAAAGGATGGATCCGATATATTAAAATGTGGAAAGGAATTTTCTAGATTAAAAATAAATAATTAGAAACACACACACACATATTACCATGCTTAACGTTCAAATATATATATATATATATATATATATATATAAAGTAATTTATGACTATATACGTATTAGTTATTAGCAATGTAATAACCAATGCACTAAGATTTATGGACATTAATGACAAATTTAACCGGCAATAAATTTTTGACTAATAGAGAGTAAAAAAGGAATTAAATAGGGATCGATTAGAGAATTTAATATGGCATTTAAGGAGGAATTGAATAGACATAATAAGTAGGTTTTGAAACTAGTAAATAGATTAAAGGGATTAAATGAGGATTGACTAGAGATAGTCCAATTTTGACATTAATGGCTAATTATTATGGGTAATAAACACATATTAGTCATTGCAAGAAAACCAAAGCCTAAGCATATAAATTAGAAATAATAACGTAGTGGAAAGTAAGTATTAATATTATTAATTATATGCAATATAATTTCCATATTATAAAATTATATAGATTTAACTACACTTAGGACAAACATGAATTAGTGGTCTTAGCCCAACACTTAGGCTTTGGATGGTAGGTTTGGTTTAGTGGGTTGGGATGGGAGGTCAATAGGTTACACAACAAACGTCCGCCCTTCACCTAGAGGCTACCAGTAGTTGTGTATATTTACTACTGATATGTGACATCTCCAGCCATAGGACCCACAGAAAAGGGATATATGTAGGATGTAGAACCTGATTTTGGGTCGAAGGTATTAAGTTGTTATTGTAGGGTTTGTGTCCTTCCTACTTAAGAAGAATTAAACGGTGAGGGTTAGCATTAGGCACGATAGTGGGAAATCTTGAGAGTGGTCTGCTTCAGGGTTGAGCGATTAAATGCATAGGATCTGCTTCTCTTTATAAAGAAGTATTAAGTAGCACAATGAGATTCCATGTAATGTTAGCTAGGGAGTACCAGAAAGGGGTCAGCCTTAGGTTAGGTATTAAATGATCGGGACCTACTTAAGATATAGGTATTAAATGGTCAAAGTCTTCATAATTTCCATTAAATATATATTAAGTGGCTTGGGTACTCCTTGTCACATTATCGGGACATGACTGATGGTAGTTGCATGGGACTGGAAATAACCTTTGGCCTATAGCTGGGGGTAAGTTGTTGAGTTGGGTTTCATTGGTAATATATTATAAACCCTTTTCTACGTATCATTGGTCTCTTTAATTAGGATTGATTGACTAACTGTTATGTTCCGGAGGGCCCACTTCGGGGATTGAAGTATTAAACGACCATTTGTCATGTCTCCTCTCTATTTAAGGGAAGTATTAAGTGGTTGGGGTTTATGGGTATTATATGTTTATATATATATATATATATATATATTTGTGTGTGAATGTGCGTGTATGTATGTATATGGGCTCATATGCAATTAAACCTTAGAGAAGATTAGGTTGGGCATATCGTACGCGTACTTAGGATTAAACGGATTAGCCGTAAATAATAGACATAACATTTAAATAGATATCAATTGGCATAAATTAATAGTATAGGTGAAGTACGCAATTGTCCAATCACCAGAACGCTGTTCTGACCCCCATCCTCATAACAACCCACAGGTTAGGATTAGATGGACAGGCTATTGGTGCAAGATGGGAATAGTAGATGATGAAATCTTCTCCTTCATGCTCGTCATGGACAAGGCGGCATGGAAAAGGTGAATAAATATGTTCTATAATAATTTTCAATTCCAATGTGAGTTTATATTGATCGCAGTCTAATTTACTTCTATTCATTACAGGTAACCAAAACCAACAATCCATGCCCTAATGAACTTGGGTTTCGATTTACCCAGAATTCGAGCCCACTAAAGTGCGGGTTGTACATTTGGTATCAGAGCCTAGGTTATCCAGTCATGGAAGTTAGGAAATTTTGAGAGAACATATTTGTATTTTTTACACACACATGCCTAACTCTATAAATTTTGACTATAAAGTAGCTACGACGATATTTCGAAAGGATAAGCAAGGCAACTATGAGTTAGAAAATTTTTACACAGCTAAAAATTATGTACCCTGCCCCCGATTACCCCATGCGGTGGAGGCTGTATCGTAATGAGTGGACTAAGAAGAGCATAAGCATGACAGATAGAAGAATCTCGGAGGTTGGATGATACTAGACTCCTTTGTTGGGCCTAGACTACCTTAAAATATATGATTGATGGATCGTAGATTGAAGATTTACATCTCATCTAGACCGATGGGAGGCAAGAATTTATATGTTGCAAATATCTAGAAGTAAGGAATGATAGGTGTGGAGCAAGATATGAAGAAGGAGTGGAGCAAGTTCCTACAATAAGGTATGCACTAATTACCATATGGAGATAAGCTGGATTTTTGAAGGGATGAGTTAAGGATGAATGGAAAAGAAGGAAAGTCCAAAAGTAATGACAACCAAAGTCCATTTCTAAATCCAACCTCATGTGAAAGAATTTGATAAAAAGATTTTTTTAAAACACCTTGAAATGTTTTGAATGAGTTTTTCAAAGATTTATTGAGAAGTTGTTGATTTGAAAAAGCAAGAAATTTTGGAAATTAATAATTTGAAAAAAATTTGAGTCAAAATTACTGATGTAAAGTTTTTGGTGAAAAGATTTTTTCAATTTTCTGAAATTTTAAGTTTAAATTTGATTCTTTTATTGTATACAAATTTTAAACCAACACAAAACATTTCTTTTATTATATACAGATTTGTAATTCTTTTCAAAACATTAAAAATCCTTACAAGTTATTTCTAAAATTTCAAAATATTGAAACCTTTACAATACATTACATCCATATGCCTCATTCTAGTGTTTAGGAATCCTTATAGATAATATTGGCCAAATGCATTGACTAGAATTCTTATACCATGCCAAGGATAAATTAACACAAATTTTACTTTGAAAATCTCTTCCAACTGTACATATACCCTTTCAATAATTTTATATCTATCTTAAAATAATTATCTAATTTCATTTCAAAACATATTCAAATTGAACAACCATTTATATTTGAATATATATGTATTACCAAAAGATTTTCATAAAATCTTACCTAATACGTAATATATAAGATACAATACTTTATCTAGAACATAATTTTGCTTACACTGAAATATTTACTAGTTCTTTACGTTAAAATAATAAATCACTTTTATGACTTCAAATGTCATACATCAAATATCAAGCAACACATAATAGCAGAAATACCATATTTACTCACTCATAGAGATAAATAAAAATAAAAATTATATTCATTTCACAACTTTTAATTAATTTCTATAAATTATATTATCTTATACAAAATATAGTTCTAAATTTTCCTAGTTGTAACTTCACTACGGAAGGCGCCACAAGGTTTTATTTATTAATATTTGAGCAGGCCTCTAATCTTCATTTATTGATTCTCACTCAATATTATTCTTAACAATAATTGAAAATTTAACACAAGCAAACATCAACCAACCAAGCATCAATTTCAGATTCAATGCAAGCAATCATCAAACAATTAAAGCACAAAATTAACAATAACCCATATGCTCAGCGGAAAATTTTCATCGTCTTCCATTGTGCTACTCTGATTACTAACGAAATTAAATTCTGAGCCACCATGGGTCTAATATTTAATATTAATACCAACACTACTGATCAGACTAACTCTTCAGAAAAGTTAGAAGTGAAAATATTACACACACATGTATATATATAATAACAAATACATCCCCAGATCATTATCCTAGTAATCATCATATAATCCTATTATCCCTTATTATAGGGTAATTACCCAACACACCCAAGCGGACAAGGATTCTAAGTCCCAGCTAACATCATGACTCGTGTCTCAAATATATAATGTATTGTTTTGAACCTGCTCTAATACCAATTGAAACACCCTACCTTTATACTTATACTACCCAAGAGTATTACAAAGTAATATTGTCGAATAATATGAAGAGTAAGATATACATGGTACACATGTGAATATTTCCTTAGGTTAACACCAGTATGTAGACACAAAGCAATAAACATGTATGCCTTCAGGCCAAAACAATACACAATATACAATAAATAATAGACACAGAGTCTGAATCGCAACGATAAGATATAATATGAAACATATAAGAAACAATGTGAATACAAAACATCTCTAATGTCCACTATCTCAATATAATATAATGTATGTAAGACATATACATCACAATGACATGCATACAATTTATCTACCATATACGAATAATATATAACAACCTAAGTATCATGTCTCCACTATGCCCACAAAACACAAGCTGATTACATTGTTCCTATACCTAAAATGTCTCGGACTGACCCGAGCATTACGTAAATAATACATGGGTCAGACTATGTCCAAAATAACATAGAGTCAAGACTATGTCTAATGTAGGTGTTTATATGCATATGTATCTCAGTATATGCATGGTACAATAATATGATAAACAACGTCAAAATAACCCAAGATAACAACCATAATGTTACTGTGTATATATAGCAATGTATGCATGGTATATAATTATAATAGCATAAACATTTGCCGAAGTATCACAAAACATCTAGTATCACAACACCATGCATAAAATGTCATCACCCATGTAAAATCATATCAAATGAGGAATCACAAAATAATGTTAAAGGAGTGAATCATCCATATCAAGATCATCATCAGGATCCAGAAAACATCAATACTCGAGATATCATCAAGTATAGTTAGGCCAACACATAGCAATACTCAATATATCCCTCAATCCTAAATAATAAAATCTTGTCATTAAGGTCTCACCGAATCCAAAATGCCATTTTAATGTCCAAGTTGTTTAAAGGTTTAAACAATTAAACTTATATTCAGGATGATATAAACAGATAGATGAATCACATTATCACAATAGATAATTCATATCAAACATTCATCTCACAAAGCAGCATATCACATATCAGAGATATCCAAATCATCCAACATCACTCAACATCCAATATCAGTCATCCAATATTAATCAATCATCCAATATCAATCAATCATTTAATATCAATCATCCAATATAAATAAACCATCCAATATCAATCACTCATCCAAAGCAGAATTGATTAATTGTAAATCAATTGGATTACCATAATCCTTCTTCATTATTTATTCCAAATAAATAAATTAATCATCTCTTAAAGATCTTCCTTGATTAATTATCCTTTAATTATATCCAATTTAAACTTATTTATTTTCAAAATAATTTGAAAACTTTGTTATTAAAACATTACTTTAAAATTTTACTTAAAGCTTTGATTCAATAGTCAAATTCAAAACACTCTTTTAAATTGAAAACTTTTCGTTTTAAATTAAAATTCAAAATTAATTTAAGATAATTACTTTCAAAAAAATAATATCTTAAACAATTTAAATGTAAAATAAATTCAATTAACCCTGAATAGTTTGATTAAAATTTTACTTTAAAGGAACAAGTTATAACTTTGAAAATTTATTCCCCTTTTATAAAATCTTAGGACTTGATTTTATTTATTCCGATCAACAAGTTTATTTGCAAACCTTACCATTTTACAGTATTAACTAAAAACAACAACCTAAGATACTCGAGTTAAGCATGGCAAATACACGAGCCTGCCCCGAGTAAATTTCCAGCTTCTTCAACTTCGAGTTGATCACGAGAATAACGCGAGCTCTACTTTGGGTTTCTTTCGTCTTCCCCATTTCCAAAATTACCCAGTGCACACAGCATACACGATGCACGTGCCCCTTTACCTCCGGCCGCCATAGATCGTCGCGCCCATCGCCGATGATCTCACGAATGCACACGAACACAAAACTAAACCTAGATTCGAGAATTCATCATCGAATCGAATTTTCGATCCTCAATCGAAAAACTGCAGAACTCGCTTCCACAAAAACCCTCACGACCGACACCACGACTCCGTTAGACCTTCGTCGTCCCCACCATCGAAACGCCACGTCACGAGCTTCATCCTCCCCAAAAGCGAACGACTCCGGTCACGAATCCAAATCGCAAATGCCACTACAGTCAAACCGAAAACAAAAACATGCTAAACCCAAATTTGTTCGAATTCAAACGATTCGATCATAGGAAATTTTTCAACATTTTTCCCTTCATCCATTACACAAGAACAAGCTTCAATCAAAAATCTAGCTTCAATCATCACGTTGATCTTCGGCAAATCACCAAAATTCCCAAATCGAACAAACCCAAATATCACATTAAATACCCAACTAAAAATTACAAATTGCATATCAAAATTCATGATTTTCCCTCATGATTACATGCATGTAATTCAAATTAAAATCTAAGATATTTGATTTTTAACAAAAAATTAGTTTCACTGTTAATCCTTTTTTTTATAATTATTTGTTGCTTTTAAATTATGAAACTATTTTTAAAATTACTATCAAACAGTTACATACAGTTTTCATTCACATATTAAGTTCAAACAAGGTATAGATTGGAAGATTTGAAATTTTGAAAAGAATTCTGGTCTGAAATGAAAACAGGAAACAGAGTGTTTACCTATATACATAGGTTTTTTACATATATATAAACATAACTATAAATTCAAAAATAAAAACTGAATGATTTCCATGCAACACCAATATCAATTCACATGCATTAGGATCAGAATTCAACTTATCTGTTTTTTCATGTGTATCGTTCGATTTAATTTAAATTTGAACGCTGGCCAAAAACCCAAAGTTAGTTTAACTCACACACATCTGGAGTATTAGTTAATTTAAGTAGTCAATATTTAAATGATTGCTTGATTGGTTGAATATGATTGAATCGATATACGTTGTTGTGCTAATATCTGTGCATGTAGGGAAACAGGTTGGAGGGATCCAACTGGATCCCTCGCAAATAGAAATTAATTTATATTCGGTGATATGCCTTATTTATTATTCTGTGATAATTTGTTTAGATCCTGATATGCTGTGTTTTATTTATATGCTGTGATGAATTAAATTGAAATTTAAATTTGCGTTGTGCTGTGATTGGGTGAATACAACCTGAAACTTTAAATATAAATAGATGAATTGGGTTTAAAGAATATAAAGAAATTCTTAAGTAAAGGATTTTAAAAGAGATTAAATCCAAGGAATGGGTTGAAAATTTTCAAGTGTTTGAAATTTGATTTCAAAGGGAATTGAGAATTGTTTAAATTAATAGCGAGATTTATTTTAAAGAAATGAGAAGTGTGCTTTCTCCTGGAAACTTTGTTTTGTTTGAAGAAAGCTTTCAAATTATAAATTTGCGGTTTAAATATGTTTAGAATATTTTTAGAAAGAAATATTATTTTAAAATGTGTTTTTAGTGAAAGCAAATATTTGATTAAGTATTATGGTATTTAATTATTTTTAAAGTAAACTAGTATTAAGTTTTCAAAAGGAAATTTTAATATGAATATTTGATTTAATAACCTTATTTTAAAAAGTTAAACTTTATTCAAATTACTCAGGAAACCCTATATATTTCCTTAAGTATTATTTTCAATTAAATAATTTCTAGAGCTTATTTTAAATATTTTAAACGTATGTTTGAAAGTGATTTCCAGGAAATAGCGATGCTTTTAAAAAATAAAAGGAGCTATTTTTAAAGTATGGAAAGGATTTTACGGGTGAACGTAAAATGGAATTGGGATAAAACGTGTTGGATTGATAAAATGAATTCTTTGGTTATTCTAAGATGGAGGTGTATTTCCCTGAAAGCCAAGTACGTTTTTAAAATAGATTTTTGAAACGTTAAGTTTTGAAGTTATATTAAAGAATGGTTTCCAAGAAAATTATTTAAGTGGTAAGAATTTTAAAAGCAAATATATATATCAAAGTAGTTATAGTAGTGATTATTTTCAAAGAATAATTAGAATTATGGTTTAAAGAATATTATTATTATTTATACTTTATTAAATGGTTCTATTTTAAAGATAATCAATCAAAGTATTATTTAGAAATTGTATAGAGTTTGATAACTTTAATTTTAAATCTAGTATGACTTAACTTTATTTTAAGAATAATAGTTTATATTTTATTGAGCAGTTTTATTTGAGATATTTTTAAAAGTATATATATATATATTTTAAATCAAGAATGTAAGAAGTTTTAAATATGAATGTTTTAATATATTTTCAATAATAAAGTATTTAAATTATTTTAAATCTTAAGGATTGGTACTTGGACACTTTCAAGGGAAGTAACTATTTGGAAAATTTATTCCATGAGAATCTGAGTTTGAAAAGTGTTTTGAATGGGATTTAAAAAGGAAAATATATCTTGTAAAGATATTTTGAGGAAATAAATAATGTGGACAATTATTTTCTTCCATTAATTAATCAACTATAATTAATTACATTAAACCTTAATTAATTACAATTAATTAATCAAACTTTATTAATCAACCTTGATTAATTCATTAATTATATTAACTAATGATCCTTATTAATTAATTAACCCTTTAATTAATTAAATAATTAATTTATAATTTATGATCTCATTAATCATAAACAATAATTAACAACTTGTAATTACTTTATCTTAATTAATTAACTTCTTAATTAATTATATCAACCCTTTGATTAATTATTCTAACTAATTAATCTTTAATTACTTCATTAAGTAATTATTAATCAATTCAATGAACAAATAATCCTTAAGTAATTAGTTTATTAATTCATTACATTTTAATTAGTAATTAATCTTAAAATTAATCACATTAATTAATTAATCACATTAGTTAATTATAATTAACTAAGTAATTAACCCTTAATTACTTACATAAGTAATTATCTTCTAATTACTTTCATTAGATGATTACTCTTTAAATTAGTTACCTTAACAAGTAATTAATTCCATCATTAAATAATCCTTAATTCTTTAATTAATTAATTACTCCATAATTAATTAATTTCAAAACAAATATATTAATTAATCCTTAGATTAATAACATCTAGTGATTAACCATTAATCACTTCCATTTAATTACTCCCATGAGAAATTTTCCACTAATTACTTCCATAAGTAATTACCATTCTTAATTACATTCAATAATTAACTATTAATTACTTCATTAAGTAATTACACTTAATTAATTCATAATTAAGTGATTATATAAAATTAAACAAACAATTAACTAATCATTTAAAATTAATTAAATAATTAATTAATTAACTTCTTATATTTCAAAATCCTTAATTAAGAAAATCATTTATCTTAATTAAACTTTTTACTTATTAACAAATTATATTAATTAAGTATTCTTAAGTTCATATCCAAATAAATTTAACCCTATTTATCTTCATAAATAAATTATTTGAAATTAATCAAATTTTAATAACTTAAAGACAAATTATTCTATTTGGTTTTCCAAAATTATAACAATAACCTTATTTGAAAACAACGCATTTAGAAACAAATTTTCAAAATTTAAAACACATTAATTATCTAAGTTAAACTTATTTTTTTCAAATAAAATTTGAAAACTTTAGCTTTAAATCATTACTTAGAATTTTAACTTAAACTTTGATTCAATATTTAAATTCAAAACACTCTTTGAAATTGAAATTCAAAATTTATTTAAGATAATTACTTCAAAAAGAAATCATTTTAAACAAATTTAAAATTTAAAATAAGTTCAATTAATACTTTTTAAAGTTTGACTTACATTTTATTTCAAACAACAAGTATTAAATTGTTTTCTTTTATAAAACTCAAACTTGATTTTTATTTTTTTAAACAACAAGCTTTATCTGCATTTTAACATTATACAGATCCAAACCAAACAAAAGTCGAGTTAACTTGAAACTTACCATTACACAGCACTAACTAAAGAGCAACACCCTAAAAATACTCGAGTAAATCACTTCAACAACTCGAGCTTTCCCCGAAGCAAAACCCAGCCGCCACAACTTCGAGTCAATCACGAGGAAATGCGAGAGCAAACCCGGGTAAAACCTTTCTTCCCCAAACCATGATTTCCAGTGCATACACCATACTCTCTTGCACGTGTCCCACTAACTCCGGCCACTGTAAGCCGTCGCGACCCTCGTCGATGATCACTCTATCACACGCGAACACAAAACCAAACCTAGATCGTACAAAATTTATTTGAATCAAAATTCGACCTATAACTCGAAAAAACTACAGAACAACTCGACACAAAACCCCCATCGCCAACGACCATCCAATGCCGTTGAACTTCGCCGACCCCACCATCTAAACGCCACGACCCTGAAAATCATCCACCCTAAAAGCGAACGACTCCGGTCACGAATCCAAATCGCAAAAGTCGCGATAGCAAAGCCGAACAAAAAAACAACTAAAACCCTAATTTGATCGATTTCGAACAAATTGGCCATTGGAAAAATCCAAAAGCATTTTTCCCAACATCCACAACACAAGAACAAGCTTCGATCAAAAATTCGACTATAATTATTGAGTAGATCATCGGCAATTCGTCAAATTGTCGATATAGTTCTACTTAAAATTCCCAATTGATTATCACTTTAAAAATTATGAATTGCATGTTAAAATTCATAATTTCTAACATCTAATCCATTCATACTATCCAAAACATGAATTAAGGAAATCAATTTTTGACATGCAATTGTGTTTTCACTGTATTATCCTATTTAAACATTATTTGTAATCTTAAATTTACAGAAACCATTCTTAAAGTTACTATCAAACATTGATACACAACTTTCATTTAATCATCGAAATCAAATAATGGTGTTAGGAGGGATATTTGAATTAAATTGTAAGATCAAAGCTGTAAATGACAAAGCGTATCTAACAGTCACCACATATCTTCTTTGTATTCAAACATGCAATCAACTTTACTTAACATTTGTAACTAAACTACTGTATAATTCATCACACATCTAGATTAAATAACAGGTTCACATCTGTTTTTAAAAATGAAGATTTACTCACCATTTTAATTTCCAGAGAACAAAGCAGAGAGCATGTTTAATTCTTTTCCCTGACTTGAATCCTTAATCTGGAAAAAATGTTTTGTTGATGAAATGAATCCTTGCATGCCTTCACATTGTTGATTTTAAAGTGCTGTTGAACTTGAAAATCCCTTTGAATTGCAGGTTGAACTTCATTTGAATTGCAGTTTTATTTTGCTTTGCAGATTTGTTTAGCGACACAACTTTCTAACACCAGAAAGTCGCATCACTAATTAAGAAAGAAAGGGATAGAAGAAGAAAACATAAGAAAGAACAAACACAACAACATCAGATAACTCACAGCGGAACGAATGAAATATAATATATCACATAAAATATTACATAGTATCATATTACATCAGAGTACACAACTTATACAACACATATTAGACAGTTATAAACATCTGTCTAACTATACAACTCAATTACACAAGATACAGATATCACACATCTAGATTACATAACAGGTTCACATCTGCTTTTAAAAATGAAGATTTACTCGCCTTTTTAATTTCCAGAGAACAAAGCAGAGAGCAGGTTTAATTCTTTTTCCTGACTTGAATCCTTAATCTAGAAAAAAATGTTTTGCTGATGAAATGAATCCTTGCATGCCTTCACATTGTTGATTTTAAACTGCTTTTGAACTTGAAAATCCCTTTAAATTGCAGGTTGAACTTCATTTGAATTGCAGATTTATTTTGCTTTGCGGATTTGTTTTTTTTTTTTTGTGGTTTTCAAATTCCAGATTTACTTTTGCTTTTAGTTTCAATCTTGAAATTATCTTTGTTTAGCTGAGAATATTGAAGAAAAGAAGAAAGATATGTTTAGTAAACTTAGTTATTATTTAACAAAAATTAAGGAAAGTAAATTTTTTTAAAAAAAATAAGGCACTTGTAAATTAAACTTACACTTGTCACTATATTAGCTTAATTTTCTAACATGTGTTAATTAATTACACTTAGTAATTAATCTTAAATTAATCTCATTCATTAATTAATAAAGTAATTAATTAAGGATTGTTTATTAATTTAAATTGAATAATAATTACTTAATGAAGTAATTAAAGATTAATTAGATTAATTAATCAAAGGATTAATATAATTAATTAAGAAGTTAATTAATTAAGATAAGTAATTACAAATTGTTAATTACTATTTATGATTAATTAAGACTGATTAATAAGATGATTAATTACAAGTTAATTATTTGAGTAATTAAAGGAATTATTAATTAATAAGGATCATTAGTTAATAATTAATGAATTAATCAAGGTTGATTAATAAAATTGATTAATTAAAGTATGATTAATTAATTGTAATTAATTGAGGGTTAATGTAATTAATTATAGTTAATTAATAAATGTAAGTAAATGAAGGATCATTAATTATTGTAATTGATGATAGTAATTAAAGGTTAATTACTGTATATGTTTAAGGATAATTACTTGAATGTAATTAAGGATGATTAATCAACGAAGATTAATTAAAGAAGATCATTAAGGGATGATTAATTTATTTATGTGGAATAAATTAATGAAGAAGGATTTTGGTAATCTAATTGATTTAGAGCTAATCAATTCTGTTTTTGGATGATTGGTTAATACTGATTGATTTATATTGGATGATTGATATTGGGTGATTGGTTGATACTGGATAATTTGGATATCTATGATATGTGATATACTGCTTTGTGAGATGGATGTTTGAAATGAATTATCTATTGTGATAATGTGATTCATCTATCTATTTATATCATCCTGAATATATGTTAATTGTTTAAAACCCTTAAACAACTTGGACATTAAAATGGCGTTTGGTTTCGGTGAGACCGGATTCGGGTCTCCATATTTGGATAATCCGAAAACAACATCGATCCAAAATAAACGTTAGGTCGTGAATCCAAGTGGAGTGCAAGTGAAGACTCAAAGTGTAAGAACTATTCGTCAGTATAACTCTGGGAGTGATTTCGTGATGAGTTTGACAGAGATAGTACTTATAGGTTCGAGATGGCGATTCAGAGTGCAAGGGCTATGGTCGTTGAATCTGAGGGTGATTCCAAAATGAGTGCAACGAGATAGTACCTTCGGTTTCGTTCGAACCTGGAACAAACTTGTATGGATTGAATACTTTCAGAACATCGTTAGGCGGACGATGAGCATTCTAAGATAGATGTGTTCTATAAAGGTAATCGCAGCCTCAAGCCTCATCAACCGGGAATGGATAAAACAGGGAAGGTGCAGCAAGGCTAGGTGGGTAGCACCCATTTCAGGGTAAGGTCATTCCTGTCTAAATGTCCCTTTATTTCGGCTTAGTGGGTGGTTGGTCGCGCCAACCACGAGGCGATCTTACTCAGGACTGTTCAGCAAGGAATGGTCCCGGCTTTGTGATGCAGGGGATTGGGCGTAATCCTCGGTACGCTGATCTAGGCTAAGTACTGTGACAGGCGGTACCCCGGTAGCCCTTCCATTAACAAAAACCCATTCTTCCTACGAGACCCTACAGTTTTGTTTGTATTACCCACTTTTGTGGCTAGTAGCTGGAATTTAATAATGTAACAATTTCGGCTATTTCTTATTTGCTTGAAAACCCTAGACACTATTATAATATCACTGGATTTCCTATCAAATGTTTTGGTTGGCGTAAGGTAAAAACTTTTCCATGTTTATGTGTGGGAAGTCTTACGTGATACCTTTTCTTTTCAAAGGATTTTTCTAAAGTTAAGCAATTTTAACCCGTTTATTCACACCAGACCCCTGTCTGACCCGAGTGTTTATTTTCTGTTTTATTAAACTCTTGGGTACTCATATTATGTATGAGTAGTCAAGTGATTCAGATTTGCTTGACGAATTCTGGAGGAGATATGGAGCAAGAGGCTTCCACGTGTAGATATATTTTGGTTCCTGTAACGACCCAGGATTTTAATTAATTTAAAATTGAATATTTAATTAATTTTAAATATTAATAAGTGAATTTATAAGTCGAATAAGTTTTATTTCGAATAATTGGATTTAACTGGATAATTAAATCAATAATTTAATATGTTAAATTATGGAAGTAATTGAAAATTGAGTTAAATATGATTGTAAAAGAGTTGTAAAATTTTATTTTATCATATTTGAGTTAGAATGATATTTTAGAACTTTTAAAATCGAATTAAAAGTTAATTTGTGAAAATTGAATATTTTAATATTTAATCGACTAGTGAAATTAGCCAATTTTTGAACAGTCTCAGAATTGGACGAAACTAGTTACATTGGATCCGTAATAGTTTGTTATTACCGGATTTCAATTTTCGTAGCAATCGGAGTTATCGTTTGATCATAGCAGCTCGAAACGCATCGAAATTGTTTTTAATATTAATTTGGCGAGTTAAAATAGCCATTTTTCAAAAAGTCTCGGATTTCGACGAAACTAGTTTCATCGGATCCGTAATGTGATATTATTGTAAGGTTTAAAATTTCAAGTCAATCGGATTTACCGTTTGTCCGGTACAAATTAAAACGCATAGAAAATCGTTTAAATCGGTTTAATTTAAATTGAACGTTTATTGCCATAACTCGCACAGATGTCCGAATTAGCTTCCGAAACCTGTTCCATTGTGTCCGGAACGCGGGGTAAACCCTAGAAACGCTTGTTTCGGCGCGTGAATCGGAGTTCGGAAATTCTGGAATGAATAGTGTCGTTCGATTCTCTATAAATAGCCCACCTTCACAAATAAAAAAAAATAACAAAACCCTAATTCTAAACTGCAGCCGCCACTATCTACTATCAATGGCCAGAAATTCACCATCTTCTCTCCTCAATCACTCTCAATCTACAAGGAATTACGCGAAGTGTTCAACACGAAAGTCGAAGAGCTCGACGAGAGCTTTCGATCCATACGGTGATGATCGTGTTTGGAGCATCAGAGGGGGAGCAAGGGGGGGCCGACGCCTGCCACTTGCGCACGGTTTTCGAGGCTAATCTGGGGGCCGAGCTTGCTGGGGTTTAGGCCGAGCATGGCTCTTGCGAAGGGGGTCAGGATGGTGGCGGAGTGATGAACTTTCGATGTTCGTGGAGGCCGTGGGGATAAACCCTAGTTTGATCTTGTATGGGTTCAACGTGGAAAACTCACGTACGTGAGTTACTGGAGAAGAAGATGAAGCATATGGACGGCCCTGATGCACTCAAGCTTGATCCAATGGTCTAGAGATGTTAGGTTAAAAATTAAATGAAACTATGTTGTAAATTTATATTATAAAATCGTGTAAACTTGTTAAATGCATAACTTTTTCATACGAGGTCGAAAACGCGCGAAACCAGTTGCGTTGGAATCGTATGGACGAGCACTACGCTATGGAATTGGATTAGAGTCGTTTGGAGTTAGTGAGAATTTCGGGTAAAATTAAACGTCCGTTTAATTTTATTCGAAATAAATCGCTAAAACAAAATTGAAATCAAGGTGAGAACTTCTCACTCAATCGAATCAGTTTCGATTTTTATTTTAAATAGTTAGATTTAAAATATTTGAATGCATGTTTGAATGATGATTGTTATCTATTGATTGTTAAAATAGACATTATGCGCCGTTAGTAAGCGGATGTTATTTATTAAAAACATATACCGCGAATATTTCATAAACAGTGAAATTGGTATTATATATAATAGCAATATATATATATTGGCATATGTATATATTGTAGTTATTGATTTCAAGCATTTGTATAGCGGATGAGACCCTATTGCTCCGTCTATTAAGCGGATAATATTTTAAATCCCATATACCGCGATAATTCCGTACTGGAGCGGAATTGGTATTGCGCTAATGTTTGTGGATGCAGGAAAACAGGTTGGAGGGATCCAACTGGATTCCTCAACAGTATTTATTTGATTTTGGATATTTTAATATTTGATTGATTATCATATCGATATATGATATCGTTGTAGTCGTGATTGACTATTTGGTGTGTAGCATCATTGAACCAAATTTTGGGATTTTAAAATGATTTTTGAAAGTATACGTTCATAAAATATTTTTGGAATTGATCCATTTTAAATAAATAAACGTTATAATTTTTAAAGTTATAAAAATTATGATTTTTGAGAAATACGGTTAAAGTTGATTTTTGAGAAATATGGGTTAATGTTTTTTTTATAAAATAATTAAATTGGATTTTTGAATTTATTATAAAAAGTTTAAAAATAGGATTTATAAAATTTAATTATTTTATAAATCAAAAATGATGAAATTATAAAGGACTTTGAAGACGTTTTGAAATAATAATATAAATTGATTTATATTAAAAGATTGATAAATTGATATTTATAAATTAGAAATGTTAGAATTATAAAACGAGTTTTTATAAGTGTTTGAATGAAGTGAAAATGGATTGCATAAGTGAATGGAATTTATAAAATTATAAATGGTGAAGTTATAAATGGAATTTTATAAGCAGTAGGTTTATAAAATTTATAAAGTTATTAAAAGAATGGTTTTGGATAAATAATTGAATCTTATAAGTTATAAGATTTATAATTGTGAAGTTTAAAGGAACGATTTTGTAAACAAATAAATTATAAGTATTTGACTTATAATATGAACCTTTAGTTTATAATTGAGTTATAAATCGAATAGGCTAATAAAGGAATTTATAAAAGGAAGTTGTTATAAAATAAATAGAAATGGAATTTATAAACGTTGTTTTATAAATTCGCAAACGACTTATTTTGATAAGTTAATTTTTATAACTTATTTATGAAGTTATATTCACATTTTAGACAGTGAATAATCCTTTAAAATAAAATGTATAGAAAGGATGAAATTGATTAACGTAGTATATTCACGTTTTTGAATAGTGAATAATATGTTAGAGAAAATGTTTAGGATGTGATATTTTAAACAGAATTAAAACGATCTAACGATGTTTTAAATGTGTTGAGATTCAAAACCATAGATTTCAACATTTATTGTTGAAATAGATGTTTTCGAGAAATAGAAGGAAATGGTGGACTATAACACTGTTGTTATAGTAAATGATTTCCGAAAGGAAATGTTTTGTTTAGTATTGGGATTTATATATCTATCTTAAATTCGAATCCCTATACTAGTGATTTTGGGACGTCGTAACGATATTTTACGCAACATTCGTTTTGGCCCAAATAAATATGGTTAAGAGAATGATTTCCTTAAAGAATGAAATGTATACTTAATTTCAATTTAAGTATATTGAATATTTTCCAAATGTTGAAAATAAATAGGTTCATGAATTACTTATTAAATAAGTATGGAAATGTTTTCCAATATAAAGTGAATATTAGAGAATTTATCTTTTTGAAGATAAATTGAAATGAATAATTGAAATCGTATATGCATGGATATTTTGGAATGAAAATTCACTATGGAATTTATAAAAGAATGGGGAAATTTGTTTAAAAATAAATATTGATTTATTTTTGAAGTATTGAAAATAATATATCTTGTAAAGATATTTTGGAAAATAAATAATATGGAAAATTATTTGGAATCTAGTGATGTGTGCATATCCATTGATAGTTCAATAACCGACTATCAATATTTACCTTTGAAAGGTATTTGTTGTGATTTGCTTGGATTTGAATGCTACACTTATTTTTAAATTATTGCGCTCGTTATTCGGATTACCCATTCCGAATAGTGATACGACGTAATGGATATCATTGAAGATCGGTGTTGAAGACCCGGTATTTGCGAGAGCGATAGGATGACCTGTCGATTGACTCTGCACCGAGTTGCTCCGGTATTGAGTTCTCCATATGTGATGGGAAATACGATCAGGATTGTGGATATCGGGATTGCAAGGACTTCTTTGTAAGTGCCTTCGGTTCTGTTCGATCCCAGAACAGACTTGTATGGATTGTATGTCTGACATTACAAATTGAGATATAAAGCCGATTTCTTTCAAATATATTTCTGTTGGTGGCGGAGAATTTATTCTCTTAGCTTAACACCCTTAGAGGTTATGTAGTTGAAGGTTATCAGCGATATATTCCCAATTTGGTAATGTGACATGCTGAGTGTTGCTGTGAAATGATCATTGTGTTGATTATTTGTGATAGGATCATTTATTTGATCGTCTATCTTGGTGATCATTTCTATGATCATTTGTTGACCCAAAGCATGGCTTTTGTATAAAGTATGTTTTTGTGGACGTGACTTCGTCGAGCCTCACACCTCGGGAATGGTCAAAACAGGAAAGATGCAGCAAGGTTATGAGGGGTAGCGCCCTTTAGGGTATGTGCATTTCCTTCTGGAAAAGGGTGGTATCATGGTATGGAGCCCAGATACTTACTCATGTTGAAAACACTTTATGATTGTGTGAATTGATTACGAGCGCTCGGTTAAAGGTCCCAAAGGACCGGGGGATGGCATACTCGGTCAGTTGTTACTCAGTTAGGGGTAACCCGGCCTTGTGTTGGTAGAGATCCGGTTTGGTTCTCGGGGACGTCCATCCAGAGGCGTTTCCATGTGGCAATGGGAAGTTCCTTGGCCTGATCATTCGTTGGAAATCCAAAGAAACAATACGAGACTTGTACGGTTTTAGTTGTATAACCTGCCATGGAATGTGGAGGTAACCTGCTATTGAACATGGTAGCTATAGTAGGCATAAGTGCGGAATGTCTATGCTGGCTAAGATTTATATTCTACTTTCGAAATGAATTTTTCCTACACTATGCACTAATAATAATATCAAATGTTCTTTTTAAATGCGTATCAAGCATCTTTGACTATCATAAGGAGAAATCTCCTCCGATTCTGCGTTTGCATTGTGTGTGTGTGTGCGGGAGGCCTTATGGTAGTCTCATTTTTAAAAGCATTGCGAATTGACTTTAAAAATATTCCTCTATTTTGATTTTAAAGATAAATAAACTGTTTTGAGTTCTCACACCAGTCACATGACTGACTCGGAGTTTATTGTTTTCCTTCCTAAACTCTGGGTGCCCACCAATTTCTACACGGGCAGTCAAGAGTTAGGTTTATCAGGATATTCTGGATATTCTGGAGTTGCTGGAGGCAAGCTGGATGGCATGGTGTATTATTAGTATATAGTATTTCTTTTCCGCTGTTTGTTGTTTGTTGTTGTACACTCTGATGCAATGAAATGTAATGTGATGTAATGTAATAACTGATATAGTTCTTTGTTTAAAGATTATTCATTTATTTATTATATGTTGTTCCGCTGCGAATTGTGAGATTCTGATGTTGTTCAGTTGTTTTCTTTCTGTTCTATTTTCTATTTTCTTTTCCCTCTATTTTCTATCTTTCTCTCTCTTCTTCTGTCTTTTTCTTTTTCTTAAACCCTCAGTGTTTGGTTTTCCGGCATCCGACTGATTGGCATTCGATACAGTGGACGTATTGATGTCGATATTCGGGAGTCGAAGAATCGGGTCCTGACAGTTCCATTGTGTTTGTGTGATATCTGTATCTTGTGTACTTGAGTTGTATAGTTAGACAGATGTTTATAACTGTCTATTATGTGTTGTATAAGTTGTGTACTCTGATGTAATATGATACTATGTAATATTTTATGTGATATATTATATTTCGTTCGTTCCGCTGTGAGTTATCTGATGTTGTTGTGTTTCTTCTTTCTTATCTTTTCTTCTTTTATCCCTTTCTTTCTTAATTAGTGACGCGTCTTTCTGGTGATAGAAAGTTGGGTCGCTGCAGGTGGTATCTTTACAAGATATATTTTCCTTTTCAAATCCCATTCAAAACACTTTTCAAACTCAAATTCTCATGGAATAAATTTTTCAAATAGTTACTTCCCTTGAAAGTGTCCAAGCACCAATCCTTAAGATTTAAAATAATTTAAATATTTACTATTGACGACCCGGAATTTTGGGCAATATCAATTTAATAATCCATACCAATAATTAAATTGATTTGATAATTTTTCTTTATAATTTTAATTTAAATCGGTAAATTTAATCTTTTAAAGGTTAATAAATATTTAATCTGGTAATTTTGATTTATATATTTTTAACAATTTAAAATTGATAAGATTTATTTTTCAAAGCTAATAAAATTTTATTCTATTTATAATATATATATATTTGATATATATTGTGAATAGAAGATCTTTTGTTTTAAATAAAAGAGGAATTTTCAAATTGTAATATATATGTATGTATATGTTATAATTTGATGTTATTTTGGAATTGTTTTGAAATTTAATATAATCTATTGATAATTTATATATGTATGAATTGTAATTTGAAGTTTTGTTTTAAAATTTATATTTTTCAAAAGTTAATTTAAGATGTATTCAATTGTTTTCAAAATATAAGATAATTGTTTATTTTAAATATGATAGTTTATAAAGGATTTAATCAAAGTTTTGTTTTTTTTCTTTAAAGTGTTTAAATTTAAAATGGTTATAAATGTATATGTATAAATGTTTTAGATTTTAAAAAAAATACATGTATAAGATTTATTTGTATTATAACTAGTTTTATAGTATTTTCTTTAAAGGGAAATTTATATTTACATATGTAAGTATTTATTTATAAAGTAAATTAAATATGTAAGTTTCTATTTACATTTAAATTAAATGAAAATTAATTAAAAATACTTAAGAAAACATGTGTAAACATGTTAATCATCTTAATAAACACATGTAAGAAAATTAAGCTAATATAGTGACAAGTGTAAGTTTAATTTAAAAGTGTCTTTTTTTTTTAAATATACTTTCCTTAATTTTTATTAAATAAAAACTAAGTTTAGTAAACATACCTCTCTTCTTTTCTTCAATATTCTCAGCTAAACGAAGATAATTTCAAGATTGAAACTAAAAGCAAAAGTAAATCTGGAATTTGAAAACCACAAAAAAAACAAATCTGCAAAGCAAAATAAAAATGCAATTCAAATGAAGTTCAACCTGCAATTCAAAGGGATTTTCAAGTTCAACGGCAGTTTAAAATCAACAATGTGAAGGCATGCAAGGATTCATTTCATCAGCAAAACATTTTTTTCCAGATTAAGGATTCAAGTCAGGAAAAAGAATTAAACCTGCTCTCTGCTTTGTTCACTGGAAATTAAAAAGGTGAGTAAATCTTCATTTTTAAAAACAGATGTGAACCTGTTATTTAATCTAGATGTAAGATGAATTATACAGTGGTTTAGTTACAAATGTTAAGTGAAGTTGATTGCATGTTTGAATACAAAGAAGATATATGGTGACTGTTAGATACGCTCTGTCATTTACAGCTTTCATCTTACAATTTAATTCAAATCTCCCTCCTAACACCATTATTTGATTTCGATGATTAAATGAAAGTTGTGTATTAATGTTTGATAGTAATTTTAAGAATGGTTTCTGTAAATTTAAGATTACAAATAATGTTTAAATAGGATAATACAGTGAAAACACAACTGCATGTCAAAAATTGATTTCCTTAATTCATGTTTTGGATAGTATGAATGGATTAGATGTTAGAAATTATGAATTTTAACATGCAATTCATAATTTTTAAAGTGATAATCAATTGGGAATTTTAAGTTGAACTATATCGGCAATTTGACGAATTGCCGATGATCTACTCAATAATTATGGTCGAATTTTTGATCGAAGCTTGTTCTTGTGTTGTGGATGTTGGGAAAAATGCTTTTGGATTTTTCCAATGGCCAATTTGTTTGAAATCGATCAAATTAGGGTTTTAGTTGTTTTTTTCTTCGGCTTTGCTGTCGCGACTTTTTCGATTTGGATTCGTGGCCAGAGTCGTTCGATTTTAGGGTGGATGATGTTCAGGGTCGTGGCGTTTAGATGGTGGGATCGGCGAAGTTCAACGGTGTTGGATGGTCATTGGCGATGGGGGTTTTGTGTCGAGTTGTTCTGTAGTTTTTTCGAGTTATAGGTCAAATTTTGATTCGAATAAATTTTGTACGATCTGGGTTTGGTTTTGTGTTCGCGTGTGATAAAGTGATCGTCGACGAGGGTCGCGACGACCTACGGTCGCCGGAGGCAGTGGAACACGTGCAAGAGAGTATGGTGTATGCACTGGAAATCATGGTTTGGGGAAGAAAGGTTTTACCCGGGTTTGGTCTCGCGTTTCCTCGTGATTGACTCGAAGTTGTGGCGACTGGGTTTTGCTTCGGGGAAAGCTCGAGTTGTTGAAGTGATTTACTCAAGTATTTTTAGGGTGTTGCTCTTTAGTTAACGATGTGTAATGGTAAGTTGCAAGTTAACTCGACTTTTGTTTGGTTTGGATCAGTATAATGTTAAAATGCAGATAAAGCTTGTTGTTTAAAAAAATAAAAATCAAGTTTAAGTTTTATAAAAGAAAACAATTTAAAACTTGTTATTTGAAATAAAATGTAAATCAAACTTTAAAAAGTATTAATTGAATTTATTTTAAATTTTAAATTTGTTTAAAATTATTTCTTTTTGAAGTAATTATCTTAAATAAATTTTGAATTTCAATTTCAAAGAGTGTTTTGAATTTAAATATTGAATCAAAGTTTAAGTTAAAATTTTAAGTAATGATTTAAAAACTAAAGTTTTCAAATTTTATTTGAAATAAATAAGTTTAACTTAGATAATTAAATTGTTTTAAATTTTGAAAATTTGTTTCTAAATGCATCGTTTTCAAATAAGGTTATTATTACAATTTTGGAAAACCAAATAGAATAATTTGTTTTTAAGTTATTAAAATTTGATTAATTTCAAATAATTTATTTATGAAGATAAATAGGGTTAAATTTATCTGGATATGAACTTAAGAATACTTAATTAATATAATTTGTTAATAAGTAAAAAGTTTAATTAAGATAAATGATTTTCTTAATTAATTAAGGATTTTGAAATATAAGAAGTTAATTAATTAATTAATTAATTTTAAATGATTAGTTAATTGTTTGTTTAATTTTATATAATGACTTAATTATGAATTAATTAAGTGTAATTACTTAATGAAGTAATTAATAGTTAATTATTGAATGTAATTAAGAATGGTAATTACTTATGGAAGTAATTAGTGGAAAATTTCTCATGGGAGTAATTAAATGGAAGTGATTAATGGTTAATCACTAGATGTTATTAATCTAAGGATTAATTAATATATATTTTTGTACTTAATCAATTAAAGAATTAAGAATTATTTAAAGATGGGATTAATTACTTGTTAGGTAATTAATTAAAAGAGTAATCATCTAATGAAAGTAATTAGAAGATAATTACATATGTAAGTAATTAAGGGTTAATTACTTAGTTAATTATAATTAATTAATGTGATTAATTAATTAACGAATGTGATTAATTTTAAGATTAATTACTAATTAAAATGTAATTAATTAATAAATTAATTAATTAAGGATTATTTGTTAATTGAATTGATTAATAATTACTTAATGAAGTAATTAAAGATTAATTAGTTAGAATAATTAATCAAAGGGTTGATATAATTAATTAAGAAGTTAATTAATTAAGATAAAGTAATTACAAGTTGTTAATTACTATTTATGATTAATGAGATGATAAATTATAAATTAATTATTTAATTAATTAAAGGGTTAATTAATTAATAAGGATCATTAGTTAATATAATTAATGAATTAATCAAGGTTGATTAATAAAGTGTGATTAATTAATTGTAATTAATTAAGGTTTAATGTAACTAATTATAGTTGATTAATTAATGGAAGTAAATAAAGGATCATTAATTATTGTAATTAATGATAGTAATTAAAGGTTAATTACTGAATATGGTTGAGGATAATTACTTGAATGTAATTAAAGGATAATTAATCAAGGAAGATTAATTAAGGTAGATCTTTAAGAGATGATTAATTTATTTATTTGGAATAAATAATGAAGAAGGATTATGGTAATCCAATTGATTTACAGCTAATCAATTCTGCTTTGGATGATTGATTGATATTGGATGGTTGATTTATATTGGATGATTGATATTAAATGATTGATTGATATTGGATGATTGATTAATATTGGATGACTGATATTGGATGTTGAGTGATGTTGGATGATTTGGATATCTCTGATATGTGATATGCTGCTTTATGAGATGAATGTTTGATATGAAATATCTATTGTGATAATGTGATTCATCTATCTGTTTATATCATCAGGAATATAAGTTTAATTGTTTAAACCCTTAAACAACTTGGACATTAAAATGGCGTTTTGGATTCGGTCAGACCGGGATCGGGTTTCCATATTTGGATAATCTGAAAACCACATCGATCCAAAGTAAACGTTAGGTCGTGAATCCAAGTGGAGCTTAGTGAAGACTCGAGGTGTAAGAACTATACGTCAGTATAACTCTGAAGGTGATTCCGTGATGAGTTCGACGGAAATAGTACTTATAGGTCGAGATGGTGATTCAGAGTGCAAGGGCTATGGTCGTTGACTCTGAGGGTGGTTCCAAAATGAGTGCCACGAGATAGTACCTTCGGTTTCGTTCGAACCCGGAACGAACTTGTATGGATTGAATGCTTTCATAACATCGTTAGGTGGACGATGAGCATTCTAAGATAGATGTGTTCTATAAAGGCAATCGCAGCCTCAAGCCTCATCAATCGGAAATGGCTAAAACATGGGAGGTGCAGCAAGGCTAGGTGGGTCGCACCCATTTCGGGGTAAGGTCATTCATGTCTAGATGTCCCTTTATTTTGGCTTAGTGGGTGGTTGGTCGCGCCAACCACAGGGTGATCTTACTCGGGACTGTTCAGTAAGGAATGGTCCCGGCTTTGTGATGCAGGGGATTGGGCGTAATCCTCGGTACTGTGATCTCGGCCACGTACTGTGACGGGCGGTACTCTGGTAGCCTGCCATTGATGGGAACCCATTCTTCCTACGAGACCCTACGGTTTTGTTTGTATTACCCACTTTTGTGGCTAGTAGCTGGAATTTAATAATGTAACAATTTCGGCTATTTCCTGTTTACTTGAAACCCTAGGCACTATTATAATGTCACTGGATTTCCTATCAAATGTTTTGGTTAGCGTAAGGTAAAAACTTTTCCATGTTTATGTGTGGGAAGTCTTACGTGATACCTTTTCTTTTCAAGGGTTTTCTAAAGTTAAGCAATTTTAACCCGTTTACTCACACCAGACCCTTGTCTGACCCGAGTGTTTATTTTCTGTTTTATTAAACTCTTTGGTACTCATATTATGTATGAGTAGTCGAGGGATTCAGGTTAGCTTGACGAATTCTAGAGAAGATATGGAGGAGGAGGCTTCCACGTGTAGATTTATTATGGTTCCGCTGTGTTTGTGTTGTGTCTATATCTTGTGTACTTGAGTTGTATAGTTAGACAGATGTTTATAACTGTCTAATATGTGTTGTATATGTTGTGTACTCTGTTGTAATGTGATACTATGTTATATTTTATGTGATATATTATTTTTCATTCGTTCCGCTGTGAGTTATCTGATGTTGTTGTGTTTCTTCTTTCTCTTTCTTTTCTTCTTCTTTCCCTTTCTTTCTTAATTAGTGATGTGACTTTCTGGTGTTAGAAAGTTGGGTCGCTATAGCTGGTATCAGAGCATTAGGTTGAGTGAATACCTAGGCTCTGGAGTTGTGTCTTTCTTGAGAGAGCGTACTTGTAATTTATATATATATATATATATATATATATATATATATATATATATATATACCTGATCTGTTGGGTTATCTATTCGGATTTTTCAACATAAGTTTTAGAGGTAGATGGAGCAGTGGTGCGTGTAACACGACCACCCTTAATGGAAGAGGTCCATCTGTTGAGGTTGGAAGTATATTTGTCGAGACTGTAGATCTGGTACCGTCTCAAGTAAGATTTACAGTTTGGAGTAAGAATTTCTCTGACATCCGAAGGAAATCTTTTTAAAAGATTCAGAGTTTATCTTGGAAGTGTAAGTTTGGATTTTGCTCGGGTGAGCGAATTTTTCTTGAGTTTGGATCTATCGGAAGTGTAGAAGTAAGTGATGATATCTTGATAACTGCGTGATGAGATGCAGTACCCATGGATATTTCAGAAGATGTTTTCTCTTGAAGCAGTTTAGAAGTAGTTGAGGAGCAGCCTTCACCTGCCGTAGAGAAGAATCGTCTGTATGGAAGTTATCTGGATCTTTAGCTTGGAGGTTAGCTGTTTTGGAATATGAGACTAAGGTTTATAAGTTGCTTCGCTTCAGCATAGTCTCGTTTGTCATTCCTCAAGGAGAGTGAGAGGTTGATGCTTGGTTTGGAGCCCGAATTTCTTGAGAGGATGTCTGCCATCTCGAAGGTCCGTTGTTTGTTTGTTGATAGTTTTGGTTTTCGAGGAGCCTTTGATTAGAAGTCTCTGGTTAACTGTGGTAGCAGTGCAACTCGAAGTGTTCGGTGTGCTGACGAGAAGGTCTTTTAGCTTTGTAGTATCATCGAGGTAGAGTTTGGAAGCAGCAGTGTGGTCGTTTCTTCGATGGTTCGGGATTTTGGTGGTTCTTCTATCAGTAGTCCGAGCAGTTGGTGAAGTTTTCTTGAAGTGTTAACCTTGTTTGTAAAAGCTTAAAGCTTTTCTAGTTGGTAAGGAGGGGACAGTTTCTTTGGAATCCGAACTA
The DNA here is from genome assembly GCA_030765085.1 of Allium cepa. Lineage (NCBI taxonomy): Eukaryota > Viridiplantae > Streptophyta > Magnoliopsida > Asparagales > Amaryllidaceae > Allium > Allium cepa. Next base: position 238,042,071 of record CM060931.1, read on the forward strand.
GGTAGGATCGCAAAAGTGACTTGCGATTGATTTGGGAATTTTTCTTAGGAAATCTTTTGTTTGAGACCGAGGATTCTCATATAGAAGTAGGAGCTACTGAGGTAATAAGAAGTTTGTATTCATATGGAGTTGAGTTCCATATTGTTTTGGTTCCAGAAGCGATACTGGAGGTCAGCCTAGTTGTAGGATGGTTCTTGGAGAGGGAGAGTTGGTGTAGCAGCTCAGAAATTTTTGGAGTTTGGATTAGTTAGATCTAGTTTTTGAGTTATTTTCTGCTATAAGGTTGTGTGACCGAGTCAGATGAGTCACTAAGATTTTATGGATTTGATGAACAAAGTTTTCCCTGATGTATTGGATAAGTTTGTACTTGTGTTCATCAATAGTATTCTCATCTATTTCAGAATCAGAGTTGTGCAGCGGAAGTGAGGTAGCAGCTGTGCAAGGAATGAAGCAAGTTCAGTTTGCTATTGCTTGGGAAGTAGAGCTTCTGTTCTGGATTTTAACGGATCTTGAAAGACTTTTCTGTTGAATAGGATTCAAAAACTGGTTTGTTTTGGTCTAGTTGTTTCTGGAAGCATCAGCATAGGTTGAGCTGATCAGGAAGAAGATTGGCAGCCCAGGATTGTCTGTTGAGTTATGCAGATATGAGATAAGGAGTGTGGAATTCAAAGTTGGAGACTTCATTGTTGTTAGGATTTCTCTGGTTAAGAGAACAACAATTGGATGGCTAGTTCTGAGGCATTTGGGTTTTCTTATCTGTGTTTTTAATAGGATAAGATTGAATTGCCAGTTTGGATAGCTGGAATTCATTGTATTTCATGTATCTCTGAGGGAGTACGTGTATGATTCATTGTTGGTTGTAGAATCTGCAGTTCAGTTGGATTTGGAAGTTGAGCTGGACTTGAGTATAGTTTGATGTTATATTCAGATTGATGGATCTAGAGATGAGAGGAGCTCTGGATTTTGGTGGTGTAGTTAGTTGAGCTTCTGTAGAGCGAGTCTCCCAGTAATTTATACTTGGGAAACTCTAGACAGTATTAGAAGATTTATTCTGATTTGTGTCAGGATAATTAATTAGGTTTGTTTGTTTGATTGGTTGCTATGGTTGTTAGTAACTGGATGATAAGTATGCTTTGCTGTTTGAAATTGAAATCTTTGTTGGGTTATTAAATTATCTTTGCTTTTAAATTTCGAGGACGAAATTCTTTTAAGGGGGGAGGATTGTAACGACCTGGAATTTTGGGCAATATCAATTCAATAATCTGTATTAATAATTAAACTGATTTGATAATTTTTCTTTATAATTTTAATTTAAATTAGTAAATTTAATCTTTTAAAGGTTAATAAATATTTAACCTGGTAATTTTGATTTATATCTTTTTAACAATTTAAAATTGGTAAGATTTATTTTTCAAAGCTAATAAAATTTTATTCTATTTATAATATATATATATATATATATATATATATATATATTTGATATATATTGTGAAAAGAAGATCTTTTGTTTTAAATAAAAGAGGAATTTTCAAATTGTAATATATATGTATGTATATGTTATAATTTGATGTTGTTTTGGAATTGTTTTGAAATTTAATATAATCTATTGATAATTTATATATGTATGAATTGTAATTTAAAGTTTTGTTTTAAAATTTATATTTTTCAAAAGTTAATTTAAGATGTATTCAATTGTTTTCAAAATATAAGATAATTGTTTATTTTAAATATGATAGTTTATAAAGGATTTAATCAAAATTTTGTTTTGTTTTCTTTAAAGTGTTTAAATTTAAAATGGTTATAAATGTAAATGTATAAATGTTTTAGATTTTAAAAAAAATACATGTATAAGATTTATTTGTATTATAACTAGTTTTATAGTATTTTCTTTAAAGGGAAATTTATATTTACATATGTAAGTATTTATTTATAAAGTAAATTAAATATGTAAGTTTATATTTACATTTAAATTAAATGAAAATTAATTAAAAATACTTAAGAAAACATGTGTAAACATGTTAATCATCTTAATAAACACATGTAAGAAAATTAAGCTAATATAGTGACAAGTGTAAGTTTAATTTACAAGTGTCTTATTTTTTTTTAAAATTTACTTTCCTTAATTTTTATTGAATAATAACTAAGTTTAGTAAACATATCTTTCTTCTTTTTTTCAATATTCTCAGCTAAACAAAGACAATTTCAAGATTAAAACTAAAAGCAAAAGTAAATTTGGAATTTAAAAAGCACAGAAAAAACAAATCTGTAAAGCAAAATAAAACTGCAATTCAAATGAAGTTCAACCTGCAATTCAAAGGGATTTTCAAGTTCAACAGCAGTTTAAAATCAACAATGTGAAGGCATGCAAGGATTCATTTCATCAGCAAAACATTTTTTCTAGATTAAGGATTCAAGTCAGGAAAAAGAATTAAACCTGCTCTCTGCTTTGTTCTCTGGAAATTAAAAAGGTGAGTAAATCTTCATTTTTAAAAACAGATGTGAACCTGTTATTTAATCTAGATGTGTGATGAATTATACAGTGGTTTAGTTACAAATGTTAAGAGAAGTTGATTTCATGTTTGAATACAAAGAAGATATATAGTGACTGTTAGATATACTCTGTCATTTACAGCTTTGATCCTACAATTTAATTCAAATCTTCCCCCTAACACCATTATTTGATTTCGATGATTAAATGAAAGTTGTGTATTAATGTTTGATAGTAATTTTAAGAATGGTTTCTGTAAATTTAAGATTACAAATTATGTTTAAATAGGATAATACAGTGAAAACACAACTGCATGTCAAATAAGGTTATTGTTATAATATTGGAAAACCAAACAGAATAATATTTTTTAAGTTATTAAAATTTGATTAATTTCAAATAATTTATTTATGAAGATAAATAGGGTTAAATTTATTTGGATATGAACTTAATAATACTTAATTAATATAATTTGTTAATAAGTAAAAAGTTTAATTAAGATAAATGATTTTCTTAATTAATTAAGGATTTTGAAATATAGGAAGTTAATTAATTAATTATTTAATTAATTTTAAATGATTAGTCAATTGTTTGTTTAATTTTATATAATCACTTAATTATGAATTAATTAAGTGTAATTACTTAATGAAGTAATTAATAGCTAATTATTGAATGTAATTAAGAATGGTAATTACTTATGGAAGTAATTAGTGGAAAATTTCTCATGGGAGTAATTAAATGGAAGTGATTAATGGTTAATCACTAGATGTTATTAATCAAAGGATTAATTAATATATTTGTTTTGAAGTTAATTAATTAAAGAATCAAGAATTATTTAATGATGGGATTAATTACTTGTTAGGTAATTAATTAAAAGAGTAATCATCTAATGAAAGTAATTAGAAGATAATTACATATGTAAGTAATTAAGGGTTAATTACTTAGTTAATTATAATTAATTAATGTTTAATTAATTAACGAATGTGATTAATTTTAAGATTAATTACTAATTAAAATGTAATTAATTAATAAAGTAATTAATTAAGGACTATTAGTTAATTGAATTGATTTATAATTACTTAATGAAGTAATAAAAGATTATATAGTTAGAATAATTAATCAAAGGGTTAATATAATTAATTAAGAAGTTAATTAATTAAGATAAAGTAATTACAAGTTGTTAATTAATGTTTTCGATTAATGAGATGGTAAATTATAAATTAATTATTTAATTAATTAAAGGATTGATTAATTAATAAGGATCATAAGTTAATATAATTAATGAGTTCATCAAGGTTGATTAATAAAGTGTGATTAATTAATTGTAATTAATTAAGGTTTAATGTAATTAATTATAGTTGATTAATTAATGGAAGCAAATAAAGGATCATTAATTATTATAATTAATGATAGTAATTAATGGTTAATTACTGAATATGGTTAAGGATAATTACTTGAATGTAATTAAAGGATAATTAATCAAGGAAGATTAATTAAGGAAGATCTTTAAGAGATGATTAATTTATTTATTTGGAATAAATAATGAAGAAGGATTATGGTAATCCAATTGATTTACAGTTAATCAATTCTGCTTTGGATGATTGATTGATATTGGATGGTTGATTTATATTGGATGATTGATATTAAATGATTGATTGATATTGGATGATTGATTAATATTGGATGACTGATATTGGATGTTGAGTGACGTTGGATGATTTGGATATATCAGATATGTGATATGCTGCTTTGTGAGATGAATGTTTGATATGAATTATCTATTGTGATAATGTGATTCGTCTATCTGTTTATATCATCCTGAATATAAGTTTAATTGTTTAAACCCTTAAACAACTTGGACATTAAAATGGCGGTTTGGATTCGGTGAGACCGGGATCGGGTTTCCATATTTGGATAATCTGAAAACCACATCGATCCAAATTAAACGTTCGGTCGTGAATCTAAGTGGAACTTAGTGAAGACTCGAGGTGTAAGAACTATACGTCAGTATAACTCTGAGGGTGATTCTGTGATGAGTTTGACGGAAATAGTACTTATAGGTTCAAGTTGGCGATTCAGAGTGCAAGGGCTATGGTCGTTGACTCTGAGGGTGATTTCAAAATGAGTGCAACGAGATAGTACCTTCGATTTCGTTCGAACCCGGAACGAACTTGTATGGATTGAATGCTTTCAGAACATCGTCAGGTGGACGATGAGCATTCTAAGATAAATGTGTTCTATAAAGGCAATCGCAGCCTCAAGCCTCATCAACCGGGAATGGCTAAAACTGGGGAGGTGTAGCAAGGCTAGGTGGGTAGCACCCATTTCGAGGTAAGGTCATTCCTGTCTAGGTGTCCTTTATTTCGGCTTAATGGGTGGTTGGTCGCGCCAACCACGCGGCGATCTTACTCGGGACTGTTCAGTAAGGAATGGTCCTGGCTTTGTGATGCACAGGATTGGGCGTATTCCTCGGTACTGTGATCTAGGCCATGTACTGTGATGAGCGGTACCCCGGTAGCCCTGCCATTGATGGAAACCCATTCTTCCTATGAGACTCAACGGTTTTGTTTGTATTACCCACTTTTGTGGCTAGTAGCTGGAATTTAATAATGTAACAATTTCGGCTATTTCTTATTTACTTGAAAACCCTAGACACTATTATAATATCATTGGATTTCCTATCAAATGTTTTGGTTAGCATAAGGTAAAAACTTTTCCATGTTTATGTGTGGGAAGTTTTACGTGATACCTTTTCTTTTCAAAGGTTTTTCTAAAGTTAAGCAATTTTAACCCGTTTACTCACACCAGACCCATGTCTGACCCGAGTGTTTATTTTTTGTTTTATTAAACGCTTGGGTACTCATATTATGTATGAGTAGTCGAGGGATTCAGGTTAGCTTGACGAATTCTGGAGGAGATATGGAGCAGGAGGCTTCCACGTGTAGATTTATTATGGTTCCACTGTGTTTGTGTTGTGTCTGTATCTTGTGTACTTGAGTTGTATAGTTAGACAGATGTTTATAACTGTCTAATATGTGTTGTATATGTTGTGTACTCTAATGTAATGTGATACTATGTAATATTTTATGTGATATATTATATTTCATTCGTTCCGCCGTGAGTTATCTGATGTTGTTGTGTTTCTTCTTTCTCTTTCTTTTCTTCTTCTATCCCTTTCTTTCTTAATTAGTGATGCGACTTTCTGGTGTTAGAAAGTTGGGTCGCTACAGCTATTCTCAAGTTTCCTCATGATTGACTCGAAGTTGTGGTGACTGGGTTTTGCTTCGGGGAAAGTTCGAGTTGTTGAAGTGATTTACTCGAGTATTTTTTGGGTGTTGCTCTTTAGTTAGTGCTGTGTAATGGTAAGTTGCAAGTTAACTCAACTTTTGTTTGGTTTGGATCTGTATAATGTTAAAATGTAGATAAAGCTTGTTGTTTAAAAAAATAAAAATCAAGTTTGAGTTTTATAAAAGAAAACAATTTAAAACCTGTTGTTTGAAATAAAATGTAAATCAAACTTTAAAAAGTATTAATTGAATTTATTTTAAATTTTAAATTTGTTTAAAATGATTTCTTTTTGAAGTAATTATCTTAAATAAATTTTGAATTTCAATTTCAAAGAGTGTTTTGAATTTAAATATTGAATCAAAGTTTAAGTTAAAATTTTATGTAATGATTTAAAAACTAAAGTTTTCAAATTTTATTTGAAATAAATAAGTTTAACTTAGATAATTAATGTGTTTTAAATTTTGAAAATTTATTTCTAAATGCATTGTTTTCAAATAAGGTTATTGTTATAATTTTGGAAAACCAAATAGAATAATTTGTTTTTAAGTTGTTAAAATTTGATTAATTTCAAATAATTTATTTATGAGGATAAATATGGTTAATTTATTATTGATATGAACTTAAGAATACTTAATTATTGTGATTTATTAATAAATAAAGAGTTTAATTAAGATAAATGATTTTCTTAATTAAATATGGATTTTGAAATATAAGATGTTAATTAATTAATTAATTTTAAATAATTAGTTAATTGTTTATTTAATTTTAAATAATCTCTTAATTATGAATTAATTAAGTGTAATTACTCAATGAAGTAATTAATGGTTAATTATTGAATGTAATTATGGAAAGAGTAATTACTTATGGAAGTAATTAAAGTTGAAGTGATTAATGGATAACCATTTGATGTTATTAATTAAGGAATTGATTAATATAATTGTTTTGAAATTAATTAATTATGGAGTAATTAATTAAAGAATTAAGGATTATTTAATGATGGAATTAGTTACTTGTTAAGGTAATTAATTTAAAGAGTAATCATCTAATGAAAATAATTAGAAGATAATTACTTATGTAAGTAATTAAGGGTTAATTACTTAATTATTTTGGTTAATTAATTAATGTGATCTATTAATTAATGAATGAGATTAATTTAAGATTAATTACTAAGTGTAATTAATTAAAAATGAAATTAATTAATAAAGTAATTAATTAAGGATTATTTATTAATTTAAACTGAATAATAATTACTTAATAAAGTAATTAAAGATTAATTAGATTAATTAATCAAAGGATTAATATAATTAATTAAGAAGTTAATTAATTAAGATAAGTAATTACAAATTGTTAATTACTATTTATGATTAATTAAGACTGATTAATAAGATGATTAATTACAAGTTAATTATTTGATTAATTAAAGGAATTATTAATTAATAAGAATCATTACTTAATAATTAATGAATTAATCAAGGTTGATTAATAAAAGTGATTAATTAAAGTATGATTAATTAATTGTAATTAATTGAGGGTTAATGTAATTAATTATAGTTAATTGATAAATGGAAGTAAATGAAGGATCATTAATTATTGTAATTACTGATAGTAATTAAAGGTTAATTACTGTATATGTTTAAGGATAATTACTTGAATGTAATTAAGGATGATTAATCAAAGAAGATTAATTAAGGAAGATCTTTAAGAGATGGTTAATTTATTTATTTGGAATAAATAATGAAGAAGGATTATGGTAATCCAATTGATTTACAGTTAATCAATTCTGCTTTGAATGATTGGTTGATATTGGATGGTTGATTTATATTGGATGATTGATATTAAATGATTGATTGATATTGGATGTTTGATTGATATTGGATGACTGATATTGGATGTTGAGTGATGTTGGATGATTTGGATATCTCTGATATGTGATATGCGGCTTTGTGCGATGAATGTTTGACATGAATTATCTATTGTGATAATGTGATTCATCTATCTGTTTATATCATCCTGAATATAAGTTTAATTGTTTAAACCCTTAAACAACTTGGACATTAAAATAGCGTTTTGGATTCGGTCAGACCGGGATCGGGTTTCCATATTTGGATAATCTGAAAACCACATCGATCCAAATTAAACGTTAGGTCGTGAATCCAAGTGGAGCTTAGTGAAGACTCGAGGTGTAAGAACTATACGTCAGTATAACTCTGAGGGTTATTCTGTGATGAGTTTGACGGAAATAGTACTTATAGGTTCGAAATGATGATTTAGAGTGCAAGGGCTATGGTCGTTGACTCTGAGGGTGATTCCAAAATGAGTGCAACGAGATAGTGCCTTCGGTTTCGTTCAAACCCGGAACGAACTTGTATGGATTGAATGCTTTCAGAACATCGTCAGGTGGACGATGAGCATTCTAAGATAGATGTGTGCTATAAAGGTAATCGCAGCCTCAAGCTTCATCAACCGGGAATGGCTAAAACAGGGGAGGTGCACCAAGGCTAAGTGGGTAGCACCCATTTCAGGGTGAGGTCATTCCTGTCTAGATGTCCCTTTATTTCGGCTTAGTGGGTGGTTGGTCGCGCCAAGCACGGGGTGATCTTACTCGGGACTGTTCAGTAAGGAATGGTCCCGGCTTTGTGATGCAGGAGATTGGACGTAATCCTCGGTACTGTGATCTAGGCCACGTACTGTGATGGGCGGTACCCCAGTAGCCCTGCCATTGATGGAAACCCATTCTTCCTACGAGACCCTACGGTTTTGTTTGTATTACCCACTTTTGTGGCTAGTAGCTGGAATTTAATAATGTAACAATTTCGGCTATTTCTTATTTACTTGAAAACCCTAGACAATATTATAATATCACTGGATTTCCTATCAAATGTTTTGGTTAGCGTAAGGTAAAAACTTTTCCATGTTTATGTGTGGGAAGTCTTACGTGATGCCTTTTCTTTTCAAAGGTTTTTCTAAAGTTAAGCAATTTTAACCCGTTTACTCACACCAGACCCCTTTCTGACCCGAGTGTTTATTTTCTGTTTTATTAAACTCTTGGGTACTCGTATTATGTATGAGTAGTCAAGTGATTCAGGTTTGCTTGACGAATTCTAGAGGAGATATGGAGCAGGAGGCTTCCACGTGTAGATATATTATCGTTCCGCTGTGTTTGTGTGATATCTGTATCTTGTGTACTTGAGTTGTATAGTTAGACAAATGTTTATAACTGTCTAATATGTGTTGTATAAGTTGTGTACTCTGATGTAATATGATACCATGTAATATTTTATGTGATATATTATATTTCATTTGTTCCGCTGTGAGTTATCTGATGTTGCTGTGTTTCTTCTTTCTTATCTTTTCTTCTTCTATCCCTTTCTTTCTTAATTAGTGACGCGACTTTCTGGTGTTAGAAAGTTGGGTCGCTAAGTCGATAATCTGTAAAATCAATAGAGTAAAATATATGAGAATCCACTATACTTTGGACACCTATCACTTGTATAAACTCATCTTCTCATATAGAAATAAATGGTGATGGGAATTGACTATGCGACAGACACAAAGTCCCAAGTAAAGTCATATAAGTGAGGTATATCGATGTATATGCCAATCTACAATAGCACAAAGCCTACTCCATAGCCACATAAACTCTGCAATCTTGGATACCTCAAACGATCATCGTGATATGTGTCCACTAGTGCCCCTATTGGCAAAAACTACTGGCCTAGGTGAAAAATAGGCGAACACAAACAGCAGTAACACATTGCTATAATAATATATGGTGCCACAGATATGTGATATGACCCCACGATTAGGCTGCTAGGATGGATGCTAACCATCTAGTCCTCTCCAATGCTAATAAAATGAGTACATCATGATAGTAAAACGTATTGTTAATAAATAGGAACATAGCCTGTAACAGCCCAATTTTTTTAACAAGTATTTTTCACTTGTATTTTAAAAACTTTGGGGTTTATTTAAAGTGATTAAAAAAAAAACAATTGACCAAATTTTTAATTAAATAATAAGATCTCTGAAATTTTGACATGGTTACGAATTAACTTTAATTTGGAAATTTGGGGTTTTGTCGAAGATGGTAAATAACTTAATTTCTAGCAAAATCAAGTTTTAATTAAGAAAACATTAATAGCTTAGGTGTTTAAGACATCTGGGCTATTCACGACAGGTCATGAGTTCGAGTCTCAACATGGTTAGAATTTCGAATTTTTTTAGTGTATAAATGAACTGGGTAATTACGCGTTAAAATGGGCGTGTAAATTTAGGGAATAAATACCGTATATATATATAAGATTATATATAAGAAAACGTATAGAATTTTAATCCGTTATTTTCCCTTTCCAGTAAAATTTACTTCCCAATTTATATACATATTAATTTGATTAAATCATTTCCTAAAAGTCTAAACATAAACTGAAAGTTTTGAAGTTTTTAAATTTTGTTAAAAGACAACTCAAATTCGCAATGTTAATAAAAAATGAATTTTGTATACTTAAAATACAAAAATTGTAAGCGAATTTAATTTAAGTAATAACTTTGTAAAATTCAGTGTTTTACAGACTGTTAAATTTCACATTTAAAAAGGGAATGCATTGTAATGATATAAGTAACGTAAAAACGTATAAATTAAAAACGTTACTTTTGTATAAATTTTGGGTGTTTTGTATTGCGTCAGTTTGGCGTATTGTAAAAATCATATTTATATCTATATGGATTAAAATATCAGTCAGTAGTTTCTATAGCAAACGTTAACTCTTTTTCATAGCTTTCAATTGGGTTTTAATTTTTGTATATGACTTTAAATTCCAAAATCTTTTCCAATTCTTGCCTTTCATTTAATAAAGATCAAAATTTCATATAGCTGATCACGCAACTATTAAATGGTATAAAATGTTGAAATCAAATTTTCATAAATTGGCAGCATAAATCACGCATATAAAATAACGTGCAAACTAAAGAAACTGGAAAGTAATCAACGCATGCATTTAATCAAGATTTTCGTATAACTGGCAATAATAAATCACGCAACTTTCTGGTCTGCCTAAATGTTTATTATCACTTGCCATTCTTGCCTGCTTGTTTGGTCCCCTATATTTCGCAAGCCTTATCCATGAATACATAAGAAAGAATTTTATAAATTAAGAATCAATCTCTTGCCTAAATTCACGCATCATTCTAGGAATTCATTAAATCAAAATTTTGTATAGTCTATTCAGTTCAAAGCAAATTATATTTGATTACTGTTTTCCTGTAATCACGCAAGCCTCCCATATACATTATTGTGCAACTCGCATCTCAGAAGATCTCACGTGCCTTCATAACTCTCAACTTGTTTTCTTATATATATATATATAAAGCCTCACACAAAAACTTTATATTGCATCTAAAATTTGCCTTCTTCTTCTTTTGTGCTGAAGCCTCTATCAGGTAATGGTTTTACTTTTTCTTTTCTTCTTTCAGTTTTTCCCTTTCTTCTTCGTGTTGTTCTCTGTTTCCCTTTTTCCTTGCTCGGCTACTTCTCCACCACGTCACGTCCCTCTAAGTTTTCATAACCAAGGTTATATCCCGAACAAGCCCATGGTTAATATATTATAAAAAATTTCTAAATTTTTTTAAGTATTTTTGAAATAAAATTTATGTAATTCAACTAAAAATTTGACTTAAGGCTTTAACATTTAAAAGGTTTTTGTTTTTTAAGTTAAATTTTTGTAAGTTAATAATTGGTTTTAAAGTGAATTTAAAGATTTTATTTACGATAAATGACATAATAATTAAATTTAATTTAATATGGAGTTGAAATCTAACCTAGAAATTTTAATAAAAGTTATTTCCGAAAATGGATATGTTTGGTATAATAAATAATGTACTTTAAATTGATAAAATGAAAGACGATTGAAATGGAACATTTTGGAATAACTTTTATTTAACTTGAATCATAGTTGAATTGATGTCTAAATGAATAAAGTTGTGTAGAAAATTTAGTGTATATTAACTATAAAAGGAAAAAAAAATTATGGAACGGATGTGTTTTGTAAGTAAATAATTGAAAATGTTGTTTTCAAATGGAAAGGTGAAATTTCAATTTATGACTTAACTTGAAAATTTGAAATTGGGTTTTAAATAAAATTGTTAAGTTAAGTAAATAAATGAGAATTTTGTTTTATTTAGGAAGTGGGTATTTTTAAATTAAGTGTAAAGTTATTTGGAAAAATATATATACAAGTTAAGTAAAATTGAGAAATTCTGACTTACAAATGATTCATGGTAAATTTGGATATTTTATTTATGAAATTTAATTTATTTAATCATAAGATAAATGGTATCCAAATGAACATTTTTCTGAAGTAGGAATATGATTTTTAAAGTTAAGAATGGTTAAAAATTTAAATTTTAATGTTTCTGAATTCGACAATGTTTCGAAATTGAAGTGGCAGAGACGTGTTGTAATTAAGAAACAGAGAGAGTTTGCATTGAAGAATAGTTTAGGCAGAGACGCAAGTTTGTGTAAATACATATTTTTCAAAACTAGATAAATTAGGGTATGCCGGTGGAAATAATAATAATAATAATAATAATAATAATAATAATAATAATAATAATAATAAAATGTATAATAATAATAAATAGTATTGCCAAGCCTATGAAATTGGGGTCGGGATGTGGGGTGAGGCAGTCGAGCAAAAGCTGAAACAAAATTTCTTTTATTCTATTCGTTCCAGTTGTTTCGAAAATTTTGCTTTGACCGTAATTTTAAAAGTCGCATATTTGGTATTTGGATCTTATTTTAGATTTGAATCAAGGCGTGGCATCCGCGGAAACCTAACCGTGTCATTTGTACGATCCTTTATCAAGTGGTAAAATCGTTTGAATCTGATTATCTGCAGTTTAATGTGAGTATTTCTCACAGACAAACATACCTATATTTATGTGAATTATCGCAAGTGTATTTATAAATTATTTATTAAATGTCATCTGTCTGTAATATAACGTATGATATTAAACCCCATTTTAAATTGACACCTCATCAGTTGTTTATCTGTTGTAATATAGTTGCAGTTATATTATTTAATGCTTATTTACTGTTAAATCATCACTGCAAGTTCCCTGTAAATTGAGATCGTTATAGGCTGAAATGATAGGCATGTAGGATAATTATTTATTCATTTATTTATTTAATTGTTTAATTTTAAATATTTAACTTGGGATTGCGGGTTTGAAATGATAGAACCCGGGGTTTTTGTAAATTGCGGATTGAAATGATATAAATCCGTATCACTTGACCTAGGCTAGAAAACTATATACAGACCCGTGGTTTCTATAGTATTTTTCAGAAATATTTTAAATTTATTTTGGAAGTTTATAATATTCTGATTTAAATGTATGTAAAGGATTTTATTTATAATGATTTTGAATGAGTTAAAAATGTTTAATAAATAAATAAATGTTTGAATAAAATTTTGGAATATAACTTATTTTGGAAGTTCTGGGTTTTGGTAAAAGTAAGAATTCAGTTAAGAAAATAATTGATAATAAGTTATATTTGGAATTTAAAACTAAATTGATAAGTTATTAATCTATTACAGCATTTAAATGCCGTCTTTTAAAATTGGACTGTTTTAACCTGTAAACTTTAGGTAGCATTTCATAAGTGCTATAGAAACTGAAATTTGATATTTTTAATCAATTTGTGGAAATAATCTTTGGGAAAAGGGGATTAAAATTTGGAATTTAATATGTAATTATTAAAATAAGGAATTGATTTTTTTTTTGAATAGGTTTTATGGAAGAATTTAATTTTAAAAGGTGAGAAAAGAAAATTTAATTCCTAAATAAATTGAATAGATTTAAATGGTATATTAAAATGACCAATGTTTAAAAACAATATTTTGATATTGTAGTATTGGAAATATATTTTGATTTATAAAGTAAATACCATTTTTAAAGTTGTAACCACGGGTTATAATAACGTTTGGTTGTTAAAGAGACCGGGATCGGATATCTGGCATACTCTCTGTCGTTACCAAAAACCACTTTACCAACCGTGTACGCGGTGGAGATTCCAGAATGAAGTAGGATGGTGGTGACGGTTCCTTTAAGGTAAATACGTGGACCCGACTCCCGTGAGTTGGCATAAGGTGGCTAAAATAGGAGTGATTCTCGGATTAATGAGGTAGCACCTCTGATCGAACGCACTTCTTCGTATGCCATTCTACTACTCTTGTGATTGTTTGGGTGCGCACCTTTGATTTGGGAGTGTTGTTCGAGGTGGGCGGTAACTGCGGCTACGCGTTTCCATCGGTCCGAGTAGCAATTGGTATATCTACCCTGGCATTGCCTAGTTGTGCCGTGTCACCTACCATACCGAGCCTTATGCGATTTTGGTTTGTACCATGCCTATGGAGTGCCCTCTGACGACGCCCAGTACGGGGGAGATTACGGTACTGTATAGACTATGGGAATATATAAATGTGTTAAGGTGGAAAATGTAAAGCCTTAACGCTATTTAAAAGTAAGTTTATTTTATAAATAGACACTATTTAATAGCGCAATATATTACATAGTAAATAGTTTAATGGATCCTTAGAGGATGGGCGGTCCCAAGCATCCTTTAAGTTACTTGCTCTATATTACAGTACACTTGAATTAGCTTACACTATATAAGTATGTATGTCCCGACTCGAGTGTTTATGTTTTATTTTACGCTCGGGTCAGCCTGAGTTGCAGTTTCAGCTTTCTCCCCGGAGCTATGACATTTTGTAGATCTTTCGAGCTGCCGGCCAATCTTCCAGTCTATATCTTATTTTGAAATCAAGACTTTGGAATATTTGGATTTCTATTGAAGTTTTAAACTGTACTGGAGATTTAAAACTATGTAATTTTTATTTGGTTGAGTTTTTTTATAGTGGCTTCATGAACCACTAAGTATTTTAAATACCGCTGCGAGTTTCTCTGATATCTGTGTCTGTGATTCTGTGATTTATTTACTGCATATTCTGAGTTTTGCCAAATTTATTTTTACAACGCGGTATTTTGAACAATTCAAGTCCGACATGTGCGGATGCGAATGGTTGAAAACACCGGGTCGTTACATAGCCTTTCTCACTGAATATAGGCACGAAGCCTTGATTATGACTACAAGCTTTACCTCACGCCCATATCACTATTCTCAACACGTGATTGTCATCTACTTATAATGAATAACCGAATAAATTTCAAAATAGCGTCCCATACCACCACATGATACTCACTCGTTTATTCGCTGCTCATAAGCTACACTCAATCTTGACAATATTCTACATCGTGAGTTGTAGGAATAACTAGAAAAGTATTACCAAATGTTCCTGATTGTCATCTACTTACAATGAATAACCGAATAAATTTCAAAACAGCGTCCCATACCACCACATGATACTCAATTGTTTATTCACTGGTCATAAACAACACTTAATCTTTACGATATTCTACATCGTGAGTTGAAGGAGTAACCAGAAAAGTATTACTAAATGTTTCATACCAAATGGTGTTACTAATCTATTTACTCAAATTCCTAGCAATCTAGATTCTCCCCAACATTATTCTACATTACAAGTCCAAAGAATAACCAAAGATGTATTACCGAAAGTCATATACTAGATGGTATTAAAATTTGTTTATTCAGATTTCTTATTACACAAAATTAAAAATGACGAAACCATGGAGAACGATGTCATACCGTATGAAATAACATCAAAAAGTAACTAATCAAATAAATATCTAATGATGAATCATTCATAAATTCCAAATCAATATAGAAGAGATGAGAAATAAGGAAAGCGTAGTAAAACTTCCTAATCAGATATATTAAACATACCTTTAAAATACTTAATTAGAGATAATAATTATAAAATATACTTTTTAAATACATAAGAATATTAATTAGAATATATTTGTTACTTTATAAATTTTATATAAACTTATTAAATAATTATTTAAACCCCAAAATGGATTTCTCTTTTAATAAACTAAATAACTTTTAATTATTTATAAATGCTATATGTAAATAAAAGTCTTTCTTTATTAAAAATATATTAAATTTTTAATTTTATTTTTCCATTAAACATTTTGTAATGATTTTTATCTAATACACTTTATTTTCTGTTTTATTTAATATTATTTTCAAATATATTCATAGGTAAATGCACCGGGCATCATCGGTCGATCGCTGCATGTCACCGGTGACGATCTTCCTGAATGAATTTTTGTTTCCTATCATCCATCTCTAAAGAAGTGTCATAGAAATTCGAAGAAAATTTAATATGCAACACTCTTCAACATATGTATGCACATTTAAGTATTCAATATTAAATATAGATTTTTTAAGTATAGCACTCACCTTGACGTGGCAGTAAATATTATTCTACATGTTTCTTCTCCTCTTCACACACTAAAATCAGCAAAATCCAATAGTATAAAGATCAAAATTTCACCTTCCATGCTCCTTTTGGTGCACTTTTGCATCAAGAAGCATATATATATATATTGATTTGAAGATCTGTAATATTTTATTCCTTTTGATTTTTAGTTTTACATGGAGCTAGGGTTTAAATCATTTACTGTAGATAAACTAAGTTATATGATGATAAATTTGAAACAAGGTGGTATATTTGATGAGAAGATGGATTTTTCTAGAGTTATCAAGAGATTAAAAGATGTAGTAGTATATCTTTAGGGCTTTGACAAATTGGGCCCTAATTAAATCAAAAATCCATTTTTTATTGTTTATTTTACAAATAATTGTATACTTAGCTTAGCCCACTTAAAACTCAAAATATTAATATTACACTAAAATATTTAAATTCACCATTTATTAATTATTTATAATTTCAAAACATTAAATTTCCAAATAATCCTAAAATTATGCTTGTTTAATTTTTAGAATCTATTTTATTTAGTTGAATCATCATTAATAATTTCAAGTTAATTACTTCTCAACACTGGGTTGTTATAAATATGATTAGGATTTGATGAGTACGGATCCATAATTATTGGAAAAGGAGATCAAGCTCTATGTTACGAACGAGATGTCCTACCTAACTGTCGTGTAGTGTTAATGTGTCCTAGTACCCCCTATGGATCATGCTCATGAGGTTTACTAATAGGATTTATCTCCCCTACAACAGTCAAAGGCACGTCTACAATCATGTGGATATGAGAATCAATATCATTAAGACTTATATTGTCAGGACAATAAGAAGGGATTCTATCTAGAATACTCCTAAATGAACCATATATATCACTAGTTGGAGGCGCCGGTATTTCCTCCCCTATTGGAGCCAGATGTGGCTAGGAAACTAAATGAGGTGAAAAGATCCTTAGCTTTGGACGCTAGGGAATAATTGGAACTCGTCAACTCCTATCTCTCTAATGGACTTACGACCGAGGTTTACGTTCTTACCATCAACCCCGTATTCATCATCACTACCGTCGTCGTTGTCATCATCATCATTATAACCTCCTCTTTCTACGAAATCATCATCCCCATCACTTTCTTCATCCTTTCCTCAATTAGCTGGAGGACCTTGGACGACTAATGGAACTTCTTAGTTCTCATCAGCCTGAGGTTCAACCCTAACCTATTAAGCATGTTGGGTGCCTCTATAAGCAATATGAATGAGTCCACGACTATGATCATTATCAAGAAGCTGAAATTGCCGAATCCTTTCATCTGTTAGAAGAAATTTCGTTTTTTGCTCTTCGATGGGAATGGCTTGTGGATCTTAAAGAGGAATGCCAGAGTTGTTCACTACCAGGGCTTTTCTAAATGTATGTAAAATTATGAAATATCAAAATTAGAAATTTGAATGGAATCATCTTCAGTAAGACGAAGAGTGATAGTATAACTTACTTCTTGATATCCATCTCCTAATGAAACCGGGTGGACAACGCATGAAGAAGTATTCATATTTAAAGTTACTGAGTTATTCCCGAGATCGATGATTACACGACAACCTAAATAGTTCCATGTATGTCAAAGAGGGGATTTTTTGTTTCTTGAAGCTAAATATATATTGAATCTCCTCTAGTTTGGGCACCCTGCCTAAACAGTGAAGGCAGAATATGCATATGTTATTCAAAGAGGTGTAGCTATTTGGAAGAAGCTAAATATGGGAAAGTTTCATAAACTGTAGGACGAATCAAATGAAGTGATTAAAAGGAGGAATGCCTCTAAAGAGGTTCATATAATGGTTACAGGCATTATACCCCTTAGGTGGATCATATGCTAATCGAAATGGCTATGGACCAAACTGTCCTCAAAAGGAATTCCTTGTCTTTCACAAATTCACCTAATGCTCACTTCATTTAAAGTAGATGTTGGGGAATTTACAGGGTTATTGATCGAGAACTAAAGCATCTTGGAGATTGATATCTAGAGCAAACCCTGCATAAGCTTCATCTGCCATTATGGAAGGGATCACCTCCAAAGACTGCCTTGTCAAACAACGAGGTAGTGGAGGTCAAAAAGATGATGAAGTAAATGGCATAGTAGGACCTCAAGTAGAAGCTAAATCAGTTGTAGTAAGGTCGAACTCTAACGCAAGATAGACCTACACCCATCGTAGAGAGACGCAAAGAGCGTCTACAGTTCATGATGACTAAAAAATTCCACTGATGAGCAAGATCATGTAAAATTTAACTCTAATCTTCACGCTAAAACAAAACCTTGTATGGTCGATATTTAAGAATCAATAGATGTCAATATGTATTGACCAATCGGATCTTATACGTTGACATGATATGCAATTCAGACTGCGCATTATGTGTCATGCATCCAGAGCACGGTGACTACGAACACTCTATTTAGATAGCTCACTCGTGCTGGGAAACGAGCCTCTTCACACTATAGAATTGTGTGTCAAATTTTATCTATCATCGTACGATTTACAATAATAGAACCATCATTTGGAGTGACAAAGAACTTCTCTTTGCAGGAATGTCAAAGTGAAGTGTCTGACTTAAAGCTGGAATGAAAACGCCCACTAAATGGGAGAGTGCATTCGATGTGCCCATTATCTAAAACCTTCCAACCATAATTCACCCATCAAAACACGCTCAACCAAGAATTGCTAGAGCCTTCAGTCTCCCTCCTCATACTTGAACAACTTAGTCAAAACATTGGAAATCTTAGCCCATGCAAGAAAACCCGAAGTGAAGCATTTAAAACCCTGAAGCCGTTCCAAAGAAATTGGATTTAGAAAGAAACCCGGTCAGACCTAAGGAACTCATGAGGAAAACTCGGGTCAAATAGGAATTTTCAAAACCACTTGGGTTAAAATGCTTTACTTGCCATGGCCAAGTTTAAATCATGGAAGATGAAGTTTAAGTCACACCCGAGTATAATGATAGGAAAACTCCGAACTTCGGATACCCAAAAAATAGGCAATGCCACCTACCTACACTAAGAATAGAAAAAAGGGAGGGTAAAGGCATTGAAATTGAATCAAGACTCAAATTAATTTGGGGATGTGTTCATCTGAATTGGAATTAAGTCAAATAGATGGTGACGGTGGCATTGGCTAAGGGCAGATAGCATCAAGGAGAGGCGCCGACACTGGCTAAAGCTTGAATCGAAGGTCAACTTTAGGTTGGAAATCAAAATCGCAATGGAAAACGATAGATGAAAGTAAAAGTAAAGAAGTGGAAGTGGAGAATTACTTAAGTAATTTTAAGCACTTGATACCATAGTTAAAAATGGTATCGAGTCAAGGCTCATGACTCAGTACCGAGTTGAAGATTCAAAAAGAAAAGAAAACGAAAAGAAAAGTAGTTACCGACATTAAAAAAAGAGATAAACAGAAGAAATAAAAGGTGGAATCCTACCTGATTTGCCGATCAAAAGAAAGGACTCCTAGAATTTTGAGACCTGGATGACAACTCTGAACAGAATATTGCAACTCTTATATCATTCAAAGGATAAGAATCCATAGCTGTTCAAAATGATGTGATAATCCAGAGAAGACGCATTTCATTGTGAAAACAACTCAGAGGATGAGGACATCTATTCATATCAGAGTTTGAAGTCGATAGTTTGTCTTGGTTCAAAGCATACCTTATTAACTCAAGGCATACTTTATGGGAAAGTGTTATCTTGCTTTTGAACCAAGATATTTCTTGATCGGTTAGAACTGTTGAATTCGCAAAATGAACCAGAAGTCCTGGACCACAAATCTGGACACCAAAATTCAAGTCAGTGCAGAACCTTGCTTGCCTCTTAAAGATAATTAGGCATTTTCCATTTAATTCAAGCGGTGAAGGGAAAAGTTGAAGAACACAAGTATAAGTGTTAAGTCGGTACTGAATGAGCCCCTTAACTCGATACCAAGTCATAAAGTTATGAATGAACATGCATCAAGGGGTTGAAGACGAGACAAAGCCAAAAGTGCACGGTTAAAAAAATTCCACATGATGGTGTCGACTTATGGAGCTCAACTCGGTCCGATTTGAGAATCCAGGTGTTGAGTTGGCCACAATCTTCTTCTGGAGTCTCCTAACAGATGTAGAGAACTCGGGGAGAAAGTTTTGGAGCTTATTTTGTCGATCTTCGCCTATGAATAAAGGGAGATGTGCACAAAAATGAGATCTTTTTCATTCTTTCTAAATTATTAGATTTTACCCTGACACTTCATTGGATCTTTACTCAAGTTATAGGCTGCCGAGTTATAAAATTACTATTGTAAAGAAAGGCAGAAATCATCAACAAATTTGGTAATGCATATAGGCAAGAGTATTTGTCGAACCATTATAAATCTCTTGTGTTATTTCCTCATTTTCAATTTCTTTATTTCTATAACTATTGCTTATATATTGATTATGTGTTTATCCCACTTTTGGTGCAAGCAATATCAATTAAATTTTAAATATCAGAAACTAATTACTTAATTTTGCATTTTAAAATGAATGAATTTTATAGCTTTACAAAATTTGACTTTTGTATTTTAAACTTAACATTTAAATTTAAAATATCTTTTATGTTACCAAATATAAGTGTGAAAATCATCCTAATATCCAAAATTAATTTGGTTCTTTATAGGGGATAACATTTGGTCTTACTTTATCCTTCGTGCCAAGCCAGTAGCCAAGTCGAGCGAAGTACTTGTTAACCAGACCCAACCTTAGACGCTACCTTTCTAGAAACCTTACTAAATGGGTAGGATTTACCTGGTTAGCCCTAACATTACTAATTTGGACAGTGTAAATCATTAGGCTCTGATACCATTGAAGAAATTGGGATAAGTGGAAGCTAATGAAATGGGTAGATTGCAAATTTTCCTATTTTGGATTTTTGCTGGGCCTATGAAGTCTAAATAAATTTAATATCAAATCTAAAACATTTTAAATAAAATCTTTATTTTATTTGATTTTTTAAAAGAGTTTGAATTTAATTTAAATATATATATATATATATATATATATATATATATATATATATATATCAAAACGAGTGTATAAAATACACCCACGTGTGCAAAGTGCAACAATAGCGTACACAGCCAATGTGACCATATATAGGTGCTGGGACTTACGCAACAACATACCCATTTGCCCTTTATATTTGTCTTTATTTTCCATGGGTTACTTTTGAAAATAAGCAATTAATGTGTGTGTGTAGTTCACTTATGTTCACATATATATAATATGTTGGAAAGATTTTTTTAACAAATCGAAAGTTTACTTATATTCCAAACGATAATCAACTGTGTTTAAGTAGGTAATTATTCAAGAGAGGAAAAGGTGGAGGAATAATTTCCTTTCGCTTACTCATCTTTTAATGCCATTTAAAAACAATTTTGAACACTCAAACACATTCTAGTCTAACTAACATTTTATTAATTATAGACAAAATGACACACACACACACACATATATATATACATCAAATATACATTAAGGTTGATTTTGACTAATTGGCATGTTTTGAAAATTAATGAATGAAAAAAAATTAAATTTAGTTTTAACCTAGGAATAATAGATAATTAGATTTAAGATTTTACACATAAGTCACTTTACGAATTTTAAGATGAAATAACTTACATTTATATGTATAACTATAAATAACTACAAATTATATTTTAGATCTAAAGTGACATATATATATATATATATATATATATATATATATAGTTTGTTGGTTTATATGTTTTAAAACTTGGATTCAACAAAGAAATAGCTTGAAGTTAAGGACGAACCAAGATAGGTTTCTGATTTTACATAAAATCTAGTTATAAATTCTGAATCAAAACAACCTTTAAACATATGCAAACAATAATCAAAATAATTTACATTCAAAATCAACAAAGACACAAAATATTGAATCAACTTTCCAAGTGATTTCAATACTTATATTTGTACATGTGACAAACTATAAAATTACAACAATTAAATAAAATTAATTTCCAATCAAAACGTTTGTTTCAAACATTAATTTCAAAAACAATAACAAAATTATATCAGACAACATAGAAAAATTAAATTCATTGAACTTTGCGAGCTAAACTATACAAACAAGATGAACTAATAATCAAAGGGGATATAACATATATTGGATCCGGAATGTATAAATATCATGTATTACATAAATAAAATTAGAGAACTACCTTATGGATGTTGCCAAAATCACACTTTAAATGAAGAATAGAACTTTTAGAATTCATTAAATTTGCCTTCTGAAGTTGAAACAATCCGAAGTGCCATTTTTGTTCTTGTCCATTTGATTTGATTTTAATTTCTTTTAGGAAATTTTCCATCTATAAAGACATGGATTTTCGCCATGAGGGAGAGAAAGAAGAGAAAAGGAAAAGTGAGTTGCCAAGAGAATAACAGAATAGATGAAAAAAGAATTTTTTTTTAAAAAGAAAGCATTAAAACCTTTCGATTCCCTCCTTTAAAACATTCCCAATTTAATTCCTCATTAGATCCAATCAAATTCTCTCCCATTTCTTTGTGTATGAACGACCATTAAAAAGGGCATTTGGGCTTCAATTTTTTTCCAAAACCACTTAACAATTAATCTATTTAAATTTAAATTAAATATTCTATCGATATCATATATCGATACACGCATTTATTACTTTTATATACACACTATACTAAATACGAATGGTATTGACACAAATCAAATAAAATTTAACTATTAAAATTCAAAATATTAACTAATTTAATTAATTTACAATGATTATAAATTAAATAAACAGTGTGAATTTTTGGAATATTCGTCATCACGGTTATGCGTCTTAAAGGAATAAATTCAGTCATCGCTTAATATCGAACAATTTAAATATTACCGTTCACATGTCACCTTAGCTAGTGATGTGACATTTTGGACGAACTTATCACTTACACATCATTTCAGTAAATTTATTGCTAGTGGTAATGATTATTTGCATTAATTCTGTTCATCAACGTTATATTATATTAGGACTTATGAAATTTGATTTTGGTCAAAATTCTAATACTGTCCACATTCAACTTGATTAATCCAAACACAATAATATTAGATCAATAATAACAACTATTTTTAATCGTACTGCTCTGATTAAAGACTTTGACTTTGAGTTGACTACAGTCGACCGTGATACTAACCTCATAAACCGAGGAAACAAATTTCCTATTGAATAGTGTTTCACTTCTATCATTTCAACTCGGACCCAATTATAGTTGTTTGATGGATGTCATGCCACGATTTAGCTGTAATCAAGGTGGAGTGTCTACATTTAAGTTCCATATTATTTTCAAGTCGAGAGAACTGTGTAACATCATCACTTTGGTATTGTCTTTTTGACCTTAATTATATTAACCAATAAAGAGCTCTTAGGCGAGTCATTCCATAGTTATCCAATAACTATCAGTACGTAACCCTCAATAGCCAAGAGTAATACACTATCCAACATTTAAAGAGCGTAGTTTAAGGTAGTGCACAGTTTCTGGTGGCGGAGAAGCAGTTTGTAATGGCACTGTAAGGTGGGGATGATGATGTTTGCTAGTGGTTGTTTTATGCTCGCGTTGGAATTCAACTTGGTTGAAGTGGCGACGAATGTGGATGATCGCGGTTGAAGTTATGTTGTTTAATTGCTGCAGAGGGTTGCGGTGAAGGGTGGATTTGGGGACTGTGCAAGTTAGTCATTCGTTGAGTTTCGGGTTGGATTTGCATGACAATTATTACTTTTGGGCAGAAAGCAGGATGGCGATGTGGTTGTACGTTGATTATGTTGCAAGTGGTTTGTGGTTGGAAAGAGACTGTTGAATGTTATGTGAGAGTGGAAGTGGCTTTGCTGAACTTTGGTGACGCTAGGAAGTAAAGACAAGTGATGTTTTAGAGGGGCCGTGGTTTGTGTTTGACGAAGTATGCGACAGTTTGTGTAGAGTCTGGTTTGAAGGGGATGAGTTGTGAAAGTGGCTGGAGCAGTAGAGGTGAAGTGTGGGAGAACTGCAGTTTGGTGTGATATTTTGCACAGTGGTGGTGATTGATGTATGATGGAGTCGACAGAGATGGGCAGTAAGTTTGTAAGAGGTTGTATGAATTGTTAACAAGATGAAGACGTATGATGCAAGGCAGGGTGCAGTGGAGTTTCAGTTGTATATGGAGTTGTATATTTGTAGCAGATATGTAAGGTGACAGTTTGAGGTGGAGAATGAAGTGAATGAAGGCAAGCATCTCACTGTTGTCGCAGTGTTTTTTGTTTTGGTGGATGATATAAAGATGGTGAGTTGTTGAATGAAGAATTTGCTCTTGATTATGGTGGCTTTGTGAATGCAGTTTGAAGTGTTGTTTTGGGGCAGTGTTGATGATGCAAAGAGAAGTTGTAATGGGAAATTGAAGTTGTAGTGGGTGTTTGAAAGATATAGTGTGCAGGGGAGAAGAGCTTCAGGCAGTGGAATTGATATGTTGAAATGGAAGTGAAGTGAATGACTGCAAGTGGTAAGTGAGGATGAAGACTGATGCCAAGTGCACAGTTGCACAGAAATTGTTATCAAGACAAAATGACAGTATCTGAAATGTCAGGGGGTGTATGACAGAGAGTTGTGCAGCAACAAGGTATGGATGGTGGCAGAAGGGTGATCTGTATTGTAGCAAGGCTGTGATGAAGGTGATGCAACAGTTGTGGCAGAGGGAAGTATGTATTGTATGCAGTGGACAGAACAGTGGAGGAAGGAAACTAGAGAGCAGTAAAAATTTTCCTTTCTTTTTGAATGTAAATAGAAAAAGAAAAATCCAGTAGTAGAAAATGTAAATGCAATATTGTAAAAGAAAAGGAAATAATACATATATATATATATATATATATGTGTGTGTGTGTGTGTGTGTGTGTGTGTGTGTGTGTGTATATATTCGAAATTATATGGGCTTTTTTTATATTAAAAATGCAAATGCTAATTGAAAACAAGAAATGCACAAGAACAAAATTATACACAAATACAATTTTTTTAAGAAATAAACACACAAACTAAAAACACAACAAAAATTAAATGAAAAATAATTCGAAGAATAGAAAATCAAAATCAAAACAAACTCCTCAGCAACGGCGCCAAAAACTTGTTGAACGATGAAATTTCTATCGAATTAGAAAACCGTTGATAAATTTCAAGTTCAAATAACCGCAAGCATACAATGTACAAAAGTTAGTAGGCGGTGAGTACGGATTGATCCGCGGGAAATTGTTAGATTTTAAAAATCAGTTCAATCAAATTATACCAAATGTAGAGGAACAAGCAAAATGAAGCTAAAACTAGAATGAAAATGAGATTAACAACTATGATATTAAAGAACAATTTAGAGGAAAATTCACTCTCATATTTTTGTAAATCAACAAACAAATAATTTATGATCTCTAGTTTTGATATTAAGTGAAATAACTGTTGCATTTATCATAAGTATGGTTTATTTATGTTATTAATTAATATAACTTAAACCATCAAACTATAATACAACAAATAAACCACTTGTAAAATCCAATGAAAATGAAGCCAAAGCAAAAACTATTTTAACTATGATCTATTTACTAATGTAATTAGTAATATAGATCATCAAATTTTGTTTTTATTTTATTTTCAAATCAAAAATCAATTAGCAAATGATGATGTAGATTGTGTTTATGTTGAATAAAATAGCTCATTTGCAAAAGCAACATAAGCTATCAAACCCACTTGTATAAACTTACATCAAAATTCACTTTCATGAAACATAAACAAAAGAGATCATAAATCATAAAAATGTTGAAATCACATAAAGTTATAGATCTTCATTACCCCTAAATTGAAGAAGTTTAGCTACTCATTTGTGTTATCATATCAACACATGTAAATTTCAACATTAAAAGCAAAAGAAAAGAAACTAAACAAAGGAGGAAAATGAGAGTAACTATTAAGCTACCTACGTAAAAGAAATAAAACAAAGCTACACTACTTGCATGAATGTAAATCTAATCTAATAACAAAGAAAAGAAGAGAGCATAGAAGTAAAAATGAACATACAAGTAAAAAGAAGCATGGAGAAAAAGAAAAGAGAAAGAGGCTAGGAAGCCTTTTTTATTTCATGAAACATTGACATTACAACTTGCTTTCTTAATTTCCTAACTAATGTGAAAAAGTAGAAGATCATTTACATATACATAAGAGGGCTATGTATACATAAATAAAACTCTAATTCAATTTTTAGGATGTTTCCCAAAATACCCTTTAGGAAGTGTGGCTAACAAGTAACCATTAGCCACTAATTTATCCATCATTAAATGTGCATGGAGTTTTAACCTTCGCTTAGTTGTGCATTAGCTTCTAATTGTAAATTTAGGTAAGCAGGTGAGGTCCTCCATGATCATGAGCACGAATTATTTCCTCTTCTTTCCTTTGTATTTCTTTGTGCATGCATATATCTTCATGAAACCCTCTTCCATATGCATCAAAATTTTCTACAAAAATCATAAAAAAATGTCCAAGTAAAAATTCTCAAATTGACACATACAAAAAATGACTATTTTGCTCCTAAATGAAGATGAATATATGATGATTTGAAAATAACTGAATTTTGGTTTTAAACATATTAAAATGCCCAAATATGACATTTATTTAAATAAAAATAGATAAAATATGAATGTAAATATATGCACATTTACATGCACATCAAATACCCCCACACTTATCTTGTTATTTGTCCTCGAATAAAGGAAAGCTAAGATAAATCCGTTTTCATAGGGACCATGATTGCATTGAGCATATGCAACAAGCCGTTAAACCTCTGGATGTCCCCGGTAGGATGAGTGTTGTCTCGTAAGGGTTTTCAGCGAATACTACCCACAAAATTCACATGCAAAGTGAATATATTTACAATGTGCAAGATTTATTTACAATAGGATGAATGCAAGTTTTTGAAAATATTTACAAATGAAGGATTTACTTTCGAATTGACACGAAATAAGTTAAATATAAGTTTTTATCATTATAAAAAAATTTAAGTCATTTACTCGTCAAAATTTTCAATGAAAATCAAGTTATCATAACAAATAGACTATGACTAGTTGTTTTGGTGGATAACACAATGTAGTTATGAAATGGATCCTTAGTTGATTATCAAAGTTTGTCAAAGTGGTATTCTCGTTTCTTTTCAATAACAAGTTAAATCAAACAAGTAAAAATAGTGCCTAGATTTCAATTGCTTACTCTCTCTTACTTGAAATTTGATTGATATTAACAATATTTACATATGCCTAACTCAGGTAAACTAGAGCCAAATATATTACCCATGCACTGCCTTGTGGACTGATGTGAGGGGAATACAGAGTGTGGCGAGTGAACACACAAGTGTGAACACTTATCGACTGTAGGCGTTATTAAAAGGAATTTTTATATACATTCACCTAACTCGGATAAATTGAGACCAGATATACCGATCGTGCACCGCCTTTCGGGCGTGAGAAGAGTATAGAGTATGTCGAGTGAACACACGAGTGTGAACACATGACTATAGTTATTAAAAATATATACATATATACAAATGATATTTTTCTCCTTTTTTGAGAAGATATAGTTTTGCAAAATCATCATAGCACCATTTAACTTAAAAGATAAAAATGTTATATTCTTTACTTTAAATTTACCACTTTTTTTAAACAAAGATTTTCAATTAGAATATACTTCTTAATTAACACATATGAACCTTTCTATATACTAGTTAAACCATTTTTATTTGTAATAAAAATTCATTTTTATTTTTGTTAAGATAAATAAATTTTCAAAATTTTCGGTTTAATAACCAAAAATTATACTTATCCTACAGTCTTTCTTTAAAAATAAATCAAAATGCTAGAAGAAAATGTTTTCGAAATTTAGAAATTTTGAGATTTTTTTAGTTAAAATAAAATGAAAATTCAAAAAAAAAAATGAAACTTAAACCCCCCCCCCTCCCCACACTTAAATTTTACTGTGTCCTCATAGTAAATCCATGATATAACGAGTGTAACGGGGAAAAATATGTATATATTTACAAAAGAGGTTAACATTCTTACTAGACGTAGTTTGACTCATGAAGAATCATGAGCTCATCCTCTTGGTTACTTGTCAATTTCAAGAAAGGTATCAAACGATGACTGTTGACTTTGAAAATCGATCCATCCCTGGGGGTTTTATTTTTGCGACACCATGTGGAAAAATAGTACGTACCGCAAATGGTCAGTTCCACCTCGATTTAAGTTTTCCAGGGAATAAATGAAGTCTTTAGTCATATAAAAGAATTTTTTGGTTAGACGAAAATGTTTTTCTTAGGATTGACTTGTCATGAAAAACTTTGTTCTTTCTTTGTAAATTTTCTTGTTTTCATACGCATCGTTCCTAAGTTCTTCTAGTTCATTGAGTTGTAGTTTTTGGTTTTCGCTAGCTTTCTCAAGATCAAAGTTTAAGTTCTCTATTGCCTAGAACGCTTTGTGTTTGATTTCAACGAGTAAATGGAAAGCTTTACCGTAAACTAAATGAAATAGGGACATCCTAAGGTTTGTTTAAAAGCAGTAAGGTAAGCCCAAAACGCGTCGGTCAGTTTCTGAGACCAATCTTTTTGTTTTTTGTTAACAGTTTTCTCTAAGATTTATTTTAATTGTTGATTTGAAACTTCAACTTGGCCATAAGTCTAAGGATGATATGGAGTGGATAACTTGTGGTTTATCGAGTATTTTTTCATTAAAGTTTCAAAAGAACGGTTGTAAAAATGGGTTCTGTTATCACTAATTATTGTGCGAGCTATGCCGAACCTCGAAAAGATGTTTTCTTTGAGAAACTTCACAATAATTTTATGGTCATTGGTTTTGCAAGGAACGACTTCGATCCATTTTTAGACGTAATCGACAGCGAGTAGGATATACAAATTTCCAAAAGAATTGGGAAAATGTCTCATAAAGTCGATACCCCACACATCAAAGATTTCGATCATAAGAATGAGGTTTAGAGGCATCATATCTCGTCGAGAAACTTGTCTAAACTTTTGGCATCGATCGCAAGTTTTACAAAATTCGAACGAGTCTTTGAAAAGAGAAAGCCAATAAAAACCACATTGAAGCACCTTTTCCGTAGTTTTTCGAGGACTGAAATGTCCACCGCACGCTTTTTATCATGGTAAAACGAGAGAACATTCCTTATTTCATTATTCGGGACGCAACGTCGAAGGGTTTGATCGGGACAATATTTAAACAAGTATGGATCGTCCCAATAGAAATATTTCACTTGGGACATGAATTTGCATTTGTCATGTTTGGACCAAGATGACGTAGTCTTTTTAGTGACTAAGTAGTTCACTATATCGCGTACCACGGATCGAAAGAAATTGAAAGAAGTTGATCATCGGGGAAGTTTTCATTGACTAGCAAAGAAGATGGTGAGTTCAAAAGACGAGATAAGTGATCGGCTATGACATTATCGGATCCTTTTTGTCTTTGATTGTAATGTCAAATTTTTGAAGTAAAAGGATCCAACGAATTAAGCGAGATTCGGCGTCCTTTTTCGTAAGGAGATATCGAAGAGCAGAATGGTCTGTGTACACAGTAATGTGTGACCCATCAAATATTGTCCGAATTTTTCAAGAGCAAAAACTACCGCTAGAAGCTCTTTTTCAGTGGTTATGTAGTTAAGTTGAACGTCGTTCAGAGTCGTGCTAGTGTAGTAGATAACACTAAGGATCTTATTGATGCGTTGTCCTAAGACAACACCAATTGCAAAGTTCGAAGCATAACACTTTATTTCAAATGGGAGATCCCAATTGGACGCGCAAATGATTGAAGCAGAAATGAGTTCCTTCTTAATACGTTCGAAAGATGAGATATAATCAGAGTTAAAATCGAATGGAACGTTTTTTCCGAAGAGAGTAGTCAAAGGACGAGCGATTTTGCTAAAGTCTTTCACAAAGCGTCTGCAAAATCCAGCGTGTCCTAGAAATGATCGAATATGCTTAACAGATTTGGAAATGGGTAGGTTTGCAATTACATCGACTTTCGCTTTATCTACCTCAATGCCTTTATTTGAGATGATATGTTCAAGGACTATGCCTTGTTTGACCATAAAGTGGCATTTTTCCTAATTTAAAGTCAAATGTTTTTCTTTCCATCGATTTAGAACCAATTTAAGATGATGTAAACATTGAAAAAAAGAATTACCAAAGATAGAGAAATCATCCATAAAAAATTCTAAAAAGCGTTCAATCATGTCGGAAAAAATGCCAACCATGCATCGTTGGAAAGTAGCAGCAGCGTTACAAAGTCTGGTTGGCATACATCGATAAGAAAAGATACCGAATAGACATGTGATAGTCGTTTTCTCTTGATCTTCGGGAGCGATTGGAATTTGGTTATAGCTGGAATAACCATCAAGGAAGCAGTAGAATTCATGGTCGGCTAAACATTCGAGCATTTAGTCAATGATCGAAAGAGGGAAGTGCTCTTTTCGTGTTCCTGCATTTAATTTTCGATAATCAATGCAAAAACGCCAACCAGTTTGAGTACGAGTTGAAATAAGTTTGTTTGAATCGCTCTTGTTCCCTTTATATTAGAGATCGACCATCCCATCGCTTTCTTGATTTTGGAAAGGATTGAAAGTAAAGAAGTTTCTTGATTGAGAGAGAGAGAGTCGTAGAAATTATGATGGGAAATTTTTGTTATCACCTAAGTATACATACTTAAGGTGATCGAGAAGTGGTTTGAGGTCCAACTCTAGGAGTTACTCGATTAAAGAATTGGGTTGAGAACCGGACTTAACAGGAAGTGATTCAAAAGGAAAAGTGTATTCAATCTTTGGGAGTTTGGTGGAACAATTTTTGGTACTCAGCTTTGCGTTCATCATTAAGGTCAGGTGTCTTGTCTCGAGGTTTTCATGAATGGTACTAACTTCCAATGTTTGGTCTCGGGGTTCATTTGATTGACTTTCAAGATTGAAAATGTTGAGATCCCAAGTCATGTTTCCAAAGGATATTTTCATCGAACCGTTGCGACAATTGATTAACGCATATGAGGTGTCTAAGAATGGTCGGCTTAAAATCAATGGAATTTGACTTGCGGGATTTGTCAAGCGTTGTGTTTTGAGAACGATAAAATCAATGGGAAATATGAATTGCTCTGCTCGAATGAGCACGTCCTTGATTTCTCCCACGCACTTCTTAATGGAGCGACTGGCAAATTGAAGCATGACTTTTGGGGTTTGAGCTCACCTAAGCCTAATTATTCGTACTCAGAGTATGGAATCAAATTGATACTCGCACCTAAGTCTATCAAGCATTTGTTAATCGTCTTATCTCCAATTGTACATGAAATCGAAGGGCAGCCAGGATCTTTGTATTTGACGGGAATGGATTGGGACAAGACTTCACTCAAACTGGCAGCTAAGAAGAATTTTCTAGGCACTTGAGTGTATCGCTTTGGGGTGCACAAGTCTTTAAGGAATTTCACGTAAGTGGGGACTTGTTGAACGATGTCAAGAAGTGGGATGTTCACTTTCACTTGTTTAAAAATTTCCAACATCTTTTCCATTTGGTCCGAGTGTTTCTTTGGCCGAAGACTATATGGAAATGGAACATGGTACTCGGTAGGCAGGTTTATTCGAGTAGAAGAAGAATTTTGATTGGCCTTCGATTCAATGTTTGGCTCCACGTTCTGTTCTGATTCGTTTGTTGTTTTAGAAGTGTCGAGCGAGGTTTCTGGTATATCGTTTGGATTAATGACTTGATTATCGATTTGTTTACCGAAACGTAAAGTTTTGATAGCATTCCACTTGGCGACATCACTATCTTGAACAACATGGGCTTGATTTGAATTTGCATTTAGATTTCTGGGATTTGGAATGGGCTGGTTTGGGAATGTTCCTCATTCCACTCACTTATAGACGTGGGTAATTGACTCATTTGCATTTCGAGTTTTCAATTGATTGGTTTGTGTTTTGCATATATGAGGTCAATAAATTTGATTAAGGCTTTGAGTAGTTGCTTTAGCCAACATTTCAAGAGTTTTCTCAAGTGAACTTAAACATTTATCGTCTTAGGGAATATGAGCATAATTTGGTTGAAAATTTGATTGTTGCGATTGATCATGAGACAGACCTGCAAAATTTGGTTGAAAATGGTTGGGCTGAAAGGGAAGATTCGAAGCATTATTCGGGAATGCTTGAAAATTGGGACGATCCTTATTCGTGTTGGGATTGTTTTTGTTTCAGGAAAAATTTGGATGATTTCTCCAACCATGATTGTACGTTGGAGAAAACGGATCATTTTTGGTTTTATTGAAAGCATTGATTTGTTCGACAAAATTGAGTCACTGATCTGCTATATGATTAGGATTGTTGCATTTATAACACATCGGTTGGGAATCTTGGTTTATTTGATTCAATGAGAAAACGTTATCGAATTTTTTAATTATTGCGTCAATCTTAACTTCCAAAGCAAAAGAAGATCCTATCGAGTGTGCACTGTATTGTAAGTAAATTGGTTTTTTATTCGAACGTTCCCATTGGAATGACTTTTCGACGAGGTTTTCAAGAAATTGCCAAGCATCGTCGTGATGTTGGGCAAGAAAATTGCCTTGGCACATTGATTTGAGCATGGTTCGTGAGTTGTTCTCGAGTCCATCATATAAGATTTGACAAATCGTCCATTTTTCGAAGTTATGGTGTGAATATTTTATCAAAAGCACTTTGAATCATTCAAAATATTTTCCGAATGGTTCTCCCTTGAATTGATAAAAATTTACAATTTCGTTTCGGATTCTACTCGTTTTTTCCAAGGAATAGAACTTTTTTAACAAAGCTTTTACGAATTCTTCCCAAATTTTAATTGAGTTCGATGTTAAGCTGTACAACCATTTTTTAGCGTAATCCGTAAGTGCGATGGGATTATCAAAGTTTGATTCCTCATTGGAAAGTTGTTGGAGTTTAATGGTTGTGTAAACTTGTTCGAATTTAGTTAAGAAAATGTATGGATCATCGTGTTTAAAATTGCCACATTTCGAAAGTGTGGCAATATGGTTCGAGTGAATTTCAAAATGATTACCTATAGGGACGTGTACCGTGATGCGAGATGGAATAGAACTCTATCGGGAAAGATTCTATCCATAAGAGTTCGGGGGGCGTTCTCGTTCGCCATTTTGAAAGGACTGTCTGTTCGAGTTTAACGATTAGTTATTGAGTCCTGAGTCCAACGATTTGTTATTGTATCACGAGTCCAAGTACTCATGCACAAGTGAAAGTCGAGAAGAGAAAGAAGTTAGAAACGAGTTTAGAGAATGAAATAAGATTTGGAAAACGAAGTGAAAAATTGTTTTCGTTTTTGTTTTTTTTACAAGGAAGAAGACTATTTACCAAGTGAAATCTATTTTCAAAAGAGAAATTTGAATTTTGTTTTGTTTTTTGCTTTTCAATTTTTTTTATATGTTTTTTAAAAAAATTTAGATTTTCAAATATTTACCAAAATGATTTTTTTTTTGTTTTTACAAAATGCAAATTTGATTTTTTTCTTTTTTGAATTTTAAATTATTTTTCTTTTTGAAAAGATTATATATTTTTTTAATTTTTTTTTGATTGAAAATTATCAAAGGAAAGGAAAAATGATTTTTTTTTGTACTAAAAACTGATAAGTAAAATTTACAATTTTTTGTGGATTTTGGATTTTTTTAAATATGCATGAACTAATGCAACTAAATGAATGTAAAGAATTTAATTACAGTTTTTTGTCCTTAGTAGCTCCTAGCCCAAAATTGTATAATCACACTTTGTCTTAAATCAACAAAAATATTTCTCAGCCAGGTAACGCGCAGGGGTATCGGTGCACCACGAATCACCATAGCAATGCAACCGAAGGTTTAAGTAAGTACCTTCAGAGCAACTACCAGTATAATATTTACGAATCACCATAATTTTTATAACCGGTTATTACTCTGTTATAGTCTAGACACAAAGAAATAAAAAATTTCAAAGAAAACAATTATGAAGATGCAATTAAGCCCTAAGTGAGCTCGCGACGCCTTTAAGTCGATTGTATAACCTTTATTATTAGTCAAATTCTACGATGAAATGCGATTTGTGGGCTAAGAAAAGGGTGATGAAATCTCTCACCTTATGTGAATTGGGATATTGCCCTTAGAAAATAAAACAAGATGAAATGAATGCTAAACAAAAATTAAACTTGAATTTACAATGCAACTAAAATGAAGTTGTTTTTGTTTTTGAATTTTGAATTTTTTCATATATAAATGCAAATGCAAGCAATTAACAATGCAACTAAACTTAAAAGCAAGAGATGAAAGCACATAGCAGAGCGTGCATATTATTAGCGAATCTATTTATTTTTTTAGTGGCGATTTTTTTTTAAGCAAGCATTCGAGCAATTCTTTCTTTTAAATTTCTGCTTTTGCAACCTGAAAAAGAGTCAAACAAGATATATACAATGTTTTTTTTAACAAAGAGAAAAAAACTAAAACAAATGAAAATCAAAACAAATGAAACTAAAACAATTTGAAAGTAAAATGGACTAAAACAATTGAAAACAATATATATATATATATATATATATATATATATATATATAGTTTGTTTTTTTTTCAAAAAAAAATAACAAATGAAAAAGAGAATAAGTACTCTTTTTTTTTAAAGATAACAAAACCCTAAACAAAGCAATTTCTTTTAAGATGTGAAAAGGTAAAAAAAATGAAACTAAACAAAACACAAAGCAATTTATTCATCTAGCCTAAACAAGCAACACCTCAAAGCCCCAATTAAAAAAACAAATCTGCACAGAGTAAACAAAAATTCTTAACCCAAACGTAAAATGACCACTTAAACAAGCAACAATTCCTCTGAAGTTCAGAATTTATTCCCATAATTGTTAACCCGAACTTCTCGATCAAACAACTTCTCGTTTCAATCGATGCTAATTCCTCATCCAAATTCTCAATTCTTGCTCGATGTTGGTGATTGAGTTGCGGTTCGCTTTTGCTGATGGTGATTGAGTGTTTGGACTTGGTGATTTCTTTGAAGCGCGATGATGGTTTCGGTGAGTGGTGAGTTCGCCGATGCAATTTGTTGGCTGAGGATGGTCGCGTGGTTAGTTACGATGGGATTGGATTCGAGGATGTTTGCTCGAGGCAATGGCTGCTGAGTTATTGGATGATTCGATGATCACACGGATTCGTTGAATTGGTTTGGTGATGGGGCGATATGGCAGTGATGTGAAATGTTTAAGGTAGTGTACAGTTTTTGGTGGAGGAGAAGTAGTTTGTAATGGCACTGTAAGGTGGGGATAATGAGTTTGCTGGTGGTTGTTTTATGCTCGCATTGGAATTCGACTTGGTTGAAGTCGCGACGAATGTGGATGATCGCGGTTGAAGTTCTGTTGTTCAATTGCTGCAGAGGGTTGCGGTGAAGGGTGGATTTAGGGAGTGTGCAGGTTGGTCGTTCACTGAGTTTCGGGTTGGATTTGTATGACAGCTATTGTTTTTGGGCAGAAAGCAGGATGGCGATGTGGTTGTATGTTGATTATGTTGCAAGTGGTTTGTGGTTGGAAAGAGACTGTTGTATGTTATGTGAGAGTAGAAGTGGCTTTGCTGGTTTTGGTGAACTTTGGTGATGCAAGGAAGTAAAGACAGGTGATGTTTTAGAGGGGCTGTTGTTTGTGTTTGATGAAGTATACGACAGTTTGTCTAGCAGTCTGGTTTGAAGGGGATGAGTTGTGAAAGTGGCCAGAGAAGTAGAGGTGAAGTGTAGGAGAACTGCAGTTTGGTGTGATATTTTGCACAGTGGTGGTGATTGATGTATGATGGAGTCGATAGGGAAAGGTAGTAAGTTTGTAAGAGGTTGTAAGTAGGTTTGTAAGAGGTTGTATGAGTGGTTAACAAGATGAAGATGTACGATGCAAGGCAGGGTGCAGTGGAGTTTCAGTTGTACATGAAGTTGTAATGTGTAGCAAATATGTAAGATGACAGTTTAAGTTAGAGAATGAAGTGAATGAAGGCAAGCAGCTCACTGTTGTCGCAGTGTTGTTTGTTTGGTGGATGATATGAAGATGGTGAGTTGTTGAATGAAGAATTTGCTCTTGACTGTGGTGGCTTTGTGAATGCAGTTTGAAGTGTTGTTTTGGGGCAGTGTTGATGATGCAGAGGGAAGTTGTAGTGGGAAATTGAAGTTATTGTAGTGGGTGTTTGCAAGATGTAGTGTTCAGTGAAGAAGAGCTTCAGGCAGTGGTTTGGATATGTTGAAATGGAAGTGAAGTGAATGACTGCAAGTGGTAAGTGAGGATGAAGACCGATGCCAAGTGCACAGTTGCACAGAAATTGTAATGAAGACAAAATGACAGTGTATGAAATGTAAAGGGGTGTATGGCACAGAGTTGTGCAGCAACAAGGTATGGATGGTAGCAGAAGGGTGATCTGTATTGTAGCAAGGCAGTGGTGAAGGTGATGCAACAGTTGTGGCAGAGGGAAGTTATGTATTGTTTGGAGTGGACAGAACAGTGGAGGAAGGAGATCAGATAGCAGTATTTTTCTTTCTTTCTTTTTGAATGTAAACAAGAAAGAAAAAACTGATAGTAGGAAATGTAAATGCAATATTGTAAAAGGAAAGGAAATTATATATATATATATATATATATATATATATATATATATATATATTGAAATTGTATGGGCTTTTTTATATATTGAAAATGCAAATGCTAATTGAAAACAAGAAATGCACAAGAAAAAAATTATACACAAAAACAACTTTTTTTAAATGGAAACAAACGCACAAACTAAACACACAACAAAAATCAAATGAAAAGTAATTCGAAGAATAGAAAATCAAAATCAAAATAAACTCTCTGGTAACTGCGTTAAAAACTTGTTCAACGGCGAAATTTCTAACGAATTAGAAAACCATCGATAAATTTCAAATTAAAATAACCGCAAGCGCACGGTGTACAAAAGTTAGTACGTGGCGAGTACGGGTCGATCCGCAGGAAATTGTTAGAATCTAAAAATCAATTCAACCAAATTATACCAAAGGGAGAGGAACAAGCAAAATGAAGCTAATGCTAGAATTAAAATGGGATTAAAAACTATGAGACTAGAGAATAATTTAGAGACAAATCCACTCTCATATTTTTTTAAATCAATAAACAAATAATTTATGATCTCTAGTTTTGATGTTAAATGAAATAATTGTTGCATTTATCATAAGTATGGTTTATTTATGTTATTAATTAACATAACATAAACTATCAAACTATAATGCAACAAATAAACCACTTATAAATCTCATGAAAATGAAGCCAAAGAAAAAAGCTATTTAAGTATGATCTATTTACTATTGTAATTAGTAATATAGATCATCAAATTTTGTTTTTTTTACTTTCATTTCAAAATCAAAAATCAATTAGCAAATGATGATGTAAATTGTGTTTATGTTGAATAAGAATAACTCATTTGCAAAAGCAACATAAGCTATCAAACCCACATGTATAAACTTACATCAAAATTCACTTTCATGAAGCACAAACAAAAGAGATCAAAAATCATAAAAATGTTGAAATTACATAAAGTTAGAGAGCTTCATTACCCCTAAATTGAAGAAGTTTAGCTACTCATTTGTGTTATTATATCAATACATGTAAATTTCAACATTAAAAGCAAAAGAAATAGAAACTAGACAAAGGAGGAAAATGAGATTAACTATTAAGCTACTTGCATAAAATAAATAAAACAAAACTGCACCACTTGCATGAATGTAAATCTAATCTACTAACAAAGGAAAGAAGAGAGCATAGAAGTAAAAATGAACATAAAAATAAAATGAAGCATGTAGAAAAGAAAAGAGAAAGAGGCTAGGAAGCCATTTTTATTTTATGAAACATTGACATTACAACTTGCTTTTTTTCATTTCCTAACTAACATAAAAGAGTAGAAGATCATTTACATGTGCATAAGAGGGCTATTTATACATACATAAAATGCTAATTCAATTTTTAGAGTGCTTCCCAAAATGTCCTTAGGAAGTGTGGCCAACAAGTAACCATTAGCCACTAATTAATCCATCATTAAATGTGTATGAAGTTTTAACCTTCGCTTAGTTGTCCATTAGCTTCTAATTGTAAATTTAGGTACCTATATGATCATGAGCATGAATTATTTCATCTTCATTCCTTTGTATTCCATTGTGCATGCATATATCTTTGTGAAACCCTATTCCATATGCATCAAAATTTTCTATAAAAAATCATAAAAAAAGTCCAAGTAAAAATTCTTAAATTGACACATGCAAAAAATATCCATTTTGCCCCCGAAATAAGATGAATATATGATGATTTGAAAATAATTGAATTTTGGTTTTAAATATGTTAAAATGCCCAAATATGACATTTATTTAAATAAAAATAGATAAAATATAAATGTAAATATATACACATTTACGTGTACATCATCGACCCTCGGATTCAACGTCCAAACCGACATTAACATCTTGAAGTTTGAAAACAACAAGCCATTATAATATGATGACAAGTAAACAAAATAAAACCTAACACTAACTTTCTAAACTTGCTGTGGAAAGAAACAACGTAAAATATATTTACATCTTATACTTAATCATAGTCCAAATACGTATTTAGATCTGTACAATAAATCCCTATCAAATCCATAACACGCATAAATGTACACTATTACATATTGTATTTACAATTTATACAATATTTACAAAACAAATTCTTTGTCATCACGTCCACCACATCACCAGGGTCCATCAACCTAGTGATGTAAATAAAAAAGAAAATAGAAGTGGGTTAGATATAAGTTTGAGTGAGTGAAACAAGTTTATCTCATATATACTACAAAAAGACTGGTAAAACGTTGTTAGTATCTCCTAACATGTTTACATACCTTAACTTGTCCACTTGCACCCGAGGAGTAATATCAACAGTAAACCTAGGTTTATTGCTCGATTAAGGCTATATTTAGTTTCATCTTATGTTATATACGCACACACAGATACACACACACACGTATGTATGTATATGTATACACACACACACACACACATATATATATATAAACACACACACACATATATATATATACATGTACATATACACACTCAATCAATGAAGTCTATCAAATCCACATCTCTAAGTAACATTGATTTTTCTAAACAACCAATATGATATACTTGGGGAATAACCATTTCTTCATAACATCTATTTCCAGAATCACTAACATTGATACTAAGGGAATAACTACTTTCCTAAAATAACCATTTCCATTCGAATACTAACATCAACACTAAAGGAACAACTACTTCCCCAGAACAACTATTTCCGTTCTAATACTAAAAGAACAAATTTACCCAAGACAACTATTTCCTCGACCCTGTGTCTCATACACACACATTAAATACCCAATATCAAACATCTAACCACTCAATGGTCAACAACATATCAAGCATGCCCAATATCCAATAATCCATCATACCTATTCAGTACAATATCCAAACTCACTAAATTGGTCGAATAGCTAGTGCTACACACATCGTATACACGTATAATCGACAACGTCTGTACCTTCCTTAATACCACCATTGTATCACATAAATTGCTCCAAAGTAATCTGAAGTGTCGCATGAAGTCTCGATCTCGGAGTGCATCTCCTTCATATAGGCCCACTTAGGTCCAAGTTCAACCTGCCCAGTTTTCACGGCTAGCGGTGCATCGGTGGGCACCACCGGTCATGGCATTTTTTTTCTAGATTTTTGAAATTCATTTTCTTCTTTGTTCATTCTATTAGTTTATATTCATGTATATTTTAACCTTACTTCGTTATAATTGATTTTTACATAGTGTCCATATCATTGTCTTAGTCCCTAACACCATTTAACGATTTGTTGTTATTAATTTCTATAGAGATTAGGTTACCTTCAAATTCGGACTGACTATACTTACTACAACTTCAAATAATCCATCTTTATCAAGTTAATTATAAATTAAGCAATATAATTTCATTATTCAACCCTAATCAAACCCTTAACAATGATTTAACATTTTAATCGCATTAAAGGCAAGTAGAGATGATCCACTCACCAAAACAATGCTTTGAATCCCGAAACTTCTCGTTGTCTGGACTGTTGCATGCACCACTTCCAAGTTTCATCCTCATTACTTTACAAAATCGTATGCTTTGTCATCCCATTCGATATGCCGCTGGTTTCATCAATTTTTGTTAAGAAACAGGGAAGATATGCCAACTTGAAGTTTATTATATAATGTAGGAAATGGTTTACAAGATTTTCTCCTTTGCCTCTTGTTATCTGCCCTACTATAGCCAATATCCTTCCAATTTCGCCTCTAAACTGGGATGAACATGTTGTAACAACACCCTGGAACATGCCTAAATTTCGACATAGAAAAAGCCAATCGAAACTTAGATCCATTCTAAGGCAAGCCATTCGTAGTAAAAAGAAATAACATTACAGAGCCATAACTAAACTTTTAGAACTCACATCAGTTGGAACAAAATATAATAGTAAAGCATACCCATTTATTTCAAAACCATAAAAATATTATAACACACAATCCCATAAAAATCATAATATAATATCCGTTACAAAAATTATTTAAATCCATGGGTACACATGAAAGAAAATAATAATAAATACTACCACTTGTCAAGCTTCTTCACCTTTAGGCATCGTCACCGCCATCACTTCGTCCTTAACCTATGTTGTAATGAGGAGGGATTCAGAACAACAAGTGTCTGGTGAATAAAAACCTCGAGTCTTACTTTCTCTACTTGGGCAGTATATTTCAAAATAAATATATCTACGAACATAAAATCATTAAAATCATTTAATACTTATTTATAAGGAAAGAAGGTGGGTCCAACCACTTAATACCTTTCATTCCAGAAGTAAATACCATATCCCAATCATACGTCATAAATAACTAATAATGTAAGAGACAGTACCCAAGCCACTTAATACTTTCCAGTGGAAAATTGGCAGACCTCGTCATTTAAGGCCTAATTCCAAAAGCGTGCTCCTCAATGGTACCATCTAGATGACATCATATGAAATCCCATAGGCTACTTAATACTTCCAAGTGGAAAATAGGCAGACCTCGTCGTTTAAGGCCTGTTTCCAGAATCGGACCCCTGTAGAGATACCACCTAGCGTAACCCCT
Source organism: Allium cepa (assembly GCA_030765085.1). NCBI lineage: Eukaryota > Viridiplantae > Streptophyta > Magnoliopsida > Asparagales > Amaryllidaceae > Allium > Allium cepa. The sequence goes on from CM060931.1 coordinate 238,083,536, forward strand.
TAGTCATTTAATACTTCATTTGGAAAAAAAAGGAGGGTCCAACCACTTAATACCTCAAACCCCAAAATAGATCCTTCGTCTTATAGCCTATTAGGAACTGGTAGCTAGATTAGCTATGTAAATTTACCCTGTTGGATTTGGAACTAACCTAGCGTCATTACAAATATTTATCATAAGGATATATCACATCAATAAAACCACACACAACTGGTGGTAGCCTTAAAGTAAAGGGCGGACTTCTGTCATGCAACTCTATTGACCTCCCATCCCTATGAATTAGCCATAAATTAAGTACTATACATATATGTGTGCGCGCCCGCCCATATCTCACTGTTTCACAAATAAAATCTTTAAAGAAATTTTCCTTATTATGCCTTATATAATAATTAGGCTATATAAGAGTTTTCTCTTATTTTCACCTCAAAATCAATTACCATTCTAATGAGGGAAAATAAATATAAATAAATTCCTAATTAAATACGCCATATGTGCAATAGTTATAGGTTAATTATGTAGATAGAAACAAACAAATATTCACGCTTAATAATTTCTAAATGCATGGATTTTACGTCCTAAACTAGCGTTTAATGTCAATTCCCTAACCAATTATTATTACAAGTCCGTTTTCTTCAATTTCCTAAGATTTCATGCAAATCAAATGTCCAAACAAGGAATAAATATTCATAATTAAAATTGCAATAATAGACTTGTAAATAAAATAAAACTCAATTTATTACACCAATTCAATGGAATATCTCAAACAATAAGAATTGCAATCTAACCCCGTATTCTATTCAACTCCACTTTCACAAGGAAATAGATAAGAATAAGTGGTGCAAATTATGAATAGAGTTCGTAATCTAAACCCATTATTTTAATGAAGGATCACAGTTAGACCCAAAGAAGAAGGAGAAGTGGAATAGACTATGAAAGAATCAAAAATTACATAAACGAAACAAATCCCATCAAATTAATGTAGATAATCAAAAATCTCAACATAGAACTAACATTTTGAAATAAAAAGGAATTTTAGGGGATTTTATCTATCATATTTTTGAAATCCCAAAATCCCTGAGGCACATTAAAATCCAAACGAAATACACTAAATAATTGCTGAAAGAATACTAAGGTTTCCACATACAGATTAACCTTAGCTTTACTCAAATGTATTTGCATCCTTCCGATCTCTTCCGTAATCTCTCTTTTGACACACACACACACAGTAGGGAATAGGTATATATATTCATTAGATTCAGAACAATTGGAGAAGAATATGATAAGAATAATTGAGGAAGAAATAAGTTGATTCCTTACCTGAATTTTCTATGGAGCTTCTAAATCTTATTAGAGAGATAGAAATGGCAGTGTTTCATCGTATTCTCCAAAATAATATGAATAGACGGGGAGAGAATATGGTTCTATTTATAGAATTTGAAATGCACCAGAACTTTAGTATGGAAGTAGGTAGGAAACGAGTGTATCTTTAGCGCACAATCTAATAGAACATAGCATAAAACCCTAGCCGCCACTGCCAACTTCTTTTGCCAAGCAATCAACCGCCCTTGGGTGACTGATGACCGGTTGACCTATTCAGGTCAACCCCTATCTTATTTAGGGGCATTTATTTTACTTTTCGTTGCCGAATTATTTTATTCCTTAACAAAATTTTAACATTAATCCTTAATTAATCGTTTACTTAGCCCCCAAGCTAACTTTTGTAATTTAAATCCCAAATTTGATTTCTTATTTGAATATGAATTCAAACTAAATTAATTTAAATATGAGAACTTTAAATGCTCATAACTTCTTTGTTTGAGCTCCGTTTTCAGCATATTATATATGAAAACAGATCAAAATTTCGCCACAAACGTAACAGAATAACTTTCCAAATTTCAAATTTTATAAAATTCCCATATCCAACCCATATCATATTTAATTCAATTTACTTTATTTATGTATGGTTCATTTTATGGGGCGTTACATTCTTCCCCCTTAAAAAGGATTTCGTCCTGTAATCTTCCAAGGGGAAAACAACATAACTCACAGTACATCCATTTTATACAACCAAGTTCTCTACACAATCATATGCTCAACCATTAGTGCAATGTGATCATATACTGCAGACATGCTAAAATGAGCTCAATCCTAGCATGAGTGTGTAATCGTGTCACGTAAGTATGTATGCAAATATCCTAAGCATGCATAAAAATTTATGTATGAGTGTAAAATGATAGTGTAAAAGTGTTACAACCATCTCCTACCATCCAATCTAGAAACAGTGATGCAACTAAAATCCTACTTTTGGAAAGAAAAATTATCAGTGAAAAGCTATGGGTGAGTGTTCTTCATCTTCTCCTCGGTCTTCCATGTGCTTTCCGATAGATTGTCCCCAATTTACTCGAACCAACTTAATTATTTTATTGTGGAGTCTCCTAGTATCGTGCTCCGTACTGTGTGCGGTGGCATGGGGCACTGTTGGATCCATCTCAAAATCCTCAACCTGATAAGGCTCTACTCTTCTAGTGGTGTCATGAAGGTATTTCCTAAGGTGAGAAATATGGAAAACATTATGTACTCCTGCCTACTTGTCAGGAAGCTCCACACGATATACCAATTTTCCTATTCTTTCCAGAATCCTAAGAAGGGAGATTTTAACTAATACCATATCCCCAACCTCAAATTAGTTCTTTCCTTCTTCTATCTACATAAGATTTTTGACAGTCTTGCAATACCTTCATCTGTTGCTTGATCAACTCTACTTTTTTCCATGATATCATGAATCAAATCGGGTTCGATCAACGCTTTATCGATGGTTTCCCACCAACAACTGGGCAATTTGCATGGCTACCCATAAAGTGCTTCAAAAGGGGATATACCAATTGTAGTTTGATAGCTATTATTATATGCAAACTCAACCAAAGGTAGATATTGAATCCAAGACAAAAGCTCTCAATAAGTCTCCAAAATTCCATTCACCCACTCTGTTTGTCCGTCGGTTTGTGGGTGATATGTCGTGCTAAGGTTCAAAGAAGTTTCTAAAGCTGTCCGTAAGCTCCTTCAAAACTCGCTAATGAACAAGGGGTCCCTATCAAGGCAATGTTTACAAAATTCCATGTAGATGAATTAACTCTTTAATATAAATCTAGATGAGAGAGGCGCTAGTCCTATTTCTCCAAATGGGAACAGAGTGAGCACTCTCGGTGATTCTATCTATAACAACCCAAATGGCCTCATTTCCCTTCTGACTTTTAGGCAATCTTCCATAAAACCCATTGAAATATGCTCCCACTTCCAAGTCAGAATTTCCAAAATTTAATAATAATCCACAGGCTTCCTTGCTCGGATTTTATCTTTTGACATGTCAAACACCTAGCAACAAACTCAGCTATGCTTCTCTTCATTCCGTTCTAAAAAATCTCTTTATGTCCTTGGACATCTTATCTCCTCCAGGATGAATGGTCATCCTTGAGTGTTGACACTCCATAAGCACAACTCTCATCAAATCATCAATCATTAGGACACAAAGACATCCATCTCTTCTCAAATATCCCTTCTCATCAACTAAGTATCTCTAGCATGGGGAAAAATGCTCTTCTTTCCTTAGTTTTTCCAAAATCTCTACTAACTCCTTGTCTTTTACTTGCTCGTGCCTTATACGATCTATTAAGGCTGGTCTAACTTCCATAACTAATAGAAAACATAGGATTGGTTCTTTGACAGTTGGAGGTTAAATTTGAGAGAAACTCCAAGTGTCTCCATTTATATATAGCGCCTAGGGTAGCGTGTCTCCTACTGAGGGCATCGATGACTACGTTCCCTCTTCTAGGGGCATATTGAATACCAAAGTCGAAGGATGTTATATACTTCATCCACCTCTATTGCCTAAGATTCAATTTTTTTGGGAAAATAGGTATTTAAGTGATTTATGATCAGTGAATAGCTCAAATCTTTCCCCTAAGAGATAATCTTTCCACATCTTTAAGGCAAAAACAATGGATGCCAATTCTAGATCATGCACTGGATACCTCTTCTCATGATCTTTTAGTTGCCTACTAGCATAGACAACTACCTTCCCTTTTTGCATAAGAACTGCTCCTAATCCTGTGCCACATGCATCCGTTAAAACCGTAAATGGTTTAGTTCCATCTACAATAGTGCATGGGTGCCTAGTCAATAACTCCTTAAGCTTTTCAAATGCCTTGGTGCATTTATCAACCCAAACAAAAACTAAATTCTTCTTTGTCAATCGGGTTAAAGGGGATGCTATTTGTGCAAATCTCTTGATGGACTTTCTATAATAGCCTTTCAACCCTAGAAAACTTCTAACCTCTGATGCATTAACCTTTCATCCTTGAAAAACTTCCACTTTAGTAGGTTCCACTATCAATCTTTTCTCTGAAAAAATAACTTCATTTTTCCAAAAGTGGCATTTAGAAAACTTGGCTTTGAGTTGGTTTCTTCTCAAGGTCTCCAATACCTCCCTAAGGTAGTTATGATGCTCCTTCTTGACATTGGAGAAAACCTAAATACCATCGACAAACACCACAGAAAATTTATTTGGTTTCCCTCTAAATATTCTATTCATCAAATTTACAAAGTATGTTGGGGCATTTGTCAGTCCAAAAGGCATTATTTCCCACTCATAAAGTCCATCTGGCATACGGAATACAGTCTTTAGCTTGCTTTCGTCTACATTCTTTAACTGATGGATTCTCGTTGCTAAGTCTAATTGGGAAAAGACTTTAGCTCCTATAAGTTGGTCAAACAAATCATCTATTCTAGGTAGAAGATACCTATTTTTCCTTGTTAACTTGTTCAACTCCCTATAATTGATGCAAAGTCTTAAAGAACCATCTGCCTTAGTAGAAAAAAATGATAGGGGCTCCCCACTTAGAAATACTCCCATAGATGAATCCTTTCTTCAATAGCTTTGAGATTCCTTTCTTTCTTTGAGGGCCATATGTCTCAAAGGCAGAGCAACGGGTCTTTTGTCTTTCTCTAAATTGATTCAAAACTCAACCTCCCTATGGGATAGGAGACCCGAGACCTCCTCGAAGACATCAAGAAGTTCACAAACTACGGGTATAGATAATGGTTCTCGATCAACATATAGATTTAGCAAGTATAAACGGCTTAACTCAATTAATGCTTTGGGTGTATAAAGAACTTCTAGGTCACGACCTCGACGACTCCTTAATCGTACTTCCCTTTTATCACAGTTAAGAATGGCTCCATAATATGACAACCAATCCATACCCAAGATAAGTCTATATGCCTCGAAGTTTAAAACTTAAGCAGTACATATAAAATCAACGTCACATATGTCTAACACTAGATCATTACAAACAAGTGAAAGATGGGTCGAACCCCCAATAGGATTGGAAACCTCTATTGGGCTATTGACCATCTAGGTTTTAAGGTTTAAGGAATTTACTGCATCCCTAGCTATAAAGGAATGTGATGCCCCAAATCAAATAGGGTATGAATAGTAACCCAAAAAATAAGAGTTATACCTTATAGAGTTGTTTTTCCTTCGTCCCTCGGTGGGTTACTGGCAATAGGGATAGATTCAATAGCATAGGCCTGTTCGCTTGGTCCTTCTTTAACCATCTTGGGACATTGATTCTTGTGATGCCCTTCCTCATGGCAGTTAAAGAACTTTCCTTTAAGGATTCCTTCATCAGACTCACTTTACAATCTTTGGCTTTGTGACCTCTCCTTTAGCATCTCTTACATACCTTTACTTCCTTTTCGACTTCTTATTGGCCCAAGACCTTTCTTTCTTTTGGTTCTATGCAACCTTCTCTTTTTCTCTCTTATCTTCCTCATTGGCCATGTGCATCATTGTCGATTCTACCAACATCTCCTACGTGGCCCCAGTAAGTACTTGGGTCAACAAAATTTCTCATAGCGGGGAATTTAATCCCTTCACAAACTTCATGGCCTTTTTCATAGGTGTGAATATCAGGTTCATCCCGAATTTAGCCAATTCCGTAAACATAGGTATGTACTCCTTAAGGGTAGAATTTCCTTGTCTCCCTAAATGAACTTTTCCAATTGCAAGCTAACCTCTGTTCTAGACATGAATTTCATCTTGAATCAGCCCTTGAATTTATCCCAAGAGAATATCCTACATGGGTGCTCATTAGTCACAAAGTTCCACCAATTTAAAGCTTCTTCCTTGTGGTGCCAAGTTGTTATTCTTCTTCTTAACTAATCATCCCAACCAAGCTCTCTAAATATCTTCCCATAGTTTACAATCCATGTTTAGCTTTCGAATATCCTTCAGCTCCAGAGTATGCCTTCCCTTCCATATTGAGAAAGTCCTTACATAGCTTAGGAAAGTCAGCAAGATATGGTGCTGCATCAGCGGTTGGAGCAGTGAGTACTACTGGTGCAGCTAGAGGAATAGGAATATGCCCGACAATGCTAAGAAACTGTTCAAACCATTTAGGCTTTCCATGAATGGGTGGTCTTCCGCGGGTAGGATTCGCTTGTTTGAAAGAAGATTGATTATCAGCCATATCAACTATCTATATGTTAAAAATTTAGTGGTGATTTCCTAAGATAGTATTTATATGTTGAAAGAAAAGAAAAGTTTGCCTAGTGTATATGCATATGTTCAAGAAGAGGAGGATTGGTTTGTATTGAGTGTGTGTGTAGTAAGAATTCTTTTGAAAATTCTTTTTGAAAAACCTTTTCCTAAAATAACAAATATGTTTCTCATACGTATATCGTTGATTAGGTAACATAGGCCTTTGATACCAATGTAACAACCCATCCTGGAACATGCCTAAATTTCAATCCAGAAAAGGCCTATCGAAACTTAGATCCATTCTAAGGCAAGCTGTTGGTAGTAAAAAGAAATAACATTGCAGAGTCATAACTAAACTTTCAGATTTCACAGCGGATGGAACAAAATATAATAGTAAAGTGTAACCGTTTATTTCAAAACCATAAAATTTTCATAACATAAATTCCCATAAAAATCATAATATAATATCTGTTACAACAATTGTTTAAATCCATGGGTACACATGAAAGCAAATAATAATAAATACTGCCACTTGCCCTGCTTTTTCATTCTTAAACATCATCACCTCCATCACTCTATCCTTAACTTGTGTTGTAATGAGGAGTGAGTCAGAACAACAAGTGTCTGGTCAATAAAATCCTTGGGTCTTACCTTTTTAGTACTTGGCGAGTATATTTCAAAATAAGAATATGTCTCCGAACATAAAACCGTTAAATTGATTTAATACTTCTTTATAGCGGGTCTAACCACTTAATACCATCTATTCTAGAAGTAAAGCCTATATCCCAATCATATGTCATAAATAGTTAATAATGTAAGCGATGGTACCCAAGCCACTTAATACTTCCTAATGGAAAGTAGGCAGACCTCATCATTAAAGGCCTAATTCCACAAACATGCTCCTCAATCGTACTATGTAGCTGACATTATATGGAATATCATAGGCCTCTTAATACTTCTAAGGCAGAGCCCTTCATTTAAGGCCTAATACCAAAAGCGGACCCCTATAGACATACCACCTAGCGTAACCCATTGGACATTTAATACTTCATTTGGGGAAAAGGCAGGTCCAACCACTTAATACCTCAAACATCGAATCAGGCCCTTCATCTTATGGGCCATACCTATAATGATGTCTCGCATTAGTCTATTATTCGTAGGAACTGCTAGCTAGATTAGTTGGGTAGATTTCCCCTACTGGATATGAAACTAACCTCATGTCATTACAAAAGATATCTCACATCAATAAAAGTATACATAACTACTGGTAGCCTCAAAGTGAAGGGCAGACTTCTGTCATGCAACTCTATTGACCTCGCGTCCCTATGACTTAGCCATAAATTAAGTACTATATTATATATAAATGTACAAATCTACAGATTCATAAATAAGAACTTATAAGGAATCTTCCTTATTACGCCTTAAAACAATAATTAGGCAATTTAAGAGTTTCCACTTATTTTCACCTCAAAATCAATTACCTTCCTAATAGAGGACAATTAATATAAATAAATGCCTAATTAAGTATGCCATATACGCAATAGTTATAAGTTAATTATGTAGATTGAAATAAATAAATATTCACACTTAATAATTTCTAAACGCACGGATTTTATGCCCTATACTAGCGTTTAATGTCAACTCCCTAACCAATTATTATTACAGGTCCTTTTTGTTTAATTTCCCAAGATTTCATGAAATTCACATGTCCAAAACAGGGAATAAATATTCATAATCAAAACTGCAATAATAGACTTGTAAATAAAATAGAAAATCAGTTTATTACATCAATTCAATGGAATATTTTAAATAATAAGAATTGCAATCTTAACCCCATATTCTATTCAACTCCTCTTTTATAAGAAAATAGATAAGAATAAGTGGTGTAAACTACAAATAGAATTCATAATCTAAATTCTTTATTGTATTGAAGGATCACAATTTGATCCAAGGAAGAAGATGAAGTGGAATAGACTATGAAATTATCAAAAATTGCATAAACGAAACAAATCCCATCAAAACAATATAAATAATCGAGAATCTCAACATAGAATTGACATTTTGAAATAAAAAGGAAATTTGGTGGATTTTATATGTCATATTTTCGAAGTCCAAAAATCCCTAAGGAATATTAAAGTAAAAAAAAACACTAAATGATTGCTGAAAAGAAATACTAACGTTTCCACTTATAGATTAGCCTTAGCTTTACTCAAATGGATTTGCAACCTTACGATCTCTTCCAAAATCTCTCTTATTTGATATATATATACACACACAATATAAGGAAGAGATATATATATTCATCAGGTTGAGAGCAATTGGGGAAGAATAGGATAAGAATAGATCGGAGGAAGAAATAAGTTGAATCCTTACCTGAATTTTCTATGGAGTTTCTGAATTTTATTAGAAAGATAGCAATGGCATAATTTTGTCATATTCTCCAAAATAATATGAATGAAAGTGAAGAGGATAGGGTCTTGTTTATAGGAGTTGAAATGTACCAGAACCGTTGGACGAAAGTGGGTAAGAAACGGGTAAATCTGGAATGCATAACCGAATAAAAAAAGCATAATACCCTAGCCGCCACTAGCAACTTTCATTGCCAAGTAGTTGACCACCCTTGAGCCACCGGTCGACCACTATGGTCATTTGGTCGACCTATTCAGGTCGATCGCTATCTTATTTAGCGGCGTTTATTTTACTTTCCGTTGCCGAATTATTTTATTCGCTAATTAACTTTTTGACATTAAGTCTTAATTAATAATTTACTTACCTTCAAGCTAATTTTTGAAATTCAAACCTTAAATTTGATTTCTTATTTGAATTTGAATTCAAATTAAATTAATTTAAATTTTATAACTTTATATGCTCATAAATTCTTTGCTTGAGCTCCGTTTTTAGCATATTATACACGGAAACGGATTAGAATTTCACCACGAACGCAATGGAATAACTTTCTTGGTCAAATTCCAACTTTTATAAAATTCCCATATCCAACCCTTATCATATTTAACTCAATATATTTTCTTCATTTATGGTTCATTTTACGGAGTGTTACGGTTGTACTCTTTGCAAGCTTCCATTTGCCACTAGTTTCGCTTAATTCTGTTGAGAAACAAGAGAGTTATGGTGTTTTGAAATTTGGTAATGAATGAGGGAAAAGAGAATGGGTGGAGAAAAGATGCAAATGAGAAACCATAAGTTAATATTTCTCTCTGGAGGGAAAATATGTAACGGTCAATTCGAATTTAAATTTATAAACCTAACCCAAAACCCAATAATAATCCAACACCTATATGCCCGTATCTCCTCCACACGACCTCCAAATTGGACAAACAAATATACAACGCAAATCAAAAAATGAGCTAGATGTAATGATGCCATTCTGTTATCAAAGTTGAAAAAATGACCATTTCACCCCTCAAATATTAAATTAATTGAAGTATCAATTAAATCCAATATTATTAATTATTAAAAATACTGGAGTATTATTGTTAGAAGATACTTCAAGGAATCTTCATAATAGTATATGTAGTTTTGTAAAAGAAAAGAAAATTTTATATTTATTCAATTTTCCTAAAGCCTAAAAGTTTTAATTGTTGCATGTTTAAATTTTTATAGCCTTCACAAAATGTTGTTATAAAAAATATTGTTTTTAATGAATATTAAGATAAATTTATTGGTAGTAAATCATTTTTAGAAACTTTGTTCAAAATTGGTGAGCGGTGATAATGTTATATCTAAAATTGTTAATTCTAATGTTCAATGGGAAAACTGCCCAGGAATTTGGTTGGTAAAATTATATTTAGTGTCTATTAATTAATAATTAAATAATGGAATATAATTATGGTATAAAAGTATAAGATTTAAATGGATATATTTGAACAATGATATCAATAAGAACAAAGGACCATCTTTAGTAGTAAACATAATTTATGCATGGTCTATAAATTTAAATGATGAAACGGCAGTCAAGTTCGAAAGTCAAGTGGTAAAACTTTCACATCTATGGTTACATTTTTGAAAATAATGTTAAGTTTGACACGTTTTATGCTATCAATTTAAATTTGAATTCTTAGATTATATAAAATATTTTGTACAAACTTAATAGAAAAAAATGGTAAATTATTTAAATCAAAAATTAAATGACATGTTTATTTCTTGGTTTGGTTGTTGATGATATTATGAATGAATAATATCACATATTTTTCAATTTTCAATTTTCAATATTAAGTTAACTAAGGCAAGCAGGGTTAACTTGACCCTTACCAGATTTATTAATAAAATTAGAGGAAGAGTACATAGACATAAAGACTGACCAATAGAGAAAAAAAGAAATGGGGAATACAAAAGCAAAAAACAAAACACAATGACAAAACAGAGATAAAGACATCTAATCAACCCACGGGCTAACATCAAGATAGCCACATAATTCAAAATATTTTGAAATAAGCTAGTCATACATCCTGAAACCATGAACCTTCCTTTTCATCATCCTAAAAACTTTCAAAACCACTTCCATTTGCGTAGAGATCTTTCCCGCAAAGACTCTATCATTCCTCTCGGTCCATATACCTTTGATCACCTTCTTCAAAAGTGACATCATCATAATCGACTGCGGCATTTCCTTCTCAGTGGCGAAGTCAATTCTTTACCACTCATCCTTACAATCACGTATGGGCCTTGTGAACTTAGAAATTTGTAATATCCTTGACCAGACTGCATAAGAAAAGGAGCATTCAAAGAAAAGGTGGACATTTGGTTCACTTTGTTGATTACATAGGAGACAATCATCTTCATCAATAATTCCAAGTTGCATAAGTTTGCTCTTAGTATGGAGTGCATTTGACATATTTTTCAGAGAATAAAGTTATCATTCATATCAAAGTCACTCCAAACTCTCTTATTCCACGTAAACCTTTTAGATTCTTTTGTTTTAATCAAGTGATTATACATAGCAGCTGTAGAATGCACCCTACCAAGTACTTTCCAAAGGACAGGGAGAGCAGCATTAGGGAAGGATGTATTAGAGATGGTAGCCCAGACCTGTCTAACTTGCATAGAGCTGGAGTAAGGAAGATTAATGTATCCGTTATAGACATACTTACTAGCTTTGCTTTTAGGATGGATACCTGACTGAAGCATCAGGTTGTGTAGAATCAGATCACCAAGAATTATACCAGGTGCAAACCAAGGAACAAAGCAGAATGAGCAACTAGCTTCTACACAGGGATTGATTTGGATTAGAGGCTTGAACTTGTTTCTAAGCTTTATAATATTTCTCTCTAACAAGCTAGAATTTTGCAAGTTTCAAGCTTCTATAATTCCTTAGATTTGATATAGTGTTGCTGAAACCATTTATCCAGGAGGGTAATCTTGCTATGTAGAAGAGGTTTAAGGTTTTAGAGATAGCTTCTTTGTTCCAAATTGTAATATCAGTGGTACCTTACCTTCCCTCTGTTTCTAGGCAACTAGAATTTAGAAAATATACGGGAATAAGCTTCCTTAAGTTTGTGGTCTCCATGCCACATATAATGGTTAAGAGCTTGATTAACCATATTAGTTAGCTTCACTGGGAGAACAAAGTAGGAGGATGAGTAAGTTGTCATGGGGATAGCTACAAAGGTGACGATGGTGAGTCAGCCACTCTGAGATAGATGGTTGTATGGCCATATAAAAAGCTTTGTAGTAATCCTTCCAAAGAGAGGCATACATTGAGCTACAGCAATCCTTAAGGTAACCAAAGGAACTCCGAGGTATATGGTATTAGAAGGCACACTGAGAAGGAAGAGTATAAAAGCATCTCCCTTGTTTGGATTTAGTTGAGGCTAGCTATCATAATACATGATTTGAGATAGTTGACCGAATGGCCAGTGCTAACTTTGAAGATCAGAAGGAATTTTTCAGAGTTCCTAAGGATTTTGTGTTTGGTTTAGAGAATCAAATTAGGTCATCTGCACACATAAGGTTAGTGATTCCAGAAATCTTGCAGATATGGTGACAATCAAGAGAACCTAAGGCAGCCATTTTCATGATAATCTGATTGAACATTTCCATAACAATGACAAATAGATAGGTGGAGATTGGATCTCATTGTCTAACCCTTTTAGTTCTAACTATCCCTTAGCCGCCCTATTAATTCTTATAGAGTAAATGACTAAAGAGATATAGGAATAAATTTCGATCAGAATAGGCTTGGGAAAGTTCATCTTAGATAATGTAGCATGATAGCAGGCCATTGTAGAGAATCAAAAGCTTTATGAATATCAATTTTGCCATATATCTAGCGAATATGTTAACTCTAGAATATCCTTTGATGATCTCATGAGTGAGTAGGATATTGTCAGAAATGGGCATGCTGGTAAGAAGGCTGCTTGGTTTGAGGGAATTATATTAGGTAGAACATTTTTCAAATGGTTAGCAATCACATTAGATATGCACTTCTATATGACATTGCAGCAACTAATCGGACCGTGATCGCTGACTAATGAGAGATAAGGTTCCTTAGGGATAAGAGCGATATTATTAGCATTAATTCCACCCAACGTTGTTGCAGATTTAAAGTAGTTCAATATAGCTTTAATGAACTCTTTGGATATAGCATCTTAGCAGTTAGTGAAAAATACGCGTTAAAGCTATCCGAGCCTCCGTGAATTTGAGTGTTAAGGCCAAATAGCACATCTTTAATTTCCTTTTCAGTGGTTTATTGTGCAAGATTGAAATTTTCCTCATGAGAATTGCAAGGAAGGGACATTGAATTGAGGGTGTCAATTTCAACCTGCAGCAATGTAGGATTGCCAAGAATGTCAGAAAAGTAATCTATAAAAGCACTAAAGATACCTTCATCAGAATTGAGAATGCATCCATCCTTGTCACTAATCATATGGATGTTCTCCCTGACTTGTTTAGCTTTGAGTGATTAATGGAAATACTTAGAGTTCTTATTTCCAAAGGCTTCTTTATGAAAGGAGCATTTCTGATATGCAGCTTGACCTTCATAGGTCAAAGCTTCCACCAGTTGTTTAGAAAGTTCATGCTTTGTAGAGAAAATCTGTTGGTCATGAGGTCCCTGGAGAAGAGCTATTTGAACTTGCTTGAGCTGCTCTCTTATTTCCTGAGAGCTGAGAATGCCTCTCCCAAACTTCTGTTCGCTCCAACTCTTTAGCTTATTCTTCAAACCTTTAAGTTTTTGTTGTAGAACAAACATGGGTTTGCCATAAACTATCTTGGACCACTCTTCCTGCAAAACACCGTGAAATTCAACATGATTAAGCCTAAAGTAAAAAAAATTAAAATGAATATGTACATTAATGGAAATTAACTTGTTTAGCTAGCATCAAAGAATAATAATTCTAGATTTAATGTATAGTTTGTTATTTAATTCATATTGAAATCAAGCTAAAAAGCTATAAATAATAATTAACTAAAGTTAATTATATTTCATTCTCCATTTAGTTTCAACTCAAATTCAAATAATAAATCTATTTATCATAATTTACTCATGTAGCATATAACAATAAATGTATATCATTTTCACATCATACCATATTATACGTATATTAGTATTGAAACGTATCAATAATTATCTATAGATTGAAGTGAATTTGATGTCACCTATTTCACATTTTCAGTTATGGTAAACACATGCACCATTATTTTGAACATGGTTCAATTATGTCCACAAGTGTCGACTGTATGGATCAAACTTGTAACATTTATTCTTGTAGTCTAAACCATCAACAAACTGAGCCAACGATGTTGGCCACAATTTAAATTTTTAATTGGAATAAATATAATTAGTTCTTGTTAGCTGTCATTTTTAAATCTTTAATTCATTTTCATTTTAAACTAAAGTTGCATCAAATAATATTAGCTTGATAAAAGGAATTAATTGCTAACAATTCAATTTAGAAGCTTGGCATTATTAGTAATGTGATGCTTCCAAGTTAAGAATGATTTATATTTGGTGTTAGAGTGTCGTATAGCCCCATTGTATCCAGCAATATTAGTTATACTTTTTGCCATTTGAAATTATTCAAGTATCTTTATCTTTTAAGGTTCGTTGGTAGTTTTGAGAAAAACCAATCCGGAAAAATAACAATCCAAAAGTGTATGTTATACATTCATTTAACTAAAAAAATTCGAAAAATGCCCGGTTAAATAAAAATCATGTAAACTCCCTATGTATAGCGGGTTCGCACTAGTATAAGTGAATAACGTAGATAATGCTAATTTATTATAGTATTTTTTTTATTTCTAATGTGTAAATGCTATTTGTGATTATCATTTTTATTATGTATACATTAATATAACATTACATTAGTATATTGCTAATTTAATTTAGCATTAATGCATTATATATATATATATATATATATATATATATATATATGAATAACGCAAATAATACTAATTTAATATAGCATTTTTAGGTGTAAATGGTATTTGTAAATATTATTTTTATTTTGTACTAGTATGGGCCCGTGCTTCGCACATGGGTTGTTTGTGTACGGCTGTTTGTGTTATCGTATACGTTGATATTTTGTTTGAGCGTAAATATGTAAACGGAAAGCAAGGGCATTTTTGGAATTTCAAAAAGACATAGAGTAATTAGTTCAACGAATTTTCATTAGTAGTTGTAGAGATATGTAATACAACATTATATTGGTGTAATGCTAGTTTAATTTAGCATATACAAAGTAGATAAACGACTAGCATCTATAATTATATTCTGAAATAGTATTTTAAAAAAAATGTTTTTTAGACTAACATTTTGAAGTGGTGTTCATGATTATTAATTATCCTCAGTTTTATCATTTTAACTAATTCATTCATAAATAAAATGCAAAACAAAGCAAGTACAACCATTCTATTTTGAACAAATTTTAGTATTAAGCTTTGAATGGAAAAAAAACGTTTCAGTTGTAGCCTTATTCGAACTTATTATACAACTAGGTCTTATTTACAGTAACTCATCATTTTATACTTGCGTACTTTGAAAATACACAAACTTAATTAAAAGTGAAAAAAAAATTCGTACTTACATTTAAAATACAAACTATAAATGTGTATTTTGTGCACTTTAAAATTGCACAAACACATGCTTGTATTTGTAATAAGTTTTGAAAGCCTAAATTTGAAATAAGTTTTCTTTTTAACCTAATGCTAAATTTGGTAACTCAATTGTCCAATTGTTGTAGGTCATGAACTACAACCTTCAACATGTTTTAGAATAAAGATTCTACTGCGTTGCTCGTGAGAAGTAACGCTCGTCATAAAAAAGAAATTTATCAACAATTGTCTGCTTTATTTCCGTTGACTAAATCTCTGGCTAAAAATAAATAATACCTTCGTTTTGGCGGGAAAGCACAAGTCCAACAACTGACCATATTGTCCATAAGACTCTGAACGATCGGAACCAAGTTGATTGTATATTGTATTTGATAACGTAGATTAAAGTAGTTGTATTTTTACCATCTTACCAAAAATATAATAAAAATATTGAAACAAAATTAGATGGCCACAATTTACAGCCTATGAACAGATGCAAAGTTGTACAAGCAAGCATTGTGGAACTTTAATAAGGTTTAAACATATAAATTTTCTAAAACAACACTCTCCATTTTATTGAATTGTCCCGCATCAGCCACATAGAGGCAGGGATCTCATTTCGTAAAAAATCAGTAATGTCGGTCATGTTGCAAAAGTTGGTTTATTTTTTGAAATAAATTGGGTTTGAATAGCGGTTTTCTGACAGTTCAATGCGGTCACGGTGCATTTTGCTCCCTGCAGTTTTTAATTCAACCGGAGGCTCGATCCCAGTATAACATCGCTACCACACGACTTGTTCTCGTTCTACCGTGGTATTGAAATAGAAACACAATCTTTTGATCGAACCATGAAATTTAATAAATACTTTTATATGCAATAAAATATCAAGAGTTTGAATCCTACAAATAACAAAAATTAACATACATATATTTTCAAATGAAAATTTTGGAAGGTAAATCAGTGTATAGTTCGAATAAAAAAATTATTATATTTTTCTAATTTTTTTAAAAAAATTGTGTAGGGATTTTGAATTTTATAAGATTTTTATATGCACGTGCAATGCACGTGCCATAAAATCTTAAGAATAAATAACACAAATAACACTACGTTAATGAAGTATTTTAAAAAATATTCTTTCTCAGAATAGACATTTATAACAATGCCATTTATTCAAAAAAATTCTTCAGCTTTTCTCTTCAACGAAATC
This sequence comes from Allium cepa, assembly GCA_030765085.1. Lineage (NCBI taxonomy): Eukaryota > Viridiplantae > Streptophyta > Magnoliopsida > Asparagales > Amaryllidaceae > Allium > Allium cepa. The sequence goes on from CM060931.1 coordinate 238,100,329, forward strand.
ACTCATAAACAAAATAAGTGCATCAATTCTACTTTCGATAAATTTCACTATTAAACTCAAATTTCATTATTAAATTCAAAATAAACATATTTTGATTTTATCTTTATTCAAAACATAAGTAGTCCTTGTTTACACTAAGTCATAATCATCTTTCGCACTTTGGAAATATACAAACTTAAATTTAAAAATTTGTCAAACCTTAAAGCCTAAAGAGGAATTTTAGCTCGGATTTAAATGGCAACGGTTCCGTGCGATTTTCTTTTCCCTTCGTGAATTCCTTCGTCGCCCCCCCTGTTCCTGCCGCCTTGTCCATCCACCACCACCCCCTCTACTCCTCCTCTTTCTTATGCCGGCGTCCCCTCCTCTGCTTCCCCTACCTGTAGCTCCATCTCCTTCCCGATCTACCACCAGATCTGGTCATTGTTTTAGCTTCTTGTCATCGCCGCCCCATCACTCGATGCCTTTTCTGCATTCAAACCTCGAATTTCCTCCCCTGCCTGCTCATAGTTCCCCTGCCGCTCGCCCCGGCACGCTTCCTGTTGATCTATCTTCCGCGACGACTACTGTAACTACTTTGGAGGTTGGCGCATTACCCCCAGCTGTAACTTCTTCGGAGGTTGGTGCTTTACCCTCCGCTATTGGTTGCGTGCCATCCTCTCCCCTGTCTTCTGGAGTTGTGACTGAGGTGAATGCAAACTCTTGCTGCGAGCTGGAGAAACATGGTAATGAGTATGTTTCTCTTGGTGTGAGTGATGTTTTGGTTGACTCTGTTTGTACTGGAAATGTGGTTGGTATCTCTGGTGGTGAAAAGTGCAAGGAATCGGCTGTTTCTCCTTCTCTGGAACGTCGCATATCAGGTGTTTGTGCTTATGCTTGTTCCAACGTTGTTCATTCTATTAGTAACCTGTGTTCGTCTGTTCATGCTAACAATGATGACTCTGGTGGTAATGTTGTGGTGCGTCCATGTGCACCTAATTCTACTCCATCCCTGGTTGGCTCCTCTCCCCTGCTTACTTCTAAACCCTGAACTTCCCTATTTACTGCACTTCCCCGAAATGCGGGTGATTACAAGCCTGTTGAATTTGATATTGTTGTGGAAAATGGAGTGATGATTCCCCCTCCTATTGTTATGCAAGCTGGTATAGACTATTGGTCTGATTACTTGGTTGGATTCTTTCTGGACCCAGTTACCCGCCTTCATGATGCGATGTCATCTTGTCGTAGAGCTTGGAAACTTCATGGGGGCCTTCGTATTAAATGGGTTGACACCATGTATTTCTTTCTATTTTTCTCCTCTGATGAACACAGACGTGTACTTGAGGTTGAGCCAACTTTCTTTGGTGGGAAACCATTCATAATTACTCCTTGGTCTCCAACTGTTGCTAGTGCTCGTGAGCAAGTCCTTTCTATCCCCGTTTGGGTATACTTTTCTCATATTCCCTCGGCTCTTCAACCTTTACTTGGTTTAAATTGGCAGGCTTGTAATGTTGGTAAACTGAAATGTTTTGACACAAATACCGTTGCACGTGAAAAAATGATGTTTGTGAAGGCTCTGATTGAGATTACCCCTACCAAGCCTATCCCTTCCTCTATTCCTGTTCAGCTAGCTGTCGACATGTTGTGGATGTCCGTGTGCGATACGGTTGGGTTCCTGATATTTGTACCTCCTGTCACTCTTTTGGCCATCTAGCTATTTCCTGTTTGCATTCAGTTACTTCTGTCGCTTCTCCTAAGATCCCTCTTCCTCGGCCTCCGCTCAGAAAATGGGTTCCTAAAGTTTCTCCTACCACCCCTCATCTTGCTTCTGCCCTTGTTGTTCCGGCTTTTGATCCGGTTCCGCCTCCTTGTTCTGTTGATCGTTCCCCTACTGCTTCTGTGGTTCCTTGTGATGCTGTTCAGGATCCTGTTCCGCCGCGATTGCCTATTGTTCGGGATGAGATTGAGAGATGTTGGGTTGATCACTTTTCTGATATGAGATTTAACCCATTGGATGACTGTTTTTTTAGATTTGTTTCTGAAGATCAGAACGATCTTCGATGCCTCTATTACATGCCTTCTGCTGACTCTTTAGTCCTCGACTTGGACGGTCCGTTTGCTGAGTTGAATTCTGTCATGCTTGCTGATTTTTCTTAGGACCGCTCATTTATATACTCTGATGTTGCTGGTGTTTATGACCTATGTCTTGCTATCCTTTTCCGCCCTTTTGCTGGTATTGTTGGAAATGTCCCCTTGGTATCTTCCCAGGCCGCTGTGGATGTTGGTGCATCTTCCTCTTGATGTGTCTTAGTCCTGTATTTTGTAGCTGTGGCATACTGTCACACTCCAGTGCTCTATCTTCCCTTTTTAGTAGTTTAGGTGCTTCTACCTAACTCCTGTACTATAATTTTTATTACATACGTAATAAAAAGTGGACGGTCCACTATAAAACCGGCCGGCCTTGCCTAAAAAAAAATTGAATTTGTACTTACATTTTTAAAACATAAAATATAAAGTTATGTTTTGTGCATTTTAAAATTTTGCAAGCAAATAATAGCTTTTGAAAAAAAAATTAAAGGTGAAATAATTCTACTAAAATTTGTATTGAAGGAATATTAGGTTAAGTGAAAAGTGGCTTAACAAAAATTTGATACTTGTTGGGAAAAGCAGAGCACTTATATCATTAAAAAAAATTGTCAATCCATTTCCAAAAACATAGAGGTAGAGTTCTCATTTTCTAAAATATCACTTTCCACTGTATTGAAGTGTTCTCAAAGATTGTTTATTTGTTAAATAAATTGGGATTGAATAGGGATTTCCAAATAGTTCAATGTCGGTCATGTAAGATGTGGGTCGCATTGCAAATAGAGTGAGTAATGGATTAAAGTCTCACATTGCAGGATATTTAGAATAATCGTGGTATATATATGAGACTGGTAGCACGTGACATTGGGGATTCCCACTACAATAAAATATTAATTTTAAGACAAATTTTAGGGACCTAAAACTTTTTTGTCTTTAAATAAGGTCTAATTAAAGACAAAATAATTGTGTCACTAATTATTATTAAAAGATTGAAATTATGGTTTTTAGTGGGTCTCAACATGAAATGCTTTTAACTAATTTCTAAAAAAACTAAACCATAATTTTTAAGTTGGTCTCAACATAAAAAAAAGTCTGATGATAAATCAATTATGTAACTGGTTCCACCCAAAAATATTTCGTTAATTACTGCTCCACCCCGCCTACGTACGTAAAAAAAAAAAAAAGAAAAAAGAAAAAAGAAAAAAAGATAAATCCTTGCCATTTCCTCAGCTCAAAAAGGAAAACGCAGTTAGAAACCTAGCCGCTTCCAGAAATTTTCTCCCCCAAAAAATTAGAACACGATCCTCCTTTATGAGAATCTCTATTCCTCAACATAGATGAGCTGTCGATTTGTATATTTGAAGAACATATAGGTTCGTGTTTTAATTTCTAATTGGTCTGCTACTTGTTTTATACAAATTTCTTTGATGACTACAAGTCGATATTACGATTAATTTTCTGATTTTTATTTATCTTTTTCATCAATTTGTGTTCAAGAATCATTCCGATATCATCTTAATCTGAAAGAGGATTTTTGATTTTATTATGTGCCAACAGAAAAACAAAGTTAAATGATTTACTGATGATAATTATTATTTTTGGTCGAAGTTTAAATTAACTAATAAATGGTTCTTCCAATTTATGAGTCCATGACCTTATGGTTTTCTTAACAAAATCTAAACCAACCAGCATTAGTTCGGATCCAGTCCGTTGACACGCTCTTTTTATAATTGTTATTATTCTTGAAAGCAACACTGCTTAGATATTGTGGATGAAATTTAAATGGTATTTTATTCAATGTATACATGCGCAAGACTAAATTTTCTCTAATGGTATGGAGATGGTTGGATGTAACATGCAGTTGGAAAAATAGATCGACTTGATGCCTTCTCGGTAAGCACAACTTGTTACTGAAAAATAAATCCTAATTAATTGAAAACTACAAATCTTAATTTATTTCCACCAACTAATTGCTTAGTCAGTATAAATCCAGGAAATTATACTAAAAAAATAAAAATGAAACTTCAATTTTAAGTGTCCATAAGCTACCGCTTCAAGATCTTTGTCCATATCAAGACAAATATGCAACATTCATCCTGTTATCGAGAAAATAAACACTCTTAACTTTATGGTTTATAAATCGATCCAACTGCAATGGTTCATTTTTTCTTTTGCGAAAAATATAATTAAAGTTTGAGTAGATATTGAAAAAATTTCAAAAGCACATCTATGGTGAACAACATCTGATTTAGAAGTCATTGAAGATGCTCTTAGTACTACGATAGCTTGGCTTGCTACAAACGTTATAATGGAATCAATTTCTAGTAAGTATAATTCAAATTTTGTTTAGATATGCCACTATTTTTTCTTCCTTCAGTTATATAGGGTTTGGACAAATTTTTTTGGACCAGATAGTAAAGTTTGTGTAGTTCGGTTTTTTAGCTGAAATTATAGACCATGCTAAGTCCCTAAAAAAAATCCAAACTTAATTTTGCTGGGATTATAAACAAATCTGACTTAGGTTACTTGGACAAACAACATATGCAGGCTAAGAATAATAATGTACAGATCAGAAAATAAACTTGGAAAAAATCATTTATAAACAATAGGCATATTAAAAGCATGGCCTGTGCAGAACTGAGACCATGATAAAGTGACTAGGTTTTGTTATAATGAGATATTCAAATAGGTATAATAGGGTTTTGTTACTGTGAGATACTCAAATATGAAGAAAGCCGGCTTCATGTATAGTGTAACGACCCGTAAATTTTTAATAATTTTATTTATTTAATTAATTAATTGAATATTTGTGAAATTTTGAATAATTGAATTTTTAAATAGAAATTTAATATTTGAAATACGTCTGTTTAAACATAGCAAATGACAAATTTTCGTCGAATAATATAGATGTTCTATCTATCGCTGGAAATTCAGTTTAAATCTGTTAATAACAGTTGATGTTAAAAGTGTTTCGAAACCTAAATACGTCAACACGAGAAAATTTATTAAGAACACTCTGAATCAGACTACGAAATTCGTTTCGCGAAATTCGGACGTTTCAAGCTCCGTTTGGATTTTTCCGTACGGAATAGCACGTTTATCGTACCGATTATCGAATTTTGATCGGATTGACCCTATCACTGATATCTTTATACCGTTTTTATCGTTTCATCATGCTGATCTCTGCGGTATATCTAATTCTGTGTTTTGAAGGTCGGTATGCAGCGGAATCTATGAAACGGATAACTGTATCAGTTATTATATTAGGTCTTTTGGTTTTCTTTGGCCAGTAATTTCAACCGTACACATCAATTTGACATTTGTCATTAATATTCTTGAATTGAATAGGTGTGATCTTTGATTTTCTAGTGGTTCCAATATTTATTTACGGGTCCATTTGTTCACTGACCCTTCGTTTCAATCAAAATGTTCATTTGATATTTTATTTCCTTTGCCTTTTCAAATCTCTGCCGTGTAATCCAAACAACACTTGCTTTAATTATTTTACTTGAAGCAAATTTCCCATTCCTTGTTTTGGGTATATATTGTCGTGTCTTTTCGTAGTGCGTCTTCTTTGTGCTGGAATGAGAAAAGAATAAAGATATATATTACAGTCGTTAGTTGTTGCTTCCTTTCCCATTTGAAAACCCATTCCTCTTCTTTTTCTTTGCTTCCCTGCCTTTTAAACCGTTCTCTAAAAAAATTATAACATTATACAAGCTATCATACAATTTGTAGCTTGTACGTGGTGGATTTCATTTCTTTGAGATCGCCTGCTCGTTTCCAAAAGCCTGCACCTCTTCCCTTTCCGCGTTCAACGATGGCCGAACTACTCCCTAATCACCACCTTGTCCACCATCATGACAGCCCACAACCCCATGCATTCAAACGCCACCACCCACACCATTATTAGCCAAGAAAACCCTACGCCATTCTTCCAAGCCCACCTTCATCATGCAGTGCCACGTCTCCGCCTATGCCATTGAAACTATCACACCCTCACTCACCGCCAACCGAGGCAAACCTCCGCCCCATGCAGCTCAGATACCCTTTGGTCCGCCCTTGCCACCATCAAAAGCCTCCACCTGACAACCGCACAGCACTTACCTTGCTCGATCACCCGCCCTTCCTCTCTCCGCCACACCTTTGACAGCCGCAGCCACTTGTGTTCGCCAGTGCACCCTCCACAACCCACAAGAACACAACCTCCCACCGTGCTTCCTCCTTCTCTCCGCCTCGACCAGCAAAACATCGACAACAGATTGAGTTTTGGTAAGCATATAATACGTATACATCTATGTATATATATTTTATAATATAATATTTTAGTATGTGAGAACTATATATTTATACAGTGAGCTTGTGTAGGTGGTTGGAAAATGTATACTATGTTTACTGTATATGATTTTATAAGTGAAGTAAGAATATATAATTAAGTTATATAAGTATATACATCAAGAACCTATATCTATCGAGCTTTAACTTATGGGGTATATATATATATATCTTGGTTTATATATGTTATTTATGTATATGTCGATCGTATATTATATACAGTTGTTTATTTATAAAGTTTATAATATTATATTTATACGTATATTTTTTTATAATAGTCTGCATATGCTCTGTTCTAAGATAAGTATATCCGACATGATATATCTATACAGTTTACTTGAGTTAATATAGGATGGTTAATAAAATAATATGATTATGTGTTTTAATATATATGTGTATATAATACAAACTGTTTATAATTATTGAAGTTTGAATGGTATATATGTATAACACATTTTGTTTTATTGTTGATAATTGAAATGTATATATAAGACGTTTCTGGAATTGCACAGTATTGTATATTCATTATATATATGCTTTTATAATAAAGTGTGTTTCTATATATATTGGTTTATAGATGTATTTGCAGAATAGACATCTTGTTCATACATATGGGTTTCTATATATAGTGTGTAAAGTTTACATATACAAGTGTTCTATCTTGCTTATAATTGAGTTACATTTATATTTGTTCTACACATAACTATTTTCAGTCTGTTCTATGTATTTTGCTTACAAATAAAAATCTGCACACAAATGGTTCTAACATATATGTTATATACTTTGATTTAAATGTATACATTATAAGAAAATGATGATTTTGAAATATATATACATGTATGTATGTATGTATATATATATATATATAGATTTTGTTTTTTTATGTATGGGTTTTAGATTTATTTTGATTTTAATAAATATTGATTTGAATATGTTGGGTGTGAAAGTTTATACGCTAGTTTTGATACTAGAGCCTAGTTACATATACTATAGAGGTTATTTTAGACGTTTAAAATGTGATGCTAAATTGAAATATTATATATAGAGAGAGAGAATTTGTTTTTATGAATATTTTATGTATTGGGATTTAATATTGATTTAAAAATGAAAATTTTATATATATACTTAGTTCAATTTGTGTCAACCGATTCTAATTGTTCATCGATCCCTAATTATCAGCTTTGTTCATCGTATTCGTGCCATCCCACTTTGCTTTGGAATTTGTGTCTGAATTCGTAGCTTGTACCGTTTTCAAACACCTCTAGCCTCGAAATGTAAGCAATCACTCATAATTAATATTCTTATATTTATTAAATTTAATTTCAATTGAAACGACAATTGAAATATGCTGCTGTTAGTTATTTACATTGCTATATATATGTTGTTATATGTATCTGTTCACCTGTAACATCTGACACCATTATCTGTTATTTATATTGATGATATGTGTCTGTTATATTATTATTATATCTCTTATCACTCTGCAAGTTCCCTGTTAGTATAGAATTCGCAATGGGTTGAAATGATACATACCCGAACATATTTTAGAATAGGAGAAAATCGTTATAGGTTGAAATGATAAACCCAAGCGATTTTCATTGAATTAAATTTGGGATTGCGGGTTGAAATGATATATACCCCTATTTATATTTAAATTACGGATTGAAATGATAAATATCTGTATCACTTGACTATAGGATAGAAAATTATATACAGACACCGTCAGTCTATATATAGATATTTTGAAAATGATTTTATATGGTTTTGGAAAGAAATATATGGTTTTATATGAATATTGATTTCTGATATTATATAAATATTATTTTATGTATAGTTAAATTCTTAAATTTAAGCTATGCATAATTTTATTTAATAATAAAGCTTGATTTTATTAGAATATAATATGGTTAAGTATTTATTTAAATTATATTTTAATATGGAGCTTATAATGACTTTTATAAATTAAGATTAAGAAGATGGATTCGAAATTGATTTGAAATTTTATTTAATTAAGAATTATATTTGGAACTTATTGAATTTGAGATTTTAAAGGATATGGTTTTATAACTTGATTTTTGTTTTAGGTGATTTTAATGAATATATCGAGTTTAAATAAATTGAAGTAATATTCAGTTATTTGAAGTTTGAAGGTTTTATTTAAATGATATTGGATTTATTAAGTAAATATTTCAAGACTAAATAATAGTAAATTGAATTTGATGTATATATATAGAATTATCAAAATTTAGTTTTGAACTTTTGGAAGATTTAAAACTTTGAAATCTATGGAATTTGAAATGGTTTATTTGAGGTTCAAAATCTGTATTGAGAATCGATATAATTTGAAAATGGTTTATTGAGAATTGAATTGAGTTGAAATTAATGAATTGGGATTTAATTTAAAATTGAATTTTTGGATTCAAGTTGATTTGAATCAATTTGTGAAGTTGTGGAAATTATTTTATATTATAAAGTAAATTTTAATTTAAGACTATTTTATTATATACATTATTTGAATATCCACACTGTTTAAGTGGTGAAAATTATAGTTTCGAAGCCATGAATTTCAAAGTACTATGTTTTGAAAATGTAAAATTTCAAGTGTTTGGTTGAAATGCTATGATTCTAAAAATGGATATATTTGAAATGGAAATGATACCGTACTTGGTTTTGAAATGGAAATGATATCGTATTGATATGGTTTTGAAAGGACAATGATATTTTGGTTTTGAAGTATAAAGTATTTTGAAATAACCACGGTGTTATAATAACGTTTGGTTGTTAAAGAGATCGGAATCGGAAGTTGTCATACTCTCTGCCAACTCCAAAAACCACTTTAACTACCGTGTACGTGGTGGAGATTCCAGAATGAAGTCGGATGGTGGCGACGTTCTATTGAGGTATATACGTGGACCCGACTCCCGTGAGTTGGCATAAGGTGGCTAAAACATGAGCGATTTCGAGCCAATGTGGTAGCTCCTCTTATCGGACACACTTCTTCGATACCATTCTATTACTTTTTGATTGATTGGATGCACCTTTGATTTTGGGAGTGTGGCTCGAGGTGGGCGATAGTGGCTGCTACGCGTTACCACCAGTCCGAATGCGTAATTGGTATATCTACCCTGGCATTGCCTAGTTGTGCCGTGTCACCTACCCTAGCGCGCCTTGTATGATTTTGGTTTTGTGTCGTAACCTATGGAGTATCCTCTGGTGGCTTCCTAATCAGGGGAGACTATGATACCGGATAGACTTTTGGGACTATGTATGTGTTAAGGTGGAAAATGTAAAGCCTTAACGCTATTTTTAAGTAAGTTTACTTTACTTTAGACATTATTATAATAGCGTATCCTACTACATAGTAAATAGTTTAAAGAATCCTTAGAGGATGGTTATCCCAAACATCCTTTGAGTTACTTGTATTTCAGTTGTTATTTCACTTGAGTTGGATTTATTGATATAAGAATGTCAATCCTGACTCGAGTGATTTGTGTTTTTCTTTACGCTCGGGTCGACTGAGTGGTTCAGCTTTTGAGACTCACCTTTGGAGTTGGAGCTTCGCTTAGAGATCCAGTTATGTATCCAACTTTCAGATATTCAGTTGATTCTAGTGATGTATTCTGATGTTGTATGTGACTATTGTATTTGAAACTTCTATTGTATCTTATTTAACTCTGATGTGTATGTTGTAGCTTCATAAACTACTATTCTTCTATTTCCGCCGCATTATTGTTATATTACTCTGTGTCTATAATTCTATGATTATTTTATTTACTATATATGCTGAGTTTTTCCAAATATAAATTAACAACTTGATATTTTGAGCAATTCAATTCCGGCATGTTTGGATGCGAATAGTTGAAAATATCAGGATGTTATAGGTGGTATCAGAGCTTTGGCTCTAGGCAATTAAACTTAGCATATATGATAAATTTATTTACAGAATCACTTTCGTTCGAGGTTGAATCTCTTCCTTTTGACTCGATTTCCTTTGAACTTTGGAACGATCCCTGCGGTTCCGAAACCCATTCTTTTCTCTCCCTATTCTTATTCTTTAGATTCTGGAGTATCTCATAACTCCACTTCAAACAATCTCTATAAGAACTCAGCCGTCTTGCCAATCTTCGAATGATTTGTAAAGAGGTGAAACTCCTTTATAATAGGCATTGATTAACTGGAGATTTCTGTATCTCAATTTACGATGCTACCTATCTCCTCCTGTACCTGAATTCTATCTCTGGCGATCGGATGTCGATTTGCCTCAAAATTCTGCATCGATCTTATTCTTGAAATCACAGTTAAGGTTGCCTGCGATTTATATAAGTTTATCCACCTTCCTGCTTGAAATTCAATCATTTTATTCCTCGCTCAAGCCTATCATCTTAGCTAGAATCCTTTTTGATTAGAGTTCCTCTAATTTGAATCTCTATCCTTATTTGAAATCTATTTTGTACTATCGAGTGAGCGAGTGTATTTATAATTAATATTAAAATGTTATATATATATATATATATTGTGTTGTTTGAGTTGTTGATGTTGATTTGGTTTTTCAATCGATTCGTCTGATCAAGGTTATCGATAGGATTTCCAAAACACTTGAGCATAGAAAACTGACACAAAATTGTTTTCAAATTTAATAAATAAAATAATTTTGTATGTTTATATTATATATAAGTATAAATTTTTCTAAAATTAAATTGTTAATGAATCGGTTGTCAGAAATGATAATATTTGTTTTTCATTTATTGTTTTGTAAACCATTGACAATTTCAGCATCCAGGTTTGAAAATTTAATTGAACTTAAATTTAGACTTTGAGAATTTAATTTCCGATAATTCCAAACTTTGGTTTTAAAGTATTTTCAAATACAAACCGTTTTCAAAGAATTTTAAATGTTTGAATCAGTGCTCTCCTCTTTTGTCGCTATAAAATAATTTCAGTGATGAATGCAGCATCATCGACATTCGTTTTCGAGTTTCGAAGTGGAGAGACCAATTGGTAGCTTTGCTACACTTTGTTTTGGAAAATGAATTAGATTTGAATTATAGTATATATATATATATATGATTTTAAATTTGATTCGATATATGTTTTATATATATATATATATATATATATATATATATAAACGATTTGAAGTTAATCGGAAATTTAATTCTTAAATTTATGTTAAAGGTAATTTTACTTATAAAATGAAGCCAAAAATTTTGAACGAATATTTAAACTTGAAATAATTAAAGTAGGAATTTTACTTGTAAATTTCTCAATTGCATTCCAATATAACTTACCTTAATTATTTAGAAGTTGAATATGAAATTGAATAGTTTACAATGTAAATTGATGTTAAATGATTTTATAAATAAAATTTGAGTAGATATAATAAATGCTATATACTTAAGTTTTGATTATAAAAAATGTTAATAGAGATAAATAGAATAATGAGATGAATTAAAAGAAATTTTGTTTCAAAAGAAACCTTTTGGTATCAAATATAAATAAATTGAAATTAAATCAAATCAATGAAATACTTTGAATTTAAAATTGATTATTGAATATTAATTAATTTAAATCAAAATTTATATGGTTTAAATTAATTGTTTTATTTTTTTTCAATATATTTTCTTTCTGGTTGGTTCCATTCTCCTACTTCCTTCCTTTTCGGGGACGAAAAGTTTTGAGTGGGGGGAGTATAACGACCCATAAATTTTTAATAATTTTATTTGTTTATTTATTTAATTAATTGAATTTTTGTAAAATTTTGAATAATTGAATTTTAAATAAAAATTTAATATTTGGAATACGTTTGTTTAAACATAGCAAATGACAAATTTTCGACGAATAATATAGATGTTCTATCTATTGCTAGAAATTCAGTTTAAATCTGTTAATAACAGTTGAAGTTAAAAGTGTTCTGAAACATAAATATGTCAACATGAGAAAATTTATTTAGAACACTCTGAATTAGATTGCGAAATTCGTTTCTTGAAATTTGGACGTTTCTAGCTCCGTTTGGATTTTTTCGTACGGAATAGCAGCGTTTATCGGTAGCGATTATCGACTTTTGATCGGATTGACCCTATCACTGATATACGTATACCATTTTGATCATTTCGACGTGCTGATCTCTGCGGTATATCCAATTCTGTGTTTTGAAGGCCAGTATGCAGCAGAATCCGTAAAACGTATAACCGTATCGGTTACCGTATTAGTCTTTTAGTTTTCTTTGGCCAGTAATTTCCACCGTACACATCAATTTGACATTTGTCATTAATATTCTTGAATTGAATAGGTGCGATCTTTGCTTTTCCAGTGGTTCCAATATTCATTTACGGGTCCATTTTTCCACTGACCCTTCGTTTCACTCGAATTGTTCATTTGATATTTTATTTCCTTTGCCTTTTCAAATCTTTGCCGTGTAATCCAAACAACACTTGCTTTAATTATTTTACTTGAAGCAAATTTCCCATTCCTTGTTTTGGGTATATATTGCCGTGTCTTTTCGTAGCGCGTCTTCTTTGTGCTGGAAAGAGAAAAAAATAAAGATATATATTACAACTGTTAGTTGTTGCTTCCTCTTCCCATTTGAAAAACCCATTCCTCTTCTTTTGCTTTGCTTCCCAGCCTTTTAAACCGTTCTCTAAAAAAACTTATAACATTATACAAGCTATTATATAATTTAGCTTTTACGTGGTGGCTTTCATTTCTTTGAGATCGCCTGCTCATTTCCAAAAGCCTGCACCTCTTCTTTTTTCGCGTTCAACCATGGCCGAACTACTCCCTAACCACCACCTTGTCCACCATCATTACTGCCCACAACCCCATGCATTCAAACACCACCACCCAAACCATTATTAGCCGAGAAAACCCTACGCCATTCTTCCAAGCCCACCTTCATCATGCAATGCCATGTCTCCCCCTATGCCACTGAAACCACCGCACCCTCACTCACCACCACTGAGGCAAACCTCCGCCCCATGCAGCTCTGATACACTAGATTCACCCTTGCCACCATCAGAAGCCTCCACCTGACAACCGCACAACACTTACCTTGCTCGATCACCCGCCCCTCCTCTCTCTGTCACACCTTTGACAGCCGCAGCCACCTATGTTCGCCAATGCACCCTCCACAACCCATAGCAACACAGCCTCCCACCGTGCTTCCTCCTTCTCTCCGTCTCGACCAGCAAAACATCGATAACAACTTGAGTTTTGGTAAGTGTATAATACGTATACATCTATATATATATATTACAATATAATATTTTACTATGTGAGAACTATATATTTATACAGTGAGCTTGTGTAGATAGTTGGAAAATGTATAATATATTTACTGTATATGATTTTATAAGTGAAGTAAGAATGTATAATATGTTATATAAGTATATATATCTGAAACATGTATCTGTCGAGCTTTAACTTATGGGGTATATATATATATATCTTGGTTTATATATGTTATTTATGTATATGTCGATTGTATATTATGTACAGTTGTCACCTACCCTAACGCGCCTTGTACGATTTTAGTTTTGTGTCGTAGCCTATGGAGTATCCTCTGGTAGCTTCCCGATCAGGAGGGACTATGATACTAGATATACTACTGGGACTATGTATGTGTTAAGGTGGAAAATGTAAAGCCTTAATGCTATTTTTAAGTAAGTTTACTTTACTTTAGACATTATTATAATAGCGTATATTACTACAGTAAATAATTTAACAATCCTTAGAGGATGGTTATCCCTAACATCTTTTGAGTTACTTGTATTCCAGTTGTTATTTCACTTGAGTTGGATTTATTGATATAAAAATGTCAATCCTGACTCGATGTTTTTTGTTTTGCTTTACGCTCAGGTCAGACTGAGTGGTTTAGCTTTTGTGACTCCCTTTTGGAGTTGGAGCTTTGCTTGGAGATCCAGTTATCTATCCAGCTTTTAGATATTCAGTTGATTCTAGTGATGTATTATATTCTTATATGTGATTATTGTATTTGAAACTTCTATTGTATCTTATTTAACTCTGATGTGTATATAGTAGCTTCATGAACTACTATTCTTCTATTTCCGCTGCATTATTGTTATATTACTCTGTGTCTGTGATTATGTGATTATTTTATTCACTATATATGTTGAGTTTTGCCAAATATAAACTAACAACTTGATATTTTGAGCAATTCAATTTCGGCATGTTTGGATGCGAATAGTTGAAAATATCGGGATGTTACAATATGTAATTGTTTATTAAGCTTTTCAACCACTTTCTTCTAAGCGGCGCTGAATCACTTATATTTTGTGCTAGGCTTCCAAAGCTACTATGTACAACTTGGCTTGAGACAATGCAGGTGATTGAGGAAGGCTTGTTTAGGTTATATGTTATTTTGTGCATAGATGAAGGTGAGGTGGAAACTGGTTGCTGATGTGAGGTGGTGTGCTTGGCTGATTTCGATGTGGATTAGGTTGCTTTGGCTTTGTCTTGAAGTGGGACAGTTTAGTTAGGATTCAAATTTGTTGCATTGCCTAAATCACTAAAGACCATTGTTTTGCTTCCTTTGTTATTCTTGATAAAGTGAGGAGTAGATTCTTGTAAATTGGTTGGTTGAAGTGGGGAGATTTGAGGATGAGGTGGGAGAGGTGGTCGGGGGTCAAGGTCTTGGTAGAGTAAGGTGGAGGACCAACAAAACTGGAAGGTGGTAGTGGAGGTTTATCATTAACAGGTGCTGATGGAGAGCCTGACAAGCTAGATGGATGAGATTGTTTTGAAGTTCAATATTTGTTGGAACATCATAAGAGGGAGGGTTTGCTATATGCTTGCTGCATAGTTGATGTAGCACGACCTATAGAAGTCCAGAAATTAAACCATTCACGAGTTAATGAAGTAACTTTAAGTCGTTTCCGAGTCAACAGGGTCAAAGATGACGAGTTACGAGCTATGGAAGAAAGGCCACGAGATAACAAGCCAAGGGGAAAAGGAAGCCGACTTAACAAAGCAACGAGTCGTCACCGACCTAACAGAGGTATATTGGGTCGTCTCCGACCTAAGGAAGCAGGAGTGGAAGAGCTACGGGTTATGGAAGAGATCCGACCTAAGGAAAAAGAACTCCGTATTAAAAGCTTATCTCGGTCCCGACCTAACTGGCCACAGGAGACAGAACTCCGACCCAATTCCCACCGACCTAATCCCTTCAACTCCACCGAGACACGAGACACGGCTCAGTCCAGTACCTGTTCCCTCATATCCACCAAGTCACTTGAGTCGCCACCGAGACATGCTTTAGTTGCTGAAGCTTCTTTAAATCGCTGCCGAGTTAGTTGAGTCGGCCGAAGGTCTTGTATATAGTTAAGTCGTAAGTCGGTCACATGTATATACTTGAGTCGGGTGCGTATGAGATTGTACTCAGATGAGTCGGCGTGTGTTGTAAAGGGCTTGAGTTGTTATAAGTTGAGTCGGTGCCGACCTAAGGATGTTGAGTCGGTCATGACTTAGGGTGCTGGGTCAGAAAACTCTATAAATAGCGTGTGTGTTGTAATTTTTAATGGTTGTTGATTTTGAATAAAATTTCCTTTTGTTAGCTTTGTGCTTTCATACCAATTGGTAGTTGAGTGTAATCTCCTATCTCCTCTTTCGGTTAATCGAGTGCGCTCGATTCAACGATCGAAGAAGCCGATTCACGGAATCTAGTGCGCTAGATCAACGTGCGAAGAATCGTAGATCTTTAAACACGGTATAGTGCGCTATCAACGTGTTTGAGATAGCTAGAGTTCGGTATCTTTGGATCAACGAACTTGGGCATTTTGGTATCTTCAACTCACCGATTGCTACATTTCATCGATTAAAGTTTTGTTTGATTAATCCGCTGCGTCAGTTTTGGTATCGGAGCCATACTTAGCCAATCATAGCTAAGTTGATTCTTGGAGCCAAGTTTTTTGAAGTTTTTGAAGTTTTTGAAGTTTGGAGTTGTTCATTGTGTTCATATTGAAGTTGCATCAAGTTTGGGGTGTTTGATCCATTTCATTTTGGATCGAGGAGTTGGACTTTGTTTGGATTTTGAATTGGAGTTTTGCGCGCCAAATTTTGAAGGGTTTTGGAGTTGTAGGCCGAGCTAAGCAAGTGGCCGAGATAGTGTGAACTGAGTTACCTTGAGCCGTGAAAGCTAGCCGACTTAACTTGAGCCGAGATACATTGCCGAGCTAAGCTGAGCTGTTCCAAGTGTTAGTTTGAGCCGAGACAAGCATAGCCGTGTAGTGTTGAGCCAAAACTTGTTATTTTGTTGAAGTTTTGAAGTCTTGTGAGTGAATTGTTGAAGTGTTTGTGAAATTTTCAACCATGCCACCAAGGAGAGCTAACCGTCATCAAAACGTTGAAGCTTTGTATCGTAGAGAAGAAGCCGAGCTTATGGAACAACGTATTAATGAAAAGTTTGATGAAGGCATTGGAAAATTGGAGAGATTGATGAATGATTTGAATCAAAGGAGGAGATCACCAGACTCGAACCATGGAGGAAACCGAGTTTCGCCATTGGTTACGGAAGCGAGGAGGGTATCGCCACATTCTTGTAGAGATAGAAGAGAAACATCAATTTCATCACGAAGAGATCATCATGACTATGCACATGAAGAAAGAAGAAGTCATCGAGAATTTGACCATGAAGCATATAGAGATGAAGAGAGACATAGTCAACGAAGCATGCACGAACGAAGGGATGATATTGGTCGAGATCGATGTAGGCGTACCTTTGATTTTGTTGAAGAAGGTGACAGAGCTAGTAGTCATTATCGAGATCGAGACCAAGTTCGAAATTCTTACCGTGATGTGGAGGATGATCGTCGTTGGGAGTCGGGTATGAAAATGGAGATTCCGGAGTTTAAAGGCGGGATGGTTGCTGAGGAATTCTTAGATTGGTTGTCTAATGTGGAGGAAATCTTTGATTTCAAGGAGGTGCCGGAGAATAGAAGGGTGAAGTTAGTTGCTACAAGGCTGAGGGGAAGAGCATTGGCATGGTGGCAGCAAACTAAACTTACTCGAGAACGAATGGGGAAGTCAAAGATAGAATCTTGGGAGAAGATGAAGAAGTTGATGAGATCTACTTTCTTACCTTACAACTACCAGTCACTTATGTACCAAAGGTTGCAGAATCTGAGGCAGGGGACAAAGTCTGTTAGTGATTATGCTGATGAATTTTACCAACTCATTGCCAGGAATGATATTATGGAAACAGAAGAACAGCTGACTGCTAGATTCATTGGGGGATTGAGAATGCAGATCCAGGATATGGTTAATATGTTTGATCCTAGATCCGTTGCAGAGGCACATCAGAAAGCGTTAGCTTGGGAGAAACAAGGAAGGCGTGGAGGTGGTGTGTTTACTAATTCTAATAATCCAGTGAAGGGTGTTGGCGGAAGTACTAGTGTTCCTAAACCAGTTACAAAGCCAGTGGTGAAGGAGGTTGAGAAAGCAAGGGCTAGTAATGTTTTCAAATGTTATAACTGTCAGGAGTTGGGGCATAAAAGCAATGAGTGTCCGAAGCCGAAGAAGAGAACCATGGTTGCGGAGGTTGAAGCAGATGATGGTGAGGAGGCAGAATGTTCAAATGTACCTTATGTTGAGGAGGAAGAAGAAGTGCCGGGTGATGAAGGTTGTAATCTTATGTTGAGAAGAAGTTGTTTGACACCAAAGCAAGAAGAGGATTGTAGTTGGCTGAGAAGTAATATTTTTCAATCGACATGTACTATTCTGGGGAAAGTCTGCAAGTTCGTTATTGATGCAGGAAGTTGTGATAATATTATTTCTACAGAGGCAGTTAGAAAGTTGAACTTGAAGACCGAGAAGCATCCTAAACCATACAAGCTTGCATGGTTAAGGAAAGGGGGTGAAGTGAAAGTGTGTCGAAGGGCTTGTGTTAATTTTTCTATTGGGAAGAAGTACAAGGATGAAATTTTGTGTGATGTCGTAGATATGGATGTTTGTCACTTATTGTTGGGCAGACCATGGCAGTTTGATAGAGCAGTACAGCATGACGGTCGTGCCAACAGTTACAGTTTCATGTTCGAAGGTACTAAAATCACTTTGGTTCCTAAGAAGCAACAACAGAAGGAGAACAAGCTAGAAGAGATTGAAGAATTGAAAACTCTGTTGACTTTGAAAGAGTTTGTCAAGGAAGTAGAGGAAGAACCGGAAGTGTTTTTGTTGATTGGGAGAGAGAGCAGCGAAGAAGTAGAGATTCCAGAAGAAGTAAAACCTGTTTTGAAAGATTTTGAAGATGTTTTTCCAGAGGAATTACCGAAGGAGTTACCGCCACTTAGAGACATTCAACATCAGATTGATCTTGTTCCAGGAGCAGTGTTACCACATCGACCACATTACCGTATGAGTCCGAAGGAACATGAGGAATTGAGAAGACAGGTGGAAGAGTTGCTTGAACAGGGTCGTATCCAGGAAAGTTTGAGTCCATGTGCTGTGCCTGCATTATTAGTACCAAAGAAGGACGGAACTTGGAGGATGTGCACTGATAGTAGAGCTTTGAATAAGATCACTGTACGTTACAGATTTCCTATGCCAAGGTTGGATGATTTATTGGATCAGTTGAGTGGGGCAACTATATTCTCGAAAATTGATTTGAAGAGTGGATATCATCAGATTCGAATCAGACCTGGAGATGAATGGAAGACAGCTTTCAAGACGAGAGAGGGGTTGTACGAATGGATGGTTATGCCATTTGGTTTGTCTAATGCACCTAGTACATTCATGCGGGTGATGAATCAAATTTTTAGACCATTCATTGGAAAGTTCGTCGTGGTTTATTTCGATGATATTTTGATTTATAGCAGGAGTACGGAGGAACATGTTCTACATTTGAGGGAAGTGTTGCTTATTCTTCGTGAAGAACAATTTTATGCTGCTACAAAGAAATGTGTGTTTATGACACCTAGTGTTTTATTCCTGGGTTATGTTGTTTCAGGGAAAGGTATTCAAGTTGACCAGAATAAAGTTGAAGCAGTCAAGAATTGGCCACAGCCAAAGACAATTACAGAAGTGAGAAGTTTTCATGGGCTAGCGTCATTCTACCGAAGGTTCATACCACACTTCAGTAGCGTGATGGCTCCAGTGACTGATTGCATGAAGGGTAAACAGTTTGTGTGGTCAGAGGAAGCGGGGGTTGCCTTTGAAAGAATCAAGGAACTGTTGACGTCTGCACCAATTCTTGTTCTACCTAATTTTCAGTTGTTGTTTGAATTGCATACTGATGCTTCGAAGGTTGGTGTCGGAGGAGTATTGAGTCAGAATGGGAACCCAGTTGCTTATTTTAGTGAGAAGTTGTCAGGGGCGAAGATGAGATACAGCACATACGATGTTGAGTTTTATGCTGTTGTTCAGGCTGTCAAACATTGGAGGCATTATTTGTTTCAGAAGGAATTTGTTCTTTACACAGATCATGAAGCATTGAAGCATTTACAGGGACAGGATAAAATTTCAGCAAGACATACATCGTGGATTGCATATTTACAGCAGTTTACTTTTGTCGTTAAGCACAAATCTGGGGTGACGAATCGAGTAGCTGATGCTTTGAGTAGGAGGAGTCATTTACTAACGACAATGAAGGTTGAAGTGACGGGGTTTGAAATGTTGCCTGAGATGATTGAAGGAGATCCTTACTTTGTGAAATATGTTGAAAGGGTGAAGGATGGGAGTACCGATGAATTCATGATAGTTGAAGGTTTTCTGTTTAAAGGAAATCGTTTATGTATTCCGGATTGTAGTTTGAGGATGAAAATTGTGAAGGAATTACACGAGGAAGGACATGTGGGCCGTGATCGTACTTTGCAGTTGATTTCCCAGTCTTATTTTTGGCCGTCGATGAGGAAAGAAGTTGAAAGGTTCGTGGAGCGATGTCATATTTGCCAGGTTTCAAAGGGGACAGCAACGAATGCAGGGTTGTATATGCCATTACCAGTACCATCTAAGCCATGGGTTGATATTAGCATGGATTTCGTTTTGGGTTTGCCGAGAACTCAAAGGGGAAATGATTCGATATTTGTTGTGGTGGACAGGTTTTCGAAGATGGCACATTTTGTTGCTTGCAAAAAGACAGCAGATGCAGTTCGAGTAGCACAGTTATTTTTCAAGGAGATTTATCGACCTCATGGTTTACCAGAATCTATTGTTTCTGATCGAGATACTCGTTTTCTGAGTCACTTTTGGTTGAGTTTGTGGAAGATGGTGGGAACGAAACTGAAATTTAGTAGTGCTTATCATCCGCAAACTGATGGGCAGACAGAAGTTGTTAACAGATCATTGGGAAATTTGTTGCGTTGTCTTGTACAAGATAATTTGAGAAGTTGGGACATGAAGCTATGCCAGGCAGAATTTGCTCATAATCATGCAGTAAATCGAAGCACAGGATTCAGTCCGTTTCAGATTGTTTATTCAAATTTACCCAGGGGGCCGTTGGATTTAGCAGTTGTACCACAGTCAAAGGGAACAGTTAAACGAGCTGCTGATTTTGTTGAAGAGCTGAATGAATGTCATAAAATCGTTCAGGAACGATTGGAGAAATCGAATGAGAAGTATAAGAAGTTGGCAGATTCGAAACGACGAAATGTTGAATTTAAAGAAGGAGATTTGGTTTATGCTATATTGACAAGGGATCGTTTTCCGATGGGTGCTTATAACAAGTTGAAAGCGCGAAAAATTGGTCCAGTTGAAATTTTAAAGAAAATCAATGAGAATGCTTATCGATTAAAGTTACCAGATGATGTTTATACTTCTGATGTCTTTAACGTTAAACATTTAATTCCATATCATGGGGGGGAAATTGTTGAGGAAGAATCTACAAATTCGAGGTCGAATTTTTCTCAACCAGGGGAGGATGATGTAGCACGACCTATAGAAGTCCAGAAATTAAACCATTCACGAGTTAATGAAGTAACTTTAAGTCGTTTCCGAGTCAACAGGGTCAAAGATGACGAGTTACGAGCTATGGAAGAAAGGCCACGAGATAACAAGCCAAGGGGAAAAGGAAGCCGACTTAACAAAGCAACGAGTCGTCACCGACCTAACAGAGGTATATTGGGTCGTCTCCGACCTAAGGAAGCAGGAGTGGAAGAGCTACGGGTTATGGAAGAGATCCGACCTAAGGAAAAAGAACTCCGTATTAAAAGCTTATCTCGGTCCCGACCTAACTGGCCACAGGAGACAGAACTCCGACCCAATTCCCACCGACCTAATCCCTTCAACTCCACCGAGACACGAGACACGGCTCAGTCCAGTACCTGTTCCCTCATATCCACCAAGTCACTTGAGTCGCCACCGAGACATGCTTTAGTTGCTGAAGCTTCTTTAAATCGCTGCCGAGTTAGTTGAGTCGGCCGAAGGTCTTGTATATAGTTAAGTCGTAAGTCGGTCACATGTATATACTTGAGTCGGGTGCGTATGAGATTGTACTCAGATGAGTCGGCGTGTGTTGTAAAGGGCTTGAGTTGTTATAAGTTGAGTCGGTGCCGACCTAAGGATGTTGAGTCGGTCATGACTTAGGGTGCTGGGTCAGAAAACTCTATAAATAGCGTGTGTGTTGTAATTTTTAATGGTTGTTGATTTTGAATAAAATTTCCTTTTGTTAGCTTTGTGCTTTCATACCAATTGGTAGTTGAGTGTAATCTCCTATCTCCTCTTTCGGTTAATCGAGTGCGCTCGATTCAACGATCGAAGAAGCCGATTCACGGAATCTAGTGCGCTAGATCAACGTGCGAAGAATCGTAGATCTTTAAACACGGTATAGTGCGCTATCAACGTGTTTGAGATAGCTAGAGTTTGGTATCTTTGGATCAACGAACTTGGGCATTTTGGTATCTTCAACTCACCGATTGCTACATTTCATCGATTAAAGTTTTGTTTGATTAATCCGCTGCGTCAATAGTTCATGATTGTCTAAGATGGTTCAGTTAGAGATCAAGTTTGGGATGTTTCAAAAGTTAAGATCTTCAGGTTCAAGAACTGCAATTATGGGTTGCATGGAAATTGAAGTGGTGTGCATGGAATTATGACAACATAGGTAGAAACTTAAAATAATATCATATTGAATAGAGTAAATTTGTATTTCCACATTAAATTTATGGATTTAGGAGTCCTCATACTAAAACCCATCTTTGAAACTAAACAATATATGAATCGACTTAACATTTTGACTAAAACTGAATTTATTAATCAACACAACAAAATTAATGCAAGGTTTTCTTTAATTGGTAAACATAATAATTAAAAGAAAAAATGAACAAAAAAGAATATCCTTGGTCAGAAAGTTTTCTAAAATTCATTTAATACTTTCTAGAAAATCATTTAGCTCTTTATGCTAAGAAAATTATTGGATTGTTGTCCCCCTTTAAAATTTAACAACTAGAATTATGATCCAGGAAACCAAATTCAATTCTAACAACTGGAAAATTATTAAATTGCTCGGAATTCTTCAACACGATACAATTTCCACCTTTACCTACTTTCTTTTTAACTCCATACAGATTTTTTTCTAATTTTGTACTATACTTATGTTTCAGTACAGTTGTCATTTACTTTGCTAGGACATCTATATCATTGGTCTCTTTTACAAAGTTATTAGTGATTGTTTATTCCAATTCAAATTGAGAATATAAATTATAAATTGTGAGAGTGTTTTTGTTCTTTGTTACTGTCAAAGCTCGAATTATCAGGCTTATATGTTGTACTTAATAAACTCCAAGTTTATCATATATATACACACACACACATGTATATAATGTAAGCGATAATTTAAAAACCTCATGCAGATTGCAATGGAAGTATATAATGTGAGAAAATGATCGCATCTGCAACACAAATCCCAAAAATAGTACACAACACAATATATTACATGTATGGATGTAGATTGCCATACCAATTTAGTTTTCAGTTCAGTATAATATTTATTCACCCTTGGTATCTTTTACAAATCTGAACTGAAATCAACAAAAGAGTGAAATTTGAACGTCAAAGGTTAGGAAAATAAAAGCTAAAAGCAGAGCCAAAGTTACAAAATCACCACTTTTTGCGAACATAGTTTTGAAAATGTTTGAATTTTTTTGGACAACCTAAATAAATGAAATTGACATATCTGTAGAATTTAAGCATATTCAGAATTTTTTTTCGTGAAAATAATTGATGGAATAGGTACGTTAATCATAAAACTATGAGTACATTAAATTCGCAATTCATGATTTATATCCTGGTTTGATTTAGTTGTTAAATTCATGATTTAAGATTCAAAACCTATTTTGTAATTAAACCCTGTAGTATATTCACAAAGTCATACATTAGTCGATACTGATATTGATCTATTCATGGTAACACTAAGCTGCATTTTTTTAATCTTTAATATATTTTATGGATTATATGTTTTGAATCATTATTTTTTTTAAAATCATTTTACTACCAATTAAATATTAAGTAAGTTTTATTTCTTTGTAGGATTAATCTCAAAATGAGTGACCGTTCATGGATGTATCGTAGGCTTAAAGATGGATATATAAATCTAGAAGTTGTTAATGGTGTCAACAAATTTGTTGATAATGCGTTTTTACAAGTAAATTATGGAGGAACTGTTAGGTGTCCATGCTCCATGTACAAAAACAAAAAAATTCAGTTAAAGGAAGAAATTTCGGAGCATTTATTACTAAATGGTTTTGTTCTGCTTTATTCTAAATGGATTTTCCATAGAGAGGAAGAAGTTGATGAACCAATAATGTCGGAGTCAGATACAAATAATCCAAATTATGATAACTCATATAAAGATATGGTGTTAGATGCGATGGGTATTGGTTATGATGTCGAAAAGCAACTACCAAATGTTGAAGCTCAAAAGTTCTTACGTATATTAAAAGCGGCCGATGAACCACTTTGGGATGGATGCAAAAAAGAAACAAAGTTATCTACGTGTGCGAAAATGATGGCTCTTAAATTTCGACAACGTATGACCGAGGCGTGTTTTAAGGACATGAGTGCACTAATTGACAACATGCCACCTGGAGGGCATAAGCTAATTCAAAATTTTTATGAAGCTAAAAAAATGTTGAAACCACTTGGACTTGGTTGTGACAAAATTGATGTTTGTCAGAATTTTTGCTTGTTGTATTCCAAAGAAAACGATATGAAGGTTGAATGCGATATTTGTAAAATTCCTCATACAAGATCGAAGATATAGGAAATAATTGCAAAAACATCGTTGTAAAACATCTTCGATACTTTCCAATCATTCCAAGATTGAAAAGGTTATTCATGTCACCAAATCATGTTAAAGACATGACATGGAATTATTATAATAAATCAAGTGATGGTTCAATGGCTCGTCCAGATGATAGTGAAGCATGGAAAGAATTTGATCATCGACATCCGAATTTTGCATCATCTAATAGAAATGTCCGATTGGGTTTATGTATAGATGGTTTTAGTACATTTGGAACTTCCACAAAAGCTTATTCATGTTGGCCCGTGATTTTGACGGTTTACAATTTACCACCATGGAAGTGCATGAAACAACCATTTTTGTTCCTAAACATGATCATACCAGGGCCTAAAGGTCCTAGAAGGAATTAGACATTTTCTTACGACCTTTGATTGATGAACTTTTAGAGCCGTGGGAATGTGTTCTTGTTTATGATGTGCACAAAAAAGATAATTTTTTCTTGAGAGCAGCTTTGATATGGACAAAAAAGCTCTTCTTTATTTATTACAGTGTGCTGATCGACTGACATAATACGAAGCCCCATTACAATGCAGCTGCCATAGTAAAATATCTCCAGCTTTCTATACGGATTTCTTTTATAACAATAGTGGTATACTGTAGTATTATTTATCTTTGTTCATTAAAGACTACCGTCTGTCAATAGTTACTTTTGATTCCTGCACGGGTTCCCTGTATTGCTCAAAACCATTTTCAAATATCTACCACATAGTAACATAAATAGGAAAGTAAAAATATTAATAAAACTTGTGTTAATTAGTTGATATGTATGGAATCGAGAGAAAATTTTCCTAAACATATAATAATCTATGGACACAATTATTTATTGGATTTGCAGGAGTTCAACCTTTAATTTACCATATGCTCATAAACATCATATTCAGCATCATATTAGCTATTCCATATAAAAACGGCAAATTACTAAATAAATAGTTCATTATTTCTTTATTGCAACTTTAAATGCTACTTTCCTTATCCAATAGCTAGTACAACACTCAGAATTACATATTAGGTAAAAGGTTGGAATTATAAAATCCATCTATGTTGCTCATCAGTGTGGGAAAATATAAAATACTAACATATTTCAAATGCTACTTTAGTGCTTGCATACTAAGGCCAACTCATGAATCAAATAATCATATTTGTATATGTATATAGTTTTTTGATCATATCACCAGTGCTTGCGGCATTATTCGATATTTTACTAATCTCTGTATCCTCGATTTATAGGAACTTGAGATAGGTAAACCAGTGAGTTTCGAGGAAAGTTTTATGGCTTGGCACACTAAGAGAGAGAAAGCTAAGGAAAAGGGTAAAGCAAAGCGAGCTTCAGTATCAACTTGCAAATTTGTTGACAACAAGTCGCGGAAAGTCTACGTGAGTTATTTTAAATTTTATTAATCTTGTTATGTTCTTTTTGTAGGTTGAAATCTAAACTAGTTCCATTGTTCGTCATTGGAATTAGTCATTGAAATTAGCATGCATATTTTCTTACTATGATAGCACAAAGTTTTGGCTTTAGTGCTTATGAAGACATTATAAATCAAGCCTTGTTCTTGAGACAGTATAACTTATAGGTTGTGTTGCTCAATCTGAAACATTATTGTCAAACAAACTGTACATTTCATGTAAATCAATAAATTTCATGCAACTCAGTTTGTTTGGTGCCTATTAACTAAGCTAAAAACTCAGTTAAGTCAAAATTTTAACTAGTTTAAAACCGAGTTTTAGCTCATTTTAACTTGGTTTAAAACTCAGACAGAGTTTTGAACTCAGTTTTTGAGTTTAAACTCATTTTGAAACTGAATTTTAAACTCACTTTAAAACTAAGTTTAAAACTTAGTTATTTTTATCCCAGTTATAAAACAACTAATTTACTTAAGTTTAAATTAACTCTACTAACTTAAAACACCTCTAATATTTGGATGGGAAATTCTCATTTTGTTCATCCAGTTGGTAAAATGCATAACGTACTGAAATCTCATTTTTAAACTTAAGTAAATAACACCCAGATAATAAGAATTTTACTCCACACTGCATAATCTTCACATTGCGTAATCTCAGTTTTAAACTTAAGCAAATAACAAGTTCAATCTATAAGTTATCCTTCTCAACAATTTACTCCACATTGCATAATATATTCTTTTTTATAAAATATACCTAAAAGTTAAATATTGTATATTCTTCACAATATCAGCTTCGAAAGGAAACATAAGAATAGTGGCATGAATCAATATTATATAACACAAAGCCTGTCAAAAATGGTGCGGTTGATAAAATAAGCATAGGGTACAATGAAATGTAAATAACTCAAAGCCTGTCAAAAATGAAGAGCGGAGAAATGTATGGGCCACCAGATCAATATTATATATGTATAAAATGGACTTCATACTAATAACGAATTTTAGACAGAGTGGAGTATCACTGCTGCTCGGCTCATATTTTCTACCAATTAAAAGCAAATAAACATTTGATTTTGTTATGAATAATATGATCTACATATCCTTGTAGCTTTCATCTTATGGGATGGGATCCTACAAGCAGTTGGGTACAAGTCCTGACATATGTTTGAAGTCATGTGGCAGATGATATTATTTTTATTGTACTTGTTCCTATTACTATTTATTCCTATTACTGATTATGCTGCATATTTTAGAACGTAGGCTATCACTTGCCTAAGTCTATTGATTGTGGAATCAAGTCATATACATGACTTCTTGAATTATACATAAGCTTCACATATTTGGAGGAAAGCACCAAATATCAATGTTTAATGAGTAGATAGGCAATATTAAACCAGTTTACAAATTGAATTCAACAACCGAGCTTACAAACCCAGTTTATAAGCTGAGTTTAGGCTCAGTATGAAAACTGCTTTTAAACTCTGATTAAAATTTGAGTTACATCAGTTCGGTACTGAGTTTACACTCAGTATGAAAACTAATTTTAAACTTTGATCACAATAACTCACTCTAATTTGGTTGGCATTTGTAAGTACAGTTAGCGCAGTAGCTCGTCCAAACTTTTAACTTTTGTTTGCCAAAATTTTAATTTATCTCATTTACTAGTCTATGTCAGAATAAAAGCTTAGATGTTCCTATCTAACAACCCTATATGTTGTTACCCTGTTAACCTTTTCAAGAAACATATATGAAGAAGCTACAAGACGATGAAAATGTATGGAATCCAAAACTTTGGGTTGAGTCATCCTGAGGCCTTACAAGAGGAAGTGTTACGGAGCACCTTATGTTGAGACAAATACTATATTGCGTAACAGTTCTCAATCCAATTGTCTAGCAGATCATGCAAATCAAGAACAACTTGTAATGTCCAGTTGCATGTTATTAACATCGGAGCTTAAATCGGTAATAGAAAAAGAAGTGCAATTGAGGGTAAATAGCTTGCTTGGTTCAATTAATCCGACCAATCTTCAAAGCATAAACCAACAATCATGGTTGTTCAACCAACCATCCGATCAAATACGACACTTAGGTCAGTTCTTTGTACAACCGCCAAGTCAAATCCCACAACCGCTTGCTCAGCCATTCGTGCCACCATCTGCTCAATCGTTACCACAACCATCAAATTAAGTGTTGCAGCATCCTCCTCAACCATTTCTACAACCTTCAAGTTATCTCACGCATCCATCATGTCAAGTCCTACATCCATGTGCCCACAAATTCCTAACCGTATCCCGCAACCATCAGGTCAGTCTTCTCAACCGCTTTATCAAATGATACAACCATTAGTTCCTTGTCAACAAACATCCGAACAATATCAAACAACGCATGTGTCTTTTCAATCAACTTTTGGAAACATTTCAGAACAAGTTGGATCTTTCATGCAACTATTGAAACTTATAACACAAGATCAACCTGATCATAATCAACTTGGAAATAATCAAGCATCAAACACTCGAGGAAACGTCGATCACAAAATGAAAATGATGCATGAATTGCATGTTAGCTTCTGAAAGTTTAATGTAGGCTCTATTGGAATTGTCTTTTCTTTTAAACTTCTATTTTAGTTTTGTTTTGTTTTGTTTTGATTTGTTTCAGGACTATAGTTTGTAGAGTCCAAATTAGATATGCTATTTTTTGATCATGACATCTATGCTTTGAATATTCTGTAATTTTCTTTTCTTGCAATGAACTGTAGTTTGTACGGTCCAACGTGGATATTCTGTAGTCTGTAGGATACTTTTTGTACATGAGCTGTAAATTTAACATTTATTTTTCTATTTGTTCTGTTAGACATTGTATATTTTCTACTCATTGATCTGTGATGAAAACTATAATAAAATTATGTTTCATCTTTCTGTCCAACTGGTTATAATAACCACTGTATTTATGACTGATTTAAAATCTTGAATATGGTCTCTACAGTTGTACAAAGAGACCCATAAAATTGGCTCCAACTAGTTTTTAATGTAGGTATGTATTTGAGACCATTTGTGATGTTACTAATATTTTAGAGACGAATGTTTGTGGTCTCTGTTTATTTAGAGACCTGATTTTAGAGACTACACTTATCTGTCTTACGTTGGTTTCAAATATAAATTAGAGACAAAATTTTGCATTTAGAGACAAAATACAAGAGTCTTTAAATATCATTTTTTGTAGTGTCCTTTTGTTATAAGATCATGGCGCCTTCTGGTCTGCAGTTTTTAGTTCAACCGAAGGCCCGGTCACGATGTAACATCACTACCATACGGCATGTTCTAGTGTGATGTTGAAATAGAAGCGTAATCTTTTAATCGGACCGCGAAATTTCAAAAATTACTTTTATATGCAATAAAATATTAAAAGTTTGAATCCCACAGATAATTTTTTTGCTTGCGCACTTGTATATAAGCATAAATTTAAAAAATAAATTTGTTCTTACATTTCTAAAACAATAACTATAAAATTATGTTTTGTGCATTTTAAAATTTCGCAAGCACGTCATAAATTTTGAAAAAAATTTAAAGCTGAAATAAGTTTTTTTCCCTTTTTCTTTTGCTTATTATTATTATTATTATTATTTTTTTTTTTTTTTTTTGAGTCCACTGCTAAAATTTGTGTTGAAGGATTATTAGATTAATTAGCGAATAGTGGCATGAAGGTACTAGGTAATGAATTAGTGGAAGTGTTTGATAGCTTGTTTGGAAAAGCAACGCTCTTATATCAATTAAAAAAAAAAGCAACGCTCTTATATCATTAAAAAAAAAATGTCGATCTAGTTTTGACATTATCATTCCCACCTTCCAATCTAAGAGCCTAAATCCAACTCATCTCTTTCAATTTTGCACAAGTTTCAAAATGTGCCTTGAATCGAAACAACAAACCGATGCGGCATCCAAACTGGAACCGCACATTACTCCGCCTCCTTCCAAGTGGTACCGCTACAACTCGCCACTTACCCAAATCATCCTTACCAGCGTGGTCTGCATCTGCTGCCCAAGCATGTACAACGCCCTCTCCGGTATGGGAGGCAGCAGCCAGGTCAACCACGAGGCCACCAACAACGCCAACACTGCCCTCAACACCACCTTTGCGGTCTTCAGCATCCTCGGCGGCGGCTTCTTCAATCTCCTTGGCCCACGCCTCACCCTCTTCACCAGTTGCATCACATACGTCCTTTACGCTGGATCCTTCTTCTACTACAACCATGACAAACCCCAACACTTCGCCATCTTCACCAACGCTGTCCTCGGCATTGGCGGCGGCCTGCTCTGGGCAGCCCAGGGCGCGATCATTACCTCATACCCACCATCCCGGTGCAGGGGACTCTATATCTCCCTATTCTGGTGCATTTCCAACCTGGGAGGAGCGTTCAAAGGTCTAATCCCCTTCGCCGTAAACTACAATCACACCACCCCCAAGTCCATGAGCAACAGTGCCTACATCGCCTTCATATGTGTAACGGGGTTTGGAGCCGTTCTGTCCCTTCGGATCTTACCTCCCACCAAAGTGGTTCGCAACGACGGAACTTGCGCTGGCAGCATCTTCAGTAACAAAAAGTTTGGTAAGGAAGCATTTGAGATACTGAAGCTGTTCGCAAACTGGAGGATGCTGCTGTTAATGCCAGCCGCTTGGGCCAGCAACTTTTTCTGCAGCTACCAGTTCAATAACGTGAACAGATTGCTGTTCAATTTGAGAACGGAGGAGTTGAACATTGTATTTTATTGGGGAGCACAGATGGTAGGTTCCATAGCACTTGGTTACTTGTTGGATTCCAATTCTAAGAGGAGGAGGAAAATGGGGTTTGTGGGGATTGCGGTGGTCGCAGCCATCAGCACCGTTATTTGGGCTGGAGGGTTGCTTAATCAGTTGAGGTACGAGGGCGGTAAATTTGGGGAGGAGCTCGACTTCAAGATGCTCAAGTTTGCGGGTCCATCTGTGTTGTTTTCCAGTTACGGCTTTCTTGACGCCATATTTCAGAATTTGTGCTATTGGATTATAGGCGCTCTATCTGATGATTCTGAAACGCTCAGCAGGTGATCCTTTTTTATTTTACTTAATTCTCCTTTTATAGTTGCAGTTGCATGCATAATTTGTTTTTTAGTAGCATCAATAGAAATAGTGAAATACTTTCACAGGTAGCTATTGAATGCCAATCAAAAATACACTCATAATAACTAAAAAAATGACAGTATAAATTGTCCAAATCACTAGCTCGTGCATGATTAACATTGTTTATAAATAATGTAGGCCTTAACTGTTGATTAAAATAATAAAATCAATGATTTATTTTAGATATAAACAGAAATTTTCTATGGTCAGGAAAACAGAGATAGAGGATTTTTTCTAGAAATTGACTTGCCTGATGTGTTTATCAGAGTTTTTAGATTCACTCCTTGTGCAGTTTCCATCGCATTTTTAGCTATTGCTAGTCTAGCCAGTAGGTTAGGTCCATCCAAACTAACCAGCATATCATACAGTGTTTTACGAGGTGTAATTTATGAGGCAGTAAAACTTAGTTTGCTGAATTTAATGAGGAGTAATTTGATATTTAGCTCAGTGTTGCTTGATACATGTTTTCGTTTATTATAAAATAAACTGACATGATATTAAAGTTCCAGACTGTATTGTTGAGTCAATGAAATATAATAATGCGTGTAATTTAAAACAGAACATATTTTGAACCATCTGGTTAGACATTTATTTAGTGATATGCTGCTGCATATTATTATATTCATACATTGATTACTGCTGGATTAGTGACCATGTTGCTCGACTGCTGTTTACATTACGCACAAATGAAACCAATTTTTTTTTATTTTTTTATTTTTTTTATTTTTTTTTGGGGTCTGTTTTTTGGGATAGAAAATGTGCATAAGGTTTTAGATTTATACAGTTGATATCATGGTCCGATGTTCAAAATCTGATATCATACTTTCATTCTTGCGGTTGCATAATTTTGAAGAAACGGGTCCTCTGTGCTACATGCACGATGTGTGCACATATAATTACTATTCAGATGACATGAGATAATTGTAGCTTTTAGTAGTAAATATTAAGTTTCTAGGTATGATGGTTATTTTATTACTTCCATCCATGTTCAATTAAGTAGGATATATTTTCCACGTAATATTTGATTGTTCATACATGGATTTGAGCCCAACTTTATGTTGCAAAAGTTGAGTCCAGAATCCCACCTATTTCAAATTCACAAGTATTAAAATAATATAAACATGTAATCATTCAGCAGAACTGTGAATCCTCATCATATTATTTATTCATTTTATTTTGCTCGGTTTTAAATCAAATCATAGTGCAAAGAGTAGAGTTAAATGCACAAAAGAGTTTATTCTTTTTTATACCGTCTATTCTTTTCGGTTACAAGAACTTGAATATCATTAGCGGAGGTTCAAAAGGCTGATTCAAAAATGCTCACGGTGTCAAAGAAAATTTTCACATGCCTAGCTTAAATAACATTGTTAAACACTGATCCCGGTTAATGTTGATTTTCAATACAGATACAGTGGATTTTATAAGGGAGTGCAATGTGCAGGAGCAGCAGTAGCCTGGCAAGTAGACAGACACAAAACACCATTAATGACACAGCTAGTTGTCAACTGGGGACTTACCACAATAAGTTATCCCTTGCTTGTGGTACTTATAGTCCTTGTAGTTAAGGATGATGAGCCCTCAAAGGATGACAAGATGATAATAGCTTCTTCTAGTGGAGTTGTTATAGAATTAAGCGCATGCCTTAAGTCTGAATAAGTAATTTGTCATATAACTTAACTCTTAAACTATCATTCTGTTTGAAATAAATTGTGTGTTAAATTTTGGAATCTATTTTTTGTATTGTTGTATTGTAGTACAAGTAACGATATGGATGCACAAATATATACAAGTAGAAATCTTTATGGAAGGTATTTGATTGATTGCGGCTTTATGTGTTTGTAACCATTAGTATTGAATCAAATATTTAAACTACTTATGCATAAAATTTTCTACTCAAAATGTGTCGAGAAAAGGATATCGATACATCCATTGTCACTACTGTATATAACACTCACTACAGAACATTGATTGTATTCTATCTTAGAATAGACGTTAGTCGACAATCGAAAAATTATTTCCTGATGCCTCACCATTGCCTTTTTGTATAACGGGAAAACATGCATTGAGACGATTTCCTGCTGCCTTCTCTGCGATGTCCATAGGGAATTTACCGACAAACTCCCTACGAGGTATTGTTACGAATTACCTAAGGCTTTACCAAGCATTTGCGAATGCATTCCTTACAAATTGCTGACGATTTCCCTACGAATTTGAGATAGGTCACCTACAAAATTTACGAATGATTTCCCAAAAACCTCATAGGCATTTAACGACAAATTCCAAAACACTTTGGCATGGATTCCCCCTGACCGAGTCAAGGATGTGCCATAAGTGTTAATTATTTAATTTATTACATTACTTTCATAAAAGAATCTTGTTTGACATGTTTTATACAAACATACACACACATACACACATTACGAGTATGTTTGTAAGCATGAGCATTGAGTCGATACACATACAAACACGCTTCTTAAATGTTCGTAGTGAAGATGTATTGATCCATCTGTTGCATGTAATGCTAATTATATAATGGACGGTGATTCACTCATGATCGTTGAGGGAAACAAGAGATTACATACTTGTGATTGTTTGGAACAATCATATAATTATTCGACAAGAGTCTTCTATAAGTTAATAAAACTAAGTCAAAATAGAGAATCAAAGAAAAACGTATAGAGTTAGGTGTATGTCCTAGAGACAATTCTGTAATTTATTGTAAACTACTAACTTCGTAATAAACTCTCGATCGATATAAATAATGTTTTTATTTCTATTATATACTTGTCATAATGTGTTATGATAATTAATTATTTAATTTAAGTATATTAAATAGAAAAGCTTTAAATAATATGTTATGTGATATAATTACATTATAATCATGAGAAAATTATTACATTAAAAATAACATATTGTTTGAAATATTTCTAGTCAAGATGTTTCGAGATAGGATGTCGATACATTCTTAAAACTAGAATATGTAACGCTCTCCAAAATTCTTAGATTACATATAATAGTTATTCGATAACTGAGAATCTGGAAGTCAAATTGAGAATCTACATAGTTCTCCCGGCTTGAGAATACTGTTAAATTCAATATAGACACTGCACTTTGATTATAGTTAAATTATGGCATATCGTCCATCAAACGATTATAGTTGGGTCTGAGTTGAAGCATTGAAACTAAAACACTATTCAATAGATAATTTGTCTCCTCGATTATATGATGTTAGCATCATTATCAACTAGAGTCAAATCAAATTCAAAGTCTCTAGCCAGAGCGATTTGGTTAATAATAATTATTAGTACCGAACAAAGAATTTTGTGTTTGGACTAACCAAGTTGAATGTGGATGAAATTAGAATTTTGACTAAAACTAAATTACAATAGTCCAAAAATGATATAGTTTTGATATAGAGAATTGGTATAAACAATCCTTATTATCGGATAAGGTTGTAAAAATCGTTAGGCGGACCTTGGGCAATATGTATGGATTAGGAGTTAATCGTTAAGACGGGGATTAATCAAGTCTAACGGCCCTGACTTGACCTTCGAAAATCGACACCCAAATACATCATCCGTATTCGAATGCCGTAGATTCAAACGTTGAGTCTTGTTCGCGGGGACTTATAACAACATTAGGTGATAACAAAACAGCGGAAACAGAATGGAAATTTTACTGATATACAACAGTTGATACAACAAACAAATGATACAATTAACAATATCAGAGATATGATGCAACAGTGGAAATGATAAGACAGCAATAGCAACGGAAAACAAGGTCTTCAATTCCAAGCTCCAAAACTCCAAACCAGAAGCTCGAACCACCATCATGCTGAACTTGAAACACAATGCAATTGACAAAACCTAAAGATTGAAGGCTATCGAATCTACGCCTACAAGCTGACTATCTGAAAACCCGACTCTAGGCTGCCCATGTGGAAAATTGTGGGCACCCATAGTTTAGAAAGAGAACAATAAACTCCAGGTCAGTCATGAGACTGGTATGAGCAAACAAAAACAATTTATTTTAAACAAAAGCAAACAAAAAGAAATAAAATGAAATCCGCTATGCTTTGTAGAAAATGAAACTACCATAAGGCCTCCCAGCATATACACAATGCAATCGCACACTTGAGGGAGATTTCTCCTTATGATAGTCAAACATGCTTGATACGCAAAATCCTTTTGATATTATTATTAGTGCATAGTGCAGAAAACATTTCAAAAGTATAATATTAATCTTAGCCAGCATACGTACCATTATAGTATGCCTACTATAGCTACCATGTTAAATGGAAAGTTCTACAACTAAAACCGTACAGGGCGCGTATTGATTGTTTGAATTTCCAACAATGGCCAGGCTAAGGAACTTCCTCACCGAATGGGTACGCCTCTGGAGGGATGCCTCGAGAATCTAACCGGATCTCTGTCAACACAAGGTCGGGTTACCTCTGTGACTAGGTAACTACTGACACGAGTATGCCATCCCTCGGTCGTCACCAACCTTTATCCGAGAGCTCTCATGTAACAACTCACATATTTTACGATTGTATATTTAAATATAGCATCGTTAGTCGGATTTAAGTCCGAAAAGCTACATTTTGCAAACAGTCGAATTGAGACTCGAGACCACTTCCATTGAGTCCAAAATGACATTTGCAACCTTTTTGAATATAAACATCGATATGTTTGGAGTTAGCTAGAATTTTTACATTTTCATTTAGGGCTTTGGGTATTAGGTTTCAGCCCAATAGCCTAACATAAGACCCTAGCTGTAACGACCCGCTATTTTGGACCATTCAAATTCGACAATAAAACCGTACATGTCCGACTTGAATAATTCAAAATACCGAATTGTTAATAAAAATTTGGCAAAACTTAAAATATACAGTAAATAAATCAATCATAGATCACTTACACAGAGTAATACAATGCAGCGGAATAGATAAAGAATAGTAGTTTATGAAGCTACTATATACATTGGAGATAGAAATAAATACAATTGAATATCTTAGATATAGTGAAGTCTCCAGTATGCGCAGATGACTTCTCTGAACAAATCAACAGGATGACTGAAAGGATAGATAGCTGGATCTTCAAGCAAGGCTCCAACTTCGAAGGTGAGTCTCAAATGCTGTATCACTCAGTCTGACCCGAGCGTAAAGCAAAACACAAAACACTCGAGTCAGGATTAACATTCTTATATCTATAAATCTAACTCAAGTGAAATATCAACTGAAATATAATTAACTCAAAGAATGTTTGGAATAACCATCCTCTAAGGGTCCATGGAACTATCTACAGGGTAGAAATATACACTATAACACCGTGGTTCTTTCATCTTAATTTATACTTCAAAACCAAAACATCATTTTCACTCCAAATATCTCTATATTTCCCAAATAGTGTTTATATATATTAAATAATTTATACAGTAAAGTATTTTCAATTCCCTCAACTTAACAAATCGTTTCAACATTAACCCAACCTTCCCATTCAAATTAAATTCAAATCCCAATTTATCAATCTCAAATTCAAATTTGAAATCACAAAATACCCCCTTTATATTCCAATATATTTCAAACTTTAAGTATTCAACGTTTCAAACTAATTTTTATTCAATTTAGCTTCTAAATAATAAATTCAAATTTAGTTCAACCTAAATTTATATTTTAATTCAGTTTAGTTTCTAAATAACAAATTCAACTATATTTATTTCAAATACAGATCTAAATCTCGAAATCGCCATTTAAATTCCAATATAGCTCAAAGCTTTAATATTTACAAGTTCAATTCAAGTCGATTTAATTAAATAAATCCTTATTTAAATACCCTTTTTAATAAACCCAAATGTACCTCCCAATCCTATTTTTTCAATTTATTACGAGAAAGATCTATTTGAAATATAGATTTCCATAGATACTCAACTATATTATATGTATTAAATCAATCTAATTTAAATCAAATATTACGACTAAATCTATATATAAAATTTCCATTTATATAATATCTTAAGAATCAAAATTTATTAAACCGTATATTTCTTTCCAAAATTATAGAAATAATTTCAAAATATTTATATGGACCAACGGTGTCTGTATATATATTTCCTACCATATAGTCAAGTGCTACGGATATTTATCATTTCAATCCGTACACTAAATATATTCGGGTGGATATCATTTCAACCCGAAATCCAAAATTTTAAATTAAATCAAAAATCGCTTGGGTCTATCATTTCAACCCGTAACGAAATTATCCTATTCTAAAGTCCGTTCGGGTATGTATCTTTTCAACCCATAGTGATTTCTATACTAATAGGGAACTTGCAGAGTGATAACAGATATGAAAATAATAATAACAACAAGCATATATCATCAAAATAAATATAAACAATAAGATATGGTATCATATCCCATAAGTGAACAGTTACCGATAAAAGCATATATAACAATTTAAATCTAACAGCAGCATATTTCAATTGTCATTTCAATTGAAATTAAATTTAATAAATAAAAGAACGTTAATCGTGAGTGATTGCTCACCTTTCGAGGCTAGAGATATATGATGATGAAATAAGCTACGAAATCCAAAGCAACGCTGGATGGACAAGATTTGATGCAGAAAATAGGCACGACGGACAAGGCTGATAATGGGAAATCGATGAGAATGAATCGAATCAATTTTGATATTACAGAAAAAAATATAAATTATTATGATATTAATTCTCCCAAAACCAATTTTCAAATTAAAAATGTATATTAAAAATCTATATATACCTATATGTAATTTAAACATAATTCGTCCAAAAAAAAACCATTGTATTATATTTTATAGTCAATAATTATTATAAAAACAATATAACCACTTATTGTAATATATATTACTTAAAAAAAAACCCATGAAAGCAACCTATATATGTTCATAATAAAAATGTATATATAGAAATTCCAAATGCATAGCCTATATTCGGTTATATATATATATATATATATATTACGTAAGTCTGAAACAAACACCTAAACGCATATATATGTCTCGAGATTTATAAACAACAAAATACTTATAATGACACATGCACTCATATACTTATATAGACTGTGAACAAGTATACATACTATGCCGTATAAAATCCAACACTAAAAAAAGTAAAATCACACTGAAAACATTTTAGTCAATTATTAAATATATATATTAACTAGCGTATAAAACTAACGTATCCTGTAACTTTATAATATATAAGCTATATCAGATATGAACTATCATTATATCAGATATATAAATAGTTAAACATTTTATACAAAACTATCATAACTTTATTAAATTAAACATACATTACACACTTACACAAATAGACCGTAAACTGTAAAACTTCACCCATTTTAAAGTGGTAACAATACGCTTGCTAAAAATATAACCCACATAGCTCGTACTTCCCTATAAAACTATATAAATATTTGTAAGCTAACCATTAATATAGTCTAATTCACAATATGCATACCTTTATAACTTTAAATCAAATGTGTATATATATACTTATAACCAGTTATTCACAAAATACATAGCTTTAAACATATCATATATTTAAATACATATACAATCGACTGATAAGATGAGTATGCTTTACGTTTTATATATGTACTAACTTTTTATATAATATTTATATATACACTTATCAAATTTTATAACATGCGAACAAAATTTTATATTATATAGAATCTGAAAACTGCAAACATTTCATACTTGGAACCATACTATATTTATAAGATGTATATATGATATCTTAAATCAAAAAAAAAAAAACTTACTTTGCTATAATACATACAATATTACTGCATAGATATACATTACTGACATATATTAAACTATATATTAACTAATATATAACCTTCAAACTTTTAAAATTGAATACCAACGTGACACATAAAGTATAAAACAATCAAGTTATCAAATCTCTATACATAGTATAATATCATACACACTATGAACGAAAAAAAAAAAAAAAAAAAAAGAATACTGTTATGAACTCATATATATAATACCATATGATACATAACTAACATGAATTTAAAATCATGTAGGACAGATCACATATTCCAAATACAGACTTATAGAAAATATACAATAACACATATATATTATAAATATATGCTAACCTATTACTCAAAGATAACGTGTGGCATGATTGTTGATGGTGAAGGCTCTGAGGATGGCTGAGCATGCAGGCGATGACAACACGTGTAGAGAGATATGTGCATGAGAGGAGGAGAGAAAAACGCGGAGGGAGAGGGATGAGTTGGATGTGGTGGGTGACGAAGCGATGGGAGGTGGAAGCACGGTAAAAGAAGGGAGAAAATAGGTGGATCTGTAGAAAGAAAAATGGAAGAAGGAGGAGGAAGAAAACTTAAAATGAGGAATGAGATTGGAAGTGACAGCAGTTTGCAATATGAAAGAAACGAAGTCAAACAAGGTTATAAAGGCAAAATAAATAAAGAAAAGAACCGTTGCATACGAAACGTATACAATAAATATGAATTGATTTGAATAGTAATGGTCAAATTCAGCTGAAAAGATTAAAGCGAATAAATACGGAGCATTGGTTATGGTAAAGTAACGCACAAAATTAGGGGAATAACAAAGGAAAGGACTGGTCAAAATAAATGAATGTAAACGTGCAACGAATATAAAAATCTATATAATTGAACCGATGGAAACGAAGGAAGCAAATAAAAGAAAGGGAACGAAGGAAAAAAAATGAGGTGTGTCCCGAGCATAAATAAAAGTGGTAACGTATGAGAGGAATGAGAAAAACAAACGGGCACAATTTGAAATCAATGCAATAAAACGGCCAAAAGCTGATTTTTAGGAAAATTATTAAAGAAATATTCCTTGGGCTGCGCGTTTGAGATCCGAAAAGGCATGGAAATCAAAAAGTTATAATTTAGATTGGAATGAAAACGTACAGGAAATAATAAAGGAAAAAAAAAATAAATGCGAAATAATCATATAGCATTTATTACGTTTCAAACTTTTGACATGGCATGGGATGGAAACAGCTGTACGCTAATTGAGAAGCTATTAAAGCAATTTATTATTAGTGGCATGTTATACGTTTTTTATATTTATTTATTTCCTAGATCTCAATTCATATCTGATTATACTATGCAGATTTATCTTTATTATTAAACGTTCAAAAAGAATAAAACGTATACAAATTTTCTTGATTTTCGAAACAAAATTAACGGCTAAAAGATGATGAAGGGACAAAATATAAGAAAGGGAAAGAGATGAATGCGTACAATTATTTATAAGAAAAGAGAGAGAAAAGAAAAACCCACAATTAAAATGAATGAATGAACGCTGAAAGTCAGTCAGGAATATAGAAGGTACAATATGAAATAATGGTAATCACATCTACTTTTTTTAATGCAGACCTTAAATCAACCCTTAAAACATATACTTCATATATGTAGTTAAATATAGTATATACTTCTCTTCTTCTTTGGTTCATATGATATATGAAACCCTTAACTATCGTATTTATAGCTGACGACATATGTATAGATATACTAAATATGCACTAAAATAAACTGGAAATGGTGACACAAAAACCCAAAATCAAATATATATATATATATATATTTAACATGACTAGAAATCAAACTTCAGTAAAACTATATACTAGTATCAAGACTAACATATATATATATATAGCTATTATAACACATATATATTAAATAAAACTTGGTATAAATACGCTTTACTATATATACACTTCAAATAGACCATCATACATATACAGTGGTTTTCCAAAATAACTATATATGGAACGTACTCAACATACTTAAAATTTACACACCTTGCTGAAAAGCAAAAGGAGACCGTAAATTTATTACCCACGCTATTGATATTTATACCCAATAGAAATGAACTATGCTACCAAATTTACATCAAACTTAACTTATATTATAGTATAAATAATAGTTTATAAAGTTTTTGTACTAGATCTTATAGGTATAACCACAACCAAACTTTAAAATATATGTACACAGCTCGTACTACAAATCATTAATATACATAACATATTTTCTTTTTTTTTTCAAAATTTTATTATTAATAATTTCTCAA
Organism: Allium cepa; assembly: GCA_030765085.1. Classification (NCBI taxonomy): domain Eukaryota; kingdom Viridiplantae; phylum Streptophyta; class Magnoliopsida; order Asparagales; family Amaryllidaceae; genus Allium; species Allium cepa. Next base: position 238,141,653 of record CM060931.1, read on the forward strand.
AATCCAATTCAATACGTTAAATACCAATTAAAAATTGCTAAAATTTTATGGGTCGTTACACTAGCTCCACCCCCTCTCCTCTTCATTCATTCTATTATTTCCTAACACTTCAAGCTTTAGAAAAATGGGGGAAGAGAAAAGAAATTAGAATTCCTAAGCCCTAGTTTCTTTGCAAATACAAGTTCTAGCTCCAAAATCCAAGAGAAGCTTAGGTAAGCATCCTCTTCATATTCTCCACCTCAATCCCTCTTCCATTTTCAGAAATTCCTAAACCCCAACATAGGAAATATTTTACTTGTAAGCTTAGATTGAAGCTTCTTGAGTTGTTGTTGAAGAGGAATTGATCTTAGCTTGTTTTAAAGCTTCTCACTTGAGATTTTGAAGTAAAAGGTGAGTTTTTTGAACTCACATCCTGTGCAGTTAATGTGCTCTGTAGATTCAAAGCGGTGGAGGTGCAAAAAATCATAGCGGGGATACAGCGGAATATAGCGGATGACTCTAAAATAACATATAAAACTCGTACTTAATGTTTTTACAAATATATAAATGGTAATTAAATGAAAAATTATCATTCAATTGAATTATAAATAATACATAAATAATTTTAAATAAAAGCATGTGCGAATATACTTTACATAAACGGAAAACTGTTATACAACATAATTGAATTTGGTAGAATATTAGAGTATTTTCATTTCTAAAAATATATTAAAAATTAAATCAAATAAATTAGTTTCATAATCTTATAATGTATAAATGCAAATTTTCAATTCATTTTATTAAAAAAATATAGCGGGAATAGCGGAATATAGCGGAAATAACGGGATATAGCGGAAATCGCGGGGATTAAAGTGGAAAGACTATATTTTGGGGCTATATGAAAAAATCGTAGCGGTAGAAATCCGCTATGAGATATAGCGGGTTGTAGCAGGATAATTGCGAGGCATTAACTACACAGCTCATATCTATGTCTATAACTTTCATTGTTGTTAGGTATGAATTTCTAACATCTATTCATGTTCATTTGCTTTTGATTTGAATTGATTTGGTGAATTTTTCAATTTTGGTGTTTTGAAGTCAAAATCTTTAAAGATCCTATCTTGGATGTTTGAACATGTTATACTGTCTGATATATCGGTGCTCGCACAAAGCAATTACATGGATGGTCGCTCCTCAACCGCCTTATTCTTCATGCTAGTTGACGGCATTACCTCATAGTGTCCTTGGCTAGCGTGAGTATAAAGGTGGGGCGTTACAGCTTGGTATCATAGCCAAACTTCGGAACAATGTAGAATAATCTAGCAAGGATCATCGTCCTAAGTTCTTCTTAGGAGTCGTGCCTTAGGATTTTATTCGAGTCTTAGGACCCGTTCTATCCTAATTTCTTTTATGATGCCTTGTTTTGTCGATCAAGTTTGTTTGATATTCATTCTGAGAATAACCTTTTTCTTCTTCTTCTTTCTTAAAGAAAAGAAATGGTTAGATCTAACCGACCCAGTGCCAGTCAATCTAGTGCTACTCCCCAAGATGGAGTATTTATTTCTGCCCAACAGCATCTTGATCTTGTAAAGAATGCTCAAGCTGTCGGACCCATTCCCAAGCCTACTCATCCTAGATCTAGATTTGCACGGTTGTGCAGAGACTATACCGATTTGGGTGGAAGGCCATTTAAAGGATCCGAAAGCGTTATAGAAATCCAAGCTTGACTTAGATCATGCGTCTGCATCTTTTCTCACATGAATCTTGTTGATCTCCATCGAGTCCAAGTGGCTTCTAGCATGCTCCAAGAAAGAGCATTAGATTGGTATGAGCTTTTGGTTTCTGAAATCGTTGAAGCAGATCTTACTTGGGAGTAATTTCGGAAAAGATTCGAATTAAAGTTTGTGCCGGAAGCTGAAAAGGTAACTTTGGCCCAACGCTTTATTGACCTTGTTTAAGGTGAATCTTCTATGACGGATTACATTGCATCTTTTGAATCTTTCTCTAAATATGGGGTCGAGTATATTAATATCCCATTGAAGAAAAATCAGAGGTTTGTCTATGGGTTGAATAAGAACCTTAAGAAGCCATTACTTCTGAAACTAAAAGTTTCTTTTGATCAGCTTATTGATATCGCTCTTCGAGTTGAAGAGGCCAATAAAGAAAGTGATGTTGAAGTTGTGGGTGTCAAACAAAATTCAACAACAACATGAAGAGGCCTGTTAAATTCAAAGGCCCCAATCCCAACAAGAAAGGGAGGCAAGAAACTTCGGTAGCAAAGACTCCTACCTCTAGTCGTGGACAATGCTACAATTGCGGTTCTACGGACCATTATGAAATAGGTGTCCGAAACCCCTTTTTTGTCGTTATTGCAAAAGTTCGGGTCATCTTATATCTACATGTCCCATACTTCAAAGTATGAGAGAAGGAGAGCTGAAAGTTGTGCAAGCTCCTAGTGACACTTCTCTTGGTCATGGTATTTCTCATTCTACCTTTGATGGTATTAATTTGTTTCGTGATTATCCTATTTGAGTTCTTGTTGATATGGGTTCATCTCATTATTTTATATCAAAAGAACTTGTTGATTCTTTTTCTTTAAACATTTTGGGCTTGATGACTACACTGAGATTTGCTAATCCGGTTGATGGATCCGCAACACTCGGTTTACTTTGTAAAAATGTCGAGATTATTTTATGTGATTATTCTTTCCAGGCCAATTTACATATTATGCGTTACATAGGCTTCGGAATTGATTTTTGTAAAAGGATTGACTTAATCATTATGAAGCCATATCCTATGTCCTGTGTGGACTATCTATCTTCGACACCCTCAATCTGTTATGCAGATTTCTATTTTCTTGATGATTTCGATTCCAATTTGGTGGCATCATTTTATTCTGTAGACCCACCTGTTGAGGAAGATGTTATTCTCCTCATTCAAGTAGTTTGTGAATTTTCTGGTATTTTTGAGCTTGTCTTAGGATTATCACCTAAGCAAATATATTGAGTGGTGCCAAGGTCTTTTCAGTTCGACTTTACCACTAGTTTTCATTAGTTACGAGTTGCGGAGGATAGCTTACCCCTTTACCACATTCCACACTCGTTATGATTCTTATGACAGACTCGTGATGTCATTCGTTTTTTTTAGCTTATTTCATCCATCTTAAGAATCACATATTCTATGAATATTTCGATAAGACCATCCTTATATTTATTGATTTTGGATGAAAACAACAATTTAAAAATTTGCAAATATTTTTCATAAGATTTATTTATATGTATAATTGGATCTTGTTCTTAAAACGAATAAAGAATATTTGTAAAATTTTTAAGAGATACTGTTATCATAAAGAAGATGATTTTGTGTTGTTTTTCCCATTGAATGCTTTAAGAATCGCTTGATCAACGTTATCGATAGGAATCTCCTAAACACTTTGATGAGACAATCAGACAAAGTAAATTGACAAGGAATAAGTAAATTTTATAGAAAGATGATTACATAAAGTTAATTGTAATTTTGAAAGTTTTAGCTTTTCGGGAAAGAGGATCAATTAAAAGAACTCTTTTTTGATACTCCCATTCTTGTGATTCCCGAAGGGAACCAAACTTCACCGTTTGTATTGATGCTAATCGTATTGGTTTGAGTACCGTTCTCTTGCAAAATGGAACGTGCTATCATTTATGCTTCTATACAATTAAAGCCTATCGAGACTAGGTATGCTACTCATGATCTAGTGCTCGCGGCTATTGTTTTCGTTTTTAGAATTGGCGTCATTATTTTTGGGAGAGAAATTTGTTCCCTACACCGATCATAAATCTTTGGAGTATTTATTTTCTCAAAAGGAACATAACTTGTGTTAACGATGTTGGCTCGATTTCCTTGCATCTTATGATCTTGATATTCTTTATACTTTGGAAAGGAAAATTGTGATGCCAATGCCCTTAGTCGTAAACAACAAATGGTTGTTTCTTTGATGATGTTCGAATGGAATGATCTTTTTGATAGGTTCAACGGGCATACTGTTATTATACTACGTCGTTGTCCAATTTATTTGAGTTTCGGGTACATCGGACGTACTATTATTATACTACGTCGTTGTTCCGAATTATTCGGGCATACCATTATTGAATTTCGTCGTTTCACCGGCTCGATTTTCTGCTATTCATGACATTTTTTCCACGTCTCTCAACTATGGAAATGCCTTATGGATTTCGATTCTATTCTTGAGCCTGGTGTTATTGAAGAAATTGAAGTTTCACCTAATTTGACTTATGAGCAACTTACTCTCTCGTGTTCTTTAGGGTGAACTTCTTACTTCAAATTTTCTTTTGTGTTGATATGCTTTTATGGTTGTTACTCTTTGTTTTCTTCTTAAGTATTGCGAGGACGCAATTTCTTTAAGGAGGGGAGTCTGTAACAACCCGCATATTTTACGATTGTATACTTAAATATTTTATTTAAATATAGCATCATTAGTCGGATTTAAGTCCGAAAAGATACCTTTTGCAAATAGTCGAATTGGGACTCGAGACCACTTCCATTGAGTCCAAAATGACGTTTGCGACCTTTTTGAGTATAAATATCTATATGTTTGGAGTTAGCTAGAATTTCGACATTTTCATTAGGGCTTTAGGTATTGGGTTTCAGCCCAATAACCTAACATAAGACCCTAGCTCCACCCTCTCTCCTCTTTATTCATTCTATTATTTACTAACACTTCAAGCTTTAGAAAAATGGGGGAAGAGAAAAGAATTAGAATTCCTAAGCCCTAGTTTCTTTGCATACAAGTTCTAGCTCCAAAATCCGAGAGAAGCTTATGTAAGCATCCTCTTTATCTTCTCCATCTCAATCCCTCTTCTATTTTTAGAAATTCCTAAACCCTAACATAGGAAATATTTTACTTGTAAGCTTAGATTGAAGCTTCTTGAGTTGTTGAAGAGGAATTGATCTTAGCTTGTTTTAGAGCTTCTCACTTGAGATTTTGAAGTAAAAGGTGAGTTTTTTGAACTCACATCTATGTCTATAACTTTCATTGTTGTTAGGTATGAATTCCTAACATCTATTCGTGTTCATTTGCTTTTGATTTGAATTGATTTGGTGAATTTTCTAATTTTGGTGTTTTGATGTCAAAATCTTTAAAGATCCTATCCTGGATGTTTGAACATGTTATACTGTCTGATATGTCGATGCTCGCACAAAGCAATTACACGGATGGTCGCTCCTCAACAACCTTATTCTTCATGCTAGTTGACGGCATTACCTCGTAATGTCCTTGGCTAGCGTGAGTATAGAGGTGGGGCGTCACATCTCAACACCAACTATTTCCAACAATCACATAAGTTAAGTATCTGGGCTCCATACCATGATACCATTTTTTATCCAGAAGGAAATGCACACCCTAAAGGGCGCGACCCTAATAACCTTGCCGCATCATTCCTATTTCGGCCATTTTCGGGTTGTGAGATTCGATAAAGTCTCGTCCACAAAGCTACGCTTTTCACAAAAGCCATGCTTCGATCAACAAATGATCAGCATCACTTAGCATGCCACATTACCAAATTGGGAATGTATCACTAGTAAATATCAACTACATAACCTCTGAGCTCGTACGTATCAAAGAAGGGTGTTAAGCTAAGAGAATAAATTCTCCACCACCAACAAAAATGTATTTGCTAGAAAACAGCTTTACATCTCAAAGTGTAACGTCAGATATACATCCATACAAGTCTGTTCTGGGTTCGAACGGAACCGATGGGACTTCAAAGAATCCCTTGCAAATTCGGGTATTCACAATCCCGATCGGACTCCCCATCACATATGGAGATCTCTATTTCGGAGCAACTCAGTGCAGAGTCATTCGATAGGTAATCCTATCGTTCTCGAAAATACCCGGTCTTCACCACCGCCTTCAAATGCTATCTGTTTTGTCGTATCACTATTCGAAACGGGTTTTTTGACACAAAGTCCTTTCCAGGCTAAACCGAATAATGAGCACTTGTTTTAAAAATATATGGATATATTGGGTCTTAGTTAAGTCACAACTTTTAGCCCAAAACCGTTCCTTTTGAATGGTTTAACAAATTCCACTTTAATCTTTTAAACAAAAGATTCACCCTTTTAAGATCCTCTTCAATTTTGATACAAGATTCACCAATCTTTAACAAAGATTCATTCACAATTTTCAAAACAATTTCCACTTCAAAATTTGATTTATCCATACCCCAAAAATCTTTTCAACAAAAACTAGAAATCCTTTCTTTATATGAAAGGTATTATCATTTAGAAACAAATCTTTTCATCTCGGGAAAATCCGATTATATTTACTCAAGTTATAGCCTTTTAAAGAATACATTGGAAAATCAACTAACCGCCGTATACTCGACAAGTCCTATTTGAATTAAATTTAAATTCCCAAAATAATTTATTTAATATACTTTAAAAATGGTTTAAAATCCACATATATATTTTTTATAACTTATATAACCCTTTCAAATCATAGGTTCCAAAATAATTTCAAAACTTAAACAAGATATATTATATTCAAACTAAATTTCAATTTCAAACTTCCTTTCCAAAGGCCTTTCAAATTTAACTCAATTTTACTTCCAAACCATTTGGATTCAAAATTAATTTTTTTTAAGAAAAAACCATTTTATTATTTAAATAAAATATTAAATTCAAATATCTGTGACTTAACCGAATCCTCATGAAATCCGTATTTGTGTGTATGTGGTGTAGTCCAGGGGTTTTACACACAAAATAACATATCACAACCATCATCAATTTAAGCACAACAATATCGATAAGCGGTATAATCCTATAACGCTTATCTTCATTCACAGATTCACAGATAAATACGTAAATTCATCACAGATAAATAAATCACAGATCGCAGCTCAATAGAACATCACACAACAGAGATATCAAACAATTTAAAGCATTCAATATAATCCAAACATCCATAAGTAAGATCAATTAATCACCTGATTAATTTAAACCAGATTAATTACTTTTGAATAAATTACTAATCCTGTTTGATTAACATTAATTACAAACCATTTTAATTAATTGTCTTTTAATCATTTATTAATTAACCTTTAATAATGAATTAATCAACCTTTAATTATTAACTAATCAATCTCAATTAATAAATCAATCAACCTTTGATCATTAAATAATTAACATTTAATCATTTAATTATTCTTTAATTAATTATTCTCAAATTATATTAATTAATTAACCCTTTATTAATAAATCATCCCTTAATCACTTTCATTAATTAATTAACCTTTAAATTAATTACTTATACCCAAATTAATTACCTTAATTAATTAATCGTATAAATTAATTATCCTTTAATTAATTATTGTTTATCACTTGATTTGTCAACCTTTAATCATTAATTACCTTAATTACTTTCATTAAGTAATTATCTTTAAGTAATTAACTTTCCTTAATTACTTACATTAATAAATCTTGACTAATTATCCTTTAATATAATCACAATAATTAATTAGCCTTAAATTAATTACACAAAGTAATTAGTTTTAAATTAAATTAAATTACACAAAGTAATTAGTTTTAAATTAAATTAAATTACACAAAGTAATTAGTTTTAATTTAATTACACAAAGTAATAAGCTTTTAAATTAATTACACAAAGTAATTATCCATCAATTAACTTTAGTAACATTTAACCTTTAAAGGCTTGTTTGAAAATAACTTTGATAATACTTTTACCTTTGAAAATTAGCTTTGAAACTTTATATCATTTTCCTTATACTTTAAAACTTTGAATTTTTTTTTCTTTGCTTCGAAATCTTTGTCTCACATCTTCTTTTATTTTCAAATCTGGTACCTAATTCACTCTCAAATTTTTAAAACCTGAAAAAATGTTTCTTTTAAAATTTGAAAATTTTGGTTAGTTTATAGAAACAAACCCGAGCCTAACTACCAACTTTCCCGAGAAACCCCCCGAGCAAAACCTTTAATTTCTTGCGCTCGAACCCAAGCCAAACCTTTCTTCCCCAAATCACAAACAAACCCAGACTTCACCAGATACAAGTGATCCTTCGTGCATGTGCACACCAAGTCAGAGCATCTTTGACCATCACCGCTAATTCCAACAGGTCGACGATGACCTCGCCGTTCAACTCAAGCTCCCAGTTTGTCGAATTCGACTGGAATTCAAATTCGAGCTACTCGATCCACTCATTGGAACCCAACCCCTTGACGAAACTACCTCGCTCCGATGATCTTGACCACCAGAATCCACGCCGACCATTCTCGAACCTCACCGTTGACTCACACTCCGACCCCTCCAAGTCCGATGAACCCCGATGCCCCAGAGATGACACAGTGATCCGATTTCTAGACCTCAACCAAACTAGGTATTTAACCCTAATCCAGCGCCGACCGATCGCCACCATGGGCGAGAAATTCTCCAACTATTTTTGCCGTGACCCCCGTCCTCCAATCCATCTCCAGCGACGAGCTCGACCACCCAAACCTCGTCGATCACCAACAAAGCCTCAAAATCCCAAATCCAATCAACTACAAATATCTCACTCGATCCCAACTAAAAATCATGATTTAACTCTTAAAAATCATATTTTTTGAAACAAAACAGATTATATATGAGAATCAAATAATTGTGATGATTGAATTTCAACATGTTTTAAATTTCCACTGTTCTTTCCTATTTGCCAGATGATATTCAAGCTTATTTAACCTAAAAATAATTTTATACCTTAGTTTATGTTTAAACAAACATAATTCATTTGAATACCAAAACCTATAAGAGATTAGATGAGGAGATTTGGAATTTTTGATCTAAATTTTTTTTAACCTGTAACTATAAAACAGATATATACATACATACATACATACATACATATATATATGCGTATATGTATATATGTATGTATCCAGACCTGCATACTTTTATATCTGCATATTTATAAACATGCAAACTAAATTTCACTCAATCATTCAAGCACAGATCATCAAGATATACAGGTTTAGGATCTTAAAACAAAAGGTGTTTTCTCACCTGTTTGAAAAGCAGAGATTCTGGAAACTTGAAACTGAAAGTGTTTTGAAATTTGAGGGCCCTCGGATAAAGGTCCCAAAGGATCGGGGAGTGGCATATTCGTGTAGTGGTTACCTAGTTACAGAGGTAACCCGGCCTTGTGTTGGCAGAGATCTAACTGTAACGTTAGTTCTCGGGACGTCCCGCCAGAGGCGTACCCATGTGGCATAGGAAGTTCCTTAGCCTGACCATTTGTTGGAAATCCAATTCCCAATACGAACCCCGTAATTTGATCTGACACCAGATTTGTTGGAGTTGCTCTGAAGCTTGATGATGTTAAATTTCAGTTTTGTTTTCTGGTTTTAATTTAGTTAAAGCTGAAGTTGAACTTTGAATTGCTCATCTTGATGACACTTCTTATATTCATACTACAATTGTTACACTTGTTAATTCATATGTTAAAAACCTAACACTTGCGATTTTTTATGCATAATTAACGTACACTTTTATTTCTTTATGAAAATATGTTTTAATAAGTATTAATTAATTTTATACTTGTAATTTATATGCATCTATTTCATTTACACTTTTTAAAACAACTATTTTTACGTTTAAACCCTTGTTTTAATTAAGTACTTATGTCTTATATTTTAATTTTGTATATATACTAGTTTCAAAGTTTTTGTTAACGATGTTCTTTAAATATACAAACTATTTATTAAAGGTAAAATTTTAAAAGAAAGTATGTATACTTATTATGTTTAACTCTTATATATTTTTATTTTTACATTTTCTATTGTTTATACTAATGTTTTAAAGAAAAATGATTTAAAATCTAATTATACACTAATAATTAATCATATATACATATATATTAGAAAACAAATTTTATTAATTTTAAAATATAGAGTTTTAAATCCAATCTGTTTATAACATATTTTTTCTTGAATTCCAATCAAAATTCTATTTATAATCTATATAAAACAAACACATATTTTATTTATTTGGAAAAATTCAAATTAATTCACACTTTCATCCAAAAATTTATATTAATTACCAAATTTAAATTTGACTCGAAACGGGATCGTTACATCAAGGATTAATTAGAACTAGGCATTTTTAATAACTGATGTGTTTTGGATAAAATATGAGTGTTTTATTTAGTGTCAACTGATGTAAACTGAAATTTGTGGTTTTGTATATGCTTCAGAGTAGCTAAGGAGATAAGACCGTCTAAAACTAGCACATTGATACCTATATGTGGCATTGGAACTTAAGTAATGCCTAACTAGGGCCTAAATACATGTTTAGATTCTTACATAGGGCAATAAACTTTGTCTAGGTGGGCCTAGGCAAATCGCTGGACAGTAAGCCTTACCTAGCGCCTAGGTGAAGCTTAGTTGGAGGTCTAGAAGGATTTATACAACAATGCTACCGGGTACCACTTAAAATAGTGAAATAGGATTCTGACAAATAATGTATAAGCGATAAATTTAGCCAAATTGTCACACAACTATCTAAGGCGACAAGTAAACATTAATGTTTGAATTGTTTGACATTAATCGCTAACTAAATTACACTTTTGAGTCGCACAGTCGCAATGTTGAATACTTAGAAATAACACGCGATTTAATCAAATTATATTTGTTATAAATTAATTAATATTTATGAAATGTTAATTATTAAATTTTATTTGATTTATTTAAATGCCATTAGTATTCAATAAAATATGTAAATAATAGTTATATATATATACACGCAATATCGATAAATATTTAAATTTTGATTTAAATTTAAATGAGTTTAGATAATTTTATGCATCCATTGTGCCTATACCATGGCCGGCCGTAGGGAGGAGGCTTGTGGGGTTTAAATACTAAAATGTGGGCTTGAATTTGTAGAATGGAAAGAGTAAATAATAGGGATTAGGTCTCCACTTTGTGCTCTGTTCATTTTGTGATAACTCTTTTGGTCTCTCCTCCCCTACCCTGGCCATAAATACCAAGGGAAGACTGCCTCTTCATTTCTAAACAAAATTTAAATCAAATCAATTCAAATAAGGAGTGGCATTCATCTCTAGTCTACTGCAATTTTTGAAAGTGGTTCGATTAAATCTAAGGAGTTGATTCATTGTTTAAGGTACTAGTCATAGGTAAATGCTGGATATTTTATCAACTTGTTACCCCAATATTATTATATTAATACATTGATTACTGCTGGATTAGTGACCATGTTGCTCGACTACTGTTTACATTATGCATAAATGAAACCCTTTTTTTGGGTCTGTTTTTTCGGTTAGAAAATGTGCATAAGATTTTAGATTTATACAGTTGATATCATGGTCCAATGTTTGAAATCTAATATCACACTTTTATTCTTGCGGTTGCCTAATTTTGAAGAAACGGGTCCTCTGCGCCACATGCACGATATGTGCACATATAATTACTTATTCAGATGACATGAGATAATTTTAGCTTTTAGTAGTAAATATTAAGTTTCTACGTATGATGGTTATTTTATTACTTCCATCCATGTTCAATTAAGTACGATACATTTTCCACGTAATATTTGATTGTTCAGACATGGATTTGAGCCCAACTTTATGTTGCAAAAGTTGAGTCCAGAATCCCACCTATTTCAAATTCACAAGTATTAAAATAATATAAACATGTAATCATTCAGCAGGACCGTGAATCCTCATCATATATTTATTCATTTTATTTTGCTCGGTTTTAAATCATATCATGGTGCAAAGAGTAGAGTTAAATACACAAAAGATTTTATTCTTTTTCGTGTCGTCTATTCTTCTCGGTTACAAGAACTTGAATATCATTAGCGGAGGTTCAAAAGGCTGATTCAAAAATGCTCCCGGTGTCAAAGAAAATATTCACGTGCCTAGCTTTAATAAAATTGTTTAAAGCTTCAAAAACATTATTTAACACTGATTCCAGTTAACGCTGATTTTCAATACAGATATAGTGGATTTTATAAGGGAGTGCAATGTGCAGGAGCAGTAGTAGCCTGACAAGTAGACAGACACAAAACACCATTAATGACATGGCTAGTTGTCAACTGGGGACTTACCACAATAAGTTATCCCTTGCTTGTGGTACTTATAATCCTTGTAGTTAAGGATGGTGAGCCCTCAAACGATGACAATACGATAACAACTCCTTTTAGTGGAGTTGTTATAGAATTTAGAGCATGCACTAAGTTTGATTAAGTAATTTGTCATATAACTTAACTCTTAAACTATCATTTTGTTTGAAATAAATTATGTGTTAAATTTTGGAATCGATTTTATGTATTGTTGTATTGTAGTACAAGTAATGATATGGACGCACAAATATATACAAGCGGAAAATCTTTATGAAAGGTATTTGATTGATTATGACTGCATGTGTTCGTAACCATTAGTATTGAATCAAATATTTAAAGTACTTATGCATAAATTTTTCTACTCAAAATATGTCGGGAAAAGGATATCGATACATCCATTGTCACTACTGTATATAACACTCACTATAGAACATTGATTGTATTCTATCTTAGAATAGACGTTGGTCGACAATCGAAAAATCATTTCAAGATGCCTCACCAGTGCCTTTTTGCATGACGGGAAAACATGCATTGAGACGATTTCCTACTGCCTTCCCTGCGATGTCCATAGTAAATTTACCGACAAACTCCCTATTACGAATTACCTAAGGATTTACCAAGCATTTGCGAATGCATTCCTTATAAATTGCTCACGACTTCCCTATGAATTTGAGATAGGTCACCTACAAAATTTACGAATGATTTCCCTACAACCTCATAGGCATTTAACGACAAATTCTCGAACACTTTAGCATGGATTCCCCCATCCGAGTCAAGGATGTGCCTAAGGTTAATTGTTTAATTTATTAAATTACTTTCATAAAAGAATCTTGTTTGACATGTTTTATGCATACATACATACACACATACAGACATAAACACATTACAAGTATGATTGTAAGCATGAGCATTGAGTCGATACAAATACACACACACACACTTATTAATTGTTCATAGTGAATATGTATTGAGAAAAATGTATCGATACATCTGTTGAGACCAGTACATGTAATGCTAATTATATAATGGATGGTGATTCACTCATGATCATTGAGGGCACTAAGAGATTACATACTTGTGATTCTTTGGAAAAATCATATAATGATTCGACAAGAGTCTTCTATAGGTTAGTATATGTAACGACCCACTATTTTGAACCATTCAAATCGATGATAAACCACACATGTCGGACTTGAATAATTCAAAACAGCGGATTGTAATATAATTTGGAGCAAATAAAACCAATCACAGAATCAAAGACAAAGAAAAATCAGAATAACTCGCAACGAAATAAAATAACCGTAGTAGTTCATGAAGCTATTACAACACAGTCTCAAAACAAGTACAAAATACCATAGTCTGAAAAGTAAATACAACAGAAATCCCAATACATAAATGTTCACTAGTACATAAGCTGAATAGAAAATACCGAATGGAAATGATAACAACTAGATAGATAGATAGATAATTTCCTGCAAATCCTTTAACTCTAGAAGGTGAAATCCAAAGCTGATACTCAGGCTAATTCGAGCATAAAGCAAAGCACAAAACACTCGAGTCAGGACATACATACTTATACAATGTAAACCAACTCAAGTAAACTGTAATAAAACTGCACAAGTAACTTAAAGGATGTGTGGGATTGTCCATCCTCTAAGGATCCGTTAAACTATTTACTATGTAGTAATATACACTATTATAATAATGTCTAAAGTAAAGTATAATATATTTTAAAAATAACATTAAAGGATTACGCAATATCCCCCTTAACACATTTTATAGTACCAGTAGTCTATACAGTACCGTAGTCCCTCCTGATCGGAAAGCCACCAGAGGATACTCCATAGGTACGGCACAAAACCAAAATTGTACAAGGCGCGCTAGGGTAGGTGACACGACACAACTAGAAAATGCCAGGATACATATACCAATTGCACTTCCAGACCGGTATTAACGCGTAGCAACTACTACCGTGCACCTCGAGCCACACTCCTAAAATCAAAGGTGCACACCAATCAATCACAAAGTAATAGAATGACATACAAAGAAGTGTGTCCGATAAGAGGATCTACCTCATTAGCCCATCGATTGCTCCTGTTTTAGCCACCTTATGCCAACTCACGGAGTCGGGTCCACGTACATACCTCAATAGAACGTCGCCACCATACTACTTCATTCTAGAATCTCCACCGTACACGTTTGTTAAAGTGATTTTCGGAGTTGGCAGAGAGTATGACAACTTCCGATCCCAGTCTCTTTAACTACCAAATGTTATTATTACCCGTGGTTATAATTTCAAAAATGGTTTATATTTCAAATCAAAACATATTCGTTTAAACCATTTAAATTCAGTGTCAACATATTTCAAAAAAAAATTCATTTCTAAGTTTGTAGCATTCCTAAGTTCATTCATTCAATTATAACAATTTCAAAAAAAAACACATTGTATCATAGTAATAGTAGCACTTAGAAAACGTTACTATAGATATAGTAGTATTTTAGAAATACGGTCTTTTCAGAAACAGCAACACTTAGAAAATGCTACTATAAATATAATAGCATTTCAGAAAAACAGTACATTTTCAAAAACTGTAGTACTAAAAAATGCTACTGTAAATATAATGGTATTTCAGAAAAACAATTCATTTCGAAAACTGCAGCACTTAAAAAATGCCACTATAAATATAATGGTATTTCAGAAAAACAGTTCATTTTCAGAAATAGCAGCACTTAGAAAATGCTACCTCAAAACCATAGCATTTTAGAAATGCTGCCAATACAAAACTAAGATTTATTATAACATTTCAGAAACATTAAAATATCTGTTTTTCACCATTTTCAACTTATAAAACACATCTCGTGTTTCAGAATTATTTGTTTGGATTTCATTTAACTTATGATTAAATAAAACAAAATTTTATAAATAAAATATCCAAATTAAACCATAATTCATTGATTAAGTCAAATGTACATTAATTTACTTAACCTTCATCTTAACAATTAACTTAATACTTTATTTTCAAAAAGTACCTATTTCATAAATAAATTATTCTTATTATCAAGTTAAGCTCAAAATTTCCATTTTAAAACTAAATTTCAATTATCAAGTTAAGTCATTTTTAAATTACGTTTTAAACCATTTATTTACTTATACATTTTTAACTTATAGAAAATCACTATAACATTTACTTAAATCATTTTAATCCAATTTAAGTTGAAATTTCATATTTTAATGTATCAGCCCGCGAATCCGTACCCCTTGAGTCAACACTATTCTACAACAATCAACTCAAGTTGTACAGAAATACGAACCATTTGGGTTTAAGAAGAAGAGGTAGAAGAAGAGAAAACAAAATCAACATCAGAATCTAACCATCGCAGCGGAATAAAATATAATAGATAATAAATAATCTTTACTCAATCAAATATATCTCTGTTTATATATATTACATCAATCAAAGTACATCAATCACAACTCAACATCAATATCATACAAATGGATACACAACAACTCAATACAGCGGAATATATATATAACAAGTACGACTATACGTATCGTCATTCAGCTCGTCTCCTGAGCTCCACAGCATCATATCCTGTATCCTATAATACTCTGTCTGACCCGAGCATTATAGTTAAATAATACCCGAGTCAGTCTGGAATACCAGCGTGAGAAAATCACATCCAATTGATTATTAAAGTTTCAAAATCCTTTAAAAAACAAAAGCATCTCGTAAGACCACGCCACAAATAAACATGTCGGGTTTTTACCTTACGATAGCTAAAACAATTTTTTTAGAAATCCTCTGATATTATAATAGGGTCTATATACAAATACTTATAAAATAGCCGAAATTGTTACATTCATTAAATTCCAGCTACTAGCCACAAAAGTGGGTAATACAAACAAAACTCGTACAAGGCTCGTAGGGAGAATGGATTTCCAACCAATAACTAGGCACTGGGGTACCATCTGTCACAGTACGAGGCCTAGATCACCGTACCGAGGATTACTCCCTGCATCCCCTGCAACACAAGACCAGAACCATTCCTTACTGAATAGTCCCGAACAAGATAAACCCTGTGGTTGGCGCGACCAACCACCCACTAAGCCGAAATATATAAGGGACATCTATACAGGGGAATTATCTTGTCCTGCTTGGGCATGACCCACCTAACCTTGCTGCATATCCCCTGATTTTCAGTCATTCCCGGTTGATGAGGCTTGAGGCTAAGCGTTACCTTTAGAACGTTTTCACTTAGAATGCCCATCGTCCACCTGACGATGTTTCGCAAGCATTCGTCCATACAAGTCCGTCCCGGGTTCGAACGGAACCGAAGGCACTATTCCTACTACATCCATTTTGGAAACATCCTCAGGATTAGTAGCGACTAGCCCTTGCACTTCACTGCTCCATCTTCGACTCCGAACATGTTTTTTGCGCGAAACGTACAAACCGGATCGAAGTGGTTTTCGAGAAATAAATCTCGATCCCGGTCTCTTCGAAACGATTAACGCATTTGTCCAATATTGATAGTCGGTTATTTAACTATCAATTATATTCACAAACAACCATCCAACAATAAATAATTTCCCAAATTATTTATTAACCTCGAAATATCTTCATAAGATATATTTCTATTTTCAATCCTTTGAAAACAGTTTCAAAACCATCTTTCCTTTCAAAATAAACTTTCCCAATTATTTTCTATCTCCTCTGTAATCACCAAGCACAAACTAGATTTTAAATTAGTTTGGAAAAACACTTTACTTGGAAATATACTTTAAAACACTTAGGATAAAACTTACTTAAGTAATTTGTGAAAATTACATACCATATGAATTTGAGAAAATAAGGTTACTTTATAAAATATAAACCAGGTTTCAATTTTAAAATAAATACTAAGTCACTTTTAAATAATTAATGCTATAATATATTAAAAGGAAATACTTGTTTTAGAAATTAAATATTAGAAATAATAAATTTTACAAAACTTGCTTTCTTAAAAAACAACTTTAAAGCATTAATTTATATTTACAAATTTACTTTTTAAAAACGTGTACTTGGCCATCCAAAGAGAATTCCAACTTCAATCACTTAAATCAATTTCCCAAATTGATTTCCAATTCATTCTATTTGAAATTAATTTTTCTTTACTTGCTTGGTTCATTTCACAATTCATTAATTATGGACTTTATCTTTATTATTATTTGGTGTTTGATTTTAAATCTTTTAACTGAAATATACAAATTTCAGGTTTTTTCCCATTTTCTTCTTTATTCCTTTCCAAATCTAAATCTTAAGTTTAAAATAAATGTTCTGTTCTTTTAAATATTAGCATTGGAGTTTATAATTCATTAACTTTCTATTAATTCAAAAATATCCTTTCTATATTCAAGATTTATTAATTAGAATACTTATGTCACTTTATTTTATTTTTATTTCATTCTTAAATTTATTCAAATTTTCATAATTATTTTATTTACAATCTACTTCCTTTATTTTCTTTCCAAAAATCCAATTCTATATATTTGGATAAAGCAGAGTACCAAAATATTCGAGCAGACGATAATATTCAATCTTCTAATATAATTCATCACGGAATATCAATCAATCACAGCAGTGGATATTAAATAATTTGAATACATGTTGAGGGATCCAGTTGGATCCCTCCAACCTGTTTTCCCTACATCCACAGACGTTAGCACAAAATAATGCATCAATTCCCAAATATAGCATGCAATAGCACATCGAACAATTCAACCATTCAAACAATTATTTAAATTTAATCATTTAAATTTAAATTTTCAACCGAGTGAGATTAACTCACCTTTTATTTTATTAGCATCCATTTGCAATCCAGCTTGCTTCTTCTCAATTCAGACCTTGAATAACATTAGATGATTTTTATTAACATTCTTAAATAACCGACTCATCAATTATCCTTCCAAATAAATTTAAATCAACTAGTAATTTAAATTTAGACCAGTAATTTAAAGTTTAAATAAATTCTTCCATGATAACCAATTTTCCAGTAACCAAAAATTTAAATGAGTTACTTAAACCGCTTATCACCTATACATCATTTCAAATGTAATTGCAAATTTTAAAACATGTATATTTTTTTTTCCTCCTTTAGTAAAGAGTATAAATATTTCTGTTGTTCTTCCTTCTGTAAATAAATTCAAAAAAAACAAGGTATAAATTCATTAAATTTAAAACATAACTTAACTTTTATCTTACTGTACTTATTATCTTGTCTGTAAATAAATATTTCTAATATATATAAGGCTATATAAACTCTTATTATAATTATGCAATTTAATCTTTCCAGTTCTCTGCATATACGTATATATATATCTTCCAAAATCTTGTGTGTGTATATATTAACTCAAGTGGAAAAATATTATATAGTTTGCTGCAAAATATATTTTTCTAACATATATATATATATAATTAAATCTAAAATAGGAATATACCTTACTGTTAACAAAAATTATGTTAACAAAATTTATTTTAAACAAACGGCGAGGAAGAAGGAATCATACCTAAAAATCGAGCTCGACTAGCAAGCTGCAGATGTCGTCTCTCCTCCAAACGTGAATTCCCTTGTTCGCGTGCGCCACGAGACAGCCTCTCCAACATTTGCGAGCCATCCCCCCAGATCGATAACCCTAGCGCTCTCCTAGAACAAAGTCGCCGCTACCATCATCACGCGGCCTCAAACTCGAGCCCTCCAATTCACGCGCACTCGATTCGCACAGCAGTCGAATCGGCAGGGAAGGTAAAGGAGGAAGCCGCCATTTATTATATTTTGTTTTCGGCTGAGAAGTTGTACATATTTTTTTTTTATTTTAAGACGAAGGGCTTCGGCCAAATACTAAGTTGAGATGAATCTGAAGTGAGGGGTAAAAGAAAAAGGGCTTGCAATAGAAGCTAAAGGGGTGAGGCTTCTTTCAAAAGATTTTGACTATATGTTTGATTTTTCTTTGATATGAATATTTTATTTTATAATCTCCTAAACAACAAATGTTCTTTATTAACAATGAAGCGTACTGAAGAAGGCAGCACGTGCTTTTTGAATCCAGGTGTTTATATTAGATTTTCGATATAAATTTCAACACGCTTACTTATCGTATGCTCACACAACAACTCCAATCTATACGAAATTTGAAATCCGATAATAATTCAATATTACGGACCCAATGAAACTGGTTTCGTCGAATTCCGAGACTCTACCTCGGGAGGCTATTTTTAAATTCAATTTAAACGATGAAATTTCAAAACTGAACAAACTACTGTTAATTTAAATTATTTTTAAGAGGCTTAAAATTCTAAATTCAACAATTTACCCAACTTCACTTATTTATTTTAATAATTCAATTATCAATTAAATTGTGATATTCGTAATTCAAATTAAAATTATTCTATTGAATATTTAAAACCAATTAAATATTCTGATTTTAAATGCTTGAAAATTTCGGGTCGTCACATTCCTCCCCCCTTAAAAGAATTTCGTCCCCGAAATTACTAGTTAGGAAGAAAGGTCCAATACCCGTTTAGTTTTTTCTTCAAAACCAAATAGTTTTTAACAACAACCCAACAATCTTTATTAAAGACACATTATCAATCTTACTAACTTTCCAAATTCTCCCATTAGGTTTCTACCAATATCATTGACCCAATCCATTCAAATCTAAATTTTAAACACAATTTAATTTCTTTTCTTTTTTTTCAAAAATTTCTCGAAATTTTTCTAACTCTCTAAATTTCCGAAATTTTTTGCCAGCGTCTCCTTTGCGCGGCTGACTCGGTACAACTACAAAATGGCTCTACGGCCTTCCAAATCCAAAAACAAAACAAAAAGCCAAGTGGCTCAATCCAAATCCAAGTCCCAATCAAATTTCATACCAAATTTAAATACATACTTTTTTGTCGAGCATTTCAAATTTATCTTCTTGAAATCAAAAACCAATTTTCTTTTCCCTTTTATAATACCTGCATATCCTGCTTAGCACTAATATCCAATCATAATATTCCAAAACAATTTGTGACGGCCCACTCCGAGAGTCTCGTTAACAAAGAGTATTATATAGATAATACTGTCGGCTAACGCGGACAATAGAGTATAATGGAAGCGACCATGTGCAATCTTACCTTAACTATTCACTAAATATGTCGAAAAGTAGAAACACATTAAAATTCGACCTATTCAATAAATATTTAAAGTAAAACTACAATGGCTATAGGATCTATCAGAAGAAAATATAACAACTCAAATGTAATATACATCACAGAACAGTCGATCATAATATACACATACATAGATACACCACAGAGTATACAAAATAATACATGTCAAGTGGTACTGGAGACCACAATATACAGACGAGACGAAAGAGTATAAATCAGAGTTATAACAGATAAGGACTACAAAAGACGCTATAACAAAATGAAGCTAGCGAATAGTCCATGCGGAAGCAAAATAGGCTAAGTCCAAAAGCACCTAACCTGAAACATCTCGGTCTGACCCGAGTATAAAATACACGGATCAGTCTAGATAACACATCAGTTAGATAAACTGAACAATAATAAACCTGCAAGGTCATACAGTATAATAAATATCTCTAAGGGAGATAACACAATGATCAACAAGAGATGAATCATATAGAACAAGCCTCATATCATCGGCAACATATAGAAACAAAGGATACAAATATCCCAAAACAAGCCAAAAGGCAAATGACAAATACCTATAAGGTATACAAGTTCCACAAGGTAATCGCTATACTCCATGCGGCTCACAAAGACCAACACCGAAGGGCGATATCAAGGGAATATACATATCAATGAAACATCATAAAATTTGCTCGAGCTCAGTACTGTACAAATAAGGATCCATGAGCCCGAAGACTCCAAACCCAAGTATTACCCATGCGGCACATAAGACCAACATCAGAGCGAAACTATATAGGGCAACAAACCCGAAGGCACACACCCGAAGGCAACATACCCGAAGGCAACAAACCTAGGGAGACAGTCCGAAGACACTATCCCAGAGGCAACAAACCGTAGTGGTGAAGGTCGAAGACCCAGTACTGGACACCACTAACTGGCGGAATGTGTCACAACTCTCGAAAAGGAATCCGAAAAGTGTTAACGTATGTCCCATAACCACTCGTTCGCACTAAACGGTTTACTATCCGTCAGTCCCTTTCACACTCAAAGCAGTACAAAGTTTACCTCATATCATCGATAAACCAAACCCGAAGGTCAAAACAATCAATCGAATAGGTCAAGGATTAATCGGAAGGATAAACGCACAGATTCATGGTCCGTGTTTTGCCCAACCATTTAATCACCCTCCCACTTCGTTCGAAGTGCGAAAGTGTGTGTGTTTTAAATAAAATTTATAAATTAGAGAAACGAACTTTTAAATGCGATTCGAGAGATTATTTCATAAAAACCCGTGGATTAAAATTAAAAGGAACCATCAAAGTCAAAACAATTGATAATCATACATAGGATCATCATGAATCAATTCAAATTGAAAATTCAATCCCAAAAGGCAAAGTGGGCTGAAACAGCAGGTTCAGTCGACTGAACAGAGTTTTTCAGTCGACTGACCCTGTACCTGGAAATTTTCTAGGTTCAGGAAACTTTCTATTTCCAGGTTCAGTCGACTGTGCAGAGTTTTTCAGTCGACTGAATCATGCCTGGAAACTCTCGGGTTTCAGGTTCAGTCGACTGAACAGAGTTTTCAGTCGACTGAATCATGCCTGGGCTGTTTTTCAGCCTTATTCAAATGAAGAGCAAACTCTCCCAAAATGCGATCGGACGAACATTGGCTCTAAGGGCTTATGCCAATCGACAACCCGGCCCTATATGTTCCTCGATGCATCACCAAAACATGATTAAAACATCAAAGTTAGGATTTCAAAGATTTGAACCCAAAACACTAAAAATTGGAATATTCTCCAATTCAACCCAAACCAAATGCAAGTGCATATGAACAAGGTGTTAGGAATTCATACATGACATCAATGAAATCAAGAGAAGTAGATGTGAGTTCAAAACTCACCTTTTTACACAAAACAAAGAAGATGAAGAAGCACAATTGCAAGGAATCAACCAACTACACTCCACTTCAACACTACAAGCTTCAATCTAGAATCAAAGAAAGTATTTCCTAAGTTAGGGTTAGGAAAATTACAGAAATTGAAGAGGAGAAGAGATGGAGAAGATGGAGATGAACTTACCAATGGATTCTCTTTGATTTTTGGAGCAAGAATCAAGCTACAAAGGAGAAACTAGGGCTTGCTAATTTCTATTTCTCTTTCCTTTCCCCCATTTCAGTTTTTAGTTTGAGAAAGAAATGAAATGAAGATGAAATGAAGAGAAGGGTTGAGCTAGGGGGTAAAGTGGGCTAGTGGGCTGAACCCAATCCCAAACCCAATAGGAAAAGTAGCCAAAATTTCACAAACTCCAAACATATCAAAGATTATAAGAATTATATTCAATTTCAGAAGCAAAGATGGCTGATCTGTATCAAGAACCTGATGATAATATGCTACGCTTCTTCTTCCTCGGGGCGGTCTTTTAAGGGCTTAGACTTTAGATAGCGAAGCGACTCTATCGCTCTCTATTATTATTATGGAAGAATTTAGAGAGAAGTTTCATAGCAATATAAGCATCCTTCTGATGAATAAAGTTTACGCAGGTAGAAATACCAGTCTTACGAACATCTCGATCTTTTGTAGGAAATCGGAAAGTCACCTAAGACAGGCAGCAAGGAAGCTTTCCCCTACAAAAAGATCGCAAACGCCATTTTGGAACCAATGGAAATGGTTTCGAGCTCCAATTCGGCCATTTGCAGAAAGTAACATTTCGGACCCCAAAAATACGAATAACGACGCTATATTTGAATCAATCATTTAAATATAAAATCGTTAAATATGCGGGTTGTTACACAATTCATCGACTTTTCACAAAATGCCAATATCTATTTATCCAAATATAAACTTGGAATATATTTATATTATCAACTTCCAATTAATAACATATGCATTTTATATGTTTCTTATATTTCTTTTCATCTTACCATCTTAGTTTATATCTAATTCTCTAATTCTATTCAAGTTGATTCCTCGTTTACATATGAGTTCAATTCACCTTAAACTCTAAATTTTAAAACTTTATTTCCTATTAATAACTAATTCATATCATTACTTTAAGTTGGTTTCCTTTACTAATTTATTTTAGTTTCCAATTTGAATTTGTTTGTTGTTAACAAAATTTTCCAAAAATTCTCAAAAATTTTCTAACTCCCAAAATTTCTGAATTTTTTTGACAGAGTCCCCTTTGTACGGAGGAGCTTTTGCAATTTGACAAAAGAGATAAATATATATACATCGACCCACCCGGTCGGAAAAATCAAAAACAGTTCATATTTCCTATTTTAATTACGTAGGCGTACCTTATTTAGCATTTTTAAGCATGCGGCTTATATTTTTAGCAATTAATGCAACCCGAATCCAGCCACACGGCTTCCAGGTACCTGTACTTACTCAATTTAAACATGTAAGTGCCAAATATATGCAATTTAACTATATTTCACTTATTAGCAACAGTTAAAACATATGAATACTAAAAGAAACTCATTCCAAACATTTTTCCGTAAGCAATTTATATAGTTTCCATGCTAATTCAACTGTCCCAATTATTTTATAACCATTTTCATTTGATTTGAATGGTTTTCAATCCATTTGTATACCACTTCATCAATTTGAATGGTTTGAAACTCAATCGCTTACATTAAACTTATTCTTAAGAAAACTAAACTCATATTTAATTCAATTGCTTTCAAAATCAATTTATTTCACCCCTATTAATTCATAGAATTTTAATTACCTCCATTTACATCCAATGATATCTATTCTATGCAAATTTGACAAGATCTATGTGAATAAACAAGTATTTATGTTTTATAACCAATTTAAATGGATTTCAACTCAATTTATACTGGATTCTATTCCATTTTTAAATTTATTCTCAATCCATATATTCTTATTTCTTTTCATTACAAATCTGAATCCATTCACTTGCATTTCCTTCTATTAACCAAACCAGTTCATACAAAACTATTAACATCTTAGGTTCGTCTTCATTACCAAGTTAATTTCCCTTTTATTTTAATTCATTCACAATTATTTATTTAGCTCGACATGTTCCATTTAAATTTCATTCACAATCCATTCATTTACATTTCATTTCATATTTGTTTATTCCAAACTATTTTATTTAGCTCGAAGACAATCCAAGCTATTTCATTCAATAGCCATTTCTCAACTTATTTAAACCACATTTCATTTGATACTTATTTATTCCATCATTTATTTATTCAATATAATTAGTTTATCCACATTCAATTTATTTTAAATTTTCATTTTCTTAAATTTTATTTACAACCCACCAAATTTTATTCCGATCCAAATTTATTTTTACTTGGTTTAAAACCAATCCAATATTATTAAACTTTGTTTAAGATGAATTAAATTCAACTTTCCTTCATTCATTTAGCTTAAGTCAATTAACCTCAATTTATTTAATTTTTACACTTAAGCTCATTCTCATTTTGCAAACAAAGTTCTCTTTTCAATTTAACATGATTCTATTTTAATCCAATCCCATTTCAAACTACAAATTTATTTGATTAGTTATTATATAGATTCAGCTCATTCAATTTATTACCTGGCTATTTTCTAAGTTATCTTCTCTTATTTAGATTTTATTTGCACATTCAAACCATCGCTATGTTAATCCATTTACATTTTTATCCCATACATTTCAATTATATTTAATTTATTAACACTTCAAGCTAAAATATAATCTATAACTCAAGTTCTGGATCCACTATCCATTTTCAAATTACCACCTAATTTTATGAACTCACAGTTCAATTTCATTTTCTTCACCAACCATTTGAAGTTAAATTCAATTTATAACTCGAGTTTTATTTCTAAACTTCATCATAAACTCACAATTCAATTTTATTTAACATTTCATTAACCAATTTATTAACAAATTAGTTCTCTCCTATTTATAGTTCAATACTTAATCTTTAACCCCAAATATCACTTTATTTAATTTCTTGGTTCAATTTAGTTAATAATTCAAGTTTGGATTTTCTTTTCATTATCCAAAACATCAAACAATATTTATTTTGGATTTTCTATCCCACTTTCAAAATTTACAAGCCACAACTTATTATTTACACAATTCCATCCATTATAGGCTTGAAAATATCCATCCTTTATTTTTAATTCAAGCCTGCTATTTATTTATAGTCCAAGCATATTTTATTTCTATGGATTTTTAATTCTCTTATAAGTTATTCTGGTTTATTTATTTAAATTCTCATGTCTTATCCAATTCATTTTTCATTTATCCAGGTAAGAATTTAATTCCATTTAATAATTCAGCTGAATTTTTATTCCAATTCAATTTTATCTTAATTTGGAGTTATTTAACTCAATTCGATTCCAACCTGATTCGAATACAACTGGATATTATTTCAGCTTATTCAATAAATTTCAATCCAATCAAATTTTTATTTCCAACTCCAAGTTAATTTTCATTTTCAACTTTTCTCTTCAAATTTAAATTCCAACCTTCAAAGTTTATATTCCATTCTTGATTTAAAATCATCCTAACTTAAGCTTATAACCCATCTTATCAGGATTTTTAAAATACCAGCTTTTGGTTTCAAAACATTTTAAAATTTCCAACTTCGCAATCACACTTCTCAAAAATTAAACCAATCCTGGCTTTTATTTTCAACAAATTTCCTTTTGAAATTTTCAAAACAACCAGCTTTTCTTGAACAAAACAATTTGGCAGCAATCCATCACTTCGAAATTTGAAAATGAATACTGATGATGCGGCCGTCATCATCAGAATTTATTTTCCAATAATCCAAGTGATTTCAATGCTATATCACTTTCAAAATCCATTTAAAACAGATTTCCATTCAGAAATATCTCTAAAACAATAATGCTATCATTTATCTCCAAAACACTTCCAAATTTTCGGGATTTAAGTTTCCAAATCCTGCTTAAATCAATTTTACTATAATTCATTTGCACAGCTTATGCTCATACAAATTCTTATTTGATTTTATTTCAATTCATAAATTACATCTATAATTCATATTTAAAAATTTCATTCTATAATGAATTTATCCCTTAAATTTTAGTTATATTTCAATTTCTATTTAAATTTTTACTTAACAATGATAATACTTTAATATTATCATTTCTAACATCCAAACAACCATATATTAGCTAAAATAGTTTACAAAAATTATTCTTTATATCAAAATATGTTTTCAGGTAAAATTATTTCATTTACCCATATTTAAAACAATATCGTGTCGATTGTTCTATTCAAGTGTTTAGAAACCCCTTCAATACAGTTGCACAGACTGTGTCGACGAAGGTTCATATGCCACTCAATAAATCAACCAACACAATATTAAAACAATTTATATTCACTAACAAATACGCACTCATATCCATTAATATGCTCAAACTCATTTTAGAGTACTATAGACTCTAATTTTAAATGAGTAATTCCCACCGGAGCCAAGGTTATCACCAGCCTATGCTCTGATACCAAGTGTAACAGCCCGCGAATCCGTACCCCTTGAGTCAACACTATTCTACAACAATCAACTCAAGTTATACAGAAATACGAACCATTTGGGTTTAAGAAGAAGAGGTAGAAGAAGAGAGAAAAAAATCAACATCAGAATCTAACCATCGCAGCGGAATAAAATATAATAGATAATAAATAATCTTTACTCAATCAAATATATCTCTGTTTATATATATTACATCAATCAAAGTACATCAATCACAACTCAACATCAATATCATACAAATGGATACACAACAACTCAATACAGCGGAATATATATATATAACAAGTACGACTATACGTATCGTCATTCAGCTCGTCTCCAGAGCTCCACAGCATCATATCCTGTATCCTATAATACTCGGTCTGACCCGAGCATTATAGTTAAATAATACCCGAGTCAGTCTGGAATACCAACGTGAGAAAATCACACCCAATTGATTATTAAAGTTTCAAAATCCTTTGAAAAACAAAAGCATCTCGTAAGACCACGCCACAAATAAACATGTCAGGTTCTTACCTTATGATAGCTAATTTTTTTTTATAGAAATCCTCTGATATTATAATAGGGTCTATATACAAATACTTATAAAATAGCCGAAATTGTTGCATTCATTAAATTTCAGCTACTAGCCACAAAAGTGGGTAATACAAACAAAACTCGTACAAGGCTCGTAGGGAGAATGGATTTCCAACCAATGACTAGGCACTGGGGTACCACCTGTCACAGTACGGGGCCTAGATCACCGTACCGAGGATTACTCCCTTCATCCCCTGCAACACAAGGCCGGAACCATTCCTTACTGAATAGTCCCGAACAAGATAAACCCCGTGGTTGGCGCGACCAACCACCCACTAAGCCGAAATATATATAAGGGACATCTAGACAGGGGAATTATCTTGCCCTGCTTGGGCATGACCCACCTAACCTTGTTGCATATCCCCTGATTTTCAGTCATTCCCGGTTGATGAGGCTTGAGGCTAAGCGTTACCTTTAGAACGTTTTCACTTAGAATGCCCATCGTCCACCTGACGATGTTTCGCAAGCATTCGTCCATACAAGTCCGTCCCGGGTTCGAACGGAACCTAAGGCACAATTCCTACTACATCCATTTTGGAAATATCCTCAGGATTAGTAGCGACTAGCCCTTGCACTTCACTGCTCCATCTTCGACTCCGAACATGTTTTTCGCACGAAACGTACAAACTGGATCGAAGTGGTTTTCGAGAAATAAATCTCGATCCCGGTCTCTTCGAAACGATTAACGCATTTGTCCAATATTGATAGTCGGTTATTTAACTATCAATTATATTCACAAACAACCATCCAACAATAAATAATTTCCCAAATTATTTATTAACCTCGAAATATCTTCATAAGATATATTTCTATTTTCAATCCTTTGAAAACAGTTTCAAAACCATCTTTCCTTTCAAAATAAACTTTCCCAATTATTTTATATCTCCTCTGTAATCACCAAGCACAAACTAGATTTTAAATTAGTATGGAAAAACACTTTACTTGGAAATATACTTTAAAACACTTAGGATAAAACTTACTTAAGTAATTTGTGAAAATTACATACCATATGAATTTGAGAAAATAAGGTTACTTTATAAAATATAAACCGGGTTTCACTTTTAAAACAAATACTAAGTCACTTTTAAATAATTAATGCTATAATATATTAAAAGGAAATACTTGTTTTAGAAATTAAATATTAGAAATAATAAATTTTACAAGACTTGCTTTCTTTAAAAACAACTTTAAAGCATTAATTTATATTTACAAATTTACTTTTTAAAAACGTGTACTTGGTCATCCAGAGAGAATTCCAACTTCAAGCACTTAAATCAATTTCCCAAATTGATTTCCAATTCATTCTATTTGAAATTAATTTTTCTTTACTTGCTCGGTTCATTTCACAATTCATTAATTATGGACTTTATCTTTATTATTATTTGGTGTTTGATTTTAAATCTTTTAACTGAAATATACAAATTTCAAGTTTTTTCCCATTTTCTTCTTTATTCCTTTCCAAATCTAAATCTTAAGCTTAAAATAAATGTTCTGTTCTTTTAAATATTAGCATTGGAGTTTATAATTCATTAACTTTCTATTAATTCAAAAATCTCCTTTCTATATTCAAGATTTATTAATTAGAATACTTATGTCACTTTATTTTATTTTTATTTCATTCTTAAATTTATTCAAATTTTCATAATTATTTTATTTACAATCTACTTCCTTTATTTTCTTTCCAAAAATCCAATTCTATATATTTGGATAAAGCAGAGTACCAAAATATTCGAGCAGACGATAATATTCAATCTTCTAATATAATTCATCACGGAATATCAATCAATCACAGCAGTGGATATTAAATAATTTGAATACATGTTGAGGGATCCAGTTGGATCCCTCCAACCTGTTTTCCCTGCATCCACAGACGTTAGCACAAAATAATGCATCAATTCCCAAATATAGCATGCAATAGCACATCGAACAATTCAACCATTCAAACAATTATTTAAATTTAATCATTTAAATTTAAATTTTCAACCGAGTGAGATTAACTCACCTTTTATTTTATTAGCATCCATTTGCAATCCAGCTTGCTTCTTCTCAATTTAGACCTTGAATAACATTAGATGATTTTTTATTAACATTCTTAAATAACTGACCCATCAATTATCCTTCCAAATAAATTTAAATCAACTAGTAATTTAAATTTAGACCAGTAATTTAAAGTTTAAATAAATTCTTCCATGATAACCAATTTTCCAGTAACCGAAAATTCAAATGAGTTACTTAAACCGCTTATTACCTATACATCATTTCAAATGTAATTGCAAATTTTAAAACATGTATATATTTTTTTTTCCTCCTTTGGTAAAGAATATAAATATTTCTGTTGTTCTTCCTTCTGTAAATAAATTCAAAAAAAAACAAGGTATAAATTTATTAAATTTAAAACATAACTTAACTTTTATCTCACTGTACTTATTATCTTGTCTGTAAATAAAAATTTCTAATATATAAGGCTATATAAACTCTTATTATAATTATGCAATTTAATCCTTTCCAGTTCTCTGCATATACGTATATATATATCTTCCAAAATCTTGTGTGTGTATATATTAACTCAAGTGGAAAAATATTATATAGTTTGCTGCAAAATATATTTTTCTAACATATATATATATATATATAAAATTAAATCTAAAATAGGAATATACCTTACTGTTAACAAAAATTATGTTAACAAAATTTATTTTAAACAAACGACGAGGAAGAAGGAATCATACCTAAAAATCGAGCTCGACTAGCAAGCTGCAGATGTCGTCTCTCCTCCAAACGTGAATCCCCTTGTTCGCGTGCGCCACGAGACAGCCTCTCTAACATTCGCGAGCCATCCCCCCAGATCGATAACCCTAACGCTCTCCCAGAACAAAGTCGTCACTACCATCATCACGCGGCCTCAAACTCGAGCCCTCCAATTCACGCGCACTCGATTCGCACAGCAATCGAATCGGCAGGGAAGGTAAAGGAGGAAGCCGCCATTTATTATATTTTGTTTTCGGCTGAGAAGTTGTACATATTTTTTTTTATTTTTTTTATTTTAAGACGAAGGGATTCGGCCAAATACTAAGTTGAGATGAATCTGAAGTGAGGGGTAAAAGAAAAAGGGCTTGCATTAGAAGCTAAAGGGGTGAGGCTTCTTTCAAAAGATTTTGACTATATGTTTGATTTTTCTTTGATATGAATATTTTATTTTATAATCTCCTAAACAACAAATGTTCTTTATTAACAATGAAGCGTACTGAAGAAGGCAGCACGTGCTTTTTGAATCCAGGTGTTTATATTAGATTTTCGATATAAATTTCAACACGCTTACTTATCGTATGCTCACACAACAACTCCAATCTATACGAAATTTGAAATCCGATAATAATTCAATATTACGGACCCAATGAAACTGGTTTCGTCGAATTTCGAGACTGCCTCGGGAGGCTATTTTTAAATTCAATTTAAACGATGAAATTTCAAATCTGAACAAACTACTGTTAATTTATATTATTTTTAAGAGGCTTAAAATTCTAAATTCAACAATTTACCCAACTTCACTTATTTAATTTAATAATTCAATTATCAATTAAATTTTGATATTCGTAATTCAAATTAAAATTATTCTATTGAATATTTAAAACCAATTAAATATTTCGATTTTAAATGCTTGAAAATTCCGGGTCGTCACATTTAAATTTAAAAAATAATTAATAATTTTCAGAAAATATTTAAAATTAACCACGGGTCTGTATATAATTTTCTAACCTAGGTCAAGTAATACAGATATGTACCATTTCAATCCGTAATTTAAAATTTAAAATCTAGGTTCTATCATTTCAAATCCGTAATCCCAAGTCAGATAAAATAAATAAAAATTGCTTGAGTCTATCATTTCAGCTCATAACGATTTTTCCTTATTCTAATGTCCATTCGGGTATGTATCATTTCAACGCATAGTGATTCTATATTAACAGAGAATTTTGCAATGTGAGAAGCAGTAAATGAATAAACAATATAATATGGCATATCATATCAGGTGATGTAGCAAATAAATATCAGGTTATAACATCATGAAATATCATATCATAGGCATACATAAATTACTATCATATCATCAACTACAAATCACATGCCATTGTTTCACAATAATATAAGTATGAATGTCGAGAGTGATAAACTCACCTTGTAAAGCTGGAGATAATAATTCAAGACACACGAAAAACCCCGAAAAGCACGACAAATCACGAATCAAATTCGAGTGGATAGAGAGCCAAGATTCAAATCTTGTAAACAAATAAATATGAACATCCATATATATAAAATTCAACACATAAATATAAATCAATACAATGCAAAATATGAATCAAAATGAAACAAGATTGACTTAACCCTTTAAGTAGGCTCGGTCACTTGTGTTTTGGGCTTGGTCACACCACTTGTGCTCGGCCATCATCCAAACATGGTCAGCCATGATGTGTTAGAAGCAAGCATGTACGGATAAGGCTAGCAAAAAGGCATGGCTAGGAGTTATGAAGAGATGGTAACCCAAAAGTCAAGTGAAGGCAAGAGGCAAAGGGTCAAGATGGGTTTTGGGTTCGGCCCTATGGTTACATGGCTTGGCTATGGCTAAGATCTGGTCAAGGCACATGTGAATAGGCGCGGCTATGGTGTGATTCATGGCAAGGCAAGGAAAAGGAGGAGGTGTAGGTGTTGGCCGAGGCTAGGGGAATAAGGAAGTGATAATGTGGCGCTCGGCTAGGGTTTCAAGCATAGTTTGGTGATGGGATTTTGGATCTATGGTCACGGCCTGGTTGGAGATTGTGTGGTGATGGTGGAGGTCGGTCTGAGGTGGTGGTGGAGGAGACGATGGTCGGCAAGAGGAAAATGGTCATGTGATGGCCGAGCTTGTACAAGAGATGCAAAAGAAAAGAGAAAGACATGGAAGAAACTTACTGTAATATTTTTGTTCAGCAGATGAAATGAGAAGGAGATGGAGATGAGAAACTTTTGTACGTGACTTGAGAAAAGTATGAACGACTAAGAAATAGAAAGGTCTTGAATGGCTAGAAAGGAAAAGTCACAATTTACATTAAAGAAAAGAAAACATACGTCTCTTGAATTTCCTAAGCCCAAAATCAAATAAAAGAAAGTAGAAAGTAGAGAATGGAAAAAAAAAATAAAAAAAAATAGAAAACAGAAATGAAATAGAAAATATAAATAGAAAATAAATAATGAAATACTGAAAATAATCGCTTGTAAAACGTTGAATTTTATCATATTTACAAAGTATAAAACAGAATTTGACGAAACGAAAGCAAAACCAATATCGTAATCAAGTATCGTTTCAAAGAAAAAGATTAGTAATTTGAAATTCAAATTTAAAAATTTCAACTGAAAGTCAAAGTTTGACCACATTTTACTAAAATATAAAATTTTCAGAAAATATTTATCTTATTATATTTGGAAAATAAATTGTAAACAAAATCCAAAATTACATTGGAAAATTATAAAATTTCAATTTTTAATGATTGAAAAATCAAAGTCTTCAATTAAATTGAATTAAAATATTTACAAAATTATGGGTTGTTACACTCTCCCCCACTCAAAACTTTTCATCCTCGAAAAGGAACGAGACACGAAAACAGGGAAAGATAAGATGGAAAAACAAATAGTACCTGAAACAAACAATTCCGGATTCGAAGCACGCATGCTCTCCTCCATCTCCCAGATACGATCCCGATCATTCGTACTCCACTGCACTTTGACTAGGTTGACAGATTTCCTTCTTAGCTGCTTCGTACCTCTATCGATAATATGAAATGGCTTCCTCTCGACAGAAAGGTTAGGCTCAGTATCCAAACTCTCAAGAGCAAAAGGCTAGAAAATCAAAGATGGATCATGCAGATACCGACAAAGATGCGAAACATGGAATACATTAAGCACTCCAGAAACTTCTCAGGAAAATCAAGACGATAAGTTAAAGAACCAATCCTCTCTGAGATATGGAAAGGACCAACAAACCTAGGAGCAAGCTTCCCTCATCTTCCTCTCTATCCCAAATTATTATTAAATTTATTCCACTTAATATATCTTATCACATATATTAAGTATATTTACTCTTATCATAACTACTCAAGTTTATTTATAAATTCCTTTAACCCTATTTTATTTGTAAATTATCCAATTACATACCTAACATCTGAATAATTATATAAGTTATATTGGAATGCAATTTAGTATAATAAATAAAATTTTCCAGTTCAATTATTTATCCAATTTTTTTTTACTTTAGTTTATAATTGACATCATCCCTGAATCATAAATCTAAGAAATTAAACCTCCAATTTATCTCAAATAATTAAGAGATAATTATATATATATATATATATATATCAGATCAAATCTAAAATCATATACTTATATATTTAAACAAGCCATACTTAAGAAATTTGAATCAATTTTTCATTCTCTTTTTATATATTAAATCAAACAAATTTAAATCAAACAAAAGCATAGCAAAGCTATGAATTGGTCTCTCCTCTTTGAAACTCGAAAATGAATGTCGATGATGCGGACGCCATCACCGAAATTATTTTCCAGCGACATAAGAGAAAAGCATAGATTTAAACATTTTAAAATTTACATTCAAACGTACCCTTAAATAATATATATATATATATATATATATATATATATATATTAAAACATTAAAACCAAAGTTTGAAATCACCGGAATTTAAATTCTCAAATCCATAATTTGATTTCATTTAAATTCCAAATCAATTTATAAACTATGCTTTATAGTTTTATTTATTTACATCTTGTGTCAGTAGTCATTGGTTTTCAAACCAATAAATGAAATCAAATATTATCATTTCAATAACCAATTCAGTTAACTATTTAATTTCAACTCAATTCAGTTCTCAATAAACTATTTCAATTTCATATATTTCAAAGCATTAAATATTCCATAATTTCAAACTGAACTTTTGCAAATTTCATATATATATATATATATATCAAATTCAATTTTAATATTATTTAGTTTTGAAATATTTACTTAATAAATTCAATATCATTTAAATAAAACTTTTAAACTTCAAATAACTGAATATTCCTTCAATTTATTTTAACTTGATATGTTCATTTAAAACACCTTAAACCGAATCATGTTATTTAAAAAAAATCATGTCTTTTAAAATCTCAAATTTTAAAAAATTCAAATCGAATTTGTTTGAGTTTAATTTTTAAATAAATCCAATTTGAAATCAATTCCAAATTTATCTTCTAACCTTAATTAATTTAAATCATTATAAACTCTCTATTAAATATAATTTAACCATATTACAATTTAATAAAAATCAACTTATTCACATCCTATCAAAATAAATTTCAACAGAAAATATATGTTTGCACCAAAAATGGTCCAAACCCCAATATCGTGAAAGCACCCGTTTATGAACATAAATCAGCAATATTCAACACAAATATCAGATCTAAGCAATACCAAGCACAATTATTCAGAAATAACAATCAGAAACACATGATTTATAGTGGTTCGACAATCTTGCCTACGTCCACTTTGAAGTTGATGACTTTATTGATTCACTTGACGATTTCAATCAATTACAGCGGATTACAGTTGATAATAGCTCTGAAGTTTGATTACAACAGCGGTAATGAAGAGTAGAGTTGAATCCGGCAAAGTCTGGACGTTGAATGGCCAAAAGATCCCTTTTCTGTAGGCTTCAGGGTGCTATTTATAGGCGTAGGAGGCTCAGATCTCGCTCAAACTTCGGGAGA
Organism: Allium cepa; assembly: GCA_030765085.1. NCBI lineage: Eukaryota > Viridiplantae > Streptophyta > Magnoliopsida > Asparagales > Amaryllidaceae > Allium > Allium cepa. Next base: position 238,176,835 of record CM060931.1, read on the forward strand.
CTTTTTCTGGCACGTGAGTGGGCCCACGCGACCGACCCCACCAAGTTTCGACTCGATCTGTGATCGATACGAAATGATTTCGTATCCATCAAAAATTCATCCAATCGAGCTGAAACTGGGCAGGAACATTCTATACCTTATATGGAAGATGCTGTGAAAATTTCGTTGCATTTGGATTAGCGTTTTGGGAGATATGATCGATACGAGTTGGTATGTTTCATTTGGCTGTTTATTTCAAACCCAACAATTCGAAACGATCCCTTTGACTCGATCTCCTTACGTGGTCTCGTGATGATGTGGCGTGCATACTTCGCCTCGATCCGGTCTTTACTCCGAGTTGACCGTATCGACTCCATAAATCTTGCCTTGTTCGTATCGAGGGATGACACGTCACCCAAGGCTCGTTGACCTAATGGATACGAACAGGCCTCTGCTCATGGATTCGAACATGGTCTCGTGATGGAGATGAAGCAGCGAATCTTTGATGGATGCGAAGTTGATGTTAGGTGATCGTTACGAAGTAGACTACATACTGATGGATTCGAATAAGACACTTTAGCCGAAGGTTGATCGATACGAAGTCCATCGATGCGAAGACCTGGTGATCCCGATCGATATAAAGCCGATGGATACGGACCGAGGTGTGGTGATGGATATGAGTATCGATACGAAGTGCGGCCTACTGATGGATACGAAACAGTGCTCTAGGATGGATGCAAACATGCTGAGGCGATGCCCATTTGATCGATTCGAAACCGATCGATACGAACAAACCGATATCATATTACTGATCGATTCGAACTCGATCGATTCGAAGTATGTGGAACCTGATGGATTCGAACAAAACAAACATTGATGGATACGAATCCGATGGATTCGAAATGGGCATCTCTTCAACTTTTTGATGGATACGAACAACGTATTTTAGCTAACTTGCATCGATCATATCTCGTCCATACGAACTCCGATTAATCTGAAATTTGAAACACTGCCTTTTATGACCTTGCTTGTCATGTCCTATCAGTTGTAGCCTGATCTGGGCTCGGAAAAAATTCATCGATATCCATAGTGAAGCAAAGTATAACCAATCTTTGAGACGAACCGTCTTTTGTTTTCGATCGATCTTTTAGTATCATGGCTTTGCCAAAAAGCGAGATAACATTTGCCCCCCAAAACATGCCTTGCGATAGGAAGGTGTGTTTTGTAATGGCATAAGTTGGATGTTTATATCCTGTCAACAACCTGTAAAAAAACTTGATAGTTTCATATGACATCGGATGACGATCGTCCGGGATCGTATGCCATTTGAGGTGAATCGGGACCGTTCGCGGTCGATGTCGTTCACGGCAAAGGATGGAATGGGACCGTTCACGGTCGATACCGTTCACGGCAAAGGATGGAATGGGACCGTTCGCGGTCGATGTCGTTCGTGGCAAATGGTGATACGGGACCGTTCCCGGTCGGATGTCGTTCATGGCAGATGATGCAATGGGACCGCTCGTGGTTGGACGCCGTTCGCAGCAAACGGTGATCGTTCGCGATCAGGTGTCGTTCAAGGCTAATCGTGACCGTTCGAGGTCAGTTGTGATCTTTCACGATCGAGTGTCATATAAGGTGAGTTGTGAACGTTCGCGATCGGGTGCCGTTCGAGGAAAATTCTGATCGTTTGAGGTCGAATATCATAATAAGTGAATCGTGACCGTTCGTGGTCGGGTGTCGTTCGAGGCAAATTATGATCGTTCGCGATCGTGTGCCGTTCGAGGCGAATTGTGATCGTTCGCGATCGTGTGCCGTTCGAGGCGGATTATGATCGTTCGCGATCGTGTGTCGTTCGAGGCGAATTATGATCGTTCGCGATCGTGTGCCGTTCGCGGCGAATTGGTGTCCCGGTGGGGGGGGGGGGGGGGACTTAGTATTACCGGTGTCAAATTTCACGTTTGGGAGAGTTTCAGAATCAAAGACTTTGGCCGTTCATCGTCATACAGGAGGTGCTCGTGGACCGTTCACAATCCAACGGGCATACAAGTAAATTCTTTCACAGAATTGCAAATATCAAAGCAATAATCATATGAATCCCACAACAGAAATGTCCAAACAAGCAGAGTCTAAATGTCCAAATCAAAACGAAGCAAAAGCAAAGCAAGGACGTCAAAGTGTAAATTCTCACTATGGTGCGGTCAGTAATCATTCAGAGCATGCCTATAGATCGTGCGCGATCTCTTACATGTGTAAATGATTTAACCGTGTTAGTAAGAGGTTTACGACTTGTTCATCATTATTTCAGTCAATCAATCAATTGATAATCAAACGTTGTCCCGGTTCAGGATCATCTCTAGCTGATGTAGATGGTGGTCGCTTTGGCTCCACCGCTGGAGTTCACCTTCTCACATAATGAAGTAGCATACCGTTCCTGATATGCCCTTCCACTTTGTCCTTTAGATGTCTACAATCATTAGTGTTATGACCGTTTAGTTCATGGAACATGCAATACTTATCGGATTTCCTTTCGTCAGAAGTTGGATCCCTTCGCATTGGTCTACGATACGGAACCTGCTCTCTGGTATCCTGATAGATTCGTTCCAAACTATCATTCAGCTCTAAGTATGTGGTGAATCTTGGTTCCTTTCGTGGTCGCATTGATCTGTTATGGCTATTCTCAGCCTTTTGTTTCCCCTTGCTAGTTTCTGTACCTTTCTCGGGGGGTTTCCATCTTTGACCATATAAACATTAAGTTCATCATTTTCTTCTCTTTCTGTACTCCCATCTTCCAATCGCAAGAATTTTTCTGCCTCGTGATAGAATTCTCCTAGATCCATAGGCGGATCTTTAGTCAATGAATTTTTGAATTATGTGCCGTCAGCTATTCCGGACACAACTGCCATTATAACCATGGATGGATCTGGTCGATCCACCGATGCCACTGCCGCGTTGAATCGCGTAAGGAAACTCATCAAAGACTCCCCTGCCTTCTGCTTCAAAATTTCCAAACTCATCACATTCTTGGGTCTTGCAATGTTAACCCTGAATTGCCTCATGAATCTCTTAGTTAAATCTGCCATGTTCCTATGGAGTCGCTCTCCAATTGCCTAAACCATAATGCTGCGATATCCGTCAGATATAATGGAAAGCACCGGGCCATAACTTCTTGTGATGTCCCCAGCACTTCCATTTGTCTCATATACCCTGTCAGATGGACCGCGGGGTCCATTCTCCCATCGTACATCTCCACCGACGGTAACTTGAACTCTGGCGGGTTTCTAGCCATCCTGATTGCAGGAGAAAACGGAATCCTGTTCACGTCTTCTAGATCTATGTTTATTAATCCGCCTCTCATGGCTCGCCTGACCATTTGCGCCAATATATTATTGTCTTCAAGATAAAATCCTCGTTCATCACTTTCGACCTGCCCCCCCGAGTTCACGAGGGAATTCTGGAATCTACCCCCTTGAATGAGCGTTACTTCCTCTGCTACCTCCAGATTGCACAGATGCTCCTCTCTCTCTCTCCGGGATTGGATCTACATGCTCCAAGTGTGTGCCCCCTAATCCAGGTGCTACGCCGGATGGTCCTACTTCATTCTGAACTCCATCAGCTCCTCGATTCTACACTCCAAGTTGCCCAATCTGTTGAAATAAGCTTTGGATCAGCTCTTCTTGCCTCTTCATCATCGTCTCCATCTCATCCCTGGTAATGAAGATCGATGCTTGATTCGCTCCTGAAGAAGCCTCTTGACTTCCTTCATGTTCACTTCTCTCTGGCCTTTGTCTTCTACTTGTTTTTCTTGTCATAGCTCTTAGATCTGAACTCTTAAATCTTCAAATTCAACTTCTCCTGAATCAGCCCTCTCAATGAAAGCACCAAAGTGTTGCACAAAAAATGGTCCAAACTCCAATATCGTGAAAGCACCCATTTATGAACACAAATCAACAATATTCAACACAAATATCAGATCTAAGCAATATCAAGCACAATAATTCAGCAATAACAATCAGAAACACAGGATTCATAGTGGTTCAGCGATCTTGCCTACGTCCACTCTGAAGTTGATGACTTTATTGATTCACTTGATGATTTCAATCAATTACAACGGATTACAGTTGATAATAGCTCTGAAGTTTGATTACAACAGCGGTAATGAAGAGTAGAGTTGAATCTGGCAGAGTCTGGACGTTGAATGGCCAGAAGATCCCTTTTCTACAGGCTTCAGGGTGCTATTTATAGGCTTAGGAGGCTCAGATCTCGCTCAAACTTCGGGAGACTTTTTCTGGTACGTGAGTGGGCCCACACGACCGACCCCACCAAGTTTCGACTCGATCTGTGATCGATGCGAAATGATTTTGTATCCATAAAAAATTCATCCAATCGAGCTGAAACTTGGCAGGAACATTCTATACCTTGTATGGAAGATGCTGTGAAAATTTCATTGCATTTGGATCAGCGGTTTGGGAGATATAATCGATACGAGTTGGTATGTTTCGGTTGGCTGTTTATTTCGAACCCATCAATTCGAAACGATCCCTTCGACACGATCACCTCACGTGGTCTTGTGATAATGTGGCGCGCATACTTCGCCTCGATCCGGTCTTTACTCTGAGTTGACTGTATCGACTCCATAAATCTTGCCTTGTTCGTATCGAGGGATGACACGTCACCAAAGGCTCGTTGACCTAATGGATACGAACATGCCCCTGCTCATGGATTCGAACATGGTCTCATGATGGAGATGAAGCAGCAAATCTCTGATGGATGCGAAGTTTACGTTAGGTGATCATTGCGAAGTAGACTACGTACTGATGGATTTGAATAAGACACGCTAGCCGAAGCTTGATCGATACGAAGTCCATCGATGCGAAGACCTGGCGATTCCGATCGATACGAAGCCGATGGATACGAACCGAGGTGTGGTGATGGATATGAGTATCGATACGAAGTGCGGCCTACTGATGGATACGAAACAGTGCTCTAGGATGGATACGAACATGCTGAGGCGATGCCCATTTGATCGATTCGAAACCGATCGATTCGAACAGACCGATATCATGTTACTGATCGATTCGAACTCGCTCGATTCGAAGTATGTGAAACCTGATGGATTCGAACAAAACAAACATTGATGGATACGAATCCGGTGGATTCGAAATGGGCATCTCCTCGACTTTTTGATGGATACGAACAGCGTATTTTAGCTAACTTGCATCGATCATATCTTGTTCATACGAACTCTGATTAACCTAAAATTTGAAACACTGGCTTTTATGACCTTGCTTGTCATGTCCTATCAGTTTTAGCCTGATCTGGGCTCGGACAAAATTCATCGATATCCATAGTGAAGCAAAGTATAACCAATCTTTGAGATGAACTGTCTTTTGTTTCCGATCGATCTTTTGGTATCACGGCTTTGCCAAAAAGCGGGATAACAATATAAATCTATAAAAGTATTATATATAAATCTTATAAAATTTTCTCATTTACCACATTTGAAAACAAATTGTGTCTGTTTGTTCTGTTAAAGTGTTTTGGAAATCCTATCGATATCGTTGATCAGATGAATCAATCGAAATCCTAAATCAATATCAACAACCCAAACAACACAACATATAAAGCATCTATATTAATACAAACACACTCCCTCATTCGATGATTCTAGAATGGGTTTCAAAATAAGGATAGAATTTCAAATTTGGGAGATTCTAATCGAAAGAATTCAAAGATGAAATGAGATAGATAAAGGATTAAGATAAGGTTAAGATAGAAGATTAAAAATATACCTGATAACTATTGTTACAGGTGAATTCAAAGAGATGGAGATGATCTTCCCAAGATCCTCCATAATCAAGAACACAAGCACGAAGAATATTCTCAAGAACCTGATTCGCTCTTTCCGTTTGACCGTCGATCTGTGGATTGTAAGCAGTGCTCAGATTCCGACGAGTACCCAAAAGATTCCTGAAAAGCTTTCCAAAACTGATTGGTAAAGATACGATCTCTATCACAAACAATACTAATAGGAACACCATGGAGACGAACAATCTCCCTTATAAAATCACACATAAACTAGAAGCAAAACGGGTAGACTTAACCGGAGTGAAATGAGCTGACTTGCTCAATCTATCCACAAAGAGAGAAAAGAAGAAAGGCTTACATTGATCGCAGTGATTTCAACTGGATCAACAGAAACTCCATCACTAGAAACAATATGCCTGAGAAATCGGATTTCATCCTTCCAGATATGGCATTTCGAGAATCTAGCTTTCCACTGATGACTCCTAAGTGTTCCCAGAACAAAGCTAAAATCAACAAAGAAAGCAGGAGCGTTAGTTAGATCAAAAGGCATAACTAACTATTCATAGAAACCATTCCCAGTATGGAAAGAAGTCTTGGGAATACTTTCCTCAGCAACTCTGAGTTGGTGGAAACCTGGGGTAAGATCAAGCTGAGAGAAAACTGTAGCTCCATGGAGCTGATCGAAAAAATCATTGATGCGAGGCATAGGATATCTGTTCCTCATAGTGAGCTTGTTCAGCTCTCTATAATCAACACATATCCTCAAAGAACCATCATACTTAGTGACAAAAACCACCGCTGCTCTCCATTCGAAATGGCTAGGTCTGATCAAACCCTTAGAGAGCAAGTCCTCAATTTGCTTTCTTAACTCAACCTTCTCATAAGGTGCCATTCTTCTAGGAGGAAGAACTACAGGTCGAGCTCCAAGAATAAGACCAATACGAAAGTCAGCTTCCCACTTAGGAGGTAAGAAGTGACTTCACCAAATACATAGGGATAGTCTGACCATAGGAGTAGAAGCAGAGGTAAAAACAAAATACCAGAAGGCTTGCCCTTCTGATGAGTGGGACAATGGTAATTAAGAACCAAAAGACAAGATTCAACCCGAATGGAAATCCTAATCAAAGAATTTAATCAACATGGTGGATAAGGAAAGGAATGAAATTAAGAAGATTTGCTTTCAAAAAAAGAAATATTTATATCAAAATAATCTTTGAAAAATCATTTGAAAATCATTTTATACTTTATAATACGTTCTCTCACAAATAATACGATTCCAAGATTGATTTCACTCATTCTAGGGTCTTTCTACCCTATCTCTAATGAGTTTTTGCTCCACAGGCTAAGGTTTGCCTAAAACCAGAGCACTGATACCAAATGTATTGACCCACTATTTTGGACCATTCAAATCGACAATAAAACCACACATGTTGGACTTGAATAATTCAAAATAGTAGATTGTAATATAATTTGGAGCAAATAAAACCAATCACTGAATCACATACATAGCAAAATCAGAATAACTCGCAGCGGAAATAAAATAACCATAGTAGTCCATGAAGCTACTACAACACAGTCTCAAAACAAGTACAAAATACCATAGTATGAAAAGTAAATACAATAGAAATCCCAATACATAAATGTCCAATAGTACATAAGCTGAATAGAAAATACCGAATGGAAGTAGATAACAACTAGATAGATAGATAATCTCCAGCAAATCCTTTAGCTCCAGAAGGTGAAATCCAAAGTTGACACTCAGGCTGACCCGAGCGTAAAGCAAAACACAAAACACTCGAGTTAGGACATACATACTTATACAATGTAAACCAACTCAAGTCAAATATAATAAAACTGCACAAGTAACTTAAAGGATTCTTAGGACCATCCATCCTCTAAGGATCCGTTAAACTATTTACTATGTAGTAATATACGCTATTATAATAATGTTTAAAGTAAAGTATAATATATTTTAAAAATAGCGTTAAGGAGTTACCCAATATCCCCATTTACACATTTTATAGTACTAGTAGTCTATTCAGTACCGTAGCCCCTCCTGATCGGGAAGCCACCAGAGGATACTCCATCGGTACGACACAAAACCAAAATCGTACAAGGCACGCTATGGTAGGTGACACAGTACAACTAGGCAATGCCAGGGTAGATATACCAATTGCACTTCCGGACCGGTGGTAATGCGTAGCAGCTACTACCATCCACCTCGAGCCATACTCCTAAAATCAAAGGTGCGCACCAATCAATCACAAAGTAATAGAATGGCATACGAAGAAGTGTGTCCGATAAGAGGAGCTACCTCATTAGTCCGTCGATTGCTCCTATTTTAGCCACCTTATGCCAACTCACGGGAGTCGGGTCCACGTACATACCTCAATAGAACTTCGCCGCCATCCTACTTCATTCTGGAATCTCCACCGCGTACACGGTTGCTAAAGTGGTTTTCGAAGTTGGCAGAGAGTATGACAACTTCCGATCCTGGTCTCTTTAACCACCAAACGTTATTATTACCTGTGGTTATAATTTCAAAAATGGTTTATATTTCAAATCAAAACATATTCATTTAAACCATTTAAATTAAATGTCAATATCTTTCAAAAAAATATATTCATTTCCAAGGTTGTAGCATTCCTAAGTTCATTCATTCGATTATAACAATTTCAAAAAAAAAAAACACATTGTATCATAGCAACAGTTGCACTTAGAAAACGTTACTGTAGATATAGTAGTATTTCAGAAATATGGTCCTTTCAGAAACAGCAACACTTAGAAAATGCTATTATAAATATAATGGTATTTCAGAAAAACAGTACATTTTCAGAAACTATATCACTAAAAAATGCTACTGTAAATATAATGGTATTTCAGAAAAACAGTTCATTTCAAAAGCCGCAGCACTTAAAAAATGCTACTGTAAATATGATGGTGTTTCAAAAAAACGGTTCATTTTTAAAAACAGCAGCACTTAGAAAATGCTATCTTAAAACCACAGCGTTTTGGAAATGCTGCCAATACAAAACTAAGATTTATTATAACATTTCAGAAACATTAAAATTTCAGTTTTTCACCATTTTCAACTTATAAAACATATCTCACGTTTCAGAAATATTTGTTTGGGTATCATTTAACTTACGATTAAATAAAATAAGATTTTATAAATAAAATATCCAAATTAAACCATAATTCATTTATTAAGTCAAAAGTACATTCATTTACTTAACCTTTATCTTAACAATTAACTTGTTACTTTATTTAAAAAAAATACCCATTTCATAAATAAATTATTCTTATTACTAAGTTAAGATTAAAAATTCCATCTGAAAACTAAATTTCAATTATCAAGTTAAGTCATTTTTAAATTACATTTTAAACCATTTATATACTTATACATTTTTAACTTATAGAAAATCACTATAACATTTACTTAAATCATTTAAATCCAATTTAAGCTAAAAATTCATATTTTAAATTTCAAAAATACTTAATAATTTTCATAAAATATTTAAAATTAACCATGGGTCTGTATATAATTTTCTAACCTAGGTCAAGTGATACAGATATGTATCATTTCAATCCGTAATTTAAAATTAAAAATCCGGGTTCTATCATTTCAAACCCTCAATCCCAAGTCAGATAAAATAAATAAAAATCGCTTAAGCCTATCATTTCAGCTCATAATGATTTTTTCTTATTCTAATGTCTGTTCGGGTATGTATCATTTCAACCCGTAGTGATTCTATATTAACATGGAACTTGCAGTGTGAGAAGTAGTAAATGAATAAACAGTATAATATGGCATATCATATTAGGTGATGTAACAAATAAATATCAGGTTATAACATCATGAAATATCATACAGGCATATATAAATTACTATCGTATCATCAACTACAATTCACATGCCATTGTTTCTCAATTATATAAGTATGAATGTCGAGAGTGATAAACTCACCTTTTAAAGCTTGAGATAACAATTCAATACACACGAACAAACCCCAAAAAGCACGACAAAGTACAAATCAAATTCAAGTGGATGGAGAGCCAAGATTCAAATCTTGTAAACAAATAAATATGAACATCCATAAATATAAAATTCAACACATAAATATAAATCAAAACAATGCAAAATATGAAACAAGGTTGACTTAACCCTTCAAGTAGGCTTGGCCACTTGTGTTTTGGGCTTGGTCACACCACTTGTGCTTGGCCATCATCCAAACATGGTCGGCCATGATGGTTTAGAAGCAAGCATGTACGGCTAAGGCTAGCAAAATGGCATGGCTAGGAGTTATGAAGAGATGGTAACCCAAAAGTCTAGTGAAGGCAAAAGGTCAAGATGGGTTTTGGGTTCGGCCCTATGGTTACATGGCTCGAACATGGCTAAGATCTGGTCAAGGCACATGTGAATAGGCACGGCTATGGTGTGATTCACGACAAGGCAAGGCAAAGGAGGAGGTGTAGGTGTTGGCCGAGGTTAGGGGAATAAGGAAGTGATGACGTAGTGCTCGGCTAGGGTTTCAAGCATAGTTTGGTGATAGGATTTTGGATCTATGGTCACGGCCTGGCTAGGGATTGTGTGGTAATGGTGGAGGCCAGTCTGAGGTGGTGGTGAAGGAGATGATGGTCGGTAAGAGGAAAATGATCGTGTGATGGTGGAGCTTGTACAAGAAAGGCAATAGAAAAGAGAAAAAGGAAAAGTGAAAGACATGGAAGAAACTTACTGTAATATTTTTGTTCAGGAGATGAAATGAGAAGGAGATGGAGATGAGAATCTTTTGTGCATGACTTGAGAAAAGAATGAACGGCTAAGAAATAGAAAGGTTTTGAATGGCTAGAAAGGAAAAGTCACAATTTACATTATAGAAAAGAAAACATATGTCTCTTTAATTTCCTACGCCCAAAACCAAATAAAAGAAAATAGAAAGTAGAGAATGGAAAAATAAAATAAACAAAATATAAAATAGAAATGAAATAGAAAAAATATATATAGAAAATAAACAATGAAATACTGAAAATAATCGCGTGTAAAATGCTGAATTTTATCAGATTTACAAAGTATAAAATAGAATTTGACGAAACAAAAGGCAGAACCAATATCAAAATCTAGTACAGTTTCAAAGAAAAAGATTAGAAATTAAAAATTAAAAATTAAAAATTTCAACTGAAAGTCAAAGTTTGACCACGGTTGACCAGAATATAAAATTTTCAGAAAATATTTATCTTATTATATTTGGAAAATAAATTATAAACAAAATCCAAAATTACATTGGAAAATTCTAAAATTTCAATTTTTAATGATTAAAAAATCATAGTCTTCAATTAAATTGAATTAAAATATTTACAAAAATCATGGGTTGTTACAATATAACCAAGTCAAAATTGGGAATCAAAGAAAAACGTATAGAGTTTGGTTTATGTCCTAAAGACTGTAATTTATTGTAAATGTAACAATCCGTAAATTTTTGACTATTTAAATTGTTAAATTTATGGGTTTTGGCAATTTAATATGGAAAGAAATAAAAAACTTTGTAATTTAATAATGAAATGAATACTATAATGAAATGTAACAATGATAATTAAACTAGTAATTAACAATTTGAATGAAATGACAATTAATTGAAATATTGTAATTTGTTATACTTGGTTAGAAATTGATATAAGAAAACAAATGAAAACATTAAATCAATAAATGAAATAGTAGGAAATAAATGACCATTGAACGAAATTTGTGTTATATAAGAATTGCAACATTTGTTTGTGAATAATGGATTCATAAATGTAATTAAAAGTTATGGTAACGATTATTACAAGTTACCTACTTAATTAGTCTATAAAATTAATTGGAAATCAATTATAATTAAATGTAAATAAATGTTTCATTAATGTGAGTTAGGACCGTAATTGTAAATTTTGGATGCAATAAAAGGAATAGAAATGTTAATTTCATTCATGATGTAATAAATTGATTCAATAAAAGAAGGAACCAAGATAAGTGATAAATTGGGATTTTTAAAGTATTGTATAAAATTGACAAAAGTTCATTATAAATAGAAATATAGTTGTCAGTACAAATAAAGATGAAAACTGGAGAATATCAATATAATGAAAGACAAACAACTATTAACTAGGTTATTTGAGTAATATTGGATTGAGTATAAAGATTGAAATAAAAAAAACAATCTATTAGAATTAAATATTAAATAATTGGATTTAATAACAAATGAAGTTAAACAGTGCAATTGGTAAATTAATTAACTTTGAATTGATGTCTAAATTTATTTTAAAATTTGTTTTAAAATATGGTAAATGTCCAAATAATCTAAAATGAAAGAAATTGTGATTTATTAACTTTGAATTGAAAAGGTGATTAATTGATTTAATATTAATTTAATTTAATAATGTGAAAATAGTCATTTTGGTCACTTACTCGGATTTTGACGAAACTAGTTTCATCGGATTCGCAACGGTGAATTATTATAGGATTTCAAGTTTCGTAATGATCGGACTTGTCATTTGATCGTACGGGCTCGAAACGCCTAAAAATCAATTTAATTGAAATCAATTTAAAATAAGCTGATTTTAACACAACTTCTTCATACGATGGAATTAGGACCTAAAACATGTTCCATTGATTTTAAAATCGTCAAAAACATTTATTTTGATATATGCGTTGATCCATTTCCGTTACGGAGGCAGAACGGGCTTTTGGGTCGATATTGTTCAATCAAACCTTGTCCGTTCTATCTATTTTCATCCCTACCCATAAATAACCTGTTATAAACTCTAGCTCCTTCTTATTCTATTTTTCTGTTCATACACCGTTTCCTCAGCTGCTAATGCCAATGGCAGACAAAACCTAATTTCCAAACCACAAATTCAATTTCGAAGCCAAACAAAAAATTTAAACTCCTCAAACAATACTAAATTATATATTGATTTAAAGCTCTCGATGAGCGCAAGTCAAATATGTGATTCATGTTTTGATTTGGATTTCTATATGGCCAGAAATTGAGGGATTAGTTTCGGCCATTCATTTAAAGGTTATTGTTTTGACGGTCGATCTTCGCCCTGGCGACGATCAGGAGGCATGAGGCGGTAGTGTTCGACAAGCAGCGCTCATCCACCGGTTGACTTTGTGCAAATGGTGATCGGAATCAGCAAGCGAGGCGCTTGAATGAGGGTAGCAAATGGTACACCTGGGGGTGCTCAGTTGGTTGTGCGACTTCAGGGGAGGCTCGGCCTTGGTGGGCGAACGTGGCCAAGGTGCTTGATCGACGTGGTGTACTTCCGGTGGTCGGAAAAAATTGTCTGAGTTGCAGGCAGCTGTAGGGTTAGAAAATGTGCTTAATATTTAAGATTTATACAGTTGACATCATGGTCCGATGTTCAAAATCTAATATCGTACTCTTATTCTTGCGGTTGCATAATTTCGAAGAAACGAGTCCTCTGTGCTACATGCACGATATGTGCACATATAATTACTTATTCAAATGACATGAGATAATTTTAGATTTTAGTAGTAAATATCAAGTTTCTAGGTATGATGGTTATTTTATTACTTCCATCCACGTTCAATTAAGTGGGATACATTTTCCATGTAATAGTTGATTGTTCGTACATTGATTTGAGCCCAACTTTATGTTGCAGAAGTTGAGTCCAAAATCCCACCTATTTCAAATTCACAAATATGTTAAAATAATATAAACATGTAATCATTCAGCATGACAGTGAATCCTCATCATATTATTTATTCATTTTATTTTGCTCGGTTTTAAATCAAATCATAGTGCAAAGAGTAGAGTTAAATGCACAAAAGAGTTTATTCTTTTTTATACCATCTATTCTTTTCGGTTGCAAGAACTTGATTATCATTAGAGGGGGTTCAAATGGCTGATTCAAAAATACTCACAGCATAAAAGAAAATTTTCACGTGTCTAGCTTTAATAACATTATTTAACACTGACCCCGGTTAATGTTGATTTTCAATACAGATAAATTGGACTCTATAAGGGAGTGCAATGTGCAGAAGCAGCAGTATCCTGGCAAGTAGACAGACACAAAACACCATTAATGACACATCTAGTTGTCAAGTGGGGACTTACCATAATAAGTTATCCTTTGCTTGTGGTACTTATAGTTCTTGAAGTTAAGGATGGTGAGCCCTCAAAGGATGACACGATGATAATATCTCCTTCTGATGGAGTTGTTATAGAATTAAAAGCATGCCCTAAGTGTGATTATGTAATTTGTTATATAACTTAACTCTTAAATTATCATTCTGTTTGAAATAAATTACGTGTTAAATTTTGAAATCTATTTTATGAGGTTAATTATTTAATTTATTACATTAGTTTCATAAAAGAATCTTGTTTGACATGTTTTATGCATACATGATAAATTTTCTTTTATATATGTTGTTATATGGAGTGATATAAATAGATTAAATACATTAAACATATATAAGCAAGATAATCCGTAGAAGAATTATGTTACCGATTGTTGTTACGAATATGTTTGTAAGCACGAGCATTGAATCGATACAAAAAAAGCACACATGCACACACACGCACTCTCTCTTCTTAAATGTTCATAGGGAAGATGTATTGAGAAAAATGTAATGATACATCTGTTGGAACTAGTACATGTAATGCTAAATATATAATGGATGGTGATTCACTCATGATCATTGGGGGCACCAAGATATTACATACTTGCGATTGTTTGGAACAATCATATAATGATTCGTTGAAAGTCTTCCAGGTTAATATAACTAAGTCAAAATAGAAGATTAAAAAAGCCATTTAGAGTTAATGTATGGCCTAGAGATAATTCTCAATTCTGTAATTTATTGTAAATTACTAACTTCGTAATAAATTTCCGATCGATATAAAAATGTTTTTCTTTCTATTACATACTTGTCATAATGTGTTATGATAATTAATTATTTAATTTAAGTACATTAAATAGAAAATCTTTAAATAATATGTTATGTGATAGTAATTACTGAGAAATTTATTACATTAATAAGAAAATATTATTTTAAATATTTTAGTTAAGATGTTTCGAGATAGGATATCAATACATTCTTGAGACTAGAATACATAACACTCTCCAAATGTCGTGGGTTAGATACTAATAGTTATTGGATAACTGAGAATCTGGTAGTCAAACTGGGAACCTGGAAATGATAATATTACACTGTTCTCCCGACTTGAGAATATTGTTAAATTTTAATATGAATACTCCACTTTGATTATAGTTAAATCATGGCATAGCGTTCATTGAACGATTATAGCTAGGTCTAAGTTGAAGCATTGAAAGTGAAACACTATTCAGTAGAGAATTTGTCTCATCGGTTATATGAAGTTAGTATCATGGTCAGCTATAGTCAAATCAAATTTAAAGTCTCTAGCCAGAGCGGTTTGATTAATAATAATTGTTATTATTGAATCAATAATTTTGTGTTTGGATTAAACAAGTTAAATGTGGATGAAATTATAATTTTGACCAAAACTAAATTCCATAAGCCCAAAAGTGATATAGTTCTGATGTAGAGAATTGGTGTAGACAATCCATATTATCGGGTAAGGTTGTAAAAATCGGTAGGCGGACCTTGGGCAATATGTATGGATTAGGAGTTAATCATTAAGACAGAGATCAATCAAGGACTAATTGGAACTAGGCATTTTTGATAACTGATGTAGTTTGGATAAAATATGAGTGTTTTATGTAGTGTCAACTGATGTAAATCGAAAATTGTGGTTGTGTATGTGCTTCAGAGTAGCTAAGGAGACAAGACCGTCTAAAACTGGCATATTGATACTTTTATGTGGCACTGAAACTTAAATAATGTCTAACCAGTGCCTAAGTACATGTTTAGATTCTTACGTGAGGCAATGAACTTTGTCTTGGTGGGCTTAGGCAAATCGCTGGGCAGTAAGTATTGCTTAGCGCCTATGCGAAGCTTAGTCGGAGGCTTAAAAGGATTTATACAACAATGCTACCGGGTACCACTTAAAATAGTGAAATAGGATTATGACAAAAATGCATAAGCGATAAATTCAGCCAAACTGTCACATAACTATCTAAGGCGACATGTAAACAATAATATTTGAATTGTTCGATATTAATCGCTTACTGAATTACACATTTAAGTCGCAAAATTGCAATGTTGAATACTTAGAAATACCACACGATTTAATCAAATTATATTTGCTATAATTTAATTAATGTTTATGAAATATTAATTATTAAATTTTATTAAATTTGTTTAAATACCATTAGTATTTAATAAAATATGTATATAATAGTTAAATATACACATATACATATAAAATATCGATAAATATTTAAATTTAAATTTAAATTAATTAAGTACTAAATGAGTTTGGATGTTTTTATGCATCCATTGTGCCTATACAATGGCCGACCATAGGGTGTTGGTGTTTTAAATTCTAAAATGTGGGCTTGAAATGGTAGAAAGAGTAAACAATAGAGATTAGATCTCCACTTTGTGTTCAACCTTGATGCCTATTTAAACCTTACCTTTTCATTCATTTTGTGATAACCCTTTTGGACTCTCTCCTCCCTTGCTCTGGCCATAAATATAAGGGAAGACTGCCTCTTCATTTTCAAAAAATATTTAGATCAAACAAATTCAAATAAGGAGTGGTATTAATTTCTAGTCTACTGTAATTTTTGAAGGTGGTTCGATTAAATCTAAGGAGTTGGTTCATTATTTAAGGTACTAGTCATAGGCAACTAGTTTGGTAACATTTCATTTTCAATAATTATTATTATATAAATGTTGATCATTATGTTTATATGGTTTAGATTGCTATTATTAAAACGAATTTGAATATAGCTTGTGTTGCCTAATTGTATGTATGTATTCAAATTAAAAAAGCACATAAAAAAATCACTAATACATCTATTTTATTTTCGACCATAGTGCATGTGTATAATTTTCATAATTTAATATCCTTTTGTAATAGTTTTGAAAATTTGATATATGTAAACATATATATATATATATATATATATATATTGTACACATCATATTATTTAAAACTAATTTAGACACATATGTATTTTCGATTTTTTCTTTTAAATATTATTCGTATAATATATATTAATATTAATTTTCATTTTTTTAAAACTTATATCAAATCCATATGGATTGAAATTAAAAAATTGATTTTAGAAAATTTAAGCCAAACAAATAAAGAAATTAATTTTTAGTATAGTACATATATATATATATATATCAATTAATAGTATATATATTAAAATCTAAAACATAAGTATATGTACAAATCAAAAATAGATTTGTAATATTATATATATATTGACTTATATATATATATTCACTTAAATATGTATATATATAATTTGTAATTTTAATTTACAGTTATATATATATATATAATTTTCAAACAAAACTATGGACATCATAGACATGTATAAAGGGACAAATGTGTCCATTGCGTTGTAAATCCCCAACATTTATACATTACATTAGCCATATACACTTCTTAAATGTCACACGTGCACTATAGATATATAAGTGTATTTAATTCTATTATATATAATATAACTTATATAAACTAAATAAAACCTTTTATAAAATTAATTTGAAGCATTTCAGATCGGATCTAAAAGCAGTTAGACTTTATAGACCCAATAAAGATCTAAAAATGAAACATATTTTGAAGTTCACTCGTTTAACCCTTAGCAACCTGGCCCAGTTACTTCGATGGTATTAGAGCCTAATAGCTTATGCAGTCTAATTTAACAGTATTAAGGCTATATTATCAAAGCCTTCTGTTTAGAAAGGTAGTGCCTCGGGTTTGATATGGGTAATTAATTACTCAGCTCTATTTGGCTAGTGGTCCAGCCTAAAGGATCAGGTAAGCCCAAATGTTATCCATAATATGAAGACCCGAATTGATTTTAGGCCCTAGGAAAATGTTTAAAATAAATTTAAATAATATTTAAAATTTAAAATTTACATTTAAGTATAAATGAAATTATATAATTGTTATAACATATATTTAAAAAAATTGAAAACTAATTAATTGTTTAGAATTTTTTAATTAATAAGATTAATTAAATAAATTATTAACTAAAATCTATTTGATTAAATCAAATTATATATATGATATATGTTCATTTATCTTAAAATGTAAAGGTAATTAGTAATAAAATTTCAAAATTAAGTTCATATGTTATAAAATTAGTTTAATTAATGAACTGCTAATTAATATAAAATATACTTGTATAATAATACACATATAAATAATTACTATAAAAGTTGCAATGTGTGTGTATATACAATTTAAATTTTCAATATATATATATATTGTAATGACCGAGATTTTCAGACCAGTCAAAACGCTGAAAAATCCATCAGTTCTAAAACTACGAATGAAAACTAATAACATAATACACAATATTTGATAAATATTCAGCACTTAAACAAATGATTTTTGATTCACTCTTTCTACATTAGTTAGTATACTTTGGATACTTGGAAACCATTAAGAAAAATCCCGAAGAACTTTTAATTCTGATAGAGAATTTCCCGAAAATAGGGTATTTTACCGAACAACACTTATAGTGACTATTCCGCTATAACTTTTTGCATTTTGTTCAACTACCTATGAAATGAATTATACTTCAAAAATTTCCCAATAAGAATAATATATAATTTACTCCTTAAATATAAAAATAAACCACCAAAGAAGTTTGTAGAAAAATATTGTTATTTTGCTAAATAAAAAGTGTCGCTATAGCGACCTTTTTACTTCAATATTTTGTTACTTTGATTTACTTCTTCTATAACTTTCCAAAACATATTCTTTACTTTTGTAAACACTTATAGAATTGTAAATAATAACCAAATGAAGTTATTATTAAGATATAAGCCATTAAATCACCATTTTCACAAGATATAATTTAAGGTATTCAAAATGCGTTTATAGCGACTATCGCTATATGGACAATTCCGTATTCAATTCAATATCATGTGTCATTCTCTTTTATAAACATATGATTTCAAATTCAAATCATATCATTACTAAACATGTATTAACATATGTACTAATAATCATGTTCAGTTTACATGTTTTTGTATATTCTTAGTTTAAGCAACATAATTCCATTCTCTTTCAGGCAACTACTTTAACAAGTTATATGCTTTTGGAAGCATATAATAAAAGATTATAACATAAAGTAGTTAGTGTATATAATTATATATAATAGCAAGGATATTAACATTTGATTAACAAGCAATTATCAAGTGATAGGACAAGCAATATTATCAAGTTAATAACTTGATTCAAAGTGAGATTAACTCACTTTTATCAATCCATATCTCTTCCTACCAACATCCATATATAACCACACTTCACTATCATTTTCTACTCAACCAAAACATCACCTAAAATCCTTCCTTATCTTTCCTTAACCTATGGCCAACATCTCCCCTCTCCTTGAACTCACGACCATGACATGGAGGAGGGGATTTTGGTCCCTTTCTTCCACCTTTGACTTGTTAAGAGGTGATGTATTATTGTAATAAGGATATAGGAAATGTTTGGAGGAGAAAGGAGTTGGTTTAATATGATTTCTAAAAAGTTAGAGAGCACGATAAAGACATTATTTAGATGTGGATTTGTATAGAAATGAAGTGAATGTGTGTGTATTTATAGAGTTAGGATTTTGAGGTAAAAGTGTGCAAAACCCCTTCCTTAGCCATGAAGCAAAAGGACTCGAAGCATGCAAAGCCTTACCCTTACACACACCTTACCTCTTACACACCATACCCTTAAATCAATCCTTAATTTAGGGGTTCTTAAGTCCTTAATGCTTCCACTTACTTTTACTAATTCAAACTTACTTTAGTTAACCTTTAGCTTAGGAAAAGTTTTTTAATTCTTATTTATATGTTTAAACATGATAACTATTCAAGTTGCAATATATTTACACAACTTGTATTGAACAAAAAGTTGATTTTTAACGAAACATTTTCCGATCACATTTTCAGCATTTATCCAAAATGTATATTTTTGTAAACACATTTCAAAAATAATTTTTCTACCAGTAGTTATTAACTAAAAAGTGTTTAACAAGGTTATAAAGTCATATGAAATCATATTAAATCTTGGATACAAATATTTAAATAATTCGGATATTTATATACGAAGTGTTTGAAACTTTGGGTCTTTACATAAACTCAGCTTAAAATGTTTAAAATGAATAAAATTAAATTAGTTAAAGTGTAGTTAAATAATTAATTAAATTAATTAAATATGGTTTAATTAATAAAATTAAAATTAAAATCAAATATGATTCAACTAAAAGGAGTGGAACTATAATAAACCTAAGTTAAGTTTAAGGAATAAATACATAGTACATGTACCATGATTTTAGATGTGTTTGACGCTTGAATCACAAGGGTATTTCATAAGAAATATATTATTTATTAAATTAATATTACTCAAATAAATATATTAATGATTACCAATCTCTAATATAAAGTCACCCTTTACTATTTATACATTGTTAGATTACATACATTCTCTCTAGTTGTTAAGCAAAAACAAGCTAGAGATGTTATATGTAGCATTATTATTATATTGATTAGATGGGGCTAGATAACTATGTGCATTTATTGAACAAACTCAATGTACGTTTATTATACTTTAACCGTCGCAAAATTATAGGTGGAATAATCTCTTTCAATTTGTTGAGCAAACTCAGTGTCAAAATGAGATTAGAACAACTACCACAAGGTAGGAGTTGTATATGATACAACCGATAAAGTGTTATTCATCACTCATGGGCCTATAATTTTTGAGACCCAAGGTCGGAACCCAAGGCAAGCGAGTCCTAACACTAACTGGAGAAGTCTAAAGACTTTTATAATTCTCTTTGTGTTTTGATAAATATAAAATTCTAGTGGGAGCTTATTAGTAAAGTGAAATATAATGTTTAACCTTATTAATAGTTTAAGAATATTTTCAATGTATAGATGTCCTAATTTACTTAAATTAAATTTGGAAAAAATGTCCATGGCCAAGTTATTTTTAGAAAATGACAAGTTCAGTGGACCTAGTTACATAGATTGACTAAAAGTAATCAAAATAGAACTAACCTTTGAATGCTTATGGTCTTCAATAACTGAATCACCAAGATAAAAATCCACTAAAAATTCAAAAACTGTATTAGTAATTGCTTATAACAAATGGGTTGCGGACCTTGAAATAGCCTAAGCTTATATGTTGTCTAAATTAGAGAAACCGTTGTAAAGATAGCACAAAAACATGATGTCCATCATATCTTTGATGGACTTACAACATTACTTAGGGAGCAATCTCATTCCGTAAGGTATGAGATTACTAAGAAATCATTCAATACGAAGATGATGAAGGGAATGCGTGTGGATAAATGCATATTAGTAATGAAAGACTACATTGATAGGCATTCACAATTGGAGGTCATGAGAAGCAATGAGTTACAAGTAAACTTGATCATTGGGTTTCTTACTTCTTAATGTAATCCATTTATATTAAACTACAATGCAAACCAATTGAATGTAAGCCTCGTAGAACTGCTTAATATGTTGAATCAATTGAGTCTTCATCCAAAGATCATGGCGCAATGCTCGCTATGAAGGAAAGGAATCGCCTTTAAATGTTTCAAAGAAGAGAAAATGGTTAACAAGGAGAGTTAGAAGAGCGCTCCAAATTACAAAGGTGAGTGTCACCACACTGGAAATGAAATTGTATAGACTACCAAAAACTTATCAAATAGAAAAAGGAGAATGGATCTACCACTCCTACAGGTAAGTTTATGATTCAAATAAATTACCATGGGTTTTAATAATGGATATAGAACTCATATGTGGAATTTTTTGTAGGGACATAGGAAATGGCGGCATGCGGAAAATGGTGAAATGAGGCTTCAAGTTGCCGATGGATTTATTGTAAATGCAACTTCAGTTGGGGATTACCATTTACTTTTTCATATTAGATTTGAATTGATTTTGCATAATTGATATTATGTTAAATAGATGGAATAATTTATTTGTTTAGATTGTCCGAGACTGAATATGTTTTTCAGTGTGTTGATAATGTTATGAGCATTATGTTTGATGGAAATAGAATCTGCAATGGAGTTTTGGATAATGGCATTTATGTACTTAATTCTAGTTATATCTCTGCTATGAATAGTTCTTCTAATGTTGACATTAATAATAATTATCTATAATATTATAGGCTAGGTCATATAAGTCACAAACAATTGCACAATTGAAAACCGAAGATTTTCTATCATCCTTTGATTCTGAATCATTTAATATTTGTGAGTCATGTATAAAAGGAAAATTGACTAAGCACCATTTTAGTGGGAACAACAAAAGAATTAATGAACTCTTAGGTCTCCTAAATACCGACGTATGTAACCCAATGCCTATAGTTAACAAAGATAAGTCTTCTTATTTTGTAACTTTTACCAATGGTTTTTCTAGAATAGGATATGCAAGTCTTATGAATAATAAATCCGATGTCAATGAGAAATTTAAAGAGTATAAGAATGGAGTTGAAAATCAAATGAACCATAATATTAAAATACTTTGATCAGATTGAGGAGATGAGTATGTTGGAAAAAATCTCCAATAGTACTTAAAGATAATGAGATTATCTCGTATGTTACTCCACTTTATACTCCATAACACAATTTTGTTTTAGAATGAATGAATCAAACCTTATTAGACATAGTTTGTTTCATGATGATTAAAGTTGAGTCACCTCTTTTCTACCGGGGATATGCACAAGAAACCACAACACATATGTTGAATTTGATGCTAACTAAATCTTTGCCAAAAATACCATATGAGATGTAGCGTGCCAAAAAACTCCAACTTAAGTATTTAAAGGTATGAGATTGTATAATCTATGTTAGGAACATTGGCCCCTATAAACTTGAGGCGAGTTCAGTGTTGTATTATCTTATTAGGATATCCTAAGAATACAATGGGATATATTTTCTACAATACCAAGGAACAAAAAGTTATTGTTCTCAACATGTTTCCTTTTTGGGAAAGGAATATCTTAGAAAATAAATTAACAGCGAATTTGTAAATTTTGATGAGATTTATGAAATTATCATAGAGGCTTAGCCAGTGAGAGAATCGAATTCACCCGTATACTAAAACACGCAATCTATTAGAAAGCTTAATAAGGAATCTCGTGCACTACAAAGATACTATGATTTTCTCATGGATGGATAGAAAAAGATTGGAATCTTAGAAGGCGATACACCTCTCTCATTCCAATAAACACTATAGAGCAAAGACTCTGCACTTTGGCTCCGAAATGGATTCCATATATGAAAGAAAAGTTGGACTTGGCTGACACACTTAAAGGAATATAACCCATCGACTGCAAATGGATTTTTCAAAAAAAAAAACTAAATGTGGATAGACAAGTAGGGGAATCTAAAGAAAGCCAAATTGCAAAAGGGTTTTGTCAAATTCAAGGTGTTGATTATGAAAAATCATTTTCCCCTGTAGCCTAGCTTAAGTCCATTCGGATAATGCTTACCATTGCAGCGTTTTATGACCATGAAATAACAAGCATGAAGTATAAAGCATCATTCAACTACTTATTATGGGCCATTTATTTCATTTACCATAATTAGTTTACAGTCGAGAGTTATTGATCAAACATCTTCAACTCATATAAATAAATTTTATAGAAAACAATTTTCTATAATACAATACATTTGGAAAAGAAATCATATTTCTCAATCCATATTAAGTATCTTACCAAGAACTATACAATTCTCATTTTCGATGTCAATTAAGAAGGTGAAATGACTATTCACCCGTTTCATCCTAATTGTACTAATTTTGCATCGATCCTCGAAAATTTGCTTTCTTTTCAAATGGTCGAACCATTTAAATGGTAACTATACTATGAGACCGCACCATTTTCTTGTAAAAGTGAATTTGGATATTCCTTAAACATTTTAAGAACATCGAACATGTTGCACTTAAGTAAAATGATTAAAACTAACATTTTAGTGATTGAATTTCTAGGTCGATCTTTAGTTCTTGGTCTTTCATTATTTTCTGTGCAACAAAATTCTTACTGTATTCAATCATATTGACACATAATTTTTCCTTATTGTTAATTTTCTCACATCGGGTGAAAAAATTTCATTAATATTTCGTACATTATATGTTGGAACAGTGCAAGTCGAAAGTGGGTGAAAGCGTAGATTTAAAAAAATGCTATTTTGGATTAGGCCTATGAAGTCTAAATGAATTTTAGATCCTATTTAATAAATTTTTATATAAAATCTTATTTTATTTAACTTTGTTTAAAATAGTTTAAATATTTATATTTAATCAATATGCGATGTTTATATAAAATAGAGTATATCAAATATACTCTTGTATGTAAATGTGTGTAACTGCTATAAGCTAAAATTAATTTAGAGTATGAAACCTTTCATTTCTCTCTCTTATTTATACAGTTAACTAAAGGGAAGATATTTTTAATATGAGGAGAGAAACATTTAATTTATCTCTTTGATCAAACTGATTGGCTTATTAAATGACATTAATGATCAAATTTATATTGGGCATAAATTGTGAGTATATTCGAGTATACGCCAACAAATGTAAGTATAACATATAAAAAGGTGTACATAGCTAATATATATGTATATAGATGTTGGGATTTGAATCTATAACCTATACATTGTCCATCTATTTGCACAACTGTTGTCGTAAAATAATTTAAACTTACATTGAAATGTTTGCTCATACATATACCAAAATTAGTTTATGTGTTAAATGAAATAATAAATTAAGTGTTTGAATAGATTTGAAACAAAAGGTCTAAATGAATAGGTAGTGGTGCATTTAAGTGGAACTAAAAGAAATATAAAAGGCATTTATATGACAATTAGGAAGATGTAAAGATGGAAATCTTTTAGCCTACTTTAAATCTTTCCTTAACTTGTTTTTAAAACATTTTGAAATTGTTTGTAAATGTAAACACATGCACACAGACAGACACACACACACACGGATATATATATATATATCAAAATTAATATATATATATATATATATACATATATTAAATGAAATTAATCGTTTAAACTATTTTAACACATTTGACTAAGTCAATAAAATAGATTCAAATTTAAAATCCAAAACATCTAATGTTGCCAATTAGATAATTTTAAGTATCAAACTGAAAACAATAAAATAGTTAAAGATATTTAAAATATGAAAAATTATTATATGTATGTGTGTAAGCATAATTTTGTAACATAAACGTTGCCTAAAACTATTTAAAATTTACATTGTGTGTGAAATATACATATAGTAATCAAGTTATCAAGGTTTAATATACATATACATATATATATATATATATATATATATATATATATCTGTGTGTGTGTGTGTGTGTATGATTTTAGCCTTTTTTTAAAATGCAAAACTCCAATAATGATCTTTCCAACACATAAATGGTTCAAATGTATATATATATATATTTATTTATTTATTTATTTTTGTAGATTCAAATGATGATAGGTGACAAAATTTGCACATATAAAATCATTGTAAAATATGAGGGATATAATCTACACTAAATGATGCGATGTATAATTAATACTAAGATTAGATAATTACCATAAGAAATAACCTAAGAAACACACCGTGAATGAAGATATCTATGTGAGAAATGCGGATTAAGGATTTTAAGGCTAGGATAAACACTAGAGGGGGGGGGGGGGTGAATAGTGTTTTAGATAATTATCAAATCTATTTGAGTTTTTGTTAATTTTAACACAAATGTATGCAATATTCAGACACAGATATGATCACAGAATCAAACACAGATGCAAATATAAAGTAAAAGCGGTAAAGGAAAGAACACACCGGATTTTATACTCGTTCAGAGTTACCCTACATCCAGTCCCGCACACAAGTACAGATTTCCTTTCAAAAGCAATCTTTACAATTACACCCTCGATTTTAAGGCAACGAGGTACATCCTCCAGATTCACAATCCTCTGGGTAGAGATACTTGATTTCTCGGGCAACAAGTTCACCCAATTGATCTCCAAGGCTACAATCACACCTTATCTCGCTTGATTGATTTCCAAGGCCACAATCACACCTTTTCTTGTTTAATTGATTACAAAGAAGCCTATAACTCTGAATAGCACTGAGAATCTTGTTGATATAGTGATAGAGAATCAAACCAGAAATGATCTAGTTAGATTCAATGTTGATTTCGGTAGAGTAATGGTAAGAACATGTATATAGAAATGTGGAAGAAGAAGAGAAATGAAAACCAAAAATTATGAATGAAAATTCGATGAAAATAACCCCTATCTATAGAAGAATTACAGCCATGTCCATTCGTGAAGAGATGTGACGAATAGACACTTCTTTTGAAATCTAAATGTTGAAATCAACTGACACTATGTCGGCATGAGTAGGTTGAGTATGTCGACATCCCAAAGGAATTTTTGGTGGTTTGTTTTTCTTTGAAAATAACTTCTATCTTATATTAAAATTATTTTAAAGTTTATAAATATACTTAACTATAGTTAAAGACATAAATAAATATAGAGAATAATATATAAAAAAATTTACTATAATTTTATATTTAAATCTAAGTATAAATATTAAAAATTAAATATATTATTAGAGATAGTTTAAAACTAAGGATAATTTGATTTTGAAATTAAAGATTATTTTGAGGCTAGAAGTATTTAAAACCAGGATAGATGATTTTGATTCTTTTAAAAGGAAGGTTTTTAAATCTTTTTGAAAGCAAGATATAATTTTGTAAAAACATTTTGAATGAAAGTTAGTGGATATAGAACAATGTCCCACTAGACTTTTCGTAGATTCCATCCTACTTAGGGTCCATCCCTTTAACGGGCTCGAAGTGGATTCCATTCCACGAATAAATTGGATTTTAAGATGCCAGTGCTTTTCTAGGAGTTTTAACAAAATTACTAATTAAATTACTTATTCGTGAAATCTTGAACTCTTGATAATCTTGACACTCATTAGTCTTCAATTTTGATATCTTGAATCTCTATATTGCACAGTCTTCATTCTTGGTACCTGCATGGTTAAATCTTGAGTATACATATATTTCTAAAGTATAATGTTAGTATTTATATTTTATAATCCTATTCTAAGGTTGTTGTCATCAGAACCATCATCTCAAGGACTAACACAGATCTTCAAGATCCACATCCAATTCTTGCGAGAGATGGATGAACCATTTATATTTCATTATTACTTTTTGATGTTTGCATTTGCTTTGGAATTAAAAAAATTAGAATTTTTTTTTCTGCTATAGAAATTTAGGAGGAGAGCATTAAAATATAAAATAAATGAGAAAGAAAGAATCGTCTGCAGGAAATGAATTAGTAGATTTGTTTTAATTGAAAGAATGAAACATTTCTCATTCTTTAATTAAAACTTGCCTAATTAATTCCCTTACTTATCTCTCTCTTTCCACTCCTCCCTCTTCATATGGTACAACTGAAATTACATGCCATCAAATGACATAATATTTCCATATATCACTTCATCAATTATCTTTTATTTCGACTCGTTTAAAATTACATCGATATAGTATATCGATGCGTGCAAATGTAATTTTTAAAAATGCATTCAAATAATTACACGCAACATCCAAAAATCAACTAACTTAAATATTAATTAACATTTCTTAAACATTAATTAATTTATGACATTTTATAAATTAATTAAATAGTATGGTTTTTCATAGAATTCATCATTACGGTTATGCGACTCAAAAGTATAAACTCGGTTAGTGAATATTATCAAACAATTCATATATTAACATTCACGTATCACCTTAGCTAGTGGTGTGATATTTTGGCTGAATTTATCGTCGACACTTCTTTTGATAAAAATCTAATTTTACTTATTATATGCGGTACCAAGTAATAACGATTATTTACATCAATTCTCTTCGTCAAAACTATATCACGGTAGGACTTATGGAATTTGGTTTTGTCAAAACTCCAACATCGTCCACATTCAAATTTTAAATTCCAAACATAAAATCATTGGTTTAGTAATCAAAATTATTATTAACCAAAATGCTCTGGCCAGATACTTTGATTTTAAGTTGACTACGCTTGATTGTGATACTAATCCCATATAACCGAGGAGATTAATTCTCAATTGAATATTGTTTCACTTTCAACGCTTCAACTTAGACCCAACTATACTTGTTTGATGAACGACATCCCATGATTCAACTATAATCAAAGTGGAGTGTCTTCATTGAAGTTCCATGGTATTCTCAAGTCGAGAGTATCGTGTAACATCATCACTTCGAGATTGTCTATTTGACCTTAGTTATATTAACTAATAGAGAATACTTGAGTGGGTCATTCCGTAGTTATCCAATAACCATCAGTGCATAACCCCTTGATACCCTCCAGCAACCATGAGAAATACACTTCCCAACTTTTGGAAAGTGTTATGTAATCTAGCCTCAATGGATGAACCGACATCCTTTCTTGGAACATCTTTAATAAGAATATTTAAAACAATATGTTATTTTCACTGCGATAAAATTATCGTGATTACATCATTTTGTAATTACTATCGTATAACGTATCATTTAAGGATTTTCCATCTATGTACTTTAAATTATTTAATTAATTAATTATATCACTATATAACAAGTATATGATGGGAAGTAAAACACATATTGTTTTAAACAAGATTTGTTATAGAGTTAGATATATGTAACAAATTACATAATTGCCCCTAGGACATATCCCTAAACTCCATCAATCTCCTACTTGCCCTTGAGATCAATTATGGAATCAAATTCTAATTTCTTCGATTAGTTTTCTCTTAAACTAATCATGCCAGTCCATTAGTAAATGGGTATGTTATTTTGTGCTAAGCATCTACTTTGTCAATTAACTCTCTCCGACGTTGATAAACTGCCTTTATCATATGGAACTATTCAGAGTATGTCCCCCGACTTCTAGTTAGTTCTAATTTATTTTATGAACTATATCACGACATCGTTATCATGTAACAATATCATGGGATTCCCAACATTTGAAATCACCCCTAATTTGGTTACAAACTTGTGCATTTACTTATACTTCTTACAATGCAGTAGTCATTGGTTGATTCGGCCACCACTTATTGTTTGGAACAATTCTAATTTAAATTTCTTAACTTGAGTTTGAACATGAATTTAAAGATTGGCATACTATACACTATATCACTACTGAAGTTCGAGTCTGTACACTCCTTCATAAGGAATTTGTTGTTTCTATAAACAATTTTATAGTATTTCATAAATACCTGTGAACACTCTAAACTTTCATTTAATGATATTAATTTGGATTTAATATTTTATTCATGCATCAAGTACATAAGTAAAATGTTATATTGTAGACAATACAACATGTATGATAATTCTTACTGTAATGCATAAGGAGTCTACCTTACATGTTTCATATTAAACATTTTAATATGGTGTCGTTGTATATCGTTTGTGACATTCCCAACATCCTCTACAGTTATCATAAAATATATAATTTACAAATCCAATATCGAGTAAAACAATCAAAATATTACAAATTTTAATATAAGTACATCATTAATAATCAGCAGTATGCTATTTGCAAATAATCTAGAATGGACATATGCATCCTCTGTAATTTGACTGAAAATCAAGCAATTTGATATTTCTATCAAAATAATTATTCAATTATGATGCTTATAGAATGATACTTTTGTATCATTCTTGGATCATATTCGAAAAACCCACAAACTCGATATCGCTTCACTGACGTCGAGACATTTTGGTTGTTATGTAAAAATATTGTATTCTAAATCATCGTTTACAATTTTCCACCTAAACACATATGTACTAAAAACAAAGATTTAACGAACGATAATTTTCTGAATAAAAATCCAAATCAACATGAGCACGTTGAATAACGAATCTATTATGATAATTTCAACAATTGAAATTTACAGTGTTATTCTTATCAACGTTGCTTCAACTGCATTAGTATTTCTCTTAAAGACACATTCACAGCCAATGGATCATATTCCTTTAGGTATAGGTATCAAAATCATATTTTGATAACGTAATTGGAATCCATTCGAATTTGTGCATCATACCATATTGTAGAGTCAATACTACTCTTATGGTTTAATTGACAACTGAGGGTTTTTTATTCTTAACATTGATAAGAAACTTATAGTTTCTTTCAATGCATAAGAATACTTATAATAATGCATTGTACTCATTTAATTTTGATTAATTTCATTTCATCCCTCGTAATTAGTTTTGTCTTTGGATCATATCCAAATCCATTCCACTGCCAATAATTTCTAAAAGAAATTCTTTCACTAAGCTGGTTTTTCTTGAACAACAATTGCTTCTTAGTGTAATCGAATTGGTACTCATAAAATTTTATGAACTGCATTACATAAAACTAAATTAATTTTAGTTTACGGTAATTATATTCAAAACATAAATTGGCCATCCAATAACAATATTTTCCAAACTCTTTTGGGCTGATTCATACAAGAACACTCACATATAATTATCATATCCAGCCTTTCGACTTGCAAAGCCTGCTAACTCCTTGGCCAAATATATATTAGAGTTTCTTCTAAACACTTATATTATATGATTTTTTAAACTATTGTGTATATAAAATTAATTTTAACCTCGTGTACTGCTCTTAAGTACACGACCTTACAAAAAAATGTTAACTCAACTTCACTGTACACGACCTTATAAAAAAATGTTAACTCAACTTCACTCATTGTTAATCATACTTTGTTAAATAAAGTTTGATTACTCCTTAACGGTACATCATTATGTATTATAGGGAGGAATGACTTTTAAGATTGAATCTTTATTTATTTTTAGGTACGCTTGGAAATCTTTCCAATATACTCACATATTTGATCAATTCAATTCAATTTTATTTTCTATTGCACATTATCTTATTTACTTCCATTTTATACTCCATGAACCTATCATAAACATACTACATATGTATCAAATACACATGTTCTTGTCTATGATAACTCGTCAGTGAGTACAATGAAGTATGTGGAAACATGTTGGTATTATCAGAATTACGATTGCATACATCTATATGTATCAATTCGAAGAGATCATCAATTCCTATATCACTCCCACCAAATGGGTGCTTTGCCTTTAATTGTCTAAGATATGTTTACTATTACCATATGGTTCATAATCAT
This sequence comes from Allium cepa, assembly GCA_030765085.1. Taxonomy (NCBI): domain Eukaryota; kingdom Viridiplantae; phylum Streptophyta; class Magnoliopsida; order Asparagales; family Amaryllidaceae; genus Allium; species Allium cepa. Next base: position 238,207,979 of record CM060931.1, read on the forward strand.
ATAATCAAATAACTATTTCTCAAAACCATGGCTAAGTTTATAATTCCAAAATAATTGCAAATAATTTGAGATACTTATGTATTTTCCGATGCATCACTTTTATTATGAAAACAAATATCACTATTATAGTTTTATTTTACAACAAATATTAATATTGAAATAGTACTATGTCAATTTTTTAGTTAATAGAAAAAAATAGTTATTAATTCAAAATAATATTTGATATGATTTACGAAAGCAATTTTTGTAACTTGATGTGACTAATAAGTGCTATATGGCATTCTCTAAATATTTCTAGAATTACCATAATAGCATATGAAATATGGAGGTCCATTCAGCCACTTAATAGAGGTTGTTTTCTTTTGATCTATTGCGACCATTTTCAGTCGAGAGTTTTCAGATTAAATATCTTGAACTCAAAGGAATAAATTTCATAAAAAAATTCTGCATAAAAAATACATTTCGGAATGAAAATCATATTTCTTATACCAGTGTTAAGTATCAATTATTACTTTATAGTTCTCATTTCCAATGTTTCTTTATGAAGCCAAAGTGACCATTCACTCTTATCATCCAGTTGTACCTTTAGTCACATCTACCCTCGTACATTCATTTTGCTTTCTAAAAGGTCGAACCATGCAAAAGAAAACCCTTATGATAAACTATAACGAACCTTTTACACAAGTGCATTTGATTATCCCTAACATTTTAGGATATCAAATATTGTAAATTGATCAAAGTGGAATTTAGTGATCAAGTTCTTATACATATCTTATAGCTTTCAGTCTAGTGTTATATTTAACACGATAAGATCATTATTATAATAAATCACATTGAATGTATGATCTCCCACTACAGTTTGCTTGCTTATTTCGAATGAACTAATTTCATTGAGGTTTCATACATTACGAATTACGACAATTCACTATATAACATTAATATGCCATCGTTCGTGGATCAAATATCCATATTCAAGTATTGCTTTTAGAGTTTGAAATTCATAAAGAACAACACATGGTCTTAAGAAAATAAACATGTAAGCGACCAATTACGAATGCATTTAGTAGTTATAAAATTAGGCACTTACATGGTATTAAAAAAATAACATGCAAAAAATATTTATTAGTAAATGTATTTTATATTTCATTTATCAATCTGTAATTCAGTTCATTTGTATATCTTAATTGATAAATATTTTATCAATTATATTAATTTCACAGATTTCTCAATGTAGACTATTATCACTCTATATAACAAATATTCTTATAATATTAGAAAGGTTAAATGTTACGCTCATTAGTTTTTTATGTTTATCAAAATCCTAATAAAGACAGAGAAATCAATTGATTTCTCTAGTGGATGTTAGGACTTGCTTGCCTTGGGATTCCGACCTTGAGAAATATCAACAAACCATAAGCCCGCAAGCGATGGATAACAATTTACTAGGTGTATCAAATACAACTCCTAACCTATAGTCTTTGTCCCAATCTCATCTCGACCTTGAGGAATATAACCAGATTGAAAAAGATTATTCGCTCATATCCACCATTTTGCTACGGCCTAAGTATAATACGCATACCTTGAGGAATATCAACAAATACGTGCATATATCTTACCTCGTGTAGCCAATGCACTAATAGTGTTATAAATAACATATCTAGCTTGAGGAATATCAATAGCTAAACAATATACAAGCAATCTATTAAATGATGGAGGACAACTTTACATTAAAGATCCATAATTTCTAATATATTATATCGAGTGATATCGTCTAATACCCCATAGTTTTAAGAAATTAAACAATTAAGTTAAAAGGTAACATCGTAATGTTAACCTAAAGGGCAAAATAGTAAATTTCTATAGGATTTGGAATTAGGCCACGGGACTTATTCCATTTCGAGCAGAATATTGTTTGTAGTCATAAACATATATAATTTGCTAAATCTAGTTAAATGGACTCGAAGTCGAATTTAGTGGCATTTTCATAAATATATTAAATACGAAAATATATACCAATTATTAGTATTTTTAGCCTACAAATAGATATCTAATCTCATTTCCTTTGCTCTAAAAATATTGCCTCCACTTCTAAACCCTAATTCCTAATCAAATCCTAATTAAGCAAACCAATTACAGCTTCTCCAAAGCAAATCAAAATTAAACAAACAAATATATGGAATCGATCGCTGCAAAGGGAGCTACATAAATAAATCAGCTGTATCGGGGAATTTGGAGTTTTGAAGGTAAGGAGTTTCCACAAAGTGAAGAAGATGGAGGATCTACATCAAATTGAAGAAGATGCACATCTAATCGGTTGGTGGAATTTATCATATTTGAGCATATATTGTAGGACTTGGTAATTCTCCTATTATGACCTTAAATCAAGTTATAAAGGTATATATAGTAATTAAAAACTTATTTTTTTTATATACACTTGATTAGAATGTAGTGTGCCAAGTATAAATAATTAAAAATTAGATTTGTTTTATTGATTGTAATTAGTCAAAATTAATCACTCCCTAATTAATAAGTGAAAATATAAAAGTACTCCAAATTGGACATATTATATATAAAAATTGTAGTTCATGACGACGCGAATCTACCGGTGGTATTCGTTCTTCGATTGGGTGTACGATTTGATTAGAAAATACTTTAGAAGTTTGATGAATGTAGACCGCTCATTTCGATCCAACGATGAAACTACATTGATATGGGGATTGGGAAGTATAGGCATCTAGAGGAGGATTCGCATGTGCTAAAGATGGACTCTGATCACCCTAAAACAAGATGTAGTGGTGCAGATCTGACATTAAACTCCGGCAGTGGTGGAGATCAACAAGATGACCTGAGTTGGCGGCATGGGCAGCATTGGTTAGCATAACGAGTGCAGGTCGTGGACATGTTCAAATTATGGTGACTTGGCCTCTAGCAATGGCGTCGATGATGAAAAAGAGGATGATCGGGTTTGAAAACGAGACGCAGGTTTACTATATCAACACAGGCATTAGTGAAATTATAGTAATAATGTTGAAATAAATATATTTAATAATTATAATAATGCCCCTCAAATTTGAATGCTTATAACTCTCACATACGACCTCTGTTTCATGCACGGTTCATGGTGTTGCGATCATAGTGAAATAAGAAATGTTTTAGTATATTGTTTATGGTGTTTTGAGAAATTTTGTAAAATGCCTTGTTTTAATCACTACACCATAGGTAGGATTTTGGCGCTACCTTAGGCGGCACATTTGATACGGCTATAAGCCGTATCAAATTTTAATACGGCTGATAGCCGTATCTATATCATTTAACATGGCTGTAAGCCGTATTAACATTTGATACGGCTGTTAGCCGTATTAATATCCGTGCCTCCTTTCATGGAATTTTTTTCCCCAAAATGCACACCCTCCCTCCTTTTTTTTATTTCCAGCGCTTTCATTTTCACCGTTCTATTTCACCCTTCAATTAATTCCACTGTACGCAACCTCCAAAACAAGAATTCGTGAATATATTTAGGGGATTTACGCTTCGTCTGCGGTTGGTTCAGAGGATTGGAGGAAACGAATTTTAGCCATGGATGTTCAATTTGGATTTGGGTGGGTTCGCGTGAATTGGTTTGCGGTTCAAGGGTGTCGAGGTAAACATCAAAGTCTTTCAGTTTATACTTGTCATAATTTCACCTTTTTTTTGTTTTGCTGTATAATTATCGTTGGTGGGTATCTGTATTCTTAGGTTTTGCATACTTATTTGATGAATTAAAGAATATTATCTTGTTATCGCAAATCTTTCGAAGTGTTTTCGAGAGAAGTTAGGTGCCCATCTTGTGCACTGAACTGATTTGGTTATATTTGTTTACAAGTTTTTATGCTGTAACCATAATTTTTATTAACGAATGCCTCGAAGCACGGTTAATGTTGTTATTTGTAAGATTGAGTTGCTGTATTTACAATCTGTTTGGGAACAAATTTTACTACAACTACCTAAAATAGTTTAAAGTTACCATCTTTGGGATGAAAGAAACAGAAGAATTGCTAATACCAAACATATAAATAAACCAGAAAGAGCAAAATTGATTTAATCATAAATTATTTTTGTGATGAGTAAATCTAACGCCAGCACACAAAGAACTTATCAAAATAAACAGATCTTAAGATGATGGGGAATTCAACTAAATGATAATGGGTGAGGACTTTGCAAGAAAAAGAGTACTGCCGCTAATTTTGCAACGAAGATTTAGGGTTCTTTATTTTGGAGAGATAAGGCGGGCTAAATACGTGGATACTGGAATGAATTTTGTTGTATTTTTGTTTCGGTCTAATTTGTAAATTAGTGTTGTGAGATGAGAAATGATATATCCTTGCCTGTATGTGTGTGTACACACACACACACACACACACTAGTATGAAGCCCGTGCCGATGGCACGGATGCGAATTTTAATTTGTATATAAACTTGGATGTTATTTGTTTTATGGACCAAAAGTTTTGTGTGTGTATATGCATATAAGTATGGAGTAGTTATATATTTTGTAATGCTTTTTGTATCCTTGCATAATTTACAGCTTGGTGCTAATATTGTATATGGTTCTGACATTGTATATGTTTTTGACATTGTTGTATAAGTGGATAAAATTATTGTTAATGGCGCAAGCCAAGTACCAGGAGAGGAGTAATGCATAGACATTACTCCGGTGCTACAAAATAGCGCCGTTGTAATGGCAAATTTTTTGGAAACAGTTTGGTGCTAATGTTGTATATTGTTCTGACATTGTTGTATAAGTTAATATCTAATATTGTCGTAAATTTATTGTTCTATCTACGTCGTGTAAGAATATATCGGTTGGGCCTGGCCCTTTTCGGTTTCTAGCCATCACTGCAGCCGAGTAAATGGTAGCCATTCTTCCCTTAACCGAGCTGAATATTAAACAAATAAAAACAATTTGAAACAAAATCCTTACTTTACAAACAAAATATATTTCCCTTTTTTTTCACCCCTCTTTTAATTTCCTTCCCTTTTCAAAATAATCCCATGACAAAAGAAATTGCATCTACTGACCTTCAAGCTGACATTTATGAAAAACTAGCCAAGTGTTATATTCGATTTTTCAAATTTATAAAATGTCGACTTTAAGGAAAATTTCCAAATTTTGAACATTTTTTAAAATTAACGAGTTTTTCACTTAAAAGGCTTCTCAAACCAAATTAATCGGTTTCATGAACAACACTCAATTTAGTTAGTTTTAAGAACAAAAGATAAAATAAAGTATCATTTTCAACGACAGATTTTTTTTAATTTATCATTTTCTGGTTTCAAAGACGTTATATTATTTTAGTGACAATAAAAAATAATATTTCATTTATGATTTTACTGTAAAATGGTATTATCTTTTTTTGTCTTTAAAACTAATTATTCGCAGGTGTTGTCCAGAAAGTATTACATTCTAAGAATTTCATTATTTTACGTTTTAATGCATTAGACTAAATAATACTAAAATGATATCGGAAGAGTCACAAAATATAGCTATATAATTACTAGAAATATGTAATGTAAAATATGTACTATAACAAATGAAGTATTACATTCTATTGCCATTCAATTCATATATAACAAATGAAGTAAAGTTACATAGAAATTTGACATGTTATAAACCACTAGATGCTGATGATTTATTTCGATTTTTACAACAGAAATTTATAACAATTTTAATCCATTATTCAAATAACTTTTTTTTTTGAAATGGTACTTTATATACAACAAATCATTGTGACAACATATCACATGTCAATAAACGTTCAAATAACTTTATTTCACTAATCGCTGAAAACTACATAAAAAGCCATTTTCATAGACAAGTAGCGTTTGAAACTTCCAAGTTACTGGAATTTCTTAGCGTTGATTTTTAGTTCAAGCAAAGATTTTACGTCTCTTTTAATCAGTTGCCCACAATGTTAAACTAATAATTTACTTCTCTATTTGATTGTACTGCTACGCAATGATTTGCTTACTGTTGTAATTAGTATAAAAAATAATCATAATAAAACTGTCAAGCAAGATACAAAAAGCATCTAACATCTAAAGAACAAAACAAATTTGCTATCATTATCAGGCGATGCCATAATAACAAAGTCAATCTAAACAGAAATTACGTTATATTATTGAATTCAAAAGCTAATATAATTTTCTAACTCACACTGTAAATTTCGAATTAATTAATAATATGCCTCCTACATGCCTTCTGACCGACGACATCAGCATTTAATAATTTTTAACATATAACAGGAATTGGCACAGAAATTAATCGCATTGTGCCATGGTATATCTTTTGTGAACCTTTAAACAATTGATAGTCTTCCTCTTGCTCCTCATATGTTCAGTGGTTCTGCCTCGGTGTCTCTCTCCTTCATTGATATATGAGACTCTGCAATTCATTTGTCAATAGAAAGATGTCAAGTAGGCGAATATATCAAGAAATTTCACATTACATAACGACATTTTCTCTTTGCAGAAACATCTAGTACCAAATTATAGCATATACATCACTTTTATAACAAAATATGTAATGTAAAATATGTACTATAAATTTACGACAGTATTAGATATTTATTAGCGTATATAGAAAATTAAAAAAAAAGTATCGGAATTAAAAAACCGGAATTAATGCGGAACTTTCGGAATTTCCGAAACGGATCCGAAAATTTTAAAATTACCAATGGCCGGAACGAAAACGGAAAACAGAATTTCGAACCTTGCCTCATGCAACTATATTGTACGAAGATAAATGATGTAAATTCAGAATCAGGTTTTTATGCAATTTTTATAGTCGTTCGTTGTACATTATACAGCGCCAACTTCTCAACTCGTGACAATATACAAAACCAATCAAAGAATAAAATCTTGAAAGTGTTGTAGAAAAGTATTGTTTATAAGCACTTTGTCAATATGAGTAGCAATACCTCTACGTCTCCATGTGAATTGAAAATCTTGTATATATATACACTCATATATATATATTATATTTACGTCTAATGTTCTAATATATCTGATATAGGAGGGCAATATGTCTTTCAGTATAGATAAAAAGTGGATAAATGAATCTGATCAAAGATCTGCATACTATATAGACGGGGTGAAGAAGTTTATTAGTTTTGTTGATGAAAATGGTGGTAAGAAAGGAGTGTATTTATGCCCTTGCACTCGGTGCAAAAATATGAAGACGATCAAATTAGATGACATTCATTTTCATTTGCTTAGATGGGGTTTTATCCAATCATATACCGTATGGTATTTTCATGGGGAAAAAAGGGTAGAGAAGGAAAAACAACAACCAGTTAGTCATGCCACAAGTACCGACGAGTCTGAACATATTATGATGGAAGATCTAGTCAATGATGTAGATAGATTTCATCATTTTCAACCTGAAAATCCATTGTCTGATCATGCTAATGTTGGAGAGCCGTCTACGGTTGATGGCAATTGGCGGGCCAATGAAAGTAAGAAGTATAAATCACTTTGTGGTAGCGCAAAAGAGCCACTGTATCCTTCATGTTCAAAAGGGTTAACGAAGCTGTATGCCATTGTGAAACTGAATAGCTTGAAGACCCAATACGGCTTTTCAAATAATGGTGTGACAGCACTCCTCGAACCGATAAAGGAGTTACTCCCCGAAGGTAACACGCTGCCGACAAAGTACTCCGACGTGAAGAAGTTAATTAAGCAAGTTGGGATGAATTACAAAACTTATGATGCATGCATCAATGATTGCATATTATACTGGAAAGATGATGCGAATAGAGTTTCGTGTACAAATTGCAACGAACCAAGATATATGACATCATTCAACGAAGAAAGAAAAGGCATCAAAGTACCTCGAAAGACATTAAGACATTTTCCTTTAATTTATAGATTGAAGAGATTGTATATTGTACCATGGATAGCAGATGCGATGACCTGGCATGGTCGTGCCAAGTCTGATCCAACCGTAATGCGTCATCCATGTGACACTTCTCAATGGAAAGCCGTGGATTATTTTGACCAAACGTTTGCTGTCGAGCCTCGAAATGTCACACTTGGAATAGCAACAGATGGTTTCTGTCCACATGCTTCTCTATCTAACCCTTACAGTTGTTGGCCAGTAATTGTAGTACCATATAATCTTCCTCCGTCTATGTGCATGAAACGAGAGTTGTCAATGTTAACACTGTTGATTTCTAGGCCAAAACAACCAGGGAAGGATATTGATGTTTATTTACAGCCGTTGATAGACAAGTTAAAGCAGTTATGGGAAGGAGTCATTACATATGATTCATTAAATAAATCCGAATTCACAATGAGAGCTAGGGTGTTGTGGGCAATCCATGATCACCCTGCTCTTGGGACTTTATCGGGATGTACAACTCACGGTTATTTTGCATGTCCGGTTTGTGGGGAAAACACTTGTTCTTATCATCTTTCTGAAAGTAAGAAGGTGTGTTACATGGGATATCGAATGTTTCTTCCTAAAGAACACAAGTTTCGATACGACAAGACAAATTTCAACAACGAACAAGAACTTCAACGTCCTAAATGGACATTGACTGATTTTGAAGTTGAAAAGAAAGTAGCGAATATCAAAATGAAAGTTGGTAAACACAAAGAAAATTAGTCGAAAACGGAAAAAGTCAATTTACGAAGAAGTTGACAATGTTTCTGCATGGTACAGGAGGTCTATCTTTTTTGATTTACCATATTGGAAAGAAAATATGATTCGCCATAATATTGATGTTATGCATACGGAGAAAAATATCACAGAGCATCTCATCAGCACCATTATGGACCATAAAGATAATTCAAAAGATGGCATCAATGCACACAAGGATTTGAAAATCATGGGTATAAAACAAAAGTTGTGGGTGATGGAAGATCCTGAAACAAATAAAATAATCATACCAAAGGCAACTTTCACTTTGAGCAAAGAATAAAAGATACGTTTTGCACCGTTTTGAAAAACCTGAAAGTGCCCAACAAATTCTCTTCAAACTTCCACAACAATGTGAGCATCAATCCTCCCGAACTAAGAAATATGAAGTCACATGATTACCACGTCATAATGCAACATTTGCTTTCGGTATTGCTTCAACATTCTTATCCACAACATAAGGATCTGCGAAATGTTATTCATCGTATTAGTCTATTCTTTAACATTTTGTGCTCAAAGGTGATCAATAGGGAACACCTTATAAAAGCAAAGGCTAGTTTGGTAGAAGCAATGTGTGTTTTTGAAAAACATTTTCCACCTGCATTTTTTGATATCAGTATCCATCTTATGGTTCATTTAGCCGATGAAGCATTAATTTGTGGTCCTGTCAGATATAGATGGATGTATCCCTTTGAACGGTAAATAACTAATTTCAGTTATGTACATTATTATTCGATAGAAATAGCTATTATGTACAATATATAATTGATCACATTCACAGGTTGATGAAAACATATAAAGGATATGTGCGCAACAAAAGATACATTGAAAGTTGTATTGCAAAAGGATATATCGTACAAGAAGCTAGCCTTTACCGCATGGAATATATGCCAAACGGAGGTGATGGCAATCATAAACATACCCGCGAAGCGTTTTTAGACGAGGACGATGAGTTTGCTGGCGAAATACCTTTAGATAACGGTAAAGATATAACGTTAACCCAAGTGCAGTTTGAACAAGTGCGTAGATGGGTCCTTAATAAGTATGATGGATTGGATGAATGGAAGAAGTAAGTTCACACCTTTGTTTTGAATTTCCATTTTTTAATTCAATTTATGTATTCTTTTTGATATGTGTTTTCCGTAGGAGGTATAACTCCTATGCGAAAAGTACTATATTTCAATCACGAGGCAGAGGTACAACTGTCGAAGTCGTTCAAAGTTTTACTCTATGGTTACGCAACGAGGTATTACAGCATCTTAAGTATTTCACGTTTTTATAAGTTGGCAATACACTTCGTGACCATGTTTTGTTTTACTTATTGTATTTTATGTAGTTGTTGAAGTGCATCGATGTTGATCCAACTCTCTGGCGGCTAGTGCATGGGCCGAAGTACACGGCGCTTAGTTATACAAAGTACCAAGTGAATGGTTTTTTGTTTTCCACGAAAATGTACGAAAATCGCATGGTAACACAATATAGCGGGGTATGCATGAAAGCAATTACAAAATTTAGAGCGAGTGTTAAAGATAAAAATTATAAGGAAGCAGAAACAACGTATTACGGAATCATTCAGCAGATACTTGAGTTGGATTACACTGACTTCAAACAAACATTTTTTTTATTAGAAACAATAAGTAGTTGAGATAATATGCTCCAATAAAGAAATATCAATTTACAGTCTATGTTTAAATACTGGGAAACTATTTGGGCAGTAACTTGAAATCCAATTATATCAATTATTTAACAAACAAGCTGTTTAGGAAAAAACATGCTTATTTTAGTACAATATTCAACTGTAGTTGCCTTGATTTATCTATTACATATCAAATTTCATACTATTTAGAATGTATCTTTGGTACCGAAAATAGAAATTAAATAGGTGTGTAACAAGTGCAGCAACCCAAAAATGCACATGTAAACGCTCATTTTCATACAGCATTTTAGAATGAAATTTCAAAATTTTGTCGTTATCTTATTCTCTCTTTTCTTTATTTAATCGGCTATCAAATTCGGCTATCAAATTCATGTTATGTTGTACATTGACAGTAGTATGGCTCGCATTATGTACATGTTGTACATTCTCATTTGCATGGACATTAAGACATTAATGGTTTAAGACAGAAGAAAAGGAAAAACAAATAATGGTTTAAGACATTAAGACATTATTTAAGACATTGGTAATTCCACCTTATTTAAGACATTAAGACATTATTTTTTTTTCTTTTCTTTTTGTAATATGTGATACAATTACAAATCAATAATGGTTATTTAACCGTGTGTAGGAAACTACGTCACAAAATCCAGCATCATCACATTCATCATGTTCAGAAGAAAAAATAGTTGATCAAAACTTATATGGTATTCCAGTCTCAGAAAACGCTGGAAAAATCGCCACTATGCTGGGTAAACTAGTAAGAGCTCATGTGCCGATATCATACATAAGTTGGAACAAAGTACCCGGTACATATAAGGATGATGTTTGGAACCAATTGGTGGTAAGTTTTTACTTTGATTCATTTCTGACGATATTTAAAAAATATTTATGGTCAGTCACTCTATTTTGCAATGTATATGCACTACCTGTTACAGTCGGTTTCTGAAACCCGTTTTAAGTCCGATAGAATTGATAAACTTGTTTATGTATTTTACTTTTTGCAGAAAATGTATGCGCTCGAACCGCTTTCAAAGGATTTTTTTTAAAAGAATGTCCGAGGCTTTTAGGAGACAAAAAAAAAATTTGAGAGCAAGTTTTTATGACACTTTCGACAATGACGAAGAATGAATGAAAAATTGTCCACCTACAATTGCTCAAGAAGATTGGAACGAGTTCATAAAAAATGAAGCAACGCCTGAAGCGAGCGGAAGAAGGGAGTTAGCCAAAAAAATAGATCATTGCTCAGTTATGCTCACCATGCAGGCCGTAAAAGTCACACTAGAATAAAACACGAAATGGTAAGTTATATTCATTTTTTTTCAAAAATGATAAAAATCACAACTAACATATTTTATATATTGCAGATCGTTACAAATCCATCTGCAAATATCAACCGTCGTCATGTATGGGAGAAGACACACACGAAAAAAGATGGTAGCATATCAGATGCCAATTCTTCTTACTTCGTAAGTTATTTTGTTTGGTTGACGTAATGGGAAATCCAATTTTACAGAAATTTGGTAGTTTGTTTGAAGAATTTGGGTTAATAGTGCCAGTTTGATGAATTTAGGTTTCCGTTTGACAAATTTGGGCTGCTTCACTTTGTTGTATGAGTTTGATGAAGTTTTAATTTTTCAAAACATCGTTCAATGTTGGTGGGTGAAGATTTAAGTTTGCTAAACCTTTAAGTTTGATCCACTTTTTAATTTTTTTAATGTATGACTAAAAATATTTTAACTTTCTTTGAATTTAACGTAGTTTTAGTGGTCTTAGCATAGTTTGAAACAGGGTTGAAACTGATTTTGACATTCGATCTAACCTGACTAAAATTGCTACTAAAATTGAATTTTATTTCTGATTGCACTGAAAAAACATGTTCGAACTTGAACTTTTTTTCACATGACTTGAAAATGAAACAAATTTTAACAATAATCAATCTTAACACAATAAATTATTACACACACATTATTAGAAACCTATATTTTAGATTAAACTCATTTCTTAATTCACAATACAACCTTATTTTAGATTAAACTACCAATACAACCTTATTTTTTGTAATTACTGAAATATAACTAATTCTGTTGAAAACTTCAATTCAATCCTTTCAAACCTAATCAAAGACCATTTTCTGATTATATGTCAAGATTTTGCCCAAACTTTTCAAATTCTTGAGTATTTTACAATATTGTTCTTTGTAGTTTTCAACGTTCTACGCTAATTTTTCCCTGTGGCCATTTGTAGATTAAACAAGAGTTATACATAAGTGTTGATGTTTCATATGCCACATAAAACAAAATTATACTACTGTGGGTTTCTGCTAAGTTTCAGTGTCATGTTTACTTAGCATCCGTGTAAGAATCTGAAAGTGACACAGTGATCTTTTTGGCACCCTAATTATGAATAATATACCATGAACTTTTGGAGGACTAATAACTGTGTTTATAATTATTCAAATGGTTAATGGTAAATGCACTTCTGATTTATATTGTTTTGGCAGTTAATATTTGTGTTTTAATATAGAATTGTAAAATAAAGTGCCAACACCCTCCAAAATAAAATGGACTTTTATTTTTACTTTCAAGCACATTACATCTGTATGGGTTTATTAGGTACAGTTCCGCTGCACACTATCAACGACATTTGGCATGCGAAGAGGTTCATCGAACAAAAGGAAACTAATTGCTAAGTTATGTTATACATCTGCATATGTTTTCAATATGATTGACAGTTTTATTCCACTCATAAATCACCATATTTCAAACTATTTGCTACTTCTAACTTAGGTCCAAAGCTAACATCGAAGGAGGAACATCACTACCAATTCTATCCAGCACCAGCCTAACAACATCTAAGTATGTTAACTTAGGAAAAGAAAATCGTAATTTTTTTTTTACACCAAACACAGTAATTGGTGGACTACAAATCTGAAAAATAATATCTTTAATCTAATGGTTTCACGTAATTGGATTAAACCTACATTAATAGAGCAGAGGTGATCCAAGACATTCATAATTCAGTTATAATTATCGATTAATATTAATCATCTGACAACTGTGCTTTATTTGCTGCTTAAATTATTTATGATTTGTCAGATTTCTTTATGAAATTTATCTTGGATAAGGCTGTTATCATTTAGAATGTCCCTTCTCATCTTGCTTCATGTCTGTCCATGCCAACTGATGAGGCTAACATTTATTTCAGTCACCAATCCACCTGAACTTGTTCTTAATATAGAATCAAACTAGTCTGCTATTCTTGTTTCTGGTCCAACAAGTTCCTCTCACACCTCTGTCCTGATATTTGAAATTGCCATTGTATTCCATAAGAAAATGGGATGGGTGACTTTTCAACTTGACGTTTGCATCTGTCACTGCTAATTTGGATATTAAAGTATTGAGCTAACAAAATTCACTAGCAGATTAATTTTCCAATTACTGCCCATTATTGTTTATTTTGTTCATGTTTGTAAAATTTACATTAAAATTTTCTTCGATCATCGATTTATTTCTCTCTGCACGCATAGTTATTACTAGACTATAAATAACTAGAGTACGCTGTGTCTTCCATTTTTATTTGAATTTCACCCATATTTATTGCATGTTGGATATTTTTATCTTTCTATGGTAATGAACGTTAGCGTCATGTGGTGGGAGATCTAACATATGAATCAAAAATAATACACTATGTGCATAAAAGATTTTGATGATACGTTTTAATTGAATTGTATTTTCAGCAAGCTATTTTCTCTGTATGGAAGTTTTGTCAAAACTGCTCCTAAAGTTAAACATGAGCAATTTTCTTTCTTTTATGCACTATGTGTCCATATAAGTATTATGCAATCTCAGGATCAAGTTGCGAAAATGAAGGAAAAGATCACCGATAGTGATGAAGAAAAATTGACAGTGGATGAAGATATCGTATCACAAGTGATGGGAAAGGATACAAGGGGTAGGAGCCGCGGTGTTGGGACCGTCATACCAAAGACTAATATAAAGGCTTCTGCTATTGCACATAAACGATTGAAACATGTTTGTGGAGACAATGCTGAGTTGAAAATGAGGATGGGAAGTTTGGAGGGTACGATGGGAAGTTTGGAGAGTACAGTAGGAAATTTGTCTGGGCAAATGGAGCTTCTGATCAACATGGTGGGAAACATAGAACAAAGAGAACGCAACACACAAATCAATGCTTCTAAATTCGTTGTTTCTCAATCCCAGGATACGACCAATGTGGTGAACAATCAAAAATGAGAAATCCTCAACTCTGATCTAGACATAATAGCAACATGTATTTATTAGTTGCTTTTTATTATTACTTGTTTTCGATGCAGTTATTTTGTTGGATATATCTAGACAATAAATTTTATTGCAATAGGTACTGTATGTCGAGATCCTACATCGTCCAAAATCTATGGGAAATCTGTACCATCCACACATGAAAAATTGGTTTTGGACAATATACTGCTACCAGATGAGAGAACCAACAAAATAAATCATCAATTTGCAGAGACCTTTGTTGATGTTGGAGTCGGTGGGTATGTGTGCCATCCGAAGATTATGATTCGATATCTTTAGCAGGTATGTGAGCTCATCCAAAAATTATTTATCTGGTTTTTGATTATATGCCATCCAAAAATTATTTATCTTTAACATGTCATTCCTTAGTAGCAAAGTGTATGTCCATATCCAATATATCTTTCTTACAAGTATGGTGCAAGGATACATGTGGGCACCATATATTAGTTAACGTTTGAAAGCTAAAAGTTTGCAAGGATACAAATTGTTGTTGTTTGGAGTAAGATGACAGGCAGAGTTTGATAGGGTTTGCGTTGTATGAGGTGATTGAGAATGTTGTTTTTTTGTGAATGAATGTTGACAAAGGAGTGTGATGAATTGGAAGTGAGGGGATTGGTGTACTATTGGCAGTGGCAGATGTCAGGTGACTAGACAGAGGAGTTATAGGCAGTAGAAGTGGTTATGGGAAGGACCGCAGTTTTGTATTGAGGTGCAGTTTTGTATTGCAGAAGTGGTATTGTAGAAGTGCGGCAATGGTTTGAACTGGGTAGTTGAATGAAGTAATTCTAGTGATGGACTGATTGATTGGAAATTTGTGACTTTAAGTTGTTTTTGAATTGCTATGCAGATGAGTCAATGTTTGCAGTTTTGGCTGTATTTACAATTTGAGGTTGTATATGCAGTGGCAATTTGAGTTGTATATGCAGTGTTGATTGTAACTGCAGCAATTTGAGGTGAATCAATTTTTGCGATTTGAGTTGTATGGAATTTGGAGTGGTATGTGAGATGAATGGTAGTGAATGGGTATGAGGAGAGGTCAGATGATGGATGTGATAGAGGAATGTCAGATGCACAGAAGGCAGATATGTCCGGTGTTGTATGCAGATATGTGAAATGCAATGAAATGGGATGTAGCGAAATGTTTGTGAGTTTATAAATTTGATGTGCAGTAGAGGGAAAGAAGTTTTTATGTGCAGTAGGCATAATAGACAGAAAGAAGTTTTGTAAGTTTAGAAATTTATTGTGCAGTAAGGGGAAATGAATGTTTGTGAGTGTTGACAGAAGTGGGGGAAGTAGTGATCGCTAGCAGTGGAGTTATAATGTTGATGCAGTGCAACAGAGGAGGAATGGTTCGGGGCAGTGGGTGGTGACTGGTTGAAAGCAGTAAGAACTGTTGCTTTCTTCTGCTCTATGCCTGTTACATTCCAGCTATAGTCGAACTAGATTGATATTATATAGGTTTTTACCTGAGATGTTGATACCTTGTATTCTGTTAGTTTAAACTTATACTGATTCAATAATATTAAAAAAAACCAGGGCTCATTTTGGATGCCTTTTTACAGATAGTTGAAAGAGTCCGAGTCTGGGGGTAAGCTTGGTGATCTGGATGCATATGAGATTGAAGGAGGCGAAACAAAATCTGAAATACTTCAAAATCTTGCAGAGTTCCAGTTTTCTTGTGTATGCAACATGGAAGTTCATATTATATTTATTTTTGCTGAGAAAGTGTTGTTGTATAAAACTTCAAAATCTTGCAGAGTTCCAGTTTTCTTGTTGTATATTATAACATATATGAGCAACATCTTTTCCAGTTATTTTGTATAATACTGCTATTGTATAATATTGACCATATTTTGTATAATACTGCTTTTATTGTAATCCAACTATTGCCGTATCTATTTTTGCTTTAAATACTGCTTCTATTATATAATACTGCATCTATGCTGTTGTAATTCACGGCTATGAGCTGTGTGAATTAGATACTGCTTTTATTGTATTATACTGCATCTACGGTATTGCAATTTATGGTCATGAGCTTTGTGAATTAGATACGGCTTAATGCTGTATCTATTACATCAATTAGATACGGTCAAAAGCCGTATCTAATTCATGTGCTTAGTATACGAAATAGATACGGCCATGGACCGTATCTAATTGGAGAATTAGATACGCCATAGGCCGTATCTAATTAGAGAATTAGATACGGTCCATGGCCGTATCTATTTAGAGAATTAGATACGGCCATAGGCCGTATCTAACTAGAGAATTAGATATGGTCGATGGCCGTATCTAATTAGAGAATTAGATACGGTCGATGGCCGTATCTAATTATTAAACACGCTTTCTTTTGATACGGCTTACGGCCGTGCCTAATTGCTTTAGATACAGCCCTAAGCACTGCCTAATTCGCCTTTCTGGTGTAGTGAATAGATTCGATATACGTTATTTGATATGTCGACAATGAGGTGAGACGATTTGTTCCTCAATAGCAAGTTGTTTATGATTGGGCAATAGTGGGCTGAGACATCTTGTTCTTTAACAGCGAGTCTCTTACGATTTGGTGATAGTGGGCAGGGACGTTACATATCCCAATAGCAAGTCGCTTACGATTTGGCAATAGTGGGATGAGACACTGCATTCCTCAGTAGCAAGTTACTTATGGTTTGATGATAGCGGGCAGAGACATAGAGTTCCTTAATAGCAAGTCGTCGACGGTTTTGGCGATAATGGCTAGGACATTGCATTCCCCATTAGCGAGTAGCTTATGGTTTAGTGATAGTGCTAAGGCATATAGTTCCTCAGTAACGAGTCTTGTACATCTTCGGTGATAACTAGTTAGGATTTCGGGCTCGATCGTATTGTAGTTAGTCTTTGGCATATAAGATGGGACTTTAGATTCGATCGAGTGCATATGATTAGATATGGGTTAGTTTTAGTGAGATCTTATCCTATGTTGCCACTATGATACTATATTTTGTTTAGCTGACTTGCTGGGTGCAGGTGACACAATTTAAGGTATGGTTTTCGAGTGCAAGTGTTGTCTTACTAGCTTATTAATATTATATGCTTATATGATGTGTTTCAATCACCAGATGTATGTTTGATCCCCACCATCAGTTCCTTCTTTTTAGTTATAATCTGATTGGTTGATAGAGAGGAATGGTGGCGATTTAAAGGCATGATGGTGCGATGGAGATATGTATTTCTTTGTCTATTAGCTATCTACTATTTTTATTTTATTTATCCCCAAATACTATAAAATTTCCTTTATCAGTATAGAGAGAGATGTTGTAGTTAGAACTTAATTGATTCTGTATTAATATATTTATCTGAGATTGTATTACTGATTATTATTATATTTTATTCCTTCCCTTGTGAGTTTCAGGAAGTATAGAATATTGTAGATAGCTCTACTATCTGATTTATATATTTTAAACCAAAACCGATCCATCTTCTACAATGTCCGCGATGGCAGTTCCATTTTTAGATGTGAGTCGGGATGTCGTAGACGGTAGGTTGTTACATTTGGTATCTGAGCTAGGTTAGGCGATTTCTACTAAATTAGGATATATGAGAGAGTATATTTGTAATTTTGTTTATTATATATTTATACATTATTACACCACACCTCATATATTTTGGCTTGTAGAGGTAGTTGTTGGCTTATCCCTTATTGAAGTAAACAGCTAAGAGCTAAATAAATGTTGAAGTAAACATCTTAACTGTTTTAATTTACTCCATATAATATTACTAAAGGAGGGTTTATATGCCAGGTAGAAGTGGAGTAAATTATGGGGTTAGGAGTGAATAAGAAGGAGAGCGGTTTCCTTATGTCGATAGGATATAGTGTGATGTTATATGGTGTAACGAGTGTACTTAACCTTTTTTATTATAGTTGGGCTTATGTAAGTTATGATCTACTCCAATTAAAGTAATTAAATTAATTGAAATATTTTCCTAGAAAGTTTGAAACAATAATGCTTGAGAATTTTAGGAAAGTAAAGCAATTAAACTTTGTTTGGAATTTTGAAATAATAACCCCTTGTTTTAAGATTTTAAAACATGAGAAAATTTAGTAAAGAAGAGTTTCCATAGATATTTTAAAGATTTTGTTTTTGGATTCATGTAAGGCACATTGTTGCTATCATATTTGGTCATATATTGATTTTGACAAAAGTAATTTTTGAAAGATAAATAAAAAGGAAGTAAAATGTAACTTTTTAAATATACTTCATTTTCTAGATAGTCACACTTTAAGAAAAAATTAATTAATCAAATTTTACACTTTTGTGAAATTTTACAACTTATAAAGTTTAAAAGAAATGTTCTATAAGTTTTTTTTTCTAAGTTAAATTTGAACCATTTTGGATAGAATCCAAATTTAAAAAAGGATTTAAAAATATTATTTTAAAATTTGTGGAACTTGTCAGTTCAAATATGAACGTATTTTGAATGGAAATTGAAGAATTTAGGATATAAACTCTTGAAAACTTGCATTAGTCAATATTTTGACATTTTGTATATCTTTTTGAAATTAGATGTGAATATATTTAGTAGAAAAAATGATGAATTTCAAAAAATATATTATCTATGCATATATAATGAATGAGTTAAAAGGAGTTGAAAATTGACTAATTATAAAATAAAATGAATCCAAGAATATGATTTTTGTATAGACATTAGTTGATATTTGACAATGATTGAATTTAAATAGGTACTAAATAAAATGATATATGCTTATGTTATAAACTAGTTATGAATTACATAGCATGATGTCGAAAAAAAATAACTAGGTAGGAACATTTAAGAGTAACCAAATTTAATTCAAATTTAGTTATATTTTGAGTAATCAATATTAAATTGTTAAAACTATAAAGGATTGAATTTTGGAACTAAACAGTTTTAAGAATGAAGATTTTGAGAAGTGTTGAAAAGGAATTAACTATGGAAATTAAAAGTACAATAATTGTTAGTCGAGGATATAAGAACTAATATGAAGCAACTAAATTGAAATAAATTTGAGTGACGACTTTTTACGAAATGATTAATAAGAATTGTCCAAAGTAAAACTTTTTGGAAAATTTAACTACGTGGGATTATAAGGATTTGATTTGAAAAAATATATACGTGTAATGCTTTAGTAAATGTTTATTTGCAATTAACAGAGAATTTCATGGTTTTCAAATCTTACTAATTTTGTTAAGAATAAGATTTGATATCAAAATTTTTATTTAAAAACTGAATTGAAAAGTTGTGATATTTTGGGTTGGAAATTTGACTGAAGCTAGAAAATAATTACACTGCTTATTTTGCTTGAATTGATTAAAGTGAACTAGTTAGGATAGTCAATATATCAGCATGTTTAAGACTAGCTAGAGATGAATGTTATGGATTTGAGACTTAGAGATTTATACTTAGAACTAATGAAGGTATTATTTTTAAATTTTTGAAAGAAAACAATATTTTTTTTAAAACAATAACGAATATTTATACATATTGAAATTGGAATTTATTATTATATATAAAGTATGGTAGAATTAAAATAAAAAGTTGTATGATTTTTGGAAGATTATTTAAATTTTTGGCAAATAATAATATAACTATTTATAGAGTTTATAAAAAAATTATTATTATTATTTAAGTAATATAATATGAGGTATTTTAAAGAAAAGAATAATAATAATGAGACATTTTCCATGAATGATTTTGAGTTAAACTATTACTACTTTGGATATAAACGACGATTAAAACGGATTTTCAAGATATAGTGCAGAATGTCATTGTTTTTGAATTATTTAATTTTAAAATGGATATGAAAAAAAGTTAAAATTGTTTTGATGTAAAATGATAATAATATTATTATTTTTAAGGAAATTTGATGAAAATTATTATTTTTGAGTTAAATAAGGATGTTTGGAATATTAAAAGTAATAGGTTGAAAATAAAGGGATTTTTAAGCATATTATCATTTTGGAGAAAATATACTATTTTGAGATGTTAGATATTGGTTATTTATCTAACAAGTGTATTTAATTTAACAATTGATATGGATTATGTTGCTTGCTAGTGAAGTTGTATGAATATGTGTGTCAGCTAATCCCTAACTCGATTAGTCGTTTTTTTTGAAACTGTAAAAAATATTTCTAAGTATTTAAAATGTGAAAAGGATACTTTATAAAGTTATATTAAAAGCTATGGCTAGACTTGATAAAATTTGAGAACTTTTAAATGACATTTTAAAAAGCATGAAGCATGAAATTCTGCTAAGTTTGTTTAGTATTCAAATTTGAGGAAAAGAAGGAATTATTATTATAGAAACACTTTGAAAAGGAATTTTATGGATTTGAACTTAGAATTTTAATATGAATATTTTTGGGTTTTGAAACAAGTACGGTTTTAATTTGAATGAAAATTTTAAGTATTAAGAAAGAAGAGGTATTCACACATAATTTTTTTGAAAAGAATTCAATGGAATTTTATAAGTAGAAAAATATATTTTTTAATTTTTTAATTTGATATAATTTGAATTTGAGTTTGTTATAGTAGTATTCTGTTCACTGATAATAAGGAAATATCCAATTGTAATATCTATAAATTAAAGGATGATGAAGATGTGATGAAAGTGCAATTGATTTAAATCTAAGCTATACGTGGATCTTATATGATTAGAGACACCTAAGTGATACATCAAGGAATGAAAACTGCAGAGGATAGACATGCATAAAGAGTTCGAGGTGGGCTGCTAGGTAAGGGAATGAATCATTATTTAAATAAGTTTTGGGGGAAAGCTAGCGCCATAGGCGATCGAGTCTTTCCTAATTTATAGAGAGTAGGGAATTCAGGATGTTTGAGTGGTCTTTTTGAAAGGTTGGTGAGTATTCACACATGTTTTTCATCTCATCTACGAACTTATGTCGATGATTTAGCAGTTATGGTATAACCAGTCAGCTTATGAGGTTAATGTAGAGATGGAGTTTAGAATATTCCAAAGGCATCACACTTTAAGACTTGATATGATAGGGGTAAATATGAGAAGATACAGTTGGTCCAAGTACAGAGAGGAAAAGTTTGGATAGATGTGTGATGGAGCTTGAGAAGATTTTGCAGTTTTCCATCACGATCACTTTTCCAATAATTTCACATTTTGGTTAGTTTATAGGTTAGTTTGCTCATAGGGTTGTTATTTGTTTGCATGACTACTTAAACAAGCTAGTTGACATAGGCATGGATGCATGGATGGTAGATTGATTGTATACACATCATTATGACGTGTTTTGGTTGTTATGATTGCTTTCTTTAGATTATATTAGTTTAGTTTATATCGTGTTGACTTGTATGTATATATATTCCAATATAAAATAGACACCCATAGTCAGGTGTTCAAATAATGTTTGATAATCATGTGTGCTATTTATTGTTCATTTGCATGTGTATTTACTGATTTCATTTATGGATGTGGTTTTTTACTTGCACTTTGATATGGATGTTGCATTTGGATGTATGAACGAATATAGAAATATATATATTTGCATATATTAGGATGTCTGCATATATATTGGTTGCACTGCATTTGCATTCAAATGGGAGGCCGATTTAGTTGCATTTGCACTCATCTCATATCATGTCATCATTTATCCATCATATGTATACTATGCTTTTGGTTTGTTTCGCTTGTATTGTATGTTGAATGTTTGATGGATTTAACCATATTTGTTCTATATGTTTGAACTATATAAAGCGAGTTGCATTGTCCATCTCTTGGAATTTCAGGGACGAAAATTTTCTAATAGGGAAGAATGTACCAACCCATAATTTTACGGAATTAAACAATTAAATTAAAAGGGTAAAATCGTAATTTAACATAAAGGGAAAAATAGTAAATTTCTACAGAAGTTGGAATTAGGTCTTGAGGCCTATTCCATATCATGCAAAATGTCCTTTATAGTCATAAAACATATTGCTAAATTTGGTTAAACGGGCTAAAAATTAAAAGAAGTCAAATCCCATAAATATATTGAATACGAAAATATATAGTAATTATTAGTATTTTCAGCCTATAAATTGATATCTAGTCCCCTTTCTTTTCTCCAAAAATATTGTGATAACCTCCACACTATGATTTCAATGTCAACAACTATACAATCACATATGTTATATGTCTTATCGATTTACAGTCATACACTATAGAGATTGCTACCTTCAAAGATATAGGGACTCGAAGACAAACAAAGATTTATGGACCATACTAACATCATACTAATATGGTAACAGTCTTAGATAAATATTGTCAGATCTTCTTAAGTGCACATACACAAACAAATTCAAATATACAAAGATTTGCATCAAAACAAATTTCATTTCTGGAATTACCAACAACAGATGTCCGTGGAAAACCAACAGATATCTATGACAAGGCTCAGGATTTTTATCCTTGAAGCCATAGCGTCTATGGAAAACCAATAGACGTCTGTGGGAAGGATCGAGATTATTATTCCCAAAGCCACAGAAGTCCGTGGTTTTCTAACAGACATTTGTCATCTGGGTAACTGCAAAATTATGAATGGATGTCTTTATTTATATTGAAAGAACTCCTCTCTTCCTCAAAAGTTGCAGCCATTAGATCAAAGAGACTTTATCTAGCAGTAGTAACTCTTCATTTACATCTCATTGATTCTATAAAATACGTCAAAGATTAAGATTACAGAAACTAATTATTCTCTTGATTTCTACTACTATCTACCTTATTTGTGCACTCTTTGCTTACCTCTCCTCAATTAATGATAACAAAAATATTATTTTGGTTAGGATACTTCCTACAACTCAAAGCATTCACTTTCATATAATCAAAGGAGGTTATAGGAAGAATTGTACTATCAGTCAATATCCGTGTTATTTGGAACAAGTTGTTGAATAAATACTTTCATATTAGCCTATTGCTTCGGGCAAAGTGAGAGTTATTGGTTAAAGGAATTACCGAAGGGGAGCTTCGGGACTGGACGTAGGATGAGAGCTCCAAACCAGTATAAAAAATCTGGTGTGCTCGCTTTTACTATCTATCTTATTCATACTCTGTTAATTTTACTTAGTATAATTACTAGTATATACTCTCACATTAGTATATAAGTTGCATTATATAAGATCCTATAGACTTTCATTTGGTATCAGATCAAGGTTATTTCAATTTAGAGTAACACATATTTCGAAACTTTCTAATGTTGCGAGTATATTTCAAGGTCTATCAACTGCTCGTCCCCCACTATTTAATGGTTCTAGTTATGCTTATTAGTCAACAAATATGCGAATTTTATGGAAGCCAATGGTTTAGAAATTTGGCAAACTTGATATGAAGAACCTACCATGGACATAATCACTTGGACCGATGCACAAAAAACATAGCAACTAATAATACCAAAACATGAATGTTTTATTTTATTCACTTAATAAAAATAATTTTTGATGAATTATGCTTTGCACTACTACATATGATGTATGATGTACTTTGAAAATTACTTATGAAGGTACAAAAAATGTCAAGCAAACAAAAATATCTATTTTGCAAAATCAAGTTTCATCATTTAAAATGAAAACAAATGAATCTATTAGTGACATGTATTCTAGATTTCAAACTATACAACACAATCTCATGGCACTAGGGGTTAAATTCACTGGTTTTTGATTTAGTTACACAAACCTTAAATTATTTGACTGTCGAATGGGAAAGAAAGGTTTAGCCATAGAAGAAGTTAATGCTCTCTCTTAAATCAAAGTCGAAGAACTAATAGGAAATCTGATGTCATATGAAGATAATTTGTAGGCAAGAAAGGAACAAAATCAAGAAAAGAAGTATATTGCTTTTCAAGCAAATAATGACAAATTTGATTTGGATGAAGAAGAAATTGTATTCATTTCTAAGAACTACAACAAATTCAAGAAATTTAAAAGGATGACAAAATTTCAAAACGGTGGCAATTCAGATCCATTAAATCAAATATCAATCGAATGTTATGGATGTGAAAAATTCAGCCATATGAAGAAAGATTGTCCACAACTCAATAATGACAAAAAGAAAAGGAAATTTGAGAAATTTAAAAAGAAGCGAAGAGCTTTTTAGGTAGCTTAGGATGACTCTGGTTCATCCTCTTCCTCTGACAGTGATAATGAAAGGGACGCAGAACAAGCTAATGTATGTTTTATGGCCAATACTAATGAGATGTGTCTTGAATTAACATATGATGAAATTTTGGAAATTAGCATAGAATTAGATGATAAATATAGAGAATCCAAGAAAGTAAATAAAGAATCTATAAGAAAGATAAACAGAGCAGAGATAGAAATTAGTTAATCAAAAGATGAAAAAACAATTTTAGAAGAAGAACTAAAAATGGCTCAAAAAATCCCAAAAAGTTATCTTCTCAAAATGCTACTCTAATACATGATTTAGAAAATAGTAGATTTGAAAACACTAAACTTGAAAAAAAAAAATAGAACTTAAGGCAAGTATAGATTCTAACAATATTGAAATTTGTCGTCTTAAGAACAAGTTGGATAAAATGACTAACAATGTATCAAAGTTTAATGAAGGAAAACAAAACTTAGAAAATACAATCAAAATATCATGATCATCAGGAAATCGAAATGGGTAAGGATTTAAATATAAGCAAAAACATAGATACTATAGTACAGTATATACTAAATTCAGGAAACCTATTTCAAAACTCAAGACTAATACTCTTGAAACAAGTAGTGTCAAAATATGAATCCCTAAATCGAATAACAAATTTATTAGGCAAAAACATACAGATGAATACTTGAAAAATATTGTTTATAATAAAAATTATGTTTTAAAAAGTCCCAAACCCACTTGGGTATGGCTACCTTCATCCATTAACACATTGGACCCTAAGAAGGGGAAGTGGGTACCAATTAAATCTTTACTATTTTGCAGGTACAAAAAAATAAAATTAAAAGAAAAAAGAATTGTATACCCGATAGTGGATGCTCCAAACATATGACGGGAAATGCATACATGTTATCGAATATAACATATATCAACGGCGACACAGTGACATTTGGAGATAACTCAAAGGGATTTGTCATCGACATTGAAGATGTTATCAACGTCGGTATATCCCCTTCTCCTCTTATTACTAATGTATTCTTAATAGAAAATTTTAAATATAACTTACTAAGTATAAGCCAATTATGTGACAAAGAATTTAAAATTGATTTCGAAAAAGAAAAACGCTGTATATTTGATCAATTTTTTTAATATTTAAAGGATTAAGAAAGCAAAATATTTATGTTTTGAATATGAATCTTAAAAAATAATAGTGATTAATGCCTAACCACCAATCATAATGATGCATGGCTCTGGCATAAACGCATTTGTCATGTAAATTTTTAAAATGTAATAAATTAGCAAAGAATGATTTGAAAGAGGATTGATCAAAATAAATTATAAACTTAAAAATCTATGTGATGCTTGTTAAGTGGAAAATTAAAGAAAAGCTCTTTAGATATAAGAAAGAAATTACTACTAAACAACCACTTGAATTACTTCATCTAGATTTATTTGGCCCAACTCAAGTAGGATCAATAAATCATAACACATATGTATTTGTTATCGTCAATGATTTTTAATGATACACTTGGAAACTATTTTTAGAACATAAAACTGATACATTTGAAATATTTAAAATTTTCGCTACGAGAATTAAAAATTTAATGAACTTAAAAATTAAAAGTACAAGAATCCATCATGGTGGTGAATTTGAAAACAATATCTTTGAAAAATTTTGCAACAAAAAGGGAACTAGTCATAATTTTTCTTTTCCCTGAACACCACAACAAAATGGCGTAGTAGAAAGGAAAAATCGAACACTGCAAGAATGTGCCCGAGCACTACTTAGAAGTAGCAATTTACCAAAAAAATTCTAGGCAAAAGCTATTGCTACCGCATGTTATGTGTTAAATCGTGTAACAATTCGACCTATGACTAAGAATACATGTTACGAAAGTTTTTTTGAAAGAAACCTAAAGTGTCATATTTCATATTTTTGATTCTAAATGCTTTATTTTGAATACTAAAGATAATCTTGGAAAATTTGACACAAAAGCCGATTAAGGAATTTTTGTTGGATATTCGGATCGTAGCAAAACATATAGAATCTTTAATAAACGAACTGAGATTATTGAAGAAAGTGTTCATGTTTCTTTTGACAAAAAATTTCAGTATACCAAAAATGATGACGATGACGAAATATTTTATAACAATGGCATTAATAATACTTCTTTAACTATAAACAATAGTACTATAAATAATAATAATAATAATCTTTTAAGATCGCCACCTCGAATCTAAAAAGATCGTCCAATTAACAATATAATTGGTGATTTAAACACAAGAGTATCAACAAGAAATCAATTAAATTAAATAAGCCATGTTGCATTTGTATCAAATTTTGAACCTAAAAATTGTAAAGAAGCATCGAAAGATGATTTTGGATTATTGCAACGTACGAAGAACTTAATCAATTTGAAAGAAATGATGTATGGGAACTTGTACCAAGATCAAATGATCAATCTATAATAGGAATAGAATGGGTTTTAGAAAACAAAGCAGATGAAAATGGAAATATTGTTTGTAATAAAGCAAGTTAGGCGCTCAAGGATACAATCAAGAAGGAATTGACTATGAAGAATCATTCGCTCCTGTAGCACGTCATAAAGCTATACGAACATTGCTTCTGTTTTCATGTCATCATAATTTTAAATTATTTCAAATGGATGTTAAAAGTGCATTTTTAAACAGTTTCATAAAGGAAAAGTTTTATGTTGAACAACCACCCTTAATTAACTTACCATATGACATGTATATGTGTATGCATATTGATACAAATGTGCACAATGTTTCAATGACTTTCCGATACCGAAAAGTCGAAATTTCGAAAAACGTTTTTCGGTCATATTTTCAATTTTAATTTGAACTAACTATTTTTGTAAACTAATTTTGAAAATGATTTTTACATCATTAATTATTATTTAAAAGATGTTTATTTGGCTATTAAAATCCATTATTTAAATATTTAAAAATTATTTTAATATTCAAACACAAAGGGATTCATTTATGGGTCATTATAGGTTGTTACGTATCGATTTATGGAATAATGTATTTCTTATAAATATCCTTGTGATTCAAGTGTCGGACAGATCAGAAATCACGGTATACGTACTATACGCATGTATTATCCCTTTTGTTTATTTGGATTTTGTTTTTTACTATTCCGCATTTTTTTTTATAAATTCATATTATATAATTTTAATTATTGTATGACTTTTATAATTTTAGTTAACTTATATAATAAACTTATGTGCATTGCATTAATTAAATCTTATTTAATTTATTTAATTAGTTAACATTTTTATTAATTTTATGTTATTTAATTAAACATTTTAATTGAATAAGTATACCGTAACATTTATGGTTATACATGTGTGTGTGTGTATAATTTGTTAGTTAACTTAATGAACTTATTTAATTAGAAAATTTAATTAAATAATTATTTCAAAATTTTATTTTATATATGCATATATACTTACGTCATCTTAAACAATTCAAGGTAATGTAATATATATATATACATACATGTATATACTTTAATTAATCAAATATTTAATTATTAATCTTATTAAAAAATAATAAATTTTTGAAATATGTTTATTATACTTTAAAAGTACCTTTGAAAATTATATTATAACATTTATAGTATATTTTTTTTTTCAAAACCACCTTTGAAAATGATACTATAACATTTATAATGTAATTCTTATTTTAAATTTAAAATCTTTTTCTAGTTTCAAAGAAATTTTGAACACGCGTTATAAAATTTATAGTTTATTTCTTATTTTAAATTTCACTTTTAAATTAAAATTTTGATTTTTAATTTTTAATTGTTTTTTAGCCCAAGGTCCAATTCAAATTGAGCATTTTCTATTATGGGCAACCTTGAGGCTCACTTTAATTTTCAGCCTGGTCGGTACCTAGGGAGGGTATAGTACTTGATTCCCTAGCCCAAGCCTAGGCGCTACTTTATCGAACACCTTACTCAATTGGTAATCTTAATTGGGTAGCCCTAACTTGACTAATTTATACAACATAGACTATTTGGCTTTGATACCATTGTTTCTATGACCTTAACACCTTTCGGGTGATGCAATTAGATACCTCTCGAGCGAGTTTTACATGTAGCCTTTCGACTAGTACAACCATCACATGACATGTAGAGGTAAGAGGTAATGCTTCATCATAGATCATAATGTGAAAAACCCTTATCATGATAGTTGTAGGGATTGAACCTGGGGTATCTAATGTACTAGGTGAATGCCTCAACTAACCTTGCTTTGATGCCATTGTAGGAACCGCTCCAATCGGAAGTAGGTTAAATACATAGGTTAAATTTTAAATATTTTGGATCTATTAGGCCTGTGAAGTCTAAATGGTTTTTAGATCCAATCTATTAAAATTTTAAATAAAAATATTATTTTATTTGACTTTATTTAGAAAAGTTTTAAATATTTATATTCTAATCAATATGAGATGTCAATTTAAAATAGAGTATATGAAATATACTCTTGTGTGTAAATGTGTGTAACTGCTACATATTAAAGTTAATTTAAAGGATGAAACCTTTTGGTTCTCTCTCTTAATTTATACATATGATTAAGGAAAGATTTTTTTTATTTAGAGAGAAATCTTTCTTATCTTTCTCTTTAGTTAAATTCATTAACTTATAAAATGAAATTTATGACCAAATTTATACTGAGCATAGACTGTAGTATATCCAAACATACTTCGGTGTAAAATATGTAAGTGCAACATGGTAAAAGGCATACATAGTTAATATATACGCATATAGATTTTGGTATGCATCTATAATTTATACATTGCTTATTTATATATGCGATAGTTTTTACAAAATAATCTAAACTTATACTGGAATTTTATGTATACATATATCAAAATTAGATTGTGTATTAAATGAAATAAATAATTTAATATTTGAAAATATTTGAAACAAAAGGTCCAAAAGAATGGCTAGTGGTGTATTTAAGTGGAGTTAAAAGAATAGTAAAAGGCATTTAAATGACAACTAAGAAGGTGTAAAGATGGCAATCTTTTAGCCTCTTTTAATCTTTCATTAACTTTTTTCAAAACATTCAAACTTGTATGTGCGTGTCTATATACATATACATACATATATATATTTATATATATCAATATTAATTTATATATTAAATAAAATAAACAATTAAACTATCTGAACATATTTGACTAAGTCGATAAAAAAGATTCAAAATTGAATTCCAAAACATCTAATGATGCCATGTAAATAATTTGAAGTATCAAACTGAAAATAATAAAGTAGTTAGAGAAAATTAAAATATGCAAAATTAATATATGTGTGTGTGTAAATATAATTTTGTAACATAAAAGTAGCCTAAACAATGTCAACATTATTTTAAAAGCATAAACTATTTAAAAATTGCATTTATCTCAAACATGTATATAGTAATAAAGTTACCGATCTTTAATATATATTATGAATTTTGGCCCTATTTTTTAAAATGCAAAATTCCAACAATGATTTTTCGACACATAAAAGATTTAAATATAAATTTATATATCCAGAATCAAACGGTTATAGGTGACAACATTTGCACATATAAAATCATTGTAAAATATGAGCGATCTACACTAAAAGATGTAATGTATAATTAAATAGAGATTAGATAATTACCATAAAAGGTAGCCTAAGAAATACACCATGAATGAAGATATCTCCTCAGAGTTTTAAGATCGACATTCAATACTTGCAAGAGATTGATAAACCACATATGTTTCATTATTATCTTTTGATGTTTGCATTTGATTCGGGGTTGAAAATTTATGGTAATTTTATTTTGTTTTCTTCCTTGTAAAATTAGGGGGAGTGAAGAGAAAAAAAATGAATGAAAAACAATGAATTGTCTGTAGAAAATGAATTAGTGGATTTGTTTTAACTGAAAGAATGAAACCTTTGCTCCCCTTCAATTAAAACTTCCAAATTAATTCCCTTGATTATCCTCCTCCCTCCACTCCTCTTTCTTCATATGGTATGACTGAAATTCCATGCAAATGACACACAATTTCGATAAATTCCTTCATTACATTATCTTTTATTTAAACCCATTTAATATTACATTGTTATCGTATATCTATGCATGCATATATAACTTTATAAATGCATTCAAATAATTAAAAACAACTCCCAAACATCAACTAAATCAAATAATAGTTAATATTTCTAAAATATTAATCAATTTAATCAATTTAAAACATTTTATAAATTAATTAAATCATGTGATTATTTAGAGAATTCATCGTTCCGGTTATGCGACTCTAAGTTGTAAATTCAGCCAGCTATTAATATCAAACGAATCAAATATTGACATTCACATGTCAGCTTAGATAGTGGTGTGACATTTTGACTGAATTTATTGCTTACACATATTTTGGTAAAATCTAATTTTACTCAAGCAGCAACGATTATTTACACCAATTCTCTTTCTCAAAACTATATCAAACTAGGACTTATGGAATTTGATTTTGGTCAAAACTCCAACATCATTCGCATAACTTCTTAATTCCAAGTATGAAATCTTTGGTTCAACAAAAACAGTTATTATTAACCACACTGCTTTGGCCAGAGACTTTGATTTTGAGTTGACTACAGTTGACCATGATACTAAACTCATATAATTGAGTGGACAAATTCTCTGTTGAATAGTGTTTTGCTTCCAACGCTTCAACTTAGAACCAACTATAGTCGTTGGATGAAGGCCATTCCCTGATTTAATTATAATCAAAGTGGAGCATCCATGCTGACGTTCCACGGTATTCTCAAGTAGAGAGAATTGTGTAACATCATCACCTCGAGGTTGTATATTTGACCTTAGTTGTATTATCTAACAGAGAACTCTCGAGTGAGTCATTCCATAGTTATGGAATAACTATCAGTACGTAATCCACGTTTCAATGGATGAATTGATATCCTTTCTCGAAACATCGTGACTAGGAATATTTAAAACAGTATGTTATTTTCAATGTGATAAAATTCTCGTTATTACAATACTTTGTAATTACTATCACATTACATATTATTTTAAGGATTTCCATCGATACACTTTAAATTAATTACTTAATTATTTATATGACTATATAACAAGTATATGATAGGAAAAAAACACCTTTTTATTTTGAACAAGATTGGTCATAGAGTTAGATATATGTAACAAATTACATATTTTAATCTAGGACACACCATTAAATCTATCATTATGAACATGATCGTTCACCATATAACTTTATATGTGTTGTATGATTAAAATATCAATATCCTTATATCGCTTTAGAGTTCAAAACTCATTGAAGAAAATACATAGTTTTGGCTAAATAAATAGGTAAATGACCAAGTTACAAATACATTTGGTGGTTATATAATTTTTGGAACTTGCATGGATTTCAAAATTACAACATACTAAAAATTAATAATAAGTATGTCATATATTTATTTGTCAATCTTAAGTAGTTCATTGGCATATTCTAATTAATGAACAATTTTATCAATTTAGTTGTGCAAATTTATCAAATAAGATAGTTTAATAGTAAAGCATACATTCTTACAATATTAGAAATGTTAAATTTTGACATTTCATTTTCCTAATAAGGCTCCCACTAGAGTTTGACATTCCTCAAAGCCCTAAGAGAAACAATAAAAAAAATTGATTCCTCCGGTGGGTGTTAGCACTTGCTTGCCTTAGGATTATGGCCTTAAGTTTTCTCAACCATTATAACAACCCGCATCTTAATGGGCTTGAATTTCGACTAAATCAAAACCCAAGCCTATAAGGGTATAGATAGTTGGTGTTGGTAACATGTAATAAACATAAGTATATCAGAGAGCGAATTCTGTAACGACGCGAATTTTTGGCCGCTCAAAAATCGACATCCATACTTCAAATCGTATTCGAATGTCATAGATTCGACCGTTCAAATCCGATTCGCCGGAGCTTATAACAATCATTAAGTAAACAACACAGCGGAATAAAAGAATAACACATTGATATACAGCTTTGATACAATATCTGATACAACAGATGATCCAATAGATATCAATATACATCAGAGATATGATACAATAAAATAGCAGCGGAAAGAAAATAGATAACATCTAGCATACGGAACAAATAACTCTGAGATAATCTTCAAAAGAGAACTCCGAGAACTGCAACTCCATTTCCAAGAATCAATCCAGCAATAGCTCGAACTCCCAATCACGATGCACAAAGATAGGCAAGACTGGTGCGATCCAAAGACTGAACTAACTTCAGATAATCCACTATATCTAACTATCTGTAAAACCCAACTCTAGACTGCTCGTGTAGAAAATAATGAGCACCCAGAGTTTAGGAAAGAAACAATAAACTCCGGATCAGTCGTGGGACTGGTGGGAGCAACAAAAACAGTTTATCTTTTAAAACATTCAAAGAAATATTTTAAAGTTAATTCGCAATGCTTTTTGAAATGAGACTACCATAAGACCTCCTGCCACACACACAATGCAAACGCAGACTTGGAGGAGATTTCTTCTTATGATAGTCAAAGATGCTTGATACGCATTAAAAAGAACATTTGATATTATTACTAGTGCATAGTGTAAGAAAAATATTTCGAAAGTAGAATATCAATCTTAGCCAGCATAGGTACCATTATATTATGCCTACTAATAGCTACCATATTAGATGGCAGGTTCTACAACTAATACCGTACAAGGTTTCGTATTGTTTCTTTGGATTTCCAACGAATGGTCAGGCCAAGGAACTTCCCATTGCCACATGAGAATGCCTCTGGAAGGACATTTCCGAGAACCAAACCGGAACTCTGCCAACACAAGGCCGGGTTACCCCTAACTGGGTAACTACTGACACGAGCACGCCATTCCCCGATCGTAAACGACCTTTCTCACGGGATCCCGAAAACCAACAACCACAAAGTAATAAATTCGCAGTAACCACATAGGTTAAATATCTGGGCTCCATACCATGATACCACCTCTATCCAGAAGGAAATGCACATACCCTAAAGGGAGCTACCCCTCATAACCTTGCCGCATCTTTCCTGTTTTGACCATTTCCGGGGTGTGAGGCTCGACGAAGTCTCGTCCACAAAAACATACTTTATACAAAAGCCATGCTTTGGGTCAACAAATGATCATAGAAATGATCACCAAGATAGACGATCAAATAAATGATCCTATCATAAATAATCAACACAATGATCATTTCACAGCAACACTCAGCATGTCACATTACCAAATTGGGAATATATTGCTGATAACCTTCAACTACATAACCTCTGAGCTCGTACATCTCAGAGAAGGGTGTTAAGCTAAGAGAATAAATTCTCCGCCACCAACAGAAATATATTTGAAAGAAATCGGCTTTATATCTCAATTTGTAATGTCAGACATACAATCCATACAAGTCTGTTCCGGGCTCGAACAGAACCGAAGGCACTTACAAAGAAGTCCTTGCAATCCGGATATTCACAATCCCGATCGGATTTCCCATCACTTAGGGAGTTTCTATACCGGCGCGACTCGGTGCAGAAACAATCGATAGGTCATCCTATCGCTTTCGCAAATACCCGGTCTTCATCACCGGTCTTCAAATGCTATCCATAACGTCAAATCACATATTCGGAATGGGTTATACGACACAAAGGTCCTTTCCCGGCTAAACCGAATAGTGAGCGAAAATATTTTCAAAACATATGGATATGGGATTTCAATTAAGTCACAACTTATTACCCAAAACTTTTCTTCAAATGGCTTAACAAATTACCAGTCTCAATCTTTAACAAAAAGATTCATTTTCACAACCTTTAACGGTTTAAACAATTTTCACATTTTAATCTTTTAAACAAAAGATTCATTCACAGATTTTCCAAATCAATTTTCATTTCAATTTGATTAACTCGTTAAATCTTTAAATCAAAGATTTAACTTATAGCCTTCAAAACAATTTCATTTCAATTTGATTTAAACAAATCATCAATTTAAATCTGTTAAGAATAAACAGATTTAATTCATAGTTTTTAAAAAGAATTCATTCATAACCTAGGAAAATCATTTCTCTATTCAATCTTGAAATTCCCCTAATTAACTGGAATCTCAGTTCTTATCTAAAAGTGTTTATCATTTGAAAACAACAGTTTTCATTTTGGAAATCTGATTCATTTATATGAGTTGAAATCCTTGGGTTAAATTCAAATTCCCAAAAATAATACTTTAAAAATGATTTAACTCATAATGACTAGTATAATATCATTAATCCCTAGTTTCAAATTTCAGAATTCAATTTGAATATTGAATTCAAATTTAAATTAAAGTATTTAAATTCCAACACTTAATCCGGTTATTCAAAATAAATTTTCATCTTTGAAATTCCATTTCAAAAGCTTTTCACTTCTATTCCAATTCCAATTCCAAAACATTTGAATTTAAAAATTCAAATTTTAAACTATTTCAAAAATCTGCGACTTAATCGATTTCCTCGTGAAATCCATATTTGTGTGTGTATGGTGTGGTCCAAGGGACAATAGTGCACACATCAATCATTACAGAGATATCAATTATCGATAAGCGATATAATCAATAACGCTTGTCTTTATTCACAGATTCATAAATAAATTGATTTATCAATCTCAAAGATTTATCATCACAATTCGATGTGGGTTTCGGATAACTAACTGGAATTCGACTCCCTGTCGCATCGAAGTTTAAATGCCGTTTTACGGCAAACAGGGTTTTCATATCAATACAGAGTAAATTACAATTACAGTGTAGTACATGGCAATCCACATCACACAGCATCACAATCAGAACAGAAATATCAATACGGTGCACAACAATAGTTAATTTTTTCACCAATCAAAGTGAATGAGATAAATTATCCCAATAATCATTTTATCGATTATTTTAAATCATGGATTTATTATCCTGAATGATAAATTAATTTATCTTTACCATCTTGATATATTAATTATCCCTTATTTGATTATTTTAATTAATCGTCAACTAAAATTAATCAACTTAATTTATATAATCAACAAACTCTTAATTTCAAATTTATTTAAGTACTTAATTGTTTATCAAACTAATTTTTATTTCAAATTTTAAATCATTCTAAATCTCTTTTTCCAAACTATTAATATAAATTGTTTATCTTAGTTGTCATTTGAAAATTGCTTATACTTTAAGAATTTATTTATTGTTACATTAAAATTTAATGTAAATAAATTTTTAAATCATTCTTTTTAAATTTAATCATTAAAAAAAAAAGTTAATTAAAATTTTGTTTTAAATTTTCCTGGCTTAATTTAAAGAATTTACAAATTCTAATTACTATTTGTTTTCATATTTTATTTACAAATATCATTTGTTTATTCAGAAAATAAATTTTTACTTGTGTTTAAAAATTTGGTTGAAACTGAGTTTGCTGCTTTCACTTACTCACCCGAGGCCTGCTTCGAGTCATACCCGATAAAAACAGCACCCTGCTTCGAGTTTTTTTAACCAACTAACCCGAGTACTAAAACTTTTTCACAAAATTTGTTTAAGTCCAAAACATTCCGATATAACCCTGAAACCCCCCGAGTGCCCCTTCGAGTTTCTGCCCTACTTCCCCGATCGTAACTTCGAGACGCCTTCCCCCTTTTCTTTGAGTTCCACAAGTCTTCCCCTTTCTTCCTCCCTAGTGCACACACATGCACCGTGCACCTACCCACGCTCCTCCGGCCACCGATGAGCACCGCGTCCATCCCACACACCCACCCGAACACGTGAGACCCCAAAGCACCAACCAGATCGAAGAAATTTCGATCAGATCAAAATCGAGCTTCAAACACACAAAAAAAAACCTGGAACAAAAAATGCAGTAAAGCACCAAAGCCTGGGAATCATCATCGTTCTCGAAATCCCTTCCACTAGAGAGCCTCAAACTTCGACCCTCTACTCGTCCACGTTCCCTCCATCATCACCCCAAAACTCGCCGCACTCGATCGCACGACGAGGATGAACCAATCGAAATACTCGACCCAGTCAAAATTAGGTTTAGAAATTTAAAACGTTCACCGCCGCCACCACGACCACCTACCGACCATCTCCTTATTTTTCCTAGCAGCATCGTAGACTCCTCCACCTCCATGCATGATCTCGACCTCTACAACTCAGAGGATCATCAAGAATCACTAAAACAAAGAAGTTCTTTTAACCCCGAACTGCTCTTAAACCTTTGATCGAAAAATTATAATTTTTGCTTTGAAAATCATATTATAGCATACGAATTCAGACTGCATACCTGAATTTGAAATTTAAAAAGTTTAAATTTTGACTTATTGGAAGTTGTATTCGAATTTCTTGCTTCCCAGAGAAAATCCTAAGTTGATTCAACTTAAATAAAATTTAAATCTTGAATATACACTATAACAATAAATTCTTGTATTAACATTTAACCCAAGCATCAAGTAGATTAGGTGAAAATGAATTTTTTATCAAAAACTGGTATCTTACAATCTCAAAACAGAAGACCTGTATAACAATAATCTGTACTTCCAGTGTTCAAATGTATTCAAAGGGTTTATATGTATGTAGAAACAGACATATATATATAACAAATTCAACTTTTAAATAAATAAATAAAACACATATATTACTCACCTTCCAAATCATTGTTTAAATCCAGGAGTTTACAGGTTAGAGTTTGGTTGATCTGAAGCTTTTCTTTGCTTCAAACTGTCAGGCTTTGATTGATTTGAAAAATGTTTTATGTTGAATGGTTGTTTGAGTTAAAGAATGGCCTTTATACTTCAGTTTATAATGGTGAACAAAACTGAGATGAGAAGGTGATGTATATAAAAATGAAGTTATAGGTGATGTTGTAGTGTATAGGGTGATGTTTATATTGTACAACAGTCATGGCTGAAGACAAATTTTAACCCCTATTCGTATGTACTTTGGTTAGTCTTCATCATTTTGCAAGTGTGCATGCATATATACTTTCCTGTCATATTCATATCAAAGGTTACTTTATAAAGAAAGGCTGCAGTGATATTATACTGATATATTATTGTACTGTATTTTTACTTTTACTTTTATTTTATTTTTTTTAGTTATGTTTTGGTTGTACTTATCTATGCATATGTATATTTTAATTTGTTTGTTCACACTTTGTTTTGTTTTCCATTTGCTCGGCTGAGAATCTTCTTTTGTATGTTATTCCTTTTGTTTGAATACTTGAATGTATCTTGTATTTTCTTTTCTTTTACTTTGCTTTTAATAACTTAAATAAATTTCTATTTTATATAACATAACTTGCTTGATTTAATTTACAAGCTCTTGTATTTGTTTATGCTTATATTTGTATTTGTTTGTATTATTTTGTATTGCATACTTTTGTTTATGTAAGGTTGTGATGAATATTGTTTTTGACATATATATTGTTTTCTTGTTTTATAAAAGTTTCATATAAGTTTATATGTATGTCTAGGTCATTTTTTTATAACCATATATTTATTTGAAACATTTATTGCTAATACTTATTTTACTTTGTTTATATATCTTACTTTGTTTTGTTTCTCATTTATGCATTTGTTTATTTATGTAAAAATATATACTTTTATTTTGCTTACTTAAATGTATTTGCTTTATTCTTGCATTTTAAATTTACTTCTATTTTTATTTTACTCTTATTACTTTTGTCTTGTATTTATTATATATATTTTATATAACTCAAAATATCATCATTTATAAATTTTTAAATCAATTTATTTATTTATTTTTATACTTGTGTCTAAAGTATATTATTTATTTTTCAAAATCATTTATTTAAGAATTTATTTAAAATCCAATATATACATATATATTCTCATATATACAAATTTTCAAATCCATATGACTTTACATATTTTCTATTTGATTCGGGGAAACTCGCATCAATCCATCTATACATTTCACAATTTTAATTCAAAAATTCATTTAAATTATCAATTTAAATTAAATTAAAATCTAGGGTCGTTACAAACTTCCCCCCTTAAAAGAATTTCGTCCTCGAAATTCGCAGGCACGAAAACAACAAAGATAGATAAAAGATAGAGAAATATCTTTTCAGATCAAACTGGATATTTTCAGGCCATTCATAATATATTTTATATTAAACACTACTCAAAATATTAGTACATGAGTTATAGTCATACATAACCCACTAACATCCAACCTTTACTACGATCTCAAGTCCAAAATACCTATATTAATACCCCAAAATGAGTCAAACCGACCAACTACCAATCCTCACTCTCAGAACCCTCCCTCTCAGGCCCTGACAGGTCCATCACTTCAACCTCATTGTCTGTCTCAAAAATCTCCTCCGGATCAGATTCTTCCAGAATAAGATACCCACCATTTAACTCCTCATCCTCAATGGGATCATCATCATCCACGGCATTATCCAAATCCTAATGAATTGCTTCGTCACCTTCGGACTCTTCCTCCACGTCAGGTTCTTCTTCCGCCTTAACCTCTTCCTCGAATTCCTCCTCAACTTCTTCTTCGAATTCTTCCTCGAACTCTTCTTCTTCGAATTCTTCCTCGAACTCTTCTTCTTCGAATTCTTCCTCGAACTCTTCTTCTTCGTCTTCTGCTGGTGGTTGGGGCTGCACTATGGGCTCCATTGGGAATTCCCTATGAACTGATGACTCACCTTCATCATCTCGTACCCTACTGGATGAAGCATAATCACCCACTCTCCTGACCTTTCCTCCCCGGCTAACGCTATTTGTTCTCTACAATTAAAATCAAAAGCCACATATTAAGATCTTAAGTTTAGAATTTTATATGTTGAGAAATACATCAAAGTTTATATTTCATATTTTATTCTACCCAAGAAGTTATAACAGAAATTTAAAATTTGTTCTCAACCAAAAATCGTTTTATCAATACAATTCAAATTATCTTTCATATTCTATTAATAAATTTTAACTCAATTTAAAATTTTCAATTTATTTAAAATCTCCAATTTCAATTTTCAAATTCATTATAGTTTAAAACGAAAAACTGATAAGAAATTGATGAAGATACGAAATAAAAATTTCCTACAACGATTCGTAGAGCATCACCGCACCAAAACTTCTTCTTGTAGCTGGTACGAAGAAATCAAAAGAATTTAGAAACGAATCAAAGAAATTTGATAAGAAAGATTGTTTCCACTGTTGTTACAGAGTATTGACCAATTATAGTCGTATTCCCCTGTCCTCTATCTCGTTCTCTTCTTGCACTCATACTCACTATCAGTGGATAGTAAGAGAATTTACTAAGGCATTCAAACAAATATCTTAAGGATTACTCATTCTAGGATTTACTTCACCCTATCTCTAATGAGTTACTTAATGTGTTATACTCCTGAGCTAAAGTTTCACCTTAGCTCTGATACCAAATGTAACGACGCGAATTTTTGGCCGCTCAAAAATCGACATCCATACTTCAAATCGTATTCGAATGTCATAGATTCGACCGTTCAAATCCGATTCGCCGGAGCTTATAACAATCATTAAGTAAACAACACAGCGGAATAAAAGAATAACACATTGATATACAGCTTTGATACAATATCTGATACAACAGATGATCCAATAGATATCAATATACATCAGAGATATGATACAATAAAATAGCAGCGGAAAGAAAATAGATAACATCTAGCATACGGAACAAATAACTCTGAGATAATCTTCAAAAGAGAACTCCGAGAACTGCAACTCCATTTCCAAGAATCAATCCAGCAATAGCTCGAACTCCCAATCACGATGCACAAAGATAGGCAAGACTGGTGCGATCCAAAGACTGAACTAACTTCAGATAATCCACTATATCTAACTATCTGTAAAACCCAACTCTAGACTGCTCGTGTAGAAAATAATGAGCACCCAGAGTTTAGGAAAGAAACAATAAACTCCGGATCAGTCGTGGGACTGGTGGGAGCAACAAAAACAGTTTATCTTTTAAAACATTCAAAGAAATATTTTAAAGTTAATTCGCAATGCTTTTTGAAATGAGACTACCATAAGACCTCCTGCCACACACACAATGCAAACGCAGACTTGGAGGAGATTTCTTCTTATGATAGTCAAAGATGCTTGATACGCATTAAAAAGAACATTTGATATTATTACTAGTGCATAGTGTAAGAAAAATATTTCGAAAGTAGAATATAAATCTTAGCCAGCATAGGTACCATTATATTATGCCTACTAATAGCTACCATATTAGATGGCAGGTTCTACAACTAATACCGTACAAGGCTTCGTATTGTTTCTTTGGATTTCCAACGAATGGTCAGGCCAAGGAACTTCCCATTGCCACATGAGAATGCCTCTGGAAGGACATTCTCGAGAACCAAACCGGAACTCTGCCAACACAAGGCCGGGTTACCCCTAATTGGGTAACTACTGACACGAGCACGCCATTCCCCGATCGTAAACGACCTTTCTCACGGGATCCCGAAAACCAACAACCACAAAGTAATAAATTCGCAGTAACCACATAGGTTAAATATCTGGGCTCCATACCATGATACCACCTCTATCCAGAAGGAAATGCACATACCCTAAAGGGAGCTACCCCTCATAACCTTGCCGCATCTTTCCTGTTTTGAACATTTCCGGGGTGTGAGGCTCGACGAAGTCTCGTCCACAAAAACATACTTTATACAAAAGCCATGCTTTGGGTCAACAAATGATCATAGAAATGATCACCAAGATAGACGATCAAATAAATGATCCTATCATAAATAATCAACATAATGATCATTTCACAGCAACACTCAGCATGTCACATTACCAAATTGGGAATATATTGTTGATAACCTTCAACTGCATAACCTCTGAGCTCGTACGTCTCAGAGAAGGGTGTTAAGCTAAGAGAATAAATTCTCCGCCACCAACAGAAATATATTTGAAAGAAATTGGCTTTATATCTCAATTTGTAATGTCAGACATACAATCCATACAAGTCTGTTCCGGGCTCGAACAGAACCGAAGGCACTTACAAAGAAGTCCTTGCAATCCGGATATTCACAATCCCGATCGGATTTCCCATCACTTAGGGAGTTTCTATACCGGCGCGACTCGGTGCAGAAACAATCGATAGGTCATCCTATCGCTTTCGCAAATACCCGGTCTTCATCACCGGTCTTCAAATGCTATCCATAACGTCAAATCACATATTCAGAATGGGTTATACGACACAAAGGTCCTTTCCCGGCTAAACCGAATAGTGAGCGAAAATATTTTCAAAACATATGGATATGGGATTTCAATTAAGTCACAACTTATTACCCAAAACTTTTCTTCAAATGGCTTAACAAATTACCAGTCTCAATCTTTAACAAAAAGATTCATTTTCACAACCTTTAACGGTTTAAACAATTTTCACATTTTAATCTTTTAAACAAAAGATTCATTCACAGATTTTCCAAATCAATTTTCATTTCAATTTGATTAACTCGTTAAATCTTTAAATCAAAGATTTAACTTATAGCCTTCAAAACAATTTCATTTCAATTTGATTTAAACAAATCATCAATTTAAATCTGTTAAGAATAAACAGATTTAATTCATAGTTTTTAAAAAGAATTCATTCATAACCTAGGAAAATCATTTCTCTATTCAATCTTGAAATTCCCCTAATTAACTGGAATCTCAGTTCTTATCTAAAAGTGTTTATCATTTGAAAACAACAGTTTTCATTTTGGAAATCTGATTCATTTATATGAGTTGAAATCCTTGGGTTAAATTCAAATTCCCAAAAATAATACTTTAAAAATGATTTAACTCATAATGACTAGTATAATATCATTAATCCCTAGTTTCAAATTTCAGAATTCAATTTGAATATTGAATTCAAATTTAAATTAAAGTATTTAAATTCCAACACTTAATCCGGTTATTCAAAATAAATTTTCATCTTTGAAATTCCATTTCAAAAGCTTTTCACTTCTATTCCAATTCCAATTCCAAAACATTTGAATTTAAAAATTCAAATTTTAAACTATTTCAAAAATCTGCGACTTAATCGATTTCCTCGTGAAATCCATATTTGTGTGTGTATGGTGTGGTCCAAGGGACAATAGTGCACACATCAATCATTACAGAGATATCAATTATCGATAAGCGATATAATCAATAACGCTTGTCTTTATTCACAGATTCATAAATAAATTGATTTATCAATCTCAAAGATTTATCATTACAATTCGATGTGGGTTTCGGATAACTAACTGGAATTCGACTCCCTGTCGCATCGAAGTTTAAATGCCGTTTTACGGCAAACAGGGTTTTCATATCAATACAGAGTAAATTACAATTACAGTGTAGTACATGGCAATCCACATCACACAGCATCACAATCAGAACAGAAATATCAATACGGTGCACAACAATAGTTAATTTTTTCACCAATCAAAGTGAATGAGATAAATTATCCCAATAATCATTTTATCGATTATTTTAAATCATGGATTTATTATCCTGAATGATAAATTAATTTATCTTTACCATCTTGATATATTAATTATCCCTTATTTGATTATTTTAATTAATCGTCAACTAAAATTAATCAACTTAATTTATATAATCAACAAACTCTTAATTTCAAATTTATTTAAGTACTTAATTGTTTATCAAATTAATTTTTATTACAAATTTTAAATCATTCTAAATCTCTTTTTCCAAACTATTAATATAAATTGTTTATCTTAGTTGTCATTTGAAAATTGCTTATACTTTAAGAATTTATTTATTGTTACATTAAAATTTAATGTAAATAAATTTTTAAATCATTCTTTTTAAATTTAATCATTAAAAAAAAAAGTTAATTAAAATTTTGTTTTAAATTTTCCTGGCTTAATTTAAAGAATTTACAAATTCTAATTACTACTTGTTTTCATATTTTATTTACAAATATCATTTGTTTATTCAGAAAATAAATTTTTACTTGTGTTTAAAAATTTGGTTGAAACTAAGTTTGCTGCTTTCACTTACTCACCCGAGGCCTGCTTCGGGTCATAGCCGATAAAAACAGCACCCTGCTTCGAGTTTTTTTAACCAACTAACCCGAGTACTAAAACTTTTTCACAAAATTTGTTTAAGTCCAAAACAGTCCGATACAACCCTGAAACCCCCCGAGTGCCCCTTCGAGTTTCTGCCCTACTTCCCCGATCGTAACTTCGAGACGCCTTCCCCCTTTTCTTTGAGTTCCACAAGTCTTCCCCTTTCTTCCTCCCCAGTGCACACACATGCACCGTGCACCTACCCACGCTCCTCCGGCCACCGATGAGCACCGCGTCCATCCCACACACCCACCCGAACACGTGAGACCCCAAAGCACCAACCAGATCGAAGAAATTTCGATCAGATCAAAATCGAGCTTCAAACACACAAAAAAAAAACCTGGAACAAAAAATGCAGTAAAACACCAAAGCCTGGGAATCATCATCGTTCTCGAAATCCCTTCCACTAGAGAGCCTCAAACTTCGACCCTCTACTCGTCCACGTTCCCTCCATCATCACCCCAAAACTCGCCGCACTCGATCGCACGACGAGGATGAACCAATCGAAATACTCGACCCAGTCAAAATTAGGTTTAGAAATTTAAAACGTTCACCGCCGCCACCACGACCACCTACCGACCATCTCCTTATTCCTAGCAGCATCGTAGACTCCTCCACCTCCATGCATGATCTCGACCTCTACAACTCAGAGGATCATCAAGAATCACTAAAACAAAGAAGTTCTTTTAACCCCGAACTGCTCTTAAACCTTTGATCGAAAAATTATAATTTTTGCTTTGAAAATCATATTATAGCATACGAATTCAGACTGCATACCTGAATTTGAAATTTAAAAAGTTTAAATTTTGACTTATTGGAAGTTGTATTCGAATTTCTTGCTTCCCAGAGAAAATCCTAAGTTGATTC
This sequence comes from Allium cepa, assembly GCA_030765085.1. Taxonomy (NCBI): domain Eukaryota; kingdom Viridiplantae; phylum Streptophyta; class Magnoliopsida; order Asparagales; family Amaryllidaceae; genus Allium; species Allium cepa. The sequence continues at coordinate 238,252,736 of CM060931.1, forward strand.
AACTTAAATAAAATTTAAATCTTGAATATACACTATAACAATAAATTCTTGTATTAACATTTAACCCAAGCATCAAGTAGATTAGGTGAAAATGAATTTTTTATCAAAAACTGGTATCTTACAATCTCAAAACAGAAGACCTGTATAACAATAATCTGTACTTCCAGTGTTCAAATGTATTCAAAGGGTTTATATGTATGTAGAAACAGACATATATATATAACAAATTCAACTTTTAAATAAATAAATAAAACACATATATTACTCACCTTCCAAATCATTGTTTAAATCCAGGAGTTTACAGGTTAGAGTTTGGTTGATCTGAAGCTTTTCTTTGCTTCAAACTGTCAGGCTTTGATTGATTTGAAAAATGTTTTATGTTGAATGGTTGTTTGAGTTAAAGAATGGCCTTTATACTTCAGTTTATAATGGTGAACAAAACTGAGATGAGAAGGTGATGTATATAAAAATGAAGTTATAGGTGATGTTGTAGTGTATAGGGTGATGTTTATATTGTACAACAGTCATGGCTGAAGACAAATTTTAACCCCTATTCGTATGTACTTTGGTTAGTCTTCATCATTTTGCAAGTGTGCATGCATATATACTTTCCTGTCATATTCATATCAAAGGTTACTTTATAAAGAAAGGCTGCAGTGATATTATACTGATATATTATTGTACTGTATTTTTACTTTTATTTTTATTTTATTTTTTTTAGTTATGTTTTGGTTGTACTTATCTATGCATATGTATATTTTAATTTGTTTGTTCACACTTTGTTTTGTTTTCCATTTGCTCGGCTGAGAATCTTCTTTTGTATGTTATTCCTTTTGTTTGAATACTTGAATGTATCTTGTATTTTCTTTTCTTTTACTTTGCTTTTAATAACTTAAATAAATTTCTATTTTATATAACATAACTTGCTTGATTTAATTTACAAGCTCTTGTATTTGTTTATGCTTATATTTGTATTTGTTTGTATTATTTTGTATTGCATACTTTTGTTTATGTAAGGTTGTGATGAATATTGTTTTTGACATATATATTGTTTTCTTGTTTTATAAAAGTTTCATATAAGTTTATATGTATGTCTAGGTCATTTTTTTATAACCATATATTTATTTGAAACATTTATTGCTAATACTTATTTTACTTTGTTTATATATCTTACTTTGTTTTGTTTCTCATTTATGCATTTGTTTATTTATGTAAAAATATATACTTTTATTTTGCTTACTTAAATGTATTTGCTTTATTCTTGCATTTTAAATTTACTTCTATTTTTATTTTACTCTTATTACTTTTGTCTTGTATTTATTATATATATTTTATATAACTCAAATTATCATCATTTATAAATTTTTAAATCAATTTATTTATTTATTTTTATACTTGTGTCTAAAGTATATTATTTATTTTTCAAAATCATTTATTTAAGAATTTATTTAAAATCCAATATATACATATATATTCTCATATATACAAATTTTCAAATCCATATGACTTTACATATTTTCTATTTGATTCGGGGAAACTCGCATCAATCCATCTATACATTTCACAATTTTAATTCAAAAATTCATTTAAATTATCAATTTAAATTAAATTAAAATCTAGGGTCGTTACAAATTCACAACAGAATAGTAAAATATAATAAAACATATATACCGATTAAGGCCACTACCTTGGAATTAATATTGTTCCTTGGATATCTAGTGCCTTGTCAGTGTCGAGCATGAATGAGAAGACCACTCCATCTATCGTTCCCATCTTGCATTGGTTGCATGTCCCACTAAATTTATCGTGTGGGTTGTAACGAGGAGGAGGTCTGAAGAACATTTCGATGACTAGCAAATTACACACTTTATCCATAACACTAGTTTACACCGATTGATTTCTATGTAAGTGTTATTTCTATTATTCATAGAATTACTCATTTAGTTCCATTCACGTGTATGATATATCCAACCTTCACCGAGGAATAACTATATATATAGATAAGCGTTGTACTACCCAAAAAGAAATTGCCAATAACTTAATACTTCTTAAATAGGGAGGAGGCGGACCCAACGGTCATTTAATACCTCAATCCCGAAGCGAGTAATGTAATCGATAGTCCACCGACCCTAGCTATGAAGATTGATGACCCTTAAATACGACTTTATAATTTATTTAACCGTATTACTAATGCATTTCAAAGACTTATCTAAGGGTTAACTAGCCTACCTATAAAAACAAATAATTAATTAAATTTTGAGGTCCTTGCATATCCCATATAAATTCTACACTAGAAGGAAGCGAAATCCGTCAGGGCGTTACCCAAGTCTTTATTAACAACCACTCGAGACAGCTTAGGCAGACACATTTTCCATTTATGCATTGTTGTAGGTTATTTAAGACTTCTTAAATATGGAGGAGATAGACCTAACGGCCATTTGATACCTCAACCCTCTAAGTTAAACTTTGCCTTCCATATAGGTACTGAGCCATTTTATACTTCAAATCCGAGGCAAATCCCCGGTATATTTTCCCCCAAACCTATACACGAACGTATATCCTCCATGGGTCCTACAGTTGAAGATGTTCCACATTAGTAATAGGTATGCACAACCGCTGGTAGCCTCTAGGTGAAGGGCAGACTTCCATTATATAGCTCTACCAACCTCACATGTAAACCCATACTAAACAAAGGTATTTATAATTGACCTAATTATTGGGGTAGGCCCACTAATTCATGCTCGTCATAATATATTATTAAGGCCATATAATTTCCATTATGAAAATTATTACGCCTCTTAGTTTCATTTATTAGTATTCTTTTACTTGATATGAAATGATTCTTATCTTATATGCTTATTTCCTTTATTCTTTGTTTTCATTATGTCTCTTAAAGTTCATTTATTTCTGTAATTGTCCTTCATAAATGGTCATCATTATTCAAATTGGACAACGATTATTGACGTTTATTTTGTTCATTTCAAATCTATCTAACTATGCATATTCCGTATCTCTATAAATGTCACATTTAATTATGTAATTAATCCCACTAAATACATCTATGCCCCTTTTTGACTTCTGTAACTTCCTATTAACTGCGTATTTATTGCCCATTAATATGTAATCATTATTCATTAATATTGGAGTTATTACCCCTTTTTCATTGCAACCTCCTGACCCTATGATTATTACACTATTAATATTTAAACATTCTAACTGTAATTAACACGAGTACCAACGTGTATTTATTTATTAAGATTTATCCTTTACCATATATATATTTCTAATTTAGAAGCCACGGTTATATGCGTGTGTGTGTATGTGTGTGTGTGTGTGTGTTTTTAACTCTTTAATTTCTAAGGAATCTCATAATATACACGTATCTGTAAATTCTAAAAAGAATGTTTGTTCTACATTTTAATATACCCATCCTTCCCAAAAAAGGATATTACTATAGTTATAATTTTCCATAAACTACCTAAAGTAGGACTTTTGCTCCATTTGGAATTACAAGAAATTATCTGTTATCATTTCTATTGAAATAGACAATGCAAACTACGGAGAATGACATCCATACTTTACACATCTCTTTCACTTAGGTATATTTCTTATTATCCCAAACGACGCTCTTCTTTATACGTAGTTGCGGAATTAGATATTCTATGGAAATTTACACGGAAGCGGGTACAACTAAATTATACATTAAATGCTCCCAATAAATTAAAATATAGAAATTTGCATTCCAAATCAAACTAGGGCATTCCTAAAGAATGCTAAACAATTTACAATCCAATTTAGGTAAATCTAGAATAAACTTCACAATCTTATCAACATCATACTTTATAATTTTCAGGGACTAATTTCTCATAATTTCCAAATTAGGGTGTATATGCAATTCCTTTATAATCACATCACTTGCAGAATATGTAGTTGAGAATTCAATTAAATACATTCATTATAAGCATACAATTCAATAGATCTTGCATTGACATAATAATTGAATAAAATTCAAGGATATAAATTTAGCGTTATTTGTAAATCATGTAATTTTCCACTCACCATTTTATCTTTCAACTCTCCAAATCTAAATTCATTACATTAATTGACTCCTTTTTCCTTTCCAACTAAAAAATTTGAATAAAAATGTATATACGTACCCATTAGAATTACATATCGAAAAGGAGATTTGAGTTAAGTGGAATTAGATTTATATTTATAGAGTTTACCTTTTTCATAGGATTGATTCACTCCTTCTCTTGTCTTTCTCTACATACAGTATAGTATTTTATTTTATTTTACAAATAGTGGAGATGGAAAATGGCAGAGCTCTGCTACTCCGCTCAGAAAATATGAGAAGAAAAGTGAGGAGTTGGGCCTGTATTTATTAACACTCAAATATATTTTATCTACTAGATTACTATTTATTAAATCCCACCGTTAGACCGAGATTCAACCCTAGCTGCTAGAACCTGAGCTGACCGATCTTTTCTCATAGGCAGTCGATTGACCGCCCCGATGAGGCCATCGATCGATGGTTGTCCACTATTAATTAATATGTATTCCCTTCATTTCTTTTTAATTATTTTCGATCTGAAAACTTCAATGTCAATAATTTTTTGTTTGATCTCCTATCGCGAAGCTTTATATATGAAAGCTGATCAGAAAAGCACCATGAACATAATGGTGCAAGTTTCATAGTCGAATTCTGACATTTGCTTCAATTCCATTTTTGAGCATTAATAATTATTTATTAATTCTTTTTAGTTAATTCATGTTTATTTTATGAGGTGTTACCTTCTCCACCTCTTAAAAGAATTTCGTCCTGAAATTCCTCATGGGTTGAATCATATAACATAGCTCGCAACCATTCTAAACTATCCAACCAATTAGTGTACAGTCAATTATGTAGCCTATCATGTACAAGTGCATGGAGTGTACAACACATATAATATGTATGCTGAATAATACTAAACAGCGTCTCCTGTATGAATGCATTCATTAAAATAATTTTGAAAATATGATGCAAGCAACCTTTATATACTATTAGTCTATATGTATGCAAATTTCCAAAAAAAAAAATCAAAAGTCCTTGTTTTCACACAATAAATTCCATACACCTACGAATTAGAGTACAGTTCAACTAATTTTGTACACAATCCCTACTATCTAATACCTAACACACAATTTCTAACATCCAACCGGTGGTAGCGCGTAGCAGCTACTACCGCCCACCTCGAACAACACTCCCAAATCAAAGGTGCGCACCAAACAATCACAGAGTAATAGAATGGCATACGAAGAAGTGCGTCCGATAAGAGGTGCTACCTCCTTAGCCCGTCGATCGCTCCTGTTTTAGCCACCTTATGCCAACTCACGGGAGTCGGGTCCACGTACATACCTCAATAGAATGTCACCACCATCCTACTTCATTCTGGAATCTCCACCACGTTCACAGTTGTCAAATGGTTTTCGGTATCGATAGAGAGTATGCCCATATCCGATCTCTGTCTCTTTAACAACCAACATTATTATTACCCGTGGTTATAATTTCCAAAGTAGTTAATATTAAATCAACATACTACCTTTTAACTTTAAAAATGAAGTTCTAATATTTACAAATCAAATGTCCAAAATCTCAATTTTAGCCACTGCAACACTTAACAAGTGTTGCTGTAACCTTTTTATTTATTCGGGTTTAGATTTAAATTTCGCGATCACAGCACTTATCAAGTACTATAGTAGCCCTTAATTAATTTTAGCCTTTATTTGCATCAACTACGGCACTTACAAAGTGCGGTAATATCCCTTACAACAGTTTTATGTTAATTAACTTCAGACTTCAATATAAATTCATCAACAATTAAACTTTAATTTTAAACTAATTTAACTTATAAAAATCATATTTTCCATTTGAAATAGTCATTTAAATTTACCCAAAATTCATGATTTTTATAAAGTTAATTCCACTAATAAATATCAACCTCTCAAGACTTCACCTATTAAAGTTAAATACCCAATTTTCTATATTTTCTATATTCAAAGTTTACTGAACCATTTAGTTTAATTACCATTTCACAATATAACTAAATTTCCTCTTTATTTCTTAACTTACCTTTTATTCTTAAAACAAACTTCCATTTCTAAATTAAGATATATTTCAAATTTTATGTTCAAGTATTTATTTATTTAACTTTTAAATTCGTAGAAATTTCAATAACACCTTATTAATTTATTTAAATTCCAATTTATATCAAAATTTATTATATTTACATACTTAACTTGAATTCCATCAAAATTTTCAAAATAAATTTTATACTTCAAATTCCAACTTAGCCATTTATTTATTTATATATTTGCTTGTATAAAACTACCAATAATTATTTTAACCCAATTTAAATCAAAATATTGAAATATATATATTTAAAATACTTAAAATTTCCAGAAAAATATATATAAAATAACCATGGGTCTGTATAATATTTTCTAACCTAGGTCAAGTGATACGGATAATATATCATTTCAATCCGTAATTTACAAAGAAAAACCCCGGGTTCTATCATTTCAAACCCGCAATCCCAAGTAAATAAATAAATAGAATAATTAAATTAATATCGTTCAGGCTTATCATTTCAGCCCGTAACGATTCTATTCTACAGGGAACTTGTAGTGTGATAAACAGTAAATATATAAATAAATAGTATATAAAATATAACAGCATATAATATAACGGATGATGTGTAAATTTTATAACAGGGTTTTTTACCATCCTAGAATTTATCACAGGCAATAAAAATATAATCATTAACAATTTCACTTGTTATTAATTTAGAATTCTATAAGTACGTTTGTCAAGCGTGAATACTCACCTCTACAAAGCTAAAGATTTGATTCAAAACAACAATAACTGTTTGCGCCAATGGTCACAAATCCCAACACTACACCAGAAAAGACTTTTGGTAGCGTTGAAAAAACGCTACCATAACTTATGGTAGCATTTTAGAGAACGCTGTTATACGACATGCAACTAAAAGTCTAAAACTTTTTGTTGCGTTGTAGTAAACGCTACCAAAAGTCAATTTTAAATGCAACTATAGGTATTTTCTGTAGGATTTAAAAAACGCTACCAAAAGTCACTTTTAAATGCAGCTATAGGTTTTTTCTGTAGGGTCAAAAAAACGCTACCATAAGTCTTCATTTTTTGGTTGCATTTTTTCTTTATATGCTTTTTTATTATTTTCAGTAGCATTTTTAAAATGCAACTGTATAATTTTTATATTTGTTTACATTTGTTTCTGTAGCATTTCTGAAACGCTACTAAAAGTTATTGGTTGTTTGGTAGCATATTTTAATTGCTACTATTTACGGTTGACGGTTTATACCATTTCCAGCAATCGCTTATATACTATTCATATTAAAACGAACGATCAATCGCATAATTTTCATATATTCAAACAAACAATTAAAGCACATAATTAGCATATACAAACAATCAATCATATGATCATCATATTCAAATAATTGCAAAAACATGCTAATCTCACAATCAAATATAATATCCATAATCAATTCGATAGTAGTTTTTCAACAAAATAAGTCACATACTACAAGCATTCACAGATAAGTTTTCACAAATGGTACTAACAAAATACGACAACATATATAACAATTAAATTCATGTTCGTTGCTTGATTACCAATAGTTCTTTGTTGTCGACAGTCTTCGCTTCGAAATAGCTAATTACCTGCAAACCAGTTTAACAATCAACAATATATATATATATATATATATGTGTGTGTGTGTGTGTGTGTGTATGTGTGTGTGTGTGTGTGTGTATAAATAATTGCAAAAACATGCTAATCTCACAATCAAATATAATATCCATAATCAATTCAATAGTAACAAAATACAACATATATAACAATTAAATTCATGTTCGTTGCTTGATTACCAATAGTTCTTTGTTGTCGACAGTCTTCGAAATAGCTAATTACCTGCAAACGAGTTTAACAATCAACAATATATATATATATATATGTGTGTGTGTGTGTGTATGTATGTATATATGTATGTATATATATGTATGTATGTATATGTATGTATATATGTACGTATGTATATATATGTATGTATGAAAATCATGTAATCTATAACTCGATATTCTATATAAACACGTTTACCATAGAGGATATGTACTGAAATGTTGTGGCATTGCAGATAAAAACTTAAATGTTGTGATACAGATTTTTTTTAATACCCGAATAAACAGAACTAAAACTTAATGTTGAGATATGATGTACTGAAAAATAATACTTACTGGAACCTGATTCTCTAATGACATATGCTGCTGGCCAAGCTATCGTAGTACCAAAAGCATCTTTCATGTACGTACACTCAGATGTAGATCGCCATAGCAATGCGTCATTAACTCTCATAAAGTTTACCCAACCTTTTACCGCATCTTTTCTCAGTGGAACACAATGAACCATCGTTGTTGGATCAGTTGAAGCGATAGTTCCTTCAGCCACTACTTGTCCCGTTTCACCCACATCAATCAGCTTACAGCTACTATTTGGTACTAGATTTGCACCCTGTTGGATAAGCAAATAAATAAATAATCATTAAATATGTCGTAATCATCAAATAAATAAGCAAAAGGATTAACCGTTTTAAAAAAGGATTAACATGTTATCATTGCAATCACAGCTAACTAGTAATCAAATAATCCACAAAAGTAAACTCTCCCCTTGACAGGGTTACTAACTAATTTAGTAGTGACATAAGAATTCTAGAATACTGACCAAAAGTAGTGACATATCTAACTAATTTAGACCTTTCACCTCCACCATTGATTATAATACAGGTTAAAAACGCTAGCTTGGAAGACATTCTAATTTATTATTTATCATTTTCCAAACCTAAAAGGAATATTAATAATGAAAAATTACTATTTTTTTCCTGTAAAATTTGAACCATGTTGATTTACCGAAGCAGTTAGTTACCCTGATAGTTTTATCGATAGATCCACTTAAAAAGCTATCTTCTTGCTCAGAAAGTGCAAAGCAAGTAAAAGGCTACCGTATGGGAATTGGTCTTTGCCCCTTTATGTCCCATACCTATTACGGTACATTTGAATTTTTATTCTATAAAAACTTTTTACTGTATCTTTTATGACAAATTTGATCTAATATTATTACCTTAATCGAACCATTTGAGTATTCAGCACTAAGTCGGCCCTTGTAAAAAATGTGGGCAGTTACTGCCCCATCACCAATTTGACCTATTTCTAAAATTGTGTATGTATATATGACACACTGCATGTTACATTAACAGTTATGTTGTAATTTAACAAAACGTATACTTTATAGTTTATGTTTTTAAATACAATGCAACCACTTAGGTAATTTAATTGCACTAACCTGTTGTGTAGTTAGAAAACACTCTGTTACTTTAAGTAACTCTTCAGCCATCCATGTAACACCAGAAAGTCGCCTAAGTGAATCACGCGAACCTTTAGAAAACTTTTGCTTACCTAAAATTTATAAGAAGAGGAATAAGTAGACTATTCTATTGTAATGAATGAATATGCAAATATTGTTTGTTGAAGTGTAAAATAAACAGAATTTATGATGTTTATGAGCTGTATGTAATTATATACCTTTCCCCAAAGTATATTATAAACACTCAAACATGCTAAAACTCTCTCCTCAAGATTTGAACCAGGGTGTAGAAAAGCTGTTGCATCATTTAGTAAGATTTCACAAGCAGTAAATCTGAGGCTGCTTCCATCTATAGTCGGCATTTCACTTCCTACGGTTATAAGACATTCTTGTTGAACATTTTATGTCTTGCTTTTAATTCCTTGGCCTAAAGAATTGAATACATGTGCCCCAAATTTGATTACCCTCTTGCTACTTTTGTACTCCATGCATAAATTTCCGAAACCTGCATCATTTTTATTTATTTTTAATTTCATTTATATATTTATTTTGAACTTTATGTGATATTTATTTTGGTTTTCTTACCTGCAGGCAGGGGTCCAACCAGTCAATATTTCTGGACATATTCTTGTGATTCATGGATGTCAACCCAGTCTTTTTGGCTAGCCAAGCAGCAGTATATGATTCACCTTCCGAAGAATATGTTCCACCTATATTTGAAAGAATGGTCACAGGGAGTAATTGTGCATTGGGGTTCATTTCAAACGCAACTGTTTCCAGTAAGATCTGAATTGCCTCTTCTCTGAAAATTTTCTTTATATTTGATCCTAACTGAATGTTAAGTAAGATAACATATCTTATACTCATGTGTTACAGATTTATCATATGCAGGTACTCATTAAAATGTAGTGTATGACAAGGAATTTTGATCATATATACTATGATTTATGAGTGTTCAGTAGGCATAGACTGGACTAGGTGAATTTTGTGAATTTAGGATACAGATCAACTGAATTATTATCACTTCAGTATCTATATATCCCATGATACTGTAATATCACGGGGGTCTAGTATCATCCGTTAGATCATCATACAGAAGCTTTTTGAATAAAATGTTACGGAATAAATGGTCGGTTTGGTGCCCATAGGCATGGAAAATGAACGAAAGGAACAAGGAAATTCGAAATTTGTTGATGAAAGACGCTTGGTTCTAATGGATCTTTATTATCCATTAGCAAATTAAGAAAAATGGGGAAAAAAACTTAATATGATAGATGATCAAAAGCCAGTGACAGTAGATGACAAAGTGGTGACTGAAAATTTTGAATAGCTCGGGTTTGTTAATCATTTTGCAATTAAGAGATTGAATCATCCACACTATAGAAGAAGTTGATGAAGCCAACGCAAAAATTTCGACAGCGAGGCATTACGAGTGTCAGAATTGATACAATTAAAGCTGAAGGAAAGCAAATCAAGTGGTGAACACAAACAAATTTCAAGTGATTGTGGATTAATTGGTCGTTTTCAAGTACAATATGGATGGCAAGATTCATACTAATGAGTTAATAGGCAAAAGGTTGGAAGGTGCTCGTGGTATCACTGAACAACTCAAACTTGGATGGAGTTGTTTCAATAAATTCAATTAGTTAGTAGCATATTCAATGAAGAGATGAAAAAGATGAATCTCAACTATGAAGAGTAATCCTTATTTACCTAGAAGAGCTTAATTTTTTTAAGGAAAAAGATAAGAGATAAAAAGTGATGAATCTCAACAATGAAGATGACAATCACAACTATTTAGAAAAGCTTTCCTTTGCCCAAGAAAAACCAAGATTCAAGAGAAGAATCTATGACACCTTAACATGCTAAAGGAATAGGATGGTCATCAAACAAGAAAATAAGTGAAAATGGAGAGTTGGCATGTTACTACTGTTAAAAAATTGGTCATATGCACAGTATTTTCAAGAAGCTCAACCATCGAAGGCGTTAAAGATAGAAATATATAGCAACTATAGGGGTACTAGCAATGAAGATACAAATATAGGCATGGTTGATGGATCCATATTTTGTGTTGATAAAGATAAGGTAAGATAACGGTTGTTTAATTTAGGTGCATGTATCCATATGTGCAAACATAAGTAAAAGTTGGTAGATTACAAGGAGAAACGGTGAAGGTGAAATCAGCCAATAATAACTGCTAGGAGACCTGCTATTTCTCTCAATGGCTTCCACACAAACTTTTTCCTATTCAACCAAAAATTAGTTTTAATTCTAAGAAAGGATTGTTGTATAACCAACTGAATATGACCGAAAAAGAAATGAAACTCCGGTCATTAACATTTCACATGAAGAAAATGGAACTATTGCCTAACTTGTTTAAATAAAAGTAAGTATACTAGTTTGACCAGGAAATAAATACTATTTACCGCATTCTACAATGACCTTCACCTTAAAGCGAAGTGTCAGGAGCAATGCAAGAAACTGCAGCTCTGCTTTTGACAACACCTGAATTTTTGAGACGTTAAGATCAAATTCAGTAAATTCATGTCATAGTACTGGTTCATTATGTGAAAGAGTTTCTTGAATTACTTTGGCTTCAATTATCCACAATTATCCAGACTTGAGGTCTTTTGAATCTGGAGGAAGCAAGGAGAGCCTGTAATCAACTTCAGGTGGAAAATACCATCTTGCAATCGGTTGCCTCCCTAAATGTGGTTTTTTATTAATATAAATAAACAATTATGTAAGAAATAATCATATAAGATAGTGATAGTTATGTAAACATATGATTGTATTGAGAACTTGTTATTTATTGTTTTTACTTACACAAACATATTTTAAAGGACAAATTTATAAATATTACTAAGCTCAAGAAAACAACTTATTGCACCTATAGAATTGGATAAAAACTTATTGTAGAATCAGGTATGGTTTTCACCAGGTTTAATTTGCATTTGCGCACTTGCTTTCAAAGTGCACAAGCTTTAAAAAATTTAAAAAAATTACATACTTTTAAAGCACGCAAGCACAAATAAGAAATTATTAGGTACAAACAAAAATTGTGGCCTTGTTAAAACTAGATGTATTTCAACAATAAGTTTTCACCTAAGCCTAAAGGTGCAATAATTTTTTTTCACAAGCTTATTTATAAAATTTATCCTACTTGAAATGCCATAGGAGAGAAGTAGGCTGCATCTGTCCCAAATTTGGTTCCCCATATCCTACTAAATTTGGGTTAATACATTAGCAATTTTGTTAATGATTAATACTTCCCTGTAACTTGCTACCATATTATTACCTTTTATAAGTCAGCAATTTTGTTAATGATTATGCTAGAAAAGTATGATAACAGCAGCATATCTGCATGTTTTAATCAATACACATGACATAAATGGAGCCTTCAACTAAATACAAGTATATAGTTAAATATATTCATATTATATAATGAATAAGGCATATGGTAACTGAAGAAAATTAAGAAGATGTATGGTGAATTGCCAAAAAATGCAAAGCATTATCTTATAAACCTCAACAATTCTATAAGCGATTACAAATGTCTCAATCTAGCAATAATGTGTGCACATGTGACAACCTTTTTCTTAATCCAATACTACTACGCCACAATAAGTATTAATCCACCATTAAGTACTAAGCACAAAGTGACAACCTGTTTCTTAATCCAATACTACTACGCCACTATAAGCAAAATAAAGAAACCCGTTTCCATACAATGATAATCAAGTAACTGGATGCACATGTTAATTTGTTTTAATTTTTAGCTATTAGCAGGTTTAGGATGAACAAGTTGCCATAATATGCATGTTCCATTCGCAAATGCTAAATCAACCCCACAATTTTTTCATTATGATTGCAACATTCTCAGGGCTAGTTTTCATATTTTACAGTACTATTTACGAGCATTTTCTTTAGAATAGCGATTTTGGTTGTTAGTGAGAAGTCAGGTTTTGAAATATTATTAGAAAATTATTTTGAAATCATTTAATCCCTGCTTAGAAATATAATGTGCAATGATTTTGGGAGTATTTTTTAAAATAGTACAATTATAGTTTGCTCGAAATTCACACTAAATACCAGTTTTGCTTTTTTTTTGGGAACGTCGAGAACTCAAAAGCACAGATTTAGTAAAACTTTCATGAATTGAGCAAACAAAAATTTCCAAAATCAGTACAAAAGAAGCGGTTCAGTGAAGATGCTAGTTCTAAGCTAACATAAATAGTATTATCCAATTAGGTATTATAACAAATATGGTTTCCAATGGGTAAAAATTAGATAGTAAGTCAAAGGAAATTTCATAAAGAAAAGTATAAACCTGTGCTAAATCTTGATCATCCCTGTCCTATTTTTCTATTGCTTGTTGTAAGTATTTTATAGCTACAGGGTAAAAATTTCTTCGTAACATGACAGCACCAAGTTCAAATAACTCTGTCGCATTGCTGTCACCATTGCGAACTTATTCCTGATACAACCACATTAAAATAAGACAAAAATGAGCACCTAATTGATAACTCTAATATTTAGTAAATGTGGGCTATGTAGCTCACCATAATCTTATACCATGTGTGGACAACCAAAATATAAAATTTGTATAATGAATAGTGTAATGAAAAAGCATACGTGCATATTGAAGAAATGTAGCATTGCACTAATAAGAAATCGTTTCTTCAATAAAAAATATATATCAATTTTTATTCATACACGAAACTCGTAAAAGAAAGCGATAAATTGGGATATGTGTGTCTTACACATTTTCTTCTTGAAGGATATAGAATCCAAACTAGTCATCTTAATCTTCGTAGTTATATGAGTGTAACGAGTTTATTATATCTAGAACTAGACATCTTGTCTAATTATTGCAGAATTGTACAATAATCAATGGTTTCTCAGCATTGCAGCAGTATAACACTATAAGGTTTGTTCATGAGAATACCATGATGCTAGGATTGTAGGAAACTGGATGTAAATAGCTATTAGCATATTAGGACATGAAAGAGAACAGTTCATATCCAATATTATAAAGAAAATTAATATTATCATGGAAATGACACAGGAAACTTATATATCCCATGACTTAGAATCATCTATGTAGCTAACCAATACCTTATTGATGGGCTGTAGTACTAATATACGCCAATTAAGTTATCTCACATGTTTCTAACGAAATACCCTACCAAGGCACAACTACATATACCTTTGATGTACTCTTGATAAGTCATTGGCCTTGTATCAGATACTGCTACATGAATTGTTATATTCTTGTTGTTGACATGCCTCATTACACTTTGTGTTATACAGCTTTAAGTAAGCATTAATCTAGCAAAAGAAGCAAATGCAATTTTGAATTTTAGATGTCATAAATTTTCATTTATGAAAATCTCTAGGCTTATACTAGGATGACTTATGTTTCAAATCATTAGCATATCTTTGTGTCCATGCATAATAATTTTACAAAATAGTGGTAACATAGACGGTACGGTGATATACTTGTAATTCTTTAGCAGAAAGGTCAAGCATAGGCTGAAAAAGAACTTGGGGAATAACAAAAAAGAATCCTTTAACAAGTAATAATGGTAATACAAGCACATAAGAGAGCCAAATTCCCAGTTCAAACAGTTGTCCAACTTCATATACCATATTGGTACTAACACCTTCACTTGATTCAGCCTCTTGAATAAAACTCAACCACAATGTTGCTGCTCTACATGAAAAGGAACCTAGTTGCTGCAATGTGTAGATGTCAATTTGGATATCGCCTTAATTTAAGTATTGCAACAAGGAGAGGTATAACGTTGATGTTTCAGTTTGCATAGTGGAAGTGTAAATTAGCTCCAAAGTGGAAGTGACGTCTAATTAAATCGGATCTTAACATCCTATTGTCAACAATTAAAAAAATAACTGAATATTAAGCATAAATTAAAGTAGCAAAAGCTTGATGTTTGTGACTAACCTCATACTGGTTAGCAAATTTTAAAAAAAATTAACATCGATAAAACATGCAGCATCAAAAGTAATTTTTAGGAATCGGCAAATTGAAATCGATAGGTACCTGACAGCAAAAGAAGGGATTAGAGCGGATTGATGTGAGTTGGTCATATGTGTAGTCACCGCCGTGGTAAGATTGCCGACGAGACGATGAATTCGTGAGTGGTGGAGAGGAAATTTGTAAACCTATGTTTTCTTTCCTTAGACTTGCACAAAAAGAAAAAGAAGGGAAATGATGAAGGATTTGCGTAACACACATTTCTTTTGCCAAAACATAGGTGGGCTGGGCGGCAAACATTTTAGTATTGACTTAAGATTTATTGGTAGCATTTTTGCATGAAACGCTGGTAATAGATGCTACTGAAATTAGGTATTCTTGTAGTGCAAGTATCGTGAAAGCACCAGTGTATGACTACAAATCAGCAATAATCAAACACAAATCTCAGAACTACGCAATACCAAGTACAGCAATTCAGAAATAACAATTAGAAACACAAGATTTATAGTGGTTTGGCTATCTCCAACCTACGTCAACTTCAAAATTTTATCTTTTATTCATTATCCTTGCTGGTTACAGATGGTTACAGCGATTACAATGAAGTAATTTGAGTACAACAGCGATGGTAAGGTGTAGAATTGAATCCAACAGAGTCTGGACGTTGAATAGCCAAAAAGATCCTCTTTCTATAGGCTTCAAGGGGCTATTTATAGGTGTAGAAGGCTGATATCACGCTCAAACTTCGGGAGACTCCTTCTGGCACGTGAGTGGGCCCACGCGACCGACCCCACCAAGTTTCGACTCGATCTGTGATCGATACGAATCAATTTCGTATCGATCAAGAAATTGTCCAATCATGCTGAAACTTGGCAAAGACATTCTTTAGCATGTACGCAAGTTGCTGTGAAAATTTTGTTGCATTTGGATCTGTGGTTTAGGAGATATGATCGATACGAGTTGTGATTTTCAAAGGCTGCAGATCTCGAATCCATTGGTTCGCATCCATCCCCTTCGTGTCGTTCACAAGCACGTGCTCGCTTGCCGACATGGAACGATAAACCAGGGTAGATCCATATTTTTCGTCGCGTCGACCGAGCCTTCATTCCTCCCTTCGCATCCAACGGTAACTCACTATTTGTATCCATTCGACCCAGTCCGTATTCGTAACGATTATTGGTGGCGCCTTTCGCATCGACCGTTGTTGTACGATCGATGCGAAGTGACATGTTTTGGGGGTGGATACGAACAAAGACTAGGTGGATACGAATAGCATTCATTCTTTTTGATCGTTTCAATCACGATGGATACGAATAAGGAATAGGGCTCTCGGATGCTATCAATTCGAACAAACCCGAACTGCATGGATACAAAGGGGGACTGTAGAGTGTATGGATACGAACCAAGCTTACATGTGATCGATACGAATGCATGGATTTGAAATATGCCGCTTGTCTCCTACCTGACCGCTACGAACTCAATCGAGTCGAACCAAAACCTGATCGATTCAAACTTCATCGAGTTGAACCACTGCCGGCCGATACGAACTTCATCGATACAAAATGCTGCCTGCCTATGGATGCGAAATGCATCGATACGAACCACCATTTATGCACCTTAATCCATCCATATCTTGTGTATATGACCTCCAGTTGACCTGAAACTTGAAACGTAGCCTCTCCTAGCCTTGACCATCATCTCCCATCGATTCTGTAGTAATCGGAGCTCGGCCAAATTTTACCGACATCGATTGCATCCTTGTTCCCAATCGATCTCCAATCCTGATATCCATTCTTCCTTGCCAATTTGTTGATATTACAGCCTTGACCAAAAAGTGGGATAACATTTGCCCACCAAAACATGCCTTGTGATAATAAGGCGTGTTTTGAATAGTTTCGAATATGATATCCAAAGTCCATAGCCATATCATCAGAGTACATCATCCTTGACCGCTCCGAATCGATTCCCAATTCCAAATCCAACAACCAAAGCCTTAGCCAATTCCATATCATTCGAACTCGACAACCGAGTCCTAATCCATCCTTATCCAATAGCTAATAATCGAATCCAAGACCTCTCCGGGTCAATATCCAAATCCATAACCTCTCCGGGCTCTTGGAAAGCGCAATCCACACCTGATGACCGTGGTCCAGTGTCCCTGGACGTTAAGCTAACCTCTCCGGGTTCTTGCCAAGTGCAATCCGCACTTGATGACCGTGGTCCAGTGTCCCTGGACGTTGTACAATGCCATGGCTTAAGTCCTAAGTCGAATCCTGGTCTCTCCGGACCCTTGCCGAGCATAGTCCATACTCAACGACCTGAAACAATAATCAATAATATGGGGCCTAAGTCCTAGGCCGAATCTTGGTCACTCTAGACCCTTGTTGAGCATAGTCCATACTCAACGACCTGAATAAGCCAGTTCGCCACATGCGGACGAGGAGACTTACCCCTTGCCAGGTATAATCCAAACCTGACGACCATTTGCCAAAAAACCAGATAAAAATCCAATCAAAATCCAATCCGAAATCCAAATCAAATCAGAAAATCAGGAATCTGAACCAACATCCAAAACAGAAAACAACCATCCAAACGAAAATACAAACCAGAAAGCAAACAAAACCAGGAGTTCAAACCAAACTCCAAAACCAAACCAGAAAAGCGAATGTCCAATCCAAAAACAAAAGACAGATTTCACAAACCATAGCATCGCGGTTTATCATCATTCAAAGCATGCCTAGGGGCTATCTCCGTCCCCGTACATGAGTAAATGGCTTGGGCGTTTGTCAGTAGCTTGCTACTTATTTCATATTATCCCAGTCAATTGATAACCAATCGACCATCATTCTTGGGCCTCACATCATCGTTGCTCGAGGTAGGCGATGGTTGCTCCTGCTCCACCGTGGCATTCCGAGTTCCGACGTATTATCGCAACTGTCCATTCCTTACATGCTCCTCGATTATATCCTTCAAGTGCCTGCAGCTGTTGGTATCGTGCCCATCCAAATCGTGGAAGAGGCAGTGCCTTCCTGATGCCCTCTCCTGTTCAGAAGGTTCTCTCCTAGCTGGCCTTCGATAGGGAAGGCGATTTCGGGTTTCCAGGTATATCCGCTCCAGCGTATTGTTTAGTCCTGTGTATGTGGAAAACTTTGATCCTTCCATCGCTTCCTAGCTTTTCCAGAATCATCATCCAACTTCCTTTTTCCTTTATTTATCCGAGCCTCCACTGGATGGTCCTCCACCCTCATCCGCATTCACTTCCTTTAACTTTAATTCCATACATGCGTCTTCTCGCCGAAGGAACCTTTCAGCTTCGTGAAAGAATTCCCCGAGATCAACTGGTGGGTCTCCTATTAAAGATACCTTGAAATCCGAATCCTCCCTGACTCCTGACACTGCTGCCATTAAAACCATTAAAGGATCCGGCCGATCCACCGAAGCAACCTACGCATTGAATCGAGTTAGAAAAGCTCTGAGTGATTCATCCGTCCTTTGCTTTACCGACGTTAGCGTCATCACATTCTTAGGCCTCTTAATATGAACCCGAAATTGCCTTAGAAACCTATCCACCAGCTCCGTCCATGTTCTGATATATCCTTCCTCCAATTGCCTAAACCACATTGCGGCTATATCTATCAAATACAGGGGGAAACATCGGGCCATAACTTCCTCCGATGCCTCCAGCACTTCCATGTGTCTAGTGTATCTCATCAGATGATCTGTCGGATCATCCTTGCCATCGTATCTTCCACACTAGATAGCTTGAAATCAGGCGGATTTCGAGCTATCCTGATTTCCCGTGTAAACGGACTCTTGTTCACTCCTTCCAAATCTCTGTTGGTCAGACCTCCATGCATAGTTCTCTTAATGATCTCATCTAATCTAGCAATATTTGCCAAAGATTGCCCCCCATGCCCTCGAGGGAATTCTGGTACATACTCCTCATGCGGTTCACTAATGTTAGCGCTCGCTCTAGCTTGTTGAGCTTCATCCATAGGCCTTCGAGTGTCAGATCCTGCGGGCCTGCCCCCAAGCTTTTGTTGATTACCCTCTGGTTATGTATTCTATCCTCTATTGGGTTCCAAAACCCCAGTTCCTTGTTCCACATTCGCAGTTGCTGTAGTCGGTCTAAGGTTTTGTGTTCCTGTAGCTCTCATCTGTTCAAAGAAAGTCTGCATCATGTCCTGTTGACTTTTCAACAATCTCTCTTGCAATGAATTGGCCATAGCCTCCATTTCATCCCTGGTAATGTAGATCAAAGCCTGTCCTTCCCCAGCTTCGGAGGATGCTTCTTGACTTCCTTTCTGTTGGCTTCTCTCAGCCCTTTGTCTTCTGCTTGTCTGTCGAGTCATTGTCTTTCAAATCTAAACTCTTCACGCTTTACAAATCTGAACTTCAATCCGATGTAGCAGGTGCTAGTCCTTTTCAGTGAAAGCACCAAAGTGTTTGTGCCAAAAATGGTCACAAACCCCAAGTATCATGAAAGCACCAGTGTATGAATACAAATCAGCAATATTCAAACACAAATATCAGATCTAAGCAATATCAAGTACAACAATTCAGAAATAAAAATCAGAAACACAAGATTTATAGTGGTTCGGCTATCTCCGGCCTACGTCCACTTCAAAGTTTTATCTTTTATTGATTATCCTTGCTGGTTACAGATGATTACAGCGATTACAATGAGGTAATTTGAGTACAACAGCGATGGTAAGGTGTAGAATTGAATCCGGCAGAGTCTGGACGTTGAATAGCCAAAAATATCCTCTTTCTGTAGGCTTCAGGGGGCTATTTATAGGCATAGGAGGCTAATGTCGCGCTCAAACTTCGGGAGACTCCTTCTGGCACGTGAGTGGGCCCACGCGACCGACCCCATCAAGTTTCGACTCGATCTGTGATCGATACGAATCAATTTCGTATCGATCAAGAAATTGTCCAATCATGCTGAAACTTCGCAGAGACATTCTTTAGCATGTACGCAAGTTGCTGTGAAAATTTCGTTGCATTTGGATCTGTGGTTCAGGAGATATGATCGATATGAGTTGTGATATTCGAAGGCTACAGATCTCAAATCCATTGGTTTGTTTCCGTCCCCTTCGTGTCGTTCACAAGCACGTGCTCGCTTGCTGACGTGGAACAATAAACCAGGGTAGATCCATATTCTTCGCCACATCGACCGAGCCTTCATTCCTCACTTCGTATCCAATGGTAACTCACTATTTGTATCCATTCGACCCAGTCCGTATTCGTAACGATTATTGGTGGCGCCTTTCGCATCGACCGTTGCTGTACGATCGATGCGAAGTGACACGTTTTGGGGGTGGATACGAACAAAGACTAGGTGGATACGAATAGTGTTCATTCTCCTTGATCGTTTCAATCGCGATGGATACGAATAAGGAATAAGTGCTCTCGGATGCTATCGATTCGAACAACCACGAACTGCATGGATACGAAGGGGGACTGTAGAGTGGATGGATACGAACCAAGCTTACCTGTGATCGATACGAATGCATGGATTCAAAATATGCCACCTGTCTCTGACCTGACCGCTATGAACTCCATCGAGTCGAACCAAAACCTGATCGATTCGAACTTCATCGAGTCGAACCACTGCCGATCGATATGAACTTCATCGATACAAAATGTTGCCTGCCTATGGATCCGAAATGCATCGATACGAACCACCATTTATGCACCTTAATCCATCCATATCTTGTGTATACGACCTCCAATTGGCCTGAAACTTGAAGCGTAGCCTCTCCTAGCCTTGACCATCATCTCCAATCGATTTCGTCCTAATCGAAGCTCGGTCAAATTTTACCGACATCGATTGCAGCCTTTTTCCCAATCGATCTCCAATCCTGATATCCATTCTTCCTTGCCAATTTGTTGATATTCCAGCCTCGACCAAAAGGTGGGATAACATTAACCACACCGGATAAACGCACAGAAGGCACGATCAAATATTGGAAGATGAGCCAATCCGATTCAGATCTTGACACAAAACAAATACAACTCAGTACACAAAATTCAAATATAACTACATCAAAACAGAAAAATATAAGCTGGAACAAGTGATATCAAAAACTTGAACACAAGTGGCTCGAGTACAACAAGTTGAATAACCAAAAGGGAGGGAAAAAATGATAAAAACTATAAGTTACTCGGCCACTCCACCCTACGACTCCCCCAATGCCCCACATACTCGGCCTTGTCCAATTTTACATTTTGAAACGCATGCATGCATGCAAGGCAGTGGTATTTTTAGGCACAGGATGAGATCAAAATTATGCACAGGTGGCGAAAAATTTGGTTCAAAATTTGGTCAAATGCATCAAAGATGCTCGGCCTGAACAAATACACGATCTGACATGCACGCATGTGTGCAAAGGTTGTGTTGAAAAACAACTGCTAAATGCAACAGTGATATGGGTTCACGTGAAAAATTCTAACATCAGGGCTCGGCATTAATATAGGTTTATTTGTGCTGATGAGGTGGGATATAGGGTAGGCTATGGGTTTTTGTTTGATGAACTTCACCTGACTCTCGGCCGGATCTGGTGTAACAGGGGGAGAAGTTGAGTTGGAGGCGGAGAAATGGGTGCAGGCTGGACGTTGGTGGCGAATCACTTGCATGTAACAATAAATTGGAACAAAGAAAAACAAGCAAGAAGAAAAAAGTAAAAAGAAAAACAATCGGCCATACCTTTAGAGCAGTTTTCTCACGCAAGGAAGAAGATGACTGATACCAAAATGAGATGCAATTTAAGTTGGGTACGTGGGTTTTAATTTATAAGGTGAGTTGCGTAAATTTTGTGGGATAAACGACAAGAGATAAATTTTCAAACGGTCGGGAAAATTTTGTGCGTGATGTTTGAGTTTAGAAAGAGGTGATTGCGTTGATAAATTAATCAAAGAAAATGCAAGAAATAACGACATTTGAACGTTAAGGAAATAAAAGGATTTCGTTCCTATCAACAGAAGAGGCAAAAGGAAAGTGTAGAAAAGTTTGCACGTGAATGACCATGCAAGAAATAAATTTGAATGGCTATAGTTAGTTCCTTCCCTCTTTTGAAATGCATGCCTACTGATTGATTGATTTATTTATAGCTAAGGTAATAAATTTAGGAGTGCGTACTATAGACGCAATAAATAAACGAACGTACGTCCAATTTATAACAAAAGTAACGTATTTTATTTATTCATTTCTTATTTTACTCGCTTCTTATATTTAGTAAAATATACGTTTAAAGAATATTTCATCAAATAATGTACCATTTACGCCAACTAAATTAAACAAAATAGATATAAACGTACCGAATTAAAACGTGTAATCAAATAGCTTATTTATACACTATTTATTACTTAATTTAAAATTTTGATTTGTTTACATTCATTTGATTTGTTTCATTTTTTAACTAAGAAACCGAAGTATATTCGTATAAAAGAACATAATTTTTTTTTCACGATATTTACTACTTACTTTAAAAAGTATATAACCAATATAAGTAAAACAACCGCGAAATAAATATTGTACATATATATATTTTATATAAAAGATTTGAACTAGAATTTAAAATTTCACTTAGAGTTTAGCTTTAACCAAAAGTCAAAATTACATAAATTGCTTATTTTTATAAAATTTTGGGCAATGATTTATAGTCAAATTTAAAATTTCAACTTTTAAAAAAATAAAACCCCAAAGTTTTTAAATAATTGAATAAAATATTTGTTAACATTTTTGGGCCGTTACGCTGTCCCCTACTCAAAACTTTTCGTCCTCGAAACGGAATGAAAGAAGGAAAACAAAGGAAGATAAGATAATAAAGCAAAGTACCTGAAACAAATAATTCCAGATTCGAAGCACGTATGCTCTCCTCCGTCTTCCCGGTGCAATCCCGTTCATCATTGCTCCACTGAAATTTGACCAGACGGACAGATTTCCTTCTTAGCTGTTTCATACCTCGATTGACGATACGAAGTAGCTTCCTCTCAATAGTCAGATTAGGCTCGATATCCAAACTATCAAGAGTAGAAGGCTGGATAATAAGAGATGGATCGTGCAGACAGCGACGAAGGTGTGATACATGAAATACGTTATGTACTCCAGCGAATTTCTTGGGCAAATCCAGTCGATAAGCAAGAGACCCAATCCTTCCCAAGATGCGGTGTGGACCGATGAACCTAGGAGCAAGCTTCCCTCTACGCCCAAAGTGAACCACATTTCTTAAGGGAGAGACCTTAAGAAAAACCAGATCACCGACAGCAAACTCCAAACTCCTTCTACGACGTTCAGCGTACTTCTTCTGCCTATCCTGAGCAATCCTTAACATCATCTTAATCTCCTCAACCTTCTCCGAAGCTTCCAAAATCATATCAGGACCAAGAACTCGACTATTACCGGATTCAATCCAGCAAGATGGAGATCTACAAGGCCGCCCGTAAAGAGCAGCAAATGGGGACATCTTAAGACTAGCCTGATAACTATTGTTATAGGTGAATTCCACCAGATGGAGATGATCTTCCCAAGATCCTCCATAATCCAAAATACAAGCACGAAGAAGATCCTCTAGAATCTGATTCACCCTTTCCGTTTGACCGTCAGTTTGTGGGTGGTAAGCAGCGCTCAGATTCAAACGAGTACCCAAGGATTCCTGAATTTTTTTCAAAAACTGACTAGTGAAGATAGGGTCTCGATTGCAAACAATGCTTAGGGGAACACCATGGAGGCGAACAATCTCCCTCATATAAATCTCAGATAAGCTCGAAGCTGTATGGGTAGACTTGACCGGAATAAAATGAGTGGACTTGGTCAGTTTATCCACAATAACCCATCTTCTCTCATTTCCCCTCCTAGATCTCGGTAAACCATCAATGAAATCCATAGAAACTTGCTCCCACTTCCAATTGGGAATCTCCAGAGGCTGCAACAAACCCGGGGTCTTTTGATGATCCGCCTTGACTTGCTGACAAGTCGCACACCTACTAACAAAGATAGAGACGTCGCGCTTCACACCTCTCCACCAATAAAGCTTCTTCAAATCCTGATACATCTTCGCCACAACAGGTTGAATGGAAAGTCTAGATTGATGATGTTCCCGAAGTAACTCCTGCCATAAACCATCAACATTCGGGACATAAACCCGATTGTTAATCCTTAAAACCCCTCTACCATCAATCTGAGCTCCACTACCATCGGAATTTCTATCACCTCTTCTCCGAACATTCTCCTTCATACTTCTAAGCATCACATCCTCATCGTGCTTAGCCATGATACGATCCAAAAGAGGAGAAGAAACGACAAGCTGGCAGAACAAGGACTTCTTCCTACTCAAAGCATCCGCCACAACATTAGCTTTCCCAGGGGTATAGTTGATGTCGAGATCATAAGAAGCAAGAAACTCGAGCCAACGAACTTGACGCTGATTCAAGTCCTTCTAAGTGAAGATATACTTCAAAGACTGATGGTCGGTGAAGAGGTCAAACTTAGCACCCAAGAGATGGTGTCTCCAAAGCTTCAATGCAAAGACAACAGCCAGCAATTCTAAATCATGAGCAGCATAATTAGCCTCATAGGTCTTCAACTGACGACTAACATAGGAAATCACCCTCCCATCTTGCATCAATACCGCTCCCAAACCCTCGCGACAAGCATCGGTGTATACCGTCAATCTCTCATTTCCATTCGGAACAGTAAGCACTGGTGTGGAAGTAAGCTTATTCTTTAACTCTTAGAATGTCGCTTTATACTTGTCGCTCCAAATAAACTTAGCATTATTTCGAGTTAGAGAAGTGAGAGGTGCAAAGATCCGAGCAAAGTTCTCAATGAACCTCCGATAGTAACCGGCGAGGCCCAGAAAACTGCGAATATCAGTTGGAGTCTTAGGATTTTCCCAATCCTGTAACAGAATAGAGAGAAATAAGAACCCCAGAAAGATAGAGTGATAAATTTAGAAAAGGAAGAAGGGAAAGACTTATATTGATCGTAGCGATCTTGACCGGATCAACAGAAACTCCATCCCTAGAAACAATATGTCCGAGAAATCGGACTTCCTCTTCCCAGAAATGGCATTTAGAGAATTTAGCTTTTAACTGGTGACTCCTAAGGGTCCCCAACACAAAGCTCAAGTGGGATTTATGCTCTTCCTCAGTCTTGGAGAGCACAAGGACATCATCAATAAAGACTAGAACAAATTTATTAAGCACATCGCGAAAGACACGATTCATCAAGTCAACAAAGAAGGCAAGAGCGTTTGTCAGACCAAAAGGCATAACTAGCCATTCAAAGAAACCATTCTCAGTATGGAAAGAAGTTTTGGGAATGCTCTCCTCAGCAACTCTAAGTTGGTTAAAACCTGTGGCCAGATCTAGCTGAGAGAAAGCAGTCGCTCCATAGAGCTGGTCGAACATATCATTGATGCATGGCATAGGATATATGTTTTTCACAGTGAGCTTGTTCAGCTCCCTATAATCAACACATATCCTAAGAGAACCATCAAACTTGGTGACGAAAACCACGGCTGCTTCCATTCTAAAAAGCTAGGTCTGATCAGACCTTTAGAGGACAAGCCTTCAATTTGTTTCCTCAATTCAATCTTCTCACGAGGTGCCATTCTTCTGGATGGAAGAACTACAGGTCGGGCTTCAGGAATGAGATCGATACGGTAATCAATTTCCTGCTCGGAGGTAGAGAAGTGACTTCACCAAATACGTCGAGAAATAGTTTGACTATAGGAGTCGAATGGATATCATCATGAAAGGTATCCAGAGAATAAATGAAGCTACCAACGAACTCCTAGGGTAAACTACACTGAATCACCAAAGGATCACCTTTATCCCCTACTAGAGAGAGAGTACAGGAACTACAAGAAATACGGGCATCATGCCTATCCAACCAATCACTTCCAAGCAGTAGATCGAAAGCGTCAAAACCCAGAACATAGAAGTCACCCGTGAATCAATAACTATCGAGGAAGAGTTTCACATTCCTACAAACCTTACTAAGGTTCGCAAGGCCACCGATAGGATTTGAAACACATAAAGGCACAGAAGTAAACTCGGGGGAAAGGAGATGCTCAAATTTATTACAAAGATCCGACGCAATGAAGCTATGGGAAGCTCCAGTATCGAATAAAACACGAACAAGAGTTTTAAACAAAGTAAAAGAACCCTGAAGTGTACCTTGAGAATCGCTAGGAGCGGGAGCAAGTGCAGGGGCTAGCGTAGAAGCTGGAGAAGATGCCGAAGTCACAGCAAAAATCCCTGATGCCTTGCCCTTCTTTTGAGTAGGGCAGTCCTTCTTGAAATGTCCCGGCTGAAGGCAAATGTGGCATAGGTCTCGCCTAGCCAACTGAGATGGAGGTGGAATGGAAGCACCCAAAGTAGGACATCTATTTGCATAGTGTCCCTTCTGGTGGCATCTATGGCAAGTAATGACAGAAAGGTCTACAGGCTGCCTCTGAGATGCTGAAGACGACCCTAAACCCGAAGTCCTATTCTTATTCTTCTGTCGATGTTGAAAATGGGGCTTCCTCTTCTTGGAATTACCATAATACTGAGATGGGGCAGAATGGGCGGCTGGAGGAGCCCTAGATGTAGGATTCTCATATCTGATAGCCATGCCCATCAGAGCGGTGAATGTACCATGCACGTGCGCAATGAGGCGATCGTGGTACTCGGGGCGTGCACCAGCAATAAACTTCTCGTTTTTCTTCAGAGGGGTGTCTATAAGATTAAGGCCATATTGTGATAGCTTATTAAATTTCCTCTCATACTCGGTAAAGGACATATTGCCCTACTTTAAATCCATGAAGTCCCGATGCAGCTGAGACTTCCCTGCTTCAGGCTTCCATTTTACCAGAAAAGCATCCCTAAAGCACGATAAGAGATATAAGACAGATTTCAAAAGGGAGGAAACTGAACCTAAACTTAGACAACCGAAGAAGATACCTAAATTGTTCCCAGGTGATGTCATCCTCAGCGGTGTGAGCTGTAACGGACAGCCACCAATCCAAAGCTGCTCCTTTTAATTGCCAAGCTGCCAGTTGACGCTGCTGGGCATTAGTGATCTCGAGACCGGAGAAGATTCTCTCCAAATATCTCAACCACTGTTGAGCTTCAATTATGCTCTCAGATCCTGTGAACTTGGTGCCACCAAGCTCGGTATATTCCTTGCAAAGCTTACTAAACCTAACTGGGGCAGCGAGTGCAAGAGTTGGGGCAGCACCTCGTCCCCTACCTCTGGCATTTCCTCGATTCATCCTGAGACATTAAGAATGAATTTAAGGACAGAGGAAAAATATAGAGGCCAAGGTAGATTAGATAATCCAAAGTTCATTATAAAGGCATTCAACAAATGACCTAATTATATAAGATGGAGAAAGGTAATGTAATGGTCGGAAAAATTTGATTTTAAAACAAGAAAGTTTTATATCAAATACTTCTTTGAAAATCCTTTAAAATCATTTTATGCTTTAAAATATGCTCTCTCACAAAGAAAGGATTCTAAGATTGACTTCACTCATTCTAGGGTATTTCTACCCTATCTCTAATGAGTTTTTGCTCCACAGGCTATGGTTTGCCTAAAAACCAAAGCTTTGATACCAACTGCAACGACCCACTATTTTGCACCATTCAAATTCGACCAATAATTAAAAACATGTCAAACTTGAATAGTTCAAAACAATATATTGTAATAAAAATTAGAGAAAATCAAATCAAATCATAGAATCACAGACATAGAAATCAGAATACTCCCAGCGGAATTTAAATAACTTAGTGGTTCATGAAGCCACTATCAACATAGTCTCAAAATAAGTATAAATTACATAGTCTTAAAACCAAATACAGTTTGAATCAACCACATAAAATCCCAAATTTATTTGTCTCAATTACATAAGCTAAGATAAAAGACTGAATAGAAAGTAGACAGCAGCTTGAAAGAGATGATCTTCAACAGTCCTAGCTTCGGGAAATGTAGTCCGAACTGATACTCAGGCTGACAAGAGCGTAAGAAATAAACACAAACACTCGAGTCAGGACATACATACTTATACAGTGTAAGCTAATTTAAGTGAACTATAATATAAAGGCAAGTAACTTAAAGGATGCTTGGGACCTCCCATCCTCTAAGGATCCGTTAAACTATTTACTATGTAGTAATACTTCGCTATTATAATAATGTCTACTAGTAAAATAAACTTACTTTAAAATAGCGTTAAGGAGTGACCCAATGTTCCCTTTAACATATAATATATTCTCACAGTCTATATAGTACCGTAATCTCCCCTGTACTGGGCGTCGTCAGAGGGCACTCCATAGGTATGGTACAAAACCAAAATCGTATAAGGCTCGCTAGAGTAGGTGACACGGCACAACAAGGCAATGCCAGTGTAGATATGCCAATTACGCTCCCGGACCGATGGTAGCACGTAGCAGCTACTACCGCCCACCTCGAACAACACTCCCAAATCAAAGGTGCGCACCAAACAATCACAGAGTAATAGAATGACAAACGAAGAAGTGCGTCCGATAAGAGGTGCTACCTCCTTAGCCCGTCGATCGCTCCTGTTTTAGCCACTTATGCCAACTCACGGGAGTCGGGTCCACGTACATACCTCAATAGAACGTCACCACCATCCTACTTTATTTTGGAATCTCTACCGCGTTCACAATTGTCAAAGTGGTTTTCGGTATCGATAGAGAGTATGCCCATATCCGATCCCGGTCTCTTT
The DNA here is from genome assembly GCA_030765085.1 of Allium cepa. Lineage (NCBI taxonomy): Eukaryota > Viridiplantae > Streptophyta > Magnoliopsida > Asparagales > Amaryllidaceae > Allium > Allium cepa. The sequence goes on from CM060931.1 coordinate 238,281,904, forward strand.
AACAACCGACGTTATTATTACCTGTGGTTATAATTTCCACAATAGTTAACATTAAATCAACATAATGAAGTTATTATATTTACAAATCAAATGTCCAAAATCTCAATTTTAGCCACTGCAACACTTAACAAGTGTTACTGTAACCTTTTTATTTATTCGGGTTTAGATTTAAATTTCACGACCACAGCACATACCAAATACTGCATTAGCCCTTAATTAATTTTAGCCTTTATTTGCATCAACTATGGCACTTACGAAGTACGGTAATATCCCTTACAACAGATTTTAAGTTAATTAACTTCAGACTTCAATATAAATTCATCAATAATTAAACTTTAATTTTAAACTAATTTAACTTATAAAAATCATATTTTCCATTTGAAATATTCATTTAAATTTACCCAAAATTTATGAATTTTATAAAGTAAATTCCGCTAATAAATATCAACCTCTCAAGGCTTCACTTATTAAAGTTAAATACCCAATTTTCTATATTTTTGTATATTCAAAGTTTACTTAACCATTTAGTTTAATTACCATTTCACAATATAACAAATTTTCCTCTTTATTTCTTAACTTACCTTTTATTCTTAAAACAAACTTCCATTTCTAAATTAAGATATATTTCAAATTTTATGTTTAAGTATTTATTTATTTAACTTTTAAATTCGTAGAAAATTCAATAACACCTTATTAATTTATTTAAATTCCAATTTATATCAAATTTATTATATTTACATACTTAACTTGAATTCCATCAAAATTTTGAAAATAAATTTTATACTTCAAATTCCAACTTAACCATTTATTTATTTATTTATATATTTACTTGTATAAAACTACCAATAATTATTTTTACCCAATTTAAATCAAAATATTGATATATATATATATATATATATATTTAAAATACTAAAAATTTTCAGAAATATATATATAAAATAACCACGGGTCTATATAATATTTTCTAACCTAGGTCAAGTGATACGGATAATACATCATTTCAATCCGTAATTTACAAAGAAAAACCCGGGGTTCTATCATTTCAAACCCGCAATCCTAAGTAAATAAATAAATAGAACAATTAAATTAATATCATTCAGGCCTATCATTTCAGCCCATAACGATTCTATTCTATAGAAAACTTGCAGTGTCATAAAAAGTAAATAAATAAATGGTATAACAGCATAAAATATAACAGCATATAATATAACAGATGATGTGTAAATTTTATAACAGGGTTTTTTACCATCCTAGAATTTATCACGGGCAATAAAAATATAATCATTCTATAATTTCACTTGTTATTAATTTACAATTCTATAAGTACGTTTGTCAAGCGTGAATACTCACCTCTACAAAGTTGAAGATTTGATTCAAAACAACGATAACCGCACTGAAAAACACACAGAAGGAACGATCAAATATTGGAAGATGAGCTAATCCAATTCAGATCTTGACACAAAACAAATTCAACTCAGTACGCAAAATTCAAATACGACTATATCAAGACTGAAAAATATAAGCTGGAACAAGTGATATCAAAAACTTGAACACAAGTGGCTCGAGTACAATAAGTTGAATAACTAAAAGGGAGGAAGAAAAATGATAAAAACTATAAGTGACTCGGCCATTCCACCCTACGACTCCCCCGACGCCCCACATAATCGACCTTGTCCAAGATTACGTTTTGAAACGCATGCATGCACGCATGGCAGTGGTATTTTTAGGCATAGGCTGAGATCAAAATTATGCATAGGTGGCGAAAAATTTGGTTCAAAGTTTGGTAAATGCATCAAAGATGCTCAGCCTGAACAAATACATGGTCTGACATGCACGCATGTGTGCAAAGGTTGTGTTGATAAACAACTGCTAAATGCAACAGTGATATGGGTTCACGTGAAAAATTCTAACATCAGGGCTCGGCATTAATATAGGTTTATTTGTGGTGATGATGTGAGATATAAGGTAGGCTATGGGTTTTTGTTTGATGAACTTCACCTGACTCTCGGCCGGATCTGGTGCAACAGGGGGAGAAGTTGAGTTGGAGGTGGAGAAATGGGTGTAGGCTGGACGTTGGTGGTGAGGCACTTACGTGTAACAGTAAATTGGAACAAAGAAAAACAATCAAGAAGAAGAAAATAAAAAGAAAAACAATCGGCCATACCTTCAGAGCAGTTTTCTCACGCAAGGAAGAAGAGGACTGAAACCAAAATGAGATGCAATTTAAGTTGGGTACGTGGGTTTTAATTTATAGGGTGAGTTGCGTAAATTTTGTGGGATAAACGGCAAGAGATAAATTTTCGAACGTTCGGGAAAATTTTGTGTGTGATGTTTGAGTTTATAAAGAGGTAATTGCGTTGATAAATTAATCAAACAAACGCAAGAAATAACGACATTTGAACGTTAAGGAAATAAAAGGATTTCGTTCCTATCAACAGAAGAGGCAAAAGGAAAGTGTAGAAAAGTTTGCACGTGAATGACCATGCAAGAAATAAATTTGAACGGCTACAGTTAATTCCTTCCCTCTTTTGAAATGCACGTCTACTGATTTATTTATTTATTTATAGCTAAGGTAATAAATTTAGGAGTGCATACTATAGACGCAATAAATAAACGAACGTACGTCCAATTTATAACAAAAGTAACGTATTTTATTTATTTGTTTTTTATTTTACTCGCTTCCTATATTTAGTAAAATATACATTTAAAAATATTACATCAAATAACGTACCATTTACGCCAACTAAATTAAACAAAACAGATATAAACGTACCAAATTAAAACGTGTAATTAAATAGCTTATTTATACACTATTTATTACTTAATTTAAAATTTTGATTTGTTTACATTCATTTGATTTGTTTCATTTTTTAACTAAGAAACCGAAGTATATTCGTATAAAAGAACGTAAATTTTTTTTTCACAATATTTATTACTTACTTTAAAAAGTATATAACCAATATAACTAAAACAACCGCGAAATATTATATAAAAGATTTGAACTTGGAACTTAGAATTTAAAATTTCACTTAGAGTTTAATTTTAACCAAAAGTCAAAATTACATAAATTGCTTATTTTTATAAAATTTTGGGCAATGATTATAATCAAATTTAAAATTTCAACTTTTAAAAAAAAATAGAACGCCAAAGTTTTTAAATAATTGAATAAAATATTTGTTAACATTTTTGGGCCGTTACACTTATGGTGGTTAATGCACATTTTCTTGTAGGAACTTGCTTATCCCTACTTATACCTTACCTTCGAATATTTGCAACGTATAGTTTCTTACCTTCCATATGTTTGGATGAAATATATGTCATCAATTGACAATCCAACGGAATCCACAATCATAGGGAAACCTAGGCCCAACAAAGGAATCAAATACCATCCAACTTCAGGGACCCTTCTATATGTCATGATCATACTCTTAGTCAAAGCCATATGGTTTAGCCTACACTCCATAGGGTAATTGGGTTAGACGCATAAAATTAACTCTACTTATTGTTCTAAGTCATATTTGCCTTATCCATGTTTGCAGGATATGGTCACAACTACTTCTACAGTCTGAATTCATAGAGTTTATATAATTATAGTTAAAAATACAAATTCATTCACTCAACATATCCTAATTTCTATAATCGACTAACCTATGATCTGATATCAAATGTAACAATCCGCACCCTAATGGGCTTGAATTTTGACTAAATCAAAACTAAGTCCATTAGAATACGGATCGTTGGTGTTGGTAAATTGTAATATAAGTATATCAAAGAGTGAACTCATAGTGGAATGGTAAAATATAATATAACACATACACTGACTAACGTCACTACCTTGGAATCGATATTATTCTTTGGATATCTAGTTTCCTTGTCAGTGTCGAGCATGAATGAGAAGACCTCTCTATCAACTGTTCCCATTTTACACCAGTTCCCATCCCTCTAAATCTAACTTGTGGGTTATGATCAAAAGGAGGTCAGAAAAATGTTTTGATGACTGATAAGTTATATACTTTATTCATAACACTAGTTTATGCTGACTGATTTTTATTTAAGTGTTATGTCTACTATTCATGGAATTATTCATTTTGTTCCATTCACATGTACAATGTATCCAACTTTTCCCATGGTATAACTTATATATGTGTGTATATATAAGCATTGCATTACCAAAAAGAAAAACCCAACCACTTGATATTTTTCAAATAAGGAGGAGGCAGACCAATGGCTATTTAATACCTCAACCCTAAAGGGGCCCTCCATAACGTAATCGATAGTCAACCGACCCTAAGTACGAAGGCCGATGAACCCTAGATATGGCTTTACAATTTAATTAATCATTTTATTAACACACCTCAAAGACTTATCTAAGGTTAATTAATCTACCTCCAACAAACAAACAATTAATTAAACATTGAGGTCTTTACATATCTTATATAGATCCTACACTAGTAGGAAAAAAAATTCGTCAGGGCGTAACCAAAGTCTTTGCTAATGCTTGCTTGAGATTGTTGATAGCCAAAGCCTATATGCTAGCCTTACTCCTAAATATTGATTTATTAACAACACTGACATTGTCCATTGACTCCCACAACAAAAATCTCATTTAGACTTACTTAATATAAGTCAAGTAAAGTGCCTAATCAAATTACTTAATACATCAAGTTTAGAAAAGAAGCAGATCCCATTTCCAATTAGACAATGTCGTAGTTTATTTAAGACTTAAATAGGAAGGAGGCAGACCCTAGGATCATTTAATACCTCAATCCCCAGAGTAAACCCATTGGCTTCCCTAAAGGTACTGAACCATTTAATACTTCGAATCCGAGGTGAACCACCGGTATATTTTCCTCCAAACTTATACGTGAATGTATATTCTCTCTCATCCCCACACGGGTGAAAAAGGAGTGCGGATTAAGGATCTTAAGGCTAATTTAACACAAGAAGGGGTGAATATTGTTTAATGGATTCTAAGACTTATATAGACTAAATTAAAATTATGATACAAACAAAAAAAGATTTTAATCACAGAACAATCACAAAATCAAACATAGATGCAGAAAGTAAATAAAAAACGGTAAAAGGAAAGAACACACCTGATTTTATACTGGTTCGGAGTTATCCTACGTCCAGTCCTGTACCAAGGCAAACACCTTGTATAGATTTTTATTATACCAATGCCGAGATTACAATACTCAAGTTCTAAAGGCCTTGAGGTACCCTCCTGTCTTTGAGTCCGGGGTAAACTCTCTTGATTTACAGGACACAAGACCACCCAATTGATTTCCAGGCACAACCACACCTTATAGAGAGACTCGATAAACTTTTGATTACAAATTGATCCTATAACTCTGAGTATCACATTGATCTTCGAGAGAGGGCAGAGAATCGAACAAGAATGAGATTCTAATTTGATTCACTTGAGAATTTGGCAGAATTTCGGCACGATCTTAAAAAATATGAAAATTGTAGAATATGGATTTATGGAGATGGAGTGAAGAAAATAAGAAAATAGTTGGTTAAAAAATTCGTTTGTGAAGGCTATTTAGAGACCAGTAACGATCATAGCCATTCGTGAAGAGATTTAAACGAATAGACACTTCTTTTGAAAATTGAAGCTTTTGAATTTAACGGCCACCATTTCGACATGGGGTATCCCATGATGTCGACATCCTTTAGTTAAAAACAATGTAAAATTTGTTTCGAAAATGGTATTGAAAGGAAAACAAGATGAAATGATTCTGGAGTAAAATAAACTATTTTTCCTATGTTTTAAAATAAGAAGAGTAGAAAAATATATTTTTAGTTTGTATATGTAAATTTGATTTTAGATCTCAAGTATATATATATATATTATAAAGAATATTTGAAAATCAGAAGATAGTTTTAAAAACAAACGAAGTTTAAAGCAAGAGTTTAACAAAAACAAAGAATATTTTAAGGCTAAAACATCCTTTTGAAAATCATTTGAAAAGATAATTTTTAAGGCTAAAATATTTTTGAAAGCTATTTTAAAAATCATTTTGAACAAACATTTTGAATTAATTTTGCAAGCTTCTTCCTGCAGAATATTTCATCACATCAGGACTCTAGAACTTGTACAAAACTAGACTGTTCGTGGGTTTGTAAGCTACTTATCGTAGGTTTGTAAGCCACTTATCGTGGGTTTGTAAGCCACTATGAAGGTAGAAATGGATTCCATCCCAAATGAAATTTGGAATGAATATTTCCATGCTATTATGAAGTTTTAACAAAACTAGACACTTATCTTGAAATCTTGATCTTGATACTCATGAGCCTTCAAACTTGATTTCTTCATTCTTGATCTTTATACTATAAAGTCTTCAATAATCAGTACCTGCCTTATATATATCCTGTATAATAACATTCATATATATATCTTGACAATAGTGTTAGTATATAAGTTATAATAAAATAAGTTACAAAGGTTGTTGTCATCAAAACCACTATCTCCAGTTCCTAACAACGGGTCATATAGTTGGAGATTTCCCACATTAGTAGTCTATATACACAATTGCTGGTTGTCTCTAGGTGCAGGGCAGACTTCTGTTGTGTAACTATACTTACTTCGCATCCCAACCCTTCATAAACCAAGCTATTTATAATTAACCTAATTATTGGGCTAGGTCCGGTAATTCACGCCCATTATAACATATTATTGAGGCCATATAACTTACATTATGAAAATTATTACTCCTCTTAAGTTCATTTATTTGTAGTTCCTTTACTTTTTGTGAACTTATTCTTATCTTATATGATTTTTTCCTTTATTTTTCATTTCGATTATGTCACTTAAATTCCATTTATTTCTTCAATTGTCCTTCATAAATGGTCATCATTATTCAAATTGGGCAACCACAAATTACATTTATTTATTCATTTTAGATCTAACAAATTATGCCTATCCCGCTTTCTCCATAATTGCCAAGTTTAATTCTATAAATGATCTTATTAAATACATCTATATCCTCATTTTATTTCTATAACTTCTTGTTAACTGCACATTTATTGCGCATTAATATTGCAATCATCATTCATTAACGTTGGAGTTGTTACCCCTTTTTCATTACAACCTCTTAACCTTTGGTTTATTATGTTATTGATATTTAAATCTTCCAATTGTAATTAATACGAGTATCAACATGTATTTATTTGTTATGCTTTATCCTTTACCTTACATATATTGATGCCAAAAATATGCATCAGCAACCAATAGAATCTAGTATAGATTAAATAAAGAATGAAATTAAACAGAGTAAAAATCGTAAAGGAACATATATATTTTTTATAGTGGTTCGAGAATCTTGGCCTATGTCCATTTTATATTTCTATTGATCTTGCACGTGATTATGATTACAAGAATGTTTGGATCAGTTGGGATCCATTAGTACAAGAGTGAAGAACAAAAATGGAAGAGTCTTTGTAGCAGAAAGAGGGCCTCTTTTCTTATGCCATGCTTGCTGTATCCATAGGGAAAGACATGCACGGATCAGGCTAAAATTTCGGTAGAAGAACCATCAGGCCAACCTCCAGGCCAAGACGAGGCCACACATAAATTTTGAGGCCCTAATGGGACCACAATAGGGATCAGTGCTGATCACTATTTTGATGTACAAATAGGGTGTTATCCCTCTAATGGGTTCCCTATGATGTTATCTAGTTGCTGTCCAAATTTCATGATATTCTGACTTACCGTTTGTGAGATATCGCATTTTCCTTGAAGTTGTGTTGCATGCATTCTGATTTCAGCAGATCCCTTCAATCTCCTCTGATTGGGATGCGATCCTTAGGGAGTGTTCTCCATGTTGTAATGTACTTATAATCCAAATTTAATGTTGATAGCATCTATAGATTTTGAGTTATTTACCGATCATTGTTGCAATATGTAGTGAAAGCTGAATATGGCCGATCCCTTTTATACCGGCCCCTTTTATGCGATCCCTTTTATACCGATCCCTTTTTATAGGTGAAGTGGTATTTCCCTAACTTTAGCATACAAACTCCAAATGACTTGTAACCTGAAATGTAGCCTCATGGAGCCTTCCTTGTCACTCCATATCGATCTCATCCAGTTTGGGACAAAATTTGAGGATATGTACCGATCCTCTAAGGAAAGGGATAGACACTAATCCCCTCACCTAGGGGAGGCATTATTCCATTCCTGGAATATTCTGGAGAGTCTATCTCTTAGTCTCGGTTGATCATCACTTCATATCATTGCCCGCGCTTGATCTTTGAGCCTAATACTCATCTCTTCGGGCCGTCTTCCTCGATGATTGTCCAGTCTAACTTACTAGTCAGTCTGAATATAATCAGGCCAAAAGGATGGATAACACACACACAGATATATATATATATATATATATATATATATATATTGCAGATGTAATTTTACATATATATATTATTAACTCTTTAATTTCGAAGGAATCTCATAATATACACTTATGTGTAAATTCTACAAAGAATGTTTATTTCTACATTTTAGTGTATTGCAGCTATTCTTCCCCAAAAAGAAGATTATTACTGTTATAATTTTCCATAAACTAATTAAAAGTAGGACTTTTACTCCATTTGAAATTACAAGGAATTATCTCTTTTTATTTATATTGAAATAGACAGTGCAAACTACAGAGAATGACATCCGTACTTTATACATCTCTTTCACTTAGGTATACTCCTAATTATTCCAAGTAACGCTCTTTTTTATACATAGTTGTAAAATTAGATAGTCTATGCAAATTTATGTGGAAGCGGATATAACTAAATTGTATATTCAACGTTCCCAACAAATTAAAATACTGAAATTTACATTCCATGTCAAATTAGGGCATTCCTAATGAATGTTAAACAATTTACAACCCAATTAAAATAAATTTGGAATAAACTTCACAATCGTATCACCATCATACATTACAGTCTTTAAGGACTAATTTTCCACAATTTCCATATTAGGGTGTATGTGTCACTCCTTTACAATTACATAACTTATAGAATATGTAGGTGAGATTTCAATTAAATACATTCGTTATAAGTCTACAATTTAAAGGATCTTGCACCGACATAATAATCAAATAAAATTTAATGATATAAATTTCAACTTTATATATAAATCATATAATTTTCCATTCACCTTTCTAGCTTTCCAGATCTCCAGATCCAAAAACATTCCATTAACTGTCCTTTTTTCCTTTCCAAACAAAAAGTTTGTATAAAAAAGGGTGTGTGTGTGCCCATAGAATTAAAAACATGAGAGGAGATTTGAGTTAAGTGGAATTTAGATTTATAACTATAGAGTTTACCTTTTTTTGCAGGATTGATTCACTTCTTATTTTCTTCTCTTTCATTTTCTACCCTTATCCAATATATATATATATATATATATATATATATATATATATATATATATATATATATAGTACTTTTATAAATAGTGGAGAAGGAAAAATGGTAGAGCCCTACTACTCTGTTTAGAAAATATGAGAAAATGAGTGATGGGCTAGGCCTGTTCTTATAGCCGCTCGAACTAATTCTTTCTGTTAGATTAATATTTATTAAATTCGGGACATTAGGCCGAGGTTCAACCCTAACAGCCACAACCTGAACCGGTCGACTGCTCCTCATTGGCGGTCGACTGGCCCAATGAGGCTCTCAACCGGTGGTGTTCCACCATTAGTTAATATTTATTTCCTTAATTTCTTTCTTAATTATTTTCTGTCCAAAATCTTCAAATGTCAATAATTTCTTCATTTGAACTCCGATCGCAAAGCTGTATATATGAAAGTTGGTAAGAAAACATCATGAACACAATTGTGTAAGTTTCATGATCAAATTCTGACATTTGTTCAAATGCCATTTTTAAGCTTTAATAATTATTTATTAATTCTTTTTAAGTAATTATTGTTTAATTTATATGGTATTACATCCGTAAGCAATGGATAATCCTTTATCTATTATATCATATACAAGTCCTAACCATGGTCTTTGTCCTGATCTTAATCTCAACCTTGAGTTTGCTCAACAAATCGAAAGAGATTATTCACTCCCATCAACCATTTTTCAATGACCTCGGTATAATGAACATACCTTGAGTTCTTTAACCAATACATGCATGTATCATACCTCGTCTAGCAATATATTGATAATTGTAACAGTTTGAGATTTTTGACTGTCGAAAATCGAACACAAATTTGTCCACAGTATTGTGTGTTGAGCAATCGAATGGCAAAAAACCCGATTTGTTAGCGAAAAAGTAGAGAAAGAAGACAAGAAGAAAAACTAACAAAACACGAAATCTCACAGTAGAATGAATAATCTACAATATACAATAAAGCTTTACACAAATAAAAAAAGTAATATACATTTACCAATCAGAGTACACTAATCTATTTCAGCCCGAATAGTAATGACAGCCTGTCCTTACAATTACTGTTAAATAAAGCCGAAAAACATCACGATAGAATACAACAAAATACGTAGATACATCTTGGACCTCCAACTCGTCTCCTAAGCTTCGACACATCCAAATCAATCTGTAAATATGCTCAGTCTAACCCGAGAATTATGATAAAATAACACCCAAGTCAGTCTGGTAAACCGGCGTGAGGAAAACACACCTAATTAGATGTTAATGTTTCAAAACCTTTTGACAATAAAGGTATCTCGTAAGACCACGCTGCACATAAAGACGGATGGTTTTTTACCTTATGATAAACAAAACATTTTCGATAGAAAATTTATTGATATTATAATAATGTCTAGGGATCAAAGTAAAATATGAATACAGCTGGAATATTTGCATCTCACGTTTCAGCATAGTTAGGCAAAACTTAGTCCGTACGACGCTTATTGGAGGATGGATTCCATACAATGACCGGGATACTGAGGTACCGCCCGTCATAATACATCTGTAGATAAAATAACATTGAGGACCTCGTCAGGATCCACTGCCAATGCAAGACCGGCATACCAGTTGACTAGTTGCACCAAATATGATCACCCTTCTATTAATGGGCCTCGAAGCATACAAATGAGAGATAATATCGACTCTAGATAGAGATGATCATGACCTAATTGGGAGCGACCCACTTAGCCTTGTTACATCTCCCCTATTTTAGTCATTCTCGGTTGATGAGGCTTAAGGCTACGTTTTACCTTTTACATAACACTTCCTACTTGGAATGCTAATATTGCCCTCTAGGCAACAATGCAATGCCAGTATTCATCCATACAAGTTCTTTCTGGGACTAAAAGGAACGATTGAGAGTTCCGCCTTCAATTCCATCATCTTTAAGATATCTTCACTTCGAAACGCTTGAGTTGGATCGTAGTTGTTTTCAGGTAACATATCCGATCTCGGTCTCTTCGAAACAACAATCAATAGTTTTCAGTAAACTCAACCCCGGTTTTTTAGGAAATAAACATTCAAAGATAAGAGCGGAAATCACCTTCTAGCAATTAGTGGGCAGATTTCCTTAACATTTGTCCTAGAGAAACGAAACGAGATTTATACGCACAGTACAGCATCATCGGAGATGGTTATGCCATATAACTCACGTGTTTCTCCTAGATATTTCCAAAGTTACGTTTTGGGTCCATATTCGATAGTCGGTTATTTAACTATCAATAAACGTACATCCAAATTAGGGATTTTATTTCAAAAGGGAAAACCAACATTGGTTAAGCACATAAGTAACCATTGGCCTATTTAATTAATCTTTTCGTTAATAAAAATAACCTTATAATACGTGTATATAAATACCTTTACAAAGATATGCCCACAAATTCCTATATTTTCAATACGGAAAAATGTTTATATACTTATCTCAATAGTATAAGTATATTCACAAAACGGAGCAAAATTTCCTTTTTACACAATTCTAAAACCATTTATAAAACTTTTTTATAAATTTTCTAAAATTAATATAAACTATTTATAATCTCCAAAATATTTCTAAATCATTTCTCAAGTCATTTATAACCATATATAAATCTGTGCAACTATTTATAAAACTCTTCTTATTAATCTATAAAATCATTTAAAATTTGTTTATAAATATCTAACTATTTATAAAACTCTTCTCACCCTTAATTAATCTTCCTTTTAAGTTTCCAAACCATGTTATAGAACTCCTCTTATAAAACCCAATCTATTTATAAAACTCTATTTTTAAATCTCAAAAACATTTATAAATAAATTCTAATCATTTACTTTTAAAACACTATTATATAATAATAGTTGTTAAGGATAAACATTATAAATAAATGATAATTATTAATTTTATAACATCTTAAAAATAATAATTAATAATTTCAAAACATTACGAAATAACCATAACAATGAATATTCAATATTATTGTAAATAGTAATATTTTATTTCCAAAACATTATTAATAATTCATGGTCATACAGGCCATGTTTATTTTAAAATAATTAACTTTTCAATATATTAAAATATTGGTAAATAACTTTAAAACTACATTAAGTATAAATAAATAGAGGAAATTTGTTTAAAGGAAAAAGTTTAACAAAATTTAATTTTAACGGACGTTAAAATTTAACTTCCGTCTCAAGGATAAGCGCTAAAATTTCTCGATCGTTTCTGCTTTTTTAGTCTCTTTTCTTCTCTAAACAAAATTTCTCCTTAATTAAACAATGACGACCCAAAACCAAATCAATTTTCTTCCTCAAACTGATTTACAAGCGCAATCGACTTCAGAATCTAAGTCGATGAACGTAAATCCACATATTTCAATGAATCCTGAACAGATAAACGATGAATCTTCGATTTCAAAAAGTAGGTCTTCGACTGCTACGCGTACAGAAGTAAAGAGAAGGCGAAAAACTAATTCATCCACGACTGTAGATTCGAATGATATTCACGAAGATAAAAGAGGATGAAAAAATCTAGGGTAACTAAAACTATGAATGAAGATGACATGAAGAAACAACAGCTTGGTGATGAAATCGACAGCAGAAAAAGAAAGACAAAGGTATAACAGCTGATTTATTTTTAAAATAAAAGATAATTTGACAATGATAGTTGAATTATCATTTGTTTTGTTATTGAATGATAGATCAATACATCATTTGATTTGTTGCATGTATAGTATTGAAATATGAGATGATGGATGAACATAGCATTCAGTTTTTCACAGATGATAGACAACAATAAGATGAGTAGATACAGAATGATAGACAAATATAACATTGAAAAAAATGATAGACAAACATAGCATGATAAAATGATAGTTGATTATATCACTTTATTTACTGTATGTATAAAGATGCAATGATAGATGAAAATAGCATTTCAATATTTGATAGACGGTAGAAAATAATTAGATGGATACTTATTGGATGATAGTTCAATATATCATTTGATTTGTATGCATCATATTGTAATATGAGATGATAGATGATAGATGAACATAGCATTCACTCTTTAACAAATGATAGACAATAATAAGATGAATATTTATAGAATGATAGACAAATATAGCATTGAAAAGAATGATAGACAAACGTAGCATGATAGAATGATAATTGAATATATCATTTTATTTACTGTATTTGTTATGATGGAATGATAAATAATAATTATTGAATGACAGTTCAATATATCATTTGGTTTACTGTATTGATAGTTATTGAATGGCAGTTCAATATATCATTTAGTTTGTATGCATCATATTGAAATATGAGATGATAGATGAACATAGCATTCAGTAGTTGATGGTCAATAGACAATAATACGATGAATAGTTATAGAATGATAGACAAATATAGCATTAGAAAAAAATGATAGACAAACATAGCATTCAATCTTTCAACTTTGGAAGCATACATTGAAAAAGAGTAATGATAGACAAATATAGCATTTGAAAAAAGAATGATAGATGCATATAGCAGTAGAAAATTATGCATTCATAGTTGAGAAATTGATAGATAAAAATAAGAAAGCATTTAAAAAATGAGACATGAAAATAACATTATAGTTTGTTAAATACCGAATTATTCATTCAGTTTTTTGTACAGGGATCAAAAGGTAAAATATTAAAGAAAGAAAAAACAACAGAAGGAAAAAAATGAAAGAAAGTATCTCAGGAAAAAAATTCAGTATCGATGTAGCTTGCTTTCGATGATAAAAAATTTCAAGAAATTTAAGGAAAATGGAGGTTATCTTGTAGATCAATTGAATTATTTAAAACAAACACCCTTCGAAAAATTTATGCTAGTATTTTTCAAAGAAATTATATCCATAGCTATTTTTACAAAGTCATCAACAACCTTAGACGATATCATAGAAACATTTTCTATCAATGACGAAGCTTTTAAAGTGGGGAATATTTTTTAAAAAATCAAACCTGAAGATGTTTCAATTCTCTTTAGCTTACCGTTGTCTGGAATTAATATTTTTCCATTGCCTAAAATGAGTTTACAAATCCTTCCAAACAATTGTAAAGATTTTATACTGATAAATTTGGGAACAATAGAGCACATCAAAAAGGATCTTACAATTTTAAAGATAAATAATGTACTGGAAACGCAACAATTTCAACATGGAAATGATTTTCCAAAACTGCTTATCATTCTTGCAATGATAGCCTTCTTTTTTCCTGACAACCAAATATACTTACCATGGGGATATATTCCCTATATCCTTGATTAAAACAAAACGAACTCAGTATCTTGGCCAGTTTCAATTCATCATTCATTGATTAGAGCTTTGACTGCTTTCAAAACAAAATCGAGAAACATGGTAGGTTGTTACATGCTCCCAATTGTAAATACAACATTCTAACTTTATGTTGATGCATATATCTCTATAAATTAAATTAAACACATTATATGTTTTAACAAGTAATATTTTATTTGTAGTTTTTCCTATGTGAGCATGTGAATTTGATATCTCCATTAGCAACATACTGTTCTACCTTACCAAGATTTGGGAGGTGGAATATCGCAAGCTTGAAAAAGGTCATCTCATGAGAAGCTTTGATGAACATGGACAATAGAAAGGTATTATTTCTCACACAAGTATAAGAAATATATAATGATAGATAAATATATCATAACATAGCGTATATTAACAGTTTTCATTTTGTTATTATATAGTCATAATTTAAATGATAGTTACACATATCATTTCTGCACAAATACAATTTTCTGTAGGTTCTACTAAAGAATGATAGTCGGATATAGCTTCACATGAAAAATGACAATTATATATAAAATTAGTTCATTCATTGTATGTTAGCTCATTCATTACTATTTATGTTATTACATATATTTTTGTTGAAATAAGAAACCTGTTTGAAGATGAAAAAGCACTTCTTCAACAAACAAGCCAACAAAAATTTGTTCAGCTGGACATCAATGAGAATATTAGGATACACAAAATAGAAAATTTGGAAGAAACATCAAAAAGCAAGTCGACTCAATGCAGCAGTACATTGAATATTTGGAAAATAAATTGAAGAAAAGTGAAAGGAATTAGAAAAAGAGAAACAGAAAATAATACAAGCATAAGGCACTATCATACAGTTGAGAAAATAAATCAAGATGTTGAAATCAAAAGCAAGAGGAGAAATAGAAGCACCATCATTTGATCTCAATATAACTCAGGAAATTAAAAAATGCAGCAAGAGAAAGAACAATAGGATCAAAAGAAACCTTTAGATGTAACGGAAAAATCACCAACAGTGCATGAAAAAACACAAAAGAAACCAAGCTCTTTAGTTTTGAGGGTTAAAAAGCGCCAACGAAGGAATAAAATTGATTCTGATTGCCAGTATGAAATTGTTCACAGAAAAACTACGAAAAATGTTGATAATGAAAACCAAAAGGAGCAACTTGAAACCAAGGAAGGTCCAAAAGAAAATACAAGTGAACAGGAATAAGAAGCATAAAATGAAGAATCAGATTATGAACACAAATCTGAAACTAAAACAGATGAGCAAGTCACTACAATTGAAAATGAAGAAACTATTGATGTTGAAGGGTACTCGCCATCAAGTAAAACTTACAAGAGTAAAGATATCACAAAAAGCAGTATTCTACAATTATTGAATGAAGAACAACAAAACAAAATTCTTACTTTCTTCAAATTTAACGAAAATGAGAAGTAAGATTTCTGATATTTTTTCTTTCACTATATTTGTAATTAAATAAAATTGAATAAAAAAACCAACTTGTCAATTATTGATTTCAATCACAGCACTATAGCATATGAAAAAGATGAAGGACACAAAGGAGGAATCACAATAGTAAAATCTATGCTGGAAGCCATTCTGTTTGAGGGGGTTACAGATGGACAGGTATGCATCAAATTAGAATTATGATAGTAAAGAAGTGTATATAAATGTATAAAATGAAAGAATGATAGGTAAACCAAGCATTTAACTTTTCAAAGTGCATATAAATGAATTGAATGAGAGAGTGACAGCTAAAAGTAGCATTAATATTTGTAAAATGCAGATAACCGTATAGGATGGGAGAATGATTGTTAAAACTAGCATTCATAGTTTTTTAAGTACATATAAGTGTATAGGATGAGAGAATGATAGTTAAAACTAGCATTCAAAGTTTCAAACTACATATAAATGTATTGAATGAAAGAACGGAAGTTAAAAATAACATTGATATTTGTAAATGGCATATAAATATATAGAATGTCCAAGATGACTGTTTAAAAGATCATTTGCATTTTTCAGTGCATACAATGCAGTTAACATGTAAATGATAGTGAATACTAGCATTAATATTCCTGGTCCCAAAAAAAATTATCCCATAAAACTTACAACCTTCTATGTTTGTTTTAATAGATTATTGATTGGTTTTATTACAATCAAGAGATGCATGAACACAGTTACTACTTCACCACAATGATGATGGTAAGTATAAGCTTTTCATTATAAATGTTAAAAAACAATATAAAGTATTCTAATACATATGAATGTGCAGAATGCTTTAGTACATCATCATCAGCAAACTGTGATCAAAGACATAGTCATACCAACAATAGATGTCATTGTCAAAGATGAATTTACAGAGAACATTTTCTTCCATCTACATTACGTAAACCATTGGAGCTTGTTGATGCTAAACTATGAAACGATGCAGTGGAGTCATTATGATTCAAAAACAAAAAACTAGATCAACAAGGACTTCAAACCGCAGCTATAACCAAGCCCTCATTCTTGTAAGAAAAGTATAATTTTCAAATCACTCTAAATTAATATATAGCACTAATTTTTCTTCTTGCAGAAAGACAAAATTGAATTGATGTTCAAGAAGAAATGGGCAGAATTAGGAATATTGAACAAAGAATTTCACAAACCTAAAGTGTTGCAGTCAAAAAGCCAACCACAAGATTCCAATTTGTAAGTAACTAATTTCATTTCTTCTCCTGTTTAAACTATCATTTCTATTTTTAAATTTCAGTAGAATGCATTAAATATGCAAAATGATAATTAAAACTTGCATTGCTAATTGACAATTCATTGATCTACATCTATTGAACAAAAAGATTATGTATAAGGTGCACATTCCACATGCAACAATGATGTCTCTATGAATGCATTGATTAATATTGCGATAAAAATATAAAGCTATATTTAGAATTCTAGAGTAAAAAATGCAATATTATTTTAGCATTAGGTTTCATTATAATATTAACTAATATTTCTATATCTGAAACAGACTTGATTGTGCATTCTTTGTCATGGTAACATAAAAAAACTGGACAAGGATGAGGTGCCAGAAAAATATCCAAAGGAAATGCTTACAAACCTAAGAGCTGTAGTGGTGTATAGAAAACTCAATGATCCACAATACTGTTGGTCAGTGGAAAGATCCTGCAAAGATTCTACAAAAGATGCATTTTAACTTCTTAGAACTTTGGATATATTTGAACTGAACCACTTCTGCTAACTAAACTGAGATGGAGTCCGAAATGAAGTCTGAGATGGAGTCTAAGCTGGAGTCTTATATGTTTTCCAATGCTTATATATTGTTCTCAGTGTTTAAACTGCTCAGATGGACTTGAACTTCTTGATTTGAATTCGATTCGTTTATAATTGTCTGTTTTCAATGCGTGAACTACAATGTATAAACAATGGATATGTTCAAGTGTCATTTTTATGTGTTTTTTGATGCTTTTACTGTATTTCTAATGTGCCGAATAATGTTTTAAACTGAAATGCTAGATAGAACTAGCATTAACACGAAAATACATTTCTCAATGATTGAACTGCGATGAATAATGTTGAATTTATCCATATAGCATTTTTATATTATTTCCAATTTTTGAACTCCGTTTCAAGTGTGATGACTACTGTTTACACTGTAATGCTAGTTATAACTAGCATTTAACTGAAATGCTAAATACACCTATCATTCAACTGTAATGCTACTTATACTGTAACACAGTCCACGTTGATTGCTATTTTGATGGTAATTGCCAAATTCAGCATTTATCTTATTTGATTTCTTTAAAGTGGCAATAGAAGTTGATATATCAGTAGCCAGTATAGCACCATAGGATATATTACACCATAAATCAGTAGCCAATGTTTGCAATCCCATTTATCTACTTTGTCTATTATTTTCTGAAACAGAGAGATGCAGTCTGCATAATGAAGATATCCCATTTGCAGTATAGAAGAAATATGGGAGCAGATGTTACCCCATATCATATAAGCAGTACATCATCATACTGGCAAATCATTACAAAACCACTTAAATAATCTCATCAGCTAATCATATAAACAGTATATCATCATCATCATCAGATCCTTCATTCTTTCACAACATCTTACTCAGTTCTATACAATGACAGATTATGGGTTTCAATGTTGAAATTGTGTTTCAGGTGATGCATACTGATTATATGAAATGCTAGTTACAACTGGCACTCGAGTGAAATGATAAGTACATCTAGCATTGAATAGAAATATTAATACTAAAGTGCAGAGCTCATGCAGTTGTTTAATTTAGGTTAAATAATTTGCAATATGAATAAATAATAAATTCCTAAAAACAGAAATTCAACAATAAAAGAAAATATAGGAACAGCAGATATTAGAAATTAAAAAAAATAACCAAAACATTTCACAGTTTATTTTCTAATGATTTCACAAAGTCTGACTTCATTTTCTATAAGCTTTAGCAACTTTACACTTAAAAAACTTCTCCATTACACTAACAAAACACATAAATTTTCTTAACTTTTTGAAGAACGAAGGCAATTTCTTTTGTTGCGGCCAACTTCATTACACTGACTACATCTGTTTCTTTTACTTTGAGAATATCCAAATCCACCACGCCTCTTTGTAGATGGTCTTCCTGCACCATGAATTTCTTTAGGAGGCTTAATCAAAACATCATTTTTAGCAGCAATTGGCGTATCAAAATCTGGAATTGGATTGATAGCATTAGCATACGAAGATCTGAAATCATTAACAGTAAAATAGTCCTCCACAAAATCATAAACTGATAATCTAGACTTGTTAATGCACTTAATTGCATGGGGACATGGAAAACTAGTAACTATCCATTGATTACAACTGCATAAACGATTTATAAGATCAACAACCTGTGACTTAGGAGATTTAACTTCAAACACAAATTCCAAAGACTTATAAACATCCCAACCAAAGCCATCATCTACTAACTTTGACAAACGTTCCTCCATAACAGGACAAAGATATGTTGTCCACCGACAACATTCCTCTCTTCATCTCGCCATTTGCTCCATAACTTTCACTCGAATACCATCCAAACAAGAAGTTATAGGCATAATTCTATCTTTCAAAATCCAAGAGTTGAAACTTTCTGCAACATTTGAAGAATATTCACCATAACGCTTTCCTTGAAAAAACAAATCTGCCCAATGGTCAAAATGTTTATCTCTTAGAAAATTTTCTATAGATGTAGCAAATATCTTTAAATTTAGAAAGATATCGCTCAAAATCATACACATTAGAAGCTCTAGCACAAAGTTTGAACAACTCCACAACAGATGAATCACCTTTAGCCACCTTGACAACGGTACCAATATTTTGTTTCATGTGAAGTAAACAATAGCTATAATATGAAGAAGGAAATATTTTAGGAACACCTTAAATGAGACCCCATTGACGATCAGACATAAAAACTAAAGATTGATCTTCATTAAGCATTCCTTTCAGGTGGGATAAAAACCAAGACCAATTAGATTCATTTTCATGTGAAACAATACTCATAGCAAGAGGAAAGAAACCTACGAAATAAATAATTAATGACAGCTTAGTACTAAGAAACATGAATTATATTAAACATCAAAACCTGTATTAAATGTTATTATTTCTATTATACACAATTAAATTAGATTCAAAATGATATATGAATATAGCATATATTATTTTAAAGTCTTTTAGTTACTGTTGCATAAAATTTGTAACAACCGGATATTTTCAACCATTCGCATCCGCACATGCCGGACTTGAATTGCTCAAAATACCACGTTGTAAATAAAATTTGGCAAATCCCAGGACATACAGTAAATAAAAATCACAGAACACAGACACGGAGTAAGAAATGCAGCGGAAGTAAAAGAGATAGTAGTTCATGAAGCTACTATGAAAATATATCAGAGTTAAATAAAATACAACAGAATAAATAAAGTACAACAGAAGTCTCAAGATGATAACCAAGTATAAGCTGAATAGAACAACAGAACTGGAATAGATAAAACTAGATAAGCAGATGATCTCCAGCGATTCCAATCTCCAGAAAGTGGAATCCAAATCTGTGAATAACTTAGGCTGACCCGAGCGTAAATAAAATACAAACACTCGATAGTTTATACTTTGGAATATAATTTAAAATACAATATTTTATATTTTGAAATAAAATCATTTCAAATCCAAACCTTTATCAAAATAAAGATTAAATCATTTTCAAATCATTTCAATATAATAAGATATAATACCTTTCTAAACATCCTTTCAAATCATTTCAATATGTCAAAATATCATATCTTTCCAAAACTTCATTTCAAATCATTTTAATACATCAAAATCCTATCTTTCCAAAGATAGTTTATACTTTGAAACCAAAACCATTTTATTTCAAAACTATATTCAAATCAAAACTATATCATTTCTATTTCAAACATATATTCACCTTTCAAAAATCATAACACTTTCATAGTTATAACATACTTGAAATCATTACACTTGAAAATCATAACATTCCGAAATAATACATTTTGAAATCATCCTTTAATTCTTTACATTTTACAAATTTATTAAATGAAACCCCAATTTCAAATTTCCATTCAATTTAATTCAAACCATCAATTTCAATTTCAATTTCAGTTTATAAATAAACCATTTCAAAACTTATCAATTTCAAATATCGATTTAATCCACAAAATACAATATTCAATCTTAGTATATTTCAAGGCTTAAATATCCCACCTTTCATAAATCCAATATCATTTGAATAAACTCAAATAATATACTTCAAATATTTATTTATCAAATAAATTAAATAAATCAAATATCAAATATCATTTCAAATCAATTCCAAAATATCTAAATATTATTCAAAACTCATTCATTTAAATACCATTTAAATCCATTCATTTTATTAAATTTAAATACCATTTTAAACTCACATTAAAAATCAAATTCTTCCATTTAAAATGATTTAAATGTCTCTTCATTATCTTTAGAAATTTAACATTTAGTTTCCAAAATTTTATCATTTTCCAAAGATTTTTTTTTTAAATTTTTTTTTTGTTAAAACAACAAAATATAGTTTCCGTAGCACTTATAAAATGCTACGTAAAATTATAGTTTAAAACAGTTCATTTAACAAAAGACAACATTTAAATTCTGTAGTATATTTCCTTTAAATTTCAAATAAACTTAAATGTTAAGTTTAACCACTATAGCACTTACAAAGTGCTATAATAGCCTTTATTTCCAATTAACCTTTTAGCTCATTTAAAACAACTACAGCATTTACAAAATGCTGTAATATCTATTACATTACATTTCAAAATGCAGTCAAATCAAATTCAGAGTTTTAATTTACCCATTCACAAATAATTAACTTTTAATATAAATCATTTTAACTTATAAAATCATATATTTCACATTTTAAAATCATTATTTCAATACTCTTATTTTTATGATTTTATAAAGTCAAATTTCCATACAAAAAAATCAAGTTTTAACCTAATTTCTTATTTAAATTCAAGCATTAAATTCCATTTCTTAAATTAAATTATTTACTTAATAAATTAGTTTAAATTTCCTAAAATATAACTTATTTCCATTTATTTTACTTAGTTAAATTTTCAACTTTTAAACAAAATTCAAAATTTCCCCATTTAAGCTATATTTCAAAAATTACTTAAACATTCATTTGTTAACATTTTAACTTATTCAAAATCATTATCAATTTTTATAAAATCATTTAAAATTCATTTTTAAATCAAAATATTATATTTTTCTTACTTTACAAAATTCTTTTTTTAAAACAAAACATAAATTCCAAAATTTTCTCATAGTTCAAATTCTACTTTACTATTTACTTAATTCATTATTTAATGTATAGAAAATCACTAATATTTCTACAAAAATCAATTTTTATTAAATTTAAATAAAAATATTATAAAATTTACATTTTAAAACATTTCAGAAAATATTATATAAACCACGGGTCTGTATATAGTTTTCTAGCCTAGGTCAAATGATACGGATGTATATCATTTCAATCCGCAATTTAAAAAGAAAAACCCGGGTTCTATCCTTTCAAACCCGCAGTCCCAAGTAAAATGAATGATTTGAAAATCGCTCAGACCTAACATTTCAGCCCATAACGGTTTTCCCTTATTCTAAAGTCCGTTCGGGTATGTATCATTCAACCCATAGTGATTCTAGTCTACAGGGAACTTGCAATGGTGATAACTGATATAAATAACAGAATAGCATGAAATAACAGTAACATATGATATAACAGGTGTGAACATCATATGATAATAATATAGCAGTTATAACATGATGATATGCATTACAGATTCAAACGGCGTTAGTTTATCTGTTATATAGGTACATATTGTCTGGTGAGAATAACTCACCTGTTTAAAGATGGAGATCGCTACCAAAGCACACATACCGACACTACGAAGGCACGACAACACGGATACGACAAGAGAGTGGAAAGTCAAAGCAAACAGCCTTGTTCAAACATTTACACAAAACAATACAAATATATGTGAGTTTTCAACACAGATTGTCACTAAACAATGCAAGAAAACAAGTCAAATTCATTGCACTTGTTCTCAACTTGTAACGACCCAGAATTTCTGTTAATTAAAATTTGAATATTTAATTGAATTTAAATATTAATAAGTGAAATTTATAAGTCGAATAATTTATTTTCGAATATTGGATTTAATTGGATAATTAAATCGATAATTTAATATGTGAAAATACAGAAATAATTGAAAATTGGGTTAAATATAATTGAAAATGATTTGTAAAATTTTATTTAATCATATTGGAGTTATAACAATGATATGGAACTTTTAAAATTGAATTTAGAGTTTATTTGTGAAAATTGAATATTTTAATATTTTATCGACTAGTGAAAAATAGCCAATTTTCGAACAGTCTCATAATTGGACGAAACGAGTTCCATTGGATCTGTAATAGTTTGTTATTATTGGATTTCAATTTTCGTAGCAATCGGAGTTATCGTTTGACCGTGGCAGCTCGAAACGCATCAAAAAAATTTAGTATTAATTTGACGTGTAAAAATAGTCATTTTTCAAATAGTCTTGGATTTTGACAAAACCAGTTTCATCGGATCTGTAATATCATATTATTGTAAGGTTTCAAATTTCGTGTCAATCCAATTTACCGTTTGTCCGGGGCAAGCCAAAACGCGTAGAAATTAGTTTAAATCGGTTTAATTTAAATTGATCGTTTATTGCTGTAACTCGCACAGATGATCGAATTAGCCTCCGAAACATATTTCATTGTGTCTGGAACACGGGGTAAACCTTAGAAACGCCAGCCGGCACGCTTCGTTTGGAATTCGGAAAATTTTGGCTGAATAGTGTTTCGTAGAATTTTCTATATAAGGCCACAACATTCACCAATTTGCAAAACAAAGAGCCAAAACCCTAATTTCTAACTCCAGCTGCCACTTGCATTTCAATGGCCAGAAATGATCGATTTTCTTCCCTCTTTTCCTTCCTATCCGTAAACATTTAGCCAAAGTTGTCAACTGCAAACTTGTAGAGGGCATCGAGATCTTGAAGATCAACGGTGGAGATCGAATTTGGAGCACCACGTCGTCGTAAGGAGGGCTGCGTTCACATCAGGTTGGGCACGTTTCTCGAGGCCAAAGACAGGGCCGAGCTCCACCATATTGCAGCCGAGCATGTGTCGCGTGATGGCCTTCGAAGTGGCATCGCCTGGTCGTTGTAGAAGCTTGTCGTGGTGGTGCGATTTGCGGTCAAAGTTGGGAGCTAATGGGTTAGGGCTTGCGTGAATAACCTGTAGAAATGCATGAGGAGGAAGAAGGATTCGAACAGCCACGATCTGATGCTACTAGATCAAACGGCCCAGAGCTATTAGGGTATAAAAGTTTAAAATTAAATTGTAGATTAGTGTGTATTTAAATTCGTGTAACTTTAAACTGCCATAACTTTTTACTACGAGGTCGAAAACGCACGAAACCAGTTGTGTTGGAATCGTATAGATGAGCATTACGCTCTGGAATTGGATTGGAGTCGTTTGGAGCTAGCAAAAATTTTGGGTAAAATTAAACGTCCGTTTAATTTTATTCGAAATAAAAGCTGAAAACGAAATTGAAATCAAGGTGGGAACTTCTCACTCAATCGAAATTGTTCGATTTAAATTTTAAATAGTTATATTTAAAATTTCTTGATTGTATGTTTGAATGATGATTGTTATCTATTGATTGTTAAAATAGACATTATGCGCCGTTAGTAAGCGGAGGTTATTTATTAAAAACATATACCGCGAATATTTCACTGCAAAGTGAAATTGGTACTATATATGTACTTGGAGTTTATTTCCCGCATTATATAGCAGATGAGACCCTATTGCGCCGTCTATTAAGCAGATAATATTTTATAAATCCCATATATCGCGATAATTCCGTACTGGAACGGAATTGGTATTGTTCTAATGTCTTTGGATGCAGGGAAACAGGTTGGAGGGATCCAACTGGATTCCTCAACTATATTGATCTATTTACAGATATTGTGATGTTTGTTGATTATCATATCGATATATGATATTTGGATGTCGTGATGGACTATTTGGTGTTGTTGCATCATCGGATCCATTTTTAAAGTTTAAAAATAACGATTTTGATTTCAAAAGGATTTTTAAAATGATTTTTCAAAGTATACGTTTTATTAAATTTTTGAATTGATTCATTTTTAATAATTAAAACGTTATAAATTTTTATGTTATAAAAATTAAGATTTTTGTGAAGATAACCAAAAGGTGATTTTTAAAATAAATAGATTTATAAAATAGTTAAAATTTGGATTTTTGAATTATTATAAAGGATGTATATTAAAGATTTTTAACATTGATATTTATAATAAACATATATATATATATATATATATATATATATATAATATTGGAATTGTAAAACGAGTTATTAAGTGTTAAAATAAAGTATAAAATGGATTTCATTAAAAAATTATAGATTTATAAATTGTGAAGTTATGAAATGAATAGATGTTGTAAAATAAATTTATAAGTAATTAACTTATAAACTGGATTTTGGGCATTTAAATGGGATATTAATAGAAATTGTTAATAAAGGAGATTTATAAGTTGAAGTTGTTATAAAATATAAATGAATCTTATAAGTAATAGAAGTTTTAAAAAGAACGATTTTGAAAATAAATGAATTATAAGTATTTAACTTATAATATGGACTTTTAGTATATATTTGAGATATATAAATTGAATTTGATTAATAAAGGAGATTTATAAATCGAGGTTTATAAATAGAAATGGAATTTATACACATTGTTTATAAATTCAAAATCAATGGAATTTGATAAATTGAATATAGAAACTTATTAAAAGAAGTAGATTCGTGATTTTGGATAGCGAACTATTATTTATATAAAATGTGTAGAAACATTGAAATTTGGTTAGTGAAGTATGTTCACGATTTTGGACAGCGAATATATTATTAAATAAAATGGTTATGTTTTGCGAAAGCGATATTATAAAATGAAGTTAATTATTTTAAAAGGATGTTTTAAAATGTATTATGAATTGAATACATAGATTTCAACATTCATTGTTGAAATAGACGTTTTTGAGAAATAGAAAGAAATGGTAGACTATAACACTGTTGTTATAGTAGATGATTTCCGGAAGGAAATGTTTTACATAGTATTGGGATTTATATATTTATCTTAATTCCGAATCCCTATACTAATGATTTTTGGTCGTCGTAACGATGTTTTACGTAACATTCGTTTTGGCCCAAACAAATGTGTTTAAGCACACGTTTTCCTTAAAGAATGAAATATATACTTAATTTCGATTTAAGTATATTGAATATTTTCCAAGTGTTGAAAATAAATGGATTTGTGAATTACTTATTATTAAATAAGTATGGAAATATTTTCCAATATGAAGTGAATATTTTGAGATTTTATCTTTTAAAGATAAATTGAAAATGAATATTAAAAATCGATTTGAAAATCGTATATTCATAGATAGTTTGGAATTGTAAATTCACTATAGAATTTATAAATGAAAAGGGAAATTTGTTTAAAACTAAACATTGGTTTATTTTTGAAGTGTGGGAATAAATTTACGGATTTAGAATGTAAATATAAAGTAAATCGGTAAGGATTTATTGAATTGGTTTAAATGAACCATTTTGAAATGAAAGTATATCCCGTATAGGGAAATGATATGAAATTTGTTTTCAAAAGTGGTAAATGTGAAAAGTGATTTGAAAATTTGTTTTCAAATGGTTGAGGTGTGGAAAATTATATATCAAGTAAAGATATTTTGGAAAGTAAATAATTTAGGAAATTATTTGGAATCTGGTGATGTTGAGCATGCCTATTGATAGTTAAATATCCGACTATCAATATTTACATTTAAATAGGTATTTATTGTGATTGCTTGAATTTGAATGCCACACTTATTTTTGAATAAGCGCTCACTATTCGGGTTAGCCGGGAAAGGACCTTGGGGTCGTATAACCCATTCCGAATATGTGATACGTCATGATGAATTGCATTTGATGACCGGTGTTGAAGATCGGATATTTGTGAAAACGGAAGGATTACCGTCGAATGTTTCTGCATCGGCTAATCTCCGATATAGAAATTTATTACCCTTTGTGATGGGAAGTCCGGTCGTGATTAGTGAATATCCAGATTGCAAGGACTTCTTTGTAAGTGCCTTCGGTTCCGTTCGATCCCGGAACGGACTTGTATGGATGTGTGTCTGACGTTACAATTTGAGATGTAAAGCTGGTTTCTATCAAATATATTTTCCGTTGGTGGCGGAGAATTTATTCTCTTAGCTTAACACCCTAGAGGTTATGTAGTTGATGGTTACTAATGATACATTCCCAAATTGGTAATGTGGCATACGAAGTGCTGTTGAGCATTTCATGATCAAAGCATTGCTTTATATAAAGTGTGGCTTTGTGGACGAGACTTCGTCGGACCTCACACCCCTGAAATGGTCAAAACAGGAAGGATGCGGCAAGGTTATTAGGGGGTAGCGCCCCTTTAGTGTATGTCATTCCTTCTGGATAGAGGTGGTATCGTGGTATGAAGCCCAGATACTTAACCTATGTTGTTGCTGCAAATTTATTGCTTTGTGGTTGTTGGAAATCGAGGATCCTCGGATATAGATCGGTTACGATCGGGGAATGACATATTCGTGTCAGTAGTTACCCAGTTAGGGGTAACCCGTCCTCGTGTTGGCAGAGATCCGGTTAGGTTCTCGGGTCGTCTTTCCAGAGGCGTACCCATGTGGCAATGGGAAATTCCTTGGCCTGACCATTTGTTGGAAATCCAAAGAAACAATACGAACCTTGTACGGTTTTAGTTGTAGAACTTGCCATTTAATATGGTAGCTATAGTAGGCATAATATAATGGTACCTATGCTGGCTAAGATTTATATCTTTACTTTCGAAATGATTTTTTCTACACTATGCACTAATAATAATATCAAAAATTATTTGATTTTACGTAGTAAGCATATTTGACTATCATAAGGAGAAATCTCCCCCAAGTCTGCGTTTGCATTGTGTGTGTGCCGGGAGGCCTTATGGTAGTTTCATTTTTAAAAGCATTTCGAATTGACTTTAAAAAAAAATATTCCTCTGTTTTGTTTTTAAAATAAATAAATAAACTGTTTTAGTTTTCACACCAGTCACATGACTGACTCGGAGTTTATTGTTTTCCTTCCTAAACTCTGGGTGCCCACCAATTTGTACACGGGCAGTCTAGAGTTAGGTTATCAGGATATTCTGGAATTCAGGAGTTGCAGGAGGCAAGCTGGATGGCATGGCGTATTTACTAGTATATAGTATTTCTTTTTCGCTGTTTGTTTGTTGTTGTTGTTGTACACTCTGATGATGTAATGTAATGTAATAGGATGTAATATAATAACTAATATAGTTCTTTGTTTAAAGATTATTCATTTATTTATTATATGTTGTTCCACTGCGATATGTGAGATTCTGATATTGTTCTATTGTTTCTTTCTGTTCTGTTCTATCTTTTTCTCTCTTCTTTTATCTCTTTCTTCTTCTTTAACCATAACGGTACGGTTTTCCAACATTCGATTGCTCGGCAGTTGATATAGTGGACGTATTGATGTCGGTTTTCGAGCGTTGAAAAGTCGCATTCGTCACATTTGGTATCAGAGCATATGGTTAAGCGACAACCATGACTCTGTTGGGAATTACTCATTAGAGATAGAGTCAGTAGTACTCTAGAATGAGTTTGAGTGTAATAATAGATATGAGTGCGTATTTGTTAGTGAATATAAATTGTTTTATATTGTGTTTGCTTATCCGTTGAGCTGTTTATGAATTCTGGTCGGTGCGTGGTGTACAACCGTAATCGATAGGGGTTTCTAAACTCTTAAACGAGATAAATCAACATAGTATCGTTTTGAAATAGGGTAAATGAAATAATTTTACCTCGATTATATTTTGTATATAAAGGAATAATTTTTTAGAATTATTAAGGTATATATGAATTGATTGTTTGGTCGTTAAAAAAATGTAAGAATGAATATAAGTTAAATGAAACATATTGTTAAAGGAATTAGCAATTGAATAAATTAATGGATTGAATGTTAATCAATAGAATGTAAATAATTGATAGGGAATAATGAATGTAAGTGTTAATTCATTTAAAAGTTAATGTTATTGGAAGTTAAATAATTGAATGAAAGTCAATTTAATATCAACCAATTGGAATTAAAAGTGTTGAACTAAATTGAATGTAAATTGAATAATTTGGTTATGTTGAATGTACATTGGTTGTTATATGGTTATTAATTGATTGTATATAAATTCATTAAGTGATTAATGAAATTGAATTAGCGAAATTAAAAGCTATGTGATGGAATCCAAATTGGAAGGAAATAAATTTGAATAGAATTGAAATTGGTTGGATTGAAACTGAACTAATGTGAATTTAATTAGTGAATGTAAACCAATTGGAAACGAATGAATGAATGTTAGTAAAAATTCCAATGTTAATGGATCAAATGTGATTACAATGAAAATCAATTCAATGAATATTAATTAGAATATGAATGAATATTGATTTGGTTATGGATTTGTTGGATGTTTATTGAATGATAGTTGGATGAAGGTTGCATTTATTGTTTTGTTGCAATTGCTATGTTGGCACATGTAGTTGTTATGCTGCGATATGTTGTATATTGATATTACTTTCATATATGCATGTTTCTAATGTTGTTGTTGAGTGTTTAGTAGGTGCGGATTGCGCTTGCTTCGCATTTGGAGCTCGCTTTCGTGCTATATTAGCCGTATATGCTCGCTAGTAATAAATAAGGTACATATCTCGGATTAAATATCATACTTTTACACTTTTTTCCCTGCGGGATGCCTCATCACTTGATGAGATGTATATTTGTGATATATATACTGTCATTTTTTTCTTCGGATCGAGCCCCGCAAAGGAGACTCTGGCGAATTTTTTCGAAAATTTAAGGCGCTAGAATTTTTTCGAGAAAATTGAAAATTTTCGAAAACTAAGTTTGGATTTGGAAACTTAGTAAAGATTTTGTAAGAAGTTTGACTATGAATTTTAGGAAAGTTAATGGATTCTGTAACTTTTTCTTACTTGGTAATTTCGAGGACGAAATTCTTTTAAGGGGGAAGATTGTAACGACCCAGAATTTCTGTTAATTAAAATTTGAATATTTAATTGAATTTAAATATTAATAAGTGAAATTTATAACTCGAATAATTTATTTTCGAATATTGGATTTAATTGGATAATTAAATCGATAATTTAATATGTGAGAATACAGAAATAATTGAAAATTGGGTTAAATATAATTGAAAATGATTTGTAAAATTTTATTTAATTATATTGGAGTTATAACAATGATATGGAACTTTGAAAATTGAATTTAGAGTTTATTTGTGAAAATTGAATATTTTAATATTTTATCGACTAGTGAAAAATAGCCAATTTTCGAATAGTCTCAGAATTGGACGAAACTAGTTCCATTGGATCCGTAATAGCTTGTTATTATCGGATTTCAATTTTCATAGCAATCGGAGTTTTCGTTTGACCGTGGCAGCTCGAAACGCATCGAAATTATTTTAATATTAATTTGACGTGTAAAAATAGTCATTTTTCAAATAGTCTCGGATTTCGACGAAACCAGTTTCATCGGATCCGTAAGTCATATTATTGTAAGGTTTCAAATTTTGCGTCAATCGAATTTACCATTTGTCCGGGGCAAGCCAATACGCGTAGAAATTAGTTTAAATCGGTTTAATTTAAATTGATCGTTTATTGCTGTAACTCGCACAGATGATCGAATTAGCCTCCGAAACACATTACATTGTGTCCGTAACGCGGGGTAAACCTTAGAAAAGCCAGCCGGCACGCTTAGTTTGGAATTCGGAAAATTTCGGGTGAATAGTGTTTCGTAGAATTTTCTATATAAGGCCACAACATTCACCAATTTGCAAAACAAAGAGCCAAATCCCTAATTTCTGACTCCAGCCGCCACTTGCATTTCAATGGCCAGAAATGCTTGATTTTCTTCCCTCTTTTCCTTCCTATCCGTAAACATTTAGCCAAAGTTGTCAACTGCAAACTTGTAGAGGGCATCGAGATCTTGAAGATCAACGGTGGAGATCGAATTTGGAGCACCACGGCGTCGTCAGGAGGGCCGCTGTAACAACCAGGGATTTTTGTAAAAATAAATTATCGTCGAATGATGATTTAATTTGGTTGTTAATTGCTATTGGCATTTAATGGGTTAAAATTCTTTTAAATATTCGTCAAGGGTTGTGGGCTTTGAATCTTGGCCACGTTCATGTTTATTGGTGGAGTGATAATAGTCAAGGCCCGTTCCAAACTTCGAATCTCTCTAGTCATTTTTCACTTTACAAACCCTAAACGAACGAAGAAAAATTAAAATTAAAATGGCGGCTCCAATTATTCGTTCGTTCCTCTTTTCAAGTTAGGGCTTTCAAATTTCAATTGAAGATGCACCTTTGTTGTTTGAGCGATGGGGATTGTGCGTGATAGTTTGTGCTCTTCAAAAACAAAGGTGAGTAATTTTTGATTACTCACATCTAATTCAATTTCACATATACGTGATTTTGTGATTTCCGTAGCTTTGATTTGGGTTTGAATCTATTGTTTGATTTCATGAATTTCTGGCATCACTGATTTTTATGGCTTTGATTTTTGTGACCCCTATGTACTTCGGCTTTGGCCATCTATGTGTTCATTCCTGTGTATTTTTGATCTGCTGTTTGCATTGCCTCATCCATGTAGGTTGTCACGGCTCTGACTTGATACTCACTTGGATTTTGCTATTTCATGAATTGAAGTCTGGGCCATTATGCATTGAATTTGGTTAAGTTGTTGAGTTATGGATTTACCATCGACTGTTGCACTGATATCACTTCTTGGTACATCCCATTGTAGCCCTCATTACACTGTATATTCATCGTGGCAATCGTTTATTTGTCTGCATTCATGTAGTTCATGAGGTAGCTGTACACTAGGTATTCGATAGCTTTGGGTCTGTTGATTTACTGGTCTTTGCATTTAACCTGGACATTTCATTTTATATTCATTTGACTTAGAATCTTAAGCTTGAATAGTGACTTTGTGATTTTAGTCAAATATACATGAACGAAGTTGCAATGTTGCTTGATCACTGGCTTTCACTACACTTATATATGCTGGTTGCCTTGAGTACAATGTGTATATGAGTTTAGTTTCAATGGTGTTATTGTTTCCGATTGAAGCTACATTGTAGTTTCATTCATGCCTGAGTTTATAATTGGGTTCATTGCACTGGAGTTTGTAGTTTTTGTACTCGAGTCTGGTGCTTGCATTTTTCAGTCTCACAGTTGTGTATATGTTGTACCTTAGGTACACATACTTGCTCCTGACCTGTTGCACTCTGTCTGACCACTGTCTCTATCTTGCACTGGCCAGTATTGCATTGTATATGCATTCGTTGTCTAGTCTGGGTATGTGTGCTTCAATATTTATTGATCTCTGACCTTGTAGAATTTGTTGTAGTCTATTTTGGGGTCTTGCTGCATTCTTTTTTTACTGTCATGTGTAGTATACATATACATATGTACTGGTTGTATTTGTTCTTGTACTCCTATGTGTTCTGTTCCATCTCGTAGTTGTCTATGCATATAGGTCTAGTTTCTTTTTGGTTTACTGCACACTGTTGTCATCTTCTCTTGATATTTGGAACTTGAACTATTTTATTCAAGGGGTTGCTGCAGTTTTTGTTTGCAATTTTACCCTTTTTTGGTGGGTGCACATACTTGTTTCATCTGCAGCCTTTGTGATTTACATTTGTTGGATATTGAGTTGCATGGATTTTTTTTGTACTTGTGTTGAATCCGATATTTTGGATTTGACCTTGGGCTTGATTGTGAATTTTCATTGTGCACATACGTGCACATTTTCCATGTCATTCTGCTTTGACGTTGAGGCCGTGGCATCGATATTTGATTCTTCATTGATTTTGGTTCGTTGAGCTTTTGGTTACATCATCACTGTAGTGGCAAGGTAGTGCACGCAAGCATGAACTGCAGCCACACGGAATTGAGTTTTGGGGTACATTATCACTGTAGTGGCAAGGCTGTGCACGCAAGCGTGAACTGCAGCCACACGGAATTGAGTTTTTGGCTACATTATCATTGTAGAGGCGAGGCTGTGCACGCGTGCGTGTACTGCAGCCCTACCCGAATTGTCATTTTAATTGATATTTCAATATTTTGTGTCGTATTCTGATTTGGTTTAATTGATGGTTTTGTTGATATCTAATTATCTTTTTGATAATTAGATTATGAATTTCTAATTATTTATTTAATAATTAGAAGTTGTCGTTAATTGCCTTTTTGGCAATTCTGTTGTTTTCTAAATTATCTTCATTAATAATCTTTTTAATTTATCTTCGTTGATAATTTGGATTTGCTGATTTGTTGTTTAATACGGTTATGTGTTATGTTTATCGTTATCCAATTTCTTTATTTAAGGATAGGATAGACGAGATTTATGGTGACTGTCGTCTAATTTTTATTTGATTATTATTGCTTCTGTGCACTAATAACTGAGTTTGAATTAGACTAACCCGTGTATTATTTTCTTTTGAATTTAATACTCGGGTCACACCGAGTATTTATAGGTTGTTGATATCTTATTTTGGGTTGCTGCTTGAGCTATGAAGACTTTTCATATCTTTTGGAGTTGTCGTGTCATAGTATAGGTTGATATGTATTCATGTATATTAGTCGATAATGTACTTGTATATATAACTTCCTGAGTCGACTGTTGTAGTCGTATCATATGTACCGTGTCAAATGTATTGTAACTGACATCAGTTATATATATATAAGACTCTTTTTTTTATCTGTGTTCCGCATTTATATGATCCGTGTTATTATTATATTTATTGTCCTAAACTATTATGAACCATCGTAGTTCGTTTTATACTGGAATTGGGTATGTCGATGGGAGTAAATAAATAAGAGATGAAAACAAAGATATATACCACTCCTATCGAGATAACCAATACTAGTGTAAGGCCTAATTACGGATGGCCGCTCCTATCCAGCCTTATTCTTCGTAATAACGGATAGTATTTCTTTTAATACTCTTTGTTATTGTGAGCATAGAGGTGAGGCGTCACAGTTGGTATCAGAGCTTGGGGTTTATGGACATAATATAAAACATATCTTAGATGGAACATGTGTTACAACTATCAATCGAGGTTTTATGGTGCTTTGAGTCAAAACTAAAGTTTTGAAATTTTGATGAAATTTTTAAATATCTGTATTAAAAAATAAAAGTGAATTGTGTTTTGTTTATCAGAGTGCGCAGCGAATACAGCGAGACTGCTTCGCCGAGTACAGTTGATAATTATTTTGATTTAAAAATCGAAATATGAAAACGAATTTAATTTCATTATGCTGTTTTAAAATATCTTAATTGAAGATATAATTGAATGCTTTCTTGGTTTATTTGGTAGTGTGCGTGCAAACATTAGTTGCACGTTACTACATTAATTTTGCGTTGAACCGATGTTTGGTTCTAAACGTATTTTGTTGCCGTTATTTTTATAACAGAATTTTTACACCAATGCTAAATTTTTGAAGCTCGGTGTTATGTCGACATTTTAATGTATGAAAATTCACTGATATTATATTTTGATGCAAATTATTTTGATGAGATTTTGACGTTTAAAAATCATTGTCGCTTTGGCTTCAGTGACCGTCAAATTTTAAAGTGGATTTTCAAGCGGTTATCCCGCAATGCTGATTTTGAGATCCGTTTCTACGGTGTTTTGAGAAGTGCGATTTCCTTATCGAAATTATCACTAATATTGTTGTTTTTATCATGGATTTGCAAATCGTTTTAGAAATAAAATTGTTTTTCAAAATTTTTATAGTTTACGTTTTCAAAAGAATGAGAAAGCGATTTAAATGATTCCCTTAATTCCGGACTTGTTCGTTTGAGAATGTAAATTATTACTTTTATAAAATAAATGAACTTGTTTTCAGAAGTTTTGCAGTTTGTGTTTTCAAAGGAATGAGAAACCAATTTAAACGTTTCAGCAAAATCGAGGACTATGACCCCTTTCTTTTACTGATTCGCTTAATTCCGGACTTGTCCGTTTGAGAATGTGAAATGTTATTTTTTTTGAATACAAAATTTTGCACTTTCAAGGAAACGATGAAGAGAATTAAACGCTTTAGTAAATCTTGTGGTTATGGGACATGTGCGTTTACTATTTTGGTTAATTCCGGACTCGTTAATTGAAATATTTGCTGTTTGATGATTCTGATGATTTTATTTGGCTTTCGAGCCACTCTGATGGACCTTCGGGTCATTTTCTAGACCTTCGGGTCATATGATGGACCTTCGGGTCATTTGTTGGGCTTTCGGGCCACTCTGCTGGACCTTCGGGTCATTTGTTGGGCTTTCGGGCCACTCTGCGGACCTTCGGGTCAAATACCAGTACTAGACCTTCGGGTCACTCTGCGGACCACCGGGTCAATCTGATGGGCGCCAAAACTTATAGTACTTGGTAGGCTTCGGCCACTCTGAGATGCACGTGCGGCGTAGCTAAAAACTCGCCATCTGATGGGATCGATCCAGCCTTTTATGTTGATTTTCTAGAGTATCTTAATTGATTTCTAGATATTTGTTGTTTCCAATTATCTGCAGGTAATTGGATATTTGTTGATTTGATTATCGTTTTTGATAATCGAATATTTGAGATTTGATTATCGTTTTTGATAATTGAATATTTGAGATTTGATTATCGTTTTTGATAATCGAATATTTGTTGATTTGAGATTTGATTATCATTTTTGATAATCGAATATTTGAGATTTGATTATCGTTTTTGATAATCGAATATTTGTTGATTTGAGATTTGATTATCGTTTTTGATAATCGAATGTTTGAGAATTGATTATCGTTTTTGATAATCGAATATTTGTTGATTAGAGATTTGATTATCATTTTTGATAATCGAATATTTGAGATTTGATTATCATTTTTGATAATCGAATATTTGTTGATTTGATTATCGTTTTTGATAATCGAATATTTGAGATTTGATTATCGTTTTTGATAATCGAATATTTGTTGATTTGAGATTTGATTATCGTTTTTGATAATCGTATATTTGTTGATTTGATTATCGTTTTGGATAATCGAATATTTATTGATTTGATTATCGTTTTTGATAATCGAATATTTGAGATTTGATTATTGTTTTTGATAATCGAATATTGTTGATTTGAGATTTGATTATCGTTTTTGATAATCGAATATTATCGTTTTTGATAATCGAATATTTGTTGATTTGAGATTTGATTATCGTTTTTGATAATCGAATATTAGTTGATTTGATTATCGTTTTTGATAATCGGATATTTGTTGATTTGAGATTTGATTATCGTTTTTGATAATCGAATATTAGTTGATTTGATTATCGTTTTTGATAATCGAATATTTGTTGATTTGAATATCGTTTTTGACAATCGAATATTTGAGATTTGATTATCGTTTTTGATAATCGAATATTTGTTGATTTGAGATTTGATTATCGTTTTTGATAATCGAATATTTGAGATTTGATTATCGTTTTTGATAATCGAATATTTGTTGATTTGGTTATCGTTTTTGATAATCGAATATTTGAGATTTGATTATCGTTTTTGATAATCGAATATTTGTTGATTTGGTTATCGTTTTTGATAATCGAATATTTGAGATTTGATTATCGTTTTTGATAATCGAATATTTGTTGATTTGATTATCGTTTTTGATAATCGAATATTTGAGATTTGATTATCGTTTTTGATAATCGAATATTAGTTGATTTGAGATTTGATTGTCGTTTTTGATAATCGAATATTTGAGATTTGATTATCATTTTTGATAATCGAATATTTGTTGATTTGATTATCGTTTTTGATAATCGAATATTTGAGATTTGATTATCATTTTTGATAAACGAATATTTGTTGATTTGATTATCGTTTTTGATAATCGAATATTTGAGATTTGATTATCGTTTTTGATAATCGAATATTTGTTGATTTGAGATTTGATTGTCGTTTTTGATAATCGAATATTTGAGATTTGATTATCGTTTTTGATAATCGAATATTTATTGATTTGATTATCATTTTTGATAATCGAATATTTGAGATTTGATTATCATTTTTGATAATCGAATATTTGTTGATTTGTGATTTGATTATCATTTTTGATAATCGAATATTTGTTGATTTGATTATCGTTTTTGATAATCGAATATTTGTTGATTTGATTATCGTTTTTGATAATCGAATATTTGTTGATTTGATTATCGTTTTTGATAATCGAATATTTGTTGATTTGAGATTTGATTATCGTTTTTGATAATTGAATATTTGTTGATTTGAATTCTGATTATCTTTGTTAATAATTAGACCTTTGTTGTTTTCTGATTACCGTTTTGGTAACTAGGTATTTGCGGTTTTGCGATTTGCGATTTGTGTTTTATAATTATCTTTGTTGATAATTAGATTTTTGCTGTCTTCTAATTATCGTATCGATAATTAGATATTACTGTTTTGTGATTTCTGTATTCGATTATCTATTTGATAGTTAGATTTTTGTTGAAATTTTTTTGAATTCTTATATGAAGTTAAAAGATTTTTTTGATGTTTATATTCTCGACTTTTATTTTTCTAGCTTAACCAGTTTGTTCTAGAAAAGTAATTGTTATTGACGATTTTTATTATGAAAATTGCGGGGACACAATTTTTATAAGGAGGGGAGTCTGTAACAATCCGGGATTTTTGTAACAATAAATTATCGTCGAATGATGATTCAATTTGGTTGTTAATTGTTGTTGGCATTTTAATGGGTTAAAATTCTTTTAAATATTCGTTAAGAGTTGTGGACTTTGAATCTAGGCCACGTTCATGTTTATTGGTGCAGTGATAATAGTCAAGGCCCGTTCCAAACTTCAAATCTCTCCAGTCATTTTTCACTTTACAAACCCTAAACAAACGAAGAAAAATAAAAATTTAAATGGCGGTTCCAATTATTCGTTCGTTCCTCTTTTCAAGTTAGGGCTTTCGAATTTCAATTGAAGCCGCACCTTTGTTGTTTGAGCGATGGGGATTGTGCGTGATAATTTGTGCTCTTCAAAAACAAAGGTGAGTAATTTTTGATTACTCACATCTAATTCAATTTCACATATATACGTGATTTTGTGATTTCCGCAGCTTTGATTTGGGTTTGAATCTATTGTTTGATTTCGTGAATTTCTGGCATCACTGATTTTTATGGCTTTGATTTTTGTGACCCCTATGTACTTCGGCTTTGGCCATCTATGTGTTCATTCCCGTGTATTTTTGATCTGCTGTTTGCATTGCCTCATCCATGTAGGTTGTCACAGCTCTGACTTGATACTCACTTGGATTTTGCTGTTTCATGAATTGAAGTCTGGGCCGTTATGCATTGAATTTGGTTAAGTTGTTGAGTTATGGCTTTACCATTGACTGTTGCACTGATATCACTT
The DNA here is from genome assembly GCA_030765085.1 of Allium cepa. NCBI lineage: Eukaryota > Viridiplantae > Streptophyta > Magnoliopsida > Asparagales > Amaryllidaceae > Allium > Allium cepa. The sequence goes on from CM060931.1 coordinate 238,320,818, forward strand.
CTTGGTACATCTCATTGTAGCCCTCATTACACTGTATATTCATCGTGGCAATCGTTCATTTATCTGCATTCATGTAGTTCATGAGGTAGTTGTACACTGGGTATTCGATAGCTTTGGGTCTGTTGATTTACTGGCCTTTGCAATTAACCTGGACATTTCATTTTATATTCATTTGACTTAGAATCTTGAGCTTGAATAGTGACTTTGTGATTTTAGTCAAATATACATGAACGAAGTTGCAATGTTGCTTGATCACTGGCTTTCACTACACTTATATATGCTGGTTGCCTTGAGTACAATGTGTATATGAGTTTAGTTTCAATGGTGTTATTGTTTCCGATTGAAGCTACATTGTAGTTTCATTCATGCCTGAGTTTATAATTGGGTTCATTGCATCGGAGTTTGTAGTTTTTGTACTTGAGTCTGGTGCTTGCATTTTTCAGTCTCACAGTTGTGTATATGTTGTACCTTGGGTACACATACTTGCTCCTGACCTGTTGCACTCTTTCTGACCACTGTCTCTATCTTGCACTGGCCAGTATTGCATTGTATATGCATTCGTTGTCTAGTCTGGGTATGTGTGCTTCAATATTTATTGATCTCTGACCTTGTAGAATTTGCTGTAGTCTATTTTGGGGTCTTGCTGCATTCTTTCTTTACTGTCATGTGTAGTATACATATACATATGTACTGGTTGCATTTGTTCTTGTAATCCTATGTGTTCTGTTCCATCTTGTAGTTGTCTATGCATATAGGTCTAGTTTCTTTATGGTTTACTGCACACTGTTGCCATCTTCTCTTGATATTTGGAGCTTGAACTATTGTATTCAAGGGGTTGCTGCAGTTTTTGTTTGTAGTTTTACCCTTGTTTGGTGGGTGCACGTACTTGTTTCATCTGCAGCCATTGTGATTTACATTTGTTGGATATTGAGTTGCATGGATTTTTTTTGTACTTGTGTGGAATCCGATATTTTGGATTTGACCTTGGGCTTGATTGTGAATTTTCATTGTGCACATACGTGCACATTTTCCATGTCATTCTGCTTTGACGTTGAGGCCGTGGCATCGATATTTGATTCTTCATTGATTTTGGTTCGTTGAGCTTTTGGGTACATCATCATTGTAGTGGCAAGGCAGTGCACGCAATCGTGAACTGCAGCCACACGGAATTGAGTTTTTGGGTACATTATCACTGTAGTGGCAAGGCAGTGCACGCAAGCGTGAACTGCAGCCACACGGAATTGAGTTTTTGGGTACATTATCATTGTAGTGGCGAGGCAGTGCACGCGTGCGTGTACTGCAACCCTACCCGAATTGTCATTTTAATTGATATTTCAATATTTTGTGTCGTATTCTGATTTGGTTTAATTGATGGTTTTGTTGATATCTAATTTTCTTTTTGATAATTATATTATGAGTTTCTAATTATTTATTTAATAATTAGAAGTTGTCGTTAATTGCCTTTTGGCAATTCTGTTGTTTTCTAAATTATCTTCATTAATAATCTTTTTAATTTATCTTCATTGATAATTTGGATTTGCTGATTTGTTGTTTAACACGGTTATGTGTTATGTTTATCGTTATCCGATTTCTTTATTTAAGGATCGGATAGACGATATTTATGGTGACTGTCGTCTAATTTTTATTTGATTATTATTGCTTCTGTGCACTAATAACTGAGTTTGAATTAGACTGACACATGTATTATTTTCTTTTGAATTTAATACTCGGGTCACACCGAGTATTTACAGGTTGTTGATATCTTATTTTGGGTTGCTGCTTGAGCTATGAAGACTTTTCATATCTTTTGGAGTTGTCGTGTCATAGTATAGGTTGATATGTATTCATGTATATTAGTTGATAATGTACTTGTATATATAACTTCCTGAGTCGACTGTTGTAGTCTTATCATATGTACCGTGTCAAATGTATTGTAACTGAAATCAGTTATATATATACATATGAGACTTTTTGTTTTATCTGTGTTCCGCATTTATATGATCTGTGTTATTATTATATTTATTGTCCTAAACTATTATGAACCATCGTACTTCGTTTTATACTGGAATTGGGTATGTCGATGGGAGTAAATAAATAAGAGATGAAAACAAAGATATATACCGCTCCTATCGAGATAAACAATACTAGTGTAAGGCCTAATACGGATGGCCGCTCCTATCCAGCCTAATTCTTCATAATAACGGACAGTATTTCTTTTAATACTCTTTGTTATTGTGAGCGTAGGGTGGGGCATCACAGCCGCGTTCACATCAGGTTGGGCACGTTTCTCGAGGCCAAAGACAGGGCCAAGCTCCACCATATTGCAGCCGAGCGTGTGTCGCGTGATGGCCTTCGAAGTGGCATCGCCTGATCGTTGTAGAAGCTTGTCGTGGTGGTGCGATTTGCGGTCAAAGTTGGGAGCTAATGGGTTAGGGCTTACGTGAATAACCTGTAGAAATGCGTGAGGAGGAAGAAGGATTCGAACGACCACGATCTGATGCTACTAGATCGAACGGCCCAGAGCTATTAAGGTATAAAAGTTTAAAATTAAATTATAGATTAGTGTGTATTTAAATTCGTGTAACTTTAAACTGCCATAACCTTTTGCTACGAAGTCGAAAACGCACGAAACCAGTTGCGTTGGAATCGTATGGACGAGCACTATGCTATGGAATTGGATTGGAGTCGTTTGGAGCTAGCGAAAATATCGGGTAAAATTAAACGTCCGTTTAATTTTATTCGAAATAAAAGCTGAAAACGAAATTGAAATCAAGGTGAGAACTTCTCACTCAATCGAAATTGTTCAATTTAAATTTTAAATAGTTATATTTAAAATTTCTTGATTGTATGTTTGAATGATGATTGTTATCTATTGATTGTTAAAATAGACATTATGCGTCATTAGTAAGCGGAGGTTATTTATTAAAAACATATACCACGAATATTTCACTGCAAAGTGAAATTGGTATTATATATGTACTTGGAGTTGATTTTCCGCATTATATAGCGGATGAGACCATATTGCGTCGTCTATTAAGCGGATCATATTTTATAAATCCCATATACCGCGATAATTCCGTACTGGAACGGAATTGGTATTATGCTAATGTCTTTGGATGCAGGGAAACATGTTGGAGGGATCCAACTGGATTCCTCAACTATATTGATATATTTACAGATATTGTGATGTTTGTTGATTATCATATCGATATATGATATTTGGATGTCGTGATTGACTATTTGGTGTAGTTGCATCATCGGATCCATTTTTAAAGTTTAAAAATAACGATTTTGATTTTAAAATGATTTTTTAAAATGATTTTTCAAAGTATACGTTTTATTAAATTTTTGAATTGATTCATTTTAAATAATTAAAACGTTATAAATTTTTATGTTATAAAAATTAAGATTTTTGTGAAGAGAACCAAACGGTGATTTTTAAAATAAATAGATTTATAAAATAGTTAAAATTTGGATTTTTGAATTATTATAAAGGATGTATATAAAAGATTTTTAACATTGATATTTATAATAAATATATTTATATATATATATATAATATTGGAATTATACAACGAGTTTATTAAGTGTTAAAATGAAGTATAAAATGGATTTCATTAAAAAACTATAGATGTTGTAAAATAAAAGATTTATAAGTAATTAACTTATAAACTGGATTTTGGGCATTTAAATGGGATATTAATAGAAATTGTTAATAAAGGAGATTTATAAGTTGAAGTTGTTATAAAATATAAATGAATCTTATAAGTAATAGAAGTTTTAAAAAGAACGATTTTGTAAATAAATGAATTATAAGTATTTAACTTATAATATGGACTTTTGGTATATATTTGAGATATATAAATTGAATTGGATTATTAAAGGAGATTTATAAATCGAAGTTTATAAATAGAAATGGAATTTATAGACATTGTTTATAAATTCGAAATCAATGGAATTTGATAAATTGAATATAGAAACTTATTAAAAGAAGTAGATTTGTGATTTTGGATAGTGAACTATTCTTTACATAAAATGTGTAGAAACATTGAAATTTGGTTAGTGAAGTATGTTCACGATTTTGGACAGCGAATATATTATTAAATAAAATGGTTATGTTTTGGGAAAGCGATATTATAAAATGAAGTTAATTATTCTAAAAGGATGTTTTAAAATGTATTATGAATCGAATACATAGATTTCAACATTCATTGTTGAAATAGACGTTTTCGAGAAATAGAAGGAAATGGTAGACTATAACACTGTTGTTATAGTAGATGATTTCCGGAAGGAAATGTTTTATATAGTATTGGGATTTATATATTTATCTTAATTCTGAATCCCTATACTAGTGATTTTTGGTCGTCGTAACGATGTTTTATGTAACATTCGTTTTAGCCCAAACAAATGTGTTTAAGCGCACGTTTTCCTTAAAGAATGAAATGTATACTTAATTTAGATTTAATTATATTGAATATTTTCCAAGTGTTGAAAATAAATGGATTTGTAATTACTTATTATTAAATAAGTATGGAAATGTTTTCTAATATGAAGTGAATATTTTGAGATTTTATCTTTTAAAGATAAATTGAAAATGAATATTAAAAGTCGATTTGAAAATCGTATTTTCATAGATATTTTGGAATTGTAAATTCACTATAGAATTTATAAATGAAAAGGGAAATTTGTTTAAAAATAAACGCTGATTTATTTTTGAAGTGTGGGAATAAATTTACGGATTTAGAACGTAAATATAAAGTAAATCGGTAAGGATTTATTGAATTGGTTTAAATGAACCATTTTGAAATGAAAGTATATCCCGTATAGGGAAATGATATGAAATTTGTTTTCAAAAGTGGTAAATGTGAAAAGTGATTTGAAATTTTTTTTTCAAATGGTTGAGGTGTGGAAAATTATATATCTAGTAAAGATATTTTGGAAAGTAAATAGTTTGGGAAATTATTTGGAATCTGGTGATGTTGAGCATGCCTATTGATAGTTAAATAACCGACTATCAATATTTACCTTTAAATAGGTATTTGTTGTGATTGCTTGAATTTGAATGCCACACTTATTTTTGAATAAGCGCTCACTATTCGGTTTAGCCGGGAAAGGACCTTGGGGTCGTATAACCCATTCCGAATATGTGATACGTCGTGATGAATTGCATTTGATGACCGGTGTTGAAGACTGGATATTTGTGAAAACGGAAGGACTACCGTCGAATGTTTCTGCATCGGCTGATCTCCGATATAGAAATTTATTACCCTTTGTAATGGGATGTCCGGTCGTGATTAATGAATATCCGGATTGCCAGGACTTCTTTGTAAGTGCCTTCGGTTCCGTTCGATCCCGGAACGGACTTGTATGGATTTGTGTCTGACGTTACAATTTGAGATGTAAAGCTGGTTTCTATCAAATATATTTTCCGTTGGTGGCGGAGAATTTATTCTCTTAGCTTAACACCCTAGAGGTCATGTAGTTGATGGTTACTAGTGATACATTCCCAAATTGGTAATGTGGCATACAAAGTGCTGTTGAGCATTTGATGATCAAAGCACGGCTTTTATATAAAGCGTGGCTTTGTGGACGAGACTTCGTCGGACCTCACACCCCGAAAATGGTCAAAACAGGAAGTATGCGGCAAGGTTATTAGGGGGTAACGCCCCTTTATTGTATGTCATTCCTTCTGGATAGAGGTGGTATCATGGTATGGAGCCCAGATACTTAACCTATGTTATTGCTGCAAATTTATTGTTTTGTGGTTGTTGGAAATAGAGGATCCTCGGATATAGATCGGTTACGATCGGGGAATGACATATTCGTGTCCGCAGTTACCCGGTTAGGGGTAACCCGGCCTTGTGTTGGCAGAGATCCGGTTAGGTTCTCGGGTCGTCTTTTCAGAGGCGTACCCATGTGGCAATGGGAAGTTCCTTGGCCTGACCATTTGTTAGAAATCCAAAGAAACAATACGAACCTTGTACGGTTTTAGTTGTAGAACCTGCCATTTAATATGGTAGCTATAGTAGGCATAACATAATGGTACCTATGCTGGCTAAGATTTATATCTTTACTTTCAAAATGATTTTGTCTACACTATGCACTAATAATAATATCAAAAATGATTTGATTTTACGTAGTAAGCATATTTGACTATCATAAGGAGAAATCTCCCCCAAGTCTGCATTTGCATTGTGTGTGCCGGGAGGCCTTATGGTAGTTTCATTTTTAAAAGCATTTCGAATTGACTTTAAAAAAAATATTCCTCTGTTTTGTTTTTTTTTAAAAATAAACTGTTTTAGTTTTCAAACCAGTCACATGATTGACTCAGAGTTTATTGTTTTCCTTCCTAAACTCTGGGTGCCCACCAATTTGTACACGGGCAGTCTGGAGTTAGGTTATCAGAATATTCTGGAATTCAGGAGTTGCAGGAGGCAAGCTGGATAGCATGGCGTATTAACTAGTATATAGTATTTCTTTTCCGCTGTTTGTTTGTTGTTTTTGTTGTACACTCTGATGATGTTATGTAATGTAATAGGATGTAATGTAATAACTGATATAGTTCTTTGTTTAAAGATTATTCATTTACTTATTATATGTTGTTCCGCTGCGATATGTGAGATTCTGATATTGTTCTATTGTTTCTTTTTGTTCTGTTCTATCTTTTTCTCTCCTTTTCTATCTCTTTCTTCTTCTTTAACCATAACGGTACGGTTTTCCGGCATTCGATTGCTCGACAGTTGATACAGTGGACGTATTGATGTCGGTTTTCGAGCGTCGAAAAGTCGCATCGTCACATAACTTCATATGGATCAGTTATAGGTTGGATAAGCTCAGCTAAGGCAGGGACTAAGGGCTGGGTTTGGGTCCAAACAGGTCGGCCTAGCTTGGTTTGGAGATGGTGCATAGGTCTAGGTGCATAACCTCAACAACAAGGCAAAAATAAGGAAACATACATCATTTTTTTGCTCCAATTGTGCTCGGGCAGAGGCTAGGTGGGCCCAACCAGTAGCGCAGGTGGTGGTGGGTGCTGTGGCAGAGGGTGGAGGTCAGGTAAGATGTGGTGGTGGTGGAGGAAGTGGCGGCTAGAGGTGGTAGAAGGTGGTGCTAGCAAACTGGGCTCGGTTTATGCATAATGTGCTGGTTTAACAGGATTTTGGTGGTGCTCCTTGCCATGGATGGGTTCGGCCTGCCTTGGTGATGAAACTAGGGTGGGTGAAGGTCAGAGAAAAGGGGTGGTAGAGGTCAGATCAGATCTAGTTGAGGAGGAGCCAAGCTATGAAGGTAAAGAACATATGCAAAACAAAGGTAGAAAACATAGAAAACAAGAAAAAGGAAGGAATAATTTTACCCAATCTCTTGAAGCCATGGCCGTGATTTTTTTTGTGAGTTTGAGAAGGTTAGAATACGTGAAAAAATGAAGAAGTCAGCTGAAATGAGAAAAGTATTGTACGGCCAAATTTTTTTTAATGAGATGTAGGTTGGAAAATGAAAAGGCGGAAGAGGAAAAGTCGAAAGGAGATAAAGAGTTTCAAGTCTTTTCAAATTTCCACAAATCCATTTTAGTTTTATAAATACACAAAAAGGCTGATAATAAAGATAAATAAACTCAGAAAATAAAATAAATAAGAAAAAGAAATAAATAAATTTAAATAAAATCAAATAAGTAAAGAAAATGGCAATATATACATAACTAGGCTTTATAAATTTGAAACAAATTCAAATGAACTTTAGAAAATCTTTATGTACTTGAAAAATATTTATAAATAAAGATAAGAACACAAAATAAAAATGAATTCACAAAAATAAATAAATATATTTTAATTAAATATAATTTAATGAAGAAAATAACAGAAAAATGGAAACTAGGCTTAATAAATTGAAATAAATTCAAATAAACTTTAGAAAAATTATATTATCACTTTAAAAATAATAAAAGACAAACGTATACATACAATAACATATTAAAACAAATTAAAATAAAATGTGACAAAGAATATAATTTATATAATTTAAAATAGACAAAATTGCAAAATAAAACAAATTACACTCAAAATTGAAATATACATAACTTTTACAGTTTAAGTCCATTTTCTACGAAACGAAAAGCAGTGCTCAAGTTATTACATCTATTTCCATAATAAAAGATAAAATTTAAGAATTTAAATATTTAAATTTAAAATTTAAAAGTCAAAGTTTGACCAGTTTGACTAGAAATCCATTTTTCAGTAAAATATCCAAATTATACCGGTTTGAAATTATAATTCACATAATAATCAATATATATTTTTAGAAGTGAAATGTTTGAAAGAAATTTTTTTTAAAATAATTTAAAAATAAAAATAAAGTCAAAATTAAAATATATGAAAAATCTAGGGTTGTTACACTCTCCCCCACTCAAAACTTTTCGTCCCCGAAAAGGAATGAGGTATGGGAAAACACAGAAAAAGACAGAGAAATAAGATTAAGACAAGATGACAAGGAGATTGAAATTATACCTAATAACTATTGTTATAGGTAAGTTTAACAAGGCGGATGGCAAGCAATGCTCAGATTAAAATAAGTACCAACGATTATCAAGGATTATAGAAAGATTTCTAAACAGAAAGATTATAGATAGATGCCTATACTAGTCTGTAGCAAGATGAGGAAAAATAAGAACAACCAAAAGATAGTTTGGAAACAAAGTAAGATAATAAGTTTGAAAAAACAAAATCAAATAATAGGTTTGAAATTTCCATGGTTTCAGCTTAAATTGATAATTAATTTTTCACAAGTTAAGTAAATCTTACTGTCTCTAATTTCATTATCTTACCATCCAACTTTCTTAAAATAACAGTTTCAAAAATCATGGATTTGAAAAATCAGTATTATACTCATAATGTATAAATTTAATTCCTCTTTATTCCCAATTAAAATTAAATTTGTTCCTCTCAATATATTTTATCACCTAGGCTAAATATACTTACATTTATTATAACTGTTTTGATTTATTCTTAATTCTTTTAACGTCATTTTGTATTGTAAGTTATTCAATTTACCTTTTATTCTATATTTTATCTCTGTAAATCTTTTTTATAACTAAAATTTAAGTGTATAACATTTGTTATAACCACTCAAATTTAATTTATAAAAACTTTTTATATTGTATAATATCCAATTACATTATTAACTTCTAAAAATTAAGGTAAGTTATATTGGAATGCAATTGAGTATTATACAAATAAAGCTTTCCAATTCAATCATTTCAAGTTTGAATCATCTATTCAAAAATTTTGATTTTCTTTTTATAACTGAAATTATTCTTTAAGATAAATTAAAGAATTAAATTTCTGATTCCCTTCAAACCATTCAGAGATAAATAAATATATGTGCATAATATGTCAAATCAATTAAAATCATATATCTATATAAATCAAATCATATCTTAGAAAATTCAAATCAATTAAATTCTCAAAACAAAGCTGTAGCAAGACTACAGAACGGTCTCTTCACTTCGAAACTCGAAAATGAATGTCGATGATGTCGCGGTCATCACCGAAGTTATTTTCCAGCGACAAAGAGAAGAGCACTAATTTTAAATTTTAAAATTTCTTGGAACAAATTTCTTTTAGAAATTACTTTAAATAATATACCCCTTTTAAAACTTTAAGCACAAGGTTTGAAACCATCGGAAATTAAATTCTCAAATTTCTTGTTTTAACTCATTTTCATTCCCAAATGAATTTATAAATAGCTATTTATAAATTCATTTATAGAACAATAAATGATAAATCAAGTATTATCATTTCAAATGATCAATTTAAATCAATTTATTAAGTTCCATAAATTTACTTATATCAAAATTTATTTCATTGACCAAATTTAAAAAAAAAATTGTGTTAGTTTGTTCTGTCAAAGTGTTTTAGAAATCCCGTCGATAGCGTTGATCAGACGAATCGATCAGAAACCCAATTCAACATCAACAACTCAAACAACACAATATATAAAACATTTAAATTTTAAATATTAGTTTATAAATACACTATACATGAATAAATTTTCTAAGAAGGATTGAGATTCAAATATGATTAACTCAAATCGAAGGAAATTCTGATTTGAAAATAAGTTGGAAACAAGGATGAGATGCTTAAATAACAGAATAGGAAGATGGATAAGCTTATATAAATCGCGGGCAACATTAATTGGTCAACCGTGACTTAAAGAATAAGATCGATGTGGATTTTCTTGGGTAAATCTACATTCGACCTCAGGAGATAGAGTTTGGAATAACAAAAGATATTAGCATCTAAACCAAGGATAGATATAAATCTCTGGTGAATCGATGCTAATTGTAAAGGAGTTTCTCCCTTTACAAATGAATTTTTTTGGCGGGACTGCCAATTCACTATAAAGCTCATTCGAAGTGGAGTTATGGGATACTCCATAATCAAAAGGAGATGAATAGTGAGGGACGTGAATGGATTTTGGAACCGCAAGGAACGTTCCAAAATTCAAATGAAATTTGAATCAAAGAGGAAGAGATTCAAGTTTGGATGAAAGTGATTCTGTAACTAAATTTACTATACATTCTAAGTTTTGCCTCAAAGCCAAAGCTCTGATACCAACTGTAACAACCAGATATTTTCAACCATTCGCATCTACACATGTCGGACTTGAATTGCTCAAAATACCGCGTTGTAAATAAAATTTGGCAAATCTCAGGACATACAGTAAATAAAAATCATAGAACACAGACATAGAGTAAGAAATGCAGCGGAAGTAAAAGAGATAGTAGTTCATGAAGCTACTATGAAAATATATCAGTGTTAAATAAAATACTACAGAATAAATAAAGTACAACAGAAGTCTCAAGATGATTACCAAGTACAAGCTGAATAGAACAACAGAACTGGAATAGATAAAACTAGATAAGCAGATGATCTCCAGCGATTCCAATCTCCAGAAAGTGGAATCCAAATCTGTGAATAACTCAGGCTGACCCGAGCGTAAATAAAATAAAAACACTCAAGTCAGGACAATATATACTTATATAATATAAACTAACTCAAGTGAACTGTAATAAAGTACAAGTAACTTAAAGGATGCATGGGACCGCCCATCCTCTAAGGATCCGTTAAATTATTTACTATGTAGTAATATTTTGCTATTATAATAGTGTCTACAGTAAAATAAACATACTTTTAAATAGCATTCCGCGCTACCCATATCACCCTTCACACATAATAGTCCCAGTAGTCCGTCCAATAACATAATATCTCCAGATCGGGAGACTATCAGAGGATATGACACGGGCTACGGGAGAAAACCAAACTCGTACAAGGCTCGCTAGGGTATGTGACAAGGCACACGAGGCAATGTCAGGGTAAATATACCAATTACGCTTCCGGGCTGGTGGTAACGCAGCAGCCACATACGCCCACCTCGAGCCACACTCCCATATCAAAGGTGTGCACACCAAATCAATCACAAAAGCAATAGAATGGCGTCGAAGAAGTGCGTCCGATCGAAGGAGATACCTTACTTGGCCTGTCGATCGCTCCTATTTTAGCCACCTTAAGCCAACTCACGGGAGTCGGGTGCACGTTACATACCTTAAGAGCGTCGACACCATCCTACTTCATTCTGGAATCTCCACCGCGTACACGGTTGTCAAAGTGGTTTTCGGTATCGACAGAGAGTATGTCAGATATCCGATCCCGGTCTCTTTAACAACCAATCGTTATTATAACCCGTGGTTATAATTTAAAATATAATATTTTATACTTTGAAATAAAATCATTTCAAATCCGAACCTTTATCAAAATAAAGATTAAATCATTTTCAAATCATCTCAATATAATAAGATATAATACCTTTCTAAACATCCTTTCAAATCATTTTAATATGTCAAAATATCAAATCTTTCCAAAACTTCATTTCAAATCAATTTAATATATCAAAATCCTATCTTTCCAAAGATAGTTTATACTTTGAAACCAAAACCAATTATTTCAAAACTATATTCAAATCAAAACTATATCATTTCTATTTCAAACATATATTCACCTTTCAAAAATCATAACACTTTCATAGTTATAAAATACTTGAAATCATTACACTTGAAAATCATAACATTCCAAAATAATACATTTTGAAATCATCCTTTAATTCTTTACATTTTACAAATTTATTAAATTAAACCCAAATTTCAAATTTCCATTCAATTTAATTCAAACCATCAATTTCAATTTCAATTTCAATTTTAGTTTATAAATAAACCATTACAAAACTTATCAATTTCAAATATCGATTTAATCCACAAAATACAATATTCAATCTTAGTATATTTCAAGGCTTAAATATCCCACCTTTTATAAATCCAATGTCATTTGAATAAACTCAAATAATATACTTCAAATATTTATTTATCAAATAAATTAAATAAATTAAATAAATCAAAAATAAAATATCATTTCAAATCCGTTCCAAAATATCTAAATATTATTCAAAACATCATTCATTTTAATTCATTTAAATACCATTTAAATCCATTCATTTTATTAATTTAAATACCATTTTAAACTCACATTAAAAATCAAATTCTTCCATTTAAAATGATTTAAATGTCTCTTCATTATCTTTAGAAATTTAACATTTAGTTTCCAAAATTTTATCACTTTCCAAAGATTTTTTGTTATTTTTAAATTTTTTTATTAAAACAACAAAATATAGTTTTCGTAGCACTTATAAAATGCTACGTAAAATTATAGTTTAAAACAGTTCATTTTACAAAAGACAGCATTTAAATGATGTAGTATATTTCCTTTAAATTTCAAATAAACTTAAATGTTAAGTTTAACCACTATAGCACTTAAAAAGTGCTATAATAGCCTTTATTTCCAATCAACCTTTTAGTTCATTTAAAACAACTACAGCATTTACAAAATGCTGTAATATCTTTTACATTACATTTCAAAATGCAGTCAAATCAAATTCAGAGTTTTAATTTACCAATTCACAAATAATTAACTTTTAATATAAATCGTTTTAACTTATAAAATAATATATTTCACATTTTAAAATCATTATTTCAATACTCTTATTTTTATGATTTTATAAAGTCAAATTTCCATACAAAAAATCAAGTTTTAACCTAATTTCTTATTTAAATTCAAGCATTAAATTCCATTTCTTAAATTAAATTATTTAATTAATAAATAAATTTAAATTTCCCAAAATATAACTTATTTCCATTTATTTTACTTAATTAAAATTTCAACTTTTAAACAAAATTCAAAATTTCCTCATTTAAGCTATATTTCAAAAATTACTTAAACATTCATTTGTTAACATTTTAACTTATTCAAAAATCATTATCACTTTTTATAAAATCATTTAAAATACATTTTAAATCAAAATATTATATTTTTCTTACTTTACAAAATTCTTTTTTTAAAACAAAACATAAATTCCAAAATTTTCTCATAGTTAAAATTCTACTTTACTATTTACTTAATTCATTATTTAATGTATAGAAAATCACTAATATTTCTACAAAAATCATTTTTAATTAAATTTAAATCAAAATATTATAAAATTTACATTTTAAAATATTTTAAAACATTTCAGAAAATATTATATAAACCACGGGTCTGTATATAGTTTTCTAGCCTAGGTCAAGTGATACGGATGTATATCATTTCAATCCGTAATTTAAAAAGAAAAACTCGGGTTCTATCATTTCAAACCCACGGTCCCAAGTAAAATGAATGATTTAAAAACCGCTCAGACCTATCATTTCAGCCCATAACGGTTTTCCCCTATTCTAAAGTCCGTTCGGGTATGTATCATTTCAACCCATAGTAATTCTAGTCTACAGGGAACTTGCAATGGTGATAACTGATATAAATAACAGAATAGCATGAAATAACAGTAACATATGATATAATAGGTGTAATAACAGGTGTGAACATCATATGATAATAGTATAGCAGTTATAACAGGATGATATGCATTACAGATTCAAACGGTGTCAGTTTATCAGTTATATAGGTACATATTGTCTGGTAAGAATAACTCACATGTTCAAAGCTAGAGATCGCTACCAAAGAACACATACCGATACTACGAAGGCACGACAACACGGATACGACAAGAGAGTGGAAAGCCAAAGCAAATAGCCTTGTTCAAACATTTACACAAAACAATACAAATATATGTGAGTTTTCAACACAGATTGTCACTAAACAATGCAAGAAAACAAAGTCAAATTCATTGCACTTGTTCTGAACTTCATATGGATCAGTTATAAGTTGGATAAGCTCAGCTAAGGCAGGGACTAAGGGCTGGGTTTGGGTCCAAACAGGTCGGCCTAGCTTGGTTTGGAGATGGTGCATAGGTCTAAGTGCATAAACCTCAACAACAAGGCAAAAATATGGCAACATACATCATTTCTTTGCTCCAATTGTGCTCGGGCAGTGGCTAGGTGGGCCCAACCAGTGGTGAAGGTGGTGGTGGGTGCTATGGAAGAGGGTGGAGGTCAGGTAAGAGGTGGTGGTGGTGGAGAAAGTGGCGGCTAGAGGTGGTAGAAGGTGGTGCTAGCAAACTAGGCTCGGTTTATGCATAAAGTGATGGTTTAACAGGATTTTGGTGGTGCTCCTTGCCATGGATGGGTTCGGCCTGCCTTGGTGATGAAACTAGGGTGGGTGATGGTTAGAGAAAAGGGATGGTAGAGGTCGGGTTAGATCTGTTTGAGGAGGATCCAAGCTATGAAGGTAGAGAGCATATGCAAAACAAAGGTAGAAAACATAGAAAACAAGAAAAAAAAAGGAAGAATTTTACCCAATCTCTTGAAGCCATGGCCGTGATTTTTTTTTTTTGTGGGTTTGAGAAGGTTTGAATACGTGAAAAATGAGGAATTCAGCTGAAATGAGAAAAGTATTGTATGGCCAAATTTTTTTTAATGAGATGTAGGTTGGAAAATGAAAAGGCGGAAGAGGAGAAGTCAAAAGGAGATAAAGAGTTTCAAGTCTTTTTAAATTACCACAAATTCTTTTTAATTTTATAAATACATAAAAAGGCTGATAATAAAGATAAATAAACTCGGAAATAAAATAAATAAGAAAAAGAAATAAATAAATTTAAATAAAATCAAGTAAGTAAAGAAAATGGCAATATATACATAACTAGGCTTTATAAATTTGACACAAATTCAAATGAACTTTAGAAAATCTTTATGTACTTGAAAAATATTTATAAATAAAGATAAGAACACAAAATAAAAATGAATTCACAAAAATAAATAAATATATTTTAATTAAATAGAATTTAATGAAGAAAATAGCAGAAAAATGGAAACTAGGTTTAATAAATTAAAATAAATTCAAATAAACTTTAGAAAAATTATATTATCACTTTAAAAATAATAAAAGACAAAAATATACATACAATAACATATTAAAACAAATTAAAATAAAATGTTACAAAGAAAATATAATTTATATAATTTAAAATAGACAAAATTGCAAAATAAAACAAATTACACTCAAAATTGAAATATACATAATTTTTACAGTTTAAGTCCGTTTTCTACGAAACGGAAAGCAGTGTTCAAGCTATTACATCTATTTTCATAATAAAAGATAAAATTTAAGAATTTAAATATTTAAATTTAAAATTTAAAAGTCAATGTTTGACCAGTTTGACTAGAAATCCATTTTTCAGTAAAATATCCAAATTATACCGGTTTGAAATTATAATTCACATAATAATCAATATATACTTTTAGAAGTGAAATGTTTGAAATAAAAAAAGTTGAAAATAATTTAAAAATAAAAATAAAGTCAAAATTAAAATATATGAAAGATCTAGGGTTGTTACAAAATTTTAGTACTTGTTTTTGTAAACATTTCTACCATAAACATTTCTAGTGTAACCAGGTCGATCATTGAATAAAATGAAGCAAACAATTCTTGTGTAAACATGGCTGCATTATAATTATGTACAACTTTGAACAATGATAGTTTAATATATCATTACCAGAAACAAACAAGTAAAACAAAACTAAAATGAAACTCATACCTTGGTTACCATTTTTAGATGTAGCGGCTAACAAAACACCCGGTCTTCCCTTCAAAGCAGCTACATCTAAAAATAGTAATGGCCGACATTGTTTAAATCTAAGTAGACAAGCACCAAAACAAATACAGACTCTCTCAAACTGACTGGTTGAAGCATTAACTTCCATGGCCACATAACTACCAGGATTATACTTTTGCAACGCCTCTAAATACCGATTTAAATCATTATATGACATAGCATCATCCTCATATATTTCTTTCAAAGCCAACTGTTTTCCCCTATCAGCATAATAATATGAAAGATTAAAATTGTATTATCTTCTAAATTCCTTCATAATATCTTTTGGCTTCTTCATAGAAGCATCTCGAATTTGATCAACAATCAAAGATTTAACAAATCTACTTGAAATATTAACTTTGTTAACATCTCTAAGACCGGCTCCACACGAATGATCAAAATTGTAAGTTCTAATAAAAAACCGAGAAAGTAGACCAAGATCCGAAGAAGCATTAAGATAAAACTTACAACCATCCTTCAACCAAGAGCAATTAATCGAAATTCTATCTAGAGAAATTCTTACAAAAATCAAATCATAACCATTTTTTATTTGATATGCCATTAAAAACTCCCGAAAATCCTCAGCTCCATTAAAACAAAAACCAAGAAAATCCATAATAGTTTTCTGAGAACCTTTCTTCAACATATCTTTCAAATTATAAGAAGAGTCGGCATGTGAATCACTATTTGAACCAGAATTACTACCAATTGAAGTGTTTTGAACACTTGCATTACATAAACAACAGCCAGCAATATCAGCTTCCATAGCACAAACATTTTCCTTAACAATAAACTTAAAATATTGACTCTTCTTGAAAATTAGAAAACACAGAATACTAATCAAATCTGAATCAGTATCAATGATTATATTCTTATTCTCAAGAACATAAGATATCTCAACAGAAAATGGACTAAGATGTAGCCAAACTTCATAGATTACAGTCTTAACACCAAAAAAAGAAGAGTCTGTGGTGAGTCGAGTAGAATAACAATTCTCATTATGTTCAAAAATAACTAGCAAACTATTTGCTTCATCATTGTAGATATCGGTACTGCAAAAGAAATTAAAAATCAATTAACAAACTTACTTAATGTTATGAATATAGAAACAACAGAAATGTTAAATTAACATAGCATAGCAAATGGAAATCAAATTAACAACTAAATGAAAGAAATATAAATTAATTAAAAAGCATATGATAAATGAACATAGCACAATCAAATTAAAACAAAATATGAATACAACAGCAAAGAATGCTATATAAATATAGCATAACGCAACAAACTACATATAAAATTCACTAGAATGATAGATGAATAGTAAATTGTAAAACTTTAAACTATGCTAATGAAACAGAATGATACATAATAAAATCTTATTTTTCCTTTGAAATAAATCCAAAATAGGTACTGAAATCTAGAAGAAGACAAACCGTGCAACCTAGTAAAACAAAATATACTTAATAATCGAACGATATTATATCAAAGGAAGATAAGAAGAATATCGAAACAAATAAAAGCAATATACACGAATGTAAGGAAATTGTTTGATAAAGATCCAGAGCACAATGAAGATCGACGATAAAGAAACACGATGAAGATCGATGACAATAGAGAAGATTGAACACAAAACGCGTCCTCGAATCGAGAAGATCGATGAACTAAGATTAGTAATATCAGAATGAAGGTGGAGAAGAAATTAAGACGAAAATTTAAATTTTACGTAAGTTTGTCCTTAAAACGAAAAAATAAATCACCGCGTCCTTCAAACGAAAAAAATAATCCGCGTCCGTAGGCCCAAAAAAAGAACCAAAAACTTCCTCCAGCCCATTTTCCTAAAATAAATAACCCGTAAAACATTGTTAAGTATAAATAAGTAATCCTTAAAACAACATTAAGTACAATAAATAATCTTTAAAACTACATTAAATAAAACAATATTTAAAATGATATTAAATAAAATAATCTTTAAAACAATAATAAATATAAATAAATAACTTTTAAAACAATATTAATATAAATAAATAACCTTTAAAAAATATTAAAAATAAATAAACTTTAAAAAATATAATAAATAACTTAGAAAAGACGGATAAAAAGTTTGGAGCAAAATAGAAGTTAAATCTTTTAAAACAAAATACTCCCTGTCTTAAAAACCAATTCCAACTCAAATGGCAATTTATAGTATTTATAAATTCTAATTTGAGGTCAATTGCTACCCAACATCTAACTAGTATCGATTATTGATTTTCTTCTACTACAGGGTTTTAAGTTGAATGTATAACAATGTCATAATCAATAGGTATTCAATGATCCATATAGTAGGAATATTATTGAAATCAAAATCAACAATAGCGAGGAATCGCGTTGGATCCCTCTAATCTGCTTCCCTACATCACATCTCATATATATCAGCACATATTTTTACATGTAAATAAAAACAACAGTGGCGAGGAATCCTGTTGGATCCCTCCAATCTATTTTTCCTGCATCACAAATAGTATATAATCATGTAATATTGGTCATCTGCTATTTGGCAGGTATATATAAAAGGTCATCCGCTGTAGGGGCGGGAATAAATCCAAACCACTGATAAAAGAAATCATCCAAACATCCAATCAATAATTTTTATCGACTATAAAACATTACTAATTAACCAAAAAGGTGAGTTTAACCACTTTGATTCCAGTAATCGCCGTAGCACTTCAATTTGAATTAAAATCGAACAGGCTTTCAATTTTAACCAAAATTCCCACTAACTCTAGCTCCATCCAATCCAACTTTATATCGTAGTATTCGCTAGTACAATCCCAACGCAGCTCGTAGCGTTTAATTTTGACCTCATATGAATTAGACATGAATTGGTCAACGTTTGAGATTATTTAATTATCATTACATTTAATTAATTAAGTTTTAAATTCTAATTACCTTTCCCTCCTTCGTCCTTGCATGCTTCCAGACTCCATTCTCGATCGTGACTTCACCGTGCCGCCATCGTTATGCTCCATCGAACGCCACCATATGCTTGTCATCTCTAGCCCCATCCTTGTCGCACCTCCAACTAGCTGTGCCACCCTCTAATTCGCCACTAATCGCTAGAAATAGGCCACAAACGTGCACCATCCATCTCCAAATTGTCGTCGTCGTTCCTCGTCGTTGATCACCAAACTCCACTAGAAAAACACCCATGCTCCCTCTACAAATTTCCTTTGGAACCCTTCACCTCTAGATCACCCACAACACCACAATTGGCGACCAAAACTGCCACCATTCAACTGAGCTCCATCGCTTCCTCGCCTCATCTTAGCACGATCCTATCGTTGAGTGTCTTCATCTTAACGTCACCTACAAGTTGCTAGTTGGAATCAAGGCCTAGAAATACATGGATTGGTCCCGATCACTTTGGATCGTTGGATTTAGTTGTTGAATTTGATTTGAAAATGTAACGATCCGTAAATTTTGATAATTAAAACTATCAAATTAATTTAATAAGATTTGAAATCTAATATTATGAGAAATTAAAATTTATGATTTACAAATGGAAAGATTATTAGAATGCAATTTAATAATGTTGATTTAATGTAACTGATAGCTATTTTAGTGTAACCACAATCAATTGAAATAATTGTAAAGTTAATTTAGTTAAATTGGTAAATAAGGAATAAAATAATTGTTGGAATCAATTGTTGTAATTAAAGTAATTAAATATTGGAATTAAGATGGTAAAAGATGATAACTGTAGAATACGAATGTAATAAAATGTAAACTTATGTTAATTTTATTCATAAGGTTATAGTTGATGCAATAATAAGAGTGGAAATAAAAAAAGGATTCATTTGAGTTTAAATTATAATCAACTGGAATTTTGTTACAATTGCAATTGAACTCTGAAATTTATGTAATATTTAAATCTTGGATATAACATGGCAATTTATTCTGATATAATACTAGTTTCTATGTAATCAAGAATGAAAAAAAATATTCATTAAATTTGAATTTACAAGTGATTAAACCAATCTAATAATAATTTAATTAATTAATGTGTAAAAATAGCCATTTTGGCCACTACCTCGGATTTCGACGAAACCAGTTTGTTCGGATCTGTAATAGTAAATTATTGTAGAATTTCAAGTTTCGTAGCGACCTGACTGTAGTTTGATCGTGCGGGCTCGGAACAAGTGGAAATCAATTAAAAGGGTTTAAATGAATATAATCTAATTTTAAAAGCTAACATTTGTATGAAATGATATTAGAGTTTGAAACTAGTTCCATTGAGTTTAAAAATGTCAAAAAGTTATATTTTGATATATGGGATGACCTATTTTCATTTCAGAAATGTAACGGACTTTTCGGGTTCGCTTAATCATTTTGACCAATTCAATATGTCTATTCATTCTTATCTATCTTTGTCTGTATAATTAGATTTTTCCTAACCCTAACAGCCTTTCATTTTATTTCTATACGTACTTCTATTTCATATCTATTCCACCTTTTCAAATGTCAAGACATAAAAACCATAATTCCCAAATTCAAATCAAAATCAAATCGAAATTCAGACTCCTCAAACTATGTCATGTTATATATCACTGGAAAGCTCCCAACGAGCACAATCTACTATTGCAGTTCCTTTTTCCACTCGATTCATGGTTTGGCTAGAAATTGGCGATTTAGTCTCGACAGTTGAAACAAGGGTTTGCCTTTCGATGGTGGATCTTTGTCGATAGGACGATTAGAAGTGACCAGTGGGTAGAGGACGTCGAGCAGCATGCATCCATGAGTTTGGTGGTCGAACCATCAGTGGAGTTCGCTTGAAATGGCAGAGAACGACGGCGGTGACAAAGCTGCCTAGGGTGCCGCGCAGTTGCGTGTGGGACATGGAGAGGCAGTTTGGCATGGATTTCGCGATGGAATTGTCTAATCGTGGGTTCAGGGGCTGCAGCGGCGGCAACCTAGAGCTTTAGGTGGTGGCTAAGGGTTAGAACGAGGGTTCGATCGTGCTTAGGGAGAAGGTGATGTGTTTATTTATTATTTGTTAATTAATTATTAAATTAATGAATTTCGAATGTTCTAATTATTATAACTTTTGCTCAGATTCACACGCGGTTTTCTCCATTACGATTGTATCAAAATTCCAGACATTATAGAACTAGTTTGGCTACATTCTGAGAATATTGAATTTTCAGGCTTTGTTTGGATTTTAAATCGACTAAAAATCAAAGGTGAGTGATTTAACCCACTCGCAACTACTTAACCATCTTATATTAGTTAAATTAAATTTATTGTGTGATTAGAAATTTATTGATGGCAGTAGGTATATTTAAATTGTCATTTAAATTTAATTTAAATTTAAATTGAATTAAATTGCCATTTAAATTTATATTGAATTAAAATTATTAGTTAAATACCTGATAATGATAACTAGTTAATTGTTATGATTTATTGGTTGATTTGAATGATGATCGTGATGGATGCTTATTTGTTGATATTTTTAGATGATTGGATCTACGTTTATTTATATGTTGTTATTACACTGCAAGTTCCCTTAATTGATATTAGAAAAATCATTATAGGTTGAAATGATCATACCCGAATGGTCTTATAGATTAGGGAAAAATTGTTATGGGTTGAAATGATAAACTCGAGCGATTTTATGGATTTTGAATTTTACTTGGGATTGCAGGTTAAAATGATATATTCCCGTAACTTTAAATTTATTGCGAGTTGAAATGATATATATCTGTATCACTTGACCATAGGGTAGAAAATTACATACGGACACCGTTGGTCGGTTTTTAAATTATTTTCTAGAATTATAAAGTATGATTGATTTAATAAACTTGATTCTTAAAATTTAATTTAATGATTTTATTAAAACTCATACTCGAAAAATATACTATTGTATATGTTTAAAGTTTAAAACTTTAAGCTAGTATTTGATTTTAAATGTAATTTTAAGATTTAACTTATAATTTTATTTAGTTTTAAATATATAAATTAAATAATTTAAATTTAATTTAATAAGATATTTAATATAGTTTTAAAACATATACTTTAAAATTTAATATAATTTATTTGGATTTAACTTAATATAATTAGTTTAGATTTAAATTAATATAAATAATTTAGATTTGATTTAATATGGTCAATTTAGTTCTAATGTAATATAATAAATACTGATTTTTATACAATAACTTTAATAAACAAAAATTTAATTTAATAAAATAAGATTCAATTTTAGAAAATATATAACATAGCTTAAAAAATTTATTTAAAATTTAATTTAATATAATTAATACAGATTTTATAACAACTTTAATAAATAAGATAAGGAAAGAGGAAATAAGATTAAATTGTAAATTTAATGAAATAAACTCTGATTAGATTATTAAATCTATTTGTTTATGGAATTTTCAAAGATATGATTTTGAAATTAAGATAATTTAAATTTGATGGAAATTGTAGTTAAATGTTCAAAACTAAAATATAAATGAAGTTAATATTTTGGTATTGATTGAATTTGTAACTTGGGATTTTTTTTTGAAATGTTTTATATAAAATGACCACGGTGTGAAATAAGCGTTTGGTTGTCAAAAAAACTGGGATCAGATATTGTCATACTCTATGCCAATACTGAAAACCACTTTTTGCACGTGGTGGAGAATCCAGAATGAAGTAGGATGCTTTGGCCAACCCTACTGGAATGAAGTAAGAGAATGATTATGGATAGCCATGACTTTTGGGTCATAATTAAAATGACTAAAACAGGAGCTACACCTAGGCCACGTGGGGTCGCTCCCCTTATCGAACATGCTTCTTCGCAACCATATCTATTACTTTGTGATTTGATTTGTGCACACCTTTGATTATGGGAGTATGTCTCGAGGTAGGTGATAGTAGCTGCTATGCGTTACGACCAGCCCGGTTCTGCAAATCGGTAGTATCCTTCCATGGGCATTGCCTCGTGTGCCTTGTCATATTTATCCTGATCGAGCCCACTACAAGTTTGGTTTGTGCCATACAATATGGTGTGCCCTTTGATAGCCCGCCAGTTTACGAAGGAATTACGGTACTGTATAGACTACGATGCTTATATAAAATTGTGTTAAGGGGGATATGGGTAACGCCTTAACGCTCTTTTAATACTTTACTATAGACATATTATAATAACGTACTGTATTATATATGTAGATAGTTTAACGGATCCTTAGGAGATGGAATCCCGAACATCTCTTAAGTTATTGCACACACGTTAGACACTAGACAGGAGACGTAAAATCCCGTAAACAACTCTGAAGTCGTTACCATCATATTTACTTGTTTTGATTTAACTTTCATAACGTCTTTTAGTTCTGACTCGAGTGTTTTGTCTTTTCATTATGCTCGAGTCAACCTGAGCTTGTCAATGCTGGAGACATTATTTCTAAAGGACTAAGACGGAGCTTGGTATTATATTGCTAGTATTATTCCACTGCATCATGTTGTTCCGCTGCATTTTCCTATTATAGTCGTTGTATGTATAACTCTGATTTGTATTGCGAAGTGTAATCAAATGTATTTGTAAAACAGATTCATGAACTGTTTATTTGATTATTATATTTTGTCATTCCACTATGAGATTCAGTATTTTGCTTTTTCTTTTTTTCTCTTATTTTCTTACTTTATCTCATAAGCAATCCTCCCTTTTTAATGGTTTGAGTTGACATGTGTGGTTTATTGTCGATTTAAACCATCCAAAAAGATGGGTCGTTACAGTTGATATGAGAGCTTTGGTTTAGCGATAACCTTAGCGTTATGGGGTCTGACTCATTAGAGATAGGGTAGTAATACCCTATAATGAGTCCGAGTGCCTGTATATAAGAGAGCTTATTTGTTAGTGTTGTATAAAAATATTTTGTATTGTGTTAATTTGTTCTGTTTAGTATTTATAAATTTTGGTCGGTACATAGGACGCAATGGCATCGATAGGGATTTCTAAACACTTAATAGGGTAGACCGACACAATATTGTTTTGAAACATAGGTAAATGAAATAATTTTACCTAGTATTATATTTTGTATATAAAAGAATAATAAATTTTACAAAAGGATATAGTTGTCTTGGATATGTTTATTTGTTAGGTAATGAAATTTTATAAATATTGATTGCAAAATAGGATTTACAAATAAAGTAAATATAAATTGAAAATTTGAGAACTTACGATCCGGAGTTTTGAAATTGGTTTTCAAAGATTTTGGAATATAATATTTGTATTATTTGGAAGTATTTACGGATATAAATATTTTCAATGTGATTTGAAAGAAATGTTTTAAAAAGGAAATAAGTTCTGTACTCTCCTCTTTGTCGCTGAAAAATAATTTCGATGATGGCAATCGTATCATCGACATTCATTTTCGAGTTTCAAAGTAAGAAGACCACAGTAGTAGCTTTGCTACACATTCCATCTGATAAACAAATTTGAATTTGAATTTTCTAGGTATGATTTAATATACAAAATATATAAGTATATATATAATTTCAAAATGATTTGAAATGAAATCCGGAATTTAGTTCTTAAGTTTTCCATAAATTAGGGATTTCAGTTATTGTTAGAATTTAAATCTTGACTATTTTAATAATTGGAAACTTCTAAAATGAAAAATAAGAAATTAAGAGTTAGGTGATTAATGAAATGTAAAGAAATTGGAGATTTTTCACTTGTAAATATAAGGTAATGAAATTAGAAGATGTAAATTATATAATACTTTTGCTAACTAAAATAAATAAGAGGAATTTGTATAACATTCATTACATTCTAAAACTTATATATAACTTGCCAAATGTTTAAAAGTTGAAATGTTAATAGGAATATGTAATAGAATATTATACAAGTAAAAGCTTAATGTTTGAAATGCTTCACAAAAAATGAACATATGTTTATAAATAAAAGAATTAAGATGTTACTAGAATATTATGAACTTAAGTTATGTTTTGAGGTGATTTATAATTCAATTAAATAGCTAAAAGTGAATGCTATTTAATTAAATAATTATAAACTTAAAGAAACGATGAGATGATTCATAAATAGTATTAATATTAAATAGTACTATATGAAGAAATAAATTGGAATCAAAGAATAAAGAAACTTATGTATGAATTGATTCACTAGTATATATTAATATTAAATTGAAATCGACTTTTATATATTATAAATATGAATTAAACTACAAGGAAAATTATGTAATACTTTAATAATTTATTCATTAATGATTTTAAATATTGAATGGGAAATGAATTTTGTAAGTAATGAAGTTAAATTAATACAAATAATCATCGTATGAACGAATGAAAATAAATGAACAGTAAATTATGTAAAAGGAAATCAATATAATAAGCATAAATAATATTTAATTTCTTGGTTGTTTTGGCTTATGGGATGCTTGGGAAAGGAACTTCTAATTGGTTTGGGGCACATAAATAATTTATTAAGAAATTATCTAAGGCTGTTGAGCGTATGGCACACTTGAAAGTTTATTTATCATTCCTATACAATGAAAAGTTTTTGAACCTGGCAAACTATTAGTTTTAGTTGCTATAAATGTGTGATGGATTCTTTGGTTGCATATAATAGTCATACTACTTTTGTTTGCATGTGATTATTATATGTTATGACAAATGTTAAACCAATGAAAGTAAGTCAATTGCATGTAAATCAATTAAATATTGAAATAAATTGTAAATAATTGAAAATAAATAAATTGAATGTAAATATATTGAATATGAATCAATCAAATGTTAATGAAATGAATATTAGTCAATTGGATGAAATGGACTTAAACAAACTAGTGCAATGTAAATAAATTGAAAAAAAAATGAAAAAAAAACATATATGATTGTATGTTGTGTATTAGTTAGGAATTGGTTTAATATTGTTGCTTATGGTTGTTAAACTAATTTATGTTGTGTTATATGTTGATATTGTTTTTATATACATGTTCTCATTTGTTGTTGAGTGATTAGTAGGTACAAAGGGTGTATGCTAGTTTTCGAGCTCGTGCACGCACATTTAATTGCTTTTGCTCGCTTAAATGTAAGCTAATTTGCTTATAACGTTAATAGAGGTACACATCTCATATTACATACCGTATTTTGATATTATATATTGTTATCCCATTGTTTAGGAAGTTTTATTTTTAAAATATGATGTGTGTGTATATGATACTACTGATGTTATTTTTTTTCGGACCTAGCCGTGCGAAAGAGACTCTGCCGAAACTTTTCGTAATTTAAAATTTAGAAACTTTTGTGCAAATATGGTCATTTTCATAGTTATGTTAAAGCCTAAGGATGTAAATATAAAGTGTTTATAAATTGGACAGTTTGAATAAAATTATATATTAGTTTTTTAATCCCTTCTTGTTCCTTTTTGAGAATGAAAAGTTTTGAGTGAGAAAGAGTGTAACTACCCTTAAATTTTGATAATTAAAACTGCAAAATTTAATAAGATTTCAAAATTTAATATTATGAGAAATTAAAATTTATGATTTATAAATGGAAAGATTATTAGAATTTAATTTAATGATGGTTATTTAATATAATAGATAATTATTTTACTATAACCTTCAATTGAAATAATTATAAAGTTAATTTGGTCAAATTGGTGAATAAGGAATAAAATAAGTATTGGAATCAATTGTTGTAATTAAAGTAATTAAATTTTGGAATTAAGATGGTAAAAGATGATGACTATAGAATATGAATGTAATAAAATGTAAACTTATGTTAATTTTATTAATAAGGTTATAGCTGATTCAATAATAAAAGTGGATATCAAAATAAAAGGATTCATTTGATTTTAAATTATAATTAAGTGGAATTTTGTTACAATTGCAATTTAACTCTGACATTTATGTAATATTTAAATATTGGATTTAACATGGAAATTTATTCTGATATATAATTAGTTTCTGTGTAATCAAGAATGATAAAATTGTTATTTATTAAATTTGAATTTAAAAGTGAATAAACCAATCTAATAATAATTTAATTGATTAACGTGTAAAAATTGCCATTTTGACGACTGTCTTGGATTTCGACGAAACAATTTTCATCGGATCCATAACAGTAGATTAATGAAGGATTTCAAGTTTCGTAGCGATCGGACTTGTCGTTTGATCGTGCGGGTTCGAAATGCATAGAAATCAATTAAAAGGATTTAAATGAATATGATCTGATTTTAAAAGCTAACTTCTGTATGCAATGGAATTAGAGTTTGAAACTAGTTCCATTGAGTTTAAAAATATCGAAAATCTATATTTTGACATATAAGATGACCTATTTTTGTTTTGGAAATAGAACGGGTTTTTCGGGTTCGCGTAATCATTTCGACCAATTCGATCTGTCCATTCATTCTTATCTATCTTTGTCTATATAAATATATTTTTTCTAACCCTAGCAGTCGTTCATTTTATTTCTATACGTACTTCTATTTGTTATCTGTTTCACCTTCTCAAATGTCAGAACATAAAAACCCCAATTCTCAAATTCAATTTCAAATCAAAATCAAATTGAAATTCAAACTCCTCAAACTATTTCATATTATGTATTGTTGGAAAGCTCTCGACGAGCGCAATCTACTGCTGCAGTTTGTTTTTGCAATCAAATCACGATTTGGCTAGAAATTTGCGATTTAGTCTTGGCCATCGAAACGAGGTTTGCTTTTCGACGGTGGATCTTCGTCGATAGAATAATCGGAGGTGACCAGTGGGTAACGGACGTCGAGCAGCACGGATCCATGTAGCTTAGTGGTCGAATCATCAGCGGAGTTCGCCTGAAATGGAAGAGAACCGTGGGGACGGGGAAGCTTGCTTGGGTTGTCGCACGTTCGTGCGTTGTAACAACCCGAATTCCAGTGGTTCGAATGTTTCGCAAAAATGCTAAAACTAAGCCCACTGAAGCCGAGTTGGGTATCCAGTCTCCTGAAAATAGGCAAAGATAAATATATCAGAGCTCAATCAACGATCTCACAGTGGAATTGACTAAAATATAATAGTAAGTAAATACTCACCCAAATAATAATAATTTCTAAGCAAGTGTCGTAAAGCTGAGAAGTCTCTGCCATCTACCGAACCTGTAGGAAGTTATGAGGAGGAGGTCAAAAAAAAAGTTCTAGTGAATGAATAAATTATATACTTCTAGGCTTAATTCAACATATATCGTTTTATTTCCATTTACTCTTATGTTAGGTTCATTAGGTTACTATACTCTTGCCTCTGTTCGTGAACCGTGCCCATCAACTCCATAGTAGATAAAAACCTAATAACTGATATATATATATATATATACTTATATGTAGCTATATGCCCAATGACCGTATTGATCCTAGGTACTACCCATAGTACCTTCCGTATCCTCCTCGCAAAGGACTCCATCGTCTTGCTCCTATAGCGTTTTGTGACCACATCTGAAAAGGACAGCTTCATGAAGCCTACAATTCATATGTTTCATCGTTTACTATAATAATATAAAACTACGTCCGCACTAGTCCATACTCACGCTCGGGAATCTGCAACGTATCACCCAGGGCATACATTGAGGACTATAAGTAATCGTTCTGTCTACTCTCTGAATCCCACAAACAAGGTCTACCTTGTATGGAACTCGGTCGGGAATTTTCTATATCCGTAAAGGACAGCTTCGTTGGTCCTACAATACAAATATTCTTGTTGTTTGTCTCTTTTCTCAACATGGCTATGGCCCCATGCATCGACCCCTCAACTAATCGAAAGACTTCTAAAGAGTCAAGTGGCCATGCCCTACTGTAAATAATCTAACATCCAATTGGTGGTGCCCTTCCATCCTGTGTTTCGATAGTGAAAGAATCATTAGCCTATTGGTTTAACTCTAGTCTTTCTCAAAATCACTCTTGGTCATGATGCCGGCCGATATCTATATGTGACTATCCTTCACCTTACTCGCAAGTACTGGACATATGAATACCCTACTTCGAACACCAAGCCCTTCTGACTGCATACAAAGGTCCGCTTCATTAGGCCTACAATGCAAACGTTTATTTTCCCTTGTTAGCCTCTCTAATTATATTTTCTATAGTATAACTATTATTACCCAAAAATACAGTCTTTTATTACTACACTTTCTACCTAGAGATTTCACACTTTAACGCATTGGAACCATTTCTCCTAAGAGAAGCTGGAAACACTAAAATTTTCTATGAATACTATAAAAGAGGATGTGCGTTTTTTGTGAAATTACAAGGAGTTTTTGTTTTTTTTCTTTTCTTTTCTTTTCCTTATTATTTCAACAAAATGTCTTCATTTATAATGTGGCTAATTCATAGAAACCAATATTATTAAAGCATGTCAATTTTATATTTTATCCATAATGATTCTTATCTCTATTTAATTTATTGAGTTCTTACTACACTAGTGCAGTCACTTACTATTAGATGTTAATTACTAAACTTCCTCCAAACATCTACTCTATTTCCAATATTTTAACAACTTATTTTGTCCAACGACCAAAATATTTATATCAAAAATAGTTTCAAGCTATATTGCTCTTTTTTTCAAAAGAATAGAGTTTTACAAAAAAATTCTTACTGAAAATTTTTAGTTACCTACAAAAATTTAATCTTTACTAGGTTTTCATATTTAATTCTTTCCTGCTTTGCAACCCTAAAGCTAGCGAGCTATACAAGCTCTATAATTATTATTATTTTGTGAAATAAGTTTTTTTTGCTTCAATTTTTCAAATCTCAAAAATGTCTCTTTTTCTTTCAAAAATTGCTTTCACACAATTTCCCATGTTTAAACCAGTATATATTTAAAACTATAAACTTTTAAGCTTAAAAGTTGAAAACTCTCTAAATCTCCTGTTTTTCAATTTCTTAAAAGTTTAAATATTAGGATAGACTCAAAGTGGGTTCTTGACTTCCTTATACTTTCCCAAGTATTCCCACGATGTCATTCTTCTCAATCCAATTATATATATTCCTAATCCACTTCCTTTCTTATGCTTCTATTTATTTTAAGGCACTACTACACTACCCACTAACCTGAAATAACCATCAATTTCTAGATATTAACATATGGACTTTCATTTTTATACTGAATCTATTGTACATCTCATGCTTTGCCATTCTAGAGTCTATAACTCTTAGATTCCTACAATCCTAATATTGATGTACAAAATTGTTACTCAAAATCTTCCCATATGTCATTTCTCTTAAAAGTGGGTTTTTCTATGGATCTAGGTATATATAATATAATATATCTATATTTTAAAAGAATACAAATACGTTCACTCTCTACTTATTTTACAACCCTAAACCTAGGTTCTGATACTAAATATAACAACTAGAATTCCAATGGTTCGGATTTTTCGCAAAAATGCTAGAAACCAAGCCTACTGAAGCCGGATTGGGTATCCGGTATCCTGCAAATAGCAAAGATAAATATATCAGAGCTCAATTAACTTTCTCGCAGCGGAATTGACTAAAATATAATAGTAAGTAAATACTCTCCCAAACGATAACACTTTCTAAACAAGTGTCGTAAAGCTGAGAAGTCTCTACCATCTACTTAACCTGTAGGAAGTTATGAGGAGGGGGTCAGAACAAAACTTCCAGTGAATGAATAAATTGTATACTTCTAGGCTTAATTTTATATATATTGTTTTATCTTCATTTACTCTTATATTATGTTCATTAGGTTACAATACTCTTGCCTCTGTTCGTGAACCGTGCTCATCTACTCCATAGTAGATTAAAACCTAATAACTAATATATACTTATATGTAACTATAGGCCCAATGACCGTGTTGGTCCTAGGTACTACCCATAGTACCTTTCGTATCCTCCTCGCAAAGGACTCCATCGTCTTTCTCCTATAGCATTCTGTGACTACAAGCCTACAATTCAGATGTTCCGTCGTCTACTATACAAACGTAAAACTGCATCCGCAGTAGTCTATACTAATGCTCGGGAATCCGCAACGTACCACCCAGTGCATACATTGAGGACTATACGTAATCGTTCTGTCTACTCTATGAATCCCACCAACAAGGTCTACCTTGTACGGAACTCGGTCAGGGATTTTCTATATCTGTAAAGGACATCTTCGTTAGTCCTACAATACAGATATTCTAGTTGGTCTGTCTTTTTTCTCATCGTGGCTATGGCCCTATGCAGCCACCCCTCAACTAATTGAAAGACTTCTAAAGAGTTAAGTGGTTGTGCCCTACTACAAACAACCTAACATTCAAATCGCGGTGCCCCTTCATCCAATGTCTCGATAGTGAAAGAATCATTGGCTTATTGGTTTAACTCCATTCATTCCCAAAATCGCTCTTGGTCTTGGTGCTGGCCGATATACGCATGCGACTATCCTTCACCTTACTTGCAACGTGACATACGAATACCCTACTCCGAACACGAAGCTCTTTTGACTTCCTAAAAAGGTCGGCTTTGTTAGGCCTAAAATGAAAATGAAGTCAAGGCATGCTCTCTTGATGGAACACTTATAGACCTGCCTCCAGGGGTGCAGCTTCATTAGGCTTACCTAGAGGGCTATCCTAGAGTATCCTCATGTCTCGTTGAAGTCTCGTACTTCCTTGAAGCCCAAAACTACTAAATTGGATGTGCTTCTCCATTTCTGAAATCCGTGATGAACTGCTTCTTTAGACACCTCATCCTTTGGGCTGCTCCAAATGCATCTCAATTCTTTTATTAAACTCTAAGTCTAATCTTTTAATTTGAATGTAGTTTACTTTTCTTATTATGCTGGCTACCTATTTACCCTAATTGGCATATTCTTTACCTCATCTTACCTCTAACTATTGTGGGATTACCATTTACCTAATAGGGAATGCTGTTGGTTTGAGTCACATTCATTATCTTGTTTATTTAACTTAATATGTAAATCTTACGTTCATTAAAATAAGCCTCTTTTATCATTCCTGTCTTATTTTCTTATTCACTTAATATAAATTATTTAAATAAGCTTCTACTATTATCATTGCTCATTAATTTATTCAAAGTCTCAAAATAAGCTTTTTCGTTCTTATTACTTAATTATAACCTATGTTATAATTGTACTTGTAATTGTCACTTTCTTTTCTTTTATAGTCCGTACATAATTACAAGCATTTTTTTCTATTCTAGTCTGATTTCTTTTATTATGATATAGAATTTTCTTTAGTTCTCTTATATCATATAATTCACTTGTCATAATAACTGTCTTATTAAATAGTCTGCGCAGTAAATGCAGACCTAGGTTCATTATCTTTTACAGTTTTTAATTCTTTTCTAATAATTTACTTGATTCATGTTATACTTTGCTTTGTTATTTTCTATTCTAAGAAGTAATTTTATTTTATTTGGTTGGTTTTGAAAACTATATTAAAAATCCATCTCCATATTTTAGTATCAAATAATACTATAAGCAATAATCCGTAACTGCAAGATATTTCGTTTATTATTTTGGAATAGCGTAAAATACAGTGGTTTCTCTATTTTACACTAATTCTCTTTTTCTTTCTTTTATGCTCGCAGTTACATTTATTATGGTCTTTTTAAATATTAAATTATAGAAACATATCATATTTTCTAAACCAACAAATTAGTCTATTAGTTACTCCCAAATCAAGTTATTAAATTAATTAACTTTTCCCGTTTTAGCACAGTTTATTGCAGTAGTTTCATTTCTTTTGTCTTTTATTATTTTACGTCTAATTTATTTCATTACAATAATCTTAATTATTTAATCCATATTCACGTTTAATCTTTTCTATTCCATACGCGAAGAAAAGGAGAAAATAGAAGAAAACTGACGCACGCATGAAAATACAAAACGTAGAAAAAGATGTATATAAAGCATAAATTATATAAACGGAAATCTAACGGTAATATATCATAAGCTTAAAATATATATAAATAAATCCACTCACATATCGTCCTTAGCTTCAATCTCTATCCTTTTAATTTGCTACACTTTTCTCCGCTTTTCTCCTTTTTATTTCACCATAAATTCTCTGATTTGTTTGCGCAATTCTCTAATTTTCTTGTATGTATTTCCTTTCTTAATTTTATTTTTTTAATTTGGAAAAGATTTGATTGACAGAGGAAAAAGTAAAAGGGAGAACAGAAGAGGAGTTTGCTGTAAATGATAGCAGCTCATTCAAAGAAAATAGTGTGGGGTAGGGTTAAGTAACGTTCAATTTATAGGTGTGGTGAAGAACTATGAACCATCTAATTAACCTTAAAAACAATCATCACCATCATTTATTGATTTATTTAGTTTAACGTATAATTCTTTAATGTTATTTATTCATTCCTTTGTTTACGCCCCTATTAATTCATGTTTCCCTCTAAATAAGATTCTCCCATTAATTATCTAATTAATTAGATCATACATATATATATATGTATGTCCAACATTAATTGATTCTTATACGTTATAATTTTTTACCTGTTTAAACACGTCAATTGATACCTCTATTAATTGAATGCATATTTATTCTTATTAACTTACCTTCGTCATAAATGTAATTACTCTATTTGATATTTGTAAGCATTAAACCGCCAATTCATTACCCAATTAATTGACATATAATTTTTCCTTTTTTATTAATTGACGCTTACTTAATGTCTTTAATTAATTTCTTAATTAATTGATTGCATCAATTATAAATTAATATATGTATGTTATTATTTAATTTACTCCCCACTTACATTTTTCTTTTTTAAAAGATCCCTTAATTAATTAATGTTATAAAGTTGATATATTCTCTGATTACCCGATGCCTTTATGTCTGTTAATTGATTTCTCTTTTCATTGATTGATGCGTCATTTAATCACACACTCATTGGTGGCATATATCTATGTAACCTCTTAGTTTTTAAATGCATATATTTATAAACGTTAACTTTTGACTGTTATAAATCATAAATGTTTAACTTTTTTTAATGTTGCTTGTTTATTCTAATTAATCATCATCAATTGCTTCATTAATTTTCCAATATAAAACTTGTCTATTTTGAATTTCATGTATGACCAATTAATGTAAATTTTCTTTATGGTGGCAATGTTAATTAACTGCCTTTATGATGTGCATCTATTTTAAAATTCAAACAGCGTTATTTCTTGAATTTCATACGTACATATATTTATTTATAACAAATATATTTATGTACATTTACATATATAATTATTTCTCAATACAAAACTTCGAACATCGATAACTTTTTCATACGAACTCCGTTCGAGACATATTATATAGGGGCATTTTACCAGAAGGAAAAACTTTGCAGTCTAATTAGTTTCTAGGACATACATTCACAAAAATTAATTTCAAGGCCAAAGTTAGCAAAATAATTACTTTTAAGGACAAAGTCAGCAGTCCAATTATTTTCAAGGACATAATTTCATAGGTTTTTAGGCCTTAGAAACTAATTATTTTTCCTTTTGTCCTTAAAAATAATTATTTCAGTTGTGTGTCATACAAACTAATTGCGCTAGCTAAAGAGGCCCCTATGGCAAATTTCCACTATTATTTATATATATATATATATAAATTGATCAGAAAATCACCATGAACATAATGATATAAGTTTCAAGACCATATTCTAACAATTAAAAATATATTTATTTTCACTATTCATCGTTATTTGATTATTTAATTATATAAAGATGTAGGGTGTTACACGCGTGGGCCATTGAGGGGCGGTTTGACACGGGCTTCACGATGGAGTTGTTTGACCGTGGGTTTGTGGGTTGTAGCGGCGGCGATCTGGATCTTCAGGTGGCATCTGAGGGTTTAAACTAGGGTTTGATCGTGCCTAGGGAGATGGTGACGTGTTTGTTTATTATTTGTTAATTAATTATTAAATTAATGAATTTCAAATGTTCTAATTACCATAACTTTTGCATACAAGCTCGGATTCACATATGGTTTTCTCCGTTGCGATTGTATTAAAATTTTGGAAATTGTGGGTGGGTTTTTACTTTACGATAACCAAAACATTTCCTTTAAACAAATCCATTGAAATTAAAATAATGTCTAGGGGTCAAAGTAAAATATGAATATAGCTAAAATGCTTGCATCTCAGTTTCAACATAGTTGAGCATAACTAAGCCCGTACCGTGCTTATTGAAAGATGGATTCCATACAATGACTGGGATATTGATGTACCGTCAGTCATGGTGTGTCTCTGCATAAAGTAACACCGAAGACCTCACTAGGATCCCCGCCAACACAGGACCGGCCTACTACTTGACTAGCAGTACCGAATATGATAACCCTCCGTCAATGGGACCCGAAGCATACAAATGAAAGATAATATCGACTCTAGATAAGGATGATCATACCCTACTTAGGAGCAATCCACTTAGCTTTGCTGCATCTTCCATGTTTTAATCATTGCCGGTTGATGAGGCTAGAAGCTACGTTTTTTCTTTTACATAACACTTCACATTTGAAATGCTAACACTGCCCTCCAAGCAGCAATGTAATGATGGAATTCATCAATACAAGTTCGTTTTAGGACGGAACGAAACGCTTAAGAGATCCATCTTCAATTCCATCATCTTCAAGAAATCTTCACTTTGAAATGCTTGAGTTGGATCGAAGTGGTTTTGGGTAACATATCCAATCCCGATCTCTTCAAAACAACATCAGATAGTTTCTGGTATACTCAACCCCGGTTCTTTAGGAAATAAACAGACAAAGATAAGTGCGGATATCACCTCCTAGCCGTTAGTGGACGGATTTCTTTATCATTTGTCTTAGGGAAACGAAATGAGATTTATACGTATAGTACAGCATC
This sequence comes from Allium cepa, assembly GCA_030765085.1. Classification (NCBI taxonomy): domain Eukaryota; kingdom Viridiplantae; phylum Streptophyta; class Magnoliopsida; order Asparagales; family Amaryllidaceae; genus Allium; species Allium cepa. Next base: position 238,356,756 of record CM060931.1, read on the forward strand.
ATCAGAGATGAATGTGCCATATAACTCATATGTTTCTTCTAGATATTTCCAAAGTTACGTTTTTGTCCAAATTTGATAATCGGTTATTTAACTATCAACAAACACACATCCAAATTAGAGATTTTATTTAAAAAGGGAAAACAACATTGGTTAAGAACATAAGTAACCACTAGCCTCTTTGATTAATCTTTTCATTAATAAAAATCACCTTATAATACTTGTATGTAAATACTTTTCCAAAGATATACCCACAAATTCATATATTTTCAATACTTGGAAAAACATCCATATACTTATCGGAACAGTAAAAGTATATTCACAAAACAGAGCAAGATTTCTTTTTTACTCAATTCCAAAACCATTTATAAATATTTACAATTGCTTATAAACTATTTATAATGTCTAATAATAGTTCTAAATCATTTATCAAGTCATTTATAACCTTTTGTAAATACATACAACTATTTATAAAAATATTCTTATAAATCTATAAACCATTTATAAAAAAAATTTAAATACCTAACCATTTATAAAACTCTTCTCACCCTTAATTAATGTTCCTTTAAGTTTCCAAACCATGTTATAAAACTCCTCTTATAAAACGCGGTTTGTTTGTAAAAGTCTATTTATAAATCTCAAAAACATTTATAAATAAATTCTAACCATTTACTTTAAAACACTATTATATAATAATAGTTATTAATGATATACATTATAAATAAATAATTATTATTAATTTTAAAACATCTTAAAAATAATAATTAATAATTTCAAAACACTATTAAATAACCATACTAATAAATCTTTACCATTATTATAATTTGTAATATTTTATTTCCAAAACATTATTAATAATTCATTGTTATTAATCGCAGGCCATATTTATTTTAAAATATTTAACTTTTCAAAATATTAGAATATTAATAAATAACATTAAAACTACATTAAGTATAAATAAATAATCCTTAAAACAATACTAAGTATAAATAAGTAATCCTTAAAACAACATTAAGTAAACTAAATGATACTTAAAACAACATTAAATAAAACAATCTTTGAAACAATATTAAATAAAATAATCTTTAAAATAATAATAAATGTAAATAAATAACTTTTAAAACAATATTAATATAAATAAATAACCTTTAAACCAATATTAAATATAAATAAACTTAATAAAAAAAAGAGTATAATAAATAACTTAGAAAAGACAGATAAAAATGTTTCAAAATAGAAGTTAAATCTTTTAAAACAAAATATTCCCTGCCTCAAAAACCAATTCCAACTCAAATGGCAATTTATAGTATTTTTAAAATACTAATTTGAGGCCAATAGTTACCCAACGTCTAACTAGTATCAATTATTGATTTTCTACCACTATAGGGTTTTAAGTTGAATATAAAACAATGTCATAATCAATAGGGCCAACAATCAGGTTTGACATTCAATGATCCATATAACATGAATATTATTGAATTTAAAATCAACACTAGCATGGAATCCTGTTGGATCCCTCCAACCTGCTTCCCTGTATCACAACTCATATATATCAGCACATATTTATACATGTAAATAAAAACAATAGTGGTGAGAAATCCGGTTAGATCCCTCCAACCTGTTTCCCTTGCATCACAAATAGTATATAATCACATAATGTGCGTCATATGCTATTAGGCAGGTATATATAAAAGATCATCCTCCCCGGGGAGGGAATAAATCCAAACCAACCGATAAAACACTAAATCATCCAAACATCCAATCGATAATTTTTATTGATTATAAAACATTGCTGGTTAACCAAAAAGGTGAGTTTAACTCACTTTGATTCTAGTAGTCGCCAAAGCGCTCTGGTTTGAACTAAAATCGAACAGGCGTTCAATTTTAATCCAAATTCCCATTAGCTCTAGATCCATCCAATCCAACTCTATATCATATTATTCGCTAATACGATCTCAATGCAACTCGTAGCATTTAATTTCGACCTCATATGAATTAGAATGAATTAATCAATGTTTGATATTATTTAAATTATTATTAACTTTAATTAATTAGATTTTAAATTTTAATTACCTTTCCCTCCTTTGTCCACCTATGCTTCCAGGAACCATTCTCGATCGCGACTTCACCGTGTCACCCCGCCTATGCTCCATCGGACGTCGCCACATGCTTTTCGTCACTAGCCCAATCCTTGTCGCGCCTCCAACTAGCGGCGCCGCCCTCCAATTTGATACAACGCTAGAAATCGGCCAAGAACATGCGCCGTTCATCTTCAAATTGCCAACACCGGCCTAGAAATACATGGATTGGTCCCGATCACTTTGGATCGTTGGATTTGGTTGTTGAATTTGATTTGAATTTTTTTTAAAACACATTCTCTGATTTGGACGTGAATTTAAAAGGGGAGGGTGGTATGGTTTAAATAGTGAAAGCATGGCTGAATAGTAGGGAGTATAATTAGGATATGGTTTAAACATGGAATATATATATATATATATATATAAATATATCTGTGTGTGTGTTCAAAAATATCTAGCTCGATGCACTCAAAAATCTCGTACCCAAACGAGGCATGCCGCCTCGCATTCTATACTAAGTACCCATATTCCAAATTCAATGGAACTGGTATCAAGACTTAATTCGATCATATACAGAAGATAGCTTTTCAAACTCAATTATATTATATTAATTTAAATTATTTAATTAATTTCTAAGCGTTTCGAGGTCGCATGGCCAAAAAATACGCCTGATCTCCATGAAATTCGACGGCATATAATAATTCATCGTTACGGATCTAATGAAAGTGGTTTCGTTAAAATCCAAAACTATGTCCCGGAAGGCTATTTTTACACGTTATTTAAAACGGGTTATTATTTAAAACCAATTCTAATCACTTTAAATTAAAGTTTACTATCTTCATTCTTATTCAAGAAGATTTTAATTAAGATTTTGAAATCATTTTATATTCACATATTCCAATAAATCCCTATATTTGAAATTTAAGCCGTTTTGCTTATACAACCAATATTTTCATATTTAAAATTAATTAAATATTTCAAATTTAGATGCCTAAAATTCTAGGTTGTTACAATAGTACTACACATAACATCCCTAACTTGAATTTGCTTAACAACTAAAGAGTACGCAAGTGATATATTAATATATAAATGGTAGAGGACTACTCTACATTAAAGACCCAAAATCTTTAATATATTTTGAGTATCAAATACATCAAAAATCAATGTACTTGCGGCAAAAATCAATTTGGGTTTATTTCAGTCCTGCATTCATTATATTTATACATATATAGTTATATGAGTTTGATTTGTTTATAACTATAATAATTTAATTAAGTTATACAATATATACATGTATTTTTATTGATAATCATATTTAATTACTTTTAATTATTATTATTATTTAAATCATATTTAATTATTTTCAATTTTATTTAATTAAAAAAATTAATTTAATTTTATTAAAATTTCAGAAATTTTACACTATTCATCTTAAACTATTTAAGATAAATAACCTGTATAACATCATCGTTTGTTAATATATATATATATATATATATATATATATATATCAATATATGCATAGGTATATTAATTAATTAACTTTTAATTAGTTAATTTATTTGGTAAATTATTCTAATTAAATAATTTAATCAAAAATTAAAATTAAATCAAAGTTGCAATGTTATTCATTTTAAATAAATAATATATAAACATATGGCTATGATAATTTTAGCTACATACATATATCACTTTATATGTATATGTTTGCATTGATTAACTTCTAGTTGATATTTATTTAACAAACAAATTTTTCATTTAATTAAAAAAATTATATATATGTCATTATATATGTTTATTTTAATTAATTAACCTTTAATCAATTATTATTTAATTAATCTAATTAATAAATATTAAAAAAATGGAAAAACATTAAATTTATTTTTAGAACCATTTTGAAAATATTTGTAGCTTTTATAAAATTTTGTTTTTTATTTTGAACTTAACTTTTAAATTTAAAATATACTTTAAATTTTCATACTTAATTATGAAAATTAAACCACGACCCAATCATTTCGAGTCTTTATGATTGGGCCAAACTTTTGGATTTACTCCAACCATTGGGCCAAGCAGATAGCCAAGGAGAGGAGAATACTTGATTATTATTTAATTCCAAGCCTAGATACTACTTTTATGGACACCCATTTGATAGGTAGGTTCAATTTGTTGGCCCAAAAGTTGCTAATTAGACTACATGGACCATTTGTGATCTGATACCATCGTTGGTTTGGCCAAACCTCCTTTGGGGTGAACCAACTAGGTACCTCATGAGCGAGTTTTATATGCAGCCTTTCGACTAGAAGCATCATCATAGAACATGTCGGGGGTAACAGCCAATGCTTCATCATAGATCATAATGTGAGAACTCCCTACCATGCTAGTTGTAGGAATCGAACCTAGGACATCCAATGTACCAAGTGACCACCACCTCAAGGAACCTCACTATGATGCCATCGAAGGAACCAGTTCCATTGCAGTGAGTGAAGTAGGTAGATTTCAAAAAAATCCCTATATAGATCATAGTAGGCCTATGAAGTCTAATGGGTTTTACTAGATCCAATCTAGATTTTTTTTTTGATAAAATCATATTGTCTCATCTTATTAACTAAATCTATGTTAATTAAGTGTGAAATTTGAAAGGGTACGGATACATTAAATATATTCAAAATTTAATATAGGGTGGTATTATTTTGGTGTTTAAAGGTGAGAACAAACACGAAATTAGATCCAGATATAATTACACCAAGATCTAAAAAGAAGAGATAAACAGGACATCATTGATTGATTCTACCTTCCCTCATTTGCAAGCATTTAATTGTAGTACATATAATTAATTTACAATGGATGATATATTACAACCATATAACTAAAATGATAAAAAAAACCCAACAAACAATAACATGGTCAACATGTGCATGTTTAAATATTGAGATTTATATCTACCATGTATGTATTCGCTTTTTATATATGTGTACATTATTGCCTCAATTCAAGATGTTTAATAAAATTAAATTAAAAATTTTAATTTTTAAACACGGGCCTTAACAATATAAATTAAAAATATAAATGTTTATACACAAATGAGCACATGCATGCGCGCGCGCACAATGATTGAGAAAAAATAATTTCGATTTGACTCAAAAACGAACATTCATACAACATTAAATCTTTCTAATATACTTGCAAACACATACATATATAAAGCAATAAAATGAACAAAATCCTTTAATGGCGACCAGTAGTTACCGTTACTTCTCTTTTTTTCCCTTAATCTCTTTTCTACCAATGATTTGCATGTATATTATTTTAATTTCGCGTATCCCGCATCTTCTCTTACCTACGTTGACACTCTCAAATAATTCTCCAAAACCCCTCTCTTTACCATAAACTCCCGCTTCGCCAGATCCAAAAAAACAAATGCCTCTCCTTTAACACCTTGGATTCATTGTCGACCCCAGCAGACCTCTTTACTTCCGCTGTGCTGATGTAAATCACCATGCTTCAACCTACCATGATCTGATTCAGTGATTTTATTGTGGAAAGCTTGGTTACAAACTATTCATTTGTGCCTTGTGCAACCTTCACAAAAATGCAAATGGATAATTTAATAGCTCTATAACTTTGAAAGTACACAAATCTACAAAAAATCTTCAGCTCCAGTTTTACATCTATTTCTTATAGCTTCAAGCTCATGTCCGATCTAGTTTAGCACCTTTGACGGCACATCCCTATCTCCTCAAATTGGAAGAATTGCTTGCGACGTTCAACGACTTTGCCTCATCATCCACCCAGCTCCATGCGAACTTAGAGATAAGAATTTGACCATGTAAAGAGAAACCTTCTACCGAGTGTCTAAGGGTACAAAATGTTACTAAATGCATACAGCTTTCTTATTTAGACTCATGCTCCTAGATCTAAACATGCAGACATGTCAAGGGGTAGTGGATGAATGGAGATCTAAGGAGATAGTCAATAGTCTGCGCTCCCCTATCTCTTACTTGAAGAAATTAAGAAGAATGATATTTAATTTTATTACTCAATAGAGTTTTGATTGTAATCATATAATATACGATGCAGTGCTTTTGTATTTATAAGCAGAGGTAGAACTGGGCTGCAGGTTGGCCCAAAGCAATAATACAGCCCGCATTTACATTATTACAGAACTAATATATGAGACAGTGAAGTATGTTGTTTCGCTTATTTGCCCCCTCAAACCCGAACTAGGGTTAGGGTTTGCAAGCGATAACCTTATCTTCGGCTGGAATTAAAAAATAGATGACCACGAGATGAAATTTCAAGGCAGACCCAGTCGTTGCCAGCTTCGTAAGCTCAGATGAAGATGGATCTGAGAGAAATCTCAACTTCAATCTCGAATAGAGGAGGTTCATGAGTAGTTACAACTTCAAGCTCGAATTGAGGAGAGATCTGAAGTAAGACATAGAATAGCGGAAGAATAGTGGAGGCGCCGTTGATATAGAGCTTACGCTTGCGGTGACTGACGTTTAGCCTTTCCAGAATCAGCATGAGCTTCAGTTTCTGACTGAGGTGCTTTGGGGATATAAGTCTGAGCTTTAGATCTCAGATTGATTTTATCTTTGTCAACATTGATCTCGTGCCTGAAACGAGTGAAGTTGGGTCTCGAGAGAGGCTTGGTAAAAATGTCGGCTTTCTGGTAAGTAGAAGGTATGTATCCAACTTTAAGTTCCCCTTCAATCACTTGCCCTCGTATGAAGTATAAATCTAATTCCATATGTTTCGTACGAGAGTGTAATACTGGATTGATAGTGAGAGCAATTGCACTTTGATTATCACACCATATCATGGCTCTAGCATTATGTGCGATACGTAGTTCACTTAAAAGAGATTTTATCCACATAATCTCTACAGTAGTACTAGCTAAACTGCGATACTCAGCCTCTGTACTTGATCTAGACACTGTTGGTTGTTTTTTTGCACACAATGATATAGGATTGTTGCCCAAAAATATGCAGTAGCCAGTAGTGGATCTCCTACCATCAATGTATGTTGCCCAATCTGAATCAGCATAACCATTGATATGTAGGGATGAGAATGAATGTAGTATTAACCCTTGATTAATTGATCCCTTCATATACCTTAAATACGCTTTACTGCTTTCCAATGATTGTCTAGTGGCCTTTTCATGAACTGACTCACTTTATTAACACTATAAGATCTATCAAGTCTGGTAATTGTGACATACTGAAGTGCTCCCACTATGCTTCTATTTTGTTTATCATTTAGAATTGGTTCTCCTTTGTTCTTTGATAACTGTAAGTTGCTAGTCATTGGAGTAGGAAGTGGGTTAGCTTTATCCATTTTAGCTCTCACTAGAATTTCACTGATGTATTTTTTCTGACTTGGCAGCATCTCTGAATTTGATATTTTTCTGACTTCAATGCCAAGAAAATAATTTAGCTCTCCTAAGTCTTTAATAGAGAACTCCTTCTTTAGACATTGTGTTATGTGACTGATTTCAACCTTACTGTCACCTGCAATAATAAAATCATCTACATAGATCAGCACATAAGTTACAGCATGATCAGAAAATTTAGTAAATAAAGAATTATCAGATTTTGTTTGATTGTAGCTATGGATGGATAGAATAGTTTTGAGCTTGTCAAACCAGACTCTTGGTGCTTGCTTGAGCCCATAGAGTGCTTTATTAAGTTTGCATACTAGCTGCTCATTGCCTTTTTGTATAAATCCAAATGGTTGCTCCATGTATACTTCTTCCTGCAAATCACCATTAAGAAAGGCATTATTAACATCTAATTGTTGAATGACCCAATTCTTATGCAAAGCAATTGTTAATATTATCCTAATTGATGTGGGTTTCACAACTGGGGAGAAAGTTTCGTTGAAATCAAACCCATTCTGTTGTGAATACCCTTTTGCCACTAATCTTGCTTTGTGCCTAAGAATTGAGCCATCAGGATTTTTCTTCAATTTGTATGTCCATTTGCATCCTATTATATTTATATTTTTTGGTAATTGAACAAGATTCCAAGTATTGTTTTTGATCAGTGCATCATATTCTTCTATCATTGCACTTTTCCAATTGACATCAGTAATAGCTTGCTGGTAAGTGGTTGGTTCACTGTGTCAAGTTCCGCACAACATATTTTTGGTTTAAAAATACCACTCTTTGCCCTAGTTATCATATGATGACCAGTGTTTGCAGGAGCATGATTTCTATCTGCACTGGTGATCTCTTGTTGAGTATTGATTGACTGTTGGTCATCCAATACTGGGCATGAATCATCTGAGTGATTGTGGTCAGAACCAGTATTATTAGTTTTTGATGATTCTCCAGTCTGCTCATGACCTGGTTCTCTGTTGAGCATAGTGTGTTGTGGGTAGGAGTTCTTTTCATCATCACCATCTTCACTTTGGATTGGTATGATTATCTCAGGTGAGAAAGGTATAGAAGGTATGGAATATTTGCATTGTATATTTTCTGAGATGTTTTGATGCCTGCATTGCTAAAAGGAAATTCATTCTCATTGAATACAACATGTCTGGATATATACACTCTACCATTGTTATCAAGACATTTATAGCCTTTTTGATTTGGGGGATAGCCCATAAATGTGCATGGTTTTGATCTATAATCTAATTTATGTGAGTTATATGGTCTTAAGTAGGGAAAACATTAGCATCCAAATACTTTTAGATTTTTGTAATCTGGTTTAACTTTAGTTAGCACTTCCAAAGGACTCTTATATTTGAGAGTCTTTGTAGGCAATCTATTAATCAGATAGACTTCTGTAGAGAAAGCATCTGGCCAAAACTTAAGTGGCATAGATGCTTGTGCTAGTAGAGTTAAACCTGTTTCAACAATGTGTCGATGTTTTATTTCTAAAAGACCATTTTGCTCTGAAGTATAGGGACATGTGACTCTATGTGTGATTCCTTTGTTTGCAAAAATTTCTTTAGTGGCACAAACTCCTTACCTCCATCTGTTTGAAAGATTTTTACCTGATTACCAGACTGTCTTTCAGCATTTGTTATAAATTGCATCACTGCATTGTTAGTCTCTAATTTTGATTTTAGAAAATAAATCCATACAAATCTAGAGTGAGCATCAATGAATGAAATGTAATACTTGTAGCCATAATCAGTACAAACTGGGGTAGGTCCCCACAGATCTGCTGCAATTAATTCAAGAGTGTTATTGTATACAGTCTCAGAGTTTGAAAATGCAAGTTTATGACTTTTGCCTAACTAACAATATGTACATACATAAGAAGTAGGAATTTTCTCAACAAGAATGCCAACACACTTATTCAAAACATGTTTTACAATATCTACACTAGGATGACCTAGTTTACAGTGCCACATATTGAATTTTTCTGTACACTTTTCAGTATTACTGGTTTCAGTGACATTACACCATTTACTATCATACTCAGGTTTCCTTGAGCTTGCAACCTCAAATTTGTATAACCCCTTATGTTCTTTACCCTGCAAAAGAACCTCATCGGTCAGATTATCTTTCACCAGACAATGTGTTGAGTGAAATTCAAAATATACATTATTATCTTTGGCAAACTGTGATACACTCATTAAATTTTTCTTAATCAATGGTACTCTCAGTAAGTTTCTGAGATATAGTTGTCTAGTACCATTAAAACTTGCATTTCCAATATGAGATATGTGAGTGGTTTTACCATTACCCATATACAGTAATTGTTTACCTTTGTATTCTCTGTTGCCAAGATTCAGTTGACTCGGGTTATTAGTCACATGATTAGTTGCACCAGAGTCTGGGTACCAACTGTCATCATGTATATCCTCTATTCTTGCAGTGCTGGTATCTGTATTCTCTGATTTTGGTTCTTGATGCATGTTCACCATGTTTGCGCTTGGATTTTATGGTCTTGCATTGTTGTTATTCTGTTGTGCTGGTGTGAAGTTTGCATCAAATCTTAAGTAACACTTGTTTGCAGTATGACCAAATCTTTCACATATTTGACATCTAGGCTTGTTATTGTTGTAATTCCATCTACCACCCCTTGTTCTGCCTCTATTGGGTTGACTGCCTCCGTAGTAGTTTGACTAGTTCTCGTTACTTTAGCCTTTTTCTTGATTTCTGTTCTTGCTAACAGAGACTTGGTTAATATTGTACTCCAAGTTTATTGATTTCTTTTGCTCTATTCTTCCTTCATGAGCAAGAAGCATTGACTGAACACTAGTAAGTGATGGTAGTTTTTCATTAGAAGAAATTATAGCTACCACTGCTTCATATTCTTCGTCCAAACCACTTAATATACACAATATTTGTTCAGTATCTGCCACTTTGTGACCAGCACAGGCTAACTGATCACATATTGTTTGGCTTTTGACAGATAGTCTCTCATACAAGCACTGTCTTTTCTTAAATTCTGCAACTGTCTTTTGTATTGCATTATTCTTGCCGCAGATTGAGAACTAAAAATTTTCTCAATTGTGTACCAAATTTCATGTGCAGTTTTACACCCAATCAATTGTGATCTTTATTGTCGATAAGTTTTCCTTCATTATCTACAGAAAATCTTGGTGGGGTAATTATGGTGCCATAAACATAATCCTGCAAACTATAGCCCCCTTATAGCTGTTTCAATCTGAAATTTCCATAGCAGATAATTGGAATCATTCAACTGGATGGTAATGATCTGACTCTGTGGCTTGATGATAGACTTGATCAAATCTTGAGTGTCATTTAGCTGTTCTTGAGCAGTTCTTGAAACTAAAATGGAGGGTGTTGCTACATTGCTGTTCTCATCAGCCATTTTGGGGAATCAAGAAATGGAAACAGAGAGTTGGATGCAACCAGAATTGGGCAAATGATGAAGAAGACTCTGATGCCTATTCTATGGTATGGCACAGTCGGTAAGGTAATCAAGTTCTTGATGCTTCTGATGAATCAAGTGCAGCCATAGGGGTGATCTGTGATGAGATTTCTTTGAGATCCTCCTTCTTGGCAAGGCACGAGATTCAAATGATGATCAAATGCTCTCAAATGATGATTTAATTGCTGATGAGAGCAATCTGCTGCTAAGCAGTTTATTTTACTCTGATACCAAGTTGAAGAAATTAAGAAGAATGATACTGAATTTTATTACTCAATAGAGTTTTCATTGTAATCATATAATACACGATGCAGTGCTTTTGTATTTATAAGCAGAGATAGAACTGTGCTGCGGGTTGGCCCAAAGCAATAATGCAGCCTGCATTGCATTTACATTATTACAGAACCAATATATGAGACAGTGAAGTATGTTGTTTCGCTTATTCTCTTCTCTATCAAAATTTGTTTGTTGCCAAGGGAACGCTACTACAAGAGAATTGCCAGTGTTTAAGCCTATTAACAAACACTTATCCGTGTGAAAATAGTGAAGTGTTTTGAAATACTATCTCAAAACATGTTTGAAGCATTCGGTGATTGCAAGAATGACTTAAAGGATGTTGCAGATTTCATTGATGTAAATCTTAATGAAACAACAGTCACTTCTAAGGCTGATAAGACTGGAGGTAAGGGTTCGAATGGTGGTTTGGTAGCAGGTAAAGATGGCGGTCTGGCTACTGAACCTAGAAAGAAGGTTGAGCATATGGAAGTGGATTCTAGTGAGGTGTAGTGTTTTGATTCTGCTTCTGAACTGGGAAGAGACACAGTCACTAATAACAATATGCTTGGAAGTTCGTTAGCTTCTGATGTCATTGCAACTTTTGGAAGTGTGGTCATGTTAAGGGATGTTGATCCTGTTTCTGATGTGTACATTGCGGTTGCTGATGTTGGTGAAGTTGATGTTGAAAACAATGATTTATTGATGTAGATAATAAAGTTATTAACGCTAAAGTGAGTTTTGTCGAGCCTTATATTGAACTAAAGGAAGAACATGCATATTATATGCATGATTTAGTTGCTCCTTGGATGCATGAATTAGGCCATGAAGGAAACTAGGTTGTAAGGATGATGAGTGCTAGTGCGTCAGAAGGTGAAGTGGCATCGTGTGTTGATACAAGATGTGTCTGTAGACATTCTGTTCATCATAAAGCGGCATCTGTCGTGCATGAATCAGGTGGTGTAGTGGAGTGGAAGGATGGGGAGATAAGGGTTTGTTGACTAGATTCTGAATCATTAGATTCTGAATCATTAGATTCTGAATGGGTGTGAGGAATCATTAGATCAGGTCCAAGTAAGAGATGAAAGTCAGTGTTTTCATGACCATACCCTACCTCCTTCCGACCTCGAATAACCCTGAACCTTGGACCACCACGGTCTGAAACTCAATCGGACCTCATTTATTCATGAATCTCGGTCGGACCTTCAAACCAACGGTCCAACCATCAATTTTACCCCGTTGAACCACGGTTCTTTTGTTTTTTTCCTACTTTCTCATTGTGTAATTCTCTTTCATTTTCATCTTTTGCATTGCTTTAAAGAAAATAAGTGAATATATATATATTTTAAAAATCATAGTCGTTCCAAAATCTAAGCCACTAATTTCATCACTTTGTTTTTCACTGCTACAAACATCTCTAATACCATTATAAGATTCGTCAAGTTTGTCGTCATTAAACTTCTATCGCTGTGCACTACTCTACTATATACAAAGCTGTAGTCATGTACTGTAACAACATACAACTTCTGTTGCAGACCTTGAAGACCATCTACAGCTTGTGTACATATCATTATTATTTCAATATTTTTATGTATAGCCTGTAGCTAAATGAGCAAATTTTTCGAAAAAACTAAATCACGGTTTCGATGGTTCGACCAGTTGAACCGTCAAAACTTTAAACCTTCAATCATCACGATTCGAGGCACGGCACGGTCATGAAAACTGTGAATGAAACTGCAAATAATGGTTCCGTGTAAAAAATTTATACTCTACAATCATAAGGAGGAGCATAAGATTAAACTGGTCCAAAGCTTGAAAAAGGTGACGTAGTGCACTATGTATGTTGTGTTAGGAACTTACGTGAAGAAACAAATAGTGGTTTTGCAAAGAAGCTCAAAAGCATCCAATTGGGACCGTTTGTTGTGTCCAAGGAGATGATGCAGGCTTGCAAAGCGGTGATGTGGATAGTTTCGATGTACCTTTTGGGTCTGAACTTGCAAACAAGTGAGATCAAGCGGATAGTTTGCTTCTAAGTGGAGAGATAACAGTAATGACCAGCAAGCTCAGATCGGAGCTATATTCAGATATTGCGGTCCTTGATTCACTAAGCTTGGTATCTTCAGAGACGCTTCAGAGGGTTCAATGCTCTTTAAGAAAAAGTTCTTCTCATATTGGTGAAGCGGTAAGGAGGAGCACGCAGCTGCATGGTACTCCGGTGACTTCTTATACTAGAACTTCAGGCTCTAGCTCAGGTTCAACCATTCAACTAGGTAGCACTTATAGTCCTTTCATGTTAAATGAACTCCCTACTTCTGCTACATTAGATTTAGCTAGGAAAATGGGTTTTATCTTTGATTTGGATCGATCTGATATAAAATTTATTAAGAACAAGGAACTTGAGAAGGTTAGATCATGAGATACATTAGTTGGAATGTCGAGGATTTACACGACCTAGTTAAACATAATAAAATTAGGACTTTTCTAAAAGATAATTACATCGATATAGCTCTACTGTAAGAAACCAAAATAGATTGTCTTGATTACCATTTTTACAATGGTTTAAGGGGTTTTATTTGATATAATTGGGTTTGCCTCCTGGCTAAAGATGGCAAGGTTGGCTCAATAGTGGGTCGGAAACATAACCATGTTAAACTTATGCAAATTGTTATTAATGTACGCTCAATTCACTTTATATTCACAGATTTAAGAAAAATACATTATTAAACGTCTCTAATGTTTATGGACTTCATAATAAGATCGATAGAATGGCCCTCTGGAAGAATGCCTAAAATTTAGATCCCGACCATTGGTCCATGGTAAGTAGGAGGCAACTTTAACGTAACTAAATTTATAAGAGAACGCTCGTCTAGAGAAGGTCACATCTTTGCTATGAAAGAGTTTGACCAATTTATTACCAATGGTAATTTGATTGAACTATCTCCTAGTAATAAGCGATTCACCTAGTCAAATTCTAGAGAAACCCCTTCGATGGTACTTTTAGATCATTTTTTCATCATTGAGGAAATGAGAGACAAGGTTCCAGTATTGCATGTTAAAGGGTTGATATTATCCGACATTTTGATCTGGCTATATACGAATTGACTGGACAAGTTAGACTCGATCATCATCAAGGCCATAGCCTAAAGCGATGATTGTGGGGTACAAAAATCAAGCCTAAATGTTAATATGAAGTAGAAGCATGAAATCTCACTACTCCTCGAAGATGGATCAGGTACGATTCGTATTCTACACAATGGATCGTATTGTATTGATTCCACAACTCAATTTTGCAGCGATGATCAGTCGATAACTCAAAGTCTACGTATGTTATCAACATGAAACTTTGTGTACATACTTATTACAACATGTGAACACCCCATATGGATCTCATTCCAATTGGAGGAAGTTGGAGGGATCGGCATAACTCCCTTTGGAAGGATCGACAGAAATCAAAATTCAAACAACACTACTTCACGGAAAATGCTATATCCCACAAACCGTACAGCAGAATTGCAGGAAACTTGAGAAACAAGTAGCTAACATCATGGGGCGCCTCCCATAGGGATCGAAGCCCATTTGGAAACACTAATAGGGATATGTACTGATCCCTATTGTGGACCCCGATGGGCCTAGAAATTTTTGGATGGCCTAGTCTTGGTCTCCCGAGCCTTCAGCCAAAATTACAGTCCGATATGTGCCTGTATTCCCTTATAAATACAGTTGGCATGGTGTCAGAAAAGGGATCCTAATTTCTCTGCCGAGGCTCTGCCATTTTATTCTTCACTTCTGTACTAATGGATCCCAACTGATCTAGATATTTCTGTAACCATAATCAAGTGAAAGATCAATAAAAATATAAAGTGGGCGTATGCAAAGATTTCCAAACCACCGTAAAATTTTGCGTGATCATTTACGATTTTTGTTATGTTTTAATTTCGTTCTTCATTTAATCTCTACTAGATTCTATTGGGTATTGATGCCCGTTTTTGGCGCCAACATTTTAGTGCTTTCATTAAGAATCAAATTCTCAACTTGATTGGATCTCATCATCTACTTGTGGATTCCCATGTTCGTGAGATATGTCTACTTATTAACCTACAAACTTCCTATTATACTCAGATTTGAAGGAAATATAAAGGAAGTTGATAGCCATGGTTAGAGGAACTAAGTCCACTTCCCGTGTTTATGGAGGATTTGGTTATGTTAGTATTCTTGTTTGGAGTTGTTCATGTGTTCATGTTCATTTGGAAAGGATTTATTCACTCATGTATGCAAGTTCTTGGGATCAGATGCTGACGTTTGCACTCAAGTTAGCCAAAATGGCCGATCCCTCTCTTGAAGCCTAGATGGCCGATCCCCCCATCAGCGCCAAAATGCTTGATCCCTCTCTTAAAGCCTAGATGGTTGATCACTCCAATCTCAACTACAATCGATCCCTTAGGCTAAATGACTGAACCCTCATCGAGCCAACTCAGCTGACTCCTAAATACATATACATGCTCAATACCGATCCCTCCAAAGACATCAATACTGACCCCTCCGAAATAGCTATACCGATCCCCTCAACATATATGCATATCGATCCCTCTCTAAGGTGCCTTTACCGATCCCTCTCCAAGGTGTATATACCGATCCCTCTACACCGTATGTATACCGATCCCTCTACAAGGTCTATATACCAATCCCTCTACAAGGTCTATATACCGATCCATATGCTACCGATCCTTTCATATTATTGACCCCTCTACACTCCCTATGACTGATCCCTCTCACAAAACATTCAATACCAATTGTTAAGGGATCGGGCATGACACGACCAATCGGGCTACCCACTACCAATCCCTGTGTCACATTCGTCCAGAATCAAACCCTTGTTCAACCAATCCCTGCACCACACTCAACTACAACTGATCCATATACCACTGATCCCTCACCCCGCATTATGGATTCAAAACTCAACTTAAAGACGGCGAGTTCTATTCGCCTCCCGTACATCTTGTGACTGACCGTGGCATAGAGGATCAAGCGGCAGGTGTTGAATTGCAGCCAAGGAATAGACAAGGAATTGCGACTCAAACGGTACACCCAAAGGCTGGAGAACCAAGATGATGTGACATGAATTAGGATCGGTTACTGGATTAGGTTTCTAGAGTAGATTATGATTGTTGTCAACTGACCAGCTTCAAAACGCTTGACTTGTCAGCTATGATACGATAGTTCGTGTGGCAACCACCTTACCCCGCTTATTATGCCATCTCAAAGTATAGCTATCGATCATCAAATTCGAACCTGAAGTGGTCACCCATTAGACTCGAAGCAAACCTAGGAAGTTGTGGCCCAAGGTCAAACTCAGGTAAAACCAAGATTTTCTCCAAGTAAACGCCAGCATGACTGCAAGCAACGTTAATCACCAACCTAACACTTCAAATTCAGTGACTCCAAGTGAACCAGGGGCTAGCTTCAAGTAAATAGCAAATTTTCGCAAGTCGGACTCCTAGTAAATTATCACCAATTCGTCACATGTTGGACAATCATGCATACATCATTCACAAGCATTACGAAAAGCAGTAACCTAAAAATGGATTGGACTAACGACGCCTGGAGCGGTTCCCCCAGTCGAAGCCCATTCATTGAAGCCATTCAATATGTAGAATATGCTAAGAGATTATTGTGCCAAGTATGCCGGCGTATTCCAGAAACATAGACCACTAAGAGCATCTCATGAAAAATGAAAGGGCACATGGATTCAGCCAGAGCAACGAACGCAATTAAATGTCGATTCTTTCGCATATTCCTCAGGGAAGTAGCCATTGATTATGTGATTTATGCGATCTCCGCCCAAGACCATCTCCACATTTAGTCAGTTGGCTAAGGAGTTTCCCCAACTTATCCCAAGCGCCAGGCGAGCCCCTCAAAGACTTTTGGCAGAGCTTTAACACCGCTGTTGCTAAAATGAGCAATCCCAGCGAGAATATCATACCAATAGCGCTGATAAGGGGAATCAACCCCGAGACACACTTTGCGATTGGTTACATGGAGTGCCTCATATGACCTTGACTCATTTATGTTGCAAAGTCAACCAGAACCTAAGCAAGGAGGAGGTATGTATATATCAGACTAGGAGAAAGAACAATGCAGGCCCGCTAGCTGAAGGAAGTCAAAGCGAGGGCAGCATTGAGGCCTTAGATGAGGAGCAGATTCTAGGAGATGACCTAGAATCCTAAAATACAACTCATATACTCCTTTGAACGATTTAATCAAAAAATCTACTTGGAGACTTATGACTCGAAGCAGTATTGGAAACTAGCCTCGAGAGAGTCTACCGAAACCTAGAAGAAATCCAAGAAATGTTGTATATTTCAAGATGCACATGGTCATAACATCAGCGATTACAGACGCCTTCGAGATATGATCGAAAAGCAGATCCAGAAAGGAAAGGTTCAATAATAAATGCAAGCCCCGCAGGATAGCGAGCATGGAACATTCGACCCTTATCAATAAAGACCTTTGATTATCAATTGGACTACCTATGGTCGACTTCCACTTGAGGAGGGTTGGGGCAAAGTGGAATAGCGAGCATTCGACTCTACTTCACGTATTTATAAGATTTATTTCATTTTCAACTATATTGTGAACTATTACCAACTTAAATTTAAATACTTCCAAACGATGCAGGTGACCAAGTAAATAGATTTGGGTGCTAACCAACCCCTAAGGACCATGATCGGACCTTTAGAGGATCACAAAGACAAGCATGATTCAACCACTCATCTGTTGCCATATGCCACTAATTTGGGGGTAAGGACTCGAAAGGGAAAGTGGGTGTGACTCGACCATCCACTTCCTACTCCATGCATCAATTCTGACGGAAGATCTATGCCTTACTCAGAGCCCGACAAGGTCGGAATCTAATACAAAGTGGACATGACTGACTGTCCACTCATCAACCTCCATGCTTGACTTGAAGACCTGAAACACTTTGAATGGATGCCACCTGACCATCCATTCCCAGCTCATACTTGAAGTTCACCAAAATACTTATGCCTCTCCCGCAGCTCAGCATGACCGAGGTCGAACTAAAGTGGATGCAATTTGACTGTCTATACATTAACTCCTTCCTTGGAAGCAAGAAACAGTCTGGAAGCTCGACTTAAAGTAGGCGTGACTGACTGCCTACTCATCAACCACCACCCTCAACATGTGGACACAACTACAGCTTGAGGTGGATATGACTTGATCGTCCACTTGAAACTCTCTCCCTCGACATGCTGGGAGAAGTACTAAGCAAATTGAATGAAACCTTACCGTCCAACACAGGCATGGTGTGATCTAGCCATCCATCACTTCATTCCTCGACTTGATTGAAGGAGCTACAATCACCAAGTGGACGTGAATCGACTATCCATTTGATAAGTTTTACGCTTGATGTTGGGGGCCAAATTTCATTCTAAGTATAAAGGTGATTAGACCATTCATTCGACAAATCTTACCTCGTCCTGAAAATTGGAGTATAAATCAAAAATGGGTGTGACTGACCACCCATTGACTAACTCTGATCCCCAGAGTAAGACTAGAGTATAAACACTAAAGAGATGGATGCGGTGCGACTGTCCATCAACCAACTCTGGTTCGCAGAGCACGGACTGGAGTATAAACATCAAACAGGTGTGACTGACCACCCATTATAAAACTCTGGTCCCTAGAGTGCAGATCAAACTATAAACACAAAAAGATGGACGTGGTTCAACCATCTATCGATCAACTCTGGTTCCCAGAGCATGGATCGGAGTATAAAAATCAAATAGGTGTGACTGGCCACCCATCATAAAATTATGGTCCTCAGAGTGCGGATCGGAGTATAAACACAAAAAATGGACGCGGTTTGACCATCCATCGATCAACTCTGGTTATCAGAGTGCAGACCGTAGTATTAACATTGAATAGGTGTGACTGACGGTGTGACTGACTACCCATCATAAAACTCTGCTCCCCAGAGTACGGATCAGAGTATAAACACAAAAGGATGGAAGCAGTTCGACCATCCATCGATCAACTCTGGTTCCCAAAGTGTGGACTACAGTATAAATATCAAACAGGCGTGACTGACCACCCATCAAAAAACAATGGTCTTCGGAGTGCGGACCACAGTATAAATACAAAAAGATGGATGTGGTTCGATTGTCCATCAATCAACTCTGGTTCCTAAAGTGCAGACCCGAGTGTAAACATCAAACGGGTGTGACTGACCACTCGCCATAAAATTATGGTCTCTGGGGCATGGACTGGAGTATAAACACAAAAGGTGGACGCGGTTCGACCGTCCGCTCCTCAACTCTTGCCCTTTACTCGGGGACAAACACACGACGCAGACTGGATGCGATTTGACCATCTCCTCCCCTGCTTAAGCTCGAAGTTCTTCAGAACACTCATCTTACTCCTAAGGCACGGAAGATCCAAATGGAAGTGGACGTGGTACGATTGTCCATGCATCGACTCCTACCCTGGACGTAGGGGGCTGTTTGAGAGCCTAAGCCTAAATTGGACGTGGTTCGACCATCCAATCCAAAGAGGATATGATACATCCATCCACGACCTTGTTTGTGCCAAAGGTACAACGAACTATCCAAGCCTTACCCGGCATCGACAAGCCTAAAATCCAAACCACGATATGGACGTGGTTCGACCGTCCAACAAATAACTCTAGTCCCCTGTACGAATTGGAGTATAAACACAAATTGGGTGCGGTTCGACCACTTTCCAACAAACTCTTATCCCTAGAGTGCGAATATGAGTACAAACAAATAGATGAGTGCATTTAGACCACTAAATATTCCATATATTCCGACCTGAACTCGATTGAAGGAGTATAAACTCACTACGGATGGAATTCGATCATTCACGAACCAATTTTGCTAACCCAAGAATAGGAACGAGAGTGAAAACTACTACAAGCTGAGTATGGCATCTTACTATAGCTCCGGCTGGGTGATGTTTACAACTTAAAGCAATGACTGCAATGAGGCCTCAATACAAAACCAATTGAAACGACATCTGAAGTTATGGGTGAGCGACTATATTGTACCATCAGACCGAGGATCAACATCGATATGCACCAACCACAAATGGATGTGACCCGAACGTCCATCAAATAACTCCAGTCACCAGAGCAAGGATAGGAGGATAAACCATGAATGAGTGCGACTTGATCATTAATTCTTCAACACCCTCCTTCGATCCATCAAGAAGAGTATGAAAGCGGATGAGCATGACCCGACTACACCTGAGCCAACTCTAATCTTATATCTGGCGGGAGAATATGAATCAAAATCGAAACGACTGACCGTGTAGCTCCGAATGAATGCAACGCGACCATTCATTTATTGAATCTTACTATGATTCGACTAGAAAAGCAATACAAAATGGACGTGGCTTAACCGCCTGCACAATGATCATTGCCCTTAGTCTAGCAGAGAGAGCATCAATCGTTGATTGGGCATGACTTGCCTTCTAACTTATCGACATGTGCCCCAGACCTTAGGGCACGAGCGAGAAACAAGATAAATGTAAACTAACCATTCATTGATCAATTCTAAGTCTTTGGAGCTTAGGTGGGAGTAAATATGACTAGGACAAGACTCGACCGACCATGTAGTACATTTATCAACCTGAGACCGGGGTGGAAGTGTGATCATCTAAAGATTAACTATGATAGCTCAATACTTTTATTCATACCTAGTGTTTACAATGATTCGAGGCTACGATCAAAAGAATGTCTATAGATAGAATCATCGAATCAACGCCCAAGCTCATGGGCAAGTGTTCATCACTCCAACTTGAACGAAGAGTAGTGGTTCATGAGTACATTGAATGGAAAGCGCGTTACTCAAATATACAAGCAGATTCAAACTCAACGCAAGAGTCGGCTATGTAGTTGCCCGCAACATGAGTCTATCCCTACTCAACATTTGATTCAATGTGCTTCAAAGCCTGATTTTCGGCCATTTGCAGATTATCGCTCAAATCATTTAGAATACTTCACTATCAGACTTAATAGTTCATGACAAGACTTTAGGATTTGACTAGAGTGACCACCATCATTGACCATCCCAATCAAATTTCACGTTGGTTGTTACGAGAAACAATTACATTTGAACTCAAGGATCGACTGTCGGCACATAGGAATATGACATTCATATTCAAGTTCACTCAAGGCACATGACAATCCATACAAGTACAAATATGCTAGACTATCCAAATCTAAAGTGGTAAACATCTGGTTCAAGTCCATATGCTAGTTCAAGTATGCAAGTCATGTATGGCATGTCCTATTGTTTGATTTCGAGTTCACATGGTATAATATGTTCATGTCAAATCAAAAACTGGTATGTCTCTGTTGCCTGGGAAAATCCATTTAAGCATTTTTCAACACACAACATAACGCCGATATCAAGGAACAACAGCACAGTCGGTTCTATAAAGATACAGGCCACAAAGATGAAGAAGAGGAGCCTTAAGAATCTAAGGCTGCACCCGTTGAGCTAACGATCGACATGTGGTCAGCCATGACGACCCATCACGCTTCCAGAACGTCGGATCATAGCTTAGTGCAACGACGATGAAGGAATTAGTTGGTTTTCTCTAAGAAAATCTTAATATGTTCGTTTGGACTCATTCTGACATGTATGCGATCTCGCCTACTATCATGAGCCATGCATTGAATATCCACCCGAGGCATGTCCAGGTGAAACAAAAGCAACGTAGCATGGATCCAAAGGGATTTGATGCACTTAAAGAGGAGGCGGATAAACTCAAAAATAATAGGTTTACCTATGACGCCCTCTACTTGAAACGGGTATCCAATTTATTTCTTATGAGAAAAGCTAATGTAAAATAGCATTAATGCATCGACTACTCAGATCTGAACAAGGCGTGCTCGAAAGACAGCTTTCCACTTTTGAGGATTGACTAACTGGTAGACTCAACCGCTGGATATGATCTGCTTTTGTTTATGGATGTGTACTGTGGATATAATCGGATCCGATGCATGTCCCCGACCAGAAACACACCAGCTTCATTACCGACCTAGGGCTATATTGTTGTGTTGTGATGTCGTTTGAACTAAATAACGCTGAAGCTACTTACCAGAGACTGGTCAATGGAATGTTCAAAGATCGAATCGGTCGATCGATGGAAGTATATATGGATGATATGCTCATGAAGTTATGACGATCAAATGACCACATCGATGACTTAGCGGAGATGTTCGGTGTTCTATGAAAATATGGAATGATACTAAATCCTTGAAATGCTCTTTTAGTGCTGCATTAAGGAAATTTTTGGGTTTCATCTCCAACTCCCACGAAATAAATGTCGATCCCGAGAAGATTCAAACAATTTGAAACATCTAGGTACCCAAGACGATTAAGCAAGTACAAAGCTTAAATGAGAAGATTGTCACCCTAAGTCGCTTCATCTCCAGGTCAACCGACAAGTGTATTCCTTTCTTCAACTTGATCAAAAGAGGGAAAAGGAACTTTGAATAGATTTAGGATTGCGTAGATGCACTTCAAGCTCTTATGGATCACATAAAGAGACCACCCATCATATCCAAGCCACTGGATTGTAAAGACTTATACATCTATTTAGTGGTGTCGGTACACGCCATAAGTGCTGCATTGTTACGTAAAGAGAATTAGATCCGAAGGCTAGTGTATTATGTTACCAAGTGATTGACAGGTGTTGAAGAAAACTACCTAAAGCATGAAAAGCTCGCGTACTTCCTGTTGATTGCATCACGAAAGCTTCGCCATTACTTCCATGCTCACCCCAACAATGTCTACATCGACCAGTTGTTACGACAGGTCCTACAACAACCTTAGATGTTTGGAAGGTGCTCAAATGGAATATGGAGCTAAGACAATTCGATATCACTTATCTCCCTTAGAGAGCTATCCAAGGACAAACATTAGTAGACGTCATATCTGAATTCACTACATCAGACGACTATCCGAAGAGCAGTGGAGAACCGACCAATCGATGGAAAATGAACATGGATGGAGCTTCTAATGATTGGTGTTATGGCATTGAATTTGTGTTATAGATTCTCGAGGAATGATTGATCTGCTACACTCTGAAACTTGACTTCCTCGCAACAAATAATGAAGCTAAGTATGATGTGTTGATTTCTAGGCTTAAAATTGCTAGAAAACTGGTAGTGGAAACATTACACATCTTTTGTGATTCCTAGTTAGTAGTATTTCAAGTCTAGGAATATTATCTTGCTTGGGGTAGCGTCTTGCTCCTTATCTCAGCTAGGTCCTAGAGCTACTGGCCGACTTCGATTATTGCACCATTACACACATCCTTAGAAAACAAAATGAAAAAGCTGAGTCACTGGCCAAGCTGGCTAGTTCTAGGGATGCGCAACAAATAGGCTTGTCCCGGTTAAAGCACCTAATATTACAAGCATTGACAAATGGAGAGCCACTAGATCCTAGAGACGGAGCCAAAAAAGGGGTCATGGATGACTCATATCAAAGACTATCTATAATGGGGAATTCTTCTTGAACGGGGGAATGAAAAATGATAGATCCTCCTCAAAGCTTCACGATGCATCATCCAAGAAGGATTTATATATAAAAAGGGCTTTCTCCATTCCCCTACTTCGGTGTATAACCGATGATGAAATCAAACCAGTCTTAAGAGAAGTCCATGAAGAAGACTACGGTGATCACACCAAGGGAAAAAAACCTTGACAAAGAAAATACTCCGCTACGGATATTACTGGCCAACTGTCAATCGAGATGCAGCTGATCACACTAGACAATGCGACAGGTGCTAGATGTTTTCAAAAATCACGAGAGCCTCGCCGATGGAAATTACTCAAATGGTCAATCCATAGCCGTTTGCCACTTGGGATATTAACATCATTTGCTTCTTGCCAATTTCTAAAGGTGGTGCGAAAGACACCATCATACCAGTGGATTACTTCACTAAATAGACTGATGTTGAACCTTTAGCCGCGATCACAATTAAAAAAAATCAGTCAACTTCATTGTTTGGAACATCATCTATCGTTTTCGCCTTCCACGTACCATTGTAACTGATAATGGTATCTAATTCGATAGCGTTGAATCCGAAAACTTATGCTGAAGACATCATTTGAAAAAGAGATTTGCGGCAGTTTCTCACCTCGAGAAAATGAAAAGGTCGAAGCTGTGAACAAAATCTTAAAATCCATTTTGAAGAAACGTTTGGAAAAGGCTAGATTAAAGTGAGTAGATAAACTTCCAACAGCATTATGGGCTTATAGAACCAACCATAAGTCCACGAATGGCCTTACTCCATTCGTCCTTGCTTCCAGCTTTGAGGTCGTCATCTTTGTAGAACTTGAAGTCCCCTCTCATTGAGTGACTTATTACAACCCCTATTTCATTATAAAATAAAACATAAACAAGGAATTGCAATCAAATTGCAATTAAACTAGAAGGAATTCGTGACGACTCATGAGCATACAAACACAGCCGGGAACCAATCACAAGAACGTGTACCTAAACGTGCACGTGTATATTCAAAAAATTCGATTTTTTGAAATCGATAGAAATTGACTTTTCACCTGGAGCTATTAAAGAAAAGACCGGATCAGATAGCCAAAGCTTACTATCTCCATAAAACCGGGCACAGACGACAACTGATGGAATACAACCTAGAATTTATACTATTGGAAATCGCTCAAGCATCATGACGATCAAAGAGAGATACAACACTTTGAGAATATAATTCAATGGAAGGATAGTGACTGTTCAGAAAACTGGATGGATTTCTTTCCAGTGACTCTAATTATCTTTGATTCAAAGCACGTCATGTATGCAACAAGACGTACTTTGGGGGGCAAATGTTATTCGTTATTTTGACTCGGCTATATCCTAACTTACTAGACAAGTTAGACTCGACTGTCATCAAGGCCAGTATTCCAGAGCGGTTATTTTTGGGTCCAAAAATCTAGCGTAGATGGTAATATGAAATAGAAGCATTAAAGTTCACTACTCCCCGAAGATGGATCAGGCACGATTTGTATTCTACACTATGGATCGTATCATATCGATTCCATAACTCAATTGTGTAGCAATGATCGGTCAATAACTCAAAATCTACACATGCTACCAACATGAAACTTGGAGTACAAGCTTACAACAACATGTGGAACACCCCCTAGGGATCTTATTCCAATTAGAGGAAGTTGGAGGGATCGGTATAACTCCCTTTGGAGGGATTGGCAGAAATCAAAATTCAAGCAACATTACTTCATGGAAAATGAGATATCTCACAAACCGTACGTCGGAATTGCACAAAATTAGGAGCAAGTAGCTAGCATCATGGGGCATCTCTCATAGGGATCGCATCCAATTTGGACACATTAATAAGGATGGTATCAATCCTAATTATGGCCCCGATGGGCTTGGAAATTTTTAGATGGCCTCGTCTTGGTCTCTTTAGCCTTCAACCGAAATTCCAGTCTGATCCGAGCACGTCTTCCCCTATAAATACAATAGGCATGGTGTCAATAAAGGGATCCTACTTTCTCTACCGATGCTATGCCATTTTTATTCTTCTCTTTTGTACTAATGGATCCCAACTGATCCAAACATTCCTGTAATAATAACGAAGTGAAAGATCAATAAAAATATAAAGTGGAAGTAGGCCAAGATTTCCAAACCACTATAAAAATTTGTGTGTTAATTTATGATTTTTGTTATGTATTAATTTCATTCTTCATTTAATCTCTATTAGATTCTATTGAGTGTTGATGCCCATTTTTAGTGTCAACAATTGCCTACTGTTTATTCGAATCAATGTCCTAGTATTCTACTCTGCTAAAATCTCTATCTTCTTCACAATACTTTTAAATTTAAAAGATGTGGCTATTAGAAAATAATATTTCTAATATAATAACAAATAAATGCTATGAGTTGTGATACTAACAAATAGTTCGAAAATATCGCTAAAGCTTTTGTAAGTAAACTTAGGGACCTAAGAACATTTATTAAAAAATGAAATAAAGATGTTATTGGCAATGTTAAAAATAAAATAATAGACATTACTTTTTGAATTTTAAAATTAAATAAAGTGGAAGAAATAAGAATTCTAAACTTGTCTGAACAAAATGTGCTATCAAACCTAAATGAAGAGCTAGATAAAGTCATTAAACAAGAAGAAATTATATGGAAACAAAGGACTGGGGTCTAATGGATGGACTAAGGGGGAAAATACCAAATTTTTCCATAAGATAGCCAATGGTCGAAATGGTAGCGACACCATAAGTTCTCTTCTAATTAATGATATAGAAATTTCAAAAAAATATTAACTTAACAATACCTTTACTGACTAATACAAAAGACATCTTTGGAAGTATCCGAGGGCATAAAACTAATGCAAGGTGGACTGATCTGAACCCTACAAATAATAGGATTGCCCTAGATGATTTTGATAGTCCCTTTACAAAGGAGATATTTTTTAAGGGCGGTACGATATGCCTAGTGATAAATTGCCTGGACTAGATGGATTTCCCATTCTGTTTTACAGGAAAAATTGGTACACCTTAAAATATGACTTAGTTGATATGTTTGATGAGTTTTACAATGACAACCGGCAAGTATGAAGATTTAACTTTGCAAACGTCATTCTTCTCCACAAGAAAGTGGAAGCGGTAGAGCTCAAAGACTTTATGCCTATTTCATTAATAAACTATTCTGTAAAAATTATTTATATGGATTTAGATGATTGACTAGGTACTAAAATGAACAACCAAATTAACACTTTAGAATCCTCTTTTATCATAGGCAGAAATATCATGGACGGGGTCACATTGGCCAAAGAATTTATTAATTACTATTGTAAGAATAGCATCACTTATTCCCTCTTCAATCTTGACTTTGCTAAAGCCTTTGATTCAATTAATTGGCTTTTTTCTCAGAGATTTACTATTAGCCAAAGGTTTTGTACTAGATGGGTAGACTGGATCATAACCCTACTCAAAGCTGGGAACTTGAATATAATGGTCAATGCCATTCAGGTAATAAAATTTCAATAAAGTGCGATCTAGGACAAAGCGATCCTTTATCGCCTTTACCGTTCAATTTAGCTACAGATCTTTTTACCAGGATCATTAAGCTTTCCATTACAAACGGGGTACTAGAAAGTGTGGGAAATGATATTATAAGTGATGGGTTTTCGGTTCTTCAATTCAAGAATGATACCTTACTTTTTACTTCACATCTGCCTCGACAGATAACGACTCTTAAATTTATTCAGTATAGGTTCGAAATGCTATCGGGTCATAAAATTAATTTTGACAAAAGCTCAATTTTAGTACTGAATGATATAGATAAGTTGAAAATTTTGTTGCTAATACCCTCAACTGTTATATACGAAATTCTCACTAGATATTTGGTTTTTTAATTAGACCAATCAAATTAAAAAAAAGGAGGATTGACAAATGATAATCAATAAGATTAATAAGAAACTATCAAACTGGAATAGTAGATTTCTTCCTAGAGCTGGCAGAATCATCCAATTATCAAAATAAACTCCATTTTGTCGCCCCTTCCAATCCATTTGATGTCTTTTTATCTATTTCCTAAATGGATAATTGGTAAAATTGATAAAATTAGAAGAAACTTCCTCTAGAGCGGAGACCACTCATGCTCTAGCATTAGCTGTCTTGTTAATTGGAAAACTAGCTGCAAATCCAAAGAGGAAGGGGGCCTAGGAATTATAAACCTTTGTAACCTCAATGTCTCATTACTTGCTAAATGGGCTTGGAAATTTAACAGTAATAATGAAAATCTTATCTAGAAAAAAGACCTCAATTCAATTATGGTAGAACCTATAATCTTCATCACATTTCTTCTAACATCGGCACCATATCAACTTTCTAAAAATCCATTTTGAAAATTTTCAATATTTTCAGTTTGTGTATTAATAATATAGCCCATTTAGGTAATAATACTGTCTTTTGGCATAATAGTTGGATCTCGGCTATTCCTTTGAAAGTGGAATTCAAAAAACTTTTCGATATTTGTAACTTCAAAAATGCATTAATTTCTAAGCTCTCTAGTTCTCATAATGATTTTCCATGGAACTTTAGTTCAATCATTCCCTTGAAGGATGTACCTTGGCCCAATTCTTAGCACATTGTGCTAAGCTCGAGCTATAAAATCTAGATGATGAAAGCGATATCAAGAGTTGGTGTTAGGAAAAAAATAAAACATATCCATCTACCTCACTTTATAAAATTTTAAACTTCTCTAACGGTGAATAAAAGATGTTTAAATTAATTTGGAAAGCAATTGCCCCCCCCCCCCCCTCCTCCTAAAGCAAAACTACATATATGGCTACTTCTACGTAAGAAACTAAACACAATCGAATTCTTAAACAAAAAAAATGATAATAGATAAAAAGAATGTTTTTTTTTGTAACTCAACCTTAGAAGAAATAGCACAATTATACTATATCTATCCCTGGACTAAGTCTATACTCATAAACACTCTCCATATTTTCTAGTTTAATTTGAATAACCCTGATTTTAATTGTGATCTATACTGAAATTCCTTCGATTCCAATGCATGAAATGTTATATAATCTTATTAGAAACCATCTTCATAATCACATGTTGGAAATTATGATTTGAAAGGGACCAAAGAATGTTTAATAGCACAAGCACTTCTTCTAACAACCTAACCTGTGCTAGTGCGGTGTTAAGTTATAATGGGATTACAAACCCTAGCTATAAATTGGCGAACTATGTGTTCTTCAAAGAATTTATCAATAGGGTAAAAAGTCACATCCACAACCTACAGATAAAATTAAACTACAACATCAGGAGACATAATTTGGCATTAAGCACAATTATAACTAACTTTTCAGACGAGAATAACTTGTTAAACTCTACTAACCTACTGCATAACTGATAGTTTTCTAGAATTACCTAGTTCACACAAACAAACACACACGCACACGCACGCACACGCACACACACACACACACACACATATATCTGTGTGTGTTCTCTTATATACATGTATATGTGCTGGACTCGCGTCTTTTATCGAGTTATTTCAGGTCTAGTAGGTTCTTGCCACTTGGAAGGTCTATGTGACGAACAGAAATTTTGATATTTGGAATTTGAAATATTTAATTGATTTTAAATATTTAAAGTTAGTTTTAATGAGAATTTCCAATATAACCATTTATTTGGTAGTTAAATTTTTGAATTTAATAATTTAAAATTGGGTAAATTGTTGAATCTGGGATTTCAGGCTTGTTAAAAATAGATTGAAGGCTTATAAAATTTATAAAAGTGATACTAAAGATAACATATGGGTTAAAACCGAATTTGAAAGTAATTTGTTCAGTTTTGAAATATATTGTTTAAATTGATATTTAAAAATAGCCTTCAGAGGCACAGTCTCAGAATTTGACGAAAACAGTTCCATTAGATCCATAATATTGTATTATTATCAGATTTCAATTTCCGTAGCATTCGAAGTTGACACGTGACCGTACGGTTTGTAAACGTGCTAAAATCTATATCGAAAATTCAATTCAATAACTGGTCCAAAAAGCTATCTTCTCCATACGATTGAATTAGGACTCGAAACCTTTCCCATTGTGTTCAAAATAGGGGTATAACCTTATGAACGCCTAGCGGCAAGCCACGATAGGAGTTCGAAATTTTGAGCTACGAATTTTAGACGATTTAAATTTGAATTTAAATTTAAAATATATAGATTTACATTCATATGCAATTGGACACGTTCTCTCCCTTATAACACATGTTCCCCTGCCCTTTTTATATCGAGTACAAGTGTTTCCTTTGTTTCTTTTACATAAAAAATAAAAAAATAAACAACACAATCTCGTTCAAACGAAATAAATCGAGAATGGCCGAACCTCAGTTCAATAAACCGAAATTGAATTCTCGGAAGAAAAAAAATGAATGGCCGCATTCGAATAGAAATCGAGGCCGAGCCTCTTTCCAAAATTTCAAACGTTCGAATGGAAGACGAATCGAACGTGGATCGTTCGTTAGGTTCGTCAAAATCGAGTTGTATACTTCGTCGATAAAGTCGTGAATTGGATCGAGATAAGGTCTCGATTCTAACTCAGCTAGGGTTCGGGTTTATTTGATATTTAGCCTTCAATGCGAGGTATGGATTGTGGATCTATGCTTGTAGGATAGAAGTGCACTTCGGTGCATAAGATGGCACGGTTCGGTTGTGCATGGGTGATCGCGATTTTTTTTTTCCGCGAGATCGAGTGCCTGGGCGTGTCGCATTTTAGACGAAGGCGGCGATGCTTTCATATGGGTATGAGTTTGATTGAGGAGGATTGGAGTGATAGCCAGTTGCCCACGAGCTAAGGTATCAATTTAATGATTCTATCTCTAGGTATCCTTTCGGTCGTAGCCTTAAGTAGCTGTAAGCACTATATATAGGTTTCAACATTGAGCTATCGCAGGCATTATTCGAATGACCATGGGTCTGCTCTTAGTTTCGGGTTGAAAAACGCACTGCATGGATGGTTGAGTCTTGCTCTAGCTATGTTTATATTCCCACCTAAACTCCAAAGACACAGAGTTGATTGGTGAATAGTCGGTTCACATTAATCTTGCT
Source organism: Allium cepa (assembly GCA_030765085.1). NCBI lineage: Eukaryota > Viridiplantae > Streptophyta > Magnoliopsida > Asparagales > Amaryllidaceae > Allium > Allium cepa. Next base: position 238,387,629 of record CM060931.1, read on the forward strand.
TCTCGCTCGTTCCCCTTGGTCTGGGGCATATACCGTTAAGTAGGAAGACCAACCATGCCTACTTTAGCTTTGCTCTCTTTCCTGTTGAATCGTGGGATTAGGTAAGTTGATGGGTGGCTGGGTCTCGCCTATCTTGGATTGTATTGTGGTTTTTCATTCCAAGAGCAATACTTCGATGCCTCATCAATTTCAGGGCGTGATTTGGACACTAAACAGTCAGCCACGTCCACTTTGGTTCATGTTCTGTAATCAGATCTTGGGGTAAAGTTGGCTCAAATGCAGTCGGGTCATGCCCATCCAATTTCATACTCCTCATGACGGATCAAAGGAGGGTGCTGGAGAATTTTTGACTAAGTCTTCATGGTTTACCCTCCTCTCCACACTTTGGAGGTCAGAGTTTTTCAAGGAATATCTAAGGAACATTCGTATGTGCTTGGTGCGGATTGGTATTGACCCTCGATCTGAGGTATGATATAGTCGGTCGCCCGTAGCTTTGGATGTTGTTTCAATTAGTTCTGTGTTGAGGCCTCCTTGTAGTTGTTGCCTTAAGTTTTAAAGAACACCAATCTAGAGCTATAGTAAGCTGTCGTATTCATCTTTTAGAGATTTGTACTCCTGCTCCCAGCATTGATTTGGCCAGGCCACTAGTTGGATGATCGAACTCCATCCTTAGCGAGTTAATAATCCGCCTGTCGATTTCAGGCCAAAGTTTGCGGAATAGAGAATGGTTGGAATCCCCTCGTCTATTTATCGATGTTTATACACCACTCTACATTCTGATGACTTAGTGTTATTCTCCCCTCGGTCGACTTGCGTCCAATTTGTGTTCATGCTTCGGTCCACTCTCCGGGACTTAGAGATTTGTCGAACGGTTTATGCTTTAGTCCATAGTTCGGGACGCAGAGATTTTCGTCATTTCGTTTATACTACAGTCCACACTCTGGGGACTTAGAGTACTCTAGTCCGCTTCAGGGACTTAGAGATTTTTCCCAAGTCGTTTATTCTCTAGTCTGCACTCTGTGGACTGAGAGTATTCCAGTCGACTTCAGGGACTTAGAGTTTTCTAAGTTGTCTATAAACTAGTCCGCGCTCTGGGGACTCAGAGTACTCTAGTCCGCTCTCAGGGACTTAGAGTTTTTTAAGTCGTTTATAATCCAGTCCGTACTCTAGGGACTTAGAGTACTCTAATCCGCACTCAGGGGACTTAGAGTTTTTTAAGTCGTTTATATTCTAGTCCGCACTCAGGAGACTGAGAGTACTCCAGTCCGCTTCAGGGACTTTGAGATTTTTCAGTCGTTTATCCTCTAGCCTGCGCTCTAGGGACTTAGAGTACCTAGTCCGCTTCAGGGACTTAAAGATTTTTGAGTCGTTTATACTCTAGCCATGCTCTGGGGACTTAGAGTACTCTAGTCGCACTCAAGGGACTTAGAGGTTTTTAAGTCGTTTATACTCTAGTCCGCACTCAGGGGACTGAGAGTACTCTAGTCCGCTTCAGGGATTTAGAGGTTTTAAGTCGTTTATACTCTAGTCCGCGCTCTTGGGACTCAGAGTACTCTAGTCCGCACTCAGGGGACTTAGAGGTTTTTGAGTCATTTATACTATAGTCCGCGCTCTGGGGACGTAGAGAACTCTTGTCCGCTTCAGGGACTTAGAGATTTTTGAGTCGTTTATACTTTAGTCTCTAGGGACTTAGAGTACTCTGGTCCGCACTCAAGGGACTTGGAGGTTTTTAAGTCGTTTATACTCCAGTCCACACTCTGTGGACTCAGAGCACTCTAGTCCGCACGTAGAGGACTTAGAGGTTTTTAAGTCATTTATACTCTAGTCCGCACTCAGAAGACTGAGAGTACTCTAGTCCGCTTCAGGGACTTAGAGATTTTTAAGTCGTTTATACTCTAGTCCGCGCTCTAGGGACTTAGAGTACTCTAGCTGCACTCAGGGGACTTAGAGGTTTTTAAGTCGTTTATACTCTAGTCTGCACTCAGGGGACTTAGAGTACTCTAGTCCTCACTCTATGGACTTCGAGTTTTTTAAGTCATTTATATTCTAGTCCGCACTTTGGGGACTCAGAGTACTCTAGTCCGCACTCTGGAGACTTAGAGATTTTTTAAGTCGTTTATACTCTAGTCCGCTTCAGGGACTTATAGGCTTTTATCGAGAGAAGTCGGATTTCCATCCGGTTAATTTGTCTTTCATTTACCATATCGAGGCTAATGCTGTCGAATGAACGATCGGACCACGTTTGCTCACGGAATGGGACTCTGCCCCCAGCAGGAATGATGAAACATGAAGAATGGACGGTTGATTCTCATCCTCTTGGTCATTATAGCTCTTCCAATCAAGTCAAGGAAGGAGGTACATGACAGATGGTTGGATCACATCCATGACGGGTTAGATAATCAAGTCTCGCACAATTTGCTTCGTATCTCTTTCTAGAAAATGAGGATAATAGATTATTGAGTAGACAAAGCAAGTTGCAAATGTTTCAAGGTGCAGTCGTGTCCATGTATTGAGAGCGATGGTTGGCGAGTAGGTAGTCCATCACAGCTACTCCAAGTCAGACTTTCGAACAATCTTTTGTGTTCAGGGTAGGATTTGATGTGTAGATAATCAAATCACGTCTACTGTAGATAGATCCCGGTGCCACTGAGATTCAGGAGAGGCATTTGTATTTTGTTGAACTTTGTTTTGTGACTCGATTTGAGTGGACGATCAGGCCATATTCATTTCAAGCCTTGCTTAGGTCTCCAAGTCAAATGTGGAGGTCAATGAATGGATGGTCGGTCATGTTGACTTTGTATTGGGCTCTGATCGTGATGAGCTTTTCAATCTCTAGTTCTTGGCCCCAAATTGAAGGCATATGATTGATGATGAGGGATTGAATCATGCTCGTTTAGATGAAACTCCACACGTCCGATCATGGTCTGCGTGGATTGGTTGGCGGCCAAATCTAAGTACCTGGTCACCTACATCATTTTGAAAGTAGTTTAGTTCAAGTTAGTCATAGTTTATAAAACAATTGAAATAGAAATAGAAATGGAAATAATTCAAAGAAGATTGGGATAAATCTCATTGATAAGTAAAGCAGCATCGTGTGCTCGCTATTTGACTTTGCCCCTGGCTCCTTTCAAAGGGATGTCAGCCGTCAGCAGTCCAATTGATAATCATAGCCCTTTATTAATAAGCATCGGATGTTCGCTGCCCGCCATTCTATAGAACTTGTACATACTGTTGAAGCTTTCCTTTCCAGATCGGCTTTTCGATCACACCTCAGAGGTATTTGTAATCGTCCGTGTTAGGATCAGTGAGCATCTTGGAATATACAACATTCCCCTGATTTTCTTTAGACTTTGGTGTACTCTTTCGAGGTTGGTTTCCAGTACCACTCTGAGTCGCGAGTCTTCACGTAGAGGTTGTCAATTGAATCTTTCAAAGAGCATATGAGTCGAATTTTGAGGTCTTGTTTTGTCTACTGGGATCAGCGTTCTTAACCAACGGGCCTTCATTGTTATTTTTTCTAGTCTGTTCCGCTCCTCCATACTTTGATTCAGATTCATTTTGTTATAGAAATGATCCATGTTCATAGGAGGCTCTCTAGCTAAATAGCTTCCAAAATATATATGGAGGTTGATTCTCCTCAAACGTGATCAGTACGATATCCCTTTAAGAGTGCCGTTTGAGTAGCGGTTGCTTATATGTTCCCTTGTTGCTGTTCAGAAGCTGCCACGAGATCCTTTATGCCCTGGTCGATCATGGGATGTAAGGGAAGTGGATAGAATGTTTCTTAATTAAGTTGAGTTTTTTGAAAATTTGGGTCGTACTTGAAAATATTTTAAAAAAAAATAAGGGTCGTATAAAAGACCGGTGTAACTTAAGTTTGGATCGGCCAAGCATGGCTTGGCATGGATGCAGCTCAGCATAGATGTATGACACGGTCAAGATGTCGTTCGGCATGGATGTGGCTTGGCATACTCTCGCTTGGCATGCATTGGGTCGCTCGGCATAGGGTCGCTCGGCATACTCTCGCTCGGCATGCACTGGGTCGCTCGGCATAGGGTCGCTCGGCATAGGGTCGCTCAGCATGCACTGGGTCGCTCGGCATAAGGTCGCTCGGCATACTCTCGCTCGGCATGCACTAGATTGCTCAACATAGGGTCGCTCGGCATACTCTCGCTCGGCATACTCTCGCTCGGCATGCACTGGATCGCTCGGCATAGGGTCGCTCGGCATGCTCTCTCTTGGCATGCACTGGGTCGCTCGGCATAAGGTCGCTCGATATATCTCACTCGGCATGCATTGGTTCATTCGGCATAAGGTCGCTCGGCGTATCTCGCTTGGCATGCCTGGGTCGCTCGGCATAAGGTCGCTCGGCATATCTTGCTCGACATGCATTGCGTCGCTCGATATACTCTCGCTCGGCATGCACTGGGTCGCTCGGCATGCACTGGTCGTTCGGCGTATGCTTTTTCAGGGGCGATCGGCATACACCTTTTCTAGGGCAATCGGCTGAATTTCCTTTAGAGGAAGGTCGGCCTTCATTCAACTTGAGTGCAAACTTCAACACCAATCCCCAGATCTTGCATACATCAGTGAATCCAATCTACGACTATCAGTTTCCTTTAGATTTCTTTCAAATCTGAGTAGAATAGGAACTTTTCTAGTAAACAATTAGATCTATCTCGCAAATATAGAAATCCACTAGTAGACGATGAGATCCAATCAAGCTGAGAATTCAATTCTCAGTGAAAGCACCAAAATGTTAGCATCAGATTTGGTCACTAACATCCTTGAGTAGAGTTATGTAGAGAGATTAATGAAGAGAGTAAATTAGAACAGAAGAATAGTGTAACTCAATGCAAAAAGAGCAACAAAAACGAGAACACCAGATTTATAGCGGTTCGGCGTAATTGCCTACATCCACTTTCAGTTTAATCTTTATTGCTTTCTCAATCACTTGAATACAGATACAATCCATAAACCAATCACTTACATACAAGTTTGAATTAACAAGAGGAGAGTAACAAAGATGGCAGGGTCTCCCCAGTGTTCTCGAAAAAAGGTCTCTTTCACTATGCCCCTGCCCCTCTATTTATAGATGAAGATGGGTTGGACTTTCCTCATAGGCTTAGGAACAAGGTACCTCGGCCCATAGTAGGTGACTTCTGTGCACTGGGCTAGGCATGCCGAAATATGTCGATTGCATCAAACCCTTGTACCTTCTGGCTTTTCTTGGTAAGAATCTTGTCTAGTGCTAATAATAATATCTTCAACTGTCGTTTTGCAGCCGGCCCAAGGTGCCGGGTAACACTTGCCCCCCAAAGTGTGTCGTGTGAAGCAACATGACACGCTTTGAATCAGCGAGTATTCCTTGTTTACAGAAAGAAATCCATCATGTTTCTTTAATAGTCATTATTCTTCAATTTTATCCTCCCAAGATGTCGTATCCTTCTTTGGCCGTCATGACGCTTGGTCGATTCCTAATATTATAAATCTAGGGTTGTAGTTCATCAGTGGCCATCCGTGTCCGGTTCTACAGGGCCAGTAAGATTTGGCTATTTGATCCAGTCTTTGCTTAATAACCTTAAGTGAGAATTCAATTCTCTGTTGATTTCAAGAAGTCGAACTTTTTTTGGATGTACACATGCATGTTCGGGTACGTGTTCTTGCCATTGGCTATCAGATGTGTTTTATATGCTCATAAATCGTCGCCAATTCCCTCTAGTATAATTACAATTCAATTGCGATTTCTTATTTGCATTTTTTTATGAAATAAGGGTTGTAATCAGCCACTTGATGAGAGGGGACTTCAAGTTTTATATGGATGACGGCCTCAAAGCAGTAAGCAAGGACGAATGGAGTACGGCCAGTCATGGACTCATGGGTAGTTCTATAAGCCCATAATGCGGTTGGGAGTTCAATCGCCCATTTATCTCTACCCTTTTCCAAACTTCTCTTCAGTGCGGACTTTATGATTTTGTCCATAGCTTCAACCTATCCATTTGCAGTTATAATAGATCATGGAAGGTCATAAGGACAGATGACATTACGGGTAATGAAGTTGATTATTTTCTTCATCTTGGTCATGGTTAAGAGTTCTTCATCTGCCCATTTGGTGAAGTAATCAACTGCTATGATGGTGTATTTCGCACCACCTTTGGATCGGCAAGAAGATTATTTCAGTGCCCCCAAGTGGAAAATGGCTATGGACTAGCCATTTGAGTAATTTCAATCGGTGGGGTTTTCGGATTTTTTGCAAACATCTTACACTCGTCACATTGTCTAGCATGATCAACCGCATCTGGATTGATAGTTGGCCAGTAATACATGTAGCAGAGTATTTTTTATCACGGTTTTTCCTCTGATGTTATCGTCGCATTCTTCTTCATAGACTTTGCTCAAGATATCATCATGGGCGATACACCGAAGCATGGGGATGGATAAGCTCCTTTCTACACACGACTTATTCTTGGATGATTTTGCGTGAAGCTTGGAGGAGGATCTGTCATTTTCCATTCCTCCGTTCAGTAAGAATTCCTCATTGTAGATAGTCTTTGCTAGGAGTCAACCATGACACCTTTTCTGGCTCTGTCTTCAAGACCTAGCTGATCTCCATCCGTCAATGCTTGGAATATTAAATATTTCAACCGAAACAATGTATGTCTGTTGCGCATCCCTAAAACTGGCCAGCTTGGCTGATGACTGGACACTTTTCATTTTGTTCGCTAAGTACATGTGTAATGATGTAATACGTGAAGTTGGCTAGTAGCTCTTGGACCTGGGCGAGATAAGGTGCAAAGATAATGCCCCCTAGCAAGATCAACTTCCTTAACTTTGCATACTACCAATCAAGAATCACAAAAGATATGTAAAGTTTTCACTCCAAATCCTCTAGCAAGTTTGAGGCTGGCGGTCGAGGCTTCATAATAAGCATCGTTGTTCATTATAGGGAAATCGAGCTTCAGGACGTAGCAGATCGATCGTTCCTCGGGGGTCATTAACATGACTCCTGCGCCATAACACTGATCACTAGATGCTCCATCCAGTGCTTTTTCCATCTGTCAGTTGGTTCTCTACTACCCTTCGAGTAGTCATTTGATGCAGTGAATTTGGGTATGAGGTCTGCTAATTTCCATCCTTGGATAGCCCTTCGAGGGAAATAAGTGATACCGAATTGGCTTAGTTCGATATTCTATTTAAGTAGTCTTTCAGATGTCTCAGGTCGTTATATGCCCGGTTGCAATGGCTAGTAGGCATAGACGTTGATGGGGTGAGCCCAACAATAAGAGTGGAGCTTTCATGATGAAATCAATAGACATTGCGCTAGCTTTTGTAGCTTTGGGTCGATATCCAATGCATGGCTCGCGATAGTTAGTGAAATCACACGTGCATGTCAAAATGAGTCCAAGGGAACATATCATCATTTATTTAGAAAAATCCAATCTAATTATTTTATCATCACTGCATTGAGCTATGATCCGATATTCAACACCCGAAAAGGGTCGCCATGGCGGGCTGTAATGTCGACCGTCGGCTTAGCAGGTGCAATCCCGGATTCTTTGAGTTCAGATGTAACTATTTTGCATAACTTTTAATGTGAAATATGGTTGGGACGGTCAATGTTGATGGTTACTCTTGTCGAATCCTAAAGTCTTATCATGAGTTATTAAGTCTAATAGTGAAGGACTATGAATGCCCTGATCGATTATCAGCAAATGGCCAAAGATCAGGCTTAAAAGCACGTAGAAGGAAATGTCGAGTAAGGGTCAGTCTCGAGATGTGTGTAGCTGTATAGCTGGATCTTGCTATGAGTTTGAATTTGCTTGTATATTCAAGTAATTCACTTTCTATTCAATGCATTCATGATCCTTTACACATCCTTCGGGTTGGAGTAACAGCCAGTTGCCCATGAGCTAAGGTATCGATTTAATGATTCTATCTCTAGGCATCCTTTCGGTCGTAGCCTTGAGTAGCTATAAGCACTATCTACAAGTTTCAACATTGAGATATCGCAGGCAGTCTTCGGATGACCATGTGTCTTCTTCTAGTCTCGGGTTGAAAAACACACTGCATGGATGGTTGAGTCTCGCCCTAGCTATGTTTATATTCCCACCTTAACTCCAAAGACACAGAGTTGATTGGTGAATAGTCCGTTCACATTCATCTTGCTTCTCACTCGTGCCCCTTGGTATGAGGCATATACCGTTAAGTAGGAAGACCAGCCATGCCCACTTTAGCTTTACTCTCTTTCCGGTTGAATCGTGGGATTAGGTAAGTTGATGGGAGGCTGGGTCTCGCTTATCTTGGATTGTATTGTGGTTTTTCATTCCAAGAGGAATACTTCGATGCCTCATCAATTTCAGGGCGTAATTTGGACACTGGACAGTCAGCCACGTCCACATTGGTTCATGTTCTGTAATTAGATCTTGGGGTAAAGTTGGCTCAAATGCAGTCAGGTCATGCTCATCCAGTTTCATACTCTTCCTGGCAGATCGAAGGAGGGTGCTGGAGAATTTTTGACCAAGTCTTCATGGTTTACCCTCCTTTCCACACTTTGGAGGTTATAGTATTTCAAGGAATATCCGAGGCACATTCGTATGTGCTTGGTGCGGATTGGTATTCACCCTCGATCTGAGGTATGATATAGTCGGTCACCAATAGCTTTGGATGCCATTCGATTAGTTCTATATTGAGGCCTCCTTGTAGTCGTTGTCTTAAGTTGTAAAGAACGCCAAGCTAGAGCTATAGTAAGCTGTCGTATTCAGCTTTTAGAGATTTGTGCTCCTGCTCCCAACATTGATTTGGCCAGGCCACTAATTGGATGGGCGAACTCCATCCTTAGCGTGTTAATAATCCTCCTGTCGATTTCACGCCGAAGTTTGCGGAATAGAGAACGGTTGGAATCCCCTCGTCTATTTATCGATGTTTATACACCACTCTGCATTCTGGTGACTTAGTGTTCTTTTGATATAAGATGCTAGAGTAACTTTTGATAAGGATTGAAAGGATTTGGGATTGAAATTTCAAAAGACTAAATTCCTTTGATTACAAATTGGTTTTCAAAGGTTTTGGAAAATAATGGTGATATTATTTGGGGAAATATTTTTGAATTGGATATGAAATCTGGTGGAATTTTGAATTTAAAAATATTTGGAAAATGTTTTTGAAGTGATGAAAGAACTAAACTCTTTTCGATCGCTGGAAAATAATTCCGATGATGATCGCGACATTATCGGTGTTCATTTTCAAGTTTCCAAGGGAGGAATTACTACCCGAATGTTTTGAATTGGGAATATTTGCGAAATTGAGTTTGATTTTGAGATAGTTTGATTTTGGATATAGTTGATTTCAAAAAAAAATATTTTTGAAATACTTAAGTGATTATTTAAACTCTAGAATCTTATTAAAAATTGGTTATAGAATGGAAATAAGTTGGAAAACTTATAGAAGTTGAAATTTTGATTAAATTGAGGTGTAACTGGATCAAGTAAGATAAAAATAGATTTTAAGGAAAACTTATAGAAGTTTAAAAGTTTAAATGGGAATAAAATGTAAACTAAATTGATTAAAACAAAAACAAGTTTAAGGAAAAAGTCTAATTGAGCTTAATAAATGGCTACTGAAATAGAATTTATTAAGTGTAAAATAAATTGGTAAATGAAAAAATAAATTCACATTTCTAAGTAAATAAAATTGGAGTTAAATTTAAATTGTAAGTAAATGGAACTTATACTAAATATTCGAATTCATTTTGAATGGTGTTAAGTAAACTGAAATTGCAAAATTTGTTTGAGGGAACTAAAAGAAGTAGAAGTTTGGAAATAAACTTTTTATTGAGATTTGAAATTTAATTTGGAAGTAAAGTGTAAAAGAGGGAATCAAAATAAGAAGCATATATAATATTTATATTATATTAAGATATAAATGGCAAAATTCTTAAGTAAATTTGGAATTGAGGAAATATTCGAAGTTAATTTTGAATAAGGATCGAGTAAAGCTGTGAGATGGATAATGGTGAATAAGCGCATAGAAATCAATGTAAATGTGAATAAAAAACAATTGATATAGCTAATAATCAATTGGAATAAATACGTGGGATGTCCGTATATTACTTTATTCGCATAGCGATTCGATCCATATTCGAGCATAGAATTTCAAGATAGTTATATCGATCCGAGTTAGGATTTTTCACTCGATTTTCGACGGCGAACCCTGGATATGGATTTTTGGTTGATTTTGAAAATTCTCTATCATAGTTTACGACTATGCAAGGAGGACGATGGTTTCTGATAAAGAAACCAGATCTAAGTCCGCACTAGAAAGTCGGGTGGACGATACTAGTTCGGAAGTGAAATTGTGTGATCAAGTGAGCGATTGAATTTGGTATTGCATACAGATGACACGTGTACATCGTACGGACTTGAATAAAATAGATATTGAAACTTTTGTAAAGAAATATGCAAAATGATTTTGAATGTTGTAATTGGATATTATTGTTAAGTAGGATATACAGGTGTTATAAAGGAAAAGGAAATTGGATTTTTGATTTTTGAAGATAAATTTGAATTGTCCAACAAAAAGTTATGTATTTAAATTTCTGTATGAAATTTGATGATTTTTGGTCTAGCCACTTGGCCTTTTGTTTTCTTTTTGAAATTTGGGGGTTCGTTGTGGCATTTTGTAGTAGTATCGAGCTAGCCACGCAAAGGAGAAGCTGGCGAAATTTTTCGAAAATTTAGGGAGTTAGAAAAATTTTGAGAAAATTTGGATAATTTAAATTTTTAATTTAAATTTAAATTGTTGATAAAATAATATCGTTTGAAACTTATGGTTGAGGTTTGGAAGTTAGCAAGAATGATAGTGTCTTCAATAAAAATTGTTTTGGAAAGTTGAAACAGTTTGGTTTCGGGAAAATGATAAACGGGTTATCGATCATTCTTCTTAACTAGTAATTTCGGGGATGAAATTCTTTTAAGGAGGGAAGAATGCGACGACCCAAAAATTTTGATAATTGAAATTGAAATATTTAATTGATTTTAAATATTTGAAAGTTAGTTTTAATGAGAATTTCCAATATGACCATTTGGTAGTTAAATTTTTGAATTTAATAATTTAAAATTGGGTAAACTGTTGAATCTGGGTTTTCAGGCTTGTTAAAAATAGATTGAAGGCTTATAAAATTTATAATAGTGATACTAAAGATAATAGGTGGGTTAAAACTGAACTTGAAAGTAATTTTTTCAGTTTGCAAATATATTGTTTAAATTGATATTTAAAAATAGCCTTCCGAGGTACAGTCTCGGAATTTGACGAATCTAGTTCCATTGGATCCATAATATTGTATTATTTTCGAATTTCAATTTTCGTAGCATTCGGAATTGACGTGTGACCGTACGGTTTGTAAACGCGCTAAAATCTATATCAAAAATTCAATTCGATAACTGGTCCAAAAAGCTATCTTCTCCATACGATAGAATTAGGACTCGAAACCTTTTCCATTGCGTTCGAAATAGGGGTATAACCTTATGAACGCCTAGCGGCATGCGTCGATAGGAGTTTGAAATTTTAATCTATGAATTCTAGACGATTTAAATTTGAATTTAAATTTAAAATATATGGGTTTACATGCATAGGCAATTGGACACATTCTCTTCCTTATAACACGTCTTCCCCTGCCCTTTTATATCGAGTACAAGTGCTTCCTTCGTTTCTTTTAAATAAATAAAAAATAAACAACACAATCTCGTTCAAATGAAATAAATCGAGAATGGCCGAACCTCGGTTCAACAAATTAAAATCGAACTCTCCAAAAAAAAAAATATAAATGGCCGCATTCAAATAGAAATCGAGGCCGAGCCTCTTCCTAAAATTTCAAGAGTTCGAATGGCAGAAGAATCGAACGTGGATTGTTCGTTGGGCTCGTCAAAATGGAGTTGTATGCTTCGTCGATCAAGTCGCGAATCGAATCGAATCGAGATAAGGTTGCGATTCTAGTCTTAGCCAGGGTTCGAGTTTTTTTGGTATTTAGCCTTCGATGCGAGGTATGGGTGGTGGATCTATGCTTGTGGGATGGAAGTGCACTTCGGTGCAGAAGATGGCAAGGTTCGATTGTCCATGGGTGATCGCGATTTTTTTTCAAGAGATCGAGTACCTGGGCGCGTCGCATTTTAGACGAAGGCGGCGGTGCTTTCGTATGGGTGTGAGTTCGATTGAGGAGTAGGCGAACGATATTGAGATGTTTTCGGACCATTGATCATCGTGGTGTTAGGTTGTATCTCTGATACGCATGCATGAATTTTGGAAGGAGCAGGCGATTTTGAATTTGGAAAAAAATTACGAGCTAGGTCGCGCGGTGGGGTCAGGACCTCGTGGAAGCCCCGTTGATTGAGGGGTGGGCTTGGTCGATCGAGACGGTAAGGCATAAAACATTTTATATTTCAATTTAAAAGTTTATATTTATATGGGAATGTTTACAGTTTGAAAATGGAAATAAAATAAATATACATTTATACATTGTAAATCTACTAGTTTATTTTTAAAATAAGGTATTATAGTAATTAACTTTTTTAATGAACTAATTTAATTATTTTTAGTTACTAAAAGATTTTTTATAAAAAGGAATTAGTTTAAATTAAATTATTAGTTTAAATAAATTAACAAATGGTAATTGACTGTCCGATCATTTAAAATATTAATAAGCCATATATAAGGAATAATTTTTAATTGGAGTAAATTTTTGGAAAATCGATTTGGAAATTAATTTGGTGTTTGAAAGTAAATTTTTGAAAATCGATTTGGAAATTGATTTAGTGTATGAAAGTAAATTTTGAAAATCGATTTGAAAATTGTATATCAGTGGATATTTGGAAATAGAATTTCACAATGGAATTTGTAAAGGAATGAAAATAAATATTGGTTTATTTTTTGAAAAGTGTGGAAAGAAATTTACGAATTTGGGATGTAAATTTGAGATAAATCAAGAAGGATTTATTAATTAATTTAAACAGACTATTTTGGAATGGAAAGTGTATTTTCCCTGGAAAGCCGAGTATGTTTTCAAAGTAGCTTTTAAATATAATTTTAAAGTTCTAAAGTTGGTTTTTAAAAGAATGTTTTTGGAGAAATTATTTTCTTAAATTGTTTTCAAATTTTTAAAGTAAGTATTTACTAAGTTAATTATAAAAGTGATTATTTTAAAGATTTAACTAGTATTTGATTTAGAAGATGGTTATTTAAATAATTACACTCTATCTAATAATTTTATTTTTAAAACTATTTTGGGCTTAAGTTTTATATGAGATATTAGTATAAAAAAATTCATAACTAATATTTTAAATAAAGTGTTTAAAAATAGTTTTTATTTTAAGCGTTTCCAAGTATATATTTTTGGATAAGTGATTTAAATTATTCTAAAGTATTTGGACTTGGCAAAATTTTCAGTGGAAATAAAAAATATTTGAAAATTTATTCCGCGAGAGAAAAGTTATTAGAAAATTGTTTTTCAAAGGCTTGAAGTGTGAAAATATATCTTGCGAAGATATTTTGAGATAAATAATTTGGAGAAATTATCTAAATTTGATGGTTGTTGCAAATGTTGTTTGATAGTTAAATAACCGACTATAGTTTAACAATTTGGGAAATTATTGAAGTTTGATGGTTGTTGTAAATGTTGTTTGATAGTTAAATAACCGACTATCAATATTGTCCTTTACGACGGCAGTTGAATTTGTTTTTAAAATAAGTGTTCATTATTCGGTTAAGCCGGGAGAGGACATTAAGTCATATAACCCATTCCGGATAATGATACGAAGAAATGGGATTGCATTTGAAGACGGTGATTGAAGACTGGATATTTTCGAAAACTAAAGGATTACCTATCGATTGTCTCTGCACTGAGTTTCTCTAGTATGGAGATTACCCTATGTGATGCGGAGTCCGGACGTGATTAGGGATATTCGGATTTGCAAGGACTTCTTTTCTTAATTGGATGAAGTGCCTTTGGTTCCGTTCGAACCCGGAACGGACTTTATGGATGTATGTCTGACATTACACTTTGAGATATAAAGATGGTTTCTATCAAATACATTTCTGTTGGTGGCGGAGAATTTATTCTCTTAGCTTAACACCCTTCCCTGAGACGTATGAGCTCAGAGGTTATGTAGTTAATGGTTACTGCTGATATATTTCCAATTTGGTAATGTGGCATGCTAAATGTTGATCATTGGTTGATCGAAGCATGGCTTTTGTGAAAAGCATAGCTTTATGGATGAGACTTCGTCGAACCTCAAACCCGAAAATCATTGAAATGGGGAAGGATGCAGCAAGGTTGTGGGGTCGTGCTCCTCAAGGTATGTGCATTTCCTTCTGGATAAAAAGTGGTATCTGGTATGGAGCCAAGATATTTAACTTGTGTGGATAAAAAGTGGTATTCTGGTATGGAGCCCAGATTAATTACTTATATAGTTGTTGGTTGTTAAGGCGCCTCGGTAAAGGTCGGTCTAGACCGGGTGATATCATACTCGTGATAGTTAGTTACCTAGTTACAGAGGTAACCCGGCCTTGTATTGGCAGAGATCCGGTTAGGTTCTCGGGGCATCCCTCCAGAGGTGTACCTATTCGGAAAGAAAGTTCCTTAGCCTTGACCATTTGTTGGAAATCCAATCACCCAGTACGAGCCCTTTATGATTGCAATTATATAACCTGTCATTCTTAAATGGTAGCTATAGTAGGCATAATATAATGGTACCTATGCTGGCTAAGATTAATATTATACTTTCGAAATGTTTTACACACTATGAACTAATAATAATATCAAAAGGATTTTCGTGTATCAAGCATGTTTGACTGCTATAAGGAGAAATCTCCCCCAAGTGTGCAATTTCATTGTGTGTGTGCCTGGAGGCCTTATGGTAGTTTCATTTTTCAAAAAGCATAATGAATTTCTTTTTGTTATTTCTTCTTGTGCAAATAACTTTTTTTAGATCTTACACCAGTCTTGTGACTGACTTGGAGTTTATTGTTCCCTTTCTAAACTCTGGGTTCCCATAATTTTCCACATGGGCAGCCTAGAGTCAGATTATCGTTGTTCCAGAGTGAAGTCAAGAAAGTATGCTGTGGAGATCAAGAGACAAGCTGGATGACGAGACGTATCACTTATAGTATGTATTATTCGCCGCGTATGGGTTGCTACAAAATTCAATTTCAATATGGGCAGGTTATCATAACTGCTAGTGTTGTGTTTTTGTTGTTGAAATACTCTATAATGTAATGTATAAACAGATATAGTTCTTTTGTTTAAAGATTAGTCATTTATTTGTTATATATTGTTCCGCTGCGATTGCGAGATTTTGATATTGTTTCTGTTTCTTCTTCTATCTTCTTCTTCTTTAACCCTAACGATTTGGGTTTCCAGCATTCGATTGTTCGGCATTTAATATAGAGGACGTATTGATGTCGATTTTCGGACGTCGAAAAATGGGGTCGTTACAGTCTAGGCTTCAGAGCTTTAGTGAGCATAATGTGGATATGGAGTTTATGTAATGGATTCCTCCTATTATGTTGGACTGGCCCTCCACTAGTTTGAACGACCGATGTCTAAGTCAACTATAACTGTAAGTGTAGGACTTACTATACTTTACATGTATTTTTTATTTTGTTTTATTATTTATTTTTTGGGTGGGTTCTTTTTTATTTTTGTTTCTATAAGAAAGGTATTATGCTACATGTCAGGCTTGTTGGCGGCACCTCTTTAAATGTGGAATAAATTACATGAGTGTTCCCCTCCTTGAGATGATCGTTCATTTTATTCAATATATATATATAGTTTCAACCCAAAAATGAAAAATGTTTTTTTTAAATAATCAAAATATTATAAAACCAAAATTGCATACATCAATAATACAAAATATCGGTTATCTTTATAAAAAAAATCAAAAGAACCAATTTAAAATATATTATTATACATAATAAAAAATAGATTCATAACCAGTAAAATTGTTTTATCCATGTATAAATCTTGGTTTTAATTTACCAAGTGAAAACAAATCAAATCATTTAAAAAAATTATTTGAATTATATTAATAATTTTAAATCAAGAAGAGGCAGTAATATATACATATAAATTGTGATAAATATATTGCATCTAAGAAAAAACTTAGACTTTAGAACATACCTTTCAAATCTAGCCAACAAGTGACACTTCGATTTAGAATTCTCACCTTAGATCCTTGAATCTACATCCACCTTTGCAAGAGAAGGACGAACCATGCAACTTTTATATTTACTTAATTTTTTTAATTTGTTTTGGAGCTGATTTTTATGAGGGGGAAGCCATTTTTGGCCATGGCGGGGGGTGAAGAGGAGAAATAGAAACAACTAAAGGAAATAAAATTAGTGGATTTGCTTTAATTAAGAGAATATAACCTTTTCCATTCTTTTAATTATAACTTAGCTAGTTAATCCCTTAATTTTCTCTCGCATCAACCGTCACTCTATGTATATAACAACCCATTAGTTGCCACCTATATGGTGCAAAATTTTCGAAAGCCTTTCAAGCAATTATCTCTTATTTAAACTCGTTTAAAAATATGTTGATATCGTATATCGATACGTGCAAACATGACTTTTATATATACATTTAAATAATTATCTCTGAATATGGAAATAATCCGATGACTCCAAATATGTTTGAAAGTTTTGCACCCTTCTAACGTCATCACTTGATAGAGGCTCCACCTTTAATAAAGACCTCTCGTCAAATATCATATGTCTGCTAGTCACAATTCTCCTACTTGTTTTACACCACAACCCATATCTCTTCACTCCTCTATAGCCTAACAAAACGTGTTTGTTTTCCCTAGGCTTCAACTTATCATGTATCTCAACATCTATATAAGCCGAATAACCAAACACTTTAAAGAATGAATAATAGACACTCTCTCTTTTCTATACTTTTTCTGTGATCTTTATATCTATGACAATAGAAGGTGTATGGTTGAAGAAAAATACTTACATAAATATCGATTTTGCCCAAAATTCCTCTTCTAGATTAGCAACCATTCTCAAGCTTATAGCTCTCTCCCATAATATCCGATAGATGCTCTCCATCACTCCATAATAATGTGACTCAATAGAAATATAAAAATCCCTAACTACATGCTTGGATCCACAATAATTAGTGAATTATTGTGACACAAATTCACTACTATTTCCAACTTTGAGAACTTTCAAATGCTTTCTCGACTGCTTCTCTACCAAGGTCTTCCATTTATAAAACTTGGCAAATATTTCGTCTTTAGGTTTTAAGAAATGACCTAGACCTTATATAATAAATCATCCACAAATAAGATGAAGTAATTGGCTCAATCTAAAGATGCAACCTGGGTTGGTCCCCATATATAAGAATTAACGTACATTAGAAGCTCTATAGCTCTAGATCATCCAACACCAAATGTGTCATGCTTCTTCTTCCTAAAAGAACAATCTTCATAAGAGCTAGGCTTCGACTTACGAACAACATCAATGAACCGTTGCTTCTTTAATACTTCAATACTCTCCTCATCAGCATGATCATGACAAAGATGCCATAACTGAGTAGAATCTAAAGCACAAGAATCGGTAAAAACTATCGAATCTTCTAAGATTGTCTCTCTCATCAACTCACTCCCCTTTAACCCTTCGCCGCGCTCAATTTCTCTCCATCTACTATTATTCTCATACCAATTCTATTCAAAGCTCCAACTAACAACAAAGTCCTATGCAGCACTGAAACATGCAACATTCGTAATATTCCTAACAACACCATCAAACATTCTAAACCTCACACTTCCGATGCCCACAACAGGACAAGATGTGTCATTTTCTATATGAATACTCCACCATCAATCTTCCTATAACTGAGAGAACGGCTTCCATCCGGTGTCATATGACAAAAGGCTCCAGAATCAATCATCCAACTTGTACTCTCTAAAGGTGAAATAATGGCTAAAAATAGTGATGTATCACTATTGCTAATATCTATATCCGATCTAACTACTGCCAAAACTAAAAATTTCTCCTTCTTCTCTTTTGGTTGTAAAACCTGGACATTTCCACATAAAATGTTCATTCTTCTTACAATAATAGCAAACACCCTTTCTGACCCTGAAGTGTGATTGTGCATATCTCTCCTACCTCCAAGGTGCTTCTATCTTTTATCTCTTCTTCTAAATGAAACAAATTGTTGTTGAGAACACCGTCATTAATCTTCGCCTTTCATGTCCCAAAAGCTTATTTTCTAGCAAGTTTGACGACGCAATGGTTTTTCATACCACCATTAGAAGAATTTATCGTTGATAATTAATCTAAAACAAGATAGCTGGCTCCGATATCAATCTGTTGTGCAAATTTTAATTAAGTTTACTAGTTCCAAAACCGCTGAGGAATATTTAGTCACGGAAGCAATAAAAGGATCTTTCTTGTCGATTAATTACCATCCGCCAATTCAATGAAAAATAATCACCTAACAAAGAAAAATAGAAGAGTAGAGAACACATAGATTCAATGTGGTTTGGCCAAATTGCTTATATTCACGGACGCGGCAACTATTCTTTATTTTACCGAAGAAAGAGAATGCAGGAGAGCGATTACAAAATTATTGGTAGCAAAGTGGAGAGACTAATATATAATCACAAATTGATAATCAATTTCTCCAAAAATTTGTTTGCGCTTAAGATCCCTAATTTGATTTGAATGCAAATAGATAATGTTGATCTTGGTTTTCGTAATTTTTCTCAGTTGCCCGAATCTCCATGTATAAATTTTTCTTTCTTTATATCGCAAAATCAATAAATTCATAAATAGACTTATTTCCTCGTTTATAAATCCATTGGCTAATTATTTATCTAGTAATCAATTTGTTTCCTTCCAACAAAACATCATCCTGTATCTTTCTTTTTTCTTTCTTTCCGCGTATTATCTAATGGGATAGTTGAATTAATCAATTAATTACGTCTTTGAAAAATATTTGAATCATATGAATTCAACAATAATTTCTCCCAAATTAAAAAGAAAAAAGGTATAACGTTAGTCATAGTGGAAGTAATTTATGTTTATATTCTAAATACAATTGGACATGATAGTTTAATGGTCTCTGTATAAATTTATTTGGTATTAAAGGATTAAAAAATTAATTTTAAGTTGATCCATTGGTCATTTGTCTGTAGTCTTATTTCCTCTCACCTTTTTTTGTGCAAAATAACCCACTCTAAGTTTGCAATGCAACATTTTCGTTTATCAAATTAAATTAAATGAAAATTAGGATCCGCTGTTTATTTTCGAACTTATTACCTGAAAACCCTTCTAAAAACCAAGTTTCTTGAAACATTCCTTTCGAAGTCTTCAGTAAAACATGCATTTTAAACTGCGTATATTTGTAGCTAGAACTGCAAATATTTGCAGTTTAAAATAAAATATTTGAAATTCTAACAGTATATTTTTATAAAATAAAAATTTATAGTGTTAACTACAAATATTTAAAGTGTGGAATTCATTTGCTGCCGTGTGGATTATAAATTTTTTTCATTTTACAAAAATATTCCATTAGAACTACAAATATTTGCAAATATATACGATTTAAACTGTATATATTCGTTGGAAAATTTATTGGAATATTTCGTGAAACTTTTTTAAAGAAGACGAAAGTGAATTTTAAAAATCTTTTGATGTTTGAAAAAAATTTCCTTAAATCAATGACACTGTGCAAATGTCGGTCGGAGTCAACTTATTTTTTTCCCTTGTCAAAATAGAAAATTGCCTATTATATTTTGTTTTTACTATACGTTTCCTTTTTATTTCCTAATCAGATGACAACATGGGAATAGCTTTTGGTTTTTTTTTTTTTCCTTCCTTTCTCTCCCCTCTCACATTGCTTCTGTTTTAGCTTCTCTATATTCAAATATAGGATGTGGACTTTACTACGGATGACATGAAGTTCTGATGCTTAGATAAATTATATTGAAAGTTCTGATGCTGTTTTTTACAGATTAGCAGAGAGGTTGACGTAAATTATATATATTGAAAGTTAGATTACTTGAAGCAAAACTGCATCTACTTTCAACATCAAAATTAGATTAAAAGTGCATTTAACAAAATAAAAATACCGTTCTCAAAGGTCAAAACTAAGATGTATCAAGCCAGTCACAAAATGTAAAAATCTATTAAGCATGGCAGCATATATCAAAATGAAACCAAAAATCTTAAAGGAAAGAAAGAAAGAAAAAATCAATGCATAACATGCAAAAATCAATTTTAAAACATGACAAAAAACCACAGAGATAACATCAAGAACATGAATGACATATAGACTTCAATTATCCAAAATACAAGTTGTTATGCTGTGCATAACATAATAAATCCAACAAACATACAACAAATAGTACACTTGAAGCATATGCAGCCAAGGAACTCTAGTCCAATGACAGCTAAAATTACTCAAATGCCCATTGGTTTTCCCTTCGAACTTCCTCTTCTTCCTCGGGTGTGAAGTCGTTCTTGATGTTGAAAGTTTTCCGGATCTCTTCTGGTGTTTTCCCTTTTATCATGTCTGCCACGGTCTGACATGTCAAGTCCAGTAAACTCTTGATGTTCAAGTAGTTTGCAGCCTGAGAAAAAAAAAAAAAAATTAAAGTAAAAGAACATAAAAAATTATTAGCAACTGAAATATGGGCTTGAAGGAAAATAATTATAACCAAACATCTTTTATATTTTCATTATGCAAAATATATTATCATAGAAACATGCCTTGATTAGTTAATTTTCTTTGAGTCTACTGTTGCTTTAGTTGAAAAAGTGTAATGTCAGATTATTTACATGATCATTTAATTTTTTTTGTTGAGTATAAAGTCATCTTAGGAGAGAATAGAAAAATTGTGAGAAGCTAAAAAAATTATAGCATATGTGAGATTTGGAATTGTGACCTTCCGTAAATAATATTTATTTTCTGCCACCAAAAATACATGGCATTATTACAAGTAAAATAGTGCATTTTGATATAATTTGAGCCCGGCATGAAAATAAGGCTTAAGACAATCAACGTTTCGTAAAAAGTGGGAGCCATCATGATAGTCTATTACATCACGTTCAAATTTTAAAACATATACCTAGGAATCAACATGTGGCTATATACAGAAAAAGGTAAATATAACACAAGCAACTGATAGGGAGGTTTTAATTATTACATGCTAAAAATTTATACATAACAAACTTTACAAAAGTTATGAAACGTCACCAGAATGTTTAAACATAAGTAGATGTAATATAAACTTTATACTTTATGCTTGATGAAATGTATAATCTTGATTCTCGGCACATACAGTTAATACCGGTAATGATTCGAACATTGGTTGAGAACTATTGTGCCTCAATAATTGGTTTGCGTGCAGCTTGAAAATGTGAACATGGCATTACTTACTATTTTTACTAATGAATGGATAATGTTACACTATTGACGCAAAGACAAAACTGTTTTTATTTCTTACAGGCTGCATGAGATAGAGAGGTCTAACATTAGA
Organism: Allium cepa; assembly: GCA_030765085.1. Taxonomy (NCBI): domain Eukaryota; kingdom Viridiplantae; phylum Streptophyta; class Magnoliopsida; order Asparagales; family Amaryllidaceae; genus Allium; species Allium cepa. The sequence goes on from CM060931.1 coordinate 238,409,174, forward strand.
AGCCAATCAATAATAGAAATACAGAACAGTATGTATAATTTATACAACTTTATCAGAGCAATTACTCTGATTCGTCAGAAGCGTAATAAATTCGATTTGAGGACGTAAAACACAAAACATAAGGTAAGGTAAATGTATTTGAACAAGCAAAAGAAGACAAAAGCCTAAAGATCAAACAAAAACCCTGAAAAAGGATTATGCCTTTATCCATCATGCATGCCCCCCTTTACCACTTCAATTTAAAAAACTTCCAATATAAAGATAAAACATAAATTATATATATATATATATATGTATATGTGTATATATATATATATGTATATATATATATATGTATATATATATATATATGTATATATATATATAGAAGCGTTCAATGCCATCCTATTATTTTATAGCACACATCTAGTCCCTTGATTCCCACCACGCATTCTAATGTAAATAATAGTACTTTCCTCTCTTCCACATTACACTATTATTTAAATCGGCATGTGCGGTGAAAATCAGAGAGCTATAGGAATGCTGCAACCATTCTTCAGTTTTTGATAAATACAAAAAAAATCTTTTATGTTGTCTTTCAAGCATATGTTTGTAACTACTGTTTATATAACACATATGTTTTTGTTTTTCTAATGTGATAATTCTTTTTGAAGGATTGTTAATTTCTAAGTTCAGGTATTCAAATTTCTTATAGCTAGTTGATTCAACAGGTTTTAGTTCATTCATATTCATTGATCTGTAGCTCTGATACCAAGTGGAAAGACAGAGAGAGGAGAAATATTTTGTTCTTTGTTATCATATTGCTACAGTTCCAGCTACAGTAATTGCTACAGTGTTTCTGCTTTTGTACTATTTTAGTGGCAACTTGGAGGATTACGAATGGATGAATACAACGATAAGATTTGCACCATTGCGACGGGCTAATTTTTCTGATCAATTTTGACTATAAGCTTGCATTGATCAAAGTTAGGATGAGAGAAATACCGATATTTTCACACATATTTTTAGAATTCAAATGGACTCGTGTCCATTTGGATAAACGGACGTTTCATTCATTTATAAATATGCGGCGGTTTCTCAAAATTCAAATTTAAAGAGGAAATATGTATGTTCTTCTTTTTCCAAAAAACATATTTTCTTACCGTTTTAGTCAAATCAACATTTCCCTCTCAATACATTACAAAATCTTATAAAAATAACCAAATCAAAGGGCGAGAAGAGAGCAACGGGTTGATACCAATTTCAATTGAAAATGCGAAGCTTTGGGGCAGTGGAATTGGTGAGTTTGCTTCTTTATTTTGGGGGCTAGATGATTGATTATGAGTGGTTTACCTTAATTTACCATATACTTTGTTTTACTCCAGCAATATAGTGATTTCTATGACCTAGAGATAATAATATATGATTTTTGGGTTGGATAATCTATGATTTGAAAAATGACCAAGATGAATTGCATTTTTAAAATGAATTAAATTGGATAATGAAATCGTGGTATTTATCAATGACTACTGTTACCACCATATTTCCACGGTTTTCGAACAGACTCGAACAGTCAAACTGGATTAGAATGATGGAGGAACGAATACAAGCACGCGAGGAAACATCACAAATAACAGAGTAAAGAGACACAAAAGAGATGGCAAAAAATGGATGGGGTATCACCACTTGAACAGCTCAACCCGACATCTACAACTCGGGTCCGAGTTGACCTTATGTTAAGTCTTGGGGTCATGATAGTAAGCCAACATAGCATGCTAGAAACAGAGACAAAAGTGAGTACATAGCAAGCAAACATGAGGCAAATGAGAAGAAGACGAAGTGGAGCCAAAGCTCCACAACTCGAGGCCAAGTTGAGCATTCTCAACTCGCGGCCGAGTTGAGAAGGGGTAGTGGGCCCTGCTAACTATCTTCTGGCTACAACTTCCTAACGACGTGGAGAATGTGTGTAGTGAATTTTGAAGCCCAATTCGCTAATCTTCATCTATCTATAAATAGAGGAAACTCGCTTGAGTGGGGACTTCTTTTGTGATCTTCATTCTAAACTCTGAATTACGATGAGATGAGAAACACAACTATGAATTGATCTACGTACAACTCATACCCAAGTTGAGTGATACCGAGTGGTAAAATATACTTTGTAGAAGCAAAGTATAATCAATAGTAAACTATTAAGTGGGCATAGTACAGAGTATTTGTCGAACCACTATAAAAATGGGGGTTCTTTTCTTGTTTTTAGCTTTTCTTTAATAATTTTCATATTTGATACTTCATTGGGTGTTTTTGTCATTTTTGTCCAAACATTTTGGTGCTTTCACTAAGAACGAACTTGAATCTAAGAACATGAAACTTGATTTGGAAAAGTTGAAGAGACCATCCACACAAAAAGCTATGGTAAAGGAATTCAACAAAAACAAAGGTGCAGCCAGAAGGTGTCCTTAGAACCAAACCCACATTCATCTACTAGAGAAGAGATGAAGAGAATAATGACTACAGTGCAAGGGAGGTTAATAGCTCGCTAAGAGGAAATGCTTGATGGATAGAATAGCAGAGAACGACCGAAATTGCTGAAACCGAAGTCAGAGACCAAAGGCCAGAAGGCGAAATGAGTGCACCAGGAAATGGAGCAGGAGGAGTTAGAGCCAACCCCCCGACAGAGCCACAGTTCGATGCCAACTTGAGAAGTCAACTCGGCACCGAATCAAGAAATCCAAAAGGGCATGGGTGATTTGAATTTGAGGCAAGTGTGGTGTTAAGCCGGAGATTTGGATGCGAATGCATGATATCAAGAATTGGAGTCGGAAATTCTCGTAGAAACGGAAGGCAAAGTGAAAATATGGATGGGAGACTTCCATTGGATGACAGTGAAAGAATAGCTGAGATAATAAGACGAGTGCTGAGAAGTGAATCCTCAGACCGGAGCTTGAAGGATGCGAACAGAAATCCATTCATCCCAAACATTTGGTACACAAGAAATTCACTTGATTTTAAGCTACCGACGTTGGAGATGTATAACGGAAGGACATGTCGACTATTCACTTAATGAGATATATCCCAAATATAGGAGTATTGGACATTTCTAGGAAAGCAATGGATGGAGTTTTCCATTATATTCGACAAATTTAGCAGCAATGTGGTTTCGACAGTTGAAGAATGAGTCAACTAGCACATGAACCAAACTGGTGGATAAGTTTATGAAACAATTCAGAGTTCACATAACACGACTGGTCGAATGTGATAACGCTTTCAAACATAAAATAAAGGACCAGAGAGACCCTATGGAGCTATTTGACCAAGTTCAATGCAGCAGTTCCTGCAGTCCATAAGCCAGATTCATCAATAATTCTGATGGCGGTGGTTTCAAAAATCGCGAGTAAGATTGATTTCAAAATTGCTTTGAAGAGGGACTTACCGGTGGGTCTAGTAGATTTTTATTATCAAGCGGACATACATATGCACTAGAAAGACGCAGAAGCTGAAGGTGCTGATGTGATGGTGGACTATCCAAAATAGGATATGGGAAGGATAAATGAAAGCGGAAAGCCGATGAAGACTTTGGAGGAGCGAAGCGAATGAACAAGGAATCGAAGTTTTCCTCTTATACTAAATTGACTGAGACCCCATAACATAGTTATAAAAGGCGCGCTATGGCGCACACCAAGGCGCAAGATGCAAGGTGTGGCATCTTCGCCTTTCTTTTGTATGGCACAGGGCATATGGAAATGCGTGGGAAATGGCGTAAATCGCGCTTACACTGCAAATGGCGCGCGGCATAAAAATTGCACGTCTTTTCATTGTTATTTTTACTTCCTTTTGTTTACCTTAATTTTTCACAATTCAAACTATTCTCCAACAATGGTTGAATGTATTATACATATTTTTATGCAATGGTACGATTACATTTCAAACTAATTTCCAACAAACTTTGAACTATCTATTTATATTATTATTGCACCAAGCTAAAATGAACAATTAGAACTGAGATCTGCGAATCCAAATCTAATCGATCCAAACCCGACTCGAACGCGATGGGCCTCGGGTGGGTTTAGTTGATGAAAAATTGCATGAAGAACCGATCCAATCTAGGAGATAAGACAAAAAAGCGAGAAAAATAAACGTATTTTTAGTGTGATTACTCAATCAGACCTGAATCAACCCGATCTGAATCGAACCACTGTTCGGGTGAAGATTTTAAAATATACAAGTTGAACTCAATAAAATCCAATCCGGTTAGAATCGAGATACATCGGGTCAGGTCCAGATCCGACTCGACAGGTCTAATGAACACCCCTACACTGAATAAAAATTTCGAACGGTCGCATTCTTCAAATTAAACGAACTTTAAACTATTTGTTCTGATTACTATTGCACCGAACAAATAATCTCGACTGTATGCTTTTTCAAATTAATCTTCAACGAACTTTGAACAATCTGTTCATATTACAGTCGCACCGAAGAAATTGTCAATCAATATGAAACATATAAGGTAGACGCTGAAGCTTATAAATCTGAGATGTAAATGTTGATTTACAAAATATGATTGTTGAATAAGATTCAAATCTGTAGTTTATCAGTAATATGCACAATTATCTTGAATTTTGGCTTTTGAAGACTATTATGCTTGAAATTATATGCTTATGATTATATTTGATGATATTTATTGCAAAATGTCTATAAAAAGAATCTTTATTACATATGTTTTAGTAAAAAATATAAATTATATTGAACTATTCAAGTTCACTATTATATAATATATATTAAATTTTTATAAAAAATTCTGAACATGAGCAGTAACTAAAAGGATGCACGCCGTCCGCCAAGATTTTAGGGAGACTTCGCACCTTTTTACGCTATGCGTCATTCATAACTATGCACCGAAGACAATCCACCTAGATACCATGAAGCGGATTTCCTACCAAAAACTAACGAGAAGATAGCGCATATATATTGGAGAAAAGATATGGAAAGTTTCACCTATTCCATGAGCAGCATGTGCACAAAAACAAACGAGTGCAAAAACATGCGTGATTTGATCGAAGAATAGATTCAGAATAACTGCTTACCGCAATATGTCAAAAAGCATAATACTATAGCACAAACTACAGTGGTACCGCAAGAGTGACCACAATCTACAGCGATGCAGTTGTGGATAAATCGAGGATGATTATCCCATGATCGGGATAGACTGAAGTCAGGTTTGATTTTCATGCCTTGCTTTTGTTTTAAATAAATGATACAAGATAACTGCCAGGTCGTTTATGTGTATAAGATCTCGATCGGTCCTAAGACACGCTCTCAGTTTGAAGTTTGGTAGTGATACTTGATAGGATTAGATATGTTGATGTTTGTTTGATGCTTTGATTTAGACTTTGTGAATGGATGACTGATGGATATTTTGAACATGATAACTAATATTGATATTATGATGAAACACCAACGGAGATCGGTTACCCTTTGAAACATACATATAAACTGATCGAATATGGTTCCCCTACTGAAAAGATGGGGCGATGAACCTTGAAGTGCAAGTTCTCTTATCGAAGAGTGAGTGCATGGATTTGACGGCATCGCGAATCCCCTCATCGAAGAGCAAGCAGATGTACTAACTCGGATATTAGGTCCCCTCGTCGGAGAATGAGATAATTGGACTCAACCAGGATATTGATTACGTGATCTGAAGAGATAAAAAATTAGACTGAATGTATAATTATGTTATCTATAGAGATCAGAAGCTAAACTGCACATTGATTATGCGATACAGAGAGATAGAAAGATAAGCTCATTATTGATTAAGCGATCCACAGAGATCAAGACCTAGACTTTGGGATTTGAACACCACTTGACTTTAGAACGATTTGATAATGATTATTGGTTACGTCATTGTCTCGATTCGGTTGGATTACTTATGGGCCATACTAGACAATTTATAAGTAACTTTCCAATTGGTGTCAATGTGTGATGGTAATTGACGATGCCTGATAGCACATGTGATATCCCAAGTGGACACGGGACGATATTGATAATGATATGTGATAATTTAAAACCTGAGCGAACGCAGGATGATCTTGATTTATGAATTATGATAATCCCAAGGGAATGAGGGATAATTATGATTTGTGGCTATCACTTAAGCAAAGACTTGAGCCTTTAGCTATGATAGGTGTAGAACAACCTTTGATTTGCATGTGAATTCGAAGAAACCAGATGATTCACAATAATTGGTCCACTGAAGAGCCAGAGAGCTAAGATGTTGATAATTTGTTGTCTTCTTTACTTGTTCTTGAACAAAAAACACCTACATTCAGAAGACGTATTTTAAAGAGCAAAGTACTACCGACAAATTTTCATAGTTTTTGAACGGACTCGAACAATCGAACTGGATTAGAATTTAGAGGAATGAATACAAACACTTGAGGAAACATAACAAAATAACAGAATCGCAAAATAACAGAGTAATGACTAATGAGACACAAAGGAGATAGCAAAAAGTGGATGAGATATCACCACTTGAACACCTCAACTCGACATCTACAACTCGGGTTTGAGTTGACCTTTGTCGAGTCTTGGGTTCAAAATGGTTAGCCAACATGGCATGAGAAAGAGGGGCAAACGTGAGTTCAAATCAAGCAAACACAAAGCAAAAGAGAAGGAGACAAAGTGAAGCCAAAGCTCCACAACTCGGGGCCGAGTTCAGAAAGGATGGTGGGCCCTACCCACTATCTTCTGGCTACAGCTTCGTGACAATGTGAAAAACATGTGCAATGAATTTCGAAGCCTAATTGCTAATCTTCATCTATAAATATAGAAGGAGGCTCACTTTGAGGGGGCTTTTTCTGATCTTCATTCTGAACTCTTAAGTTACGATGAATTGAGATATACAACTCTTAATTAAGCTTTGTACAACTCATACCCGAGTTAAGTTTATAAAATATAATTTTTAGAAGCAAAGTATAATCAACAGAAAATCATTAAGTGAACTTAGGCCGGAGTATTTGCCAAACCACTACAAAAGTTTGGTGTTTTTTTCTTGTTTTATTCTCCTCTTTGATAATTTTCATATTTGATACTTCATTGGGTGTGTGCTATTTTTGTCCAAACAAATACAATGATCGTTGAAACATAGAAAATGAGTGTAGTTATATTATGTTGATTAAATACTATATAAACATGATTAAAATCATTTATTATGAATTTCTGAATTATCAGAGAATAATGACGAATTTATTACGTATTTTATTGTATAAAAATGACATAATGTTAAACATATTGAAAATATGATGTTTTAATAAAACAAGTGACGTATGATTCATATACACATAAAAATATAATGTTAAATCATATGAAATGATGTTGTTTAGTGAATAATATGATTCCAGATAATAAAAATAATTTAATTCGAATTTTACAATTATTTTAACTATTTTTTAAAGGTATTTCTAAATTAGGAAACTGAGTTTGCATAAAACTTGATTTGTAAATTTATATAAATATGGGCCAAATTTTTGATGACAAGGAAGTAAATTGATATGAGAATAACATAAAAAAGATTTGGATTGAATCGATGAAAAGAAGAATCAAAATCAAAAGAAGAAAAAAAACAACAGGAGAGTTCGGCCTACAAGCGCCAATCAGTCGACCGTTTGGTGAACAACTAGTCGATTGGTTGTAATCTGGTGGGCTCAGGTTAAACATGGACCCAGCAGGGCCTGTATAGAAAGAGTTTGATTCGAATTTGGGTGTTGCTGTGTTCATTGAATTGGGGCAGGACTCTTCTGATGACAATTGTCAATGTTTGACGGTTGCTATTGCGTTAGCTTGATATGTTGGATTGTAGGAAACATCAAGTATAATAATGATATGTGTGTGTTTACCACTATTGATTATATGAATTGCGTGTAAATGTATGAAAATTAGTTCATAGCAGATTATGGAATTCAAGTTCATTTTGTGACCAAATCATGTGTTAATGCCATAGGGGTGAGAGTGACAAGTGTATATAGATGAAACCGTATCATTTTCCATGCATTCTCTCTTTGATCATGACCTTGTTTTCATATGTCAACCATATATTTTATATAGTTAGACCAACTTGTTGGTTGCAGATGAAACAAGTTAAGGCATGGTGTTTTATATCATAGTTATCATAGTATTTTATGGAAATGATTGTAGTATGTGATAAAGTAGACTTGTTTTATCAACTCGGATTATTATCTGACCTATCTCTATAGTTTCCTTTTTGTGTGTAACAGTGTTGGGTCTATGCAGTTTGATCTTAATAGTCATGTGACATTTGAAAATACAGACGACGATGACATTTCTTGTGTGTGTATTGTATATAAATAAACATCTGACATTTATGTGTGGATTTGGATTTAGTTATATCAGACATGATTGTATAGTTTGGGTTTGGTTTGGATATAATATATTTTATATTATATATTTGTTCACTTATGCTGTGAATTCAAAGATTGTTATCATCTCTCAACGACTTGTTTTTTTAAGTTTTCGGGGTTTATGCATTTTGGTTGCGTGAAATCAAAAGGCCGAAAATGGCGGGTTGTTGCTATATATATATATATATATATATATATATATATATATATATATATATATATAGGACCTCGTGAGAAAACAAAATATTTAGTTACACATTGTCCAATAAAAAAGAAACGTTCGGTATTCAGTTGCATAATGTCTACAAAATTACAATGCCCAGTTGCAGATGGACAAAATTTACCAGACAGTAATAGTGGTGGTGCTAAATACGAAACAAAGCAATTAACTGCACACAAAATGTTATATTTAATGTACCATATGAGAGCCTGACCAAGGTTGAAACTACATTACTAATACCACTGATTGTTTTTATTTTTCACTTTTCCCGACCTTAACAACATTAGTGCAGTTCGATTCACTGAAACATCCAAGTTGTTTTAACAATCATCATTCATCAACATACAATATTGAAATATATTCAGCATATACCTACATGAAAGGATGAACAGCATAGATGCACTTAGGCCAGTTTAGAAGAAATATTTTTGAAAAACTGCTTAATTTTTGTTTTAGGATCTGGCATTTAAGTAGTTTAAAGGCAATAGTAAAAAGTAAAGATGTTTGCATAGCTAAAATTGAAATTTTGATAATAACTGGTTGTATGCTTTTAAATTGAGAATTATAGTTGTTGCCAAACAACTTCAAGTTATAGAACTATCCAGACTTCGTTTGTCTAAAATTCAAAATGTTGAACATTGATTGTTGAATGCAGAATTGTTATTGCTGATTGTTAAATACTGAATTATAAAAGGTTGATTGTTTATATTTTTAAAACTTCTGATTGTAACTAATTTATTGGTCATTTTGACAGTAATACCCTCAATAATAATCAGTTTTTCACGTAATAATTATCAAAATGAAAACTTTGAACCACTTAATATTTTTTAATCTTGAAATTTGTAAAAATGTAATTTTGGAAATATTTGGTTTCTGTGGAAACTTAAATAATGAATCATTATTTGAAACTTGTTAATGCGGGAAGGTTTAAATTTAGATTTGTCATAATCCAGAATTTTGATGTTCAAAAAATTAAAATTCAAAGAGTTAAAAAATAGTTATCAAATTTCCATATTTCAGAAATTCGTAGGTTTGAATCTTTTTTTTTTACTTTAAATATTATTTGATTTGGCTTTTTTTGGGAAAAAAGGCTGGATGGAGAAAAAATGGCAACTAAAAATTTAGCCTAAAATGTTTGAAATCTTCAGAAAAATGGATTTTTCAGATATTTTTCAAAATTTTGTGATGTTAAAAGTTTAAATTTTTGGTGTTTTTTTATAATAATGTAAAAAAATGTAAGTAAGGGTATATATGGAAGAAATTACGAACCAGAAGAAATAATATGAAAATACTTGACACTTTTAAGTAAATAAACGTTCAAATCCAATAAGTGTGTTGTTAAGGGCATCCACTTTTCCTCTTTCTGATACCATAGGAAAAAAATTAACGCAATAAAATTTGTGTGCTTCCTAATACCAAAGTCATTTCAGATAACAATCAACCATCTCATAAAGTCATTTTGCACGGCAAACAATGGCCGGTCAACAACATTTTTCATGATCATTAACCGCCGAACCACCGTTGTTCGATGGTTGATCGCCATGGAAAATGGTATTGGCCGGCGTTTGTTCGCCGTGAAAAAAAAAAAATCAAAAATAATGTATTTGGTAGTCCCTTAAAAAGTATAGTATTAGAAAGAGCATAACGTAAAAATCTATGGTATTTTTTAGCAACGGTATTAAAAAGAGGAAAAATAGATACTCTTAGCAACACACTATAATGATTTTTCAAAACAAACAATTCAAAGTTCCTTTTACCGTCAAATAAGTGATCACTTATCATAAACAAAAAGTATCTAGGTTAGATTTCCACTTGTAAGCCATTGGAGCATTGACAAACATGCTCTAAATATTTGAAACAATTATTACTTTCCGTTATTTAAATACTTGACTAGTGTAATCATTGGAAAAACCCGTAAAAGGCAACACAAATAATAGATCTGAAAAAACAATACTAACATAACTTATCATAAAGAAATAAATAAGCAAAAACTAAACCAATGATGAATTACCAAAATGAGATCGAAAAGTGTAGGCTGATCAACTTTAACAAAATCAGCATCCCAACTCTTAAGTTCATCCTCTGTAGAGCCCTTTCCGTCCTCAAGGGACTTGCCTGCAGTAGCAGATTCGACATGCTTCTTACAATACTCGATCACTTTCGCCAGAATCTTGCTGTCGACGTTGGGAAGCGGGATACCGCTATCGGTGCAGTCGTCCTCGATCATGTGCCGAATCGTTTGGGATTCCATGGCAACCGATTCTTCGATTTCGAATTCTTCTCCGTCCGAGCTTCGGAGTGTTATCATCTTTTTTGACTCAGTTGTCGCCATTGATTTTTAAGAGTTGTTTTAACAGGGAAAACCTAACTTATTCGGGGATTTTGAAGAATGGGTGGAGTAGTTATTTTGAAGAAGTGCGAACGGGACACTATAAAGTTTCACACTGTTGCGATAACTGTAACGGCCATTCATTTCTGTCAGAAAGGTACAAGTGGCCTACCCTTTTCTCTCGGAAAAATTTAAGGCAGCTTTGAGTTTTGTATTTTTCAAAAATAAAAATTAAGTTTATTTCTTATAATAACATCAAAATTAGAGATATGTAACTCTTTTCTTATAAATTTAATATACAAAACACTCATTGTTATAATTTGATGTAAATTAGTTCTCTGATGACCATGTTTTTTCCTCTTGCAACCAAACGATATTCTTACACTCAAATTAATATTTCACATCTTATTAAATTCTAATATTTAAAATACAATAATTTTCTATAGAAATATCGTATTAGCGAAACGTTGTCATCATTAAATCATAAATTTTTAAATGATATGTGTTATACATATGTAAATATCTTGTCGCCAAATTTTTATTTAAAAAATTGCAACTTTTTCATATAATTAGCACATTTAAAACTGTATCGTTCAAAATTAAATCCATTCTTAAGTAATTAATAACAGAAATAAATTTTTAAACCAATATAAAATTAAATCCATTCTTAAGTAATTAATAATAGAAATAAAAATTCAAACTAACAAAAAACTAGATGGTACAATTTCGAAAGAAAAATTAAAACTAACTGCATATCATTTCAACGCAAAAATTTTATTTTTTTTCAAATGAGTTAAGCATATACAATTTATAAAAAAACAATTCATGCATGGAGGGTGATTCATCATCACGCGCGAAGCGCGTGCCGTAATGCTCGTCTTTGATAATAGTTGTAATACGTTTGCTGTCACATTATTTAGGTGTCAACGTGAACCGCCAAAAATACCCTTCTGCAGATATGATCAAATCACTTAAAAGTAGGATCTAACAAATAAACATATTTACAAATTCAAAATGTCTATCTACAAATATTAACAAACCTTAATATCACGTAAAAATAGGATCTAATAAATAATTTTTTTTTTACAAATTCTAAACGCCTTCTACAAATATTATGAAATCTTAATCACTTTAAAATATGATCTAACAAATAAACTTTCTTTACAAATTCGTTTTTATTAATTAAGAAAATAAAAATTCAAACTACAAAAAAAAGATATTGGAAAATAGAATTAAAAATTCAAACAAACTACACATGATTTCAACGCAAAATATGAGTAAACATTTGTGCTTTTTAATGTGTTGAAACATACAAAATTTTAAGAAAAACAATCACGCGCGAAGCGTGTGCCGTAACTCTCGTATTATTTGAATATCATAGCATTTTCTTAAAGCATGTAAATATAACCGCATTTTATTCGTGTGGTTAATTTATAAAGTGCATCAAGATTAGATAAAATTATCAAATGCAACCAAAAAATTTACAGCACATAAATGAAGTTAAATTAAGTAAAATGACGCTGTTATAATTGCACTTTCTTAAAGCAATTAAATTTAACAGTATTTTTAAGGTAATAAAATTATCAAGTGCAAGCCAAAATGTTGCTGGATCTCACATGAATGCAGTTAAGTTAATCAAAATATGATGCTAAATTATTATTGCATTTTATTAAAATATTTAAATACAATTGCAATTTCTTAATGCAGCTAAATTATAAAGCGCGTTAAGAATGAATAAAATTATCAAACGCAGCCAAAATTATTACTGCATCACATAAACGCAGTTAAAAAATTCAAATCCAATTATTATAGCGTGATTTAAAAACAAATTCCTTTCAATTTGGTTAAAAGGTAATAACTGCATTATCATAATGTAGTCAAAAACAACAATGTAAAATATGTGTCATCCAAAATAAATGCAATCGCATAAATGCAGCTATGCAAATTGGTAATACAAATAACTGCATTACATAAATGTAATTTAAACTGCTATATAAAATTATGATTTTCAAATTTTTACTTTATGTATGAATGGTGAATATCACTAAAAAGTTTATTAAATTTGTGATTTAATGATGAAAGTAATTATTAATCTGATTAATCTATAAAAAGTTATCGTATTTTAAAGATTAAAATTAAATAAGTTGGTGGCTACTATTATCTGTTGAATGTGATGTTAAATAAGTAGGAGCCTAATTTACAAAAAATTCCTGATAGAGACCCGAAGTTAATATCCAGAATACAAAGATTGATTAGATAATTAAAATATATAGCGGGTTTGTTGCTTTAAGAACAAAGCTTGAAATATATATTAACACTAATACAATTATATTAAACAAATACTTTATATTAGATTTGTTCTACCTATACATTGCATAAAATATACTTGTTTCTAGTTGAAATTCATCAAAAAATCCAACGCTGCACTAGAATGAGTAGACTAATGAAAATTCAATAAATATTAGAATAACATTAAAAAAAGAAAACAACATGCTTTTAAGCACTAAATCATAGAGTTTTACAAGCCATCACTGAATATCTGATTCTATAACAATAACAAAGGTATTTTTGCAAAATGTAATAAAGTAAAAATTACACTCAACATTCCATTTATTGAACTTCAAATACAAACTAGTGCAATTCTGTGCTACGCATATGGAGTTCACATAATTTTTTTAATCGGACATTTTAAAAAAAAAATTAGTTACATAAAGGTAAAAGATACGTTTATGGATTTCTTTTTTTTCAAATTGGTTTTTTCTTAAAAACTACTAACAAAACTTCAATGATAAATATGCTTGTATAATTTCAAAGAGCAAAAGGTATAACTAATATTTTTGGATGCAATGGCGTTATACAACAAACATTAACATCAAATATAAGTCATTGCTAACTCGGAAGCATTGCATTACTAATAATGTCAATTTTCTAAATTGAATTGTTAACGATTAATTCCTTTTTATCAACTGCATGGTAAGATTATTTGATATGACTGTAATTGAAATAGTGAGTTAAATTATAATTAGTTGAAATTTATTGTATTTTGTTCTAACTAAAATTTGAACTGGTGAATATGTTTACCATAATTTAAAATGTGAAATAAATGACATAAAATTCATTTGTAGATAATTATTGATAGGTAAAAAATTCATTACTAATCAATGTGAAATAGGGTTCCATATGAGAAAGAATGTACATTTACATTTATATGCAACATGACTAAATTACGATAAATAGATTTATTATTTAACTATGAGTTAAAAATTAACGGAGAATGGAACTTGTTAAACCGTAAGTTGATTCAACACCCAAAAGATTGTATAAGGTGGCGTATTTGAAGAAATTACAATAATACCCCTTGGTTTTATGATTATTTAAGGAATTGTTTGAAATATGATTCATAAGTTCAAAAAATAAAATAGGCATGTCAGAATAAGAATGGGCAATATGGTCAAGTCATGTCCTTTATTCCATTATGAGCATTTACGAAATGTGCAAGTTCAAGTCCTCGTTCGCAAATACAATATATCATCTTGTTCATCGTTAGCCTTTTTCCCACTAGAATTATCCTCGAGCTCTTAATAAAGAGAATAAGATTCTAATTAGAAAACGTGATAAGAAAGGAAAAGAAGTTAAGCGCCTCTTTCCATGAAGGGATGCATCTCTATTTACAATGGGTGGAAGGAGGTAAGCTTGCTTCCATTGACAATGTGGGACTTGGTTTGCTACCTTGGTGATGGTTTCATCATGAATGTCTTTGAAGCTTTATAAAGGAAACACACCAATCTTTTTAAATTTTCTCTTGTGAATGATTTTAATTCTCTTTCTTCGCATGGCCTTTGACATCCTATGGTATCAATGTTATGCGACATCGATAACATGCAATACTCAGGAAATGTGGCATCAATTAATACGTGATTCCTATTATTATGTAGGCGACTTTTGTTGATACGCTATATTTTGATTAATGACAATGTGCTTCAACAAAAAGGAAGAGATATGTGCAAAGCTAAAGGAAGGACTATGAAGACCAAGGATATCATGAGTACTTATTATATATAGGTCTTAGTCTTAGTTTATTGTTAAAATCTATCCTCAAGAAGCTTGCACAAACACAAGAATACATTTCATAACTTAATATTTTAGTTAAGTGTTCACTGTGCAGAAAATACTAGTTCAGTCGACTGAATAGGAAATTTTAGTCGATTGAACCTGTTACAGAATTACAACATGCACAGCTTCAGTCGGCTGAAATTCCATGTTCTATCGACTGAATTCAAACCTGCGAATTTTTTATGAAAAGACACCTTCTTCTTCACAGGAGTTGCAACCATTCTCCAATGGTAATGGATGCATCTCTTGACTGGATCTTTTGCAAATAGATACATCTTTTCTACACCTATAAATACATGATTCTATCATTTGCAAATTACGAATTCTAATTGCTTTAATTTCTCTATTATCTTGATCATATTTTCAGATTTCTTAAGTTTTCAAAAGCAATCACAAACCAGTTCAATTGCTTAAATATCTGATTTATCTTAAATACTCTTTTGATTCATAGCAATTTATATTTCCTAAATCTTCATAAACACGTTTCATATTCTTGAGGATAAGATTATAGAAAAGTTGTACTTAATTAGACTCATTAGTGTTATCAAGAACACAACAAGTCAGAAATACTCTTTGTATCTAATTGAAGTCCTCTTCGGTAGTTGAGGCAAGAAATCTCGTTCGGTTGTTCGGGTAAGTTGTAAACATATTCCTCCGGGTTAAGTAAGGATTGTTGGTTAGTTGAATTCCTAAGAGGAGCTTAGAGACTGGACGTAGGACAAGAGGTCCGAACCAGTATAAAGTCTTGGTGTCTACTTTACTTACTGCTTATTGCTATCTACCTAGACCATTCCACTATTCCATATTATACGATCCTACCGCATAGCTTCTTTCAATTGGTATCAAAGCGAGGTTGTCCTATAACCATAACACAGTTATTTGACATATTTGATCATATGGAAAATAACACAAGCACAAGCACAACAACTGCCTATAGCTCTACATTTGCAAAAGGACAATCTACTCAAAGACCCCCTCTATTCAATGGACTAAGCTATAATTATTGGGCTACAAGGATGAGGATTTATATGCAAGCAACAGGCTTTGAAGCCTAGAATGCAACTCAAGCAGAGTTCGTTGTACCCACAACTGATTACCCTACATGGACACAAACTCAAAAGAATGAAGCTAGTGCAAATGCCAAAGCTATGAATATGCTATTTTGCGCTTTGGATAGAAATGAGTTCAATCGTGTTAGCATTTGTACTACTGCACATCAGATATGGGATACACTTAGAACTATACATGAAGGCGCAACCAAGGTCAAACAAACAAAGATCTCCATGCTAAAGAACCAGTTCCAAAACTTTAGAATGCGACAGAATAAATCCATCAATGACATGTACTCGAGATTTCAAGACATTCATCATGCCTTAATAGGATTAGGAGAAAAGTATACGGATTTTGATATTGTATCTAAGGTCCTAAATTCACTCACTGATGAATGGGAGAGAAAAGTCTTAGCAATCGAGGAAGCAAATGATCTATCTATAATGAAACCAGAAGAATTAATTGGAAACCTTATGTCTTATGAAGTTAACATGCAAGCTAAGAAAGTTCAAGCACAGGAAAGAAAAAATGGGGCTTTTCACGCAGAAAAGGAAGAATCGGAGTCTGAAGATGAGGATCTAGCATTTATTGCCAAAAATTTCAAGAAATTCTTAAAATATAGAAAAGGAAATAAAAACGTTTTCAAAAAGAATTTCTTGAACAAACATTCATCCTCAAATATGGAATGTTTTAATTGTCACAAGAAAGGTCATATGATAAAAGACTGTCCGGAGCTAAAGAAGGAGAATCAAAAAAACTTCAACAACAAGAGTAAGAAAGACAAATTTAAAAAGAAGGCCTTTTCTGTCACATGGGACGATTCAGATTCAGATTCATCAGATAATGATAGCGATAGCAACAATGAACAAGCAAATGTGTGCTTCATGGCTCAAGAATCTGAGGTTAGTGATTTATCTTATGATGATTTAATAGAACTAAACTGAATTTTTAAATACTATAAAAATTCTTAAAAAGAAACTTAAAGAGACACGTGAAAATCAGAACAAAGCTGAATTTGAAAGAGATGTGTTAAAAGACGAGAAAAAATTATTGGAAGAAGAACTTGAAAAAGTTCAAGAATCTCTCTCAAACTCAGATAGTCAACTTTTACTTTTGACCAAGAAATTGAAACTCAAAAAACAAAGAATGATGAAATTATTTCTGAAAATCACAATTTAAAAAATAAACTAAAACAAGTTGAATTAGAAAATACCAGTCTTCAAATTAAATTAGATAACATTACTAAAAATGTTTCTAATTTTAATAAGGGAAGAGAAAATTTATCTAAAATTCTCAAAAATTCTCAATCCTCTTCAAATAAAAATGGATTAGGTTTTAAAAAGGAATCAAAAATTCTTCCAAAGAAAAATGCTAATTTTAAGAAGGAAGATAATTCAAAACATAATATAGTATTGAAAAATAATATACCAAGACACACTAAAAAGCAAAAGGAAATCAAAATATGGGTTCCGAAAACAAACAATAATTTAATTCGGAACAAATATATAAATTCCTTTATAGCAACAGTTCACAAAAATAGTAAAAATAGTAATTATCTTTATAAAAGGGATACTAAACCCACTTGGGTTTGGTTTCCTAAGATCTAACTCTTAGGACCCTATTAAAAGGTGGGTACCAATATATTTATTAATATTTTTTGCAGGTCCCACTCAAGAAAATAAAATGGATTTTGGATAGTGGTTGCTCAAAACACATGACCGAAGACAAAGAAATGCTTATAAATATTTCATACTTTGATGGTGGCTCTGTTACCTTCGGAGATAACTCAAAAGGTTTCATCATTGGCAAAGGAGATGTGTGCAGTTACGGTATATGAAATTTACTCCTTATTACAAATGTTTCTTTAGTTAAAAACTTAAAACATAATTTATTAAGCATAAGTCAACTATGCGATAAAGGGTTTAAAATAACTTTTTTGAAAATAAATGTTGTATTTTTTATCAAAATCAAAATCTTATTTTTGAAGGAAAGAGAGATAGAAATATTTATGTTTTAAACATGAAAATTAATAATAATAAAGATATGTGTTTAATGGTCAAAGATAATGATCCTTGATTATGGCTGTTATCACGCTTTTTGGCAAAGCCGTGATACCAAAAGATCGATCGAAAACAAAGGACAGTTCGTCTCAGAGATTGATCATACTTAGCTTCACTGTGAATATCACTGAATTTTGTTTGAGTCCAGATTGAGCTGCAATTGATGGGACATGACTAGCAAAGCCACGAGAGCCAACATTTCAAATTTCAAGTCAATCCGAGTTTGTATGCTCAAGTTATGATGGATTCGACCTTATGGATTCAACCCTATGGATTCGACCCTATGGATTCGACCCTATCGAGTCGACCCTATGGATTCGACCCTATAGATTCAACCCTATGGATTCGACCCTATGGATTCGACCCTATCGATTCGACCCTATCAATTCCACCCTATGGATTCGACCCTATGGATTCGACCCTATCGATTCGACCATATGGATCCGACCCTATGGATTCGACCCTATGGATTCAACCCTATGGATTCGACCCTATCGATTCGACCATATGGATCCGACCCTATGCATTCGACCCTATGGATTCGACCCTATCGATTCGACCCTATGGATTCGACCCTATCGATTCGACCCTATCGATTCGATCCTATCGATTCAACCCTATTGATTCCACCCTATGGATTCAACCCTATGGATTCGACCCTATCGATTCGACCCTATGGATTCGACCCTATCGATTCAACCCTATCGATTCCACCCTATGGATTCAACCCTATGGATTCGATCCTATTGATTCAACCCTATCGATTCGACCCTAAGGAATCGATTCGAACAAAGCTTGTTGACCGGAAGTGCAATCTTGAATCGATCATAACTCGAGATCTACAAGTCCAAATGCTATAAAATTTTCACAAGAGCTTATATACATGTTGAAGAATGCCCATACCAAATTTCACCTCGATTGGATGCTTTCTTGATCAATTCGAACCCTACTTCGAATCGATCCCAATGTGGGCCCAATTTCCTAAGGACGGGCGTGTGCCCCCTCCCTCACGTGCCAGAAGCGGTCTTCCCAGATTTTAGGCGAAATATCAGCCTCCTACGCCTGTAAATAGAGCCCCTGGTCATTCAGAAAAGGGGATGGAGAATTCTTGGAAATAAAAGCACGCCCGGACGCTGCCAGAATCACTCATACCATTATGATTGCTGCTGATTTCGAATTTAAGCTTATTATCTGCTGTACTTCGCTTTAGAACACTTGTAATCTTCAAGTATCAATCAATAAAGTGATATAACTTCATAGTGGACGTAGGCAAATCGCCGAACCACTTTAAATCGTTGTCTTCTGTGCAATTTACTTTTCTGTGTCTTGGAGTTTTTGTTAGATAATCTTCATTTTCAATTTAATTTCTTCATTTATTATCTCTTCAAAAACTTCCGAAGGGTGTTGCCCAATTTTGGTGCAAACACTTTGGTGCTTTCACCGAGAAAACCCAGCTTTTCTCCTGCTCTTTGGATCTATCATCGATACCGGATTGAATAAATCTAAAAGAGAGATCCAGATCGTCAAATCCAACTTCTTTCCCTTCTTTCAGATTTGCACAAAGTCTAGGAAAGGAATTCAACTTTCAAGATGGTTAGCACAAGGACCGCCTCAAATGCTGTCAATCAAGAAGAACAGGATAGACAAAATCCTGCTCCACTACCTCCATCTAATCAAGATGCTACTGGACACTCGGAACCGTCAGGTCCGGTCACCCGACAGGAGTTGCAGTCGCTACTCTAAGAGCTAACCCAGAGTCGGCAACAGCTTACAGAACAGCTACGCGCTAACGCCGAGCTGATCAACCAATAGGATCGTCAGAAGCGAAAGAGATCCAAGAGAGACCATGCTTCTCACTCATCCAACGAAAGCTCTTCCTCTTATGATTACCATTATCGATCTCCATGACCCCGACTAGATGGGAGTCACATGCCAGCTGCTGGAAATCAACCAGCAATGACCGTTGAACCAGGAGTCGATGCTCAAGACCAGTCGAACCTGGACCATCATCATCATGGACATACTCCTGAACCATACGTCCTCAAGGACTATGAACCAAGAACGCGAGGTTTGGACCGTCGACAGCATCCAGTCCAACTCCAGAGTATGGAACGCAATCACACTCCGGCACAAGCCACACAAAACGTGCAAATGCCGGATATTCCGACTATGATACGACAAATGATCCGTGAAAGCCAGGATCTCACGGACGAAGACTGGGGAATCTCCAAAAGTCACAATCCATTCACGAAGGACATTCTTACTGCTGAACCCCTACGGCGATTCAGAATGCCAACTCTACCCATGTACGAGGGAAACTCTGACCCCAACCAACATATTCTGAAATATGAATGGTCGATTACCACTGCCAGAGCCAACGATGCAGTAAAGTGTTGTAGTTTCCCATATCCTTGGGGGCATTGCTACCATGTGGTTCACTCGACTGCCACCTCGATCCATCTCTTCCTTCGACCAGTTGGCCACAAAATTTGTTGAACAATTCCGCATGCACGTTGCAAGGCCAAAAGATGTCAACGCTCTATCTAGCGTCACTCAAGCTCCTTGAGAGACGCTCAGACACTACTTAGAGAGATTCCATACCGCATGTGCGGAAGATCAGCAATCCGAACGATAACTCCATCCTTATGGAACTGACTAGGGGGGTTGACCCCGATTCTGAATTTGGCAACTGGTTGGCTGGAAAACCCCCTGCATCGTTGGACCGTTTCCATGCCAAGGCGGCTCAATTCCTAAGAAGGGAAGACGCGAAACAGTCTAGGAAGCAAGCTGATGCAGGACCAAACACCGAAGGGATCCAGAGCAATATTGCAATCAAACAGTCCGGTGAGAGCTCCGGAAAAGTTCAGTTGAACGTGAACCAAACTAGAAAGCGAGATCAAAACCGTGGCCCACCGCGAAGGAATCCTATGTTCGACAGTTATACTCCTTTGAATACTTCACTGGAGGACTTGTATTTACAAACCTGTAATACGATTCAATATAAAAAACCTGCTCCAAGACCGTCGTCAGAGAAGCAAATCCAGACAGAAAAATTTTGCAGGTTCCATGAAAGCTACGGGCATAATACGAACGAGTGTCGTCGCTTACAAGATCTCGTTGAGAAATTGATCAGAGAAAAGAAGCTGGAACAGTTTGTTTGGACGCTGCAGCCGGGAGAAGCGGGCCCATCAAATCAAAGTAATGAATGCAATCAACTGATGTAGGAAAACTCCGCCCCCACCGGCTGGAGGTTAGTAGTAAATGCTGTTGGAGGTATCCCTCTTCCAACAAAGCGAAGCTGGGATGAGATGAAGTCATATGCCAGCCCTACTAGGCATGCGAATTTTGCATGCTGTAGAAATTTGAAAGATAGCGTTCCGATCAAACGACAGAAAGCAATGACTGACGACATTGTATTTGAGTGTAATAATGATGACAGAATCATAGTCCCGACTACCGATCCACTAGTCATATCAGCACAGGTAGGCCACGTGTGGATGAAAAGGATTCTGGTTGATAGCGGAAGTTCCGTGAATATAATATTTAAGCGAGCCTATGACCAAATGAATCTAAATGCCAAAGACTTGAAACCATATCGATCCAGTATTCACGGCTTCGACGGGAGCGCGGCCATACCCGTTAGAGAGCTAGAAATACCGATGGAGTTGGGAACTGGACAGTGTTGTAGAGTCCGGACGTTGCAATTCGTAGTGATGGACATAGATTCCCCGTACAATGCTTTCTTAGCCGACCAGCCCTTGCTAAATTCATGGCTGCTATCGCCCCATGGTGCCTAACCTTAAAATTCCCCACTGACAAAGGAATTGGTGTTGTTATGGGAGACCAGGCCGACTTGAGAACATTCATACTCCGAAAGCGAGTTTCTCGGTCGCACGATGTCAATGTTCAGCCCCAAACCTTCAAAATTGGTGATTTCGTCTACGGAAGAGTACACTCAACACCATTGCACGAAAAACCAACGTGGGAAGGGCCATGTGTGATTGAACAAAAACTCGGGAATGACCTGTTCTTGCTGTCGACATTGGGCGGTCCTATTTTGCCAAGAACCTGGAGAAGCGAGAACCTTCGCTATTGCTACGCATGACAGGCTCTATTCAATCTATGAATACTTTACAATTTCCTTTACATTCTGAAGTTTGAACATGTAATAAGGCACTGACTTTGCCATATTTTCTTATTTCAGCAATAAATTACTATCTCTTCAACCTAGAACTGTGATTCACCGAATGCGACAATCAACAATCACGACACACGAAGAGTTAAATTCCATCAAACATTGGAAGTTATTAAAATAGCGAGTGACTGTGATACGACCGGCCACTCACTAAGTGAAACCCCAGCTCGGAGGCAAGCCATCACATCAAAGGATGAACTGGACCAACACACGACGGTCCTACAACTAACTCCAACTTCCCAGAGCGTGAATTGGAGTATAAACATCCAATAACTCGTTCCCAGAGCGCGAACAGACTCCAACTTCCCAGAGCGTGAATTGGAGTACAAACATCCAATAACTCGTTCCCAGAGCGCGAACGGACTCCAAATTCCCAGAGCGCGAATTGGAGTATAAACATCCAACAACTCGTTCCCAGAGCGAACGGACTCCAACTTCCCAGAGCGCGAATTGGAGTATAAACATCCAACAACTCGTTCCCAGAGCGCGAACGGACTCCAACTTCCCAGAGCGCGAATTGGAGTATAAACATCCAACAACTTGTTCCCACAGCGCGAACGGACTCCAACTTCCCAGAGCGCGAATTGGAGTATAAACATCCAACAACTCGTTCCCATAGCGCGAACGGACTCCAACTTCCCAGAGCGCGAATTGGAGTATAAACATCCAACAACTCATTCCTAGAGCGCGAACGGACTCCAACTTCCCAGAGCGCGAATTGGAGTATAAACATCCAACAACTCGTTCCCACAGCGCGAACGGACTCCAACTTCCCAGAGCGCGAATTGGAGTATAAACATTCAACAACTCGTTCCCAGAGCGCGAATGGACTCCAACTTCCCAGAGCGTGAATTGGAGTATAAACATCCAACAACTCGTTCCCAGAGCGCGAATGGACTCCAACTTCCCAGAGCGCCAATTGGAGTATAAACATCCAACAACTCGTTCCCACAGCGCGAACGGACTCCAACTTCCCAGAGCGCGAATTGGAGTATAAACATCCAACAACTCGTTCCCACAGCGCGAACGGACTCCAAATTCCCAGAGCGCGAATTGGAGTATAAACATCCAACAACTCATTCCCACAGCGCGAACGGACTCCAAATTCCCAGAGCGCGAATTGGAGTATAAACATCCAACAACTCGTTCCCACAGCGCGAACGGACTCCAACTTCCCAGAGCGTGAATTGGAGTATAAACATCAATTACAGGTTCTCGGAGCGCGAACCGAAACATCCATGCTAGCTCCAAATTCCCAGAGCGATAACTGGAGGATAAACATCAATTCCCGGTTCCCAAAGTGCGAACCAACACATCAACGCGAACTCCAAGTTCCTAGAGCATGAATTGGAGTGCGAACATCAATTCCAGGTTCCCGGAGCGCGAACCAAAATAGACCTCATAACTCCATATTCCCAGAACGTGAAACAGAGTATAAACATCCAGTCCAAGTTCCCGAAGCGCGGACCTAAGTATAAATATCAACTCCAAATTCCCAAAGTGTGAACTAGAGTACAAATGCCAAGTCAAAGTTCCCAGAATGCGAAGTGTGCTACGAACGTCGATGATTCTCAAATTCCCAGAGTGCGAACAAGATTATCGATCACAGATTATCCTAAGTCCCCGGAGTGTGGACATGTGCACAAGGTTTGCAAAAGGTGCGATCGACCACCAAAATACAAATATTGTTCCCCAGAACTGGGGGGCAGAAAGCTTAAGTGTTAATCACTAACCAAAGCGATACAAAGTCCAGAGTTCAAATCATTCATCGGTTACGACGTATAATCGAGATCTTCGGGTTTGACAAATAAAACAAATTCTACTTAACGATAAAAACACCACAAGTACACCGGATTGAAAGAAAACACGCAAATGACAAAGCTTCAAAGTCTGGCTATAATCATCGTCACTTATACAAAGCTCATCGATGCGAATGAACATTTTGCATCCACCGAATTCTCCATTTTCCAATGCAGAGTCAATCCTTCAACCTTCTATATCGGTTCAGGAGAGGATCGATACGAAGGAACTGTTGAATATGCGCTTATATGATTTTTGTTTGATGATAATAAACATATATACATTCGTTTAAATGTATTTGTTAATGTACTATTTTATTTTTCATAGATTAAATAAATATTTGCTGAATAAAATAAATAACACTGAATTTGAATTCAAACGAATACTTTATTCAAATAAATATTTATTACAATTTTTGATAGTACAACTTCAAGCTCTCACTATAAATATACATTTTCTATTACAATACATTTCTGATTACATCACAATTCATTTTTACATTTTCACCTCACTACATATCACTCACACTCGTATTAATCTTCAACTTTATTCCAGTTTGAATCCAGCATCTGAGCAATCTGCAAAAATATCCACTAACGCAGTAAAATTGAAAAAGAAATATTTTTGCTATATAAAATAAAATATGATTTTTGAAAATATTATTTGCCTCAGTTATTTGGGTTGTTCATCATGATTTATATTTGAATTCATCACACACGAACAATGTGACATGCATAGTGTATCACTGTACATGCCACAAGGCCATGCACACCGATATACACTTGATAATGCTACAGGACAGGTGAGCACAAGGTCAAACCCAAATATACAGACAGGTTCAACTCAGTTGCAATATATTCAAAATCTCGTCAGCAGCACAAGGTCAAACCCGAGTTTTTGAAACTGGATTCAACTCAAGTAAAATTTCAAAAATCAACAAGAAATGGCCAAGAACTCAACAATGTCTGGACAACATAAATGAACAGTGCAAGCATGAAGTATGCACAGCAAATAATGTACACCAGTGAACAAGTATGGCAGCAGGCAAGGGCACAACTTCAACAGTCTCAAGGCTACAACACCAAGTATACATGGATGCAGATTACAAGACAGTTTGCAAGCAAATTCAAAGGGGAAGCACCACCAAAGACTCAACAGGGAACACATGCCACCTAGATCAACAATATCAAGTCGACCAGGCAGCAATGATGGTAATGCAACACAGTGCAGACCAATGAACCAAACTAAGCAATGGCACAGCACACATCAGTGACCATGCAACCTGACTCGAAGCACTGCACAGTTAAACTCAAATGTGCAAGGTTAAAACAATGCAAAGCTCAAGTACAATGCTACAGACTCAATAGAACAACAATGCCACTGCAGATACAAATAATGCACAACAACCAGAACTAGTTAAGTGACACAAGTAATACAAGATAAAATGCAACAGAAGTGCACCAGTACAAAACAAGTCGATGCAACATGAATGAACACTTACACTTACAGTTACAACAATGCAAATCTGATCAAAAACAGAGGCATTGAAGACCAGCAAATGAAGCAGTCAAAACAAATGTACAAATGCAGAACCACACAATATGTAACAGTTCAAAACATCATAACAACAAGTACAGTGTTCCTCAAAGACGAATTCGAGCTAGAAACCAATGAACATGCAGTCAACTCTAGTACATCAACTACAAGATCAACTCGAAGCAATTGACCACAGACAGCAGGCAAGCTCGAAGTAGTGACAGTAAGCAATGTAGCAACATGCAAATAAGACCGAAGTCAGATATCATGAGGAACAATGAATTAACAAAGTTAATGTCAGAGTTCAAATGCCAGAAATTCACAGTATCGATATCAAGCTCAAGCCAAAGTGACCTCAATATAGTAATAACAGCATAATAATAAAACTCAGAAACCAATACAACATAAACCAGAGGAGATGGCCAGAGACAAAGCTCACAGGGGGCAGAAAGTCAAAGTCGTGATTTTATCCAAAATCAAACAAGTACAGGTTGACATAAATGGCCGAAAATGAACAAGTGCCAGAAATCAAAACAATTTCAAGTTGAACAATTCATGGCCGAAGTCAAATGGATTCGAAACCGTGGTGGCCAAGCAAATTGAACAAGTCAGAATTTAATACCGTGTTAACCAAGCATCTAAAATACGAAATTGACAAAGTCAGATCAAATCCCAAGCATCAAAACATAATCAAGTGGCCGAGATGAATAATTCAAATGATTTTATACGAACGCAAAAAAAGGAATTCGAAGCCTATATAAACCCTAAGATCGTCATCGACATAATCATCGAATTCAAGCAAGCATAAAATCAGAAAAGCAAAGGCATATAATTACATACCGAAGCATGGAAGGAATTCGATCAACGAAGCAGCCGAAGTAAGCAACAACGAAAACAATCGATCAAGGCTACACGCAAATAATCACCGAATCGATCAACATAAAGTCGGCTCTTCGAAAGCCCTAATTTGGATCAAGGACGCAAGCCCTAATTCAGTTGAAAAGAGGAACGAACGAGATCAACAACGGCGGCCATTTTTCATAAACGAACGAAGCAACAAAAGGAGATGGGCCAAATTAATTAAAGGGGCCGGTTTTGTTTTAAGGGCTTTTAATTAAAATTAGGGTTATTTTATTTTAAATTGTTTTTAATTTGCATCTTTATTTTTAAACCGTTTAAATTTCTAGTCGTGTGACTAGGGGACAAGCTACGTGGCGTAGCTTGAGAATTCGCAACTCAGTGGCTGAGTTGTGGCAGGGTTTTGAGCGTAGAGTTAGATTTAGTCAATAGCGGGTGTCGCGAGTTTACGTGTGTAAGCGAGGGACTATCTAATTTCGAGTAGAAACCTTGGGGGCAGCACGTAGGCAGGGTTTTGCCGAAGCTGGGTAAATTCTGTGTCGTTCTATTTCTGCATTTATTATTCTGCTATTATCTGTGCTGCTATTGTTCTGTGATCTGTGTTGAAATTATTTTATAAGCTTCCGCGATTAATTTTATAATTTATACCATCACCCTATTCACCCCCCCCTCTAGGGTGAAATCAATCCTACAGGAACTTCCTAAAACAACTGGAAAACGTTGCTACAACTCAAATCTTACATCAATTCAGGAGAGGATTGATACAAGAGGATAGTCCAAAACAACCATCAAGCGTTGTTTCAACTCAAATTTCAAACCGATTCAGGAGAGAATCAATACGAAATTCGACAACGAACTAAACCGACAACGACTCATGAACACTCGACGTTAACTAAGTCAAGTTAACATATATGCATGTACGTCGGACTAGTATTTGATTTTCAGCATTCACAGGAATCAAATACTCAGCTTGTTACGATTACAACAGCCAACCACTAAATCAATATTCTACAGCAATCAATCATATCAACGCAAGGTTACAGCAATATGGAATACAACTTTTAGCAAAGCATGTCATAGTTGACCAATACGAGACTGCAGCTTTTTAAAGCACGTCATGTTTACACAAGACGTACTTTGGGGGGCAAATGTTATCCCGCTTTTTGGCAAAGCCGTGATACCAAAAGATCGATCGAAAACAAAGGACAGTTCGTCTCAGAGATTGATCATACTTAGCTTCACTGTGAATATCACTGAATTTTGTCCGAGTCCAGATTGAGCTGCAACTGATGGGACATGACTAGTAAAGCCACGAGAGCCAATGTTTCAAATTTCAAGTCAATCCGAGTTCGTATGCTCAAGTTATGATGGATTCGACCATATGGATTCGACCCTATGGATTCGACCCTATCGATTCGACCCTATGGATTCGACCCTATCGATTCAACCCTATCGATTCAACCCTGTCGATTCAACCCTATGGATTCAACCCTATCGATTCGACCCTATCGATTCGACCCTATCGATTCGACCCTATCGATTCCACCCTATGGATTCGACCCTATCGATTCGACCCTATCGATTCGACCCTATCGATTCAACCCTATCGATTCCACCCTGTGGATTCAACCCTATCGATTCGACCCTATCGATTCAACCCTATGGATTCGACCCTATGGATTCGACCCTATGGATCCGACCCAATCCACTCAACCCTATCGATTCCACCCTATGGATTCAACCCTATGGATTCCACCCTATCGATTTGACCCAATGGATTCGACCCTATCGATTCAACCCTATCGATTCCACGCTATGGATTCAACCCTATGGATTCGACCCTATGGATTCGACCCTATCGATTCGACCCTATCGATTCGACCCTATCGATTCAACCCTATCGATTCGACCCTAAGGAATCGATTCGAACAAAGCTTGTTGACCGGAAGCGCAATCTTGAATCGATCATAACTCGAGATCTACAAGTCCAAATGCTATGAAATTTTCACATGAGCTTATATACATGCTGAAGAATGCCCACACCAAATTTCACCTTGATTGGATGCTTTCTTGATCGATTCGAACCCTAGTTCGAATCGATCCCAATGTGGGCCCAATTTCCTAAGGACGGGCGTATGGCCCCCCCCTCACGTGCCAGAAGCCGTCTTCCCGAATTTTAGGCGAAATATCAGCCTCCTACGCCTATAAATAGAGCCCCTGGTTATTCAGAAAAGGGGACGGAGAATTCTTGGAAATAAAAGCACGCCCGGACGCTGCCAGAATCACTCCATACCATTATGATTGCTGCTGATTTCGAATTTAAGCTTATTATCTGCTGTACTTCGCTTTAGAACACTTGTAATCTTCAAGTATCAATCAACAAAGTGATATAACTTCATAGTGGACATAGGCAAATCGCCGAACCACTCTAAATCGTTGTCTTCTGTGCAATTTACTTTTCTATGTCTTGGAGTTTTTGTTAGATAATCTTCATTTTCAATTTAATTTCTTCATTTATTATCTCTTCAAAAACTTTCGAAGGGTGTTGCCCAATTTTGGTGCAAACAATGACACAAAAGATTTTGTCATATTAATTTTAAATCTATTCAAAAACTTTCAAAAAATGAATTAGTCAAAGGCTTACCAAAATAAATATATTTGCTATGATTGCAATTAGGAAAATTAACTAAATCATCTTTTAAATCTAAGAAAGTTATTTCAACTTTACAACCATTAGAATTATTACATATGGATTTATTTGGACCAACACAGGTTCAATCTATTAACCATAATCGATATGTTTTTGTAATAGTTGATGATTTCTCAAGATATACATGGACGATTTTATGAAAAACAAAAGTGATACGTTTGATTATTTCAAAAATTTTGTTAAAATAATTCAAAATATTAAGAATTTAAAAGTCAAAAATATAAGGAGTGATCATCGAGGCGAATTTGAAAATGAATCATTTGAATTATTTTGTAAAAGGAAAGGAATAAATCATAATTTTTCATTTCCTAGAACTCCACAATAAAATGGAGTTGTAGAAAGGAAAAATAGAACTCTTCAAGAATGCGCAAGAACGTTATTAAATGGAAGTACATTACCAAAGCATTTTTGGGCAGAAGCTATAGCAATTGCGTGCTATGTATTAAACCGTATTTCCATACGACCTTCAACTAAAAACACTTCATATGAACTTTTTAATGGAAGAAAACCTAATATTTCGTACTTAAAAATCTTTGGGTCAAAATATTTTATTCTTAACACAAAAGACCAACTTGGAAAATTTGATCCAAAAGCTGACCATGGTATTTTTGTAGGTTACTCAGAACGAAGTAAAGCATATCGTGTTTTCAATAAACGAACAAATGTAATAGAAGAAACTTTACTTGTATCTTTTGATGAAAACTTTAATAAAAATACAATCATCAAAGATGATAAAGAAATTATTTCCAACACAGAAAATATAAGTTTTGAAAATAATGAAAATATTAATCAAATCAATAACAATCAAATTAGATATCCTCCTAGAATCCTACGAGATCATCCTACACAAAATATAATTGGAGAGATTGATTCGCAAGTTCAAACAAGAAGTCAACTAAACCAAATGGATCATGTTGCTTTTCTTTCAACTATTGAGCCTAAAAATTCAAAAGAAGCTTCAACAGATGAATACTGGATTATTTCCATGGAAGAAGAGTTAAATGAGTTTGAACGAAATAATGTTTGGGAGTTAGTTCCTCATCCTGATGACCAATCAGTTATTGGAACTAAATGGGTCTACAAAAATAAAGCAGACGAATTTGGAAATATTACTAGAAATAAAGCAAGATGAGTGGCATAAGGCTATAATCAAGAAGAAGGAATCAATTACGAAGAAACATTTGCTCCAGTTGCAAGACTTGAAGCAATACGTATTTTATTAGCCTTCGCTTGTTTTCACAATTTTAAACTTTATCAAATGGATGTTAAAAGTGCCTTTTTAAATGGTTTTATAGAAGAAAATGTATATGTAGAACAACTCCCTTTATTCATTCATGAAAAATATCCGGATCATGTATATAAATTAAAGAAAGCATTATATGGTCTTAAACAAGCACCTTGTGCTTGGTATGAGAGACTAAATGTAACGATCCCGAATTTAATTAATGTTAAATTGAAAATTAAATTTATTTTTGATTGAAAATTGTGAAATTAAATGATAAATTGGTTTGAGTTTATCCAAATCCAAATAAATTATGTTTTTTCTTTTAAGAAAGATATAGTTTCTTTTATAAATTATTTTAATTTAGTATTGAGTTATTTTTAAAAACAATATTAATATAGAAATATTGAGTTCAATCTTATGAAATGTATTTTAGAAGTTGTATAAATATAACAGAAAAAAATTTGAAATAAATATTTAAGTTAAAATAAAAGCAAATATACAAAGTAGAATAAAACACAAACAAAATGTACAAACAAAATACATCAAAATATAAACTATTGAAAATAAATATACTCAAGTATCTATTTACAAACAAGTAAAAGACAAGCTGCAGCCACCAAATACAAACAAATACAAACATAAAGAACAAAGGAAATAATAGAGGCTGTAGACAAAATAAACCTATGTATGAAATATTACAAAACAATAATATACATTAAGTTTTGAAAGCAACCAGGCATGGAACAAAGTCAATTCAAGCTTGCTTAGGATCATTTCAGCCTGCATAAAGTTATAAGTAATTAATGCAACATACCTCATGCATTTAATGCAAGATTATCTTCAGCCATGCCTATTTTGTACAAACATATCACCTGTAGCTTATATATTAATATTAACCTGCAATCTTTTCTTCTATATGTTTGTATCCTCTAGTTCATTTTCATTTATCAAAAATATAAACAAGCATTTTTTTTTACAAACTCAAACATCATTTAATCAATAACAAAAAGTAAGAAGATTTACAGAAGAATCAAGCTTGCAAATTTCACAGTCTGTGTCAACATGAGTAGGCTCTGTTCATTTCTAGAAACCAAGGTGAGCAAACTCTTAACTTGATAAATAAATCCATTTATATGATATTTCTTGTGATAAACAATCAAAATAATGTGGTTTCTATGGAAGTGATTATGTGATTGTCTGGTATAATTTATGCATGTCTGTATAGGTTTATATATTCACCTCTATTCTCTGTTAAAACCCAAAAACAGTGAGTAACATTTTGTTTTAAAAAAAATATAAAAGTTCAATAGCATGAATCAGTTGTAAGTATTTCTGTGATATGCATGTTATATATATATATATATATAGATAAATTCTCTCAGTATATTTGAACTGGAAGTATTGTGCCAGTGTTTCTTCTTCTCTGTCTAGTTACAGGGTATAAAACAACAAAGAAAATTCAATTTCTTCTTTTCTAATCAGTATTAGGCTTTGGTTTTAAAACAAAGTGGTCATATTTAAGATTGAGTTATAATCTAAGAATGGTTTCATGAAGTACAAATGAATATATAATGAAAAAAAATCAAGTTTTACAGTGAAAACTCTGAAGTCTGGAAATTTCGAATTCCATAAAATATTAATTCAAGATTTTATATTGAATCCATACTGCAAATTATGATTTTTAAAACAAAAAGGAGGATTTTTAGTTCAGAAATTCAAGAGGAGTTCGCATTTGAATAAAAATCGTATTTTTACCAAATCCTAATGATTGAATCCAAAATAAACGTTGAAATTTTTTTTGAAGCAAGTTTAAGTACCTATGATTTTCGAAAAAATATCAGAAAATTTTTCTATTGAGTAAATTTCTGAAACGAGATTGAAGTAGGGTTTAAGCTCTATGTGTTGTTGGTCGAAGTCGCGAGGGAATTGCTTCGTCGTCGCTGTGATTCGAGTGATCGCACCCCAGGGGATCGATGCGAAGTTGTGTGGCAAAGCTTAGGACATAGCGGCGTGACCGCTGGTAGACGAGGGTGGCAATGGGAGTTGTTTGGGCTGATCGGAGTCTGGATTCAGAATGTCTTGAGTAACTAAATTTTGATACCATGGCAATTTCATCTACCTGGTGGTTGGGATTAGTCAGTGAGGTCATGGTCGATGTGTAGATGGTCAGGGGGATGGCCGAAGATGGTCAGGTGATCGGTGCACGTGTACGTGCACGAGATAGCTGGAATATTTGGTTGTTGTGTCGATAGGAAAGAAAGCTCGGGGAAGTGTTCGAGGTAGTAGAGTGTTTGCATGAGGTCAGATTCGAGTTTGAGAAGTGGTGATAAAATTTACAGTTTATACTTAAAACTTTTCAAAGAAATAGGAAGAAGAAGGATACGAGTAGAAGAAAGAACGAGCAGGGGGAAGAGGCGACTTTGACTCGCGTAACTCGAGTATTTTACTCGGGGTTTCCAGTGTTGGCTTGAAGCCAAATATAGTATTGACTCGGGAGTTAAAATTCAAGTTTTAAAATAAAGTTTAAAATCAAAGTTTAATCAAAATTAAAAATGGATTCAAGTTTTCTTTGAATTCAAATCTGTAATTTTAAATCATTATAAAATCTGAATCGTTTTAAAACAAGTTGAAATTATAATAGTTTTTTTTAAAAAGTAAACTTGTTTTTCAAACAAACATTTAAACTTGAATTTGATAAAGTTCTTTTATAAAAGAATTGCGAATGGAAATATATGTTTTGTTTTATCTTGAATTTGCAAGATAAAACGTAATGTATTTTAAAGCTTAAATTTCAAATAAAAATTTAAGTAGTTTAGCTAGAACTTTTCTTATATAGGTTTATAAGTGGATATTTAAATTTGATAGATGTTTAAATATATAATCATTTTAAATCTAAATTTTAAAAGTGTAATGTTTAAAATACACATAAATGATAATGAAATCATAAATAAAGAAATTTATTATCTTAGAGTAATTAAGGAAATAAAATGATTTAATAAGGTAATTAAGGAATGGTTTTTTTTAAATTATAAATAAATAATTAGATTTATTTATAATCAGAAATGATTAATGATGATTTAATCTAAGGTAATTTCTTAATGAAAGTAATTAAAGATTTTATTTCTTTAAAATAATTAATTAAGGGTTAATTAATTTTATAATTGTTTTAAAGGTTAATTTAATAATTTGTTAATTAAGAATAATTAATTAAAGTGTTTGATTAACTAATTATATCAAGTGAATTGTAATTAATAAATCAGAATTGAATAATAAATTCATAAGTAATTAATTTAATTGGGAATAAATTGAATTACTTAGGATTAAACAAATAATTAATCCTACTGGTAAATGATTATTGAATGGTTGACCTTACTTATGAATGATTATATTGTATGAAATGCCTTGAATTGATTGTCCTGTCTGATCTGTGATATTTTGTTCTGTGACTGTGTATAAATTATCCATTCATTTACATTGTTATATTATCTGTAAATGGGCGATAAGCTTTATAGTTATATCGCTTATCAACTATATTTCTGTGTTTTGATCTATGATGATTGAACGATGTTGCACTATTGTGTTAAACCCTTGGACCACACCACACACACCAATATGGGTTTCACAAGGAAATCGATTAAGTCACAGATTTTGAAATGATTTTTAAAGTTGAATATTTGAATTCAAATGTTTTGAAAATGGATTGGGTTTAAAGTGAAAAGCAATTGAAATAGAATTTCAAAGATGAAATTATTTTGAATAACTTGATTAAGTTTTGGAATTTAAATATTTTGATTTAAATTTGAATTCAATACTTGAAATTGAATTCTATGATTTGAAACTAGGGATTAACGATATTATACTGGTTATGTATAAGTCAAACCATTTTTAAAGTACTGTTTTTTTTTTGGGAATTTGAATTAACCCAAAGATTGTAACTTGTATAAATGAAATCGGGTTTTTTTCGAAATAAGACTGTTGTTTCTAAATGATAAAAAGCTTTCATAGGAGAAACGAATTTCAAATTATATAAAAGAGATTTCAAGTTTAAACTGAAATAGTTTACCAAGTTATTGATGAATATTTGGAAATGAATTTTGAAAGTGAACATTTGGGAACGGGTTGAAAGCTATAAGATAAATCTTTAATTTAAAGATTTTAAACGAGTTAATCCAAATGAAATAGAAATTGTTTCGAAATCCGTAAATGGAATTTTGTGAAATGAATCTTTTATTTTAAAAGATTTGAAATGGCAATTTGTTTAACCATTTGAAAAGAAAGTTTTGAATTATTAAGTTATGACTTAATTGAAATCCCATATCCATATGTTTTAAATATTTTCGCTCACTATTCGGTTTAGCCGGGAAAGGACCTTTGGGTCTATAACCCATTCCGAATATGTGATTCGACGTTATGGATAGCATTTGAAGACCGGTGATGAAGACCGGGTATTTGAGAAAGCGATAAGATGACCTATCGATTGTTTCTGCATCGAGTCGCGCCGGTATAGAGACTCCCTAAATGATGGGAAATCCGATCGGGATTGTGAATACGGATTGCAAGGACTTCTTTGTAAGTGCCTTCGGTTCTGTTCGAGCCTGGAACAGACTTGTATGGATTGTATGTCTGACATTACAAATCAAGATATAAAGCCGATTTCTTTCAAATATATTTCTGTTGGTGGCGGAGAATTTATTCTCTTAGCTTAACACCCTTCTCTGAGACGTACGAGCTCAGAGGTTATGTAGTTGAAGGTTTTTAGCAATATATTCCCAATTTGGTAATGTGACATGCTGAGTGTTGCTGTGAAATGATCATTGTGTTGATCATTTGTGATAGGATCATTTGTTTGATCGTTTATCTTTGTGATCATTTCTATGATCATTTGTTGACCCAAAGCATGGCTTTTGTATAAAGCGTGGCTTTGTGGACGAGACTTCGTCGAGCCTCACACCCCGGAAATGGTCAAAACAGGAAAGATGCAGCAAGGTTATGAGGGGTAGCTCCCTTTAGGGTATGTGCATTTCCTTCTGGAAAAGGGTGGTATCATGGTATGGAGCCCAGATATTTACTCATGTTGAAACACTTTATTTATGATTGTGTGATGTTGATTACGAGCGCTCGGATAAAGGTCCCAAAGGACCGGGGGATGGCATACTCGTGTCAGTAGTTACCCAGTTAGGGGTAACCCGGCCTTGTGTTGGCAGAGATCCGGTTTGGTTCTCGGGGATGTCCTTCCAGAGGCGTTCTCATGTGGCAATGGGAAGTTCCTTGGCCTGACCATTCGTTGGAAATCCAAAGAAACAATACGATCTTGTACGGTTTTAGTTGTATAACCTGCCATGGAATGTGGCGGTAACCTGCCATTGAACATGGTAGCTATAGTAGGCATAAGTGAGAAATGCCTATGCTGGCTAAGATTTATATCTTTATTTTCGAAATGAATTTCTCCTACACTATGCACTAGTAATAATATCAAATGTTCTTTTTAATGCGTATCAAGCATCTTTGACTATCATAAGGAGAAATCTCTTCCGATTCTGCGTTTGCATTGTGTGTGTGTGCGGGAGGCCTTATGGTAGTCTCATTTTTAAAAAGCATTGCGAATTGAATTTGAAAATCTTTTGTTGAATGTTTTAAAAGATAAACTGTTTTTGTTGCTCACACCAGTCCCACGACTGATCCAGAGTTTATTGTTTTCTTTCCTAAACTCTGGGTGCTCATTATTTTCTACACGAGCAGTCTAGAGTTGGGTTTTTTAGATAGCTAGGTTCAGTAGATTATCTGGAGTTAGTTCAGTCTTTGGACCACACCAGTCTTGCTTAGCTTGGTGCATCGTTATTGGGGGTTCGAGCTATTGCTGGATTGATTCTTGGAAATGGAGTTGCAGTTCTCGGAATTCTCTTTTGAAGACTATCTTAGAGTTATATTGTTCCGCTGCTAGATGTTATCTATTTTTCTTTTCCGCTGCTATTGTATTGTATCATATCTCTGATGTATATTGATATCTATTGGATCATCTGTTGTATCAGATATTGTATCAAAGCTGTATATCAATGTATTATTCTTTTATTCCGCTGTGTTGTTTACTTAATGTTGTTATAAGCTCCGACGAATCAGATTTGAACGGTCGAATCTATGGCATTCGAATACGATATGAAGTATGGATGTCGATTTTCGAGCGGGCAAAATTCGTCTCGTTACACTTAAGAGCTATCTACTAGATTCGGGATTTCAAATCGAAAAAGTGGATCAAACTCTATTCATTAAAAACACTACTAAAGACATTTTAATAATTCAAATATATGTAGATGACATTATATTTGGATTAGCTAATGAAAAATTGTGTAAATAATTTTCAAATATAATGACTAAGGAGTTCAAAATGTCACATATGGAAGAATTATCTTATTTTCTCGGACTTCAAATTAAACAATTAATGAATGGAATTTTCTTAAACCAAGAAAAATATTGTGCTAATCTAATTAAATGTTTTGAAATGGAAAACACTTCTGGTAAACCTACTCCTATAAGTACCACAACTCATCTCGATCGAGATGAAAATGGCAAGAGTGTAGACCAAAAGTTGTTTAGAAGTATGATAGGCTCTTTACTTTACTTAACCGCTAGTAGACCAGACATAATGATGAGTGTATGTTTATGTGCACGTTTTCAAGCTAATCCTAAAGAATCACATTTAAGAGCCGTAAAACGAATTATGCGATATCATAATACTAAGGACTTTGGCCTTTTCTATCCAAAAGATTGTCCATTCGAGTTAGTTTCATTTAGTGATGCTGATTTTGGTGGATCTCGAATAGATAGAAAAAGTACAAGTGATACGTGTCACTTCATTGGAAAATCACTTGTATCTTGGTTTAGTAAGAAACAAAATTGTGTTTTGCTTTCAACCTGTGAAGCGGAATATATATCTGCTGCTTTAGCTAGTACTCAAGTCATATATATGCAACAAACACTTAAAGATTTTAATATAAATTTAACAAATTCTACAATATATTGTGATAATACAAGTACAATAAATTTATTTAAAAATCCGATAAATCACTCTCGTACAAAACATATTGATATTCGTCACCATTTTCTGCGTGACAATATCGAAAAAGGAATTATCAATTTAGAATATATTTCTACCGAAAATCAAATTGTCGATATATTTACTAAACCATTACTAGAAAACTCTTTTATAAAATTACGAAGAGAATTAGGAATATTATCTTTCAAAGATATTTAATAAAAAGAATTATAATGGTAAGGAATATAATACATGAGTAATATATCTCATACTTTAATTAGCTAGAATATACTTCATCTAAACAAAAGTTAGACATGAATTTAGTTCACTTAACTATGGGTTTAAAAACTTAACCATTTGAGATATACTTGAATTAGCTACATAATATTACAAAAACTAGAACATCCTTCCAAGACCATTCATTTAAAAATAAATTATTAACCAGTAATTCAATTTCTGGCTCTAAACTCCTATTGATTCTACACCACACTTTCCTTTTAACTCTAAGCCTCTATATACATGTTAAAAACTAAAAAAAATACAAACTCTTTTTTCAAAACAAAAAGTCCAAACTCTGTAGAAAAATGTCCTCCAACAAATCAAACTCACCCATCATCATAACTTTCTCAACCGATAGCTCAGCTGCATCACCTCATCTTCCTACGCCAACACCAAAACACGAGCCTGTTTATAAATGGGAAAATTATCGAACCGGGTATACACCAGATTCCAAGAAGTCCAAACGTGCACTATTTATCTCTCCAGATACGAAGAAAAAGATCGATGAAATTCATTATTATCAACAGCAGCAAATAGACTTTCAACGTGAATTGTATTTTGAACAGAAAGTAAGGCTAAACGCTTAAGCTTTCTTGAGAAAATTGGTTTAAAATTTTGCAGCTCGAAGAAAAAGGATGTGAGTGAGCCCTTACCTCAACCAGTTAATTCGTTTGATCCATCTTCTTTATATCATACATCAATCGATCCGATAAATCATTGGGTATCGCCATAAATACCTCAATATAGCCCAAATTCATGGGACAAAAACTATATGGTAAATGAGGGATATATAACACCAAAGAAGAAGACTCCATCCCCCAAGGAATGATGATTTTTTGGTCAAAATAATGTTGTTGTATCATAATATTACTATAAAATTGTAATTATTTCATTAAATAAAACATTTGCATTCAAAAAGTCAAGAAAAACCAAAAATGCAAAATTCAGTCGACTGAATAGTTCTGCACAGTCGACTAAATATATGACAGAAACTTTCAACCAACAGTTCAATTGACTGAAAATCTCTATTCAGTCGACTGAATTTTAGCCAGAAAACTTTCGGCTTCCAGTTCAGTCGACTGAACATAAAATTTCAGTCGACTGAACGAAGTTTACCAAGTTTTTTTTACCTTACTTAGCCATCTTTTTCATTTTTACTTTTATTTTTTACCGCTTCCAAACTTCATCTTCCCCATTTCTAAGAAAACCCTAGCCCCCAATTTCTACTTTTTCTCAATTTCTTCCTTAAAATTCCCACAATTATGCCTCTGAAACGTTCTAGAGCTTCAACTTCAACCTCCTCCGAGCAAATTGATGCCCAAATCACTCAGTGGCTTTAAAATGGAGTTGCGGTCACTCGGTGGAACAAGATCAAGAAGTCAAGAATTTTCGAGCACTCATTTGTTGATTTCCAAGGCCTTCAAACCTACAATATTCAAGCTTTAACAGACCAAGCAAGTTTGACATTGCTTTTAGACATTAATCGTAATGACCATGCCATCAACCATATTATGGTTAAATTATTCTATGCCAATTTCAACCTCAGACACCAAACTCCACGAAATCCAAATGACAGTATTTGGAGTATGGTATGCAGGAAAAAGGTATGGTTTTCACTTGATCGCATTGCTCATATTCTAGGATCCCCAAACGTTGGTAGAAAGCTTGAGGAAATAGATTTCAATCCTCATATTCATGACATTATAAATCATCAATTTTTAGAGGATGAGATCAATAACCTAGATATCAAATCCACCTCCTTAAGACCAAGAGCTAGGCTCTTACACAAAGCCCTTATGAGGACCGTTATCCCACGCACCGGCTCCTATGAAATAGTGTACCTGAATAACTATCGGGCACTATATGCTATATGGAGAAATATTAAAGTAAACTAGGTGCAATTGATACTTGATGAATTTCTTTCCTTCAACAATGGGAAAATGAGAACGATATATTTTGGCGAGTACATAATGCGACTTCTCCTAGACGTTGATATGCCACTACCGAACTCAGAAAATACGATGGTTCATCAAATCAACCATCGGACTATAAGTCTCATGCAACTACCGGTAAGGCCTCCTCGTATCATGTCTCTAGCCGAATGGGAAGCACGTCAACAAGAACCTCACCAACCTCAACCTCAAGCTCCACAACAAGAACCTCTTGATCAAGATGATGAAATACGTCTTATTCAACCAGATTTTACTACAAATCAATCGTTGGGAATTCTATCAAGGAATCAACAAATCCTTGATAATCGTCTCAAAAAGGTTGATCACAAACTTGATAGGGTAAAAGGGTTTTTCAATAAACTATGGGATGCCATTTCATGCACAAGCACCACTTCTGCTTCTACCTCACGCGGCAAGCGCCCAGCTCCAACGTTCACGCGGACATCTTTCGAGGAGAATCTGAGCAGCAGCACTAGTGGTAACAGTGGTGGTCAAGGAGGATCGACTTTTAGACAACCAACCGATGGCCCTGTTATTCGTGAACCAGAAGGAGAACGTGAAGGCTCTTATGATTGGGACAAGGATCCTTGATCATTTTGATGGTTTGATTTCCGGAACTCTTTATTAATTTTCAAACACTTCTAAAAAGGCTTGTATAGATAGCCTTCTTTTATTCGTGATACTCTATGGTTTTTATGATTCAAACTATGGTTATGCATGCATGTGGTTGCTTTGTTTGACAATTATATACTTCTACAAATTATTACTTCCTTTTTGTCGATGACAAAGGGGGAGAAAAGTCTATGTCACTAACTTTGTTTTGTAGGAAAGATAGTGCATATATTTAGGGGGAGGAAAGATAATTACATCTCTACAAACATAGGTATTTTCATCAATCAAAAAGGGGGAGAATGTTGATATGCTATATTTTGATCAATGACAATGTGCTTCAACAAAAAGGAAGAGATATGTGCAAAGCTAAAGGAAGGACTATGAAGACCAAGGATGTCATAAGTACTTATTATATATAGGTCTTAGTTTTATTGTTAAAATCTATCATCAAGAAGCTTGCACAAACACAATAACACATTTCATAACTTAATATTTTAGTTAAGTGTTCACTGTGCAGAAACTACTAGTTCAGTCGACCGAATAGGAAATTTCAGTCGACTGAACCTGTTACAGAATTACAACATGCACAGCTTCAGTCGACTGAAATTCCCTGTTCTATAGACTGTATTCAAACCTGTGAATTTTTTATGAAAAGACACCTTCTTCTTCCCAGGAGTTACAACCATTCTCCAATGGTAATGGATGCATCTCTTGACTGGATCTTTTGCAAATAGATACACCTCTTCTACACCTATAAATACACGATTCTATCATTTGCAAATTGTGAATCCTAATTGCTTTAATTTCTCTATTATCTTGATCATATTTTCAGATTTCTTAAGTTTTCAAAAGCAATCACAAACCACTTCAATTGCTTGAATCTCTGAT
Source organism: Allium cepa (assembly GCA_030765085.1). Taxonomy (NCBI): domain Eukaryota; kingdom Viridiplantae; phylum Streptophyta; class Magnoliopsida; order Asparagales; family Amaryllidaceae; genus Allium; species Allium cepa. The sequence goes on from CM060931.1 coordinate 238,450,421, forward strand.
TTATCTTAAATACTTTTTTGATTCATAGCAATTTATATTTCCTAAATCTTCATAAACACATTTCATATTCTTGAGAATAAGATTATAGGAAAGTTGTACTCAATTAGACTCATTAGTGTTATCAAGAACACAACAAGTCAGAAATACTCTTTGTATCTAGTTGAAGTCCTCTTCGGTAGTTGAGGCAAGAAATCTCGTTCGGTTGTTCGGGTAAGTTGTAAACATATTCCTCCGGGTTGGTGAGGGTTGTTGGTTAGTTGAATTCCTAAGAGGAGCTTAGGGACTGGACGTAGGACAAGAGGTCCGAACCAGTATAAAGTCTTGATGTCTACTTTACTTACTGCTTATTGCTATCTACCTAGACCATTCCACTATTCCATATTATACGATCCTACCGCATAGCTTCTTTCAACTTTCAATGTGGCAATCTCATCATAATCATCTGACATTCTTTTGTCTTGATAACGTGCAGCATCACTTCTTTTGATAACTTACGGCGTGCTTCTATTTGACATTCTTTGCTGATTTGATAGCATGCAACATACTTTTGTGCATTGTTGGCATGTGATATCCTCCTTCACTTCTATTGATGGAACACGGCATTGATAAAGCACGACATTGAATCTATGCGACATTGAATAAGTGCGGCATGGAATCTATGCGCCATTGATTAAGTGTGGCATAGATTATATACTGCATGGATGTAGTGCGGCATGGAATTAGTGTGATATGGAATTAATGTGGCATCATTATTAGTTCTACGCCTTTGATATCAATTATTTCTCCTTTTGCGTACTTGTCTTTGCCTTCTCTTTGACATCGTTAATTATGCTGATAACATGTGACGTCTCAAACTTCGTTTGAAGTTCGACATCATCCTTTGAGGTGGCTTTTGTGAGTTTGTCATCATCATGTTATGTGCTTGCGACATCATTAATTTAGAAGCTTCATTACAGACTCATTAATTTAACATCATGTTCTCTTTATAAATTATATGGATAACATTTACCTCCTTCCTTGTATAAAGAAACTTCTATACTTTAATGTAAAATACAGAAGTTTGGTGCTTTTCCAATTCTTTTCGAGGTTTTCTCTCTCACCCTTCTTTCCTGTATAACACAAAACAAGTGATGAGATTCGTTATAACTTAATGTTTACTTTGATAATAGTTGTAATACCTTTGGTGTCACACTTTTTTGGTATCAACGTAAACAACCAAAATGCCCCTATACAAATATTATTTAATATAATACACGAGGACTTGAAATTGCACATTTCGTAACATGCTCATAATGGAATAAAGGACATGACTTGACCATATTGCCTATTCTTATTCTGACATGCCTATTTTATTTTTTGAACTTATGAATCATATTTCAAACAATTCCTTAAATAGTCATAAAACCAAGGGGTATTATTGTAATTTCTTCAAATACGCCACCTTATACAATCTTTTGGATGTTGAATCAAATTACGGTTTAACAAGTTTCATTCTCTATTAATTTTTAACTCATAATCAAATAATAAATCTATTTATCATAATTTAGTCATGTTGCATATAAATATAAATGTACATTCTTTCTCATATGGAACCCTATTTCACATTGATTAGTAATGAATTTTTTTATACCTATCAATAATTATCTACAAATGAAGTTTATGTCATTTATTTCACATTTTAAATTGTGGTAAACATATTCACCAGTTTAAATTTTACTTAGAACAAAATACAATAAATTTCAGCTAATTATAATTTAACTCACTATTTCAGTTTCAATTTCAATTACAGTTATATCAAATAATCTTACCATGCAGTTGATAAAAAGGAATTAATCGTTAACAATTCAATATAGAAAATTGACATTATTAGTAATGCAATGCTTCCGAGTTAGCAATGACTTATATTTGATGTTAATGTTTGTTGTATAATGCCTTGCATCCAAAAATATTAGTTATACTTTTTGCTCTTTGAAATTATACAAGCATATTTATCATTGAAGTTTTGTTAGTAGTTTTTAAGAAAAAACCAATTCGAAAAAAAAGAAATCCATAAACGTATCTTTTACCTTTATGTAACTATTTTTTTTTAAATGTCCGATTAAAAAAATTATGTGAACTCCATGTGCGTAGCACAGATTTGCACTAGTTTGTATTTGAAGTTCAATAAATGGAATGTTGAGTGTAATTTTTACTTTATTTCATTTTGCAAAAACACCTTTGTTATTGTTATAGAATCAGATATTCAGTGATGACTTGTAAAACTCTATGATTTAGTGCTTAAAAGCATGTTGTTTTCTTTTTTTAATGTTATTCTAATATTTCTTGAATTTTCATTAGTCTACTCATTCTAGTGCAACGTTGGATTTTTTTGATGAATTTCAACTAGAAAAAAGTATATTTTATGCAATGTATAGGTAGAGCAAATCTAATATAAAGTATTTGTTTTATATAATTGTATTAGTGTTAATATATATTTCAAGCTATGTTCTTAAAAGCAACAAACTCGCTATATATTTTAATTATCTAATCAATCTTTGTATTCTGGATGTTAACTTCGGGTCTCTATCAGGAATTTTTTGTAAATTAGGCTCCTACTTCTTTAACATCACATTCAACAGATAATAGTAGCCACCAACTTATTTAATCTCAATCTTTAAAATATGATAACTTTTTATAGATTAATCAGATTAATAATTATTTTCATCATTAAATCACAAATTTAATAAACTTTTTAGTGATATTCACCATTCATACATAAAAGTAAAAATTTGAAAATCATAATTTTATATAGCAGTTTAAATTACATTTATGTAATGCAGTTATTTGTATTACCAATTTGCTTAGCTGCATTTATGCGATTGCATTTATTTTGGATGACATATATTTTACATTGTTGTTTTTAACTACATTATGATAATGCAGTTATTACCCTTTAACCAAATTGAAAGAAATTTGTTTTTAAATCACGCTGTAATAATTGGAGTTGAATTTTCTAACTGCATTTATGTGATGCAGTAATAATTTTGGCTGCGTTTCATAATTTTATTCATTCTTAACGCGTTTTATAATTTAGCTACATTAAAAAATTGCAATTGTATTTGAATATTTTAATAAAATGCAATAAAGTTTTAACATCATATTTTAATTAACTTAACTGCATTCATGTGAGATCCAGTAACATTTTGGCTTGCACTCGATAATTTTATTGCCTTAAAAATACTGTTAAATTTAATTGCTTTAAGAAAGTGCAATTATAACAGCGTCATTTTACTTAATTTAACTTCATTTATGTGTTGTAAATTTTTTGGTTGCATTTGATAATTTTATCTAATCTTGATGCACTTTATAAATTAACCACATGAATAAAATGCGGTTGTATTTACATGCTTTAAGAAAATGCTATTATATTTAAATAATACGAGAGTTACGGCACGCGCTTCACGCGTGATTGTTTTTCTTAAAATTATATATGTTTCAACACATGAAAAAGCACAAATATTTAATCATATTTTGCGTTGAAATCATGTGTAGTTTGTTTGAATTTTTAATTCTATGTTCCAATATCTTTTTTTTGTAGTTTGAATTTTTATTTTCTTAATTAATAAAAACGAATTTGTAAAGAAAGTTTATTTATTAGATCCCACTTTTAAGTGATTTGATCATATCTGCAGAAGGATATTTTTGGCAGTTCACGTTGACACCTAAATAATGTGACAGCAAACGTATTACAACTATTATTAAAGACGAGCATTACGGCACGCGCTTCGCGTGTGATGATGGATCACCCTCCATGCATGAATTGTTTTTTCATAAATTGTATATGCTTAATTCATTCGGAAAAAAAAAATGCATTGAAATGATATGCAGTTAGTTTTAATTTTTCTTTCTAAATTGTACCATCTAATTTTTTGTTAGTTTGAATTTTTATTTTTATTATTAATTACTAAAGAATGGATTTAATTTTATATTGGTTTAAAAATTTATTTCTGCTATTAATTAGTAAAAAATGACTTTGAAAAAAGTTTATTCGTAAGATGCTATTTTTAAGTGATAATAAGATAAGTACGTTTTGATTGTTAAAAAATTTAACTGTTAGATTCTATTTTTAAGCAATAGTAATATTAAATAATATTAAATAATGTGTTTGGCAGGCACATACTTTCCTAGAGTTTACAAGCGAAGCTTGGTTCTCTAGGTAATTCAAAAAAAAAAATATTAAATAATATTTGTATAGGGGCATTTTTGGTAGTTTACGTTGATACCAAAAAAGTGTGACACCAAAGGTATTACAACTATTATTAAAATTAACATCCAGTGGACATCTTCCGAGGAGAATCCAAGCAGCAACACTAGTGGTAACAGTGGTGGTCAAGGAGGATCAGCTTTTAGACAACCAACCGGTGGCCCTATTATACGTGAACCAGAAGGAGAACGTGAAGGCTCTTATGATTGAGACAAGGATCCTTGATCATTTTGATGGTTTGATTTCCGAAACTCTTTATTAATTTTCAAACACTTCTGAAAAGGCTTCTATAAATAGCCTTCTTTCATTCGTGATACTCTATGGTTTGTATGATTCACACTATGTTATGCATGCATGTGGTTGCTTTGTTTGACAATTATATACTTCTACAAATTATTAATTCCTTTTTGTCGATGACAAAGGGGGAGAAAAGTCTATGTCACTAACTTTGTTTTGTAGGAAAGATAGTGCATATATTCAAGGGGGGAAAGATAATTACATCTCTATAAACATAGGTATTTTCATCAATCAAAAAGGGGGAGAATGTTGGTATGCTATATTTTGATCAATGACAATGTGCTTCAACAAAAAGGAAGAGCTATGTGCAAAGCTAAAGGAAGGACTACGAAGACCAAGGATATCATGAGTACTTATTATATATAGGTCTTAGTCTTAATTTTATTGTTAAAATCTATCCTCAATAAGCTTGCACAAACACAAGAACACATTTCATAACTTAATATTTTAGTTAAGTGTTCACTGTGCAGAAACTACTAGTTCAGTCGACTGAACAGGAAATTTCAGTCGACTGAACCTGTTATAGAAATACAACATGCATAGCTTCAGTCGACTGAAATTATTTGTTCCGTCGACTGAATTCAAACCTGCAAATTTTTTATGAAAAGACACCTTCTTCTTCCTAGAAGTTGCAAATTACGAATTCAAACCTGCGAATTTTTTATGAAAAGACAGCTTCAGTCGACTGAATTCCCTGTTCTGTCGACTGGATCTTTTGCAAATAGATACACATCTTCTACACCTATAAATACACGATTCTATCATTTGCAAATTACGAATTATAATTGCTTTAATTTCTCTATTATCTTGATCATATTTTCAGATTTCTTTAGTTTTCAAAAGCAATCACAAACCACTTCAATTGCTTGAATCTCTGATTTATCTTAAATACTCTTTTGATTCATAGCAATTTATATTTCCTAAATCTTCATAAACACATTTCATATTCTTGAGGATAAGATTATAGGAAAGTTGTACTCAATTAGACTCATTAGTGTTATCAAGAACACAACAAGTCAGAAATACTCTTTGTACCTAGTTGAAGTCCTCTTCGATAGTTGAGGCAAGAAATCCCGTTCGGTTGTTCGGGTAAGTTGTAAACCTATTCCTCCGGGTTAAGTGAGGGTTGTTGGTTAGTTGAATTCTTAAGAGGAGCTTAGGGACTGGACGTAGGACAAGAGGTCTAAACCAGTATAAAGTCTTGATGTCTACTTTACTTACTACTTATTGCTATCTACCTAGACCATTCCACTATTCCATATTATACGATCCTACCGCATAGCTTCTTTCAACTTTCGATGTGGCAATCTCATCATAATCTTCCGACATTCTTTTGTCTTGATAACGTGCAGCATCACTTCTTTTGATAACTTACGGCGTGCTTCTATTTGACATTCTTTGATGATTCGATAGCATGCAACATACTTTTGTGCATTGTTGGCATGTGATATCCTCCTTCACTTCTATTGATGGAACATGACATTGATAAAGCACGACATTGAATCTATGCGACATTGAATAAGTGCGGCATGGAATCTATGCGCCATTGATTAAGTGTGGCATAGATTATATACTGCATGGATGTAGTGCGGCATGGAATTAGTGTGATATGGAATTAATATGGCATCATTATTAGTTCTACGCCTTTGATATCAATTATTTCTCCTTTTGCGTACTTGTCTTTGCCTTCTCTTTGACATCGTTAATTATGCTGATAGCATGTGACATCTCAAGCTTCGATTGAAGTTCGACATCATCCTTTGAGGTGGCTTTTGTGAGTTTGTCATCATCATGTTATGTGCTTGCGACATCATTAATTTAAAAGCTCCACTACAGACTCATTAATTTAACATCATGTTCTCTTTAGAAATTATATTGATAACATTTACCTCCTTCCTTGTATAAAGATACTTTTATACTTTAGTGTCAAATACAGAAGTTCGGTGCTTTTCCAATTCTTTTCGAGGTTTTCTCTCTAACCCTTCTTTCCCGTATAACACAAAACAAGTGATGATTTTCGTTATAACTTAATGTTTACTTTAAATTTTGAGTAATCATTTTTGGATTTAATTAGGTTATGAATTGATATGCGTTCTTTTATATGGAGAATCCTCCATATTCTCCATATAAGCCAAAATTATTTCTAGAATACTACAAATTTACTTACATCAATTAATAATAATTTCTTGAATAGAAGCCCAAGAAGTTATCTAAGGATATTATCTCTTTTGAAGAATAGAATAGATAACTATTTGGCGATATGGCTGCATGAATGCAAATCCAGAAGTCCATTTGGTAATTGCATTTTCCTGAATAGAAAACTAGAAATTTTTGATAACGTTGTTGTAGGGAAGATCGGTAATTTTCTATCAGTATTATGAATAGAAAATCAGAAAATCCATCCGACATAACTAGTTTTTAATTAGAGGACCAAAAACCATCTCTTGAATAGAGAACCAGAAAACTATCTAGTAATAATGTCTTAAACATAAGACCAAAAAAATATATAGAAAAAATGGAAAACCAAAAATGTGCATTGCAATAATAGAAGACCAAAGAAGCATCTGACAATAATAATAAAAGGCCAAAAACCATCTGGTAATAATAGATGTCAAAATAGAAGACCCAAACCCACTCTTACAATAATAATCACTAAAAATAAAAGACTAGAGAATCATTTGATAATAATAATATGAATAAAAGACCAGAAATCTATCTGGTAATAATAATCTGAATAGAAGACTAGAAAACCTATCTGGTAATAAAATGAATAAATGACCAGAAAATCCATCTAGAAGACTAGAAAACATCTGGCAATGATATTTTCATTTGCATTAATGGAGAAACCCCGTATTCTTTACTTTGAAGCGCAGCAGCTCATATTTGATTGATCTTCCTCTAGATGATTTCTTTTGCTTTATAGTACAAATGCCACATTTTTGATTGATCTTCCTTTAGAAGATTACTTTTACTTTGGAGCAAAAATTGTTTATTTTTTATCAATCTTCCTCTAAAAGATTCCATTTGCTTTGGAGCACAATTGGCTCATTTTTTATTGATCTTCCTCTAGAAGATTGCTTTTACTTTGGAGTGAAAATGGCTCATGGATCTTTCTCTAGAAGATTGATTTTGTCTATTCTTTTGGATATAGTTCAATTGACTCGATTGATTTCTTTGATACCATCTTTGGCGATGATCTCAACTTAGATCAAACCCCTTATCACCATCGTAGGTGATAATTTAAGTCTTTCGTCCGGTGCATTTGGTTAGTTGTCTTAAGCAAAATCAAAGACTTACCTAACCTCTCTCTAGAAGGCACTTCAGTAAGGCCTTATAGGCGGTACTAAAGACTGGTTTGGTGCTTTGGTTAGGCTGTCTTAGATGGTACCAAAGGATTACTCCGTCCTCCCTCTAGGAGGTGCTTTTACTAGGTCATGTAGGCGAGATCAGAGGCTTGCAAATGTTTTGGACGGACTGTTTTCAGAAGAGATCAAAGGCTTACTCTGACCTCTCTCTAGGAGATGCCGTAAACAGGTCGGTTTCAAGCGGGAATAAGGGGTTATGCTATGGTTAGGCCATGTAAGCAGGACCGAAGGCATGGTCGATGCTTTGGCCAAGCCATCTTAGGCCGGGCCAAAGGGTTCCTCCATCCTTCCTCTAAGAGGTGCTTTGATCAGGCCGTCTTGGCGGGATCAAAGGTTTTTTCCTTTATTTTAGGAGTTTCTTTTTTCTCTTTAACTATGTAGATGCACTTTTCTTAATTTCTTTATTCATCCGCTATTGGGAAATATGGACTCAAACATTCGACATCTCGCTTTTTGTAATCATATTGCCATCAATATTGACGTAGTTGGTAAATTTCTAATGAGATTATTTCAAACATAATTTTTTAGAATACCAAATCTACTTTTAGAATATTCTTTTTCGAATTTTGTGGTTATTGCGTCTTGATTTCCTTTGTTCATATTTGAGCGCTTGCTCAGCCGCCTCATTCTTTAGCTCATTGATCAATTTTAGGGACTATTCATTATCTCTTAACCATTTGATGAGATCCATTCCAACTTCAACTATAAGCATCATTTCTTGTGCATATGAAACACATCTGTTGTGGCTTGATATGCCCAAAATGTGAGTGGTTATTCTTCTACCTAATTTGTTTGTCAGAAAGTATATAACAAAGGTTGTAAAGTATTCCTTACTTAGTGTTTGCCAATCGTTTTCAACAAGAATGAATCTCTTTTGGTCTTTATTATATACCATTTTCCTCTTAGATGGAGGCTAGATACATATGTAACTCTTTAGTGAATTCATACTTCTAGGGTAATTCTTCTTCTCGATTCACTTCATGTTCAAATACTTTTTGTACTTCCACTGGTAATCAAAGATCATCTTTCGATAATTGACACTACAACAAAAACACCATTTCACAACTGCCAAAAACAGTTGTAATAGGTCTATTAAAACGGGCAATCGCCCCTCGTCATATCTAGAGTTGTAATAGAGCTTTGTTGTTTACAACCCTCTTCGGTAGTTGTAAAATTATTTTTTAAAACTACCTATAAAAGTTGTAAAAGACTGTTTACAATTGCTAAAACAGTTGTAAAAGACTTTTTCACAACTTCTTTTGACGGTTCTAAAGAATATTTTTACAACTATTATTAGCAGTTGTGATAAAAAGAATTCAAAGTTAAAAAATTACTTTCTAAACACATTTTGCAACTAAAGCAAGCAATGAATAAGCATAAATAATAGAATGAAAAAATAGTGCACTATGAGCAATTCCAACAATACATTATTACTATTTACAAACTAATATATCAAAGAATCCAAATAACCGAATAAAAGCAAACCAAAACAATACATTAATTTTTTCAATATTTTATACATAATGATCTTTTTAACACCAATGACTAGGTTACATTTATCTTTATGTGCCAACATATTTTGATAAAAAAAAGTAGGTATAATTTAATTTTAAACTGTCATGCCCAAACAAGTGCATGCATTAGTTACTAGAATAACGCATATCGGCATTGTTGGAGGTTGTTTAACAAATTAACTCATTTCACACATCTGCACTAAAAAGAGCGGAGAAATACATAGACACGCACTATTACACACGCAACACACACACGCACACTCTGTATTCATAGCCACACACATATACTCAATTAAACATAGTAGCCCCCTATTGTACACATATCACGTATAAATACACATTTGCGCGCAAACACGCACTCTTACAGGCACTTGTTTTCCCAAGCTATCACATGAAAAACACTTTCACAGCACATACTCAACCACTCTCACACTCTCATGTTCACTTACTCAAACCCAACCAAAATGGCATGAAGATAGGTCCAATTAATAAGGTGAAGATTCAAGCAATCGGTTGGCTTCCAGTTAGTAGTTAGGTGAAATATGTATAGACAATAAGCTCAAAAATAGGATTTCACTCTTCAAGGACTCAGAACTAAACACATTGTTTCACAATTATATTAACATGTATTGCAGGAAAAAACCTTTACACTATGTGTTGTATCAAATTCAGGGGTCTTGGTAAACCTTTTAATTGGTACTTGTTGCTGATGCATATCACCACTGTATTTTATTTCTTCTCTGCATTGTCGCTGCTAGAAATAGTACATACAAATGCAGAAGTTGCTTGTAAAATTAAAAAGCAGATTAGTGGCAATCAAGACATAATACTAACAATTTCATTATGTAAATGCATGTACGTATCGCATGATACTGAGAGCATTACTTGCAAAGTTGGTGTGCATAAAATTATCAAATGCAAGCACAAAATGTGAACTTTACAAAAGATGAGCTAACTTTCATTTTATTATAACACACACATACCCTACACACGCGTACACACACGTGCGCGTGCACACAGATATGTGTGTGTGTGTTAATACACGAACACAAATGCATCAAGTAATGAATGCACATCACAATGATATACACACCCCATATGCACACATACAAATATTGACAGCCGATCACGCACAATATTCACACTAAACACACAGCACTATACCCTTGACACCACACACTCTGCTCATCCCACTACACCATAAACACGGTAAAATGTATTTATAAAAATGTACAAATGCACTTACCTACTAACACTTATAAACACACATGAGAACACCACAACACCCCATAGCAGCAACTCATATTTGTACACGTACCCACACTCACACCAGATTAAACGAGCACATTCTACTGCTCACCATATGCACACTTACACCTATGAACCTACACTGTTGTACTCACCTATACATAGACTAATGCACACACATATTTTCATATATCAAACTAATGCAAAGAAACACAAAGCAAACTTCCATTATATATAATTTTAAACACCCAAATATCAATTACATATCAAGTTTCTCTCAATGTCAAGATATGGTTTACTGACTACAATCCAAATCATAGGAGCTCGAAGGTTTGATTTTAAAGCTATTTTTATTGCTTAATGACTTATAACTGGATATTTTAACGGAGGGAAAAGGAAAAAAATGATTGGCGATTTTAATGACTTATTGCTTAACGATTTTTATTGCTTCATTCAGGACATTGAAAATGTCAAAAGCCCTCTATAAATTAAGTACCTTTTGATCCTTTTCAATTAGCTAACGAAGATCTGCGCACTAGAGCTGCCTATTACATGTTTTCATCTAATTGGTCGAAGTCTGGAAGACTTCGCAGTCGCAAACCACCTAATTAGACCTGCGCTTGATTCGAGTCGCCATGACACTGCCTAGTCGTCATCGTAGTCGAGTCGCCACCATTGTCGAAGTCTAAAGTTGCGTTAATCATGTGTTGTGCCTGGGCAAGCCACTGCTCTCGCCTTTCCTAAGTCATGAATCTAAATCATGTCTACTTCGTTGGGATGCAACATGGGAAAAACTTAGGGATTTCATGAAACCATAGACTGAATTGGGAAATGAACGTGGGATTTGGAGAATAGGGAAGCGGTGAGAAAAATTTTAATCGAAGAAAACGTACGGGCATAGTGAAATATATTGGGAAGCCTGCCAAAGAATTTGGCTCCACTTTTTTTGAAAAACTTTAAAATTTGTTACTTTGTTTTACTAATGAATGTAATTAAAGTTCAAATGCTATATTTCAATGCTTTTTGATACCATATATAACATAATTTTTGGTAGTGATTGGTTAACTACCACTGCCAACAATTAAATCAATTATGTTATTATAGGTTACATCGGTTAAGTCACTTAAATATTCACTCCGACTTTGAAGTTCATTTACTGTAAAAAATAATAAAGAGAAAGTTTAATGCTAAAATTTTGCAAAAAATGGAACTAACAAGTTTTTGAATATTTCATAAAGATATAAATTTATTTAAAAATTTTAATTTTAAATTTAAGAAATTTTAAAATTTATAAATATTTCAAAATTTCAAAATTTTAAAGTTTTTGAAATTTAAAATATTAAATATAATTATAACTATTAAATGTTACTTCTTAATTATTAGAGATTACTTGTTAATCATTAATTATTAAATAGTAAATATGATTAATTATTTCTTAATTATCAATAATAATTATTAATTATTAATTATAAATAATTCATATTAATAATTAAATGTTAATTATTATTTTTTAATTATTACCTATTTAATATTAATGATTAATTATATTTTTATTAATTATTACTTCTTAGTTACTAAATACTAAATATTACTTCTTAATTATTATTATTAATTTTTACTTCTTAATTACTAATTATTAATATTAATTATTAATTATTAAAAATTAAATCTTATTTATTAATTATTAATAAACAATTATTGATTGCTGTTTATTAATTATTATATTAGTTATTAATTATTGAATAATAATTATTAATATTAATCATTTCATATGTCAAATTAATGATTAATTGTTATTATTTAATAGTAATTATTATTTAATTCTAATTTTTTATTAATTATTTAATCATTAATTATTAAGTATTATTATTTAATTATAATTATTAATTAATTTTACAATAGGAAAACGTAAAGGGTTGTAACAGACATCTATCACAACTGAAAAAAAAAGAGTTGTTAAAAATATGCATCTATCAAAACTTACAAAAAGAAAAGTTGTAATAGGCATCTATTACAACTGGAAAAAAATAAAAGTTGTTAAATATAGACATCTGTTACAACTAACAAAAAGAAAAGTTGTAATAGACATCTATTATAACTGGCAGAATAAAACAGTTGTTAAAAATTAGTTTATAATAACTTTCTGAAAAAAAGAGTTGTAGAAAACCATTATTACAACTAAAATTTTGTGACCATTGTAAAAATATAGTTGCAATAGGGTATTTTTGTTGTAGTAATTTTCTTGAACTTATAGATGATAGGTGCTGGGTCTTCATATTTTTGTTGCAATAGGGATTTGTTGTAGGGTATTCACGAGTGGCACTACGAACTCAGGCTTAGGGATGCCTTCTGATTTCGGTAGTACGTTTTCTTCATATGCTTTAGGTAGCTTGTCTTCTTCTGAATTTAGTCAGTTAGCTAGTGATACTGCTTTCATTTGTTCTGATGTTGAGGTAGATCGTGAGTATATTATAAGTAGGGAATTTGATATGGCTAGATCTGTTGGTATATGAAGATTATTAGTTGGAATATTAGAGGTTTGCATGATTTAAATAAGTGTGACAAGGTTAGAGCTTTCTTTAAAGACTATTCTATTGACATTGCTCTCCTTCAAGAATTTAAAATTTAATGTCCTGATATTCGTTTCTATAGAAGATTAGGTGGGTACCATTTTAGGAAATGGGTTTATTTACCTTCTGTAGGCGCTTCAAGGGGTTTATTGATTGGATGGCGGGGTGACTATTTTAAACTGCTTCAATGTAATTCCAAGCAATATCCACTGCACATTATTCTCATTAATCTTGCTGATAATTCCTTTTTAAACATTTATAATGTTTATGAGCCTAACTCTAAGATAGGTCATCGAATTTTATGGAATGAATATCTAGAGTTTAGATCTATAGCTCTGGTTATTGGATTTTGGGAGGTGATTTTGATGTTACGCGTTTTTTAGGAGAGCGTTCACTACGGGAGGGTGAGTTATCTGCTATGTAGGAATTTGACCAATTTATTATTAACTCTAATTTGATTGAGATCCCTCTTTCAAATAGAAAATTTACTTGGCCTAATACTAGGGAGTCCCCATCAATGGCTCTCCTTGATAGGTTTTTCTTTGGTGATGAAATTAAGTATAAATTTTCTATTCGTAGAGTTTCTAGTTTGCCTTATACTTATTTTGAAAATTTGAAAAAATATGGCTATTAGAATCCAATTTTTCGAATTTAATTAAAAATAAGTTGATTTCTATGAGTTATTATAATATTAGAAATAAGGATGATTCTGCTAAAAAATTTATTTTAAAACTTAGGGATTTTCTTAAAAATTGGAGTAAAAATGTTCTTGGTAGTATAAAAATTAAAAAAAAAATCTTTTTGAGATGCTTAAAATAAACAAGATAGAAGAAATTAGACAACTAAATTTAGGTGAGCGTAATGTTTTCGCTAATCTAAAAGAACTTAATTCTATTTTAGATAAGGAGGAGGTTATGTGGAAACAGAGATCCAGAATCCAGCGGATAAATGAAGGTGACAATAATACCAAATTTTTTCACAATATGGCTAATGGTAGAAAACGTAGTAATACGATTAATTCCATCAATTTGAATAATGAAGAATTAGTAGACCAAAGTGACCTTAATAAGGCTTTTACAAAATATTATGGAGATATTTTCGGTAATAAAAACAAACATAAAATTAATGTTAGATGAAATGATCTTTATCCGTCCGATTCTAATGTTGATCTTTTTGAGTTAGATAATCCTTTTACTGAAGAGGAAACGCGAAAAGCTATTAATGATATGTTAGGTGATAAATCCCCGTGTCCGGATGGGTTACCAATTTTTTTTATAAAACATTTGGGATGTTTTAAAATTTGATTTAAGTAGCATGTTTAACGAATCCTATAATGGAAATTTGCAACTCGAAAGATTTAATTTTGCAAATATTATTTTATTACATAAAAAAGTAGGTACTGATAACTTAAAAAGATTTTAAACCTATTTCATTAATTAACTGTTCCATTAAAATTATTTCAAAAGTTTTAGCAAATAGATGTAGGAATGAACGATCTAATTGACTGTTCGCAATCTGCTTTCATTAAGGGGAGAAATATCACAGACGGTGTGGCTGTAGTTCAAGAATACTTTAATTGCTATTGTTAGAATAATATATCCCGTGCCAATTTAAAATTAGACTTCGCAAAAGCTTTTGATTCTTCATTTTAGAGGTTTTAGGCATAGATGGATTAGCTGGATCATGAATTTACTTAGAACTGGTAAATCTAGTGTTATGGTTAATGGTATTTCAGGTAATAAAATCCAATCTGTGCGAGGTTTAAGGAAAACAGATCCTTTATCACCACTTTTGTTTAACTTAGCGGTAAATATTTTCGCTAAGATAATTAAAAAAGAGGCTGATAATGGATCTCTGTGGAATGTAGGTAATGATATATTGCGTAACGATATATCTGTCCTCCAATTTGCAGATGATACGTTGCTCTTTTCTTCCCATTTACCTGGACATATTATTACCCTTAAGTTTATTTTATATAGTTTTGAACTACCATCAGGTTTAGAAATTAATTTTGATAAAAGTGCAGTTTTAGTCAATGATTTTGAAAAAGTGGAAAATTTTAGTTGCTAATACACGTAATTGTAAAACTATAAATTTTCCTTTTGATTATCTTGGTTATTTTGATTAGACCTACTAAACTTAAACATGATGATTGGTTTATAATCATAGATAAAATCAAAAATGGGATTTTTAATTGGAATGGGAGATATTTATCGAGAGTGGGTAAATTAGTTCTAATAAACTCTGTCTTATCAGCTCTCCCGATCTATTGGATGTTTATGCAACTTTTTCTAGATTGGATGATTGATAAAATTGACAAAATTAGAAGGGACTTCTTATGGAGTGGGGAAAACTCAAACAACGCTATTGAATTTTTAGTAAATTGGGAAACTATTTGTAAGTCCAAAAAAGATGATGGTTTAGGAGTCATTAATTTGTGTAATATGAATTTGTCATTGTTAGGTAAATGGTTATGAAAGTTTAAGGATATTAATGAAAATCCTACTTGGAAAGAAATCATTTCTAAATATTACTATAATGGTAATAGTAATTTATATCAAATTACTCCTATAGTTATAAGCAAATTTTTAAATTTTTGGAAATCTATTTTAAAATGCCATAAGATTTTTAACTTAGGCACTAATACAATAGTTCATTCTAGTAATACTACTTCTTTTTGGCATGATCGTAGAATTTTCGTTATCCCTCTTAGAACAGAATTTAAGGATCTATATGAAATCTGTAATTTTAAGGATGCTTTAACTATAGAATTTTTTTCTCCCAAAAATGATCCTCCTTGGAATTTTAGTTTTAATAGAATTTTAGTAGGTTCAATTATTTAGGCAGGTTGCATTGCTTTATGCTGATTAAACCTATATCATATTGATAATGATAAAGATGGTATTAGTTAGGAATGAGATAAGAGCAAGAAATATACTTCTAATTCATGTTATAGATTTATTAATTTTTCGGGTTTAATCAATAACTCTTTTAAATTTATTTGGAAAACAAGTGCTCCTCCTAAATCTAAAATTGACATGTGGTTAATTATGCATGGAAAACTAAATTATATAGAATTTTTAAAAAGAAAAAGTATGCAAACCGATAATAAATGTTATTTTTGCAATCTACGTCTTGAAGATATTAAACATGCATATTATGATTGCATGGATACTTATTTCATTCTGAATAATATCCTTAAAATCTTTAACTTTAATCTAGCAACTAAAATATATGATTGTGAATATTATTGGAATAGTTTTAGATTTAAGTATAAAAAGGAAAATAGATTTTTACTTGACACTTTAATCATTATAATTTGTTGGTATATTTGGTTTGAAAGAAATCAGGGAATTTTTAAAAATAATTATAGCCATTTTAATAAATTTATTTTAATAATTTCTTCATTTTTTTTAATTGGATATCTAATCCTAATTATAAATTAGTTAAAAATAACCTATTTAAAGAATATCTTAATAAGTTTAATCATAATATTAATCTATTTAAATATAAAAATATTATTTTTGACATTAATAATTGTAGTATTAATATTTTTTCAAACTTAAATGATGATTTTACTATGTATCATAACATTCTATTGATGAAAGGACCATAAGGATATCTTTGATTTGTTTTAGATATTGTTTTAGTTTTTGTTAGTTTAGTTTTTAGATCTTTAAGTTAATCCGATCATCGATTCCCTTTAGTTATTTTTCTATTTTTTATTTTAATCTTTCATATTAGCTTAACTCTTATATCATTATTTCTATTTCTTTTATAAATGTATGTGTATATAAATTTCATTTATATACATATATGTGTATCATTCGAACTATTTACTTTAGTTCTATTTCAGATACAAGTCTTGGGCTAGATATGGTGTTAGTTTCTTATTGCAGGTACACAAGATTGCGATTTGCAGATTGTTGTATGCAGGGAGGGGTTCTTCTCAGTACATCTTCGTCTTCATTATGAAGTTCTATTTTCAAGAGGATTCACTATTCAGCTATGCACCACTTCTAGTTTTACCGAGTCTTCAGAGTGGCGTTTCTAGATCATTAGCCATTCCATTTTAGATCATTCGCTTTTCCATGTCTTTAGAGTTAGCAGCATGGTTTTGTCTTCCTAGTATAGTTGGCTTCTAGTTTCATTGGATATTTCATTATTTTTCAGGTACTTCTAAATCTTAATATCGAGCATTGGCCATGCCGGAGTTCGATATTGGGGTGTAATGGGCGGTGACTTTGTCAGAGCTCATTTTAGGGGTACATGAGTGTTTCCTTTGATTTTTGCATTTAGATTAGCTACCTGCCAAGCATGTTTGCAGCAGAAAATTTCTTTACTAATCCCAAGTGAAACTTGGTTGAGGGGATACCTAGGTAAATTTAGGTTAGCTTGCTAGGAGCGCACAATCTCCATATCGAATCCATACTAATGTTCGAATTGTAAGTGCTTTAGGATTTAATATAAGTTATGATCGAAATCATAAGTGAGTTAGAATTCAAAACAAGTCATGATTCATGAAGTATTCATTGCTATGTAATCTTTTTATCCCATTCTCGAATGAACCTTGCAGGTTTAGTCTGAATATCGTAGCTTGAGAATTACTACATTGGATGATGATTTGATTCCTGAGTTGTTGGTTTACTTAAATATCTTCCCTTTTTAGTCAAAAGATGATTATCTTTCAGTACCTAATTTGTCTTGATGTAGTGATCATTTTATCATTACCTACTTTGATACTTGATTCCTTTTCTTTTCATCTCTCTTTGGGCTTTGGACATCTTAGTACCCTTTTCCTTTTGCCTCCATTTAGGCTTTGCCACTCTTTGGGTTTTGAACTCTTGCGCCCCTTTATGGTGATATAGGCTTATCTTTCCACACCTTACTAGGATTTTGGAGACCCCTGACTTAGATTTTTAACGGTGCTAATGAGCCTCAACAGATCCGAAAAAATTCTTTAGAAAACATGCAATGATTTCTGAAAGCTTTGGTAATGCTCTTTTTCCAAAAACTAGCCTATGATGAAGGATTAATGATGATTCAAAAGCCTATAAAGAAATCCATTATATTATATAGATCCAAGTCTTGGGGTTAGAGAATCATTTTATATATATATTTAAATTATCCTTCTTCATAGGGAACCATAAATTTGCTTAATACACTACTAGAAAAGACTGGAATACCGATAGAGCCTAGCGACGGCTTCCGACGAGCCGTCGGCAGCTGTTGAAAATTTGTGAATTACAGGCTCCACCTGAGCCTCTTCTTCCTCATTTTCCAGCACGCAAAAAATTTCAAAAACCCCAAATCCCTATTTCAAGCTTCCAATCACCAATTTCAAGCTTCCAGATCCTCCACGGCTGCCTTATTACACATTATTGCTTTCAATTTCAGGTATAATCTCTTATTTTCACGAAAAAACTAATTTTTACCCTAAATCTAAATTTGCATAAGTTGATAAATTAGGGCTAATTGGTGATTGTAATTTTTTCCAATAGCCTAATAGTGGTTTGTAGTATTCCATGGTCTACCTGTTTTATATGTTATCATGAAATTTTAAAGAGTATGTATAATTTGTGATTGTGTGTACATGTATAAACCATTGTATATATGTTGTATCTACCATTGTATTGTGTTAATTGGAATAAGACATGAGTTGTATAACATCTTGACTTGTATAACAATAATGAATGCACGAGTCTAAGAAATTTGACAATATTGAAAAATGACAATAATATTGAAGCATCCTTATTCGCTAAAATACGCGGAATAAATGTAGTAAATTAATAATTTTCCGAAATATATAAAATCGGTAAATATTCGCTTTTATAAAATCCTTTTTTACGTCCCGTAGAGAGTTTTTGGCCCCATCCGACAAATGTTGTACATGATCGTTATATAAATATTCGTTTTTGTCACAAAACGGCCATTAATATTCATTTGGTACAATACTTGTTAGGTTTGTCCCTATATTGGACAAGTTATAAACACAATAAACAATTACATTTCGTACATTGTTTCGTTTCAAATGGTTCATAAAATTTTACCGTCGCTTCTTTTTTGTTTCCTCTATATGCATTTGTGTACAATGCAGGAAAAAAGGGAAGTGTTGCCTGAATTTTGTTGAAACGTTTAAAATGATATATGTAACGACTCGTAAATTTTAGTGGTCTTATTTATCTAATTAATTGAATTTTCGTGAAACTTTAAATAATAAAATTTTGGATTGAAAATTTAATATTTGGAATACGTATATTTAAGCATAGAAAATGGTAAATTTTCATCGAAAATATGAAAGTTTATTTTCTTGTGTAATTTCAATTTCAAATTCAATTTAAATCAGTTAAATATTGATGATAATAAATTGTTTTCCAAACCTAAATATTTTTATACAATAAATTTGTAACTCATCTTCTGAGTGTGACATCATATTTCATTCCTTCAAATTTGTAATGCTATTGCTCCATTTATCTTAATTCCAGCGTTTTAGCAGCATTTTCGACACCGATTATCGACTTTTGATAGGATGATCGTACCACCAATATCTATATACCATTTTAATCATCTCATCGTGCGAATTTCTACGATATACTCAGTCCTGTATTTTGAAGTCCGGTATGCTGGCGAAACTGCGAAACAATTTGCGTATCGGTTCCGTGTTTGAGTTTTGTATCCATTGTCTTTTAAATTGCCAACATGTATAATTCAAATAGCCATTAGCATTTATGATTTCTGCAAATGCAACTGTTGGCCTTTGGTTTTTCCCAAATTTATTTATTTCTAGCGTTCCATCCCAATGGGTTTTATAGCTTGTACTGTTTCTGCTCTTCATTTTCTAAATGATATACAAAGCTATTCATCTTTTCTTACCTGCCTTTTTAAAATTCCGAGATATTAATTCATATTTTCTCACGCCTGTCACTCTTCCCCAATACTCAACATAATACCCGGTTCCTTTTCATTCTCCTTCTCTTTTTTCTATTTCTATTCGTTCATGCTAAAAAAAACCAACAAAAATATATATGGCTGCATATACATATTCAGACGAAACTGTAGTCTCCCATAGCTTGCCCTCCACCGATCACCATCTCGACTCGCCCATAGCGCCCACGTGAACTCAACCACCTACCGCTTCGAAACCAACCTCCGCCATCTCCTCCCGCAACCACCTCCCTTTTCAATTTTTCTCGACCGAGTACAATGCTTCCACTCGCATCTGAAGTCCCGACCAACATGAGAGTTCCCTTCCTCTTTCAGCTTGTTCAATCACCGGCCCCTCCGCTTCTTCCATATAGTGTAACGTCCCACCTTTTTGTACGCTTTAAATCGACGATAAACCACACATGTCAGACTTAAACCATACAGAAGGGTGAATTGTTATGCGGTAAATAAGAAAAAGCAGAGAAAGAGAAAAAAACAAAATAGAATCTTGCAGCGGAACGATAAAATATAATAATCAAATAACAGTTCATGAAGCTGTTTTACAAAATATTTAATTATACTTATACAACACATATCTGAGCTACACATACCGAGAATAATAAATAATGCAGCGGAACAGTATGAATGTAGTGGTATATAATAAATAATTGTAATTAAATCTTCGCCTTCGTCCTCCAGAAGTAGAGTCTTCAAATCCTGAAAAGCTCAGACTGACCCGAGCGAATTGAAAAACAAAACACTCAAGTCAGAACTAAAAGATCTTATGTAAGTTAAATCAACGGTAAAATATGAGTGGAACGGCGTCAGAGATATTTACGGGATTTGACATCTCCTATCCAGTGCCAACGTGAGTGCAGTAACTTAAGAGGTGCTCGAGATTCACATCTCCTAAAGATCTGTTAAACTATTTACTATGTAGTAATATTTCGCTATTATAATAATGTCTATAGTAAAATAAACTTACTTTTTTCATAGCATTAAGGGGTTACCCATATAGCCCTTAACACGTAATAGTCTCAGTAGTCCATCCAATATCATAGTCCCTCCTAACCGGGAAGCCACCAGAGGATACCACACGGGCTACGGGAGAAAATCAAACTCGTACAAGGCGCGATAGGGTTGGTGACACGGCACATAAGGCAATGCCTGGGTAGATATACCAATTACGCATACGGGCTGGTGGTAACGCATAGCAGCTACTACCGCCCACCTCGAGCCACACCCCCAAATCAAAAAGAAAACAAAAGTGGCCACCGAATAAATCCAAAAGTCAGAGTATAATATCGAAGGGATGTGTCCGATTAGAGGAATGACCTCATTGGCCCGAGATCGCTCCTGTTTTAGCCACCTTATGTCAACTCATGGGAGTCGGGTCCACGTATTTACCTCAAAGGAAACACCGCCGCCATCCTACTTCATTCTGGAATCTCCACCGCGTACACAGTTGTTAAAGTGGTTTTCGGAGTTGGCAGAGAGTATGACAACTTTCGATCCCGGTCTCTTTAACAACCAACCGTTATTATAACACCGCGGTCATTTCAAAATAGTATATACTTTTAAAAACCAAAATACCATTGCCATTTCAAACCATCTCCTTTATTTCAAAATAATATATACTTCAAAACCCAATTCAATAATATATTATTTAAATAAAACCCGATTTCCAATCACTAAATCTCCCTTTAATTTATATAAACTTGAAATATTCTTTTAAATCATCTTAAACCCGAACCACATTATGAAGTCATATTCTCAATCTTCAATTCCTATAGGTTTCAACTCAATATATTCAAAGATAATTCTTTAAATAAATTAAATTTCAAATAAATTCATTTCAAAACCATAATACTTCCAAGACTATAACAACTCCAAAACAAAACACTTTGAAACCATAATACTTTAAAATACTTTAGATTTCGATAACATTTCAATTTTGATATATTTCAGGTCTTAAAATATTCTATGATTTCCAAACCAAATCTGATAATCTCATATATATATCTTAAATCAATATCCTATTATTTAGTTTAAAAATATTTATTTAATATATTCAATATCCTTTAAATAAAGCTCAAACTTGAAATATTTGTTAATCACCCTAAACCCTCATCAAGTTATAATATCGTGCCCTTTAAAAATCTCAAATTTAATAAGTTCTAGATTGATTTAATTAAATAACATTCTTAATTAAACTATATTTTAAAATTGACTTCAAATCCATCTTCTCAACCTTAATTTATCAATATCATTATAAACTCTATATATATTAAAATATAATTTAAATAAGTACTTAACCATATTATCTTTTTAATAAAATTAAACTTTATTATTAAAGTTATTATATAAATGAACAAAATTATACATAGCTTAAAATTAAGAATTTAACTATAGATAAAATAATATTTATATAATACCAAAAATCAATATTTATAAACCCATATATTTCTTTCCAAAACCATAGAACTCATTTCAAAAATATTTATATGTAGACCAAAGGTGTCTGTATAAAATTTTCTATTCTATGGTCAAGTGATACGGATATTTATCATTTCAATCCTCAATTTAAAAATAAAAATGCGGTTGTATATCATTTCAAACCGCAATCCCGAATCAATAATAACAAATCAATAAAGAACTTGTAGATTCTAATGATGTAAAATAAACATACATTCATCCATCAACCAATCGCACATCCATCACAACCATCATCCATACCTATCAATCAATATCAATATATAACTGATAATAGATAACAAGTATTTAACTGGCAGTTATATTCAATAATAAATTAAATAACAATTTAATTTAAATAAATGCAAACTGAGATGATGATTAAAAATATGCCAAACAGTCATAAATAAATTTCTAATCACATCAGAAATTAATTCAACACACATAAGAAATTTTAGAAGTTGTGAGTGGGTTAAAACATTCACCTTTTGAATTTAAATTGAATTTGAATCCAATTTAAACCGAAAATTCCAACGGTCTTACAATTCGTCCAAACTGGCGCCATAATGTTCGGAATCTCAATACGAACCTAGCGGAGAAAACCGCGTGCAAATCGGACGCATTGAAAAGGGGCAGCCGCCACCTACAAAATTCAAACCCTAGTTTGAATTTTCCGCCAAATCCAGTCGTTAACTCACCACCGAACTCACGTGGATGCGATCCCCTCGGCCCTCTCTACAAAACCCAGAAATGGTTCGTCGATCAGTCGATGTTCATCGACGTGCGATGGACGGCCGTGAATGGTTCTTCAATTACTGGACAGACCGTCATTCAATTTGGAAAATGAATCATAGAATTGAGATGCGCTCTTCGAGAGCTTTCCAACGATATAAAATATGATATTGTTTGAAGAGATTGAATTTTTGGCTTTGGGTTTGATTTGGAATTGGATTTGGGGAATTAGGGTTTGCAGCCATTGGAAAGAGGAGATAATAGAACGTACAAAAATGAGGAATAGAGGTAGGTTAGGATTTATAACAGGGTGTTTATAGACAAAGCTGGAAAAAGAATAGATGGTCAAGGTTTACTTACACGTTGAACGATAAAATGGCCCAAAAAGCCCGTTCTGACTCCGGAACGAAATTGGGTCAACCCATATATCAAAATAGACGTTTTAACATATTTTAAACGCAATGGAAAAGGTTTCAAGTCCAAATTCCATCGTATGAAGAAGTTATGCTAAAATCAATATTTTTCAAATTGATTTCTATTGATTTCGATTTCATTGATTTAAAGGTGTTTCTTGTCCGTATGATCAAACGACAAGTTCGATCGCTATGAAACTTGAAATCCTACAGTACTTCACCGTTACGGATCCGAGAAACTGGTTTCGTCGAAATCCGAGTTAGCGGCCAAAATGGCTATTTTTACATTAATTAAATAAATTAATAATTGATAGATTAAATCAAATTTCCAATTTCAATTCTAAAATTGACAATTCTTATCATTTTTATATTTTCTAATCACTTATACAAATTTTAAACAAATGTAGATGTCACTTAAATGTTGATTCAATCGTCAAATTCAGCGTTAAATTACAATTTCGTTAAATTCAAAACTTAATTCCCAATAATCACATTTAATTAAATAAATTAATGATTATTACATTCCTTATTGTCAAATAGATGGATTTAACATTGGATTCAAAACTTATCACATTAATATTCTCGCCTTCCATCTTAATTTCTATTAACGTAATAATTATATGTTAAATTTCATTTATTTGCAATTAATTCAATTATCATAAATTAAATTCTAATATATTGATAAAACTTTATTTCCATTCCTTTTATTCAACCAACTATCATATTATAAATAAGACTGGCCTTATTTCCAATTATTTCCCTAAATTTTATATTAATATAACATTGAATTGAGATTCATTGCAATTGATTACATATTTGATTTAATGGACTAAATAAATGATTACTTTATAATAATTGTTGCCACTAACCCTAAATCATGTTTATATAAGTTATCATTTCCAAACAATTACATACAGAACATTGATTTTTATTTAATCACTATTTATTATTATTAATTCATTAATTAATTCACCATTCGCCTTCGTTTTTTTATATTCAATTTATTACCAAATATTCCTATTTTCAATCAATTATAACCCTGCAGTTGTTTCAATCAATGGGGGTTGCATTGAATTATTTATTTATTGATTAACTTACATTAACATTCTTACATTTCATTCCCGTTATTAATCCATTATTACCAAATAGATAAAAATAAATATTATTGCCTTAAATTGAAATTTGATTAGCAATTTCATTTAACACTCTAAATAAATAAATAACATATATTAGTTGTCGCCTATTTACTTTTCTTACATTTAAAAGTTTATTATTTACCATTAACATCGTATTATTTCATTAATTCAATAATTACACTTGTTTTTACTCATATTCCCATTATAACTAAGTCATAACATTTAAATTATTTTATTAGAATTTTATTTCCCGTTCCAATTCAATCAACAAATTAAACTGGTAACCTATAATAATTGTTTGCAAGCCAAGGTTACACTTAAGTTTATCATACTTCAACCAAATTTTATAATTACATACATAATACCGAATTCATTCAATTACTATTAATAATATACAAATTCCTATAGTTATACTGCACTTACACTTATTTACTTATTTTATATTTTATACCCAAGTGCAACAATTTACACAATTTCATTTTCATTGTGATTTCACTTAAATTGTCAATAATTAGTTCTTAATAACCATGGCTACAATTCATTCTTAACATTTACTTCAATATAAATTATAAATTTTTTATTTCTTTCTAAATTTGATTACAAAAATCTTATAAATTCAACCAATTTATTTATCAAAATTTACAGGTCGTTACACTCTCCCCCACTCAAAACTTTTCGTCCCCGAAAAGGAAAAAGAAGGGAAAAGAAGAATTAGAAATCAATATATCCCGCTTAAAATATTAAATTTATAAACAAATAAATTTACAAAATTGACGGAAAATTTCGGCAGAGTCTCCTTTGTACGAGGAGGCTCGGGAGAAAATATAATATCAAATGTAACAATATATAACATATATTTTCCAAAATAATGTATCCCAACACGGGAAAAACAATATAATAACGCTATAAACTGTAATCTGAAAACGTACCTATTTGTCGGGCAATTAACGCTTAATTATGAAACCAAAAGCAATAGCAATTGCTTCCATAACCTGTATTTCACTTATATAATCCAAAAAGAGTTAATAATAATTATATAAATTAAAATATTTAAGTTGTTTCACCCACTAACAAACAATTCAATACAAACAACCATCAATAGCAACAAAGCATACAACCATCATATAAAATCAACACAAATCAATCATTCATTCATATCAAACAAAACAAATAGTTGTTCGGGTTCAAAACTTTAAATTGTACAGAGTGGAAAATAAACTACTAAGTGCACCATTCACTCAACTGTCTTAGGTAAAACTAAATAGATTATTCATACATCTAAACAAATTTAAAGCATCCTTGCCCAAACAACCATAAACCAAACAAACAGCACTTCCGAACAATAAATCAAGTTAAAATTTCCAATTTCATAGCATTTATTGTTTGATTTCCTTTTTATTCATATAATGATCTATCTTTTTATTTTACATTATTTATTGCAAATTTTCAATTTCCATTTCATTCATTAACTACTTAGTTTCATTTATTTACAGTATTCATTTATTACTTAATTTCATTTATTCATTTATTTATAATACTTACCTTTATAACAACTACAACATCCAATTCTTATTTATTAAAGAATTTCATTAAATACTTTCATCATTTCAAATTTTACCTGTAAAATTTCCCGTTACATTTTCTTTTAACATTTTAACTTTTTATAGTTGGTAAGATATATATATATATATATATATATATATATGTTAAAGAATGCAATTGATAACTATACAAGTTTATCTTATTCTTTGATTAATTAAATGTTCAATAATAGTGTAAAAGCCCAAAATTTTAACAAATATTTCATTCTTTTAATTATAAAACTTTGGGGTTTATTATATAAAAATCTAAATTTTTAAAATTGATTAAAACATTGCCCAAATTTTTAATTAAAGGATAAGATTTCTGAAATTTTGACTTTGGTTAAGGATTTACTTTAATTGGAAATTTGGTTTATTTTGTTGAAATGGTAAATAACTAAATTTTAAGCAAAATCATATTTTATTTAAGCAATAAAATTTGGAAAAAAAATATAGGGTATAAATAAGCTTTATAAAAAGGCGCGTTTTAATTTGCACATTTATACCCGTTTTGATTAATTTGGTGGTATAAATAGTATGTATTTAATGGATACTCTTTAAACGTATAAATGTAAAAAAACGTTATTTTCGTTTTAAATTTGGGCACAAAATGTTGCGTCTGTAGTACGCATTCTTAATTTTTACCTTAGCTATAAATGGATAAATTAAACAGTAGACGTAAAATTCTAAGTGGTAAATGAATATTATTTCTAGCCATATTTTCTTTGGCTTAAATCACGCAACTTCTCTAGAATTCAAAACTCACGTTCAAAATTATATTGTATCCCATTTTGTTTCAATCAAATTCTTGCCTCCTTTATGAACGCCTTCCCTCTTTTCTTATTTTTTGCGTTTTCAAAAAGGAAATAAAAGTTTATCAACGCATTTACTTCCAAATTTTTTAAACAAGTACAAATGTTTGCCTAGTAGTCCTAGCCATTTCTTTGTATAAATCAACGCAAGTTTCTTTAAAAAGATTTTTTTTATATAACACGTTTCGTTTTCATAAATCATTTAAATGTGGTATGGAATCTTTGTTTTAGCAATAGCCTTCCAAATTCAATCATTCAAAATTAATTACTACTGGCCGTGCCTCATTCAATAAAGACAAATTTTCGTGTAAACGCAAATTTACTTCCTCCTTTATTTTCGCATTACACTTTATCAAATATTTCTTGCAATGCAAAATTACTTCTTTGAATAAAACCACACACCCGTTGATAATAAAGAGATCATTTACTTACTTTAACATTCTGAAAATCAACTTATTTTCCTTGCCATTGTTCCCAAAACGCGTTCAAAAAAAATTCACGTAATTTCCTTTGATTCGCATGTAACTATGGAATAAAATCTTTGAAATTTCCTCTGACAATCTATAAATTATTCATTGCTATTTTATTTCACCAAAATTCCCGCAAACATATGCAAAACCTCCCTATTTAAATATTAACCCGCGCACCCCTTTGATAATGAAAGAAATCATTTTTTCCTTTAGCGTTCAAAAATTTTAAATCCGTGTTTGCCTTAAATTACGCACGCATTAATTTATGCTTTCCCACTTTAGCAACCTGAAGTTCACATATAAAATATTTGAAATTGCAAAGCCTACCAAATAAAATTTATTACTTGCCGTTTTCCCTCTCGCACCGATATCAAACGCATAATTTTCTGCTAAATTATTAAACGTGCAAAATTTTTCCAAATTTCCTTATCTGTTGCAAATAAAATATAATTGCTTACCGTATTCTTTCGCTGATTAATTCATACCCACTGAAATTATTTGCTCCAATAAATTCTTGTCGTTTCTTTTTATTAATCAACGCATTCTCTTCTTAATAATTTCAAACGAGTACAAATGGCTGCCAAATAAATTCTTGTCGTTTCTTATTTTCAATCAACGCAATCAATCCTTGCTTGCCTATTGTTTTTCCTCAATCACCGCAAGTTTCCATCTTTTAAATTATACACGTTCAAAATTTCATGTTCCTTACCGTTTAAACATATTGTGCTTGCCGTTTCTTTTCCATTAATTCACGTAATCTCCACTAATTAAAATTTATGTCCACTGCAAATATTGCTCCAATCAAATCAACGCATTTTCTTCCTTAATTTAACACGTACGAATGTTTACCAATGAAAAAATAAAATATTTTCCTCCCTTGATTTGCGCACCCTATGTTATATATACAAATCAAGTGTACGAAAAATTCCATCATTCACTGCATTTGGTTTCTCTTCTTCTTTCTTGCGTGCGTGAGAATCAGTAGCATCAGGTAATGGCTACAACTTTATTTCCTTCTTTTGTTTTTTTTCCATTGTTCTGTTCAAACTGCTCCACCGCATGACAAACGCCTAACTTCCTTTCCCTCCTCTCGGATCTGGTCGTGCATTGCCGAGCATCTCTGATGCAGTTTTAGCTTAGCACTTGAATATTTATTTTATCGCCACCTGTGTATTGTTATCCTTTTATAAGACAAACATTTCTTTACCATGTAATTTAAAAGGGTTTTTAAATTGTTTAAACTTTGTTTAAGTTAAATTGTATTCATTTTACATCTCATTTTTGAAATGAAATTTTTAAAGTAAATTCAAAAGTAAATTGTTTTCAAATGTTTTTGTTAATAACAATTTAGTCATAATTAAGAAATATTTTTATCTTAAAGTTAAATTAAGATTTAATGATTTGAAATTAATTAAATTAATGAGGTAATTAAGGAATAATTAGTTAATTTAATTAATTAATGATTATGGATTAATAAATAATTGATTAAGGGTTAATCAATTTGAAATTTAAGATCATTAATTAAATAATTAAAGATTATTAATTAATGATTAAAGATTTATTAATTAAGCAATAAGTTATAATCAAGGTTAATTAATCATGTAATTAAGGATTAACTGCATACTTGTTTGAGTATAGGCGCACTTCGGTTTGAAGAAAATAAAATAATATAAAAGGCATACGCCACCTAAGGTTAGCCCAGCCTAAATTTTTTTAGATAATTCCACTGCTTTGTTTACGCGAGTGTTCAGGGAAGAAGTATTTCTAGACCGTACGCGTTTTTTTCGTCACATGTGTTTTAAAATTTAGAAACATTACGTATGAGAGGATATATGATATAGATAAGAACAATATAAAGTTGTTTTGATTCGGATATTTTGATATTTTACTTGTTTCCTAACAGAGAAAAAAAGAAAAAAAAGAAAAAAAAAGAAAGAAAAAAAGAAAAAAATTATAATAAATAAATATTGCATAAACCACCTTTATGTATCACTACCGTGAATTGTATGTTGCCCACATAAGATTTGCCACCTTTTTATTAACGCATCATAATATTTTGTAAAAAGGGTAAAAAAATAGAGCATAAATTTATTTTGTAAATTTTGATTTGGAAAAATATAAATGGGCAGGCTGAGCTGTAACGACCCATAATTCCTGTCATTTGAAATTCGTATATTTAATTGATTTTTTAATATTAAC
This sequence comes from Allium cepa, assembly GCA_030765085.1. Lineage (NCBI taxonomy): Eukaryota > Viridiplantae > Streptophyta > Magnoliopsida > Asparagales > Amaryllidaceae > Allium > Allium cepa. The sequence goes on from CM060931.1 coordinate 238,480,396, forward strand.
AAGTAAAATTTGTAAGTCGAATAAATTATATTTCGAATATCTAGATTTAATTGGATAATTAAATCGATATCTAATATTTGAAATTACAGAAATAATTGGAAATTGGATTTAATGTGATTAAAATTGATTTGTAAAGTTGTATTAAATTATATTGGAGTTAGAATGATGTTATCGAACTTTTAAAATTGAATTAAAAGTTAATTTGTAGAAATTGAATATTTTAATATTTAATTGACGAGTAAAAATAGTCATTTTTCAAATAGTCTCGGATTTCGACGAAACCTATTTCATCGGACCCGTAATGTTATATTATTATATGGTTTCAAATTTCGTGTCAATCGGATTTATGGTTTATCCGGGGCAAGCTAAAACGCACAGAAATCGGTTTGAGTGAATTTTAAATATAAATCGTCGATTTGAAAACCTATCTTTCAAATACGATTGAATTGGCTCCCGATATATATTCCATTACGTTCGGAATGGGGATAAAACATTATAAACGCCAGGCGGCACGCTTCGTACGGAGTTTGGAAAATTTTCGGATGAATAGTGTCGCGTAAATTTCTATAAAAGGACCTCATTCTTTGTTCTTTGCACAAACCCTAGGTTTAAAGCTTCAGCTGCCACTCATAATTCCAATGGCAGAAAATTGTTCCACTTCCTCCCTCATTTTCTTCAAATCCACCAACCAATTCGCGAAACTTCCTAAACGAAAGTTGTAGACAACGTCAAGAACTATAAATCCAACGGTCGAGATCGGGTTTCGAGCTACGGATTGAAGTTAATCCTCGTTCAAAGATGTGGCAGTAGCGCACATTTTTCAAGGCATATGCACGACCAAGTAGGGCCAGCCTCTGGCCGTAGGGGTGTCGCGCGAAGCTCTTCGAGATGGCGGCCTCTGATCGTTGTCAAAGTCAATGGAGATGGCTCGATAATTTCGAGAAGGGGGCGGCCGAAATGGGTTTTGCGTGCGTGAATCACCTGATGAAGGAGAAGATGAAGTCCACGGCTCTGATTTTGCTGAAGGAAATGGATGGCCAGGATATGTGAGGGTTTAAATTAAAAAAAAAGAAATTGATTTAATTATTATATTAAAATTCATATAAACTTTGAAACATCATAACTTGTTCATACGAGGTCGGAATTTGACGAAACGAATTACGTTGGGTTCGTATTGACGAGCACTACGCGGTGGAGCTAGATTGGAGTCGTTTGGAGATAGTTTGAATTTTGGGTAAAATTAAACGCACGTTTAATTTTATTCTGAACGAAACACTACAACTGTTATTGGAAACAAGGTGAGAATTTCTCACTCAATTGAAATTGTTTCGATTTAAATTTTAAATAGTTAAATTTAAAATTGCTTGATTTTGTGATTGAATGATAAATTGTTATCTATTGTATTGAAATAGACCCTATACGCCGTATATTAAGCGGATGTTATTTATTAAACACATATACCGCGATATTCCACCGTGAAATGGAATTGGTATTATATATGTACTTGGAGTTGATTTTCCCGCATTATATAGAGGATGAGACCCTATTGCGCCGTATAATAGCAGATAATATTTTATATAAACCCATGTACCGCGATATTCCGTCTTGAAACGGGATTGATATTGTGCTAACATCTGTGGATGAAGAGAAACAGGTTGGAGGGATCCAACTGGATTCCTCAACAGTATCCATTTATTTACAAATTTTACGATATATTCTGTTATCATATTGATGTATGATATTTGGATGCCGTGGTTGATTTATTGGTGCTGTTGCAGCATTGGGCCTATTTTTGGAGTTTTAAAAATGTTAAAATATCGATTTTGAATTTAAAAGGATTTTCAAGTGATTTTTGAAAGTATTCATTTTATTGAATTTTGGAATTGATTCATTTTAAATAAATAAACGTTATAATTTTTATGTTATAAAAATTATGATTTTTGTGAAATATAACCGAAATGTGATTTTTGAAATAAGTAGTTGATTAATTTGTAAAATGGTTTAAATTGGGATTTTTGAATTATTATAAACGGTTTATACAAAAGATTTATAAAATGGATATTTATAAATTAAAATATTGAAATTATAAAACGAGTTTTTATAAGTGTTAAAATGAAGTATAAATGGATTTCATAGGTGAATGAAATTTATAGATTTATAAATTGTGAAGTTATAAAATGAATAGATTTTGTAAAATAAAAGATCTATAAGTAATTAACTTATAAATTTGGATTTTGGCATTTAAATGAGATATAAATAGAATTTGTTAATTAAGGGATTTTATAAGTGGAAGTTTTTATAAAATATATAGATGTGAATTTATAAACGTTATTTTATAAATCCAAAATTGACTTATTTTGATAAGTTAATTATTATGGCTTATTAAAGGAGATATATCCACGATTTTGGACAGTGGATAATCCTTTAAAATAAAATGTGTAGGAATGTTGAATCTGGTAAACGATTTATATTCACGATTTTGAACAAGTGAATAATATATCAAAGAAATGTTTTGGGGAAGTGATATTTTAAATAGAATTAAAAGGATTTTTAAAGATGTTTTAAAATGTATTAAGTATCGAAACCATAGATTTCAACATTTATTGTTGAAATAGACGTTTTCGAGAAAAAAAGGGAATGGTGGACTATAACACTGTTGTTATAGTAAATGATTTTCGAAAGGAAATGATTTATACAGTATTGGGATTTATATAGTATTGGGATTTATATATCTATCTAAATGTCGAATCCCTATACTAGTGATTTTGGGTTGTCGTAACGATGTTTTACGCAACATTCGTTTTGACTCAAATGAATGTGTTTAAGAGAATGTTTTCCTTAAAAGAATAAAATATATACTTAATCGTGTTTTAAGTATATTTAATATTTTCTAAGTATTGAAAATAAATAGATTTGTGAATTACTTATTGTTAAATAAGTATTTGGAAATGTTTTCCAATGTAGAAATTGAAATGGTTTAGAGAATATATCTTTTTAAAGAAAAATTGAAGTGAATATTTGGCAAGTTATTAAATTTATGGAAGATTAATAAAAAGGGCCTAGTGATTGTTATGGTGTTGAATATTTGTTGGTTTGCCTTGATAGTTAAATAACCGACTATCAATATTTACCTTTAAGATGGGTATTTGTTGTGATTTGCTTGAATTGAATGCTACACTTATTTTAAAAATAAGCGCTCGTTATTCGGTTTAGCAGGGAGAGGACCTTTGGGTCATAAACCCCATTCCGAATAGTGATATGTCGTAATGGATAGCATTTGAAGACCGGTGTTAAAGACCGGATATTTTCGAAAATGGAAGGATTACCGTCGAATGACTCTACGTCGGCTGATCTCCGATATAGAGATTTTATCAACCTTTGTGATGGGAATTTCGGACGTGATTAATGAATATCCGGATCGCAAGGGCTTCTTTGGAAGTGCCTTCGGTTCCGTTCGATCCCAGAACGGACTTGTATGGATGTGTGTCTGACGTTACAATTTGAGATGTAAAGCTGGTTTCTATCAAATACATTTCTGTTGGTGGCGGAGAATTTATTCTCTTAGCTTAACACCCTTCTCTGAGACGTACGAGCTCAGAGGTTGTGTAGTTGATGGTTACTAGTGATATCTTCCCAATTTGGTAACGTGGCATGCTGAGGGCTACTGATCATTTGTTGATCAAAGCGTGGCTTTTATGAAAAGCGTAGCTTTATGGACGAGACTTCGTCGAACCTCACACCTCGAAAATGGTCAAAACAGGAAGAATGCAGCAAGGTTATTTGGGGATCACGGCCCCATAGGGTATGTACATTTCCTTCTGGATAGAGGTGGTATTATGGTATGAAGCCCTGATACTTAACCTATGTGGTTGCTGCAAATTTATTTCTTTGTGGTTGTTGGTGAATCCCGGGATTTAGATCGGTTACGACCGGAGGATGGCATACTCGTGTCGGTAGTTACCCAGTTAGGGGTAACCCAGCCTTGTGTTGGCAGAGATCCGGTTAGGTTCTCGAGGCGTATTTTCAGAGGCGTACCCATGTGGCAATGGAAAGTTCCTTGGCATGATCATTTGTTGGAAAATCCAAAGAAACAATACGAACCCTTTACGATTGCAAATTGTATAACCTGCCTCCTCAGGAGGTAGCTATAGCAGGCATAATATAATGGCACCTATGCTGGCTAAGATTAATATTGTACTTTCGAAATGTTTTCCTGCACTTTGCACTTATAGTAATAATATCAAAGAAATTTGCGTATCAAGCATGTTTGACTATCATAAGGAGAAATCTCCTCCAATTCTGTGTTTGCATTGTGTTTGTGGCAGGAGGCCTTATGGTAGTTACATTTTCTAAAAACATTGCGGATCAATTTTAAAATATTTCTTTGTTTGTTTTTAAAGATATAACTGTTTTAAGTTCTCACACCAGTCCCATGACTGACCTAGAGTTTATTGTTTCCTTCCTAACTCTGGGTGCCCACCAATTTTGACACGAGCAGTCTAGAGTCAGGTTATCATATCATTCTAGAATTCAGGAGATGCTGTGGAGATCTGGAGGCAAGCTGGATGACATGGCGTATCAACTAGTATATAGTATTTCTTTTCCGCTGTTTGTTGTTGTAAACTCTGATAATGCAATGTGATGTAATGTAATAACTGATACAGTTCTTTTGATTTAAAGATTATTCATTTATCTATTATATGTTGTTCTGCTGCGAATTGTGCGATTCTAATATTGTTTCTGTTGCTTTTTCTTTCTTCTTCTATCTTCTACCTCTTCTTTAACCCTAACGGTTCGGTTTTCCGGCATTCGATTGTTCGGCAGTTGATACAGTGGACGTATTAATGTCGACTTTCGTGAGTCGAAAATCTTAGTCGTCACATGAGCTTTTGTTTTAATGGGTCAAGTCATGTGGTGGAGTGGTCGAGCAATTTGAGTTAATTTTCATTTTATCTTAGCTCGTTCCAATTTTGTTGTATTTAAAAATTTGCTTTATCCGTAATTGGAATTCGCATACTCAGTTTTATTTATTTATCTTGTTTCAAGATCGAAATCAGTTTGTCTCATCTTCCAATATTTGATCGTGCTTTCTACTAGGGCTGTCAATTTCCTACACGACCCGAAACACGACCCGAAACCCGTACGGAAATTAGCAGGTTAACCCGACCCGATAAGTTGGCGGGTCATTTTCGGGTCAACCCGAATTTGACCCGTTTATAAACGGGTCGGTTTCGGGTTGACCCGCTAACCCGAAATTGACCCGTTAACAACTCGTTTATACTTATACGGGTTATACGGGTTGACCCGACCCGTTTACGACCCGTTCCGACCCGTTTACGACCCGTTTACGACCCGTTTACACCTTATACGGGTTTACCCGACCCGTTTACGACCCGTTTACACCTTATACGGGTTGACCCGACCCATTTACGACCCGACCCGACCCGTTTATAAACGGGTTACACGAGTCGGGTCGGGTCAACCCGTTTATAAACGGGTCGGGTTCGGGTTGAGTTTTTATGACCCGTTTAATAAACGGGTTGACCCGACCCATTTAAAATCAACCCGAACCCAACTTGACCCGACCCAAACCCGACCCGACCCGACCCATTGACACCCCTACTTTCTACGCTGTTTCGGTGTGGTTATCGTAGTTTTGAATCTAATCTTCAGCAGCATAGAGGTGAGTATTCTCACCAGACAAACGTACTTACAGATCTGTAAATTAATAACAAGTGTAATTGTAGAATATTTATATTTTATTTTTCTTGCCTGCGATATAAATTTATGATGTTAAAAACCCTATTATTAATTTAACACATCATCAGTCATATTTTATACTGTTATACTATTTATTTATTTACCGTTTATCATTATAAGTTCCCTGTAGAATTAAATCGTTACGGCCTGAAATGATAGGCCTGAACGATATCTATTTATTTATTTAACTTGGGATTGCGGGTTTGAAATGATAGAACCCGAATATTTCTTTGTAAATTACGGATTGAAATGATATATTATCCGTACCACTTGACCTAGGTAGAAAACATTATACAGACCCGTGGTTATATATATATATATATATATATTTCTGGAAAAATTTAAGTAATTTAAATTGGTATAGTATTATTTTGATTTAAATTGAATTAAAATGATTTTTAGCGATTTATACAAGTTATATATATATATATATAAAGAAATAAATGGGTAAGTTGGAATGTGGAATACAAATTTGCTTTGGAAATTGATTTTTGTAAAGGAATGAAATTCAAGTTAAGTAAATAAAGTATAATACATTTGATGTGATTGAATTTAAATGGATAAATAAGGTGTTATTTAATTTTTTTATATTAAATAGCTAATAAAATAAATACATAAGATAAATTTTTGAATATAACTAAACTTTGGAGAAGTGAAGTTTAGTTTAAGAAAATGGGTAAGTTAAGGAATAAATTGAAAAAATAGTTATATTTTGGAATCAAATTTAATTATTAAGTAAATTTTGAATGCAAAGAATAGACCATTTGATTTCACTTTAATAAGTGAAGCCTTAAGAAATTGATATTTATTTGTGAAATTTACCGTATATAAATCATAAATTTTGAGAAATTTAAATGACTATTTTGAAAGTGGAAATATGATTTTATAAGTTAAATTGGTTAAATTTATGTTTAATTATTGATAAATTTATATTTAAGTCAAAAATTTAATTTACTTAAATACTGTTGTAAGGGATATTATCGCACTTTGTAAGTGTCATAGGTGATGCAAATGAACTAAAGGCAAAAATTAATTAAAGGCTACTGCAGTACTTGGTAAGTGTCGTGGTTGCGAAATTTAAAACTAAACCCGAATTAAAAAAGGGCTACAGTAGCACTTGTTAAGTGTTGCCGTTGGCTGAAATGAGATTTTTAATATTTGATTTGGAAATATAATAACTTCAGTTTTGAAAGTTAAAATGAAGTATTTTGATTTAAATATAAACTATTTTTGAAATTTATAACCACGGGTAATAATAACGTTTGGTTATTGAAGAGACCGGGATCGAAAGTTGTCATACTCTCTGCCAACTCCGAAAACCACTTTAACAACCGTGTACGCGGTGGAGATTCCAGAATGAAGTAGGATGGCGGCGGCGTTTCCTTTAAGGTAAATACATGGACCCAACTCCCGTGAGTTGGCATAAGGTGGCTAAAACAGGAGGGATCGATGGGTTAATTGAGGTAGCACCTTTGATCGGACACATCCCTTCGATATTATACTTGACTTTTGGATTGATTCGGTGGCCACTTTTAATTTCTTTGATTTGGGGGTGTTGTTCGAGGTGGGCGGTAGTAACAGCTACGCATTACCACCGACTCGAAAGCGTAATTGGTATATCTACCCTGGCATTGCCTAGTTGTACCGTGTCACCTGCCCTAGCGTGCATTGTACGAGTTTCTATTTGTGTCGTACCTATGGAATATCCTCTGGTAGCCTCCAGATCAGGAGGTATTACGGTACTGTATAGACTATTGGCATTATTTTGTGTTAAGGGGAATATTGGGTCACTCCTTAACGCTATTTTAAAGTAAGTTTATTTTACTAATAGACACTATTATAATAGCGAAGTATTATAACATAGTAAATAGTTTAACGGATGCTTAGAGGATGGGCGGTCCCAAGCATCCTTTAAGTTACTTGTACTTTATTACAGTTCACTTGAATTAGCCTACACTGTATTAGTATGTATGTCCTGACTCGAGTGTTTATGTTTTATTTTACACTCGGGTCAGCCTGAGTTTCAGTTCAGACTTCACCTCCGGAGCTTGGACTTCTGCTGATCATCTCTTTTCAAGTTGCCGTCAAGTTTCTGTTCAGTTCTTATTAGGCTTTGTAATCAAGACAATCTAATATTGAGATTTTCTGTGGAGATTTCAAACTATATTTGGTTTAAGACTATGTACTTTATACTTATTTTGAGGCTATTGATAGTGGCTTCATTAACCACTAAGTTATTTTTAAATTCCGCCGCGAGTATTCTGATTCTGTGTCTGTGATTCTGTGATTACTTATTTACTGTATATTCTGAGATTTGCCAAATTTTATTTACAACGCGGTATTTCGAACAATTCAAGTCTGACATGTGTGTCTGCCATTGCACTTGGAGGGTGCAGCATGATAGGGGGTTCTCACTTCTTGGTTTGGTAGCGAATGGTTGACTCTTACTCCTACATGTCCCTGCGGGGGTTGGTGGTGCAGTCGAGAGGCTGGCCGTAAAGGCAGAACACAGGTACCAATGTATGCTACGGTGGGCGTTACCCCACTGGCGTGGCCCGTTACATTTGGTATCAGAGCTTTGGCTCTAGGCAAAACTTAGAATGTATGGTAAATTTGATTTACAGAATCACTTTCATTCAAGCTTGAATCTCTTCCTTTTCGAATTTTGGAACGTTCCCTGCGGTTCCAAAGTTCATTCGTGTCCCTCGCTATCCATCTTCTTTCGATTCTGAAGTATCCCATAACTCCACTTCGGATGATCTTTATAGTGAATTGGCGGTCTCGCCAATATTCTAATAAAGAGGTGAAACTCTTTTACAATTAGCATTGATTCACCAGAGATTTATATTTATCCTCGGTTTAGATGCTAGTATCTTTGGTTATTCCAAAGTCTATCTCTTCAGATCGAATGTAGATTTACCCCAGAAAAATCCATATCGATCTTACTCTTTAAGTCACGGTTGACCCGGTTAAGGTTGCCCACGATTTATATAAACTTATCCAGTTCCTTATTCTGTTATTTAATAATCGGATCTTCTGATTCCAACTTATCTTTAAATCAAAATTCTCTTTGATTTGAGTCCATCAAATTTGAATCTCTATCCTTGTTTTGAAAATTTTATTCCAATATTTGGAAAAAAAATCTAATATTATATATATAAGTATAATTTTCAGAATTTTTATAATTAATTTAACTAGTTGTCAAGAGATAATAGTCTTTGATTTTATTTATGGTTTTGTAAACCATGGGCTTTGTCTCATATAAATAATTGAACTATAAACAATGGTTATAAATTAATTTGGAAACAGAAATGAATTTAAAACTAGAACTTGAGAATTCAATTCCCGATAGTTTCAAACCTTGTGTTTAATGTTTTAAAAGGATATATTATTTAAATTATTTTCGAATATAAATTTGTTTTCAAAGAATTTTAAAGGTTTAAAAATCAATGCTCTTCTCTTTGTCACTAGGAAATAATTTCGGTGATGACTGCAACATCATCGACATTCATTTTCGAGTTTCGAAGTGAAGAGACCATTCTGCAGTCTGGCTACAGTGTTACTTGAGAATTTAATTGATTTGAATCTCTAAAATATGACTTGATTTATAATATATAGATATATGAGTTAAATTTGATTTGACATATTATGTACATATATTTATTTATCTCTAAATGGTTTGAAGGGAATCGGAAATTTAATTCTTAAATTTTATCGTGAGGAATAATTTCAATTATAAAAAAAATCAAATTTTTGAATAAATGATTCCAACTTGAGAAAATTGAATTTGAAAGTTTTATTTGTATAATACCCAATTTCGTTTCAATATAACTTACCTTGATTCTCAGAAGTTAACAATGTAATTGGATAGTATACAATATAAAAAGATTTTATAAATAAAATTTGAGTGGTTATAATAAATGTTATACACTTAAATTCTAGTTATAAAAAGATTAACAAAGGTAATGGAATAATTTACAATATAAAATGATGTCAAAGGAATTAAGAATAAATTTAAGCAGTTGTATGATATTTAACATAGATGATAAAAATATATTAAGAGAAATAAATTTAGTTATAATTAGGAATAAAAAAAAGATATTAATTTATTGAACACATATTTGAGTATAACAAATGATTTTCAAACTTATGATTTTAGAAATTTTTATTTTAAGATAATTGGAAGATGAAGTAATGAAATTTGAAATAGTTAAATTTTAGCTTGAGTGAAATTAAATAGATGAAATCAATTATTGATTTAAAATTGAATTTGTATGGTTTAGATTAATGATTCTATTTTAAGTTTCAATTTTGTTTTTCTTTCAGGTTGTTTCTATTCCCCTACCTTCTTCCTTTTCGAGGACGAAAAGTTCTGAGTGGGGGAGAGTGTAACAACCCAAAATTTTAACAAATATTTCATTCTTTTAATTATAAAACTTTGGGGTTTATTATATAAAAATCTAAAATTTTAAAATTGATTAAAACATTGCCCAAATTTTTAATTAAAGGATAAGATTTCTGAAATTTTGACTTTGGTTAAGGATTTACTTTAATTGGAAATTTGGTTTATTTTGTTGAAATGGTAAATAACTAAATTTTAAGCAAAATCATGTTTTATTTAAGCAACAAAATTTGGAAAAAAATTATAGGGTATAAATAAGCTTTATAAAAAGGCGCGTTTTAATTTGCACATTTATACCCGTTTTGATTAATTTGGTGGTATAAATAGTATGTATTTAATGGATACTCTTTAAACGTATAAATGTAAAAAACATTTTTTTTTTAAAATTTGGGCATAAAATGTTGCGTCTGTAGTACGCATTCTTAATTTTTACCTTAGCTATAAATGGATAAATTAAACAGTAGACGTAAAATTCTAAGTGGTAAATGAATATTATTTCTAGCCATATTTTCTTTGGCTTAAATCACATAACTTCTCTAGAATTCAAAACTCACGTTCAAAATTATATTGCATCCCATTTTGTTTCAATCAAATTCTTGCCTCCTTTATGAACGCCTTCCCTCTTTATCTTATTTTTTGCGTTTTCAAAAAGGAAAGAAAAGTTTATCAACGCATTTACTTCCAAAATTTTTAAACAAGTACAAATGTTTGCTTAGTAGTCCTAGCCATTTTTTTGTATAAATCAACGCAAGTTTCTTTAAAAAGATTTTTTTTTATATAACACGTCTCTTTTTCATAAATCATTTAAATGTGGTATGGAATCTTTGTTTTAGCAATAGCCTTCCAAATTCAATCATTCAAAATTAATTACTACCTGCCGTGCCTCATTCAATAAAGGCAAATTTTCGTGTAAACGCAAATTTTCGTGTAAACGCAAATTTACTTCCTCCTTTATTTTCGCATTACACTTTATCAAATATTTCTTGCAATGCAAAATTACTTCTTTGAATAAAACCACACACCCGTTGATAATAAAGAGATCATTTACTTACTTTAACATTATGAAAATCAACTTATTTTCCTTGCCATTGTTCCCAAATCAACGGAAGTTTTTATTTATAAAACGCGTTCAAAAAAAATTCACGTAATTTCCTTTGATTCGCATGTTACTATGGAATAAAATCTTTGAAATTTCCTTTGACGATCTATAAATTATTCTTTGCTATTTTATTTCACCAAAATACCCGCAAACATATGCAAAACCTCCCTATTTAAATATTAACCTGCGCACCCCTTTGATAATGAAAGAAATCATTTTTTCCTTTAGCGTTCAAAAATTTTAAATCCGTGTTTGCCTTAAATTACGCACGCATTAATTTGTGCTTTCCCACTTTAGGAACTTGAAGTTCACATATAAAATATTTGAAATTGCAAAGCCTACCAAATAAAGTTTATTACTTGCCGTTTTCCCTCTCGCACCGATATCAAACGCATAATTTTCTGCTAAATTATTAAACGTGCAAAAAAATTTCAATTTCCTTATCCGTTTCAAGGAAAATATAATTGCTTACCGTATTCTTTCGCTGATTAATTCATACCCACTGCAATTATTTGCTCCAATAAATTCTTGTCGTTTCCTTTTATTAATCAACGCATTCTCTTCATAATAATTTCAAACGAGTACAAATGCTTGCCAAATAAATTCTTGCCGTTTCTTATTTTCAATCAACGCAATCAATCCTTGCTTGCCTACTGTTTTACCTTAATCACCACAAGTTTCCATCTTTTATTTTATACACATTCAAAATTTCATGTTCCTTACCGTTTAAACATATTGTGCTTGCCGTTTCTTTCCCATTAATTCACGCAATCTCCACTAATTAAAATTTATGTCCACTTCAAATATTGCTCCAATCAAATCAACGCATTTTCTTCCTTAATTTAACACGTACGAATGTTTGCCAATAAAAAATATATTTTCCTCCCTTGATTTGCGCACCCTATATTATATATATAAATCAAGTGCACGAAAAATTCCATCATTCACTGCATTTGGTTTCTCTTCTTCTTCCTTGCATGCGTGAGAATCAGTAGCATCAGGTAATGGCTACAACTTTATTTCCTTCTTTTGTTTTTTTCCATTGTTCTGTTCAAACTGCTCCACCGCATGACAAACGCCTAACTTCCTTCCCCTCCTCTCTGATCTGGTCGTGCATTGTCGAGCATCTCTGATGCAGTTTTAGCCTAACACTTGAATATTTATTTTATCGCCACCTGTGTATTGTTATCCTTTTATAAGACAAACATTTCTTTACCATGTAATTTAAAAGGGTTTTTAAATTGTTTAAACTTTGTTTAAGTTAAATTGTATTCATTTTACATCTCATTTTTGAATTGAAAATTTAAAAGTAAATTCAAAAGTAAATTGTTTTCAAATGTTTTTGTTAATAACAATTTAGTCATAATTAAGAAATGTTTTTATCTTAAATTTAAATTAAGATTTAATGATTTGAAATTAATTAAATTAATGAGGTAATTAAGGAATAATTAGTTAATTTAATTAATTAATGATTAGGGATTAATAAATAATTGATTAAGGGTTAATCAATTTGAATTTTAAGATCATTAATTAGATAATTAAAGATTATTAATTATTGATTAAAAATTTATTAATTAAGCAATAAGTTATAATCAAGGTTAATTAATCATGTAATTAAGGATTAACTGCATGCTTGTTTGAGTATGGGCGCACTTCAGTTTGAAGAAAAAAAATATAATATAAAAGGCATATGCCACCTAAGGTTAGCCCAGCCTAAATTTTTTTAGATAATTCCACTGCTTTGTTTACGCGAGTGTTCAGGGAAGAAGTATTTCCAGACCGTATGCGTTTTTTTGGTCACATGTGTTTTAAAATTTAGAAACATTACGTATGAGGATATATGATATATGTAAGAAAAGTATAAAGTTGTTTTGATTTGGAGATTTTGATATTTTACTTGTTTCCTAACAGAGAAAAAAAAGAAAAAAAAGAAAAAGAAATATATAATAAATAAATATTGCATGCTCCACCTTTATGTATCACTGCCGTGAATTGCTTGTTGCCCACATAAGATTTGCCACCTTTTTATTAACACGTCATAATATTTTGTAAAAAGGGTAAAAAAATAGAGTATCAATTTATTTTGTAAATTTTGATTTGGAAAAATATAAATGGGCAGGCTGAGCTTTTGTTTTAATGGGTCAAGTCGTGCGGTGGAGTGGTCGAGCAATTTGAGTCAATTTTCATTTTATTTTAGCTCGTTCCAATTTTGTTTTATTTAAAAATTTACTTTGTCCGTAATTGGAATTCGCGTACTCAGTTTTATTTATTTATTTTGTTTCAAGATCGAAATCAGTTTGTCTCATCTTCTAATATTTGATCGTGCTTTCTACGCTGTTTCGGTATGGTTATCGTAGTTTTGAATCTAATCTTCAGCAGCATAGAGGTGAGTATTCTCACCAGACAAACGTACTTATAGATCTGTAAATTAATAACAAGTGTAATTGTAGGATATTTATATTTTATTTTTCTTGCCTGTGATATAAATTTATGATGTTAAAAACCCTGTTATTAATTTAACACATCATCAGTCATATTTTATACTGTTATATTTAAGCTGTTATACTATTTATTTATTGTTTATCACTGCAAGTTCCCTATAGAATTAAATCGTTACGGGCTGAAATGATAAGCCTGAACGATATCTATTTATTTATTCAGTTATTTATTTAACTTGGGATTGCGGGTTTGAAATGATAGAACCCAGATTTTTTTGTAAATTATGGATTGAAATGATATATTATCCGTACCACTTGACCTAGGTAGAAAACAATATACGGACCCGTGGTTATATATATATATTCTGAAAAAATTTAAGTAATTTAAATTGGTATAGTATTATTTTGATTTAAATTGAATTAAAATGATCGTTAGTGATTTATACAAGTTATATATATATATATATATATATTTATTTATATATAAAGAAATAAATGGGTAAGTTGGAATGTGCAATATAAATTTGTTTTGGAAACTGATTTTTGTAATGGAATGAAATTCAAGTTAAGTAAATAAAGTATAATACATTTGATGTAATTGAATTTAAATGGATAAATAAGGTGTTATTTAATTTTTTTTAATATTAAATAGCTAATAAAATAAATACATAAGATAAAATTTTGAATATAACAAAACTTAGGAGAAGTGAAGTTTAGTTTAAGAAAATGGGTAAGTTAAGGAATAAATTGAAAAAATAGTTATATTTTGGAATCAAATTTAATTATTAAGTAAATTTTGAATGCAAAGAATAAACAATTTGATTTGACTTTAATAAGTGAAGCCTTAAGAAGTTGATATTTATTTGTGAAATTTAACGTATATAAATCATAAATTTTGAGAAATTTAAATGACTATTTTAAAAGTGGAAATATGATTTTATAAGTTAAATTTATGTTTAATTATTGATAAATTTATATTTAAGTCAAAAATTTAATTTACTTAAATATTATTGTAAGGGATATTACCGCACTTATTAAGTGCCGTATTTGATGCAAATGAACTAAAGGCAAAAATTAATTAAAGGCTACTGCAGTACTTGGTAAGTGCCGTGGTTGCGAAATTTAAAACTAAACCCGAATAAAAAAAAGGCTACAGTAGCACTTGTTAAGTGTTGCCGTTGGCTGAAATGAGATTTTTAATATTTGATTTGGAAATATAATAACTTCAGTTTTGAAAGTTAAAATGAAGTATTTTGATTTAAATATAAACTATTTTTGAAATTTATAACCACGGGTAATAATAACGTTTGGTTGTTGAAGAGACCGGGATCGGAAGTTGTCATATTCTCTGCCAACTTCGAAAACCACTTTAACAACCGTGTACGCGGTGGAGATTCCAGAATGAAGTAGGATGGCGGCGGCGTTTCCTTTAAGGTAAATACGTGGACTCAACTCCCGTGAATTGGCATAAGGTGGCTAAAACAGGAGCGATCGACGGGTTAATTGAGGTAGCATCTTTTATCGGACACATCCCTTCGATATTATACTTGACTTTTGGATTGATTCGGTGGCCACTTTTGATTTCTTTGATTTGGGGGTGTTGTTCGAGGTGGGTGGTAGTAGCAGCTACGCGTTACCACCGACTCGGAAGCGTAATTGGTATATCTACCCTGGCATTGCCTAGTTGTGCCGTGTCACCTACCCTAGCACGCCTTGTACGGTTTCTATTTGTGTCGTACCTATGGAGTATCCTCTGGTAGCCTCCCGATCAGAAGGTATTACGGTACTGTATAGACTATTGGCATTATTTTGTGTTAATGGGAATATTGGGTCACTCCTTAACGCTATTTTAAAGTAAGTTTATTTTACTAATAGACATATTATAATAGCGAAGTATTACTACATAGTAAATAGTTTAACGGATGTTTAGAGGATGGGCGGTCCCAAGCATCCTTTAAGTTACTTGTACTTTATTACAGTTCACTTGAATTAGCCCACACTGTATAAGTATGTATGTATTGATTCGAGTGTTTATGTTTTATTTTACGCTCAGGTCAGCCTGAGTTTCAGTTCAGACTTCACCTCCGGAGCTTGGACTTCTGCTTATCATCTCTTTTCAAGCTGCCGTCAAGTTTCTGTTCAGTTCTTATTAGGATTTGTAATCAAGACAATCTAATATTGAGATTTTCTGTGGAGATTTCAAACTATATTTGGTTTAAGACTATGTACTTTATACTTATTTTGAGACTATTGATAGTGGCTTCATGAACTACTAAGTTTACTTAAATTCCGTTGCGAGTATTCTGATTCTGTGTCTGTGATTCTGCGATTACTTATTTACTGTATATTATGAGATTTGCCAAATTTTATTTACAATGCGGTATTTCGAACAATTCAAGTCCGACATGTGCGGATGCGAATGGTTGAAAATATCGGTCGTTACAAATAATCCTTTGTTTTATATGTTACAGATTTAAATTTTCTTTTTATTATTTAATTTATAACTTAGCATTAAATCTCTTATTTCCTTTAGAGGTTTCAATTATTAATTACCTACGTTCCAATTCACTACAATAATTGAAACTATTAATTAATGGAAACATACGAACTAAATACCGGGTTAAATCACAAATCATTTTAAAATAATAGACAAATATATACTTGCAACTTATATATCCAATTATATATAAAACAATTTAAAAATTATATTTGCTTATCAAAATCAATCTGCAGTAAACTACTACAGTGGCTTTCCCACTTCGAAACTCGAAAATAAATGTCGATGGTGCATGCCCTCATCACCGAAATTATTTTCCAGCGATAGAGAGGAGAGTACAACGTATTTCTTTCCATAATTTCTTTAAAACAATTCTTTCAAATTATATTGAAATATTTATATCAGAAAATACTTCTAATAATATTATTATTATATTTCAAAATCGTTTAAAAGAAATTTCAAAACCCTGGAACTTAAGTTCTAAATTTTCAATTTTCATTTATTTTATTTTTAATCTTATTTTACTAATATTTATAGATTACACTACTTAACAACCAATATATTACAACCAAATATAACCTTTATAAAAAATTTATTTTATATATAGAAAATATAATAGGGAAAATTATTTCATTAGCCTGTATTCAATACAAATATTGTGTCGGTCTGTTCTATTAAGTGTTTAGAAATCCCTATTGATGTCGTAGCGTCCCATGCATCAACCAGAATTTATAAATGCAAAATGGAACAAATTAACACATTATTAAAACCTTTTTATAACACTAACAAATACGCTCTCTCATATATACGCTCAGCGACTCATCATAGTGTATTCCTACCCTATTAATAAAGAGTCAGACCCCACAAAGCTAACGTTTATAGCTAAACCAAAGCTCTGATACCAGATGTAACGTCCCACCTTTTTGTACGATTTAAATCGACGATAAACCACACATGTCAGACTTAAATCATACAGAAGGGCGGATTGTTATGCGGTAAATAAGAAAAAGCAGGGAAAAAGAAAAAACATAGAATCTTGCAGCGCAACGATAAAATATAATAATCAAATAATAGTTCATGAAGCTGTTTTACAAAACATTTGATTATTCTTATACAACACATATCAGAGCTACACATACCGAGAACAATAAATAATGCAGCGGAACAATATGAATGTAGTGGTACATATTAAATAATAGTAATAAAATCTTCGTCTTCGTCCTCCAGAAGTAGAGTCTTCAAATCTTGAAAAGCTCAGGCTGACCCGAGCGAATTGAATAACAAAACACTCGAGTCAGAGCTAAAAGATCTTATGCAAGTTAAATCAACGGTAAAATATGAGTGGAACGGTGTCAGAGATGTTTACGGGATTTGACATCTCCTATCCAGTGTCAACGTGAGTGCAGTAACTTAAGAGATGCTCGGGATTCACATCTCCTAAGGATCCTTTAAACTATTTACTATGTAGTAATATTTCGCTATTATAATAATGTCTATAGTAAAATAAACTTACTTTTTTCATAGCATTAAGGGGTTACCCATATATCCCTTAACACGTAATATTCCCACACTACAACAAAAACACCCTTTAATAGCGTTTAAAAAACGCTATTAGAAGCTATTATAGCGTTTTTTCTTACGCTGCATATTAACATGTTGTAATAGGTCAGTGACCTATAACAGCAACATACAAAACGCTATAAGAGACGCTATGGACAGGGACATTTCATAGCGTTTTATGAGTGCTGTAAATATGACTTTTAATAGCCTTGGAAAGTCGCTATGAAGTGAAACTATAGCGTTTTCATGACTGCTATGTAAAAACAGGCTGGCACACATATGAAATATACAACAGCGTCTATAGACGCTATAGAACACTATTTTACAGCGTTATCTGCTGCAATAGTACATTGTATGTATAAGTACATCTACTTTCTATAGCGGGTTGCTGTCTTTTATTGCGTTGTTTTTTTGTTATGAAAATTGTTTATAGCACTATCATAATGCTATAGTATATAAAATTGGAAAAAACGACCTTTCCATAGCACAGTTAAAACGCTATAGATTTGTATCCCTGCGGTTTTTTTACTAGGTACATCCAAGCTTACAATTCTACTAATATATTATAAAATTTCAAAAAACACAATTATCACATAATGATGTACGTAATCAAATGAAGACATAAGCCAAGCCACAATATATATTTAAATATATATCCATAATATTTCGTACACAAAGTTTCAAATATTTGTGATCTTAAAAAAACAATACATACAACCATAGCTGACCAAAACGATACATACTAAAAGCAAAGATATGAACGTCAATACAAAATACGTTAATCCAAGCATGACCGATTTGAAAGAGAATGAATGCAGCAAAATAATTTTCCTTCCTTCCAGCTTGTAGTAACCCCGGTATCATCATACAGCACCTGTCAAAACGAAGCACATAAGTTATTTCTCAAATCCAAACATCATCCGCAAGTTATATAATTTTTCATAACAAAAAAGATAAAGACTGTTAGTACATCATTTTAACTAAATAGACTGCAGTACATCAGTTTAACTAAACAGACATTGACGTGAAAATTATAATTGTTCTACAATTAATCACATGTGCCATATTTTTTATCATAATTGTTCTATAATTAATCAAATGAAAATTATATTAATAATAAATTAAATGTCAAATGTAATGATATCGATAGTAATATAAATAACTTTTACCGCTTGAGGTACATTTGCTTCATCCCGGCTTTCTTTTCTCTGTCAAACAAATATAAAAACAACATTAGCCCAGCACTACCTCTCCAAGGTACACTAAATACAAAAAGGAAATGGATATCCACAAGTGCACATTTCATGTGGCTGTAGTGATAGGATTTCAGGTGAAACAGCAAAGAAAATTTTGCAGTTTTGTGTAAAATTTTCAGGTGAAATAGCAAACAAGGACAGGGCACAAATTTTTGTACAATTTCAGGTGAAACAAAAACAACATTACCATGCACACTTTTCATATCTTTGTACGAGGACAGGTGAAACTTTTCAGGTGTACATCTGTTTTTTATGATTATAAAATATAAACAACTGAGTATGGTCATATATTTGGGAATGCAACTCGGAAATTTTTGAAGAAAACAGAACAACAATGAATGCAGCCAACAAATGTTAAAGATGAAATCAATTATAAAAGAAATATAATATGAAGATAAGAAATTTACAATAAACTTAATCTCAAACTTATTCTCTTCTTTTTTTCTATATGCTAGCAACAATAACTGAATTGAATAGTGCATTATGCGCTCTTTATTTTCGACTATATTGCAGCACCAAGCATTAAACTTGGTGTAGTATTTCTTTGCTTTTAGATGTGTGCATATATAAATAGCTTTTGGTTTAATTATGACAGAGCTGAAAATAAGGAAAAAGAAAGTGTGAAGTAGTGGAGTGAGTTTTACTGATAATTAAGGGAAGAAGAAATCAAGCCCATCATCAACAAAATTGGAAGATATATATATATATATATATATATATATATATATATATATATATATATATATACACCCAGGTACCGTGTACATTTTCTGATTTTAATGCTAGAATTAACCTATGATTTCCAATTAGTAATTTTTTTTAATATCCTTACTTATGGTTTTAATGTTAGAATTAAATATATTTTGAATGGTAGAATCATATTTTGGAACCGACTGCATAGCAGATTCAAACAAAGCCAGTTAAATGTTTTGAAATCTTGCTTTAAAAGCTTTCTTTCTTTTGAAATATTGTATTTATGTTTTTGTTAAGAGGACTTGCTTTCAATATTCAATTTTGAATGGGAAATTTGATGTGTATTTGTCCAGAAGATGATCTCATTGAAGCTTTCTAGCTACTCTTTGTTTATTTCTTTTTTGTATTTTCTAAGTTTATAAAATTAAAAAATACTTTAAGATCTCTTATGTTAGAAAAGAAATATATTTCATTATCAAAATTTATTTAATCCGTTTATTCCTAGACTTTTTTCTTAGTATTATTTATTTTTCTATTAATAAGTTGTGTGTTAAACATAGGTTTCTTGTATAATAAGAATTTTGGCAGGTTCATTAAAACGTAGAAACGAAACCAAAGAAATAAAATTTATGGTTTATAACCAATAAGATATTTTTATTTTATTTTACTGGCATTTTGCGATTATTAAACAGGGAAATGAATTCCTTGAACTAAATGAATTCCTTAACCAATAAGAGTACCTTGAACTAAATCTTTTCTTCTCCAAACTTTAAATGAATTCCTATTAGATATTCCAACAAAATGAGGCCTCTGCACATTATCTTTCAAATTACCCTGATGCATACTTTCCTTATATTCATTTTTCCCATTGTCACCAAAAACTCTACTGTCTTGCATATCCAAACTTTTCATTTTATTGTTACCTGAACAATATAGAGTTTCATGACCAAATACTTTGCATTTACTACAGATTTTAGGTTTCCAGTCATATTCAACTTTAACATATGGACAGCAATCACCAAATCCATCAATTGCAATAAATTCAGGGAGCTCCTGATCGGGTGACACCTCCTGATCAGGTTGCACCAGCATTTTGTTTTGATAATAAGTTATTGTTGTATTTTACTATTGGCAAGAATCTTAATTTCATTTCAGAAGTGCAGTTTTCTTCTCTTCTATAACTTATCTCATTTTTTAACAATTTTGTTTTGGATCTCTAAAATAAAAATAGGGAGAAAAAAATTAACATAGTACTCTGTCTTCATTAAGAAAAAGGAATTTGTTTCCACTATGAGCTTTGAAAAATATCATTTGGGAGCTGCTTTAGCTATATAAAAATTACAAGTGTTCTAGCACTTCCATTAAATGAATTTTGCAACTGTATAGCTAATTAGTAAATATAAAAACAGTTTATACCTGAATGCATCCCCATAAAGCAACTTGGAATTCTTTACTTAGTAAATATAAAAACAGCTTTGAAAAATTACTAAGTTTAGAAGACTATAATTGTTATGAAAGTCGAACTTACAAATTTAATTTTTAATTAATTTTTTTCTTAGTGAACTACAACTTCAGACCTTGTTTCAATTCAATATCTTATAGTTCAATAACTAACACAGATTTTTTTTTCTTGCTGAAATATCTAATTTTTTTCTTGCTGAAATCAAACGCAGATCATCATACAATCAAACACAGATTTTTAATCAAAATCCTAGTTAAAAAAATCGATTAACAAAAGACCGTGGATTTTAATGCAAAATTAAGATCGATTGAAATTAAACAAAACTACTATACCTGAAAGAGTGACAGAACTCGCAATGATACAGAGAGACGACTTTGGAGTGTAGGATTCTAAGAAAGACAGATTCGAACGCGTAGGGTTTTGATGAGCGATGAAAATGGGGAGTTTTCAACTTGTCATTTTGAAGATAAAAATGCATTATATTCCATTACAAAAATATGAAATAATTTGCTTTATCAGAGCGTGTATAATCATTTTCTTACCGCTTGGTAAATTCTAGATAGCATGAAGATATTCAACGCTATTCCATTTTACTATGAAACAGGGATTTTCTTGTAGTGGATTATTATAATTTAATTTTTTTTACCTTGAAGTAGTATCAGGCAGATCAAGAACTGAAGCATTACTGTCTAGTCCATAGTGTTCATTGCTGCTGGATCTTGCAATTTTGATAAAGGTATCAAAGCTGTAAATAAATTGGATAATAGTTGGAGCATAAATTTAGAAAAAAATAAAGTACACCAATCCATTGAGAACCATAAATAAAAACACAAATTGTTAAGTTGACATAATACTATTTATGCACATTAAGTGAACATATCACTTCCTTAACTAATAACCTATACATAGATGGAAACATGATAAGTAGACATAATACTCTGGAACAAGGTCTGAGAGAGCTTTGCTAAACATGAATAAGTTGATATTGTTATTGCAAATAAGACATGAAACAAAGGCGACAAAAGCTGTGTTAATGATTCTTTAATGCCAGTTATTATAACCTTATGCTTTTTGCTGAATCGCTGAATCATAAAAAACAACATGGGTATCACTATGATAGTTCTAAAGGTCAAAATCACATATTAGGCTCTAGCTTCATTGTTCTAACAAGCTTTTTGGGTGAAAACTGAAGAAGAAATAAACATAAACATTCATTTTAAAATCCAACCATCTAGATTCATAAAATTAAACAAGAAAACTATAGACATACCACTTGTCTAAACTTGAGTTTTTTTGCAACGTTCATCATGTTAACAATATTTGAAGAACTATCGTGACAACCCAAGGGTTTGGAAGGACTGGGAAGCCAAGCTTTGCTCCACAGACCTACTTGAAAACAGCACCAGGAAAAGGCAAGATAACGAGCTGCAAATTTAACATTTGAGATCAGTTCCCATTTGCATTAATTAACTATATGTTTGCTGCAAACTGAACATGTACTGTTACTATGAGAACATGTATTCACAAAATGCCATTAATAGTCTAAATATACAAATATGATGTGGTTAGAATAAAAAACGCAGTAACTCAACTCAACTGCTCTTTCTTCAAAATTAAAAAAATAGAGGTATTGATGCAAAACGAAGTTAGAAGTACTTTGTTTTCTCTCTGAAGTACTTAATCAAATATTTGACCTATAAAAAAGATCTGAATAACCATTAACCCATTTCGCAGTCTGCCCTTTTTCTTTTCCACTGTATTAGTTTTTGCGTCTTCTATTATTTTGAATTCCCAACACTTAATAGATACATCTAAACAGCCCTATAAACTTCGGTGGGCTAAAGTTAATTAATTGGAACTCAGGCTCTGCTATGAACTAGGATATTGCAAAGTTAAAAAAAAATTAAAGCCGTCTTATGAATTATTATTCCTAAGAACAAGTTAAGAGGAGGGTACTAAACTATTTGAATTTCTATAAAATATCATAAACGCTTGCTTAATTTAAGAATTCAAGCAAGTTAAGGGCACCTTCATTTATGATACCACACAAGCTACTTGCTTAAAAATTTCAACTATACTTCAATTTACAGTTTATAAGTAAGACTTGCTGCTTAATTATACCGTCCCTACAATCTTCAAGTCTTAATATAATGCTTACTAACAACCTTACTAGCTTTCAATTCAATCCTATGGACAAATTGTTCGTTTCATATTTGAAAAATATGCATCACAGGGGTAAATGGAACTTCAGCTTCAACTTAACTTACACTACACCAATACTCACCTATGAATAGAAGCTGACATAGCAAACTCCAAAACCATCCAAGCGATAATACTATTTGACCATATCTTTTGCTCACTAATGCCTTCATCAATCTCCAATGGTACTACTTCTACTCCAAAAAGGTATAGCAAGCTCTTTATCTTCATTACATTACCAAGAAAAAGAAAAATCCGAACCTTTCATATACTTACAGGTTAGAAGGGAAGATAGCAATAGTTACAGGTGGAGTAATGGGTATAGGAGAAGTAACAGCAAAGCTTTTCTGTTCCACGATGCAAAAGCAGTGATAGCCGACATTAAAGACACAAAAACAGTTTCATAATTAGTTACAAGATATACCATACTCGGTGCGTACGTAAATATATTAACATAAAACTAATACACTAACAACCAATTAAATTCAATCAACAATGTCACTTGAGTGAATTACTGGAATAATAAAAACACAAAAACAGTTTCAGGTTCAACATATTTGAATTTTTAATCTAAGCCCTTTCTTCTGAATGGCTAACGAGTAATGGGAATTATGGCTATGCAGACATACAAAATTGAAGTTAATAAATTTAAAAATATCAAAAAAGTGAACAGATGAAAATGCTAAAACACTTGCAATACTATCTACCAATAATCTCAATCTAGGACTAAAACGGATTATTATTTAAAGTATAACATTAAATATGGTAGTATAGTATGAAAATCATTGTAGCATGCTGATTATAACTTAGAGTCAAAAATACTCCAAACAAATCAATCAAAATGTCATAGCCTCATACCTAAAAAAACTTGGCAATGAACAAATCTAACCTGATTCAAGTACCAAATAATGATTAAATCTTAAAAACGGGTTACATTTGTCTAGTCCCACAATAATTATAATCAGTAGGCAAAATTGGTATAATCTATACATCACCGTAATCTAAAGGAATATGGGTAGTACCTGAATGTGAACTAGGTCTACTTCAGAGTTTCAACGTCCACAAGATTCGGTCAATTTTGCGCTACGTCTAATCAATCATCTGAGACGGACGACGAAGAACCACATCAGATAAAAGCGGTCGAAATTGTTGAGTAGACGAATAATACTACTTCAGATGCAGTAGACGAATAATACTACTTCAGATCCAATAATTATAACCTGTGACCAGAATACCAGTGATGATTTAAAGCCGAAGATAGTTCAAATGCAATAATTAGAGGTTAGATTGGCGAAGAAATGAGAAAACTAGGGTTTTCCTGTTGAGGCGGTGAAGGGAGGCGTGTTAGTGTTAAAAATTGGATTAAGAGAACTGAACAGATTAGGATTCCAGAGGGATCAGCGAAGAATAGTGATTTTGGTAGGAGGAACTTAGGGTTTCGGAATTGGATCAGTGGAGACGATGAAAAGGGATTTCATGCGAAATGCTGGAATAGGAAATGAGAGGGAGATGAAAAATTTCAGCGCGAACATTTTTATCATTTTGGGTTAGAACTTAGAAGTAAACATATAGCGTGTATGATGTGTAATTTTTAGTTGTGACTAACTAAAAAATTAACTAAAGATAGCAAGTTTCGTTAGGAAGCTATCCCTCTATGCTATTGATGGTGAACTTTCTTGTAGTGGCAGTAGTCCATCCAATATCATAGTCTCTCCTGATCGGGAAGCCACCAGAGGATACCACACGGGCTACGGAAGAAAACCAAACTCGTACAAGGCATGATAGGGTAGGTGACACGGCACACAAGGCAATGCCAGGGTAGATATACCAATTACGCACACGGGTTGGTGGTAACGCGTAGCAGCTACTACCGCCCACCTCAAGCCACACCCCCAAATCAAAAAAAAAAAAACAAAAGTGGCTACCGAATAAATCCAAAAGTCAGAGTATAATATCGAAGGGATGTGCCAGATCAATGGAATGACCTCATTGCCCTGAGATCACTCCTGTTTTAGCCACCTTATGCCAACTCACGGGAGTCGGGTCCACGTATTTACCTCAAAGGAAACGCCGCCGCCATCCTACTTCATTACGGAGTCTCCATCGCATACACGGTTGTTAAAGTGGTTTTCAGAGTTGGCAGGGAGTATGACAACTTCCGATCCCGGTTTCTTTAACAACCAACCGTTATTATAACACCGCGGTCATTTCAAAATAGTATATACTTTTAAAAACTAAAATACCATTGCTATTTCAAACCATCTCATATATTTCAAAATAATATATACTTCAAAACCCAATTCAATAATATATTATTTAAATAAAACCCGATTTCCAATCACTAAATCTTCCTTTAATTTATATAAACTTGAAATATTCTTTTAAATCATCTTAAACCCGAACCACATTATGAAGTCATATTCTCAATCTTCAATTCCTATAGGTTTCAACTCAATATATTCAAAGATAATTCTTTAAATTAATTAAATTTTCAAATAAATTCATTTTGAAACCATAATACTCCCAAGATTATAACAACTCCAAAACAAAACACTTTGAAACCATAATACTTTAAAATACTTTAGATTTCGATAACATTTCAATTTTGATATATTTCAGGTCTTAAAATATTCTATGATTTCCAAACCAAATCTGATAATCTCATATATATATCTTAAATCAATATCCTATTATTTAGTTTAAAAATATTTATTTAATATATTCAATATCCTTTAAATAAAGCTCAAACTTGAAATATTTGTTAATCACCCTAAACCCTCATCAAGTTATAATATCGTGCCCTTTAAAAATCTCAAATTTAATAAGTTCTAGATTGATTTAATTAAATAACATTCTTAATTAAACTATATTTTAAAATTGACTTCAAATCCATCTTCTCAACCTTAATTTATCAATATCATTATAAACTCTATATATATTAAAATATAATTTAAATAAGCACTTAACCATATTATCTTTTTAATAAAATTAAACTTTATTATTAAAGTTATTATATAAATGAACAAAATTATACATAGCTTAAAATTAAGAATTTAACTATAGATAAAATAATATTTATATAATACCAAAAATCAATATTTATAAACCCATATATTTCTTTCCAAAACCATAGAACTCATTTTAAAAATATTTATATGTAGACCAAAGGTGTCTGTATAAAATTTTCTATTCTATGGTCAAGTGATACGGATATTTATCATTTCAATCCTCAATTTAAAAATAAAAATGCGGTTGTATATCATTTCAAACCGCAATTCCGAATCAATAATAACAAATCAATAAAGAACTTGTAGATTCTTATGATGTAAAATAAACATACATTCATCCATCAACCAATCGCACATCCATCACAACCATCATCCATACCTATCAATCAATATCAATATATAACTGATAATAGATAACAAGTATTTAACTGGCAGTTATATTCAATAATAAATTAAATAACAATTTAATTTAAATAAATGCAATTAACTGAGATGATGATTAAAAATATGCCAAACAGTCATAAATAAATTTCTAATCACATCAGAAATTAATTCAACACACATAAGAAATTTTAGAAGTTGTGAGTGGGTTAAAATATTCACCTTTTGAATTTAAATTGAATTTGAATCCAATTTAAACCTAAAATTCCAACAGTCTTACAATTCGTCCAAACTGGCGCCATAATGTTCGGAATCTCAATACGAACCTAGCGGAGAAAACCGCGTGCAAATCGGATATTGTATGTAGAAGTTATACGCATTAGATCGTTTGAAAACAAAAATTAAATTAAAACAAAGAAAATCAACAGCCACGTCAACATCTCAACATCCTCTCCTAGAAACGCACGAAACACAGGAACGCATGCAACCTAGAACCGAACCCACACATCCCTGTACGCACGCTACACGAACGTCGCCGCCTCAGTTGCTTGTCGCCGCTCGCCACCAGGTACTCTGCCTTCGCCAAGCACCACGCGCCGACCCCCTCACGCGACCACCGCCACGCGCGCATTGAAAAGGGGCAGCCGCCGCTTATAAAATTCGTACCTAGTTCGAATTTTCTGCGAAATCCAGCCGTTAACTCACCACCAAACTCACATGGATGCGATCCCCTCTGTCCTCTCTACGAAACCCAGAAATGGTTCGTCGATCAGTCGATGTTCATCGACGCGCGATGAACGGCCGTGAATGGTTCTTCAATTACTGGACAAACCGTCGTTCAATTTGGAATACAAATCATAGAATTGAGCTGCGCGCTTTGAGAGTTTTCCGACGATATAAAATATGATATTGTTTGAAGAGATTGAATTTTTGGCTATGGATTTGATTTGGAATTGGATTTGGGGAATTAGGGTTTGCAGCCATTGGAAAGAGGAGCTAATAGAACGTACAAAAATGAGGAATAGAGGTATGCTAGGGTTTATAACAGGATATTTATAGACAAAGGCGGAAAAAGAATAGATGGGCAAGGTTTACTTACACGTTAAACGATAAAATGGCCCAAAAAGCCCGTTCTGACTCCGGAACAAATTGGGTCAACCCATATATCAAAATAGACGTTTTAAAATATTTTAAACGCAATGGAAAAGGTTTCAAGTCCAAATTCCATTGTATGAAGAAGTTATGCTAGGATCAATATTTTTCAAATTGATTTCAATTTCATTGATTTCAAGGCGTTTCGAGTGCGTACGATCGAACAGCAAGTCCGATCGCTACGAAACTTGAAATCCTACGGTAATTCACCGTTACGGATCCGCTGAAACTGGTTTCGTCGAAATCCGATTTAGCGGCCAAGATGGCTATTTTTACATTAATTAAATAAATTAATAATTGATAGATTAAATCAAATTTCCAATTTCAATTCTAAAATTGACAATTCTTATCATTTTTATATTTTCTAATAACTTATACAAATTTTAAACAAATTTAGATGTCACTTAAATGTTGATTCAATCGTCAAATTCAGCGTTAAATTGCAATTTCGTTAAATTCAGAAATTAATTCCCAATAATCACATTTAATTAAGTGAATTAATGATTATTACATTCAGTATTGTCAAATAGATGGATTTAACATTGGATTCAAAACTTATCACATTAATATTCTCACCTTCCATCTTAATTTCTATTAACGTAATAATTATATGTTAAATTTCATTTATTTGCAATTAATTCAATTATCGTAAATTAAATTCCAATATATTAATAAAACTTTATTTCCATTCCTTTTATTCAACCAACTGTCATATTATAAATAAGACTGGCGTTATTTTTAATTATTTCCCTAAATTTTATATTAATATAACATTGAATTGAGATTCATTGCAATTGATTACATATTTGATTTAATGGACTAAATAAATGATTACTTTATAATAATTGCTGCCACTAGCCCTAAATCATGTTTATATAGGTTATCGTTTTCAAACAATTACATACAGAACATTGATTTTTATTCAATGACTATTTATTATTATTAATTCATTAATTAATTCACCATTTGCGTTTGTTTTCTTATATTCAATTTATTACCAAATATTCCTATTTTCAATCCATTATAACCCTGCAGTTGTTTCAATCAATGGGGATTGCATTGAATTATTTATTTATTTATTAACTTGCATTAATATTCTTACATTTCATTTCCGTTATTAATCCATTATTACCAAATAGATAAAAATAAATATTATTGCCTTAAATTGAAATTTGATTACCAATTTCATTTAGCACTCTAAATAAATAAATAACATATATTAGTTGTCACCTATTTACTTTTCTTACATTTAAAAGTTTATTACTTACCATTAACACTGTATTATTTCATTAATTCAATAATTACACTTGTTTTACTCATATTCTCATTATAACTAAGTCATAACATTTAAATTATTTTATTATAATTTTATTTCCCATTCCAATTCAATCAACAAACTAAACAGGTAACTTATAATAATTATTTACAAGCCAAGGTTACACTTAAGTTTATCATACTTCAACCAAATTTTATAATTACATACATTATACCGAATTCAATCAATTACTATTAACAATATACAAATTCCTATAGTTAAACAGCACTTACACTTATTTACTTATTTTATATTTTATACCCAAGTGCAACAATTTACACAATTTCATTTTCATTGTGATTTGACTTAAATTGTCAATAATTAGTTCTTAATAACCATGGCTACAATTCATTCTTAACATTTACTTCAATATAAATTATAAATTTTTTATTTCTTTCTAAATTTAATTACAAAAATCTTATAAATTCAACCAATTTATTTATCAAAATTTACGGGTCGTTACACATAACCATCGCCACACTTAGCTTCCCAAGTCACCCTTCCCCCATGGCCTCGCGCAGCCTACTGCTCCATGTCTCTTCACCACTTTCTACTCGTCCTTTGCCCGACGCAGTTACACCATCCCCAGGTGACTGACTCTCCACCATTCCTGGCCACCTCCGCCCCGCTTCCACCTCTCCCCTTGTTCTCCTGTCTGGTTGGTACGTTTGCAATTGCCTCTGAGCCTATTTATGGGTTGTGGCGTTGCTTGCTTGTAAATATATGTTTTATGTAATAGTTTTGATTTTTAAATTTACATATTGATTTTTGCTGTTTATATATTGTTTGTATATATAGGGTTATTTTATTCTGTTATTAGTATATAAGTATATTTGTTTTTACTTTAAATATGATTTACATATGTTATATTTACAGTATGGTTCTACATATATCGGTTTATAAATATGACCTGCACTTATTTGTCTACACTATGATTTCCTATATTAATTTTACATGTAAGCATATATATATGTGTGTATGTATATATATATATATATAGTTTTCAACAATAGTTGTAGTTGTATAGGTGTTATATATATCTTAAACTGTTTTACATTTGCCTTATATATAAACAGAGTTGGGCTAGTATATATATGTTACATAAGTTTATATACTACCTCTTTCAGTTTATATATATCTTTATATATATATATATATATATATATATATATATATTTATATTTCAAAGCCGTTTTATACATATGTGTTAAGATTTTGTTTTGGTAATGGTTTTAAGAATATTGATTTGAAATTTTATACATGGGAATCTTATTTGTGTTTGATTTCATTATATAGGTATAGTTTGTAGTTTGGGTTTGAATATATGCCAAGTTTTCATATACATGTTATAGAATATAAGATTTGGTTACATAAAGGTTTATATGTATAGATTTGTGTAAGTTATAATAATATAAAATATTTTATCTGTGTGTACAGTTTTATATTGGTATTATATATATGCAATCCGATTCTATAGTATAGATTTATTTTATTTTTAAAATACTTATTTGAAATATTGGAATTTTATATTTATTTTATCTTATTGTATGTTTTTTCTTCATATTGAGTTTTGGGAAAATGTATGACGATATGATTTATATTTTGTTTTCATTTATGTCAAACTGATTCTGATTGTTTCATTGATCCCTCATTATCAGCTTTGCTCTTCTAATTCTTGCCAATCTTGTTTTTCTTTGGATTTCGTGGTTGGATTCGTAACTCAACTCATTTCATCGCCGAATCTCTCTAGCCTTGAAAGGTGAGCAATCACTCACGATTAACGTTCTTATATTTATTAAATTTGATTTCAATTGAAATGACAATTGAAATATGCTGCTATTAGTTATTTATATTGCTATATATACGCTATTATCTGTATCTGTTCACCTCTGACACCTGACATCATTATCTGTTATTTAGATATATGCCTGTTATATTACTATCATATCTTTTATCACTCTGCAAATTCCCTGTTAGTATGGAATTCCCTATGGGTTGAAATGATACATAGCCGAACGAACTTCTAGAGTAGGAGAAAATTGTTATGGGTTGAAATGATAAACCCAAGCAATTTTCATTGAATTCAATTTGGGATTGCGGGTTGAAATGATATATACCCGTACATAATTTAAGTTTCGGATTGAAATGATAAATATCCATATCACTTGACCATATGATAGAAAATTATATACAGACACTATTGGTAAATATATAAATATTTTGAAATGATTTCTAAGTTTTAAAAAGATATATATATATGTGATTATATACATATTCATTTTAAATGTTATATTTATAAAGGTTATTTTAGTTAAATTCTTGATTTTAAATTTATATGTTTGAAAATTTTAGAATTATATGTTAGTTTTGAAGATTATAAATTTTGAGAATTTACTTTTAGTTTTACTATTTTTAAAATATATATAAATCGGTTTTATTACAAAATAAGTTTAATAATTAAGTTTGATTCGACTAACATATATTATGTTTAAGAATTTATTTAAAATTTTATTTTAAAATAGATTTATAATGATTTTCATAAGTTATGGTTGGGAAGATAAATTTGAATTTATTTGGAATTATATTTAATTAATAATTTTAGTTAATTAAATAGATTTGAAACTTATTGAATTTGAGATTTTAAAGGAAATGATTTTACAACTTGGTTTTTGGTTCAAGGTGATTTAATGAATATTTCAAGCTAAAATAAATTGAAGGAAATTTTTAGTTAATTTGTAATTTGGGGTTTTATTTAATTGATATTAGATTTATTAACTGAATATTTCAAAACTAAATAATAATGGAGTTAAATTACGATATATATGAAATTATCAAATTTAGTTTGAAATGTTGAATATTTAAAGTTTTGAAATATATTGAAATTGAAATGGTTTATTTTGTGGTTCAAATCTGTATTTGAAATCGATATAATTTGAAATGGTTTATTTGTGGTTCAAATCTGTATATGAAATCGATATAATTTGAAATGGGTTATTGAGAAACTGAATTGAGTTGAAACTGATGAATTGAGATTGAATTAACTTTGAATTTTGGAATTCGAGTTGATTTGAATCGATTTGTGAAATTTGAGAAAACTATTTTATTTTATAAAGTATTTTTAAATTACATTTAAAAACTATTTATATATTTTATATAAATTATTTTAATATAAATTATTTTAATATACTAATTATTTTAATATATAAACTATTTAACTTATAACTATTTTATATAAACTATTTTATTATATACTATTATTAATATCTAAATTGTTTAAGTGGCAGAAGCTATGATTTCAAAGTTATGAATTTCAAAGTATCATGTTATCAAGTGTTATGATTTCCAAAGTGTTATAATTTCTATGCTTTGTAATTTATAAAGTGTTATAACTTTGAAAGCGCTATGATTTTGGAAATGAGTATATTTGAAGTGAAAATGATATGGTATTGGTATGGTTTTTGAAATGGATATGATATTTTGGTTTTAAAGTATAAACTATTTTGAAATGACCGTGGTGTTATAATAACGTTTGGTTGCTAAAGAGACCGGGATCGGATATTGTCATACTCTCTGCTAATACCGAAAACTACTTTAACAACTATGTACGTGGTGGAGATTCCAGAATGAAGTAGGATGGTTTGGTGATGATTTTATATGGTATTTACGTAGCCCTGACTCCTGTGAGTCAGCTTGATGCAGCTAAAACAGGAGTCATGACGGGCCAAGTGAGGTCATTCCTCCGATCGGACACATTTCTTCGATACCGTTTTATTGCTTTTGTGATTTGATTGGTGCACCCTTTGATTTGGGAGTGTGTCACGAGGTGGACGATAGTAGCTGCTATGCGTTACCACCAATTTGGATACGCAAACAGTATATCTACCCTGGCATTGCCTCGAGTGCCTTGTCGCATGCCCTATCGCGCCTTCTATGAGTTTGTTTTGTGTCGTACCTATGAAGTGCTCCCTGATAGCCCACTTGCGTGTGGAGTTTACAGTATCTTTATAGACTACAACATTATATAAATTGTGTTAAGGGGGATATGGGTAAAGCCTTGACGCTATTTTAATAGTTTACATTACTATAGACATATTATAATAGCGTAAATTACTACATAGTCGATAGTTTAACGGATCCTTAGAGGATGGTTATCCCAAACATCCTTTGAATTACTTGTGTTTCAGTTGATATTTCACTTGAGTTGGATTTATTGATATAAGAATGTTAATACCGACTCGAATATTTTGTGTCTTGCTTTACGCTTGGGTCAGACTGAGTGTCACAGTATTTGAGACTCACCTTTGGAGTTGGAGCTTCGCTTGGAGATCCATCTATCTATTCAGATTTCGGTTATTCGGTTGATTCCAGTGATGTATTCATACTTTTATTATTTGACCATTATATTGAGATTTCTGTTGTATCTTGTTTAACTCTGTTATATATATAGTAGCTTCATGAACTATTATTTCTTTGTTTCCGCTGCTTATTGTTATATTACTCTGTGTCTTTGATTCTTTGATTGATTTATTTAACGTATATGTTGAATTTTGCCAAATATAAATTAACAATATGATAATTTGAGCAATTCAAGTCCGACATGTATGGATGCGAATGGTTGAAAATATCGGGATGTTACTGCTGGTATCAGAGCTCTGGTTTTAGGCAAAATATAGCATATGTAGTAAATTTGATTACACAATCACTTTCGTCGAGCTTGATTTCCTTCCTTTTGAGTCGGTTTCATTCGAACTTTGGAACTTTTCCCTTCATTCTAAAATCCATCCTTATCCTTCCTATTCGTGTTCTTCTTGATTCTGGAGTATCCCATAGCTCACTGTATGATTTGTAAAGGGGTGAAATTCCTTCACAACAGGCATTGACTCACCAGAGATTTCTATATCCTCGGTTTACGATGCTGCTATCTCTTGCTATGCCAGAATCCTATTCTCTTATGATCAGATGTTGATTCGCTTTAGAATTCTACATCGAGCGTATTCTTGAAGTCATGGTTGACATCCGTTTTCCTATTTTGCAATTTAATTATCTCATCTTCATTTCGATCCTATCTTCTGGTTAGAATTCTTTTGATTAAGGTTAATCGAAACTTGAATCTCTAACTTTTTTTTGAGATCCATTCTTGAATCATCGAGTGTGGGAGTGTATTCATATTAATATAAAAATGTTTTATATATTGTGTTGTTTGAGTTGCTAATGTTGATTTGGGGTTTCGACCGATTCGTCCGATCAACGCCATTGATAGGAATTCAAAACACTTGTACAGAGCAAACTGACACGATGTTGTTTCCAAATTTGGTAAATGAAATAAATTTTGTATGAGTATTATATATATAAGTATAATTTTTCTGAAATTAAATTGTTAAATGAATTGGTTGTCAGAAATGATAATATTTGATTTTCATTTAATGTTTTGAAAACCATTGACTATTTCAACATGATAAATAAATGAACCATAAATAAGGTTTATAAATTGATTTGAAATTTAAATAAATTTCAATTAAGAGTTTGAGAATTCAATTTTCGGTATTTTAGAAAATCGGTTTTGAATTTTAAAGTATATTATTTAAAGCATTTTTCAAATTAAAATCGCTTCCAAAGAACTTTTAAATGTTTTAATCAGTGCTCTCCTCTTTTATCGTTGGAAAATAATTTCGGTGATGGCCGCCACATCATCGACATTCATTTTCGAGTTTCGAAGTGGAGAGACCACTCTGAAGCTTTGCTACAGTTTTGTTTTGAAAAATAATTTGATTTAAATTTCTTAAGTATGACTTGATTTATAATATATATAGGTATATGATTGTAGATATGATTTGGTGTATATATATATAGTGTGTGTGTGTGTGTGTATATATTTATCTATAAATGGTCTAAAGTGAAGTCAGAAATTTAATTCTTAAATTTATGTTAATGGATGTTTTCAATTACTAAAATGAAGTCAAAATTTGGAATAAATATTTAAAACTTGGAAAAGGTTGAATTAGAAGATTTATTTGTATAATACCCAATTACATTCTAATATAACTTACCTTAATCATTCAGAAGTTGGATATGTAATCGGATAGTATAGAATGAAAATGATATTAAAGAATTTTAAATAAATTTGGGTGGTTATAATAAATGTTTTATACTTTATTTTATAGTAATGTTAATTAAGATAAATTGAATAATAGGATAATGAATACATGAGATGAATAAAATAAATTTTGTTTTGAGGGAATTAATAAATTGAAATTTAATCAATTTAATGAAATACCTTGAATTTAAAATAAATCATTAAATATTAATAAATCTAAATTGAAATTTATATGGCTTAAATTAATTGTTTTATCTTGTATTTTAAATCAATTTTGCTTTTTAGCTGTTCTATCCTCCTTCCTTTTCGAGGACAAAAAGTTTTGACTGGGGGAGAGTGTAACGACCCGTAAATTTTAGTGGTTTTATTTATCTAATTAATTGAATTTTCGTGGAATTTTAAATAATAAAATTTTGAATTGAAAATTTAATATTTGGAACACGTATATTTAAATATAGCAAATGGTAAATTTTCATCTGAAAATATGATAGTTTATTTTCTTGTGTAATTTCAATTTCAATTTAAATCAGTTACATATTGATGATAATAAATTGTTTTCTAAACCTGAATATTTTTATACAGTAAATTTGAAAATCATCTTTTGAGTGTAACGCATATTTCATTTTCAATTTGGACCGCTATTGCTCTGTTTATCTTAGTTCCAGCGTTTTAGCAACATTTTCGGTACCGATTATCGACTTTTGATAGGATGATCGTACCATTGATATCTGTATACCGTTTTGATCGTCTCGTTGTGCGGATCTCTGCGGTATATTTAATCTCGTGTTTTGAAGTCCGGTACGCCGCTGAAACTGCAAAACAGTTTGCGGTATCGGTTCCGTATTTGAATTTTGTATCCATTGTCTTTTAATTTGTCAACATGTATAATTCAAACAGTCGTTACCATTTATGATTTCTGTAAATCCTGCTGTTGGCCTTTGCTTTTTCCCAAATTTATTTATTTCGGTGTTCCATCTCTATTGGTTTTATAGCTTGTACTGTTTATGCTCTTCATTTTCTGAACAATACACAGAGCTATTCATCTTCTTCCTACCCGCCTTTTTAAGGTTCCCAGATATTAATTCATATTTTCTTGTGCCTGCCACTCTTCCCCAACACTCAATATAATATCTGGTTCCTTTTCATTCTCCTTTTTTTTTTCCTGTTTGTTCATGCTAAAAAACAACAAAAACATATATGGATGCATATATATATATTCAGAAGAAATTGCTATCGCCCATAGCTTGCCCTCCACCGATCACCATCTCGACTCGCCCATAGCGCCCACGTAAACTCAGCCACCTTCGGCTTCGAAACCAACCTCTGCCATCTCCTCCCGCAATCACCTCCCTCTGTAATTTTGCTCGACCGAGTACAGTGCTTCCACTCGCACCTGAAGTCCCGACCAACCCAAGGCTTCCCTTCCTCTTCCAGCTTGTTCAATCGCTGACCCCTCCGCTTTTTCCACGTAGCCATTGCCGCACCTAGCTTCCCATGTCGCCCTTCCTCCAGGGCCTCACGCAGCCCACTACTCCACATCTCTTTTCCACTTTCCACTTGTCCTCCGCCCGATGCAGCTACACCATCCCCAGCTGACTGCCTCTCCACCATTCCTGGCCACCTCCGCCCTGCTTCCACCTATCCTCCTTGTTCTTCTCTCTGGATGGTACGTTTGCAGCTTTCCTCCGAGCCTGTTTGTGGGTTGCGGCATTGCTTTCTTGTAATTATATTTTATATATAATAGTTTTGATTTTTAAATTTACATATTTATTTTTGATGTTTATATATTGTTTGTATATGTAGGGTTATTTTATTCTGTTATAAGTATATACGTATATTTGTTTTTGTTTTAAATATGAGTTGCATATGTTATATTTACCGTACGGTTATATATATATCGGTTTGTAAATATAGTCTGCACTTATTTGTTTACACTATGATTTTCTATATTAATTATATGTGTAAGTATATATATATATATATATATAAATATAGTTTTAAACAATAGTTGTAGTTGCACAGGTGTTATATATATCTTGAACTATTTTACATTTGCCTTATATATAAACAGAGTTGGGCTACTATATATATGTTACATAAGTTTATATATTACCTATTTTAGTTTGTATATATCTTTATATATATATATATATGTATGTATGTATATTTTAGTTTCAAAGCCATTTTATACATATGTGTTAAGATTTTGTCTTGGTAATGGTTTTAAGAATATTGATTTGAAATTTTATATATGGGAATCTTATTTGTGTTTGATTTTATTATATAGGTATAATTTGTAGATTGGGTTTGAATATATACCAAGTTTCGCTGTACATATTATAGATTATAAGATTTGGTTACATAAAGGTTTATATGTATATATTTGTGTAAGTTATAATAATATTAAATATTTTATCTATGTGTACAGTTTTATATTGGTGTTATATATATCCAATCTGATTCTATAATTTAGATTTATTTTATTTTTAAAACACTTATTTGAAATAATGGAATTTTATATTTGTTTCATCTTATTGCATGTGTTTTTCTTCATATTGATTTTTGGGAAAATGTATAACGATATGGTTTACATTTCGTTTTCATTTATGTCAAACTGATTCTAATTGTTTCGTCGATCCCTCATTATCACTTTACTCTTCAAATTCGTGCCAATCTTGTTTTACTTTGTAATTCGTGCTTGGATTCTTAACTCAACTCATTTCATTATCAAATCTCTATAGCGTCGAAAGATGACCAATCACTCACGATTAACGTTCTTATATTTATTAAGTTTGATTTCAATTGAAACAACACTTAAAATATGCTGCTGTTAGTTATTTACATTGCTATATATCTGTATCCGTTCACCTATGACATCTGACACCATTATCTTTTATTTATATTGATGATATATGCTTGTTACATTATTATCATATCTGTTCCCTGTTAGTAGAGAATTCCCTATGGGTTGAAATGATACATACCCGAACTAAATTGTAGAATAGGAGAAAATCATTATGGGTTGAAATGATAAACCCAAGCGATTTTCATCGAATTAAATTTGGGATTGCGGGTTGAAATGATATACCCGTATATAATTTAAATTTCGGATTAAAATGATAATTATGCGTATCACTTGACTATAGGATAGAAAATTATATACAGACAACACTGGTCTATACACAAATATTTTGAAATGATTTCCAAGGTTTAAAAGATATGTGTATATATATATATATTTGTGTGTGTGTGTGATTATATACATATTGATTTTAATTGTTATATTTATAAAGGTTATTTTAGTTAAATTCTTGATTTTAAATTTATATGTTTGAAAATTTTAAAATTGTAAGTTAGTTTTGAAAATTATAAATTTTTAGAATATACTTTCATTTTTACTATTTTTGAAATATATATAAATTATTTTTATTATAAAATATGTTTAATAATAAAATTTGATTTAACTAATATATATTATGTTTAAGAATTTATTTAAAATTCTATTTTAAAATAGTTTTTATAATGATTTTCAAAAGTTAAGGTTGGGAAGAAAATTTGAATTTATTTGGAATTGTATTTAATTAATAATTTTATTTAATTAAATAGATTTGAAACTTATTTAATTTGAGATTTTAAAGGAAATGACTTTACAACTTGATTTTTGGTTCAAGGTGATTTAATGAATATTTCAAGTTTAAATAAATTGAAGGAAAAACTTATTTTATTTATAATTTGGGGTTTTATTTAAATGATATTGGATTTATAAAGTGAATATTTCAAAACTAAATAATAATGAAGTTAAATTAAGATATATATGAAATTGTGAAATTTAGTTTGAAATGTTGAATATTTAATGCTTTGAAATTTATTGAAATTGAAATGGTTTATTTTGCGGTTCAAATCTGTATTTGGAATCGATATAATTTGAAATGGTTTATTTGTGGTTCAAATCTGTATTTAAAATTGATATAATTTGAAATGGGTTATTGAGAAACTGAATTGAGTTGAAACTGATGAATTGAGATTGAATTAAATTTGAATTTTGGAATTCGAGTTGATTTGAATCGATTTGTGAAATATGAGGAAACTATTTTATTATATATATTTAAAAACTATTTATGTATTTTAATATATATCATTTTTAATATAAACAACTTTTAATATAAACTATTTTAATATACTAATTATTTTAATATATAAACTATTTTAACTTATAACTATTTTATATAACTATTTTATTTTATAAACTATTTTATTATATCCTATTATTAATATCTAAACTGTTTAAGCAGTGGAAGTTATGATTTCAAAGTTATGAATTTCAAAGTATTATGTTATCAAGTGTAATGATTTCCAAAGTGTTATAATTTCCAAGCATTGTAATTTCTAAAGTGTTATAACTTTGAACATGTTATGATTTTGGAAATGAGTATATTTGGAGTGAAAATCATATTGTATTGATATGGTTTTTGAAATGGATATGATATTTTGGTTTTGAAGTATAAATTATTTTGAAATGACCGCAGTGTTATAATAACATTTGGTTGTTAAAGAGAGTAGGATCGGATATTGTCATACTCTCTGCCAATACCGAAAACCACTTCAACAACTGTGTACGTGGTGCAGATTCCAGAATGAAGTAGGATGGTTTGGTGACAATTTTATATGGTATTTACGTTGCTTTGACTCCCGTGAGTTAGCTTGATGCGGCTAAAATAGGAGCCATGCTGGGCCAAGTGAGGTCATTCCTCCGATCGGACATAGTTCATCGATAACATTCTATTGCTTTTATGATTTGATTGGGTGTACCCTTTAATTTGAGAGTGTGTCATGAGGTGGGCGGTAGTAGCTGCTATGCATTACCACTGGTCCGGATACGAAAACGGTATATCTACCCTGACATTGCCTCGAGTACCTTGTCGCATGCCCTATCACGCCTTCTATGAGTTTGTTTTGTGTCGTACCTATGGAGTGATCCCCGATAGCCCACTTGCGAGTGGAGTTTACAGTGTTTGTATAGACTATGGCATTATATAAAATGTGTTAGGGGGATATGAGTAATGTCTTAATGCTATTTTAATAGTTTACTTTGCTATAGACACATTATAATAACATATATTACTACATGATAGATAGTTT
This sequence comes from Allium cepa, assembly GCA_030765085.1. Classification (NCBI taxonomy): domain Eukaryota; kingdom Viridiplantae; phylum Streptophyta; class Magnoliopsida; order Asparagales; family Amaryllidaceae; genus Allium; species Allium cepa. Next base: position 238,520,851 of record CM060931.1, read on the forward strand.
AAGGATCCTTAGAGGATGGTTATCCCAAACATCCTTTGAGTTACTTATGTTTCAATTGATATTTCACTTGAGTTGGATTTATTGATATAAGAATGTTAATCTTGACTCGAGTGTTTTGTGTTTTTTTATGCTCGGGTCAGACTGAGTGTCACAACATTTGAGACTCACCTTTGGAGTTGGAGCTTTGCTTGGAGTTCCATCTATCTATTCAGCTTTCAGTTATTCGCTTGATTCCAGTGATGTATTCAGACTTTTTTATTTGACGATTATATTGAGACTTTTGTGTATTCGAGACTTCTGTTGTATCTTGTTTAACTTTGTTATATATATATAGTAGCTTTATGAACTACTATTCCTTTGTTTCCGTTGCTTATTGTTATATTACTCTGTGTTTGTGATTCTGTAATTGATTTATTTACCGTATATACTGAGTTTTACCAAATTTAATTAACAATCTGATATTTTTAGCAATTCAAGTCTAACATGTACGAATGCGAATGGTTGAAAATATCGGGATGTTACAATATAATTTACGAAATGTAACTGTATTTGTAATGGGAAGTAGGATGACTGACCAAGAAAAAAGATGACCATAAACTTAAGTGGGGTAAAATTGACACGTATAAGTTTTTGTATCGATACAATGAAAGATAAAATGTGAATTCGTAAAATGACCAATATTTATTTTTGAATTTATGACATGTTTTTTTAAATAGGAAAAATGATCGATTATTTTTTTGATCGGAGGAGATGGATGTATCAAAGAAGGGGATTGAGAGGCTCAATAAAAAAAGATTTTTATAATGGTATAAACATATTTGTTGAATTTTGTTTAAGTAATAACGGAAACGATGTAGAAATTCGTTGTCCGTGTAGTAGGAGTAAACATTTGAAGTATTTGTTACCTAATACTGTGAAACTCCATTTGTGAAAAAAGGGTTTCGTGTTGGAGTATTATGTTTAGGATCGTCATGAAGAAGTTGTAGCACATACTTCTACAGAGTCTAAATTAGAGATTGCTGGTAATGAAATTGTTATGACGAATTGTACAGAAAATATAGTTGAAGATGCAGCACGACAAATGTTCCATACGGTGAAGTTAACAACGATGATGTAGTTATTGAAGAACCAAACATTGAAGCAATTTTTTTTATGATTTACTGGATGCTGCTAAGAAACCTCTTTGGGATGGTTATAAAGGTGGCACCCAGCTATCAGTATCCGCTTAATATATTGCGATGAATTCAAACATCACCAAAGCTGGATTTACCACCGTTGTACAAGCTGTAAAAAGACATATGCTGCCCGATAATTTAACGTGTGAAAATCATTATGAAGTTGAAAAACTTATGTTGTCTTTTGGTTTACCTTATCAGAAAATAGATACATGTTTAAATGGATGCATGTTGTTTTGAAAAGAGGACATCACTCTTAGAAAGTGTAGAATATGCAACGAGGAAAGGCACAAACCAAGAAAAAAGAAGGGAAAGGAAGTTCCATACAAACGTATGCATTAATTGTCCATCACTCATAGGCTTCAAAGATTATACGCATCTTCAGTAACTGCATCTCATATGAGATGACATAGTGTGAGAAAAGAGGAAAGAGGTACGTTGACACATCCAACAGATGGGGAAGCATGGAAGCATTTCGACAAAACTTATCCCAATTTTGCAACGGACAGTCGTAATGTTAGACTTGGATTATGTACGGATGGTTTTTCACCATTTTCTCAATTTGGTTCTAAATATTCATCTTGGCCCATTATTATCACACTTTATAATTTACCTTCATGGATGTGTATAAAAACGCAATATATGTTTCTTACCGTTGTCGTTCCTAGCCCCGACGATCCGACACAAGGAATCAGTGTTTATTTACAACCTTCGATTGAGAAGTTAAAAACACTATGGAACGAAGGAGTAGAAATATACGACGTTTCAAAGAAAAAAATTCGTATGTTTGCTTCTTTATTGTGGACTATAAGTGATTTTACTGCCTATTCAATGCTTTTAGGATGGAGTACATCCGGTTGTCTAGCTTGTCCTTATTGCATGGAAGAAGCATTAGAATTTTCTTTACCAAATGGTAAGAAAATTTCATGGTTTGACTACAATCGATGCTTTCTCCAAGTCAATCATCCCTTCAGAAGAGACAAGATGAACTTTTTAGCTAATAGAGTAGAAACTAGACAACTACCAACAATATGGTCAAGCGAAAACATATACAAACTTGTATGGGATTATCCAAAGATATATGAAACTGGAGTGCAAACAGAAATTGCACGCAAATCGATTATTCATAATTGGTGCAAATAAAGTATATTTTGGGAGTTGTCTTATTGGAAAGATCTTCTACTTCGCCATAATACTGATGTGATGCACAAGGAGAAAAATGTCTTTGGCAATGTTTTTAACACAACTTTGAATGTTAAGGGGAAGACTAAGGATAATTTGAAATCAAGATGCAATATACAAGAATTATGCAAACTTCCCGAGCTTCATATGAAACTAAATGACAGTAAAAAAAAACCCCAAAGCATGTTACAAGTTAGATAATAATCAAGTTAAAGTTGTGTTAAAATGGGTTGAAGGATTAAGGTTGTTAGGAACTGAGATTTTGGTTTTGATAACAACAACCTTTTTAACTTATCTTATTGTTAAATATATACTAACATTGTTGTCTAGATAGAAATGTATATGCAGGATATATATATGCAGGTATTGATTACTGAAGACTGGTCAGTATAAAGACTCAAGACTCAAGATTGAAGACTCTAGAGTATCGAGATCAAGATTTCAAGATATGTGTCTAGTTTTTGTTAAAACTTCATAATAGCATGAAAATCTTCATTCTGAATTTCATTTGGGATGGAACCCAATTCTACCTTCTCAGTAGCTTATAAAACCATGACAAGTAGCTTACAAACCTACGACAATTGGTTTACAAACCCATGAAAATCCTGGTTTTGTACAAGTTCTCGAAGCCTGATGTGACGAGATATTCTACAGGAAGAAGCTTACAAAACTACTTCAAAATGGTTTTTCAAAACTGCTTTTCAAAATATTTTAGCCTTAAAATTATCTTTTCAAATGATTTTTCAAAAAGATGTTTTAGCCTTAAAATATTATTTGTTTTTGTTTTAAAATAAACTCTTGTTTTAAATTTCATTTTCAAAAACAAATTTTATGTTGTTTTTTACATAGGGATATCGACATCATGGGATACCCCATGTCGACATGGTGGCCGTTGAATTCAAAAGTTTCAATTTTCAAAAGAAGTGTCTATTCGTTTAAATCTCTTCACGAATGGTTATGACCGTTAGTGCTTTATAAATATGCTTCACAAACGAATTTTTTAATAATCTATTTTCATATTTTCTTCACTTCTTCTTCTCCACAAATCCATATTCTATAATTTTCATACTTTTAAGATTATGCCGAAATTCTACCGAATTCTTAAGTGAATCAAATTAGAATCTCATTCTTGTTTGATTCTCTGCCCTCTCTCGAAGATCAATGTGCTATTCAGAGTTATACGATCAATTTGTAATCAAAAGTTTATCAAGTCTCTCTATAAGGTGTGGTTGTGCCTGGAAATCAATTCGGTAATCTTGTGGCCCGTAAATCAAGAGAGTTTGCCTCGGACTCGTGAGACAGAAGGGTACCTAAAGGCCTTTAGAAATTGAGGAATGTAATCTCGACATTGGTATAATAAAAATCTGTATGAGGTGGTTTTCCTTGGTACAAGACTGGATGTAGAGTAACTCCAAACCAGTGTAAAATCCAGTGTGTTCTTTCCCTTTACCCTTTTTTATTTTCTTTCTACATCTGTGTTTGATTCTGTGATTAAATTTTGCATTTTTGTGTGTCATAATTTTAAGTTGGTTCATATAAGTCTTAGAATCCATTAAACAATATTCACCCCCCCTCTAGTGTTAAATTAGCCTTAAGATCCTTAATTCGTTGTCCCTTTCAATTGGTATCAGAGCGTAGGTTTTCATAGTTTTAATATTCTGAAACTTGAAAATTGTTTTAATGGCTACCAACACTGGTAATGTCAACTTTGGCACTAGTTCTGTTATCACTAACACTAGTTCATTTGTGGAAGGTCAGTCTACTATCAGACCACCATTTTTCAATGGCAGTAATTATGCATATATGGCTTGTAGAATGAAAATTTATTTACAATCTGTAGGATTAGACACTTGGAATATCACACAAACTGAGTATATTGAACCAACTACCAATTTTGCCCAGTGGACTGCTGAGCAAAAAGGGTGTTTCACAAAATAACTCAAAGGCCATGAATATATTATTTTGTTCACTAGATAGGAATGAGTTTAATAGAGTGTCTGTTTGTAAGTCTGTGTTTGAAATCTGGAAAACTTTGTAAGTTACTCATGAAGGAATAAGCAAAGTTAAACAGACTAAAATTTCCATATTAACTAATCAGTTTCAGTTGTTTAAAGTGCATGCAAATGAGACCATTTTCGACATGTATTGTCGATTTCAAGATATTGTTCATTCACTAATTGCACTGGGAAAAAGCTTTTCGGAGGAAGACCAAGTCAGAAAAATTCTAAATTCACTCACTCCAAAATGGGATCAAAAGACACTTGAAATTGAAGAAGCAAATGATATCAGTCTCATGAAAATAGAAGAATTGATTGGGAATCTGATGTCTTATGAAGTTCATCTGCAAGGAAGAAGAGAAAATAAGGCTACAGAAAAGAAGTCATTAGCATTCAACATAACGACTGAAGATTCAAAACCAGACAGTGATGAGGAGATTGCCTTCATGACAAGAAACTTCCGAAAATTCCTAAAATATAGAAAAATGAATAATTACAAAAGAAATGATCAAAGGAATTCTAGAAATAATACGGAGAATGTCAACAATGATAGATGCTACAATTGCAATAAGGACGGGCATTATAGAAAAGATTGTCCATATTCAGATAAACAGTTATTCCCTCCAAACAATGACTCGTCAAAGAAAAGAAAGAAAGCATTCATAGCAACTCTTGATGACTTAGACTCATCATCCAGTGATGATGAAAAGAAGACGAATAATTCAAATCTGTATTTCACTGCTATTCATGAATCAGATGATGATAGGAATATGGATCTAAAAATAGGTACGCATTTACATTATTTTTTATTTTTCTTGTTTGAATGGATGCTTGTTTGTTTGCTTGATTGTTTTAAAATTCCTTGAATTTTTAAATTCAAATTTATCCCTTGAAATTTAAATTTTAAATTCAAAAATAATACTATTTTAATAATATTTTAAATATTGAATTATTAATATTTAAGTATTATTATATTTAATGTTATCATAGGAATTATATAGTTAGAATATAGGATATAATATATATATATATATATATATATGTATGTATGTATGTATGTATGTATGTATGTATGTATGTATATATTTATTAGGAATTAGGAACCGAAACTTGTCCTTTGATTCAATAGGCACATGTCGACATACTAGAATACCCCATGTCGCATGCCCCTTAGAATTTGATTTCAAAATTTGAATTCAAACTTTTGAATTTCCCTCCACCTTTTCACCAATTTCAATGCTCTGGAAAGATGTCCCTTGACCAGAGAACATGTCTATATAATCTTTATTTATCTCACTTTCTTTATCATAACTTTTCACTTTTATTTCAAACTTATCTTTATTAACTTCAACTCCTCTCAAACTTCTTCAATGGCCTCTTCAAGCACTCCTAACACCATTAGGCTTCCAAAATCTGTCAAAAACTTTCTTTTTAATGACTCGGAAGCTATTAAAGCTTACATCATCTATTTAAACTTTGGTAAAATTCATACGGGAAAATTTGCTATTTTTGAAGATTTTCCTTCTTATGAAATTGAAAATCTTTTTCAACAATGTTCTATTCGTAGTTTAGTTGATAACAAACAAAATGATTTTGTATGTTATCCAAATCTTGTTAAGATGTCTTATGTGAATTTGAATCGTGGTTTTTATGATGGAGAAGAAGGAAAAATTTGGAGTAGTGTTAAAGGAACACAAATTGTTTTGGATTGTGAAATTTTGGGAAATATTTTAGGTTGTAAGTATACCGAAATTAATCTCTCGGGATTTCAAATCAATGAAAATGATCGAGAGACATTTCATCACATCTTTAAAGGGGATGACAATTTCGAATTCAAAAATCATTATTTTCGTCCAAAAGCAAGAATTGTTAATCTTCTTATCCAACACACTCTTATGCCAAGATTGGGAAACTACAATAACCCGACTTTAAAAGTTTGCAAAGCTCTTTTTGCAATTTTTGGAAATTGTGATATTAATTAGGCTCAAATTATTTTGGATGAGCTAAGGCCTAAGAATTTTACTATGGATGAAAACACATTATATCATGGAATTTATGTCGCCCGAATTTTTAATTACTTTGGAGTTGATTTCAAAAGGGAAGAATTTATAACTAGAAAAGTGTTCAACCATGGAAACATTTCTCTTATGCAAATTCTATTAGTGTTTCAACCATATAAAACACTTACGGAAAAGGAAGAAAGACTTGCTCGTGAAGAAATAGAAAAAACGAAGGAAGAAGAAGAAGAAGAGGAAGAGGAAGAGAAAGAGGAAGGAATGGAAATTGAAGAGGAGGAAGAGGAAGATCAACAAACCTCCTTAGAAAGTATTGAATATCCTACTAATCCCGCTAATCCATCCAACAAGACCATTCTTAATAATCAAAGAATTGTAGTGAAAAATCAAAAGACACTTAAAAGATCAATGAGTAAGAAAATGGATAAGATTTCCCACTAAAATCGATAAGATCGTCGGAAAAATTAATAGAAAGCTTGGACTATCATCTTCTTCGTCTTCATCTAACTTGTTTTAGTTCATGTTATCTTAGGTTCTATCTTTGTATTTTCTTTATTTTAGTTAATATCATATTATCTTATGTAATGTTGACTAAAATTATTAATGAAATCTTTCAATTCCTGTTATTCAACTTCACTTGTCTCTGTAATTGCTTGTTTTTATATTATACAAATTTTAGTTTAATAGTTTTGTTCATAATATTCAAAACAAAGATAAATGTCAATTTACGTAGAGGCATGTCGACACACACCATCACCCCATGTCGACATCCAATGGGCAGAAAATAGTTACACTTTCAAATTTCATTTTCTTGTAACTAACTTGTGTCTATTCATTTCAAACGACTTTATACCTCTATTTATATCTGTTTCATCCAGAATAAATTGTAAAAATTCATCTCTAATCACTCTCTTTCATAGTTCTTCCTATTTCTTGAATTATGCTTCTCCAATTAAGAATCTAAGTGATAATCTTAAAGAAACTCTCACCTTCTTCAAGAATATTCTTACATTCATACTTCGTAATCAGCGTCACTTAGAATTGAGTCAAATACAGATGATCAAGGGGCAAGAGAGACATTTTGAAGCCCTTCATTGGATGATCTCAGCCCTTAACAAGGAAGATCTCGAAGGAAATCCACCAGTCACTCTCGATAAAGAGAAAGTAGAATGAGATGCCATCAAAGCAGACCCTATCTTTGGAGAAGATGGGTGGGTGGAAGTACCGAGGAATGTCTAGTCATTCTGTATGTTATTTGTTTGATATGATTGGTGTGTTTTAAACTTGATTGATTTAACTTATTTGGTATGGTTTGTATATATGTTTTGATTGAATAATTACTATAAATACGATTGGTTGATGATTGATTTAATTTTTGGATTGATCACACTTAGCATTTATTACACTTATATGGCTTACCCTATTTTATTATGGTTGATTATCTCATAACAAGTTCAGGGATTTTTAAGAAGTTTTTGTTGATGACAAAAGGGGGAACGATATAAAATAATAGTTGGCTTGGAGTAAGGGGGAGTTATGGAGTAAAGGGGAGTTTTGATAGGAGTTATGGTATGATAGGTATATTTTATAAATACAGGTTGTCATCATCAAAAAAGGCGGATATTGTTAGTAACTAAGATGTTGGTTTTGATGACAACAACCTTTTTAAGTTATCTTATTATAAATTATATACTAACATTATTGTCTAGATAGATATGCATGTGCAGGATATATATATACACACACACACACACACACACACATATATATATATATATGCAGGTATTGATTACCGAAGACTGATCAGTATAAAGACTCAAGACTCAAGATTGAAGACTCTAGAGTATCGAGATTTCAAGATATGTTTCTAGTTTTTATTAAAACTTCATAATAGCATGGAAATATTCATTCTAAATTTCATTTGGGATGGAACCCATTTCTACCTTCTTAGTGGCTTACAAACCCACGACAAGTAGCTTACAAATCTACGACAAGTGTTACAAACCCACGAACATCCTGGTTTTATACAAGTTCTCAAGTCATGATGTGATGAGATATTCTATAGGAAGAAGCTTGCAAAACTACTTCAAAATGGTTTTTCAAAATGATTTTCAAAACTTCTTTTCAAAATATTTTAGTCTTAAAATTATCTTTTCAAATGATTTTTCAAAAAGATGTTTTAGCTTTAATTTATTATTTGTTTTTGTTTAAAATAAACTCTTATTTTAAACATCATTTTCAAAAACAAGTTTTACATTGTTTATTACATAGGGACGTCGACATCATGGGATACCCAATGTCGACATTGTGGCCGTTGAATTCAAAAGTTTCAATTTTCAAAAGAAGTGTCTATTTGTTTAAATCTCTTCACGAATGGTTATGACCGTTGGTTCTTTATAATTATGCTTCACACATGAATTTTTTAATCATCTATTTTCATATTTTCTTCACTTCTTCTTCTCCAAAAATCCATATTCTAAATTTTCGTATTTTTAAGATCGTGCCGAAATTCTGTTGAATTCTTAAGTGAATCAAATTAGAATCTCATTCTTGTTTGATTCTCTGCCCTCTCTCGAAGATCAAAGTGCTATTCAGAGATATAGGATTAATTTATAATCAAAAGTTTATCGAGTCTCTCTATAAATTGTGATGTGCTTGGAAATTAGTTGGGCAATCTTGTTGGCCGTAAATCAAGAGAGTTTGCCACAGACTCGTGAGACATGAGGGTACCTCAAGGCCTTTAGAAAGTGAGGAATGTAATCTCGACATTGGTATAATACAAATCTGTATGAGGTGGTCTGCCTTGGTACAAGATTGGATGTAGGGTAACTTCAAACCAGTATAAAATCCGGTGTGTTCTTTCCCTTTACTGTTTTTTATTTACTTTCTGCATCTGTATTTGATTCTGTAACTGTTCTATGAATAAGTTTTGCATTTGTTTGTGTCATAATTTTAAGTTAGTTCATATAATTCTTAGAATCCATTAAACACTATTCACCCCCCCTCTAGTGTTAAATTAGTCTTAAGATCCTTAATTCGATGTTCCTTTCAAAGGTTTCTCGATGGGATTTCAACAAATCTTCGTAGATTTGTTGACTTTAAAAACGATAGATTGAGTGGAATGAAAAGCCACGACTGTCACATTATGATGGAAAATTTATTACCTGTTCTATTCAAAGAACTATTGTCCTTAAAAGCTTGGAAGGTAATAACAGAGCTTAGTCTATTTTACAAAGAGCTTTGTTCGACTACTTTAAAAGTGTAACGTTTACGTAAACTTGAAGAAGATATTCCTATATTGCTCTGCAAATTGGAAAAAATATTTCCGCTAGGTTTTTTTAATGCAATGGAATATTTACCTATTCATCTTCCATCTGAAGCAGGAATTCGTGGTCCTGTGCAATATGGATGGACGTATCCATTTGAGAGGTATGAAATATATTACCTACTAATTTAATTACATTCGCAAGTTAAAATTAATGTAAATTAATTTTGCATAGATAGCTGAATCATCTGAGGAAACAAGTAAGGCAAAAAGCACGAGTTGAAGGTTCGATATGTAAATTTTACATCGAAGAAGAAGCTTCGTTCTTTTTCTCTCACTATTTTAGTGGCCGTGTGAAGGCGATGAGCAAGAGTCCTCTCAAACAATGTTATCTATTTTTACACAACATGCTCTATCTTCTGGAAAAGTTTAGAAGTATGGTTAGACGATAGAGATCTTCATGTAGCGCACACTTATATTCTTCTTAATTGTGTTGAGGTTGCACTATTTGTTAGTAATCTAAAATAATAATTTATGATTTATTCATTTCCATAATGCATGCGCCTATAGAATTTAATGCAATATTTTATTCATATATGCAGTATTTATGAAAGTGAACATCCGCATGGAGATCTTAGTGAACAATTTTTTGATTGGTTTTCAAAGTACATTTATTAACTGAGAAATTGTGTGGTTGATGAAGAGTTGAAACATCTTGCATTGAGACTAAAAAGAAATGTCAAGACATATCCAATATATTTCGTCAATGGATATAAATTTAACACCAAAGAATATGGTGTAAAAGAAATTAATTAATAATACAGCTGTATTTGTTGAACGTAGTGATGATCCAGAAAATCACATAAATGATTTTTATGGCTTTTTAACTCAAATTTTGTAACTGACATATTTTTGATGACCCACGGAGGAGGAGTTTCTGTTTATATGCAATTGATTTAGTAATGTTTCAGGTTCTAGAATTAATGTGCACAAGGATTATAATCTTATTGAAATAAAGCACATATCGCATTATCACAATTACGATCCTTTTGTACTAGCCAAACAAGCATTGCAAGTTTATTACGCTCCTTATCCATTTCTAAAAAGAGATAAAGCAGATTGGTCGTCGGCAATTTTTAAAACAAAGGCAAGATTTACGTTTGATGGGAAGAATACTATAGACAAACAAGCTTATCAGGTAGATTTTGGGCAAAGCAACGAAATAATAATAACAGATGATCTTATTGATTTTGGACCTCTGAATGTTGAATCAAACGTTTTGGTAAAGGCATTCGAGAGTAGCTTGGAAAATAACGTAAAATATGAGACCGAATCTGAACCAGAAGATGGTGAGGATTGATATAAATATTATGTTGAATTCTTATGTATTATGCAATTTATGTAATTGATGAGATTTGTTTTGCTAGTTATGTAATTTATGTCATTTATGAAACTAAATCTGCTTATCATCATTTACATCATTTATGTCACCATGTCTATCATTTATTTAGTAATTTATGTTAAAAATGCAATGTATTCTATTTATCGTCAGAATATGAGACCCAATCTGAAGCAAGTATACTTTGCACTTTATGTACTTTATCTCACTTATGTCATTTAACTATAAAAAATATTTCATTATATGTTATTTTCTCTTTTAAAATGATGTGTCTATGACATGTATCATGTCATCCAGAAGGAGGAGTTCTTCCCATTCTTCAAGAGGCGATGACAGTGGCCCATCGCAACCGCTATAGCGACCCGCTATGTATCTAGTATCTAAAATGGAGGGGTAAGTATTAAACTTTTTTCAGCATCTTAAATATTTTGTGTACGATATACTAATCCGTATCATAATTAACACAAGGGGTTTGACCTACATTCGTCAGCAGTACTTCTATCAGTTTCGAGAGATTCATATAAGAGTAGGATGACGGCTTGTTGGTCGAAGTGGGATAATATCTCTTTCCACATCATGAAATGTATATGACAGGATTTTTTATAAGTATAATCTTCTGTTTTCCGTTCTTAATTTTTTTATCGCTTATTTATTGTTCACCTTTTATTGTTTAATTTTTGTTCGCATATTTATCATGAAATGCAAGCTGCAGTTGATGTACAATTAGATGACCTGTAGTTGGTTCGACACTACTGGATTCAGAAGATGAGGAATAACTATAAGGATTCTATGTCGGCTGTGAAACATAAAGGGCAAAAGCCGAACTGGATGGGGGCGAGTGTGCGGGAAGGGTGACTAACACATTGGGATAGTGACGATGCGAAAGTAAGTGTACTAAACTTTTATTAATTATTTGATTGATACGTAAATAATCAAAAAATATTTGGTAAGTAACTAATGTAGTAAATTTAAATATGCAGGCAGAGTCAGAAAGAAACTTTGGAAATAGGAACAAAAATTCTGTCACTCATCGAGGAGGGTCAAAGTCGTTCCAACCAAATCGCCAAAAGTTGGTAAATTTATTAAATGTGAATTGTAAATGTTGATACACGAAGATTTGGATCAATGACAATGGGCTTCAACAAATAGTAAGAGAATGCAAAAGCTAGAAGAAGATAAATGAAGACCAAAGTATAAACATTAGTATGATTTTCTATGTGTCTTAGTCTAGATTATTTGTTAAAATCTATCCTCAAGAGATTTGCACGAACATTAGAACACATTCATAAAAACTTCATTCACATGTTCACTGTGCATACTTTTATACTTCAGTCGACTGAACAGACATGGCCAGTCGACTGAAACTATACACATATACAAAATTGCACAGTTTCAGTCAACTGAATTACCTGTGCAGTCGACTGAAATTGTTCCTGAAAATTTTTCTTTGTATTTTCAGTCGACTGAATCTCCTGCTCAGTCGACTGAATTTAAACCTGCGAATTTTCTCTGAAAAGACACCTTCTTCTTCCCAAGAGTTGCAACCTTTCATCAATGGAAATGGAAGCATCTCTTGTTTGCAACCTTTTACAACATATGCACCTCTTCTACAAGTATATATGCATGATTCTAACATCATTTAATTCACTGAATTCTCTTGCTTTAATCTTACTATTCTCTTGTTCATATTCTCTAGATATTCTCAAAGCAATCACCAATCTATTGCTTGAATCACTGTTTTTGTTTATAACATTCTTTTGATTCATAGCAATTCACATTTCCTAAATCTTCACAAACACATTGCATATTCTCGAGGATAAGATTATAGGAATATTGTACTACATTAGACTCATTAGTGTTGACAAGAACACAACAAGTCGAATATTGTATTTTTGTAATTGTGTTGAAGTCCTCTTTGGTAGTTGAGGCAAGAAATCTCGTTCGGTTGTTCGGGTAAGTTGTAAACCTATTCCTCCGGGTGAAGTGAGGGTGTTAGTTAGTAAAATTCCTAAGAGGAGCTTAGGGAATGGACGTAGGACGAGAGGTCCGAACCAGTATAAAAGTCTTGGTGTCTCCTTGCATTTACCTACTTCATATACCTAGACTATTTCATTATTCCATATTACACGATCCTACCGCATAGCCTCTTTCAATTGGTATCAGAGCAAGGTCGTCCTATAACCATAACACCGTTATTAGACATATTGATAATATGGAAAATAACGCAAGTACAAGCACAACATCTGCCTATAGTTCTACATTTGCGGAAGGACAATCTACCTAAAGACCTCCTCTATTCAATGGACTAAACTATAACTATTGGGCTACAAGGATGAGGATTTATATGCAAGCAACAAGTTTCGAAGCCTGGAATGCTACTCAAGCAGAATTCGTTGTACCTACAACCGATTATCCTACATGGACACAAATTCAAAAGAATGAAGCAAGTGCAAATGCCAAAGCTATGAATATGCTATTTTGCGCCGTGGATAGAAATGAATTCAACCGTGTTAGCATATGTACTACTGCATATCAGATATGGGAAACTCTTAAAGTCATACATGAAGGCACAAACAAGGTTAAACAAACAAAGATATCCATGCTGAAGAATCAATTCCAAAACTTTAGAATGCGACAAAATGAATCCATCCATGACATGTACTCTAGATTTCAAGACATTCATCATGCTCTAATCGGACTAGGAGAAAGATACACGGACTTCGACATTGTGTCTAAAGTTCTAAATTCACTCACTGATGAATGGGAGAGAAAAGCACTAGCAATCGAGGAAGCAAATGATTTATTTACAATGAAACCAGAAAAATTGATTGGAAATCTTATGTCGTATGAAGTAAATATGCAAGCTAAAAAGGATCAAGCTCAAGAAAGAAAGAATATTGCTTTTCATGCGGAAAAGGAAGAATCAGAGTCTGAAGATGAGGATCTAGCATTTATAGCCAAAAATTTCAAGAAATTCCTAAAGTATAGAAAAGGAAACAAAAACGGATTCAAAAAGAATTTCTTGAACAAACCATCATCCTCAAATATAGAATGCTTCAATTGTCATAAGAAAGGACATATGCAAAAAGATTGTCAAGAACAAATGAAGGAAAATTAGAAAAACTTCAAAAACAAAAACAAGAAAGATAAATTTAAAAAGAAGGCATTTTCTGTAACATGGGACGATTCAGATTCATCATCATCCGAAAGTGATAGTGATGGTGACAATGAACAGGCTAATGTATGCTTCATGGCTCAAGAATCTGAAGTAAATAATTTAACTTTCGACGATTTAATTGAAGTAAACACTGAACTCTTAAGCACAATAAAAATTCTTAAAAAGAAAATTAAGGAAATTCGTGAAAATCAAAACAAAGCTGAGTTTGAGAGAGATATGTTAAATGATGAAAAGAAAATTCTTGAAGAAGAACTTGAAAAAGTTCAAGAATCTTATTCAAATTCGGAAACTCAATTATCACTTTTAAGTCAAGAAATTGAAACTCAAAAATTAAAGAATGATATAATTATTTCTGAAAATCATGATTTAAAAACTAAAATTAGACAAGTCGAGTTAGAAAATAATAGTCTTCAAACTAGATTAGAGAACATCACTAAAAATGTTTCTAACTTTAACAAAGGAAAAGAAAATTTAACTAAGATTTTAGAAAATTCTCAATTCTCTTCAAATAAACATGGATTAGGATATAATAAGGAGTCAAAAATTCCTAAAAAGAAAAATACAAATTTTAAAAGGAATATGGATTCAAAACAACAAAAATTAATTAAGAAACCTATTAAAACAAAAGTACAAAACAAGGTAGTTACAATTTGGGTACCAAAAACTAACAATGTATTAATAAGAAATAAATATATTAAAACATTTATGGATAATGTTCATCATAATAAAAACTATATTTATAAAAAGGACACTAAACCAAACTGGGTTTGGTTTCCTAAAACTCTAACTTCTTAGGACCCTATTAAAAAGTGGGTACCAATAATCTCATATTTATTTTCAGGTCCCACTTAAAAAGAAGAAATGGATATTAGATAGTGGTTGTTCAAAACACATGACCGGAGACAAAGATATGCTTACAAACATCACATACTTTGATGGTGGCCCGGTTACCTTCGGAGACAATTCAAAAGGCTATATCATTGGCAAAGGAGATGTGAACAATTACGGTACATCAAATTTACCTTTTATAACTAATGTTTCATTAGTTGAAAATTTAAAACATAATCTACTTAGCATAAGTCAATTATGTGACAAAGGTTTTAAAATAACTTTCTCAAATAATAATTGTAGTATTTTTGATCAAGACCAAAATCTTATATTTGAAGGAAAAAGAGATAGAAATATTTATGTTCTAAATATGAATATTAATCATAATTCAAGTATGTGTTTACTTGCCAAAGATAATGATCCTTGGTTATGGCACAAAAGATTTTGTCACATAAATTTTAAAACTATTAGAAAACTTTCTAAAAACGAATTAGTAAGAGGAGTACCCAAAATAAATTTTAAAATAAATAATTTTTGCGATGATTGTCAAAAAGGGAAATTAACGAAATCATCTTTTAAATCTAAGAAAAATATTTCAACTTTACAACCATTAGAATTACTACATATAGATTTATTCGGACCAACACAAGTTCAATCCATTAATCATAGTCGATACGTATTTGTAATTGTTGATGATTTTTCAAGATATACATGGACTATTTTTATGAAAAATAAAAGTGACACTTTTGAGCATTTTAAAACATTTGTCAAAAGAATCCAAAATATTAAAAACTTGAAAATTAAAAATATTCGAAGTGATCATGGAGGCGAATTCGAAAATGAAGATTTTGAAACATTTTGTAAAAAGAAAGGAATTAATCATAATTTCTCTTTTCCTAGAACTCCTCAACAAAATGGAGTTGTAGAAAGAAAGAATAGAACATTACAAGAATGCGCGAGAGCATTGTTAAATGGGTGTTCTTTACCAAAACATTTTTGGGCAGAAGCAGTTGCTACTGCATGTTATGTATTAAATAGAATTTCAATTAGACCTTTAACTAAAAATACTTCTTATGAACTATTAAATAATAAAAAACCAAATATATCTTAGTTTAAAATATTTGGATCAAAATGGTTTATTTTAAATACAAAAGATCAACTAGGAAAATTCGATTCAAAAGCTGATGAAGGAATTTTCGTAGGATATTCTGAACGAAGTAAAGCATATCGAGTATTTAATAAACAAACAAACTCAATTGAAGAAACTTTACATATATCTTTTGATGAAAACTTTAATAAAAAATTAAATATAAAAGATGATGAAGAATTGATAAATATAGAAAAAATAAACCTTGAAAATAATAATGAACTAAGATCTCCTCCTAGAATATTACGAGATCATCCAACTCAAAATATAATAGGAGAAATAAATTCTCAAGTTAGAACAAGAAATCAACTAAATCAAATGGGTCATGTAGCTTTCATTTCATCTATAGAACCTAAAAATCCAAAAGAAGCATCAACAGATGATTATTGGATTATCGCAATGCAAGAAGAATTAAATCAGTTTGAACGTAACAATGTTTGGGAATTAGTTCCCCGTGCGAATAATCAATCAGTAATTGGAACAAAATGGATTTACAAAAATAAAGTAGATGAACAAGGTAATATAACAAGGCATAAAGCAAGACTATTAGCACAAGGGTATAATCAAGAAGAAGGTATTGATTTTGAAGAAACATTTGCTCCTGTTGCAAGATTGGAAGCAATACGTATACTATTAACCTTTGCTTGTTTTCACAATTTTAAACTTTACCAAATGGATGTTAAAAGTGCATTTTTAAATGATTTTATTAAAGAAAATGTATATGTAGAACAACCTCCGTTATTTATACATGAAAAATATCCGGATCATGTATTTAAATTAAAGAAAGCAGTATATGGTCTTAAACAAGCTCCTCGTGCTTGGTATGAAAGACTTAAAAGTTATTTATTAAACTCAGGATTTAAAATTGAAAAGTAGATCAAACACTTTTTATTAAAAATACTACCAAAGATATTTTAATAATTCAAATATATGTAGATGATATTATTTTTGGTTCAACAAATGAAAATTTTTATAAAGAATTTTCAGATATAATGACTAATGAGTTTGAAATGTCTCATATGGGAGAACTATCCTATTTTCTCGGACTTCAAATCAAACAATTAACAAATGGAATTTTTATAAACCAAGAAAAATATTTTGATAATTTAATAAAACGATTTGGTATGGAAAACACTTCTGCTAAACCTACTCCTATGAGTACCACTACACATCTCGATCGAGATGAAAATGGCAAAAGTGTAGATAAAAAATTGTTTAGAAGTATGATAGGTTCTTTGCTCTATTTAACCGCTAGTAGACCTAACATAATGATGAGTGTTTGTTTATGTGCACGTTTTTAATCCGATCCTAAAGATTCACACTTAAGAGCAGTAAAACGAATAATGCGATATCTTAACCAAACTAAAGATTTCGGTCTTTTCTATCCAAAGGAATGTTCATTTGAGTTAGTGTCATTCAGTGATGCTGATTTTGATGGATCCCGAACGGATAGAAAAAGTACAAGTGGTACTTGCCATTTCATTGGAAAATCACATGTATCTTGGTTTAGTAAGAAACAAAATTGTGTCTCGCTCTCCACATGCGAAGCAGAGTATATATCATCTGCTTTAGCTTGCACTCAAGTTATATACATGCAACAAACACTTAAAGATTTTAATATAAATTTAACAAATTCTACAATATATTGTGATAATACAAGTACAATAAACTTGTCTAAAAATCCTGTTAATCACTCTCGTACAAAACATATAGATATTCGTCACCATTTTTTACGTGACAATATCGAAAAAGGAATAATTAATTTAGAACATATTTCTACCGAAAATCAAATTGCCTATATATTTACTAAACCTCTATTAGAAAACTCCTTTATAAAACTTCGACGAGAATTAGGTATAATATCCTTTAAAGATATCAATTAGAGATGCATTTGAAATATTCACTCATTTCAGTCGACTAAAACAATCTGTTCAGTCGACTGAATGAACATATCAAATATTTTTGGAAATGTTATATGCTACATTATATAATTTGTAGACCACTCATTTTAAAAAACTGAATTTTTAATAAGAACCCTACTTTTCTAACAAAATTCTCCTAACCATTAAATCATTATGCGGTTAAAAATCTAAATAAATTATAACCATTAGTTGTTTAGTAAAATTCTACTATAAATAAATTCTAATTTTTTTTATTATTCATCTCGATTTTACGATTAAAAGCTTAAACAATTTCAATATAAAATGTCGTCAAACAACTCCTTCTCTCCGATCAATATCACCTCGTCAGTTGATAACACTCCAACATCGCCAAAACTTCCCACACCAACGCCAGCACATGAGCCGGTTTACAAATGGAAAAATTATCATACTGGTTTCACACCAGAATCGAAAAAGGCGAAAAGAGGACTCTTTATTTCACCTGACACAAAAAGAAAGATTGATGAAATTCATCACTTTCAAAAACAACAAATCGATCTTCGACGAGAGCTATACTTCGAGCAAAAAGTTACAGCACGACGTTTGAGTTTTCTAGAACAAATCGGTTTACGCTTCTGTGGATCAAAGAAGAATCAAGTGGCTGAACCTCTACCTCGCCCTGTTAGCTCACTTGATCCGTCTTGATCTTATCGTACACCGGTTGATCCTGTGAATCCTTGGATGTCTCCTAAGACTCCTCAATATAGTCCGAATTCATGGGATATAAATTACATGAAGAATGAAGGAAAGAATTCTCCAAGTCCATCTCCAAAGAAATAGTTAAAATTTTGTATGATAATACATCAACATTTTTGTAACTATTCCTTTAAATAAATTGTTTAAAATTCAAAAATTAACTAAAATAGCAAACATTGTATGATTCAGTCGACTGAATTCCCCTGCTTAGTCGACTGAAAATATGACAGAAAATCACTTATGCAAAGCTCAGTCGACTGGAACCATCTGCACAGTCGACTGAAAATTCAACAGCAAAAATTTTGTACCAAAATTCAGTCGACTAAAAGTACTGCTCAGTCGACTGAATATATCACAGAACACTTCGGCCTTTGATTCAGTCGACTGAACAGAACATTCAGTCGACCGAACGCAGCTTACCATGCATAATTTCACCTTTTAACCACCAAATTTTACCATACCTATTCACTTTTACCTCCAATAAACCTTCTTCCCCAAATCTATTCGAAACCCTAGCTCTCAAATTCCTCAAAATCAAATCAATTTTCACCAAAATGGCACGAAAAAGATCAAGAGCCTCATCTTCTTCATCCTCCGAGCCAATTGATGCTCAAATTGCACAATGGCTTTATGATGGAACTACTGTCACCCGATGGAACAAAATGAAGAATTCTCGAATTTTTGAGCATTCTTTCGTTGATTTTCAAAGTTTTCAAACCTACAATCTTCAAGCATTCACAGATCTGGCAGGTTTAACTCCACTTCTAGATTTAAAAAGAAATGATCATGCTATTAATCATGTAATGGTAAATTTATTTTATGCTAATCTTAATCTTGGACACCAAACTCCAAGAAATCCAAACAATAGTGTTTGGAGCATGGTATGTGGAAAGAAAGTTTGGTTCTCCTTGGATAGAATGGCACACATTTTAGAGTCCCCAAATATTGGGAGAAACTTGATGAGATTGAATTCAATCCACACATTCGTGACAACATCAACCATCGATTTATGGAAGATAACATCAACTTTAGGGATTTTAAGTCCACTTTCCTTCGACCTATGGCAAGAATCCTCCATAAAGCCCTAATGAGAACGTTTACTCCTCGCACGGGCTCATACGAAATTGTCTACCCAAACAACTATCGAGCTTTATATGCTGTTTTTGGCAATATTCAAGTTAATTGGGTACAGCTTATTCTTGATGAGTTTCTCACTTTCAACAATGGCAAGATGCGCACTATTTACTTTGGAGAGTACATCATGCGACTTCTTCTAAATTTCGATACGCCATTACCTGAATCAGAGAATACAACGGTCCATCAGATTAATTATCGGACCATAAGCCTGATGCAACTCCCATCTCGACCTCCTCGCACAATATCACTTGCCGAATGGGAAGCAAGGCATCAAGAACAACAACAACAACAACAACCTCCTCAACCTCGCCACGAAGAACATCTCGAGCAAGATGATGAAATTCGTCTTGTTGACCCAAGCTTCACTACCAACCAATCCTTGAGGATATTGTCAAGAAATCAACAAATTCTTGACACTCGTCTTAAAAAGGTTGATCATAAGCTTGATAAAATCAAAGGATTCTTCAACAAGCTTTGGGATGCAATCTCGTGCTCAAGCACCACTACTGCTTCAACATCTCGCGGCAAACATCCCGCACCCACGTTTACATGGACGACATCCGAAGAGCATACAAGTAGCAGCGCAAGCGGAGCTAGTTGTGGCCAAGGAGGAAGAGCACCTAGACCACCAATAGGAGGACCCGTCATACGTGAATCAACTGGAAGGGAAGGTTCATATGACTGGGATAAGGATGAGTGATTTTTTTGTTTTCATGTCTATTTTTAAACTTTCTAATGGCTTGTATAAATAGCTATTTTATGCTTGTCTGTCATAACATTTTTATTTCTCTTAGTTCATGCTTATATTCTCTATGATTTAGTGATTGTTTTGATATATTATTACTACTGTTAGTTCTTCCTTTTTTGTCGATGACAAAGGGGGATAAAATCTATGGTACTAACTTTGTTTTGTAGAAAAGATAGTGCATACATTCAGGGGGAGAAAGTAAGTATATACATCTCTACAAAAGTATTGTCATCAATCAAAAAGGGGGAGAATGTTGATACATGAAGATTTTAATCAATGACAATGAGCTTCAACAAATATGAAGAGAATGCAAAAGCTAGAAGAAGATAGATGAAGACCAAAGTATAAACATTAGTATGATTTTCTATGTGTCTTAGTCTAGATTATTTTTTAAAATCTATCCTCAAGAGATTTGCACGAACATAAGAACACATTCATAAAGACTTCATTCACATGTTCACTGTGCATACTTTTATACTTCAGTCGACTGAACAGACATGGCTAGTCGACTGAACAGACATGGCCAATCGACTGAAACTGTACACATATACAAAATTGCACAGTTTCAGTCGACTGAATTACCTGTGCAGTCGACTGAAATTGTTCCTGAAAATTTTTCTTTGTATTTTCAGTCGACTGAATCTCCTGCTCAGTCGACTGAATTTAAACCTTCAAATTTTCTCTGAAAAGACACCTTCTTTTTCCCAAGAGTTGCAACCTTTCATCAATGGAAATGGAAGCATCTCTTGTTTGCAACCTTTTACAACATATGCACCTCTTCTACAAGTATATATACATGATTCTAACATCATTTAATTCACCGAATTCTCTTGCTTTAATCTTACTATTCTCTTGTTCATATTCTCTAGATATTCTCAAAGAAATCACCAATCTATTGCTTGAATCACTGTTTTTGTTTATAACATTCTTTTGATTCATAACAATTCACATTTCCTAAATCTTCACAAACACATTGCATATTCTCGAGGATAAGATTATAGGAATATTGTACTACATTAGACCCATTAGTGTTGACAAGAACACAACAAGTCGAATATTGTATTTTTGTAATTGTGTTGAAGTCCTCTTGGGTAGTTGAGGCAAGAAATCCCGTTCGGTTGTTCGGGTAAGTTGTAAACCTATTCCTCCGGGTGAAGTGAGGGTGTTAGTTAGTAAAATTCCTAAGAGGAGCTTAGGGACTGGACGTAGGACGAGAGGTCCGAGCTAGTATAAAAGTCTTGGTGTCTCCTTGCATTTACCTACTTCATATACCTAGACTATTTCATTATTCCATATTACACGATCCTACCGCATAGCCTCTTTCAGTAAATAGTTATCGTGCTATATAGTTTTGAATATACAATAATAGTGTGACGACCCGTCTTCCACTACCCAGAAAGGCGCATCATCAATTAAGAAAGAAAGGGATAGAAGAAGAAAAGAAAGAAGAGAAAGAAGAAACAACACAAGAATCTCAACAGCAGAATGAATCAATTATATTAATAACATAAGTATTTACATAATATACAATACCAATCAGAGATACACAGCATACACATCACATATACTAGACAGTTATAAACACCTGTCTAGTATTTACAACTCAATACAATCTCAACACAGAGAAAACACAGCGGAAAACTATATTTACAACGCAGAAGCCTCCTGCTCCATTTCTCCTCCAATATTCGTCAAAGCCAACCTGAATCCCTTGGCTACTCGTAAAAATTTGAGTACCCAAGAGTTTATGAAAAACAAAAATAAACTCCGGGTCAGACATGGGTCTGGTGTAAGTAACAGGTTAAGGTTGCTTAACTTAAAAAAACCCTTTTGAAAAGAAAGGTATCACGTAAGACTTCCCACACATAAACATGGAAAAGTTTTTACCTTACGCTAACCAAAACATTTGATAGGAAATCCGACGATATTATAATAGTGTCTAGGATTTTCAAGTAAATAAGAAATAGCCGAAATTGTTACATTTATTAAATTCCAGCTACTAGCCATAAAAGTGGGTAATACAATCAAAACCGTTGGCACTTATTGGATTGTGGATTCCATACAATGGCAGGGCTACTGGGGTACCGCCCGTCACAGTACGTGGCCTAGATCACCGTACCGAGGAGCCACCCTAACTCCCCTGCAACACAAGGCCGGAACAATTCCTTACTGAACAGTTCCGAACAAGACAACCCCACAGTTGTTTGCAACCAACTGCCCACACAGCCGAATATAATGGGACTTTTAGACAGGGATCAATCTCGCTCTCCAGTGGGAGCTACCCACGAAGCCTTGTTGCACCTCCCCTGTTTTAGCCATTCCCGGTCGATGAGGCTTGAGGCTACGATTCACTTTAGAGAACACATCTCTTAGAATGCTCATCGTCCACCTGACGATGTTCTGAAAGCATTCAATCCATACAAGTTCGTTCCGGGTTCGAATGAAACCGAAGGCATTATCTCGTTACACTCATTTTGGAATCACCCTCAGAGTTAACGACGATAACCCTTGCACTCTAATCCACCATCTCGAATCTATAAGCACTATTCCGTCAACTCATTACGGAATCACCAACAGAGTTATACTGACGTATAGCCCTTACACATCGAGTCTTCACAAAACTCCATTTGGATTCACAACCTAACGTTATTTGGAATCGATGTGGTTTTCAGATATCCAAATATGAAACCCGATCCCGGTCTCATCGAAATCCAAAGCGTGTCTTTTAGGTCCAAGTTGTTTTAAAGTTTAAAACAATTCAATTCAGTATTATCTATATACACACAGATAGATAATTCTTAACATCATAATAGATAATCAAAATTATCATAACATCAGATAATCTATATTATCAACTCAAACAGATAAATCATATTATCAACTCAATGCAACCATAACATCCAAATCACACAACATCATTTATCTCATAATTGAGATTTCAATCATTCAGGGTAATAAATATCAATCATCATTCATAAGCAATGACTTATTTAATCATCATTCTATAATTAATTTAAAATGAATTAAATTAATTACATCTTCCTTAATTAATTTAATAAAATTAAATTAATTACTCATCCATATAAACCTTGCTTACTCATCAATTAATTATAAATCAATTAATTAATTGCTCTTAACAAGTTACCCTAATTAATCATCTTGATTAATTATTCTTTAATTACATTCAAGTAATTAATCTCTAATTAATTTCACAAATTAATTATTCCAAACCAAACCTGTAATTAATCTGTCATTACCTCATTAATTAATTAATTATAATTAATTACATTAATCCTTAATTAATTACATTAATTAATTCCTTTATTGATCAATTGTTCATAATTAATCAATCCTTACTTATATCATTAATTAATGATCTCAAATTACTTAATTCAATATAACTCCATTAAATTAATTATCAATTATCTCTATTGATTAATCATTCTTGATTAAGTAATTAATTACATTAAATAAATTACATCTTTTAATCATTTTCAAATAACTCAACTATCTAAACCTAAATTAATTACACAAAGTAATTAATTATTAATTACTTACTTAAGTAATTATTCAACATACAAATTACATTAAGTAATTAATTTCCAAAACTCCTTCAATTAAATTACATCTAGTAATTTATTTTCTTAATTACTTCATTAAGTAATTTTCCATTTTTAATTACATTTGTAACTACTTCTCAAATCATCCAGTGATTAAATTAAATTAATTAAACTTAATTAATTAACTTAATTAATCAAAAACTTAATTAATTACAATTAGTAATTAATTTTTCTTAATTACTTTCATTAAGTAATTATACTTAAATAATTCACAAATGATTATCTTTAAATTAATTAATACAATTAATCATTAAAATTAGTCACATTAATTAATTATAAAATAATATTAAGTTAATGACCTATAACAAATTCTTTAATTACTTCTCCAAAGTAATTAACCGAATTAATAAATATTAATTCTTAATTTATTTAAAAACTCATTAATTAATTTCTAATTAATCAAGTGATAATTAAACTTAATTAATTATTAATTACTTGATTAATTAATTCAATCCAATAATTAAATATTCAAATCTTATTTAAATTAATTCCTAAGTCATACTTTAATCAAATTTAATTAACTTACTTAAACTTTTAATTAATTAAATAAACCTTTAATTATTTAATTAATATCCTAATTATTAATTAATTAAGTTAATTAATTAAGTTCTTAATTACCTTGATCAGATAATTGAGTTTCAAACAATAAAAATCATTAATCTCATTAATGATTAAATTATCATTATTAAAGTTATTTAAAAACAAATTTCTTTTAAATTTTTTAAATTAAATTAAAATGAAATCAACATAAACAAGATTTTAAATATTTAAAAACTCTTTTGTTTTCATTTTACAGATTCACTTAACTCTTAAAGTAATTTTAGGCTAATAGTTTACCTAAGCCTATATTCAATTTAAATAAAATTACCTTAAATATTTCAAATGATATTGAAACATATAAATTCAAACCTTATTTTTATTAAAACCCAAAATTTAAACCATGCTTTCAAATTTAAATTCCAAGATTTTAATTTAAACCCTGTTTTAAATTTTCATTTCATAAGTTATAAATTCTAAAATATTTAACTTGATTTTAACATTTGAATTTATAACTTATTTCCTTCTTGAAAACTTCAGATTCAAATTCCAATTTGAATTCAAGCATTTAATCCAGATTTTTAGTTAAATTTAAATCTTGTTTTAAAATCTTATTTCCAGATTTTAAAACTTATTTTAAATTCTGTAAACAGGTTTCAACTGTAAACATTCCATTAATAAAATTTATTTATTTTGAAACAAGTATGTAAATTTCATCTTGAATTCATATTTAAACTTGATTCAATTCCAGTTTAAATCTTATTTTGCTTACCTTAATTTAATTTTTTTTTAAATTTTTATAAAAACCTGAAACTGTCAGTTTTCAGAGACAAAACCTGAAAACTTATATTACTCGAGCAATAGAAAAATTAACTCGAGTCAAACTGCTCTTTACTTCGGGCAAATACTAGAATGACCCGTGCTCTACACAGGAACACTTCAATTTCAAAAATTCCTGAAAAAATCAATCTTCACAAACCAAAGAAATGCACGGTGCACGTGCACCGTGACGTTGATCACCTCCGGCCTCTCACCCTGGCCTCAACCCATCGACCACCATCCATTCTCCAACCTACGACCACCTAAACTTCATCACTCACCTGAAATTGAAAATCCAGTCTCAACCAAAACCTGGAACCCAGACTCCACTCGAAACCCATACCTGAAACATCACCTCGTTCTCCCATTGCCGATCACCAGAACGACAATGTCTCCGGCCATATCCTCTTCCATAATCCCTCATCCAATTCCCAAACTCTGGTGGAACTCGATCCACCAGAGACGATGAACGACCCCCTTTAAAACCCAACCCAAAAACTAGGGCTACAAACTTCATCGACCAAATATTTTCGCCACCGTGCCTGGAGCATCAATCCAGAATTTTTCCACGATTCTTCGATCATTCCTCCTCCATCAGGAAAGACCCCAATCATTCTTATCCAAAAGATCATCAGAAGCAACTTAAAATATCCAAACTGATCAACCAAGAATTTCTTCTTCATTCCCTGATTAAAAATTAAGATTTTACGCTTAAAAATCATGTTCCAGTATAAGAATTTGGATTATGTTCATGGATACATGAATCAGGGAGGTTGAATTTTTTTTCCTTATCTTAGGCTTATTCTGTAAATTTTGATTTCCAGTACAATTTCAAATTTGATTTATCTATAAATAAAATTAAAACCTTCTCTATGACAAAGCATACAGGTTTTATTTAAAACTCAAATCCAAACAAAGATTGGATTAAGAGGAAATGATTCTTGAATTAGTCTGTAGCTAGTAATTCTGAACAGAGAAACACTAAAACATGCACACTCCTATATACATCCATATATACATACAGAATCATCTACAAATATTCACACAAGACACAAATTCCACATAATTTAACATGCAACCATAATTACTTAAGTTATTTTATAAAAAAAAATATTACTCACTTTAAATTTAAAGAACATAGCACCCAGATTTTAAGCTTTGAACCCAGGTTGAAAGAAGATGCTTGCATTTGAATTTACTGACCAAAACCATATGCATGCAGGCCATTTTAAGAATTTGCTCAAATTTGCAGAGGTATAAATGCAGTGGTTTCCAGAGATAAATTGCAATGATCTTCAGGTAGATTGATTTTATTTTCTTCCTTTTCCAGGAACTTGATATGTAGCGTTATAAAAATGCATATTTGATAATGTTTTTGATTTACAGATTGAAGAAACCTGCAGACATATTTTTTTTCTAGATTTGTAATTTTGTTTGGGGAGTGAATTTCAGATTTTATGTTTGAGGGATTTTGAGTTTTCAGGTTTTTGATTTCCTTTGATTAATTTATCTATTGTTTTTGAACAGAGGATGAGGGGAAATGAAAATGCTTTTAAAAGAGGCTGAAATAAATTTGACATAATTAATAAAAGAAAATAAAGATTAAATGACACTTGTCACATTTCTTGATTTACAGCTAACACATGTAGCTTATATTGTTAATTTGATTACACTTGTTTTAAATTAAATTTAGTTATATTTTATATGTTTTAAAAAGAGTTTTCTTTAATTTATGTTATGTTTATGAATATATATGAATTTCTCATTTTAAAAGTAAATGTATATAAAACAATTTATAAACTAAAACTTATACAAATATTTTAAAGAATCAATTAATTTGAGTTTCAAAAACAATTTCAAATCAAATTAAATTTTTGAAATCAAAATTAAAATCAATTTGTTCAATTTAAAAAATGAAGACTCTATTTCCTTATTTTAATTCCTTTTATATTTATGAAAAATAGTACATTTATTTATATGGCTTAAAATAACCAATTAACAAATTTTATATGATTTATAAAGAAATTATAAATCACTTTTATATTAAATGAATTTAAATCATAGGCTATTTTATTTTTAGACTTATATAAAATATTCTCAATTCATATTTAATCAAATAACATTTAAAAAGAAATAAAATCAACTTTATTACTTAAATTTTAAAATTAAACTAAGACATATTTTAAACAATATAACATTTATTATAAATATTATCAAACCATAAAGTTATTAATTTAAATAGATTTTTAAAAGTTTAATATTAATTAAAACATAATTTCCTAATTACTCAATATATTATTAGAATTTAAAAACGAAACTTCATTTATTTATTATCACGTAAGTTAAATTCCAAACAAAGATAAACTATAATATATATACAAATATATATATCTATATACACATTATAATTTAAACATTTATTTTAGATAAAATCGCAAATTAAATATTATTTAAATCTGATTATTAAACCAAAACATATTTTATTAATCAATATTGTCAATATCAATTTAATTTTATATAAAGATTATTAAATTGATATTGTCAAAAATTCCGGTATATCACATTCCTTCCCCTTAAAAGAATTTCGTCCCCGAAATTTAAAACAAAGGTAATTTAATAACCTATTTAAGATTTTAAATTTTAAAACCAAGCATATATCAAACATATGCTAACAACCATCGCAGTCAATTCATCCAATCAAACAAAATTAACTATCCAGACAAAATTCTGGATAGAGTTTCCTCGAGTTTCCCCAGTAAACACCGGGTTACTCGCTCTATAGAACCCAAACAATTAACACTACTAAGCTACAGAACTCCTACTCATCTAGATCCTATAACTGAACAAGACAACAGACTATAGACAAGTCTGACTCAACAACCAAATCTCCCCGACAGCTGATTCCAAAACCAGAAATAGATCATACACGTACTCCCTCAGAGATACGTGAAACACAACCAATTCCAGTTGTCCAAACTAGCAATTCAATCCAGATAATCAAACACTTATCCAAAACCAGACTTCAGATCCTCAAAACTCTTCGGACGATCTCGAGCTGCCCACATCCTACCTGATCAGCTAAATCCTTGCTGATGTCTCAAGAAATAAACTGGACAAAATCCAATCCACCAGAATGATCTTCCTCGATCAATCAAGATCAAGAACAACTCCTCTCACAACCATCAGAAGGAAACAAACTTTTCCTATCCGGAAAAGAAAAGCAGATGCACTCCCAAACCGCTTCCTCTGCACAACTCTGATCTGGAGCAGAAAAGAATGCTGAGGAAGAGCACAAGCACAACTGGACAGCAAAACCAAAAGGATCTCTAATAACCAAGAGAAAACTCAGAAGTTCCTCAAATCCCGAGTTGCTTCAACAAACTCCATCTCAAGGAACCAACCTTCAACTAGTTGAACCACCGGTACCACTGAATCTCTAGATGAAGATAAACTCTGACTTTTATGAAAATATTCAGAAAAATCTCCAACAACCCAAGAGAACACTCAACTATCGCAAGTCACTTTTGCGATCAACTCAATCTAATTCCAAAGAAAACTGTTCCCTCTTTACCAATTAGAACAGGTTATGTTGGTCTTGCCAACCCATCGAAGAATTGGATTCCACTCAGCTGCTTCTAAACTCCATCTCCAGAAAATTGTTAAGCCAGAAAACTCTGCCGACACATAGAACACTCCGAGCTGCACTGCTGGCATCAATGCCAAAGAATTCTCAATCCAAAGCTCTTCGAGAAACTCAGACTTCAAATCAAACAGAAACATCCTACTGAATCCAGCCACAACACTGAAGCAGACCTACTTCCTTAAACTTGTTCCAAAGAAATTATCTTCGGAAACATCCATAGTCACTGCATCTCATCACACAACTACTACTTCCCTGAGATATCAAGATATCATCACTCGCTTCTGTTCAGCCAACAGATCCAAACTCTACTCATTCAACTTCAAAGATGAACTCCGAACCTTAACAGGTTATCTTCAGAGATAAATGAAGTTCTTACACCACTTCAAAACTCATTCGAGACGGTATTAGGTCTACAGTCTCGACATATACACTTCCAACCAAACATACAAACTCCAACCAATCGGTAGTTGTGTTATACACACCACTACCCCAGTCTACCTTATAACCCATATTGGAAAACCCGAACAGGTAACCCAATCGATAGGTAGAAATATATATATATATATATATATATATATATATATATATATATATATATATTAAAAATTACAAATATGCTCTCTCAAGATAGACACCACTCCAGAGCCTAGGTATTCACTCAACCTAATGCTCTGATACCACTTGTGACGTCCTAGGCTTTTCAACCATCAGCAACGGCTCACGACCGGTAGGCTTTTCAACCATCCCAGTCCCGCTGTGGCTCACAGTGATACCTCGGGTTTGCTTTTACGGCCAGCCTCTCGACTCACAACCAACCCCACAAGGCCTTATACTACCCCCGGGGGCATGTAGGGGTAAGAGTCTCCCGTTCGCCACCTAACGCAAAGCGAGAACCCCCTATCACGCTGTAATGTAGCAAACCCGATCCCGGTCTCATCGAAATCCAAAGCGTGTCTTTTAGGTCCAAGTTGTTTTAAAGTTTAAAACAATTCAATTCAATATTATCTATATACACACAGATAGATAATTCTTAACATCATAATAGATAATCAAAATTATCATAACATCAGATAATCTATATTATCAACTCAAACAGATAAATCATATTATCAATTCAATGCAACCATAACATCCAAATCACACAACATCATTTATCTCATAACTGAGATTTCAATCATTCAGGGTAATAAATATCAATCATCATTCATAAGCAATGGCTTATTTAATCATCATTCTATAATTAATTTAAAATGAATTAAATTAATTACATCTTCCTTAATTAATTTAAAATAAATTAAATTAATTACTCATCCATATAAACCTTGCTTACTCATCAATTAATTATAAATCAATTAATTAATTGCTCTTAACAAGTTACCCTAATTAATCATCTTGATTAATTATTCTTTAATTACATTCAAGTAATTAATCTCTAATTAATTTCACAAATTAATTATTCCAAACCAAACCTGTAATTAACCTATAATTACCTCATTAATTAATTAATTATAATTAATTACATTAATCCTTAATTAATTACATTAATTAATTCCTTTATTGATTAATTGTTCATAATTAATCAATCCTTACTTATATCATTAATTAATGATCTCAAATTACTTAATTCAATATAACTCCATTAAATTAATTATCAATTATCTCTATTGATTAAGTAATTAATTACATTAAATAAATTACATCTTTTAATCATTTTCAAATAACTCAATTATCGAAACCTAAATTAATTACACTAAGTAATTAATTATTAATTACTTACTTAGGTAATTATTCAACATACAAATTACACTAAGTAATTAATTTCCAAAACTCCTTCAATTAAATTACATCTAGTAATTTATTTTATTAATTACTTCATTAAGTAATTTTCCATTTTTAATTATATTTGTAATTACTTCTCAAATCATCCAGTGATTAAATTAAATTAATTAAACTTAATTAATTAACTTAATTAATCAAAAACTTAATTAATTAAATCAGTAATTAATTTTTCTTAATTACTTTCATTAAGTAATTATACTTAAATAATTCACAAATGATTATCTTTAAATTAATTAATACAATTAATCACTAAAATTAATCATATTAATTAATTATAAAATAATATTAAGTTAATGACCTATAACAAATTGTTTAATTACTTCTCCAAAAGTAATTAACCGAATTAATAAATATTAATTCCTAATTTATTTAAAAACTCATTAATTAATTTCTAATTAATCAATTGATAATTAAACTTAATTAATTATTAATTACTTGATTAATTAATTCAATCCAATAATTAAATATTCAAATCTTATTTAAATTAATTCCTAAGTCATACTTTGATCAAATTTAATTAACTTACTTAAACTTTTAATTAATTAAATAAACCTTTAATTATTTAATTAATATCCTAATTATTAATTAATTAAATTAATTAATTAAAATCTTAATTACCTTGATCAGATAATTGAGTTTCAAACAATAAAAATCATTAATCTCATTAATGATTAAATTATCATTATTAAAGTTATTTAAAAACAAATTTCATTTAAATTTTCTAAATTAAATTAAAATGAAATCAACTTAAACAAGATTTTAAATATTTAAAAACTCTTTTGTTTTCATTTTACAGATTCACTTAACTCTTAAAGTAATTTTAGGCTAATAGTTTACCTAAGCCTATATTCAATTTAAATAAAATTACCTTAAATATTTCAAATGATATTGAAACATATAAATTCAAACCTTATTTTTATTAAAACCCAAAATTTAAACCATGCTTTCAGATTTAAATTCCAAGATTTTAATTTAAACCCTGTTTTAAATTTTCATTTCATAAGTTATAAATTCTAAAATATTTAACTTGATTTTAACATTTGAATTTATAACTTATTTCCTTCTTGAAAACTTCAGATTCAAATTCCAATTTGAATTCAAGCATTTAATCCAGATTTTTACTTAAATTTAAATCTTGTTTTAAAATCTTATTTCTAGATTTTAAAACTTATTTTAAATTCTGTAAACAGGTTTCAACTGTAAACATTCCATTAATAAAATTTATTCATTTTGAAACAAGTATGTAAATTTCATCTTGAATTCATATTTAAAGTTGATTCAATTCCAGTTTAAATCTTACTTTGCTTACCTTAATTTAAATTTTGTTTAAATTTTTATAAAAACCTGAAACTGTCAGTTTTCAGAGACAAAACCTGAAAACTTATATTACTCGAGCAATAGAAAAATTAACTCGAGTCAAACTGCTCTTTACTTCGAGCAAATACTAGAATGACCCGTGCTCTACACAGGAACACTTCAATTTCAAAAATTCCTGAAAAAATCAATCTTCACAAACCAAAGAAATGCACGGTGCACGTGCACCGTGACGTTGATCACCTCCGGCCTCTCACCCTGGCCTCAACCCATCGACCACCATCCATGCTCCAACCTACGACCACCTAAACTTCATCACTCACCTGAAATTGAAAATCCAGTCTCAACCAAAACCTGGAACCCAGACTCCACTCGAAACCCATACCTGAAACATCACCTCGTTCTCCCATTGCCGATCACCAGAACGGCAATGTCTCCGGCCATATCCTCTTCCATAATCCCTCATCCAATTCCCAAACTCTGGTGGAACTCGATCCACCAGAGACGATGAACGACCCCCTTTAAAACCCAACCCAAAAACTAGGGCTACAAACTTCATCAACCAAATATTTTCGCCACCGTGCCTGGAGCATCAATCCAGAATTTTTCCACAATTCTTCGATCATTCCTCCTCCATCAGGAAAGACCCCAATCATTCTTATCCAAAAGATCATCAGAAGCAACTTAAAATATCCAAACTGATCAACCAAGGATTTCTTCTTCATTCCCTAATTAAAAATTAAGATTTTACGCTTAAAAATCATGTTCCAGTATAAGAATTTGGATTATGTTCATGGATACATGAATCAGGGAGGTTGAATTTTTTTCCTTATCTTAGGCTTATTCTGTAAATTTTGATTTCCTGTACAATTTCAAATTTGATTTATCTATAAATAAAATTAAAACCTTCTCTATGACAAAGCATACAGGTTTTTATTTAAAACTCAAATCCAAACAAAGATTGGATTAATTCTGAACAGAGAAACACTGGAACATGCACACTCCTATATACATCCATATATATACATATAGAATCATCTACAAATATTCACACAAGACACAAATTCCACATAATTTAACATGCAACCATAATTACTTAAGTTATTTTATAAAAAAAAACGTTACTCACTTTAAATTTAAAGAACAAAGCACCCAGATTTTAAGCTTTGAACCCAGGTTGAAAGAAGATGCTTGCATTTGAATTTACTGACCAAAACCATATGCATGCAGGCCATTTTAGGAATTTGCTCAAATTTGCAGAGGTATAAATGTAGTGGTTTCCAGAGATAAATTGCAATGATCTTCAGGTAGATTGATTTTATTTTCTTCCTTTTCCAGGAACTTGATATGTAGGGTTATAAAAATGCAGATTTGATAATGTTTTTGATTTACAGATTGAAGAAACCTGCATACATATTTTTTTTCCAGATTTGTAATTTTGTTTGGGGAGTGAATTTCAGATTTTATGTTTGAGGGATTTTGAGTTTTCAGGTTTTTGATTTCCTTTGATTCATTTATCTTTTGTTTTTGAAAAGAGGATGCGGGGAAATGAAAATGTTTTTAAAAGAGGCTGAAATAAATTTAACATAATAAATAAAAGAAAATAAAGATTAAATGACACTTGTCACATTTCTTGATTTACAACTAACACATGTAGCTTATATTGTTAATTTGATTACACTTGTTTTAAATTAAATTTAGTTATATTTTATATGTTTTAAAAAGAGTTTTCTTTGATTTATGTTATGTTTATGAATATATATGAATTTCTCATTTTAAAAGTAAATGTATATAAAACAATTTATAAACTAAAACTTATACAAATATTTTAAAGAATCAATTAATTTGAGTTTCAAAAACAATTTCAAATCAAATTAAGCTTTTGAAATCAAAATTAAAATCAACTTATTCAATTTAATAAATGAAGACTCTATTTCCTTATTTTAATTCCTTTTATATTTATGAAAAATAGTACATTTATTTATATGGCTTAAAATAACCAATTAACAAATTTTATATGATTTATAAAGAAATTACAAATCACTTTTATATTAAATGAATTTAAATCATAGGCTATTTTATTTTTAGACTTATATAAAATATTCTCAATTCATATTTAATCAAATAATATTTAAAATGAAATAAAATCAACTTTATTACTTAAATTTTAAAATTAAACTAAGACATATTTTAAATAATATAACATTTATTATAAATATTATCAACCGATAAAGTTATTAATTTAAATAGATTTTCAAAAGTTTAATATTAATTAAAACATAATTTCCTAATTACTCAATATATTATTAGAATTTAAAAACGAAACTTCATTTATTTATTATCATGTAAGTTAAATTCCAAACAAAGATAAACTATAATATATATACAAATATATATATATATATACATTATAATTTAAACATTTATTTTAGATAAAATCACAAATTAAATATTATTTAAATCTGATTATTAAACCAAAACATATTTTATTAATCAATATTGTCAATATCAATTTAATTTTATATAAAGATTATTAAATTGATATTGCCAAAAATTCCGGAATATCACAAATAGTACATAATAATCAATTTCAGAAAGCTGAGGCGTAGGGCCCCGTATCGTACGTGGATGTATTTACCCGTACTCATGCCATCGAGCATGTAAATCCAGATGGGTCATTTTTATATACATGGCGCGACGATAAATCGAGAATGAGCAATATAAGCATATTTTAGTTTATATACCATTAGTAGCTATTTTAATTATTAGAGCAATTAAGATATCATGCTATTAATTTAACTATATTTTTGTTTGTTCATGTAGACAAGGTCTATGAAACAACGACAAAAACTCTTGGAAGACGCCGGTCGAAAGCAGATGATGACGGATGAGGAGGACGTCATTTTTGAGTCAGTCATGGATCTACCTTCCTGGAACAGGCGCTACGACTTTGGCAATCAAGTGGTAATGAATAATATATTAAGATATAACAATTTAGTAATCTTTTAGTTCTAATGAAATTCATATTGCTTTAATTTCAATAATAAGTTTATAGATATAACAATTAACACATTATGTTGTAGCTTTGATAGTAAGATTGTAGACTAAATTAAATAAGTTTTGCAGGCCATCAAACAGAGGAGAACAAGATAAACGGTCAGAGCCGAGATCGATCTAGCAGAGATCGTAGAGTTGAAAGCACGGTGGCACAACCGAAAGAGCTGAACCGTCGCCAGGCCATTGGCATGACACTACTGCTGGACCAGCGTATTGCTGAGTACATGTAGCAGTATGTTGGTCGCTTTCTATCTTTAGCTGGTTTGGAAGGTTCTGAAGGTGATTGACCGGAGTGATAAGTATGTTTTTTGTTTTGCACAATTGTTTAGTAAGTTTTGATGATACATTGAGTTGGTGGAGTTGGATTTGAAATGTTGTGTCTATTGTTTGATGATACATTTGCTGGTAGTAATTTTGACATTTGGAAGTTGATGGTGAAAAGTTGATGAAGGATTGATGTATATATTGTACATGGAGATGTATGTAAATTATGTTGGTGAAGTGTTGGTTTGATTTTATATGAATTATGCTTGATTTATTTCTTTATGTGATTTGATTATGTTTGTATGGTTTGACTTCATATTGAATATCTGAATTGGATATATGCTTGTGTGGTGGAATATATTGTGTTTATGGATTATGAATGGAAGGCAAAAATACAACAGAAAAAATCAAAAAACAGGTTCAGGTTTTTCGACGGCTCCCGACGATCTGTAGGCCAAAAATTTCCGATGGCTTCGGACGGCAAACGACGACTGAAAAACGACGTCTTTCCATATTATCGACGGATTTTGGCACTCACCGTGATCGTCCACGTGTCTTCCGATGCCCGTCGGAAGTAGTCGGCTTGCCGTTTGTAGCCGTTGGAAAAGCGGTGACGGGTGTTGTAGGAAGCCATCGAAAATGCCACTCAGCAACGGAATTTTTTGCGTCGTTTTATTCCGACGGCCGCCAATGGTTTTGAGCCTCGGAAATTGTCCTGTTTCTTGCAGTAATAAAAGATCAGAAAACCGTCTAATATAGAAAACCAAAAAATATATGGTAATAAGACAACTAAATCTCATTTGATAATAAGAAGACTAGAATATCGTCTGATGATATGAAGTCTAGAATCTCATCTGATAATAAAAAGACCATAATATTATCTGATAATAAGAAGATCAGAATCTCATCTGATAAGAAAGAAGACCAAAACACTACCTAATAATAAGAAGGCCAAAATTTCACTAATAATAATAAGACCAGAATACTATCTGATATAAAAGAAAACCAAAATATCATCTGATATATAAGAAAATCGTAATACCATCTGATATATAAGAAGACCGAAATCCCGTTTGACATAAAAGAACAGCAAAATATCATCCAATATAAGAAATCCATAAAATCCTTAGATATAAGTAACCAGAAATTCATTTGATAACGGAGATTCTTGCTATGCTTTAATAAGAAAATTTAGAGCTTCTCGGATGTTTACTCATAGTAGATTAGTCCTCAGTTCATCCGGTAAAGAAGCTTGAATTCTACGTTTGAAATTTTGATGAGTAAAGTTGATCCACGGTAGACAATAGCTACAACACTTCACTGTTGAACTTGTAAATTGCGAGCATATATATAGCATGCCTAATAGCTACAACACTTCGCTGTTGAACTTGTAAATTGCAAGCATATATATAGCATGCCTGCAAAACATTAGCTTTTATAACCTAAAAGCAACAAAAATAATAATCAAAAATAAAAGTGCAATATGGTTGCCAAGTAATAATAAACTCAGTGCACAGGAAAGTAAAAACTCATAATTAGAACATGTGTTCATTCATTTTTTTTTCTTATTTGATGTGTGCACTCAAAATGCCTCGTGTTGGTAGAAGAAGCCCTTTAATTTGGAAAATCAATGTTCTTAACCAGTTAATGCTTGAGAATTCAGTGTCTACTACCTTACGTTAATAATCGTTTATAATTTCATGCTTGTCCAATCCAATAGCAAAGGGCATGTGATCATGTACTAACAAGGTAAGGGTGGTGTGTACTGTAGGATAGAGAGCTTATGTGCATGATTTTTCAACACATTTACTAACTTTATGTTGCACTATGCTTCCCACATTTTACCATGCATTTAATACGAAACCACATGCATCTATTTATGCATTCAAAATTTATGTATATGTTCAAAATCCAGGCCTGGCCCGATATGCAGTTGGTTGCCCAAGGCAAAGCAGAAAACTTAAAAAAGCGAAGTACAAAAAATGACTAAAATTGGGGAAGACCGGAATTAAATTTGGGATGTTCGCTTGAAAGCTGAAAGCAAACACCGCTGAGATACAATACCATTTGATTTATTTATATTGTAAACGCTTATCACTTATCGAGAAGCAAAGACTGCTGTCCTCCTCCTCTAGATTGTTGCCCCCTTCCTCCCTGTTGCTCTAGACGGTTGACTTGCCAGCCTTACCTTAGAGTCGGGCCTGTCAAAATCCATATATAAAATATTGCATGTTTTGGAAACTTATATATATATATATATATATATATATATATATATATAACTTTATATATTTTTGAAGCCATGTATTTTCGAATCTTCTACTTTCAAAAAGCCTTCTGCCTTATGGTTTTCGAAATTTATTCATATCTAAAGCTGTATATATGAGACTCTCTATTAGAAAATTCTGACATATCCAAAATCATGCATATACAAATCTTTCATATTTTAAATAATGCATACATGAAAGCTGATGATATATGTCTTTTTATTTCCAAAATTCAATGACATTACGTGAAACCATGTATATATGAACCTTTATATATTTGAAGCTTATATTTTCAAAGCTTGACATATATATTCAAAGGTTTTATGCTTACGAAATTCACACACACATACACGAGACTATATATTTAAAACTTTATTATGTTTCAAACCATATGTACTTAAAACTTTATGGATCTTTATGTATTCAAAAGCCTATATATGTTCAAAGTTTATATATATATATATATATATATATATATATATATATGTATATGTATGTATATATTGAAACTAATATATATGAAACAATGTATGCTCAATACCATGTATACTTGAAAGTTGTATACATGTAAAATTATATACATATCCAAAGCTATATTTTTTTGTATATGTATATATATATATGAAACTGTATAACATTTGAAAACCCTCATATTTGAGAAACCTTCTATTTAAAAATTGACATATATTTACATTCTAAACCTTTACATCTGAAACCTTTATATATGTATGTTTGGAAACTCTGACATATTCAAAGTCACACACATATGTGTGAATTCCTTTCATTCAAAACTTCATAAACTTTACATTTGTAAGGCATTATGTCTTTGAAACAGTGCCTATATTTGAAACAACACATAACTAAAACTCACATATTCAAAGCTTTCGCTTGTGAAACTCGTACCTGTACTATACTATTATTAATGAGTTTGATTTATATAGCTCAGAAGTCCCCTCTAGTGTCCAAGAGATATTTTAAACTCAACCGTCGCGTTTTATTTCTTTCTTTTCATTCGTAGTCTTCCCATCTTCTCTTATCATCCAAATACTAAACACTAACATCCCCCAATTTGTACCTTTGCCATTCTATCGCCGTTGTCCTCTCCTCTTACTACTGTCGCCAGCCACTCCAACTCTGAATCTTCGCCAAATCGAAAGACAACCATCTTCGCCTTTCCATCACTTTCGACTTTCCTCATTTCATCGTCGCTGTCCTCTTCCTCCTACCACCGTCGTCTTCCCCTTCATCTATGAACCTCCGGCGGATCGACAAAAAACCGCCTTCGCCTTTCATCACTTTCCCTTTCCCACCCCAACTGTACCTATCCACTGTCTGTACAACACCTCAGTCTTTCTCTTTCTGCCATCCAACTCGCCCTTGCTCCTCCTCGATTCCCAACGGTGTTAAAGATTGTCAATATAAGAATTACACCGCCACCGTTGTATACGGCTCAATTAGGTATGAATTTATGTTTACATCCTTTGCCTAAGATTTCTTTTTATTGACTACCATGTGCAGCTTCATATTTACACCATTTGCCTATTATTTTTCCTTTTTATCGATTATTGTATGCTACACCCATTTCATGGTGAAAAATGAACTAATACTTGGCATATAATTATTTCCGTGTTTATAGTTTTCACTTATGAATTTCTTGAATTTTCAAATACCCCCTTTTAGTTTGACTTTACATACTATCAACGGATTGTATTCATTTCAATGATAACCGCTATTCAATAAATAGTTTATTAAATATTAAGTATATTTACTTGGAAGTATAAGTTGTTCATAGGCATCAAGGTTTCATAATACAAAACTGTAATATTCCCATCCTTTTGAAGTTCTGAAAGAAGTAAACTATGAGTTCCTGTGTTGAAAAGGCTAATTAAATTTCGAGAGGAAAACTATTTATCTCAGTGTGCAAAGTCATGAATCCGACTCAGAGAAAATTCAAGTAGAAATGGATCTAAGTGGTAAAAAATATGGTGAATTTGGTATGCTTGAGATAAAGAATAATCTACACTATACTATTAAATTGAAATACCTTTATTTTATGCCTTTCAAGGATTCGAAAATGATATTAACTATTCATTGAAGACTTTTTATTGCTCTAAACTCTTAGACCGAATTCACAAAAAATATGCCTTCTGTCTTAACAACTAAGAGAAGAGCAAAGCGACTACTTTTTATGAAGAGGTGGTCAAGCACGAGGGATAATTGCAACCGTGGAGGAAAAAATTTAGCTGAAATATCGATCACGGATTCAAACGACGACTTCGAGGTAGGTCAAAGTACTTTACAACACAAATCATTTTAATCACATATATTAAATCTCCACTACTCTAAATACCCAACCACATTAGGGAAAGAATTTTGCCTTTAAAGGTGAGATGACTAACATAAACCTGGACAATGGGTGGAGCTATCTATCATGCAAGGTACGCAAGTCTAGCGTCAGTAATTCTAGAGTCATTTACTGGTGCAAAAAATGCAACTCGGACATGAAGTATCCAATTTACAGGTTCTGTTCATTTGTTTACAAAACCCAACCTGTGGTCCATTCCTAAACGATGGTTCTATAAAAAAATCCCCGTTAAAAAAATATGTGCAAGTTTCGCCTGGAATTGAAGGTAAGGGACAACTCCACAACTGCAACCGTGGTTACTATTAACAAGCAGGCTGAATATTACTTCAAACAGAAAGTTGGATCTATGATGAACATGATACGTTTTGAGGTATGATTTGTGGTAAGTGATTACAAACAATAGGTTTGCATATATTGTCACTTGAAACTTTTGTTATCACTTGAATAACACTTTTTTTCGCTTACAAGTTTTTTAAAAGGTTACGAACATAAACATAAAGTTGTGACTGTTTCGCATATACATAAATACAAACTTTTTTTAAGTTATATTTGTATACATGAATATGAACCCTTTTTCAGATCAGATTGAAAATCATACATACAGTTAGTAACAATATTTAACTTATAAAATGAACACTTATTCATGCCTATATAAGGCAATCATTTTGATCTTGCATGCATCATCAGCAACACGTTTATCAAACCTTAAAGTAAAATTTCATTTTAACTATCATGCAGAAAAAAGGAAAAGAAAGGGAAAACAAAATTGAACTGAAGATTTTTTTTTGTTTATAGGTTAACGGCATTGAAAAAGTGGAAGATGTTTCAAAGGCTAACGGGCATCATGGTGATGTTTCACATAAGGGCTGCAGCAAGGTCACCACTGCAACAGAGGATAGTGTGAAGTTGCGTGGAAAACATGGTGCTAACAAGGTAAAGCCAATTTACATACATTAACAAAAAGAGAAAACACCCTAACATAATTAATATAAAAAAGTATGTTGTTACACTGACAATGAAACTATCAGATATACCACTCACCACCAATAACATGAACCACAACACTATATTCCAAATGGGAGTAACCATCAAAATGAAAAAACCGCGCATGACTGTTATGTGATTTGAATGACTTTACTTGGTTATCTACCACTACTTTCTACTTTGTAATGCAGTTTTTAAACTTCGTCCATGTGTGGTGTTGAATAAAGCATTACATTTTTGTCCTACTTCACGTTTTGCTCATTAGCATTCATCTTATTTTATGTAGTGCTATGTCTTTCACCATCTCTTATCGACAAGACATCTACTGGTATTTTAAATCCATTATATACTACTTTCTTAATCATGCTATATTGTGCGGTGATTTTACTATTATTCCATTGTTTGTTCTCGCTCTATTAACTTCTAAATGAGCACTTCCCTCTGTCTACTATCAGTGCTTTTCTAACCACATGTATACTACTAATTACCAATAAAGTCCTTTATTACACTTGCGAATTACCTTTTTTTGTTAACCAATAGTGGGTGTTACACTACTCAAATTCAACCATGTAAAAATATTTCAAGACATGTTGGCTGACAGATACATATCAAACCTTTCATCTTAACCAGTAAATTCTACATAGGAGATAGAATTGAAGGTTTATGCTAACTATTAGTTTTATATATGTCCCGAACATTCCATCTGTCCCCTAAGCTAACAACCGACTATAATATCAATGATTCCCATGTCACTATTCATGGATAGATGGATGGATGAAAATATAG
Source organism: Allium cepa (assembly GCA_030765085.1). NCBI lineage: Eukaryota > Viridiplantae > Streptophyta > Magnoliopsida > Asparagales > Amaryllidaceae > Allium > Allium cepa. The sequence continues at coordinate 238,563,053 of CM060931.1, forward strand.
AAGTAGTAGCAATCATATTGAAAGAAAAGAGGATTGAAGTGAATGTAACACCATTTTTGGTATGTAGCCAACAATTTACTACCACACCTACATGCGAACCACATATACTTACATCTTCCCAACCGGCAACTGGAATTCAATTTCTTCCCAGCCTAAAAATGAGATGGCCAGTGCTGTTGACCAAATATGACATAAAAGGAGACATCTACTTTGCCAGCTACAGCAGATGATGTGCACAATGTGAAGACCTAGCTAAATCACATTCTTGCTTTAAATTACTTGCATTCTACATGCAATTATTAATACGTACCAATGTATCGTGTAATAGGTCTGGGATTACTAGGCAGGCCGACAAGATTTGAAGAGGCAAATAAAAGAATGTGAGAGCTATATACCTTACCATAGTGATCAACTATGGAATTGAACAAATAAGTGATTTCAACTCTCTGATTTACAGTTGTCAAATTGAAATACAAACATATAATTCCACTACTACCAACCAACTATACTATCGGTCTTCTTTCAAAGTGATACCAGAGCATATATGTAATATCTGAATGCCGATCTGCCCTTCCATGCACATGTCTTTGTTGTGTTTGGAAACTCTAAAGTATCGTGTTACCTGACCCAAATTGAGTACTTTACTATGTCTGTGAAATACATCATTAATTAAAATGCAATGATAACCAAAGTATAACCTTTTAAGTAATTTACTAATGATATTTATATAAAAAATGGAAAAAGAAAATTATAACTATTTAGTGACTGCGACATATAATAATTCAACTTAGTTGGAAGCTTTATAGAAATTTCTAAAATGGTTGAATGCTACCAGATTATGCACCAAACTACTTGATTTTCAACAATGCATTAGTTTTTACCTTACATTACACACTAATCCATTTGTTTAATTTTTTGTGCTGCAAAGATAAGGATGAACACTAAAATATTACACATGTAGGTTCAATCTCTATGAAATTTGTTCTCAACTAGCACATGATAAAGATTTGGTCATAGTAAGAAAACCCCAACCTCATAAAAATCATAACTTAGTCTATATGATTGGTCTTTTTAACCGAAAACAATACTTTTTCGCCCACCCATATGCTGAGTTTGCAAACAAAGAAAATGAAGTTTGATGAAGATTGTCGTTCTAGAAATGTAGAACAATATGCACTGTATTTATACCAAAATCTCATTTTCTAACCATAGTCTCTCATTTTCTAACCGTAGTCTGTAAACCATTGCTTTTTACCATGCTAATGACAGTTATTTATACTGAAATATCATATGTAATGGTATATAGACTGCTTGGCTATATCGAGTCAAACTACATGGATGAGAGGCCACCATGCACCGATCCACTGATTTCCGCTACTTACTTCATACTATAAAACAAAAATACCGCACCTCAACCAGTCATACACGAACATTGCACCCATTATTTTGAGACACTCCTTACATACACGTTTAAATTAAACACCTAAAGGGCACAGAAAAAACAACCATCCAAGTCATCAGTTATTGGCATTTAAATGGCATGTATTTAAAGTCTTCTCATGGCTAAATTATTTTGAAATGCTTACTATTCTGAAATGATTGTGATTTTGAAATGGAGGTTGTTACCTATTTGAAATATTTGATTTAGTTTGTGATCCACTACATTGAATTTGGTCTATCCATTCTTTTAAGATTCTTCACATTTCCCTCTCAAATATTGAAGTAGCCATGAACTACCTTTTGCATATAAGGCAAATGTGTTACTTCCCTACTTTTACTATCGAATATGATTTTCACTACGGTGAATCTTTCACGATGGAATCTGCAAGTTCTTTTCTGCACATAAATTAGTAGCGCCATGTTTTTGTACTTACTGTAAATAAATTTTTATGTTATCATTTAAATGAATTGTAAAATGTTTTTGTTTCTTCACATCTTATGGTTATATATTTGCACGAACGTTAGTCTTGTTATTTTTAATAATTATAAGCTCTCCATTTTTACCCTTTTACTACATGGAAAATTAATTACAGTTTTCTTTTAAATGCTACGGACTACATTTCTATCAGACATAGTGTATATCGTATAAACCATCGACTTTCTAGATATTATATTATTGTTTCAACCGTATATTGAATTATTTTATATTTAATGCTATACATTCAATATCACTCTACACTAGCTTTCATTCACCGCTATAATAAAATACTATGTATGTCCTAATTATTCTAATTTGCAAACTTCTTTCCAACGCATTATCAGTTCTATCATTTGTTTGGTGGCACTAGACTGTGTCAGTATACAAACAGCCTAAACTATATTTCATATAAACACAATCGGTAGCTTAGGATTCACATTAAAACTTTCACTTCGGTTACTTGATGTGAAATGTATTGACTCTTAGATAAACAAAATAAAATCAATATGGTGATCGAGCATTACTTCAAAAAAAATTATATCACTGTTTGAAAAAACATGGCACGAGTGACAATCAAGATTGACTTAGATTTTTATTAGCTACTTCGGATTCTTATCCTTTAGATTTGTTAACATTTAACCTTTTCTGCAATGATTATAAGATGCACTGGTAAGCAGTTTACTGCAATCATTTAGACAAAGTCTTAATTTTATGACATATACATAATTTTTTTTGCATGTTGGATGTTTAAATAGGCTTATTACTTTAGACTGTTAAATTTCATGCTCTAACTTTGTGTTGCAATTGTAAAATCAACGCCAACGTAGTACATAATTTCAACGATTCATCAGCAGCATTTCTTAGGGTTGGATATGTCTTCAGAGTATCTTACAACATTATATACAAGTCTTCCTCATCTACAATTTTCTAGCGTGCATGGACGGATGACCCTCCTTTTTACGTATTAGCATTAGGATTCTTAGTGCCTTATTTTTCATGCTATAGTTTTTTCCCTACAAATCTGCCATTTACTAAAAATCCAAATGTTAATGAACATTGCATTTTGATATTCTTTTCTTTTTTGCATCACCGTGTTCCAATTTGTTATACCGATATGAGAAAAGGTACTTTGCTTTATTCACTTAGCATCATGCTTGCTGCCTTGTGACACTTATTGCTCATGTTGCGTATGTTGTTCTTCTTTTTTAAAAAACAAAATTGGAGGCATCCTTCTTTTCACTTGATTTGGTCCTGTACGATTCAATTTTTTTGCTTGTCATCCTTAAAAACTGTTACCACCCGAATCTTCAATTTGCATAAAAACTCTATTTTATGGCATGTCCAAACAAGTTAACAAAAAGTACATGCATATATTTTGAATTTCAATAGGATGTATGATTACAGCTTAAACATTGATAATCGTTGTGCTGCAAAATATTATATTATCTTAAAAAAATGTTTTCTTCTAAAAAATGGACAATCATATTTTTTTATTCGAAGATAAAATAATAATATACATTTAAACAGTTGGTATTAAATTGGGTTTTCATGCAACTAAAAAATATTTGCAAAATGTGAAAAAATGGATTATCAACTATCCGTGTGTGTCGGGTTCGCACTAGTGTAACTGAAGCCTTTGTAATCTTTGAACATCATATATATATTAAACATCATATATTCGAAATTCTGTATGAACAACCATACCTTACGCTGTCATTATCAAAGACTTATATGTACAAAGTTATGTACCATTGAAGACTGCATATATTCTATAACTCAATATATACAAAAGTGGAACATAATCAAAAATTTATATATATGGTACTGTACTTATTTGGACACATGCATTTGAAGATAAATATCTAAAACAACACCTGTCTGAATTTGAAACCCAAATAAAATTTAGTATTGAAATTTTTATGCATTTAAAGCCATATATGTATTTGAAACTATGTCTTTGAAATCTGATATATATATATATATATATATATATATCTGACATTTGTATATATGAGGCTGCATATATAAGAATCACCGTATTTAAAGACTCATATTTTGAAATATCTGACATTTGTATATATGAGGCTGCATATATAAGAATCACTGTATTTAAAGACTCATATTTTGAAATATCTGACATTTGTATATATGAGGCTGCATATATAAGAATCACTGTATTTAAAGACTCATATTTTGAAATCTGAAATGTTGTTTTTGAAATCTAAAATGTTATTTTTTGAAATCTAGAGTTTACGAAAACTCATCTTTTGAATTTCAAAATAATCGATTTTTTGAAATCTCACAATCTTTAGCATGAATTGCTGGACCTCAGTATGAAGCTGGGATTCGATATGAATTTCTAAACTTAGACATGGATCTCTCTGTTTTGGCAAGATGCTTTAGACTTTAACATCAGGGCTTAGCTACAACATCAACCTCTTCAGTAGTAATAAGTCTCCAACATCACTTTCTTGCTACGGTATGAAGCCTTTGATGCGAAATTTGGAATTATGAAGCTCCAAATTTCGATATTGATCTCTGAACTTTGATATCAAATATTTTCGACATCACCTATCTTTCGACATCATTCACCCTGCGGCATTACTCAACCCAGCGGTATTACTCAACCCAGCATCATCATTGACTTGTTGCACCAATAAGCTTATGGCATCAATTTTTGAACTTTGGAACTTCGATATCAATTTCTTGCTGCGATATGGAACTTACCTTCGGCATTAACATCACTTCGACATCAATTTTTATAGCATCATTCCTTCCGACATTAACCACTTCCAGTATCAATTTACTAGTGCCATCATGTTAAAGCATTAGTAAATAAGGAGGAAAAAAACGATCAAGTCAAGACCCTCATTGCATGCACATAAATGTTGCTGCTTATTCTGATCCTATCTTATAGGAATAGCAGTAACATTTATGTGCATGCGACGAGGGTGTTGATTTGATCATTTCTTTTCCTTATTTACTGATGCTTTAATACATCATTACTCGCAGCATTATTTAGCCCAGTGCCATCATTGACTTGTGCACCAATTTTCTTTTGACATTATTCGAATTCCAAAATCCTCAATTTCAGCATAAATCGGCATACGGCTCTTAGCTTTGACTTGGGATCTGAAGCCATCGAAATCCTCTGCTCACTCAACATTTAATGTCGTCTATAAATTCAAGATCTTCTGGACCTATAAATTTAAATCCATTTGAATCCATAAATTCAATTTTTCCTAGAACTAGAAACCTGACATCATCACGAGGTCAAAATCCATATAAATTTGGATTTATTGATTTCAAAAGTTGGGGATAGATTCAATATCGTGATGTTGAATAAGAAATTGATGCTGAATCAGTTTCGAATAGATTATGAGTTGGAAGCTGGAAAGTGACAGAGCATATAATAGAGAATCTCGTGAAGGGATGGTAGAAATTAATTTTGTGATTAATCATGTCGTAATGGATGGATGTTGAATTTTTTAGAAGTAAGATATTGGCAGACGAAATTGGTATTGATGTCAAATGGGCGAAATGGATATTGGAGTAGAATTAAAGCAGCATTATAAACGAATTGTCTAATTGGTTTAAAAATTTCTACAAAATTCAAACCTCGAGGCATTTTCGTCAATTTTCGAATATGCGGAGGTTCGAGCCTGCTTAAAACGCCAAAATATTAAATCGAAATTTGGTTTAATACCTAAATGATTGCACAAGATGGCACATCTGAAGAAATTCCAATAACACCCCTTGGTTTTATAATTATTCACGGAATTGTTTGAAAGTTGATTAATAAGTTCAAAAAATAAAATAGGCAAGTCAAATAATAATAAGCAATATTAAGAAATATGCAACTATACAATTTTCCGATTGTTCAAGCACCAAATATCATATATCATCTTCTTCCTCGTTAGCCTTTTTTCCATTAAATTTGTCCTTGAGCTTTTAATAAACAGAATTTGAAGAAGATTCTAATTAGAAAAAGCGATAAAGAGAAGGAAAGAAGTTAAGCGCCCCTTTCCACGAAGAGGTGCATCTCTATTTATAGTGGTTAAAAGGCAATAGACTTCCTTCCATTGATGATGTGAGACTTAATTCCTATTTTGGTGATGCCTTCAATATGAATGCCTTTGAAACTTTATGATGTTAAGCACATCAATCTTCTTAAATTTACTCTTATAAATGATTTTAATCCCCTTTCTTCGCATGGTGTTTTACATCCCATGGTATTAACGTTATGCGACATTGATAACATGCAATATTCATGAAATGTGGCATCGATTAATACATGAAGCCTATTATTATGTAGGCAAGTTTCGATGTGGTAATCTCATTATAACCTTCATTATAACCTTTTGACATTGATTAAGTACGGCATGGAATTTATGCAACATTAATTAAGTGCGGCATGAATGCTATACGACATGGAAGTAGTGCCGCATGGAATTAGTGGGACATGGAATTAATGTGGCATCATTATTAGTTATATGCCAATATCAATTATTTCCCCTTTTGCGTACTTTTCTTTGCCTTCTCTTCGACATTATTTGTTATGTCGATGGCATGCGACGTCTTATGCTTCCATTTGAAGTTCAATATCATCCTTTAAGGTGGCTTTTTTGAATTTGTCATCACTGTGCTATGTGCTTGCGACATCATTAATTTAGAAGCAGATTGTAGACTCATTAATTTAACATCTTGTTCTGTTAAGAAATTATTCAGATAACAAAACTAACTTAACTCCTTTAATTATCGATTATAGGTTTCAACCTCGATTGCAATCTGAATCAGAAAACCGATTCAAAGAAAAAATTCTTTTCATCACTTGAATGACAATATAATTTGATACAATCCCATTATTTTCAAATTAGTTCACTTATAAACATCATAAATAAGTACGTCTCTAATCCAAAATTATCTATTAACATCTCTGATCTGTAGAAACTCAAAATAATAAAACACCAAAAGAACTTTGTAGGAAACAAATTAACTTACAGTTCCATAAGGTCTTTCAAAAATTGGTGATAACCAAGCATTCAATTGAAATCATGTGTTGCTTATGAATATTTCACTATCTATTAAATACTACCATATAACAATATATTAAACCAAGATTGATTAAGATGGGCAATGTTAGATATTTTTTTCAAAATAAGTTTATGTCAAGTAAAATCACATATAACATTTAAATAAGAATTGTAAGTTTATAAACCAAATGTTTACAACTAAATAAAAAAGTTAATGTTTTCTAATATGGCAAAAACAAATGAGCTGCTTGCACAGTTATATAATTTTTCTAAGACATGATGTAAAATTCATTATTTGAATAATTTGTAAGGCTAATTTTATCCATACACCATAATTACTTTACATACACCATTATCTTTTTAATAAAATTTAGGACCAAAACACCCTTATATTTCAACCTTTTTTATTTTGACGTTCTATTTTAGCAGTTTTAATATAAAATTACTCCATTAAACTATTTTAAATATCAAGTTTATACAATTTTAAAATTTTACAATTTACATTCAAAGTTAAACTCGAAGTTCTAACGTAAAATCATATTCCAAGTCAAAATTAAAAGTTAATATCTAGACTTATCTACATTAAAAGTTGAGTTTATCTCTGGTTAGAATTATATTTTTAATAAAATTTTAAAATTATTGTTTAAATTAAAGGTCTAAGTGCAAAACTTATACGTGTAGTTTGGATTTTAAAACCAAAGTCTTCTCTTTTAAGATATTACTGATGTACCATATTCCTTAAATTTTAGATCATATTCATATCTAAATTCTAAAATTGTAAGTCGATACAAAGAATCCTAATAATTGGTGGGATGACTGATAACATGTTTTCCTATGCTAGTTGTTCAAAAGATAAAACATTGGAAGTTGCTAGATTAAATCTTGGAAATTTATAATTTAGAATTAATGGATGTGATTTATTAAAGAAACAGGGGAAAGAAAGAGGGAAGATATATGGATTCAGTGACTTACTTTAATCTAAAGTGGGGGTAATTTTGTAATATGAAGGATGTATAATAAGAAAAATATAGTGTATATGATTTTGATAATTTTTTTGGAGTACGTAGAGAAATTTATGGTGTATGAATAGAATGTGCCAATCTATAATCACACATATTTTTTATAACTTGTTTTCTTATATGCTTATGTTAAAAATGAAAAAGATCAACTTTATCATTGATAAACCATACAAAAAACTTGAAGATTATTTGGTATCTATGTATTAATAAATAAATTACACCGTAAAAAAGTAAATAAGTAAATGAAATTCCTAATCATACAAATAGAAACAAAATCAACTAAAAGCAACATCGGATACAAAGGATGAAATTAAAAGAATAGTTCATTTAATCTGTAATAGATTTTATCAAATAATTGAAGATTTTGCAATACCAATGCATTAAAAAATCCAACAACCTCCTACAAAATAAAAGAAGACCGATCATACTAACTAAATCAAAAACACAAAGAAGAAAAATTATGAATATAACATGATGTAACAATTTGTCCTTTAATACAATACTAATTATGGTGAGCATTTATTGAATTTTTTTTTTGTAGGCAAAACAAAATATTATTACTTTGCACAAACAAGCCGGTTTTATAATGGCCGTATCAATATTACAAATTATTATAGGTGTAAGGAAGAAATCCCTCAACAACTTTACCAAGCTAAAAGCTAACTAACACATGTTTCATGTAAGATACAAATAAGAAACTTAACAACTAATACGACATACAAAAAGACTTGTACAAAAATATAGCGAAATTAAACATTTTTCTCACGACAATGCATCATAATCTTCACACCGTTTCCATTACATCATCACAAAGATGTAAAATATCCCAATCGCAAAAGCAGTTGTCAAAATAATCATGCTCCAACCGACCATATGATGGATGGAGGGTACAAATTTGCAGAACAAAGAACCATATCCCTTTAACATTTTGATCTAAACAAATAGCACCAGAACAATCATAATAGGTTGTAAGCATCGTGGAAAAATGCAACATTCTTTCCAAATAGAAGGAGTGCTAATACAAAGCAACCCATAACAAAAAATTCCAAAGCCAATACCATAGACAAAAATTACAAATAGAGAAAACTCAAGACGAGTGGACTAATCAATAACTCCTTCAATGTAATAAAAGTAGGTATGCATTCTGGATTTCACGATAAAATTAAATTATTTTTGGTAAGGTATGTCAATAGTGCATATATTTTTGCGAAGTCCTTAATGAACTCCCCATAATAGCCAGCCAGACCAAGAAAATGTCTCACCTCTGTAGCATTCTTTGATTCATGCCAATCCTATAATGCAGTAACTTTACTAGGATCGACTGCCCATGCTTGGAAATGACATCCTATAAAGCGAACCTCCTTGGACCAAAAGTGTCATTTGAAAATTTTCTCCTTCAGCTTATGCATACGGAAAGGATTGAGCACTTCTCCAAAATGCAACTTATGCTCTTCCTTGCTTTTCGAATAGACAAGTATATATGTTATCCAGCTTTTAGAATAAGTGGCTTTCAAAGTAATCTAGACGCCAGGATGTAGAAGAAATGGTTCAAGGAATTGGAGGCATGCTTGGAAAGGCTATGGAAGAGGCTTCAAAGCGATAGAGTGTCAAAAATAGGCTAAAGGACTAGTCAATACCGACCACTTTTTGGTCGGTAAAAAGTTGTTTTACGCTTCTTGGTGAATTCTAAAGCTATTGTCCATCATTGTTTGGCTAAAGTGATCATTACGAACGCCGTTTCTGAAGGAGTAAGTGAGCAACTCAATAAATCTTCAAAGATAAGGAAAAGTACTAGAAATGTCAGAACCACTTAACAATGACTTGATATCTAAAGCAAAAGTGGTAAGAACTTTGGAAGGCAAGCACCATTTAGGTTTTAGACCAAACAACTTTCAAACGAATCTGGACATCAGGATGCAAATGAAGTAGTTCAAGGACTTGGGGCCAAGCTCGGAAGGGCTATCAAAGAGGCTTCAAAGGGATAGAGTGCCAAAAATAGGCTAAGGGACTGGTCGGTGCCGACCACTTTTAGGTCGGCACCAAGTTGGTTTTACGTTTCTTGGTGAACTCTGAAGTTGTAGTTTACCATTGTTTAGCTAAAGCGATCAACCTGGGCCCATTTTTGAAGTAGTAGGTGAGAAATTCTAAAAGGCTCTGAAGATAAGAATAAGTACTAGACGTGTCGGAACCACTCGACCGTGACTTGATTTCCAAGGCCAAAGTGCTCAGAACTCGATGGATTGAAGCAAGAAGGCAGAGTATAAGAATACAGCGTCGTTTATGGTCAATAATTTAGGTCGGTACCAATCACTTCTTATTGGTACTCATATGATTTAACCATTTTGGGAACTTCGTCTCCCCTCCCGCTATCTTGGATCTAGAGTTTGAACTAGTATTTCATGATCCAATGATTTCTTTGGGCAACTTCTCTGTAAATATCAGGCATATGGAAATTAGAAAGGGCTTTTGGCACTTCATCTTCTTCACCTTCTTGTTTCGCTCGACTTTCTCATGAAGGAAGTTATGTTTTTTCGTTTTAAGTTTTGGAACTATAGAGACCCTTGTACTTGTGATAAAAACACTATATAATAATATTAAAGTGGACGTTGGCCTTAGATTTGTCGAAGCATTATAAAATTCTTATGTTTCTTGCTTTTTTTAAATGGTAAGTAGGCTTAGAAACAAGCTCAAATATATTATATAAAGGAAACCGTACAAACTAGAGACTGAAGACAAAACCAGCCCAAAATGAAGAAAAGGCCCAAAATATAAAATGGCCTAGAAATATATCATTTTAGTCCTTACATTAATTTAGCCTATTCCAATTCGATTACAAGAACATAATTTTCTGCTAATCTTCTGTTATCACAAATTATCTGACTGTATAAGAGATGCCTTAGATTGCCTTCAATTCATGTAATCACCTTGAGATTGTTCCTTTCATCTTATATAGCAGCAACAAACCTTTTGAAAATTTTTAGAAGAGCATAAGCTTTTAGAGAATTCCTATGAGTAGCCATAAAGCTTCTTAGACGTAGATTTAGCTATCTATTGTGGATTAGAGTATTCAGGAGTTAGATCCAGAAGGTTTTTATTTAAATTCTAAAGGAAATTTAATAGTGGAACTAATGGCACTTGGAGATTTGGAAGATCTACTGGAGCAGTTGATGGTGGAGAAGATGGAGCTTCTCACTATGATGAAGTGACTAACCAACCAGTAGCTGCATTGCTTGGACAATCTGCTCCCTAGGAGATAATGAGTAAGGTGGAGTTTGACAAGTTGATGGTAGAGTTGAATCAATGAATGGTAGATAGTCAAAAGGCTCTTCTCGATAAGATGGATGCTATCATTTCCTTGCCGACCTAGCAGGCAAAAAAGCCTAGAAGGGATAGGACAGAAGCATCGCCTGTTGGTTTCAAGGAGGAAAATTCATATGCTTCCAATTAGAACAAAAAGGATATAAAGAAAAAGATAAAGGAGTAGACTACTACAGTAACATAGAGGAATGATGAAGGAAGTGGTAAAGCCTCTGTCAAGGGAATTCTTATTGATACCGACCAAAATTAGGTTAGTACCAATCTAAATTTAAGAAGCATAGAGGGGGAGGGGGCAAAGTCGTCCAACTTGTCAAATTCCAAGGACGATTTACAGGACGCAGGGAAAGAAGTTGGACTGAAGGATAGAGTTCGGGATGTTGGTGTTCAAGTTACCATTCCAAAGCCAACTAGCCTTCAAAGATAAACTGAAAGAGTGGTTCTCCCTGAGACTAGAGAACATATACATTAACAAGAAAACCGAGACTTTTTGCGGAGTCAAACACTCGACGTAGCTCCTGATAGTCATCCTTTGGACTACCAGGCTAGGAAGGAGCATATTGTGGATAGGATTAAGCGGTTGCTGGAAGAAAACAAATGGATAAAGAAAAAAGATTAGGGTCCACCTAGCAGAACTCCATTCATAGAGAATATCTTAAGGGAAGAGTATCTTAGGAAATTTATGATGCCTTCAATGCCATCGAATAATGGAACGACTGATCCCAGGAAACTATTTGAATATGAGTGGCACATGGATGTTGACAGGGCAATGGATGTGGTTCGATGTAGGTGTTTCCTATCTTTTAAACGAGGTTGCATTGGTGTGTTTTACTTAGCTCTTGTCAAAATCCATTTTGACTTTTGTTGAGTTAGCTAAGAATTCCTTGGAGCAGTTCAAGCTCCACTCTGCTCGACCTAAGGATGTAATGTCCATATCGTGATTTTCTCAAGACCCAAGGATTTGTTGAAGGGATTCCTAAGTAGGTTTGATATGGTAGTTATTGAGGTGAATAATCCAAATGAAAACATGGTTTTGATGGCTTTGCCCAAGGTATACATCTGGGCATAGAATTGGTAAATGGTCGAGGATGAAATAACCCACTACTATGGAGGAGTTCCATAGAAAGGCTAACTAGTTATTGCATTTGGAAGGAGCAAGTCAGGTTGTCGAAAAGGCCGATGGTGGATAGTCGAAGTAAATTATCCAAAGAAATGTAGCTATTAAACAGACCGGTGAGTGCACCGGTAATGTAGCCATGAATGACGGTAATTCTAGTAATCAAAGAAAGAAGAATCAGGGCATTAGGGGCATGCAAAATGATGCCAAAATCCGTCCAAGTAATATGAGGCCAGATGAGTACATGCCTTTAAATGATACACTTAAAAACATATATCTTGCTACATAAGGGACAGAAAGGTGTAAGAAGCTGCCTAGTAGAGAGGCAATCGAAGTAGAAAAGCACCCTGAAAAGTATTGTAAGTTCCGTGAAACTCATTTGCATAATACAAATGAGTGCATGCATATTAGAGATTTCATTGAAGAGTTAATACAGAAAAAGTAATTGCAGCAATACAGTAGAGAGCCACATGATGAAAGGCATAATGCTAGACCCCTAGGGTCGAACACCCAAGGGAATCGGCCTGGACAAAGTAGAGAAGGACCTAGGTGACCAATCACAAGGATTGTTATAAACACGATAGCTAGAGGAACTCACTTAGTGAAAAAGATCTAGAATGAGATGGAGTAGTATGTGAGTTTGTTGGGGCACTTGTCATTGGAGAGCTACTTTTCCATTGAGGATGAAGCTCCGGCTAAGTAGTAAAGGTTGATAATGGATGATATTGTCTTTCGAAATTGGGATTACAAAGGGATTGAACCTGTAATGTTTGACCCTATGGTAATAATGACCATTCCAGGCTCTGCAACTGTGCACTGAATTCTTGTGGATTATGGAAGCTCGGTGAATATTCTATTCAAAAACTTTTGGTCAGACGAGAATGAGCTCGAAAGACATCTAGCCTTGTAAATCCAAGATTCAAGGATTCACTGACGAGGCAAAGAACCCACTGGGACTATTAGTTTATCCATGGAGTTGGGAGATAAAGAACATAAGATTGAGCAAGTTCAGAAGTTTATGAATATGGATGATTTTTTGATGTATAACGCCTTTTTAGGCCGACCGACCCTTGTTGAGTTCAGAATAGCACTAGATCCTTGGTGCTTAATGATGAAGTTCCTTGCAAAAATAGGGTTGGATTGACTTGAGATGACCAGAGTACTAGTTGGGAATGTTACATTGCTAAGCTCAAAGGGCAAAGCAGTAGGAGAAAGGTAAAAAATATAGAGAAAGCTCCCTACTTCAAGAGCGCGGATGCATGGCAATTAATGTCCATGCCCTAGCTCAGGAACCATAGAAAACTTTATAAGTCTATGGATCATAGGAAGTAGTCAGAGGAAGTGCGGGCAATACCAACTGAACCGATGATCATTCAGATTAATGTGGATAATTGTACTTAGGTCCTTAAGATCGGATCTTGGCTCAGTGTAGGATTAAGAGAGGAATTAGTTAGTTTTCTCCAAGCAAATTTGAATGTATTTGCTTAGATGCATTTAGATACGCGCATGATATCATCGAAGATAGCGTGTCATGCATTGAATGTGGACCCAAAATATCCACCCGTAAAATAGAAAAGATGCAGTCTAGGTCAAAAGTGATCCACTGCGTTGAAGGAGGAAGTGGATAAGCTAAAGGCAAACAACTTTATCCATGATTCTTTGTACCTGAATGGGTTTCAAAACCCACATTGGTCAAGAAAGTAAATGGAAAGTGGCATGCATGTATTGATTATTTAGACATGAATAAAGCATGCTCGAAAGATAGCTTCCCATTACTTAGGATTGACCAGTTGATAAACGACACTACTGGACACGAGTTACTTTATTTCATGGATGCTTATTTCGGCTATAACAAGATACTGATACACGTTCCATATCAGGAGGATACAAGTTTTATAACGAATTATACTATTATCGATTAATGCTGTTCAGTTTAAAGAGCGTCGAAGCTACTACTAGAGACTGGTGAATTCTATGTTCAAGGATCAAATTGAATGGATGATGGAAATGTACGCGGACGATATGCTCATGAAATTGTGGTTGCCGAAATACCACGTAGATGACCTTTCAAGGATGTAATTTGAAGCACTGTGAAGGTATGTGATGAAGTTAAATCCATTAAAGTGCGCTTTTAGAGTTGCATTTTGCAAGTTTTTTGGATTTATTGTGAATATAAGGAGCATTGAGGCCAATCCCGAGCAGATTGACATCTTTAAGAATGTGACTGCCCCAACTATGAGGAGAGAGATGCAAATCTTGAACGAGAAGGTTGTCGTAATGAATAGATTCATCTCAAAGGCAATTGATAAGTGTATACCATTCTTTGATGTCCTCAAAAAGGGAAAGGGAAATTTTTGTGGATAAAGGCATGAAGGAAGCCTTTAAAGAAAATCTAGTTGAATCTTTGAGTTTCCCCCTTCAATCCACTCTGTTAACTTGCCTCGCTTCTTCTACCTTCTCTTTTAAGCTTCTCAGGCTAGACCTCTCTATTTATTTTAATTTGAGCTATTTTTATTTAGAAATTTGAGAGGAGATTAGAAGTATTTTTTTGGATTAAAGGTCTAGAAAAGGAAGAAAAGAGTTAGGGTTTCTTAGTAGCGTGTAGGGTTTAGAATGAACAAGTGAAGGCAAAGGTTGAATTTATATGCTAAAATTAGGGTTATTAGTGTCAAATTCTGAAATCCACCTCATTCTCGTAACTTGGCTTAAGCCTGTTTTGCTTTGTAATGCCTGCCAAAGTGAATAATTCATATCACCTTATTACGTTATCCTTTTTGACGTTTTATATACGAATTTAGGGTAGATAAATCTGCATAACATAATGGAAAAGTCAAATTCCCCAAGTTACTTCATTCATAAAATTAAATTTTCCAGCTTTATATAAAATTACCAAAATGCATTTTCATGTTATTATTTATTTTTATTAAAATTTTGAGGCATTACATATGCTATGTAGCCCTCTTTAAAAATTAATTAAACTAAAATGCCCTTCGTTGGATACTTTTTTGAATGTTTTCAACAACCATGTGGGTGCCTACGTGGATTATGAGATAACCATGTAGTGCGACTGTGTGGTTTTGGTATCAACCATGCACTTGCCCTACGGGTTAAAAAGGCTTACCCTTTAAGTTCCCTACGAGATTATAAGGTTTACCTCTTAGGCACTCTACGTGGTTATGGGAAATTTAGTCCAATTAATTTTTAAAAATTTTAAGAGGGAACTTGGTAATTTTTGGGGTTTCGATAGCTCCAACGTTTTTTCAAATGTTACATTATCATTTTAAGAATAATTTATAGTGTTTTATTAGTTTATTCAATGGGTTTACAGTCAAAATACCTAATTTTATATAGTGAAGATTTGGTTCCACTCCTTATTTTTAGAATTTATACATGAAAAACCATTCCTAAAAATATGTTTTAAACCATCCTTATTTTTAATTTTGATAAAAAATACATTTTTGTCAAAAAAAATCTGAATAATAATCACATGTTTCTATGGTCAAAATAATTTTTTTGATTTTTTTTAAAATTGCAAATATTTATAGAGAATTCTGCTAATATTTTTAAAAAACCACGCAAATATTTGCAATGTGGAAACTTCAAATATTTGCAGATTTCTCTATAAATATTTCCAGCACAAAAACTTCAAATATTTGCATATTTCTCTAAAAATATTCGTAGAGTTCTCTATAAATTTTCTACAAATATTCATAGAGTTCTATACAAATATTTGCATATTTTTCTACAGATATCCTAAAATTTAATATAGCGTTTTTGATAACATGTTTTAGGAAGACGTAGCTATGATTTTGAAACTTGAAAAGTGTATTTTACAAACTTTCCCTTTTTTATGATATCTATGATAATTTATAAAGTTCCCATTAGTACTATCATGCTATTTTCATTTAAGTCCAAATATATAATTGAAATAAATAATTAAATTTAATATTTAAATAGATTTAACTAACTATTATTCATTAATTTGTCTGCTAGTGATATTAAACTTTTAATTTAATAAAATAGATTATAAGTAGTGAAAACTGAATCTAATTTGAGGGGATTTCCTTTTATTTGATGGCTTTAATAAGTAAATATCTATACATAAAAGGACAAAGATTTTATAGTATAGCAAAGGATAAATAACAATGTCACTTTTAAAATCCGTATGAAGAGGGAAACTTACTACGTTACGTGAGAAAGGGGTAAATATTAAAGGCTCTCATTAATTCTACTATTTTTCTCTCCTCACTCCTCAATTCTCTCATAATATCTTTTTTACAATATCTATGAACAAATGTGATCTTAAAATTAGTCACATTATTTTATTAATTCTTGCCAACCATTTTACATTCAAATACATAATTTTTCTAGTTTCTTAGCTAATAAGTTCCACCGAATTATACCTAATTATTTACACTATGTCTATGCATTTAAATTAATTAAATATCTCAAATTTTAATTGATTAAATAAAACTAGTTAGCTAATATTTCTCAATTTATCAAAAAATCCTAGACATAACAATTTCAGTATGAACACCACATTTACAATAAAAATAATGAAAATAATTAACTTTTGATTTGAAAATTTTAAATAACATAGCAAAAATTATAAACATACATTAATATTTCATTACTGAAATAAATTATTTAATAAATAAATAATAATAAAGTAGAGGAATTTTCCATCTCCCTTGGTAATTCTAGAAGTATACAATATTGATATTAATACAGTGTTAAAATCTAGTCTTCATTCAAATATAACAATATATAAATCGCTTACCATAAATTATATACATAAACAACAATAGTATAAACTTAATCTACAATTGGTACATCATAAAATATCTATTACAACTAAACTGCATAAATAATTCCACTTCTAACAGTATATGAAATATGAATATTACGTTCTAACAATGGTACTATATATAATACATGGTAACACACTAGTATAATAGATTTTAAATTCTGGGATAATCAATTCACTCAAACACATGGGAATGCTTGAGCAAACCTTAATTTTAAGGAAAACTGGAAATGAAGGGCGCAAAAAATTTATACTCGTCGTTCATATAATATAATTTGTTCATTAATTATAATAAAGAAAAACATTAAGACATATTTGTTAATAGAATTGATTTCATTTTAATTGACAAAACTTCAGAACAATTCTATATTTTCTCAAATTAAAGTTTCGCCTTTGGATCATTTGATTTTATGTTTGATTGAATACATTTAAGAAAGTTATTGTTTGCTTATCTATTTTAAGTGGTAATACCGTCATAATTAGTTTTAATATACTAAAGAAAATCCATTAGAATTTTTTAAAAAGTTAAACAAATTACTACTTTATGAAGTCGTTAAAGAGAGAATAGTTTAGTTAAGTGCTATAAAAGTTTAGGGGGAATTTTAAAAAAAATTCAAATTTTAAAGAGGAAGAGCTTTTAACCTTTAACAATTTTTTCAAATAAAATTGTTATATCTTTTCCCATGCTTCATTTTATTTAGAACTCTTTTTATTACTTTCCTTTCCATTTCCAGTTTGATCGGATGCAAAATTGTATATTAATTTTGTCTGAACAAATAAAAAGTTTGAATTCTAATTAAATTGATAACTACATACCTTACTCTTGAAACTTTGTCAAGTTATAAGTTCTTGATTATATTCCAAATACATCATTGTAATATTAAATATGAGGAAACATATCAATATCCAAATCAACTTATTTCGGTAGAGACATAGATGGAGAATATTAAAAGGAGAATGAGATGGAGAATGAGAAATAAGTTTTAAGATTAGAAGATTAGGTCAGGTTTAAGAGATGAGGCAACAAAGAATTTGAAGATGAAAAAAAGATGAAGATAGTTGATTATTAATCCTAGCGTTCTACAAAATCGTACCAAACATAAAATATTAACACATATTGATAAATAAGGTGATTTAGCAAGAATATTTTGGCTACTAATTTGATGTTTGTAGTCTAGCATTTTCTTTCTCTTTCTGGATAAAAGATGCCTAATACTTGAAAGTTCTCTAATAGAATAGAAAGGATAAAAAAAAGTATATGAAAACTTATAAGAGAAATTACCTTATAACCTTAGGAGTTTTGTTTATTGATCTATACTCCGCTTCTTAAGAAATTTCGGAAGGCATATTCAGAGCCACATATTGAAATATTAGTAGGGCAAAATGCCAAATGGCTGCTATGCCTCCTATCCTTCCCTATGCCTCTATCCATCCCATACCTCCTCTTTTTCCAATCTTACCTTCTCCTTTTCTATCTGGCCTTGTCACCTCCCCTCCTCCTCTTTGTCACCTGATCCTCCTCCACCTTCCTTGACCCTCATACTCTTCCTACTCCAACCTACCATCCTCTTCCCTCTTCCTTTTCTGTTTAGTCCATAGGTCAAGTTTAAGAAGTAATTGCTTTGCAGAGCTCTACTTCTCCAATGCATTGGTCTTCTTTTTCAAGGCTCTACCACATAATGCTAGGACTTATTCTTCTAAAGATTTGGCATTAAACGATGTTCGTACAGCTCTCCCTTGTCCTCAAAACGTATTGATGAAGTTATTTCTTATTGGCAGGATTTTCCTAGGTGAAAAGTCAACTACATGGGTATTGTATCCTATCTCAAACGTTTATGGAAACTTAAGGTGTAACGACCCAAAATTTCAGTCTCGAATTTGAAATATTTAATTGATTTTAAATATTGAAAAGTTATTTTTATAAGCTAAATAACTTGAAATTCAAATATAACTATTATTTGGATATTTGGAATTGTTTAAATAATTGAATCTTGAATTTAATGTAAATGGAAATGATTTCAAAGCCTATTTAAATTCTGTTTGAATTAGAATAATGACAGTGAACTTTTGAATTTGAAATAAAAGTGATTAAACAGATTTTTTCAATACTTGTTTTAATTAACGCGTGAAAATGGTCTTTTCGAACACTATCTCGAATTTCAACGAAACCAGTGCCATTGGATCCATAGTATTATATTATTGTATGATAACAAATTTCAAGGCGATCAGTTGTATCGTTTGGTTGTGCGACTTTGAAACGCGTAGAAATTTATTAGAGGAATTTAAATTAATATAATTCAATTTTGAGAATCTAACTTCTTAATACAACCGAATTGGCTTATGATACTAGTTCCATCGTGTTCGGAATAGGGGTATTACATATAGAACGCCAAATGGCACGCTTCGATTGGAATTCGAAATTTCACGATGAATAGTGTCGTCGAATTTTTTTATAAAAGGACCTTGTTTATTCTCATTGCAAAACCTAAAAAGTTAACTGTGATGACCTGTGTAATGACTTGCGTGCTTAACGATTTGAGCTGACAGTAACTACACATGTCCAACCCAAATTGAATGGAAAGATGGATAGTTATAGGAAAGAAAGAAGAAAGAAAAAGGGAAAAGAAGAAGAGAGAAAGAAACTAAAACAACACAGAATCTTACGATCGTAACGGAACAACATATAATATAATATCAATGAACTTTACAAAAGAGAAACTATCATATACATACACCCATCAGGGTACAACAACAAATCATCATCTTGGACAATTAAATAGCATGTCCTCACAAATGCTGATAATTTAAACAACAATGTAATGTAGCAGAAAATAAAAATATATGTGAATCGACCCAAAACCTCCGGCTCATCTGCGGAAGCTTCAAAGCATCAAAACCTAATTTGTAAATATGCTTGGTCTGACCCAAACATTGGAAGGGAAGAACGGTGGGATCAATTTGGTAAACCAACGTGAGAAAACACATCTCAACTGAATTATAAATTATAAAAACTTTTCCTTCTCAAACTAATGTATCTCGTAAGACCACATCGCACATAAACACGAATAGGTTTTTACCTTACGATAACCAAAGCATTTCATATCAAATCCTGTTATATTATACTAATGCCTAGTATACAAATAATATAAAATAGTTGAAATTGTTACGTCGGTTAAATTTGATGGAATAATAGGTTTACAAAAAAATTGGTAGACACGTATTGGAAATGGATTTCCATACAATGACAGGAAAGGTACTACCTTCCGTACAATACATCTCTAGAGGAATGTACCGAGGATACAAAAACAATCCTTCGCATCTGGCTAGACAGGTCTATTAATATTTTGGCACATATACATAGCCTTGATAGAAACCGAATATGTCATCACCCGGTCATTACTACCTATTTGAGACGTCTCGTAGCATACACCACATACCCCACATAAAGAGGATTATCTAGAAAGGCGATAGTCTTACCGTAATGGTTATGAACCACATAGCCTCACAGCGTACCCCGTTTAAGCCATTACCTTTAGCTAAGGCTTAAGGTAACATTTACCTTTCACATAGCACATTCTACTTTAAATGTCACAATGCCATTTCCACAATCACACAGTTGATTTCTACAAACGTATAACTCCTAAGCTCATACGTCTTAGAAAAGGATGTTAAGCTAAGAGAAATTGCATTTTCCGCCACCAAACGATGATACTTTTATAGAGATCAATCCGATCCAGGTCTCTTCGGAACAACAACGATAAACATGCCCTCACCCTCATATGGAAACCAATTCTCATAGACTTATCACGTTTCCAACTCTCAACTTGCTATCCTTCGGCAAGAAAGAATCCCGGTAGATTGGAGTACCATAGACATTCAACACTACTCAAATCAAAATTCTTAATCCAAACCATAATCAAGCCTACTCAGTCGGCTTCGTGCTAAGTGCACAACTAATCAGTTCCCACATCAAGTCAAGGCACCAAAAATAGCCAAGTATGATAGCCGGTTATTTAACTATCAAAGCAATAAATAATATCTAGCACATAAGCAGTTACTAGGCCCATTTAATTAACATTTTATTAATTAAATCAATATCCAAACGTTTACTTCAAATTTATCTTTAAAAAGATATATCCTCAGAACCATTTCAATCCTTTAATGTTGGAAAACATTTCCATATACTTATATCAAAGTTATAAGTATATTTAATAACACTTCCATTTTGAAGACATGCTAAATAGATTTCTATAACCGTACAACTCCAAAGTTCGTATGCCTTCAGATGGATGTTAAGTATCAAAAGCAATGTTTCCTATACCACCAAGCCTTTATTACGGTCATAAGAACCAATTCCTATACTTCACAATGGAAGCTCAAAACATATTTATTGAGTCAAAACAATGTTGCATAAAACATTATTACGACAACCCAAAAACACTAGTATAGGTATTTGATTAATTGTATATATAAAAATCCCATATACTATATAAAAATTTTCCTTTTAGAAATCATTTACTACAACAATAGTGTTATAGTCCATGCCTTCCTTACTTTTCCAAAAATGTCTATTATAATAATAAATGTTGAAATCCATATTTTCGGTACGTAAAACATTTTAAATCATTTCCCGAAACAATTTAGACTCCATTTGAAATTATTACTTTCAAAACTTTACTTTTAAAGATTATCACTTTAAACCATTAAGTTCATCAAAAATATTGCTTTTAAAACATTCCTTTAAAAGATTATCTAACTCTTAAAAACTTGAATATATTTCATTTATATAAAAAATCCATATTTAAATCTCAACATAAATCATTTCGATATTTATAAAACTATGTACATAATTCTCCTTTCTATTTTATAAAACTTCTATCTTATAAAATCTCTTTATTTATAAAATTCTACTTATAAATCATTCTATTATAATAACTCATTTTACTATCAAAATCCACTTATAAATCCATTTCTTTATAAATTTAATTTATTCATAAAATCCATTTATAAATCCATTTAACAAATAAATTTCAAATCGATTTACAAAATATTTACAAATTCCAATTATAAATCTACTTCTTTATTTATTAAATTCCACTTTTATAAATCATTTTTATAAACTTATTCAAAAATCTCTATCTAAAAATATTTCATAAAACCATTCTTTTTATTTGTTTAAAAATAAATTCATTCCTTTTAATAATTTAAAAATTATTGAAATATATATACTTCCAAAATAACTTTGAAAATTATTTCAATTCAAAATCACTATTTTATAGCATTTCAAAATACTAAAAATATGGCCTTGTGCAACTATAAAACTAAATAAGCAAAAACATATCCATGTCATCAAATATGGCATCTAACCCATCAAATATCAAAATATATGAAAAGTAAAATTGACAGTGTGAGGAATCCTGCTGGATCCCTCCAACTTGTCACCCTACATCACATACAATATATAATCAAATAATATAAATCAACTGCTTCGAGGCGAGATCATATATAAAAGATCATCCGCTCATACAGAGGAACATATTAGGGTCTCATCCGCTCCCGAGGCAGGAATTTATCCAATCCAACCAATAAAATAATAAATCATCCAAACAGTCAACAAACAATCAACAATAAAATTATCCCTACTTATATAGAAATATAAGTAGGCCAGAGAAGTGTGTTAACCCATAGAAATTCCAAAAATTGCCCAAAGCGCTCCAATTGGATTAAAATTGAACAGGCGTTCAATTTTAATCCAAATTTCCACTAGCTCCGTACTCATCCAATTCAATTCTGTATCATAGTACTCGTTGATACGAATGTAGTATAACTTGTCATGCTCAATTTGGACCTCGTACGAAAAAGTTACGAATTTATAACAATTGAAATAATTAAATTATCATTAACTTTATTAAATAAATTTTAAATTCTTAATTTACCCTACCCTTTCTTCATTGTTCGTACGAAGTCTAACACCAAAACACGACCGAGCATGCAACTTCATCGACGATCATTGCCGCCGCCAGATCGTACACGCTTACCACCATTCCTCCGCCTCGCTGCCATTCGCGCGATCTACGCCGCTTCTCGCAACCCAAAAATTGAATCCACCTGCCCATGAAAGCGGTCAATTTTCACCCTCCACGCTATGATCAATAACGATAAAACCGTATAATAGGTTCGCCTTGCTGAGCTCTCCAAGTTCGTAGTTGGACTCGTTAGCCAATTCAGTCTCTAAAGGCTCCGTTGATTGTCGATCGTTAGATGGAGCTATTTTTTTAGTAACGGCTGAAGCCAATTAGAGCTAAGGTTTTGCAAATGAAAATATCTCAAGTCCTTTTATAGAAATTTTTTAAAGTACTTTCATTTGTCAAATTTTCGAACTCTAAACGAGGCGTGCCATCTGGCATTCTATATGCTATATCCCTATTCCAAACATAATGAACTAGTTTCGGGAGCCCATCGTATACAAAAGTTAACTTTCAAAACCAAATTATATTAATTTAAATTCCTTTAATTAATTTCTATGTATTTCGAGCTCGCATGACCAAATGATACGTTCGATCCCATGAAATTGGACAGCGTTTAATAATTCACAATTATGGATCCAATGAAATTAGTTTCGTCAAAATCCGAGACAGTGCCCTAAAAGGCTATTTTCACACGTTAATTAAAACAAATTATAATTAAAAAAATTTGAATCGCTTTAATTATAAATTAAAGTTTACTTTCTTCATTCTTGTTTAAACATAATTTAAATCAGTTTTTGTAACGACCCAGAATTTTTGATAATTTGAATTTGAGTATTTAATTAATTTTAAATATTAATAAGTGAATTTTTGGAGTCGAATAAATTTTATTTTGAATTTTGGATTTAATTTTGCAATTAAATCGATTTATTTAATAGTGAAATTCCACAAATAATTAAATATTGGGTTAAATATGATTGAAAATGATTTGGAAAATTTTATTTTATCATATTGAAGTTATAGAAATATTTTGGAACTTGTAAAACTGAATTTGGAGTTAATTTGTAAAAATTGAATATTTTAATATTTAATTATCGACTGAAAAATAGCCAATTTTTGAACAGTCTCGGAATTGAACGAAACGAGTTCCATTGGATCCGTAATAGTTAGTTATTATCGGATTTCAATTTTCGTAGCAAACGGAGTTGTCGTTTGACCGTGGCAGCTCGAAACGCATCAATATCGTTTTAATATAAATTCGGCGAGTTAAAATAGCCATTTTTCAAACGGTCTCGGATTTCGACGAAACCAGTTTCATCGGATCCGTAATGTGATATTATTGTAAGATTTCAAATTTCAAGTCGATTGGATTTATCGTTTGTCCGGTGCAAGCCAAAACGCCTAGAAATCGTTTAAATCGGTTTTAATTTAAATTGATCGTTCAATTCCATATATCACACATACGATCGAATTAGCTTACGAAACCTGTTCCATTGTGTCCGGAACGCGGAAAAACCTTAGGATCGCCTGTCGGAACGCGTAGATTGGAGGTCGTTTGCATAATCAGTTAAATCGAGAATTTTATTAATTTAATACAAAAATAAAACATTATATATATTCAATTTTTTTGCCAAACCCTAGAGAGTTTTCACCGGCCGCCACTTCCATGCGTTCAATGGCCGCAAAGCTCCATTGTTTTCCCTCTCTTTTCTTCCAATCCACTCAATAATTTCAAAAACTTCCAACCACAAAAGCGTAGAGCTAAGTGTGATCTTCAATCTGAACGGCTATGATCGGGTTTCGTGGCGTAGATCGACGTGAATTTCAAGGCAAAGGGCATGCGTTCGAAGGCCAATTGCATGGCCTAGGGGCGACCGGAACTCATGGCTTTTGGCACGGAAGTCGAGATGGAGTGGGGCTTCGAAACGGCAACACTTGATCGAAGGGAAAGTACTCAGGGTGGTCGCGACCTGGAGGAGTTGAACGGGGCATTGGGTTTCTCGTGCGCGCGTGTATACCTGGGGAGAGGGAGAAGCAGATGTGCGGCCCAGATGATTGAGGTGAAAAATAAAAAGTAAACGTTGATTTTATTTTATTATAGCATGTACAAACTTCAAAAATGCATATCTTTTTGCTGCGAGGTCGAAAATTGCTGAAACGACTTGCGTTGGAATCGTATCGTCGAGCACTTCGCGATGCAACTGGTTTGGAGTCGATTGGAGCTCGTTTGGATTTCGGGTAAAATTAAACGTTCGTTTAATTTTATTCGAAACGAACGCCGAAACCGGAAATAAAATCAAGGTGAGAACTCCTCACTCAATCGAAAGGTTTTGTTTAAAATTTTGAATAGTTAATATTGATTGTTGATGGTTGATTGATTGTGGTAGTAGGTATAGTAGGATATATACTATATATAGCGATATATATATATTGGCATATGTATATATCGGATTTGATTTCCCGCCTCGTATAGCGGATGAGACCCTATTGCGCCGTTATTAAGCGGAATATTTATAAAATCCCATATACCGCGATATTCCACCTTGAAGTGGAATTGGTATTGTGCTAACGTCTGTGGATGCAGGGTAACAGGTTGGAGGGATCCAACTGGATTCCTCACATATTTATTTGTTTATGAATATTATGTTGATTGTTGATAATCACATTGATATATGATGTTATTCCCGTAATTGACCATATGATGCTGTTGCATTATCGGATTCAAAATTTTTAAGTTAAAAATAATGATTTGAATTTAAAAAGGGATTTTAAAGAAAATTTTCAAGTATATGTTTTTAGTAAAATTTTGAACTTGATGCAATTTAAAATAAATTAAGATTTAAAATTTTAAAATTATTAAACTATGATTTTTATGGAATATAACCAAAAGGGAAATTTAAAATAGATAGATTTATAAAATAGTTAAATTTTAGATTTTTGAATTTTTATAAAGGATGAATATAAAAGATTTTTTTTAAATTGATATTTTTAAATAGAATTTTTGGGATTATAAAATGAGTTTATAAAGTGCTAAGTTAATGTATAAGATGAATTTCATTTAAAATTTTAGATTTATAGAATGTGAAATTTATAAAACGAATGGTTATTGGAAAATTTTAAATTTATAAGTTATTAACTTATAGAAATGGATTTGGGCATTAAAAAGGGGAATTTTATAGAAATTGTTAATAAATGAAGATTTCATTAGTTGAAATTATTATAAACCATAAAGAAATCTTGTAAGTGATAAGATTTTAAATTGGTGAAGTTCAAAGGAACGATTTGGTAAATAAATAATATTATAAGTATTTAACTTACAATATGGCTTTTGGGTTATGTAAATTGCATCGGATTAATAAGAGGATTTATAAAATTGGGGTTTATAATAGAAATGGAATTTATAAACCATGTTTATAAATTTGAAATCCATCAAATTTGATAAATGAAATATGGGAATTTGTTAAGTGTGCTATATTCACTATTTTGAATATTGAATAGATTATTAAATAAAATGGGTTTGTTTTTGGGAAAGGAATGTTTTAAATGGAATTTAAAACGAATTAAAGGTGTTTTAAAATGTATTGAGTATCGAAAACATAGATTTCAACATTAATTGTTGAAATAGACGTTTTCGAGAAAAAGAAGGGGATAATTTGTATAGTATTGGATTCATATATCTATTTTTAATTTCAAATCCATATACTAGTGTTTTTGGGATTGTCGTAACGCTGTTTTACGCAACATTCGTTTTTAACCCAAATAAATGTGAATAAAAGAATGTTTTCTTAAAGAGAATGGAATAAAATACTTAACGGTAACTTAAGTATATTGAATATTTCCAAATTGTTGAAAATAAGTTAAATTGTGAATTACTTATTATTAAATAAGTATGGGAATGTTTTTTTTCCAATATAAAAGGAACGTTTTTGAGGATTCACCTTTTAAAGGTAAATCGAAGTGAATAGTTTGAAATTGATTTGAAATCGTGTATGTGTAGATATTTGGGAAATTGGAAATTCACGTTGGAATTTATAATAGGAAGGGAAATTTGTTTAAAAATAAATGTTGATTTATTTTTAAATATGAAAATATAATTTATGAATTTGGAACGTAAGTAAAATAAATCGGTAAAGATTTATTTGGTGGTTTGAAATTTGTTTCAAAAAGTATATATGGTTAAGGTGATTTGAAATTAGTTTTCAAATGGTTAAGGTGATTTGAAATTAGTTTTCAAATGGTTAAGGTGATTTGGAAATAGTTTCAAAAGGTTAAGGTGATTTGAAATTAGTTTTCAATGGTTAAGGTGATTTGAAATTGGTTTGCAAATGGTTAATGTAATTTGAAAATTGGTTTTCAAAATGGTAAAGGTAAATTGAAAATTGGTTTTTCAATTGGTTAAGTGTGGAAAATTTTATCGTAAAGTGGTTTTGGTAAAGCAAATAAATTGGGCAATTATTTGGGAATTGTGTATATATATCTTGTAAAGATATTTTGGGACTTAATAATTTTGGAAAAATTATTTGGAATCTGATGATGTGGCGCATCTTTATTGATAGTTAAATAACCGACTATCAATATTTACCCTTGGATGGTATTGATTGTGTTTGTTTGGAATTGAATGCACACTTTTTTTTTTAAAAATAAGCGCTCGCTATTCGGTTTAGCCGGGAGAGGACCTTTGTGTCATATATCCCATTCCGAATATGCGATACGTCGTTTGGATTGCATCTGAAGACCGGTGTTGAAGACCGGGTATTTGTGAGAACGATAGGATGACCTATCGATTGTCTCTGCATCGTTAGCTACGATATGGAGATTTCCTTTGTGATGGGAAATTTTATCGGGATTGTGGATACCCGGATTGCAAGGGCTTCTTTGGAAGTGCCTTCGGTTCTGTTCGAACCCGGAACAGACTTGTATGGTTACGTGTCTGACATTACATTTTGAGAGATAGAGCAGATTTCTTTCAAATACATTTCTGTTGGTGGCGGAGAATTTATTCTCTTAGCTTAACACCCTTCTCTGAGACGTACGAGCTCAGAGGTTATGTAGTTGAAGGTTATCAGCGATATTTCCCAATCTGGTAATGTGGCATGCTGAGTGCTGCTGTGTGATGATCATTGGTTGGTCATTTGTGATATGATCATTTGTTTGATCATTTATCTTTGTGATTATTGCTTTGGTCATCTGTGGACCCGAAGCATGGCTTTGTTACACAAAGCGTAGCTTTGTGGACGAGACTTCGTCAGGACCTCACTCCCCGGAAATGGTCGAAACAGGAATATGCGGCAAGGTTATGAGGGTCGCGCCCTTTAGGGTATGTCATTTCCTTCTGGAAAAGGGTGGTATCATGGTATGGAGCCCAGATATTTACTCATGTGGAAACACTATATATATATTTCTGTGTGGTGTTGTTGGTATCGAGCGCTCGGATAAAGGTCCCAAAGGACCGGGGGATGACATATTCGTGTAGTAGTTACCTAGTTACAGAGGTAACCCGGCCTTGTGTTGGCAGAGATCTAACCGTAACGTTAGTTCTCGGGACGTCCCGCCAGAGGCGATCCCATGTGGCAGTAGGAAGTTCCTTAGCCTGACCATTTGTTGGAAATCCATTCATCCAATACGCGCCCTGTACGGTTTTAGTTGTAGAACCTGCCATTTAACATGGCAGCTATAGTAGGCATAGTATCATGGTACCTATGCTGGCTAGGATTTATATTATACTTTCGAAATATTTTCCACTATGCACTAGTAATAATATCAAAGAATTTTTCTCGTAGTAAGCATGTTTGACTATCATAAGGAGAAATCTCCCCCATGTGTGCGTTTGCATTGTGTGTGTGCCGGGAGGCCTTATGGTAGTTTCATTTTCCAAAAAGCATTGCGGATTTAAAAATTTAAATTTTCTTGTTGCTTGTTTAAAGATAAACTGTTTTGAGTTCTCACACCAGTCACATGACTGACCTGGAGTTTATTGTTCCTTTCCTAAACTCTGGGTGCCCACTATTTTCCACACGGGCAGTCTAGAGTTAGGTTATCAGGTTATTCTGGATTCGGGAGTTGCTGTGCAGATCTGGAGGCGAGCCAGATAGCGTAGTCTATTATCTATTGTATATAGTATTTTCTTTCCGCTGTTTTATTGTTGTACACTCTGATGATATGATGTATTGTGATGTATGTATAAAATGTATAGTTCTTTTGTTTTAATGATATTCATTTATCTATTATATGTTGTTCCGCTGCGATTGTGAGATTCTGATATTGTTTCTCGTTCTGTTACTTGTTTTTCTGTTTTCTCTTCTCTTTCTTTTCTTTCTTCTTCTACCTCTTTCTTCTTCAAAAACTCTAACGGTTCGATTTTTCGGCAACGAAAAATCGCGATCGTTACATTTGGTATCAGAGCTTATGGTTAAGCGACAACCTGCTCTGTTGGGTGTTACTCATTAGAGATAGAGTCAGCAGTACTCTAGAATGAGTGTGAGTGTAATAATAGATATGAGTGCGTATTTGTTAGTGAATATAAAATTGTTTTATATTGTGATGATTGGTTTATTGAGTGGTATATGAACCTTCGTCGGCGCAGCCTCGAAAACTGAATCGAAGGGGTTCCTAAACACTTGAATAGAACAATTCGACACAATATTGTTTTAAATTGGGTAAATGAAATAATTTTACCTTGATTATATTTTGTATATAAAGAAAATAATTTTTCAGGAATTATTGAAGTGTGTATATAATTGATTGCTTGGTTGTTGTAAATGATATATATATAAAATAATTAAAAGTTGTTTGAATGAGCTAATAAAAGCAACTATTGTAAAAAGAATAATGGTATAAACCAATGAATCATAAGATGGAATTATAATTGATAATGATTTACAATTGTAAGATAATCATGTATGTATATAAGAAGTAAAATTATATAAGTAAAAGGGTTATAAAAGTGATTTATGAATAGAAAGAAAACTTTTTGAAAGAATATTTAGCATTGATTTCACTATTGTCACTGGGAAATAATAAGGGTGATGACTGCAGCATCATCAGTATCATTTTCGAGTTTCTATGTGATGGATTTGCTACAAAAATGAATTAAAAATTGAAGTTTTGTTGTAATAAAACAATTTGAAATTAAAATTCAACTTGAAGTTGATAAGTATAAGCGAAATAAGTTTTGAACTTATAATATAAGTTAGAAGTTGAATAATAAGTTGCATGACTTATAGAATGGGAAAATGTAAGTGAAACCAGTTATTGAAGTGGTTAAACAATTAAGTTAAATAAAATGGAATATGAATTTGAATATTGATATGAATTTGACTTAAGTAAAAGTTAAATAGGATTTACTTTGGAATTTAAAATCCGAATTGAATTGATAAGTAAAACTTAAGTTTAATTAACAAATGATGTTTAAATGGAATAACTTAAGTGAAGTTGAATAAAAAATCGATCTTTGCATCAAAGTTAAATAATCAAGTGAATTAAATGATGTAAATAAAGTTGAAATGGAATGCAAGTTAAGTAATGTTGAAAGAATTGATGTTAATATCAAAATAAATGAATAAAGTGAGTAAATGAAATTGTTAAAGATGTGAACTTAAGTTATATAAATGAAATTCAATTTTATTTGTAAAAAGAACTAGCAATTGAATTAAAGAATGGATTGAATGTTAATCAATCGAATGTAAGTAAGTTGATATGAAACGATGTATGTAAGTGTAAATTCATTGAAGTTAGTTGAATAATTGGATGAAAATCAATTGAATGCTAAACCAATTGGAATTAAAACAGTTGAACCAAATTGAATGTAAGTAAAATAAATAAATTTGGTTGTATTGGATGTACATTGGTCGTTATTGCTTGTTGGTTGGTTGTATGTAAATTCATTAAGTGTTAATGAAATTGAATTAGTAAAATTTGAAAGCTATGTAATTGAATTTAAATGAAAATTGAAATGCAAAGTTGAATGAAAATGAATATGCAACTTTAATAGTAAACTAAAAGTGGTATAAGAAGCATGTATTGGAAATTTTATAATTGAATTGGCAAATTGGTTTGAATATTATAATTGGATATTATGCTAGCAGGATATACAGGTTATAAAGGAATTGGGATTTTGATTTCAAAGTTAAAAAAATTTGTAACGCTCGACAAAAAGGTACGTATTTCACTTTTAGTATGAGAATTGATGATTTCCTTCTCCAGCCACTTGGCTTTCTCTTTTCTTTTTGATTCTGAGGGGCCGTAGAGCCGTTTTGTAGTCGTACCGATCTAGCCGCGCAAAGGAGACTCTGGCGAAATTTTTCGAAAATTTAGGGAGTTAGAGAAATTTTGAGAAATTTTGAAAGTTTGAAATTTGAATTTAAATTTAAATTTGAATTGTCAAATAAACAATGTTGTTTGAAACCTATAATTGAAGTTGGAAAGCTAATTGAAATGATAGTAAATCTTTAATAAAAAGATTGGTGTTAGAAGGTTGATAAAACTATTAGTTTTGGAAAAATAATAAACGGATTATGAATTATTCTCCTTAACTTGCAATTTCGAGGACGAAATTCTTTTAAGGGGGGAAGATTGTAACGACCCAGAATTTTTGATAATTTGAATTTGAGTATTTAATTAATTTTAAATATTAATAAGTGAATTTTTGGAGTCGAATAAATTTTATTTTGAATTTTGGATTTAATTTTGCAATTAAATCGATTTATTTAATAGTGAAATTCCACAAATAATTAAATATTGGGTTAAATATGATTGAAAATGATTTGGAAAATTTTATTTTATCATATTGAAGTTATAGAAATATTTTGGAACTTGTAAAACTGAATTTGGAGTTAATTTGTAAAAATTGAATATTTTAATATTTAATTATCGACTGAAAAATAGCCAATTTTTGAACAGTCTCGGAATTGAACGAAACGAGTTCCATTGGATCCGTAATAGTTAGTTATTATCGGATTTCAATTTTCGTAGCAAACGGAGTTGTCGTTTGACCGTGGCAGCTCGAAACGCATCAATATCGTTTTAATATAAATTCGGCGAGTTAAAATAGCCATTTTTCAAACGGTCTCGGATTTCGACGAAACCAGTTTCATCGGATCCGTAATGTGATATTATTGTAAGATTTCAAATTTCAAGTCGATTGGATTTATCGTTTGTCCGGTGCAAGCCAAAACGCCTAGAAATCGTTTAAATCGGTTTTAATTTAAATTGATCGTTCAATTCCATATATCACACATACGATCGAATTAGCTTACGAAACCTGTTCCATTGTGTCCGGAACGCGGAAAAACCTTAGGATCGCCTGTCGGAACGCGTAGATTGGAGGTCGTTTGCATAATCAGTTAAATCGAGAATTTTATTAATTTAATACAAAAATAAAACATTATATATATTCAATTTTTTTGCCAAACCCTAGAGAGTTTTCACCGGCCGCCACTTCCATGCGTTCAATGGCCGCAAAGCTCCATTGTTTTCCCTCTCTTTTCTTCCAATCCACTCAATAATTTCAAAAACTTCCAACCACAAAAGCGTAGAGCTAAGTGTGATCTTCAATCTGAACGGCTATGATCGGGTTTCGTGGCGTAGATCGACGTGAATTTCAAGGCAAAGGGCATGCGTTCGAAGGCCAATTGCATGGCCTAGGGGCGACCGGAACTCATGGCTTTTGGCACGGAAGTCGAGATGGAGTGGGGCTTCGAAACGGCAACACTTGATCGAAGGGAAAGTACTCAGGGTGGTCGCGACCTGGAGGAGTTGAACGGGGCATTGGGTTTCTCGTGCGCGCGTGTATACCTGGGGAGAGGGAGAAGCAGATGTGCGGCCCAGATGATTGAGGTGAAAAATAAAAAGTAAACGTTGATTTTATTTTATTATAGCATGTACAAACTTCAAAAATGCATATCTTTTTGCTGCGAGGTCGAAAATTGCTGAAACGACTTGCGTTGGAATCGTATCGTCGAGCACTTCGCGATGCAACTGGTTTGGAGTCGATTGGAGCTCGTTTGGATTTCGGGTAAAATTAAACGTTCGTTTAATTTTATTCGAAACGAACGCCGAAACCGGAAATAAAATCAAGGTGAGAACTCCTCACTCAATCGAAAGGTTTTGTTTAAAATTTTGAATAGTTAATATTGATTGTTGATGGTTGATTGATTGTGGTAGTAGGTATAGTAGGATATATACTATATATAGCGATATATATATATTGGCATATGTATATATCGGATTTGATTTCCCGCCTCGTATAGCGGATGAGACCCTATTGCGCCGTTATTAAGCGGAATATTTATAAAATCCCATATACCGCGATATTCCACCTTGAAGTGGAATTGGTATTGTGCTAACGTCTGTGGATGCAGGGTAACAGGTTGGAGGGATCCAACTGGATTCCTCACATATTTATTTGTTTATGAATATTATGTTGATTGTTGATAATCACATTGATATATGATGTTATTCCCGTAATTGACCATATGATGCTGTTGCATTATCGGATTCAAAATTTTTAAGTTAAAAATAATGATTTGAATTTAAAAAGGGATTTTAAAGAAAATTTTCAAGTATATGTTTTTAGTAAAATTTTGAACTTGATGCAATTTAAAATAAATTAAGATTTAAAATTTTAAAATTATTAAACTATGATTTTTATGGAATATAACCAAAAGGGAAATTTAAAATAGATAGATTTATAAAATAGTTAAATTTTAGATTTTTGAATTTTTATAAAGGATGAATATAAAAGATTTTTTTTAAATTGATATTTTTAAATAGAATTTTTGGGATTATAAAATGAGTTTATAAAGTGCTAAGTTAATGTATAAGATGAATTTCATTTAAAATTTTAGATTTATAGAATGTGAAATTTATAAAACGAATGGTTATTGGAAAATTTTAAATTTATAAGTTATTAACTTATAGAAATGGATTTGGGCATTAAAAAGGGGAATTTTATAGAAATTGTTAATAAATGAAGATTTCATTAGTTGAAATTATTATAAACCATAAAGAAATCTTGTAAGTGATAAGATTTTAAATTGGTGAAGTTCAAAGGAACGATTTGGTAAATAAATAATATTATAAGTATTTAACTTACAATATGGCTTTTGGGTTATGTAAATTGCATCGGATTAATAAGAGGATTTATAAAATTGGGGTTTATAATAGAAATGGAATTTATAAACCATGTTTATAAATTTGAAATCCATCAAATTTGATAAATGAAATATGGGAATTTGTTAAGTGTGCTATATTCACTATTTTGAATATTGAATAGATTATTAAATAAAATGGGTTTGTTTTTGGGAAAGGAATGTTTTAAATGGAATTTAAAACGAATTAAAGGTGTTTTAAAATGTATTGAGTATCGAAAACATAGATTTCAACATTAATTGTTGAAATAGACGTTTTCGAGAAAAAGAAGGGGATAATTTGTATAGTATTGGATTCATATATCTATTTTTAATTTCAAATCCATATACTAGTGTTTTTGGGATTGTCGTAACGCTGTTTTACGCAACATTCGTTTTTAACCCAAATAAATGTGAATAAAAGAATGTTTTCTTAAAGAGAATGGAATAAAATACTTAACGGTAACTTAAGTATATTGAATATTTCCAAATTGTTGAAAATAAGTTAAATTGTGAATTACTTATTATTAAATAAGTATGGGAATGTTTTTTTTCCAATATAAAAGGAACGTTTTTGAGGATTCACCTTTTAAAGGTAAATCGAAGTGAATAGTTTGAAATTGATTTGAAATCGTGTATGTGTAGATATTTGGGAAATTGGAAATTCACGTTGGAATTTATAATAGGAAGGGAAATTTGTTTAAAAATAAATGTTGATTTATTTTTAAATATGAAAATATAATTTATGAATTTGGAACGTAAGTAAAATAAATCGGTAAAGATTTATTTGGTGGTTTGAAATTTGTTTCAAAAAGTATATATGGTTAAGGTGATTTGAAATTAGTTTTCAAATGGTTAAGGTGATTTGAAATTAGTTTTCAAATGGTTAAGGTGATTTGGAAATAGTTTCAAAAGGTTAAGGTGATTTGAAATTAGTTTTCAATGGTTAAGGTGATTTGAAATTGGTTTGCAAATGGTTAATGTAATTTGAAAATTGGTTTTCAAAATGGTAAAGGTAAATTGAAAATTGGTTTTTCAATTGGTTAAGTGTGGAAAATTTTATCGTAAAGTGGTTTTGGTAAAGCAAATAAATTGGGCAATTATTTGGGAATTGTGTATATATATCTTGTAAAGATATTTTGGGACTTAATAATTTTGGAAAAATTATTTGGAATCTGATGATGTGGCGCATCTTTATTGATAGTTAAATAACCGACTATCAATATTTACCCTTGGATGGTATTGATTGTGTTTGTTTGGAATTGAATGCACACTTTTTTTTTTAAAAATAAGCGCTCGCTATTCGGTTTAGCCGGGAGAGGACCTTTGTGTCATATATCCCATTCCGAATATGCGATACGTCGTTTGGATTGCATCTGAAGACCGGTGTTGAAGACCGGGTATTTGTGAGAACGATAGGATGACCTATCGATTGTCTCTGCATCGTTAGCTACGATATGGAGATTTCCTTTGTGATGGGAAATTTTATCGGGATTGTGGATACCCGGATTGCAAGGGCTTCTTTGGAAGTGCCTTCGGTTCTGTTCGAACCCGGAACAGACTTGTATGGTTACGTGTCTGACATTACATTTTGAGAGATAGAGCAGATTTCTTTCAAATACATTTCTGTTGGTGGCGGAGAATTTATTCTCTTAGCTTAACACCCTTCTCTGAGACGTACGAGCTCAGAGGTTATGTAGTTGAAGGTTATCAGCGATATTTCCCAATCTGGTAATGTGGCATGCTGAGTGCTGCTGTGTGATGATCATTGGTTGGTCATTTGTGATATGATCATTTGTTTGATCATTTATCTTTGTGATTATTGCTTTGGTCATCTGTGGACCCGAAGCATGGCTTTGTTACACAAAGCGTAGCTTTGTGGACGAGACTTCGTCAGGACCTCACTCCCCGGAAATGGTCGAAACAGGAATATGCGGCAAGGTTATGAGGGTCGCGCCCTTTAGGGTATGTCATTTCCTTCTGGAAAAGGGTGGTATCATGGTATGGAGCCCAGATATTTACTCATGTGGAAACACTATATATATATTTCTGTGTGGTGTTGTTGGTATCGAGCGCTCGGATAAAGGTCCCAAAGGACCGGGGGATGACATATTCGTGTAGTAGTTACCTAGTTACAGAGGTAACCCGGCCTTGTGTTGGCAGAGATCTAACCGTAACGTTAGTTCTCGGGACGTCCCGCCAGAGGCGATCCCATGTGGCAGTAGGAAGTTCCTTAGCCTGACCATTTGTTGGAAATCCATTCATCCAATACGCGCCCTGTACGGTTTTAGTTGTAGAACCTGCCATTTAACATGGCAGCTATAGTAGGCATAGTATCATGGTACCTATGCTGGCTAGGATTTATATTATACTTTCGAAATATTTTCCACTATGCACTAGTAATAATATCAAAGAATTTTTCTCGTAGTAAGCATGTTTGACTATCATAAGGAGAAATCTCCCCCATGTGTGCGTTTGCATTGTGTGTGTGCCGGGAGGCCTTATGGTAGTTTCATTTTCCAAAAAGCATTGCGGATTTAAAAATTTAAATTTTCTTGTTGCTTGTTTAAAGATAAACTGTTTTGAGTTCTCACACCAGTCACATGACTGACCTGGAGTTTATTGTTCCTTTCCTAAACTCTGGGTGCCCACTATTTTCCACACGGGCAGTCTAGAGTTAGGTTATCAGGTTATTCTGGATTCGGGAGTTGCTGTGCAGATCTGGAGGCGAGCCAGATAGCGTAGTCTATTATCTATTGTATATAGTATTTTCTTTCCGCTGTTTTATTGTTGTACACTCTGATGATATGATGTATTGTGATGTATGTATAAAATGTATAGTTCTTTTGTTTTAATGATATTCATTTATCTATTATATGTTGTTCCGCTGCGATTGTGAGATTCTGATATTGTTTCTCGTTCTGTTACTTGTTTTTCTGTTTTCTCTTCTCTTTCTTTTCTTTCTTCTTCTACCTCTTTCTTCTTCAAAAACTCTAACGGTTCGATTTTTCGGCAACGAAAAATCGCGATCGTTACAGTTTTTAAAATCATTTTCGTCCACGTTAAGTTCAAGATTCAATTATTTAAATGATTCTAAATGTTAAATTATCAAATAAATCTCTATATTTGAAATTCAAGTTATTTAACTTATAAAATTAACTTTTAAATATTTAAAATCAATTAAATATTTCAAATTCAAATGACTGAAATTTTGGGTCGTTGCAACCCGCCATTTGGAAAATTAAAGTTGACAAAAAACCACACATGTCTAACTCAAACAGTCCAAAAGGGTAGATAATCAATGGGGTTAATAAAGAAAATAAGAAGAAGAAAAACAATAATCAGAATCACATAGCAGAATGACAAAATATAATAATCACATTAATTGTTCATGAAGCTGTTTTACAATATAAATTTTACTTTCAACTTACAACATAATCAGAGTACAATAAATAAACATACCAAATAATGCAACAGAATAATACTAATAAACACGATCACTGATCTCCATCTTCAAGGAATAATATCTTCAATCACTGAAATACTTAGGCTGGCCCGAGCATAATGAAAAGACAGAAAATCCGAGTTAGAACTAAAAATTCTTATGTAAGTTAATTCAAAATCAGGTGTACAATATGCAAAATAACCGAGAAGGTGTTATGGGATTTTGCATCTTCTAAGGATATATTAAACTATCTATATGTAGTAAGATACGCTATATATGTAATGTCTACTAGTAAAGTAAATATTAAAATACCATTAAGGGTTTACATTGACTTCCCTTAACACATTTTTAAGCAGGTAGTCCATGCAGGTCCTATAATAGAA
Organism: Allium cepa; assembly: GCA_030765085.1. NCBI lineage: Eukaryota > Viridiplantae > Streptophyta > Magnoliopsida > Asparagales > Amaryllidaceae > Allium > Allium cepa. The sequence continues at coordinate 238,601,182 of CM060931.1, forward strand.
CCAGTAACGTCAGTAACCAGTGAGTCCCTATAGGTATCATACTAAAACAAATCTTAATGGGCTCGTATAAGGATAACCGTATGACAAGGCACGTGAGGCAATGCCCAAGGTAGGATGCTACCATTTAGAGTCACCTGACTAGTGGTAGCCTCTAATGACCCATCGCGAACATCCATCCCGTAATCAAATCAAGGTGCACCAATCAAGTCCAAAATCAAAATGGAGAAACGAAGACAGATGTCGCTAGAGGTAGCTAGCCTCATTAGTCAGGACAAGTCATCCTGTTTTAGTCATTTCAAATTGACACATATGTCGAAGTTATCCATCATCGTTCTCTTTCTTTATTCCAATAAATGCCACCAATTCAACATTTACATTCTGGATAACATCCACCACATACCCGGTTATTAAAGTGGTTCTGGTATTGGCAAAGAGTATACCAATATTCAGCCCTGGTCTCTTTAACAACAAAATGTCATTTTTCACATCGGTCGTTTCTTTTATATTTCAAGAACGAACCATACTTCATATCAAAATATCAGATTCACTTCAAAATCATTTCAAATTCAAAAGTAGGTTATACTTTGTATCAAAACATTCATATTTAAATTAATGATTTAAATCTAAATAGTTCCAAATTTTAAAATAGTTTGATTAAGAATAGTTTTGAATTATTATAATAGTTTGAGTAATGAAAATAGTTTGAATAATTAGAATAAATTTGAAGAATGAAAATAGTTTTGAATATAAAAATAGTTGAATATTAAAATAGTTTGAATAATTAGAATAGTTTTGAAGATTGAAAATAGTTTTGAATACAAAAATGGTTTGAATATTAAATAGTTTATATATTAAAATAGTTTGTATTTAAAAGGATTTTGAATTACAACCGTTTTTTTCTTTTCTCAATATTTTGAACCCAGGTCCAAATTTCAATTCATAACAATTTTAATTTTCACCATTTAGTTCAGTCGACTTCAAATCCAAAAAATAGCAATTTAAAACCCTTTAATTAAAAAAATTCAAAGTTAAAACTAAAAACAATTTATTTCAGTTAAATTTACATTATGTTTCAAATTCAACTTTAAGATTTAAAGTTAATAACTTCGCATTAAATTCTTTAACATAATTCCATTTAAACTTTTCCATTCCAAAATTTCAAAAGTTTTAATTTGAAAATAATTCAGTTTATATAAATCCAATTTTATTTTCTATAGAACAATATCGTTAAACCAATTTAAACTCAAGATTTTAAAACCATTTAATTTAACCAAATCCGGTATCCGTATATAATTTTCTACCCTATGGCCAAGTGATCAGTTATTTCAAGGTATGAATATGAGAGAAAAGTCTCCTATATATCTTACTGGAACTTGGACGACACCAAGAAAAGTATGATCGTACTGGAAAAAACCAAGACTTATACTTATAGGACCATCCACCATGAACATTAAGGGCCGTATCAGATTGATATACGCCAAGGCAAACTGGAAAAAAACCCGGACGGCACAAGCATACTGACTTGACTGATGAACACCAACCGGATCCTAGTGGTGTTGATGAAGCCGCCCTAATTAACCCGGTCGCTATTTCACCTTTTTCATGTTTGAAGTCATTTTTTGATATAGCATTCTATGGCACCTTTTTTTATATAGAGTAGATAAAGATAGATGCATGAGATGTTCGCCTAAATTTCCTATGAACTCAAAAGAAGGCAATTAAATGGATGGATATATATCATTTCAGCCCATATTTAATTGGCATAGGTATATATCATTTCAACCTATTTCTCACTTCATTTCCAATAATCCAAATGACAATTTGTATGATGTTAACAATATATATGGTGATAACTAGGGAGATATCAAAATAAATAAACAACCATACATCCAACATGTCAATCAACGGGCATCCAATTGCAATCAACATCTAAATTAACCAACATATCACCATAGTTACTAGTTATCAAATGTTGGGTATTTAACTAGCAATTCAATTTCAATATCAATTTAAAGTCCAATTCAATTTTTTTTTAGTTTCATATTAAAAATCAATTCTTGGTGTCAATTAAAATTCAATATCAATTCAAATGTCAAATTATATCTCCAAACAACAATCAATATAATTAGTCACTTCATGATTTCTACTCAATTAACATCAGAATATTTTACTATTGCGTGAGTGAGTTTAATCACTCACATTTGATTTAGGCCATTAAAATCAAAACAGAAGCCCAAAATCAAATAGTCTTTAAATTCAACCAAACCAGTTTTATATTGTTTGGAATTTATATGCAACGGAAGAAACAGCTCGTGAATCGAAGTTTATGTGCAAAAGTTATTCAAGTTAGAAGTTATAAAAATTAAATTAAAACGAGGAGAATAAAGTAAATTCACCTTCTCCCTCAAATCCTAATGTCAAACTTAAACCCGAATATCACCTCAGCCGCCATGTTTAACCGTCCACCGCCACACCCACATGCCACCGTTCAACAATCGGACCCCACCATCACAACTGCCTCGGCCTGCCATATCCCTTGACCCCATCGCGATCACCTCTGCCGTCTTAATCACCTTCGACCAAACGCCCTAGCTGCTATTTTTAGCCATCGAATCTCGCAAACTCGTGCCGGTCTAAGGCGGTTGGCCACCGTGGAACGACTCCACTTATCCTCCTCTACACTGTGGTGCCTTCCGATCATCCTATGGTCGATGCTCAACCATTGATCTCCAAGCCCTAAAATGGACGGCCGAAAATAACTTGCCAGTTTCTGATTAAATATCGCCTCCAATTGTAAAACGAAATTCAAACTACACTTTGATTTGTCGAGAGCTCCATGACGATATATTATATGATAGGGTTTGAGCAGCTTGAATTTCAAATTTGATTTGAAATTGAAAATTAGGGTTTTAGAATATTCACCATTAAAACGAACAAGTTAGATCTGGAAGAAACTACAGAAGAGTAGAACAGAAAGATATGGAGGCTGCTAAGGTTTCAGCATCAATCTATTTATAAACATGAGAAGGTTGATTTGGGCCAAAGCGGTTATAAGGCCTGAAAGCTTGTTTTCATCCTAGAACGAAATTAAATTATCCTATATATCAAAATATACATTTTCAATATTTCTAAATCCAATGGAACTATCAAAAATTCCTAAACATAATTCTGTTCATATTTTCCTTTTTGCCTCGAATTAACTATTAATTAACTATTTAAAACTTATAATTAATGTGACACCAATTCAGTTTATTACACTGACTATTATAAAGCTGATGAACCAGATTGTTTCAAAATTTGCATTTTTCTCTTTCATACAATTATACTTAAATTACAAAATGATAATATTCATTTTATTTTATTTTCCAAAATGTTCTTTCATTTTGATTGAAAATATACTTTTTATTAAATCAAATTTCCTTTTAAGTTAAAACATATGTTTCTTTCTTTCTTTTTTATTATTCTCGAAGCATTCTTTTATTTTTATTAAATGGGTATTCAATAGTTTCAACTCATAAATGGAAACATTCACATAGTTTAAAATAATCAACTTATACAATATTAAATTCATTCTTATATTTCCCAAAATAATGTACATTTCAAATGAAAACATTCTTACCTTAAATTTATTAATTGCAATTCATTTCTCTTTCTTTCTTCAATTGAAGGATTTCCATAAACAAATTTCCAATTAGTTTAAATCTTACACTTCCAAATATACCCTAACTGATGGAAAAAACAAATAAATACATAAAATGCTGCAACCCATATTTATAGTCATTTAACATATATATGGAATTACTGTATACAAACTAAAAGTTATTAAATTTTTATTAAATAATTGATTTCTTATTCATATAATCAATCTTACAGCTACCAAACATTCCAAATAAACAAACCTATGATTACTTCTTTAATAAAGAAATATTTATTATTTTTTATCAACATTTATTATTCCAATCAATTGAAAATTTACATTCAGACTGTCATTTATTTCATTCAAACTAATGTCATTAAAATACACAATAACATATGTTATTATCATTTTCTTATTGTAAGAAGTATTTTGTGGTCATAATCTACATTCTAATAAAATTCATATTAATACTTCATAAATTTTCATTTCTAACCATTTTTATTTTAAAATATCTTTTTCAATTTAATATTTTTATTTGTCAAAAATATGGGTCGTTACACTAATAACTCCACATCCGCTATTAGGGAAAACCTATCTAACGGTCACCATGAAATCGTGCTACCTCATCCTGATTTAGGCTTCGACTTCAACTATAAAATTTAAGAGCATCACTCGATGTATAATCTCAACGGTGGAGATCGGAATTGGAGCAACGTGGAGGCGGTTAGGCGTCTCCGTTCATCTGCATTTTAGGGGGACTAAATCTTGTCGATGTGGACGATGTAGGGGCCGACACTAGGTGTAGTGTACCAGCCCGTAATTTAACCTCTTTAAAATATGGATATATAGAAATAATTAATTAATGGATTTATTAAAAAAATAAAAATATTTGAAATAACAAACAATGATGGTGAAATAGTTTTCAAAATTGTTTATAAAAAATTTTAGTTCAAAGAAAAATAGAAAATGTTACCGGAAATCGTTTTTCGAATTGTCGATTTTCGGTGTTGAAAAACGCTCTACACATTCGTATATTATATACAAATTCATATGAATAAAGTTAGGGCATGTGTATATATATTTATGCATGTAGTTAGTACATATATACATATCTTTGTGTGTGTTATAACATTTCATGAAAAGCAAAATGGAATATTTTATAAAGATGCCTTGTGAAACATAATAAAACATATTTATACACTAAAGTACATAGCATTTAATTGCATGTTAGAAGAAAACAAAGGCGGGCCTGCCTATTTTCATGTAGAATGAAGGAAGGGGCGATAATGAAGTGAGGTGTCATGTAAAGGATGGAGGGTAGTGTCTGTAAGGGCATTTTAATAATATGCTAAGTACATTTCATATAAAACCTAATTTCCTATTCCATTTTATCTCATTTCCTATTCCATCTTTCTTATCTCCAGCTTCCTTCCAAAATTTCCATGGCGTCTTAGTTTAAAAACCCAAAAAAATACATTAGTTTTCACTCTTTTCTTAAATAAATTACTAAAACCATCCTTTCCACTCTAAATTACTTAACCCCTCAAAAACAAGACTCTATTTCAACCTAAGCCGAGCCCATTCCCATCTTCTTCGAATTCAACTAGCCCATTAAGGCCCCAAAAAAAATCTAAACCTTGGTGTAGGAGAAGGAAGACCGAGCGTGAGGCAAGGAGTTGCGAAAATTCAACTTCGTTTCGTAGCACTTTGGTGAGTAAAATACCACCTTTCAGAAAAAAGATTTTAACTTTAATATATAGCTCATATTATTTATTTGTATTTGCTATTGGTTATGTACGATATCGTGTTTGGTTATTGGTTTGGGTTATGCTTTAAAAACATGGCATCTTGGCAGTTGGTTAGTAGCTTAAAAGTGGACAACTTGTTTGTTAGTAATATGAAAAGTTAGCAGTGATAGTTAATTATATTCTAAGTAATATCTCTACTTATTTTATAATAGTCAAGTACCTTGTGTTATGATTTTCTTATGGTTATGTGATGTATAGATGTAAATAAAGTAACATGAAAATAATTGTCGAAGTGTCTGTATAGCGGCCGTTGCTATGTTGACATTTTCAACAAACATATTCTTACCGAAATTTTTCGATTTACTTCTCGAGCATGGGATATGTTTTAAAGTTAATGAAGTTGTTAAATAATGTTAATTTCAAATTTAATTAATTATTTTAATAAATATTTTTAAATATATTTAATTAATTAAGTAATAAGGATTAAGGTTAATTAATTAACATGTTAATGATGAGTTTAAATTTAATTAATTAACTTATTAATGATATTTTCAAATTTAATTAATTTCTTTGTTAATGATATTTAAAATTAGTTAATCACTTTGACTAATGATGATTAAGGTTAATTAATTATTTAATAATGATGAATTAAAACTAATTAATCAATTTAATTGATGATGATTAAAATTAATTAACACCATTTAATTAATAATTTTTAAATTTAGTTAATATTTTCTTTAATTATGTTTTAAATTAATTAATTTTATTAATGATGTCTAAATTTAATTAATTTATGATATTTAATTTAATAAATTGATTTAATTAGTTATGTTAATTTAAAGGCGATTACCCTTTAAAGGGTATTTTGATATTAATTAACCAAATTGATTAATGAAGTTTAAAGATTATTAATTATTCTTATTAATGATAGTTAAAGCCAAGCATCCAATTAGTAAGGATGTTGATAGTTATTAAATACTTTTATAATGATGTTTTAAAGTTAGTAAAATCTTTTAATAAAGTGTTTTGAAGCTAATACTTGTAATGTGAACCCCAAGCACGAATTTGAGTTTTTTTTTAAAAAAAGTTTGATTCATTTATGGAAATGAATTAATTTTCGTAAAATTATTCACTTATATGGGAATGATTTATTTGTATACTTAGCACTAAATGTCCATGAAATAGACTTGTTGTTATTTCGAAAATTAAGAATAATCGTGACACATGACATTAAGGTAACGCTACCTTGACCTATCCAGTATTATTGTTAACCAAGAAATAGTACAAGTTTGAAATTGATGAGTGGTGATAAGCATACAAGACTTAATTTCCATATACGATCGTTTTATGTTCTCGATAGTTTGTTTCTCAGTAATGAATTACTTTAGCTTCTTTATTATCGTCATTCTATGAAAATATGTTGTTTCGTTAAGCTTTGACATCCTTTGTCGAAAATGACTAAAACCAAAGCCTGAGATGGGGCCAAGCTATGTGGGGTTTCTACCATTAGGACACTTTCACATCTCAACGATATTAAATGTCAAATATTCGGATACTCGGTAAGGTTTGGGTGGGTCCGACTTAGAGGTTTTCGAGAAGTGTCACAGAGTAAGTGAGCTTCTCATAAGTATATTACTAGAGGTATACTTCAAGGGGGTGCACCCTCCTAGTCATTTGATAAAGATTTTCCTTCTTCGAATATCGATACTAAATACATCCACGGTATTCGTGTGCCGAGCACCTAATAGCTGGAAACTCAGATAGTTAGGGTAAAATAAAAAAACAAGAAATAGAACAAGGAAGAGGAGAACATACAATCGGAATCTCACAATAGAACAGTAATATATAATATCAAAAGTCAGTACAACTATCACTCTAAGATACATAGCATTGCAGAGTTACAATAACAAGTACTATCATAAGCCTGGATAGTTATAACAACCTGTCCTCAAATATGCTGATATATACAATACAAAGCGGAAATAAGAATACCACAGCAGGTAATCATCCAGCTCCTCCCCATAAGTTTCAAAGCATCCATAGATAAATTTGGAAATATAGTCGAAACTGACCAGAGTATTATAATAAAATAACACTCGAATCAATCTCATAAACCAACGTGAGAAACTCAAGAATTATGCATAACATACAACAACACGTTTTGAGACCACATGGAATACCATAACGGTCATCCCCTTAAATGAGCCGACCATCTATTAAGTACATACTTTGATATAATAGATAATATATGGGGTGTACAACATAAATCATAAAATAGCTGCTGTGTTAACGCCAAAACAAATATAGGTATACAACCAATTTCGCTATGGCACGTCTATATATGTGCAAGGATTTCTGTAGAGGTCTGTTCAAATCAAGTCAAATCCAAATTTCTGCACAAGGATTAGAGACTTGTTTCCAAGTGCCATATATCTCTAGATAAATTATACCATATGGTAAACATAGCTGGTTCACACAGAAACACTAGTGATCCTGAATATCGTCAATGATAAGCAACTCTATATATGGAGTTAATATACCCTATAGGTTAGTCGGACCCTGCTGGCTATGCATCTTACTTTGGGTTTTGTCATTTCCGATGTTGAAGCTACGTTTGACAACTCTCACTTGAGTCTTCATCACTCGAATAGAACACGTAACCCCAAATGGATTCAATCATCCAGAATATATCATGAATCGCTACATGGATTCGGGCATCTCGAATAGATCTTGAATCTCCATACAGATTCCCACATAAGTCCTCCGAAAATGCTAACGCTGTCCTCTCTCTTAGAATACTCCTTGTGATAGACGATCCCACACAATAACATCGTTCAAAATGTTAATGCTGACCTTTCTCTTGGACTTAACTTTAGGATAAATATTTTAACTCTGTAACATCCCACTTCACAAAATCTCCTAGAACATAGACCGTGTATATGGTTTTGAAGTGGTTACGGTTTGCATCATCTCATATAAGACACTCCCTCACTTATCGGGTGCTCCAAAACCAATCGACGAAAGTTTGGTTAACATAACCCCGGTTCTTTCAGAAAGAATAGACAATAAATAAAGGTGGAGATAATCTCTTATCCAGATGGATTTCCATATCATTAGTCCTAGAAGAGCAAGACGAGTTTATTTGTATAGTATAATATCTCCAAAGATAACTGTACCATATAGACCTCGTGTTTCTTTTAGATATTTCCTAAGTTATTTTGGTCAATTACGATAGTAGACTAATCAACTACCAAATACAAAATAGCCGATCATAATCAGAAACTAAGTCTCATATACTTATCATAAGCGAATAAATACACAAAGCATAATCAAGTCACATAAGCGCCCCCTAATCTCCTTTTCATTTAGTTAATACTTTTTTATTAATTAAAACTTCTTTTATTAGTAAAACCTCCTTTTATCTAATTAAACTTCATTTATTAATCACTACTATTCATTGGTACTTTTTCAATACTTTAAAACGTATTCATATACTTATATCAATTGGTATAAGTATATTTATAAATCATTAACAATATTTCTTACTGGAAACCTTTAATTTTTCTATGTTTTTTTCAAAAGATTCCATACTTATAATTTCCTTCAAAATATCCATTTTAAGGATCTAAGTACTTTCACAAATCCATTCAAAAGGTTTAAGACAAATGTTACTTAAACATTATCACTACAAACTGAAAACCATTTCACTTATATATGCTTATCTTTAAAACATTCTTTTATAGAACTATTTACATTCATAACTATAATCAAAATGGGTTAAAGACAAATGTCGGTAACACATTGTCACAGCAAAGCCAAAACCATTTCAAACTTGTATTATCTTTGAATTCATTCTTTTAAAGATCTAAGTTAATATTTATTTAAGTCCTATGCTCGACTAATCGATAATCCAGTTAAAAGTGATTGTTTATTGATTCGTATAGTTAAGTCCTTTTCAATATTCCAACTTATATTATCCTTTATATAACAGTGAAGCCATGTTAGTTAGAGCACTAGTTGTATATCAAAGCCTTGCCTATACATTTCATTCTTGAATCTCACAAATAGATAAATCTACCTCGTTGACTTTTAGTATTAAGTATAGTATTAATGATTTCCATAAATGAGTAAGCAATCAACATGATTAACACGTTTCCAACATTTCTGACTTAACTATTCCTCGGTTAAGAGGAAAGCCAGTAGGTTAGAGCTCTATTGCTTCTGTTCCTACTCGAACATCACTCTTAACTCTCACAAATAGATAAGCATAATTCCTTGGCTTTTAGTGTTGAGCATAGTTAATTACTTTTCAAACAAGTAACTAAAAAAATGATCTAGTCACTTATAAATTCATAACCACCTTCTAAATCCTTTGTTCATAGTTTGAAACCTTTTTAGAAATGATATATATAGGTATCGTAATTTATTTACAAAACTAATAATTTAAAAGATATTTTATTACATAAGATATTTATACTTTGATAAAATAGTCAACACATTTTCTAACTACATAAACTTAGAATACTATTAAAATACTTATAGTAGGTTTTAAAACATCCCTCAAAATATTTATCAAAAACAATCATTTTATAATTTACTTAAAAACAAGAAAAACCATGTTTTCTAAGTATTTTAAATAATCCTTCCACTAATAATTCGTAGTTAATTCTAAATGTCAAACCACTTTTAAAATACTCTAATAAGATTTATCAAACATTTGTAAAAATAATGAAACCAAATACTTAATTTTATAGTCCTTTCCAAACCTTTAAATTTCAAAAAGAAAGGCTAAAAGGGCCAGTTTTGCACAAGTAGAAGTTTGAACACTTTTCGATATGTTACTCAACTTTTTATCACCCAAACTTTTTAAGGCAGCAAGCATACATATAAAACATCATAAATATGGTAAGAAAACCCTAATAATCTCTTATAAAGTTCTATAGAAATTGCCGAATATAAGACAATTCCTACGTGCATCTATAGCGACTATCACTATAAGAGCACTTTCAAATCCGAGTCCACTCTAAACCAATTTCCATCTACAAGTTATGTACTTTTTTTCAAGGCTATGTTACAATACACACAAGTCCATTCAAGTCTATACATATGGATTACATATGCCATTTGCTTTCAAAGCAAGAATCAAAACTAATGTTTCAACATGTATCAACATCAATTCAATTAACATATAAGCAATCAATAATAAACACATATACACAACATTTTCATTCAAGGTGGTGAGTAAGCTCACTTTTAAGCAAATAAACTAGTAAGCCAAAGCAACCTAAGTCCTACCTCTACCTTGAAACACCTTCTTCCTTCTCCTTTCTAGCTTACACTTGCCTTTAAGCCTAACCACCCCTAAAAAGCTCACAAGCTCTTGATGCGGGGGAGATTGGCTACATTTCTTCCACTTTTAATGTGATGGAAGATCTTGTATTGTTGTCTTAATGCTTGAGGCAATGTTTGAGTTGATTTGGACGTGTTTTGCAATTTTTTTCTTTAGAATTTTTTTGAGGAAGACATGAAAGAGAGCTTGCTTTTAGTTTGTAATTTTTAATTATTATTCCAAGGTATACCTCTCTTTATATAGGCTCAAGATGGTGCTCCTTAGCCTTGTTCTTACCCCCTCTCATGTCATGGAAGACTCACCCCCATATGCCCCATCACTTCTCCTTTACTCCTTTTAACTTTAGTAAATAACCCTAATACCCTTGCATTTTATTATCTCTTATCCACTTGAAAGTTTCTAGAACCTTCCATTTTCTTTATGAATTAAATTGTTAATTAAATCCTCGTATGTTCATTTGATCACTATACACATGCACAAGAGTTCAAACACTTATATCGAATTAAATATTGTTTATCGATAAGTCGATTTTCGTTCACATTATCGATTTTTCTTCAGTATTTATTTTTGTTAAAAACTTCAAACAAGTTTACTATCATTAGTTATTATTAAAAAGGAGGAAAAAAGGTTATTAAATCAATTTAATAACATTTAATCCATGATTAAAATATTTGAATAATTTAGATATTTAAGTACGAAGTGTTTGAAATTCTGAATTATTACACCTTTTATAACTGCCATACCCCAATTTAATATTATAGGATTGTGATCAGATAGGATTAGCTCTGGATAATGGGAAATGAGATAAGGCCAAATGGGGAAAGAAGCTGAATTTAAGTATGATATGTCCAATCTATAAAAGTTCCTATTGCTAGATCTACTACGATTGTTCCAAGTGAAGAAAGAATTAGTTTTAGAAATTAATTGAGACTAGATGGTATTATTGCATGATTAAGAGGATATTTGTCTCTTAGCATTAAGGGGTTACCACCTGATTTTTTTGAATAGGATCGCATGCTATTAAAGTTCCCCTAAATGTTGCCATGATCGAAGAGAAGTTTGATCAAAGGCAATATATCAAAAAAATTGTTGTCTAACAGGTTTGGAGTTGTTAGCATAGATGATGGTAAGACTGAAGGATAAATTTGAAGAAAGATGAATGACACTACAGTAGATAAATTGCCTGTGAGCTACGCAATCAATAACAAGAAAAATCTAACAACGAGGAGATGACCATAGGGTGCTTGATTGTGATCATGAATGTGAGATTAGGAAGGAGCAATTTGCCAAGAAACTTTATTGGATAACTCAGCATTAAGTTTATTTTCAGAAAGAGCAAGTAGATGGAGATGATTAGTGAAATGACAGTGCTTAATTTCATATATTTTTTGTATCATAATGGGCAACCCTAACATTCCAAAACCCTATTCTCTCTAACATGATTGATTTTTTTTTTGGAGGCAGATAGCCTAGTCACCATTGAACTTGCAATATTGATTGTCTTATTTCCTTCGGAAGATTGAGGAAAAATTTGTTCATGTGAAAACTCTTCACTAGTATTCATATCTTTAATATCAAATTTGGTTCTTCTTGTTTTTGTACCATATTTTTTTCTTTTTGCCTGTAGTATTTGTTAGTCCGTGAGATGATGGTTTTGATGAAAACAACCTTAGAATAGATTATAAAATATAAATACTAACATTATAAGTTTAGATATATATGTATATGAGAATTTAACCATGCAGGTACCAAGAATGAAGACTGTACAGTATAGAGATTTAAGATATCAAGATTGAAGACTCATGAGTATCCAGATTATCAAGAGTTCAAAAATTCAAGTAATTTATTCTTTAATTAGAAATTTTGTTAAAACTCATAGAAAAGAACTAGCATCTTAAAATCCAATTTATTTGTGGAATGGAATCCACTTCGAGCCTGTTAAAGGGATGGAACCCTAAGTAGGATGGAACCTATGAAAAATCTAGTGGAACATTGTTTTTTATCCGCTAAACTTTTATTCAAAATGATTTTTCAAAATTATATTTTGTTTTCAAAATGATTTCAAAACCTTCATTTTAAAAGCATCAAAAACATCTATCCTGATTTTAAATAATTTTAGCCTCGAAATCATCTTTAATTTCAAAGTCAAATTACTCCTGATTTTAAACTAACTTTTGAATATAATATATTTGACTTTTAAATATTTATACTTAAAATTAAATATAAAATATTAGTTAAAATTCTATATATATTATTCTCTATATTTACTTATGAATTTTAACTATAGGCAAGTATATTTATAAAGTTTAAAATAGTTTTAATATAAGACAAAGGTTATTTTCAAAGAAAATCAAATTATCAAAAAAAAGCTTTGGGATGTTGACATACTCATGGTGACCATGTCGACATGGTGTCAGTTGAGTTTAAAATTTAAATTTCAAAAGAAGTGTCTATTCGTTATAACTCTTCAAGAATGGACATGACTGTTGATTTTCTATAAATAGTGGTCAGTTTCAACGAATTTTACATTCGATTTTATGGTTTTTCACTCCTCTTCTTCTTCTTCCACTTTTCTTAATTCATATTCTTACCATTACTCTTTCGAAATCAACATTGAATCGAACTCGATCATTCGTAGTTTGATTCTCTATCACTCACTCAACAAGATCCTCAGTGCTATTCAGAGTTATAGGCTTTTTGTAATCAACTTAGCGAGAAAAGGCGTGATTGTAGCCTTGAAAATCAATCAAGTGAGATAAAGTGTGATTGTAGCCTTGGGAAATCAATTGGGTGAGCTTGTTGCCCGTAAAATCAAGTGGGTGAACTTGTTGCCAGGAAAATCAAGTATCTCTACCCAGAGGATTGTGATTCTGGAGGGTGTACCTCGTAGCCTTGAAATCGAGGGTGTAATTGTACAATTGCTTTTGAAAGGAAATCCGTACTTGTGTGCGGGACTGGATGTAGGGTAACGTCGAACCAGGATAAAATCCGGTGTATTCTTTCCTTTGCTGCTTTTTATTTTTGCATCTATATTTGTTTCTGTGATCATATCTATATGTGTATATTGCATACTTCTGTGTGTAAATCAACAAAAACTCAAAAAGATTTAGTAATTCTTTATAAACACTATTCACCCCCTTCTAGTGTTAACTCTAGCCTTAAGATCCGTAATCCACATTTATCACAATTGGTATCAGAGCAAAGTTTTCAAAGTTTCATAATCTGATTTTTGAATTTTTTTTAAAATGGCTTTATTTGTTAACACTAGTTTAGAAATATTCAAATCATTGTTTCATGAGTCTGCATATAATCAATATTCAAATTCAAGTTATCTACCAAAATTGTTTGATGTGCAGGAATCATGCTTTATGACTGTTGAGGAATCAATCCACAATGGACAAATTGTGTAGATCATAAAGAACAAATGGATACTTGATAGTGGATATTCTAGACACATGACTGGCAATCCAGATATACTGAATGATATCATATACAAAGACAGAGGACTAGTTAACTTTGAAGACAATTCAAAAGGATATGTGATTGGCATCGGCAAAGTCGGTAATTCTGAAACTCCTACTATTACTAATGTTTTGCTAGTTAAGAATCTGAAACATAATCTGCTAAGTATAAGTCAACTCTGCGATAAAGGATATAAAATTAAATTTGAAAAAGATAAATGTCACATCGAAGATAATAATGCAACCATAATATTTGAGGGATTCAGGAAAAAGAATATTTATATTTTTAGTATGAAAGTTTCAAATGATAATCTGTGTCTGTTGGCAAGTACAAGTGACCTTTGAATTTGGCATAAGAGATTTGGGCATTTGAATTTCAAACTCTTATATAGACTGTCAAAACATGATCCAGTAAGAGGTCTCCCTAAAATAAATTTTAAAGTAGATTGTTTATGTGATGCATGTCAATTAGGAAAACTAAGAAAAAGTTCCTTTAAATTAAAAGATATGATTTCAACTTCAAAACCTCTTGAATTACTTCATCTCGATTTATTTGGTCCATCTCAAATTCTGTCAATAAATCATAGTAAATATGTTTCTGTAATTGTAGACGATTATTCTAGATTTACATGGAAAATATTTTTAAAACATAAAAATGATACTTTTGAATGTTTTAAGAACTTTTCAAAAAGAATTCAAAATCAATTTTCTCTAAAAATTATAACTATTTGAAGTGATCATGGTGGTGAATTTGAAAATGAAAAGTTTGAGGAATTCTGCAATAAAAAGGGAATAACTCACAATTTTTCAGTTCCAAGAACTCCACAACAAAACGGAGTAGTAGAACATAAAAATAGGACGATTCAAGAGTGTGCGAGAACTATGCTTTCAGATAGTAATTTACCAAAGAATTTTTGGGCAGAAGCAGTTGCTACCGCCTATTATATTTTAAATAGAATTTTAATTAGACCTCTAACTGATAAGACATCTTATGAACTTCTCTATTTAAAGAAACCTAAGGTATCTTATTTTAGAATTTTTGGAAGTAAATGCTTTATTTTAAATACAAAAGATAATTTAGATAAATTTGATCCTAAATCCGACAAAGGAATCTTTATCAGATACTCTAGTAGAAGTAAAGCATACAGAGTGTTTAATTTAAAAACTAACACCATTGAAGAAACAATACATGTTTCATTTGATGAAAATTTCAAAAATTTTGAAGATACAAATGATGAAGATGATTTAATCACTCAAAATCAAGAATCAATTGAAACTAATAATGAAATTAATCATCCTAATAAAAGGACTAAACTTTTAAAAGATCATCCTATAGAAAATATACTGGGAGATATGCAATATGTTGTTAAAACTAGAAATCAACTAAGTCAATTGAGTAATGTAGCTTTTATATCAACTATTGAACCCAAAAATCCAAAAGAAGCATCAACTGATGATTCATAGATTTTGCCTATGCAAGAATAATTAAATCAATTTACTAGAAATGATGTTTGAGAACTTGTTCCTAGACCTGAAAATAAAACTATAATTGGAACTAAATGGGTTTATAAAAATAAAATGAATGAACAAGGAGAGGTAGTTAGAAATAAAGCTTGATTAGTCGCTCAAGGTTATTGTCAAGAAGAAGGAATAGATTTTGATGAAACCTTTGCTCCCGCAGCAAGATTGGAAGCTATTCGGATTCTACTTGCTTCGCAAATCATAATAATTTCAAATTATTTCAAATGGATGTTAAAAGTGTCTTTTTAAATGGAATTGTAAAATAAGAAGTATATGTTGAACAACCCCCACTTTTTGAAAATGATGAATTACCAAATCATGTTTACAAACTTAAAAAAGCGTTATATAGTCTAAAACAAGCTCCTAGAGCCTGGTATGATAGACTAAGGTCTTATTTATTACAATCAAATTTTGAAATTGGTAAAGTAGATAATACTCTTTTTATTAAAAGAAATAAAAGTGATATTCAACTAGTACAAGTTTACGTAGATGATATCATTGTTGGATCAACTAACTTTGAATGAATAAAGAATTTTTTGAATTAATGACAAAAGAATTTGAGATGAGTCATATGGGTGAATTAAATTTCTTTTTAGGATTACAAATAAAACAATTAGATAATGGTATCTTTATTAGTCAAGAAAAATATGCTAAAGACCTAATTAGTAAATTTGGTTTGACTACTGCGAGTGGAAAACCCACTCCCATGGCAACTAATGAGTACCTTAGTAAAGAAAATCTCTCGAAAGATGTAGATCGAAAATTATATAGAGGAATGATTGGATCACTACTCTATATTACTGCTAGTAGACCTGATATCATGCATAGTGTTTTCCTCCGTGCCAGATATCAATCCCAACCTAAAGAGACCCACTTAAAAGCCGTAAAACGAATCATAAGATATGTTAAACACACATCTGATTATGGTTTATTTTACCCTAAAAATGATTCTTTTGACTTAATATCTTACTGTGATGCTGACTATGCTGGTTGTAAATCAGACCAAAAAAGTACAAGTAGGACTTGTCACTTTTTGGGGCATTCTCTAGTTTCTTGGCTTAGTAAAAAGGAAAACACAGTTTCTTTATCAAAAACTGAAGCAGAGTATATTTCTGCTGCTTTGGCTTGTTCTTAATTAATATATATGCAACAAACTTTAAAAGATCATGGTTTAAAATTTTCAAAATCACCAATTTATTATGATAATACGAGTGCGATAAATTTATCCAAAAATACTACTCAACATGCTCGAACTAAACATATTGATATCAGACATCATTTTCTCAGAGATAATATAAGTAAGGATGTAATCACTCTAGATTATATCAATTTTGAGAATCAAATTGCTGATATCTTAACAAAACCATTAAATGAATCTATATTTACAAAATTAAGAAGAGAATTAGGTATTTGGCCAATAACTGAAATATAAAATGTAAATAAAAAAGTATAATTAAAATTAATTCAAAATAAATTAAATAGGCAAAAATTCAAAGATTATATCGACATACTCCTCTACCCTATGTCGACATACAACGTTTTTAAATTTTGAAATTTTTCCCACCAAAATTCAAATTAATTGGTTATATATTCTTCATATTTTCAAAATCTTATTCATTCTTTCTATTATCTCTCTGTTCTTCTCTCTGAAATCAAATTATCAATAGCCTCTTCTTCCAAATCAAACATAAAATCAACCTTTTCATTCCCCTCTCCTACGCTAGTCCATTTCAACGTACTGCTCTCGCTCATGTGACTAAAATAGAGGACTCTCTGAAGGATGCACTTTAGATGATGACTGAACTTCAAGTGATTCAACTCCGTATGGCAAAGGAACAAGAGTGACAAGGCAAGATTTTTAGGAATTTGTAAAAATTTATAATGGATAATCAAGCCAATCCTATCTTGATTGATGAAGATTCTTCACTCAATCAGGAACAAGAGGCCAGCGAAGAAGAAGAAGAACCCATGGAAGAAGCGCACGCGGAGGATGATGACCAAGTCGTGTGTGTTGGAGAAGTGTGTTTTGACAAGAATGGGAATCTTGTCGAACAACGTGGAAATTTCTATTTTCACTATCCAAACTGTTCGATTCATAGATCTCCTATGTTCAAAAACATACATTAGTTTCTTCTCTTTCTTTACCATTGTTGTTTATTCCTTTTACGTTTACAACGAAAATGTTCATATAAGTATATGATTAGTAAATTAAATTGTGTTCTTATATGTGTTCTTCCTATTAATACATATAACTATACAGTTATTATATACTTAAGATAGTTAGTAGTTTAAGATTAGATTTATTATTAGATCTAAGTGTTGATTATTTATGATAACACTATCATTATAATCACAAAGAATATTAGATTTAGGGAGAGTTATATAGTTTGGAGTTATAAAGTTTAGAGTTTATTTTTGTTGATGACAAAGGGGGAGAAGTATAAAATAGGGTAGTTAGGCATAGATTAAGGGGGAGTTATTAGTTTTAGGGGGAGTTATTAGGATAGAAGTAATATTTTATAAACAAAGGTTGTCATCATCAAAAAGGGGGTGATTGTTAGTCCGTGAGATGATGGTTTTGATGACAACAACCTTAGAATAGATTATAAAATATAAATACCAACATTATAAGTTTAGATATATATGTATATGCAGGATTTAACCATGTAGGTACCAAGAATGAAGACTGTACAGTATAGAGATTCAAGATATCAAGATTGAAGACTCATGAGTATCAAGATTATCAAGAGTTAAAAAATTCAAGTAATTTATTCTTTAATTAGAAATTTTGTTAAAACTCATAGAAAAGCACTGACATCTTAAAATCCAATTTATTCGTGGAATGGAATCCACTTCGAGCCTGTTAAATGGATGGAACCCTAAGTAGGAAGGAACCTACGAAAAATCTAGTGGAACATTGTATTATATCCGCTAACCTTTTATTCAAAATGATTTTTCAAAATTATATCCTGTTTTTAAAATGATTTCAAAACCTTCCTTTTAAAAGCATCAAAAACATCTATCCTGATTTTAAATAATTTTAGCCTCAAAATCATCTTTAATTTCAAAGTCAAATTACTCCTAATTTTAAATTATCTTTTAAATATAGTATATTTAACTTTTAAATATTTATACTTAAAATTAAATATAAAATTATAGTTAAAATTCTATATATAATATTCTCTGTATTTACTTATGAATTTTAACTATAGGCAAGTATATTTATAAAGTTTAAAATAGTTTTAATATAAGATAAAGGTTATTTTTAAAGAAAATCAAATTATCAAAAAAAGCTTTGGGATGTCGACATACTCATGGTGACCATGTCGACATGGTGTCAGTTGAGTTTAAAATTTAAATTTCAAAAGAAGTGTCTAATAGTCATAACTCTTCACGAATGGACATTACTGTTTTTCTTCTATAAATAGGGGTCCGTTTCAACGAATTTTACATCAAATTTTCTGGTTTTTCACTCCTCTTCTTCTTCCACTTTTCTTAATACATATTCTTACCATTACTCTGCCGAAATCTACATTGAATCGAACTCGATCATTCGTAGTTTGATTCTCTATCACTCCTTCAACAAGATCCTCAGTGCTATTCAGAGTTATAGGCTTTTTGTAATCAACTTAGTGAGAAAAGGTGTGATTGTAGCCTTGAAAATCAATCAAGCAAGATAAGGTGTGATTGTAGCCTTAGGTAATCAATTGGGTGAGCTTGTTGCCCGTAAAATCAAGTGGGTGAACTTGCTGCCCGGAAAATCAAGTATCTCTACCCAGAGGATTGCGATTCTGGAGGGTGTACCTCGTAGCCTTGAAATCGAGGGTGTAATTGTACAATTGCTTTTGAAAGGAAATCCGTACTTGTGTGCGGGACTGGATGTAGGGTAACTCCGAACCAGTATAAAATCCAGTGTGTTCTTTGCTTTACTGCTTTTTATTTTTGCATCTGTGTTTGTTTCTGTGATCATATCTATATCTGTATATTGCATACTTCTATGTATAAATCAACGTAGACTCAAAAAGATTTAGTAATTCTTTATAAACACTATTCACCCTCCTCTAGTGTTAACTCTAGCCTTAAGATCCGTAATCCGCATTTATCACAGTATTATATTTCTCAACAGAGGAATTATCAATTTGATCAAGATAGGAATTAGAAGAAGGTGATGTTAACTTATGAGGTGGGAAAAGTTGAATGGAGTCAAGTGGGCTGAGGTTAGCATAAGGGCTAAAATTATTAGAAATAGAAACATGCACATAGTTCATGTGTATGTCATCTACATGAACAGAAGTACGAAGAATGGAAGATGGATGAATAAGAGGAGATGGTTCCTGATTCAAAAGCATTGATTCAAAACTATTGGCCTAAATTGAAGGATTGGAAAGCAAATAAAGATGAAATAAGGTGATGGGAGATGTTAGAATGTTACATGAATCAAAATTGATATTAGAAACAGCTGAAAAAATTGGAATGGGATCATGTACTGATATGGTACGATCAAGTTTAATTGTAACATCAGTTTGAGAATCAATGTTTGACAGGTTTAAAAGAATATCATGATCAGAAACTTCCCTTTCTTCTAAATCCTCTAAGACAAAGAAATGGTTGGAAGTATTTTCAAAGGAGTTTGGATTAAGAGGGGTATTGATACCGGTTTTTATTGGAGAAGTAGTTGCATGTTCAAGTTCTAATTGTAATTGATAATCTTCATTTGAAATTATGCCTAGTATAGCTTCAGGTCGAGGAATTTGCTGAATAATAGCTTTTTCACAACTGTTAACTTCAACTTTCTTTTGCCAAACTTGAGTATTTTCTTTTACTTAGGTTTGACTCACCGATTTAAGAGTATTAAGGAAGTGAACTTATGAAGGAATTTGAGCTTCTGATTGTCCAATATCATGATTTCCATAATTTTGTGGCATTTGTTGATTATGTAGATGCTAAGGGACTGAATGTTTTATGTACATATCATAATTATCTCTTGCAAACCCAAAACTGTGACATATTATGCATGTTAAAGGTCTTCATCCCTAATTTATATATATACTTTCTAATAGTCTCCTTCGCCAACATTAATGAAATCTGGCAATTCTTTATCTGATGCGATTTCAATCAAGCATTTATCATATCAATACTCTCTTGTTTCTTTTTGGCCTCATTAATACATACTAACCTTCCAATGTGGCAGAAAACCAATTAATACCGAGTAAAATCCAAGTTAAATGTGGTATATTATAGAAGTGCACCCAAATGGGAACATTCTTAACATTAGCTTGTACTGCTTCGAAAGCTCCAAGTAGTTATGAGAAAAACATTTGAACTCTTATAAATGTCGGATCGGAGTGCAATGTTTTCATTTATCCTCTTTACAATTAAATTTGAAGAAAAAATGCGAGCCATTAGATTTAACATCATAAGAGCCCTTATGTGAAGACCCGCAAACCGGACAATTCGAGCTAACAACACATGTCCAACCCAAATTGAATGGAAAGATGGATAGTTATGAGAATGAAAGCAGAAGAGAAAAGAAGAAGAGAAACTAAAACAACATAAAATCTCACAATCGCACTGGAACACCATATAATATAATATCAATGAACATTATAAAAGGGAATCTGTAACCTATATACATCAATCAGAGACACAACAAATCACAACCATCAGACTGGACAGTTATAATAACCCATCCTCACAAATGCTGATATTTTAAAAAATTAATGCAGCGGATAAATAAACAAATACAGGAATTCGTCCTGAAGACCACCAGCTCGTCTGTTGAAGCTCCAAAGAATCGAAACCTAGATCTGGAAATATACTCACTCTGACCCGAGCATTGAAAGGTAAGAACGCCCGAATTAGTATGGTAAACCAGCGTGAGAAAACACATCTCAACTGAATTTTAAAGTTATAAAAAAAATTCTTTATTAAAAAAAATGTATCTCGTAAGACCACGCTACACATAAACATGGATGAGTTTTTAACTTACGATAAACATAACATTTCATATCAAATTCTGTTATATTATATTAGTGTCTAATATACAAATAATATTAATCCTCACCGAAATTGTTACATCGGTTAAATTTGACGGCATAATAGGTTTACAAACGAAATGGCAGGCACGTATTGGAGAATGGATTCCATAAAATGGCAGGTCAAGGACTACTTTTCATACACTACATCTCTAGAAGGATGTACCGAGAATACACAAACAATCCTCTGCATCTGGCAAGACTAGTGTATCCCTATTTGGCACTCAAACAAGGCCTAGATAGAAACTGAATATGTCATCGTCTCGGTTGTTACCGACCTATCGGAGATGTCTCGTAGCATATACCACATACCAAAATATAGAGGGTTATCTAGAAATGTGATGATCATACCCTATGGGTTGTGAACCACATAGTCTTACAGTGTACCCTGTTTAAGCAATTACCAGGTGATGAAGCTTAAGGTAACGTTTACCTTTCACATAGCATATTCTACTTTGAAAGCCACATTGCCATTTCCACAATCACACAACTAATTTCTACAAATGTATAACTCCCGAGCTCGTACATCTTAAGAAACGTTATTAAGCTATAAGAAGTTGCCTTCTCCCACCAAAAAGATGATACATTTATAGAGATCAATCAATGTAATTAGAAATGCAACGTCAGACATTCGTCCATGCAAGTAGTTCAGGAATAGGACAAACCGAACGAACTCTCTTACCACATCCTGTCGGGAACCATCCCTAGGTTTAGTAGCGAGAATTCCTTACATATTGAAGATTTTCATCACAAAGCACTATTGCCACCATATATATATATATATATATATATATATATATATATATAAAATATGCATTGCAGGTCTAGTGGAAAATAGCCTTGCATCATGGAGATCTTTATCTTCAAAAATCATCGTCATAAATTTGCACTTTCAAACGCATTATTGGTCCAAAGTGGCACTTGGATAAATCCGACACGGTCTCCCCAGACCAAAAATGATAAAGAGGCCCTTTACCTCATACGGAAACCAAGTCTCGTGGGCTTATCACGTTCCCAACTCTCAACTTGCTATCCTTCGACCAAGAAGGAAGCCCGGTGATTGGAGTACTGTAGACACTCCGCACTACTCATGTTAACATTCTTAACATCAAATGATGATCAAGCCTACTCAGTTGGCTTCGTATTAAGTGCGCGACTAATCTGTTTCCACATCAAGTCACGGACCAAAAATGGCCAAATTTGATAGTCGATTATTTAACTATCAAAGCAACAAATAATATCTAGCACATAAGAAGTCACCAGGCCCATTTAATTAATAATTTATTAATAAATCAATTTCCAAGTATTTACTTCTAATTATATTTAAAAGATATATTCTCAAAATCATTTCAATCTTTTGATATTGGAAAACATTCCCTTATACTTATATCAATGATATAAGTATATTTAATAACACTACTATTTTGGAGACACACTAAACAAATTTCTATAACCTACAACTCCAGAGTTCGTACGCCTCCAGATGGGTGTTAAATAAGGAAGCAATGCTTCTATATCACCAAGCATTTAGTGCGATCATACGAACCAATTCGTGTATTTCACAACGGAAGGTCTAAACATAATTTATTGGCTCAAAACTAATGTTGCGTAAAACATCGTTATGAAAACCTTAAAACACTAGTATAAGGATTCGATTAATTATATATAAAATCCCATATACTATGTAAAACATTTCCTTGATGAAATCATTTACTGTAATAACAATGTTATAGTTCATGCCTTCCTTACTTCCTCAAAAACGTGTATCACAACAACAATGTTGAAATCTATGTTTTCGATACTTATCACATTTTAAATCATTTTTCAGACTATTGAATTCCATTTGGACTTGTTATTTTCACAACTTTACTTTTATAGATTACCACTTTAAAAATCACTAAACTCCATATTTAAATTTCATAATAAATCATCTCTATATTTATAAAACTATGTTTATAAATCTCCTTTTTATTTTTTTAAAACTTCTATTTACAAAATCTCTTTATTTATAAATTCATTTCTTTTTCTAAATATAATTTATCATAAAAAACCATTTTTAAATCCTTTTTCTTTATAAATCTAATTTATTTATAAAATCCATTTCTAAGATTTATGAAAACTCTGTTTATAATCTAGTAATTTATTTAAGAAATATCAGTTTTATAAACTTTCATATAAACCATTCAAAAATCTTTATTTAAAGTATTTCATAAAACTATAATTTTGTAACATCAAAAATCATAACATTTTATTCAATTAAGATAATTTCATTCTTTTTTATAATTTAAAAATTATTTAAACGTATATACTTCAAAAATAACTTTAGAATCATTTCAATTCAATTTTTTTTAATACTTTTTCAAAATACTAAAAATATGGCCCAGTGCTACTACAACACTAAATAATGGAAATCATATCAACATCATCAATTCCAACACATCATATATCGAAATATATGAAAAGTAAAATCAACAGTGTGCGGAATCCTATTGGATACCTCCAACCTATTCCCCCACATCACATACAATATGTAATCATAAAATATAAATCAACCGCTTCTAGATGGGATCGTATATAAAGGGTCATCCGCTCATACACGGTAATGTAATAAGGTCTCGTCCACTCTAAGGGTGGGAATATATCAAAACCAACTAATAAAATAGTAAATCATCCAAACAGTTAACAAACAATCAACAATAGAATTTATCCACACTTATATAAAAATATAAGTAGGCCAGAGGGGTGAGTTAACTCATTTTGATTCCAGTAATTGCTAAAGCATTTTGGTTTGAGGAATTAAAATTGAACAGCCGTTCAATTTTAACCCAAATTCCTGCTAGCTTCAAACCCTTCCAATCCAATCCCATAATGTAGATATCGTAGTAATGAGTGCAACACAACTTGTCGCATTCGATTTGGACCTCGTATGAAAAAGTTATATGATTTATAAACATTCGACTTTAATATTATAATTATTTTACAATTAATTAGTTCATTATTGTTAGTTACCTTCATTAGCAACTAATCGAACATTAAGCACCCGTTCTTCCTCATATCGTTTAAACCCAGATAACAAACCAAAAAACACAACTTCACTTCGTCGTTGCCATCGTTCCGACTAACTACCTACCTCCACGCTGACACCAAACGACGCCTAGCTTCTCCTCCTTCCATCGCAGCTAGTGTCGACCCTAATATAGTCCTCATCGACGAGATCCAACCTCCCCCCAAATGCAGATGAACAGAGATGCCTAGTCGTCTCCATATTGCTCCAATTCTGATCTCCATCGTTGAGATTATACATCGGGTCTGCTCTTAAATTTTGCAGTTGAAGTTGAAGCCTAAATCAGCCTGAGGTGTCGTGATTTCATTGTCGCCGTTGGATGGGTTTGCCCTAATAGCGGCTATGGAGTTATCTTTTTAGGGTTTGCAAATGAGACAAAACAAAGCCCTTTTTTAGAAAATTTCCATGACCGTATTCACGTGCAGAATTTTCGTACTCTAATCGAAGCGTGCCGCCTTGCTTTTTATATGTACCACCCCTATTCCGAATGTTTGTACCAAAATTGGGCACAACAATCTTTGGATGTGTTTGAAGAGATAAAAGAAGAAAATAAATGTAAAATGAGGTAGATCTAACAAACACACCAAATAATAGATAAGGAAAATTACAGAAACACACATATTTAGAGTGGTTCGGCGTATTGCCTAAGTCCACTATGAAATGTTTGATGTTTATTGAACTTTGCTCACTGATTACAAGTGAGTATAACAGTACAACTGTAGTACAGAAGTGATTTCGGTAGAATGTCAACGTAGAGAAGCCAAAAAAAGTCCTTTTTCTATAGGTCTAGGGTTACTATTTATATGCATAGCAGCAAATATCTCTTCCAGATCTCGGAAGACTTCTTCTCTCACGTGGGTGGGCCTATGGGATCAAGTTCAGGTTATTTCAACTCGATCTGGAAGCAATACAAATTGAGTTCGTATCGATCCATAAATGGCTCTTTTGGGATGAAATTGATCTAGTTCATTCTTGAGGTTGTAGGCAAGCTCCTGTGAAAATTTGATGGCATTTGGACTTGTGGATCTCAAGTAATGATCGATGCAAGTCTGGACTTTTCATGTGCAAACAAGTTCATCTCGATATGTTCGTATCGATCTAAGTCGTATCGATACTAGGCATGTGCTTGCTGGTGTTGTGGCGCTGTCCTCTCGGATCGATCCTCTTTTCATGCCGAGTGACCGAGTCTTCCTCGTGAATGCGCCCTGTTCGTATCCATCAGTGTATCTCCATTCGTATCACCTTTAATACCTCATTTTGTATCAATTGATTGATGACTAATTCATATCGATACAACCTTACTTGTTTCGTATCGACGACTCAGATGCTTTTTTGTATCGATCACCTTGCCTGCCCTTCGTTTCAACTTTTTTTAATAGTATGCTTCGTATTGGTAATTAACTAATCGATATGAATTAAGTTGGTGCACATCCATATGAAATATGGGAGGATGTCATCGATACAAAACGTTGTCTGTTGATGGATACAAAATGAAGCAAATATGATGGACATGACATGGAGTTGTTGCTTGATGGATACGAAGTGGAGTTACTTGATGGGTTGATGGATATGATGTCGCATGGATATGAATGAGGTTTTCTGGAGGGATGGACATGAAGTAGGTTGAATCATGCTGGATACGAAGTGAGACTAGCAATGGATACGGACCACTATTCACATTGATGGATACGAATTGTAGTTGTTTTCCTTAACTTGCAATGATCATATCTTGAGAATAAGAACTCTGATTGACTTGAAATTTGGAAAGTTGGCTTTTATAGCTTTGCATGTCGTGTCATTTTGACTTTAGCTCGATCTGGACTCGAGGAAAATTTATCAGTATCCATGGTGAACCTATGCATAACCGATCTTCGGGACGGACTGTCCTTGGTTTCTAATCGAGTTCTTGGTGTCACCGTCTTGCGAAAAGGTGGGATAACATTTGCCCTCCAAAGTACATCTTGTGAAAACATGACGTGCTTTGAAAAGTTACGACCTTTTGTCTGAATTTTTTTTAGCTGACTTGACGTATAGTCGTTGTCTTTTCGCCAAAAATGTAACTTCTGATTATCTCTCGGTAATATAAATATTGAATTATCGACTACCAATGATCTTACTATTCATTATTGTAACTGAGTGTTGAATAATAGCAAACTATTGTTCAAGGTCGTAATTAACATCAGGTGAGCATTCAATTCTTGTGAATTTTGAAAGTTAAATGTTAATTCATCACATTCATAAATGCATGTTAATCTGACTCATGTTAACGTTCGTACGTCCACTAGTCAGTGCCAGTTTTCTCGTATCGAATCCCGCATCAATCCTCTCTCGAGTCGATATGAAACTCGAGTTGTAACAATGCTTGATGGTTATTTTGGGGTATTTCTTCATACCGATCCTCTCCTAGATCAATGTGAAAAGTTGAATAATTGTTTTAGTATTGATGTCGATCGACACAAATTTTTTTGGCATTTTAATGCAGTTCTTATCAATGGGAACCGATGGATACGAATGGCTGTGGTGCGAGATGGACACGAATAGAGCATGTCGTATCGATGAACCTCGAGTTGATTCGAATAGCTCATATAATCTTCTGCCTTTCGCCTCGTATCAATAGGTTGCCTGATACCAAAGGCTTGAATTACATTTGCTTTGTCTCGATCGCTTAATGGATACAAAATAACCAACCCGTATCAATCTTCTCAATGACTGTTTTGACAGGTAGCGATGACTGGGAGACGAATGGTCATTCCCTAGGTATATAAAGGTTTAGTACTTAGAATTTTTTTACTTTCTTGCTTCCTATCTACGTCCCTATTTTCGTATCGCTCGATTATTTGAGAAAAGAAGAAACTTCATCTTCGTACCAACCAACCCATGAAGTCCTTTGACCAATCTGGCTAAATTAGGCAATTAGCTAGTTAATTCACATTAAAAACGATGAGGTTCGAGCTTATTCGCCATCTAATCACGTTTGTGGTTGATTCTGACAATGTCGAGGCCGTGGTTGGCCGAAGCGAGGTCGAGGATGGTGGAGACGATGCTTGAATGAGTTGGGATACGAAGGACTTGTGGGGGGACTGGTTGTGCCTCTACTTCGAATTCATATCGGTAATGGAGGGGGATGAGCTGTATCAATCTGGATTAGGAGCGCTCGTATCGATTTGGGTTGTTAGTTTTCGTATCAACTAGGAGAATATCTTTGTATCGAACGATGTAAGGTCCTGTATTGATTTGAGGTGACCGACCGAAGACTTCGGACTCGCTAATCGATACGAGGGTGTTGCATGTGGTCAACACGAAATTGAGCGCACCTGATCGATACAAATTGCTTGCTAAAAGATCGATACGAACTTGCACACTCGATGGATAAGAGTCGCCTTTCCTTGACCGATATGAATTAGAATCTTTTCATTATCGATCCAAGTTGAATCTTAACGAACTCGAAGCCTCTTATACATTTGAACATATTACTCCGACGAGCTTCCACTTTGCATAATTGGACTTTGCTATTTCACTACATATTTGACTGTCCTTCGAAGCTCGTCGATGGAACTATAATATGACAACACTTGCCGAACTTCAATTTGAATCGATCTGTAAAGTCTAGATGGCATGGTTGTGACGGTGAGCGATGACGATCACTTTGGTTGAATTTTGAAGTCTTATTGTTCGAATACTTTGTTAATCTTCATAGAATTTTCTTAAGCAATTCACAGCACTGCACGGCACAACACATTCATGCATTTCACACTGGGGAACACACATGATTATTGTCACATAATGATGGTTTTTGATGAGTCGATTAGCTGTGGAACCCAAGAGTTCACAACAACAGGAGGTTCAAAGTCCACCTCTTCCAATAATAGAGATGCCAGCCATCGCGGCCGAAGTTATAAGTCCAGCTCCGGACGAGTTACCTGGAGAAGCCTACATTGGGAATCCACAAGATTACATTCCATGCATTATTTCCGAAGACATGTTGGGGAGAATTTGTTTGCGGCGTAGGTTATCGCTGAACGATGTCTTGCTACTTGGGCCGAACGACAGGCCACATACTCCTCCAGATGGGTACGTTGCTTTTAATCATTTTTCCTGCACGACCGGGATGCTCCCACCACTCAATCAATATATTTAAGAGGTGTTATCTTATTTAAGGATTTCCTCTCGCAGTTATATCCAAATGGGTATGCTCTTCTGAACAGCCTATTCATCATCTTCACGGAGCACCTCTTTCGGCCTCCAACTCCAGAGGAAGTCTGATTCTTAGTCAACGTAAAGAATTGAGGAGATAATCCTACTTTTACATTTCTAGAGGGAGTCAGAAACTGCCAAATTGTGATTGGGACTTGGACCAAACTAAGCTAATTCAAAATCGAGTGGTTCTATGTTTGGTGCCCGTCAGGATTCACTAGACGGTGGCTAGTTTGATGTAAGTGTCGCAATTTCTCTGGCGACTGATGGGATAGTTGTAATCATTGTCGGGTCTAACATTTTCTTTCTTTTATAGCTTCAATTCCACGACCTGAAGGTGCTCAATTTGAGGAAATAGTACGAATTCTTCACAAGGTGCCGGGAAAAATTAGAGAGATCGAAGCGGTGCTTACGGATCAAAGTTTAAAGGCCGTTGGGCTAATTGACAAAGACCAGAGCATAGGGCTTGAAAGATCTCTTAGGGCAGCTCCAGCAAGATGAACTAGGTGTAGAATGCCCGGAATTGTCGCCGAGCAGGGTGGTGAAAAGGATATGCCCACTGAAGATGAACCCATAGCCAGGCCCTTAAATAGTCCTCGATATTTAGAAGAAAAAAGAAAGGACAAGGCGGTTGCTCATAAGATTTGCAAGCCTGCGTGATGGAAATCTATGGTAGTGTCTTTGCCATCCGCTGGTGTCATAATTTCGAGGGCTTCTCCCTCACACATGGAGAATCCCATCGAACGGCTTGTAGACATTCCAATTCTGTATTATGTGTCGCTCCAACAAAATATCGGATTGGAAGGGCTTCAGAGCGCTTTAGATATAAGCGAGTCAATCTCTTCGAGTATGGCTAATATAACCTGTTGGTCGGGGTCTTTGCACATGCATATATACTTTATGGCACTACACAATTTCTAGTCACAAGATATTCATCTTTGAAGGTTACCAACTCTGCTTCTCCTTTTATTTTACAGATATGATGTCGAGGCGGGAATCTATGCTTGGTAGTCTTCGTTTTGCATGTTGCTCACATAGCTCATACTCTGAATCTCAAAGGCCTGAGGCCAATAGAGACTGCGATCACAACTATTCCAGTCAGGAGTGGGAGTACTATGATAGGAAAAGGGACAGAGAGAGGGGGTATATGTGTCGTTCTCGGTCATGTTCTTCGCCACCTAGAGGTCCAACACAATCTTCTGGTTCTGGCAAACAATCCTTGGAACCTTCGCATTAAATACCACCTCCTCAAGTAGCCAGGCCTCAGTAACAACGTCGGAGGATTGAAATCAAGGCTCCTGTTATCACTGAACAAGTCATCACAGAACCCACCGGGGAAGGAACGATTAGGATCGCTAAGTTAAAAAAGGATTTTCCAAATATCTTCTTTGACGGCTTTGTCATTCCCCCGCACTTAAAGAGAATCCCCAATGAGGAAGAACAAACGATGCATGACTACATGCACGATGTTTATGGAAAGTATCGGGAATAGATGAAGACTGCAGATAAATTCTAAGCGGTGGCCTTTTAGCGGGAAAAGACAATCGAAAAATAAGAACTGATCTCGCTTAGAAGGACCGCATAATTCAGATGCTTAACGATGATAACGTGTCTGCGAGAAATTCAAAAGTAGAGTCTAATAAAAGAGCTAATGAGGAAACCTGAAGGATGAAAGAGATGAGGCGATCACACTTAGCTCTGGTTGAGGAAATGGGACATCGCACCACCACAGTTATGGTCGAGAGAGATGGGGCGTTGAAAGAGCTTGAGGAGCTTAAGACCGAACTTGTGAATGTTGTCAAAGAGAAAGATGATGCAAAATAAGCCGCTAAGGAAGCATGCGAGAAGGCTATGGCGCTCAGGGATGTGAGGGATGCAGCAGCGCTAAAGGTTCAGGAAGCCAAAGCCAGGTTGAGGGTGAAGTGAGAATGGTAGAGGCAAGGTTGGAGGGTGACATTAAAGATCTCCTCATTACATATAATGCCAATATTCTAAAGCATCAAAATCTAAGATGGCTCGAAAATTATCCATCACATCTATACAATACCTGGTGCCACTTGGTTGAAGATGAAAAAACATAGCACCACACTGAATCTGCAACGACTCACCCTTCTACTACCAGAAAGGCGCATCATCATTAAGAAAGAAAGGGATAGAAATAGAAAAGAAAGAAACAAAACATCAGAATCTCACAGCGGAACGGAACAAAATATAATATATCATATAACTATTACATGGTTTACATATATCAGAATTATACAATATCAATACACATGACAATCATACATACATCTGTTACTATATACATCCGAGATACAGTATACATCAACTAACACAGCGGAACTAGATAGATATCTACATACGTCTGGAAACTCCTGCTCCAAGATCCTCTAGAATCAAAATCCAAACCTATCACTTGGCTACTCGTAAAAATTTGAGTACCCAAGAGTTTATGAAAAACAAAATATAAACTCCGGCTCAGACATGGGTCTGGTATGAGTAAACGATTTAAATTGTTAAATTTTGAAAACCTTTTTAAAACAAAGGTATCACGTAAGACTCCCCACAAATAATTACGGGTAAGTTTTTACCTTACGCTAACCAAAACATTTTATAGGAAATCCGGTGATATTATAATAGTGCCTACGGTTTTCAAGTAAAATACAGAAATAGCTGAAATGCTTACATCTCACATTCCAACGTAGTTGGGCACAATCAAAACGTACGACGCTTATTGGAAATTGGATCCCATACAATGGCAGGGCTAATGGGGTACCGCCCGTCACAGTACGTAGCCTAGATCACTGTACCGAGGAGCCACTCTAACTCCCCTGTAACACAAGGCCGGAACCATTCCTTACTGAACAGTCCCGAACAAGATAACCCCACAGTCGGTGCGCATATCCAACCGCCCACATAGCCGAAATAAAGGGACATGTAGACAGGGGTATATCTCGTCCTGCTAGGGCATGACCCACCTAACCTTGCTGCACCTCCCCTGTTTTAGCCATTTCCGGTTGATGAGGCTTGAGGCTGCGATTACGTTTACAGGACAAATTTCTTAGAATGCTCATCGTCCTCCTGACAATGTGCTGAAAGCATTCAATCCATACAAGCTCGTTCCGGGTTCGAACGAAACCGAAGGCATTATCTCGTTACACTCATTTTGGAATCACCCTCAGAGTCAACGACGATAACCTTTGCATTCTGAAAATACCATCTCGATCTTCACTGGAAAATTCACGACCTATCGTTTAATTTTGGATCGATGTGGTTTTCGGAATATCAAATTGACACCCGATCCCGGTCTCATCGAATTCCAAACGCCATTTTAAAGGCCAAGTTGTCTAATTAACTTAAATAGTTTAATTCAATGATTGAATTCATAAAACATTTACCACAGATAAATCATACACAATTGCCATGGATATATTAAAGCATATCAGTGAGCATCACAGAATATCATCAATAAACATCGCAAACAAATATTCTACACATACAACATCCATAAGCAATCATCTTAAATTCTATTGTGATTAATTTAATTATTTGAGAGTTAATCTCTTAACCCTGTTTAATCACTTATTTCCTTTCAAATTATTTAATCAATAAATCATTTCTTAATTAATATTTATGTCATAATTAATTAATTACTTTATTCACATTATTTAATTAATTACTTTCTTAATCAAGTTATCTAACTTTAATTACTTAAGTAATTCTTTCTTAATCATTAATTAACAATCTAAATAAAATGGATTACCTTTTTATTTACTGTTAATTACTTCCTTAATTCATAATTAAATTACTTGATTAATTAACTATTAATTGTTCATTAATTAATTAAGTGGTTAATTACAATTTCACTTATTTCTTATAATACACTACTAATTATAATTACAAAGTAATTACTCTTAATTACTTCTGAATCCAATCAATTAATATTGATTATTCACTTAATTAACATTTAAGTCTTACTTAAAATTTGATATCAATTATATTACTAACTGCAAAATTATTTGTTAATCTACTTAATTTATTACTTAATATTAACAAGATTTTAAAAAAACATGGTTAAGCTTTAACAAAAGTAATCAGTTAATTTAAAATAATTAATCACGAGTTAAAACTGTTGTTAAACCTTAACTATGATAATCAAAACTTGAATTAAATTTATACTTAAATCTTGAACAGTATTCACTTTACTGTGAAACTTTGCTGAAACCTTTATTCACTAATCAATCTTTATACAATCTTACACTCAGATAACAAAGAACCCGAGATCTCCCCTGTAAAACTCAACCGCTACTTCGAGTAGTTCGCCTCCTTCACCAGAGTCACCAACCCAGGTACGCGAACTTCATCTTCTTCTTTTTTTTTTCTTTAAAGTTTACACTTTAAACAAAAGTAGGAGTTAAAACTACAATTAACTCACGCGCAAACAGAGGAAAAACACGAAGCACTCACCCAAAAACCCGAGAATAAACTCGCGAAAGTGCACCTCACAACACTGATACGCCGCCGCTGCCGTACACGTGTACGGTGGCGCACGTGGCTCCGGCGAACTTCCGAGTGTAACGACCCGCCTTTTTGGACAGTTTAAACCGACGATCAAATACACATGCCGATTCCAAACCATTCAAAAGGGCAGATGGTTATTGGGGTAAATAAGAAAAGAAAAGAAAGAGAAATAAAGGAAATGAAACAACACAGAATCTCGCAGCGGAACGATAAAATATAATAGTCAAATAAACAGTTCATGAAGCTGTTTACTATACTTTGACAATTATTTATACAACATTTATCAGAGTTATACATATACAATAGAACAACTAAAATAATGCAGCAGATAGCATGATGCAAGGGTAATAATAGTAATAGTATACCAAATCTTCGTCTTCATCCTCCAGAATAGATCTTCAAAAATCTGAAAAACTCAGGACTGACCCGAGCGTAATGAAAAGACAAAACACTCGAGTCAGGACTAAAATATCCTTATGAAAGTTAAATCAATCGTAAATAAATATGAGTGTAACGGCGTCAGAGATGTTTACGGGGTTGGACATCTCATATCCAGTGTCAACGTGCGTGCAATAACTCAAGAGATGTTACGGGATTTTCCATCTCTTAAGGATCCGTTAAACTATCTACTATGTAGTAATGTACGCTAAATAGATAATGCCTATCAGTAATATAAAGTATCAAAATAGCGTTAAGGCGTTAC
The DNA here is from genome assembly GCA_030765085.1 of Allium cepa. NCBI lineage: Eukaryota > Viridiplantae > Streptophyta > Magnoliopsida > Asparagales > Amaryllidaceae > Allium > Allium cepa. The sequence goes on from CM060931.1 coordinate 238,635,416, forward strand.
CATAATCCCCCTTAACACATTTTATATTCCCAAAAGCATATACAAGACCGTAGTTTCCCCAAAACCGGAAGTCACCAGAGGGCAATCCATATACTCAAGGTACAAATCAAAACGTAGTGGTCGCGAATAGGATAATCAGTATGACAAGGTACATGAGGCGATACCAACTAGGATACTAGTAGTTGCGTGATCCGGACTGATGTTGGGCATAGCCAGCAGCTACCCCAACACCGCGAAACAACACTCCCAAATCAAGGGGTGCACCCAAATCAAATCACAAATGTAATAGATATGGTATCGAAGAAGTGTGTCCGCTAGAGGTGGCGAACCTCAATGGCCCGGCGCGGCTCCTGTTTTAGTCATGTCAGGGGTCATCCAATATCGTTCTCTTTCTTCAGTCAACGCGTTCACCAAACCATCCACTTCATTCTGGATCAACACTCCGCGTATAATAGTTATTAAAGTGGTTTTCGGTATCGACAGAGAGTATGTCCATATCCGATCCCGGTCTCTTTAATAACTACGTATTATTACACTGATGGCTCTTTTATATTTCAAATTGGTTCATGATTGATAACAAAATATCATATTCGCTTTAAAATCAAATCCATTTCAAAATCATCATATATTCCAAATTAATTTAAATCTAAATTTCAAATAAATTTTCAATTCCAAACTCAAACTTGAAATATCATTTCATATCAATTTTCTTAGAAATATTCAGAGTTCGATTAAAAGTCCAATCTTTTAAAACAAATCAACTTTCAAAAATTTACACCGTATTTCAATTTTCAATTTAAATCTAAACTTCGATTTTATTTAATAATTTCGTTTACCAAGTTTAAATTCTAACATTTCGAGCTCCAATTCAAAATAATTCAATTTCCATAAATTGGATTTTATTCTTAAAATCAATTCATTTAAATAATTTCAAAACAACTTTTAAAATCATTTAATTTAACCAACTCGGTGTCCGTATATAATTTTCTAACCTATGGCCAAGTGATTAGTTATTACAATTAAATGTCAGGGATGAATATATCATTTAAATCAATCACAGTGTCATATGTATGCATAGCAGGATATATATAAACAAATAAACATACAAACATTTAAATATCAACCAATAACATCCATCGAAATACATCATCCAATAGGCAATACAATTCACGGCAATTTCATATTTATCAATGTCAAGTAATTTAATCGCAATTCAATTTTAATTTAAATTTAACTGTCAATTTAATTATTTTTAACGGTGAATTCAAATGACAATCAATATGATAATTAAATTTTATCAAACAACAACAAATAAAAATCATAACTATGCATAATGTCAAATTTAACTAGCATAAAGATATTCAGTACGTTGTGAGCGTTATAAAACACTCACAATGATTTCATTGCCCTAGAATCCAGGCCGTGTGCTGTAGCTTCTTCTTCCTCCAGTAATTCACGAACAAAACAAAACCCATTAGCCGCCGATCTTTAAGCAATTTTCACGACCACCTCGTCGACTTTCAGAACGATCAGCTAGCGCCACCACGAAGCCCTTCACCAGAGCCACCTACGCGCCAAGTTTCATCCCATCATTCGCCGCCGTTTGCACGCAATCCAAGGAAATACGTACACACTTCCAAGTCAGATCTGGACGAATCCATGAAGAAATAGCATACATCAACCGTACGGATTTGAAGAGCTCGTCGAGATCTACACTTTTGCTTTTGGAATTTTTTGATTTCGTTGAACGGATTGAAAGATATTAAGGAAAGAAGATCGGCAATTTCTGGCCATGGAATAGGTGGCGGCCATGATTTAGAATTAGGGTTTCTGGATTATAATAATAATAAAACTGTCTCGGTTTGCGTGCGTATTTATAAAGGTGGGTCCAAAATCATCCGAACTCCAATCGAGACGTGCCGCCAGGCGTTTATAAGGTTTTACCCCCATTCCGGACGCAATGGAACTAGTTTCAAGGCCTAATTCGATCATATGTGTGAGTTACGGCAATAAACGATCAATTTTAAATTAAACCGATTAAACGATTTTCTATGCGTTTTGGCTTGCCCCGGACAAACGGTAAATCTGTTTGACTTGAAATTTGAAACCTTACAATAATATCACATTACGGATCCAATGAAACTAGTTTCGTCGAAATCCGAGACCGTTTGAAAAATGACTATTTTAACTCGCCAAATTAATATTAAAACAATTTCAACGCGTTTCGAGCTGCCACGGTCAAACGACAACTCCGATTGCTACGAAAATTGAAATCCGATAATAGCTAACTATTACGGATCCAATGGAATTAGTATTGTCCAATTCTGAGACTGTTCAAAAATTGGCTATTTTCCAGTCGAAAATTAAATATTAAAATATTCAATTTTCACAAATAAATTTTAAATTCAGTTTTAAAAGTTCTATAACATCACTATAACTTCAATATGATAAAATAAAATTTTACAAATCATTTTTAATCATATTAAACCCGTTATTTTATTTATCCAATAAATTCCAAATATTTAATTTAGACAATTTCGCTTATCCAATAATTCATTATCTTTTGAAATATTGAAATTGAACTTATAAGATTCAACTTTTAAAACCATTTCAAAATTTAGAACACTATTTTCATTTTACAGTTATTCAATTATTCAATAAGTTTTAAATATTTAATTTAAACAATTTACGTGTTCAATATTCAATATTTGATTTCAAATAGATTTTACTTATCAATCAACTACTTTCTTATACCAAATGAATTCAACATTTATCACCCTATTCAACTATTGATTGCAAAGGCATTCACTAAGTAGCTTTTTTTTTCATTACTTGGATAATTATCATTGCAATTCATTCCAGTTATTATTATTCCAAATGAATTACAAAATTTTTTCTAACATTAAATCACGAAATCTTATTAAATTAGCTATTTTAATTATCGAAAATTTACGGGTCGTTACACTCTCCCCCACTCAAAACTTTTCGTCCCCGAAAAGGAAAAGAAGGGAAAAGAAACTAAGTATAGAATTCAACATTAGATATATTTTATTCAAAGTTACCAACTTATAAAACAATGAAATTCCATTTATAAAGTCATAACTACGCTTCCACTAACTTACTCCGAACGGCTTTCTAAACTTAAAAGTTAATTATCAAAACAAGTTATAAAAAAAATTAAACTTGAAAAATTTTCTAACACCCGGATTTTACGGAAAAATTCGGCAGAGTCTCCTTTGCGCGGCTCAATCGGAAAAAATATAATAGCATATATATCACAAATATACATCTCATCTCAATGATGAGGCATCCCATATGTGGGGAAACAACATATAAATATCACCAATATCATATAAAACCGTAAGCGTACCTTTTATTTAGCATTTATTAGCATTTTACTTACATTATGCATTTAGCGTAGAAGCGAGCTCCACAACGAAGCGCAACCCCTTTGCTACCTACTAAAATGCTCAATAACTAAGTTAGAACCATGCATATAAAGATAAATCGCTATACTTAGCCTACACAACATATATATAACATATTTAGCTTCAAAACTGAGATTTCAATTTCTGGACAGCAAACAAATCTTAGCTTTAGGTCACCTAAACTGTAAAATTTGACAACAGAATCTAAACAAAAGTTGTTGTATTCATTTCAAGCTTTCCGGAATGTCCAAAATCATCGATTTCGGACCATACGTTCAAAAGTTACGGCCGTTTTACTTAGAGTATACGCCTCAGCCTGGGCAATGAATTGCGCAGGTCAGCGACGTTCACCCACGTTTTCGACCTTCTAAACTATATCAAAACACAAAACACTTAAAACAAAAGTTTTAGCTTAAGTTCTTAGCTTTCCATAAAGTGCAAGATCATCAAAATCCGATTAACCAGTCAAAAGATATGGCGAAAATTCTAAGGGTGTATACTACTGATTTTACTTATTTTTACACAGGACAGCGAGTAACATTCAAGTTTTTAACCAAGAGAACGAAGGAATTTTCTCAAGTTATCTAAACAAAAGTTGTGCTATAGTTTCTAAGCTTTCCGAAAAGACCAAGATTGTTGAATTTCGTTCAACCATTTAGAAGTTATGGTTGTTTTCGTTTCAGCATATATTGGACAGTTTTGGGTTTTTCCCAAAATTTGCTTTTATTATTTCAAAGTACAAACCATCAAAACATCAAATTTTCTAAAGAACAATCATAAACACAAAGCCATTTATTTTCTTATTCATCCACACAATAGGTTTACATTCAATTTGTTTCTGATTTATTCAAGTTTGTTTCATTCACATTTTTAATTCAAGTCAATTTGCTTCAATTTAAATTGAATTCAATTATATTTAATTTCACTTTGCTTCAAATTTGAAGTTAATTATTTTTAAAATTTTATTTCGTTTATTCAATTCCATTAACACTAATGAATTCTACTTAATCAATTATCATCCATCTAACAACCAATGCATATCAAACATTAACAACCATCCAGAATCTACACTAAATCAATTATACATTTCCAAGTCAACTTTAATTTCATACACTTTCAAGTTTATTGACATTCAGTTATATTCAAATTTAATTAGTTTCCATTTACAAGTTTTATTTTTCATTAATTTTAAATTTTATTCATTCATTTGTATATATCCTTCATTTTACAGCCTAAATTTCTTTTATTATTTACAACTATAAATAGAACTTCACGTTTTATTATTCACTCTTACACTTGGTATATTATTCCTCTACTTATCCTTATTAGCATTTTAAACCTTTTAAGTATTTGGTAAGTTATAGTTATGCAAATAGAATGTAGTTAAACAACATACAACTTCTTTCCAATTAAAGTTGAATTTTCAATTTATTAATTCTTAAGTCATTACTTAAATTTCACTATAATTTTTTTTCACATTTACATTCACATATAGTATTTCCATTTTATATTAACATAATTGTGAATCACCTTTAAATGTTAATTTAAATTCCAATTATTTACTAACAATTTTATTTATATTTGCAAACCATTGATTAAATGCATATTCCATTATTCAAACCTATACTTGTATATTATCCAATTAACAATTCATATAACATTTTTGAACTTCTTAAATATTTTGGTAAGTTATATCTATGCTATAGAATGAATTTTAATACTATGCGAGTTTTACAGTTTCAATTTTATTTTAAGTTCATAATTTCCTAATTCTAAGGATTTCTACTTCAATTGATATTTTCACTTAGCTCTTAGGTTCATTTCTCATTTCACAATTCAGAAGTTCCTTAATGATTCAAGTCTAAATTCATTTCAATCATAAAAAAAAATCATTAATTATTAAAGAACTTAAGAATTCCAATCGCGGTTTCATTTCAGATCAAGGTTTGAAATAATATATACTTATATAATTTATATATCAAATCATACTATAGAGAATGCAAAACAAAATAAAATTTGAGTCAAAACAAGGTTTAGACAAGCTATTAAGTGGTCTCCCCCACTCGGACTCTCGAAAATAAACGCCAATGATGCGTGCACTCATCACCGAAATCATTTTCTAGCATCAAGAGAAGGGAATATAACACTTATCAAAAAAAAAATCCTTCGAAAACAATTTCAACTCAATTATACTATCATATAATACTCATATTATGTTTTTCAAATTCTTGTAAGTCAATTTCAAACACCGGAATTTAAATTCCCAAATCCAAGTTAAAATTCATTTATATTCATTATCAATTGTGTTTACAAGATTTCATTTTCCTAAATCCATTGTTATTTAATCAATTTTTGTAAATATTGACTGATTAAACAATAACGATAATAATCTAATATTATCATCTCCTAACAATCAATTCAATCAAAATGAATAAATATTCAAATAATTCTTTATATAAAATATATTCCAAAACGATATTGTGTTGGTTTGTCCTATTCGAGTGTTTAGAAATTCCTATCGACGCCTTGGCGTCCCAAGTATCAACCAGAATTCATAAATACTCAACGGAACAAATTAACACAATATAAAACCATTTTATATCAAATAACAAGTACGCTCTCTCATATACACTCAACTCATTCATATAGTTTACCTCTATTTCAATGAGTTATTCCCCACTAGAGCCAAGGTTTATCGCTAAACCAAAGCTCTGATACCAACTGTAACGACCCGCCTTTTTGGACAGTTTAAACCGACGATCAAATACACATGCCGATTCCAAACCATTCAAAAGGGCAGATGGTTATTGGGGTAAATAAGAAAAGAAAAGAAAGAGAAATAAAGGAAATGAAACAACACAGAATCTCGCAGCGGAACGATAAAATATAATAGTCAAATAAACAGTTCATGAAGCTGTTTACTATACTTTGACAATTATTTATACAACATTTATCAGAGTTATACATATACAATAGAACAACTAAAATAATGCAGCAGATAGCATGATGCAAGGGTAATAATAGTAATAGTATACCAAATCTTCGTCTTCATCCTCCAGAATAGATCTTCAAAAATCTGAAAAACTCAGGACTGACCCGAGCGTAATGAAAAGACAAAACACTCGAGTCAGGACTAAAATATCCTTATGAAAGTTAAATCAATCGTAAATAAATATGAGTGTAACGGCGTCAGAGATGTTTACGGGGTTGGACATCTCATATCCAGTGTCAACGTGCGTGCAATAACTCAAGAGATGTTACGGGATTTTCCATCTCTTAAGGATCCGTTAAACTATCTACTATGTAGTAATGTACGCTAAATAGATAATGCCTATCAGTAATATAAAGTATCAAAATAGCGTTAAGGCGTTACCATAATCCCCCTTAACACATTTTATATTCCCAAAAGCATATACAAGACCGTAGTTTCCCCAAAACCGGAAGTCACCAGAGGGCAATCCATATACTCAAGGTACAAATCAAAACGTAGTGGTCGCGAATAGGATAATCAGTATGACAAGGTACATGAGGCGATACCAACTAGGATACTAGTAGTTGCGTGATCCGGACTGATGTTGGGCATAGCCAGCAGCTACCCCAACACCGCGAAACAACACTCCCAAATCAAGGGGTGCACCCAAATCAAATCACAAATGTAATAGATATGGTATCGAAGAAGTGTGTCCGCTAGAGGTGGCGAACCTCAATGGCCCGGCGCGGCTCCTGTTTTAGTCATGTCAGGGGTCATCCAATATCGTTCTCTTTCTTCAGTCAACGCGTTCACCAAACCATCCACTTCATTCTGGATCAACACTCCGCGTATAATAGTTATTAAAGTGGTTTTCGGTATCGACAGAGAGTATGTCCATATCCGATCCCGGTCTCTTTAATAACTACGTATTATTACACTGATGGCTCTTTTATATTTCAAATTGGTTCATGATTGATAACAAAATATCATATTCGCTTTAAAATCAAATCCATTTCAAAATCATCATATATTCCAAATTAATTTAAATCTAAATTTCAAATAAATTTTCAATTCCAAACTCAAACTTGAAATATCATTTCATATCAATTTTCTTAGAAATATTTAGAGTTCGATTAAAAGTCCAATCTTTTAAAACAAATCAACTTTCAAAAATTTACACCGTATTTCAATTTTCAATTTAAATCTAAACTTCGATTTTATTTAATAATTTCGTTTACCAAGTTTAAATTCTAACATTTTGACGCAGCGGATAATTCGAAATAAACTTCAATCGATGAATGTAGCAATCGGTGAGTTGAAAATACCAAAACGCCCAAGTTCGTTGATCCGAAGATACCGAACTCTAGCTATCTCGAACACGTTGATAGCGCACTATACCGTGTTAAAGATCTACGATTCTTCGCACGTTGATCTAGCGCACTAGATTCCGTGAATCGGCTTCTGCAATCGTTGAATCGAGCGCACTCGATTATCCGAAAGAGGAGATAGGAGATTACACTCAACTACCAATTGGTATGAAAGCACAAAGCTAACAAAAGGAAATTTTATTCAATATTCAACCACCTTCAAAATGTACAACACACGCGTATTTATAGAGTTTTCTTACAACACAGCCATAAGTCGTGACCGACTCATGAAACCCCCCGACTCATCATAAGTCGTTAACGACTTAGCTACACACCATACCCACGACTCATCAAACTATACAAATTACACGACTCAAACTCTCTCCGACTCATCATACAAAGCGACTCAACATACGCAGTTACACGACTCACGAATCATACTAGGTCGGCAACGACCTACGACTCAGTATAAGTCGGTAGCGACTTAAAGAAGGCCTTCCAAACTCCATACGACTCTCCTCTGTGCGACTCAAATCTTCCAACGACTCAGTTAAGTCATGCCCCACTTCCTCCGACTCAAGGCTTTCCCAAGACGGTGCTCTCCCTTGCTTTATGATGAGTCGTAGACGACTCATGAACGTGTTGTTAGGTCGGAACATTTTCCCCTGAACTTGGTTAAGTCGCAAACGACTCAAGTGCACTGTCTTGTTATCTCCCCCTTGTAACTCCCTAAGTCGGAAACGACTCATCCCTTTGTTGAGTCGTGGACGACTCATCAAGTCTTTATTAGGTCGTAACATCTTCTCCTGATCTTGGTTAACTCGTCTACGACTCAAGCCCTCTTCGTTAAGTCGTATACGACTCAAATCTGCCTCCTTGATACAGCTTGAATTGTTGTTAACTCGGACCTTGTTATCCCGTGCCCCATTAAGTCGGAAACGACTCATCCCTGTGTTGAGTCGTGGATGACTCATCAAACTCGAATTCCTCCAAGCTTTGTTAAACCGGCACCGACTCATGCTCCCCCTATCTCGTGACCGACTCATCAAGCATGCACGTTTCACGCTTGTGTACGACTCACGGGTTAAATTCGAAGCTCCTTGACTCGTGCACGATTGAATATGGTTTAACTTCTGAATTCCTATATGCCTTGCTGCATCATCCTCCCCTGGTTGAGAAAAATTCGACCTCGAATTTGCAAATTCTTTCTCATCAAAATGTTCATCTCCATGATACGGAATTAAGTGTTTAACGTTAAAAACATCAGAAGTATAAACATCATCTGGTAATTGTAATCGATAAGCATTCTCATTAATCCTCTTCAAAACTTCAACAGGACCAATTTTCCGCGCCTTTAACTTGTTATAAGCACCTACTGGAAAACGATCCTTTGTTAACACAGCATAAACCAAATCACCTTCTTTAAATTCAACATTTCGTCGTTTCGAATCTGCAAACTTCTTATATTTCTCATTCGATTTCTCCAATCGTTCCTGAACGATTTTATGACATTCATTCAGCTCATCAACAAAATCAGCAGCTCGTTTAACTGTTCCTTTCGACGGTGGTACTACTGCTAAATCCAACGGTCCCCTGGGTAAATTTGAATAAACAATCTGAAACGGACTGAATCCTGTGCTTCGATTTACTGCATGATTGTGAGCAAATTCTGCCTGGCATAGCTTCAGGTCCCAACTTCTCAAATTATCCTGGACAAGGCAACGCAACAAATTACCCAACGACCTGTTAACAACTTCCGTCTGCCCATCGGTTTGTGGATGATAAGCACTGCTGAAATTCAACTTCGTTCCCACCATTTTCCACAAACTCAGCCAAAAGTGACTCAGAAAACGAGTATCTCGATCAGAAACAATAGATTCTGGCAATCCATGAAGTCGATAAATCTCCTTGAAAAATAACTGTGCTACTCGAACTGCATCTGCTGTCTTCTTGCAAGCAACAAAATGTGCCATCTTTGAAAACCTGTCCACCACAACAAATATCGAATCGTTTCCCCTTTGAGTTCTCGGCAAACCCAAAACGAAATCCATGCTAATATCAACCCATGGCTTAGATGGTACTGGTAATGGCATATACAACCCCGCATTCGTTGCTGTTCCTTTTGAAACTTGGCAAATATGACATCGTTCCACAAATCTCTCAACTTCTTTTCTCATCGATGGCCAAAAATAAGACTGTGAAATCAACTGCAAAGTACGATCACGGCCCACATGCCCTTCTTCATGTAATTCCTTCACAATTTTCATCCTCAAACTACAATCCGGAATACACAAGCGATTTCCTTTAAACAGGAAACCATCAACCAACATGAATTCATCGGTACTCCCATCCTTCACTTTTTCAACATATTTCACAAAGTAAGGATCTTCTTCAAGCATCTCTGGCAACATCTCAAACCCCGTCACTTCAACCTTCATTGTCGTTAGTAAATGACTCCTCCTACTCAAAGCATCAGCTACCCGATTTGTCACCCCTGATTTGTGCTTAACGACAAAAGTAAACTGTTGTAAATAAGAAATCCATGATGCATGTCTCGCTGAAATTTTATCCTGTCCCTGTAAATGTTTCAAAGCTTCATGATCTGTGTAAAGAACAAATTCCTTCTGAAACAAATAATGCCTCCAATGCTTGATAGCCTGAACAACAGCATAAAATTCAACGTCATATGTACTGTATCTCATCTTCGCCCCTGACAATTTCTCACTGAAATATGCAACTGGCTTCCCATTCTGACTCAGAACTCCTCCAATTCCAACCTTCGAAGCATCAGTATGCAATTCAAATAACAACTGAAAATTAGGTAAAACAAGAATTGGTGCAGACGTCAGCAATTCCTTGATTCTCTCAAAGGCAACCCCCGCTTCCTCTGACCACACAAATTGTTTACCCTTCATGCAATCAGTCACTGGAGCCATCACGCTACTGAAGTGTGGAATGAATCTTCGGTAGAATGACGCTAGCCCATGAAAACTTCTCACTTCTGTAATTGTCTTTGGCTGTGGCCAATTCCTGACTGCTTCAACTTTGCTATGGTCAACTTGGATACCTTCTCCTGAAACAACATAACCCAGGAATAAAACAGTAGGTGTCATAAACACACATTTCTTTGTAGCAGCATAAAATTGTTCTTCTCGAAGTATAAGCAACACTTCCCTCAGATGTAGAACATGCTCCTCTGTACTTCTGCTATAAATCAGAATATCATCGAAATACACCACGACAAACTTCCCAATGAATGGTCGAAAGATTTGATTCATCACCCGCATGAATGTACTAGGTGCATTAGACAAACCAAATGGCATAACCAACCATTCGTACAACCCCTCTCTTGTTTTGAAAGCTGTCTTCCATTCATCTCCAGGTCTGATTCGGATTTGATGGTAACCACTCTTCAAATCAATCTTCGAGAATATAGTTGCCCCACTCAACTGATCCAGCAAATCATCCAACCTCGGCATAGGGAATCTATAACGAACAGTGATCTTATTCAAAGCTCTACTATCAGTGCACATCCTCCAAGTCCCGTCTTTCTTTGGTACTAACAATGCAGGCACAGCACACGGACTCAAACTTTCCTGGATACGACCCTGCTCAAGTAACTCTTCCACCTGCCTTCGTAACTCCTCATGTTCTTTCGGACTCATTCTGTAATGTGGTCGGTGTGGTAACACTGCTCCTGGAACAAGATCAATCTGATGCTGAATGTCTCTAAGTGGCGGTAACTCCTTTGGTAACTCATCTGGAAAGACATCTTCAAATTCTTCCAAAACTGGCTTTGCTTCTTCGGGAATCTCAACTTCTTCACTACTCTCTCTCCCAATCAACAAAAACACTTCCGGTTCTTCCTCCACTTCTTTAACAAACTCCTTCAAAGTCAACAGAGTTTTCAATTCTTCAATCTCTGCTAGCTTGCTCTCCTTCTGTTGCTGTCTCTTGGGAACCAAAGTGATTTTAGTACCCTCGAACATGAAACTGTAACTGTTGGCACGACCGTCATGCTGAACTGCTCTATCAAACTGCCATGGTCTGCCCAACAATAAGTGACAAACATCCATATCTACGACATCACACCAGATTTCATCTTTGTACTTCTTCCCAATCGAAAAATTCACACAAGCTCTTCGACACACTTTCACTTCACCTCCTTTTCTTAACCATGCTAGCTTGTATGGTTTAGGATGCTTCTCGGTCTTCAAATTCAACTTTCTCACTGCTTCTGTAGAAATAATATTATCACAACTTCCTGCATCAATAACAAACTTGCAGACCTTTCCCAGAATAGTACATGTCGATTGGAAAATATTGCTTCTCAGCCAACTACAATCCTCCTCTTGCTTAGGTGTCAAACAACTTCTCCTCATCATAAGATTACAACCTTCATCACCCGACACTTTTTCTTCCTCCTCAACATAAGGTACATTTGAATACTCTGCCTCCTCACCATCATCTGCTTCAACCTCTGCAACCATGGTTCTCTTCTTCGGCTTCGGACATTCGTTGCTTTTGTGACCCAACTCCTGACAATTATAACATTTGAAAACACTACTAGCCTTCGCCTTCTCAACCTCCTTGACCACTGGCTTTGTAACAGGTTTAGGAACATTAGAACTTCCGCCAACACCCCTTGCTTGATTATTGGAATTAGTAAACACACCACCTCCACGCCTTCCTTGTTTCTCCCAAGCCAACGCTTTCTGATGTGCCTCTGCCACTGATCTAGGATCGAACATATTAACCATATCCTGGATCTGCATTCTTAGTCCCCCAATGAATCTAGCAGTTAGTTGTTCTTCCGTTTCCATAATATCATTCCTGGCAATGAGTTGGTAAAATTCATCAGCATAATCACTAACAGACTTTGTCCCTTGCCTCAGATTCTGCAACCTCTGGTACATAAGTGATTGGTAGTTATAAGGCAAAAATGTAGATCTCATCAACTTTTTCATCTTATCCCACGATTCTATCTTTGACTTCCCCATTCTCTCCCTTGTAAGTTTAGTTTGCTGCCACCACGCCAAAGCTCTCCCCCTCAACCTAGTAGCAACCAACTTTACTCTCCTATGCTCAGGAACCTCCTTGAAATCAAAGATCTCTTCAACATTTGATACCCAATCAAGAAATTCTTCAGCTGCCATCCCTCCTTTAAACTCCGGAATCTCCATCTTCATACCCGATTCCCAACGTCGATCATCATCAATAACCCGATACTGACGTTGTCCCTGATCTCGGTCTCTGAAATGAACACTTCCCCTATCACCGTCAAACTCCTCATCAAAGTCTGATGCATATCGTTGTCTTTCACGCCCTCCAACATCTCTACCACCACTCCTACAACCAACATCCCGTCTATCATGGTCATCAACATTCCTCCTACTTCGATTATCAACACTCCGTTGATCCTGACTTTCTCTCCTCTCCCGATCTGAATGATGTGAAACTCTACTTCCTCCATGAATGGATTCAGGTGAATTTCTTCTTCTACTTTGATTCATATCAATCATAAGCTTCTCCAACCTACCAATGCCTTCATCAATCTTCTCGTGCATACGTTGCTCCATTTGATCGGCCTCTTCTCTTCGATATAGTGCTTCAATGTTTTGATGACGATTGGCTCTCCTTGGTGGCATGATTGAAAAACTTCACAAACTTCAACAATTCAATCACAAGACTTCAACAAATCACGGCCCAACAATGTCTCGGCTATGACTTGATTCGGCTCAATGTGCAACGACTTATGGTTAAGTCGGCACGGCTCCACACTTCAAATCTTGGCGCGCAAAAATCTCCTCACAAATTCAATCACTCTCCAACACTTGATTCAAAATGCTATAGATCAAATACTCCAAGCTTGTTGCAACTTCAAGATGACCACAACGAACACAACTTCAAACTTCAACACTTGGCTCCAAGAATCAACTTAGCTATGATTGGCTAAGTATGGCTCTGATACCAAACTGACGCAGCGGATAATTCGAAATAAACTTCAATCGATGAATGTAGCAATCGGTGAGTTGAAAATACCAAAACGCCCAAGTTCGTTGATCCGAAGATACCGAACTCTAGCTATCTCGAACACGTTGATAGCGCACTATACCGTGTTAAAGATCTACGATTCTTCGCACGTTGATCTAGCGCACTAGATTCCGTGAATCGGCTTCTGCAATCGTTGAATCGAGCGCACTCGATTATCCGAAAGAGGAGATAGGAGATTACACTCAACTACCAATTGGTATGAAAGCACAAAGCTAACAAAAGGAAATTTTATTCAATATTCAACCACCTTCAAAATGTACAACACACGCGTATTTATAGAGTTTTCTTACAACACAGCCATAAGTCGTGACCGACTCATGAAACCCCCCGACTCATCATAAGTCGTTAACGACTTAGCTACACACCATACCCACGACTCATCAAACTATACAAATTACACGACTCAAACTCTCTCCGACTCATCATACAAAGCGACTCAACATACGCAGTTACACGACTCACGAATCATACTAGGTCGGCAACGACCTACGACTCAGTATAAGTCGGTAGCGACTTAAAGAAGGCCTTCCAAACTCCATACGACTCTCCTCTGTGCGACTCAAATCTTCCAACGACTCAGTTAAGTCATGCCCCACTTCCTCCGACTCAAGGCTTTCCCAAGACGGTGCTCTCCCTTGCTTTATGATGAGTCGTAGACGACTCATGAACGTGTTGTTAGGTCGGAACATTTTCCCCTGAACTTGGTTAAGTCGCAAACGACTCAAGTGCACTGTCTTGTTATCTCCCCCTTGTAACTCCCTAAGTCGGAAACGACTCATCCCTTTGTTGAGTCGTGGACGACTCATCAAGTCTTTATTAGGTCGTAACATCTTCTCCTGATCTTGGTTAACTCGTCTACGACTCAAGCCCTCTTCGTTAAGTCGTATACGACTCAAATCTGCCTCCTTGATACAGCTTGAATTGTTGTTAACTCGGACCTTGTTATCCCGTGCCCCATTAAGTCGGAAACGACTCATCCCTGTGTTGAGTCGTGGATGACTCATCAAACTCGAATTCCTCCAAGCTTTGTTAAACCGGCACCGACTCATGCTCCCCCTATCTCGTGACCGACTCATCAAGCATGCACGTTTCACGCTTGTGTACGACTCACGGGTTAAATTCGAAGCTCCTTGACTCGTGCACGATTGAATATGGTTTAACTTCTGAATTCCTATATGCCTTGCTGCATCACATTTCGAGCTCCAATTCAAAATAATTCAATTTCCATAAATTGGATTTTATTCTTAAAATCAATTCATTTAAATAATTTCAAAACAACTTTTAAAATCATTTAATTTAACCAACTCGGTGTCCGTATATAATTTTCTAACTTATGGCCAAGTGATTAGTTATTACAATTAAATGTCAGGGATGAATATATCATTTAAATCAATCACAGTGTCATATGTATGCATAGCAGGATATATATAAACAAATAAACATACAAACATTTAAATATCAACCAATAACATCCATCGAAATACATCATCCAATAGGCAATACAATTCACGGCAATTTCATATTTATCAATGTCAAGTAATTTAATCGCAATTCAATTTTAATTTAAATTTAACTGTCAATTTAATTATTTTTAACGGTGAATTCAAATGACAATCAATATGATAATTAAATTTTATCAAACAACAACAAATAAAAATCATAACTATGCATAATGTCAAATTTAACTAGCATAAAGATATTCAGTACGTTATGAGCGTGATAAAACACTCACAATGATTTCATTGCCCTAGAATCCAGGCCGTGTGCTGTAGCTTCTTCTTCCTCCAGTAATTCACGAACAAAACAAAACCCATTAACCGCCGATCTTCAAGCAATTTTCACGACCACCTCGTCGACTTCCAGAACGATCAGCTAGCGCCACCACGAAGCCCTTCACCAGAGCCACCTACGCGCCAAGTTTCATCCCATCATTCGCCGCCGTTTGCACACAATCCAAGGAAATACGTACACACTTCCAAGTCAGATCTGGACGAATCCATGAAGAAATAGCATACATCAACCGTACGGATTTGAAGAGCTCGTCGAGATCTACACTTTTGCTTTTGGAATTTTTTGATTTCGTTGAACGGATTGAAAGATATTAAGGAAAGAAGATCGACAATTTCTGGCCATAGAATAGGTGGCGGCCATGATTTAGAATTAGGGTTTCTGGATTATAATAATAATAAAACTGTCTCGGTTTGCGTGCGTATTTATAAAGGTGGGTCCAAAATCATCCGAACTCCAATCGAGACGTGCCGCCAGGCGTTTATAAGGTTTTACCCCCATTCCGGACGCAATGGAACTAGTTTCAAGGCCTAATTCGATCATATGTGTGAGTTACGGCAATAAACGATCAATTTTAAATTAAACCGATTAAACGATTTTCTATGCGTTTTGGCTTGCCCCGGACAAACGGTAAATCTGTTTGACTTGAAATTTGAAACCTTACAATAATATCACATTACGGATCCAATGAAACTAGTTTCGTCGAAATCCGAGACCGTTTGAAAAATGACTATTTTAACTCGCCAAATTAATATTAAAACAATTTCAACGCGTTTCGAGCTGCCACGGTCAAACGACAACTCCGATTGCTACGAAAATTGAAATCCGATAATAGCTAACTATTACGGATCCAATGGAATTAGTATTGTCCAATTCTGAGACTGTTCAAAAATTGGCTATTTTCCAGTCGAAAATTAAATATTAAAATATTCAATTTTCACAAATAAATTTTAAATTCAGTTTTAAAAGTTCTATAACATCACTATAACTTCAATATGATAAAATAAAATTTTACAAATCATTTTTAATCATATCAAACCCGTTATTTTATTTATCCAATAAATTCCAAATATTTAATTTAGACAATTTCGCTTATCCAATAATTCATTATCTTTTGAAATATTGAAATTGAACTTATAAGATTCAACTTTTAAAACCATTTCAAAATTTAGAACACTATTTTCATTTTACAGTTATTCAATTATTCAATAAGTTTTAAATATTTAATTTAAACAATTTACGTGTTCAATATTCAATATTTGATTTCAAATAGATTTTACTTATCAATCAACTACTTTCTTATACCAAATGAATTCAACATTTATCACCCTATTCAACTATTGATTGCAAAGGCATTCACTAAGTAGCTTTTTTTTCATTACTTGGATAATTATCATTGCAATTCATTCCAGTTATTATTATTCCAAATGAATTACAAAATTTTTTCTAACATTAAATCACGAAATCTTATTAAATTAGCTATTTTAATTATCGAAAATTTACGGGTCGTTACACCGAGACTTCGAGCAAATCCTAATTTACACAAACACGAGAAAACTGAAGTCGAAATACCACCCAAAATTAGAATTTGAAAATATGCAGTTCGAACGAAAGAAACGAACGACCTCTCTGCAACAAAACGTCTCGCCACCAAAACACGGTCCACCGGAGGTGATGAAAACTCGACCACACCTCGTCAACATCCCCAGCAATCCTCCACCCAAGCCTCGAATCACTCGATCACGTGTACGAGTCAAATCCCATAGTTTACTGGCATGTACATAAATTCGAAGTAAAACCCTATGTCGATCTCGTATCCAAATTCTATGCAATGGAAAAATCAGTGAATATTTTTCTTAAGATCACTAACCTTTATACTTGCTTCGATTTAAATTTCAGCATTTTATGTTGAATCAAATTCGAGAATTGGATAAAAATTCAATTTTTATTCAACATCGAACTGCTCTTAAAATATTGAGCTAAAACTCCTCATTCAAGTTTTAAAAATCATAACTTTTAGTCATAATCCAAGATATAAATTTGAATTAGCTTTTCATATGATCGATTTACCAATGTTTCCTTGATTGACTGTAAACAGAAAAAAAACTATAAGTTACTAATATGTTGGAACAGGTTTTTTCTTTTAATTTTTTTTAATTGAAGTTCAAGCAACAAGTCTTGATGAAAAACAAATTTAAAACTTACTATAATCAAATGAAAACAATTCAAAGTTTAATTTTTTTCATCCTGTAACACAAAGCAGAGAAACAACATCTTCAATATTCCTATTACAGATTGTATGAAATCTCAGATACATATCAAAATAAAGCATATACAACACATATATAAATTCCATGAATTATCTTACTGATTTAATTAACTTAAGCTTGAAAATTTAAGTTTACTCACCTTCAAATAACAGTTGGATAGAAAACTCTTTGATGCCTTGAAAGCTGCAGTTGAAAACTGCCTGGGTTTTTTTTTTGTTCATGAATCTGCCTTTTCTTCTAAATTTGAATTAGTTTCTTTTTTTTATTTTTTTTCTTGTTTCTCAGGTATTACTATTTCCCTGGTCGAACTAAAAGAAAGGTGCAGATATATATAAGAGAAATGGTATGTATGCTTTGATCAGATTTTTTTCTTACATAAGATTTGCACTATTTCTGAATTGACAAAATGTAGGCTGAGATATTAGCATTAAATGTGTTGTACTATGCATAAAGATATTGGTTTGTTACTTATCATTTTGCAGGCCAACAAAGCTTGTACATGAAGCTATTCATTTGTTCATTTTTTTGTTTTATATCTTAATTGGTTTGCATAGTTATTAAAATATTTGATGTTCATAGATATTTATGTAAAGGTATTTATTTGCAGGTAGGTTATATGGCTTGTGTTTCTTTGTTTCATATTTGCAGATAGATTTGGCTTATGAAGACATTTGTTAAAAATATTTGTTTTTGACAAATTCTAGTTTGTACTTACAGACAACACTTGATATTATATATTTATGAATATTTGTTCTGTTACTAGTTTTCAGTTTGAACTACAATATACATGGTTATCAGGTTTACTTATATATATCTTGTGTCTTGTAAGTGAAGATAAGTTGTTTTGTTATTTTTGTTTGTGCATAACATTTGTAGATAGATATTCATGTGTGTATATGAAGTTAATTTGTTTTATTAATTTATGCATTATGCTTATTTTATTTTACGCTCTCAAATTAACAGTTTATGTTGTATGCTTGTTTATCCATGTCATTTTATTTTATACTTTGTTTTTATTCTACCCTATACTTTGTTCTTATTTTAGTTTTATACAATTTTTTTTTAATTAACTTCAGATTATGTTGTATGTTTAATCCTTGTTTCCATTTTATTTTTTTATTTCTAACTAATAATATTTAAGTTATATTCAATACGGTTTATTTATATTCATTCCTATTTGTATTTTATCAATAATTAAGTTATATTCATATGTTATACTTATTTTTATGTCGACAGAATTAAATTTCATTTCAAACATTATTATCTATATCTCGCTATTTCTATTTTGTATTTGAACTATCACTCTTTAAATTACATTCATATGTTTGACTTATATTTGTATTTTATATTGATAGGATTAGATGTTATGTTGAATATCATTTTCTATATATTGCATTTATATATATTTATGTTTACCCTATGATAATAAAATGGAGCATTTTAATTCAATTTTATAAGAAAGATTTTATTGTAAATAAATTAAGAGATTTTATTTTAAATTTCCAGAATCCAATTTTCTTTAAAAAATTATACAAATCCATATAAACAAATGACAATTATTCCATAAGATCTATTCATTTTAAAATGATCAGTTTACTCTTTGTTTAATTGGATTAAATAGTTATTAAAATAATAGGGCCAAAATTCAGGGTCGTTACAGAATCCATCGATGAGTTTGAATTAGAGAATCGAGCACTGGATGAGGATGAGAAATGAGTTCTCCACAACATCACTATCACATTTGAGAAAGAGAGACTCGGTAGTCAGCATCCGGAGGCTGGAAAGGGTTCCGGCGTTGAGCATAACGATGTGGGCTTCGAATTTCCTATGCCAAACCTGCCCGAATCTACTCCTGTGGTTGATCCAAAAATGTGCCCATGTACAACCTTGATAAAACGTAGTTGTCTCCAGCTCATGAACATGTTCCTAAAGCTGCTCCGGCTCCACCCATGAGACATTCTAGGAAGGTATTATGAACATTCCTAGCATTTTCTTGAAGTCAAGAGTGTTGTTTGAAGTAGTTACTAACACTTTTTCTCTTATCTCTATTCAGCGATTGGATCTGCATTGGCTGTGCCCCTTGTAACTCAATAGCCACATCATGAGCAGGGGCCCTTATAATAGAGGCAACAACAGCAATGGCCGCAACATCAACTGATGGAGTGCAGGGAGCGCTTTTAATTTTGATAAGCAGATGATGGAGGAACTTCTTGGTCATCAAAGCGATCCACTTACTGACCTGTCGTTCGTCATGGGCGAAGGCGCATTCATGGCCAGCTCTTCGGGCCCGACTAGCAGCATTCCCACGGATGCCTAAACAATTCATGAAGAAAAGATAATAGCAGAGACCAGTGTAGAGAGGGAAGCAACCGCGCGGGACACTATTATTGGAGGTGGGCTGGCGGGTCCCAATCCAGCTCCAGCTCCTTTGTGAATGATTTCTCCTGGCGGCACAATTATCAACACTGGCATGCCTCCCTCGTCTTCCAACATTGAGAGCGTTTCTATCCCTCCGACTCCACATTTAGAAATTGTTCCAATTATTGTGAGTTCAGAGGAAAAGATCACCATAATTCCCCCGATGGGAGATCAACCATCAAAAGGCAAAGGCTCGAAGAGGCACCCAAGCGGTAGCTCCAACGGGTCAACGTCGAAGAAGAAGAAAATGAGAGAATAGACATGTCTTCTTTCCTCATTTTTGGTAGAAAAATAGGAATTTCCTTTTGTTTCCTATAGGTCATGTATAGATGCGGGTTCGACCCCTGCTAGTAGGATTTTGTGGAATACTTTTGTACTTATCTTTCATTTTCAAAGAATAGTTGAAATAAAATTCCACTTTGTCTTCAGCATAGTTTTTTGCTTATTTGATTAAGTGCTTTAGCGCTTAAACTTCCATCCAATGTTCTTGTGGGGTCTCAGTCTCTAAATCAGACTTGAGTTTATTTGTTAAGTTCCGAAGTTACGGCTTTGGGTTATAACCGAAAGTTAAGTTGAGTCTCAATATTGTAATGTTACAATCAGTAGCTGGCACTTAAATTTTGGGCAGTCACTTTCCACCTTAGATAAATCAAGCTTAACTTAATCGGAACGATGTTGAAAAGAGATGGGTTCGAGTGATCAGATCACACTCGCTTATCTATTAATAATCGCATCCACACTCTAGGGATTAGACTTGTACGTCGGTGGTCAATCATGCCCGTTTGATGTTTAAAGACAATCCATTCTCCGGGGACTTAGGTATTCTATGGGTGGTTAGTCACACCCGTTTGATATTTTGAATTTACTCCGCACCCTGGGGAGTTAGATTGTTTCGTGGGTGATTAATCACACACGATTTGTGTTTACACCCCAATTTGCGCTCTGGGGACTTAGAGTTAGCCGATGGGTGGTTGGTTACACCCATTTTGATGTTTATACTCCTGCTTGTGCTCTGGGAATCTGGAATTAGTTAACAAATGATCGATCACATCTATTTTGAGTTTAGCATTTCGTTCGCTCTCTGAGAACAGTAGATTTATCAGGATCATGGACGGTCGGTTCACATCCACCTTGAGTTAATAAGTGAGGTTGTTAGATGGACGGATCCATCCTCCTCGGACTTGGTTTAAACACGGACGAATTTGTTAGATGGACGGATCTACCCTCTTTGAGCCCGCATTTGTAAGTTTATACTCCAGCTCGCACTCTAGGAGCCGGAGTTAGTTAGAGGATTGTATTGTGTCAATCCTTTTTTGGCTTTAATGTGATGACTTGGCTCCCAAGCTCGAGTTTCACTTAGTGAGTGACTGGTCGTATTACAATCACTCCCTATTTGAATAAATCCCACTGTATGGTGGAACTCAGCTCTCTATGCATAGTAATGGTCTTACGATGCATTTTAAAAATCACTGCTCCGGCTTGAAGAGATTGCATTTTATTGTTGAAATAAGAAAATACCGCAAAGTCAGTTTCCTTATTACATGTTCAAATTTCGAAATGCATAAACAAATTGCAAATGAAAAACAGACTGAATTAGTAAATAAAGCCTATTGTGTGTAGTAGTGACGAAGACTGTTCCAGGCTCTCAACAATGTGCGACTGACGATTTAAAGGTGCCATCTCCGGGTCTTCGTTCGAAAATATACGGCCCTTCCCACGTTGGTTTCATATGTGAAGGGACCGGGTAAATTCTTTTAAGGACGAGATCCCCGTGTTCAAAGGTTTGGGGTCGAACTTTGGCATTGTACAATGGGGCGACTCGACTTCGGTATGCGGCTGCCCTCAAATCAGCCTCTTCTCGCTTCTAATCTAATAAGTCCAAAGATTCGACAAGTAATATAGTGTTTGTCTTCGGGTCATAATATGTCACATGATGAGAAGGCACTTCCAACTTGATCAGAATAACAGCTTCTGAATCGTAAGAAAGAGAAAATGGAGTGCGGTCGGTCGTGAACTTATGGGTTTTTCGATAGGCCCACAGAGCCAGAGGAAGTTCGTCGACCCATTTTCCCCTGGCCTTTTCCAGTCGATTCTTCAGAATGGACTTTATTCCTTTATTAACTGCTTCAACCTGTCCATTTGCTTGAGGGTGTGCAATTGCAAAGAACTTCTTCTAGATGTGGAATCGCTGACATAAATTCTTAAATTCGACACTATCGAATTGAGCTCCGTTGTCAATGTTGATGGTATGTGGGAGATCATATCGACAGATAATGTTGCGTACAACAAAGTTGATCACTTTCTTTGTTGTGATAGTAGCAAGGGGCTCAGATTCTGCCCATTTGGTAAAGTGATCAACTACAATGATGGTGTACTTCACGCCACCTTTAGCTAGTGGTAGAGACCTAATAATGTCGACACCCCATACTGTAAACGGCCATGGACCGACCATTTGAGTTATTTCGATAGGTGGGGCTCTTGAAATCTGAGCATGTTTCTGACATCTGTCATATTTCTTGACATAATCTGATGCGTTGCGA
This sequence comes from Allium cepa, assembly GCA_030765085.1. NCBI lineage: Eukaryota > Viridiplantae > Streptophyta > Magnoliopsida > Asparagales > Amaryllidaceae > Allium > Allium cepa. The sequence continues at coordinate 238,658,252 of CM060931.1, forward strand.
TTTACAGTCAGCCAATAATAACCATAACGGAGCACTTTCTTAGCAAGTCCCCCCGGTGTGATCGTCATATTCTCCTTCGTGTACATCATGCAATATTCGATTGATTTCATCGTGGGCGATAAACTGGAGTAAAGGAACAAAGCACCCTCTTCTATACATGACTCCATTCAAAATAGTGAACCGCGAAGCCTTTCGAAGAACTTGTTTTTTTCACTCTTGTGCTCTGGCAGGGTCCTATCCTCGAGATAGTTTCTGAATGGAGTCATCCATGACTGCTCATCAGGTATGACTTCAAGTACTCAATCGGTCTACATCTGATCAATACTTAAGAAAGATAATGTCTCAACGGGAACGAGTCCCATTTGCTGTGCCTCATAGGTACTGGCCAATTTTGCTAAGGAATCGGCCTTCTGACTGTGTTCTCGAAGTATGCAATATATGGCCTGATAATCGAATTGATTTAATATTTACTGAACCCGAGTGAGATAAGTGGCCAATCTCCGGTCTTTAGCTTGGTACTCCCCCCGAACTTGGCACACGACCAATTGTGAATCGTAGTAAATCTCCACAGCAATAATTCTTAAATCTTTGGAAAACCTTAGTCCAGCAAGTAGGGCTTTGTATTTGGCTCGTTATTGGTCGTACGGAAATCAAACTTTAAAGCATAGCAAATAGACCGACCTTTCAGTAGTTTCAAGTACAACTCCAGTGCCTGAGCAGCGGCCAATCGATGCAGCATCAGTATGTAGCCTCTAGACATGTTTGGGAGATACACTGGTTTTGAGAAGGTCCTCAAAGATGGTGAATTCAGCGATGAAGTCTACTAGCACTTGCCCCTGAATAGCTCGCCTTGGTGTGTAAGTGATGTCGAACTGACTTAGCTCGATATTCCATTTGTGTAACCTATTAGGCATCTCAGGCTGCGCCAGGACCTATTGTAATAGATGATCGGTGTAGATAGTGATAGGATGAGCTTGAAAATATGGATGGAGTTTCCTCGAGGAAATGACAAGACAGTAAGCTAACTTTTCCAGCTTTAGATAATTTCTCTCTGCTCCGGTCAGTCGTTTGCTGATGTAATAGACTGGCCGTTGTATCCGGTCCTCTTCGTGAATTAAAGCGGCACTGATTACATTTTCTAACACTGCCAAGTAGCTGTCTAGTCTCTTGTGATCGATGGGCTTTGACAAAATGAGTGGTGTGAGTAGGTGTTGAACCAGTTCTCGTAATGCGCCCTCACACTCTATAGTCCTTTCAAAGCTCCACTTCGCTTTTCTGATTAGATCGAAGAAGCGAACGCATTTGAAGTGGATTTTGAAATGTTCCTGCTCAGTGCTGCTACATTCCCATTGAGGCTCTAAACTTGCTTTATAGTCCTTGAAGTCTCAAGATTTCTGATTACCCAAATTTTCTCAAGATTGGCTTCGATTCCCCGAGCATTAACGATGAATCCAAGGAATTTTCCAAATGCGACCCAAAAGTGACATTTCAATGGGTTGAGTTTCATTCTGTACTCTTGGAGGATGTTGAACATCATTCCAGGTCTTTGATATGATTGGAGGAGAATTGTGACTTTACCAGCTTGTCATCCACATATACCTCTATGGTCTTTCCGATCTGATTAGCGAACATTCGGTTGACGAGTTTTTGATAGGTTGCCTTGGCGTTCTTAAGTCCGAACGACATCACTTTGTAGCAGTAAAGTCCCAGTTTAGTGATGAAGCTGGTATGCTCCTAATTGGGCAAGTGCATGTGTATATAGTTGTAGCCATAATACGCATCCGTAAAGGATAAGAGTTCATGTCCATTCGTTGAATCTACGAGCTGATCAATTCAAGAAAGTGGAAAACTGTCTTTAGGTTAAGCTTTATTCAAGTCTGAGTAGTCAACGCATGTTCTCCATTTCCTGTTAGGTTTCCTGAAAAGTATGGGATTGGACACTCATTCTGGATATAATACATCTCGGATAAACCAGTTCGACCTGAGTTTATCTTCCTCTTCCTTAATGGGAGCAGATCTCTCCGGATCCACACCATGCCTTTTTTGCTTGACCGGGACATGTCGTGGCTCAATATTCAATGTGTGGTCCACATTATCCAGCAAGATCCCACACATGTCGGAATGCGTCCTAGCAAACACATTGAGGTTTGCCCGGAGAAACTCGACAAATTCCTCCTTCATCTATTGGCTTAGCTGGGATCCAATCTTTACCATTTTAGAATTGTCATCATTATCGATCGGAACATTGATTGTCAACGTTGCTAGAGAAGCCTGACTGTCTTTGACATCCTCTTCGCTTTCCGCATCTCTCGGGTCAAGATCTCTTGGGAATTGGTTGTGGAGCCTGGGCCTTGGCCCAGGCGCTAACTTCCAATTGTCCGCAAAGCGAACGAAGAGAGTTCCTCTGCACCATTTCCTTTCTCTTTTCGCTATGCTTCTCACAGCTCAGCAATATAACAGGCTCGTCTAGCAGCTTGGTCTCCCTGAGTGACTCCAACTCCATTGTCGGTGGGGAACTTTAAAGTTAGGCACAGAGGTGGGATAGCGGCCCTGAACTCAACTAGGGCCGGTCGGCCCAAGAAAGCATTGTATGTTGAGTCAATATCCAACACAATAAGATGTAATATACAAACTCTCTGGCGCTCTCCAACCTACAACTCCATTGGTAGCTCAGCCGTCCTAGTGGGTATATTCACACTTTCATTGAAGCCATGAATATGAGACTGGCAAGGCTTCAAATCTTTGCTTCCATCTTCATATGATCATAGGCTCGCTTAAACAGTATGTTCACTGAACTTCCACTATTCACTATGATCCTTTTCATCAAAGTAGGATCTATCTGAGCTGAAATGACTAGTTGATCAATGGTTGGGGCTTCGACTCTGTCAGCATCCCTGTCTCGAAATATGATGTCGTCTATCATCGATTTCTGTTGTTTGCCGGATCCCCATCTTCCAAATTACTACAACATTCGAAGCTCGCATGCCTGATAGAGCTGGCATATGACTCCATTTGCCTCCAGCTCCGATCTGCTGGATGAGGACCACCATTAGCAATGTTAATCACTAGCCTCCTGCCGGTATGAGCGCGTTCCTCCGGTCTAACCTGATTTGGTATTTGGTTTTGATTCGATGGGCCCGCACTTCCAGACAGCGGCACCCGTACAAACTGCTTCAACTTTATTTCTCGTATCAACTTCTCGATAATATCCTATAAATGAGGGCATTCGTTCGTGTTATGACCATAACTATCGTGAAACCTACAAAACTTCCCTATTTAATATGTTTCTCTAATGATTTCTTAAGAGCAGGTTTCTTATATTGGATAGTATTATAAGTTTATAAGTACACATTTTCCAAAGACATATTTAGAGGAGTATGTGTCAAACATGGGAGACTTACGTCGTCTTCCGCGATTCTGATCTCGCTTCCTACCTTGATTTCCATCGCCTTTCCGATGATTCTGCTTGTTCTGTATGTTTAACTGCACCTTTCCAAAATCCTTCTTGTTTTTATACACCCACATTGCTTTGGATCCCTTCTACACTAGATCATGTGTCATCCTTCCTCCTAGACTCTTTCGCATCTTCTCCTCTCAAGAACTGAGTTGCCTTGGAATAGATATGGTCCAATGACGTAGGTTTTTTTTTGGTCAACTAGTTGCAAAATTCGGAATCGAGATCGATCCCCTTAGTCAGTGCCATTAGAATGGAGTTGTCATTAGGATTACTTATCTCAGCACACATAGCATGAAACCTCTCTATATAACGTCTGAGTGTCTCTCCAAGAGCTTGAGTGATGCTGAACAAGGTATTAACATCTTTGGGCCTTGTGACATTGCATGCGAAACTATTTAACAAACTTCATTGCTAACTGGTCGAAACATGAGATAGATCGAGGTGGCAGGCGAGTTACCACATAGTCACGATGCCCCTTAGGGAAGTTGGGAAACTTCAGCACTTGACCGCAGCATCGGCCCGTGCGGCGCTTATTAACCATTCATAATTTAAAATGTGCTGGTAAGGGTCAGAGCTCCATTCATAAACATGTAGAGTTGGCATTCTGAATCGCCAAGTTGGTTCAGCATACAGGATGTCATCGGTGAAAGGGGTATGACTCCAGGAGATTCCCTAGTCATCATTGGTGAGACCATGACTTTCACGGATCATCTGACGGGTCATTGTTGGGATGTATAGCATCTGGACATTCTGGGCATGCTAAGCCAAGTTTTGGTCGTGTTCCACAATGCAAGGATGGGCCGGTGCGGTCAATGGTCCATATCTCGCCTCCTTGGTTCTAGGTCTTTAGGAACATAAGGCTCGGGAGTATACTCATGCTGGCGATGGTTCGGATCCATTCGGTTTCGAATGTCATCTCCCAACTTAGTAGCAGCGGCAGAGCACGGTTGTTAGTGTTATAACAAGAAGCCGTCCCTCCTCGGGATGAGGGTCGGGTCTGGTGGCTGGTCGACGGGCTAACACTTGGTTGCCCAAGATTCAGAGTGCGCTGATGTCCGGTGGCCTGTGTATAGCTTCCATCCTGCTGTGGGCGTGTGGATATGTGATTGTAGTCAGAAGAAGGTGAACTTCTAGTGGATGAATAGGTATCTTTATCCCTTCTGGATTTCCTTCATCTTTCACTGTTTAGCCGATTGGTTAACTCCGTGTTGGCACAGAGCTGTTGGATAAGCTGCTGGCTACTTTGAGTCAGCACTAGCATCAGTAGTTGGAACTCCTCCTTGGTGACAGGGCCTTGTGGATCCGAAGTTCCAGCAGTGTTCTGGTCTGTAGAAGGAAGTTGCACGTGGTTCTGCCTATCCCGTCCTTCTGGATCTGCAGCTGTTGAGGTAGTCCTGGTAGCAGCCATGGTGAATAGTGATGTTCTCTCCTAGATTTGGTGCAAATCTGAATAGGGTAGAAGAACTTCTAGGCTTGAGTTCTGGATCTTCTCCTTAGATTCTCGCAATCCAATAACGGTAGTATATCCAATAAGCAGGAGAAAAGCTGATTTTTCTCAGTGAAAGCACCAAAGTATTTGTACCAAAATTGGGCACAACACTTTTCAAATGTGCTTGAAGAGATAAAATGAAGAAAATAAATGCAAAATGGGGTAGATCTAACAAACACACCAAATAATAGATAAGAAAAATTGCAGAAACACACAAATTTAGAGTGGTTCAACGTATTGCCTACGCCCACTATGAAGTGACTGATGTTTATTGAACTTTACTCGTTGATTACAGGTGATTATAATAGTAAACTGTAGTATAGAGTGATTTTGGCAGAATGTTAGCGTAGAGAAGCCAAAAAAGTCTCTTTTTTGTAGGTCTAGGGTCACTATTTATAGGCGTAGGCAGCAAATATCTCGCCCAGATCTTGGAAGACTTCTTCTCTCACGTGGGTAGGCCAACGAGATCGAGTTCAGGTGATTTCAACTTGATCTGGGAGCGATACGAATTGAGTTCCTATTGATCCACAAATGGTCCTTTTGGGATGAAATTGATAAGGTACATTCTTGAGGTTTTAGGTAAGCTCATGCGAAAATTTGGTGCCATTTGGACTTGTAGATCTCGAGTTATGATCGATGTAAGTTTGGACTTTTCATGTGTAAACGAATTCGTCTCGATATGTTCGTATCGATACTCGACACATGCTTGCTAGGTGTCATGGCGCTATCCTCTTGGATCGATCCTCTTTTCATGCCGAGTGACTGAGTATTCCTCTTGAATGCGCCTTGTTCATATACGTCAGTGTATCTCCATTCGTATCACCTTTAATACCTCATTTCGTATCGATTGATTGATGACTAATTCATATCGATACAAACTTACTTGTTTCGTATCGACAACTCTGATACTTTTTCAGATCGATCACCTTGCCTGTCCTTCATATCGACTTCTTTAATAGTATGCTTTGTATCGGTAGATTATCTAACCGATATGAATTAAGTTGGTTGATATCAATACGAAATATGGGAGGATGTGATCGATACGAAACATTGTCTGTTGATGGATACGAAATGAAGCATATATGATGGACACGACATGGAGTTGTTGCTTGAGGGATACGAAGCGAAGTTACTTGATGGGTTGATGGATACGATGTCACATGGATACGAACGAGGTTTTCTGGAGGGAAAGACATGAAGTAGGTTGAATCATGCTGGATATGAAGTGAGGCTAGCAATGGATACGAACCACTATTCACATTGATGGATGCGAATTTTAGTTGTTTTCCTTGACTTGCAACGATCATATCTTGAGCATACGAATTTCGATTGACTTGAAATTTGGAACGTTGGCTTTATAGCTTTGCTTGTCATGTCATATCGATTGTAGCTTGATTTGGACTCGGGCAAAATTTACTGGTATCCATAGTGAACCTGTGCATAACCGATCTTCAAGATGGACTGTCCTTGGTTTCTAATCGAGTTCTTGGTGTCACGGCCTTACCAAAAGTTAGGATAACACCGAACACAATGCAACTAGTATCAGGAGCCAATTCGACTGTTTTCATAAGTTAGCTTCTCAAATTTAATTATTTTAAATTCCTTTAATTAATTTCTATGCGTTTCAAACTCACACGATCAAACGATACGTCCGATCACGACAAAATTTGTTATCATACAATAGTATACTATTATAGATCCAATAGCACTCATTTTGCCTAATTCCAAGAGTGTCCCAAAAGGTCATTTTCACACATTAATTAAAATGAATATTAAAAAAATCTATTTAATCACTTTTATTTCAAATTTAAAAGTTCAATATCATTATTCTAGTTCAAACAGAATTTAAATAGGCTTCGAAATCATTTTCATTTACATTAAATTCAAGAATCAATTATTTAAACAATTTCAGATCTTCAAATAACAATTATATTTTAATTTCAAGTTATGTAGCTTATAAAATTAACATTTTATATTTAAAATCGATTAAATATTTTAAATTCGAATGATTGATATTCTAGGTCGTTACATACTTCCCCCTTAAAAGAATTTCATCCTCGAAATTACCAAGTAAAAAATACCCTAAATCCCATTAACCTTTCAAAACAAATTAGTTGAAAGGGACTACCAAATTCTTTTAATTGTTTAAATTTTCAAAATCAATTAGTTAAAACATTTGTTATCATAATTTCAAAGTCTTTACATTCATTCACATTTACCAACTGAATACATAGTCATTAAATTCATTCAATCCGAGTTATAACTCAAAAATCAAATTTTTAGTTATTGAAAATTTTCTCAAATCTTAAAAAAAAATTAATGCCTTAAATTTATGGAATATTAAGCCAGCATTTCCTTTGTACAGTTTGATTGGAAAAATTTACAATATACATATAATCACAAATATACATCTGATCTTCAAGGATGAGGCATTCCCTAGGGAAAAATATAGAAATACGATATGTAATCCGAGATGTGCTCCTTTTCGTATATTAGCAAACATATACAATCAATATACTGCAAAAGTGAGCTCCAAATGCAATGTGTATGCCATTCGCACCTATTAAGCACTCAACAACCAATGAGAATAAGTATATGGAAAGTAATATCAATATATAACATAGGCTGTACAATAACTATATGCAAGTGTAACAAAGGTAACAGGGGAAACCGTCGAACAATTTAATATTCATCCAATTAATTCATAACCATATCAATTTGCATTTTCCAATGTCAACAATATATAATTAAACCACGTACAATGTACATATATCATCCATATGCAAAACCATACCTTAGCACTCGCTCGATCTCACAATTTCACTTCCGAACTAGTATCGTTCACATGACCACTCTAGTGCGAACTCAGATCCGGTTCCTTGATTATAAACCACTATTCACCTCGCATAGCCATATACTATTACAAAGAATATCAAAATCAATCAAAAAACCATATTCAGTGTTCGCTGTCGAGAATCGAATGAAAAATCCTAACTCGGATCGGTGTAAATCACCTCAAAATCGTATATTCGAATATGGATCAAACAGTTATACGAATAAAATAATATATGTACAACTTACGTATTTATTTCAATTGGTTTGTTATTATATCCCATTCTCCTTTATTCATTATTCACATTCATTTATTACCTAGTATATTTCTTCCTACTAATATCATTTATAAACCATTTCATAAAACCATTACTTAAGTTTATTATAAATATTTTATGAACCACTAACGTTTATTATCACTTCATAACTTAAATTGAATTTCATTTTATAACTCAAGTTCATATCCATTTCACTAATTTATTTCATTAGTCCATTTCATTAATTCATTACAATTCAAATTCAATTTCACTTAATTTTGCTTGAGTCAAATTCCTTTCTAAAATTCATATTATTTAACTTACGTTAAATTTCATTTCATAGTTCAATTTCAAATTTTAATTTTCTTAACATCCATATTCAACAACTTTAAAATTTTGTTTTAACTTACTAATTCTTAGAATTTATAAGATATAAAACTTATTTTCTTATGTTTTCAACATAACATTTAGATAACAACTTCCAGAATTTAAACACCCAGTTTTTTTTTATATTTTTCAAATCATTTTGAAATCATATACATATGTATGTACATAATTTCTTTTTATATCAAATCATATTTTTGAATTTTAAAATCAAAACTAGTTTTACCAAAAAAACTTCAATGGTAGCAATCCATGACTTAGAAACTTGAAAATGAGTACTGATGATGCTGTAGTCATCACCAGAATTATTTTCTAACGACTGAAGTGAGTTCAGTGCTTCATATTTCTTTTATATCCTTTTTATTTACAAATCATATTTATATACATTTCTTATATATAATTTCACTTGGGTTATATTAAACCATTTTTTAATCATTTATCTTTGTTTACATTATAATAATATAACTTTTATTAGAACACAAAAAACAAACAAAAAATGATAATAATCGAATATTATCATTCACTAACAACCAAGCACACCATATATAACCATAATAATTTCTGAAAAATTATTCCTTTATATATAAAATATAATCAAGATAAAATTATAACATTTACAAATTCTCAAAACAATACTGTGTCGGTTTGCCTTATTCAAGCGTTTAAAAATCCCTATCGATACCATGAAGTCCCATATACCGACCAGAATTCATAAGTCGCTAAACAAATAAATTAACACAATATAAAACATTTTTATAATCAGTAACAAACACATGCTCATATATATGTACACACACCCGAACTCGTTCTAGGGTATTACTAACCCTATCTATAATGAATACACAACTAAAGCCTAGGTGTTCGCACAACCCAAGCACCAATACCAGCTGTAACGAGATATACACCAGATGATTGGGGCTGACAATAAACGACACATGTCCAACCCAAATTGAACGAAAAGATGGATAGTTATGGGGAAAAAAGAAGAAGAGAAAAGAAGAAGAAGAAGAGAAGCTAAAACAACAAAGAATCTCACAATTACAGTGCAACAACATATAATATAAGATCAATGAACTTTACAAAAGAGAAACTGTAATATACATACATCAATCAGAGTACACAATAAATCACAATCATATGCCGGGACAGTTATAATAACCTGTCATCACAAATTGATGTTTTAAAAAATTAATGCTGCAAAAAATAAACAAATATGGGAATACATCTTGAGGACCTCCAGCTCGTCTGCTGAATCTCCAAAGCATCCAAATCTAGATATGTAAATGTACTCGGTCTGACCCGAGCATTGAAAGGGAAGAACGCCTGGATCAGTCTAGTAAACCAGCATGAGAAAACACATCTCAACAGAATTTTAAAGTAATAAAAACTATTCTTTATCAAAACAAAGGTATCTCGTAAGACCATGCATTACATAAACACGGACGGGTTTTTACCATACCGTAGCCAAAACATTTTATGTCGAATTCTGTTATATTATACTAGTGTCTAGTATACAAATAATATAAATCATAGTCGAAATTGTTACATTGGTTAAATTTGACAACATGGTAGGTTTACAAACAAAATGGCAGGCACGTATTGGAGAATGGATTTTATATAATGGCAGGTAAGGGACTACCTTCCATAGAGTACATCTCTAGAGGGATGTACCCGAGGATTCATAAACAACCCTCTGTATCTTACAAGACTGGTCTATCCCTATTTAGCACTCAGACATGGCCGGGATAGAAACCGAATATGTCATCACCCTGGTCATCACCGACCTATCTGAGACGTCTTGTAGCATATACCACATACATGAAATATAGAGGGTTATCTAGAAAGGTAATGATCATAACCAAAAGTTGCGAACCACATAGCCTTACGACGTACCATTTATAAACAATTATCGGGTGACGAGGCTTAAGGTAACGTTTACCTTTCATATAACACATTTTACTTTGAATGCCACACTACCATTTTCACAATCACACAACTGATTTCTACAAACATATAACTTCTGAGCTTATATGTCTCTAGAGAGGGTGTTAAGCTAAGACAAGTTGCCTTCTCCACCACCAAATAGATGGTACTTTTATAGAGATCAATCAATGTAATTAAAAATGCAACGTCAGACATTCATCCATACAATTTGTTTAGGAATAGGACAAACCGAAGGAATTCGCCTACCATATCCTATCGGGAATAGGATTAGTAGCGAGAATCGAAGATTTTCATAACAAAATTCTACTGCCACCATATATATATAATATGCATCGTCGGTCTAGTGGCAAGTAGCCCTGCATCATGAAGATCTTCGTCTTCAAAAATCATCATCATAAATTTGCACTTTTGAACGCATATATTGGTCCAAAGTGGTTCTTGGATTTATGCGACACCGGTCTCTTTGGAGCAACAACGATAAAGAGGCCCTCAACTTCATACGGAAACCAAGTCTCCTAGACTTATCACATTCCCAACTCTCAACTTGCTATCCTTTGACCAAGAAGGAAGCTTGGCAGATTGGAGTACCATAGACACTCCGCACTACTCGAATCAACATTCTTAACATCAAATGATGATCAAGCCTACTCAGTTGGCTTCATACTAAGTGCACGACTAATCAGTTACCACATCCAGTCATGGAACTAAGAATAGCCAAATTTGATAGTGGATTGTTTGACTATCAAAGCAACAAATAATATCTTGCATATAAGAAGTCACAAGGCATATTTAATTAATCTTTTATTAATTAAACCAATTTTCAAATATTCACATCGAATAATCTTTGAAAGATATTGTAACATTCCCGGATTTTAGCCAAGTTTAAATTGATAATTAAATTAACTTTTGAAATTAAATTGTAAATTAAATTGAGTTTTTCCAAAATAAAATAAAATATTAAGTTGTTTATATGTATATGTATTGATTTTTAATTGAAATTTAAGTTTGAAAACTCAATAATAAATATATTGGAAATAAAATGGATTTAAAATTACTTTTAAGCTAATAAGAATTTGTTTCTAGTTTTATTTAAATATGCATTTTGATTTAAAAATGATATTTTATATTTGATATAATAAATTTTTCAAAGGCTAATTAAGAATGAAACTCTAATATATTTATTCATGTGTAGTTAAATTTTTAAAACCATTTTGCTTTAAAGGATTATATAAATGATTGATAAAGAAATGTATTTATTTAAACAGGAAGTATGATATAATGTTATATTTAAAACATTATTTATAGTGTTTAAAATATAGTAAAAGTTTAAAAGTGGTTTAAAAGCTAAATTTTATAATTTATATATGTGTGATTATTTATTTAAAGTATAATTAGATTTTTAAAAATCAATTCCTTGAAAGTATAAATATATACATTAGTATTAAACCATTCTCTTTTAAATTGTATATATATAAAACATGATTTATAAATTTATTAAAAATAAGGTTCAAAACAAAATTTACAAAATAATTTAAATTAAGGATATTAACACAATTTAATTCACATAGGACATTTGTAAGAAAATTAAAATATGCAATTACAAGTGTTAAACTAAATGGACAAGTGGAAAATATACTTTTTCTTAAAAATTTGAATTTTAAAAACATTATAGTGTTAAAAACAAAATTAGGTTTCTTTATTTTTTTCAACTAAGTCTTCATCTTCCATGTTCAAAACCTGGAAAAAATATATAGCTTGAGTTCAAAACTAGAATTTGATCAGAAGGAAAATTTGATCGAAAACAAAAACCAAATCACCAGATCAAAAGCAATATCATCTCAGTTAATCAGGCAACATCAATAAGCTCAACTCAATAAAATAAATCAAAGGAAATTTCAATCTGGAAGAAAACTATAAACCAGAGAGAAGATCAAGCAAGGAAGAGGTTAAAAACCTGGAAAACTGAGCAAGGCAAATTCAAATCAGAAGATAAAGCAATGATTTAAAGCTACAGATCAGATCAAGCAAGCTAAGATTTAAAATCAAAACTCAAAAGCTAAGCAACCAAATTGAAAACATTTCAAATTAAGCAAGCAGATCATAGCTCTGGGCCCATTTAAAGTTTCTAGAATTTCAATTTCCTGATCACTGTCCTCTGTCTTCAATCCAAGGTGAGCAAACCTTTAATTTAAAACCTTAAATCTATGTTAATGGTTGCATGAATGTGAATGTGCTTATATATGTGTGTGTATATGTATATATATGAAATAGTTGTGTGTCTATATATATGTGTGTGTGATTCTGGTTTTAGTTTATAGGGTAATGATCAACTTTAAAAATTCAAAACTCATTCCCAATCCTTTTTACGATTTGTGTGACGACCCGTCCTTCTACGCCCAGAAAGACGTATCATCTTGAAGAAAGAAAGAGATGAGAAAATAGAAAGATAGAGAAGAAAGAACAACAACATCAGAATCTCACAGCGGAATGGAACAAAATATAATAGATCACATAACTATTACATAATTTTACATATATCAGAGTTATACAGTCAATATATCACATACTAGACAGTTATAAACACCTGTCTAGTTAATACAACACCACTCAAACAAATAACCCAAAGATACCAACACAGCGGAATACTATAAATATCTATCTACAACGCTGAAGCCTCCTGCTCCATTGCTCCTCCAGAATTTGTCAAACCTAACCTGAATCCCTTGGCTACCCGTAAAAATTTGGGTACCCGAGAGTTTATGAAAAACAAAAATAAACTCCGGGTCAGACATGGGTCTGGTATGAGTAACAGGTTAAAGTTGTTTAACTTTGAAAAACATTTGAAAACAAAAGGTATCACGTAAGACTTCCCACGAATAAATATGGTAAGTTTTTACCTTACGCTAACCAAAACATTTGATAGGAAATTCTGTGATATTATAATAGGTCTAGGGTTTTCAAATAGAAAATAGCCGAAATTGTTACAATCATTAAATTCCAGCTACTAGCCACCGAAGTGGGTAATACAATCAAAACCGTTGGCACTTATTGGATTGTGGATTCCATACAATGGCAGGGCTACTGGGGTACCGCCCGTCACAGTACGGGGCCTAGATCACCGTACCGAGGATTACTCCCTTCATCCCCTGCAACACAAGGCCGTAACCATTCCTTACTGAACAGTCCCGAACAAGACAACCCCGACAGTTGGAGCTCACAACTTTCCACACAGCCGAATAAAAAGGGACATCTAGACAGGGGAAAATCTTGTCCTGCTTGGGCATGACCCACCTAACCTTGCTGCACCTCCCCTGTTTTAGCCATTCCTGGTTGATGAGGCTTGAGGCTGCGATTACCTTTATAGAACATATTTCTTAGAATGCTCATCGTCCACCTGACGATGTGTTGAAAGCATTCAATCCATACAAGTTCGTTCCGGGTTCGAACGAAACCGAAGGCATTATCTCGTTACACTCATTTTGGAATCACCCTCAGAGTTAACGACGATAACCCTTGCATTCTGAATCCTCATCTTCACTTCAGATTCACGACCTAACGTTACTTTGGAATCGATGTGGTTTTTGGACTTCCAAATGCGGAAAACCCGATCCCGGTCTCATCGAAATCCAAAACGTGTCTTTTAGGGCCAAGTTGTCTATTTAGCCTTACCAGTTAAATTCAAAATAATTCAACATACACACAGATAGATAAATCACAATATCATAATAGATAGTCAACATCAACATAAACAGATAACCAATATTATCACTTCAAACAGATAATGCATATTATCATCATATCAGATAATTCATATTATCATCATATTTAAAACAAAGCATACATAGCATCATTAATCTCATATTGAGATCTCAAACCATTCAGGGTAAACAATATCATCAATCAATATATATAAGCAATCACATCAGCTATAATTAATTTAAAATGAATTAAATTAATCACCTACATCTCTAATTAATTTAAAGTGAATTAAATTAATTACTTAACCATTCTATTGCTTATATCACTAATAATCGATTACCAATCAATTAATTTATCATCACTCAATTATTAAATTTAATTAATCATCCTTGATTAATTTACTTTTAATTATATTTAAGTAATTATTCTTTAATTATTTTCACAAATTTATTACCCTTAACTAAACACAGGAATTTACCTTGAATTTACTAACATTAATTACATTATTTCTCAATTAATTGCATTAGTAAATCAATTCATTTATTAATTATTTCCAAATAATTTATTCTAATTTACATCATAAATTATAATAATTTATGATTTCTAATTATATTTTCTATTTAAATTAATTACATTAAGTAATTTATCTCCAATTAAACCAACTTGTCAAACACCCTTGATTAACCCCATTTAGTAATTAACTACCCTTAATTACTTTATCAAATAAATAAATTACTCCATAATTTATTATCTCTAATTAACCCCTTGATTAATTATGCCAAGTAATTATCTTCCAATTACTTTCACTATTAAATCATTCCTGCGTAATTACATCCAGTAATTATCATTAATTACCTCCCTAAGTAATTATACTTATTACATCATCAAATGATTATTTAAATTAATTAAACTTAATTAATTAACTTAAACAATTCATATTAAATCGAATTAATTACAATGAGTAATTAATTCCCTCATTGCTTCCGTTAAGTAATTATACTTAACAATTCATCATTGCTTATCTTAAATAAATAATTTAATTAATTATTTAAAATAAACTCATTAATTGATTATTTTATAATTTTAGTTAATGACCCTGATTAACTAATTATAATTCTTTAATTGCTTTCCTAAAGTAATTAACTACGATTTATTATCAATTACACTTTAAGTTAGTCTTAATAACTCATTAATTAATCCTCTATTAATTCATTAATTGATTACTAATCATTAATTTAAAATTAATCCAACGATTTCTTAATTTCCAATTAACTTACCTTTAGCTTACATCTTATTAAAATAAAATTAACTCTTGATTTCGGAGCTTATTAATTCTAGTCATTCATTATCCATTTAGTTAATTTGATAATTACAATCCTTAAGTTTTTAAACCTTTCCCATTTAATGATCCATTTATCATTAATAAGGTATTTAATAAATTTAATTAACAATTTACTTTTAAATTCATTTTAAATTTAAGATTTAAAATGAAATCAAATTTATATTAACAATTCCAAACTCCTTTTATTTTACAACTACAATAATAGTTATCTTAAATTAGTAGTTTAAAGGAATTTACACACGGTTTCATATTAAATTCAAATCTAATTTAAAAATTCACTTATCATTCAAATTAGTTTAAAACAAATTTTAAATTTAAAAAAAATCTTTATTTGTTCAAAGACTGAGATTCAAACTACGTTTTGAATCCAATCTTATCTTGGTTTAAACTTTGTTTTAACTACGTATTTTTTTTTATTTAAAAGCCCGGTTTTAAAAACTGAAATAAACTTACACGTTTAAAACCCCTAGCTAAAAATATCGAGTTAAACAATTATTTTTACGAGCAAAACCCCGCATTTCTTCGAGTCCGACACTCGAATCACTCGAGTGAAACTCGAGCAACAAATCCAAACTGAGTTTCATTTATTTCACTCGAATCACTCGAGTGAAATCCTTTTTAAAGCGATTTCAAATAATTTAAAATTTTAAACTTTATTTTATTTTAAAATGAGATTCAAACTTCTTTTGAATCCAAACTTTTCTTTTGTTTAAATACCTATGTCAAACATTTATATTTCATTTTTAAAACCCAGTTTTAAAGAATATTACACTACAGGTTTTTAATTACCCTGTACAACTTCCCAGATTTCCCTCTCCCCTACTACTCCGAGTCAACAACAAGCAGGCTTCGAGTTTGCGCGCAGAAATCCTGAGTCAAATTCCTAAAACCCCGAGTACCCCTTGCTTCAACAATTTCCAGGCACCACAGTGCACGTGCACGTGTACCCTCACCGGAGCTCTCTCCGATCATCGACGATCACTCCAACGCATCATCTGACCACACAGCAACCCACAACGATCACCCAAACATTTGCTCAAGCCTCGAAATCGAAAATGAACACAAACCCAAACCTGGAAACGAAATGAGCAACCCCTCCACGAAGCCTGTCATCTCGCCGTGCACGCAACCCCGTCCACCGTAAACGCTGCAAATCCGGTTACGACCATGTCCATGTCCAAGCTACTATCACCAGAAGCCCCGAGACACTCGATCGTCCATACGAGCCGTGGTGATCGATTTCCCAAGCCTAACTAAAACTAGGGTTTAAAAAGAAAAACCCCTACCGCAACTTCCACCATGGAATTCAACACCATCTATTATTTTTCCTAGCCTCTCCTGCCTTTCTTCCATCATCAGGAAGAACCCCACGCCTTCACTACCCATAGATCACCAGAAAGTCACCAATTTCCATAAAATGTTCAATCCAGCATTTCAACTTAACCCCTTTTTCTAAAAATTATAATTTTTGTTTTAAAAATCATCTTTTGATTTAAATATTCACTTTATAATACTGGAATTACATTTTTAAAGGTTTGAATTTTCAATTGAAATTAGTATACTCAGTTGTTTTATTAGTTCCAGAGACAAACAACTCAAAATTTAACTAATCTTAGATTTTAAACCTTAATCTAAATTAAATCAAACAATATTGGTTAGTTAAACAGATTTTATCATGAGCAATGCCAAGTGGAAGGGAATAATAGTTAACCTATTGAGCCTGAGAAACATTTGCAGAGCACATCAAAAATCAGTACTTCACACATAATTATACAGGAACCTAATTATACATATGCATCACAACATATCTTTATAGATGAGTATGCAACAGAAGTTTAAATTTAAACTATTTAATTTGTTGTGTTACTCACCGCTTTGAAGATGACAGAGCCCTTCTTGTATGGACTCAGTTTTGAAGTATGAAGACATAGCCCTCCTCATAATTTTGAAAACAGTTTTGAAAACTTGAAACTGAGATGCCAAATCTTTTTTCCTATGAAAACTTGAAAACTACATGTATGCTTGCTTTTGTTTAGTTGAGTTGTAAATGTATGATGTTTGTTCTCTTGTTCCAGTTTGAAAAGGAATATAAACTTATTCTCTCTGGTTGCTATGTTGAACAAAAGTATTGCATACATATATAGAAGAGACAAGCTTTGCACAGGAAGGCATTATCTGGAGCAAACCTTACTCTGGGTCAGAGATATTTTTCATATAGAGGCTGCAGTGGGTTCAAACATTTCGGTAGGAATTATTTTTATACTTGTTGAATTGACACAATTGTATGCTGAGAATTTGGGAGCATTAAATGCTTTGAGTACTTTTTGTTTACTCTTTATTTAATTATTACATGTTGAAACTCAATTATGCAGATAATCTGACTTCCTATATAAGCTTCTTACCTATTTCATACTTATCTTATTCTTGCCTGGATTGTATTTCATATCTTAAGTACTAAATGTTTCAGCATATTTGATTTCTTCCTTGTCTGGTTTGCTTATTTCATGTACTTGACCACTTTATTATGACTTGTCTGCAAATCTTGCTTTTAATTATTTCATTTTTGCTTTGTTATCTTGCAGGCAACAAATATTACAAGCCTAGTTAGTATTTTTAATTTGTACTTACCTATATGCTTTTGTCTGGTTTATATTTTTTACTTATACCTGCATATATATACTAGATGTTTATTTATACCTGCATATGTTTATTTGATGTTGATAAATTTTCTTTTACTTTGACTTGCCTATTTAGTTCACATATTACAACATTTCACTTACAGGTTATATACATATTTGTCTGACTTGCTTTATACTTTAGGTACAAAATGTGAAGTTGTTTTGATTATTAGTTATGAATTTTAACTTATATATTAAGTTTTATGATTATTTTATTTTCTCTTGTATTTTTAAACTTTAATTATCAAATACTTAATTTGATGAGTTCTAATTTATTTTCATACTTATGCTAATATCATAGATGTTTATGTATTTATACCCATTTTAATACCATACATTTTATTTATGTTTGTGTTTAATATTTTTTTTTTAAGATTTGTTTTATTTTAAACATGTTTTGAAAGATGATGTTTCTAATTTACAAATCATTACTTTTCATGTTAATGTATTCAAATAAATTTTGAAATAGTAATTTTTATCTTTATAAAAATCCATTTTGTAATAAGATTACATCATTAATATTGTTAAATATAACTCATGATTAAATTAAAATAATAAATGAATTTGTCTTCTTATTCAATACATTACTTGTTTTATTAGCTACATTAAAAACAAACAAATCTTTTATTTAAATTTAAACTTAAACTAAAATCAATTTTAAATAATTAAGTTTTTAGTTTGGGTATTAAAATTATATGGTTATTTATTTAGTAGCTTAATATCAATTTGAATCCAATTTTAATTTATCAAAAATATCAGAATAAGAAAACAGGCCTATATATATATATTAAATTTAAAACAAAGATTATCTATTTATAATGTATACAGATATGTATACATTACAAATATTAAATAATTTATCAGCCTTTAAAATAGATTATCAGTTTAAATATTTATTTTAAAGAAGGTTATTAAATTTATTTCAAATTTATTATTAACAATATGGTCAAATCAATTAAATTTTGACCTAAATTATTAAATTGTTATTGTCAAAATTTCCGGGATATCACAATTTGATTTCTGAAAGTAAAATGTTTGTATATATGTAACATCATTTTTAAAAATTAAATTCAAGTATTTAATTAAGTAATTTACTTCAAAAATAATTAATTATAGAGATGATTTTATTAAATCAAAAATCAACGATTTGAATTCCATGTTTTGATTTTATAAACTGATTCGTAATACAAAATAATGAATTTAGGTAACAAATTCATGATTTTTAAGTTGATAATTGTGGGGATATTTTAAGTTGAACGGAAAAGATATTTACGTCAATTGCCGATGATCGGTGGGTCTGGGTTCATCGTGGTTAATGTCAAAGGTCGATTGGAGGATGTAAATTGTTGGAAAAATAGTGGATGATTTTGTAATATGCCGTGGTGATCGATTGATGGCAATTTAGGGTTTAGTGAACGATTTTGGACATTGTTGAAGTCGAGGCCTTTTTGTGGTCGTGGGTGAACCGGTGTGGCTCGGAGGTGGTGGATCGGACCACCATGTCGTGATGCATCTCGGGTTGGGTGGACGAGATTCCAGGTGATCGGAGAAGGTGATGTGAGATGGTTTGGTCGCTGGGTTCTGTTCCAGGAAGTGGTCGTAAAACTCGATTTCGATTTCGAGCATGAATCAAAACGTGGATGGTCGGGATCGATAAAGGAAGTCGTAGGCAACTTGTTGGCATGAGCGATGATGATCGGAATGACAACAATCAGGTGTACACATGCACGCGCAAAATTGTGCATCTGCGTGTGGTAATGGTTTTGATGAAGAAAATGAACGCTCGGGTTCATGCTCGAGTTTCTTGCAAAAATAACTCGAAGCAGTTGAAGGTTTGGTGAAGCTCGAAGTTTTGCTCGGGGAAGCAAAGGATTGGCCCAGGTTTGAGAATTTTTTGTAAAACAGTTTTTAAGTTTAAAATTTTAATCAAGTTTTATAAAGTTTTAATGAATTTTGTAAACAAATTCTTTTATATAATTCGTGCTTACTTTTGTATTAATTAAAGGTTTTAAATATAAATTATTTTAAAATTTATTAAGTTTAAAAAGTGTTTTAAATATATTTAAAAATAACCTTTAATATTTAAAGAAATAAACTTAAGATGGAGGGATTGTTTTTTTTATTTGATTAAAGTCTTAAGTGATTACTTGATTTAGGTTATTAAAGATAATTATTTAATGTAAGAAATTTTTAAGGATAATGATTTAATCAAAGATTGATTAAGGTCAATTAATTTCATAATTAAGACTAATTAATTAATTAGAAGATTAATTAATATATAAGTAATTAAAAGTAGTTAGTTACTTAAGATAATTACTTAGTTAAAAGTAATTAATTAATGGTTAAAGTTAGTTAAGTAATTAGGGATAATTACTTATTATAATCAATTAAGGATAATTAATTAAATGATAATTAATTAAGGGTTGATTAATTTATTGATTAATGAATTATGGATAATTAATTAAGGATAATTAAATACTTAAGATTAATTCTCTAATTATTAAAGGTTGATTAATTCATTAATCAAAGTTAATTAATAAATAATTGAGGGATAATTAATTAACATAAATTGTAATTAACTAACGCTAATTAACCAGATTTAATGATTAATTTGGTTTCAATTAATCAGATGATCAATTAACCTTACTTATGGATGTTTGAATTATATGAAATGCTGTGAATTGTTTGATATCTCTACTATGTGATGCTTTGTGATATGAACTGTTTCAATTCAAGCTATGATGAATGTAATTTATTTTATCTGTGATAAATGTATATTATTTATCCGTGAATCTATGTATGGAAGATAAGCGTTATAAGAATATACTGCTTATCGATATTGATATGCTTGAATCTGTGATGATCAATGATGTTGCACTATTGTGTAAAACCCTTGGACTACACTATACACACACAAGTATGGATTGCACGAGGTAATTGGTTAAGTCACAGATTTTTGAAATGGTTGTAAAGTTGGATTTTGAATCCAAATGGTTTTGGAAATGGATTTGGGTTAAATGTAAAAAGCTTTTGAAAAGAAGTTTTAAAGATGAAAGTTATTTGAATAACTTAATAATGTTTTGAAATTTAAATAATTTGATTTGAATTTTAATTCAAAATTTGAAATTGAATTCTATGTTTATAAATTATGGTTTAAAAATGTTGTACAAGTTATAAATGTGTTTATATGGGTTTTTAACCATTTTAAAGATATTGTTTTGGGAATTTTAATTTAACCCAAGGGCTTTAACTTGTACAAATGAAATCAGATTTTTCCAAAACGAAAACTATTTGTTCTGAAATAATAAAAGCTTTCATATAAGGAATGAATTTCCAATTTGTGTTGAAAGGAAAATGGTTTTCCAAGTTATGAATGAATCTATGGAAACGATTTTGAAAGCTATGAAATAATCTTTGTGAAAAATGGGTGAACTTTGTAAAGTGAATCTTTTTGTTTAAAGATTTGGAAATGGTAATTTGTTTAAACCATTTGAAAAGAATGGTTTTGGGTTTTAAAGTTGTGACTTAACTGAAATCCCAAAATCTATATGTTTTTAAATATTGCGCTCAATATTCGGTTTAGCCGGGAGAGGACCTTGTGTCATATAACCCATTTCAAATAATGATACAACATTATGGATTGCATTTGAAGACCGGTGGTGAAGACCGGGTATTTTCAAGAGCGAAAGGATTACCCGTCGAATGACTCTGCACTGAGTAGCTGTGGTATAAAGATCTCCATATGTGATGGGGAGTCCGATCGGGATTGTGAATACCCGGATTGCAAGGGCGTTCTGTTCGAACCCGGAACAAACTTGTATGGATGTGTGTCTGACGTTACACTTTGAGATGTAAAGCTGGTTTCTATCAAATACATTTCTGTTTGGTGGCGGAGATTTATTCTCTTAGCTTAACACCCTTCTCTGAGACGTACGTGCTCAGAGGTTATGTAGTTGATGGTTACTGGTGATACATTCCTAATTTGGTAATGTGGCATACGAGGTGCTACTGATCATTTGTTGATCAAAACATGGCTTTGTGAAAAGCATAGCTTTGTCGACAAGACTGCACCAGGACCTCACACCCCGGAAATGGTCGAAACAGGAAAGATGCAGCAAGATTGCTGGGGTCGCGCCCCTAGGTTATGTCCATTTCTTCTGGAAAAGGGTGGTATCATGGTATAGAGCCCAGATACTTAAATCATGTGGACATAGTAAATTTATTACTGTGTGATGTTGCTTTGTGGTTGAGGATCTTCAGATAAAGGTCGCAAACGACCGGGGATGGCATATCTTAGGTGTTACTCCCGGGCAGGGAGTAAATCGGCCTTGTGTAGGCAGAGATCCGGGTAGGTTCTCGAAGCGTCCCTCCAGAGGCGTACCCATGTGGCAATGGGAAGTTCCTTGGCCTGACCATTTGTTGGAAATCCAATTACCAATACGCGCCCTATACGGTTTTAGTTGTAGAACCTTCCATCTAATATGATAGCTATAGTAGGCATGCTATAATTGTATGTATGTCTGCTAAGATTAATAGTATACTTGCAAATGTTTTTTGCACTATGCACTAATAATAATATCGAAAGGATTTTGCGTAGTAAGCATGTTTGACAATCATAAGGAGAAATCTCCTCCAATTCTGCGTTTGCATGGTGTGTGTGCGGGGAGGCCTTATGGTAGTTTCATTTTCTAAAAAGCATTGTGGATTTCAAATTTTAAATTCTTTTATTATTATTTTTAAAGATAAACTATTTTTTTTGCTCATACCAGTCCCACGACTGACCTTGAGTTTATTGTTCCCTTCCTAAACTCTAGGAGCCCATAATTTTCCACACGAGCAGTCTAGAGTTGGGTTTTCAGATAATCAAATAATAGGTATAGATTCGGTAGCTTTCGAAATCTTTGGTTTGGTAGCATTTGGAAGTCTTCTTTAGTTTTTGGATCTATGAAGTTTTGGTTGGCAATCACGTTCGGGTTGCATTTGCTACAAGTTTAGCTTGATGGTGGTTCGAGCTTGAAGTTAAGAGCTTTATCTTTGGAGTTTTGGTTTGGAGTTGTAGTATTGGATTCTCTTGAAGACTTTGCTCATGTTGATATATTTCCGCTATGGTGTTGTGTTGTATATTCTCTGATGGTGTTGGATATGATGTATCATGATGTATCTGACATTGTATCTGTATTGTATATCAGTGTTATCATCTTTTGTTTCCGCTGTGTTGTTTATCATCAATGTTGTTGCAAGCTCCAGCGATACGGATTTCGATGTCGTTTGTCAGGCATCGAGTTCGGGTCGTCACAGATATATTCTCAAAACCATGTCAATCATTTGATATTGGGAAACATTCCCATATACTTATATCAATGGTAAAAGCGCATTTAATAACACTACCATTTTGGAGACACGCTAAATAGATTTCTATAACCGTACAACTCCGGAGTTCTTATGCCTTCGGATGGGTGTTAAGTATAGGAAGCAAACCTTCTATATCAAGCCTTTAGTATGATCATAAGAACCAATTTTTGTATTTCACAATGGAAGGTCAAAACACAATTTATGGGTTAAAATGAATGCTGCGTAAAACGTCGTTACAAAAACCCGAAAACAATAGTATAGGGATTCGATTAATTATATATACATAAATCCTATATACTATATAAAAAATTTCCTTCGGAAATCATTATGATAACAAAAATGTTATAGTCCATGCCTTCCTTACTTCCTCGAAGATGTCTATTACAACAAAAATTTTGAAATCTATGTTTTGGATACTTATCACATTTTAAATCATTTTTCAAACTACTAAATTCCATTTGGAATTATTATTTTCATGACTTTACTTTTAAATATTATCACTTTAAAAACCATTAAAATCCATAATTAAATTTCAACATAAATCATCCCTATATTTATAAAACTATGTTTATAAATCTCCTTTTTATTTTACAAAACTTCTACTTACAA
Source organism: Allium cepa (assembly GCA_030765085.1). Lineage (NCBI taxonomy): Eukaryota > Viridiplantae > Streptophyta > Magnoliopsida > Asparagales > Amaryllidaceae > Allium > Allium cepa. The sequence continues at coordinate 238,682,295 of CM060931.1, forward strand.
AATTTCTTTATTTATGAAATTCTATTTGTAAATTCATTTCCTTTTCTAAATCTTCTTTATCATAAAATTCCATTTATAAATATTTTTCTTTATAAATATAATTTATTTGTAAAATTCATTTCTAATATTTATAAAACCCTATTTACAATTCTGTCATTTTATTTACAAAATATCACTAAAATCATTACATGTGATATCAAAGCTGAAGCTTAAGCGAGAACTTTGGCTTTGGTAGGGTATGACTCATTAAGAGACAAGGTAATGAAATGCCCTAGCATGTGTTGAGTGTATTATATATATGAAAGCATATATTTATTTGCTTTATAATATATATATATATATATATATATATATATATATATATAAAGTAAGTTGATAGTGTAATCTAATTCATGTAGGGATCAACGATGTTTATCTATTATCCATCATTGATTAACTTAGCCATGTTTGGCAGGTTTATGAGCATTAACTATTGTTTGCTGATTGTTGATTTGTGCTACACCAGTTTATGGGCAGTTGTACCTTTTCACGACATGGCTTAAGTAGGCTGTATTTGTAGACGCACTTAATTGAACAAATTGTGAATTAAGTTTCATAATTTGAGTATAAGGCGTTCGGTGACAATGTTGGGTTAGAAGTTAAATCCTGATGTCTTTGAAAATGTTTTTTAAGATTTTGGAAAAATAATACTAGTAATATTTGAAAGTAAATATTTGAAAAATTGGTAATGAAATTGAGATCTCAATAATATTTATGGAGTATTTGCTACCACTTTGGAAATGAATTTGGTTAAGTCTGAAATGCATGATTTAGATGTACTGAACTCACTCCCGTCGCTTGAAAATAATTCTAGTGATGACTGCAACATAATCGACATTCATTTTTAGGTTTCTAAGTAGGGGTTACTTCCATAATATGTTACTGCAAAGCTATTTAGTTACATAGATTTTTATTTAAACCCTAAAAATATGATTTGTATACAAAAGTTTTATGTATATATTATTTCAAAATGGTTTCAAATGAAACCCAAGTTTAGTTCTATTGTTTTCTTGTTTATTTATTTCATGGACACATGCAGCATATGCATTAGGACAGTATGATATATGCGTTATGATACGATATGTTGTTTGGTAGTTTTCATTTGTTAAAATGAAATGAGATTTTTGGCCATTTTGGACAACCGAAAACTTTCGAATCATATAAAACCTGTAGTTAAATTTTTTTTGAAAAAATAAAGTTGAGATTATATAACACTTAACTATTTATATAACACTTGAACTTCTAGTTGAGTGTTAATAGAAAAATTACTTCCAAAACATAGAGCTCGTATACTAGTTTTGAAGTGGTATTCAATAAGTAAAACACTTATTGATCCCAGTCTATTCAAAACTAATTCGATGAATTTCTAGCTAACTTAATTCTAGTTCTTTAAAAAATAAACAAAAGTTATAGATGTTTCATACCAATGCGCCTCCTTGAGGGTTCTCATTGATAAGAAATCCCAAAGCCTTTCGATAACTTCTTAAGTCAATATTTGGTCAAGTTCGATAATCGATTATCTAGTCAAAAACAGCTGCTTATACAAATCACGATTCGTACGCTCAACTTATTTACGACATTCAACATAACTATTCCTTATCCAAGAGTGAAGAAAGGTAAGTTAGAGCGTTAGTTGCGTCAAAGACTTGCCTAGACACTTCATTCTTGAATCTTACAAATAGACAGTCCACCTCGTTGACTTCTAGTGTTAAGTATAATATTAATGATTTCCATAAACAAGAAGAAATAAACACGATTAACATATGTGCTTTGTTCAAGGCCTTGTCACAAGTCATACAAGTTCATTCCAAGTTTTCTCAAGTCTATATACATGGATCACATATGTCGCTTACTTACAAAGCAAGAATTCAAACTAATGTTTTAACATAAGTTAATAAGAATTCAAACAGCTTAAACATCATTGAACACAAACACACATATGTTATATTTTCATTCAAAATGATCTATTAACTCACCTTTAACGTCTCAAACAACTAAGATCCAAGCACCAAATCCTAGCCCAACCTTGCAACCACCTTTGCTTCCTTCTTCCATTGCCTTCTACCTTTGTTTTGCCCTCCTCCTCTTACAATTTCTCTTGGCTTTCTCTCCTATGGTGAGAGTGGCTTTGCTTCTTCAACTTCTAACTAGGTAGGATGTTTTACAATGTTTACCCAAGGGCTCTCTCCAAATTTGAGTTGGTTTGGATATGATTTGAAAATATTTAGCTTTAGGAATTTTGAGAAGAGGAAGAAGAAGACATTGATTTTATGTTAAATTTAGCTTTGAATTTATGATTATACTCTAAGGTATGCCCCTCCTTTTATAGGCTTCATAAGGTTTTCTTTGAGCTTGCATTCACCCCTACCTCCCACCATGCCATGGAAGCTTCACCTCCCATCACTTCTCCTTTAAGTCACTTCTCATTTATGCATACTATACTTATACCCTTCTCATAATGATATCTCTTTTCCATATGGAAACTTCTAGAACATTCCAAGCTTTATGAAGAGATGTGTATGTTAATTATTTTCTTATGTGTTCTTTTGATCAGTAGACAAGTTCACAAGTGTTCAAACAACTTATATAGATCGAAAAGATATTTATCGATAAACCAATTTTTTGTCACATTATCGATTTTCCATCAAAGAATATATTTTTGTAAACAAACTTCATAGACAAGTTTCTTATCATTATTTATTAATTAAATGATGTTTAACAAGGTTATAAAATCATATTTATAACACATAATTATATTTGAAAATGTTCGATATTCTAAGACAAATTGTTTGAATTTCAGAGTCGCTTCATTCTCCCCCACTTAGAACTTTTCATCTTCAAAATTCAAACAAGAACGAAAATCGAAGGAGGTAGGCGAAATAAGATACGTATATAGAGTACTGATGCAACTATATACAAGCAAAACTACAAGCCAAAGTGCATACTAGATGACTCCATGTCAAGTGGTGAGTACATCATAAAAGATATATGATACTAAGATAAGAAGGAAGCCCTAAGCTATAAGCACTCTTGGTAGAACTCCTTTACACTATCCTCCGTCTTCTTTGTACCATTCCATGCATCCTTTCCCTACGTCACTTCTAACCTTAACAAATGAATAAGCATACAAATACTCAAAATGGCATTCACAACACTAGCAACCAATGCTCATGGTTTTCTCAGGTCCAAATTTTTCCCATCGCCCAAGGACGATCAACAATTTACTAAGCATACCTTACGCTCAACAGCCTTAGGTTCTTACTTAGATGATTATTCATACTACATCTTAATGAATTGAAGAGTCATTACCTAAACTCTTTATTAGCCAACATAACACACCTTATAAATGTACAAAAGCCCGTACAATGTATATAGATCATCCATATGCAATATCTGATCTGATCACTTGCTTGCATATAAATTTCACTTCCCAACTAGTATTGATCACTTGACCTCTCTAATGCAGACTCTGATTTGGCTTCCTCATTAGAAACCTTTGTTTTCCTTGCATAGCTATATACTATGATATAAAGCATCGAAATCATATCTCGAATCCGTATCAAGTGTCCGTCGTCAAGAATTGGCTGAAAAATCCTTGTTTGGATCGGTGTAAACCACCTCGAAAAAAAATACTCGAATACTAGATCAAGAATAGTCATGTGAATAAAATAATCTACGTACAAATTACGTATTTTTCTAATTGGTTCCTTAACTATACCAACTTCTTTATATCACATTTCTTTTATCCAAATAGCATGTCTTATAATACTAAAATCATTTATGAATCATTCATAAAACAAAAATTAAAGTTTATCCATATTTTACAACCTAAGTTAATACTCCATTGCATCCTAAAAGCATATACAAAACATCATTTTGTTTTATTTAACAAGTATGTTTAACCATTTAACCCTTGTTTTAACTTGGTATCTTTTCAATTCAAGTGTATATAAACTCAACTTTATTTTTCAAAATAAGACTTAACTACAAGTTCTAAAATAACTCGAAGTTCTCGATTATCAAACATTGCCGAAAATTTCATTTCATTTTAACAATGAAAACTGCCAAGCAGCATATCACTTCATGATGCACATACTATACTTTCCTAACGCATAGGCTACATGTGTCCATGAAATAACTTAACAGAGAATTTTTAGAACTAAACACTGATTTTCATTTCAAATCATTTTGAAATAATTATACATATAACTTTATGCATTAAATAATACATTTGAGATTTAAATCAAAATCTGTTTGTTGCATCCTACACTTAGAAACCCGAAAATGAATGCCGACGATGTTGCAGTCATCATCGAATTTTTTTTTCAAGCGACATAGTGAGTTCAGTACATCCAAACCATACTTTTGGTATTTAACTAAAATCATTTCAAAGCGGTATCAAATACTTCGTATAATAATACTAAGTATAATGATCTTAAATTTTAAACCAACTTCCCCGAATATTTACTTTCAAATAATACTAATACCATTCCCTCCAAAGTCTTGAAAAACATTTTCAAAGACATCAGATTTAAGTTCTCAAATTCTTTGTTTAAATCCTTCTTGTATATAAGCCATATTTTATAAACCATACTTATACAAAACTACTTTCTTATACAAATCTTTTCACAAATATTTATTTCCAAAATATTCTATCTTTCCTTTGGATTATAGTAAATATCTTTTACAAATTTTAACTTCTAACTCAACATTATCATTGAATGCCTTATAGTTATACCGTTAAACTTAATTCACAATGTGTTTGTTCAATGTATGCACTGTTACGGTCTACCCACCCCATGATGTAGAAAGGCAAAGTTGCTTATAAACTGGTTGAGCTCAAATTTATGACAAACAATGCTCAATGTTCCTAACATGCCGAGCATGACTAAACAATCAAGGTTATAAGATATTAAACAATGAGAAGTACTAATGTCAAACCAAACAAGAATAGGTACACTATAAATAGATAGCATACCCTCAAGAATCATCTTTCCCTTCACAGTTGTAGATATAGCAAAAGCCCTAGGCTGGTCCCCACTCTTGAGCATAGGATAGTCTCTAACAAAATGGCCAGGCTGATGGCAATCATGACAACCGTTTGGTGCAAACTCTACCCAAAGCTTCATAAGCTTCTCAATCGATGCTTTCACTATCTATGCTCTAGCCACATGCCCTTCTTTCCCTGATTTACAACTCCAAGCAAAGTGTCTCTTCTGCCTACACTTACGGCAAACCTCATTAGAAATATCTCTCGGTGGCTGAAACTTCTACTCGTTGTCCCTAACTGGTGGAGAAATAGACTACTTTGGAGTTAAGCTCTCAAACATCAAAGCCATGTTTAACAAACCAATGAAAGATCCTATGATATGATTAATAATATCTCGTTGGAACTCAGAGCACATACCTATATTGAAAATCTCATTCTTCTTCAATAGCATATCAACTAATCCTAATCCGAACCGATACAATGCAATGAACTGTTCTTATACTCCACCACAGCTATAGTCCCCTACTTTAGATCCAGGAAGCTCCTAAATAATAAAGTCTTTCTGTCTTTCGAAACAAATTCATCCCAAACTCATCTTTAAATTAGACCCAAGAGAAGTCATTCTCTTGGACATCAACTGTAATAAAACTCCACCAATCCATGGCTACATCTGCCAAATGTCCTGATGCCAACCTACGCTTTATTGCGTCATCTAGCTCCATATCTCCAAGTATCCAATCACAAAATTTGATCCAAGTCTAGACTTCTATAATTGTCTCCGTACCACCAAAGCTCCTATCCTTCAGCTTCTCATAATCAAGGCAAAGTGAAACAAAACTCATTTCAAGTGTGATCTATATGATCTCCCTTATGACATTCTCCCTCGGTTCCACAATTGGAGCAACATTTCTCGGTGCTCGATCCCCACCATTCATGACAATACTACCCCGACCATCTCTAGCATTGGCAGCTCTGGTACTCATATTTCTTACTACTTGATCAAAGCAAAACTTCTTTTAGAACACAATATGATAGAGTTATTTCAAAGAAAGGATTCCTAAAAGGTGATATTTCTAAAGAATAATTTTAAAATCTAGTTTTCAAAAATCAAATATGCTCTCACATGTATAGTACACTCGACTCATTCTAGGGTGTCAATTTTCCTATCTCTAATGAGCCAAACACAACCAAAGCCAAGGTGTTCGCTCAACCTTAAGCTTTGATATCAAATGCAATGACCCAACCTTTCAACCTTCGAATGTTGACACTAAATACATCCATGTTATTCGTGTGCTGAGCACCTAAGTTCCGGATAGACAGAAAGTTAGGGTAACATAAAAAAAGAATAATAGAAGAAGAAAAGAAGAACACAACATCAAACTCTCAAAAATATAACAATTATATATAATATTAAAGGAATAGTACGAAGGGTTATCCTGAATACAGAAATATCAGAGTTACTAAAACATAAGTACTATCATTAGCCAGGACAGTTATAACTGCCTGTCCTCATAATGCTAACATATACAATACAGAAACATAGTGGAAATAAGAATACTACGGAAGGTAATCATCCATCTTTTCTCTATAACATCCAAAGCGTCTGTAGCTAAATCTAGAAACATACATTGGGCTGCCCCAAGCATTAGAAGAAAATAACATTGGTTCAGTTTGGTAAACCAATGTGAGAAACAAGAAATAAGAGTGATACATAATAACATCTTTTTAGGACCGTATGGATTCCCATAATGGTGTCCCCTCAAAGAAACCAATCATTCATTAAGTAACATATAGTGATATGATAGATAATGTCTAAAGTATAGCACATAAATCATATCAAATAGCTGTTATGTGAATGCCACGACAATAATTTGTATACAATCAATACCTCTAATATGCGCTTGCATAGTGGATTTTCTATGGAAATCTCCCCAAACCTAGCCGAATCAGAAATCCTGCACAAGGATCAGAGATATCCTTCTGAGCAACCTACATCTCTTGGGAATGTACTACAGGAAATACGTAACTGGCCCGCCCCAAAACACTCGTGGTTTTGAATGCATCGCTCCTGCATGCATGTCCATAAGTAACACTAGATGGAGTCGCCTACACCCTTGGGATTGCTAATATGTTACTTTTCCTGTAACACCCTGCATTTTTAGATAAGTAAATAATCAAATAACGATGAACAGTGTAAATAAGCATATTTGGAACTGTTAGAACATAGTGTCAAAACTTATACCATTGTGTTCATGGCGATTTTCTGATCAATCTCCATATACAGCTTATCGAAATCCGAGTTAATATGAAGAAGTTACGAGAAGAATAAGAAATTAGAATTATATAAATATATAAATAATTAAATGAAAAAAGAGTACGACCCCATGGGTTGACCCACAAAGCACACGGGTCCACCCACATTTTGCATTGGACAAGAAATCATCCAGGGATGTGCCGAAGTTTTATAATTTGATTTTCGTGCAATCTCGAACGTTGTTTTCTGGATCCAACCATTTGCAACTAGCCTATGATGTGGTTGCACCAAATTAAATCCTAAAGTCTGACGGCTTAAGATCCCTAAGATTCACTATAAATAGAACACTAGGCTAGCTATTTTCTCACAATCAGATTTTCTCCCAATTAGGTTCATTGCCCGAGGCTAAACCCTAAATAGAAAATATTTCTAAGGAGAATATATTTTTAATAAAAATATCAGATGCCTTAGAAGTAGATCCATGAAGGATATGGATTAAAGCTAAGGACGATAAGTGAGTGGATTTAAATTATATCTCTTTTATGTTTATGATATATAATATCGTAAGATTCCCATTAAATATTTAATTTAGCATTTGGACTAGTTTCAGTAATTAGTTCTACTAGCTAGTTATGTTAAAACTGTAAATTTTATAAGAGAAGTGTACTTATATTTAAATGTTTTTATATGGAAAAAGAAAGTAATCCAATTAAATATAAGTAATATTAGGCTTAAAAATTATAGAGAAAGGCATAAGCCTAAAAGCGAGAAATTTACAGTAAATTATGTTAAAACTCGGGGAACGAAATAAAAAAGGGAAATCTAATAACTTGATTTGGAAGTTAGTGATAGATTAGTTGGTTGGTTCAGAAAATAGAATACATTTCTGTTGTTTAATATTGTGAGAATAACGATAAACGTAATTGCGAGAATAAAGCAACAAAAATGGAATTAGTGCAAAACAGAGACATTGGTGTATTTTGCATTACCCAATAATTAAAGAAACAATAAAAGAAATATCTTGCAATTACGAGTTATTGTTTATAGCATTATTTAGTATTAAAATATGAAAAAGGATTTTTAGCATAGTTTTTGCTACCAACCAAATATAATAGAACTACTTCCTAGAATAAAAGAGAATACGTGAAGCATTAAAGAAATTAAAGAAGAGGAAATAATCAAGCTAATTATTTGATAAGACAAGAAACAATAAACAGAAAATGTGAATAGATCTGCATTTACTACGCAGATAGTAGAATATAAAGTAAAGCGGTTATTATGATAAGTAATTTGTGACAATTGGACGTATTCCCAAGCTAAGACTGTCATATAATATCTAGAACTAAAGAGAATTTATTATCATAATGAAAGAAGACAGACTAGAATAGAAAAGAGACACTTGCAATTAAATTTATAACGTGTAGGCTATAATAGAAAGAAACGAATATAAAGGTGACAAATGCAATAATAATTGTAATACTTAGATTATAATTAAAAAGAAAGAAATAGAAGAGACTTATTTTATCAAGCTTAGATCATGGATTAAGTTAATAAGAAAAAATAATAGAAGTGGCCCGTAGCGGCAGCATTCGTTTTCAGGTCTAGGACCGATGGAATCACACATGGGTGGGGCTGGGCATGCTGATTAGGGTAAATAAGTAGCTAAAGGAATAAGAAAAGTAAACTAAATGCATAATAGAATATAAGACATAGGGACTAATAAAATGGTATGGTTCATTTGGAGCAGCCTGAAGGGAATCTGGATAAAGAGCCTAACGAACCAGTTCATTGCAAATTTTTAGTACAGAAAGAGCACGTCCAACATAGTTATTTTGGGCTAGAAGGAAGTACGAGACTTCAACAGGATGTGAGGATACACTAGGATGTTCCCTTTAGGGTCGGCCTGATGAAGCTGCACCCCTAAGGCAGGTCTGTAGGTGTTCCATCAAGAGAGTATGCCTTGATTGCTTTTGCATTGTAGGCCTAACGAAGCGGACCTTTATAGGCAGTCAAAAGGTTGATGATAGAGTAGGATATTCGTATGACACCGCACTCTAGTTTACGAGTAGGTTATAGTGGCTAGGACCCATAAGGATAGTCGCATGCGGATATTAGCCATCACTAGTTAGAGCGATTTTGGAAAAGACTAGAGCTAAACCAACAAGCCAATGATTCTTTCAATATCGATACATTAGATGAGGGGCGCAACTAATTAGAGTAGACAGAATGATTACGTGTAGTCCTCAAGGTACGCACTAGATAGTACATTGTGGATGTCCGAGCACTAGTATAAGCTAGTGCAGATGCAGTTTTACAGTTTCATAGAAGACGATGGAGCATCTGTATTGTAGGCCTCATGAAGCTGTCCTTTACAAATGTAGTTACAGTATGCTCTAGCAGCGAGACAATGGAGTCCTTTTCGAGGAGGATATGGAAGATGCGAAAGGTACTATGAATAGTACCTAGGATCGATGCGGTCTTTGGGCATGTAGCTACATATATGTTGGTTATTAGGTCTTAATATACTAAGGAGTAGATGGGTACGATTCACGCACAAAGGCGAGAGTATTATAAACACAATAAACCTAATATTACAGAAAATGGAAGTAGAATCGTTTATGTAGAATTATGCTTAGAAATGTATAATTTATCCATTCACCAGAACTTTAGCCCTGACCCCCTCTTCATATCATTCCATAGGTTAGATAGATAGTAGAGATTTTCCAGCTTTGTGACACTTGTTTAGAAAGTGTTATTACCTTGGTGAGTATTTACTTACTATTATATTTTAGTCAGTTCCATTGTGAGATATTTATATGAGCTCTAATATATTTATCATTGCACACTTGTAGGTTGCCAAATACGCAACTCGGGCTTCAGTGGGCTTGGATTTTAGCATTTTTGTGAAAAATCCAGACTCACTAGAACTCGGGTTGTTACATTTGGTATAAGAGCCCAGGTTAGTAGATCCTAAGTAAATTAGGAAAACCGAGTGAATGTATTTGTATTTTTGAATAAAATATAAGTATATTATGTACTAATATCCAAATAGTCCCCATTTATATATTTTAGCATATGGAAAAATTTTAGAAGTATATTTGTGCATAGTTTGCCAGTTGGGTTTGGGATGACCCAAGGATGTTGAGCCCTATGTTATTGCAAATTTATAGTGTACAATAAGCTTTGTTTTGAGAAAAGATTGGTATCCATATGTTATAGGAAGTGAGAAAGTTCCCATGGGATAGTAGGGAGGGTATTTTTATTTTGGAAGGAATAAGAGATTTTAGTAAGGAAATGAGATTTCCAAGGTTTAGGAAGGGTGTTCCTAGGGTAGTAAGAAAAAATCCACTTTATGTCTAGCCCAATAAAATAAAACTTTTGAAATTGAAATGTTGAAAAATATAATTGTTAATGTATTTGAAGAAGTAAATATTGGGTTTTTGAAAAAAAAGTGGTATGAAATTTAAATTGGTTTTTATACGATGTAAATTTTGTTAAAAGTGAAATTCTTTTTGAAGAATTATAGAGCATGTATATCTCGCTAGTTTCTTTTTAGGTAAATAAATATTTTTAATATAAAAACCTAGAGTGTGTTAAGTATCGAAAGCATTGGTTACAACATATATTGTTGTAATAGATGTTTGTGTGAAAAATAAAGGAAGCATAGACTATGACACTATTGTCATAGTATGTGACTCTCAAAGGAAATGTTTATACATAGCGTATGGGGTTTATTAATATTTATTTTAATTGAATCCATATACTAGTATTTTTGGATTATAGTAACGGTGTTTTATGCAACATCTGTTTCGACCTAAATAAAAATGTGTTTTGAAGATAGTTTCTAAGTATGGAAATAAGGTGGTTTGTAAGTACACTTATTATTTAAATAAGTATATGGAAATGTTTTCTAGTTATGAAAATATTAAAACTATTTTGAAAATGAGTTCTTTCGAAAAAAAGATGTAATTTAATTCTTAAGAAATTAATAAATTTCATAGGAAATGCCTATTGTAAGTGAATGTAGACTAAACATATATTAATCTATTGGAATGAAATGAATAATGATATAATTTTCTATGAAACCAAATCACAAATGAAGATGTTTTGTGCAAGTTATAAGGAATACGTGAAGCAGATGTACAAGGTACGGAAAGTACCATATTTTGTATAGCCTATTTCAAAAAATTATAAAATAGGTTCCTTGTAATTTCACATAAACATGAAATCCTCTTTTAAAAGATTGATAGAAGGTTTTAGTATTAATGGTTTCTCATAAGAGAAAGCAGTTCCAATACATTAAGGTATAAAACCATTAGGTGTAGTAAGATCTGTAATAATTACAGACAGTGTTAGTTAGGAGGGATATTATAGAGAGCCTTAGTAGGAAAGCTAAGCAATGGAAATTTTATATTTTTCCATTAGTTAAGCGCATTGGTTGCTTTCCTTTGTAGAAAGTCCCCATTTATAGTAAGTTAGAAACTCCTCCAAGGTTAAGTAATTGGAAGAGTAGGAAAGTTAAGGAATTTTTGATAAAAAAATTGTTCTTATCCACTCTAGTTTTTGTAAATTTGGAAATCTATGAAAAGAAGATGTCTTGAAAACATGTGAGGACATCTTTGGAAGTCAAGAGAGAAAAAAATGTCTAAAGGACAACTAAGGCATGTTTTAAAAAAAAGGTTGGGTGAAAAAGTAAATAAGTTTTTGGAAGAGAAAAACTTAGTACATAGTTAAATTTAAAAATACTAATTTTTTTATGGAAAGCTGTAAAGGTGTTTAAAAGGAAAAAAGGAATAAGTTTTGAACTTAGAATTTGTAAGTTTTTCCCTCTAGTTTTGGGGAATAATTTAAATTCAAAGAGCTGTAAAGATGCAAGTCTAGAAAGATAAAATGTTAAGTAAATTAGTACCTTTGAATTGAATAGAAACTTCAAAGTAACACTTTTAAAGGCAAGAATTTTGGGATTTGATGTTTCAAAAATTTGGAAGCTTTAATTTTTGAAATGAGATGATAAATACCAAACCAAAATTTTAAATATAGAGTAGATAGGAATCATTCCCTAGGTGTGATGGGAAAAATGTAAGGCTATGTAGGAGATAACAGTGATTACTGTTAATAGTAATAATAAAATTTCCCGTAAAGTGCATGTGACATTAGTGAGAACCTAGGAATGTTGCTTCGTGTATGTATACTATAGAAGAATAGTGAAGTGATATTATTAAGATAGTAAGACACATGTGGTTGGGATAGGTAGACCTTTGTTGGGAAAATATGAAAGGTGAAGAGAAAATTTCCCAAGCATAGTTGCCTTTTTAGAAAGAGATTGCATAGATTGAAATCCTTATTCTTTGTAGTAAATGAGACTTGGTTATTCCATTTTGAGTATGGAATGGAAGAGATGAATATATCTTATTCATCATGAGTAATACAACGTAGTTAGTAACGAGTAATAGGCGGCAGGAGGAGCACATGAGTTACTTGAATTCCTAGAGTAGGATCTTTCTGTGTTAGGGTGGACATGGTCCTAGGTCTCCTAATCGTAGATGATAGCTGTATTTAGCTGCTATATTTACCTATCTAGTATCGCTTTAGAGTAGGACTTGTTTTCTCTTTTAGTTATGAGATTGTACTCCTATGTAAGCATTTAGTTCCTATTGTAGTAAATCGGCGATGATTAGTATGATGCTTTTTCTCTGTGTTTTTGTGATGTTCACAAGAAGAGAATAAATACATAAGGTGTAAGTAATAAAAGAAAAGTAACAGCCAAAAGAGTAATTAAACGGAAAACAAAAAATTTAAAAAAAGTGACAGAAATGTCAATAGAAAATTTTGAAAAGAAAAATTTTCTTTTGTGAACCGTGCTTGGGAAAAAAATATAGATTTTTATAAAATAGCAGCATAAGTTCCAAGTATGGAGAAAGAGGTGTGCAAAAGCAAAATGGTAAGTGTGAGGTTTTCCGTTTTCTACCTTCTTTCTGACATAAGAAATCAAGTTTGGAAAAAATTAGATTCTTCTGAAATTCAAATATTAAAAGTTGTGTGGTAGGATTTGAATGTAAAATTCATTGAACTACACCCCAATTCAGTAGGAGTGTGGGAAAAATTGGATGAAAAATATTTTTGAGTTTTCAAAAGATTGCATTCATATAAAAATTGCAAGTATATTTAGGATGTGTGCATCATAATTTAAAAAAGAGTTTTAAAGAAGAAAAGCCTTCATATAGGAGGTACCGCTTAGAAATTCAGGTTCATGCATATATTTTATACTGAATGTCATTATGCATAAGGACACGGATGGTTGCAAAACTGGATGTACATAAAATGAATGTGATTGATGCATGGAATTACATAGTTTTACCCTTTCGAACTTGGAGGATGAAATTTCCTAAAGGGTGGAAGAATGTAACACCCCGCTTTTTTAAATAATTAAATATTCAAATAACGATGAATAGTGTAAATAAGCATTTTTGGAATTGTCAAAATATGGCCTTGAAACTTATACGATTGCGTTCATGGAGATTTTTTGATCAATTTCCATATATAACTTGTCGAAATCCGAGTTAATTTGAAGAAGTTACAAGAAGAATAAGAAACAAGAAATATATAAATATATAAACAATTAAACGAAAAAAGGAGTAGGACCCTACAGGTCGACCCATAGGTCGACCCGCAAAGCACACGGGTCGACCTGCAAAGCACACGGGTCGACCCGCAAAATGCACGGGTCTATCCATGTTTTTCCCCGGACGAGAAATCATCCATGGAAGTGCTGAAGTTTTATAATTTGTTTTTCATGCAATCTGGAGAATTATTTTCTGGATCCAACCATTCGCAGCAAGCCTGTGACGTGGTTATACCAGATTCAATTATAAAATTTGATGGCTTGAGATCCTTAAGACTCACTATAAATAGAGCACTAGGCCTAGCTATTTTCTCACAATAAGATTTTCTCCCAATTGGGTTCATTGCCTTAGGCTGAACCCTAAATAGAAAATATTTCTAGGAGAATATCCTTTTAATAAATATATCAGATGCCTTAGAAGTGGATCTAGAAAGGCCTTGGATTGAAGGTAAGGATGATAGGTGAGTAGATTTAAATTAGATCTATTTTATGTTTATGATATATAATATCGTTAGATTCCCTGTAAAAATTTAATTCAGCATTTAGACTAATTTCAGTAATTGGTTTTACTAGCTAGTTATGTTCAAGCTGTCAATTTTATAAGAAAAATGTACTTATATTAAATGTTATTTATATGGAAAAAGAAAGGAATCCAATTAAATATAAGTAATATAAAGCTCACGAATTATAGAGAAAGGCATATGACTAAAAGTGAGAAATTTACTGTAAATTATGTTAAAACTCGAGGAATGAAATAAAAAGGGAAAATCTAACAACTTGATTTGAAAGTTACTGATAGATTAGTTGGTTGGTTTGGAAAATAGAATACATTTCCATGGATTAATATTCTGAGAATAATGATAAACATAATTGCAAGAATAAAAGCAAGAAAAATGGAATTAGTGCAAAATAGAGACATTACTATATTTTGCATTACCCAACAATTAAAGAAACAATAAAAGAAATATATTGCAGTTACAAGTTATTGTTTATAACATTGTTTAGTATTAAAATATGGAAACGGATTTTTAGCACAGTTTTTGCAACCAACCAAATAAAATAGAAATATTTTCTAGAATAAAAGAGAATAACGTGAAGCGTTAAAGAAATTAAAGAAGAGAAAATAATCAAGTTAATTATTTGACAAGACTAGAAATAATAAACAGAAAATGTGACTAGATATGCATTTACAGTGCAGATAGTAGAATAAAAAGTAAATCAGTTGTTACGATATGTAATTTGTGATGGTTGGACATAATCCAAAGCTAAGACTGTTATATAATATAAGAGAACTAAAAAGAATTTAGTATCATAATAAATGAAGACAGACTAGAATAGAAAAGAGATACTTGCAATTACATTTATAACATGTATGTTATAAAAGAAAGAAAAGAATATTGTAACAACCCGTACTTTTAACTATTTTAATATATTAAATTTAATATGATTATTGAATAAAAATGGTTAAAAATATTTTTTTTAATGATTTTGAATGTAAGTTGTTGGATATGAACTAGAGTCAAATTTTGAAATAAACTAATTTCAAAGATTTAAGTAATAACAAGTAGTCAAAGGTAATGGTATGTATTGAATGTGTTTACAAACAATAGTTGGATTAAATAATAAATGTTGAATTCATTAGATGTAAATAAAGTAATTGATTGATAACTAAAATTCATTTAAATTTTAATATTAAAATTTGTTGAATATTGAACAATTAATTTTTTAAATTTAATATTGGGAATTATTTAAATAATTGAATTCTGAATCTAATATGATTGAAATTGATATCGGAAGTTGATGTAAATTTTACTTAAACAACAATAAAGATTGTTAACATTTAAAATTGGATTTAAAAGTGAATAATTAGAAATTGAAAATTTTATATTATAATTGAGATTTTAAATAGCGATTCGGTGCACAGCCTTGGAATTCAAAAAAAACCAGTTTCATTGTTCCATAATAGTTTATTATTATTGGATTTCAAATTTCGTAGCGCTTGGAGTTATCGTTTGGCTGTACGGAATAGAAACGCGTTGAATAAATATAGAAAATTTAATATTTTAATTGGATTCAAAAAGCTATCTTCTACATACGATCGAGTTAGGCCTCGAAACTTGTTCCATTTCATTCGGAATAGGGATAAAATATTATTAATGCCAAGCGATACGCTTCGTTTGGAGTTTGACCGAAAAAAGGTTGAAAATAATAATAAATAATATGTTTATACGTGTATAATTATGCGTGCAACCTTTTCCAAACCCTAACCAAATAGAATGCAACCGCCACAAACAAAATCGATGGCAGAAATGCTCAGTCCTTATTTCCTCATTTCCTCCACATTCACGCCGTATTAGACTTCAACATCAACCGGAGATGTGTGCGCATCAACGAGATCAAGGTGACGATCGGTGGTGATCACCGTTGGTGAAGTGGAGTAGCCGGCATCTGCTCACGTTCGTGGCAACTTAAGGTGTGATTTCCAGAGCCAAAGGGAGGCCAAGTGCTTCGGGGCTGAGGGCAGAGGTGCTACAGAAGGGAGGCTTTGTTGTGGCGTAGGTCGACCAGTTCTAGTGGGACGTTGGTGGTGCAGTAATTCGAAGAATGGAGGCGGCTTTGGGTTCTCTCGTACGCAACCTTGGCTTGGGAGTCTTCGAGCACGACTGAGAAGAAAGTGATTATGCAGCCTGGATTTCCAAAAGCAAGATCCAACGGCCCAGATTTAGGGTAATAAAAAAAAGAAATTTGTTTATATAAATTGTATTCAAAATTTAAAAATGTGTATCTCTCACATACAAGGTCGAAATCGACGAAACAAGTGGCGACGGGATCGTGGCGACGAGCACTACATCATGGAACAAATTTGGAGTTATTTGGAGCTAGTTAAAATTTGAGGTTAAATCGAACATTGTTCGATTTGATTTAAAATTGAAAACTCAAAGTGAGTGTTCTATAACGCTCACAAGTACTAGAATATTTTTGTACTAGTTAAAATGTAAAATTGTGAAGTGATATAAATTTATTGGTTGTTGTTTGATAAATTTGATTATCATTTGAATTAACTGTTAAAAGTTAAAATTGATAGTAAATTTGAAATAAGAATTTAATTGCCAATAAAACACCCGATTTTAATAACTATGAAATTGTTGTGAATTATATTGACTGTTTGGATGATTGATTACAATGGATGCTATTGGTTGATATTTTGGATAATTTGGATGTTTATTGATTCTGATATATCCTATTATCACCCTGTATATTATTTACAGTACGTAAACTGTAATTGAATTATTTCGAATATATTGAGAAACTGGTTGAAATGATATACACCTATGACATCATGATTTGGATTAAAATGATATATATCAATCCTTGAAATTAAATTGAAATAACTGGTCACTTGGTCATATGATAGAAAATCATATACGGACACCAGATTGGTTAAATTAAATGATTTTAAATTTTTTGATTTGAAATTATTTAAATGGTTTTGATTTAAAAAATAAGAAATAAATAAAATCAAATTTATATAAATCAAATTATTTTCAAACTTGAGCCTTAAATGTTGAAATTTAAATTTGGTAATTGAAATTGTTTAAATAACCGAAGTTGATATTTTCAAGTTATAATCAAAATATAATTTGAATTTTTGGAAATTGATTTGTTTTCAAAAGATTAAACTTCTGGTCGAACCATGAATATTACTAAGTAAAAGTGATATAAAAAAGATAGTTCGAAATTGAGCTCGGAATTGAATTATATTTGAAGATTGGGATTTTAAACTGAATATTAAAGGATAATTTGATTTAAATGTTTTGAATCGATATTTGAAATTCGAACTCGAAATCAATACAAATTGAAATTGAATTAATTGCATGTGAAAGTGGAATTGAATTAATTTGAAATCGAAGTTGAAATTGATTTCAATTGAAATCGAATTTGGATCGACTGAATGGAAATTGGCACTGATTTGAATTGGGAAGTTGGAATTGAATCGGTTTGGCTTTGAAACTATTTTCAAATAAATTATTTAATATAAAACTATTTAAAATCTATTATCTTAAATATAAAAATTACTTTGCTATATAAATCTTGTTAATACTTAAACTATTTTATATTAAACTATCTTAACCATTTAAACTATTTTTAACCATTTTAACCATTTAAACTATTTTTAACTATTTTAACCATTACACTATTTTTAACTATTATAATTATTTAAAATATTCAAACTATTTTTCAAAAATTCAAACTGGTCAAGAGTGAAATTTTATTTTTAAATCATGGATTTAAACTTGAATTTATAACCCAAATTGGAATTCGGAACGATTTTGGAAGCGAAATCGAGATATTAAGGCGAAAATGATTTTGAACTGAAATAGTATATTTTGAGTAAATATGATGATTTCGAAATGGATTTGATTGTGAAGTGAATATGATATTTTGATATCAAGTATGAACTAGTTTCGAAAGGTAAAAGTGCCAACCGGTGTGAAAATGACGTTTGGTTGTTAAAGAGACCGGGACCGGATATGGGCATACTCTCTGTCGATACCAGAACCACTTTAACAACTGTGTACGTAGAGGAGACTCCAGAATGAAGTGGTTGGATTTGGCTTCGTTTGCTGGATTTGAAGAAAGAGAACGATGATGGATTAGATTGGCGCTTGTGCCAATTTGAAATGACTAAAACAAGAGCCTTACCGACCAAGTGGGTTAGCTACCCCAAGCGGACACACTTCTTCGTAGTACCATCATTTACATTGTGATTGATTGGTGAGCATCCTTTGATTTTATGGGAGTGTTGGACGCGGTGGCGATCATAGCTATGATGTGTTATCACCAGTTGGGAAGGGTAAACTGATAGTATCCTACCTTGGGCACTGCCTAACGTGCCTTGTCATACTTTTATCCCTAAACAAGACCCATATGATTTTGATTTAGTGTTGTCGTATCATGGCGCGTCCCAATCCACCGACCGTTTAACCGGTGTTTTATATGCAAGCTATATGACGATGCTTAAAAACACGTTAAAGGGAATCATTATAAAGCCTTAACGCTAAGAAAAATATTTTGATTAGACATTATATATGTCGCGTATTCTACTGTATATAAATATTATGATGGATCCTTAAGAGATGGAAAATCCCATAACATCTCTTGAGTTATTGCACGCACGTTATACACTGGATAGGAGATGTGAAAACCCATAAACATCTCAGAGGCCATTATACTCATGTTATATGCGATATCGATTTGACTCACATAAGGATATTTTAGTCCTGACTCGAGTTTTTTGTCTTTTCATTACGCTCAGGTCAGTCCTAAGTTTTTCAACTTATTAAAGATTATTCTAGAGGTTGAAGATTAAAATTTGGTATATTACTACTATTAGTACTTCTACATCATGTGTGTCTGCTGCATTGACTTTATTTATTCCTGATGTATATATAACTTTGATAAATGTTGTATAAATTATGATCAAATATACAATAGAAACAACTTCATGAACTGTTTATTTGATTATTATATTTTATCATTCCGCTGCGAGATTCTATGTTTGTTTT
This sequence comes from Allium cepa, assembly GCA_030765085.1. Lineage (NCBI taxonomy): Eukaryota > Viridiplantae > Streptophyta > Magnoliopsida > Asparagales > Amaryllidaceae > Allium > Allium cepa. The sequence continues at coordinate 238,701,767 of CM060931.1, forward strand.
CTTCTTCTGTTCTAATTTTTCTTAATTAACCTCATTGATTATCTATATTCCGGATTGTTTAAGTTGGACATGTGTGGATTATTATTAATTTAAACCTTCCAAAATGTGGGTCATCATAGTTGGTATCAGAGCTTTGGTTTAGCGGTAACCTTAGCTTTATAGGGTATTAACTCATTAGAGATAGGGTTGGTAATACCCTAGAATGAGTCTGTTTGCATGTATATATATATGAGAAATCATATTTGCTAGTATTGTATGAAATGTTTTATATTGTGTTGTTTGAATTGCTAAGTTTGAATTTTGGGTTCTGATTGGTACGTGGGACGCCACTATATCGATTGGGATTCCAAAGCACTTGAACAAACCAACACTATATTGTTTTCGAAATTTGGTAAATGAAATAATTTTACCTAGGATTATATATATATAAGAAAGATTTTTGAAAGTTAGATAGTTAAATGAATTGGTTGTTAGAAATGATAATATTGACCATTATCGTTTATTGTTTTATAAGTCAATATTCCTAAACTATTACTATTATATAATTTGAAGAAAATGAAACTGTGTAAATGTGATTTATAAAATATAATTTGCAAGTAAAATGAATATAAAATTGAGAAATTGAGAAATTGAGAAATTTAAGTTCCGGTGTTTCTGAAAAAGGTTTTCAAGGTTTGGAAAATAATACCAGTATTGTTTAAAAGTATATACAAATACAAACGATTTTCAAATAAATTTTAAAGCAAATGAATTTAGTACTCCCCTCTTCTGTCACTGAAGAATAATTTCGGTGATGACTGCGCAGCATCATCAACGTTCATTTTCGAGTCTCAAAGTGGGGGAGACTTCTGGGAAGCTTTGCTACAAAATTGTTTTGATAAACGGGTTTTGGTTTAAACTCCAAATGTATGCTTTGATATACAAAAGATATAAATATGTATACTTAATTCAAATGTTTTGAAATGAACCCGACATTTAAAATTTTTAAGTTCTGTCAATTAATATCTTCAAATTATTTAAAGTGAAATATTTGAATAACCAGAACTTATAAAATAAGAGAATTAAGAAATATAAACTAAATGTTTTGAGAAGCTTTATAGTTGAAGTTTGCAACTCTTAAATTGAAAATAAAAAAAATTTAAACAAGTTAAAATGTGAACATTCTAATTAAATAAAATGAATTAGATTAATTTATATAATACCAAATTGCATTCTAATAACATACAATAAGACTTACCAAATGTTAAATGTTAAAATGATGATTTGGATATGTAATGGGATATTATACAAGTAAACTATAACGACCCTGACTCGACCTTCGAAAATTGGCACTCGTACTTCACTTGTACTCTATGCCGTAGATTCAAACGCCGAATCTGGTCCGCCGGGGCTTATAACACATTAAATATAACAACACAGCGGAAGAAAACAATGAATATATCATTAATACAACAATAGATACAATATTCGATACAATAAGGTACAACATATCCATAAATATCAGAGCAGAATATAACAATGGAAAAAAATTGCACCAACAACAGAAGCTTCAAAAAGATCCAACGCCCAAACTGCAACTCCATCTCTAATGCTCCAAAACCAGATAGCTCATCCCAAAAGCTTCGAAGACTCCAAAACTAGAAAGTGAGAATCACTATCCATGCTGAAGTGAAGCAACTCGATCTAAATGAAATTTCCAATATCCAAAGATTGAATGCTGTCGAATCTACACCTACTAGCTAATTATCTGAAAATCTAACTCTAGACTGCCCGTGTGGAAAATTGTGGGCACCCAGAGTTTAGGAAGAGAACAATAAACTCCAGGTCAGTCATGGGGCTGGTATGAGCAAACAAAAACAGTTTATCTTTAAAACAAACAATAAAAGAAGTAAAAGAAATCTGCAATGCTTTTTGGAAAATGAAACTACCATAAGGCCTCCCACCGCACATACAATGCAAACACAGAATTGGAGGTGATTTCTCCTTATGATAGTCAAACATGCTTGATACGCAAGATCCTTTTGATATTATTATTAGTGCATAGTGCAAAAAACATTTCGAAAGTATAATATTAATCTTTGCCAGCATAGACATTTTGAACTATGCCTACTATAGCTACCATCTAAACAGGGGGGCGCCACCATAAGTAAATGACAGGTTATACAACTAAAACCATACAAGGCGTGTATTGGATGATTGGATTTCCAAAAAATGGTCAGGCAAAGGAACTTCCTACACAAAATGGAACGCCTCTGGAGGGACGTCCTCGAGAACCTAACCGGATCTCTGCTACACAAGGTTGGGTTACCTCTGTAACTAGGTAACTACTGACACGAGTATGCCACCCCTCGGTCACTACCAACCTTTATCCGAGGCGCCTATCAACCAACAACCACAAAGCAATAAGTTTTACAGCAACCACAAAGTTACATATTCGGGTTCCATACCATGATACCACTCATAATCTAGATGGAAATGACATACCCTCAAGGGGAGCTATCCCCAAATAACCTTGCTGCAACGATTCCTATTTCGACCATTACCGGGTTGTGAGGCCCGATGAAGTCTCCTCCACAAAGCTACACTTTTCACAAAAGCCATGCTTCAATCAACAAATGATCAGAAGCACTTCGTATGTCACATTACCAAATTGGGAATGTATCACTAGTAACCATCAACCACATAGCCTCTGAGCTTGTATGTCTCAGAGAAGGGTGTTAAGCTAAGAGAATAAATTCTCCGCCACCAAACAGAAATGTATTTGATAGAAACCAGCTTTACATCTCAAAGTGTAATGTCAGACACACATCCATACAAGTTTGTTCCGGGTTCGAACAGAACCGAAGGCACATCAAAAGAAGCCCTTGCACTTCAAGAATTCCCAATCCAGATTGGACTCCCCATCACATATGGAGATCCCTATACCGGCGCGACTCAGTGCAGAGACATTCGATGGGTTACCCTTTCATTCTCGAAAATACCCGGTCTTCAAATGCTATCCATATCATCGTATCATTATTCGGAATAGATAATATGACACAAGGTCCTCTCCCGGATAAACCGAATAATGGGCGCAATATTTAAAAATATATGGATATTGGGATCTTAGTTAAGTCACACTTTTAAATTCCCAACCCTTTTCTTTAAATTGTTTAAACAAATTACCATTTTCAAATCTTTAAACCAAAAAGATTTACTTCACAGAGTTCACTAATCTTTCACAAAGATTGTAACAACCCCGTTTTATTACCGTCGTAATAAAAAAATTTGAAAAAAAAATAGTGCAAATCATTTTGCAAAGTCAGTGCATACTTCAAGTGGTACACGTTGAAATATAATGCAATTGCCTTTCACGTGTAACAAATTGGTCCATATTAAAGCAAGTATGAGCAAGTGCTGTCACCACTCATTCTAAAAGCAAGTTGGAACATTTTCTTTGTCTTTGCTGTCACCAAATTTCTAAAGCAATGCTGAGCACTTTTCCATTATCATTTTAATATGCAGCAAGTACTTTCTTTTCCACTGTAGCACGTCTACAATTAAATGGCAATGCACCATAAACTTTTGCCAGCACATTATTTGCCTTGATTTATACACAAATGGGAAAAGAAAAGTAGCCGACATCTTTCATTTTGTTCATTATTTACCAGTGGCTTCTTTTTTTTTCGTTGCTTTCATTTTTTCAGTAGGTGGGAAGAAGCTTTAATGGCCACTCAAATAGTATTGCTCTCTTTTGGATTTTTAGTGCTAACTGATTTTCGAAGCAAATTTGAGGTGAGTGCAACTCACATTTCTAATTTAAAATCTTTGCTACCTGTTACATTGTATGTTGGTATAAGTAGCAAGAAATCAAGTCACCGATCATTGATCATTGTCATTTTGTTCGTGGTAGGCTTTGTTTACAGATAACGGGAACATAAACTTCCCATTATCATTTCACTATATTTTATATACGTGCAAATATGCATGTGCCCAAACACGAGGCTTGCAATTTGCACATCCAATATTAGTGCTTGTACGTGCTCATGTTTCACTGCCTGCTACTTCATTAAACTCACACATTTGTGTGCCCATGTGCAAAAGAAAATTATCTTCCCCCTTAAATATGTGAAGATATATATGTGTAAGGATATAAACAAGTCACGCGTAAGAACATACGCAAGTAAAACCCAACACTGCCTTCAAACTCATGCACGTGCAAATAGGATTGCACTAGTAAGTCCAGGTTTCATTAAATTTTAATATATTTCATTTTTTTGTGAATGAAAGTTAAAACTTTGTGTTGCGTGCATGTATCAATTTTTGAGTAAAAATTGTATACTTGCTTCGAAAACTAGTGCCAGGCCTTTAAAAATATAACGTGTTGCGTGAAGAGAAAAATTGAGTACATGTCACCTTCATTTACATACTGATTTCATGCGTGCATATAACGTGGCCAGGTCATTTTGGTTTTTGGTTCAAAGGCATTAATGCATGCAAATGTTTGTAGCTTGCCAGGTCATTCACCATTATTCGAGCTCAAGACACGTGCATAAATAGCCATGCCTAGGTCACTTTTTAAAGTTGTCCAATTGGTCACGTATGTGAAAGTGCACTTCACGAAATTGTAGCCCAGATAGTTTTTTTTGTTTAATTCATTTTTTACTTGTAGTATTGTGTGCATGTGTAAAAAACCAAATTCCAAGTCATGGTAATTTCATTTACTTCAGGCACGCAAGTTGTTGTATGCTGTAACATTGTCAGGTTGTATTTTTATGCATTATTTACGTGCCAAGTTATAGTGTTTATTTGTCAAGCACTTTTGTTTACTTCATTTTTACGTGACTGCATGTAGTAGCGTTGGTGAACGTGTATATCGAGGAAGTGTAATATTTTTGATGAAAATATAGTGGTGCAGTCCACTATTTAATTTACGTTGAACCGGTGTTTGGTTTTAAAACGTATTTTGTTGCCATTATTTTTATAACGGATTTTTACTCCGGTGCTATATTTTTGAAGCGTGTTGTTTTAATGAGATTTTTGACAAATAAAAATTACTGTTGATTTGACTTCAGTAACCGTCAATTTTAAAGTGAATTTTCAAGCGGTTACCCCACAATGCTGATTTGATATCCGTTTTTACGGTGTTTTGTGAAGCGTAATTTCTTTGTCGAAATTGCTATAGATGTTACTGTTTCAATCAGGTGTTTTAAAATCGTTTTAAAATAAAATTGTTTCCAATTTTTTTTATAGTTTACGCTTTCAAAAGAATGAGGAATCGATTTAAACGCTTCAGCAAAATTAAGGACTATGAACCCTTACTTTTACCGATTCGGTTAATTCCGGACTTGTCCATTTTAGAACGTAAAATATTACTTATATAAAATACACAATTTTGCACTTCCAAGGAAACGAGGAAGAGATTTAAACGATTTAGCAAAAGTGTGGAGTATGGAACCACACTTTTACTAATTTGGTTAATTCTGGACTCGTTAATTGAAATATTTGCTGAGAATTTGCTGTTTGAAGATTTTGATGATTATGTTGGGCTTTCGAGCCACTATGTTGGACCTTCGGGTCATATGTTGGACCTTCGGGTCAATTACCAGCACTAGACCTTCGGGTCATATGTTGGACCTTCGGGTCATTTGTTGGATGCCAAAATTATGATGACAATACTTGGTAGGCTTCGGCCATATGATGATGCACGTGCGGTGTAGCTTAGACTCGCCATATGCTGGGATCGATCCACTTTTATGTTGATTTTCTAGTTATCTTAATTGATTTCTAGATTTTGTTTATTGCTGTTTTGAATTCAATTGTGAATTTGAGAGTTAATTTTGATAGTCTCATTCGAGATTATAATTTTGTGTATAGTCTCATCCGAGATTATGATTTTGTGTATTGCTGTTTTGAATTCAATTATGAATTTGAATGATGATTTTGATGGAGTTTAATGAGATTTCTTCATTTAAACTAAGTTGGTTGTTTATGCTGAATAGTCTCATTCGAGACTATGATTAGGATGCTTTGGTGTTGTTTATCATGCACCTATTTCTAAGTTTAAATTAGACTGATCCGTTTATTATTTTATTTTAAATAATACTCGGGTCAGACCGAGTTATTTCAGGATAATCACTATCTCTTATTCTGTTGCCGCTTCAGCTTTTGGGATTTCACATCATCTTGTGTCTAGACTTCGAGGTGTTACTTTTGGTGTATTGACTCTCATCTCATGTATGTTGATGTATTTGTATATGTACATTTGGTTCATGTGAACTATTTATTGTTGTAGCATGTATGCAGACTTATCTTCCGTATATCTGATATTTATGTTTTGACGTGATTATACTTATCTGTGTTGTTGTTATTATGTGTTGTTCTGAATTTTTCTTTAGCCACCGTAGTTACGTTTTAGATTTAGACTGAATATACATCTTTGGGAGTAATTTACACAACTCCTATCGATGTAATCAATACTCGTCTAAGGCATAACTTACGAATGGTCGCTTCTAACAAGCCTTATTCTTCGCAATAGCAAAGATCATTCCCCATAATAACCTTTGTTATTATGAGCAAAGAGGTGGGGCGACACAGCTTGGTATCAGCGCTTAAATCCAGAACGAATTATAAGAAACACAGAACAGAAGCAGAATGGAACATGCTTTACAACTATTTGAGGGTTTTATTCGTGCCTTTCTAATCTATTCCTTCCACTTTAACGTGTTGGAATATGTCTAGGAATGAATCTCATATTTCTGTAGTATTCCATTTGTTAAATTCCTTATCAATCTTGTGTTGTTTTAACTAATCCTTTTCTTCTCTTGTTCCTCAGCCTATGGCTGGAAGAGGTAGAGGGAAGCGTTCTTCTGCAGGCCCATCTAGTGGTTCTCATCCGGACGGAGTCTATATGTCAGCTGATCAGTTTATGGAGCTATTTCGAGGTACTCAGCCTTCTATTGCTACTCCCACAGCTCCTACTCATAAGTCTGCCTTCGCCCGCATGTGTAGTGACTATTCCCACCTTGTAGGCAAGCCTTTTAAGGGATCAGAAAGTGTATTGGAGGTTCAGACTTGGTTGCGCGCTTGTGAGCGCATATTTTATTGGATGGTTGTGATCATCATCGCGTTCTCGTGGCATCTAGCATGTTACAAGAGCATGTGCTGGATTGGTATGATCTTTTTATTGCGGAAGTTGATGAGTCCTCTCTCTCGTGGATTCAGTTTAAGGAACGATTCGAACTTAAGTTCGTTCCTGAATCCGAAAAGGCTAATCTTGCTCATAGTTTCCTTGAGTTGATGCAAGGAAAGTGTGATATCCCGGAATTTTTGGCAATATCAATTTAATAATATTTATTTAAAATTAAATTGATTTGATATTTTTGATTAATAAAATATGAATTAGTTTAATAATCTAATTAAATAAATATTTAATTAGTGATTTTATCTTTTAAAAGCTAAATAAATGTTTCTATTTATAATTGTATATATATATATATTTGTATATATATTATAGATAATCTTTGATTTGGAATTTAATAATTAAATAAAGTCTTCTTTTCAAATTCTAATAATATATTTAATAATTTGGAAATTATGATTTAAACTAATATTAAGCTTTTCATAGTTATTTAATTAATAACTATATGGTTTGTAAATACTTAAGATAAATGTTTATAAGGTTTGTTTTATTTTCATTTTAAAATATTTCTTGATAAATATGATTTGAAAATATATAATAAGATAATCTCTTTTATAAATTATTTAAAATTTTTAAATTTGTTATTTTCAAACAATATTAATAATGTATTACTTTTCCATATAAATATAAAAAGAATTAAATAAGAAAATGGAATTATCATTTCAAATCGAATAAGTTGACTTTAATTTTGATTTCAAAAGTTTAATTTGAATTTTAATTTGGAATTTATTTTGAAATTCAAAAGAATAGATCCTTAAAATGTTTGGATAAGTTTTTATTTATAATTTGTTTTTATTACATTTTCTTTACATAAGAAATTCATATATATATTTACATAAGTATAAATAAATTAAGTAAAACCTTTATTAACATTTAAAATAAAAATAAAACAAAACAAAGACATGTGTTAATTCCTTAAGTAATCTAAACAACATGTGTTAAGTGATAGATTAAACAATATGACAAGTGTCATTTAATTCCCATTTCTTTTCTTTTATTTTGTTAAATTATTTCAGCCTTTATAACATTGTTTCCTCCTCTTTAATTTTCTTTACAAATTCTAAGCTAAGAAAACTTAAACAACTCTTTTTCTTAAAAATTTGAAATTCACTCCGCAAACCAATTCCTCAAAGTAAAACCAGAAAATCAAATTCAACTTCAAAATTACAAATCCAAAATATGTTTATCAAAAGCCTGTAATTCAGTACAAGATTCAAATCTATATCACTTCAACATACTGGAAAGCATTTTAAAACCTGTCATCCTCAAATCAAACCCTACATTTCTTCAATTCTGCTTTGAAAAGTAATTAAACCTGTAGATCAATTTCAAAATCAAAGCTTTAGCATTTTTCTTCAATCTGGAAGCCAGCATGCAACTGCAGTTTATAAATCAAAACAAAGGAGCATCCAAGTTTTTAAGATCAAATAATTTATTTCCAACAACTAAAGTTTTTAAAGGCAGTTCCAGTTTCCAGTTTAAACAATTCCATATTTTTGCTTGAAGTTGTTCGCTGGCCTCTATTCTTCATCATGTCAAGTGAGTAACATTTTGTTTAAAATAACTTAAGTAAATATGGTTGCATGTTAATTTCTGTGGAAATTGTTTTTGTGTGAATATATAGATATGTTTGGTAAATTTTTCTACATATATGTGAAAGTGTGTAGATGTTTATTGCCTGTAACATCTCTGTTACCATATTCTTAAGCTAAAGTCTTATTCAAAAATCACTATCTCTTGATCCAATCAATATTTGGATTCAAGTATTAAACAAAACATGTTTTTTTTCAGATCATAGATTAGACTTAATTTTTTTAATTAAGTTAAATAAATTTTGAAATAATTTTGGAAAAAAACCAGTAGTGTTTAAGTTTTTGACAAAACTTCAAACCTTGTAAATTATTGATTCAAGATTTTAAATCGAATCCTTATTCAAAATCTTGATTTTTAAAACTGAAATCTCAATTTTTAGTGGAAGGTTGAGTATGCATTGCTGAGTTGATCAATATTTGGAACTTTGGAGGTTACTGATGATCCAATAATTGGGGTTGATGGGATTTCCACTAGAGGTAGTGGAGTGATGTGTGAGCTCGGCCAAATTGTTAGAAAGGCGAATAGATCATCGTGGTAGTGGCGGTGGAGGATTGAAGTCTGTAGCCCTAGTTTGTTTAGGTAGGGTATTTTTGATCGTCGCGACTTCAATGGTGATTTGAGTTGAATGGAGTTCTGGGAAATGGAAGCATGGTGGTTGGCGAATTTATGACTGGAGGTGTAGGCATTCTGGTGGTCGGAGATTCGAGGTTGAGGTAATTCCAGGTTTCACTAGCCTGTTCCAGTTTTGGGTTGGACCACTGGAATTGGATATCGAGTTGATTTTGAGGATCTGGTGATCATGATGATGTGCGAGGATGTTTTCTGATGCGAGAAGGCCATCATGGATTATCGGAGGTGGTCGGAGCACCTACATATGCACGATGCATTTTTGTGTGCCTGGTGATCTGGATTGAACAGGGGAATGATGCTCGAGTAATTCTCGGGTACTTTGTGTATTTAGCCCGAAGTATTTTTAGTATGGGCTCGGGTCATTATTTTAGACTACAGGTTTCTATTGAAACCTGTTAGTGTTTTGAGTTTTTAAATTTAAACTAAATTTCAAAATGAAAACCAGGTTATAATCAAAGTTTGAAGCAGATTTAAAGTGTAGATTCAAAAATGAATTTGAATTCTAGTTTTTAAAATAAATAAGTTTTAAAGAAATGAAATGTTTTTAACAACTAAAAATTGTTAAAGTATTTTATAAAATGGTTCTAAAATCTGAAAATAAAAATTTAAACAGGGTTTTAAATCTAAGTTTAAAATCCGGATTCAAAAATGAATTTGAATCCTAGTTTGAAGTAAAATGAAGTTTTTGAATTTAAAATATTTTAAAACAACTTTGAATATTTAAAGTGTATTTTAAATTGATTTAAATTGAATATGGTTTTTAAAACTATTTTAAATTCCGTTTAGAAGATAAGTATTTCTTTAACATGTAATTAAAAGGTTTTTGAGTTGTTAAACTTTGTTAAAGTTAAAATTGTATTCATTTTAAATCTTAATTTTAAAATGGAATTTAAAAGTAAATTTAAAAGCAAATTGTTTTTAAAATACTTTGTTAATGATAATTAAATCACTAATAAGATTAAGGTTTATCTTAAAGTTAATTAGGACTTAATGATTTATAATTCATTAAATTATTAAGGTAATTAAGATGGATAATTAATTAAATTAATTAATTAATGATTTGGGTTAATTAATTAATTAATTAAGGGTTTAATTTAATTAATTAGAGGATTAAGTGAGTTAATTAAGATTAATTAAATTGTAAGTAAGAAATCATTAATTAGATAAGATTTGATTTTGAATTAATTATTTGAAATTTGTTAATCAAATAATAAAAAATTAATTAAGTTATGGATTAACACTTAATTAATTAAATAATTAGAGATTAATTAATGTATTATTATTATAGATAAATTAATTTGTAATAAATAATGATTAATCTCAGTTAATTACTTTAGAGAAGTAATTAAAGATTTGTTAATGGTTAATGAAGGTCATTAACTAAGGATTATTTAATAATTAATTAATTTGATAAATTTTAATAATTAATTAGATTAATTAATTTAAAGATAATCATTTGAGAATTTTTTAAGTGTAATTACTTAATGGAAGTAATTAAGAAATTAATTACTAATTGTAATTAATTAAGTTTATTTTGATTAGTTTAAGTAAATTAATTAAGTTTAATTAATTAAGGATAATCACTGGATAATTTAAGAAGTTATTACTCAATGTAATTAATGAAGAATAATTATTTAGTGAAGTAATTAAGAAGATAATTACTGGATGTAATTAAATTTAAGGATAATTAGGTAATGGAAGAGTTTTGGAAATTAATTACTTTGTGTAATTAATATGAAGAATAATTACTTTGTGGAAGTAATTAATAATTAATTACTTAGTGTAATTAATTAAGAATTGATTAATAAATTTATTTGAAGATAATTAAGAGATATAACTAATTAAGTATATTAATTACTTAATGAGATTAATCTAGGGTGATTAATAATTATAATTAATTAAAGATTAATTATTAAAGATAATTAACTAAGGAATAATTAATTTATCTAGTGAAGTAATTAAGGGTAGTTAATTACTAAATGTGATTAATCAAGAATGAATAATCAATATGGTTTAATAGATGGTTAATTACTTGATGTAAGTAATTTAAATAGGGTAATTGTAAATAAAATAATTAGGGATTATTAATTAATATAATGATGTAATTAAGCATTGATTAATTAAAACAATTAATCAATGAAGGAATTAATTAATGTAATTAATTAAGGATTAATGTAATTAATTATAGTTAATTAATTAATAAAGTAATTAAAGGTTAATTACTGAATTAGGTATAGAATAATTAATTTGTGAAATTAATTAAAGGCTAATCACTTGAATGTAAATTAAAGGATAATTAATCAAGGGTGATTAATTAAGGTGATTTATTAGAGCATAATTAATTAATTGATCTGTAATTAATTAATGGTTATGTAAGTAAGATTTATATTGATGAAGTAATTAATTTAATTTACTTTAAATTAATCAGAGATGAAGTAATTAATTTAATTCATTTTAAATTAATTATAGAATGTTGATTAATAAATCATTGCTTATGAATGCTGACTGATATTGATTTCCTTGAATGGTTTGAGATCTCAGATATGAGATAAGTGATGCTGTGTGATATGGATGCTTTGGTTGCATTGTGATGATTATATGAATTATCTATTTGTGATGATAAAATGTATTATCTGTTTATGATGATAATGTTGATTATCTATTGTGATATGTGAATTATCTATCTGTGTGTATATAGATAATAGAATTGAATTGTTTTAAACTTTAAAACAACTTGGACCTAAAAGATGGCGTTTTGGATTTTTATGAGACCGGGATCGGATTCCATATTTGGATATCCGAAAACCACATCGATCCAAAATAACGATAGGTCGTGAATCTCAAGTGAAGATGAACATTCAAAGTGCAAGGGTTATCGTCGTTAACTCTGAGGCTGATTCCAAAATGAGTGTAACGAGATAATGCCTTTGGTTTCGTTCGAACCCGGAACGAACTTGTATGGATTGAATGCTTTCAGAACATTGTCAGGTGGACGATGAGTATTCTAAGAGATGTGTTCTATAAAGGTAATCGTAGCCTCAAGCCTCATCAACCGAGAATGGCTAAAACATGGGAGGTGCAGCAAGGTCAAGTGGGTCATGCCCAAGTAGGATGAGATGAAACCCTGTCTAGGAGTCCCTTTATATTCGGCTGTGTGGGGCAGTTGATTGCAACAACTGCCGGGTTGCTTGTTTGGGACTATCCAGTAAGGGATGGTTCCGGCCTTGTGTTGCAGGGGATTTAGGGTGGATCCTCGGTACGGCGATCTAGGCCACGTACTGTGACGGATAGTACCCCAGTAGCCCTGCCATTGATGGAAACCAATTCTTCCTACATGCCCTTACGGTTTTGTTGTATTACCCACTTTTGTGGCTAGTAGCTGGAATTTAATCTTGTAACAATTTCGTTTATTTCTTATTTACTTGAAAACCCTAAACACTATTATCATATCATCGGATTTCCTATCAAATGTTTTGATTAGCGTAAGGTAAAATCTTACCCATGTTTATGTGTGGGAAGTCTTACGTGATACCTTTTGTTTTCAAAGGAATTTCAAAGTTAAGCAACATTAACCTGTTACTCACACCAGACCCATGTCTGACCCGGAGTTTATTTCTGTTTTTCTTAAACTCTTGGGTACTCAAATTTTTACGAGTAGCCAAGGGATTCAGGTTAGCTTTAACGAATTGTGGAGGAGCAATGGAGCAGGAGGCTTCGGCGATTGATATATAGTTCCCGCTGTGTGTTCTCTAAGTCATTATGTTGAGTTGTATTTGAGTTGTATTTACTAGACAGGTGTTTATAACTGTCTAGTATGTGTTGTTTAAGCTGTGTAACCCTGATTGATGTTGTATGTTATGTAAATACTTATGTTATTAATATAATTTATTCGTTCCGCTGTTGAGATTCTGGTGTTGTTTCTTCTTTCTCTTCTTTCTTTTCTATCCCTTTCTTTCTTAAAGATGATGCGACTTTTTGTGGAGAAAAAGTCGGGTCGTCACAGTTGGTATCAGAGTGATTGGTTGAGTGAATACCTAGGCTTTGGAATGATTTCTTTCTTGAAAGTGCGTATTTGTAATTTTGATATATATATATATATATATATATATATATATATATATATATATATATATATTTCTACCTATTTGTTGGCTTACCCATACAGGTTTTCCAATATAAGATAAAGGTAGAAAAGGTAGTGGTGTGTGTAACACGACTACTACCATTGGTTGGAGTTTGACTGTTGAGGTTGGAAGTGTATTTGTCGAGACTGTAGACCTAATACCGTCTCGAATAAGCTTTGGCTGGGGTGCAAGGATTTCTTCCATTTCTGAAGAAAATCTTTTAAAGGTTCGGAGTGTATCTTTGAAGTTGGATGAGTAGAGTTTGGATTTGTCGGTTGTGCAGAAGCGAGTGATGGTATCTTAATACATCAGGAAGTAGTAGCTGCGTGATGAGATGCAGTGACTATGGATGTTTCCAAAGGTACTTCTTTGGAACAAGTTTGAGGAAGTGTGTCTGCTTCGGTGTTGTGGCTGAGTTCAGCAGGGTGTTTCTGTTTGGTTTAAAGTCCGAGTTTCTCGAAGAGCTTTGGATTGAGAATTCTTTGGCATATGTGTCTGCACTGCAGCTCGGAGTGTTTTATGTGCCAATAGGAAGGTCTTCTGGTTTAGTAGTTTTTCTAGAGGTGGAGTTCAGAAGCAGCAGAGTGGATCCATTTCTTCGATGGATTGGTTAGACCAGCGTAAGCTGTTCTGATTGGTAAAGAGAGAACAGTTTTCTTTGGATGTTAGTCTGGATTGATCGCAAAAGTGACTTGCGATAGCTGAGTGTTCTCTTGGGTTATCTTTTGCTTTGGATTGAGACATCTCTAGAGAGTGATACCGGTGGTTCGGTTCAGTAGAAGGATGGTTTCTAGAGAGAGTTTTGGTGAAGCAGCTCAGATTTTGGTGGAACTTCTAAGTTTTCTTTTTATGGATCTGTTGAACCATATCTCTGGGATGTATTATCTAGTCTGTGCTCATGTTCTTCATCAGCCTTCTTATCAACTCCAGATTAGAGTTGTGCAGCGGAAGTAGTTTGGGAGTGCATCTGCTTTTCTTTTCCGGATAGGAGAAGTTTGTCTTCTTCTAATGGTTGTGAGTAGAGTTTGTTCTTGATCTTGGTTGATCTTGGATGATCATTCTAGTGGATTGGGTTTGGTCTAGTTTGTTTCTTGAGACATCAGCGAGGATTGAGCTGATCAGGAAGGATATAGGCAGCCCAGGATCGTCTAAAGAGTTTTGTGGATCAGAATCGGAGATCTGATTTTGGATAAGTTTTCTCCGGTTTTAGGAGCTATAAGATTGGGTAAGGCTGGGAAGCTAGCTCCGAGGTGTATTGGATCTTTTCTGTGTTCTGGTAAGATAAGTGTTTGGTCTTCTGCATTGAATTGCCAGTTTGGACAACTAGAATTCGATGTGTTTCACATATCTCTGAGGGGGTACGTATATGATTTATCTCCGGTTGTGAAATCAGCTGTTCTGGGAGATTTGGTTGTTGAGTCAGACTTGTCTGTAGTCTGATTTCTTGTTTAATTTGGTAGATCTAGATGAGTAGGAGCTCGGTAGCTTAGTAGTGTTGATTGTTTGGGTTCTATAGAGCGAGTATCCCGGTGTTTATACTTGGGAAACTCGAGAAAATTCTATTCAGAATTTTTGTCTGGATAGTTAGATTTGTTTGATTGGGTGAATTGGTTGCTATGGTTATTAACATATGGTAGATAATATATGCTTGTGTTTTTAAAATTAAAATCTTTAAATAGATTATTAAATTACCTTTGTTTTAAATTTCGGGGACGAAATTCTTTTAAGCGGGAAGGAATGTGATATCCCGGAATTTTTGGCAATATCAATTTAGTAATCTTTATTTAAAATTAAATTGATTTGATAATTTTGATTAATAAAATATGAATTAGTTTAATAATCTAGTTAAATAAATATTTAATTAGTGATTTTATCTTTTAAAAGCTAAATAAATGTTTCTATTTATAATTGTATATATATATATTTGTATATATATTATAGATAATCTTTGATTTGGAATTTAATAAATAAATAAAGTCTTGTTTTCAAATTCTAATAATATATTTAATAATTTGGAAATTATGATTTAAATTAATATTAAGATTTTCATAGTTATTTAATTAATAACTATATGGTTTGTAAATACTTAAGATAAATGTTTATAAGGTTTGTTTTATTTTCATTTTAAAATATTTCTTGATAAATATGATTTAAAAATATATAATAAGATAATCTCTTTTATAAATTATTTAAAATTTTTAAATTTGTTATTTTCAAACAATATTAATAATGTATTACTTTTCCATATAAATATAAAAAGAATTAAATAAGAAAATGGAATTATCGTTTCAAATTGAATAAGTTGACTTTAATTTGGATTTCAAAAGTTTAATTTGAATTTGAATTTGGAATTTATTTTGAAATTCAAAAGAATATATCCTTAAAATATTTGGATAAGTTTTTATTTATAATTTGTTCTTATTACATTTTCTTTACATAAGAAATTCACATATATATTTACATAAGTATAAACAAATTAAGTAAAACCTTTATTACCATTTAAAATGAAAAGAAAATAAAAAAAAGACATGTGTTAATTCCTTAAGTAATCTAAACAACATGTGTTAAGTGATAGATTAAACAATATGACAAGTGTCATTTAATTCCCATTTTCTTTTCTTTTATTTTGTTAAATTATTTCAGCCTTTATAACATTATTTCCTCCTCTTCAATTTTCTTTTCAAATTCTAAGATAAGAAAACTTAAACAACTCTTTTTCTTAAAAATTTGAAATTCGCTCCTCAAACCAATTCCTCAAAGTAAAACCAGAAAATCAAATTCAACTTCAAATTTTCAAATCCAAAATATGTTTATCAAAAGCCTGTAATTTAGTACAAGATTCAAATCTATATCACTTCAACATACTGGAAAGCATTTTAAAACCTGTCATCCTCAAATCAAACCCTGCATTTCTTCAGTTCTTCTTTGAAAAACAAGCAAACCTGTAGATCAATTTCAAAATCAAAGCTTTAGCATTTTTCTTCGATCTGGAAGCCTGCATGCAATTGCAGTTTATAAATCAAAACAAAGAAGCATCCAAGTTTTTAAGATCAAAGAATTCCTTTCCAGCAACTAAAGTTGTTAAAGGCAGTTCCAGTTTCCAGTTTAAACAATTCCAGATTTTTGCTTGAAGTTGTTCATTGGCCTTTGTTCTTCATCATGTCAAGTGAGTAACATTTTTATTAAAAATAACTTAAGTAAATATGGTTGCATGTTAACTTCTGTGGAAATTAATTTTGTGTGAATATATAGATATGTTTGGTAAATTTTTCTGCATATATGTGAAAGTGTGTATATGTTTATTGCCCGTAACATCTCTGTTACCAAATTCTTAAGCTAGAGACTTATTCAAAAACCACTATCTCTTGATCCAATCAATATTTGGATTCAAGTATTAAACAAAATATGTTTTTTTCAGATCATAGAGTAGACTTAAAATTTTTAATTAAGTTAAATAAATTTTGAAATAGTTCTGGAAAAAAAAACAGTAATGTTTAAGTTTTTGACAAAAGTTCAAACCTTGTAAATTATTGATTCAGGATTTTAAATCGAATCCTTATTCAAAATCTTGATTTTTAAAACTGAAATCTCAATTTTTAGAGGAAGATTGAGTAAGCATTTGTAACAACCCGCATATTTTATGATTGAATATTTAAATACTTTATTTAAAATAATTCATCGTCAGTCGGATTAGTGTCCGAAAAGCTACTTTTTGCAAATAGTCGAATTTGGACTCGAGACCACCCCTATTGAGTTCAAAATGACGTTTGTGAGCTTTTTGAGTATAAACTTTGATATGTTTGGAATTAGTGGAATTTTGCTACTTTTTCACTTAGGGCTTTGGTTTTGTTTCAGCCCATTAGACCCAAGCTTCACCACTTTTCTCCTCATTACTTCATTTCTATTTCCCAATACTCAAGCTTTAGCAACAATGGAGAGAGGAATGGGAAATTAAAACTCCAAGCCCTAGTTTCCATTTGCAAATCAAGTTCTAGCTCCAAACTTATAGAAGAAGCTTTGGTAAGCCTCCTCTTCTTCTTCTCCAACTCATTCTCTTAGCAATTTCAAAAATTCCTAAACCTAATTTAGGAAATGTTTCTCTTTTAAGCTTAGATTCAAGCTCTTTGGGTTGGAATTGAAGAGTGATTGTTCTTTCCATTGCTCTTTAGCTTCTTCTTCATAGTTTTGGGATTAAAGGTGAGATTTTTATCTCACATCTTAGTCTATAATTATCTTCGATTGTTAGGTATCAATTCCTAACACTTATTCTTGTGCAATTGATTTTGGTTTGGATTGATTTGGTGTATATTCCAATTTTTGGTGTTTTGAAATCAAAATCTTTGAAAATCCTATTATGGATATTTGGACATTGGTATTTGAGGCGTATCGAAGAGCCGTTAAGGCTGGGTTGTCGCGTGGCGTAAATCCTTAGTCGTCATTTGCTCGTCCGATCGCTTCCGATATTCTTTTGGCCATTTTTGGTCGAGGTTCAGGAAATGCTCTGAATTCCAGTTTCAGACATCTGAATCTGGAATTTCAAACGTCTGAATTGGCTCGATTTCAAACAGAAAGGAAATAGGCTAAAAACTCCTATTTCAGACATCTGAAACGTTTGGTTCAGAAGTCTGAATTACGTTCTGGAAAACTTCTAATTTTACAGATCCAGACATCTGAACCACCTATTTCAGACGTCTGAATCTGCTGTGTTTTGCCTGCTTGCCTATCTTGTTTAAGAATTCCAATTTTTTTCGATTCGTGTTGATTCCCTTTTGTTGTTCTTATATGTTATCGACTTTGATGACATTTTCTTTGGGATTTTTGAAAATTTCCATTTTGATGGATTTGATATTGATTTCTTTGGAATTAATTCACGTCTTCGAATGTGAATTTTGGTGATTGATTGTTTCTACAATCATTTTTGTGATTTGTCACTTTAAAAATATAAAGGTTTCAATACTAGTAGTAAATATCAAAACTCTTTTATCAAAACGATTTCAACACTATTTTATTACAAAGCTCGTTTCTTAAACCTTTTTCCAATCTATTAGTATATACAAACCTTTACCTCACTCGTATGAGAAATCTAATTAAACGGCTTAGTAAAACAAGTGGTATGAAACGCTTGCATTTACTTCATTGGTTAATTCTTGGACTTGTTCGATTGAATTTCTTGTGACAATTTTCGAGTGGAGACTTACATTTTGTTTGTAAATATTTAAGTTAAGCTAGTGGTTATGGGACATGAAGCTAAGCTCATATATTTACTAGCTTAGTGTAATTGACACTTCTTGATGATCGATGATGATCATTTTGTGATTTAGACTAGCGATATGCTATGTTTCTTTGTCCACGTAGGGGACGGTACCTTGTTTTATTGAGTTTCGTCTCATTTCTTTTATAGGCTAACGACCTATGTATTATTTGGAGTTTCGACTCAATTTTTGTGGGCTAGCGACCCATGTTCTTTTATGTCCATCAGACGTACCTTTGTACTACGTTGTTGCACCAGCTTATCAGGATCATCGGTCGTACCGTTGTACTACGTCATTCCTCCGAATTATTCGAGTTTCAGGTTCCTCGGGCGTACCGATATTGTACTACGTCGTTGCACCGGCTATATGGTTAGCGACCATGGGATAGCGTCCCATTTGTGATACACGTGTTGGTGAGTTTTCATGCTCCCGTTTTGTGATAGGCCTCCCCCTTTTTGTGATTTTTGGATTTCCATTGATGATTTCTAGAATTTGTGATCCACCAGCTTTTATGATTGGCATCGATATGATGTCAATATTTGTGACTTGGTGAATAAAACTAAAGAGTATGACATTCTTTTGATCTTTGAGAAGATTCTTGTGGTATTGATTAATCTCTGGTTGATTTTCAATTCCATACTTATCATAGTATGGCTTTATGGTTACCATACGTTTTTGTCATATCTCTTATTCTATATCATTTTATCTGATATTTATAGTTAGACCGATCCGTTTATTATTTCCTTATTAAATAATACTCGGATCAAACCGAGATGTTACAGGTGCTTCTGCTTGACTTCTCATCTGGGATTATTATCCTGACTTTTGGCTAACTACTTAGATTAGTAGTTTTTGGTTGTATACATTTGAGATATAGACTCATTGATGTATACTTATTCTTTTGTGTAGTACCTGTAACTATTCTCTTGTGATATTGTGGGTCTTGTTTGACCACTACTCTGATATACACTTTCATGTGTGGTATTCATATCTGTTTTCGCCTTTGAGATATGAACTTCTGTGACGGATTTGAGTTATGATATTTCTATGTTTGTTTCCGAAGATATTATAGCCACTGTCTAGTAGCTTTGAGTTTGCATCAGTATGTCGGATTCCCTCTTGAAATGCAGGTTATATTTTTATCTGGCATATCGGTACTCGCACAAAGCAATTACACGGATGATCGCTCCTCAACAGCCTTATTCTCCACGCTGGTTGACGGCATTACACCGTAGTGTCCTTGTCTAGCGTGGGTATAGAGGTGGGGCGTCACAGCATTGCTGAGTTGATTAGTATTGGGAACTTTGGGGGTTATTGATGATCCAAGTAATCGGGGTTGATGGGGTTTCCACTGGAGGTAGTGGAGTGATGTGTGAGCTCGGCCAAATTGTTAGAAAGGCGAATAGATCATCGTGGTAGCGGCGGTGGAGGATTGAAGTCTGTAGCCCTAGTTTGTTTAGGTAGGGTATTTTTTATCGTCGCGACTTCAATGGTGATTCGAGTTGAATGGAGTTCTGGGAAATGGAAGCATGGTGGTCGGCGAATTTATGACCAGAGGTGTAGGCATTCTGGTGGTCGGAGATTCGAGGTTGAGGTAATTCCAGGTTTCATTGGGTTGTTCCAGTTTTGGATTGGACTGCTCGAATTGGATATCGAGTTAATTTTGAGGATCTAGTGATCGTGATGATGTGCGAGGATGTTTTCTGATGTGAGAAGGCCATCATGGATTATCGGAGGTGGTCGAAGCACCGTGCATATACACGATGCATTTTTGTGTGCCTGGTGATCTGGATTGAACAGGGGAACGATGCTCGAGTAATTAGTTTGTGCATTTAGCCCGAAGTATTTTTCGTATGGGCTCGGGTCATTATTTTAGATTACAGGTTTCTATTGAAACCTGTCAGTGTTTTGAGTTTTTAAATTTAAACTAAATTTCAAAATGAAAACCAGGTTATAATCAAAGTTTGAAGCAGATTTAAAGTATGGATTCAAAAATGAATTTGAACTCTAGTTTTTAAAATAAATAAGTTTTAAAGAAATGAAATGTTTTTAACAACTTAAAACTGTTAAAATATTTTATAAAATGGTTTTAAAATCTGAAAATAAAGATTTAAATAGGGTTTTAAATCTAAGTTTAAAATCTGGATTCATAAATGAATTTGAATCCTAGTTTGAAGTAAAATAAAGTTTTTGAATTTAAAATGTTTTAAAACAACTTTGAATATTTAATGTATATTTTATATTGATTTAAATTGAATATGGTTTTTTAAATAATTTTAATTTCCCTTTAGAAGATAAGTATTTCTTTAACACGTAATTAAAAGGTTTTTGAGTTGTTAAACTTTGTTAAAGTTAAAATTGTATTCATTTTAAATCTTAAATTTAAAATGGAATTTAAAAGTAAATTTAAAAGCTAATTGTTTTTAGTCAAGTTCTAGTGGTCCAGTGGTTTCGACATAGTGGAGTTGCTACATTGTGTTGTAGTGGCACCGGTTCGATTCCCAACGGCCACAATAATGAGACATAGTGCACGACCACTTTAAAACCGGCTTAACCGAAGGCCAGGGCGACATAGTCTCCTTGGTCCCAAAGTTTTTGTCAAGTTCTAGTGGTCCAGTGGTTTCGACATAGTGGATGTTGCTACATTGTGTTGTAGTGGCACCGAATTGATTCCCAGCGGCCACAATAATGAGACATAGTGCACGGCCATTTTAAAACCGGCTTAACCAAAGGTCAGGGCGACATAGTCTCCCTGTCCCCAAAGTTTTTAATTAAAATATAAATATGGTTAAGTATGGCGTGACCCTGAAATTGTGGATCTCAAAAATCGCCTGTCACCATTTCTCTCTTTTCTGATCTTTCCTCTCGACCCTCTCTCTCCGTTTTCCCCCTCCGACTCGTCTCTCTCATGCCTAAGCCTCCCACCTCGCCTGAACTGGAATAATCATTCACACGCACGGGCGTAACTTTCAATGCGACTTCTTGCTTGGGTTGTGTGTCGTCTGAATCATTGGAGCGTGTTCAAGCTATGAGTGAGTTTGCCGAGCCTATTGTCCCTTTGAGTAGAGGTAACCCATTGGAGTGTCTGTTATCGAATCTTGACAGTGCTACCAAGGTTTCCCCTGTCCGACCATTGATTTGCGGTAAGCACTCTTTATCACCCCTCTTGGCATCTGTTGGAACGAATACATGGTCCCAGTCTTTTGTGGGTTTGAGTGATGAAGGTAATGTTGAGACTGCTGATCAACGTGTTGGAGTGTCTGAGGCTAGGGGTCTATCCACTGCTACTGATGGGGTAACGGTTGATAGCACACCAGGTGTTTGTGGAAATGTTACAATCAACAAATTATATCAATTTCAAATGCTCCTCCATCTCGGCCTGTCCAGAAGTGGACTTCTTTGTTTTCCAAGCTTCCTAATAATGCTGGTAAGTATACTCCTCGCCTCTTTGAAAATGTGGAGTCTGAGGGTGTGATGATCCCGCCTTCGGTTGTTATTGATGCTGGTGTGGAATTTTGGAAGGACCACTTGGTTGGTTTTTTTCTTAACTCCAATCCTCCATTCCATCTTGTTAAAGCGAGGTGCTGTTCTGTGTGGAAGCCTAGAGGTGGTCTGAGTGTCCACTTTGATAACAAAATGTTCTTTTTTAAATTTTCGCTAAGTGATGAAAGACAGCGGATTCTAGAGGCCGACCCATCCTTATTGATGGGAAGCCATTTATTATAACTACATGGAGTCCTTCTATGGATCGTGCGAAGGAGCAAGTGCTTTCTATTCCTGTATGGGCTCACTTTTCTCATATTCCTTCTGTTCTCCAGCCTCTAATTGGTATTGACTGGCTAGCTGGTCTTGTGGGTAAGGTGATTTGTTATGATGCAAATACTGTTGCCAGGCAGAAGCTAGTCTATGCCAAAGCTTTAATTGAGATTACTCTTGACAAGCCACTGCCTAGTGTTTTATTGGTCAGATTAGACGAGAGCTATGTTGCTGAGGTCAGAGTTTGCTATAGTTGGAAACCTGAGATTTGTTCATCTTGTCAGTCATTTGGCCACCTAGCGGATTCTTGTTCTTCAACGGTTGTTCCTATGGTTGTTCGGTCGCCTCTTCCTCGTCCCACTCCTCGGGTTTGGGTTCCGAAGGTTTCTCCTGCTGTCCCTGCCGTTGTTGCATTGGTGCCTCCTGTTTCTACTGCACCCAATGATGAACCTCCTGTTGTTGATTTGGCGTGTGTAGATTCTTCCTCTCCTCCGCCAGAGATTGCCCCAGCTTTAGTTTCTTCCCCCACGGCCTTGGAGGAGTCCCATCCCTCGTCTGATATTATTTCCTGGAATTCTATTGAACGTGCTTGGGTTCATGCTCCTTCTGATATGAGATATTCCCCTGAGAAGGACATCTTTTATGCTTTTATTAGTGAGACTGAGGGTGAGAGTCGGTGTCTTATCTATCATATTGAGGGTGATGGGTTGTGCCTTACTACGGTTGGCGAAATTGGTGAGGAGAGTAAAAGTAAGTTTTATGATGTCACTTGGGATAGGAAATTTATCTACTCACTTCATTCTGTTGGTTTTGATCCGCATCTTGCTGCTCTATTTTCAGGATTCTCTCATGTTCCTGGACCATCTTTGACTGTCGAGTGTGAGTGTTCTCCTTCTCCTGAGGAAGCATAGTTTTGCTATGTTAGTAGTATAGACATCTTTGTCTATCTCCTGTGTTTTATTCTGTTTTTTTATTTTGGGTTTTTTGCCCTTTTAGTTGCTTCTGTGCATGTGCAGAGCACCTGTTCGATCATTTATATACAGTGGCACGGCCTACTTTAAAACCGGCTAGCTTTGCCAAAAAAAAAAGAAAAAAAAAAGCTAATTGTTTTTAAAATACTTTGTTAATGATAATTAAATCATTAATAAGATTAAGGTTTATCTTAAAGTTAATTAGGACTTAATGATTTATAATTCATTAAATTATTAAGGCAATTAAGATGGATAATTAATTAATTAAATTAATTAATGATTTGGGTTAATTAATTAAGTAATTAAGGGTTTAATTTAATTAATTAAAGGATTAAGTGAGTTAATTAAGATTAATTAGATTGTAATTAAGAAATCATTAATTAGATAAGATTTGATTTGAAATTAATGATTTGAAATTTATTAATCAAGTAATCAAAAATTAATTAAGTTATAGATTAACACTTAATTAATTAAATAATTAGAGATTAAATAATGTATTATTATAGATAAATTAATTTGTAATAATAATGATTAATCTCAGTTAATTACTTTAGAGAAGTAATTAAAGATTTGTTAATGGTTAATGAAGGTCATTAACTTAGGATTATTTAATAATTAATTAATGTGATTAATTTTAATAATTAATTAGAATAATTAATTTAAAGATAATCATTGGAGAATTGTTTGAGTGTAATTACTTAACGGAAGTAATTAAGAAATTAATTACTAATTATAATTAATTAAGCTTATTTTGATTAGTTTAAGTTAATTAATTATGTTTAATTAATTTAAGGTAATCACTGGATAATTTAAGAAGTAATTACTCAATGTAAGTAATGAAGAATAATTATTTAGTGAAGTAATTAAGAAGATAATTGCTGGATGTAATTAAATTGAAGGATAATTAGGTAATGGAAGAGTTTTGGAAATTAATTACTTTGTGTAATTAATATGAAGAATAATTACTTAGTGGAAGTAATTAATAATTAATTACTTAGTGTAATTAATTAAGAATTGATTAATAAAGTTATTTGAAGATAATTAAGAGATGTAATTAATTAAGTGTAATTAATTACTTAATAAGATTAATCTAGGGTGATTAATAAATATAATTAATTAAAGATTAATTATTAAAGATAATTAATTAAGGAATAATTAATTTATCTAATGAAGTAATTAAGGGTAGTTAATTACTAAATGTGATTAATCAAGAGTGATTAATCAATATGGTTTAATCGATGGTTAATTACTTAATGTAGTTAATTTAAATAGGGTAATTGTAAATAAAAAAATTAGGGATTATTAATTAATATAATGATGTAATTAAGCATTGATTAATTAAAAACAATTAACCAATGAAGGAATTAATTAATGTAATTAATTAAGGATTAATGTAATTAATTATAGTTAATTAATTAATAAAGTAATTAAAGGTTAATTACTGAATTTGGTTTAGAATAATTAATTTGTGAAATTAATTAAAGGATAATTAATCAATGGTGATTAATTAAGGTGATTTATTAGAGCATAATTAATTAATTGATTTGTAATTAATTAAAGGTTATGTAAGCAAGATTTATACTGATGAAGTAATTAGTTTAATTTACTTTAAATTAATCAGAGATGAAGTAATTAATTTATTTCATTTTAAATTAATTATAGAATGTTAATTAATAAATCATTGCTTATGAATGCTGACTGATATTGATTTCCTTGAGTGGTTTGAGATCTCAGATATAAGATAAGTGATGCTATGTGATATGGATGCTTTGGTTGCATTGTGATGATAATATGAATTATTTGTTTGTGATGATAATATGGATTATCCGTTTACGATGATAATGTTGATTATCTATTGTGATATGTGAATTATCTATCTGTGTGTATATAGATAATAGAATTGAATTGTTTTAAACTTCAAAACAACTTGGACCTAAAAGATGGCATTTTGGATTTCGATGAGACCGGGATCGGATTCCATATTTGGATATCCGAAAACCACATCGATCCAAATTAACGATAGGTCGTGAATCTCAAGTGAAGATGAAGATTCAGAATGCAAGGGTTATCGTCGTTAACTCTGAGGGTGATTCCAAAGTGAGTGTAACGAGATAATGCCTTCGGTTTCGTTCGAACCTGGAATGAACTTGTATGGATTGAATGCTTTCAGAACATCGTCAGGTGGACGATGAGCATTCTAAGAGATGTGTTCTATAAAGGTAATCGTACCTCAAGCCTCATCAACCGGGAATGGCTAAAACAGGGAGGTGCAGCAAGGTTAAGTGGGTCATGCCCAAGTAGGATGAGATGAACCCCTGTCTAGAAGTCCCTTTATATTCGGCTGTGTGGGGTAGTTGATTGCAACAACTGCCGGGGTTTCTTGTTCGGGACTACCCAGTAAGGGATGGTTCCGGCCATGTGTTGCAGGGGATTTAGGGTGGATCCTTGGTACGGTGATCTAGGCCACATACTGTGACGGGCGATACCCCAGTAGCCCTGCCATTGATGGAAACCCATTCTTCCTACGTGCCCTTACGGTTTTGATTGTATTACCCACTTTTGTGGCTAGTAGCTGGAATTTAATCATGTAACAATTTCGGCTATTTCTTATTTACTTGAAAACCCTAGACACTATTATAATATCATCGGATTTCCTATCAAATATTTTGGTTAGCGTATGGTAAAAACTTACCCATGTTTATGTGTGGGAAGTCTTACGTGATACCTTTTGTTTTTAAAGGAATTTCAAAGTTAAGAAACCTTAACCTGTTACTCACACCAGACCCATGTTTGACCCGGAGTTTATTTCTTTTTTTCTTAAGCTCTTGGGTACTCAAATTTTTACGAGTGGCCAAGGGATTCAGGTTAGCTTTAACGATTTGTGGAGGAGAAATAGAGCAGGATGCTTCGGCGTATATAGTTCCTGCTGTGTGTTCTCTAAGTCATTATGTTGAGTTGTATTTGAGTTGTATTTACTAGACAGGTGTTTATAACTGTCTAGTATGTTTGTTTAAGCTGTGGAACTCTGATTGATGTTCTATATTATGTAAATACTTATGTTATTAATATAATTTATTCGTTCCGCTGTTGAGATTCTGGTGTTATTTCTTCTTTCTCTTATTTCTTTTCTCTTTTCTATCCTTTTCTTTCTTAAAGATGATGCAAATTTTTATGGAGAAAAAGTCGGATCGTCACAGAAAGTCCTCTGTTTCTGATTATGTTGCATCTTTCGAGACCTTGTCCAAATACGGAGTTGAGTTCATTAACACTCCGCGTAAGAAGAATCTTTGTTTTGTTGATGGCTTAAAGATGTATTTAAAGAAAGTTCTTTTGCTTCAGCTTAAGCTTCCTTTTGAGGAACTTGTTGATTCGGCTCTTTGCCTTGAAGCTGTTGAAAAGGAACGTGATAGTGGTGATGAGGTTGAGGTTTCTAAGAACCCCAAGAAGAGGTTTCCATTTCATAGTCTAATTCTTCCTCCAACAAGAAGAAGAAGCAAGCTACCTCTAGTTCTCAGCCTAGTAGTGCACCTTCTATTCAGAGGGCTTGCTATAATTGTGGTTCTTTGGATCATTTTCTCCATAGTCGTCCTAAGCCTCATATTTGCCATTATAGCAAGAAAGAAGGTCATTGGGTTTCTAATTGTCCTATTGCTCCTAAAGGTTTCAAATCTGGGAAGCTTAATGTTGCTAAAGCTTCTAGTGATTCTTCTAAGCCAAAAGGTATTACTCCTTCTATTTTGGAAGGTTTTATTTTATTTCATGGCCGTTCTATTAGAGTTCTTTTCGATACGGGTGCATCACATTCATTCGTGTCAAAGGAGCTTGTTGATTTTATTCATTTGGATGTTGTTACTCTTTGCGACCCTTTGAGGATTGTGAATCCTATTGGTGGATCCGCTACTCTTGGTTTATTATGTGTTGAAGTTGAGATTATTCTATGTGGTTTTTCCTTTCATGCGAATCTGCATGTTATGGATCATCTTGAGTTTGATATGATTTTGGGAATGGATTGGCTCGTCCGTTATGAAGTTCAAATCCTATGTCCCGAAAGAACTTTGTATCTCAAGCATCCCGATGCTATTGAGCAGTTATCTATTATATTTCGAAGCATGTACTATACTTCGAATGCTCTCATTTCTTCCTTCGAATTGAAGGATGTCATTGCTAATATTCTGGTTGTTTGGGATTTTTCTGATGTCATTGTGCCTATTTCATGTTTGCTGTCGAAGAGGGCAATTGAGTTCCTATTGATCTTTTCTCTGGTGCTCATCCTGTCAGTCGTCCTCCTACGAGGATGTCTGCTAAGGAAAATGAGGAACTCAAGGAACAATTATCTGAATTGGAAGCCAAATGATTTATTCGTTCTAGCTCATCTCCTTGGGGCGC
Organism: Allium cepa; assembly: GCA_030765085.1. Classification (NCBI taxonomy): domain Eukaryota; kingdom Viridiplantae; phylum Streptophyta; class Magnoliopsida; order Asparagales; family Amaryllidaceae; genus Allium; species Allium cepa. The sequence continues at coordinate 238,729,659 of CM060931.1, forward strand.
CGCCGTTGTCTTTGTTTAGAAGCCAGATGGTACTCTTAGGCTTTGCATTGATTATCGCAGGCTTAACGAGCTCACTATCAACAATAGTTATCCATTACCTAGGATCGACGACATGTTCGATCAGTTAAGTGCCGCTAAGCTTTTCTCCCAACTCGATCTTGCTGCCGGTTTTCATCAGTTACGAGTTTAAGGAGATAGTATTCCTCTTACAGCATTTCGTACTCGTTATGGTTCTTATGAATGGCTTGTTATGCCGTTCGATTTGACGAACGCTCCATCGTATTTTATAGATCTTATGAATCGGATATTCTGGGAATATCTCGATAAGTTCGTCTTGGTTTTCATTGATGATATTCTTATTTATTCCAAATCTAAAGCCGATCATATTCAGCATTTGGAGATTGTTTTGAGCATACTTCGTCAGCATCAGCTTTATGCCATATTCACCAAGTGTCACTTCTGGGAGAATAAGGTGAAGTTTCTTGGTCATATTGTTTCTTCCGATGGTATCTCTGTCGTTCCTTCCAAGATCGAATCTATTCAGGATTGGAAGAGGCCCGAGACCGTTACTGAGATCCATAGTTTCCTTGGATTGGCGGTTTATTATCGCCGGTTTATTAAAAACTTTTCTCGTATTGCCTTACCGCTTACCACTCCTACGAGAAAAGTTGTTCCTTTTATTTGGTCTGATAAGTGTGAGACTTCTTTCATGAAGTTAAAAGATCTCCTTACTCATGCTCCTATCTTAGTGGTTCCCGAAGGGAATCATGATCTTGTTGTTTATACCGATGCTAGTGGTTATGGACTCGGTGCTGTTCTCATGCAAAAGGATACAGTAGTTGCCTATGCTTCTAGACAACTAAAGACTAACGAGATTCGTTATGCTACCCATGATTTGGAGTTAGCCGCTATAGTCTTTGCTCTAAAGATTTGGCGACATTATTTATTGGGCGAGCGTTTTGTTCTCTTCACTGATCACAAATCTCTGAAGTATCTTTTCACTCAGAAAGAACTTAATATGAGGCAACAATGTTGGCTCGAATTTCTTGCTTCATATGATTTTGATATTCAGTATACCCTTGGTAAGGGAAATCGAGTTGCTGATGCGCTTAGTCGCAAGCAGCAGGTTGTTGTTTCCATGATGCTAGCGGAGTGGAATATATTGGAAGCTTTATCTCATTGTGATATTAGAGACCATCCTTCAGTTTCTGATTCTCCCGTGCTTTTATTTAGCATGAAAGCTCGTCCTAGTTTGTTGGATTGGATTGCCGATGTCCAGAAACAAGATCTGGATATCTCTTATCTTATTCAGAGTTGTAAATCAGATTCCCGAAGTGATGATCTAAAGGATTTCGATATTGATATTCATGGTTGTATTCGGAAGAAGGGAAGGTTGATCGTGCCTAATGTTCTTAATCTTAAAAATGACATTCTTGAGGACTGTCATTGTTCTAAGTATACTATCCGTCCATGCAGTAGTAAGATATATGCTGACATGAAACGCTTATACTTTTGGAAAGGTATGAAGCTTGATATTGCAAGTTATGTAAGTTGTTGCATGACTTGTCAACTTATTAAAGCAGAACACCATTTGCATCCTCTTGAGATTCCATTATGGAAATGGGATCAAATTTCCATGGACTTCATTGATGGTCTACCTCATTCGAGGTCAGGCTATACTAGTATTTGGGTGATAGTTGACAGATTGACCAAATCAGCCCATTTTATTCCTATCAAGTCCAATCGGACTGCTCCTCTATTGGCCGAGCTTTTTATTAAAGAAGTCATTCATATTCATGGAGTTCCTAGTTCTATTATTAGCGACAGAGATCCGCTTTTTACTAGTGGTTTCTGGCAGAGCCTTCAGAAAGCTTTGGGCACTAAGCTCAATCTCAGTACAGCTTATCATCCACAGTCTGATGGTCAGACTGAAAGGGTGAATCAAGTCTTAGAAGATCTCCTTCGCGCTTGCATTCTTGATTTTGATGGTAGTTGGGAAGACCACTTATCTCTTGTTGAGTTCTCTTATAACAACAGTTTTCAATCCAGTACCGGCACGGCTCCTTTCGAAGCCCTTTATGGAAGGTCGTGTCGATCACCATCTTGTTGGTTGGAATCGAGAGAAAAGTTAGTTCTCGGCCCCGATTATATTCGTGAATCTTATGAGAAGATTGATATTATTAGACATAGAATGAAAGAGGCTTAGAATAGGCAGAAATCTTATGCCGATCATCGTAGGAAGCCTTTGGAATTTTCTGTTGGCGATCGCGTATTCATTCGTGTTTCTTCGATGAAGGGTGTGGTGCGTTTTATTAGCTCTAGGAAATTGGCTCCTCGTTATATAGGACCATTTCCTATTACGGAACGCATTGGCCCTATTGCTTATCGTGTATTGCTACCTATCCAATTTTCGGGAATTCATGACGTATTTCATGTATCCCAGCTTCGTCGATGCCTTCGAGATTCGGATTCTATTATTGATCCTCATATGTTGCAAGATCTTGAGATCTCACCTGACTTGTCTATGGTGCAAAATCCTATTCGTGTGCTAGCTTCAGAGTTAAACGCCTACGGAATAAAGAAGTCCAGCTTGTGAAAATTCAATGGTCCGCAAATCCCAAATATTGCACTTGGGAAACCAAAGAATTCATCAAGCGTTCTTATCCTGGTTTTCTCTCCTCTTCGGGTGGGGGTGAGAATTCTTATCCATCTTTTCTATTTTAATCTTTGTTGTGATAATAATTTGTGTTATAAATAACTTCTAGTATGAAAATTATGGGGATGCAATTTTTATAAAGGGGGAGTTTGTAACAACCCTGTTTTATTACCGTCGTAATAAAAATTTAAAATAGAAATTTTTAAATTAAAATTTGAAGAAAAAAGTCCAAATCATTTTGCAAAGTCAGTGCATACTTCAAGTGGTACACGTTGAAATGTAATGCAATTGCCTTTCAAGTGTAACAAATTGGTCCATATTAAAGCAAGTATGAGCAAGTGCTGTCACCACTCGTTTTAAAAGCAAGTTGGAACATTTTCTTTGTCTTTGTTGTCACCAAATTTCTAAAGCAATGTTGAGCAATTTTCCATCATCATTTTTATATGCATCAAGTACTTTCTTTTCCACTGAAGCACGTCTACAATTAAATGCCAATGTACCATAAACTTTTACCAGCACATTATTTGCCTTGACTTATACACAAATGGGAACAGAAAAGTAGCCGGCATCTTTCATTTTGTTCATTCTTTTCCAGTAGCATCTTTTTTTTGTTGCTTTCATTTTTTCAGTAGGTGGGAAGAAGCTTTAATGGCCGCTCAAATAGTATTGCTCTCTTTTGGATTTTTAGTGCTAACTGATTTTTGAAGCAAATTTGAGGTGAGTGCAACTCACATTTCTAATTTAAAATCTTTGCTACCTGTTACACTGCAAGTTGGTATAAGTAGCAAGAAATCAAGTCACTGGTCATTGATTATTGTCATTTAATTCGTGATAGGCTTTGTTTACAGATAATGGGAACATAAACTTCCCATTATCATTTCACGATATTTTATACACGTGCAAATATGCATGTACCCAAACACGAGGCTTGCAATTTGCACATCCAATATTAGTGCTTGTACGTGCTCAAGTTTCATTGCCTGCTACTTCATTAAACTCGCACACATTTGTGTGTCCATGTGCAAAAGAAAATTGTCTTCCCCCTTAAATACGTGATGACATATATGTGTAAGGATATAAACAAGTCACACGTAAGAACATACGTAAGCAAAACCCAACACTGCCTTCAAACTCATGCACGTGCAAATAGGATTGCACTAGTAAGTCTAGCTTTCATTAAATTTTAATCTATTTCATTTTTTTGTGAAAGAAAGTTAAAACTTTGTGATGCATGCATGTATCAATTTTTGAGTAAAAATTTGTATACTTGCTTCGAAAACTAGTGCCAGGCCTTTAAAAATATAACGTTTTGCGTGAAGAGAAAAATTGAGTACATGTCACCTTCATTTACATATTGATTTCATGCGTGCTTATAATGTGGCCAGGTCATTTTGGTTTTTGGTTCAAAGGCATTAATGCATGCAAATGTTTGTAGCTTGCCAGGTCATTGACCATTATTTGAGTTCAAGATGCGTGCACAAATAGCCATGCCTAGGTCACTTTTTAAATTTGTCCAATTGGTCACATATGTGAAAGTGCACTTCACGAAATTGTAGCCCAGACAGTTTTTTTTTAAATTCATTTTTTACTTGTAGTTGTGACGATCGACTTTTCGACGCTCGAAAACCGACATCAATGCGTCCACTGTATCAACTGCCGAGCAATCGAATGTCGGAAAACCATACCGTTAGGGTTAAAGAAGAGGTAGAAGACAGAAAAAAAAAGAAGAAAAGAAAAAGCAACATAACAAAAAGAAACAACAGAAACAATATCAGAATCTCATAATCGCAGCGGAACAACATATAACAGATAAATGAATAATCTTTAAACAAAGAACTATATCAGTTATTACATTACATTACGTCACATTACATCATCAGAGTGTGCAACAACAAACAACAAACAGCGGAAAAGAAATACTATATACTAGTAATACGCCATGCCATCTAGCTTGCTTCCAGCAACTCCTGAATTCCAGAATATCATGATAACCTGACTCTAGACTGCCCGTGTGGAAATTGGTAGGCACCCAGAGTTTAGGAAGGAAAACAATAAACTCCGAGCCAGTCATGTGACTAGTGTGAGAACTAAAACAGTTTATCTTTAAAACAAGGAACGTGATAATTTTAAAATAGATTCGCAATGCTTTTTAGAAAATGAGACTACCATAAGGCCTTCCGCACACACACACACACAATGCAAACGGAGAATCGGAGGAGATTTCTCCTTATGGTAGTCAAAGATGCTTGATACGCATTAAAAAGAAACATTTGATATTATTACTAGTGCATAGTGTAGGAAAAATCATTTCGAAAATAAAGATATAAATCTTAGCCAGCATAGGCATTTCGCACTTATGCCTACTATAGCTACCATCCAAACAGTGGTGACCACCATAAGTGAATGATAGGTTCTACAACTAAAACCGTACAAGATCGTATTGTTTCTTTGGATTTCCAACAAATGGTCAGGCCAAGGAACTTCCCATTGCCACATGGGTACGCCTCTGGAAAGACGACCCGAGAACCTAACCGGATCTCTGCCAACATAAGGCTGGGTTACCTTTCAAACTAGGTAACTACTGACACGAATATGTCATTCCCCGATCGTAACCGATCTATATCCGAGGATCCTCGATTTCCAACAACCACAAAGCAATAAATTTGCAGCAACAACATAGGTTAAGTATCTAGGCTCCATACCATGATACCACCTCTATCCAGAAGGAATGACATATACTGAAGGGGCGCTACCCCCTAATAAACTTGCCGCATCCTTCCTGTTTTGACCATTTCCGGGGTGTGAGGTCCGACGAAGTCTCGTCCACAAAGCCACGCTTTATACAAAAGCTGTGCTTTGATCATCAAATGCTCAACAGCACTTCGTATGCCACATTACCAATTTGGGAATGTATCACTAGTAACCATCAACTACATAACCTCTAAGGGTGTTAAGCTAAGAGAATAAATTCTCCGCCACCAACGGAAATATATTTGATAGAAACTAGCTTTACATCTCAAACTGTAACGTCAGACACACATCCATACAAGTCCGTTCCAGGATCAAACGGAACCGAAGGCACTTACAAAGAAGTCCTTGCAATCCGGATATTCACTAATCACGACCGGACTTCCCATCACAAAGGGTAAAAAATTTCTATATTGGGGATCAGCCGATGCAGACACATTCGACGGTAATCCTTCGTTTTCATAAATACCCGGTCTTCAACACCGGTCATCAAATGCAATTCATAACGACGTATCACATATTCGGAATGGGATATACGAGCCCAAGGTCCTTTCCCGGCTAACCCAAATAGTGAGCGCTTATTCAAAAATAAGTGTGGCATTCAAATTCAAGCAATCACAACAAATACCTATTCAAAGGTAAATATTGCTAGTCGGTTATTTAACTATCAATAGGTGTGCTCAACATCACCAGATTCCAAATAATTTTCCAAATTATTTATTTTCCAAAAATATATGTACTAGATATATAATTTCCACACTTCAACCATTTGAAAACAAATTTTCAAATCACTTTTCACCTTTACCACTTTTGAAAACAAATTTCAATCATTTTCCTTACGCGGAAATACTTTCATTTCAACATGGTTCATTTAAACCAATTAAATAAATCCTTACCGATTTACTTTATATTTACGTTCCAAATCCGTAAATTTATTCCCACACTTCAAAAATAAATCAACATTTATTTTTAAACAAATTTCCCTTTCTTTTATAAATTCCATAGTGAATTTACACTTCCAAAATATCTATTAATATATGATTTCCAAATCGATTTCTAATATTCATTTTCAATTTATCTTTAAAAGATAAAATCTTAAAATATTTACTTCATATTGGAAAACATTTCCATACTTATTTAATAATAAGTAATTCGCAAATCCATTTATTTTCAACACTTGGAAAATATTCAATATACTTAAATCGAAATTAAGTATATATTTCATTCTTTAAGGAAAACATTCACTTAAACACATTTACTTGAGTCAAAACGAATGTTGCATAAAACATCGTTACGACGACCCAAAGTCACTAGTATAGGGATTCGAAATAAAAAATAGATATATAAATCCCAATACTATACAAAACATTTCCTTTCGGAAATCATTTACTATAACAACAGTGTTATAGTCCACCATTTCCTTATTTTTCGAAAACGTCTATTTCAACAATGAATGTTGAAATCTATGTATTCGATTCATAATACTTTTTAAAACATCTTTTTAAAATAATTAACTTCATTTTAAAATTTCACTTCTCCAAATCATACCCGTTTTATTCAATAATATATTCACTGTCCAAAATTATGAATATACCTTATTTACCCAATTCAGTATTTCTACACTTTTATCAAAAGATAATCCACTGTCCAAAATCGTGGATATACATCGTTTACCAAATTCAACACTTCCACATATTTAATTAAAGGATTTTCCACAGTCCAAAATCGTGGATATTATTCCTTTAATAATTTCTTTGTTTACTTATCAAATTTATTTGATTACGAATTTATAAAACAATGTTTATAAATTCCATTTCTATTACATAACTACTTCGATTTATAAATCTCCTTTAATAACCAATTCTATTCATATTTCGTTTACATGTCGAATCCAAATTATTAGTAAATTACTTATAATCCATTTATTCACAAATCCATTCTTTTATATCATCATTTATTTATAAATCTAAAATTCTTATTTACTTATAAAACTAGGTACAACTTTATTTTAATACTTATAAAAGCTCGTTTTATAATTCCAATATCTTTAACTTATAAAATATCAATTTTATAAATCTTTTATATAAACCGTTTATAATAATTCAAAAATCTCAATTTAAACCATTTTATAAATTTATCATCTATTTATTTCAAAAATCATGCTTTGGTTATATTTCACAAAAATATAATTTTTATAACATAAAAATTTATAACGTTTTAATTATTTAAAATGAATCAATTCGAAAATTTAATAAAACGTATACTTTCAAAAATCACTTTAAAATTCTTTTTAAAATCAAAAATCATTATTTTAAAACTTCAAAATGGATCCGATGATGCAACAGCACCAAATAGTCAATCACGACAAACCAAACATCATATATCAATATGATAATCAACAAGTATCACAATATCTGTAAATAAATCAATATAATTGAGGAATCCTGTTGGATCCCTCCAACCTGTTTCCCTGCATCCAAAGATGTTAGCACAATACCAATTCCGTTCCAATACGGAATATCACGGTATATAGGATTTATAAAATATTATCCGCTATTATGCGGTGCAAAAGGGCCTCATCCGTTATATAATGCGGGAAATTAACTCCAAATACATAAATAATACCAATTCCAATCAAGATGGAATTATCGCGGTATATGTTTTTAATAAACAACATCCGCTTACTAACGGCGTATAATGTCTATCTTAACAATCAATAGATAATGATTTATCATCCAGGCTTACGATCAACAAATTTTAAAACTAACTAGTTATAATTTAAATCGAAACTATTCGATTAAGTGAGAAGTTCTCACCTCGATTCTAATTTCGGTTTCAGCTTTTTATTTCGAATAAAATTAAACACGCGTTTAATTTTACCCGAAATTCTCACTATCTCCAAACGACCCCAATCCAGCTCCATTGCGTAGTGCTCGTCAATACGAACCCATCGCAATTTGTTTCGTCAAATTCCAACCTCGTATGAATAAGTTACAACATTTTAAAGATTACATGATTTAAAATATAATTAATTTACAAATTCTTTTAATTTTTTTTATAACCTAATCACATCGGGGCCGTTAGATTTCCAAGCCCTAACATCAGGCCGTGCGTGCGTCTTCCTCTTCTTCCCAGTGAAGAATACGAACAAGAACCCAACACGCGCCTAACTAGGGTTTTGAACGCACCCTCCATTCGTCGACGAAACCCCATCACAACAGCACCACATCGAAGCTCGTCTCGAGCTCGACCCACGCCTGCCACCACGTTGCACTCGGCCTCCTCATCGCCCCTCAAAACGCGCGCAAACGGCAGCGCTTCAAGGCCAGATTGCCGTTGATCTGCTTCGAATTTTACGATCTTGACCGTTGATTGTATAGAACTCACTGCCCTCTACGTTTTTCTAGTTGACAACTTCTCGAATTGATGAGTGGATTTGGAGATTTTCAGGAGGAAAGAAGATTGATTTTCGGCCATAGAATATGAAAGTGGCGGCTGCACTCTTGACCTAGGGTTTGCAAGTTTGAGATAATGAGGCTTCTTTTTATAGAAAATTATCGAAAAACACTATTCATTTCGAATTTTTCAAACTCCGATTTACGTGCGGTGCCGGCGTTTTTAAGGTTTATCCCGCGTTCCGGACACAATGGAACAAGTTTCGGAAGCTAATTCGATCATCTGTGTGAGATATGGCAATAAACGATCGATTTTAAATTAATTCGGTTAATCAAATATCTGTGCGTTTTAGCTCGCCCCGGACGGACGGTAAATCCGATTGACACGAAATTTGAAAGCTTACAGGAATACCACATTACGGATCCGATGAAACTGGTTTCGTCGAAATCCGAGACTGTTTGAAAAATGACTATTTTTCAGTCGATAATTAAATATTAAAATATTCAATTTTCACAAATTAACTTTAAATTCAATTTTAAAAGTTCTATAACATCATTCTAACTATAATATGATTAAATAAAAAATTTACAAATCATTTTCAATCATATTAAACTCGATTTTCAATTATTTCTTCAATTTCAACTATTAAATTATCAATTTAATTATTCAATTAAATCCAATTATTCAAAATAAAATTTATTCGACTGTTTAATTTCACTTATTAATATTTAAATTCAATTAAACATACAAATTTTAATTGACTGAAATTTTGGGTCATTACATACTTCCCCCCTTAAAAGAATTTTGTTCTCGAAATTACCAAGTAAGAAAAAGTTACAGAATTCATTAACTTTCCAAAACAAACCATTCAAATTGAATTTTTCAAATCTCTTAAGTGTTTAACTTTCCCAAAATTCATAGTTAAACTTCTTACAAAATCTTTACTAAGTTTCCAAATCATACTTAGTTTTCAAAAAAAAAAATTCCCAATTTTCTCAAAAATATTCTAACGCCTTAAATTTTCGGAAAAATTCGCCAGAGTCTCCTTTGCGCGGCTTGATCCCAAAAAAAAAGACAGTGTATACATCACAAATATACATCTCATCAAGTGTTGAGGCATCCCATAGGGAAAAAAGTGTAAAAGTACGATATTTAATCCGAGATATGTACCTTATATTTTATTAGCGAGCATATACGGCTAATATAGCGCGAAAGCGAGCTCCAAATGCAAAGCAAGCGCAATCCGCACCTACTAAACACTCAACAACAACATGAGAACATGTATATATGAAAAATATATCAATATACAACATATAGCAACATAACAACTACATGTGCCAACATAGCAATGCATTCAATCAACAAATGCAACCATGGAACAACTATCCAACCAATAAACATCCAACAAATCCATAACCAAATCAATATTCATTCATATTCTCATTAATATTCAAGGAATTGGTTTTCCAATTTAAATCACATTTGATTCATTAATCATTGGATTTACTAACATTCACTTATTCATATTCAATTAGTTTACATTCACTAATTCATATTCAAGTTGGTTCACTTACAAATCAAATTCAATTCTATTTAAGATTCACTCAACTTCCAATTTGATTTATAGCTTTCAATTTGTCAATTCAATTTCATTAACACTTAATGAATTATATACAATCAACTAACATCAAATAACAACCAACGTTCATTCAACATAACCAAATTATTTAATTTACATTTTATTTGGTCCAACACTTTTAATTCCAATTGGTTCATATTAAATTGACTTCCATTCAATTTATTCAACTTCCAATAACATTAGCTTTTAATGAATTAACACTTACATTCATTATTCCATATCAAATTATTTTACATTCAATTGATTAATATTTCATCCATTATCAATTCAATTGCTAATTCCTTTAACAATATAAGGTTGAATTTCATTTATATAACTCAAGTTCATATTCATTACTTCTCTTGATTAATTTACTTTGACACCAAAATCAACTTTATTCAACTTCACTTAAGTTATATTCCATTTCAACATCATTTGCTTAACTTAACTTAAAATTCCACTTATAAATCCAATTCAGATTTCAATTCTAAAGTAAATTCTATTTAACTTTTACCAAAGCTAATTTCATTACTTATTCAAATTCTATTTCATTTTGCTTAATAGAATTGTTAACCATTTTTAACAATTTGTTTCACTTTCATTTTCTCATTTCATAAGTTATACAACTTATTTATTAACTTCCAAATCCATTAACTTATCCAAAGCTAAATTTATTATTCATATTATAAGTTCAAAATTCATTTCACTTATATTCATCAATTACAACTTGGATTATAATTAATTCACTTATACTCCCTTTAACTTAACTCCATCCTTTAAGTTAAATTTATTTTATCCAAATTCGAATTGTATAAGTTATCAACTCATTTATCATTCCATAATATTTTAAATAGGATTACAGAGTCTTTTCAACTTTTCAAAACCATTTTTGAAATCAATTCAAATTACCTTTTTGAATTTCCAAAACCAAATCCAAATTTTCCAAACAACTTTCATTTAAAACAATTTGGCAGCAATCCCTCTTTTGGAAACCCGAAAATGAACACCGATGATGTTGCAATCATCATCGGAATTATTTTCCAGCCACCGAAAAGAGTTTAGAGCTTTACTTTCTTCAAAACAATTTTCCAAAATATCAAATCCTTTCAAAACACTTCTCTGGAATTTTGTTTTTAGATTATAAATCACATTTATAAATCTTTTACTTATATAATTTCACTTCTTATATATAAGATTATTTCACAAGTGTAAATCATTTTAATTATAATTCCATACTTTATAATTCAATTGCTTATACAATTATTCTTTTACAGCCGTTGTTTTTATTTAACTTATTCAGCAACCAAACAATCAATTATATACTTTAATAATTCTTGAAAAATTATTCCTTTATAAATAAAATATAATCAAGGTAAAATTATTTCATTTACCCTATTTTAAACAATATCGTGTCAATTTGTTCTGTACAAGTGTTTAGAGATCCCTATCAATAACGTTAATTACTCGTATTGACCAGAATCCATATACCATTTAACAAACCAATCACCACAATATAAAACAATTTATATTCACTAACAAATACGCGCTCGTATCTATTATTACACTCAAACTCATTCTAGAGCACTACTGACTCTATCTCTAATGAGCAATTCCCAACAGAGTCATGGTTGTCGCTTAACCATATGCTCAGATACCAAATGCGACGACGCGACTTTTCGACGCTCGAAAACCAACATCAATACGTCCACTGTATCAACTGCCGAGCAATCGAAGGCCGGAAAACCGTACCGTTAGGGTTAAAGAGAGGTAGAAGATAGAAGAAAAAAGAAAGAAGAAAAGAAAAAGCAACAGAACAGAAAGAAACAACAGAAACAATATCAGAATCTCACAATCGCAGCGGAACAACATATAATAGATAAATGAATAATCTTTAAACAAAGAACTATATCAGTTATTACATTACATTACATCATCAGAGTGTACAACAACAAACAGCGGAAAAGAAATACTATATACTAGTAATACGCCATGCCATCTAGCTTGCCTCCAGCAACTCCTGAATTCCAGAATATCCTGATAACCTGACTCTAGACTGCCCGTGTGGAAATTGGTGGGCACCCAGAGTTTAGGAAGGAAAACAATAAACTCCGAGCCAGTCATATGACTGGTGTGAGAACTAAAACAGTTTACCTTTAAAACAAGGAACGTGATAATTTTAAAATAGATTCGCAATGCTTTTTAGAAAATGAGACTACCATAAGGCCTCCCGCACACACACACAGTGCAAACGCAGAATCGGAGGAGATTTCTCCTTATGATAGTCAAAGATGCTTGATACGCATTAAAAAGAAACATTTGATATTATTACTAGTGCATAGTGTAGGAAAAATCATTTCGAAAATAAAGATATAAATCTTAGCCAGCATAGGCATTTCGCACTTATGCCTACTATAGCTACCATCCAAACAGTGGTGACCACCATAAGTGAATAATAGGTTCTACAACTAAAACCATACAAGATCGTATTGTTTCTTTGGATTTCCAACAAATGGTCAGGCCAAGGAACTTCCCATTGCCACATGGGTACGCCTCTGGAAAGACGACCCGAGAACCTAACCGGATCTCTGCCAACATAAGGCCGGGTTACCTTTCAAACTAGGTAACTACTGACACGAATATGTCATTCCCCGATCGTAACCGATCTATATCCGAGGATCCTCGATTTCCAACAACCACAAAGCAATAAATTTGCAGCAACAACATAGGTTAAGTATCTAGGCTCCATACCATGATACCACCTCTATCCAGAAGGAATGACATACACTGAAGGGGCGCTACCCCCTAATAACCTTGCCGCATCCTTCCTGTTTTGACCATTTCCGGGGTGTGAGGTCCGACGAAGTCTCGTCCACAAAGCCACGCTTTATACAAAAGCTGTGCTTTGATCATCAAATGCTCAACAGCACTTCGTATGCCACATTACCAATTTGGGAATGTATCACTAGTAACCATCAACTACATAACCTCTAAAGGTGTTAAGCTAAGAGAATAAATTCTCCGCCACCAACGGAAATATATTTGATAGAAACCAGCTTTACATCTCAAACTGTAACGTCAGACACACATCCATACAAGTCCGTTCCAGGATCGAACGGAACCGAAGGCACTTACAAAGAAGTCCTTGCAATCCGAATATTCCCTAATCACGACTGAGCTTCCCATCACAAAGGGTAATAAATTTCTATATCGGGGATCAGCCGATGCAGAAACGTTCGACGGTAATCCTTCCGTTTTCATAAATATCCGGTCTTCAACACCGGTCATCAAATGCAATTCATAACGACGTTTCACATATTCGGAATGAGTTATACGACCCCAAGGTCCTTTCCCGGCTAACCCAAATAGTGAGCGCTTATTCAAAAATAAGTGTGGCATTCAAATTCAAGCAATCACAACAAATACCTATTCAAAGGTAAATATTGATAGTCGGTTATTTAACTATCAAGTGGTATGCTCAACATCACCAGATTCCAAATAATTTCCCAAATTATTTATTTTCCAAAAATATCTGTACTAGATATATAATTTCCACACTTCAACCATTTGAAAACAAATTTTCAAATCACTTTTCACCTTTACCACTTTTGAAAACAAATTTCAATCATTTTCCTTACGCGGAAATACTTTCATTTCAACATGGTTCATTTAAACCAATTAAATAAATCCTTACCGATTTACTTTATATTTACGCTCCAAATCCGTTAATTTATTCCCACACTTCAAAAATAAATCAATGTTTATTTTTAAACAAATTCCCCTTTCTTTTATAAATTCCATAATGAATTTACACTTCCAAAATATCTATGAATATATGATTTCCAAATCGATTTCTAATATTCATTTTCAATTTATCTTTAAAAGATAAAATCTTAAAATATTCACTTCACATTGGAAAACATTTCCATACTTATTTAATAATAAGTAATTCGCAAATCCGTTTATTTTCAACACTTGGAAAGTATTCAATATACTTAAATCGAAATTAAGTATATATTTCATTCTTTAAGGAAAACATTCACTTAAACACATTTATTTGAGTCAAAACGAATGTTGCGTAAAACATCGTTACGACGACCCAAAATCACTAGTATAGTGATTCGAAATTAAAATAGATATATAAATCCCAATACTATACAAAACATTTCCTTTCGAAAATCATTTACTATAATAACAGTGTTATAGTCCACCATTTCCTTATTTCTCGAAAATGTTTATTTCAACAATGAATGTTGAAATCTATGTATTCGATTCATAATACATTTTAAAACATCTTTTTAAAATAATTAACTTCATTTTAAAATTTCACTTCTCCAAATCATACCCGTTTTATTCAATAATATATTCACTGTCCAAAATCGTGAATATACCTTATTTACCCAATTCAGTATATCAACACTTTTATCAAAAGATTGTCCACCATCCAAAATCGTGGATATACATCGCTTAACAAATTCAACACTTCCACATATTTAATTAAAGGATTTTCCACAGTCCAAAATCGTGGATATAATTCCTTTAATAATTTCTATGTTAACTTATCAAATTTATTTGATTACGGATTTATAAACAACGTTTGTAAATTCCATTTCTATTACATAACTACTTCGATTTATAAATCTCCTTTAATAACCAATTCTATTGATATTTCGTTTACACGTTGAATCCAACTTATAAGTAAATTACTTATAATCCATTTATTCACAAATCCATTCTTTTATATCATCATTTATTTATAAAACTAAAATTCTTATTTACTTATAAAACTAGGTAAAACTTTATTTTAATACTTATAAAAGCTCGTTTTATAATTTCAATATCTTTAACTTATAAAATATCAAATTTATAAATCTTTTATATAAACCATTTATAATAATTCAAAAATCCCAATTTAAACCATTTTATAAATATATCATCTATTTATTCAAAAATCATGCTTTGGTTATATTTCACAAAAATATAATTTTTATAATATAAAAATTTATAACATTTTAATTAATTAAAATGAATCAATTCGAAAATTTAATAAAACGTATACTTTCAAAAATCACTTTAAAATTCTTTTTAAAATCAAAAATCATTATTTTAAAACTTCAAAAATGGATCTGATGATGCAACAGCACCAAATAGTCAATCACGACAAACCAAACATCATATATCAATATGATAATCAACAAGTATCACAATATCTGTAAATAAATCAATATAATTGAGGAATCTAGTTGGATCCCTCTAACCTGTTTTCCTGCATCCAAAGATGTTAGCACAATACCAATTCCGTTCCAATACAGAATATCGCGATATATAGGATTTATAAAATATTATCCGCTAGTATGCGGCGCAATAGGGTCTCATCCACTATATAATGCGGGAAATCAACTCCAAGTACATAAATAATACCAATTCCAATCAAGATGGAATTATCGCGGTATATGTTTTTAATAAATAACATCCGCTTACTAACGGCGTATAATGTCTATCTTAACAATCAATAGATAATGATTTATCATCCAGGCTTACGATCAACAAATTTTAAAACTAACTAGTTATAATTTAAATCGAAACTATTCGATTAAGTGAGAAGTTCTCACCTCGATTCTAATTTCGGTTTCAGCTTTTTATTTCGAATAAAATTAAACACGCATTTAATTTTACCCGAAATTCTCACTATCTCCAAACGACCCCAATCCAGCTCCATTGCGTAGTGCTCGTCAATACGAACCCATCGCAATTTGTTTCGTCAAATTCCAACCTCGTATGAATAAGTTACAACATTTTAAAGATTACATGATTTAAAATATAATTAATTTACAAATTCTTTTAATTTTTTTTATAACCTAATCACATCGGGGCCGTTAGATTTCCAAGCCCTAACATCAGGCCGTGCATGCGTCTTCCTCTTCTTCCCAGTGAAGAATACGAACAAGAACCCAACACGCGCCTAACTAGGATTTTGAACGCACCCTCCATTCGTCGACGAAACCCCATCACAACAGCACCACATCGAAGCTCGTCTCGAGCTCGACCCACGCCTGCCACCACGTTGCACTCGGCCTCCTCATCCTCCCTAAGAAAGCGTGCAAACGGCAGCGCTTCAAGGCCAGATTGCCGTTGATCCGCTTCGAATTTTGCGATCTTGACCGTTGATTGTATAGAACTCACTGCCCTCTACGTTTTTCTAGTTGACAACTTCTCGAATTGATGAGTGGATTTGGAGATTTTGAGGAGGAAAGAAGATTGATTTTCGGCCATAGAATATGAAAGTGGCGGCTGCACTCTTGACCTAGGGTTTTGTAAGTTTGAGATAGTGAGGCTTCTTTTTATAGAAAATTATCGAAAAACACTATTCATTTCAGATTTTTAGGGTTTATCCCACGTTTTGGACACAATGGAACAAGTTTAAGAAGCTAATTCGATCATCTGTGCGAGATATGGCAATAAACGATCGATTTTATATTAATTCGGTTAATCAAATTTCTGTGCGTTTTAGCTCGCCCCGGACAAACGGTAAATTCGATTGACACGAAATTTGAAACCTTAAAATAATACCACATTACGGATCCGACGAAACTGGTTTCGTCAAAATCCGAGACTGTTTGAAAAATGACTATTTTTCAGTCGATAATTAAATATTAAAATATTCAATTTTCACAAATTAACTTTAAATTCAATTGTAAAAGTTCTATAACATCATTCTAACTCTAATATGATTAAATAAAAATTTTACAGATCATTTTCAATCATATTAAACTCGATTTTCAATTATTTCTCTAATTTCAATTATTAAATTATCGATTTAATTATTCAATTAAATCCAATTATTCAAAATAAAATTTATTCGACTGTTTAATTTCAATTATTAATATTTAAATTCAATTAAACATACAAATTTTAATTGACTGAAATTCTGGGTCGTTACAGTAGTATTGCGTGCGTGTGTAAAAAACCAAATTCCAAGTCACGGTAATTTCATTTACTTCAGGCACGCAAGTTGTTGTATGTTGTAACATTGTCAGGTTATATTTTTATGCATTATTTGCGTGCCAAGTTATAGTGTTTATTAGTCAGGCACTTTTTTTTTACTTCATTTTTACGTGACTGCATGTAATAGCGTGGGCGCACGTGTGTATTGAGGCAGTGCAATATTTTTGATGAAAATATAGTGGTGTAGTCCACTATTTAATTTACGTTGAACCAGCGTTTGGTTTTAAAACATATTTTGTTGCCGTTATTTTTATGACGGATTTTTACTCCGGTGCTATATTTTTGAAGCCTGTTGTTTTAATGAGATTTTTGACGAATAAAAATTACTATTGATCTGACTTCAGTAACCGCCAATTTTAAAGTGAATTTTCAAGCGGTTATCCCGCAACGCTGATTTGATATCCGTTTTTACGGTGTATTGTGAATGCAATTTCTTTGTCAAAATTGCTATAAATGTTACTGTTTTAATCACGTGTTTTTAAATTGTTTTAAAATAAAATTGTTTCCAATTATTTTTTTATAGTTTACGCTTTCAGAAGAATGAGGAATCGATTTAAACGCTTCAGCAAAATTAAGGACTATGAACTCTTACTTTTACTGATTCGGTTAATTCCGAACTTGTCCATTTGAGAACGTAAAATGTCTTTTATATAAAATACACAATTTTACACTTTCAAGGAAACGAGGAAGAGATTTAAACGATTTAGCAAAAGTGTGGAGTATGGAACCACACTTTTACTAATTCGGTTAATTCCGGACTCGTTAATTGAAATATTTGCTGTGGATTTGCTGTTTGAAGATTTTGATGATTATATTGGGCTTTCGAGCCACTATGCTGGACCTTCGGGTCATATGTTGGACCATCGTGTCAATTACCAGTACTAGACTTTTGGGTCATATGTTGGACCTTCGGGTCATTTGTTGTGCGCCAAAATCATGATGACAGTACTCGGTAGGCTTCGGCCATATAATGACGCACGTGCGGCGTAGCTTAGACTCGCCATATGCTGGGATCGGTCCACTTTTATGTTGACTTTCTAGTTATCTTAATTGATTTCTAGATTTTTTTGTATTGCTGTTTTGAATTCAATTGTGAATTTGAGAGTTAATTTTGATAGTCTCATTCGAGATTATAATTTTGTGTATAGTCTCATCCGAGATTATGATTTTATGTATTGCTATTTTGAATTCAATTATGAATTTGAATGATGATTTTGATGGAGTTTAATGAGATTTCTTCATTTAAACTATGTTGGTTGTTTATGCTGAATAGTCTCATTCGAGATTATGATTAATTTGCTTTGGTGTTGTTTATCATGCACCTATTTCTATGTTTAAATTAGACTGATCCGTTTATTATTTTCTTTTAAATAATACTCGGGTCAGACTGAGTTATTTCAGGATAATCACTATCTCTGATTCTGTTGCCGCTTCAACTTTTGGGATTTCACATCATCTTTTATCTAGACTTCGAGGTGTTACTTTTGGTGTATTGACTCTCATCTCATGTATGTTGATGTCTTTGTATATGTACATTTGGTTCATGTAAACTATCGATTGTTGTAGCATGTATCCAGACTTATCTTCCACTATATCTGATATTTCTGTTCTGATGTAATTATAATTATCTGTGTTGTTGTTGTTATGAGTTGTTCTAAATTTTTCTTTAGCCACCGTAGTTTCATTTTACATTTGGATTGAATATATATCTTTAGGAGTAATTTACACAACTCCTATTGATGTAATCAATACTTGTCTAAGGCATAACTTACAAATGGTCGCTTCTAACAAGCCTTATTCTTCGCAATAGCAGACGTTATTCCTTATAATAACCTTTGTTATTATGAGCATAGAGGTGGGGCATCACAAAGATTAATTCATAGCTTTCAAAACAATTCCATTTCAAATTGGATTAACTCATCCAATCTTTAAATCAAAGATTCAATTCATAGCTTTCAAAACCATTTCTATTTCAAATCTTTTATACAAAAGATACACCTTTCCAATTTCAATACAAAGTTCAACAATCTTTCACAAAGATTTATTCATAGCTTCCAAAACAATTCTATTTCAAATTTGAAAATTTTCAACATAAATTGGAAATTCTTTCTTTATATGAAAGCTATTATTATTTGAAAACAAATAGTTTTCGTTTTGGAAAAATCCGATTTCATTTGCCTGAGTTAAAGCCCTTCAAGTATAAAACTAGGGTTAAAGTCAAATTTCCAAACCAATACGTTTAAAATGGTTTTAAAACCCATATAAACACCTTTATAACTTGTATAGCCTTTTTAAACCAAAATTTCCAAATATAAAATTCAATTTCAAATCTTGAATTCAAATTTTAACCAAATTATTTGAATTTCAAACTTTATCAAGTTCAAAATAACTTTTATTTCCAAAACGTCTTTCAAAAACTTTTCATATTTAACCCAATTTCATTTCCAAAACCATTTTGGATTCAAAATTCATCTTTTAAAACCATTACATCATTTGAATAAAATAATATTAAATTTAAATTATCTGTGACTTAACCGAATTCCCGTGAAATCCATATTTTTGTGTGTATGGTGTAGTCCAGGGGTTTTACACAATAGTGCAACATCATCAATCATCACAAATTCAATCATATCAATATCGATAAGCGGTATAATCTATAACGCTTATCATCATTCACAGATTCAAATAATATCAATTTATCACAGATAAATAAACAAATTACATTCATCACAGATAAACAAGTCACAGCTCAAATCAAAACACTTTGTATCACAAAGCATCACACATCAGGGATATCAAACAATTCAGCATCCAATAGAATCCAAACACCCATTAGTAAGGTTAATTAATCATCTAATTAACTGAAACCAGATTAATCACTAACCTAGGTTAATTAACATTAATTAGCTGCAAATCATTTGATTAATTATCCTTTAATCATTTATTAATTAATAAATTAATTAACCTTTAATCATTAAATAATTAACCTTTAATTATTTAATTATTCTTTAATTAATTATCCTTGATTAATTAATTAATTAGTTAATTAACCCTTAATTAATCACCATTAAATTAATTATCCTTAATTTATTACGGTAAGTGATTATCCCTAAACAATTTCATAAATTAATTAACCTTCAAGTTGATTACAAAATTAGTCATCCCTTAATTTCATTAAGTAATTACAAATTAATTAACTTTTAATCATAAATTAATTCACCTTTAATTAATAAGTAATTAACCTTTAATCACTTGATTTGATCTTTAAATTAATCAAATTGATGAATCACATAAATTAAATCCTTTTAGTAAATTAAGTAATTAATTATTTAATCACTTTAAACCATTAAATTAAATTAAGGATTAAAATACTTCATTCTTTAACTATTTACTTAATCACAATGATTAATCATCCTTTAATTAAGAAATTATGCTAAAATTAATTGATAAATTAACCTTAACTTCTTTAATCACTTTTATTAAGTAATTATTCTTTAATTGCTCACATTAATTTTCCTATAACCACTTTCATTAATTAATCTTAATTCTTTAATATAATTACACAAAATAATTATTCCTTAATTTCATTAAGTAATATGAATTAACATAATCATAAAATTTAACTTAAAATCTTTAAGTTCACTTAAAGATTAAAATACCTCATCCTTTTTAATCATTTATTTAATCAAAATATTAAGTCTATTTTCAAAAAACAAAGGTTATATAAATAGAATAAAACTCTTTTTAACTTAGTTAAAATTAAAAGAATATTTTAAAACTTTTAACTAATTTCTAACTTAAATAAAACAAGTTAAATTGAAAACATTGATCAGAAAATTATTTAAACTAGATTGAATTTAAAACTTTTAAAACTGGTTATATATTTAAATTTAAAACCCTGTCATTATTTTCAAAAACCTGGGCCCTTTTACATTTTCTCCGAGCAAAACCCCAATGTTCTTCGGGTCAACATTCTCTCCGAGTCAATCACATAAAAGCTTCGAGTAAAACCTGAGACCAATGCTTCTTCCCCGATCCTACATTTACTCAGGTACACTGATATATATATGCACGAGCATAGATGGCCAGAGTCTCTCCGACCATTACCGCTAGTTTCCGCAGGTCGACGATGACCTCGTCATTTAACTTGATAACCCAGTTCGATCAATCTTGTCAAAAATCAAAATTTAGATGTTTGATCGACATTCTGGAAACAAACCCATTGACCCAACCGCCTTGCCTCCGCCACCAAAAAACATTAGCGACCCCGCGATCACTACCAGAGCTCCATTGATAACCCACGTTTCTTTTCCCACCGCCCGATCGTCTCTTGATCCCACACGATGATATACGAATCTAAGAACCAGCGACAACTAAATTTACTCCTAAAACCCTATCTCAACTCCGACCAACCACCTTGACCATTAATAAAATCTACAACCATTTTTTTGATGATCTCTGACCTCTAAGCTAACTATGGCCATGATCCCGAGACCACCTCCTTCTCGATCATCAGAATTTTCCAAAAACACAATTACAGTTCATCTCAAGATTTCTAACAAATCTTAAGCTTAAAAATTTAGATTAGATAACTAAAATTCATCATTTTCACGTACAAAACAGAATATATAATTAAAACTTGGAATCCAAGAAACTTAATTTTCTAATTTTTAAAAGATTATCATTGTAATCTTTAGTTTCCATAAATCTATTTGTTAATTTTACTTAATTATATTTCTATAGATATGTTTTTGTCATCACAAACAGATTTCTTTTAGAAATCATAACCTAAAATTTGATGGGTGAAAAGAAATTGATTTTTCTTTAATGGATCAAAGCCTGTAGGACAACAGAGATGTGTAAATATACACACACAAACATGCACATACATATATCCATATCAGATTTCACATCAAATCTCAAAGATAATCACATGCATTAAGGTATCAAAAAGGATTAAACTTCTAAAATAGGAGTTTACTCACCTTTGTTTTAAGCAGAGGGGAAGCAGAGAACAAATTCTGAGCCTAGAGATGATGATTTTGAACTGTTTTCTTAATATTGATTAACTTGTTGCTTTGAACTAGCATTTCATTTGCTTCCAGGCTTTGAATTGAAGCTTGATCTTGCATTTGTTTGAATGGCTTCAGATCAGGTTGAATTGTTGATGCTTGATTCTTGAAGTTTTGCTTTGTTTGATTTTATTTGATTTCCTTTGTTTTGTTTCACGTCTGTTTTGCTTTAAAATTGTTTTCTCAGATTTGAGAAGTTTTGAAAAAATGAAAACAGCCTGGCTTTTATTCTTTTTATGCATTTTTATAAATTTAATTTAAATGAAAAAGAATGATTTGCCACTTGTTAATTCTATAGTAACACTTGTAATTGCATATTTTAATTTTCTTATAAGTGTCCTATGTGAACTAAATTGTGTTTATATCCTTAATTTAAATTACTTTATAAATTTTGTTTTAACCCTTTTATGCATTTATATTTTCATATCTTAACATATGTTTTCGTTTTAAATGTTTATGTCTTTATCTTCTTATATATTTACATTTGCATAAATAAAATTTATCTCAATTGTTTTTCATATTACAATCTTAATTTAGTTTAATATATATTTTTATACTTTCCATTCATACATTTCCTATTATTTATGTTTGCACAACTTTTTAAAAGAGAATGATTTAAAAATAAATAATCACACACACACACACACACAGATATATATATATATATATATATATATAAGAGAATTTAACTTAAAATAATCTTTTGAAAATTATTAATTCTCAAATTACATCTTCCAAATATTAATATATATTAAAATTAGAAAACAACTTTTATTAACTTTAAAATAAAAACTTTAAAATTCTATTTTATTTCCAATACATTTATTTTTAAATCCAATGTTTATTTATAAATATTTATCCTTAAATTTCCAACCAAAATTCTATTTATAATATAAATTTTTTATTTTATTCTGGAAATTTTCTAATTAATTCACAAATAAAGTCACAATTTAATTCCAAAATTAAATTAATTGTCAAATTAAACTTGGCTAATATTCGGAAATGTTACATAAAAAAACTTTAAAGTAATTGAAATGTATATTAATGGAATTTTTTTTGTAACAATAAACGTTATATACTTAATTAGTATATTATGAAATGATTAATGACTAATGGAATAGGTAAGTGGAACTTAAGAAAGTAGACAAATGAAATAAATACTATCTTTGTAAATTGGTTATAGAATTAAATATAAATTTGCAGAGAAATTTTGAAATTGAATTTGTAACTTTTGAGATGATTATAAACATATACAAAGTCATATATAAGAAGTTGGACTTTTATAGAATGATTATAAACTAAAGTGATGATTAATAAAATGTTTCACAAATAAATTTGTTACTAAATGAAGTTGTGAAAATAAATGTTAATTAAGTTGAAAAGAAACTTAAGTAAGAATATAAGAAATAATGCATTAATGATGTTGATGCTAAAAATGAAGATACGAACATTATAATTCAAATGTTTTGCTAAAATGTAAAGTAAAGTTTATTGTTTATAACTTTGATAAATGTTAGTTGAACAAGAGGCTAAATGAATTAAATATGGATTTTAAAGGAAGTAAGCTAATATTGAATTATGAAATGAACTTTAACTTATGAAAAGCTAACCGAAATGAATAAATGGAAAAAGTTAGTGAATTTTACTAATAAATGGGTAAACGAAATGACATTGATTTAATATGAAGATGAACTTAAGTGTAGAATAAATGCAACCAAATGAATTGATATGAGATTTTGCTAAATGTAAAATGAAACAATTGAAACTGAACAAAATGAATTGAATACATTGAATGCAAATGAAACAGACTGGAATAAATTGGAAGTAAACCAATCAAATGCTAATAAAAATTGAATGTTAATAAGAAATGAAGTGTATAAATTAAATATTGGCATTTGATGATGTAAATTCATATCGTTATGAATTAATTGGATGAATACTAATAATTAAATGGTTTCTTTTGTTGTAAATCATCGTTATTACTGTTTTTATTGTATATGATTGTTGTTTGTCGTATATTAATGCTTATGTTATGTTTTGGATTTAAAGTTCATGTTATATGCTTCTACAAAACTCATATATGCTTTCTATTTCTTCTATATGCAACTAACATCCTAATTTGAGTTGAGATAGGTACATATGAAGACCGTTTAGACGAATACACAGATTATATTTTGCTTTTACTTGCTTAATACGAGCGAACTCGCTTGTACTAATAACAATATGGTGCACATCTCGGATTACATACCGTGTTTTATATTTTTCCCTACGGGATGCCTCATCATTCAGATGAATATTTGATATATATTGGATATATTTGAGTTTTGGTATTGTATTGTAAATTTTTTTCGATTGAGCTGCACAAAGGAGACTCTGTCGAAATTTTCCGCCAATCCGACATTTAGAAAAAAAATTAAATTTTAAAAATTTATAACTTGTTTTGATAACTAACTTGTAAATTTCGTAAGCCGATCGGAGTAGCATAGTAGAAACGTAGTAATGGTTTAATAGATGAGATTTAAAGTTTTATAAGTTTACTATTTTGAATAAAATATATTGGATGTTAAATTCTATACTTAGTCCCTTTTCGAGGACGAAAAGTTTTGAGTGGGGGAGAATATAACGATCCATACTTTTAACTATTTTAATTTATTAAATGTAATATGATTATTTAATATAAATGGTTACAAATATTTTTGTTTAATGATTTTGTATGTATGTTATTGGATATGAACTGGAATAATATTTTGAAATAAACTAATTTCGAAGATTTAAGTAATAACAATTATTGAAAGGTAATGTTATGTATTGAACGTGTTTATAATCAATAGTTGGATTAAATAGTAAATGTTGAATTCATTAGATGTAAATAAAGTAATTGATTCATAACTAAAACTCATTTAAAATCCAATATTGAAATTTGTTGATTATTGAACAATTAAATTGTTTAAATTTAATACTGGAAATTATTTGAATAATTGAATTCTGAATTTAATATGATTGAAATTGATATTAGAAGTTGATGTAAATTTTATTTAAATAACAATGAAGATTGTTAACATTTAAATTTGGATTTAAAAGTGAATAATTAGAAATTGAAAATTTTATATTATAATCGAGACGTTAAAATAGCGATTCGAGGGATAGTCTCGAAATTCGACGAAACCAGTTCCATTGGATCCATAATAGTGTATTGTTATTGGATTTCAAACTTTGTAGTGCTTGGAGTTATCATTTGGTCGTACGGAATGGAAACGCGTTGAATAAATATTGGAAATTTAATATTTTAATTCGATTCAAAAAGCTACCTTCTCTGTACGATCGAATTAGGCCTCGAAACTTGTTCCATTGCATTTAGAATGGGGGTAAAATATTATAAATGTTAGGCGACACGCTTCGTTTGGGGTTCGTCTAGAAAAAAGTTGAAAATAACCATAAAATAATATGTTTATACGTGTATAAATATGCATGCAACCCTCTCCAAACCATAACCAAATAGAACAAAGCTGCCACAAATTAAATCGATGGAAGAAACACTCCGTCCTTCTTCCCTCGTTTTCTCCACATCCACGCCATATTAGACTTCAACATCAATTGGAGATGTGTGCGCCTCAACGAGATGAAGGTGATGACCGGCGGTGATCATCGCTGGTGAAGTGGAGTAGCCAAAATCTTCTCACGTTCGTGGCAACTTAGGGTATGATTTAAAGAGTCGGGGGAGGCTGAGTGCTTCGAGGCTGAGGGTGGAGGTGCTGCAGTACGGCGGCTTCATCATGGCATAGGCCGATCGAGTTCTAGTGGGACGGTAGTGGTGTGGTAATTCGAAGAATGGAGGCGGCTTTGAGTTCTCTTGTACGCAACCTTGGCTGGGGAATCTTTGAGCACGAATGAGAAGAAAGTGATTGTGCGGCCTAGATTTCCTGAAGTTAGATCCAACAGCCCATATTTTGGGTAATAAAAAAAATAAATTTGTTTATATAAATTGTATTCAAACTTTAAAGATGTGTATCTCTCACATACGGGGTCGAAATCGGACGAAACAAGCGGCGACAGGATCGTGGCGACGAGTACTACATTATTGAATTGATTTGGAGTCTTTTGGGGCTAGTTAAAATTTTTGGTTAAATTGAACGTCGTTTGATTTGATTTAAAATTGAAAACTCAAGGTGAGTGTTTTATAACTCTCACAAGTACTTGAATATTTTTATGCCAGTTAAATGTAAAATTATGAAGTGATATAAATTTATCGGCCGCTGTTTGGTTAAGCACTAGACGGACTACCCAACAAAAAAATCCTTTTTCTTTTAAAAGAAATACCTCATATACAGTACTCAAAATATTCTTTGTTTTACCCAAAAACAAAATCTAATTTCTCTTAAAAACTTATCTTCAATTTGAAAGATTTGAAAATTCAATTATAACTTATTCTCAAAATCAAGGAACACAAATTGAGCTCACCGAGATATTCCTAGAATACTCGATCCTCAAGATTGATGGAATGGACTGGAGTGTTCATTATTCCGAATGGTATAACGAACCACTTATAAGACTCATAACAAGTGCGGAATGCGATAAGAGTAACGCTATCCTTCGTGACTCATAGCTCATGGAAAATTGGTGTAATGTCAAGCTGAGGAATGACCATAGCACCACACAATGGATTAAAAAGAGGGAAACGATATATAAAAGCAAGGGTAAATATCTTTTCAAATAAGGAGAAGTAACATTAACAACAAATTATTACTTCGATTGAAGTAATACCACAAAGTATATCAACAAGCGAGTATCTAAAGAGGATATCTCAAAAGGGGTAAAAATGGCAATATCAAATAAATTCATTGAATCACCTCATTTCTCTAGTGGACATCTTCGTGGAAGGATGTCCTAATGGCTAAGAATAGAAAAGAAGGTCAATACAATACTGGATTGCCTGATTAGGTGTCATACCCGTATTGAAGTGGACTCAAATAGAATAATCCCAATGGATTACTCCTAAGATAAGATATCATAAATATTTATGGAATACTACGGAATAAAATATATTCTTAGACATATCCCAAATTATCTACTCCTAAGAACAAAGGGAAGGCTAAGGACACAAAGAGCAAGGGATTCATAACACTTGTATTACATTATGAATAGTCATCGACTCCCAGGAAAGGGTAGGAGAATAGGATCTATTATGGGACATACAATGCATTACAGACGTATGATCATTACGCTTCAGCCGGGTTATTCTATTCTACCTCTTATAAAGAAAAGAACATAAAGCAAAATACTTAATAACAAAGCGATGCATTTATACAAAACTTTTACCCCGAGCACAAGTAATAGTGCCATAGACAGTCAAATGAAATCCAATCCACAAATATTCATTTGAATTAACTGTTAAATTAAAATTGACAGTAAAATTTGAAATACGAATTTAATTGCCAATAAAACACCCGATTTTAATAACTATGAAATTATTGTGAATTGTATTGACTGTTTGGATGATTGGTTGTGATGAATGCTATTGGTTGATATTTTGAATGATTTGGATGTTTATGGATTCTAATATATCCTATTATCACCCTGTATATTTTTACAGTATATAAACTATAAATTGAATTATTTCGAATAATTTAAGAATTATGTTGAAATGATATATACCTATGACACCGTGATTTGGATTGAAATGATATATATCTATCCCTGAAATTAAATTGAAATAACTGATCACTTGGCCATAAGATATAAAATTATATACAAACACCGGATTAGTTAAATTAAATGATTTTATAAAAATTTGATTTGAATTATTTAACTGGTTTTGATTAAAAAAATCAAATTTATAGAAATCAAATTATTTTCAAATTGAGCCCTAAATGTTGAAATTTAAATTTGGTAATCAAAATTGTTTAAATAATCGAAGTTGAGATTTTGGAGTTATAATCAAAATATAGTTTGAATTTTTGGAAATCGATTTTTTTCAAAAGATTGAACTTTTATTCGAACTTTGAATATTACCAAGTAAAAGTGACATAAAAACGATATTTCGAAATTGAGCTCGGAATTATATTTGAAGATTGGGATTTTAAACCGAATATTGAAGGATAATTTCATTTAAATGTTTTGAATCGATATTTGAAAATTGAGCTCGAAATCAATATAAACTGAAAGTGAAGTTGAATTAATTGGATTTGGAAGTGGAATTGAATTAATTTGAAATCAAAGTTGAAATTAGTTTAAATTGAAATCGAAAATGGATCGGTTGAATGGAAATTGAAATTGATTTGCATTAGGAAGTTGGAATTGAATTGGTTTGA
Organism: Allium cepa; assembly: GCA_030765085.1. NCBI lineage: Eukaryota > Viridiplantae > Streptophyta > Magnoliopsida > Asparagales > Amaryllidaceae > Allium > Allium cepa. Next base: position 238,758,459 of record CM060931.1, read on the forward strand.
CTTTCAAACTATTTTCAAATAAATTATGTAATATATAAAACTATTTAAAAGCTATCTTCTTAAATATACAAATTATTTTGTTTTTCTATATTATTTTGCTACCTAAACCATTTTAATACTTAAACTATTTTATATTAAATTATTTTAACCATTTAAACTATTTTTAACCATTTTAACCATTTAAATTATTTTTAACTATTTTAAGATTTTACACTATTTTAATTATTTAAACTATTTTAAACTATTCAAACTATTTTTCAAAAATTCAAATTGGTCAAGAGTGGAATGTTATTTTTAAATCATGGATTTAAATACAAATTGGGTTAAATTAAAGTTATAACCCAAATTGGAATTCGAAACAATTTTGGAAGCAAAATCGAGATATTAAGTCGAAAATGATTTTGAACCAAAATAGTATATTTTGAGTAAATATGATGATTTCGAAATGGATTTGATTGTGAAGCGAATATGATATTTTGATATCAAGTATGAACTATTTTCGAAAGGTAGAAATACCAATCAGTGTAAAAAATGACGTTTAGTTGTTAAAGAGTCCGGGGCAAGATATGGGCATACTCTCTGTCGATATCAGAACCACTTTAACAACTGTGTACATGAAGGAGATTCCAGAATCAATTGGTTGGATTTGGTGTTGTTTTCTGGATTTGAAAAAAGAGAACGATGGTAGATTAGCCTGACACTTGTGCAAATTTGAAGTGACTAAAACAAGAGTCATACCGGCCAATTGGGTTAGCTATCCCAAGCGGACGCATTTCTTCATATTACCAACATTTACACTGTGATTAATTGGTGCGCACCCTCCGATTTTATGGGAATGTTGGACACGGCGGACGACCATAGCTATGATGCGTTACCACCAGCCGGGAAGGGTAAACTGGTAGTATCCTACCTTGGGCATTGCTTAACGTGTCTTGTCATACTTTTACCCCTAGACGAAACCTATACGATTTTGGTTTAGTGTTGTCGTATCACGACGCATCCCTATCCACCGGCCATTTAATTGGTGTTTTATATGCAAACTATAGGACAATGCTTAAAAATGCATTAAGGGGGATCAATGCAAAGCCTTAATGTTAATAAAAATATTTATTTTATTGATTAGACATTATATATGTAGCGTTTTTCATTACGCTTGGGTCCGGCCTGAATTTTTCAGCTTATTGAAGGTGAAATGACTACACGATTATTTTATCTTTTCATTATGCTCCGGTCAGTCTTGAGTTTTTCAGCTTGTTGAAGATTATTATGGAGGGTGAAGATGAAGATTTGGTATATTACTACTATTAGTACTTCTACATCATGTGTGTTTGAGGCATTGACTTTATTTATTCCTGATGTATATATAACTCTGATAAATGTTAATATAAATTATGATCAAATATATAATAGAAACAACTTAATGAACTGCTTTTTTAATTATTCAATTTTATCGTTCAGCTGCGAGATTCTATGTTTGTTTTCTTCTTCTGTTCTTATTTTTCTTAATTAAGCCCATTGATTATCTATATTCCGGATTGTTTAAGTTGGACATGTGTGGAATGTTGTCTATTTAAACATTTCAAAATGTGGGTCGTTACAAATATAAAGGTGACAATTGCAAGTATAATTGTAACACATAGGTTATAATTAAAAAGAAAGAAATAGAAGAGGCTTATTTTATCAAACATAGATCTTGGATAAGTTAATAAGAAAAAATAATAGAAGTGTCCCATATGGCAGCATTTCCTTTCAGGTCTAGGATCGATGGTCTCACACATGGGTGGGGCTAGTCATGCTGATTAGGGTAAATAAGTAGCCAATAGAATAAGAAAAGTAAACTAAACACATAATAAAAGATTAGATGTAGGGTCCAATAAAGTGGTAAGGTGCGTTTGGAGCAGCCTGAAGGGAATCTGGATAAAGAGTCTAACGAAGCAGTTCATCGCAGATTTTTAGTATAGAAAAAGAACTTTCAACTTAGTTATTTTGGGCTAGAAGGAAGTACGAGACTTCAACGGGACGTAAGGATACTCTAGGATGGCCCTCTGCGGTAGGCCTAACAAAGCTACACCCCGGTTGCAGGTATGTCGGTGTTCCATCAAGAGAGTATGCCTTGATTGCTTTTGCATTACAGGCCTAACGAAGTGGATCTTTGTAGACAGTCAAAAGGTTGATGATGGGGTAGGATATTCGTATGACACTTAGGTAATAGTAGGCAGGACCCACAAGGATAGTCGCATGTGGATATTAGCCATCATCAGTCAGAGCGAGTTCGGGAAAGACAAGAGCTAAACCAATAGGCCAATGATTCTTTCACTATCGAGACATTGGATGAGGGGCACAACCAATTGGATGTTTAGATTGTTTACAGTAGGACATAGCCACTTAGCTCTTGAAAGGTGTTTTGCTTAGTTGACGGGGGCTGCGTGAGGCCATAGCCACGATGAGAAAAGAGACAGACCAAGTAGAATATATGTATTGTAGGCCTAACGAAGCAGACCTTTATAGATATAGAAAATCCCCGACCGAGTTTCGTACAAGTTAGACCTTGTTGGCAGAATTCAAGGAGTGGATAGAATGATTATGTGTAGTCCTTAAGGTACACACTGGGTGGTACATTATGGACGTCTAAGCACTAGTATAAGCTAGTGTGGATGCAGTTTCATGTTTTCATAGTAAACGATGGAACATTTGTATTGTAGGCCTCACGAAGCTATATTTTACAGATGTAATTACAGTATGCTCTAGTAGTGATATGATGGAGACCTTTTCGAGGAGGATACGGATGGTACCATGTGTAGTATCTAGGACCGATGCAATGTTTGGGCATGTAGCTACATATATATATTGGTTCTTAGGTCTTAGTCTACTAGGGAGTAGGTGGGTACGATTCACGCACAAAGGCGAGAGTAATATAAACCCAATAAACCTAATATAATAGAAAATGGAAATAGAATAGTATATGTAGAATTATGCTTAGAAGTATATAATTTGTCCATTCATCAGAGCTTTAGTTCTGACCCCCTCCTCATATCATCCCACAGGTTAGACAGATGACAGAGATTTGCCATCATTTTGACACTTGCTTAGAAAGTGTTCTTACCTTGGTGAGTATTTACTTACTACTATATTTTAGTCAGTTCTGCTATGTGATATTTATTTGAGCTCTGATATATTTATCTTTGCCTATTTGCAAGATATTAGGTACCCAACTCGGACTTCACGGGCTTTGATTTTAGCATTTTTGCGAAAAATCTGGACCCACTGGAACTCGGGTTGTTACATTCCCTTTGGCTATATATCCTATCTTTGGTATTAGTCATTTCCAATGTTGAGGCTACATTCGGCATTTTTCACTCGAGTCTTCATCACTTGAACATAACAAGAATCCCCAAATGGATTACCATATCTCGAACAGATCACAAATCACTACATGGATTCAAGCATCTCAAATAGATCTCGAACCTCCATATAGGCTGCCTACATATTAGGGATAGACAGTCAGCTCTATAATATTCCACTTCACAACCGCTTCCGAAACATAAACTTGTATACTAGTTTTGAAGTGGAATTTGATAAGTAAACACTTACCGGTCCCGAGCTCTTCAAAACTAATTCAATGAATTTATGGCTTACTCAATTTTGGTTGTTTCAAAAGTCAGCAAAAGCTAGAGACGTTTCATACCAATGCTCTTCCCTGAGGGTTCTCATTGATATGAAATTGAGAAGCCTTTTGATAACTTCTTAAGTCAATATTTGGTCAAGTTCGATAATCGATAATTGATTATCGAGGCAAAACCCATTGCTTATACAAATCACGAATCATACACTTAACTCATTTTCGACATTCCAACTTAGCTATACCTCGTCCAAGAGAAAAGCGACGTAAGTTAGAGCATAGTTGCATCAAAGCCTTGCTTAGACACTTAGTTCTTGAATCTCACAAATAGATAAGTCTACCCCATCAGCTTTTAGTGTTAAGTATAATATTAATGAAATCTATAAACAGGAAGCAATCAACACCATTAGTATGTTTTTGACATTTTCTAACTTACTATTCCTTGGTCAAAAGGGAAACCAGTAGATTAGAGCTCTATTGATCCATCCCTATTCGGCATCAATCTTAACTATCCCAAATAGATAAGCCATACTTTGTCGACTTTTAGTGTTAAGCAGAACTATTTTTCAACAAGTAATTAAACAATCAACCATTTATCCATATAGCAATTCTAACTCCTTTTCAAAAACATATATATATATATATAAACACTTTTAAAATAATTGAAAATACTTATAATATTTTTTAAACATTTATTCAAAATATTATTTGAAAGTAACAACATTGTAGTTTTCTTTAAAGTTGAAAAGAACGTGTTTTCTATATATTTTAACAAAATATTCCTTCTTTAAAAATTCACAAATAATTCTTAAAAATTCGTAAAGATCTCAAATTACTTTTGAAATACTTTAATATGAGTTAGTAGATACTTGTAAAAAAATGAATTCTTAAATTTAAATATCTTCTCAAACCTTTTAAAGTTCAAAATCAAGGCTAAATGTGGCAGTTTTGCACAAGTGAAGTTTTGGCAACTTTTCAAGATGTTACTTAACTTCATACTGTCCAAGCTTTTAATAGCAGCAAACATATATGTGAAACATTATAAATATGGTGAGAAACCCATAAGTATCTCTCTATTGACTTCCATATAAATCATCGAATACTTCACAATTCTCAACTGCATCTATAACAACTATCGTTATGAGTGCACTTTCAAATTCGAGTTTGATCTGGACCAAAGTCCATCTATGACGTATTTTCTTTGTTAAAGGTATTGACATAAGTCATACAAGTCCATTCCAAGTTCATTCATGTCCATATACATGGATCACATATGTCACTTGCTTTCAAAGCAAGAATTCAAACCAATGTTTTAACTAAAGTTAACAAAAATTCAAATAAATTAAACACCATTCAACACAAACACATATATGTTACACTTTCATTCATAAGAGGTGTTAACTCACCTTTAACCATTCAAACAACCAAGATCCAAGCATCCAAGCCTAGACCCAACCTTGCAACCACCATTGCTTCCTCTTTTCCTTGCTTTCCACCTTGCTTTTGCTCGCCTCCCTTTGCTATTGCTCACGGCCTTCTCTTATAAAGTGAGAGTGGTTTTGCTTTTGACAACTTTTAACAAGGTAGGATGTTTTGCAATGTTTACCCAAGGCCTCACTCCAAATTTGAGTTGATTATGATATGATTTGAAGATATTTTTCTTTAGGAATTTTGAGAAGAGGAAGAAGAAGACGACATTGATTTTATGATAGCTTTAGCCTTGAATTTGTGATTATACTCTAAGGTATTCCCCTCCTTTTATAAACTTCATAAGCTATTATTTAAGCTTGCATTCACTCCTCGACCATGCCATGGAAGCTTCACCTCCCATCACTTCTCCTTTATGTATATTACACTTATACACTTCTCATAATAATATCTTTTATCCATATGGAAGCTTCTAGAACATTCCAAGCTTTATGAAGAGGGATGTGTTTGTTAATTAGTTGCTAATGTGTTCATTTGATCGTTAGCAAGTACACAAGAGTTCCAATAACTTATATCGATTGAAAAGCTATTTCTCGATAAACCGATTTTTGTTCATATTATTGATTTTCCATTGAAGAATATATTTTTGTAAAAAAACTTTATAGACAAGTTTCTTATCATTATTTATTAATTAAATGATGTTTAGTAAGGTTATAAAATCATATTTATAACGCTTAATCATATTTCAAATCATTTAGACATTCGAAGACGAAGTGTTCGAATTTTAGGGTCCTTACACCAAATAATTTTTTAATAATTTTCACAACCAAAAATACACATCAAATAAGCAAGCAAATGTGCTCAGCAGAAAGCAATATATCAGCCTTCATTATGCCACTCTAATCACTGCAAGAGCATTTAACTTGAACCTGCTTCATCACAATTCAGTGTTGTGACATATTCATATTGCAAGATTTAGGTTAGGGCCTTATATAGCTTCTCTAACTGAGCTACTTCATACTCACTTCGAATGCATACAAAGGTATATTTCACATTACTAATGCAGATATTACTGGTCGGGCCAATAACTCTTTTATTTACTACTTCCTTCAACAATTATTCATATCACTCAAAGGAGAACATTCAAATGAGGTATAAGTGAAGATATCATATGATGTATAAAATAGCAAGTACTTCCCCAGACGATTAACTAGTAACCTCATATATTTCTCATATTCCTTAATATAGGGTGACTTTCATATACATAAGGGGACATGGGATCTTAATCTCACTAAGCCAAAGAATCATATCTTATATATTCAGTATTGTCTTGAACTTTTTCTAATGCGAAATGAAATGCCCCACCTCTATAGCTATACTAACAAAGAGTATTACAGAGTAGTATTGTATGGTAATAAAGAGAATGAGATTGTTAAGAATGACTATACGTGAATATTCCCTTAAGCTAAAGCCGATACCTAATCTTACCTCATAATACACAAATATACATACTCGACACAAAGCAATAAAGACATGAGTTTATTAAGACAAAACAAACATAATACAATTAGAAAACACAGAGTCATATAACGTTGGAATAATATAATATCACAACATGTATACCCTAAAGTAGGTCTATAACACGAAGTATCTAACCTAACACAAATATATACATCGATACAAGTCAAATGCTATATACAACTCTACCTCATCACATATATACATACATGGAGACATCAAAAAATATACACAGTAGACCTCTAAATATAATATAGTCTATGATCTTCTCCTTAAGAAGCACAACATCCAAGGAAGGCTAATACACGTATACTATAAAGTCTTTGACTGACTTGGGTATTATATAAATAATAAATAGGTAAGAATATGCCTAAATTTAATTGTAAGATCATCATAATGATACATATAACTATAATAGATAATGATATGTTGAACAGGTTTCATAACATGTCAATTAATGTCATCTACATTTGGGTGGAAATCTTCACAGGTCATTATTGGATGTAGGCGCATTAAGAATTATTACCCTATAATGTGTAAAGTAACCAATCCTTTTTATGTAGTACACAAATCAATACCTTAGGTTGGTTAGATTATAACCACAATTTTAATTACATTCTCACATCAACCACTAGTGAAGTGGTTCAATCACCAAGCATTGTCTAATCTCCTCCATTTCTTCCTCTTTATATCTATTATAGGAAGGTTGTTAGGAACTGAGATGTTGGTTTTGATGACAACAACCTTTTTAACTATCTTATTATAAAATACATATACTAACACTATAATCTAGATAAATATGTATATGCATGATATATAGATATACAGGTATTGATTACTGAAGACTGATCAGTACAAAGACTCAAGACTCAAGATTGAAGACTCTAGAGTATCAAGATCAAGATTTCAAGTTATGTGTCTAGTTTTTGTTAAAACTTCATAATAGCATGGAAATCTTCATTCCAAATTTCATTTGGGATGGAACCCATTTCTGCATTCTTAGTGGCTTACAAATCCACGACAAGTAGCTTACAAATCTACGACGTGGCTTACAAACCTACGAATATCTTATTTTTGTACAAGTTCTCGAGTCCTGATGTGATGAGATATTCTGCAGGAAGAAGCTTGCAAAACTACTTCAAAATGGATTTTCAAAATGATTTTCAAAACTGCTTTTCAGAATATTTTAGCCTTAAAATTATCTTTTCAAATGATTTTCAAAAAGATGTTTTTGCCTTAAAATATTCTTTGTTTTTGTGTTTTAAAACATAGTAAAATTAGTTTATTTTACTCCAAAATCATTTCATCTTGTTTTCATCTCAATACATTTTCAAAAAAAAAATTTATATTATTTTTAACAAGGGGATGTTGACATCATAGGATTTCCCATGTCGACATGGTCGTCGTTGATCTCAAAAGTTTCAATTTTTAAAAGAAGCGTCTATTCATTTAAATCTCTTCACGAATGGTTATGACAGTTGGTACTCCATATATAGCCTTATCAAATGAATTTTTGATATACAATTCTCATATTTTCTTCACTTCTTCTTCTCCACAAATCCATGTTCTATAATTATCATAATTTTAAGATCGTGCCGAAATTCTACCAAATTCTCAAGTGAATTATTTCATTCCTGTTTGATTCTCTGTTCTCTCTCGAAGATCAAAGTGCTATTCAGAGTTATAGGATCAATTTGTAATCAAAAGTTTATCGAGTCTCTCTATAAGGTGTGGTTGTGCCTGGAATCAATTGGGTAATCTTGTGGCCCGTAAATCAAGAGAGTTGGCTCCCGACTCATAAGACAGGAGGGTACCTCAAGGCCTTTATAAATTGAGGAGTATAATCTCGACAATGGTTGAATAAAAATCCGTATGAGGTGGTTTGCCCTGGTACAAGACTGGATGTAGGGTAACTCCGAACAAGTATAAAATCCGGTGTGTTCGTTCCCTTTACTGCTTTTTATTTACTTTCTATATATGTGTTTGATTCTGTGATTGTTCTATGATTAAGTTCTGCATTTGTTTGTGTCATAATTTCAATTTAGCTCATATAAGTCTTAGAATTCAGTAAACACTATTCATGCCCTCTCTAGTGTTTCATTAGCCTTAAGATCCTTAATCCGCTGTCCCTTTCAATTGGTATCGGAGCAGTGGTTTTCATAGTTTTCATAATTTGAAACTTGAAATTGTTTTAATGGCTACCAACACTGGTAATGTCAACTCTGGCACTAGTTCTATTATGCCTAACACTAGTTCATTTGTAGAAGGTCAGCCTACTGTCATACAACCATTTTTCAATGGCAGTAATTATGCATATTGGGTTTGTAGAATGAGAATTTATTTACAGTCAGTAGGATTAGACACTTGGAATATCACACAAACTGAGTACGTTGAACCAACTACTAATTTTGCCCAGTGGAGTACTGAGCAAAAGGGTGTTGCACAAAATAACTCAAAGGCTATGAATATATTATTTTGTTCATTAGATAGGAATGAGTTTAATAGAGTATCTGTTTGTAAGTCTGCATTTGAAATCTGAAAAACTTTTGCAAGTTACTCATGAAGGAACAAGCAAAGTTAAACAGACTAAAATTTCCATGTTAACTAATCAATTTCAATTGTTTAAAATGCATGCAAATGAGTCCATTTCCAACATGTACTTTCGATTTCAAGATATTTGTAGGATCGATTTTACCGTAGAGGGCGGTGAATAGGGTGATTCTATTAATTATAAAAATTAATTGCGGAAGTGTATAAAATTATTTCAACACAGATCATAGAAAAATAGCAGCACAGATAGTAGCAGAATAATAAATGCAGAAATAGAACGACAAAGAATTTACCCAGCTTCGGCAAAACCCTGCCTACATGCTGCGCCTAAGGTTTCTACTAGAAATTAAGTAGTCACACGCTTACACACGTAAACTCGCGACACCCGCTACAGACTAACCTAACTCTACGCTCAAAACCCTACAACAACTCAGCCACTGAGTTGCGAATTCTCAAACTACGCCACGTAGTTTGTCCCCTAGTCACACGACTAGAAATTGTACAAGTTTAAAAAGAGAAATACAAATTTAAAACAATTAAAATAAAAACAACCCTAATTTTAAAATAAAAAACCCTTATAAACTTAAAAACAAAAATCCGTCCCCTTTATTATTTGGCCCATTCCTTTTTTGTTAGTGGCGGCTTTGTTCTTTCTTTGCAAATTAGGGCTTCGTTCCCTTTGTTCCAAATTAGGGTTATGAATTAGAAGCTTCCGATAATAGATGCTCGATCGAATGATGAATAGGTCTTTGCTTTGTCGATCGACTATTTCTCTGGTTAGCATACGGCTGCCCCCAATTTTGGATCGAGTTCGATTTCTGACTTCGGTATGTAATTTATCCTTTTTGTGCTTTAATGATTTTCGTACTTGAACTCGATAGTTTTTGTAACATCCCAGAATTTTTAACAATATCAATTTAATAATCTGTATTAAAAATTAAATTGGTATTGATATTTTTGTTAATAATAATTCAAATTGATTTAATAATCTTCTTTAATAAATATTTAGATTGATTATTTTATCTTTCAAAAATAATAAATTGATTTCTATTTATAATATAAATATATAGTTAATATTGTAAATAGATTAGCTTTGTTTTAAGTTTAATAAATAAAGCATATTTTTCTAATTCTAATATTTTTGTAATTTTGGAAATTAGTATTTATTTAACACAAGCTTTTCAAAGTTATTAAATAATTAATCTTGGTTTAAACTTAATAAATGAATCATGTTTTATAATTCTAATATATATATTAGTAATTTGGAAATTTTGATTTAATTAAATATTAAGTTTTCAAAACTATTAATAAATAAATATATGATTTTTTAAATTGATAAGAAAATATTTAAATGTTTAAAATAATTTGGCTTGAGTTTTAAATTTAAAATAAATTAACAAAAAGTTTTATGACTTAATAAAATAGATAATTTATTAATAAAAATATAATTTCTTTTAAAATGATTTCAATTTAATAATGAGATATTTCTAAAAAGAATATTAATAATGTATTGATTTACAAATAAATTTTGAATAAAATAGCTATTGTTATTTCAAGTTTAATTTGTATTTATAACTAGATTTTTTTTTAAATATTAGATTTTGAATTTGATTTGAATTAAAAATCCAAAATATAAATTTTAATTGTTTTAATTTTCATGTGTATAAGCTTTATTTATAAGCATGATTTATTTCTATTTCTTATATAAATTTATATACACATTTAAATATTAACTAACAAATTAATTTGGCTTAATACATACATTAACATATATATTAACATTTAAATTTAAATACCAATTTCTCTAAAAGGACGAGTGTTGATCTCTTGAAACTTCATTAAACAAATGTTAGAAAGATAAACATTCAATTTGACAAATGTTGAATATTTTATACAAGTGTCATTTGGTTTTAATTTTATTTTATTTAATTAAATCTGAAAACTACATCTATATAAACTTGCATTTCATTCATACCTTTTTTTTCTCATTTCCTAAAATCAAAAGAAAAATTTCAAAACACCTCTTCAAAATCAAAACTCCTCTTCATATCAAAAATTAGTAAACTCCTCTTATCCAAAAACAATTCAAATACCTGTACAAACCCGAATCAGTTTACAAATACAACATGCAAACCTGTTCTCATGAAATTCAACATCCTCATTATCAAAAAAGGCCTACATTCTTTTTATAAATCTGGAAATGATGGATCTGCATGCAATTTGGGAATAGAGCATATCTGCATCATTCTTTTTTTTCCTTGCAAAATTTCAAATTTGCACGCAACTGGAAATGAACAAATCTGCATTTTTCTTTTCTCTGCAATCTGGAAGTGCAGTAGTGTTAATTCAAGCATAAACAAATCTGCATTTTAATCTGCATATCTTCAAAGTGAAGCCTATTCAAAAGCAACAACATGCAAACAGTTTTTAAAGTAAAAGGGCAAGATAATTTGTCTGCTGCAAATTTAAAAAGGGCAAACAGAGGCTCTGCTTCTTTTAAATAAAAAGGTGAGTAACTTTTTTAATTTAAAAGTTAAAAATAGGTCGCATGATTATACTAAAATTGAGTAGTATTATTTGTGTTATAAGTAGTTGTTGATATGAAAATGTTTTGTGTCCATGCTGTTCTTTTATTGCCTGATCTGTTTTGATTTTCCAGGCAAAAGTTTTATTAAAGAAACTTACCTTTTAATTAGTTTTCCATTATAATGAAACATACAAAGTAAAGTTGTTTTATTTTCTTAAGTTCATATTTAAAAATTTCAAGAAAGTTAAAATATGAGTATTGACTCTGGAAACACAAGAAACATCAATGCATGTTGATTCTTACCAAAATTAAAACATGTTAATTTTGTATTTCAGTATCATAAAACAATAGCGTTAACTGAAACTTGATTTTTAAATCAAAAATTAGGATTTTTTGGTATTAGTTGAAAGTGCAGTTAGATATTGAACTGAAATTGGATTTTAGGCATTTTCTGATGATCTTTGGACTGAGGAAGCTCGGGGTTCTTCTGAGTAGTAGAGGAGGGTTTGTAGATGCTTAGAAAAATCATTAATGGTGTTAAAACTTATCAGAGAAGGTGTAGTTTTGAAGATTCATCTTTAAACCCTAGTTTTCACTGTGACTTTTGAATCAATCATTTGGGTATGCAGGAGTGTAACAACCCGCATATTTATCGAGTTTACATTTAAATATTTTTATTTAAATATTAAATCGTTAATCGGATTTTGGTCCGAAAAACTACTTTTTGCAAACGGTCAAATTAGGACTCGAGACCACTTCCATTGAGTTCGAAATGTCGTTTACAACTTTTTAAGTATAAACATCGATAGGTTTGGAGTTAGTGAAATTTCACTAACTTTTCCCGCTTTGGACTTTGGGTTAGTTTAGCCTATTAAGCCCAAGTTCCAACCCTCTTCTCCTCACTCTTCATAAATTTCCTAACTAACTCAAGCTTTAGCATTAATGGTGAAGAGAATGGGAAATTAAAACTCCAAGCTCAAATTCAATTGCAACTCCATCATTCAACTCCAAATTCAAGTAGAAGATATTGGATTCAAGCTTTGGATTGCTTCTCCTTGCTTTCAAGCTTCATCTTCATAAATTTTAGTGCAAAGGTGAGATTTTTATCTCACAAATCTAGTCTATAACTATATTGGACTGTTGGGAATGATTCCCTATCACTTTTGCATGCACATTTGCATTTGGTTTGGATTGGATTGGCGAAAAACTCCAATTTTTAGCGTTTTGGTGAATTTTCTGCACTTAGGTCGTTCTGGCCATTTTTAGGTCGTTCGTCCCTAGGTCGTGAGTCATTCACGAGTTAAACTTAGGTCGTTCTGGCCATTTTTAGGTCGTTCGTCCCTAGGTCGTGAGTCGTTCACGAGTTAAACTTAGGTCGTTTTGGCCATTTTTAGCTCGTTCGGAGTTAAGTCGTTCATCCATAGGTCGTTTACGAGTTATCCCGATAGGTCGTTGGACCTTATCTCGTTAGGTCGCTCCTGGCCTAACCCTTAAGTCGTGCAACTCTTAAGTCGTGCAACCCTTAAGTCGTGCAACCCTTAAGTCGTGCAACTCTTAAGTCGTGCAACTCTTAAGTCGTGCAACTCTTAAGTCGTGTAACCCTTAAGTCGTGCAACCCTTAAGTCCTGCAACTCTTAAGTCGTGTAACCCTTAAGTCGTGCAACCCTTAAGTCGTGCAACTCTTAAGTCGTGCAACTCTTAAGTCGTGCAACCCTTAAGTCGTGCAACCCTTAAGTCGTGCAACTCTTAAGTCGTGCAACTCTTAAGTCGTGCAACCCTTAAGTCGTGCAACCCTTAAGTCGTGCAACTCTTAAGTCGTGCAACTCTTAAGTCGTGCAACTCTTAAGTCGTGTAACCCTTAAGTCGTGCAACCCTTAAGTCGTGCAACTCTTAAGTCGTGAAACCCTTAAGTCGTGCAACCCTTAAGTCGTGCAACTCTTAAGTCGTGCAACTCTTAAGTCGTGCAACTCTTAAGTCGTGCAACCCTTAAGTCGTGGAACCCTTCAGCCACGCAACTCTTAAGTCGGTCACGAGTTATCCTGTTAGGTCGCGACCTCTGTTAAGTCGGCCATGTTGGGTCGTGAGTCATCATTAGGTCGCGAACACCTCTAGGTCGCAACCACTAAGTCGCTTGACCCCTTAGACCCCTAGGTCGCAGCCGTTAGGTCGTATGACCCTTGAGTCGTTAGGTCGTTAGACCTCATTTTGTCTTCACTAGGTCGTACCGTTTTGGTCGGGGCGCTGCCCCGCACCCCTCCGGGGGCGCTGCCCCCTGGACCCCCGCGACCTGACCGGGCAGGTCGAACCCCGTAAGCGGTGGCGTTGCCCCCGCACCCCCACCTTGGGGGGTTGCCACCCCCCTGGACCCCCCCTCCGTAGGGGATCTTATCTGAAAAATATTGAGCTGATTTCCTTGGATTTTATTCGCATCTCCGTATGCGATCTTTGTGACTGATTGTTTCTACACTTGCTTATGTGTTTTGTCACTTTATAATATAAAGGTTTCAATACTAGTAGTAAATATCAAAACTCTTTTAACAAACAATTTCAACTCTATTTTTAATAACAAAGCTCTTTTCTTAAACCGTTTTCCAATCTATTAGTATATACAAGCCTTTACCTCACTCGGATGAGAAATCTAATTAAACGACTTAGTAAAACAAGTGGTATGAAACGCTTGCGTTCACTTCGTCGGTTAATTCTTGGACTTGTTCGATTGAACCTCTTGTGACAATTTTATTAGTGAAGATTTACAGTTTGTTCGTAAATATTTAAGTTAAGCAAGTGGTTATGGGACATGAAGCTAAACTTCTATATTTACTAGCTTAGTGTAATTGACACTTCTCGTTGATCTTGATGATCGCTTTATGAATTAGACTAGCAATTGCGCGATGTCTCTTTCATTGCAAGGTTAGACTAGACACCACTTGTGTGATTCCATTCACACATACCTTTCTGCTTTTTGGTTAGTCTTGACCTCATTCTGTGTGATTCCACTCACACATGTGGGGTAGCTCCCCATGGTCTTCGGACCGTCATGTGATAGGCCTCTTTCCCTTTTTATGATTTCTAGATTTCTCGTGTTGATTTCTGGAATTTATGTCATTGACTTGTTATGAGTACAAGTTTAGGGTATGATGCCCCCTTCGAATCTTTGAGAATATTCTTGTGATATTGATTATCTCTTATTGATTGATCTTCTGTTGATCATTATTTACATACTTATAGTGGTATGTCGTTATGGATGTTTATGTTTATGCCATATCTTATATGTTATATCATGTCATCTGATATTTATAGCTAGACTGATCCGTTTATTATTTTCTTAAATAATACTCGGATCAGACCGAGATGTTACAGGTGCTTCTGCTTGACTTCTTCCCAGGAATTCATCACTCTGACTTTTGGCTAACTGTTTAGATTAGCAGTTTTTGTTGTATACACTTGAGATATAGACTCATAGTTGTATTCTTTTGTATAGCACGTGTTGCTATTCTTTTGTATTATCGTGGATCTTATTGACCACTACTCTGATGTACACTTTCATGTGTTAGTTATATATTCATATCTTCTTCCGCCTTTGTGATATGGATATCTGTGACTGATTTGTGATATGATTATTTCTATGTTTGTTTCCGAAGATTATTTATAGCCACCGTGTGATAAGCAATTACATGGATGGTCGCTCCTCAACAGCCTTATTCTCCGTGCTAGTTGACAGCACTTCTCCGGAGTGTTCTTGGCTAGCGTGGGTATAGAGGTGGGGCGTCACAGCTTGGTATCAGAGCCAAACTTCGGAACAATGTAGAATAACTTAACAAGGATCATCGTCCTAGGTCTATCTTAGGAGTCATACCATAGGATTAATTTGAGTCTTCGTACCGACTCATCCTATTTCCTTTATGATTCCTTGTTTTATCTATCAAGATTGCTTGATGTTCATTGGTAAATAACCTTCTTCCTTCTCTTCTTTCTTTCTTTAAGGAAGAGAATGTCTAGACCAGGCCGTCCCAGAACTGGATCATCTGGTGCTGCTCCTCCGGATGGAGTTTTTATGACTGCTCAACAGCTTCTTGATTTAGTAACTAATGCTCAAGCAGCCGGAGCTAACCCGGAACCTACTCACCCAAAGTCGGGATTTGCACGCTTGTGCAGCGATTACACCAACTTGGGTGGGAAGCCCTTCAAAGGTTCGGAAAATATCATCGAGGTCCAGGCTTGGTTAAAATCATGCGATCGAATCTTTTCTCGCATGAATCTTATCGATCTCCACCGCGTTCAGGTGGCTTCCAGCATGCTCCAAGAGAGAGCATTGGACTGGTACGAACTCCTTATTTCAGAAATTAATGAAGCGGATCTCACCTGGGAGCAATTTCAGGGACGCTTCGAGTTAAAGTTTGTACCAGAAGCTGGGAAAGTAAGCTTGGCTCGACGTTTTATAGACCTTGTTCAAGGTCAATCCTCTGTGACTGATTACGTCGCAGCCTTCGAGTCGCTTTCCAAATATGGGGTTGAATACATCAACACCCCATTGAAGAAGAACCAGAGGTTCGTTTATGGCTTAAATAAGAATCTTAAGAAGCCACTGCTCCTGAAACTAGAAGTCGCATTTGATCAACTCGTCGATATCGCTCTTCGTCTTGAAGAGGCTGATAGAGAGAGTGATGTTGAAGTGGAAGGCGCTAAACCAAACTTCAACAACAAGAAGAGGCCAAACAAATTCAAGGGTCCTTATCCCAACAAAAAGGGTAAGCAGGCAACCCCTGTGGCAAAGTATCCTTCTCCTAGTGGTGCGAGTTGCTTCAACTGTGGGTCTGGGGATCATTATGCGAATAAGTGCTCTAAGCCCAAATCTTGTCGCTATTGTAAGAGCCCAGATCACTTTATACATCAATGCCTCAAACGTAAAAGCAGGAATGAGGGAAAGTTAAATGTGGCTCAAGCCCCTGGCAACACATCTCGTGGCCAAGGTATTTCTCATTCCATTCTTGATGGTATTATTTTATTTCATGATCAACCTATTAGAGTTCTCTTTGATACGGGTGCATCCCATTCCTTTATATCAAAGGAACTGGTAGACACTTTTTCCTTAAGTGTTACTGTATTGATGACTTCTTTAAAAATTGCGAATCCTGTTGGTGGATCCGCAACTCTTAGTTTGCTTTGTAAAGATGTGGAGATTATTTTATGTGATTTTTCTTTCCTAGCCGATTTGCATGTCATGCGTTACTTAGGCTTTGGAATAATTTTGGGAATGGATTGGCTTAACCGTTATCAAGCCCATATCCTATGTCCTGAGCGGACTATTCATCTCCGACATCCACAATCTGTTAAACATATTTCTGTTAATCTTAAAGATTCAGAATCATGTTTGGTGGCATCTTTATATTCTTTAAATCCTCGTGATAACGATGATGATGATGAAGATGATATTATTTCTTGTATTCATGTTGTTCGTGAATTTTCCGACATATTCGAGCCCGTTTTAGGTTTACCACCTAAACGAGAAATTGAGTTCAGAATTAATCTTGTTTCTGGAGCTCAACCTATTACTCGTCCTCCTTATCGCATGTCCAATAAGGAAAATGAGGAGATGCGTAAACAATTATCTGAGTTGGAGACGAGGCAATTTATTCGATCTAGTTCCTCGCCTTGGGGAGCTTCGGCTATTTTCGTAAAGAAATCCGATGGTACTCTGAGGCTCTGCGTTGATTATCGCAAGCTTAACGATCTTACTATTAAAAATAAATATCCTTTACCTCGGATTGATGATCTATTCGATCAGCTTAGTGGTGCTAAGGTCTTTTCACAATTGGACTTGGCTACCGGTTTCCATCAGCTTCGTATCGCAGAGGATAGCATTCCGTTGACATCATTCCGTACTCGATATGGATCTTATGAATGGCTTGTTATGCCATTTGGGTTAACGAATGCTCCAGCTTATTTCGTTGACCTCATGAATCGAGTTTTCAAAGATTTCCTCGATCGGTTTGTTCTCATATTCATTGATGATATTCTTGTGTATTCAAAAACCGAGGAGGAACATGAGAAACATCTTCGGATTGTATTGGAAACACTTAGGAGTAATCAATTAAAGGCGAAATTTTCCAAATGCCACTTTTGGCAATCTCGTGTGAAGTTTCTCGGTCATATTATTTCCGAATCCGGGATATCTGTGGATCCTTCAAAGATTGAAGCGATTCAAGATTGGAAGAGACCGGAGAGTGTGACAGAGATTCGTAGTTTTCTTGGATTGGCGGGCTATTACCGTCGTTTTATTAAAGACTTTTCTAAGATTGCCGTGCCTCTTACTGGCTTGACTAAGAAGGGAGTTAAATACATTTGGTCGGACAAATGTGAAGCCTCTTTTCAGAAATTGAAAGAACTCCTTTCCGATGCTCCTATTCTTGTTATTCCCGAGGGGAATCAAGATTTTGTTGTTTATACCGATGCTAGTCACGTTGGTTTGGGTGCCGTTCTTATGCAAAAAGAACGTGTTGTTGCTTATGCTTCTAGGCAATTGAAGCCGGCCGAGACTAGATATGCCACACATGATCTAGAGCTCGCGGCTATTGTTTTCGCCCTTCGAATGTGGCGTCATTATCTATTGGGAGAGAAATTTATTCTTTACACGGATCATAAGTCTTTGAAATATTTATTTTCCCAAAAAGAACTTAATTTACGTCAACAGCGTTGGCTTGAGTTCCTTGCACCTTATGATCTTGATATTCTTTATACCCCCGGTAAGGGTAATCGTGTCGCCGATGCTCTTAGCCGTAAGCAACAAGCAGTTGTTTCTATGATGATATCCGAATGGAACGATCTCGAGATCTTATCCACTCGTGAGATTCGAGAGCGCGTATCCGATTTATGCTCATCGCTTGTTTTATGTAGCCTTGAGGCTCATCCTTCTCTTTTAGACCGCATTCTTGAAGCTCAAGGGCTAGATTCTGAATTGGCTCTTCTTGGCAAAAATGTTAAGGATAAAATTGATATTGAAGGTTTGAAAGACTTTGATATTGATTCTCGTGGCGGCATTCGAAAATTTGGTAGACTTATCGCACCAAATATTGGAGATCTTCGTAAAGATATTTTAGAAGATTCCCATCGTTCTAAATTCACCATTCATCCTGGTAGTAGTAAAATGTACGCTGATATGAAGCGACTTTATTATTGGGAGGGAATGAAATCTGATATTGCTAACTTTGTTAAGTGTTGCATGACTTGCCAACTTGTCAAGGCCGAACATCAAAGGCCTGGTGGGTTATTGCAACCTTTAGAAATTCCAATTTGGAAGTGGGATCAAATTTCCATGGACTTTATAGATGGCCTTCCCCGTTCTCGTTCGGGTCATGATAGCTTATGGGTGATTGTTGATAGACTTACTAAATCCGCCCATTTTATTCCGGTTCGGTCTAACCGAACCGTTCCTCTTTTGGCCAAACTATTTGTCAAGGAAATTGTAAAATTGCATGGAGTTCCTACTTCTATTGTTAGCGATCGTGATCCATTGTTTACTAGTGGATTTTGGAAGAGTCTTCAAAAAGCTTTAGGAACGAAGCTTAATTTTAGCACCGCTTATCACCCCCAGTCCGATGGACAAACCGAGCGTGTGAATCAAACTCTTGAAGATCTTCTTCGTGCTTGTGTGCTTGATTTTGGTGGAAGTTGGGAAGATCATATTTCACTTGTTGAATTTTCCTATAATAATAGCTTCCAATCTAGTATTGGTATGGCACCTTTTGAGGCACTCTACGGAAGGCCATGCCGATCTCCTTCTTGTTGGCTTGAGGCCGGTGAGAAGCAGGTTTTAGGTCCAGACTTTATTCGTGATTCCACAGAAAAGATTGAACTTATTCGGCATAGGATGAAAGAAGCCCAGAGTAGACAAAAATCCTATGCCGATAATCGAAGAAGGAAATTAGAATTTTCTGTTGGGGATCCTGTTTTTATTCGTGTTTCACCTATGAAGGGTGTTGTACGTTTCAGTCGATCGGGGAAGTTAGCGCCTCGATATATTGGGCCATTTCCTATCACTGAACGTATTGGTTCCATGGCTTATCGCCTTGCATTGCCGGCTCAGTTTTCTGCTATGCATGATGTATTTCACGTTTCTCAATTACGGAAATGCCTTCGGGATTCCGATTCTATTCTTGAGCCTGCTGTTGTGGAAGAAATTGAAGTTTCGCCGAATTTAACTTATGAGCAGCATCCTATTCGAATTATAGCTTCTGAGGTTAAACGACTTCGGAATAAAGATGTTCCGCTTGTGAAGGTTCAATGGTCCTCAAATCCTAAGGATTGTTCTTGGGAATCCAGAGAATTCATCGAGCGTACACATCCGGACTTGCTTACTCCTGCTCCTTGAGGTGAACTTCTTATTTCAAAATTCCTCTTGTGTTAATATGCTTTTATGGTTGTTACTTTTTATTTCCATCTTATATATATATTGCGAGGACGCAATTTCTTTAAGGAGGGGAGTCTGTAACAACCCGCATATTTATCGAGTTTGTATTTAAATATTTTATTTAAATATTAACTCGTTAATCGGATTTTGGTCCGAAAAGCCACTTTTTGCAAACGGTCAAATTAGGACTCGAGACCACTTCCATTGAGTTCGAAATGTCGTTTACAACTTTTTTAAGTATAAACATCGATAGGTTTGGAGTTAGTGAAATTTCACTAACTTTTCCCGCTTTGGACTTTGGGTTAGTTTAGCCTATTAAGCACAAGTTCCAACCCTCTTCTCCTCACTCTTCATAAATTTCCTAACTAATCAAGCTTTGGCATTAATGGTGGAGGGAATGGGAAATTAAAATTCCAAAACTCAAATTCAATTGCAATCCATCTTTCTACTCCAAATTCAAGAAGAAGACATTGGATTCAAGCTTCTTGTGCTTAGATAGAAGAAGGATTGATTCTTGCTTGCTTAAAACTTCATTTTCATTGATATTTGGTGCAAAGGTGAGATTTTTATCTCACAAATCTAGTCTATAACTATATTGGACTGTTGGGAATGATTCCCTATCACTTTTGCATGCACATTTGCATTTGGTTTGGATTGGATTGGCGAAAAACTCCAATTTTTAGCGTTTTGGTGAATTTTCGGCACTTAGGTCGTTCTGGCCATTTTTAGGTCGTTCGTCCCTAGGTCGTGAGTCGTTCACGAGTTAAACTTAGGTCGTTCTGGCCATTTTTAGGTCGTTCGGAGTTAAGTCGTTCGTCCCTAGGTCGTGAGTCGTTCACGAGTTAAACTTAGGTCGTTCTGGCCATTTTTAGCTCGTTCGGAGTTAAGTCGTTCATCCATAGGTCGTTTACGAGTTATCCCGATAGGTCGTTGGACCTTATCTCGTTAGGTCGCTCCTGGCCTAACCCTTAAGTCGTGCAACTCTTAAGTCGTGCAACCCTTAAGTCGTGCAACCCTTAAGTCGTGCAACTCTTAAGTCGTGCAACTCTTAAGTCGTGCAACTCTTAAGTCGTGTAACCCTTAAGTCGTGCAACCCTTAAGTCGTGCAACGCTTAAGTCGTGCAACTCTTAAGTCGTGCAACTCTTAAGTCGTGGAACCCTTAAGTCGTGCAACCGTTAAGTCGTGCAACTCTTAAGTCGTGCAACTCTTAAGTCGTGCAACTCTTAAGTCGTGCAACTCTTAAGTCGTGCAACCCTTAAGTCGTGCAACCCTTAAGTCGTGCAACCCTTAAGTCGTGCAACTCTTAAGTCGTGCAACCCTTAAGTCGTGCAACTCTTAAGTCGTGTAACCCTTAAGTCGTGCAACCCTTAAGTCGTGCAACTCTTAAGTCGTGCAACTCTTAAGTCGTGCAACTCTTAAGTCGTGCAACCCTTAAGTCGTGGAACCCTTCAGCCACGCAACTCTTAAGTCGGTCACGAGTTATCCTGTTAGGTCGCGACCTCTGTTAAGTCGGCCATGTTGGGTCGTGAGTCATCGTTAGGTCGCGAACACCTCTAGGTCGCAACCACTAAGTCGCTTGACCCCTTAGACCCTTAGGTCGCAGCCGTTAGGTCGTATGACCCTTGAGTCGTTAGGTCGTTAGACCTCATTTTGTCTTCACTAGGTCGTACCGTTTTGGTCGGGGCGCTGCCCCGCACCCCTCCGGGGGCGCTGCCCCCTGGACCCCCACGACCTGACCGGGCAGGTCGAACCCCGTAAGCGGTGGCGTTGCCCCCGCACCCCCACCTTGGGGGGTTGCCACCTCCCCCCCTGGACCCCCCCTCCGTAGGGGATCTTATCTGAAAAATATTGAGCTGATTTCCTTGGATTTTATTCGCATCTCCGTATGCGATCTTTGTGACTGATTGTTTCTACACTTGCTTATGTGTTTTGTCACTTTATAATATAAAGGTTTCAATACTAGTAGTAAATATCAAAACTCTTTTAACAAACAATTTCAACTCTATTTTTAATAACAAAGCTCTTTTCTTAAACCGTTTTCCAATCTATTAGTATATACAAGCCTTTACCTCACTCGGATGAGAAATCTAATTAAACGACTTAGTAAAACAAGTGGTATGAAACGCTTGCGTTCACTTCGTCGGTTAATTCTTGGACTTGTTCGATTGAACCTCTTGTGACAATTTTATTAGTGAAGATTTACAGTTTGTTCGTAAATATTTAAGTTAAGCAAGTGGTTATGGGACATGAAGCTAAACTTCTATATTTACTAGCTTAGTGTAATTGACACTTCTCGTTGATCTTGATGATCGCTTTATGAATTAGACTAGCAATTGCGCGATGTCTCTTTCATTGCAAGGTTAGACTAGACACCACTTGTGTGATTCCATTCACACATACCTTTCTGCTTTTTGGTTAGTCTTGACCTCATTCTGTGTGATTCCACTCACACATGTGGGGTAGCTCCCCATGGTCTTCGGACCGTCATGTGATAGGCCTCTTTCCCTTTTTATGATTTCTAGATTTCTCGTGTTGATTTCTGGAATTTATGTCATTGACTTGTTATGAGTACAAGTTTAGGGTATGATGCCCCCTTCGAATCTTTGAGAAGATTCTTGTGATATTGATTATCTCTTATTGATTGATCTTCTGTTGATCATTATTTACATACTTATAGTGGTATGTCGTTATGGATGTTTATGTTTATGCCATATCTTTTATGTTATATCATGTCATCTGATATTTATAGCTAGACTGATCCGTTTATTATTTTCTTAAATAATACTCGGATCAGACCGAGATGTTACAGGTGCTTCTGCTTGACTTCTTCCCAGGGATTCATCACTCTGACTTTTGGCTAACTGTTTAGATTAGCAGTTTTTGTTGTATACACTTGAGATATAGACTCATAGTTGTATTCTTTTGTATAGCACGTGTTGCTATTCTTTTGTATTATCGTGGATCTTATTGACCACTACTCTGATGTACACTTTCATGTGTTAGTTATATATTCATATCTTCTTCCGCCTTTGTGATATGGATATCTGTGACTGATTTGTGATATGATTATTTCTATGTTTGTTTCCGAAGATTATTTATAGCCACCGTGTGATAAGCAATTACATGGATGGTCGCTCCTCAACAGCCTTATTCTCCGTGCTAGTTGACAGCACTTCTCCGGAGTGTTCTTGGCTAGCGTGGGTATAGAGGTGGGGCGTCACAAGGAGTCACCACATGTTAAGATGTTTTGGAAAGTGTTAGATTGGTCGTGGATGAGTTCGAGGCTGGAGGGGCTAGTCATCAGGTGATCGGAGAGGCGAAGACTTGTCGTTGACAGGTTTGAAGCAGAAACTGATTTGTGGTTTCCAGGTTTGAGATGTTGAGTTCGATTTTGATTCTGGGATGGTTGTTCGATTCGAGGCTTGTGGATGGTTGCAGAGATGGTTGCTGGAGTGGGGCGTTCATCGGCGTCGACTATATGTGGCTGGAGTCGCCGTGCATATGCACGGTGATGGATTTCTCTGATGAGGTGTCTGGGTAGTTTTGGTCAGGGAAAGTTTGAGAGATTTGCTTGAAGTAATTGGGTTGTTGGCTCGGAGTAGATCCGCATTAGTCTCGAAGCAGTTTTGTTATGTTCTTGGGTTGTCTATATTTTTCAGGTTTGCTTCAGAAATCTGAAAAATCTGTGTTTAAGTCTTTAAACTCTGAAACTTTTAAAATGTAAAGGAAAGTTTAAATCAAGTTTAAATTCAAGTTTGAATTTTAGAATTCAAGTTTGAATTGTAGAATTCAAGTTTAATTTAAAAACCTCAGTTTTAAATAAAAATAAAAGTTTAAAACTTGAACTTAATTAACTACTTTATTTTAGTAAGTAGTAGATTGAACTTTTTAGAAAAAGAAGTTTTTTTTTTAAATATGAGCAAGTTTTAAATTTAAATATGGAAATCTTAAATTAAATATGAACTTCAGTTTTTAAAATTAAAAGAAGGTTTAAATTTGGAAGATTTAAACTAAATGTAAATTGAAGTTATTGAAATTTTGAAATGAATTTAGTTTCAAAATTCTTATGAAATTCATTTCTAAGGCAAACATTTGTTTGTCTTGAAAATTTAAAAAGTTTTAATTTGTTTAAAACTTTGATTAAGTTTAAATTAATTTCATTTTAAATCTTGTATTTGAAATGAAATTTAAAAGTAATTTCAAAAGTAATTTGTTTTCAAATAAATTTGTTTTCAAACATAATTTTGAAATATTTTATCTTAAAATTGATTAAGATTAATATTTTGAAATTAATTTAATTAATGGAGTAATTAAGGAATGGTTAATTAATTTAAATTAATTAATGATTTGGAATTAATGAATATTGATTAATGGTTAATCAATTTATAATTAAGATCATTAATTAGACGACTAACTAATGATTAAAGAATTATTAATTAAGTAATTAAATTTTAATCAAGGTTAATTAACTGAATAATTAAGGATGAATTAAGTGACAATTAACACTTGATTAATTAAATAATTAAACTTCAATTAATGGATTGGGAATTACTTAATGAAGTAATTGATTGATAATTACAGGTTGTTATTAATTGAGAATGTTTAAGAATGAAGTAATTTGGAATGTAATTACATAGTAATTAATCAAGGGATTAATTAACGAATAATTAATTTGGTTTAATAAAGTAATTAAGTTAGTTAATTACTGAATGTAATTAATCTAGGATGATTAATAATTATGAGTTAATTACTTAAGGTAATTAATTTAGGAAGATAATTTATTAATTATAATTAAGGACCATTAATTAATACAATTAATGATGTAATTAAAGTTGATTAATTATGACTAATTAATCAATGATAAGTTATTGAAGGTGATTAATTAATGTAATTAATTAAGAATTAATGTAATTAATTATAGCAATTTAAGGTTAATTACTGTTTTGGGTTGAGGATAATTAATTTATGAAATTAATTAAGGATAATTACTTGAATATAATTAAAGGATAACTAATCAAGGGTGATTAATTAAGGTGATTAATTTGAATGATTAATAAATTGATTGTAAATCAATTAAGTGGTTAGGTAAGCAAGATTTGTATTGGTAAAGTAACTAATTTATTTTAAATTAATTAAAGATGAAGTAATTAATTTAATTCACTTCAAATTAATTAGAGATGGAGGTAATTAATTTAATTCATTTTAAATTAATTATATTATGATGAGTAAATCATTGCTTATATATGAATGAATGGTTTTGATTGCCTTGGATGGATGAGATCTCAAAAATGAGATAAGTAATGTTGTGTGTATGAATGCTTAGTTGCATTGTGATGATAATATAGATTATCTATTGTGATGATGATATGGTTTGCCTATTTTGATATGGATCATCTGTTTATTATGATAATGTGAATTATCAATTGTGATTTGTGAGTTATCTATCTGTGTGTATATAGATAATTGAATTGTTTTAAACCCTAAAACAACTTGGACCTAAAAGACACGATTTGGATTTCGATGAGACCGGGATCGGGTTTCCATATTTGGATATCTGAAAACCACATCGACCCAAATTAACGTTAGGTCGTGAATCCAAGTGGAGCTTTGTGAAGACTCGAGGTGTAAGAACTATTCGTCAGTATAACTCTGGGGGTGATTCCGTGATGAGTTTGATAGAAATAGTACTTACAGGTTCGAGATGGTGATTTAGAGTGCAAGGGCTATGGTCGTTGACTCTGAGGGTGATTCCAATATGAGTGCAACGAGATAGTGCCTTCGGTTTCGTTCGAACCTGGAATGAACTTGTATGGATTGAATGCTTTCAGAGCATCGTCAAGTGGATGATGAGCATTCTAAGTGATATGTCCTATAAAGGTAATCGTAGCCTCAAGCCTCATCAACTGGGAATGGCTAAAACATGGGAGGTGCAGCAAGGTTAAGTGGGTCATGCCCAAGTAGGACAAGATTTTCCACTGTCTAGATGTCCCTTTATATTCGGCTGTGTGGGCGGTTGCTAGCTATAACCATGAGGTTATCTTGTTTGGAACTGTTCAGTAAGGAATGGTTCCGGCCTTGTGTTGTAGGGGAGTGGGCGTACTCCTCGGTACGTTGATATAGGCCACGTACTGTGACGGGCGGTACCCCAGTAGCCCTGCCATTATGTGGAATCCAAAATCCAATAAGTGCCAACGGTTTTGATTGTATTACCCACTTTTGTGGCTAGTAGCTGGAATTTAATGAATGTAACAATTTCGGCTATTTCTTATTTATTTGAAAACCCTAGACCTTTTATAATATCATCGGATTTCCTATCAAATGTTTTGGTTAGCGTAAGGTAAAAACTTTTCCATGTTTATGTGTGGGAAGTCTTACGTGATACCTTTCTTTTCAAAAGGTTTTTGAAAGTTAAGCAACCTTAACCTGTTACTCACACCAGACCCATGTCAGACCCGGAGTTTATCTTCTGTTTTCTTAAACACTCGGGTACTCAAATTTTTATGAGTAGCCAAGGGATTCAGGTTAGCTTTGACGATTTGTGGAGGAGCAATGGAGCAGGAGGCTTCTGCGTGTAGACATGTAGTATTCCGCTGTGTAGATTTCTCTGAGTTGTTCTCTTGTACTGTATTGAGTTGTATAACTAGACAGGTGTTCATAACTGTCTAGTATGTGTTGTACTATCTGTGTAACTCTGATAATTGTTGTAAACTATGTAATGTTTATGTTATTAATATAATTTATTCGTTCCGCTGTTTAGATTTTGATGTTGTTTCTTTCTTCTCTTCTTTCTTTTCTCTTTCTATCCCTTTCTTTCTTATTAATGATGCGTCATCCTGTGGAGACGGATGGCGGGCCGTTACAGTGGTATCAGAGCATTAGGTTGAGTGAATACCTAGGCTCTGTAGTGGTGTCTATCTTGAGAGAGCGTATTTGTAATTCTAAATATATATATCTATTTATTTCTACCTATCTGTTGGGTTACCTGTTCAGGTTTTCCAATATAAGTTATAAAGGTAGATGGGGTAGTAGTGTGTATAACACGACTACCATTGGTTGGAGTTTGAATGGTTTGAGGTTGGAAGTGTATTTGTCGAGACTATAGACCTAAGACCGTCTCGAGTGAATTTTGTAGTAATGAAGGATTTCATTAATCTCTGAAGGAAACCTATTAAGGTTCGGAGTTTATTTCTTTGAAGTTGGATGAGTAGAGTTTGGATCTGTCGGTTGGGCAGAAGTGAGTGATGGTATTTTGATACCTCAGGAAGTAGTAGCTGCGTGATGAGATGCAGTGACTATGGATGTTCCCGAAGATGTTTTCTTTGGAACAGGTTTAAAGAAGTGAGTCTGCTTCGATGTTGTGGCTGTGTTCAGCTGGTGTTTCTGTCAGGTTTGAAGTTCGAGTTTCTCGAAGAGCTTTGGATTAGGAGATCTTTGGCATCTGTGGCAGTAATGCAGCTTGGTGTGTTGTGTGTCGGCAGGAAGTCTTCCGGCTTAGCAGTTTCTGGAAGTGGAGTTCAGAAGCAGCAGAGTGGACCCGTTTCTTCGATGGATTGGCTAGCTAAGTATAGGCTATTCTATTTGATAAAGGGAGAACAGATTTCCTTGGATTTGATTTGGATTGATCGCAAAGGTGACTTGCGATTGTTTGAGTGTTCTCTTGGATTATTAGAGTTTTTTTGGATGTCTTCAAAGAAGCCAGAGTTTTGTTCGCATCTGGAGATTGAGTTTCCTTATCGACTAGGATTCCAGGAGTACTACCGGTGGTTCAGCTTAATGGAAGAATGGTTCTAGAAGATTGAGTTGGTGAAGCAGCTCAGGTTTTGGAGAAGCTTCTGAGTTTTCTTTATGGATCTGATGAACCATATCTCTGGGGTGTGTTGTTGAGTTGTGCTCGTGTTCTTCTTCAGCATTCTCTTCTACTTCAGATCGGAGTTGTGCAACGGAAGCAGTTTGGAAGTGCATCTGCTTTTCTTTTCTGGACTGGAAAAGTGAGTTTAGTCTTCTGATGTTGAGGAGTAGAGTTTGAGTTTCTCGATTCTGGTTGATCTTGAGGAGATCATTTTGCTGAGTTGATTTGTCTAGTTTGCTCTAGAGACATCAGTGAAGGCTGAGCTGATCGGTAAGGTTGTAGACAGCCTAGGATCGTCCGAAGAGTTTTGTGGATTTGGGACGGAGGAATTTGAATTCTAAAGTCGGAGATTTGTTATGGATAAGTTTTCTCCGATCGTAAAGGAGCTTTAAGATTGGGTAAGGCTGAGAAGCTAGCTCTGAAGTGTTTTGGATCTTTTCTGTATTCTTGTGAGAATAAGTGATTGATCTACAGGATTGGATTGCAATTTGGATAACTGGGATTTGATGAGTTTCACGTATCTCTGAGAGAGTACGTGTATGATCCATCTCTAGTTGTGGAACCAGCAGTTCTGGAGTTTTGGTTGTTGAGTCAGACTCGTCTGTAGTCTGATATCTTGTCTAGTGCTGTAGATATAGATGAATAGGAGCTTTTATAGCTTCATAATTTTGATTGTTTGGATTCTATAGGGCGAGTGTCCCGGTATAAATACACTTGGGAAAACTCGAGGAAATTCTATCCAGAATTTTATCTGGATAATTAGATTTGTTTGATTGGATGAATTGGTTGTTTTGGTTGTTAGC
The DNA here is from genome assembly GCA_030765085.1 of Allium cepa. Lineage (NCBI taxonomy): Eukaryota > Viridiplantae > Streptophyta > Magnoliopsida > Asparagales > Amaryllidaceae > Allium > Allium cepa. Next base: position 238,787,161 of record CM060931.1, read on the forward strand.
ATATGTTTGATATATGCTTGTGTTTTAAAATTAAAATATTTAATGAGATTATTAAATTACCTTTGTTTTAAATTTCGAGGACGAAATTCTTTTAAGGGGGAGGATTGTAACATCCCGGAATTTTTAACAATATCAATTTAATAATCTGTATTAACAATTCAATTGATATTGATATTTTTGTTAATAATAATTCAAATTTATTTAATAATTTTCTTTAATAAATATTTAGATTGGTTATTTTATCTTTCAAAAATAATAAATTGATTTCTATTTATAATATAAATATATAGTTAATATTGTAAATAGATTAGCTTTGCTTTAAATTTAATAAATAAAGCATATTTTTCTAATTCTAATACTTTTGTAATTTGGAAAATTAATATTTATTTAACATAAGCTTTTCAAAGTTATTAAATAATTAATCTTGGTTTAAACATAATAAATTCATCATGTTTTATAATTCTAATTTATATATTAGTAATTTGGAAATTTTGATTTAATTAAATATTAAGTTTTCAAAATAATTAATAAATAAATATATGATTTTTTAAATTGATAAGAAAATATTTAAATGTTTAAAATAATTTGGCTTGAGTTTTAAATTTAAAATAAATTAACAAAAAGTTTTATGGCTTAATAAAATAGATAATTTATTAATAAAAATATAATTTCTTTTAAAATGATTTCAATTTAATAATGAGATATTTCTAAAAATAATATTAATAAACTATTGATTTACAAATAAATTTTGAATAAAATAGCTATTGTTATTTCAAGTTTAATTTGTATTTATAACTAGATTTTTTTAAATATTAGACTTTGAATTTGATTTGAATTTAAAATCCAAAATATAAATTTTAATTGTTTTAATTTTTATGTGTATAAGCTTTATTTATAAGCATGATTTATTTTTATTTCTTATATAAATTTATATACACATTTAAATATTAACTAACAAATTAATTTGGCTTAATACATACATTAACATATATACTAACATTTAAATTTAAATACCAATTTCTCTAAAAGGACAAATGTTGATCTCTTAAAACTTCATTAAACAAATGTTAGAAAGACAAACATTCAATTTGACAAATGTTGAATATTTTATACAAGTGTCATTTCGTTTTAATTTTCTTTTATTTAATTAAATCTGAAAACTACATCTATATAAGCTTGCATTTCATTCATGTTTGTGTGTGGGAAGTCTTACGTGATACCTTTCTTTTCAAAAGGTTTTTGAAAGTTAAGCAACCTTAACCTGTTACTCAGACCAGACCCATGTCTGACCCGGAGTTTATCTTCTGTTTTCTTAAACTCTTGGATTCTCAAATTTTTACGAGTAGCCAAGGGATTCAGGTTAGCTTTGACGATTTGTGGAGGAGCAATGGAGCAGGAGGCTTCTGCGTGTAGATATGTAGTATTCCGCTGTGTAGATTTCTCTGAGTTGTTCTCTTGTACTGTATTGAGTTGTATAACTAGACAGGTGTTTATAACTGTCTAGTATGTGTTGTATTATCTGTGTAACTCTGATAATTGTTGTAAACTATGTAATGTCTATGTTATTAATATATTTTATTTGTTCCGTTGTTTAGATTTTGATGTTGTTTCTTTCTTCTGTTCTTTCTTTTCTCTTTCTATCCCTTTCTTTCTTAAAAATGATGCGATTTTCTGTGGTAAGAAAGTCGGGTCATTTCAGTTTTTCAACTGCCGATGATGAATGGAATTTATAGGAGTCGAATTCCTATATTTACGTTCGTATACATTTATTTGAATTCGTCTTCGGCCATTCGATTTTGTAATGATGATTGTCATGATTTCTGACATTTTAAAATCGTATATTTTTGGCTTGGTTAACACGGCTTCGATTTTGACTTTGCTCATTTCTTTACTACCACGTCTCTGACTTGTTCAACATACTGACTTGGTTCAATGTTGACTTCGGCACTAATTTATTGATTGCAACGACTTTGAGTTCTTTGGTACTTTGACTTCGGTCACTTAGAATTTGTTTATGCGATTCCATGACTTTGGCATTTTGATTTCTTAAAAAAAACTGGTGATTAATGTTCAAACTGTACCATCTATTCCATGATGATGAATTCTGTTACCTTGTTCATTTTCAGCTTTATAATATTTTTAGCATGTCTGCATCCATATATGCATTCATCTTTGCACTTGTATTTGCAAGTCAAGTTATACTTGCTGTTGCAGTTCCATCTGAGTTGACATGTATGGTTTGTTTGTCTAGTGGTACCTGTTCTTCGGCATTGCTGGTTTGAACCATGACTCAGTTCACTGTATATTGATTCTCTTCAGTCTGCATTAGCTTGTACTTCGAGTTTGTTTCTTTTTCACTGTGGCATTTGTTTGTTCATTTGGTTTTGTACTGATATTGCTTAGATATTGAACTGCTTCATGTATTTGTAATTTGCATCTTGGGTTGTACTGTCTTGAGCTCGAGTATTTGCTGTGTCCTTTGTGCTTTGGTTTGGACTTGCAGTTAAGTTGAGTTGCAGACTTCATGTTGCCTTGACTTTGGTTGTTGCATTTATGCAGCTGTCTTCACTGTAATATGTCTTCAACTATGCCTTAGCCTTGCTATGCATTACCATACATCTTTTGCATCGATTTGTTTGTTTGCATATATCACATGCTTGATCCTTGCATTTGCTTTCTGATATATGTTTGAACTGGCTGTGTCACTTGCTTAGTGCATTAGTTTGCACTGTGCATTCATGTGTATTGGTCTTTGAGAATAGCCGAGTGTGTTTCTTTATACTGTTGCATTGAGTCATGATAGCAGTGACTTGACCTTTGCATTTTGTTTGTTTTTCGAAATTTCACTTGAGTTGAGTCCAGCTTGAAGCTCGGATTTGACCTTGTGCTGAAAGTTGTGACATTATTTTATTGCACTTGAGTTGAATCCGATAATTTGGGTTTGACCTGTGCTCACCTGTCCCTGTAAATCTGTCAAGTGTATATATCGGTGTGCACGGCCTTGCGGCATATACAGTGATACACTGTGTATGTCACAAGCTGTTCGTGTATGACGAATTGAAAATTAAATGATGACGAACAACCCAAATAACTGAGGCAAATATTATTTTCAAAATCCACATTTTGTTTTATACTGCAGAAGATATTTCCTTTTCAATTTTACTGCGTCAATATTTATTTTTGCAGATTGCTCAGATGCTGTATTCAATATGGAATGAAGTTGAAGATAAATTATGAGTGAATGAGTGATATGTAGTGAGGACATTTGTAAATGAAAGACTGTGATGTAATTGAATTTATATTGTAATCAAAATTATGTATGTATAGTGAGAGCTCGAATTTGTACTATTCAAAATTGTAATAAATATTTGTTTGAATAAAAAAGTCTGTCTGAATTCAAATTCTGTGTTATTTATTTTTATTCAGCAAATATTTATTTAGCTTATGAAAAATAAAATAGTACATTAACAAATACATTTACACAAATATATATATATATGTTTATTATCATCAAACAAAAATCATATAATCGCATATTCAACAATATTGTTCATTCACTAATTGCACTAGGAAGCTTTTCGGAGGAGGATCAAGTCAGAAAAATTCTAAATTCACGCACTTCGGATGGGATCAAAAGACACTTGCAATCGAAGAAGAAAATGATATCAGCCTAATGAAAATAGAAGAATTGATTGGGAATCTGATGTCTTATGAAGTTCAACTGCAAGGAAGAAGAGAAAACAAGGCTATAGAAAAGAAGTCACTAGCATTCAATGCAACAACTGAAGATTCAGAACCAGACAATGATGAGGAGATTTCTTTCATGACAAGAAACTTCTAGAAATTCTTAAAAAAAATAGAAAAATGAATAATTACAAAAGAAATGATCAAAGGAATTCAAGAAATAGTGCAGAGAACGTCAACAATGATAGATGCTACAATTACAATAAATTCGGGTATTATAGAAAAGACTGTCCGTATCCAGATAAACAGTTATTCCCTCCAAACAATGATTCGTCAAGGAAAAGAAATAAAGCATGCACAGCAACTCTTAATGACTCGGACTCATCATCCAGTGATGATGAAAAGAAGACGGAAAATTCAAATTTGTGTGTCACTGCTATTCATGAATCAGATGATGATGGGAGTATGGATCAAAAAATAGGTACGCATTTACATTATTTTTAGTTTTTCTTGGTTGAGTGGATGCTTGTTTGTTTGTCTGATTTTATTAAATTCCTTTAATTTTAAATTCAAATGTATCCTTTGAAATTTGAATTTTAAATTCAAAAATAATATTACTTTAATAATATTTTAAATATTAAACTATTAATATTTAAGTATTATTATATTTAATGTTATCATAGGAATTATATAATAAGAATATAGGATATAATATATATACTTATTAGAAAATAGGATTAGGCACTTGTCCTTTGAATCAATAGGCACATGTCGACATACCCAGATACCCCATGTCGACATGCCCCTCAGAATTTGATTCCAAAATTTGAATTCAAACTTTTGAATTTCCCTCCACTTTATCACCAACTTCAATGCTTTAGAAAGATGCCTCTTGACTAGAGAACATGACCATAGAATCTCTATTTATATGACTCTCTTTATCATTAATTTTCACTTTCATTTCAAATTTCAAACTTATCTTCATTATCTTCAAGTCCTCTCAAACTTCTTCAATGGCCTCTTCAAGCACTCCTAACACCATTAGGCTTCCAAAATATGTCAAAAACCTTCTTTTTAATGACTCGTAAGCTATCAAAGCCTACATCAACTATGTAAACTTTGGTAAAATTCATACAGGAAAATTTGCTATTTTCGAAGATTTTCCTTCTTATGAAATTGAAAATCTTTTTCAACAATGTTTTATCCTTAGTTTAGTTGATAACAAATAAAATGATTTTGTATGTTATCCAAACCTTGTTAAGATGTTTTATGCGAAGTTGAATCGCGTTTTTTATGATGGGGAAGAAGGACAAATTTGGAGTAGTGTTAAAGGAACACAAATGTTTTGGATTGTGAAATTTTGGGAAATATTTTGGGATGCAAGTATACAGGAATGAATCTCTCGGAATTTCAAGTCAATGAAAATGATTGAGATACATTTCATCACATTTTTGAAGGGGACGACAATTTTGAATTCAAAAATCGGTATTTTCGTCCAAAAGCAAGAATTGTTTATCTTCATATCCAACACACTTATACCAAGATCGGGAAAATACTACAACCCGACTTTGAAAGTTTGCAAAGCACATTTTGCAATCTTTGGAAATTATGATATCAATTGGGCTCAAGTTATTTTGGATGAGCTAAGGCCCAAGAATTTTACCATGGGTGAAAACACATTTTACATTGGAATTTATCTTACTTGGATTTTCAATTACTTTGGAGTTGATTTTAAAAGGGAAGAATTTATATCTAGAAAAGTGTTCAACCATGGAAACATTTTCCTTATGCAAATTCCATTAGTGTTTCAACCATATGAAACACTTATGGAAAAGGAAGAAAGGCTTGCTCATGAAGAAATGGAAGAAATGGAGGAAGAAGAAGAGGAAAAGGAAGAGGAAGAGGAAGGAATGGAAATTGAGGAGGAGGAAGAGGAAGATCAAGAAACCTCCTTAGAAAGTATAGAATATCCTACTAATCCCGCTAATCCATTCAATAAGACCATTCTCAATAATCAAAGAATTATAGTAGAAAATCAAAAGACACTTAAAAGATCAATGAGTAAGAAAATGGATAAGATTTCCACTAAAATCGACAAGTTCTTTGGAAAAATTAGTAGAAAGCTTGGACTGTCATCTTCTTCATCTTCATCTAGCTAGTTTTAGTTCATGTTATCTTAAGTTATATCTTTATAGTTTATTTATTTTAGTTAATATTATATTATCTTATGTAATGTTAATTAGAATTATTAATGAAAATTTTCATTTCCTATTATTCTTGTTCACTTGTCTCTATAATTGCTTGTTTTTATTCATTTTACATTCATTTTGGAGTCACTGTCTCTTTACATTCATAATTGCTTGTTTTTATTCTTATTCATTTTACATTCATTTTACATTTCCTAATATGAACGAAACCGAAGGCACTGTCTCTTTACATTCATTTTGGAGTCACCCTAAGAGTTAACGACAATAGCCCTTGCACTCTGAATCTACATCCCGAATCTAAAAGCCCTATTTCCGTTATACTCGTTTTGGAATCACCCTCAGAGTTTTAACGACAAATAGCCCTTACACTTCGTGTCTTTGTCTTCACTTGAGTTCACGACCCATCGTTTAATTTGGATCGATGTGTTTTTTGGATATCCAATTGGAAATCTGATCCCGGTCTCATTGAAATCTAAAACACCGTCTTTTAAGGCCAAGTTATTTAAGTTTAAACAATTTAATTTATTATTTAGAATAACAGATTTACATAGATATGTAGTTCACATTATCACAGATAGATAATCCATTTATCACAATTAAACCAAACATCTCATATCATAAAGCAACACATATCACATATCAGAGATATAACATAATCCAAGGCATTCAATATCATCCAATCATCCATAAGCAAAGTTTAATTAGTCTCACCGTTTCTAATTAATTTAAATAAAATTAAATTAATTACTTCCATTACTAAAAATCCTGCTTACTTAACCATTTATTAATTACAAACAAATTAATTAATCATCCCTTAATTATCATCTTAATTAGTCATCCTTGATTAATTATTCCTTAATTACATTAAGTAATTAACCTTTAATTAATTACATAAATTATTTATCCCTTAACCATTCATATTAATTAACTTTTAATTACTCCCATTAATTAATTAACTATAATTAATTACATTGATCCTTTATTAATTATATTAATTAATTATACTATAATCACTTTTATTGATTAATTATCTTTTAATTAATCACATTAACTAACTAACTAACACTTTAATTATTCTCATTAATTACATTAATTAATGATCCTCTAATTACTTCCATCAATTAATTATTCTTCTAATTACATTTAATAATTAATCTTAATTAATCACATTCATTAATCCTTAATTAATCTCATACAGTAATTAACTCTCCTTTAATTACTTACATTAGTTATGTAACTTCTTAATTAATTAATTACACTAAGTAATTAAACCTTAATTATTTCCATTAAGTATTATCCTCTAATTACTTCCATTAAGTAATTTTTCTTTTATTAATTACATTAAGTAATTATCCATTAATTACTCACATTAAGTAATTATATTTAATAATTAAGTAATTATACTTAATCAATTTCATAAGTGATAATCCTAAATTAATTAAATTAATTAAATATATTAAACTAATTACATTAATTTAATTAATCCTTAATCACTAACTAATGATCCTTAAATTAATTACATTTATTAACTATCCATTAGTTAATTTTACTAAGTAATTATCGTTTGACTATAAAAATTAATAAATTAACCTTTATTAATTTCATTAAGTGATTAACTTTTAATTTATTCCACTAATTAATAATCTTTAGTTAATCACAACCTTAATTAAAGATAAATTCTTTATCTTTATAAATTACTTAATTACACATTAGCTTTAGCTTAAAAATCATCGATAATTAATTACATAATTAATATAATTACTTTTATAACAAATTTAGATCATTAACTTTAACATTGAAAAATTATATGAAACTTGTTAAATACTTTTCTTTTGGAAACTAAATTCGCTCTTATATTATATTTGAAAACTTTTTTTGAAAAACTTCCATTTTATTTCTTTTAAAAGCTAGTTAATATATTTAAAAACTAGATTTACTTTTGCTTTGAAATCTTATTCATTTAAAATACACCTTTAAGAAAAACTTGGTAATATTTCTTTTGAAAACAAAACATTATAAAATTTAGAAGCTTAAAAGCTGTACACGTTTTCACTTTTAAACCCTGGAAACTCAAAAGCACTAAAACCAGAGCTCAAACAATTCAAAAACCCGAGCCATCCCACCAAAAATCCCGAGCAAAAACACGAAATCCGCGAGCTACTCACGAACCGATCTCCTTCCGTCCCTTCTTCGAGAAAATCACCGAAGTGATTCGAGATTGACCTGAGCCAGATTCTTCTCCCCAATCCCAACGATCAATGCCTGATACGAACGTGCATGTGCACGTGCACGGTCACGGTCACTTCGACCACCGTAGATCGACGCCGCGATCTTCGACAAGCCATCGACATCCATGTCGACCCTCATGTTCACCCAGATCGGCAAATCAACATCCTTTCAAAATCGGGCAACCCAACCAGAAACTGGAACCAAACACACCGTCTAAATCTGCTCCCCGACGACGATCAAGTCAACTGGAAACCACGACACTCATTCCACCGCAGCACCACGTCACCACGCAACTATCCCTACCCTTGCGATCGAACACGAAGCATCCACGATGACCCATGAACCTCGTTAGACACGTCGACAAAAACCCACCATCAAACCCTAAATCAACGACGAACATCAACCACGACCAACATAAAATCCTCCACCTACTTTTCCTATGATCGTCAGCCTTCACACTATCTCCTTTCTCGATGGCAACTGCTATTACTTCGCCGTTCGTCGACAAACGATGAAAACCCAAATTTAGATCAACTCATAAATTCATAACCACCACTTACTTAAAAATCTTGATTTCAATGTTAAAATTCATTATTTTCTAATGCTAATCTGGTCCTATAATCAAAATCGAAAATTAAGATGTTTGATTTTTCTGGTTAAATTGATTTCCACTGTAAAATCACAATTTTCAAATATTAATTAAATAATTTCAATTCAAACAATTTTTAAAAAAGAATTTACATTGTTATAATCATTTTAACCTTTTTATGATTATAGCTAAATGAAGATTGGAAAGAAAGGAATTTATTTTTGAACTTATTCCCAAGTCTGTAAATCAAAACAGAGAGATGTACTTCATTATATAGGCATGCATACACATGCACATTATATATACATTCATGCATTCACATTTATAAACAAATGCAAACCATATTCCTACACAATCTATCACAAGCATCTAGTTATGATCACAGATTTTAAAACTATTTTAAAATTAAGGTTTACTCACCTAAAACAAAGGGCAGAGGACATGCTCTCAGGTTTTAAATCTAGGATCTTGTAATTGGTTGATGATTTGGAGCTTATTTGTTTATTTGCTTGATCTTGAATCTTCTTAAATGTTGAATTTGATTTGTACAAGAAACTGATCTATGAAACAACACTTGAATTGTTGAGTTTGAAGCTGAAATTGCTGGCTTATCCTTTAGTTTGAAATTGTTTGAAATTGTTATTAATTGTTTTGATTTTATTATATTTTTCAGTTTTTATGCTGAGAAGAAGAGATGAAAGATTGGAAAAGAAGGATATTTGAACTGAAAATGGAGAATGGAAACTAGATTTCTTTCTAAAACACTTATTATATAGTTTCAATTAAAAGATCATACTTGCCACCTGTTAGTTTATGTGTTGCTTGGCTAACAAATGTTAAAATAATGTGTATATGAATTACAAGTGTCAAATATATTAATTATTATGTTTCTTATGTATTTAAAATTTGTGCAATATGTATATATATTTAAAAGAAAGTGTTTTTAAACCTTTATATATATATATATATTTAACCCATTTTTAGTTTAAGTAAATCATGATAAACCCTTTATTAAATATTTTCTCATGCTTTATATGTTATAAAATATTTGAAATAAATTATGTTTTAAACTTCCATATACATTTACAAATCATTTTTAGGTCAAGCAAATTTAAAAAGAAAGTAAAGCAAACCCTTTTATAAATCTTATTTAAACTTTAAACTTAAGTTAAATATTTTTAAATAAATATAAATGTTATCTTTGTTGTTAAGAAATATAAATTCAATTTTAAATAGCCTTTGAAAAGCATTATATTAAACTCTTAATTTACAATAGATATTAAATTTGAAAACATATTTTTCTTTGTTAATTTCAAACTAAAGCTTTTCTATTTACAATATATACATATATATATATACACACACACATTATAAATAGACAACATTTTAATATTAGCTTTGAAAATTATTATTTTAAATTTTTAAAACATAACTTCAAATCACAATACATACATACATATATATATTACAATTTGAAAACATATTTTTTATTAAATTAAAACCAAAGACTTCCTATTTACAGTATGTATATACCAATATATACACATTATAAATAAAAAACAATTTTATTAGCTTTAAAAGATAAATTTACCAATTAAATATTTATAAAATAAGATTATTAAATCAATTTAAATACTTATAAATAAATATTATCAAATTGTTATTGCTCAAAATTCCGAGTCATCAAAGAAAGCTGCGCCCAAAGGAATCCACTGAGGAACAAAAGTAGACTGGAAAGTATTGTCGGTTTCACGAGACCTATAGGCACAATACTGAAAAGTGTAGACACCTCCATGATGCGATATAGAAGTTGATTCTCCAGAAGAAGTTACAGCAGTTCGTTAAGAATCCACAGGAAGGCGGACACAGGACATCCGACCCCAATCATGGGCAAGCTTCACATCGACCTGAGGACCCCGCTAGGATTGAGGAAAGTTTGGTCATAAACACGATAATCGGTGGACCTCATCCGGTAGACAAGAGTTGGCAAGAAATGGAATGTTATGCTGGTTCTTTGAAGCGTGGTGGTTTCGAATGCTGATCGAACACAGAACATAGGACTCCAGCAAAGCAGCAGCGAATGATGACGGATGATATTGTATTCAGGAGAAGGGATGTCGATCAGGTGGAGGCACCTACCATTAGGGGTGGGCACAGTCGGTTAACCGAACCGTTCGGTTAATTAACCGACTTAACCAACCAAACTTACGGTTTGATTAAACGAACCGATAACAAGTTTGGCCAGTTCATACCGACCGAACCGCCAAACTTTAAACACAGTTAACCATGAATATTAAACGGTTAACCGCTTACTATTATCCGATTAATCGATATTCGGTTAACCGATATTCGGTTAACCATGTTATTAACTACATTCAGTAGCTGAAACTTAACAGATACAGAAAAATCGAACTCAAAGCACAATCTCAACTTCATTCTCAATCGGTCATAATTCAAACTCAAGAAATAAACATCACATTTCATTCTCCACCCATCACATTTCATTCTCCACCCATAGCATAATGCTTCAATACATTACAACACATAATGATTTAATATATTAAACTTCATTGTCAACTCATCGCTGATCACGGCTCAAACATAGTAAATAAATGTGCAGCAATGCAGCAACAAGTGAAAAAGTTCAGTAATTACAGAAATAAATGTACAGCAATGCAGCAAAACATTCTCATTATTTTCTAATATAGAGTAGTACTAAATAGATTAATATGACGAGTGAAAAAAATCAAAAGATTATTTTGCATAACACTCGAGTAGTGATATATATAATAAAACCATGCCAGCCAAAGGAAAAAATATATAAATTAACTAATTATTAAAAAATAACCATCTCCATATTTTAAATCAGTTCACATTTGTGTTAAATGTATAAACTAAATTATTTGATTAAACTTCAGTAATTTACAAACTAATTGATTTTTACACACAGTTAGTTCATATAATTTGGGATGGTTACTTCATTTGTACAAACTATGTGTTTAAACGAGAGTTGTTGATTATGTATTGTTGATTTATTGATATACCTACAGTTATAGATATTTGAATAAAGATGCTTATTTTGGCTAGTGTTTCTGAATTGCTAATCTAATCAGTTGTATTTTCGCATGTACAAATTCTCCACGATAAAATTGCTAATCCAGTCAGTTGTATTATCACATGCTTATTTTGGCCAGTGTTTCTGAATTGCTAATCTAATCTAATATGCCAAGATGAGAAACCCAAGGCTAAATTTCGTGCTGATATAATTGTGGATACATAAGAAAGCGGATCTAATGAAAACACATAGTAAAATGCAAGCTTGTTATTCCTACAGCAAAATATGACTAGTCACTATATACATATAGTGAATTAAGATCTAATAAATCATCCGTGTATATTTAATCCATAAATTTCTTCTATAGAAACTAAAACTAACCAACTAATTAAAGATTGTAAGAAACTTATGAGAGGTATTATAGGGGAACTGTATTCAAAAACCAATCATTGCCAGTGCATACAAATTCATTTTCAGGAGAACTAAACCAAACTGTTTGATATTAGAGATAATACGTGATTGAAATACATTATAATGCGTTATTGTAATACATTTTGATGAATATTTGGGAAGCTTTCATCCGCTTAGTGTTTTCCCATGCTAAACTAACAACGCATAATGAATTTAATTAAAAATATTTCAAATAAGATCCGAACTCAAACAGAATAGTTATTTCATAGACTAATAAACAAAATAAAAACTCATATGTATGCTCTTCTGACCAGCCATCACCAAAGCTCAACTCAAAAAGATCAAGCAAACACGAAAGCAAGACCAGAGGCGGTGGCGCCCCACGATGGTAAAAGAAAGGTGCACGACATAATTTTGTACATTGATTTGAAGGAAATTTTGAAATTTTGTTGAAACCATGTAGATCTAGGGTTTTATCTGAATGAGACGACAATGAGAGAGAACTGAGTGAATCTTCAAAGTAGCATAAGCAAATTAAGTCGGTTTGGGTCATGGGTAGGGGCATGGTTTCAATGTTTGAGAAGAGGGAAAATTATTTCGGTTAACGGTTAACCGAAAAATGTAAAACCCTTAACCGTTAACCGAACTGACTTTGGTCGGTTAATGTCGGTCGATTAACCGACTGTTCGGTTAATTGATTATGCCGGTTAAAACGGTTCGGTTAAGATTGGTTAAATTGGTTTAGTCGGTCTTATGCCTACCCATACCTACCATTGACCCGATGATCATCTCCGCTACGATTGGACCGGCGCATGTGAGAAGGATATTAATTGATTGTGGGAGTTCTGTTAATATTATCTTCAAAAATGCGTATGACCAAATGAAGATGGAGGGGAAGGATCTGAAATCATCTAAAGCCCGCATTCATGGCTTTAATGGTGCAGCTACTAATGCAACATGCTTTGTTGAATTGCTAGTTGAACTAGGAAAAGGTGAATGCAGGAGGGTATGGATCCTACAGTTCATTGTTTTGGATGTTGATTCCTCGTATAATTTTTTTCTAGGCTGGCCGGCCATGGCGGAGTTTAGGGCAGCTTTGGCCCTATGGTGTTTGACCTAGAAATTTCCAATGAATAGAAGGGTTGGTGTAGTGCATGGCGATCAAGCTACTGGTCATTCTTATTATGTGGCTAAGCTGAGAGACGCCTAACGAAGATTGAAGGGAAAAGGTGTGGACAACTTTGTCCGCATCCATGTTGCTGAAAATTGACAAGTAATGCCCGAGCCTTGGCTTGGGCAATGCAGTCGGATCTATAAAGATATAGATCCGAGAGATAACGATGAAGAACCCAAGAAGGCCAAGGCGGCACCGGCTAAACTGACGATTGACGTTTTAGTCAGCCATGATGGCTCATGATGGCCCATAATGGGTGCTTAAGATTGGATCACAGCTTGACCCTTCAATAATAAGGGATCTTACTGATTTCCTCCGTGAGAATCTAGATGTTTTCGCTGGGCCCATTCTGATATGTGTGGGATTTCTCCCGCCATCACTAGTCATATGTTGAACGTTGGCCCGAAGTATGTGTCAGTGAAACAAAAAAGGAGAGGCATGGACCCGGAGAGGTCCGCTGCTCTCAGAAAGGAAGTGGATAAACTCAAAGCCAATGGGTTCATCCGCGACGCCCTTTGTCCCGAATGGATATCTAATCCCGTACTAGTGAGGAAGGCAAAAAGGAAGTAGAGGACCTGTGTTGATTACTTGGACCCGAACAAGGCGTGCTCTAAGGATAGCTTTCCTTTGCCTAAAATTGATCGGCTGGTCGACTCGACAGCAGGTCACGAATTATTGTCATTTATGGATGTGTATTCGGGATACAATCAGATCCCGAAGGTCATTCCGGATCAGGAGCATACTAGTTTTATCACAGATGTTGGACGGTACTGTTATGTAGTATTGCCTTTCGAATTGAAGAATGCAGGGGTAACTTATCAGCGTTTGGTAAATCGGATGTTTAAGGACCAGATTGGTAAAACGATGGAAGTTTATGTGGATGATATGCTTCTGAAGTCGAGACTGTCAAATGGCCACGTTCGAAACTTAGCAAAGATGTTTGATATACACAGATTTTATGGAATGAAAATCAATCCACTAAAATGTTCCTTTGGCATTGCGTCAGGGAAGTTTTTGGATTTAATTATCAACGCACGGGGAATCGAAGCCAACCCAAAAAAGATTCAAGATATTCGAGACATACAAGCACCCAGAACTATAAAGAAAGTACAAAGCCTGAATGGAAAAGTCGCCGCGTTGAGTCGATTTATATCCAAAGCAATTGACAAGTATATTCCTTTCTTTGATGTGATAAGGAAAGGGAAAAGAAATTTTGAATGGATGCCGAACTATGAGGACGCATTCCAAGCTCTGGTAAGACACTTAGAGGCCCTCAATTCTATCAAAACCCGTAGACTATGAGGAGTTGTATGTTTACTTGGTCGTATCCCAGTATGCTATCAATGCAGCTCTAGTTCATGAGGAGGACCGACTTAAAAAGCTAGTGTACTATGTTAGTAAGCGTTTAATGGGGCAGAGAGAAATTATCCTAAGATCGATAAGCTGGCCTATTGCTTGGTCATTACATCACGCAAGCTCCGCCCATATTTCCAGGCACATCCGGTCAGTATTTATACCGGTCAACCTTTGCGGTAGGTGCTCCAACGACCAAAAACTTCTAGAAGGCTACTCAAATAGAACATTTAGCTGAGTTTTTTGACATCACTTACCTGCTATGGAGGGCTATCCAAGGGCAAGCGTTAGCAGATTTCATTACAGAGTTCACCATATCAGACGAGCCAAGTGGAAGTGATGTGGTTCGCTATTCGATGGAAGTTGTATACTGATGGGCATCCAACGACCATTGTTCCGAGGCTGGTGTTATTCTTGTAACTCCTGAGAACCGATCGATTTGTTATGCTTTGAAACTTGATTTCCTCGCTACAAACAACGAAGCTGAGTATGAAGCATTGATCGCTGGATTGAAGCTTACCAAAGAACTTAGAGTGAAATCGATTGAAATCTTTCGTGACTCACAATTGGTGGTGTACCAAATAAGGGGCAACTATCAGGCAAAGGGGCAAAAGCTTGCTCCATACCTCGCTCGGGTTTAAGAATTGTTTGCGGACCTTGAATATTATGATATTTCGCATATTCCGCATGAACAAAATGGGGAAGTCGACTCCTTGGCAAATGTTGCAAAACTAATGATGCACAATAGATGGGCTTGGTTCTCATTGAAACTTTACACGCCCCGAGTATAAATGAGATGGAGGTAGATCTTGTGTCAGGGATGGAAACTGAAAGAAGTCGTGGATGACCCATTCAAAGAATGCTTGCTATATGGAACCTCGCACAAGAGAAAGAGCGAGAGACGACAAGTCGTTTGCAAGGCCTCACGGTATATAATGCAGGATGGAGTAATGTATCGAAAGGGATTCTCCGTTCCCTTGCTTAGGTGCATTGCCCAGAAAGAGTTATAGCGGGTCTTAAGAGAAGTCCATGAAGGAGAGTATAGCGACCATACTGGGGGTCAGACACTAGCCAAAAAGATCCTCCACGATGGATACTATTGGCCGACCATGAACCGGAATGCCGCGGACCATGTAAGGAGATGTGACAAATGTCAAAAGTCCACAAAGATCTAGAGAGCACCGCCGACGGAACTCACGCAAATGGTTAGTCCATGCCCATTTGCAAAATGGAGGATCGATATAATCGGCTCCTTACCAATCTTCAAAGGTGGTGTGAAATACGCAATCATCGCAGTCGATTACTTCACCAACTTGGCAGAAGCGGAGCCATTAGCTACAATCACCATCAAAAAGGTTGTTAATTTTGCTGTGCAAAACATTACATGCCGCTTTGGCGTCCGTGGGACTATCGTTACGGACAACGGAAATCAATTTGAGAGTAGAGAATTCAAAGAGTTTTTCCAAAATCATTCCATTGGGATCGCTCACCCTAAAACGAACTGTGAACAAGATAATCAAGTCCATATTGAAAAAACGTTTAGAAAAGGCTAGAGGCAAGTGGGTGGATGAGCTTCCAACAGCACTTTGGGCCTACAGAACCACCCACAAGTCTGCGACTGGCCACACTTCATTCACCTTGGCATACGGCACTGAAGCTGTTATACCCGTTGAACTGAAGCTCCCTCTCATCGGGTGACTCATTATGATCCTAGCACGAATCGAGATCTTTTACAGGAATCGTTGGACTTCGTCGACGAGAAACATGAAGAAGCTAATTTAAGGGTGGCTACATATCGGCACCAAGTCATCCGATATTATAATGAAAAAGTTCGACCGAGAACCTTTGATGTGGGCGACCTAGTTTTGAAGCGAGTTTTTTCGGTCTTGTCACATATGAATCCCACACAGGAAGGTCGCTATGTCATCAAACGAAAGCTTAGAGAAGGAACCTTTAAGCTAGCGACTATTGATGGCGTGACACTCTCCAGAGCATGGAATAGTGAGCATTTGCACCGTTATTATACTTAGTCCATTTCTTTTGCATTTTAGTAGCAATTGTTTCCAGTATGTGTTTCTTTTATTGTTCTCTGTTATCGACATATAATAAGGCAATTCAGTTTGTCCCTATTTTTTACAATCAATTAGGGATTGAAGCTATTTTCTGTGAACTATTTATGTTCCGTGTGTTATAATTCCATGGAAAAATTAAATTTCATTAATCTATCTTCCATATGAATGCACACATGAAATTAAAAGTTGATTAATAAACAATTTAAAAATCTCTAAGTCTCCGAAGCGCGGACTAGAGTACTCTGAGTCCTCGGAGTGCAGAGTAGAGTATAAATGATTCAAAAAATTTCTGTGTCCCCGGAGCACGGATTAGAGTACTCTAACTCCCCGAAATGCGGACTAGAGTATAAATGATTCAAAAAATCTCTAAGTCCCCAAAGCGCGGACTTGAGTAATCTGAGGCCTTAGAGTCCAAAATAGAGTATAAACAATTCATAAAATCTCTAAGTCCCCAGAGCGTGGACTAGAGTACTTTGAGTACCCGGAGCGTGGACTGGAGTATAAATGATTCTAAAAATCTCTAAGTCCCTAGAGCATGGACTAGAGTACTTTGAGTCCTCGGAGCGTGAACTGGAGTATAAACGATTCAAAAAAATATCTAATTCCTCGAAGGATGGACTAGAGTACTTTGAGTCCCCGGATTATGGACTAGTATAAATGATTCAAAAAATCTCTAAGTCCCCGGAGCGCGGACTAGAATACTCCGCGTCTCCATAGTTCGGACTAGAGTATAAACGACTCAAAAAATCTGTAAGTCCTCGAAGCGTGGACTAGAGTATTCTGAGTCCCCAGAGTGCGGACTAGAGTATAAACGATTCAAAAAATTTCTAAGTCGCCAGAGTGTAGGCTAAAGTACTATGAGTCCTCGGAGTGCGGACTGGGGTATAAATGATTCATAAAATCTCTAAGTCCCCGAAGGGTGGACTAGAGTATTTTGAGTCCTCGGATTAAGGATTGGAGTATAAATGATTCAAAAATCTCCAAGTCTTGTAAAAGCGGACATGAGTTTGCGTGACCCATAAGACTCTGAATTTCAATTACAAATTAGATGATAAGCTAAGAGATGAGAGTCTAGGAATACAAGGAAACAAAATTTTGTTTACTAATCAAAATAGAAGTTCCAAACTTCTCTGAAGTCCGGACCTAAAGTCTATCCACGATGACTACAAAAAAAGGGAAATAACTACATGATTTTAACTTATTTAAGTTGAGCAAGGCATGACCAGATGACAGCTACTTCTTCGACTTTTTTTCCTTCTTCAACTTCACCGAAGTCTAATCAGCTAAACGTTTTCTCCTTGACCCTTTGCTTCCTAGTGATATGGTATTCGAGGAAGGAAGGGTAACTTCTAGAGGTGTGGTTCCACCGGGGAGAATGACCTTTAGGGGCCTGTTTAGAGGGTCGTCGAGTTCCACCACCTGGATTCTATCTTAATTTTGGTTTTCTTGTTCTCCTCCTCGATTTTCTCCTTCATGCAAGGCTTGGAAGTATGCTCGGAATTGCCTGTGATTTCGACCTCATCGTGTTCATCTATAGGCGAGGGATCTTCAAGTTTATCCTCATCTTATGCCCGGATCACTTGAGCATCGGGACCAAGAGTATCTCCTGGGTGAAGTGCCTCAGCCTTTTTCTCTTCCCGCTTCATGGCGACATCGCTCCTTGGAATCGGCTCGGGACTAGAGGGACCTCTATGAATTCATGAAAAATAAATGTTAGAACACATTCGTCACTCGCCAAAAGCAATGATATCCCGAATTCTAGAAGATGAAGCTACGTACCAGCTTTCGACTGACTTTTAGTGGTCCTTGGATTATCGCCCTTAGGGATTGGAGATAAAATGTGAATGCCAAGTCCGGGCTTCTCCATAACCGACATGCTGCTCGGGAGGCCCAAGCGACGAACTATCGGTCGATTGAACGGGAAGAGGAACTAGAGACTCAGTGCCGAACGGGCCAGCGATATCATCTTTACCCTTCTAGGATGGTGAGTCTCTTCCAAAGAAGGCTTTTGCCATGGATAAGTCTAAAGGCTCATTTCCTCAGAGCACTTCCCTCACGAGAGCCTCTTCATCAATCTTTTCTTGGCCTAGCTCCACTCCCTTAATTTGTATCAAAGTATCCCATGCTTCAACCAGTGATATGAGATAACCATCGCCTAAGAATGATAGGTCATGATGCCTAAGGACTTGTGCATTGTACTCGACGATGAGCGGGTCGAATAAACACTTGATTTCCTCTCGATTGCCACCTCAAGACAAGATTCGGCCTCTATGAGTGCCATCTTCTTGCCTTCCATGCAAGCTGCTCCATTTAGTGCTTTAATCCTGGAAAGCTCCTCATTGAGTTTGGTCTTTAGAAGCCGTGTTTCGATGATTTCATCGCAGTATCTTTATGACTCTTCTTGTGCTACAGTTTTCTCTTCTCTCCCTTTAAAGAGAAACTCCTTTGGCTCCTTGGCCCGTCGAGCAAGAATGTCCTTTTCTTTTTTGCATAGAGTCTTTCTCCAAAGCTAGAGCGCCACTACATTGGATTGCCTTATTGAGTTCTTTCTTGTGAGTGTCCTCCAAGTGAATAACTGCCTCGGCTGTCTCCTTAGCATTTTCTAGGCAGCCTTGAGGTAGGATTTGTATGAGGATAGCTCTTCATCCTTTTCCTTAATGACGTCTTTGTCATGAATAGCTTCGAGTTTGAGGTGATCAATCTCATGATGGCATTCAATAAAGACCTCAAAAACTCTCTCCGCCAAGTGTATGAATGAGTCGTGTTGAAAATAAACATCGTTGTTGCAAGCAATGCTGCTCTGTTTGACATGTACGAGGATAGGATGAATCACGGGGAGAAATTTCAATCCATCGAAACATATCTTCAGGAATGTAGCCTTGAGATCGGCTAATTATTCCACTATCGACGGATCATGTGCGAAGGCTGGAGGGGTCTGCCTAACCAGAGTCACAAATTTCTTATAAGGCTCATGGGATAGCTTAGTACTCGAAGAGCAAGAATGTTTGATGCGAGGATCTTCGGAATAGGATCCCTTCTGAGCAGACTTCTCCCTACTATGCTCCGAGTGAGGGGGAGGATCGTTTGGATATGAAGAACGGATGTAAGTTCTCCTTCTGGAAGATGATGACTCTCTAGGATGATAATCTCTATCACCGCTGCCATACCTATCTCGCTGTTTATGTGATCTTGAATCTCAACTATAATGGTAGAAGATGGAGGGACTGCGAAGGTAGTCAATGCCATATGTATGCCCCCATATTACCTACACATAAAGCCAAATGAGGACGAGTTAGCGGGAATCACACGATGAGTGGAATTCAAGCGCATGTTGGAGTGTAAGTGTTTGTGTGTGTCCTAGTGCTTCCCCTCAATGGACCAAGTGTTTTTTTCTTTACTTATTGGAGTTTTCTCTCCCTGATGATGAGCCTGAATGCCTTAATCGCTTCTCATGGGAATATTAAATCCCACAGGTTTGAGGTTATTAAAGCCGTAATTAAGTATATTATCTGGGATGGTCAGGTCAGATATGCCCTTTAATGAGGCCTCTAATTTTGGGAAGACGATTTCTTCTCAATTGGAGTTATTGTAACCTTTGAAGTTCCACCAACTTTCTTCTTTTTCAGCTTGTAAGCTAGACTTTTTTCTCTTCTTCGAAGGAGGCAGTGGTTCTTCGGTGTCGAATGCACTAGCTATTGGTGCTTGGCTGGAACTTACATTCTTGTCAATTGTCACTGGCACATCGGTTTCTTTAATCTCACCTTCCTTGCGAGTATCGAGGGCCCCTTTGATGGGGGCATGGAAGGTCCATCTTGTTCTGTGCTCGTTCTCGCAGTTGTTCTCATTATAAGAGAACCAAATAGAAGGCTAGTTCGTTGCCTCTCTTTCAGTAATCCAAACTTCGAGAGAAGTTTGTTGGTAATTACAGATTTAGTGTCCTGGTCTCCCATGGGAATAACTCGAATGGCCTCACGGCTTCAGAATACTTAGCACCCTCAGGTCATGGGCCTATACCTATAAGAGTTGAAAGAAGTTCAGAAAAGATACACTTTGAGCCTTAAGACAAGGAATGGGATAAAAATGAGACTTATTCCCTTCTAGCCATCTTCTCGTGAAATCGGGAGGACAGCGCACGTAGAAAAACTATTGTTTATACTGAGAAAATTTGCTTCACGCATGCATTAGGATTTGGCATTTGGGGTATGGCTCGAGGAATATGTAAGATGGACTGTCGGTACGTCCCTTGAAGTGGTAAATATAACAGATATCCTCGTAAGTTGGAGGTCTGAGTAAGGCGCTTATGAAAACAACGCATGTACCATGAATAAATGCATGACTATTAGGGTGTAGTTATGCTGGAGCAATCCTAATATACTGCAACACTTCATGAATGAATGAATTGAAAGGTGGCACATTTCTGTCCTAGCACATAAACTGTTGCACGCAATATATCCGGCTGGAGGCAAGTAAGGCTGATCTTGTGCCAAAGGAACTAGAATGTCTTCGAAGGGGATTCCGTGGATAGAACATAATTGACAGAGAGAATATTTTCCAATTTTCGAGGCTTGAGAGTCGATGGGGTCATCCAGAATGACGGCTCCATCTATAGAATTGAGAGCCAGGCCTATAACTGTGACAGATGGATCTGGGATGTCAGGTATGGAGGCTGACGTTGGGTTCAGAGTCTCCACTGCCTCCTGCTGAGAACTTGGCTCAGGCTTGTTAGAAACAATAGCGGAGCTTGATTTTTTGGACATCTCCAAAGAGCGATTGGTGTAAATAGATACATGTTTAAGCTATACTTGAAAGATTATAGATATCGGATATAACAACAAAGTATTCCCCCATGTTGTGTGTGAACTAGTGCGACGATTCAAGCAAAGAGTGTAGATAAATTAAAGTTCTAAAGAATAAAATATAGCGTGACAGAGCTTTTAGTTGTCATCTCTGGAGATCGTCATACTAAAGGTCACCAAAATTTGTCCTATGATCGATAAGCATAAGTACTCGGATCAGACATTGGCATCATATATTGTGAAGGCTTTTACTTATTTTTGTTCGCTTGGATTTGTTTTTAGAATGACTTGAATTATAGAACTGGTAGTCTGAGTTAAGTCCATGGGTTCATATGCTTTGGTTGTTGTCATTTTCTATTGTTTTATGATAAGGCGTGAAAATATGTAATCCTAGTGTATGCGGTGTTCAAGTTAAGATGGTCCCGATTGCTAATGCTGACCCCGATACTTAATGTCAATTCAAACACCTAATCTTCTATACGGATCGCCCCTCAATCGACCCACTCTCTTGGTAACAACCCACACTCTTTCTCGGTACCGACCCACACCCTCTCTCTGTACCGACTCTCTCTCTCTCTCTTTCCCAAAACCAATCGACACTCCCTCTTGGAATACCGAGCCATTCTACTCTAAGAGTACCATCGATCCACTCTATTGCCCAACTCCCATCGGTCCAGCTCTACTCCATTAACCTACCGACCCTTTCCCTCGATTGGTGTGCCAAGCAGGAGCCTGCAGATTATGCATCGACCCTTGAAAATCACCGAACTCCTCTCTTTCACAAAACAACGAACCCTCTTCTCCTATACATCACCGACTTCCTTTCCAATCAACACCAATGCTAACTCCTCTCAACCTGGTCCAATCCCTCATCAGAAATGCTCCGTTGTCCACGCCTGGCCCCTCACTCACCATATTTCTCTCCCCTTCCATTTATTGCATAGGGTTGTATGAACACACCATCCTAATCTAGTTCGAGTTCAAGAAGGCATGGCTTTGGAATTTAAGTTAATTCATGGAATCTCACCTATGCATCAATTCAAGGTTGAGGAAAGTGATTCTTTAGGCTTGGAGTTGAGGAGGATAGGGAAGCACCTTTGGAAGATGATGGAACGAGATGGGAAAGCGGCTCGGTGGAGGGAAGAAGTTTGGGTTTGGAGAAATGTTGGAGAAGATAAGAAATAAAGTGAGAAGTAGGAGGAAAAGAACAAAGGTGTGAGTTTATATATGGTGGAGGGGAGACGAACGAGCGTTTTCCTATAGATCCGATCACCTCACATCACTGGGTCGGTAAGTGAACATGTCGACCGTTGCCAGGGAAACCGACCGTGTTGGTCGGCCTTCGTATGCCGACCCACCTCTTGTTCTAAAATAATAATAATAATAAATAATACACACACGTATATAATGCTAGTTGAGGATGGTATGTGATAAGGAGACGAATACTACTGGATAAGTGGAGGAGCATGGGTTTGGAAAATCCACCATGATTCAACCTTCGAAAGGTTGTATATATATAGCTTTTGAAAAGTTAAAAATAGGATTTTAAGAGCCTCCTCGAGATTGAGCTAATGCGTTCAGATGACGTGGAGCTTCGTCAAAGGCCAGTGAAAAAGCGATAGACCGTTGTCATTTTGAACGAATTAACTTCTGAAAGTAGGGATTGTTTGCTGATTCAAAGCACGTAATGTTGGTTTACACAACGCACTTTGGGGGGAAAACGTTACCCGACTACTTGGCCGGGCTACGAGGCGATAGTCGCAGAGGATACGTTTGGTCCTAGACATGACTCATGCCAAGAAAGGATTGGAAATATAAAGTATCGGTGTAACTTATTTGGATCGACCTTAGTGGTTCGGTCACTTAGGGTCGGTCAAGGGACATAAGTCAAAATGGGTGGTTATGGTGGCTTGGCCCTTAGTGGTTCGGCCTCAGAAGGATTGTTTTAGGTGGATCGGCCTTTAATTGTTCGGCAATATGGGATCGACCTCAGAAGGATTGTTTCATGTGGCTCGGCCCTTAGTGGTTCGGCCTCGGAAGGATTATTTCAGGTGGATCGGCCTTTAGTGGTTCGACAATATGGGATCGGCCTTAGAAGGATTGTTTCATGTGGCTCGGCCCTTAGTGGTTTGACCTCAGAGGGATTGTTTCAGGCGCATCGGCCTTTAGTAGTTTGGTAATGTGGGATCAGCCAACATAACTGGAAGTTAGGAATGGGTCGGCATGAGCATAAAAACGAGTTACTTCGAGCTAAAGGCCAGGTTGCTATGGGCGCAAGTGAGATCTACTCCGAGTCAACACACAGAGAATCCAGGATCGACATGAGTAGATCGGTGGTAGTGAATCGGCATGTTTGGTTCGATCTACCCAACCTATCAACTATGGGCCAAACTGTTTTAGTCATAGGTCTGGATGGACAAACCAGTCCATCTTCATTTATAAATAGAGGGGAAGGGGTCTAGTTTAAGGGACCTTTTTTTGAGAACTCTAGGGAAACTCTGCCATTTTTTGTACTCTCCTTTCTTAGATTCAAACGTGTATTCAAGTGGTTTGTTTACAGATTGTATCTGTATTCAAGTGATTAGAAAAGAAATAAAGATTCTATTCAAAGTGGACGGAGGCAATTACGACGAACCACTATAAATCTGGTGTTCTCGTTTCAGTTGTTCCTTTTTCTTCAATTGCACTATTTCTCTCTTTTAATTTACTCTCTTCATTAATCTCTCTACATAACTCTACTCAAGGGTGTTAGTGACCAATTTTGGTGCTAACAGTTCGTGTTATATTTGTTTTCATTTGTGTCAGTAAACCTCAAGTGATGGGAGTAATCCCATTTTCCAAAAGGGATATTTTCTAAATATTGGTCCACTCATGTACCATTGCTTAACCTGTAGTTTGAGCGTAAATGTGACGACCGCCCATGACTCCCGCACCAAAACAAGGGAATAGTGCGCTGAAAGGTGTGCAAGGAAGCCATGGACGATAGCCAGGGTAAAATAAAATTCGCAGAATCTATCGTATAACTCACAGCGCATGGATAAAATACAATAGAGAAATATAATATAGTGAAGCTCCATAGAACATAACATCATCATATAAGCAACATAGCAGTTTTATACAATCATTCACACAAATCCATACATGAAGCCTCACTACAAATCACTCAACCAAATACAGCAGCGGATACCCAGTACATATAAGAAAATAATATGCATAGCCTCCTGCTCGTCTTCGTCATCTTCAACGTAGAAACTCCAAGCACAGCACCTGTCACCTGCTTACCTAGTCTGCCCATCCCAACATGGATGAACAGCCCAAGGTAATAAGAGGAGACATAAAACCTTGAGTCAGACAAAGTCTTAGTGAGCAGTAAATTAACTATCAAACATACCAAAAGAGCATAAGGAAATAAAGGAATAGGAACCAAACCATCCCACTCCACCTCTTTCTACAGTGATAGCCCCCAGACACACACTAAGGAGAAGTAAGCATAACATAGCAGATAAGTAAGGTAAAGCAATAATCACTCGAGTCAAGGACGATGTTTTCCAAATACAAACCCCCAAGGCCTAAACCAAGATCAGATAAGCACCCAGAAAACACCGCTCTTGAAGCCGAATGATGATACAACCAAACATCCAAACATCCATGACTCTGCTATCACTGTTAACCTTGCTTCGAAATCACCGTTAATTGAATGACCGACTCCTTCCTGAGCCATCTGTCAAGGGCTAATGGTAACCCCGGTTCTAGACAAAACTCCGCACACTGCCTTGTGCCTAGGACTTATCTTCTTGGCCCAGAGTACTCGACTACCTTCCTGTAGTCTTTTAGGCGTCCCTATGTACCCTTGCTTTAAGTTTGCTAGAACCTTCAACAACGATAAAGTCCAAGCCTCCTAGTCATCCTCCTCGACGACTATTCTCAACCTAGCCCAAGCTACCTCTTGAGCAGCTCCATTATCAACCAACTTGAACTACCCTTCAAGTTATCAACATGCTTGGAATGATCCCTGCCTGGATTAAGCCAAGACTCACATCATACTTGAACTACCCTTCAAGATATCAACATGCCTCGCTTCATCACATCAAAGCAAGATCTCAACTCAACAACATGGTTTGCCTCATCGCATCATGGCAAAGTTCCATCTCAACATCATACATATGAGCTTCAACATCCGCTACATATGCCTTAAGCAGCTTTCACCATTCAAGAGCCTTCTTCCGTAGCTTTTGAATCATCTTCAATCACCTTGTTCCAAATCAACTACAAGCTAACTTGGAGCAATCAAATCTAACATACATTCAAACATTCAAGCATTCAAACAAGATATATTAAGCAATAACAATTATAATGGCAATTTCGTAATTAAGTGTGCAAAAGTCCAACATATGTGAAATCATGGTTTTTAGCATAGATCTATCAAATCTAAACATGGGTTTTATCTCTAATACTTGATAAATAACTTCTAAAGGTAAACATCTTCAAACATGATGGATCTACATGCAGACTTAAGGAAAATGCGAGAAAACGCTAACTTTAACACATAAAAATATCACCAATCCCATACACTCCTTTGGATCCGCGTGAGAGATAACTACCACTCACCAAATCACCAAAACAACCTAAAAACTAAACACTTCAGATCTGGACAGCGAAGATCAAGGCTTGATTCGGCAATATTTCGCCTCAATCGATGAAATCTAGCTCAAACGGATGAAGATCTTCAACTTTGGCACTTGAATCTTCAATCTAAATCTTCGATCTTGGGTGGATGTTAGAACTAGATTAGAATGGAGAAAAGAAGATGAAGAAATGTTGTAGTCGAGCTCTCAAAATGGCAGCACTTCGTCGCTTCAAAAACCGGTGCCAAAAAGTGAGAAAAACTCCACTATTTAAAGGCTGAAATCCCCCCCTAGCTCGGCTGCCGACTCATCCCCTAAGTCGTTCGCGACTTAGCCTTGTCGACTCATGACTCTACAAGCTTCTGCCGACTCAACTGCATACACGGGTTAACACACGCGGCTCATACACAGGCCGACCTAACTACACAGCATATTGACTCAAGACAACGACTCAAGAACCATGCCGACTTACGACTTAGTGCCGACCCAACCCCTGCCGACCTAAGTCCTAAGCACATAACCCAAGCCTATACGAGACATGACCTAACGGTTTAGCCTTGCGGCCGACCTAACTCAAAACAAAGGTACCGACTCACGACTCATTCCATGAGTCGTTCCTAACGACTCAACATCTACCCCGAGTCAAACGACTCATCAACCTACGACTTAACCCAACACAACACATACGACTCAATGGTTTATGTCCCTGCCGACTTAACAACACTAAGCTATACTGGGTACTTGCCGACCTAACCCCTGGCCGACTCAACCTACGTCCTAGGCCTTAACTCCTTAAGCCATTAACCCATGAGTCGGTCTTCTCTTAACTCGGCAACCCCCCCTATCTTCTATGAGTCGGTCACTAGTTAACTTCCTGTCTCGGTCAATCTACTAAGTCGCTACTTCTATAAGTCGGCAACTACTATGAGTCGGCTACTCAATGACTCGGTCCAACCATGAGTCGCTTCCTACTGACTCGCTAACTCGCACAAGCCTATAGGTCGCTACTCCTCTTAACTCGGCCATACGACTCAACCACCCATGAGTCGGCCCTCTATGAGTCGGCCACGACTCAAGACTCTAACCACTATCCCACTAAGTCGTGTACGACTTAGACCCAAGTCTTAGTTAACTCGGTAACGTGTTAACTCTTCAACTCCACTAACCTTAACTCCCTTAGGTCGGTCTACATGCTTAAGCCTTACCTCGGTCAAAAAGTATGAGTCGTTAACGACTTAAGAACCCCACTAACCCGGCCACTCTTGAGTCGCCCACTAACTTAACTCGGCCAAGCTTTATAACTCGTTAACAACCTAACCAAGCATCGTTCTAAAGACCCTACGAGCTATCTTCTTCACGACTCAGGCTATGGATGACCAAAACAATACTAACGACCTAATAATTCTACGATATATCGATACGTAAAATACGGGTCGTTACATTCTCTCCCCCTTAGGAATTTCGCCCCCGAAATTCCAAACAAACAACAGCAATCAAAGATATTCCGCATGCCTACCATCCATAGCAATCAACAAACCATGCATCCAATTCTAGCCTAGCATGCAGAATTCTAAGACTTAGAACAAGCTACAAATTCATGAGATGTCACGACACTTTAGGGCCATACCTCAAAGAGTTCTGGATGAGCTGCCTTCATCCTCTCTTCCTCCTCCCACGTACAGTCGTTAACATCGTCACTCCATTGTATCTTGAGCAACGTAATCGTCTTCCTCCTAAGCTGTTTCGTATCGGTTTCAACAATACGAAGCGGCTTACGAGGTCTCGAAACAACTGGATCAACCTCTAAGTCTTCATAGCTATCAGCAGAAACCACCGTAGTTGGGTCGTGCACATACTTCCGTAGATAAGATACATGAAAAACATTGTGCACACCCGCCATCTTTTCCGGTTACTCCAATCTATAAGCGAGCTTTCCAATTCGCTCGATAATCGGGAATGGTCCAACGAATCTCGGAGCCAACTTTCCTTTGTTCCCGAATCTAATAACATTCTTCAATGGAGAAATCTTCACTAAAACCATATCACCCACGTCGAATTCCAAATCCTTTCGACGATTATCTGCATAACTTTTCTGACGATCTTGGGCTGTCTTCATTCTTTGTCGAATGATCTCTATATAATCCGAAGTCTGTCGAATCATCTCTGGCCCAAGTATCAGCTTTTCTCCAGTTTCCAACCAACATGTCGGAGAGTTACACGGTCTTCCATATAATGCCTCATATGGTGCCATACCGATACTCGACTGATAACTGTTATTATAAGCAAACTCCACCAAATGAAGGTGATCTTCCCATGATCCTCCGAAGTCCAAAACACATGCTCTAAGAAGATCTTCCAAAACTCGGTTGACTCTCTCAGTCTGACCATCTGTTTGAGGGTGATAAGCTGTACTCAAACACAACTCAGTTCCCAAAACTTCCTGGAAGCTCTTCCAAAATCTACTAGTGAACAATGGATCTCGATCGCTCACTATACTCTTCGGAACACCATGGAAACGAACTATCCACTTCACATATAATTCAGCCAACTTCGATGCAGTCCTAGTCGATCGAACAGGAATGAACCTTGCACTCTTGGTCAAACGATCTACTATGACCCAAATCCCTTCATTCCCTGCTCTTGTCCTAGGTAGACCATCAATAAAATCCATCGACACTTGCTCCCACTTCCATGTAGGAACCTCTAATGGCTGAAGCAATCCACTGGGCTTCTTCTGCTCAGCTTTCACCAACTGGCAATTCATACACTTGGAAATAAAATTTCCAACATCCTTCTTCATACCTTCCCAGTAGTAGGTTCTCTTCATATCCCGATACATCTTATTTCCACCTGGATGAATTGTCAACTTTGAGTGATGACTTTCCCTCAGAACTTCATCTCTCAATCCATCTACATCGGGAACAACCAATCGTCCTTGCTTTCGAAGCCAACCCTCTCGATCGACCTCGAATCCTTTATCCTTTTCTGGATCCAATCCGGATTCCAAATCACGGATAATCTTGACAAGCTTATCATCTCGCCTTTGGCTCTCACCAATTCTTTCCACAAGTGTAGGCCTTATCGATAAGTTTGCCAACATCTCAGGTTCCAATTCGCATCTAGGCCTGAAATCAAATCCAGCCAAATACTCAAGACTCTTCCATTCTGAAAACATGGCTCCCAATCCTGCATGTCTTCGACTTAACGCATCAGCCACTGCGTTACCTTTTCCTGGAGTATAGGCTATACCAAAATCATACGATGCTAAGAACTCTAGCCACCGTTGCTGTCGAAGATTCAAATCCTTTTGGGAAAACAGATACTTCAACGACTTATGATCTGTAAACAGCTCAAATCTAACTCCCAATAGATAGTGTCTCCACATCTTCAAAGCAAACACAATCGCCGCTAACTCCAAATCATGAGTCGGATAATTCCTTTCATGCGGCTTCAGTTGTCGACTTGCATACGCAACAACTTTATCCTTCTGCATTAGCACCGCTCCTAGTCCAGTGCCACATGCATCGGTGTAAACCACCATCTCATCATTCCCACTTGGAATAGTCAAAACAGGAGCACTCGTCAATCGCTCTTTCAGGATTACAAAAGCTTGCTCACACTTATCATCCCATCTGAACACCTGGTTCTTCTTTGTCAATCCTGTTAACGGTGCAGCTATCTTGGAAAAGTCTTTGATAAACCGACGATAATATCCTGCTAATCCAAGAAAACTTCTCACATCAGATGCATTCTTAGGTCTAACCCAATCCTGGATCACTGCCACCTTAGCGGGGTCAACCGCTATTCCATTTCCAGAGATAACATGGCCTAAGAACCTCACTTCACTCTTCCAGAAGTGACACTTCGAAAACTTAGCCTTCAGCTGATGTTTCCGCAAGATTTCCAAAACAATCCTCAAGTGCGTCTTGTGCTCTTCCTCAGTTCTGGAATAAACCAAAATATCATCCACGAACACAAGCACGAACTTATTCAACTGATCTCTGAATACTCTATTCATAAGATCCACAAAATAAGCTGGTGCGTTAGTCAATCCAAACGGCATTACCAGCCACTCATAAAACCCGGACGGTGTCCTGAAAGCTGTCTTCGGCACACTATCCTTTGCCACTCTCAACTGGTGAAATCCCGTTGCCAAATCCATCTGAGAAAACACCTTAGCCTCGTGAAGCTGATCAAACAAGTCATCTATCCTCGGCAATGGATACTTGTTCTTCTTAGTCACCTTATTCAGCTCACGATAATCCACACACAACCTCAACGATCCATCCGCTTTGGTTGCGAACACAACTGGCGCACCCCATTCGGACACACTTCTCCGAATGAATCCTTTCTGCAAAAGGTCATCAACTTGCACCTTCAGCTCTTGCTGCTCCCTCGGTGCCATCCGCCTAAGAGGCATCACAACAGGTCTGGCTCCCTCAACTAGATCGATACGAAACTCGATCTCCCTATGCGGCGGCAACCCTTTGACTTCGTCAAAGACATCCTCAAATCCATTCACGATTGGCATCGATGACAGTCCATCCCGTGGAACAACCAGCGAATACATGAAGCTCATGAAGACGCCTTCTTCATGCTTACATCTTATCACAACCTTTCGCCCCTCCACATTCCCGACTGTCACCTCCAATCTCTC
Organism: Allium cepa; assembly: GCA_030765085.1. NCBI lineage: Eukaryota > Viridiplantae > Streptophyta > Magnoliopsida > Asparagales > Amaryllidaceae > Allium > Allium cepa. The sequence continues at coordinate 238,818,013 of CM060931.1, forward strand.
ACAATCAATCCTTGCCGCACACTTCCTAAGCCAGTCCATACCCAAAATAATTCCGAACCCCGCAAAGTTCAGAACAAAGCAATCACAAACAAACGAGCAATCATGACTCGACACAACTAGACCACGGCATATCATACACAAACATGACGAACCCCCGACCGGATTAGTCACAACCAATGGCCTATCAACAATATCCGGTTTCAAACCTAACCGGCCTACCAAATCATCACAAACAAAAGAATGCGACGCTCCAGTATCAAACAACACTCTAACTGGAACACCACAGATAGAAAGAGTACCTTGAACCACCACACTCTTCCCCTTTTCTTCAGCAGTCGGAGCTTTTGAAGACGACGGCACAACTCCCAAAGCATAGGCTTGCACAATCTGCCTATCTTTCCTCGGCTCTGGGCAATCCTTCTTGATATGTCCCAGCTTATCACAGTTATAACACTTTCCCGGCACCTTGGGATTCTTACAATCTTTGTAAAGATGGCCCTTCTGCTGGCAGTTATAGCAAGTCATTTCGCTCTTCGGCTTCTTCTGGCCATCCTTACCCTTCTGTTGCTGCTGCTTCCTCCTCTTATTGCCATTCTGGTGTGGTTTAGATCCTTCCCTGGTTACAGCAACAACAGAACTTTCCTTAGGAAACAAACTCTCATGCCTAAGGGCTTTCTCCACAAGCTTCTCAAATGGATCGTCCAAATGATCCACTAACTGCCTCCCAAGATAAGCATCCAGACCAGTCACAAACTTCTCATTCTTCTGATAGGGAGAATCAATGTACGATCTGGCATACTTGGACAAAGCTTCAAACTCAGAAATATACTCAAGAACTGGTCTCCCACCTTGCTTGAGCTCTACAAACCTTTTAAACAAGACAGATTTCTGGGAAGTAGAGATGAACTTAGCTTCAAATCTAACTTGGAATTGCTCCCAAGTAATCTCTTCTTCTGGAGTATCGATGGTGATAGAATTCCACCAATCAGCAGCTCTTCCCTGAAGCTGTCTCGATGCAAGCTTCCTCTTAGTTGCATCCTCAATCCCTAAGTCACCAAAGATTCTTTTGCAAGCATCAATCCATCTCTGCACCTCAATAGTCGACTCCGTCCCCAAGAAAACTTTCCCTCCAAGAGCAGTATAATCCTTGCAAAGCTTGGCAAAATCCACCGGTCTCGGAGCTTGGACTTGAACTCCCACATCCACTGATGATCCTGAAGCTGGTATCCTTCTCATGATCGAAGTCATCATCGCTTCGAACATAGTTCCATAATCAACAGCTCCTTCATCAGCACGGCTTTCCCTTGCAGCTGGTCTTCCTCTTCGACTCATCCTTAATATCTGTAATAAGAATGATTAGAACACCTTAAGAAACAACTGCATAAGGAGTTCAAATCCTTCTAGGCTACTATATTATATATAGTAATCATCCATCAAAATACAATTACGTCTCTCATACGTAGTTACGTCAGCGAGCGTTGGCTGAAATCGATTAACCAATGCTCTGATACCAAATGTGACGACCGCCCATGACTCCCGCACCAAAACAAGGGAATAGTGCGCTGAAAGGTGTGCAAGGAAGCCATGGACGATAGCCAGGGTAAAATAAAATTCGCAGAATCTATCGTATAACTCACAGCGCATGGATAAAATACAATAGAGAAATATAATATAGTGAAGCTCCATAGAACATAACATCATCATATAAGCAACATAGCAGTTTTATACAATCATTCACACAAATCCATACATGAAGCCTCACTACAAATCACTCAACCAAATACAGCAGCGGATACCCAGTACATATAAGAAAATAATATGCATAGCCTCCTGCTCGTCTTCGTCATCTTCAACGTAGAAACTCCAAGCACAGCACCTGTCACCTGCTTACCTAGTCTGCCCATCCCAACATGGATGAACAGCCCAAGGTAATAAGAGGAGACATAAAACCTTGAGTCAGACAAAGTCTTAGTGAGCAGTAAATTAACTATCAAACATACCAAAAGAGCATAAGGAAATAAAGGAATAGGAACCAAACCATCCCACTCCACCTCTTTCTACAGTGATAGCCCCCAGACACACACTAAGGAGAAGTAAGCATAACATAGCAGATAAGTAAGGTAAAGCAATAATCACTCGAGTCAAGGACGATGTTTTCCAAATACAAACCCCCAAGGCCTAAACCAAGATCAGATAAGCACCCAGAAAACACCGCTCTTGAAGCCGAATGATGATACAACCAAACATCCAAACATCCATGACTCTGCTATCACTGTTAACCTTGCTTCGAAATCACCGTTAATTGAATGACCGACTCCTTCCTGAGCCATCTGTCAAGGGCTAATGGTAACCCCGGTTCTAGACAAAACTCCGCACACTGCCTTGTGCCTAGGACTTATCTTCTTGGCCCAGAGTACTCGACTACCTTCCTGTAGTCTTTTAGGCGTCCCTATGTACCCTTGCTTTAAGTTTGCTAGAACCTTCAACAACGATAAAGTCCAAGCCTCCTAGTCATCCTCCTCGACGACTATTCTCAACCTAGCCCAAGCTACCTCTTGAGCAGCTCCATTATCAACCAACTTGAACTACCCTTCAAGTTATCAACATGCTTGGAATGATCCCTGCCTGGATTAAGCCAAGACTCACATCATACTTGAACTACCCTTCAAGATATCAACATGCCTCGCTTCATCACATCAAAGCAAGATCTCAACTCAACAACATGGTTTGCCTCATCGCATCATGGCAAAGTTCCATCTCAACATCATACATATGAGCTTCAACATCCGCTACATATGCCTTAAGCAGCTTTCACCATTCAAGAGCCTTCTTCCGTAGCTTTTGAATCATCTTCAATCACCTTGTTCCAAATCAACTACAAGCTAACTTGGAGCAATCAAATCTAACATACATTCAAACATTCAAGCATTCAAACAAGATATATTAAGCAATAACAATTATAATGGCAATTTCGTAATTAAGTGTGCAAAAGTCCAACATATGTGAAATCATGGTTTTTAGCATAGATCTATCAAATCTAAACATGGGTTTTATCTCTAATACTTGATAAATAACTTCTAAAGGTAAACATCTTCAAACATGATGGATCTACATGCAGACTTAAGGAAAATGCGAGAAAACGCTAACTTTAACACATAAAAATATCACCAATCCCATACACTCCTTTGGATCCGCGTGAGAGATAACTACCACTCACCAAATCACCAAAACAACCTAAAAACTAAACACTTCAGATCTGGACAGCGAAGATCAAGGCTTGATTCGGCAATATTTCGCCTCAATCGATGAAATCTAGCTCAAACGGATGAAGATCTTCAACTTTGGCACTTGAATCTTCAATCTAAATCTTCGATCTTGGGTGGATGTTAGAACTAGATTAGAATGGAGAAAAGAAGATGAAGAAATGTTGTAGTCGAGCTCTCAAAATGGCAGCACTTCGTCGCTTCAAAAACCGGTGCCAAAAAGTGAGAAAAACTCCACTATTTAAAGGCTGAAATCCCCCCCTAGCTCGGCTGCCGACTCATCCCCTAAGTCGTTCGCGACTTAGCCTTGTCGACTCATGACTCTACAAGCTTCTGCCGACTCAACTGCATACACGGGTTAACACACGCGGCTCATACACAGGCCGACCTAACTACACAGCATATTGACTCAAGACAACGACTCAAGAACCATGCCGACTTACGACTTAGTGCCGACCCAACCCCTGCCGACCTAAGTCCTAAGCACATAACCCAAGCCTATACGAGACATGACCTAACGGTTTAGCCTTGCGGCCGACCTAACTCAAAACAAAGGTACCGACTCACGACTCATTCCATGAGTCGTTCCTAACGACTCAACATCTACCCCGAGTCAAACGACTCATCAACCTACGACTTAACCCAACACAACACATACGACTCAATGGTTTATGTCCCTGCCGACTTAACAACACTAAGCTATACTGGGTACTTGCCGACCTAACCCCTGGCCGACTCAACCTACGTCCTAGGCCTTAACTCCTTAAGCCATTAACCCATGAGTCGGTCTTCTCTTAACTCGGCAACCCCCCCTATCTTCTATGAGTCGGTCACTAGTTAACTTCCTGTCTCGGTCAATCTACTAAGTCGCTACTTCTATAAGTCGGCAACTACTATGAGTCGGCTACTCAATGACTCGGTCCAACCATGAGTCGCTTCCTACTGACTCGCTAACTCGCACAAGCCTATAGGTCGCTACTCCTCTTAACTCGGCCATACGACTCAACCACCCATGAGTCGGCCCTCTATGAGTCGGCCACGACTCAAGACTCTAACCACTATCCCACTAAGTCGTGTACGACTTAGACCCAAGTCTTAGTTAACTCGGTAACGTGTTAACTCTTCAACTCCACTAACCTTAACTCCCTTAGGTCGGTCTACATGCTTAAGCCTTACCTCGGTCAAAAAGTATGAGTCGTTAACGACTTAAGAACCCCACTAACCCGGCCACTCTTGAGTCGCCCACTAACTTAACTCGGCCAAGCTTTATAACTCGTTAACAACCTAACCAAGCATCGTTCTAAAGACCCTACGAGCTATCTTCTTCACGACTCAGGCTATGGATGACCAAAACAATACTAACGACCTAATAATTCTACGATATATCGATACGTAAAATACGGGTCGTTACAGTAAATTTTCTAGTTTATTTGCACCAGTTAAGATAGGGTTTTTCACTTGATTCTGATAGATGAGCACTTAAGTCGGATTCTTGGGACGATTAAGAGTTCTCTAAAGCATAACCTTTGTCGTGCAAGGAGATTTTGTAGTCGGATCAAGGAACCAAATTAGAGTTTGCATGGATGGAGTCATATGGTCGACACTAGTTTAACAAAGAAATCTTACGAGCAAAACAAAGGTTTGGAAAAAGCAGCTTGTCATTTGGAATGATCTTTAGAAATTATAAAATTTTAGTATAACATAATTATTATTGCACGAGATAGTTTAGGGAAGGATTTCTCAACTAGTTTTATGCCAATTCGGATAATCTCCTAAGTGTCGATATGATACTTACCTAAGAGAGCGTCATAGAGAACTTAGTATATTATCCTTATTAACATTGTGCGGTCGAAGTGAGTTCGAACCCAAGAAGGCCTCGACAATTATAAAACTTTATTTTTAATGATGATTTAATTAGTATAGTTTTCTCCCTTGGAGAATGAGTTTTTTTCAATAAAAAAGAAAGGAGAGGCATTGATTGCTAGAATTATTCGAGAGTTTAGAGACTCAATGATCCTGCAGATCGTATAGGTTTTCTTCTTTATAGCCGAGAGGTGTAGTAGTCATTCGTGTGTTATATTCACGAAAGGAGTTGCATTAGTTAGGTGTTTATTCCTTTTGAATGTCAAATGAACTCATTGGAGTTTATGGTTCAATGTACGCGTATGACTCTTGATGATTACCGAGCATGTTGGTATATACTCTTTTAAATATTTCATTGTTTGTATTCTTATTTGTTCTTTGTTATTGCTTGTTACTTGCTGTTATTGCTACTTCTTGTGTTTGATTGCTGTTCTTGCTGCTTTCTATTGCTTGTTGCTTGCTTTTGTTGCGATTGTTTGAGTTTGATGTTGGCTAATTTTTATTGTGGCTGATTTTGTTGCTTGCATGTTTGATAGTTTGAATGCTAGTTATTGTTGCTTACTATTATCGGCTATTATTTGATGGTTTCTTGCCACTTATAGTCATTTGATTTGCAATGATGGATTCCCACCTTCAAGGGTTTAATCTAGGGTATGTAAGGTTATATAAATTGTATCTGTCTTATATTAGTGACTGTACATTGTATCGACCTTATACTAGTGACCGTACATCATATCGATCTTATATTTGTGACTTTGTATAGTATTGATCTTCTATTAGTGATCATACATTGTATTATTCTTGTATTGGTGGCCTTATAGATCATTGGCCTTACATTAGTGGCCATGCCTATTATTCAATCAATATAGAAGTCTGGGTACATTAGTGTAGTAGCCATGTTTATCTGGAATTGTTGGATCGTGATAAGTGTCCATTGTTGACTCCACCTGTCAACAATGATAGGTATCAGTTTATATTCCTTAGCTACCTGGAATAGATCGCATATCATCTAAGTCGGTTATGGGACGATATAGGATCTAAACGAGTCCACTGCCATTTGATGTGACTCAGGGTCAGTGGTATATTTTGATATTGGCTCATTTAAGTTACTCTCCAATTGATTGTCCTGTATGACTATAGTAGTACCAATTACTACATCGGGTATACATGTTTAAATTCTGTGTTTGAGAAATCCTCTTCGTGTAGTATAATAGGTACTTAAGAGCCGATGTACAGCTATTTAAATGTTAGTTGCTTACATTGGCATTTAAGTAGTGAGAAGCTTTCTTAAAAAGAGGTATGAATTTTTCTGGAATAAGGGATGGCATAGGTCACTGCATATTTCCTAGTCATGATGCATCCTAATTTGGAAGTTTCGTAGCGTTGATAGCATAAGGTAAGGTGCTGTTGGAATTTTCCAAAATTGAGATTCGAGAAGTTTGGTTAGTCCTATTACTTTCTCATACTCATATGAATCTCGAGGACAAATCCTTTTAGGGAGGGAAGAACGTAAAAACCCGCATGTTTAACGATAATATATGTATATAGTTCATTTAAATAATAAGTCATTACTAAATTAGAAGTCTGAAATGTGATTTTTGCATACGGTCAAATTAGAACTTGAGACCACTTTCATTGAGTCCAGATTGATGTAGCGAATCAGAATGAGTACAAACATCGTTATATTTCGATTGATGCATTTTTAGCTGGTAACCTACGTTTGATTCGGAAATCGATGTAAAAAGCTAACTTTTGTATACGATGAATTTGTTCTTGAAATATTTTCCATTGAGTCCGGAATGGAATTCAGAATTTGGATGAGCGTAAGGTTCAGTATGATTGGAGTTTGGAATTTCAGGGATGAATAGCTCCAGATGAAGAGGATTGGGCTAAACCCACTAGCTTACCCTCACTTAGATTATATGTAGCTAAGCTCTTCATTTTTCCATTTCACTTTTCATTCCATGTTATCTCCTTCTCCATTTTTGTCTAATGGTCTCTTAATCACCCCTTAATTACCTCCTTAATTCCCAAACCCTAATCCAACTAAATAAATTTCCTAATAAAATAATAATCACCATAATTCCTCTCTTTCAATTCTCTAAAACTTACAATGGAATTGGCTTGGATCATAGTATTGGTGCATTTTGAAATTTGAAGTAAGCAAGAATTGAGTTTTTGGTGATTAAAGCTTGGCTTGGGTTTAATTAAGGCAAGTGTACGGATTCGCCTTACTAATTTATATGTTATACTTCATGCATTTGATTATCAATGATTATAGAATTATATGAAATGATTTGGAAATTTTTTAAGTTGATTTAGGTCTATGTTTATGTTATAAACATGTTTCCCTTAACCAACTAATTATTTAAGACCCTAATTACTATGTTTAACAATAGTTAGTAAGCACTAGAATTGATTTGGGCTAATTGGTAATTAGTTATGATGTTATTGTTTCATTTGTGGTTAATTAAATAGTGTAATGATGTGCACGTCACTAGAAAATATTTATTAGCCTATTTGAATTGGTTTGCAAAATGTTAGTAAGCTAATTTAAGCGATTTGTGAACTCTACACTTATTACTAAATTGATTAGAGACCCTACACGCCTTAATTAGTATTTATAAGTGGTTTCATGATTTTATAAACGAAGTGTGTGTGTGTGTGTGTGTGTTATATAATGGATATGAAATTTTATAAAATAGTGGAAAAGGTGAATACTTGATTTGTAATGAAGTGATTAAGTATTTTAAAGGATATAATGTGATTATTAGCTAGTATGATATTTTATAAAATGGTTTATCATTTTATAAAATTATATAAAGAGACGTTTCACTCTTATCAGAAGAATTACTAAAATACTTAATATTTGGTCGAGTAATATTTGAATTTCCTACTAGATATACACGTGTGTGTATGTGCACGAGTGGGTATGCATATATGTGTATTCAGAGTTAAGTAACGATCGAAACAACTCTAGTGTTATAGCTAGAATTTCGATGAGAGTTATTTTTGTAAGAGGTGAATATTCATCTAATGGATTGTATATGCATATGGGAATGTCTACATGTATATGGTCAAGCTAAGAGCGATCTCATGTAGCTATAGCGACCACCGGGTGCGCTAAGTTGCGTGGGAAAGTACCAGGTCAAGCGATCTCCCCAGTGAAGCTTGAGTGTATTTTTGTTATGATGTGTGTGGCTAAGCATATATGTGTGCTTAGGCATGCACAAATGAGTGCATTGACACACGTATGAGCTACGCACAAGGCTGGGTATGTCATTATGACGTGTTAGAGGAAACCAGGTTGCTAAAAAATCGCCCGTAGAACACTACTCGTGCAAGTGGATTCTAATATCGAAATTGGTTTTCGATTACTTATGGTATTCACTTACAAAATGTCAACAAATGAACCATAGTAGATGTTACGACTCGTATTTTTTATAATAAAAAATATTAAATTAAATCAGACTTTGGAATTTAATATCGTAAGAATTTAAAATATATGATTTATTGACGTGAATTTTATTAGATTATAAATTTTATAATCCTAAAACAACTAATTCTAATGAAATGGAAAGTGGTAACACACGTGTTACAATATAATTTAATAATATTGATTGAATATAATTGACAGCTGCTTTAATGTAATTTCAATCAACTATAATACTAAAGGTTAATAAAGAATAAAATGATTGTTTATTTCTAATTGGAATATAAATATAAAGTTTAATTTGGATATAACTGTGGGGTTTAATAAGGAATAAAATAAATGATGTATTAACAAGAGAAATCATAGGTTATTCAATTTAATTAGTTTTTGCATACAATAAAAAATCAATTATTTAGTACTTAAATTTATTAGCTTTTGTTTGTGAACAATAAATTTATAAATTGTTTAAATTGCTTAAATGTAAAAATTGTTTTATTTATCGTCTTACTATTTGATCCGTTTTGAAACTAATTTTTGTAATCAATGGAATTTAATGTAATTGAAATATTGCACTTAATAGAAGAAAAGACGTTAACTGTAGAATATGAGTGTAATAATGGAAACTTATGTTTAATAAACACACAAGGTATTTGTTGATTTATTTTAAAGAACATGTATATGAAACTAAAAGAATTTGTTTGAAATTTAAAATATAATGAACGGATTTTATTACAGTTATAATTAAACGGTAAAATTACTTTAATATTTAAATCTTGGATTTAACATGGAAAATTTAAATTTAAAAGATTATCAATTCCTGTTTAATCAAGGAGGGTGATATTAAAATTTTAATTTAGAATATAAAAGTGATTAAATCAATTTAATAACAATTTGTTTAATTGACGCGTATAAATGAATGTAATGTGTTTTTAAAACAAACTTCTATATACCATAGAATTAGGGTTTCAAATTAGTTTCATTGAGTTTAAAAATATTGAAAACCTGTATTTCGACATATAGGATGACCTACTTTCTTTTTGGGAAAGTCACGTGCTTTTCGGTTCTTTATTATCGCTTTGGCCCAATAGATCTGTTCCATCCATTCATGTTCCATCTTTGTCTATAAATAGATTGTTCTGAAACCCTACCAGCAATCTGTTCTATTTTCTGTACGTATAGTTTCAGTTCTTATCTTCTCCTTCTCAATGGAAATTAGCTAAAACTCTAAATTCCAATTTCAAATTAGATCCAAAAATTCAAACTGATCAAACCCTATCAAATTGTATATCATCGTGAAGCTCTCGACGAACAAAATCAGTGTCTGCAATTAATTTTTTGATTAGAGGCTCTATATGTCCAGAAGTGGGCAAAACATTCTCGGCCATTCAAATTATGGTTTCACAATCAATGGCTAAACGTCGATCGATGACTGAAAGTTGCATCTGGTAGAGGTCGGAAGCAAAGCTCGGCGGTGAGGTTCGATCATCGTATAGGTGCTCGAGATTACCAGATCTGGCTACATAACAGCGGCCGCAGTGAGGTCACCTGGCATTACCAAAAGAGGTGGTGGCTTGGATGAAAGGATGGTGGGACGGCGCGGTCATGATGTCGTGGTCAGATTAGAGTATAAGCGATCGTAGAGGCAACGTTTTGAATGAGAAGGTGCGACTGAAGTGCGTAAGGGTGCTATTGATCGTGCTTAGGGTTGTGAAGGAGGTTAAGTAATTACCAAATTGCCTTGATTTATTTTAATTAAATTTTAAATTTCAAACTTCTAACTTTCATAACTTTTGCATACGAACTCGGATTTGCACACGTTTTTTTCCATTAGATTCATATCAAAATGCCAGACAACATAAACTAGGTTTGGTTGAATGTGGAGACAGTTGAGATTTTCGGCTTTTATTAGATTTTTAATTGGGCTCTAAATCAAAGGTGAGTGATTTAACCCACTCACGCAATACTAAATTTCTTATGTTGATTGAATTAAAATTATGAAGTAATAAAATTGTGTTGATTGCTGTTTGGTAATTTAATTTGACACTTAAATTGAATTTGAATTTTATATTGAATTAAATTGACATTTAAATCAATGTTGAATTTAATTGTAGGTTAAACATCGATAATTGATAATTAGTAGCTTTTGTATTATATTGGTTGATTTGGATATTGATTGTAATTGGGTGCCTATTGGTTGACATGTTGTATGTATGGTTGTTATTTATTTTGATATATCCTTATTATTACCCCATTCATTATTTAACATCCTTTAAATTATCATCTGAATTATTTTGAATAAACTAAGAAATAGGTTGAAATGATATATACCCATCTCGTTTAATTTTGGGTTGAATTGATATGTATCCATCCATATAATTAAATTTGAATTAACTAATTACTTGGCTATAGGGTAGAAAATTATGTAAGGACACCGATTTTGGTTAAATTAAATGGTTTCAAAGTCTTGAATTTAAATTTGTTTAAATGTTGTTATCTTAAAGAGAAAAAAATTGGATTTATGTGAATTAAATTATTTTCTAATTTGAGTTTGAAATGTTGAAATTTTAATTGTTTAAATGAAATTGTTTAGAGAATTTAATTTAAAACCTTAAGTTGAATTTGAGAAATGACATAAATTTATTGAAAGTGAATTATTTTAAAGGTTTAAAACTTAATTTGAACTTTGAATTTACTGTAATTAAAGTGGTTTAAAGTGGTATTTCAAAGCTTTGGATGTGAAATGGATTTAAACTAAATTGTTTAAAAATGAAAATTTGACTTGAAACTTCGCACCTTTGAATAAATCATTTAAATTGAATTTGAAGTAACGTCTGAATTTAGCTTGATTTAAATTGAATTTTTAATACGAAGTTTACTTGAATTGAAAGTCGAAGAATTGATTTCTTTGTGATTTGGAACATGAGTTCAAATTGTTGGGAAAGAAAGAAACAGTTCTAATATATACTCTTTTAATACAAAAAAATATTCTATTAATCAAATTATTTAACATATAAACTACTTAATTATCTAAAATATTTTTAATATTAGAACTATTTTATATTCAAACTATTTCCAATCTTTAAAACTATTTTAATTATTCCAAACTTTTTTTTCAATATTAAAACTTTTTTAATAATCCAACCTTTTTTCAATATTAAAACTATTTTAATTATTCAAAACCATTTTGAATATTCAAACTATTTTTGAAGGGGGGCTATTTAGATTTAAGTCATTGATTTAACTAGATGTTTTGACGTAAAGGTATAACCTATTTTGGATTCAAATGGTTTTTAAAGTAAATCCGATATTTTAATATGAAATATGACTTGTTCTTGAAATTTAAAAGAACCAACCGGTGTGAAAATGACCTTGGGTTGTTAAAGAGACCGGGGCCGAATATTGGCAAACTCTCTGTCAATACCGAAACCACTTTAACAATTGTGTACGCGATGGATGTTATCCAGCATGTAGAGTTTGAATTGGCGATGTTTGCTGGATTTGAAGAAAGAGAATGATGATGGATAGACCCTAACGCTTGTGTCAATTGGAAATTACTAAAATAGGACAACTTTTCCTGATCGTTGAGGCTAGCTACCTCTAGCCACATCTATTCTTAATATTACGATATTGATTTTGACTCGATTGGTGCACCTTGATTTGACTACGAGATGGATGTTCATGGTGGGCCGTAGGGGTTACCACTAGCCAGGTGACTCGAATTGATAGTATACTACGTTGGGCATTGCCTCCCTTGCCTTGTCATACTCTTTATCCTTATTCGCGACCACTACGATTTTGTTTTACTACGGTGCCTATGGGGGACTCACTAACTACCGACGATGCTGGTTGTGTTACAGGCCCTATATAGACTACCTGCTTAAAAATGTGTTAAGGGAGGTTAATGTTAAGCCATAACGCTTGGAAAATTATTTATTTTATTAATGGACATCACATATATAGCGTACCTTACTACATATAAATAGTTTAATGAATCCTTAGGAGATGGAAAATCCCGTAACATCTCTTAAGTTATTGCACTCATGTTGTACACTTGAAAGGAGATGGAAAATCCCGAAAACATCTCTAAAGCTATTACACTCATATTTACTTGTTATTAATTTAACTTACATAAGGACTTTAGTTCTGACTCGAGGGTTTTGTCTTTTCATTATGATCGGGTCAGCCTGAGTATTTCAATGTTGAAGATATTATTCCTCGAAGATGAAAATGGCGTTGCTAGACCGTATTTACTATTATTATTCCACTGCATTATTTTGGTATATTTGTTGATCGTACTCAGATTTTGTTGTAAAAATTGTGTAATCAAATGTATATTGTAAAAATACTTCATAAACTGTTTATTCGATCGTTATATTTTATCATTCCGCTGCGAGATTTTTTTGCTTCCCTTCTTTTCTCTTATTTTCTTACTAAACCCTGTTGAAAATCCTCCCATTTGAATGGTTTGAGTTAAACTCGTGTGGTTTATTTTAGACTTTAATCATCCAAAAAGGTGGGTCAGCACAGTAGACATATGATGGGTTTGAGGCAGGCTCTAGTACTTAACTACTTGGCAGTCGAAAATAGGGAATCCAGAGTTTAATGGAAAATAAAATAAACTCTGGGTTAGTCATGGAATTGGTGTAAGAAACTCAAAAATATGGGTATCACATAAGACCACGCCGTAAAAAATATGGAATGGGTTTTTAACTTATGATAACCAAAAAATTTGCTATGCTAAATTTGGGATATTATCTTTAGTGACATTCTTTGAAAGTCCTATCAAATAACATATTAACCATAGCTGGAATTGTTACATTTGTTAAATTCGACAACATAATAGATTTACAACTAAAACCATAAAGGCTCATATCATAGAATGAGTTCCATACAATAATAAGGTAAGGGACCACCTTTCGATGGTACATCTCTAGAAAAATGCATCGAAGCACTTGCAAATGATCCTCTACCAACACAGAACCGGCTTACCATTATCGTAGATAGTATCGAATATGACATCACCCCGGTCGTTACCGGCCTTTACCCGATCCCAAAGCATACACAACATACCTGACATATAGAGGGTAATGTAGAAAGGCAATGGCCACATCTTAGTACTTGTGACCCACATAGCCCTACTGCATCTACTCTGTTTTTGTCATTCCTAGTGCGAGGCTTAAGGTCATGTTTTACCTTGCATAGAATTATCAAATCCCACTTAGAATGACACGTTGCCATTTCCACACACTATTGATTTCCATAAATGTAAAACCTCTGAGTTCATACGTCTTAGGGAAGGGTGTTAGGTGTAAGAGAGGTTAACCCCTACACTAGCAAATAGATGTACGTTTGTAGAGATCAATGTACGTGTATTTTAGAAATGCAATGTTAGACATTCGTCCATTCAAGTGATGTGCACGTAAAAGTGCATATTTTTACTTCCATTAATCCACTTTTATTTAAATAAATGAGCATATTAGGGTATTTTACATATTAAACCAAAATTTAAATTGTTTTCAAATCATCGTTTTTCATCTTCATTTAGGGGATAAAATGGTAATTTTGTGTATGATTTAATTTAGGAAAATTATTTGGACATTTTTATTTTTGTTTGTAGGAAACAAAGAGTAAATATGAAGAAGCTTTCATGGATAAATGCATGCACATATATTCAAGGCAAATGAAGATTGGAAATAAACGAATTCATGCAACATGGAGGAGCCCACCCACTACCATATGGTCCATAATTAAAAGCACATGCACATGTTAATGGAGGCTTAAAGGCATGTTAGTGCGTATTAATTAATTCACTAATGATTACTTAGAGGTTACACTTCCTAAAGGGCATTTTAGGTAGTCCCCTAAAATGAATTAGGGTTTTAAGCATGTATAAATACCCCTTATGTCTCATGTAATTATCTTCTTACATTTCATGTAAGTTGTAGCCACAAAATCAAACATAAATAAAAGTTTATTTTATGGCTTTTTAGCCTTGTTTTTACCTTCATGCAACTTTTATTTTTTCTTTCTTTTATGCTCTTTTATTTTCTTATGCTCTCTTTTAATTCATGTAGTTAGTTTAAAATTATTTTATGCAAGTAGTTAGCTCCTTCTTCTTTTGATTAGCTCTTTCTTTCCTTTATACTTTTGTCAAAATCATTTTATGTTAACATGAATTCAATTATTTGTAGCTAAACCCCTTCAGTTTAGGGGTGATGAATCTCTCATGATCGTACAAAAGTTAACATAGTGATTTCATTTGATCTCTTTTTGTGCTTAATGGAAATTTTTGACATGGTACAATTTTGTTGTTTAATACTTGAATTTGATAAGCTATGTTATTGAAACCAAATAGACTATGCTTAAACAAATATAAACACAAATTACCTATTCATCGACATATGATTTTGGTAATGAAGTGGATTTAGAATCAAAATTTGATGGTCTATGTTACTAATCAATAGTAAATAAATCATGCTTAGAATAGATTTTTTTTAATTTCATTATCGTTTCCATGAGAGTTGAGTGAATTAGAAGATGTATTAAAGCTTGATGGCTTAAGTTGAGATAATTAATATAACAACTAGGCCATATTTAGGATAAATACATCTACTAATTCCACAAATGACTAGAAAAAGAGATCATAACTTCATAATGTTGATTTGTGTGATCATGAGAAGGTATTTGTCTCTAAATTGCTTTCTACTCTCATATTTTTATTCATCTTAGTTTTAATAAGTTTTTACATTTTTTTAGTTGAAACAATCTCCGTTGGTTTATTTTGATTGAGCAGAATTTAAAATTAATTCTTTTCCTGTGGATCAAACCATACTCACATACGTACTATGATCGTACGATGTGCACTTGTGGTTATTTTTATTACATTTCCGATGGTATTCTAGTCGATAGAATTTTCCATATCGAACAAGTTATTGGCGCCGTTACTGGGGACAACAATTTAATTTTAATTTTACTCTTCGAAATAATTTTCTTTTGTTTTTCACTTTTTCTTTAATTAAAAAAAATTGCGTTGTGCATTTGTTGTATGTTTTGTTTAGTTAACTTGTGAATTTCTTTTCGTTTCAAGAAGGAAAAAAATAGTTTAGTTTAATTTTATGTTAATTATTTAGTTTAGTTTTGTGGTTTTCTTTTCATCTTATTCTCTGTGCATTTTGTTTATAGTTGTTAAGTCCGTTTTCCTTCTTTCTGCATTTTGCTGGCACTATTATTAGGTCATTGCTACGGGAAAATTGTTAGCAATTTGTAATCATTTCATTTTTACAAATAAACTCTTGCTACAAACCTCAACTCACAACTCACTGTTGCATTTCAATTTTACAAACAAATAAACTGTTGCTACAAACCTCAACTCATTTTTACAAACGAACTGTTGCTACAAACCTCAACTCATTTTTACAAATGAACTGTTGCATTTCAATTTGTAGTTTGCATTTCATTTGTTACAAGCCACAACTCACTCATTCTCCATTAACAACATACCCATCATTACAACATCCACCACTTCCTTCAAAACCATTCACTACTGATCCCTACCACCTCCACTGCATCAGCAAGTTAGAAAAAACAAGTAGCAACCCTCACTGTCGCTCTCCCTACAAAACTTCAATTGCCAACTACATACATCTCTACCTCCATCCATTTCTCTGACATCCACCACAACCTTCACTTCTTCCCACTGCCTGCAACTACTTCCCACTGCCACCCTCATTCACTTTTGTCAACCTCTACCGCCACATCACAACAGTACTTCCCCTACATACCATCATCACAGATTACCCACCCGCCTTCAATCAGTCTAACTACCCACTGCATTCTTCCCTCCACAACAACAGTCCACCATCACAATCCTCAATCATCACTTGCATCAACATCAACTTCCACTTCCATTCACATAACATCAACACTTCAAGCAAACTTCCGCATTGCCTCACGGCAACCTACAACATTCACTGTCAACAATCTGCCTTCAACCATACAGCACCAGGAACTTGCATCACAGCACATACTTCAAATATCACCACTAACACTTTCCTACAAACTCCCACTATAAGTCCACATCACTACCTTACATACTTCCTTCCAAGTCTTCAATGTTGTCTACTACAACAACACAACCTACTTCACCTTCTACTGCCATCAACATAACCACCTCCGAACCTCCTCCTGAACCATCCCCCGCAACTTCAACTACCCTCACATCAAATACCCCCATATCACAACACATCAACCACGCTGCCTCGAACAATCACTACCTTGTCACTGCCTTCATCATCATAGCCATTACATCGCAACTCTACTTCCTCCCCATCTCATATCTATGCACATAACATTACCATCTTCAACAACCACATTCCTCTAGGACCTCCTTCTCTACAAATCACTGAATCACAACCAACCACTGTTCCACGACCTAGTACCTGTTGGTTATTTGTATCGATGATTCGAGAAAGATGAGGATTATAACTGTTGTACTTCTGACTTCAAGGATCTACTGTGTAGATTTTTTTAGACAATAGTTCAACCCAACAGGCACAAATGGGTTATTGAACTATTGACTTTAGGATTCAATGAAGCCTTGAAATAGCGTAATCGGATTCAAAGCTTATACGATTTTGATCCGACCAAGAACTCTCAAATTTGATTTCTGATGATGCAATTTAGTAGAGAATAGAATGAAGAAGAAAAAAGACAAACGATCTACAACGTTTCTGCGTTTGCAACACCTTACAGGCGTCGCAAACTATGGTAGTAAAGCAGTGTTCTACAACACTTTCTAGACGTCGCAGATCTGGATAAAGAAGGTGGAGGTTTCAAGAAAAGAGATTGCTATTTTGTGATGGTTCATGGGCATCACTATTTATAGTAGTGTGGAAGTGTCCATTCATCAAACGTCGCATCCTTTCTAGCAATCCGAAACTATTACAAATGGTCGTGCCTTTTCGCAACGGTTTAAAATTGTTACTAAACGGTCGTGTCTCTTCATTCAAATAACCCACCAAAAATATCCGTTCAAACTCAAATTCTGGATCCGGCTTGTTAACAAAAATTAATTCATCATTTTAGATCTGAATCCAAACCAGGTTCGGTCAGTCGGATGGCGGCGGCGGCGCGCATGTGGTGGTGATGCATAACTTCCCTCCTCACATCAAAGTAAAGCTTTGGATGCCCAAAGGGCCCAACATTCCTTAGAGAAATGCATATATAAATTAATATGTTCTCCTAATTTTCTAGATATGGGACTATTCATCCCCTCTTCTTCCACTTCTTCCTTCTTCAAAAACAAACCCAAACCCAAAACTATTTTGAAAATTTCCAACAATTTTCACCCATTTTCAAAGTAAGTAAAATAAATAAAATAGACAGCTGCATCAGTATAGTGACTACCTACATACCCATGTGGGATTAAGCCAACGTAGTTCCAAGATCAAGTCTTGCATCATCGTGGAAACCAATACATAAATGATAGGTATCTTTTGGATTTGAACATTTACTTAGTGTAAACCATTCAAAGTTCTATCGAGGTCTATGTTGAATGTAACCAAGTACCCCTAGTGATAGTACCGGAATAGTCACACATACTGATTTCCGTATATATAGTGTTCTGTATGCTCGGTACATTATTGACCATGTGCTTAAATGCTAAGTTCATGAGTCTACTTTAGAAAGCGGTCTTACTTTCTTAGAAAATGGCCCGATTTCCATACTCATATAGGTAAGTCTCTTAAGGTGTTTCTGCGATACACCTTTTTAAGGGAACTAGACTTATTAAGGATATATTATCCATCCTTTGTTCTTGCAGAATCCAACACTAAATATTATGGGATTATTGATTTAGTGTTCCGTAATCATTGTCTTAACTTGTTGGTACCCATTGAACTTTGTCTATCCTTTTCAAAACATAAATTAGGTTTCTGTTAAGGATGGTCAACCTTCATTCACAGACCTTAGTCCCATTTCCTTTGATTTTATAGAAACCATTGTCTTTGGAAGACTCTTTGTGAGTGGGTTAGCCAAGTCTTTCTTTGTTTTTATGTAATCAATGGTTATTACTCCACTTTGACCAACTGTCTTATCATTTGATGTCTTAGACTCACATGTCTAGACTTCCCATTATATGTCTTATAGAGACATTGTATATTGTAGCCTGATTACCATAGTTAATCAAGACTGCTGGAGATGGCTTCTTCCATAATGGGATTTCTATTAATAAATTCCTAAGCCATTTCGCTTCCTTACTAGCATCTACTAATGCAATCAACTCTAACAACATTGTCGAGCAAGATATACAGTTCTGTTTCTTGGAAATCCAAGACACAGCAGCCCCTTCTAGTGTAAAGATTCATCCCGTCGCAGACTTGGATTTTGATTCGGCATTGTTCCAGGTTGCATCACTATATCCTTCTATTATAGCAGGATATCCTTTACAAGATAAACCATAGGTAACAGTTCCTTTCAAATAAGCTAAAACTATGGAAATAGCTTTCCAATGTTCGAAACCTGGATTACTCGTAAATCAACATAACATGCTTATAGCGTGAGCTATGTCTCGTCTAGTGCAATTCATAGCATACATAAGACTCCCAATAATACTGGAATACTCAAGTTGAGAAATGGTACATCCAATATTCTTTTCTAATTTAATACTAGGATCTAAAGGAGTAGGTGTTGGTTTGTCATTATAATGACCATACTTTCGGAGGAACTTCTCAACGTAATGAGATAGTGTTAGCAACAACTCCCCCTCTTTCCTAATAATTTTAATTCCCAAAATTACGTCAGCTTCTCCCAGATCTTTCACATCAAATTTAGAAGATAGAAGCTTCTTAGTTTCGTTCACATAGGATATATTGGAAACAAATATTAGCATGTCATCAACGTATAAACATATTGCAACATAATCGTTGTTGTTCGATTTGCCATAAGTACATTTATCAGCATCATTAACAATAAATCCATCTGACAATGCTATGTTATCAAACTTCTCATGCCATTGCATGGAAGCTTGCTTTAGACCATAAAGAGACTTTACTAATTTGCAAAATTTCTTTACTTGAACAGGGTTTTTGAAACTTTTAGGTTGCTCCATATATATCGCTTCTTCTAAATCTCCATTTAGAAACGCATTCTTTACTTCCATTTGATGTATGACCAATTTATGAATTGATGCAAGTGCAATTAAATAGCGTATAGAAGATATGCGAGCAACTGGAGATACGTATCAAAATAATCTACTCCATGTATTTGCTTATATCCCTTAGCAACTAATCTGGCTTTAAACTTATCAATGGATCCATTTCTATTCAACTTTTTCTTAAATATCCATTTACATCCTATAGGTTTAGCACTAGGAGGTAAATCAGTTAAAACCCAAGTTTGGCTTAATAATAAGAAATTCATTTCATCATTAATAGCTTCTTTTTAGAATATTGAATCTTTGGAACTCATAGCCTCAGAATAAGTTTTGGGGTCATCATCGACGTTCATGACATATCTTGTCACATTAAGGACTTCGTCCTTACTACCTTCTATAAGATATGTAATGAAATCAGAACCATAGTCCTTCTCTATTCTTGCTCTTTTACTTCTCCTTTGTTTATTATTATTATCTGGTACGGTTACTTCCTTGCTATTTTGAGCAGGAGCATAGCCATCGTCATTGATATCATCAATCGTATTAGGTTTTGGACTATATGATCTCCATGGAATCTCAATAGTTTGATTTTTCAAAGAATTCTATATCTACGGATTCTATAACTTCTAATGTGTCAAGAATTAGGAATCTATAAGTTATACAATTAATGGAATATCCTATGAAAACACATTTAAATGCCCTATTTCCTAACTTCGGCTGTTTAGCGTCTGGTTTTCTAAAATATGCTAAACAACCCCAAACTTAAAGTCATGTAAGATTAGGTTTCCTATTAAACCATAATTCATAAGGTGAAACATTATTCTTTTTAAGTGGTACTCTATTTATGATATAACATGCAGATAACATAACATCACCCCATAGGTTATAAGGTAATTTTGAACTTATGAGCATGGCATTAACCATTTCTACTAAATTTCTATTTTTCCTTTGAACAACACCATTTTGTTGTGGTGTATATGAGGTAGTGCATTGGTGAACCAAACCTTGTTGTTTACAAAATAACGTGAATTTATTTGATAAATATTCACCACCTAGATTTGAATGTAATACTTTTATTTTAACTCCTAATTATGTTTCGACCTCTGCTTTGTAAATTTTAAATTTATCAAAGGCCTCATCTTTAGTTTTCATTAGATACACATATGCATATCTGGTATAATCATCAATAAATGATATATAGTATTGGCTACTACCATAGGTGGCATGGTTTTTTAAGTTACCCACATCACTATATACTAATTCAAGCAAGCCAGTTTTCCTTTGTACAGATTTAAAGGATTTTCGGTGTATTTTTGCTTGAACACATATTTCACATTAGAGATAGTATCGAAATCACAATCAAAAATTAATCTAGTTTGTGCATATTTTTAAGGGAATTATAATTAATATGTCCTAGTCTACCGTGCCATAAACTAAAAGAATCAACAATATAAATAGAAGATTTCTTTATTAGATTCAACTTAACCATGTTGTTAGAAGAGTATCCCTATCCAATGAATTTGCCGTTCTTGGAAAACACTAACTTATCAGACTCATACACCATCTTGAATCCTCTTTTGTTAGTACGGTATCCAGAGACCAAATTCTTACACATATCAGGTATATAAAATACATTAACTAATGTAAGAACTTTTCCAGATGTAAATGTAAATTCTATAGTGCTTTTTCCCAGAACTTTGCTTGGAACCTTATTTGCTCTATTAACCTTGTCGGCTTCTCCATTACTTTCTTCGTAAGTCTTAAACAGATTACGTCTTTGCAAATGTGAATGGTTGCTCCAGTATCAAACCACCAATCGTTATCAGTTTCACTAATGGAGTTCGCCTCTTGCACTATTGCTACAAGCGAGTCTTCGACCGCGTTCACCTTTTTTTGTTTCTTCCGTTGACGGCAGTCATGGGCACACTGGCCGGGCTTGTTACAGTAGTAACAAGCACCTTTCTTTTTGTTGTTGGAATTTTTATTCTTAAACTGTGTCTCATTCTTAGACTTTAGTTTGTCAGTAATTTGAACATTATTTGCCGTAGAATGAGACTCGGTTTGCGGATTATCATCTGTTTGTGTTTTCGAGAGTCCTCTTCAACACGAAAATGATGCTACTAACTATCTAAATCATAATCTGTCTCCGCATGCTTTAACTTTTTCTTATAATCATTCCAAGAATTAGGAAGTCTTGAAATTATAACTCCAACAACAAAAGATTCAGGGAGATTTATTCCAGCATCTTTAAGTTGATTTACTAACAGTAGAATTTCCCTTACTTGTCCAACTATGGACTTATTTTTAACCATTTTGAAATCCATAAAGTTGCAAATAACGAATTTTTTGTTACTTGCCTCGGATATGCGGTATTTTCTTTCTAGTGCAGCACAGAGTGCCTTTGCAGTATCCAAACTCCTATATGCATTGTAGACAGGAGTAAATAATGCATTCAGAATGTGCCCTCTACATAGAAAATCATCCCCTTTGCGCTTTACACGTTTTGCTTTCAATTCGTCAATATCTTTATCAGTTTCCTCTAGTATTTCCTCTAAGTTATCTTCAAGAATATAGAACAATTTGACCATGATCAAAATGAATTTCATCGTCTCTTGCCAATGAGTGAAGTTTTCATCATCAAACCGCTCCAATCGCATTAAATGCTGATTCATAACTTGAAGAGCGCTGAGATTGATTGAACTCGAACCATCCATTTTGTGAATTTCATAACTTGAAAAGCACTGAGGTTTCAAGAAAAGAGATTTCTATTTTGTGATGGCTCTTGGGAGTCACTAATTATAGTAGTGAGGAAGTGTTCATTCGTCAAGCATCGTATTCTTTACAATAGTACGAAACCGTTACAAACGGTCGTGCCTTTTCACAATGGTTTAAATTTGTTACTAAACAGTCGCGTCTCTTCACTCAAATAACCCGCCAAAAATATCTTTTCAAACTCAAATTCTGAATCTGGCATGTTAATAAAAATTAATTCATCATTTTAGACCCGAACCCGAACCCAGTCCGGTCGGTCGACGGTGGTGGCGCGCGCGCGTGGTGGTAATGCATGACTTCCCTCCTCACATCAAAGCAAAGCTTTGGGTGCCCAAAGGGCCCAACCTTCCTTAGAGAAATGCATATATAAATCAATACATTCTCCTAATTTTCTGATATGGAACTATTCATCTTCTCTTCTTCCTTCTTCCGCTTCTTCCCTCTTTAGAAAACAAACCCAAAACTATTTTGAAAATTTCCAATAGTACCATCTACCATCCCACTTCCACAACTTGACCAAACTTATGACCACCAATTCCTAAACTGACGCCTCGCTCTCAGACCACAACCAGGTAGAAATCAAAATCACTGCCACTGTCTGAAATCACTAGTAAACACCATAACCCTTTGCAAACCATGCCAACGGTAACCGACCACCACAACTCGCGACTTCGCCCACTTCAACCAACCTTCACCCAAAACCAAATCGCTAGTAGAAAATTTAAATTTGTTAGATAAAAAATAACACTAATGGGTTTTAGTAAATGTTTAAATCTTTTGAAAATAATAGTAGTAGAGCATATGTAGCTCGTTAATTTTTCTAAAATGAATTTTTTTTAAAGTTGGAAAACTCTTTTTAGGGATGGACAATAAGAAGTTGAATAGGTTTAGAGTGGGATAAATAGTACGGAAAAGAAGGCTAGATCCCCAAAAAAAGCAGTAGGCGAACACACAACCATGGTTCGGTAGAAAAGCTTATAGGTTGAGAGAAAAGTTAATAAAGAGGAACCATTAAATAAAATTAGTTTAGGTAGGAGAAAGATAAATAGTAGTAACATTATGAAATCCAAATAAAAATAAACATAGTAATCTGTATAAAATAATGTTAGTAATTAGAAATAACGTTAAGAGATTATGTATAAAAAATGTAATGTTAGTAATTTAATTAGAAGCAACATAGGAAACTAAAAGCAAAACAAAGGAAAATGGCTATTTCCATTATTGTGTGCATTTAGTACAATTACCTTTTAAAAGTCCCCATAACATGATATTAGAGACTCCACTAAGGATTTGAAGTGGAGATGGTATGAGTGATAAGAAAATGATAGAGTGCGAATTGTTTGTAGCTTCTCCAGTTTTTGTTATTTAAAAATTATAAAGGACGTTTAGGAATACTGTAAAGTACACTGTTGGAAAAAATGGTTTTGTATAACAAGTAAGTTTTAAAAGACAAACGAATAAATGGTTTGAATAAAAATCCAAATTTTTAGAAAGCAAAAGTTGAAAATGGTCTTTGAAAGTTTTATTTGCATTTTTAACCCAACAGTATTCAATGGAAGTCGGAATAGTTACGTTGAGTAAGAGAAACTCAAGAGCCAACCAAAAGGACTAGAAGGATCAATTAAGAAAGTTTAGAGGAAAAGAAGGGAAAAATATGCTAAGGTGATGGATCTCTAGTTATCAATCTCCTTTGGATCGCTAGCAATCCATAAGGATAGCTCGTAGGTCCTCCAATCCTCTTGCATCATGATACAATAGGTATGCTAGGAATGATTGCCAAGTTCGATGAATTCAAATCTAGTTAGATTGAGAAGTGAGCATTCGTATGATTTAATTAGCAGTCCAATGCAATTAGTGTATGAATCATCATCAAAATAAGGCGACAAGCTACAAAATTACATGGAGAATACCTATATGAGACAAAAAATGCAATCCAAAAGATGGAATCCAATAATTCACTAAGCACTTGGATCGCTAGCGATCCATGCACTATAGATCGCTAACGATCCATAAGATCTTGTTAGACTACAATGAAATTTAAGGAAAGGATGAAGAAGATATCCAAAACAATTGAATCATCAGCAACCCAGAAATTATGGATAGCTAGCGATCCACCACCTATGGGTCGCTAGTGATCCATCAAATTGGCTCGGATGGTTATGAAATTTTCAATGCACTTTCGTATTTCCAAATGCAAGCTTCTGGCGAGGCGGCCAAGCCCAAAGCTCATTGACCCCTATAAATACGATCCTACATGCAACATAAATGAGATCTTTTGGACTGGCTACTGAAACTCTGCAGAAACTACTCTTCACTCTTCTTTTTCTACATAACAGTTGTCTAAAGGGTTCGTTGGGGTTCTCTAGAGAAATCTAGCACTAGTGACTTGATCTAACATATAGGATTCAATCATATTGTAATCATATTCAACTTGCAATTGCAGTCAGTCAATAATAAAAGTTATAAAGTTGATGTGGGCTTCGTTAATAGCCAAACCAATATAAAAATCTCTTGTTCACTTACTTTCTCTGCGATTTGCTTATGCCTTCTCTACTTTATTTGCCTTGATAAACACAATTAATGCTTTCATACTCAACCTAGGGTGTTGTTCCATTTTTAGGTCTATAATTTGGTGCTTTCAGTTCGAAAGATTTGCTGCTAAGAATCAATAGCTCCGAGAAGGAAAAAAGTGCTTCTGGAAGATCCATAGGGGAAGTAATTGCCGAAGAAGAGATGAATCATCAACAAATCAAAGTAAATGGCACCAACATAGGAGATTAGGTGCCGAGACCCTTTTATCAACGTGAAGTTGTTACTAGAGATGAATTGAATAAAATGGTCGACAAAATCAATAAGAAAATGGAAAGCAGTCGGAGAGCTCTTATGGACATACTTAATGCCCTCTTAACCTTACAATCACATCTTGCACCAAGAACCATTGCAAAACCCACGGCTGTCGCAGAACAAGAAAATTCTTCCATTCCTTACCAAAACATAAGAAGTGGGAAGCAGCCGTAGAAAAGAATGATAGCTAGAACCATGGGAAGCAGCCGTAGAAAGGAAATACAAGCACTACACCGGCCCCGAGACAAACAACTATAAACTTAAATTTAGGATGAAGACCCCACAATATGATATAGCCATGGACCTCTCCGGTTTGGAAGATGGAGAGCAACTTAACAATGGAAAGTTGGAAGGAATTGCCAGTGCATTCGATAATGCCAAGGATATCCAAACTTCCCTAATCAAGCCAACCACCAGCCATGGAATCCCGAGGAAGTGGCTCTTCTAAATACAGGAGACACTAGGCTTCGGCCCACTCACCAAGATTGTTTGCAAAGCCAAAAACTCGATGCAGTCACTGATAACTGAGCTTCGGATTACCGAACATATGAGGTATATATTGGCGATATGGTCAAGCGACTGATGGATAAACAAAAGGGAAGATGAATGGGGATCCTCTCTAAGTCGAACTCTTTCACTGATGAGATTTTGAATGAGTGGTACCCAGAAAAGTTCATTATGCCAACTATTTCGTCCTATGATAGAACGAGAGACCCGAAACCCCATTTATATAAGTACAGTTCGTACATAGATGTGGCGAATGCTTTGGTCACCATTCGACGTAGATGTTTCCCAATTTTTTTTAGAGGGAAATGCTTCTATGTGGTTCACTAGACTTCTGCCAATCCATCTCCACTTTCGTTCAACTAGTAACAAGATTCCTTGATCAATTCAGACTTTACCCGACATTGCCTAAAGATGTGATTTCCTTATCTGGTCTATTCCAGGGTCGAAATGAATCCGATAAGTCTTTCATGAATCAGTTCAACACCACGGTGATAGATGTAAACAATCCGAACGAAGATATGGTTTGTATGACCTTGGTCCGCACCATCCAACCTGAAACTATGTTCAGAAAATGGATCAAAAAGAAACAACCTACCACTAGGAAGGACTTTAACCATAAGGCGAGTCAACACTTAAGATTGGAAGAGGTGCAAGGCTTAGAAAGGAAATCTTCTAGCTACAACAATGGACATTAGGTAAAATGGCATAGCGATGAACCAGGGCATAAATACCGCCGGGACCGTCAAAGGAAGTGGAGGGAAAGACGGAAACCAGAAATCAAAAAATTAGAATTTCGATAAATGAAATGGAAACAATAAGCGACTTAGAAGCTTCGGGCTCAAAGGTTACAACTCGCTCGATGATACTCCGGAAAACATCTATCTCGCAACACAGGGGACAAAGGAGTATAAGAAACCCCCTAAAAAGGAAGCAACCGAACGACAAAAGTGTTCCCGGAAGTACTGCCGCTTCCACGGAACGCATGACCATAACATGAATGAGTACGTCACCTAAAGAACTTGATAAAGGAGCTGATCCGGGAAAATAAGCTTCAGTAATACGTGCAAAAATCATAAAATTCCAACCAACCCACAGCTCCCTAAGCTCCTAGGGATTGAGGAAACTAAGTTGGAACCAACAAAAAGGGATCTAACGAACCAACCAGAGCCTCATCATTGGAACGATATTTGGGGACCTCATTTCGCATAGAGAAGTTGGGGTAAAATGGAGCGGTATGCGAGCTCATTAAAACACGCTTTGAAGGATTCATGCCTTGCGATTGAAGATGGAGCCCCTGCCAAGCAGCAAAAAACTCTAAACGAAGATATAGTATTCTAAAATAGAGACACCAAAGGGATTGAAGCTCCAACTCTTGACCCATGGTGATGACAGTAGGGATTGAACCCGTCATGGTCCAACAAGTATTGGTTGACAACGATAGTTCTGTGAATATCCTTTTCAAATTCACCTTTGATCAGATGAAGATCAGCATGAAAGACATATTCGCCTACCAAACAAAAATTCAAGGATTCACCGAAAAACCCAAACAACCTGTCGGAATGATTGACTTGCCTATAGAACTTGGAGAGGGCAACCAAAGAGTCACCCTCATCTAAACATTCGTGATCATAAATGAATCTTTCGCATACAATGCCTTCTTGGGATGGCCCACACTAGCAGATTCCAATATTGCTTTAGCATAGTGGTGCCTTACCATGAAATTCCCAATGGAGAATGGAGTTGGAGTGATCAAAGGAGACTACTGTGCCTCCAGAGAATGTTATATCGCAGAACTGCGTGAATCTAAAATAAAGGAAAAGAGGAAGAATGTAAGGAGAACTGTCAGGACACGATTCTTCGTCTTCCGAAAATTCAACATCGATACTCACTTTATCGACTGCCGAGAAATCGAACGACGGAAAACCGAACACTGAGGGTTTTAAGAAAAAGAATTTAAGAAAAGAAAAGAGAAAAAGATAGAAATTAGGGAGGAGAGAAGACAGAAGATAGGAAATTTTAACATAGAAGAAATAGAAGAAAAAGAGAATAGAGGAAAAAGAAAAACAGAAGAAAATAGGACGGAACAGAAAACAAACAGAACAACATCAGAATCTCACAATTCGCAGCGGAACAACATACAATAATAAATGAATAATCTTTAAACAAAGAACTATATCAGTTACTACATTACATTACATTTCATTACATCATATCATCAGAGTGTACAACATCATACAACAAATAGTGCAGCGGAAAAAGAAATACTATATAAGTAATACGCCATGCCATCCAGCTTGCCTCCAGCAATTCCAGAATATCCAGAATATCCTGATAAACCTTAACTCCTGACTGCCCGTGTGGGAATTGGTGGGAACCCAGAGTTTAGGAAGGAAAACAATAAACTCCAAGTCAGTCATGTGACTGGTGCGAGAACTCAAAACAGTTTATTTATCTTTAAAATCAAAATAGAGGAATATTTTTAAATTCAATTCGCAATGCTTTTAAAAATGAGACTACCATAAGGCCTCCCGCACACACACACAATGCAAACGCAGAATCGGAGGAGATTTCTCCTTATGATAGTCAAAGATGCTTGATACGCATTTAAAATAACATTTGATATTATTACTAGTGCATAGTGTAGAAGAAATTCATTTCGAAAGTAGAATATAAATCTTAGCCAGCATAGGTACCATTATATTATGCCTACTATAGCTAACATATTAGATGGCAGGTTCTACAACTAAAACCGTACAAGTCACATATTGTTTCTTTGGATTTCCAACAAATGGTCAGGCCAAGGAACTTCCCATTGCCACATGAGAATGCCTCTGGAAAGACATCCCCGAGAACCAAACCGGAACTCTGCCAACACAAGACCGGGTTACCCCTAACTGGGTAACTACTAACACGAGCACGCCATTCCCCGATCGTAAACGACCTTTCTCACGGGATCTCGAAAACCAACAACCACAAAGTAATAAATTCGTAGTAACCACATAGGTTAAATATCTGGGCTCCATACCATGATACCACCTCTATCCAGAAGGAAATGTACATACCCTAAAGGGTGCTACCCCTCATAACCTTGCCGCATCTTTCCTGTTTTGACCATTTCCGGGGTGTGAGGCTCGACGAAGTCACGTCCACAAAAACATACTTTATACAAAAGCCATGCTTTGGGTCAACAAATGATCAACACAATGATCACTAAGATAGACGATCAAATAAATGATCCTATCACAATAATCAACACGATGATCATTTCAGCATCACTCAGCATATCACATTACCAAATTGGGAATATATCGCTGATAACTTCAACTATATAACCTCTGAGCTCGTACGTCTCAGAGAAGGGTGTTAAGCTAAAAGAATAAATTCTCCGCCACCAACAGAAATATATTTGAATGAAATCGGCTTTATATCTCAACTTGTAATGTCAGACACACAATCCATACAAGTCTGTTCCGGGCTCGAACAAAACCGAAGACACTTACAAAGAAGTCCTTGCAATCCGGATATTCACAATCCTGATCGGATTTCCCATCACTTAGGGAGTCTCTATACCGCTGCAACTCAGTGCAGAGACAATCGACAGGTCATCCTATCGCTCTCGCAAATACCGGGTCTTCAACACCGATCTTCCATGCAATTATAACGACGTATCACATATTCGGAATGGGTTATATGACCCCATGGTCCTTTCCCGGTTAACCCGAATAGTGAGCGCTTATTCAAAAATAAGTGTAGCATTCACATTCAAACAAATCACATCAATTACCCATTCAAAGGGAAATATTGATAGTCGGTTATTGAACTATCAATTGATATGCATACATCACCAGATTCCAAATAATTTTCCAAATTATTTATTTTCCAAAATATCTTCACTAGATATAAAATTCAATATCTCAAAAATAAATCAATATTCATTTTTAGACAAATTCCCCTTTCCTTTATAAATTCCTTAGTGAATTTATAATCCAAAATATCTATGAATATTCGATTCCAATTATTCATTTCAATTTATCTTCAAAAAGATAAATTCTCTAATATTCACTTTATATTGGAAAATGTTTCCATACTTATTTATTCATAAGTAATTCACAAATTTTATTTATTTTCAACACTTAGAAAATATTCAATATACTTAAATCGAAATTAAGTATATATTTCATTCTTTAAGGAAATCATTCTCTTAAACATATTTATTTGGGCCAAAACGAATGTTACGTAAAACATCGTTACGACAACCCAAAATCACTAGTATAGGGATTCGAAATTAAAATAGATATATAAATCCCAATACTATACAAAAACATTTCCTTTCGGAAATCATTTACTATAACAACAGTGTTATAGTCCACTATTTCCTTCTATTTCTCGAAAATGCCTATTTCAACAATCAACGTTGAAATCTATGGTTTCGAATCTCAACACATTTTAAAACATTGTTCGATCGTTTTAATTCTATTTAAAACATCCAAATCCAAAACAATTTCTTTAACGTGTTATTCACTATTCAAAAACGTGAATATACTTTGTTAACAAATTTCATCCTTTTATTCATTTTAATTCAAAGGATTATTCACTATTCAAAAATGTGAATATAACTCCATTAATAGGTTTCAAAAATTTACTTATCAAAATAAGTCATTTGCGAATTTATAAAACAACGTTTATAAATTCCATTTCTATTTATTTATAAAAACTTTCTTTTTATAAATTCTTTTATTAACCTATTCCAGTTTATAACTCAATTATAAACTAAAAGTTCATATTATAAGTTAAATACTTATAAAACGATTATTTTACAAAATCGTTCTTTTAAAGACTTTCCAATTTATAAATCTTATAACTTATAAGATTCATTCATTTATCCAAAATCATTATTTTAATAACTTAATAAATTTTATAAACCTACTGCTTATAAAATTCCATTTATAACTTCACCGTATAAAATTCTATAAATTCCATTTAATTATGAAATTCACTTTCACTTCATTCAAACACTTATAAAAAACTCGTTTTATAATGTCAATATTTCAATTTATAAATATCCATTTATAAATCTCTTAATATAAATCAGATTATATTATTATTTAAAACGTCTTTAATCTCCTTTATAATTTCACCATTTTGATTTATAAAATAATCAAATTTTTATAAATCCTATATTTAAACTTTTCACAATAAATTCTAAAATCCCGATTAAACTATTTTATAAAACCATTAGCATCATATTCTCAA
Organism: Allium cepa; assembly: GCA_030765085.1. NCBI lineage: Eukaryota > Viridiplantae > Streptophyta > Magnoliopsida > Asparagales > Amaryllidaceae > Allium > Allium cepa. The sequence continues at coordinate 238,849,100 of CM060931.1, forward strand.
AAATCAGTTTTTAACTATATTTCTCAAAATCATAATTTTCATAACTTTAAAAATTATATCGTTTATTTATTTAAAATGGATCAATTCCAAAAATATAGTATGTTTTCAAAAATCACTTTAAAAATCATTTTAAAATCCCAAAATCTGGGTCCAATGATGCTACACACCAAATAGTCAATCACGACTACAACGATATCATATATCAATATGAAAATCCATCAAATATCAAAATATCTGAAATCAAATAAATACTGTTGAGGAATCCAGTTGGATCCCTCCAACCTGTTTTCCTGCATCCAAAAACATTAGCACAATACCAATTTCGCTCCAGTACGAAATTATCGCGGTATATGTTCTTATTAAATATTATCCGCTTAATAACGGCGCAATAGGGTCTCATCCGCTAAACAAATAAATGCGGGAAATCAATAACTCCAATATATACATATGCCAATATATATATATATATTGATATTATATATAATACCAATTTCACTGTTTATGAAATATTCGCGGTATATGTTTTTATTAAATAACATCCGCTTACTAACGGCGTATAATGTCTATTTTAACAATCAATAGATATCAATCAACATTCAAACATGCATTCAAATATTTTAAATCTAACTATTTAAAATAAAATCGAAACTGATTCGATTGAGTGAGAAATTCTCACCTTGATTTTAAATTCCGTTTTAGCGATTTATTTCGAATAAAATTAAACGGACGTTTAATTTTACCCAAAATTCTCACTAAATCCAAACGACTCCAAACCAACTCCATCGCGTAGTGCTCGTCCATACGATTCCAACGCAACTGAGTTTGCATTTTTTTGACCTCGTATGAAAAAGTTATGAATTTTTGAAGTTACACGAGTTTATATTAACAAATTTACAACATTAACTTTATATTTACAACCTTCATCCAATCCTAGCCCTTGATCTTTGCTTCCCCACATCAGGCCCGTCCCTTTCTTTCTCTCCTCTTCACGTTTTGGCTACAGGTTACTCACGCAAGCATGAACCCATCCCTCAATCACTAGGGTTTCAATTTGCATCGCCAATACTCGACGAAATTCGATCAAACCACTTGCAAATCGAAGCTCTTCGCGAGAGCTACCACCACCATCCCCCACCTGAAGCTCGGCCACCTGTAGAGCCTTGGAATATGTGCGAAAATCTGCAGGTTCGGCCCCACATAGCTCCCTCCACGCGACTCCAAACACGATCTCAACCGTATGGATCGAAAGCTCTCGTCGTGCTCTCCAACCTTCGTGTTGAACACTTTGGCTAAATCTTTGTAGATTGAGAGAGATTGAGGGGGAAAGGAGATAAATTTCTGGCCATTCGTTATTAAAGTGGCGGCTAGGATTTTGTAATTAGGGTTTTGTTATTTTTTTTTTAATTTATGAAGGTGTTGGGGCTATTTATAGAGAATCGAACGACACTATTCACCCGGAAATTCCGAACTCCGATTTAGGCGCCGAAACTGACGTACCTAGGGTTTATCCCGCGTTCCGGACACAATGGAACAGGTTTCGAAAGCTAATTCAGAAGTATGTGCGAGTTATGGCTGTAAACGCTCAATTTAAATTAAACCGATTTAAGTCGATTTCTAGGCGTTTTAATTCGTACCGGACAAACGGTAAATCCAATTGACTTGAAATTTGAAACCTTACAATAATATCACATTACGGATCCGATGAAACTGGTTTCGTCTAAATCCGAGACTTTTTGAAAAATGGCTATTTTAACTCGCCAAATTAAAATTAAAAATAAATCGATGCGTTTCGAGCTGCCACGATCAAACGATAACTCCGATTGACACGAAATTTGAAATCCGATAATAACTAACTATTACGGATCCAATGAAACTGGTTTCGTTCAATTCTGAGACTGTTCAAAAATTGACTATTTTCACTAGTCGATTTAAATATTAAAATATTCAATTTTCACAAATTAACTTTTAATTCGATTTTAAAAGTTCTAAAATATTGTTCTAACTCCCATATGATAAAATAAAATTTTACAAATCATTTTCAATCATATTTAACCCAATTTTCAATTATTTCCATAATTTAACATATTAAATTATCGATTTAATTATTCAATTAAATCCAAAAATTCAAATAAAAATTTATTCGACTTATAAATTCACTTATTTATATTTAAAATAAATTAAATATTCAAATTTTAATTTCTAAAAATTCTGGGTCGTTACAATCTTCCCCACTTAAAAGAATTTCATCCTCGAAATTATTAAGTAAGAAAAGTTATAGAATTTATTAACTTTCCAAAATTCATAATTAAATTTCTTACAAAATATTTACTAAGTTTTCCAAATCATACTTAGTTATCTTTTCAAAAACAACTACTATTGTTTAACTTTCAATTCCAAAATCAAAGTTAAAGTTTTCAAAATTTTCCAATTTTCTCAAAAAATTTCTAACGCCTTAAATTTTCGGAAAAATTCGCCATAGTCTCCTTTGCGCGGCTCGATCCGAAAAAAAAATGACAGTATATATATCACAAATATACATCTCATCAAGTAATTAGGCATCCCGAAGGGAAAAAAGTGTAAAAGTACGGTATTTAATCCGAGATATGTACCTTATATTTTATTAGCAAGCATATACGGCTAATATAGCGCGAAAGCGAGCTCCAAATGCGAAGCAAACGCGTTCCGCACCTACTAAATACTCAACAAACAACATGAGAATCATGCATATATGGAAATAGTATCAATATACAACATGTAATAACATAATAACTATACATGTCAACATAGCAATGCATCCAATAGCAATATATATTCAACCATCAACTAACTACCATCCATAACCAATAGATATTCATTCATATTCTTATTAATATTCAATGAATTGGTTTTTCAATTTAATCACATTTGATTTATATACAGTGGATGTTCTTATTAACATTCATTCTCAATTAGTTTATATTCACTAATTCATATTCAAGTTGGTTCACTTCCAATTCAAATTCAATTCTATTCAAATTTACTTACTTCTAATTTGAATTTCAATTACTTTAGCTTTCAATTTCATTAATTCACTTTCATTAATACTTAATGAATTATATACAATCAACTAACAATTATATAACAATCAATGTATATTAATTACAACCAAATTCCTTTGCTTATCAATTGGTTTAATTTAATTGATTTTCATTCAATTATTCAACTTTCTAATAACATTAGATTTTTAATGAATTAAAACTTATATTCATTATTTCACATCAACTATTTACATTTAATTGATTAACATTCATTTTTATTTACAAGTCATATTCATAAATATATTCATATAGTTTCACTTCTTATATATATATAAGTTTATTTCACAATTGTAAATCACTTTAATTATAATTCAATTCTTGTAATTCTTTTTGCTTATACAATTATTCTTAAATTTAGATTATTCAAACAACTAAACAATCAACTTATATACACTTTAATAATTCTGAAAAATTATTCCTTTATATATAAAATATATAATCACGTAAAATTATTTCATTTACCCAATTTTAAAATCAATATTATGTCGAATTGTTCTATTCAAGTGTTTAGAAACCCCTTCGGCATAGTCTTGCGGACCACGCTGACGAAAGTTCATATGCCACTCAATAAACCAATCATCACAATATAAAATAATTTTATATATTCACTATCAAATACGCTCTCATAGCTATTATTACACTCAAACTCAATCTAGAGTACTGCTGACTCTATCTCTAATGAGTACTACCCAACAGAACCATGGTTGTCGCTTAACCATAAGCTCTGATACCAACTGTCAGGACACGATTCTTCGTCTTCCGAAAATTCAACATCGATACTCACTTTATCCACTGCCGAGAAATCGAACGACGGAAAACCGAACACTGAGGGTTTTAAGAAAAAGAATTTAAGAAAAGAAAAGAGAAAAAGATAGAAATTAGGGAGGAGAGAAGACAGAAGATAGGAAATTTTAACATAGAAGAAATAGAAGAAAAAGAGAATAGAGGAAAAAGAAAAACAGAAGAAAATAGGACGGAACAGAAAACAAACAGAACAACATCAGAATCTCACAATTCGCAGTGGAACAACATACAATAATAAATGAATAATCTTTAAACAAAGAACTATATCAGTTACTACATAACATTACATTTCATTACATCATATCATCAAAGTGTACAACATCATACAACAAATAGTGCAGCGGAAAAAGAAATACTATATAAGTAATACGCCATGCCATCCAGCTTGCCTCCAGCAATTCCAGAATATCCAGAATATCCTGATAAACCTTAACTCTTGAATGCCCGTGTGGAAATTGGTGGGCACCCAGAGTTTAGGAAGGAAAACAATAAACTCCAAGTCAGTCATGTGACTGGTGCGAGAACTCAAAATAGTTTATTTATCTTTAAAATCAAAATAGAGGAATATTTTTAAATTCAATTCGCAATGCTTTTAAAAATGAGACTACCATAAGGCCTCCCGCACACACACACAATGCAAACGCAGAATCGGAGGAGATTTCTCCTTATGATAGTCAAAGATGCTTGATACGCATTTAAAATAACATTTGATATTATTACTAGTGCATAGTGTAGAAGAAATTCATTTCGAAAGTAGAATATAAATCTTAGCCAGCATAGGTACCATTATATTATGCCTACTATAGCTACCATATTAGATGGCAGGTTCTACAACTAAAACCGTACAAGTCACGTATTGTTTTTTTGGATTTCCAACAAATGGTCAGGCCAAGGAACTTCCCATTGCCACATGAGAATGCCTCTGGAAAGACATCCCCGAGAACCAAACCGGAACTCTGCCAACACAAGGCCGGGTTACCCCTAACTGGGTAACTACTGACACGAGCACGCCATTCCCCGATCGTAAACGACCTTTCTCACGGGATCCCGAAAACCAACAACCACAAAGTAATAAATTCGTAGTAACCACATAGGTTAAATATCTGGGCTCCATACCATGATACCACCTCTATCCAGAAGGAAATGTACATACCCTAAAGGGTGCTACCCCTCATAACCTTGCCGCATCTTTCCTGTTTTGACCATTTCCGGGGTGTGAGGCTCGACGAAGTCACGTCCACAAAAACATACTTTATACAAAAGCCATGCTTTGGGTCAACAAATGATCAACACAATGATCACTAAGATAGACGATCAAATAAATGATCCTATCACAATAATCAACACGATGATCATTTCAGCATCACTCAGCATATCACATTACCAAATTGGGAATATATCGCTGATAACTTCAACTATATAACCTCTGAGCTCGTACGTCTCAGAGAAGGGTGTTAAGCTAAAAGAATAAATTCTCCGCCACCAACAGAAATATATTTGAATGAAATCGGCTTTATATCTCAACTTGTAATGTCAGACACACAATCCATACAAGTCTGTTCCGGGCTCGAACAAAACCGAAGGCACTTACAAAGAAGTCCTTGCAATCCGGATATTCACAATCCTGATCGGATTTCCCATCACTTAGGGAGTCTCTATACCGCTGCAACTCAGTGCAGAGACAATCGACAGGTCATCCTATCGCTCTCGCAAATACCGGGTCTTCAACACCGATCTTCAATGCAATTATAACGACGTATCACATATTCGGAATGGGTTATACGACCCCATGGTCCTTTCCCGGTTAACCCGAATAGTGAGCGCTTATTCAAAAATAAGTGTAGCATTCACATTCAAACAAATCACATCAATTACCCATTCAAAGGGAAATATTGATAGTCGGTTATTGAACTATCAATTGATATGCATACATCACCAGATTCCAAATAATTTTCCAAATTATTTATTTTCCAAAATATCTTCACTAGATATAAAATTCAATATCTCAAAAATAAATCAATATTCATTTTTAGACAAATTCCCCTTTCCTTTATAAATTCCTTAGTGAATTTATAATCCAAAATATCTATGAATATTCGATTCCAATTATTCATTTCAATTTATCTTCAAAAAGATAAATTCTCTAATATTCACTTTATATTGGAAAATGTTTCCATACTTATTTATTCATAAGTAATTCACAAATTTTATTTATTTTCAACACTTAGAAAATATTCAATATACTTAAATCGAAATTAAGTATATATTTCATTCTTTAAGGAAATCATTCTCTTAAACATATTTATTTGGGCCAAAACGAATGTTACGTAAAACATCGTTACGACAACCCAAAATCACTAGTATAGGGATTCGAAATTAAAATAGATATATAAATCCCAATACTATACAAAAACATTTCCTTTCGGAAATCATTTACTATAACAACAGTGTTATAGTCCACTATTTCCTTCTATTTCTCGAAAACGCCGATTTCAACAATCAATGTTGAAATATATGGTTTCGAATCTCAACACATTTTAAAACATTGTTCGATCGTTTTAATTCTATTTAAAACATCCAAATCCAAAACAATTTCTTTAACGTGTTATTCACTATTCAAAAACGTGAATATACTTTGTTAACAAATTTCATCCTTTTATTCATTTTAATTCAAAGGATTATTCACTATTCAAAAATGTGAATATAACTCCATTAATAGGTTTCAACAATTTACTTATCAAAATAAGTCATTTGCGAATTTATAAAACAACGTTTATAAATTCCATTTCTATTTATTTATAAAAACTTCCTTTTTATAAATTCTTTTATTAACCTATTCCAGTTTATAACTCAATTATAAACTAAAAGTTCATATTATAAGTTAAATACTTATAAAACGATTATTTTACAAAATCGTTCTTTTAAAGACTTTCCAATTTATAAATCTTATAACTTATAAGATTCATTCATTTATCCAAAATCATTATTTTAATAACTTAATAAATTTTATAAACCTACTACTTATAAAATTCCATTTATAACTTCACCGTATAAAATTCTATAAATTCCATTTAATTATGAAATTCACTTTCACTTCATTCAAACACTTATAAAAAACTCGTTTTATAATGTCAATATTTCAATTTATAAATATCCATTTATAAATCTCTTAATATAAATCAGATTATATTATTATTTAAAACGTCTTTAATCTCCTTTATAATTTCACCATTTTGATTTATAAAATAATCAAATTTTTATAAATCCTATATTTAAACTTTTCACAATAAATTCTAAAATCCCGATTAAACTATTTTATAAAACCATTAGCATCATATTCTCAAAAATCAGTTTTTAACTATATTTCTCAAAATCATAATTTTCATAACTTTAAAAATTATATCGTTTATTTATTTAAAATGGATCAATTCCAAAAATATAGTATGTTTTCAAAAATCACTTTAAAAATCATTTTAAAATCCCAAAATCTGGGTCCAATGATGCTACACACCAAATAGTCAATCACGACTACAACGATATCATATATCAATATGAAAATCCATCAAATATCAAAATATCTGAAATCAAATAAATACTGTTGAGGAATCCAGTTGGATCCCTCCAACCTGTTTTCCTGCATCCAAAAACATTAGCACAATACCAATTTCGCTCCAGTACGAAATTATCGCGGTATATGTTCTTATTAAATATTATCCGCTTAATAACGGCGCAATAGGGTCTCATCCGCTAAACAAATAAATGCGGGAAATCAATAACTCCAATATATACATATGCCAATATATATATATATTGATATTATATATAATACCAATTTCACTGTTTATGAAATATTCGTGGTATATGTTTTTATTAAATAACATCCGCTTACTAACGGCGTATAATGTCTATTTTAACAATCAATAGATATCAATCAACATTCAAACATGCATTCAAATATTTTAAATCTAACTATTTAAAATAAAATCGAAACTGATTCGATTGAGTGAGAAATTCTCACCTTGATTTTAAATTCCGTTTTAGCGATTTATTTCGAATAAAATTAAACGGACGTTTAATTTTACCCAAAATTCTCACTAACTCCAAACGACTCCAAACCAACTCCATCGCGTAGTGCTCGTCCTTACGATTCCAACGCAACTGAGTTTGCATTTTTTCGACCTCGTATGAAAAAGTTATGAATTTTTGAAGTTACACGAGTTTATATTAACAAATTTACAACATTAACTTTATATTTACAACCTTCATCCAATCCTAGCCCTTGATCTTTGCTTCCCCACATCAGGCCCGTCCCTTTCTTTCTCTCCTCTTCACGTTTTGGCTACAGGTTACTCACGCAAGCATGAACCCATCCCTCAATCACTAGGGTTTCAATTTGCATCGCCAATACTCGACGAAATTCGATCAAACCACTTGCAAATCGAAGCTCTTCGCGAGAGCTACCACCACCATCCCCCACCTGAAGCTCGGCCACCTGTAGAGCCTTGGAATGCGTGCGAAAATCTGCATGTTCGGCCCCACATAGCTCCCTCCACGCGACTCCAAACACGATCTCAACCGTATGGATCGAAAGCTCTCGTCGTGCTCTCCAACCTTCGTGTTGAACACTTTGGCTAAATCTTTGTAGATTGAGAGAGATTGAGGGGGAAAGGAGATAAATTTCTGGCCATTCGTTATTAAAGTGGCGGCTAGGGTTTTGTAATTAGGGTTTTGTTATTTTTTTTTTTAATTTATGAAGGTGTTGGGGCTATTTATAGAGAATCGAACGACACTATTCACCCGGAAATTCCGAACTCCGATTTAGGCGCCGAAACTGACGTACCTAGGGTTTATCCCGCGTTCCGGACACAATGGAACAGGTTTCGAAAGCTAATTCAGAAGTATGTGCGAGTTATGGCTGTAAACGCTCAATTTAAATTAAACCGATTTAAGTCGATTTCTAGGCGTTTTAATTCGTACCGGACAAACGGTAAATCCAATTGACTTGAAATTTGAAACCTTACAATAATATCACATTACGGATCCGATGAAACTGGTTTCGTCGAAATCCGAGACTTTTTGAAAAATGGCTATTTTAACTCGCCAAATTAAAATTAAAAATAAATCGATGCGTTTCGAGCTGCCACGATCAAACGATAACTCCGATTGACACGAAATTTGAAATCCGGTAATAACTAACTATTACGGATCCAATGAAACTGGTTTCGTTCAATTCTGAGACTGTTCAAAAATTGACTATTTTCACTAGTCGATTTAAATATTAAAATATTCAATTTTCACAAATTAACTCTTAATTCGATTTTAAAAGTTCTAAAATATTGTTCTAACTCCCATATGACAAAATAAAATTTTACAAATCATTTTCAATCATATTTAACCCAATTTTCAATTATTTCCATAATTTAACATATTAAATGATCGATTTAATTATTCAATTAAATCCAAAAATCCAAATAAAAATTTATTCGACTTATAAATTCACTTATTTATATTTAAAATAAATTAAATATTCAAATTTTAATTTCTAAAAATTCTGGGTCGTTACAAGAACTCTGCACATTCACGAACCTGGCGAATAGCAATTACACAGCCGCCCCTGGCTCAGGGACCATAGTCGATTCAATAAGGCTTTGGACCCTAGAAAGAAGATTTCAGGGGAGGATCAGGAAGCATCGGCAGAATTGACGGTGTCTGTCCCAATGATATGGATGACCCAACACAGGTATTGAAAATTGGATCGCACCTTGGAAACAAGATGCGATTGGAACTCACTAAATTTCTTCGCACCAACTTAGATGTGTTCATCTGGACACATTCCGATATGTGTGGGGGTATCACCAGAAATTGCATGTCATGCAATCAACATTGGTTCCAATTATACACCAGTAAAGCAAAAGAGGCGTAGCTTGCCCCCAAACGATCCAAGGCATTGAGAGAAGAAGTAGACAAGCTAATGGCCAATGGTTTTACTCATGATGCGACCTACCTCGAATGGGTATTTGACTCGATTTTGGTCAAGAATTCCAATGGGAAATGGCGAACCTACAATGACTACTCGGACTTGAACAAAGCCTGCACAAAAGACAGCTTTCCCCTGCCTAGAATTGACCAGCTTGTGGACGGGACTGCTGGACATGAATTGCTATCATATGGATGTATACTTAGGATACAACCAAATCTTGATGCGTGAACCTGATCAGGAAAAACCAGCTTTATCACCGGTCTAGGATTATACTGCTATATGGTATTGTCATTCGGTTTAAAGAATACTAGGGCGACCTACCAATGATTTGTAAATGCCATGTTCGAGCATCAGACCGAGAAGACCATGGAAGTCTATATGGATGACATGTTGGTTAAATCACGAATAGCTACCAACCACTTGGATAATCCCACCGAAATTTTTGAAATACTCCAAAAATATGGAATGAAGCTGAATCCACTCTAATGTCACTTCATGGTAGCCTCCGAAAAGTTCTTGGGGGTTTATAGTAAGCGCCAGAGGCATTGACGAAAATTCATAGCAAATTACTACCCTATGAGAATTCGAAGCCCCAATGAACAAGAAGGAGTTATAAAACTTAAAAGGGAAAGTCGCAGCGCTAAGCCGGTTCATCTCAAATGCCACCAACAAATTTATATCGCTCTTTAATGCACTAAAGAAAGGAAAGTAGAACTTCAAATGGAAAGAGGCTTATCAAACTGCGTTCGAAGAGTTGTTGTGATATATGGAAACCCCGTCGAACCTATTAAAGCCAGTAGATGGAGAGGACTTGTTCATCTACCTAGTAGTCTTATGTCACACATTAAGTGCTACTCTTGTGTGTAAAGAAGCTAAGATCCAGCAACCCATATACTACATTAGTAAACGGTTCACTGGAGCCGAAAAAAGTTATCCAAACCTGAATAAGCTAGCATATTGTCTCTTGATCACATCCAAGAAGTTACGGCCGTATTTTCAGGCACAACTGATCAATGTATTGATCGATCTACCCTCAAAGAAAATATTATACTATCCTAAGACCTTCGGGCGGCTCATCAAATGGAATATCAAATTGAGCCGCTATAAAATCACTTATCATCCTAGAACAGCAATCTACGAGCAAGCGTTGGCAGATTTTATCTTTGAATTTACTATGCAGGATAATGAAGAAGAAATTATACCACAAGAAGAAACACGATGGAAGCTCTTCGTTAATGGCGCATCCAATAAATTCTACTTGGGGGCATGGGTAGTGCTTAAGACTCCCAAAGGACGAGCCGTTTGCTACGCCGTACGATTAGAATTCCCAGCGACAAATAATGAAGCAGAATATGAGGGAAAAATTGCAAAAGAGCTGGAGATAAAATCCACACACATCTATAAAGATTCTCAGTTAGTCATGTATCAAGTGAAAGGTGAATACAGGTTCGAGGGGAGAACCTTGTCCATATCTATTTAAAGTGCAGGAGTTGTTGCATGACATCGAACATTACACCATAACTCATATCTCGAGGGAGTAGAACACGAAAGCTGATTACTTGGCTAAATTGGATAGTACCGAAGAAGCTCAATCGTTAGGATTAGCCCCTGTTGAAACCCTGACTACTCCAACCATAAGCGAAATGGACGTCAACTAGATTTTTGAGACCACCATTGAACCAGAAATGCGGTTGACGCTAATCAAAGGATCTTAAGAGAAGTTCACAAATGAGACTGTGGGGACCATACTGGGTGGCAAATCCATGGAAAGAAAATCCTTCGATATGGGTATTTCTGGCTAGTAATAAACCACGATGCAGCAGATTACGCCGGACGGTGCGACCGATGCCAAAGATTCAGCAAGTTCAAAAGAACTCCCTCAACAGAGCTAACGCTGATGGTCAGCCCATGGCCATTTGCAATATGGGAAATTGATCTAATTGTTGTATTTCCAATAGCTAAAGGAGGGGCTAAATATGCTCTAGTTTTCGTTCACCATTTCACAAAATGGGCCGAAGCGGAACCACTGGCCACTATTACCATAAAGAAAGTCATTAATACTAAAAGTATTATTTGTAGGTTTGGTGTGCCATAAAAAATCATCACTGATAACGACACCCAATTCAAAAGCGTCGAGTTCAAAGACTATTGCAAACTCTTTCGAATCGATAGGAGCTTTTCTATGGTCGCTCATTCGCAAGAAAATAGGAAAGTTGAAGCAATAAACAAGATAATCAAGTCCACCATCAAAAAGTGGCAAACTAAAGCTAAGGGGAACTGGGTTGATGAACTTCCACTCGCATTTTGGGCTTATAGAACAACAACAAAGTAGCAATTGGGCATACCCCATTAAAACATGGCATATGGTTTAGAAGCAATGATCCCCATCAAACTAGAAGTCCCCTCTAATCGAATGAAAATTTTCAATCAGAGGCAAAACGAGCAACTCCTATTTGAGTCGCTTGTTATGATCGACGAGAAGATGGAAGAAGCTGAATTATCGACTCCTGCTCACCAAAAAAAGGGTCACACGGTGCTTCAACTCCAAAGTTCACAACTAAACCTTCAAAGTGAGAGACCTTTTCCTTAAACAAGTCTATCCCATACTGGGAACCTTTGGACTAAACTGGGAAGGGCCATAGTGATCAGTCAAAAGCCAGAGGATGGAATATTCAAACTAACAACCGTTGGTAGAATCGAAATTTACCGAGCATGGAATAGCAAATCATTGCGTCATTAATTTATCTAAAATTATCTTATAACTTCTTATTTTCAGCAAATAAGCCATTCCAAAATATCGAGGGCATTGTAAATAGAAGAACTTGCCCAATCTTTCTTAATAAAATCGCTTTGCTTTCTGAACTGATAAAACCATTTTCATAAAAGTAACCTGCTGAATCGATGGGGTAAAATTGGGTCAAAACTATCCAATCACTGCTTGAGATAGTGGAATTGCCCTTAAGTATGCCCCACTTATTCGCCGGGCCGACAGAAGCAAATCGACTCAAATCGTCGAATTGGCGAAACCCGATCTTTGCCTTCTAAGAACCGGTGTTGCTCCGGCGGCACCGAGAAGGCTCAAATCAAAGTGGTGCATTTCATAAGCCATGCATTACCTTTAAACCCGTGGAATCACATTCTCGAAGCATAAACTTCCTACGCTACCTGAAGATTGTTAATGTCGAGAAGTTCCAAACCATTTTGGATTGACGGATCATATTGATTCTAAAAGCCGTGCATCCCATAGGCCATGCATACTCCCAAAAGTCATGCATCCCATATGCCATGCACACTCTTAAGTACCGGTGTTGCAAGAATAACAAGAATCAACCACTCCAACAATCGAGGGCAATGGGTATGAATCCAACAATGTCAAACTACTACAAGTCGGGAGATAACTCCGATTGTTGACCGACAATATATCTCAAATCAAGCCATTCAAATCATAAGTTCTCGAAGATAGGAACTGCAAAATTGATCCAATTACAGACATCTAGAAAATCACTCTGATTAACATACCACTTGTTAAGTGTTCGAAGTAGACCCCCGTGAATCGGAGGGCACACATCGATACTCGAATAAAAAAATTGTACTCAAAAACAAAAACGAAGTACTTCATAGTTCTGTTACTCCAAACAAAGAATTTTGGCGGTAATTACAAGACTAGGTAAAATAGCAGTAAATAAAATTGTCATAAGTGCATAAAACACAAATGAGTAGACAGGTAAAGTTACAATCAAAATGTCAACATTGTATTACTTTTAGCATTTTCAGCACAAAGTCAAAATGTGAGGGCCGTACCTACACAATATCAGCTAATAAAGAGAAAAATATAGATGCTACAACAATCAAAGCAGTAAGTGCAGACTCTGCACTTGAACTGTGACGACCCAAACTCGATGTCCAATAAACGGCATCAAATTCGCATCGCCGGAGCTTATAACAACAATCAGATGAATATAAAACAGCGAAACAGAATCAATATCATAAATAACATCACTGTTACAACATCAACATAATATCCATACCACAACAGGGTATATAATACATACACCACAATCTCTAAATACAACATCATGATAATATAACAGTGAACATATATCCAAAAGTTCTCAAATGAGAAATGATAACGAACTCCCAAAAGTTAACACCTGTAATCTCCAAAAGCTCCTAAGATAGCTCCAAGATAAGAGCTCCAAAATACTACTACTCCAAAATACAGAAACCTGCTACTAGGCTGCCCGTGTGGAAATAATGGGCACCCAGAGTTTAGGAAAGAAAACAATAAACTCCGTATCAGTCATGGGACTGGTATGAGTAAAAAAAACAGTTGTGTTTTAAATAAACAAGACTTATAAAAGAATTTTCGGAATGCTTTTAAAAATGGAACTACCATAAGACCTCCCGCCACACACACAATGCAAATGCAGAATTGGAGGAGATTTCTTCTTATGATAGTTAAATATGCTTGATACGAGGAAAGAATTCTTTGATATTATTACTAGTGCATAGTGAAGTAAATCATTTCGAAAGTAGAATATAAATCTTAGCCAGCATAGACATTTCGAACTATGCCTACTATAGCTACCATTTAAACAGCGGTGACCACCATAAGTAAATGGCAGGTTCTACAACTAAAACCGTACAGGGTTTCGTATTGGGAATTGGATTTCCAACAAATGGTCAGGCCAAGGAACTTCCCATTGCCACATGAGAACGCCTCTGGAAGGACGTCCCCGAGAACCAAACCGGATCTCTGCCAACACAAGGCCGGGTTACCCCTAACTGGGTAACTACTGACACGAGTATGCCATCTCCCGGTCGTAACCAACCTTTAACCGGGGCCCCAGCAACAAATCACAAAATCATATATATATATATATCTGCGATATCAACATAAGTTAAATATCTGGGCTCCATACCATGATACCACTTCTATCCAGAAGGAAATGCACATACCCTAAAGAGGCGCTACCCCCTAATAACCTTGCTGCATCTTTCCTGTTTTGACCATTCCGGGGTGTGAGGCTCGACGAAGTCTCGTCCACAAAACTACGTTTTGGTACAAAGCCATGTTTTGGGTCAACAAATGATCAAAGTAATGATCACAAAAATAAATGATCAAACAAATGATCATATCACAAATGATCAAACAATGATCATTACACAGCAGCACTTAGCATGTCACAATACCAAATTGGGAATAATCGCTGATAACCTTCAACTACATAACCTCTGAGCTCGCACGTCTCAGAGAAGGGTGTTAAGCTAAAAGAATAAATTCTCCGCCACCAACAGAAATGTATTTGAAAGAAATCTGCTTTATATCTCAAAGTGTAGTGTCAGACACACAATCCATACAAGTCTATTCCGGGTTCGAACAGAACCGAAGGCACTTCCAAAGAAGCCCTTGCAATCCGGATATTTACAATCCCGATCGGATTCCCCATCACATATGGAGAACTCTATACCGGAGCAACTCGGTGCAGAGTCATTCGATAGGTCATCCTATCGCTCTCGCAAATATCCGGTCTTCACCACCGGTCATCAAATGCGATCCAATTCGACGTATCACTATTCGGAATGGGTTATACGACACAAAGGTCATCTCCCGGTTAAACCGAATAGTGAGCGTTAATTTAAAAATAATGTGGATATTGTTCACAACAATTTATAGGTTCGATGTGGATTTCGGATAACAAACTGAAATCCGACTCCCTGTCGCATCGAAATTTAAATTGCCGTTTTACGGCAAACAGGGTTTTCATATCACTACAGAACAAATCACAGTCATAGTGCAAAATACAGTACCACAATCACAACAAAAATCAATATCGTGCATAGCAATGGTTAATTATTTACAGTCCAAAGTGAATATGATTTAATAGTTTACCCAAATAATTATCTTTATTGATTATTTTAAATCAATTGATTTAATATTCTTAGTGATAAATTAATTAATCTTAATTAACTTGATAAATTGATTCCTTAATTTATCATTTTAATTAACTGTCAATTATAAATCGATTTACTAGAATTATCGAATTAACTAGATATTTAATTGTTAATTAATCAATCTTCAACTACGACCTAAATCCCGAATTACTTAGTTAATTATAATTATTAATTTAAATCATTCTTGGATGCTTTCCAAAACAATTTGTTATTTACTCGAATTAATATTAGAAATCTTCTTATTTTGAAATCAATTTATTACTATTACAAAAACTTAATTAACTTAAATATCTATCTGAAATTTTCTCTTGAAGTATTAATTAGATTTTTAAACGTGATTAAATATTTATTAAATTAATTGAACTTGAAAGTAAGTTCTTATCTCAAAACAGAGAGTTGTTAATACTAGTTCACCATTTTAAATAGATTTGGGTTTTAAACTTAAACATTTGATTTACAAGTTGATTGGGCTTAACCCATTTTTCGAACAACCCGGGTAAATCAAGTGCTTTCCCCGAGCCAAACGCGGGTTATTCTCGTCACTTCCCCGTTGCTTCTCTCGTGTCTTTCCCTCGTCCCAATTTCCTTTCTTCTTCCTGTCTCTCTTTCTTTTTTTCTTTTTCTTTTTAAAGCTAAGTTTTAAAACCCAGATCCACATCTTTTGGAACGCGAGAACACCGAAGTACATTACCTAATTTCTCGAGTTCCAACTCGAGTTCCAAGTCGTTACTTCCCCTGATGCTCAAAACACTGACACCATCACCACCGTGCACGTGCACGGTGGTTCGCCGCCGTTCTGGTGAACACCCACACCTCCAGCAAGTCACGCGTTACCCCAACATTCAACAGCATCAACCATTTCGACGCCAACAACACTCGAACAAAATCGAGTATTCAGTTCGAAATCGAACCCACCCTCACCGCTAGAAATCGAAGCCACGCCACCTCCTCTGGCCACCAGAGGCCATGAAAATTTCACCCGAGCTCCTCTAATGTGTGACGCCACTACTGGCACCGGTGCGACGAGGTCCGGTTGCCTATAGGTGGAGCGGCGACCACAATTCCAGATCGTATGTTTTCGAGTTTAAAACCCTAATTTTATCTCAAACTCCAAATTCACGCAATCGAAAAATAACTTGATAATTTTCCCCAGATCCTAACTGTTTCAGCATGCTTCAATCAAATTTTTAGGATTTTTAATTGATTCGTTCTTCTAGAATTCGAAAAAAACAATTTTTTTGTTCATATACAAATCCCTCTGAGAAAATTTAACTAAAAATTCAAATTTTTGTTTTAAAACTCATGAATTGAAATATAGATTCAGATTAAAATCTTGAATCAATGTTTCACACCTTTTTATTTTTGTCAAATTTCAACTTAAAACCTGTAGAACAAAAGTTACAGTGATGCTTGATACAGAGGGTTTTAAATCACCTTTAAACATCTTATTTTTTTTAAGTTTAACAACTGGTTTAGTTGAGAATCAAAGCTAATTTTTTTTTTTAACAAAATGGTTTAAATGTTTGAACAGAAAGATGAAGTCTGTAACAACTTTTCAGAGAACAGAGCATACTAAAATCATCTACCTACTGAAGTACATGAAAACAGATTAAATATGAAGTTTGAACTAGTTTAAACAACTTAAAATCCTTAACAAAATCATATTTACTCACCTGGAAATATTTGAAAACAGGGAATACTTTTGCTTTGAAATCTGCAGGTTTTTCTTTTTCTTTCTGATTCTTCTCTTCCTTTTAATTTCCTTTTTTTTTTCTTTGCTAAATTTTTTTTTCTGATTCACACAGTTATGCTCGAATGAAATGATATGAGAAGGTAGATATATATATATATATATATATATATATATATATATATATATATATATAACAGGTGGTGTGTATATTGAAGTTTACTAAAACAAGTTCAGGCTGAATAACCCATGCTGGAAGTAAAAGCATTAAATGCATGTATGTTTGTAGTCTTTTCCTTGTATGCTTATACAGGAAATCTTACTTTATATTTGCTGAAGTGCATAGCATTAAATGCTTCATGTCTCCTTATACACCTACAGGTAAGTTACTTTATCACTTTTATTTTTATTTATATACAAACTTACTTTATTTTGTTATATGGAAGAGTTTCATTTTCTTTTTACAGTTTATATTTTTTTCTTACTGTTTTGTTATCTTGTTTGTTTATTTGTTCATTTATTCATTTGTTTACTTATTTGTTCATTTGTTTGTTCTTTTGTTTAACTATTTGTTTACTTATTTGTTCATTTGTTTGTTCTTTTGTTTAACTATTTGTTTACTTATTTGTTCATTTGTTTGTTCTTTTGTTTAACTATTTGTTTACTTATTTGTTCATTTGTTTGTTCTTTTGTTTAACTATTTGTTTACTTATTTGTTCATTTGTTTGATCTTTTATTTGACTATTTGTTTATTTATTTGTTTGTTTGTTTAGATTATGATTATGTTATTTAAATTTTATAATTTCATCATAACTTACTTTAACAATTTTTAAATTCCGTTAAAAGATCATCTATCAATATCTCTTTTTTATTTAATTCTATATTAATGTGAAATATTAATATCAACAATATTAAATTTAGATTGAATTTTACTAGTTAGATCCCAAAGTTCAATCAATTTATCAAATTTTAAATTTCAAAAATTTCAGAATGTTACAATATCCCCTCCTTAAGAATATTTCGTCCTCGAAATTGAAAGAGAGAGAAACGTAAACAAATAATATACGAATTCAGAAACAAGGAAGTGACTTACAGTTTTAAGTCGAGATGTCAATTCTGCATTTGGGATATGACTTCTTCATATTCTCTTCAGTCTCCCAAGTACAGTCCTTTGGATCGCCACTCCATTTAACTTTGACCAATTTCACAATTTTGTTCCTCAATCGCTTCTTATCACGATCAATTATTTTCATCGGTTCCCTTCTAACTGCCAAGTTGGGAGTGATTTCTAGATCCTGCTGAGCAGCTTCTTCAATAATATCATCTGGATCGTGCACATATTTCCGAAGATTAGAAATATGGAACACATCATGTACGCCAGGCAACCAGCTGGGTAACTGCACTCTATATGCTAGAGAACCAATCCTTTCCAGAATAGGAAAAGGACCAATATAACGCGGTGCCAACTTTCCAGTTTTCCCGAATCTCAACACACCCCGCATCGGAGATACTTTTAGAAATACAGAATCTCCAACTTGAAATTCCAAATTTCTCCTTCGACGGTCATAGTAGCTCTTCTGACGGCTTTGGACAGTTAATAACTTCTTTCGAATAAAATTTACCTTCTCAGTGGCTTCTTTTATCATATCCGGTCCAAGAACAAGTCTGTCACCTGATTCGATCCAGCATGTAGGTGATCGACACGGACGACCATATAAAGCTTCGAAAGGAGCCATTTCTAAACTGGCCTGATAACTGTTATTATAAGAGAATTCAACCAGATGCAAATGGTCCTCCCAAGAACCACCAAAATCATGAACACAAGCACGCAGTAGGTCTTCTAAAATTCGGTTAACTCTCTCAGTCTGTCCATCAGATTGAGGATGATAAGCAGTACTGAAATTTAATTTCGTTCCCAATGCATCCTGAAACGCTTCCCAAAATCTACTAGTGAAGATCGGGTCACGATCACTCACTATACTACTGGGAATACCATGAAGGCGAACAATTTCCTTTATATAAATACCTGCCAAGCTTGCTGCAGTCCGAGTAGATTTAACTGGAATGAAATGAGCATTTTTGGTTAGGCGATCCACAATAACCCAAATTGCTTCATTGCCTTTCTTGGTTCGTGGCAATCCATTAATGAAATCCATTGATACCTGATCCCACTTCCATTTCGGTACTTCTAAAGGTTGAAGTAAACCGGCCACTTTCTTTTGGTCGCTCTTGATCTGCTGACAAGTAGCACAACGACTCACATAAATAGATATGTCTCTCTTCATCGTTTTCCACCAGAATGTTCTTTTAACATCACGATACATTTTGTTGACTCCTGGATGAATGCTGAATTTGGACTTGTGGCATTCGTCCAAAACTTCACGTTTCAGATCAGGGAAGTCTGGAACACAAATCCTGCCTTTTAATCTTATTACTCCTCTATTATCCATCTCGAAACTAGTGCCTTCACCCTGGCATATTCTTTTATGTATTCCTCGAAGAAACTCATCTTCTTTCTGCCGTCTTGCAATCCTTTTGAGAAGAGTAGGAGTGATAACAAGATAAGCAAGAACAGCATAACTTCTGCTCAAAGCGTCTGCAACTACATTGGCCTTTCCGGGCGTATACAGAATATCTAAGTCGTAAGATGCTAGAAATTCCAACCAACGTTGTTGTCGCAAATTCAAATCCTTCTGGGTGAAAAGATATTTCAAGTTCTTATGATCGGTGAATAATTCGAATTTTTCACCCAGGAGATAGTGTCGCCATATTTTCAAAGCGAAAACAACAGCCAAAAGTTCCAAATCGTGCGTTGGGTAGTTCTTCTCATGCGGACGTAATTGTCTACCTGCGTAGGCAACCACCTTTCCATTTTGCATTAATACTGCACCTACCCCTTCACCACATGCATCAGTATAGACAGATAAGCCTCGGTTCCCGTTAACTATAGTGAGAACAGGAGCAGTGGTCAATCTCTTTTTCAACTCTTGAAAAACTTCCTCACATCTTGAAGTCCAAATGAACTTTGCATTTTTCATTGTTAACTTAGTCAGCGGACTAGCTAACTTAGAAAAATCCTGAACGAATTTCCGATAATAGCCTGCTAAACCCAAAAAGCTTCGAACTTCTCTTGGAGTAGTGGGTTGTTTCCAATCAAGAATAGCGGAAATTTTGCTAGGATCTACTGAAATTCCTTCTTCATTAACAATATGGCCAAGGAATTTGACTTCATTGACCCAGAAGTGGCATTTGGAAAATTTTGCATATAGAACATTTCTCCTTAAAATTTCTAAGACAATTCTAAGATGCTCGGTATGCTCTTCCTTAGTCTTTGAATAGATCAAAATATCATCAATGAATACGAGCACAAATTTATTCAAAACTTCCCGAAACACACGAGTCATAAGATCTACGAAGTATGCTGGAGCATTGGTTAGCCCGAAAGGCATAACCAACCATTCATAGAACATATTAGGACCTCTGAAAGCGGTCAGATGTACACAGTCTTCGGCGATTCGTAATTGATGGAATCCCTGGGCTAGATCCATTTTTGAAAAGAAACGAGCGCCGTGCAACTGGTCAAATAAATCATCAATCCTGGGCAGTGGAAATTTATTTTTGAGAGTTTGTTTATTTAGATCGCGGTAATCTACAAACAATCTCAAAGATCCGTCTGATTTGGCAACAAATACGACGGCTGAGCCCCATTCAAAAACACTGGGTCGAATTAATCCTTTTGCTAGTAGCTCATTAGTTTGATGAACCAATTCAATCTTTTCCCTAGGTGCCATTCTGCGACTTGCATGAACAACAGGACGAGTATTAGGTACAAGATCGATTCGGAATTCTATTTCTCGAT
Organism: Allium cepa; assembly: GCA_030765085.1. Classification (NCBI taxonomy): domain Eukaryota; kingdom Viridiplantae; phylum Streptophyta; class Magnoliopsida; order Asparagales; family Amaryllidaceae; genus Allium; species Allium cepa. The sequence continues at coordinate 238,870,465 of CM060931.1, forward strand.
GAGGAGGTAAAGATTTCACTTCTTCAAATACGTCGGAAAAATCCCGAACAACAGGTATAGACTGCAAAGTGGGTTCAAGATTTCCCAAAGTATATATCAATCTGTCGCTCCTTGGACTTGGATTCTCACAAGAGATTTCAATAAAATTTCCAAGGCTTGTTTTGATTAAAACTGTCCAATTACTACACTCCAATCTAGCATCGTATCTCGTTAACCAGTTCATACCGAGTAAGATTTCAAATTCATCAAATTCGAGGACATAAAGGTTGATAGGAAATTTATAGCTAGCATATGAAATAGGAACTCTCTTACAATATGAACTAAGATTTGCGGGACCTCCAACCGGATTTTTCACGCAAATAAGATCGTCAGCAAATTTAGTTTCAAGTCCTAATTCATTTACGGTTTGTTGGGAAATAAAGCTATGTGAAGCTCCTGTATCAAATAAAACTCTAACAGTTCTATTATTAATAGTAAGGTTACCTTCCAAAATACTTTTCCCTTTGTCAGCTTTTGAAGATGAGGGGTCCTCCTTTATCGTGTAAACTTTCGCCACCTGCACTGGCTTCATCACTGGGCAATCTTTAACTAAATGTCCCGGTTTATGACAATTGTAACATTCTCTAGCTGGTTTCTTCGGTTTTGGGCAGTCATTTGAATAGTGGCCTTTCTCTTTGCAGTTGTAACAAGTGACATTTTCTGTTGCTCTTCCTTGAGTGTTCCTCTTCTTCTCATTGCCTTGCCAAGGTTTCTTGCCTCCGAATTTTCGCTTTTTAAAATTCTGACTACCCGAATTACCTTTCTCCACAGTTGCTTCTTGTATATCAAGAGTAGCGTACCTGTAACCCATATCTACTAAATCTGAGAAAGATTCTTTAACATGACCTGTCATTCTTCCATGATATTTCTGGTTCATTCCCCGGATAAACCTTTCGTTTTTCTTCAGAGGTGTATTTAGCAATTCCGGGCCAAACCGAGATAGTTCACTGAATTTATTCAAGTATTCTTCAAACGACAAACTTCCTTGTTTCAAATCCAGAAATTCCTGATACATTCTAGAAACTCCCGCCGATGGCATGTAACGTTTCTCAAACACTTCTTTAAAACGATCCCAAGTAAATTCTTCCTCGGGTTCATCTACAATGATGGTTTCCCACCAAGCCGAAGCTTCTCCTTGGAGTTGCCAAGAAGCTATAAGTCTTTTCTGCTCGTCCTGCAATTTTAGCCCTTTAAAAATCTTTTCACACGATCTTACCCAAGCTTGAGCGTCAATAATTGACTCCTTGCCAATAAATGGTTTGCCACCAAGCTTTTCAAACTTCTTATATAATTCAGCCAAGTCCGGCTGCTGCTGAATTTCTATTACTGCTTCTGCGGCTGCGGGAATTTGATTGGGTGCTGCAGCATTGCCTTGACCTCTAATTCTTCCTCTGCGTCCACTCATTTTCACTATCTGAGATTAGTAAGAAAATTGATTTAGATATGTAGACGAAATATCTTAAAGAATATCAGCAGTAAAATAGACTAAGAAATTTCAAAGTTTCAATTTTGATTATACTCATTCTAGGGTATACTTCACCCTATCTCTAATGAGCCATCTAATGTGTTATACTCCGTAGCTAAAGTTCTTACTCAACCAACAGCTCTGATACCAATTTGTGACGACCCAAACTCGATGTCCAATAAACGGCATCAAATTCGCATCGCCGGAGCTTATAACAACAATCAGATGAATATAAAACAGCGGAACAGAATCAATATCATAAATAACATCACTGTTACAACATCAACATAATATCCATACCACAACAGGGTATATAATACATACACCACAATCTCTAAATACAACATCATGATAATATAACAGTGAACATATATCCAAAAGTTCTCAAATGAGAAATGATAACGAACTCCCAAAAGTTAACACCTGTAATCTCCAAAAGCTCCTAAGATAGCTCCAAGATAAGAGCTCCAAAATACTGCTACTCCAAAATACAGAAACCTGCTACTAGGCTGCCCGTGTGGAAATAATGGGCACCCAGAGTTTAGGAAAGAAAACAATAAACTCCGGATCAGTCATGGGACTGGTATGAGTAAACAAAACAGTTGTGTTTTAAATAAACAAGACTTATAAAAGAATTTTCGGAATGCTTTTAAAAATGGAACTACCATAAGACCTCCCGCCACACACACAATGCAAACGCAGAATTGGAGGAGATTTCTTCTTATGATAGTTAAATATGCTTGATACGAGGAAAGAATTCTTTGATATTATTACTAGTGCATAGTGAAGTAAATCATTTCGAAAGTAGAATATAAATCTTAGCCAGCATAGACATTTCGAACTATGCCTACTATAGCTACCATCTAAACAGTGGTGACCACCATAAGTAAACGGCAGGTTCTACAACTAAAACCGTACAGGGTTTCGTATTGGGAAATTGGATTTCCAACAAATGGTCAGGCCAAGGAACTTCCCATTGCCACATGAGAACGCCTCTGGAAGGACGTCCCCGAGAACCAAACCGGATCTCTGCCCACACAAGGCCGGGTTACCCCTAACTGGGTAACTACTGACACGAGTATGCCATCTCCCGGTCGTAACCAACCTTTAACCGGGGCCCCAGCAACAAATCACAAAATCATATATATATATCTGCGATATCAACATAAGTTAAATATCTGGGCTCCATACCATGATACCACTTCTATCCAGAAGGAAATGCACATACCCTAAAGAGGCGCTACCCCCTAATAACCTTGCTGCATCTTTCCTGTTTTGACCATTCCGGGGTGTGAGGCTCGACGAAGTCTCGTCCACAAAACTACGCTTTGGTACAAAGCCATGTTTTGGGTCAACAAATGATCAAAGTAATGATCACAAAAATAAATGATCAAACAAATGATCATATCACAAATGATCAAACAATGATCATTACACAGCAGCACTTAGCATGTCACATTACCAAATTGGGAATAATCGCTGATAACCTTCAACTACATAACCTCTGATCTCGCACGTCTCAGAGAAGGGTGTTAAGCTAAAAGAATAAATTCTCCGCCACCAACAGAAATGTATTTGAAAGAAATCTGCTTTATATCTCAAAGTGTAGTGTCAGACACACAATCCATACAAGTCTATTCCGGGTTCGAACAGAACCGAAGGCACTTCCAAAGAAGCCCTTGCAATCCGGATATTTACAATCCCGATCGGATTCCCCATCACATATGGAGAACTCTATACCGGAGCAACTCGGTGCAGAGTCATTCGATAGGTCATCCTATCGCTCTCGCAAATATCCGGTCTTCACCACCGGTCATCAAATGCGATCCAATTCGACGTATCACTATTCGGAATGGGTTATACGACACAAAGGTCATCTCCCGGTTAAACCGAATAGTGAGCGTTAATTTAAAAATAATGTGGATATTGTTCACAACAATTTATAGGTTCGATGTGGATTTCGGATAACAAACTGAAATCCGACTCCCTGTCGCATCGAAATTTAAATTGCCGTTTTACGGCAAACAGGGTTTTCATATCACTACAGAACAAATCACAGTCATAGTGCAAAATACAGTACCACAATCACAACAAAAATCAATATCGTGCATAGCAATGGTTAATTATTTACAATCCAAAGTGAATATGATTTAATAGTTTACCCAAATAATTATCTTTATTGATTATTTTAAATCAATTGATTTAATATTCTTAGTGATAAATTAATTAATCTTAATTAACTTGATAAATTGATTCCTTAATTTATCATTTTAATTAACTGTCAATTATAAATCGATTTACTAGAATTATCGAATTAACTAGATATTTAATTGTTAATTAATCAATCTTCAACTACGACCTAAATCCCGAATTACTTAGTTAATTATAATTATTAATTTAAATCATTCTTGGATGCTTTCCAAAACAATTTGTTATTTACTCGAATTAATATTAGAAATCTTCTTATTTTGAAATCAATTTATTACTATTACAAAAACTTAATTAACTTAAATATCTATCTGAAATTTTCTCTTGAAGTATTAATTAGATTTTTAAACGTGATTAAATATTTATTAAATTAATTGAACTTGAAAGTAAGTTCTTATCTCAAAACAGAGAGTTGTTAATACTAGTTCACCATTTTAAATAGATTTGGGTTTTAAACTTAAACATTTGATTTACAAGTTGATTGGGCTTAACACATTTTTCGAACAACCCGGGTAAATCAAGTGCTTTCCCCGAGCCAAACGCGGGTTATTCTCGTCACTTCCCCGTTGCTTCTCTCGTGTCTTCCCCTCGTCCCAATTTCCTTTCTTCTTCCTGTCTCTCTTTCTTTTTTTCTTTTTCTTTTTAAAGCTAAGTTTTAAAACCCAGATCCACATCTTTTGGAACACGAGAACACCGAAGTACATTACCTAATTTCTCGAGTTCCAACTCGAGTTCCAAGTCGTTACTTCCCCTGATGCTCAAAACACTGACACCATCACCACCGTGCACGTGCACGGTGGTTCGCCGCCGTTCTGGTGAACACCCACACCTCCAGCAAGTCACGCGTTACCCCAACATTCAACAGCAACAACCATTTCGACGCCAACAACACTCGAACAAAATCGAGTATTCAGTTCGAAATCGAACCCACCCTCACCGCTAGAAATCGAAGCCACGCCACCTCCTCTGGCCACCAGAGGCCATGAAAATTTCACCCGAGCTCCTCTGATGTGTGACGCCACTACTGGCACCGGTGCGACGAGGTCCGGTTGCCTATAGGCGGAGCGGCGACCACAATTCCAGATCGTATGTTTTCGAGTTTAAAACCCTAATTTTATCTCAAACTCCAAATTCACGCAATCGAAAAATAACTTGATAATTTTCCCCAGATCCTAACTGTTTCAGCATGCTTCAATCAAATTTTTAGGATTTTTAATTGATTCGTTCTTCTAGAATTCGAAAAAAAACAATTTTTTTGTTCATATACAAATCCCTCTGAGAAAATTTAACTAAAAATTCAAATTTTTGTTTTAAAACTCATGAATTGAAATATAGATTCAGATTAAAATCTTGAATCAATGTTTCACACCTTTTTATTTTTGTCAAATTTCAACTTAAAACCCGTAGAACAAAAGTTACAGTGATGCTTGATACAGAGGGTTTTAAATCACCTTTAAACATCTTATTTTTTTTAAGTTTAACAACTGGTTTAGTTGAGAATCAAAGCTAATTTTTTTTTTAACAAAATGGTTTAAATGTTTGAACAGAAAGATGAAGTCTGTAACAACTTTTCAGAGAACAGAGCATACTAAAATCATCTACCTACTGAAGTACATGAAAACAGATTAAATATGAAGTTTGAACTAGTTTAAACAACTTAAAATCCTTAACAAAATCATATTTACTCACCTGGAAATATTTGAAAACAGGGAATACTTTTGCTTTGAAATCTGCAGGTTTTTCTTTTTCTTTCTGATTCTTCTCTTCCTTTTAATTTCCTTTTTTTTTTCTTTGCTAAATATATTTTTTTTCTGATTCACACAGTTATGCTCGAATGAAATGATATGAGAAGGTAGATATATCTATATATATATATATATAACGGGTGGTGTGTATATTGAAGTTTACTAAAACAAGTTCAGGCTGAATAACCCATGTTGGAAGTAAAAGCATTAAATGCATGTATGTTTGCAGTCTTTTCCTTGTATGCTTATACAGGAAATCTTACTTTATATTTGCTGAAGTGCATAGCATTAAATGCTTCATGTCTCCTTATACACCTACAGGTAAGTTACTTTATCACTTTTATTTTTATTTATATACAAACTTACTTTATTTTGTTATATGGAAGAGTTTCATTTTCTTTTTACAGTTTATATTTTTTTCTTACTGTTTTGTTATCTTGTTTGTTTATTTGTTCATTTATTCATTTGTTTACTTATTTGTTCATTTGTTTGTTCTTTTGTTTAACTATTTGTTTACTTATTTGTTCATTTGTTTGTTCTTTTGTTTACTATTTGTTTACTTATTTGTTCATTTGTTTGTTCTTTTGTTTAACTATTTGTTTACTTATTTGTTCATTTGTTTGTTCTTTTGTTTAACTATTTGTTTACTTATTTGTTCATTTGTTTGATCTTTTATTTGACTATTTGTTTATTTATTTGTTTGTTTGTTTAGATTATGATTATGTTATTTAAATTTTATAATTTCATCATAACTTACTTTAACAATTTTTAAATTCCGTTAAAAGATCATCTATCAATATCTCTTTTTTATTTAATTCTATATTAATGTGAAATATTAATATCAACAATATTAAATTTAGATTGAATTTTACTAGTTAGATCCCAAAGTTCAATCAATTTATCAAATTTTAAATTTCAAAAATTTCGGAATGTTACATGAACAAAACTCGTATCAAACAAAACGAAATGTCCCAAAAACTAGCTCCACTGCTATTTGAACCTATCAATGCCTCTTTCCACCGCTCCCCTTCCCACCTTTAATTAGAATTTCTGCTTCCACTTAGAATCCCGGCCAGAGGTAATGTTGCTGCATGTAATATCAACTATCTCTTTAGCATCTGTATCTCCTCCCTACTCTTCGACCTTCTCGAAAGACTCCCCTTTGGCCTTGCGCTTTTGGGATTTACGAGAGCTCCTCGAAGAATTTATTGCTTCAATCTTTCCCTTCTTAATGGTAAACGTTTGTTGTTCATATTAATGCATCAAACCAGTCTGATCCTCCTGATCTTGAGCTTCAACCGCCGTGAAGTCACCCTCCAAAGATATAGAAGGGTCATCTAGAACATACAATGCAGCAATCTTGTCGGATTTCGACCCTTGCTGCGAGGCACACGTATGCACAACAATCAAAGTGGTTACTAAGAAAAGCGTCGAGGCGATTGAAATAGCGACAAGCCTAAGCATCGAGAAACTGGCGGGTTAGTAGGTAAAGAGGACGAACCAAGAAGATCAAAAATGAAAGCATTAAGTTTGTCTTGTTTTTGCGGCGTGAGCTGAAAATTCTCAAACTCGGGTGAAACAAGATGGTTACCTGCATCAGAGGAATGGCCGAAAATGTCAATCTCGTATTCCCCACTTTTCTCCTTCTTTTGATGGATGCACTATCTTCGAAGATATTCCAGGGCCACCTGAAGTTTCAAAGATAATTGCCGGAGAAACAGACGATAAAGTATCACCGATAGAAATTGCCAACTGATCACGCAGCTATCTTGATGGTCTGCCAGGCCTAGAAATGAAAGGCTCTGGCAACATTTTGGCAGTTGCAGTCATAATAGCATCAACAGCCTCCTGTTCCTTCTTAATTCGAAGGACCTCTCGATTCTATATCAGTACTTTCTTTGATTCCAGAATGAGGTAGGCATCCTCTAAATCTTGTTTGTTATATACATCCCTGCTTTTCAGGAAACGTGCAAAGATTTCTTCCCAAACCATGGCAACAGTACGTGGAAATTTATGGCTTAAATAACTGAGGCTCCCTTGATGCAGCAAGAAACTAACGTAGAAATTTAAGATGTTATCATCCATCTCTTCATATTTTTCTTGAAAGTATCCTGCAGCTCTAGGTATTCCGCTATTATGGTGGCCTTCTCAAATGCAACTCGAGTCTTGTCGGCACTAAGCTACGCAACTCTTTCTTGAAGTGAAGCGATTGTCTGGGCTTGATCGAAAATGGTCTTTTCACGGGATTCCACAATTCCTGCGTATTCAGCAATTGTCTTGTTGTTTCATTCAACAATTTTGTCATGGTCAGTAATAGTCTTCTTTTTAGCTTCAATAAGCATGTCACAGGCTTTGAGCTCCTCTTCTAACTTAACTTCGTTCGCATGGGATTTCTTAGTTTCATCATGAAATACGTTCTCTATTTTTGCGTGGTCCTCTTTCAGCTCCATTAGCAAACTGGCGTTGTTCTTAATCTCTTGGGGTGTTGTGTCCCTCTCTTATATTAGTCGCTCAATTCTAGTGTCGCGTTCTACTAACGACCTCTCGAAAACAACTTTCTCCGACTCAAAGGGAGGACCTCTTTATAATTATTGCAGTTCATGTCAGCCAGCTGCTTGCATAACTTTTCCCATCCCTTATCTTAATCTAAATCACTTTGACTGCCTGAAGGTGGGGCATATAGGAATCTTTACAGATGGAGGAAGGTCACGGTCAAACTCTACTTGTGACGACCCGCCCTTCTACTACCAGAAAGGCGTATCATCATAAAGAAAGAAAGGGATAGAAAATAGAAAAGAAAGAGAAAGAAAGAACAACAACATCAGAATCTCACAGTGGAATGGAACAAAATATAATATATTACATAACTATTACATAATTTTACATATATCAGAGCTATACAGATCATACATCGTATACTAGACAGTTATAAACTCCTGTCTAGTTAACACAAGTCAATATACAATACAGATAAGCAGCTCAGAGATATCAACACAGCGGAATACCATATATATACATATATCTACAACGTAGAAGCCTCCTGCTCCATTGCTCCTCCAGAATTCTTCAAATCTAACCTGAATCCCTTGGCTACCCGTAAAAATTTGGGTACCCGAGAGTTTATGAAAACAAAAATAAACTCTGGGTCAGACATGGGTCTGGTATGAGTAAACGGTTTAAGGTTGTTTAACTTTGAAAAACATTTGAAAATAAAGGTATCACGTAAGACTTCCCACAAATAAATACGGGTAAGTATTTACCTTACGCTAACCAAAACATTTCATAGGAAATCCAGTGATATTATAATAGTGTCTAGGGTTTTCAAGTAAATAGAAAATAGCCGAAATTGTTACATGATTAAATTCCAGCTACTAGCCACCAAAGTGGGTAATACAAAACAAAACCGTAGGGTCTCGTAGGGAAAATGGATTTCCAACAATGGCAGGGCTACTGGGGTACCGCCCGTCACAGTACGGGGCCTAGATCACCGTACCGAGGATTACTCCCTTTATCCCCTGCAACACAAGGCCGGAACCATTCCTTACTGAACAGTCCCGAACAAGATAAACCCCGTGGTTGGCGCGACCAACCACTCACTAAGCCGAAATATATATAAGGGACATCTAGACAGGGGAAATATCTTGTCCTTCTTGGGCATGACCCACCTAACCTTGCTGCATCTCCCTTGTTTTAGCCATTCCCGGTTGATGAGGCTTGAGGCTGCGATTACCTTTATAGAACATATCACTTAGAATGCTCATCGTCCGCCTGACGATGTGCTGAAAGCATTCAATCCATACAAGTTCGTTCCGGGTTCGAACGAAACCGAAGGCATTATCTCGTCACACTCATTTTGGAATCACCCTCAGAGTCAACGACGATAACCCTTGCATTCTGAAAACTCCATCTCGATCTTCATTTCAGAATTCACGTCCTAACGTTTAAATTGGATCGATGTGGTTTTCGGAGAATCAAATTTGATTCTTCCGATCCCGGTCTCATCGAATCCAAACGCCATTTTAAGGGCCAAGTTGTTTAATTAACTTAAACAGTTTTAAATAATTTAAATTCAACAATTGAATTAACATAGCATTTATCACAGATAAATCATATACAAGCACCATAGATATAACATAACATATCACAGAGCATCACAGAATATCATCAAATAAATATCACAATTAGATATTCTACATACACAACAATCCATAAGCAATCATTTAAATTCTCATTGTAACTAATTCAATTTAAAATTAATTACTCGAGAATTAATCGCTTAACCCTGTTTAATTAACGATTGATTTGTTATTTCCCTTCAAATTATTTGAGTTAATTAATCATTGCTTAATCAATTATTAAGTCATAATTATTTAATTAATTATTTATTCATCTATTTAATTAATTTCCTTAAAATCAAGTTGTTTAACTGTAATTACTATTCCTTGTTCATCAATTAATAACCTTAATTATTAATTAATGAAACTTAATTACTTAATTATTTAACTACTAATTACTTAATTATAAATTCTTAATTATTAATTAAATTACTTAATTAATTAACTATTAATTCATAATTAAATTATTTGATTAGTTAACTATTAGTCGTTCATTAATTAATTTAGGTAGATAAATATAATTTATTTATCACTTAATCACCTTTTTATCCATACTTGATTACAATTATAAAATAGTTATTCTTAATCACCTTCTAATAATAATTCATTTAATTTTAATTACTCAATGAAGTTAACTCTTAAAAGCCCTCTATGAATTTTAAATCATTCATTTATTAACTACAAACTTAAGAGTTAATTAAATTTACACTCATCCTAAATTGATTAAAATAATATAAGAGTTTAAAGATCATCATTAAGTTTTTGACTAAAATACTTAAAACTTGAATAAATTCTTAGCTTAGCCTTTAAACCCTTTTTTTTTGCTTAAAATGTTTAGACAAATTTGTAAAAAAAAACAATTTTACATCACTGCAAAACTGTAGTTTTACCAAACTCAAATCGTCCCAGGTAAAACCCGAGACTACCCCTGCATTATACTCGAAAATCACTTCGAGTTTTCCACGCAAACTTCCCGAGTCCTCCCTGAACAACTTCATCTTCTCCCTTCTTTTTTTCTTTCTTCTACTTTAGAGTAAGTTACAGTTTAAAACCTAAAGTAAAAAAAAACAAACACACCCAGGCATCAGGTACTACACGCACGCGATACATCATCTCGCCGTACACGTGCACAGCGACATCCTCCAGCTCCGGCGAACGCCAACGTCTCAGGCACGTCACATATCACTCGCATACTCGAAAACCAAGTTCGAGTTGCCTACAGGAGTGTCGAATCGAAATTCGACTGTTCCACCGAGATATACAGCCCAACCCAAAACAACTTAATCACCTCGTCCTCGCCGCACCAGGCACCAGAGTCGCCTAAACTTCTTCCACACAACGTCAACCCTCCAAGCAACCACCCACCTGAATCGCATGAAGCTCGGTTGCACATAGATGACGAACTCGTCACCTAACAGACATGACCCAAACTCTATCTAAAACTCTAACTTGATTCAGATTCCAAAATTCACGCAATAGAAAAATCTCCTGATAATTTTTATGAAATCATTGATGTTAATACTTGCTTCATTTCAATTTATAACTTTTATTATTGATTAAATAACTGGGAATTGATAAAAATACAATTTTTGCACAATTACAAACTACTCTTGAATTATTGCACTAAAAATCTTGATTCTTGTTTTAAAAATCATAAATCCCAGTAATAATTGAAGATATAAATTTGAATTAACATTTTATAGCATTTGAATTTATCAAAGAAATGTTTGATTTACCTGTAGAACAAGTTACAGTAAGATACTCTTACAATAGTTTTTAATTAACTTTTAAAATCTTAAATTAGTTTAAACATATTGTTTTAATTAACAACTTACAGATTACAAATTGTCTGTTTGAACAGAAGCATGAATTCTATTTCAAGTGACAGGGAAATATTCGAACAGAGCAACATATACACAGGCAAAGATCATATTCAAACTGAAATATACTCAAGCCAAATTATAAATGAATCTTGATCAATTTTTGAATAACTTAAAGATTTAAAATTATTGTTTACTCACCTAAAATGATTTAACAGAGAGCAGTTTTAGTTTCCAGATGAACACAATCTTGAACTTTGTTTCCCAGCTTTCAAGCTTGAGTTCCAACTTCAATCCTTGATATTGTTGATGTTGAACAAGTTTGTTTGATTTTCTGTTTTAAATTAACATATATTTGCAAAGCAACTAGATGTGTTTTCAGGTTTGATTTTAGGTATAGTTTTAGTGTTTTTAAATGAACTGATGATATGTTGGATATATATATATAGAGTTATTATGCAGTAGGCTTTAACTGGACAGTTGTATGTGTTTGTATTTCCATTTTCTTCTTATTGGCTAAGTAAAAATCTGCAGTATGGAATGATATATGGATTTCGGCTGCATGTACTTGTTGAGCTATACTAATTATTGCTTTGGTTCTTAATTATGACAACATGTAATAAATGTTTTACTGATACTTATTTTGTTTTGTACAAAGATATTTCTTTTATTTCGGCTAGCATATCCTATAAGACACAGCTTTGATTTTATTATATTTGAAGTGAAAACCTGTTTTTCTCATGCCTATAAGCTGTATAACAGCATATATATGTTTAGTACATAAATGTGTTACATGTTATCTCTATAGCTTATGCATTTAACATGTCTACATGATATCCAACAATGTAAAAGGCTTTGGTTAAAAGGTTTATGTTATACAAATGAGTTTTATAGGTTATTATCTTGACTAAATTAATTTTATTCCACTTGTACTTCAGATTTCCAGGTATTAGATTCATAATATTTCATATGTAAAGTTTATATTCCTAGTTATAACTTATATTCGTATATTTATATTGTTAGTTATATTTTATATTTTAGAATTTTTGGTTTATACTAATGTTTACAATTATGATTCATACTTGTTTTCCATGTTTATGTTTAATAATACTATGTTTATTTATTTAAATTTCATCATCTTACAAAATAACATTGTATCCATATAAACTATCAAATAACAAAAATATAAAGTCTTTGATTTGATTTTATTGAATAAGTCAGATTTAATGTAATGGTTTTGAAGTATTCTATTTAAATTTTCAAATCATAATTTTCTTTTATAAAACATATAACTATTAAATATCCAAGATCTCATCAATTTAAACATTGACAAGCTTATATTTAATTTAAATGAGATTAAATATTTATTAAAATATGCTGTCAAAATTCCGGGTCGTTACATTCCTCCCCCCTTAAAAGAGTTTCGTCCTCGAAATTTAAACAACAGTTAATTCCACAAACTTTTATATTAACAATCCAAACATACATATCATTTATACAATAGCAAACAAACAAACAGTCTATTCTAACAAACATCACTAGTTATCCGAACATAAATCCGGATAAATTTCCCTAAAATTATCGACAGTTTGTCTCTCGATGATCAATAATCCAAACTGGATTCCTGATCACAATCAAATTCGACTCAACTTCCAATTTCCTGAATTACTGGTTTAACAACTAATGATGAATTAAGAACAATTTTTTTTTCCGATGGGATATATGGAATATACAATAAATTCCAGACACCTGTTCTTGGCAATTCAATACTGAAATCTACAGTATTAACTCTTTCCCAATTTTATTGCCCTCTTTACAGAATTTCAATTCTTATTAAATCAAGCCTGTACGATGTACATATATCATTCGCGCGCAGTATCAAATCCGATCGCTCGCTCGATCACACAATTTCACTTCCGAACTAGTATTGTCCACCCGACTTTCTAGTACGGACTCAGATCTGGTTTCTCGATCAGACCTGTCATTCTCCTTGCACAGTCACAACTATGATAGAGAATTTCCAGAATCAATCAAAATCCAAATCCATGGTTCGTCGTCGAAAATCGAGTGAAAAATCCCAACTCAGATCGATATAACTATCTCGAAATTCTGTGTTCGAATCTGGATCAGTTCGTTATGCGAATAAAATAATATACGTTCATCCTACGTATTTATATCCATTGATTATCAACCATATCAATTTCTTTTATTCACATTATTTTAGATTTCTATCTACCCGGAATAATTTTCTCCATATCAAATTTTACTTAAGAATGACTCCATTCATTTCTTAAGTTTTTAATATAAGCATTATATATTCCCACTTAAGCCTTTACATCCCTTACCATTATTATTTTTTTTCATTTTAAATCTGAATTACCAATTCCATATGAATTCAATTTTCTTAACTCTGAATATTGAACTTTTATTGACTATTTCCATTTATAACCGATTCCTATTATATATGTTTTTGTTTAAATTAGTTTCATTCATTAATTTACTCATAGTTTTCAAATTCGAAATTGTTTTGTTGCTAAATTTGTTTTTTATATATAGTTTTCAAATTCTGAAAAGCTTTGACATATTCTCCATTTTTTTCCGGCATTATATATTTCCATAAGCACATATGTAAGGTTCCAATCCTCAACACAATAAATTTCAATCATATCTCAAACCATTCCTTTTAATTAAAAGGAATTTACAACTTACTTGCTTATATAATTCATTTAAGCAATACAAACTCATATTCAAAATCATCCTATTTTGCTTCCAATAATTCATAGAATTTATCTAATTCTCATTTACTTCAAACAACCCATTTCCATATGCAATTTAACAATATTATTGTGAATAAATGATCACCTAAGCTTTATAACAAATTTTAAATTGATTCCAATTCAATTTACACTTGATTCCATCCCAATTAAATTATTCACAATCCTATCATTGTATTTTCTTTCATTACAAAAGTTTGATTTCCAAACCATTTTATTAAACGCGACCACCAATGTTTTAAATAATCATTTCACAATTTACTTAAGTCATTATTTACTTCAAACTGTTTCACCTAACAACTTAGATTTATTCTATTACACCAATTTCCATTCAAATCTTTGATTCGATTTCCCTTTAATCAAATCCCAATTATTTACTGATTAGTTTATTCTTTTATCCATTCTTAAATTTACATGAACAATTATTATTGAATTTATTCATAATAAGGTTATTCAGTTTATACTTGAATTAAATTTGTTAACAACTCACACCACTTTTATTTAAATCCAATTCAATACTTACTTTGATTTACATTTACATATTTACATCAGAATTTTATTTTATTCAATTTGGTCTATAACTCGACTGAATTCATTCAAATTCAGTTTTATTCTAACTCAGCTTCAGTTAAATTTATCTACTTATCATTCTTTTAAATTTATTTCCCTCTATATGAGTTCAAAGCTTATTTGTTTTCTTAACAGTTTATATCACCCATTTGGGTCATTTCATCTTATGACCACAATTTCAGACTATATACATATATATATATATATACAGCTCTTACTGTTTTAAGGTAAAATTTTCATTTTTCAATTACAATCATTTTACCTTCAAATTTTATATCCAAATAAGTTCATTTTGAACTTCAATTCCATTTAACTTATCTCAGGTTAAACTCAAGCACCTTTTTCCTATTTTCATTTACTGAAGCTAAGTTGAAATTCCGGGATTAAAATTCCCGATTTCTTCTTATTAATATCAACTTTACTTTATAAGTTCAATTAGTTGATTTATTCAAACCTTTCACATTATCTAAATAGAATTTCTTAGAATTCAGTTTCCCAGTTTTCATCTCTAAAACCATTTTGAAATGATAATCAAATTTCAAATTCCAAACACTTGTTTTCACCAAACAAATTTTCTCCTTTTGAACATTTCTAAAACAACTTGTATGTCCAACAAGCCCAAACAATTTATCATAACCAATATCCTGGTAGCAATCCATCACTTTAGAAACTCGAAAATGAATACTGATGATGTGGCCATCACCATCAGGATTATTTTCCAGCGACTGTAGTGAGTTCGGTGCTTTCTTATTTTCACAAATTTCCCAAAACAATTCTCATTCAACAATATTTTCCACAACAATATTCCACTATTGCCTTCAAATCTTTGTATAAACATTTCAAACATTTCCAAGATTTTTAAATTCCCAAATTCTTTTGTTTAAATTCATTTAAACACTTTTCAAATTCCCGGGACTTAAATTCTGGTTTAATCAAATTTAGTTATATTCCTTTTTATTTAAAATCATTCTTAAATAATTTTATTTGGTTATAAACCACTCTCATTTAAATTTTAGTTGATTGTACTGTTAACAATCAAATACCCAAGTATATATAGTTATTTCAGAAAAATATTTCTTTTATATCAAAATATAATTTTGGGTAAAATTATTTCATTTACCCTACTTTGAAAATAATACTGTGTCGGTCTATCTTGTTTAAGAGTTTAGAAATCCCTATCAATGAAATGGCGTCCCACACATCGACCAGAATCCATAAACACTCAACAGATAAATCATCACAATATAAAAACAATTTTATATTCACTAACAAATACGCGCTCATATCTATTAATACACTCAAACTCATTTTAGAGTTTTACAAACTCTATTCTATGAGTACTTTCCTACCAGAGCCAAGGTTATCACCAACCTATGCTCTGATACCAACTGTGATGACCTAGGCTTTTCAACCATCAGCAAAGGCTCACGACCGGTAGGCTTTTCAACCATCCCAGCCCCGATGTGGCTCACAGTGATACCTCAAATTTGCTTTTACGGCCACCCTCTCGAGTCGCAACCAACCCCGCAAGACCTTATACTATCCCCGGGGGCATGTAGGGGTAAGAGTCTCCCGTTCGCCACCTAACGCAAAGCGAGAACCCCCTATCACGCTGTAATGTAGCAAATCCGATCCCGGTCTCATCGAATCCAAATGCCATTTTAAGGGCCAAGTTGTCTAATTAACTTAAACAGTTTTAAATAATTTAAATTCAACAATTGAATTAACATAGCATTTATCACAGATAAATCATATACAAGCATCATAGATATAACATAACATATCACAGAGCATCACAGAATATCATCAAATAAATATCACAATTAGATATTCTACATACACAACAATCCATAAGCAATCATTTAAATTCTCATTGTAACTAATTCAATTTAAAATTAATTACTCGAGAATTAATCGCTTAACCCTGTTTAATTAACGATTGATTTGTTATTTCCCTTCAAATTATTTGAGTTAATTAATCATTGCTTAATCAATTATTAAGTCTTAATTATTTAATTAATTATTTATTCATCTATTTAATTAATTTCCTTAAAATCAAGTTGTTTAACTGTAATTACTATTCCTTGTTCATCAATTAATAACCTTAATTATTAATTAATGAAACTTAATTACTTAATTATTTAACTACTAATTACTTAATTAATTAATTATAAATTCTTAATTAAATTACTTAATTAATTAACTATTAATTCATAATTAAACTATTTTATTAGTTAACTATTAGTCGTTCATTAATTAATTTAGGTAGATAAATATAATTTATTTATCACTTAATCACCTTTTTATCCATACTTGATTACAATTATAAAATAGTTATTCTTAATCACCTTCTAATAATAATTCATTTAATTTTAATTACTCAATGAAGTTAACTGTTAAAAGCCCTCTATAAATTTTAAATCATTCATTTATTAACTACAAACTTAAGAGTTAATTAAATTTACACTCATCCTAAATTGATTAAAATAATTTAAGAGTTTAAAGATCATCATTAAGTTTTTGACTAAAATACTTAAAACTTGAATAAATTCTTAGCTTAGCCTTTAAACCCTTTTTTTTTTTTGCTTAAAATGTTTAGACAAATTTGTAAAAAAAAAACAATTTTACATCACTGCAAAACTGTAGTTTTACCAAACTCAAATCGTCCCAGGTAAAACCCGAGACCACCCCTGCATTATACTCGAAAATCACTTCGAGTTTTCCACGCAAACTTCCCGAGTCCTCCCTGAACAACTTCATCTTCTCCCTTCTTTTTTTCTTTCTTCTACTTTACAATAAGTTACAGTTTAAATCTTAAAGTAAAAAAAAAAACACACCCAGGCATCAGGTACTACACGCACGCGATACATCATCTCGCCGTACACGTGCACAGCGACATCCTCCAGCTCCGGCGAACGCCAACGTCTCAGGCACGTCACATATCACTCGCATACTCGAAAACCAAGCTCGAGTTGCCTACAGGAGTGTCGAATCGAAATTCGACTGTTCCACCGAGATATACAGCCCAACCCAAAACAACTTAATCACCTCGTCCTCGCCGCACCAGGCACCAGAGTCGCCTAAACTTCTTCCACACAACGTCAACCCTCCAAGCAACCACCCACCTGAATCGCATGAAGCTCGGTTGCACATAGATAACGAACTCGTCACCTAACAGACATGACCCAAAACTCTATCTAAAACTCTAACTTGATTCAGATTCCAAAATTCACGTAATAGAAAAATCTCCTGATAACTTTTATGAAATCATTGATGTTAATACTTGCTTCATTTCAATTTATAACTTTTATTATTGATTAAATAACTGGGAATTGATAAAAATACAATTTTTGCACAATTACAAACTACTCTTGAATTATTGCACTAAAAATTTTGATTCTAGTTTTAAAAATCATAAATCCCAGTAATAATTGAAGATATAAATTTGAATTAACATTTTATAGCATTTGAATTTATCAAAGAAATGTTTGATTTACCTGTAGAACAAGTTATAGTAAGATACTCTTACAATAGTTTTAATTAACTTTTAAAATCTTAAATTAGTTTAAACATATTGTTTTAATTAACAACTTACAGATTAAAAATTGTCTGTTTGAACAGAAGCATGAATTCTATTTCAAGTGACAGGGAAATATTCGAACAGAGCAACATATACACAGGCAAAGATCATATTCAAACTGAAATATACTCAAGCCAAATTATAAATGAATCTTGATCAATTTTTGAATAACTTAAAGCTTTAAAATTATTGTTTACTCACCTAAAATGATTTAACAGAGAGCAGTTTTAGTTTCCAGATGAACACAGTCTTGAACTTTGTTTCCCAGCTTTCAAGCTTGAGTTCCAACTTCAATCCTTGATATTGTTGATGTTGAACATGTTTGTTTTGTTTTCTGTTTTAAATTAACACATATTTGCAAAGCAACTAGATGTGTTTTCAGGTTTGATTTTAGGCTTAGTTTTAGTGTTTTTAAATGAACTGATGATATGTTGGATATATTTATATAGAGTTATTATGCAGTAGGCTTTAACTGGACAGTTGTATGTGTTTGTATTTCCATTTTCTTCTTATTGGCTAAGTAAAAATCTGCAGTATGAAATGATATATGGATTTCGGCTGCATGTACTTGTTGAGCTATACTAATTATTGCTTTGGTTCTTAATTATGACAACATGTAATAAATGTTTTACTGATACTTATTTTGTTTTGTACAAAGATATTTCTTTTATTTCGGCTAGCATATCCTATAAGACACAGCTTTGATTTTTATTATATTTGAAGTGAAAACCTATTTTTCTCATGCCTATAAGCTGTATAACAGCATATATATGTTTAGTACATAAATGTGTTACAGGTTATCTCTATAGCTTATGCATTTAACATGTCTACATGATATCCAACAATGTAAAAGGCTTTGGTTAAAAGGTTTATGTTATACAAATGAGTTTTATAGGTTATTATCTTGACTAAATTAATTTTATTCCACTTGTACTTCAGATTTCCAGGTATTAGATTCATAATATTTCATATGTAAAGTTTATATTCCTAGTTATAACTTATATTCGTATATTTATATTGTTAGTTATATTTTATATTTTAAAATTTTTGGTTTATACTAATGTTTACAATTATGATTCATACTTGTTTTCCATGTTTATGTTTAATAATACTATGTTTATTTATTTAAATTTCATCATCTTACAAACTAACATTGTATCCATATAAACTATCAAATAACAAAAATATAAAGTCTTTGATTTGATTTTATTGAATAAGTCAGATTTAATGTAATGGTTTTGAAGTATTCTATTTAAATTTTCAAATCATAATTTTCTTTTAAAAAACATATA
The DNA here is from genome assembly GCA_030765085.1 of Allium cepa. Lineage (NCBI taxonomy): Eukaryota > Viridiplantae > Streptophyta > Magnoliopsida > Asparagales > Amaryllidaceae > Allium > Allium cepa. The sequence goes on from CM060931.1 coordinate 238,890,073, forward strand.
ACTATTAAATATCCAAGATCTCATCAATTTAAACATTGACAAGCTTATATTTAATTTAAATTAGATTAAATATTTATTAAAATATGCTGTCAAAATTCCGGGTCGTTACACTACTCCCTTTAAAAACCACCCGAGGAGCGCAGCTTCGAGTGAAGGTGGACCAGATGGAAGAATGTAAGCCGGCCTCCTATGAGGATGTGAGGAACCAGAAGCGAGCATCACGTGAGTCGATTGGGCTTGAAATGAAAACGGAGCCTAATAGAAGAAACTGGAACTTCAAACTGTCAGAAACTATGGCCGAGGCAAAAGCCTGATGCTTCGATGGATGAGAACAGCGATCAAACCTTCAACTTCTTGGATGGTTCCTCTCAGTCATTGATGGTTTTTCTCTTCTCGTAACCAATCTTATACATCCGTCCCTGTTCTCCTTCATCCCAACGAAAAGCCTTAGTTTTTGAGTCTTTCCGCCTTCTCCACTCTTCCTCGGTTTCACAGGGCCGGTAGCGGCTTGAAGACGCCTTGACAAATGTAGTGAATCAGTGAATTGTTCAAGGTCATCGTAAAGTTCATGGCCTCAGAATAAATAAAGAGCTTTAGCAATGAGAAATAGGCCTAAATAATGCATGTGTAAGTGAATTTAACCCTAGTGAAATGTGTCTTAGAGGGCCTAAAAGGACATCACAAACCGAACAGGGTAGCCACTGTGGTAGAAATCGGGAAGGCTCTAGACACGATTTGATCAAGGTGAGGAGATGTTCCCACAAATCCAAAATCCTCCTCCATAAGTTCATCAATATCCACGTAAATGTTGCTCAAAGCCCTAAAGTTTACACCAGTATCTTTAATCAAGGAACCCTGACATCGCTCGTCTGCTGGAGGAGAATCTTTATCGCGAATCTCTCAAGGAGGCGAATCCAAGAGAATGTGACTCATTCCTGGAGTTCACCACACGATTCGGAGTCTCCATCACTGAAGCTTGCATCGAAATCATCATCATTGGAGGAGGAATCATAACTACCGCTGCCCTCAACTTCACGCTCCTGTTAGTCCGTAAGATGATGGTTTTGATGACAACAACCTTAGAATTGGATTATAAAATATAAATATTAACATTATAGTTTAGAAATATATGTATATGCAGGATTTAACCATGCAGGTACCAAGAATGAAGAATGTACAGTATAGAGACTCAAGATATCAAGAATGAAGACTCATGAGTATCGAGAATATCAAGATTATCAAGAGTTCAAGATTTCAAATAATTTATTTTAGGAATTTTGTTAAAACTCCTAGAAAAGCACCAGCATCTTAAAATCTAATACATTCATGGAATGGAAACCACTTCGAGCCTGTTAAAGGGATGGAACCCTAAGTTGGATGGAACCTACGAAAAATCTAGTGGAACATTGTTTTGTATCTGCTAACTTTTATTCAAAATGTTTTTACAAAATTATATCTTGTTTTGAAAATGTTTTCAAAATCTTCCTTTTAAAAAGAGCAAAAACATCTATCCTGGTTTTATATACTTTTAGCCTCAAAATAATCTTTTTTTTCAAAGTCAAATTATCCTTAGTTTTAAACTATCTTTTAATAATAATATATTATTTAAATATAAAATTATAGTAAAATTTTATAAATATTATTCTCTATATTTAATTATGTATTTTAACTATATTGAAGTATATTTATAAAGTTTAAAATAGTTTTTAATATAAGATAAAGGTTATATTCAAAAGAAAAACAAACCATCAAAAATTCCTTTGGGATGTCGACATGCTCAATATACCCATGTTGACATAGTGTCAGTTAAATTCAAAATTTAAATTTCAAAAGAAGTGTCTATCCGTCATATCCTTTCACGATGGACATGAATGTTGTTATTCTATAAATAGGGGCTATTTTCAACAAATTTTCAATCATATTTTCTAGTTTTCATTTCTCTTCTTCTTCCACATTTTCTTTATACATATTCCTACCATTACTCTGCCGAAATCAACATTGAATCTAACTGGATTATCTCTGGTTTGATTCTCTATCACTATCTCAAAAGATCCTCAGTGCTATTCAGAGTTATAGGCTTCTTTGTAATCAATTAAATGAGAAAAGGTGTGATTGTAGCCTTGGAAATCAATCAAGGGAGAAAAGGCGTGATTGTAGCCTTGGAAATCAATTGGATGAACTTGTTGCCCGTGAAATCAAGTATCTCTACCCAGAGGATTGTGAATCTGGAGGGTGTATCTCGTAGCCTTGAAATCGAGGGTGTAATTGTACAATTGCTTTTGAAAGGAAATCTTTACTTGTGTGCGGGACTGGAGTAGGGTAACTCCGAACCAGTATAAATCCGGTATGTTCTTTCATTTACTGCTTTTACTTTATTTCTGCATCTGTGTTTGATTTTGTGATCATATCTAAGTCTGAATATTGAATACATTTGTGTTCAAATTAACAAAAAATAAAAAAGATTTAATAATTCCTTAAAACACTATTCACCCCCTCTAGTGTTTATCCTAGCCTTAAGAACCTTAATCTGCATTTCTCACATTGGGTATCAGAGCAAGGTTTTCAAAGTTTCATAATCTGATTTTTGAAAAAGTTTTAAAATGGCTATGTTTGTTAATACTAGTTTAGATATTTAGATCATCATTGTCTCATGAGTCTGCATATAAATAATGTTAAAATTCAAGTTATCTACCAAAATTGTTTGATGTGCAGGAAGCATGCTTCATGGGAGTTGAGGAATCAATCCACAGCGGACAAATTGTGCAGATCAAAATGAACAAATGGATACACGATAGTGGATGTTCTAGACACATGACTGGCAATCCAGATATATTGAATGATATAATATACAAAGACGGAGGACTGGTTAACTTTGGAGACAATTCAAAAGGATATGTGATTGGCATCGGCAAAGTCGGTAACTCTAAAACTCCTATTATTACTAATGTCTTTCTAGTTAAGAATCTGAGACATAATCTACTAAGTATAAGCCAACTCTACGATAAATGATATAAAATTAAATTTGAAAAAGATAAGTGTCACGTTGAAGATATTAATTCAACCATAATATTTGAGGGAATTAGGAAAAAGAATATTAATATTCTTAGTATGAAAGTTTCAAATGATAATCAGTGTCTGTTGGCAAATACAAGTGACCCTTGGATTTGGCATAAGAGATTTGAACATTTGAATTTCAAACTCTTATCTAGACTGTCAAAACATGATCTAGTAAGAGGTCTCCCTAAAATGAATTTTAAAGTAGATAGTCTATGTGATGCTTGTCATTTAGAAAACTTAGAAAAAGTTCCTTTAAATTAAAAGATGTGATTTCAACTTCAAAACCTCTTGAATTACTTCATCTTGATTTATTTGATCCATCTCAAATTCTATCAATAAATCATAGTAAATATGTTTTTGTAATTGTAGATGATTATTCTAGGTTTACATGGACAATATTTTTGAAGCATAAAAGTGATACTTTTGAATGTTTTAAAAACTTTACAAAAAGGATTCAAAATCAACTTTGTCTAAAAATTATAACCATTTGTAGTGACCACGGTGGTGAATTTGAAAATGAAAAGTTTGAGGAATTCTACAATAAAAAGGGAATAACTCACAATTTTTCATTTCCAGGAACTCCACAACAAAACGGAGTAGTAGAACGTAAAAATAGGACAATTCAAGAGTGTGCGAGAACTATGCTTTCAGATAGTAAATTACCAAAGTATTTTTGGGCAGAAGCAGTTGCTACCGCCTGTTATATTTTAAATAGAATCTTAACTAGACCTTTAACTAATGAGACATCTTATGAACTTCTCCATAGAAAGAAACCTAAAGTATCTTATTTTAGAATTTTTGGAAGTAAATGTTTTATTTTAAATACTAAAGATAACTTAGATAAATTTGATCCTAAATCCGACAAAGGTATCTTTATCGGATATTCTAATAAAAGTAAAGCGAAAAGAGTATTTAATTTAAGAACTAATACCATCGAAGAAACAATGCATGTTTCGTTCGATAAAAATTTCATAAATTTTGAAGATACAAATGATGAAGAGGATTTAATCACTCAAAATCAAGAGTCAACTGAAACTTGTAATGAAATTAATTATCCTAATAAAATGACTAAACTTTTAAAAGATCACACTATTGAAAATATACTAGGAGATATGCAATCTGTTGTTAAAACTAGAAATCAACTAAGTCAAATGAGTAATGTAGCTTTTATATCAATTACTGAACCCAAGAATCCAAAAGAAGCATCAACTGATGATTCATGGATTTTGGCTATGCTAGTAGAATTAAATCAATTCACTAGAAATGATGTTTGGGAACTTGTTCCTAGACCTGAAAATAAAACTATAATTGGAACTAAATGGGTTTATAAAAATAAAATGAATGAACAAGGAGAGGTAGTTAGAAATAAAGCTCGATTAGTCGCTCAAGGTTATTGTCAAGAAGAAGGAATGGATTTTGATGGAACCTTAACTCCCATAGCAAGATTAGAAGCAATTAGGATTCTACTTGCTTTCGCAAATCATAATAATGTCAAATTATTTCAAATGGATGTTAAAAGTACTTTTCTAAATGGATTTGTAAAAGAGGAAGTATATGTTGAACAACCACCACTTTTTGAAAATGAAAAATTACCAAATCATGTTTACAAACTTAAGAAAGCTTTATATGGTCTAAAACAAGCTCCTAGAGCTTGGTATGATAGACTAAGATCTTACTTACTACAATCAAACTTTGAAATTTGTAAAGTAGATAATACTCTTTTTATTAAAAGAAATAAAAATGATATTCAACTATTATAAGTCTATGTAGATGATATCATTTTTGGTTCAACTAATTTTGAAATGAATAAAGAATTTTTAGAAATAATGACATAAGAGTTTGAGATGAGTCATATGGGTGAATTAAACTTCTTTTTAGGATTACAAATAAAACAATTAGATAATGGTATCTTTATTAGTCGAGAAAAATATGCTAAAGACCTAATTAATAAATTTGGTTTGACCACTGCGAGTGGAAAACCCACTCCCATGGAAACCAATGAGTACCTTAGTAAAGAAGATCTCTCGAAAGATATAGATCAAAAATTATATAGAGGAATGATTGGATCACTGCTCTATATAATTGCTAGTAGACCTGATATCATGTATAGTATTTGTCTCTTTGCAAGATATCAATCCCAACCTAAAGAGACCCACTTAAATGCCGTAAAACTTATCATAAGATATGTTAAACACACCTCTGATTATGGCTTATTTTACCCTAAAAATGATTCTTTTGACCTAATATCTTACTGTGATGCTGATTATGCTGGTTGTAAATCAGATCAAAAAAGTACAAGTGGAACTTGTCACTTTTTGAGGCATTCTCTGATTTCCTGGTTTAGTAAAAAGTAAAACACAGTTTCATTATCAACAACTGAAGCAGAATATATTTCTGCTGCATTGGCTTATTCTCAAGTAATATATATGCAACAAACTTTAAAAGATTTTGGTTTAAATTTCTCAAAGTCACCAGTTTATTGTGATAATACAAGTGCGATAAATTTATCCAAAAATACTACTCAACATGCTCTAACTAAACATATTGAGATAAGACATCAGTTTCTCAGAGATAATATAAATAAGGAAGTAATCACTCTAGATTATATTAATTCCAAGAATCAAATTGCTGATATATTAACAAAACCATTAAATGAATCTATATTTACTAAACTAAGAAGAGAATTGGGTATTTGTTCAATAACTGAAATATAAAAAAAAATAAGAAAGCATAATTAAATAGTAGATCAAAATAAATCAAATAACAAAAATTCAAGCACCATGTCGACATCCCCTTGAACCCTATGTCGACATACAACGATTTTTTATTTTTGAAAATTTTCCCACCAAAATTCAAATAATTGGTCATATATTCTTCTTATTTTCAAAATTCTATTCATCTTTCTGCTATTTCTCTATTCTATCTTCTGAAATTAAATAATCAATGGCATCCTCTTCTAAATCAAACATAAATTCAACCTTTTCATTCCCTTCTCCTACTTCCGGACCGTCTAAACGAAAAACGCTCGCTCGTGTGATGAAAATGGAGGATTCTATGAAGGATGCACTTCAGTTAATGACGGAAATCCAAGTGATGCAACTTCGAATGGCCAAAGAACAAGAGAGGCAAGGCAAAATCCTTAGGAATTTGCAAAAATTTCTAATGGATAATCATGCTAACCCAATCATGATTGACGAAGACTCTTCAGGAGATCGAGTACAAGAGGCCAGCGAAGAAGAAGAAGAAGAAGTCCCCATGGAAGAAGTGCACGCGGAAGACGACGACAAAGTCGTTTGCGTTGGTAAAGCATGCTTTGACAAAGATGGAAATCTTGTCGAACAACATGGAAATTTCTGTTTCCGCTATCTGAATTGTTTGATTCATAGATCTTCCATTTTCAAAGACACTCATTAGTTTTTTTCTTTTTCCTTGATGTATGTTCTTTCTTACGTTTCCCACGAAAATGTAAATATAAATTTAATTAATGAATAATTTGTTTTCTTATATGTGTTATCATATGGATACTTAATTAGGAGAGTTAGTAGTTTAGGACTAAGTGTTAGTTTTAAGTCTAAGTGTTGATTACACTATCATTATAATCACATGTCATAGAGTATTAGATTTAGGGGGAGTGATATAGTTTGAAGTTATATATTTTGAGTTTGTTTTTGTTGATGACAAAGGGGGAGAAATATAAAATAGGATAGTTAGGCATAGATTAAGGGGGAGTTATTAGGATAGAAGTATTATTTTATAAAAAGGTTGTCATCATCAAAAAGGGGGAGATTGTTAGTCCGTAAGATGATGGTTTTGATGACAACAACCTTAGAATAGGATTATAAAATATAAATACTAACATTATAGTTTAGAAATATATGTATATGTAGGATTTAACCATGCATGTACCAAGAATGAAGACTGTACAGTATAGAGATTCAAGACATTAAGAATGAAGACTCATGAGTATCAAGAATATCAAGATTATCAAGTGTTCAATATTTCAAGTAATTTTTTTAGGAATTTTGTTAAAACTCCTAGAAAAGCACTGGCATCTTAAAATCTAATTTATTTGTGGAATGGAATCCACTTCGAGCATGTTAAAGGGATGAAACCCTAAGTAGGATGGAACCTATGAAAAATCTAGTGGAACATTGTTTTGTATCCGCTAACTTTTATTCAAAGTGTTTTTACAAAATTATGCCTTGTTTTCAAAATATTTTCAAAACCTTCCTTTTAAAAATATCAAAAACATCTGTCCTGGTTTTATATACTTTTAGCCTCAAAATAATCTTTATTTTCAAAATCAAATTATCCTTAGTTTTAAACTATCTTTTAATAATAATATATTAATATTTATACCTAGATTTAAATATAAAATTATAGTAAAATTATATATATATTATTCTCTATATTTACTTATGTATTTTAACTATAGTAAGTATATTTATAAAGTTTAAAATAGTTTTTAATATCAGACAAAAGTTATATTCAAAAGAAAAACAAACCATCAAAGATTCCTTTGGGATGTCGGCATGCTCAATATACCCATGTCAACGTAGTGTCGGTTAAATTCAAAATTTAAATTTCAAAAGAAGTGAATTTAAATTTCAAAAGAAGTGAATTTAAATTTCAAAAGAAGTGTCTGTTCATCATATCCTTTCGCGAATGGACATGACTGTTGTTCTTCTATAAACAAGGGTTGTTTTCAATGAATTTTCAATCATATTTTCTGATTTTCATTTCTCTTCTTCTTCCATATTTATTTGCACATATTCCTACCATTACTATGCGGAAATCAACATTGAATCTAACTAGATTATCTCTGGTTTGATTCTCTATCACTATCTCAACACGATCCTTAGTGCTATTCAAAGTTATAGGCTTCTTTGTAATCAATTAAATGAGAAAAGGTGTGATTGTAGCCTTGGAAATCAATCAAGCGAGAAAAGTTGTGATTGTAGCCTTGGAAATCAATTGGGTGAACTTGTTGCCCGTGAAATCAGGTATCTCCACCTAAAGGATTGTGAATCTAGAGGGTGTGCCTCGTAGCCTTGAAATCGAGGGTGTAATTGTACAATTGCTTTTGAAAGGAAATCTATACTTGTGTGCGGGACTGGATGTAGAGTAACTTCGAACCAGTGTAGAATCTGGTGTATTCTTTCCTTTACTGGTTTTACTTTATTTCTACATCTGTGTTTGATTCTGTGATCATATCCGTGTCTGAATATTGCATACATTTGTGTTCAAATTAACAAAAACTCAAAAAGATTTAATAATTCCTTAAAACACTATTCATCCCCCCTCTAGTGTTTATCCTAGCCTTAAGATCCTTAATCCACATTTCTCACAGCTCCTCCTTTTCTATTGTCACTGTAGCTTTTCCCTCACGCGGTTTGAATTCTTCTTCCCATTCCTCCAAATTCGAGGGCATTTTGGCCAGATAGCTGGCTTCAGTCGTGACACCCCTTCTTTCATGAGTTTCTTCAGTTGACTTGCTAGACGGGCCTTCTTTTTATAGGAAACCACCTTCTTCGAAGCCATGTGATGAAGAAACAGAGCGTGTTCGTACTCTGGAATGGGAAGGAGATAGAACTTCAATGGCCACAGTAGATCTCTCAGGATCTGACAGCCCGCACTGGAGCAAATTCTCATCCGATAGAAATTTTTTAACTGATCACTCCTTGGCATCTACGACCTTCGGAGTATGGAAAATCTGATCGAGTATTTGGTCTTTATTCGACCTCGAAATAACTACAACGAGTATTTGATCTGTCAGAAATCCCATAGCGACGTATGGAAACTCAATAAGTAAAGGAAAGAACTTACCTACCGTCATTCAAAGGCGGTTAAATCCTTCAGGACACCTAACAAAAAGTACCGAGTCTTGAATTGGGGCAGCTTGCTTTGAAGTTGCTACACGATCTTGCGATTCCTTTGGGCCTCGATGACGACAAGGGACAGGCACTCTTCTCTCTTCTTAAACGAGAGAAAATATCTCAACTCATCGAAGCTCGAGGCACGATTAAATTTCCGCATAAATAGAAGAGTTTCTTTTAAGAAGTAATTGAAGGGGGCACCGTACCATTTAAGCACATATACTGGTAGTAAGCGGTTATTCCGAAGGCGACATAAGGGCAAACTCATTCATCTTCGAAAGGCACACATCGTCCTCTGAAATGCTATGTTGTAAACAAATGTTATATATAACCTTAGTGGAGATCATAGAGCAAGCTTTCTCTAAGGGATTAAGCAAAACTCTGAAATTTGAAGGAGTTCAGTTTACAACCGGGCCAACCAGATGCAGTTGACCTTATTCATCCGGTATAACTGAAGAGGAAGGTGCAACGGATGATGACTCAGCTTCTGAAAGTGGTGGGCTTCTTCCAATGGACTTACGTTAAGAGGATAGATGCTTCATTCTATACAACAGAACTTGCATCTAAAGTAGTCAGGTAATTCTATTTTTAACTAAAAAGTCCCTTGCAATACTTGAATTCCGAAGCAATGTCCGTTTACATTGGCATGTTGGATTTCAAGTATACGCTAGGGTAATTGCAGTGTGTTATCTATATAGGTTGAGCTTGGTGTCCTGAACACCACAAACGCCATATCCCATGTAGATAGTTTGCTCGTAGTGAAGAATGCAAAGGGCTTCTCCTATCATTTATTGAAGTTATTTCTCCTACACTTACCCGTTATCGATCAACAATCGATAATGGATCCATTGTCTGAAATGACGTGGAAAGCTGTTCCCATTTCAGGTATATTGAGCGTGCAATAACAGAATCAATCCGAACTCCCTCTGGAAGAACTAAAACTAATTCGTGAGACGTCGTGTTGGATCAACAACATATCTTAGTGTAAGTCAATTCCGATTCTATGGACGAAGATAGCAAAACATGTTAAGAACCAGGGGAAAGCTCGAGCATTGTTCCATGAAGAATTCAAGACTCGATTTACTATCTTCTTCCATAAAATCGCAATCAACTTGAATTTTCCATGACAATCATTACCAACATAAGCTCGTTTCCGTATTGCTAATGGAATGCCAAATTTCAAACCACCCATCTCGAGTTAAAAATCAAACGGAAAAAATGATTGAAGTTTGCGACAGCAGTGATCCAAGGAAAGCAAGTTGATGGCGATCCAAATTGGCGATGTCCTAGGTGATGATGGCTGGTCTAAGGCAACGGTGAACTTAAAAATGGTCAATGGCAATAGGGATCGACGGTGGATGATTAGCGACATTAACAAAATAAGTGCATTTAGGGTTTAGATGAATTTGGACCAGGTTGTGAAGTAGGAAGCTCAAGCCACGATAGAAATGCAGAAGAAAAAAGTATCAGCTTGGTTGGATTAAATAGTGAAAGAGAACAAAAAATATGATAATTATTAGGTCGCTAGCGATCCACGAACTATGGATCGCTGGCGATCCATCAAATGGGAACCAATCTCTTCCAAATTTGCTCGGCGTGATCCACATGCTAGTTAAAAACATCATGAAAGTTATGGGATCAAAATTGATTTTTTATAACGAGCAATGATGACCCACGCCAAATTTCAACAAATAGCTAAAGCCAAATTCGCATGATGGCCTCAACACGCCCAACTGAACCTCACTAAATAGGAACTCAAGGGCAGTTATTTCCAAAGCACGCCATGTTTCCAATGAAGGCATACTCAGGGGGCAAATGTTAACTGACTTTATAACCCAATAGAGTTCAAAGGAAGTTGGAACAGTTACGTCAAGTCAGAGCAACTCAAGAACCAACCAAACGAACTAGAAGGATCAACCAAGAAAGGTTAGAGGAAAAAAAGTCAAAAATATGCTAAGGTGATATCGCAAACGATCCATAAGGATAGCTCATAGGTCCTCCAATCCTCTTGCATCATGATCCAATAGGTATGCTAGGAATGATTTCTAAGTTTGATGGAATTCAAAGCTAGTTAGATCTAGAAGTGAGTATTCATCTGATTCAATCAGTAGTCTAATGCAACCAGTGTATGAATCATCATCAAAACAAGACGATAATCTTTGAAACTAGATGGAGAATATCTACACGAGACAACAAATGCAATTCTAAAGATGGATTTCAAAAACCTACTAAGTATATGGATCGCTAGCAATCCATAAGATCATGTTAGGCTGCCATAAGGAAAGGATGAAGGAGAGTATCCCAAGCAATTGGATTGTCAGCAACCTATAAACTATGGATTGCTAGCGATCCATCAAATTGGCTCGGATGGTTATGAAATTTTCAGTTCACCTTCATATTTCCAAATGCAAGCTTCTAGCGAGGTGGCCTACCCAATAGCTCGCCAACCCCTATGAATACGATCCTACCTGCAGCATAAACGGGATCTTCTGGACTGGCTGATGGAACTCTACTCGAACTACTCTTCACTCTTCTTCTTCCATATAACAGTCATCTAAAGGGTTCATTGTGATTCCCTAGTGAATCCTAACACTAGTGACTTGATCTAACCTATAGGATTCAATTGCATTATAATCATATTCAACTTGTAGTTGTAACCAATCAATAATAAAAGTTATAAAGTGCACGTAGGCTTCGTTAACTACCGAACCACTATAAAAATCTCTTGTTCATTTGCTTTCTTTACGATTTGCTGTTGCTTTTTCTACTTTATTTTCCTTGATAAACAAGGCTGGTGCTTTCATACTCAACCCAAGATGTTGATCCATTTTTTTTTTTGGGTTAACAGAAAGGAAATTAATGACAAGCACCTTTGTCCAAGTGGTTAACTGATTCGGCTTTGGTGTAGGATGTCACAAGTTCGAAACTTGCTTTCGAACGTTTATTTGAAATGGGACATGTTGTCCCAATGATTTGTATATAAAGTACCAGTTCAAAAAAAAAAAGAAAAAAAAGAAAGGAAATTAACTTAAAAAAATTTAACTGTAGTTTTAAAGGTTAAGACACTAAGTTATTTTAGAATTTGCTAAAAAGTCGTAATCGTAATTTTAAAGAAAAAAGTTTTGGTACTAAATACTTCAAAATTTTAAGTTTTAATTTTTGAAGAATTTATGAAGACCAAACCTTAATTTTAATATGAAGTAGATAAAAAGGACCGCCTAGGTAAGACAGGGTAAAACGTAAAGGTATGAAGAAGATAGCGATGATTGCTCATAGAAAAGTAATAAGATTGTAGAGTGTAGTAATATTGTTGAGAACCTATGAATATTTGGTTAGACATGGGTGCAAGCCATAAGAAGAACCTATAAAAGAATGAAAAATGGTATTAAAGTACACTTCTACGAGTACTACGGAATGCACATACGAAGAATCAAGGGTAAAGATAGTACATAACAAGATTTGAAAATACTATCAAAGGATTGGGACTAAAAGAAGGACATCAGTAGACTAAAAAATAAGGAATGCAAGATAAAGGATGGAAAAGTTATTCCGCCAAGCCAACATTACCAATGTATTATTTAAGATGTGCATAGTTTTTATCTCCTATCCACTACAATATGGGGATGCAAAATTTGTTCCATAATTGGATGTGAGGATGGAAGTAATGGATAGACTTTATTCATCAGAAATCATAAAGAAAATTTAAGCTAGTAGTGAAAGGGCCACAACATCGTTAATGTCGGTTGATGTTGAAGGGTAGCTTCCAGCAATTGTTCCTTTTAGATTTGGCTTGTAAGCATTAGTTGTTTCTGCAAAACACGTACGATATTATAGGAAATTTTCCTTTTTATGTTTTTTCTATGTGGACCGCGATATTATTGGGAAAACGGTAAGAAAAAGGAATTTTAGGAAAGACACTTAACTAATGCAAAAGAAAAAAATAGTAAATGGGTTGAAGTATAAAATAAATTAAGGAAATTTATTTAATTAGACACTAAGTAAAAGAAATAAGATTTAAGTCCTAAAAAGTAGTAAATTTTTGGATAGTAAATTTTAGAAAGCAAAGGACAAAGGAAAAGTTGTTATGAAGCCACAGGTCAATGTCCCTGTACCTTAAAAGCTGAAATATATACTTGTGTGCTGGTTGTTATTGTAAATAAAAGAATTTTTTAGAAAAGTTGAATTCTAGCGCATAGTTAGATAGAGTTCTCTATGGATGCTAAATAATTGACTAAACACCAATTTCACGTGGTGTGGCATAATTGTTTTGAATATATATATGTAATACATACATATATATATGTATGTATGTATGTATGTATGTATGTTTGTATGTATACTTTGAAAATTTTTGTTCGAAATTTTCGGTTTTAGAAAATAAAAAACCTATTTAAAAAAAAATTGAAAAATTTGTGATGTAAATTCTAAAATCTAACAACTTGTACAAATATCTCAACGATTAATATAGAAATATTTTTAGCATAAAAATTTGGAATTTTCAAATTATCAAAATGCCACATACTTGACATAAGGAAATGGGTGATAGATTAGCTAGTATAGGTTTCACTATGCGGCAGAAGTGGAAGCAAAATAAAATAGGGTTAGAGATAAGGGAAAAAGCTGTTTTAACTATGAAGTCATTTCCTCTGTACCTTGTTGGTAAGTGAAGTAAAATGGTTTTAAAATATTTCTGTTTTAAAATTTTAAAGGACTTAAAATATAATTTACTTATATGGATTGTTCTTAGAAAAGTAGGAAGAGAATTGGGGAAGGTAAGGTCCCAAGGTACAGAGGAAAAAGGGTACATAAGAGAAGGATGTGAATATGAAAATTTTCATCTAAACCCTATATAGGTATAAGATTATAGGTTTAGAAATATTGGTTTTTCAAACTTGGATGCTAGCAACAGTGTGCTAAAACTTTAGATGGTAAGGATGGATGCAAAATTGGTTGAACAAATTGGATATGGAAACAAGTTTTTAGTTTTCAAATGTTGCATGTATATAGAACTGATAGTATATTTAGGATTTTTGCATCATATTTTTGAAACTAATTTTAAAGGAAGCATTCATATAAAAAGCGCCAATTAGAACTATTCTGCATGCATATCAAATATACTGTGATAAACCAAGCACCTATACAAGATTGAATATAAAATTGTTTGTAAAACTAATTTATTTATTACTTTATAAAGGTCGTACGTTATGGTACATTGTTCAGTCCTTGAGGAATTTCGGAGACGAAATTCTTCTAAGAGGGAGAGAATATTACACCCTGTGATTTTTACGACAATTAATTTAAAATAAATAAATTAATAAATAATAATTTTGAAAAATAGAATTTTACAAACAATATAATTTGGTAATGAAACATACAATATTGGGTTCATGGCGATTTTTAGACCATTTTTCATACATTAAGTTTCCCGATTGATGTTAAAATGAAGAAGTTATTAAAGTTTGAAGTTTTTAAATCAAAAATAGTTATATGTAACTAAGGAAATAAAAGTAATTAACTAACATTAATTACTATTAGTTAGAATTAATGGATAGTTAACGTTAGCTTAGACGTTAAGGATGATGTAAACATAAATAAATATGAATGATAGGGTAAATAAGTAATTAAATAAATGAAATCAATCGATGCAAAAAAATTCACAGATTAAAAGCCACACGTTGACCGAGAATGGATAACTGTCGACCATGTATGTCAAGCGGTCGACCGTGGGTATTCTGAAATCAATAGTAAATAGAGGCTAAATGGGCCTGGATTTGAAACGGTTTAATCGAACAGCTTGCATTGATTCAAACCTCTATAAATATAGACCTAGACCTCACTTTCAAAATCATATTTTCGAAGCGACGTCGGAGCTCTACCATTTTCTCTTCTCTACAAAATTTCTAAATTCTTAAAATTAGTTCTAGTTTATATGCATTTGAAATTGGAGAATGTTGAAGATGATAAAGGAATGGAATATGGTCAAATCAAACCACCAAGGCCGAGGTAAAATGCAAAACCGCATTTAATGTATAAATTTTTTTCCAAATCTCCTTGATAAGTTAGATTTTGATAAATATTTATAAGCTTGTGGTGTATAAATCCCTATAGGAAGAAAAGGAAGTCAAACTGGAACAACATGGATTAGATCCAGAGATTTGAAAAGCTAAACCGATGGGTGAGAAATTACATATTTTGTAATAATATTGGATTTATATCATTGTAGATCTATTTCATTTATGCTAGATATAAATTACAATTTGGATATTTAATTGTATATGTGTAATGATTATGGAAAATATACCTATACGTTACGGAAAACCCTAAACTTATTAGATATTATATATGTTTGGATCTAGAAAGTTAGGGGTGTAAATAGTCCCTAGATTTTTAAATAACTTATTTGGATTCCAGATTTAGTTGGGTTATATTTATTGTTGAACATAAATTAGAATTGACTATAAATTAAATTGAGGTTAGACAATATTTTAATACATTGGAATGAATTGTGTAATAATGTGAATTTCTACAGATTGTCTAAAAATACAAATAAAAGTGTATTGGTTGAAATAACAAGGAATGTAAACAAAATGGAAGAGATGTACAAAATAAGGGAATAATCGTATTTTGTACTGTCTATTCCAATAGAAAAACAAAGGACAATTCCTTGTTCTTTCACACATAACTCTTTTAAGTAATTTATAGAGAATTATGGTGTTAATAATTTCTTTTGGGGAAAGATGTAGTTCCAATATATTAAGGTATAAAAATCCTGTACTAGAAGTAAAGTAATATAAGTGGGAATAGTATCAACAATTTAAATGGAAAGCCTAAAATATATAATTTAAGATAGTGTAGGAAGAAAATAGTAAACAAAGATGATACTATTAAATGGATGTGGAAGTAATAAGTCTAAATAGGCAATTAAAGAGAAATTTTTGTTAGAAAGAAAACATGCAGATTTCATCCAATAATGTTAAAACGAAAGGGAACGTAGATGAGAAAAGATATTTAAAAGAAAACGGTGAAGGATTTTAAATGAAATAATAATAAAACGTAGAAAAGTAAAGAAATGTTTTCAGCAGTGATCTGTATGGGTATAGTAAATAAACAAGAATGAATAAAGACATGTGTGTAAATATATGTGTAGTACGCACACATGTAGCCTCAAGTATGCGTTTGTGACGATTGTGAATTACATAAGTATTTAAATAACTTAAATGAATATAATAACATATTCATTAGAATGGGTTGGAATGCAAGGTCAATAGTGTTACACAATAAAATCCTACCCATTGCAAGTGGCTACCAACAGTAATGTAGACATAATACTAATGTTCGACATATCCAACTGTAGGACTCGTGGAGTATACATGCTTGCCTATAGGTGAAGGAATACCCTCAGCAGACTCTGCTTCAATGAGTAAGGGGAGGGTGTTGCCTTGATTCCATTAGGCAATCTATATAGGATGATGAGAAGGTCAATGCCATGTTAGCAAGTATAGGCAACAAATAAGGAGTAAGAGCTACATAGGTTGGTCGCATCATTGGTCCATAGCGATCAAAGCGGGAAAGGCAAGGTTACACCTAATGGGCTACGTCTCCTACTAGGGTAGACTATGTTAGGTAATGCACCACCACAATTGTTTGCTAATTGTTTGTTAGGGCAAGGCTAATTACCCATAGAAGAGTTCTTTCAAAAATAAATAAGGTAGTCTGAAAAGCTGAGTCCTTTATAGTTTGTAGAGCTGAGTCCACGTTAGGAAGCAAACAAATTAGTAAATCCCTCAGGTGAGCTAGAACATGAATAAACTTTATAACTCCATCATTAGGCACTAATGAGATGTTTCTACTTTGTATACAAGCAATTTGACCTAGACATAGATGATGATTCCTGGTGGTGTAGAATTATGGACACTAGAGGGGATAGTATCTTGGTCCAAAAGAGGACTGTGTTATTTATATGTATATATATATGTAATTACATACATACATACACACACACACACACACACACACACACACACACACACACACACACATATATATATATATGTTTGCGCCAAAATTGGTCACAAACACCCAATTGCCAATGAAATCACCAGTTCGTAATCACAGATCACAAGTAACAAGCAAGTATAGGAATAACGATCATCTCAGATGAATAACAAATATATAAATCACTTAGAAACTTCAAAGAAAGCAGCAAACAACACAGAATTTTTAGTGGTTCGGCGATCTTGGCTAACTCCACTCTGAACTTCATAGCTTTATTGATTCACTTGATGATTTCAATCTGTTACAGCAGATTACAGTAGATTATAGCTTTGAAGTTTGAATACAATGGTGATGAAAAGATGTAGGATTGAATCCGGCAGAGTCTAGATGTCGAATAGCCAAAAGATCCCTTTTCTGTGGGCTCAGGGGGTTATTTATTTGCGTAGGAGGCTGATATCGCGCTCAAACTTCGGGAGACTTCTTCTGGCACGTGAGTGGGCCCACACGACTGACCCCACCAAGTTTCGACTCGATCTGTGATCGATACGAATCAATTTCGTATCCATCAAAAAATGATCCAATCGAGCTGAAACTTGACAGGATTGTTCTTTAGCTTGCACGTAAGCTCCTGTGAAAATTTCGTAGCATTTGGATCAGCTGTTTGTGAGATATGATCGATACGAGCTGAGGTTTCTCGGTTGACTGTTTGCTTCGAGTCGATCACTTCGAATCCATGTCTTCGAATCGATGGATGCACGTGACTTCGAGACGATATGGCGCGCACATCTCGTATCGATCCACCTTTTTCTCCGAGATGACCGTGTTGCATCCATGAACTTCGCCTCATTTATATCGATGACCATTGCCTTGTTCGATTCGATAACAGCTGCCAATACGTATCGATAGATGTAGGCTTGTTCGTATCGATAAAAAGGGCCTTGTTCGTATCGATCAAACGTGATGGGTATAATCGATGGATATGAACTAACCATCCTCGATGGATTCAAACAATAAATTTGGGTAGATCGATACGAGCAAGCATACTCCTTCGATGGATATGAAGTGGCGTATCCTGATCGATTCGAACAAACGCTTGCCGATGGATACGAAGTCGACCGATGCAATTTATGCGAACAAGGCTATTGAGAGATCCCTGATCGATACGAAGTGATTGAGTTCAATGGATTCGAACAGTGTGATGGTGGATCGATTCGAACATGATGGATTCGAATTGATCGAGGCGGACTCATCCTGATGGATACAAATCTGATTGGTGTGAGTGGACTGTCACCTTGACCTTCTGATGGATATGAATTTGATGGATACGAGCCGATCAATCAGATGGATACGAACAACATATTTCCTCCAACTTGCAACGATCATATCTCATTCATACGAACTCCGATTAACCTGAAATTTGAAATGCTGGCTTTTATGGTCTTGCTTGTTGTGTCCTATTAATTGGCCCGATCTGGACTCGGACAAAATTCATCGATATCCATAGCGAAGCGATGTATAACCAATCTTTGAGACGAACTATCTTTAGTTTTTTGATCAATCTTTTGGTATCACAACCTTGCCAAAAGGCGGGACAACACTTGCCCTCCAAAACATGCATTGCGATAGGAAGGTGTGTTTTGTAATGCCATAAGCTGGATGTTCATATCCTATCAACAACCTGTAAAGAACTCGACAGTTTCATATGACCTCGAATGACGATCGTTCGGGACCATATGCCATTTGAGATGAAACGGGACCGTTCGCGATTGATGCCGTTCGCGGCACATGATGAAATGGGTCTGTTCGCGGTCGGACGCCGTTCGCGGCAAATGGTGGAATAAGACCGTTCGCGGTCGGATGCCGTTCGCGGCAAATGGTGAAATGGGACCGTTCGCGATCGGATGCCGATCGCGGCAAATGATGAATTAGGACCGTTTGCGGTCGGATGTCGTTCGCAACAAATGCTGACCATTCGCGGTCGAGATACTGCTTCAAACGAAGGGCGGCTGATTGAGGTTGGACGTCGTTCTAAACGATTTGCGATCGTTCGCGATCGGGCGTCGTTCTAAACGAATAGTGACCGTTCGCGGTCGGATGCCGCATGAGGCAGAATGCGATCGTTCGCGATCGGATATTGAGGGGGACTTGGCATTTCTAGAGTCAGGTATCATGTTCGGGTGAATTTCTGAATCAAAGACTTTGGCGGTTCATCGCCACACAAGGTGTGCTTGTGGACCGTTCGCGATCCAACGGGTATACAAGTAAATTCTTTCACAGAATTGCAAATATTAAAGCAATGATCATACGAATTCCACAACAGAAATGTCCAAACAAACTAAGTCCAAATATCCAAACCAAAACAAAGCAGAAGTAAGACATGGATGTCAAAGTGTAAACTCTTACTATGATGCGGTTAGTAGTCATTCAAAGCATGCCTGCGGATCGTTCGCGATCTCATACATGTGTAGATGATTTAACCATATTAGTGAGGAGTTTACGACTCGTTCATCGTTATTTCAATCAATCAATCAATTGATAACCATCCCGTGTCCCGGTTCAGGGTTACCCCTAGCTGATGTAGACGGTGGTGGCTTTGGCTCCACCGCTGGAGCTCGCCTCCTCACATACTGAAGTAGCCTACCGTTCCTGATATGCCCTTTCACCTCATCCTTTAGATGTTTACAATCGTTTGTGTTATGACCATTCAGTTCGTGGAATAAGCAATATTTGTCTGATTTCCTCTCGTCAACAGTTGGATCCCTTCGCATTGTTCTACGATAGGGAACCTGCTCTCTGGTATCCTGATAGATTCGCTCCAAACTCTCATTCAACTCAGAATAAGTGGTGAATCGCGGCTCCCTCCGTGGCCACTTTGACATGTCATCATTATTCTTAGCCCTTCGTTTCCCTTTACCAATCTCCGCACCCTTTCCAGGTTGATTTTCTCCCCTGATCGCATAAACGTCGATTCCTTCTTCTCTTTCTGCGCTAGCAACTTCCAATCGCAAAAACTTTTCTGCCTCGTGATCGAATTCTCCCAGATCCATAAGCGGATCTTTAGTTAATGAATTTTTGAACTCTGTGCCATCAGCTATTTCGGACACAGCTACCATCATAACCATGGATGGATCCGGTCAATCCACCGATGTTGCTGCCGCATTGAATCGCGTCAGAAAATTCCTCAAAGACTCCCCAGCTTTCTGCTTTAAAGTTGCCAAACTCATCACATGCTTGGGTCTTGCGATGTGAACCTTGAATTGCCTCATGAACCTCTCAGCTAAATCAGCCCACGTTCCTATGGAGTTGCTCTCCAGCTGCCTAAATCATAGTGCTACAATATCCATCAGATATAACGAAAAGCACCGGGTCATGTCTTCCTGTGATGCCCCCAGCACTTCCATGTGCCTCATATACTTTGTCAAATGACCGCGCGGTCCGTCCTCCCATCGTACATCTCCACTGATGGTAACTTGAACTCTGGTGGGTTCCTAGCCATCCTAATCGCAGGAGAAAATGGACTCCTGTTCACATCTTCCAGATCTCTGTTTACTAATCCGCCCCTCATGGCTCGCCTGACCATCTCTACCAATCTGTCACTGTCTCCAAGATGTAGTCCTCGTTCATTGCTTTAGATCTGCCCCCTAGTCCATTAGAGCTTTCAGGAATCTGCCCCTCTGTTTGATCGTTCATCCCTCTACTACCATCTGGTTGCTCGGATGCTCCTGTCTCTCCCCCTGAGATTGGATCAACATGCTCTAAGTGTGTGCCCCCTAGTCCTGGTGCTACGCCGGATGGTCCTGCTCTATTCTGAACACCATCTGCTCCTCGATTCCGCGCTCCAAGTTGCCCGATCTGTTGAAATAGATTCTGGATCATCTCTTCTTGTTTCTTTATCATCGTCTCCATCTCATCCCTGGTGATGAAGATCGATGTCTGATTCGCTCCTGAGGAAGCCTCTTGACTTCCTTCGTGTTGACTTCTCTCTGGTCTCTGCCTTCTACTTGATTGCCTTGTCATAGCTCCTTAGATCTGAATTTTTAAATCTTCAAATTCAACTTCCAAGCGGTAGAATCCTTGAGTTAGCCTTCTCAGTGAAAGCACCAAAATGTTTGCGCCAAAATTGGTCACAAACACCCAATTGCCAATAAAAGCACCAGTTCGAAATCACAGATCACACGTAACAAGCAAGTATAGGAGTAACGATCATCTCAGATTAATAACAAATATATAAATCACTCAAAAACTTCAAAAGAAAGCAGCAAACAACACAGAATTTATAGTGGTTCGGCGATCTTGCCTACGTCCACTCTGAACTTGATAGCTTTATTGATTCACTTAATGATTTCAGTCTGTTATAGTAGATTACAGTAGATTATAGCTCTGAAGTTTGAATACAATGGTGATGAAAAGATGTGGGATTGAATCCAGCAGAGTCTAGACGTCGAATAGCCAAAAGATCCCTTTTCTGTAGGCTTCAGGGGGCTATTTGTAGGCGTTGGAGGCTGATATCGCACTCAAACTTCGGGAGACTTCTTCTGGCACGTGAGTGGGCCCACGCGACCGTCCCCACCAAGTTTTGACTCGATCTGTGATAGATACGAATCAATTTCGTATCCATCAAAAAATGATCCAATCGAGATGAAACTTGGTAGGATTGTTCTTTAGCTTGCACGTAAGCTCCTGTGAAAATTTCGTAGCATTTGGATCAGCGGTTTGTGAGATATGATCGATACGAGCTGAAGTTTCTCGGTTGGTTGTTTGTTTCGAGTCGATCACTTCGAATCCATGTCTTCGAATCGATGGATGCACGTGGCTTCGAGACGACGTGGAGCGCACATCTCGTATCGATCCGCCTTTTGCTTCGAGTTGACCGTGTCGCATCCATGAACTTCGCCTCGTTTGTATCGATGATTGTTGCCTTGTTCGATTCGATAACAGCTGCTAATACGTATCGATGGAGGTAGGCTTGTTTGTATCGATAAAAAGGGCCTTGTTCGTATCGATCAAACATGATGGGTATGATCAATGGACACGAACTAACCAGCCTCGATGGATTCGAACAATAAATTTGGGTAGATTGATACGAGCAAGCATACTCCTTCGATGGATACGAAGTGGCGTATCCTGATTGATTCGAACAAACGCTTGTCGATGGATACGAAGTCGACCGATGCAATTTATGCGAACAAGGCTGTTGAGAGAGCCCTGATCGATACGAAGTGACTGAGTTCAATGGATTCGAACAGTGTGATGGTGGATCGATTCGAACGTGATGGATTCGAATTGATCGAAGCAGACTCATCCTGATGGATACGAATCTGATCGGTGCGAGTGGACCATCACCTTGACCTTCTGATGGATACGAATTTGATGGATACGAGCTGATCAATCATATGGATACGAACAACATATTTCCTCCAACTTGCATCGATCATATCTCATTCATACGAACTCCGATTAACCTGAAATTTGAAAAGTTGGCTTTTATGGTCTTACTTGCCGTGTCCTATCAATTGTGGCCAGATCCGGACTCGGACAAAATTCATCGATATCCATAGCGAAGCAATGTATAACCAATCTTTGAGACGAACTATCTTTAGTTTTTTGATCAATCTTTTGATATCACGGCCTTGCCAAAAGGCGGGATAACAATATATATATATATATGTATATATATATATATGTATGTATATATATGTATATATATATATATATAATTATAGTCTACTTCGGATAAATGAGGCTTATCGCACGTGAATGTGGAGTTGAGATGACTAAGTAAAAATTAAAAGACATAACATGTATGTAAGACAATTGGCATAAACTATAGTTATGTGCAAAGTGTGTAATTCATCAGTCATCAAAACACTGCTTTGACACCCTTCTCATTACAACCAACAGGATAACATTAGAGGGATATGTACTGGTGCAAGGCGAGAATGGTGGAAGGACAAATTTCCTAATGCATGCTCGGCACTGATGAGGAAAGTAGACATTGGAAGTGTTAGCCTTGGTCTGTAACTATATATGACTTATTATATTTTATTATTCCAGTATGAGTTATATTGATAGTGCTCTAATATGAATTTATTTGATAATCTACGGAATACGAAACAAACTATCTATACTTTGATGGACTTGAATTTTTGATTTAGCAAAAATTTAGGTCCACTGGGATGTGGCTTGTTACATATACTATGATAGAGGATATTGAATGTACAAGTGTATGGTAATAAAAGTGTCATAGTATATGTCTACACTGTGCTACACACAAGGATAATATCAATCAACTAATATAATACAAACAATAACAACTAGTGACAGACAGTGAACATAAGTTGATACTCATTATTGCCGATGAGTGAAGTCTGTGATAGAATCGTGCTCAAGATAAATAGAACCAGTATCTAATTGTACAGTAGAATTTGAACCGCATCTAGTGTGATCGGACACGTGTAAGTCTCACTATACTCCTACAATGAGAATAAGTTATATATGATCTACTCTAGATATCCGAGGCCCAAGTCCACATTGGACATCCATCTATAATTCAAATTATTGTGATCCAATGATTTCCGTTCAGCGTCCAAAATAAATAGAGTTAGTACTTAAGTATACCATAGACCCCAAGTCGCTTCTAGCTTGATGGAACTCGTGTAGATCTCACTGTACCTCTATAACGAGCGTAAACGTAATATGATCTACTCTAGGTATCCGAAACCTATGTGAATCTCACCCTATCCGTATAATGAGCATAAATGATATGTGATCCACTCTTTGATGATCATCATCATCTCCCTCTAAGTCATCGTGGATGTCTTAACAAACTTGCATAATATCTCCACCAAAGAGAACGATGGGCATATCCCTTATAGTTTGTCATCGGGACCACAAGGAAACAACGATGCCATATAGATATTTTATACATCAAATATAACATCACGTAATCAAATATGCCTATTACAAATGAAGACCACTGCCATATCTCGTCTATTTATACAAGTGGTCACTACTAAAAGACCAGTATTGTGCATATACCCTAGTTTAAAGCTAATACAAGATCAAACTTAAACATATGACTGATACCATTCATCAAATATAAATATTCAACGTCAAAACCAAGTGGTACGAACTTGCATACCATTTCAATAAATAGCCCAAGAGTTTACTCGGAGTCATACGGAGGAAGTCTGGTTAGTTCGGGAGCAAAATGCTTCAGATCTAGGCATTATTGCCTGGCCTGACCATTGACTGGTGGACTGATCAGTACCACGAGTCTACCATTCTGTGCTTTGAGCTGGGCAATAATTCCAAGATTGGAGCGCGATACAAGTTCCGGTTTTTGCTCATTTGTCGCTCTGCCTTCTACATTGAGTCACCCCACCATCCCACCATGTTATATTCATCATGAATCCTTTTCTCAATCGTTTCACTGCCAAAATGTGATGTGCATCTCGACAACCTGACTACACTCTACCACATCACCTTCCATCATTATACGTGTGTATATATGATTATTTTCTAACGTACATAATACACACTATGTTACACACCTTTACACCTATATTTCACAACTTATGTAAAGAAATTCAACGGAGCAATTACTCAACCCAGTATTGCCTTGTGTAACTTAGTGCACATGATAGTCAATATGGCTACAAGAGATGCTCGTGACATGCTTATACACATATACGTTTCCACATACTCATATTTAAATAAACAATTCGATTGTTTAATAATCAATCTTACTTTTATTTACTACATATTTTCTATAAAAAGTTCAAACATATTCTTCTATTATTTATAAAATCGTGCAACTATTTTATAACATATATAACTAGCTTATGAAAAATTTCAAGCCTTCTAGCTTATTTTTAAAAGTCATACTCTTAATATCTGATTAGTAACAAAATATATAACAATATTTCTTTCACTAATGTTAGAATGAATTAGAGTTTATTAATTTATAACCCTATTATAAATTAATATCAATTCTATCTAACTCAATTCAATACAAATAGAACACAATATTCATATACACGGGATTTTGATAAGTTATCTTGAATATCTACACAAACCAACAAAATCAAACGGGGAAATAATTAAGCATAAATAGCATTTCAAAAGGTACATATACATGTGTGTGATTTATAGAGGACTTTTGTAGAGGGACCCAAAGGGGTTTTCACCCATTATTAATTTACTTTCAAGTTAGATTTTGTTCTAATTATTTCCATTTTTCATCGATAGATGTTGTTCTTATGAGGTAAAAACCTATTGCGCGTTTAGCAACATGGTCTCACAGAATTATTATATATTCACCTTATCACTTAAGTTTTCTCATGTTGGTTTTCTAGACTGATACAGATGCTATTTTATTAATGCCCGAGTCAGACCGAGTATTTTTATAGGTTGTCATTAGTAGGACATGGAGCTCATGGAGTTGAGCTAGACGTTCACATGCTGTTATATTTTTATTTTTCGTTGTATTATTATATATACCTATCAGAATTGTAATGTCGGAAAATTTATAACTATCCAGCTGATGATGTTTGTTTTATTACTTTGATGTACTTTATATCTTAGAGTGACAGTTTATACATTCTTTATTACATTATATGTTGTCATTTTTGCTATGAGATTTTGTTTCCTTTGTTTGTTCTTTTCATTTTATTCTAACAATCTGCCTTTTCGACAATTGAATGTTTAGCATTAGTATACCATGGATGTATTTGGTGCGAAATTTCGATAGTTGTAAAAAGTGGGTCATTACGCCTTTGTTTAAAAAATGTAACTTATAAATTCCTCTATCCATCCCTCAATAGAAACAGACCATTTAGCTGCTATAACTGGTCATAAACATCTCACATCCCCATCCAATCCGGTAGGGCCCATCACATGTTATCTTCAGTGGTCCTATACTCGAAGCCCTAACTAATTTACAACTCAGATCAATAAAAGAGTTATTGGGATTGATAAATTGGTGGCCTAATACCCCCTCATAAACTAGTCAACTCCCACAGCTCCGTAGCTCACTACCAATAATCATTGTTGTACACACTACACCGATAATGAATAAACATGCTAATCTCGTTATTGAAAATGGTGAGGTTGTCTTAATAGACTTAGGTGGGATATGTTGAGACTTGGTTTTGATTCATGACATGAAGCTATCACTACGACATACAGATTTGACAACTGCTACGACAAAAAGAGAATATATACTACAAGGAGACGAGACTTCAAAACCAGTGCATCAATTATATTATTTTGTTTTTGAGTCTTAGGTCAATGCTGTTAAAATCTCTCCTCGGTTGCGTATACATTAGCTTATATATTTAATCATTCTATTTCCAAAATATTTTATACATATATAAGCATATATTAAATTATAAATGTAATTAAAGTTATATATATTTCTATATCTGTGTAAACTGTGCATATTGCACAGATTTCACCAGGTCAGTCGACTGATCTAGAGGTCCAGTCGACTGGCACTAGAAAATTTATGCAACATTCACATGTGCACAGACATACAGATATATATTTAAAAATTATTTTGAATATTCAATCGACTGACCCAGAGGCTCAGTTGACTGAATTTCTACAATAGCTACTTTTCGAAAAGACACAACTTTTTGTGAAGAGATACGAACCTCTATGAGAAGATTTGGATGAAACATTTCAATCGAAACTCTTCACAAACAGTTGCTGCTTTCTAACCATTATAAACACATACTCGAACTTGATTCCAAATCACTGAATTACAATCGAATTTTCTTATCTCTCTAATCTAACTCTCTCGAATCTATCTGCTGTTATACCTTCAATTATTCTGCATTAAAGCAATATTATACCTTTCTATTCTTCATATACTTCAAATATATATATTTATACTCGAGAAGAAGATTATAGAAAGAATGTACTACAAGTGACAAATCCGTTTTATCAAAACACACAAAGGTCAAAACTATTTTTTGTATTTTTTGAAGTCATGTTCTACTGCTCAGGCGAGTGAAGTCCTCTTCGGCTGTTGAAGCGAAATCCTGTTCTGCTGCTCAAGTCCCTGTTTGACTGCTCAGGGGTTGTATATACATGTTCCTCCGGGTTAAGTAAGGGTTGTTGTTTTAGTGAAATTCTAGAATGAGTTTGGGACTGGACGTAGGACGGTGCTCTGAACCAGTATAAAAATCTCTAGTGTCATTTTACTATACAACTTTTTATATTCCGCACTTTTTACAGTATTACTATAATCACTACACTTTGTATTATCATATATCCATATTACACGATCCATAATACACTTTCGTTTGGTATCAAAGCGAGGTCATCATATAACCGTAACACAGTTATCTGATAATCTAATAATATGGACACAAACACTAGCAGTAGCACTAGCAGTAGCACTAGCATTAACACTAGCTTCATTGAAGGACAATCCACTGCACGTCCATCACTACTTAATGACATGAATTACAACTATTGAGCCACAGGAATGAGAATATATATGCAAGAAAATGGTTTTGATTCATTGAATATTACTCAAACAGAATATACTATTCCTATCGAAGAATATTCTACTTGGTCAAATACACAGAAACTAGATGCCACAGCTAATGCAAAAGCCATGAATATGTTGTTTTGTCCCTTAGATAAAAATGAGTTTAACCGTGTTAGCATGTGCAATACTGCATATGAAATATGGCGTGCACTCAAAGTTACACATGAAGGAACCAACATGGTTAAACAAAACAAAATATCCATGCTCAAAAGTCAGTTTTAAAACTTTAGAATGAAAGAAAATGAATCTATAAATGACATGTACTCTAGATTTCAGGATATCTATCAGTCATTAGTATGATTTGGAGAAAAATATTCATACTTTGATATTGTATTCAAAATCCTTAACTCTCTAATGAAAGAATGGGAAAGAAAAGTTCTTGCTATTAAAGAAGCGAACAATATTTCCAAAATAACTTTGGAAGAGTTAGTGGGAAATATAATGTCTTATGAAGTGAATTTACATACTAAACAAGTTCAAGCTCAAGATAAAAAGAATATAGCATTCCATGCATAACAAGAAGAATCAGATTCAAACAAAGACGACCTAGACTTTACTGCCAAAAACTTCAAGAAATTCTTAAAACATAGAAAAGGAAATGGAAATAATGGCAAGGAAAGCTCAAACAGCAACAAACTACCGTCTTTATCATTTGTGGAGTGTTTTAACTGTCACAAAAAGGGGCATACGCAGAAGGACTATCTATATCAAAAGGATCGAAATAAAAGGAAGGACAAATTCAAAAGCATAGCTTTTTCAATTACATGGGATGATTCAGATTCCTCCTCTTCTTCTGGAAGTGAAAGTGATAGCGATAATGAACAAGCCAACGTATGCTTTATGGCCAAAGATAATGAGGTTAGTGATTTAACTTTAGATGATATGATAGAAATAAATTCTGAATTATTAGATACTTTAAAGAGTCTCAAAAGAAAATATAAAGAGGATGTAGAAAACCAGAACAAGGTAGAATTCGAAAGAGATATGCTTAAAGACGAGAATAAAATATTGTAAGAAGAACTTGAGAAAACTCAATAATCTCTTTCAAATATTAATTCTCAATTATTAAGTCAAGAAATTGAAACTCAAAAAGAAAAGAATGATGGTCTTGTTTCTGAAAATCATGTTTTAAAAACTAATATTAAAATGGTAGAACTAGAAAATTCAAGTATAAAGACCAAACTAGAAGGAATCACTAAAAATGTTTCAAATATAAGGAAGAGAAAATTTATCTAGAATTATTGAGAATTCACAATCTGTTAATAGTAAAAATGGTTTAGGATATAAGAAGAAAATCAAGAATTCACAATCTAGTAATTTAAACAAAGTTAAGTATGATAAAACACCCACATCTTCAAAAAGACTAGTTTCTAAAATTATAAATATATGGGTACCTAAAATTAATAACAAGTTAATAAGGAAAAAGTATATTAGTTCATTTATAGAAGATGATCATAATAATAAAAATTATATTTATAAAAGGGATACTAAACCCACTTGGGTTTGGTTTCCTAAGACCTAACTCTTAGGACCCTATTAAAATGGCATGTACCAACGTTATCTCATATTTTTTGCAGATCTCACTCAAAAAAAGAGGAAAATGGATATTCGACAGTGGTTGCTCAAAACACATGACGGAAGACAATACGCCGATAAATATTACATACTCAGATGGAGGTTCTGTTACTTTTGGAGATAATTCCAAGGGATATATCATCGGCAAACGCGATGTGAGCAATTATGGTACATCTAATTTACCTCTTATTACAAATGTTTTATTAGTTAAGAATCTAAAAAATAATCTATTAAGTATAAGTCAATTATGCGATAAAGGTTTTAAAATATGATTTTTTTGAAAATAAATGTAGTATTCTTGATCAAAGTCTAAATCTTATTTTTGAAGGAAATAGAGATAAAAACATTTATGTTTTGAATATGAAAGCTAATCATAACTCAGATATGTGTTTATTAGCTAAAGAAAATGATCCCTAGATATGGCACAAATGATTTTGTCATGTCAATTTCAAAAATATAAATAAAATTTTCAAAAATAATCTTGTAAAAGGATTACCAAAGATGAATTTTAAAGTTAATAATATATGTGACTCGTGTCAATTAGTTAAATTTACTAAATCCTCGTTTAAATCTAAGAAAATTATTTCGACATTACAACCACTTGAATTACTTCATATGGTTTTATTTGGACCTACCAAAATTCAATCTATAAATCACAATAAATACGTATTCGGAATGATTGATGACTTTTCTAGATATACATGGACTATCTTTATGAAAAATAAAAGTGATACCTTTGAAAATTCCAAAACTTTTGTTAAGCAAATTCAAAATTTAAAAGGTATTAGAATTAAAAATATTAGAAGTGATCATGGAGGTGAATTCGAAAATGTACAGTTTGAAAACTATTGTAAAAAGAAAGGAATATTTCCTAACATTTCGTTTCTTAGAACTCCACAACAAAATGGAGTTGTAGAACGAAAGAATCGAACACTATAAGAATGTGCAAGAATTTTACTAAATGAAAGCACGTTACCAAAACATTTTTGGACTGAAGCTGTTGCAACTGCTGTTATGTTTTGAATCTAATTTCTATAAGACCTCTCATAAGAATACTCCTTACAAACTTTTTAACGGTAGAAAACCGAATATATCTTATTTTAATATATTTGAATCAAATTTTTTTATATTGAATACCAAAAATCAGCTTGGAAAATTTGATTCAAAATGTGATGAAGTTATATTTCTTAGATATTCGAATCGAAGCAAATCTTATCAAATTTTTAATAAACGAACTAATACTATCAAAGAGTCACTCCATGTATCTTTTGATGAGAACTCTAAACTTGTTTCTAATACAATTAATGACAATGATTTACTTAATAATAATAAAACAAATATAATAATAAACAATTCAATAGATGATGACAATATCGTTTATAATTCTAGAGCAGATGAAAGCATTGTTAATAATATAGAAAACAGAAATATTAATAATACAATAAGATCTCCTCGAAGAGTCTTACGAAATCATCCTACAGAAAATATAATTGGAGAAATAAATTCAAATATTCAAACTAGAAATCAACTAAATTTAATGGGGAATGTAGCTTTTCTCTCTACTATGGAACCTAAAAATACTAAGGAAGCATCATCCGATGAAAATTGGATTATTGCTATGCAAGAAGAACTAAATCAGTTTGAACGAAATGAAGTTTGGGAACTAGTACCCAGACCGACCGATCAGACTTTTATAGGAACTAAATAGGTTTACAAAAATAAAGCAGATGAATTAGGAAATATAACTAGAATCAAAACGAGACTAGTAGCACAAGGATATAACAAGAAATAGACAACGAAGAAACATTTGCTCCAGTCCCTAGACTAGAAGCAATACGAATCTTATTAGCATACGTTTGTTTTAATAACTTTAAACTCTATCAAATGGATGTTAAAAGTGCATTTTTTAAATGGTTATATTAAAGAGTACATTTATGTTGAACAACCTCCTTTGTTTATTCATGAAAAATACCCAGATCATGTCTATAAACTTAAGAAAGCTTTATATGGTTAAAAACAAGCACCACGTGCTTGGTATGAATGCCTTAAAAGCTATCTAATTGACTCAAGATTCAAAATAGGAAAAGTAGATCAAACTTTATTTATAAAACAGTCCAAAAATTATATACTGATAGTTCAAATATATGGCCATGACATTATATTTGGCTCAACTAATAATGAATTATTTAATGAATTTTCTAAAATAGTGACTGGAGAATTTGAAATGTCCCATATGGGAGAATTATCATATTTTCTAGGACTTCAAAAAAAAGTTTCAAATGGAATTAATCAATAAAAATATTATAATAATCTTATCAAATGTTTTGGAATGGAAAACACTTCTGCCAAACCAACACCTATGAGCACAACAGCGCATCTTGATAAAGATGAAAATGGAAAAAGTGTAGATCAAAAACTATATCATAGTATGATAGGATCACTACTTTATCTAATTGCAAGTAGACCAAATATTATGTTGAGTGTATGTGCACGATTTCAAGCTGACCCGAAAGAATCACATTTACGTGCCGTAAAAAGAATACCAAGCTATCTTAGTAAAACTAAAAATTTCAGACTTTTCTATCCGAAAGAGTGCTCGTTCGAGTTAGTATCATACAGCGATGCTGATTTTGGAGGATCACGAACAGATAAAAAATGTACAAGCGGTACGTGTCACTTCATTGGTAAATCTTTAATATCATGGTTTAGCAAGAAACAAAACTGTGTCTCACTATCAACTTGTGAAGCAGGATATATTTCTGCGGCACTAGCTTACGCACAAAGTAATTTATATGCAACAGACACTTAAAGATTTCAAAGTCAATCTATCAAAATCAACAATTTACTGCGATAATTCTAATGCAATAAATCTATTCAAAAATCTTGTAAACCGC
This sequence comes from Allium cepa, assembly GCA_030765085.1. NCBI lineage: Eukaryota > Viridiplantae > Streptophyta > Magnoliopsida > Asparagales > Amaryllidaceae > Allium > Allium cepa. Next base: position 238,922,031 of record CM060931.1, read on the forward strand.
TCAAGAACTAAACATATAGATATCAGACATCATTTTTTACGAGATGATATAAAAAAAGAAGTGATAAATTTAGACTACGTGCCATCGGAAAATCCATTATCCGATACTAAGCCATTGTGGGAAAATACTTTTATAAAATTACGTCGTGAACTCGGTATAATGTCAATTAAAGATATATAAATAAAATATAAAAAATTTGACAAAAAAATCTAAGATAAAATTTTTACAAAAAAAACATAATTCTAACCATGTTGAGATTCGAACCCATAACGTGCTATGAATAGCCCAAGTGTCTTAACCACCTGAGCTATTGATTATCTCTGTTACAGTCTAATATGGGGATTTTATTATATGGTGACATTAATATGTACTAAAATTATGTGTAATATTTAACTTATAAAAATACTTTACTTCTTTTATAAACATTATATTACATAAAATAAAACAAACAACAGAAAAACCAACGAACTACCCTATTACTTGGCTAAACTCATTACAAGCCTTATTTCTACCTACTTTTGCTCTAAACTTATGCTACAAATAGATATGCATATTCTATTTTTTTCATACAATCAAAATCTAAATATAAACACAGCTTTCATTCGTTTTTTCCTTTCAAAAATTATTTTTTAAGATGTTAACCTCTTCATCCACTGATTCTATCGAAATTCTTGCCTCAAACAATTCACCAAAGGCTCTGGTTCATAAAACTTCACCATCTTCTGCATATCATATCGGATATACTCCGAATAAAAAGGAAGGAAAGAAGACGATTGACATATCTCCAAACATGACGCAAAAGATAGATAATTTGTACCTTTATCAACAAGAATCACTAATGTACAACGTGAAATGTACTCCGAACAAAAGATTAACTCCAGACGATTAGGAATTATCGAACATATTGCTATGAAGTTTTGCAGGGCCTCTTCACATCCGATAGACGAACATGATGTTTCGCCTATTAGACAACTTTCGATTTCGTCCCCACTGTAACCATTGTTCTCACTGAATTCATGGGATCGCAATGAAGAATCGAATGCTCATCGCAAGCAACTAAAGGGCTACAAGACGCCTAGCCCTTCAAAATAAAGCATAATTGTTATTATCTTTTGTTCTATTTCTGAATAATTCTATTAAGTATGTATGTTTTGTTCTTGGAATAATTTATTTATGTTTCATTCATCAATATGTAAACTAATTATAATATTCAATAATAAACTTACAGCGTTCACATATGTAAATATATTAACATTTTAGTTCAAAAAATCCACTATAAAAATTCATTCAGGTCAGTCGACTGGACTAGGTGGTTAGTCGACTAGACCAGGTGGTCCGTCGACTGACACAGAAGTGAATTTTTTTAAAAAGCATGGCCAGTCGACTGTCTCAGCGCCTCAGTCGACTGGACTAGAAGGGTGAAATTTTTTGATTTCCAGCTTCAGTCGACTGAAGCACTGAGACATTCAACTGAATCGTAAATCTGAGTAACTTTATTGCTTTTACCCACCCACTTTCCTCCTTTTAATTTCTACTTTACCTTCTTTAACCATTCTCATCTTAGGTTTCAAAGTTTTCCAAAACCCTATCCTTACAAAAACTCCATTTTTATTCTCCAAAAATTCAAATTAATGGCTCCCAAGAGAAAGAGACAAGCTTTTTCATCCTCCCAACCTCCTTCAAACGAGCAAATTCAAAGATGGCTATTCGATGACACTGCATTAGGAGGTGGAGATGAATGCAAGATTCACGTATCTTAAAGGTTCGCTTGACACGTTTTCTGATTTCTCTCCATACCATATCCAAGAATTAGCTCATAGGAGCAATTTGGAATCATTATTCAATATTGACGATAATAAGCACAAAATAAATCAAATAGTGATCAAATTATTCTACGCAAATCTTGACACCAAACCGTCCAAAATCAACAAGATTGTGTATGGAGTCTGGTGTGTGGAAAACTCGTCTTTTTTTCCTTAGATCGAATGGCTCATATTTTGGGAACCAAAAACGATGGTATGGAACTGGCCAATATTGATTATGGTTTGGTTTTCTGTGACCATATAAGTCATTTGTTTTAGAAGACGATATGCATCAACTCAAATCCATGTCTCTATGACCAAAAGAAAGAATTATACATCGCGCTTTAATGAAAACCATAACTCTGAGAACCGTGAGTTATGAAATTTTCTATGACATAACTTTAAAGCTTTATATGTTTTTTCGAAAACATTGAAGTCAACTGGCTACGTTTAATTCTTGATGAATTTTTAAGCTTCAACAACGTCGAATGAATGTCATATACTATGGTGAATATATTATGCGACTTCTAAAGGCTTGTGAGATTCCGGAATCGGACTCATTGATTTCAACCGTTGGATGTTTAAATTCTCGCACCTTGGCATTAATGAAGCTACCGGTTGCACGACCACCTTCAATCATCACTTTTGAAGAATAGACCCAACGACAACTATCTCAAGGATAACCACAACATCAAGAAGGTGAAGCATCTCAAGGTCCATCTCGTCAAAGATCAACTCATCGTCAATAAGATGAAATTTTGATTCCGAATCCAGGCCTTCATTCATGTGAGTCGATTTCTATAATATGTCGTAACCAACAAATTCTTCAATCCAATATCACCAAAGTTGGAAAGAAGCTTGATAAGGGTAAAGAATTTTTTATGAAGTTATGGCAAGCTATTTCATGTTCTTCTGGGACTTCCATGGTTACTTTAGACTATTCGGATAAGCAATATGTTTTCACTTGGTCTTCTTCTTCCAACGATCAAGCAAGTAGTAATGATGATGATGGAGATGGAGGGGATAGTTGTGGTCAGACATCACATAGTGGTAGGGGTAAGCAACCAATGACGTAAGATGTTTTTTCTTTTGAAATGTTTGTATTCATTTTGTATGGCTTGAACTAAATGGCCACTCTATTTCATATTATTTCAAAGACACTTGTTTATGGAAGTTTAATACATGAATGATTGTTTTCTTTGTAATATCTATGACATTATAACTTCATATTTTTATATTTTATTCCTTTTTGTCAATGACAAAGGGGGAGAAATATTGTTGCTAACATTAAGAATGCAGGATATAGAGCGTCAAAGATTCAAGGGGAGTAGTATTTATGTTATATATATACAGTCGAAATCTATATCTATCTACAGGTTGTCATCAATCAAAAAAGGGGAGAATGTTGAGACTTGGTTTTGATTCATGACACGAAGCTATCACTATGACATACAGATTTGACGACTAGTACGACAAAAAGAGAATATATACTACAAGGAGACGAGACTTCAAAACTGGTGCATCAATTATATTATATTATTTTTCAGTCTTAGGTCAATGCTGTTAAAATCTCTCCTCGGTTATGTATATATTAGCTTATATATTTAATCATTCTATTTCCCAAATATTTTATACATATATAAGCATATATTAAATTATAAATGTAACTAAAGTTATATATATTTCTATACCTGTGTAAACTATGCATATTGCATAGATTTCACCATCTCAGTCGACTGACCCAGAAGTCCAGTCGACTGACACTGGAAAATTTGTACAACATGCTCAGGTGCACAGATATACGAATATGTATTTAAAATTATTTTGAATATTCAATCGACTGACCTAGAGGCTCAGTTGACTGAATTTATACAACAGCTACTTTTCGAAAAGACACGCCTTTTTGTGAAGAGATACGAACCTCTACGAAAAGATTTGGGCGCAACACTTCAATCGTAACTCTTCACCAATAGTCGCTGATTTCTAACCATTATAAATACGTACTCAAACTTGATTCCAAATCACTGAATTATAATCAAATTTTCTTATCTCTCTAATCTAACTCTCTGGAATCCATTTGCTACTATACTTTCAATTGTTCTGCATTAAAGCAATACTATACCTTTCTATTCTTCATATACTTCAAATATATATATATATATATATATATATATATTTATACTTGAAGAGAAGATTATAGGAAGGGTGTACTACAAGTGACAAATCCGTGTTATCATTACACACAAAAGTCAAAACTATTTTCTGTTTTTGTTGAAGTCCTGTTTTGCTGCTCAGGCGAGTGAATTCGTCTTCGACTGCTGAGGCGAAATCCTGTTCTACTGCTCAGGTCCCTATTCATCTGCTCAGGGGTTGTATAGACCTGTTCCTCCGGGTTAATTGTGGATTGTTGTTTTAGTGAAATTCTAGAAGGAGTCTGGGACAGGACGTAGGACGGTGCTCCAAACTAGTATAAAAATCTCTGGTGTCATTTTACTATACTGCTTTTTATATACCGCACTATTTACAGTATTACTATAACCACTATACTCTGTAGTATCATATATCCAAATTACACGATCCATAGAACACTTTCAGGAAATTCGAAAATAAGGCCCAAGTAGCTTCAACATAAAGGAAAACCAGTCAAACATCAAATCACCACTACTCCCAAAGTGCAACAAGAAAGTGACACAAGAAAAAGACAAGGCTACCTCAATTTGCAAAGGTAATTCGTCTCAAAGAAGCGCTAAAGATAAGAAGATATGGGACATGAAAGCTCATACAGATTAATTAGTGCGATAGTTTTAACTAAACAACAAAGGAGGGAGGAAGAAGAGAGTTCTTCCCTATTCAGCGAGGCCATCGTTGAACCAGATTTCCATGATAACTTCAGAGATCCTACAATCAAAAAATATAATGGATCATCTAACCTGGATGATCGTTTATGCACATTTGAATTCTATATTGTCATATTAAAAGGAGGAAGACTAGCTCGCTTCTAGTTGTTTCCAATAAATTGGTGTTGTGAGAATGAAAATTCTCGCTAATGTGTGTCATTCAGTGCTCGGTTTGCACTGAGATAATGTATTTTCTTTATGATGGTATATCTGTTTTCTTTTTCATATCAGACCTTGAATAGAGTGTCTATCATATTTTATGTGCATATGTATATATAGTTATAATTTATATTATTATTTCGCTATGAGATTATATTGATATATCATGTAAGATAGACTTGTTTAAGTTTACTCTAACACTCTGTCGGCTATGGTGTTTGGAACCATATATGGTTGTTTAGCATTGATTTAGGGTACTGTAAATGGCTTTTTATTACACAAGATATACTTTGTTTGCACCAACTATGATAATCTAGTTTACCATCAATTTTTGGCTCTTTATTTCTTGTTTCATGTACTGTTAGGTAACCTTTTATGATATCAAACATTTGTTCGCTACTCAAGAGCTCTAGTGGTTTTTAATTTTCAATTTCTTTTCAAAATTCTTGTTATCGCATGTAAAAGGGTCATTTATATTTAGAAACAATGATGACTATGCCACCAATAGTGCTCATCACCATATTTTAATGAAAATCCTTTTGTCCAATTGATGCATGTAGGGAAAGAAAATTTACAACATGTAGTCTATCCCAAAAGCATAAAACACATGGAAATCGGTTATTGTTTATAGTAAACATGCAAATAGTTTAAAATTTTGATTCTTAAATACATCCTAAGTGTTAACACCTAACACCCATGATTTTTACAAATCCTTAGTTAAAGAATATTGATAAACATTTATTACGCTTTTGGGTTTTCAAACAAGAACAACATGAGTTAAAGACGTGTACACATTTTTCATGCACATCCATGAAGGAAAATTGTATGACATTTGAATAACTAGCCTGAGTATTTTTTACCAAACTAAGTAAAAGCTTGAAAACCATCTATACACAGGTGTTATTCCACCTTTTGGTCAAGGCCAGGATATCAACAAATAGGCTAAAAAGGATGAACACATTATTAGAGATCGTTGGAAACAAGGCTATGATTGATGTCGTCAAAAGTTGACCGAGCTCCAATCAAGATGGGATCGGTTGGGAATGCTGAGCAAGGCTAGAAAAGGCTATGTTTCAGATTTCAGGTCACGAAGTTCATATGATCAAGATACGATCGATGCAACTCAAGAAATGTCCTATTTGTATCAACCTAGGAAGTCTCGTTCGTATCGATCAAGCACACATCTAGCTCATATCAATGGAAGAGGCACCACTTCATATCGATCACATCTACTCCGGTTCGTATCTGCCACCTAGTGACATTTCGTATCGCCTCCATTAACGCACAGCTCGTATCGATCATCATTTACATAATTTGTACCGATCAGTCAATGGTCGACACGAAGCATACCACCCAGGAACGATACAAGGCAGCACCCAAAAGATATCGATACGAAGTTTTTAAGTCTGTATCGATACGAATTGGAGTAGAGATTATCGATACGAAGCAAGCATTCTTGGATCGATGCGAAGCATAGAGCGCATCATGTTAATACGAACGAGGTGCAACTAAGGGGAAGGCTCAGTCATACGGCATCGAAAGTGGATCTCACCTAAACAATCGTGCCACGTCACTCCGATCGATACGAAAGTGATGTACATTAGCATAACGATACGAGATGGATCGATGTGAAGATGCCAGGCTATGGAAATGTGAAACTTGCGTGGATCATAACTCACAATCTACAAGTCCAAATGCTACTAAATTTTCACGGAAGCTTGCGTACAACCCCAAGAATGTCCATGCTCGATCTTCGATTGGGAAGATCTTGATTTATAAGAATTCCATTCGTATCGATTATGGATAGAGTCAAAATCGCTCGGGATCGATCGCGTGGGCCCACCCACGTGAGAGAAGGAGTCCTCCATGATCTAGGGGGATATTTGCAGCCTATACTTATAAATAGCAGTCCAAAAGCTTCAAAAAAGGGATCTTCATGTTCTTTTATTCCATTATCCGGCCGAACTCCATTGTAACTCAGTTATTATCAATTGCACTCTTGTAACCAGTGAGTGATAATCAATAAAACAACAACTCTTCAAAGTGGACGTAGGTCAGAGATAGATGAACCACTATAAATCTTGTTTCTTTACTGCATTCCTTTTTATTTTCTGAGTGTTTTTCATATTTATATTCTCTACACATTTTCTATCTATGATTTGTGATTGTAAACGGGTGCATTCATCAAATTTTAGCGCAAACACTTTGGTGCTTTCACCGGGAAGGCTAACATTCAAGGATTCTATAGCTAGGATTTTGGATCTGAAGTCTTAAGGACTTATATCTGGAAAGCAATGGTGAAACAATCAGCCAGGAGACAGAGGGCTGAAAGGAGTCAGCATGAAGGGAGTAGGAGGCCTCCTCGGGAACGAATCAGGCTTCAGTCTTCATCACTCGGGACGAGATGATGATGGAAGCTATGCGTGAAGAGTTTCTAAAAGGATAAGAAAAGATGATGCAGAATTTGCTTCGACAAGCTTGACAAACTGGATTGAAGAATCAAGTTAACGCAACTGCAGGAGATGTTGGAGATAGGAGTTAGAAGCACGGAGCTGCCAGAATTTAGAATAGAGCAAAACCATCAGGAGCAGCACCAGAACTAAAGGGCACTCACCCGGAGCATGTTGATCCAATACCAGTTAGAGTACCAGGTGGAGATGTGCAATACGGCGTTGGTAGTGGAATGGATACTCGTTCAAGGGAGCAAATTCTAGAACTCCCTTGTGAACTCGAGGCAGATTGAAGGCAACGGACAGGGCCTACGGCTTGGCGACAATGACAGATTGGCGGATATAGTCAGGCGAGCCATAAGGGGCAGATTGGTGAATAGAGACTTGGAGGATCTGAATAGGAGTCCTTTTGCTCCTATGATTAGGCAAGCTAGGAATCCGCTAGATTTTAAACTACCAACACTGGATATGTATGACGGGAGAACAGATCCAATTATTCATTTGATGGGATATATGAGGAATATGGAAGTACTGGGGGCATCGAAGGAGGTCATGGCATGATGCTTCCCTTTATATTTGATGAATATAGCAGCATTATGGTTTGGACAGCTGGAAAGTGGCTTTATTGGCACATGGATGGAGCTGATTGAAAGGTTTATGAGGCAGTTTTGGGTCCACATAATCCAACCCAAGAACATGATGACTTTGACATCGATGAAACAGTGAGAGGGAGGATCGCTTAGAGATTTCTTGACCAGATTCAATGCGGCAATGGCTTCGATGGATCGACCTGATCCGTCGATGGTTTTGATGGAAGTAGTGTCGGGAATTGCAGATAGTTCAAACTTCAAAATATCATTGGAATAGGACCCACCAATGAATCTCGAGGAGTTCTACCATGAAGTGTAGAGATTTCTAAGGCAGGAAGATGCGTAGGCTAAGAGATAAGGGAGAGAGGCTGAAGCTTATGCAGTAAGGGTGGAGGTCCACCCAGGGAGGATCCAAATAAAGATGATAAAGGCAAAATGAAAATGAATGACAATGGTAGCACTTTGAAAAGGTCATGGGGGATTCAAAGTTTTCTTCTTACATGGATCTAAATGCAACTCTGGAAAGGATTTACTTGGATACTCGAGGGCGGCTCCAGTATCGAAGGCCAGCAAGAAGGGAACCTTCTGATTAAGAGCGGGCATCGGGAAGGCATTGCCTACTCATGAGCTGGATGGGCACAACATGAACGATTGCAGGCATTTGAAGGAGATAGTTGAGGAGCATGTAATGAATGGTCATCTACAACAATATGTAAGGAATCGAGCTGTGGTTGTTGAACAGGAGTGGCTACCACCCGCCTCAAACGAAGATGACACTGCATCTAGGAAGCGATGGCTTGTTATCAAATAAATACATTTGTGGCACTGAAAAAGTAATAGATCTCGAAGTAATATAGCTAAGTCACTTACACATGTATGAGATCGAGGACGATCCCTAGACATGCTCTAAGACGATAATAAACTATGTGGCTCGAATCTATGAAATCATATTTGTCTTTTCGTTTTCTTGAAAACTTTGGTTTCTTCCTCGGGTGTACAAACATTTATTTGATTTTCCCTATATGCAAAGCCTTTTATTTTGATGATTGGATTCAGGTTAATGTAATAAATAATACAGGTCCTACGATTACGGTCCTGACCGAAGAGACGGGGAAGTAATCACAAATTATGAGTCCCTTCACCGGAGAGCGATGGAATGGGCTCAAACACAATATAAAAGTCCTTGGTCGAAGATACGAGGCCAGAGAATATAAAAGTCCTTGGCCGGAGAGCCAAGGCCAGAGAATATTAAAGTCCTTGGCTGAAGAGCCGAGGTCGGAGAATATAAGAGTCCTTGGTCGAAGAGCCAAGGCCGGAGGACATAAAAGCCCTTGACCGGAGAGTCAGGGTCAAAACAAGATAACGCGATGCAGAGAGGTCTACGGATTTAAATTTAAACTTGGAGAGGTCATGGATTCAGATTTCGGCTTGGGACAAATGGACCCAGAGCGGTCCTGGATTTGGATATCAACCCAGAAAGGTTATGGATTTGGTTATAGATTGTTGGATATGGTTATACTAAAGATCGGTTGACGGATTCGGATAGCTATGGAATTGGCTAAGGTTGTGGTTATTGGACTTTGAATTGGACATCAAATCGGAGCAGTCGTGGACTTGGTATGGTTAAGAATGGAATATGGACCTTGGATGTTGGATTCGGAGCTATTAAAAACACGCCTTCTCACCACGAGGCATGTTTTGGAGGAAAAATGTTATCTCGCCTTTTGTCAAGGCCAGGATATCAACAAATAGACTAAAAAGGTTGGAAACAGTATTAAAGATAGGTTGGAAACAAGGATATGATCAATCTCGTCCAAAGTTGATCGAGCTCCAATCAAGATGGGATCGGTTGGGAATGATGAGCAAGGTTGGAAACAGTATTAAAGATAGGTTGGAAACAAGGATATGATCAATCTCGTCCAAAGTTGATCGAGCTCCAATCAAGATGGGATCGGTTGGGAATGATGAGAAAGGCTAGGAAAGGCTATATTTCAAATTTCAGGTCAATCGAAGTTCGTGTGCTCAAGATACGATCGATGCAACTAAAGCAATGTCTTTTTCATATTCATCTAGAAAGTCTCTTTCATATCGATCAAGTACACATCTGGTTCATATCCATTAAAAGAGCGCTAGTTCGTATCCATGAAAGAGGCACCACTTCATACTAATCACATCTACTCCGGTTCGTAACCGCCACCCAGTGACATTTCGTATCACTTCTATTAACGCACAGCTCGTATCGATCATCATTTGCATAATTCGTATCGATCGGTCAATGATCGACATGAAGCATACTACCCACGAATGATATGAGACAACATCAAAAGGTATCCATATGAAGTGTTTAAATCTACATCGATACGAATTGGAGTAGAGATCATCGATACGAAGCAAGCATTTCTGGATCGATGCGAAGCATGGAGCGCATCAAGTTGATACGAACGAGGTGCAATTAAGGGGAAGGCTCGGTCGTACGATATGGAAAGTGGATCTCACCTAAACAATCATGCCACGTCACTCTGATCGATACGAAAGTGATGAATACTAGCATATCGATACGAGATGGATTAATGCGAAGACGCCAGGCTATGGAAATGTGAAACTTGCATCGATCATAACTCACAATCTACAAGTCCAAATGCTAGAATATTTCCACAGGAGCTTACGTACAACCCCAAGAATGTCCATGCTCGATCTCGACTCGATTGGCAAAGATCTTGATCGATACGACTTCCATTCGTATCGATCATGGATCGAGTCGAAATCGCTCAGGATCTATCACATGGGCCCACCCATGTAAGAGGAGGGGTCCTCTGCAGTATGGGCAGGATATTTGCAGCCTACAGCTATAAATAGCAGTCCAAGAGCTTCAGAAAAGGGATCTTATGGTTCTTTTACGCCATTATTCTAACGAACTCCATTGCAACTCAGTTATTATCAAGTGTACTCTTGTAACCAGCGAGTGATAATCAAGAAACAACAACTCTTCAAAGTGGATGTAGGCCGGAGATAGACGAACCACTATAAATCTTGTGTCTTTACTGCATTACTTTTTATTGTCTGAGTGTTCTTCATATTTATATTCTCTACACATTTGCTATCTATGATCTATGATTGTAAACGGGTGCTTTCATCGACAATTGGGTGTTAGTGACCAATTTTGGCGGAAATAAAAGGCCAAGTTAAACATCTCTTGATTCAATTACAAAAATTAGGATATATTTTATCGAAATGTTTCCATGCTTCTCCATCTAAAGGATGAAATAAAATTCCTTCAACTTGGACTCACTCAATATGTCATCTTATGTGCTCTATAGTGGCATAATATGCATACGATCTCTACAGTTAAGAAATAAGCAAGAGATAATGCATAAGAGGGAAAGGTATAACTTTACCATTGTTTTTTCTTTTCATCTCTACCTAAGTTACAAAATTTACATTTGTATGAGTTTATCTTCCTTCCAATTTAACATGCATCCACTTTGACACTTGTCAATCTTTTCGTATGCCAAACTGAATGCAGACACATTTTTTAGTGAGTACTGATTATTTGCCAACCCATTCTGCAAAACATTTGGGTTCACATCTCGAGTCAAACTAATAACGTCATTTGTTATTTTTTATATACTGTTATTTATGGATTTTATAGCAACTAACTTAAATGCTTTGGTTAAATGTATTAATGGACATCCATCAAAAAGTGGTCGTTTTGATGCTTCTAGCAGGTCAATTTTTGTTAACTTTCAAACTAGATTCTTCTTTACGTCTACTAAATTCATCCATAAAACCATTTTTGTGAAACCAAGAGACACCAATAGTGTTAAAATAAAGAAATTTTAAGATTTACACTTCTTGTAAGACGTTGCACATCTGTAACGATTGCGATTTTTCGTTGACGAAAAACCGAAACGTTAGGGTTTTAAGAAAGAAGAAAAAAAGTAGAAGAGAGAGAGAAGATAGTAGATGGAGAGAAAAGAAAATAGAAAATAGAACGGAACTGAAACAACAGAACAACATCAGAATCTCACAATTCGCAGCGGAACAACATATAATAGATAAATGAATAATCTTTAAACAAAGAACTATATCAGTTATTACATTACATTACATTTCATTACATCAGAGTGTACAACAACAATAACAAACAACGGAAAAAGAAATACTATATACTAATAATAAGCCATGCCATCCAGCTTGCCTCCTGCAATTCCTAAATTCCAGAATATCCTGATAAACCTTAACTCTTGACTGCCCGTGTAGAAATTGGTGGGCACCCAGAGTTTAGGAAGGAAAACAATAAACTCCGAGTCAGTCATGTGACTGGTGTGAGAACTCAAAACAGTTTATTTTTCTTTTTAAAATAAAAATAGAGGGATATTTTTAAAATAGATTCGCAATGCTTTTTTAAAAATGAGACTACCTAAGGCCTCCCGCACACACACACAATGCAAACTCAGAATCGGAGGAGATTTCTCCTTATGATAGTCAAAGATGCTTGATACGCATTAAAAAGAACATTTGATATTATTACTAGTGCATAGTGTAGGAAAAATTTATTTCGAAAGTAGAATATAAATCTTAGCCAGCATAGACATTTCGAACTATGCCTACTATAGCTACCATCTAAACAGTGGTGACCACCATAAGTAAATGGCAGGTTCTACAACTAATACCGTACAAGGTTTCGTATTGGGAATTGGATTTCCAACGAATGATCAGGCCAAGGAACTTCCCATTGCCACATGAGAATGCCTCTCGAAGGACATCCCCGAGAACCAAACCGGATCTCTGCCAACACAAGGCCAGGTTACCCCTAACTGGGTAACAACTGACCGAATATGCCATCCCCCGGTCCTTTGGGACCTTTTTACCTAGCGCTCGTAATCAATTCACACAATCATAAAGTGTTTTCAACATGAGTAAGTATCTGGGCTCCATACCATGATACCACCCTTTTCCAGAAGGAAATGCACATATCCTAAAGGGCGCTACCCCTCATAACCTTGCCGCATCTTTCCTGTTTTGACCATTCCAGGGTGTGAGGCTCGACGAAGTCACGTCCACAAAAACACGCTTTATACAAAGTCATGCTTTGGGTCAACAAATGATCATAGAAATGATCACCAAGATAGACGATCAAATAAATGATCCTATCACAAATAATCAACACAATGATCATTTCACAGCAACACTCAGTATGTCACATTACCAAATTGGGAGTATATTGCTGATAACCTTCAACTACATAACCTCTGAGCTCGTACGTCTCAGAGAAGGGTGTTAAGCTAAGAGGATAAATTCTCCGCCACCAACAGAAATATATTTGAAAGAAATCGGCTTTATATCTCAATTTGTAATGTCAGACATACAATCCATACAAGTCTGTTCCGGGCACGAACAAAACCGAAGGCACTTACAAAGAAGTCCTTGCAATCCGGATAATCTCTAATCATGCCCGAATTTCCCATCACATATGGAGATCTCAATACCGGGGATCAGCCAGTGCAGAGACAATCAACAAGAAACCCTTTCGTTTTCGAAGATATCCGGTCTTCAACACCGATCTTCAAATGCAATTCATAACGACGTATCACATATTCGGAATGGGTTATACGACCCCAAGGTCCTTTCCCGGTTAACCCGAATAGTGAGCGCTTATTTTAAAAAAATAAGTGTGGCATTCGAATTCAAGCAAATCACAACAAATACCTATTTAAGGTAAATATTGATAGTCGGTTATTGAACTATCAATAGATATGCACAACATCACCAGATTCCAAATAATTTTCCAAATTATTTATTTTCCAAAAATATCTTTACAAGATATATATATTTTCCATTCTTTAAAAATAAATCAATATTTATTTTTAAACCCATTTTCCAAATTTCATTTATAAATTCCATATTGAATTTACATTCCAAAAATATTCATGAATATACGATTTCCATTCGATTTTTAATATTCATTTTCAATTTATCTTCAAAAAGATAAATTCTCTACATCCACTTAATATTGGAAAAATATTTCCATACTTATTTATTTATAAGTAATTCACAAGTCTTTTTATTTTCTATACTTGGAAAATATTCAATATACTTAAATCAAAATTAAGTATATATTTCATTCTTTGAGGAAATCATTCACTTAACCATATTTATTTGGGCAAAAACGAATGTTGCGTAAAACATCGTTACGACAACCCAAAATCACTAGTATAGGGATTCGAAATTAAAATAGATATATAAATCCCAATACTATACAAAACATTTCCTTTCGGAAATCATCTATTATAACAACAGTGTTATAATCTACTATTTCCTTCTATTTCTCGAAAACGTCTATTTCAACAATGAATGTTGAAATCTATGGTTTCGAATCTTAATACATTTAAAACATCGTTATATCGTTTTAATTCTATTTAAAACATCACATCCAAAACATCTCTTTAACATATTATTCACTATTCAAAAACGTGAATATACTTGTTAACCAATTTCATCCCTTCTATTCAATTGTTTTAAAGGATTATTCACTGTCTAAAACGTGAATATAACTCCATTAATAAATTACAACAATTTACTTATCAAAATAAGTAGTTTGCGGATTTATAAAACAATGTTTATAATTTCCATTTCTATTTAGTTTATAACTACTTCCTTTATAAATCTTCTTTATTAACCTATTCGATTTATAACTCAATTATAAACCAAAAGTTCATGTTATAAGTTAAATACTTAGAATTTATTTGTTTGCAAAAATCGTTCCTTTAAACTTCATAATTATAAATCTTATAACTTATAAGATTCAATTATCCAAGTCTATTCCCTAAATAACTTTACAAATTTTATTTATAAAGTTCCATTTATAGCTTCACCGTTATAATTCTATAATTTCATTTATTTATGAAATCCTTTCACAATTCATTCTAACACTTATAAAAGCTCGTTTTATAATTCCAATACTTTAACTTATAAAATATTAATTTTATAAATCTTTTATATAAATCATTTTATATTATTCTTTTAAAACATCTTTAAACTCCTTTATAATTTCCTCATTTTGATCTATAAAAAAAATCAAATTTCATAAATTCTATTTTAAACTTTTTATAATGAATTCAGAAATCCCAGTTTAAACTATTTTATAAAATCATTAATCTCATATTTTCAAAAATCAACTTTTAACTGTATTTCTCAAAAATCATAATTTTTATAACATTAAAATTATAACGTTTATTTATTTAAGATAAATCAATTCCAAAAATATTTTATAAACGTATACCTTCAAAAATCACTTTAGAAATCCCTTAAAAATCAAAATCGTTATTTTTAAACTTCAAAATTGGATCCGATGATGCAACACATCAAATAGTCAATCACGACTTTCAAACATCATATATCAATATGATAATCAATCAAACATCACAATATCTAAAATCAAATAAATATTTGTGAGGAATCCAGTTGGATCCCTCCAACCTGTTTCCCTGCATCCACAGACATTAGCACAATACCCATTCCACTTCGAGGTGGAATATCGCGGTATATGGGATTTTATAAAATATTATCCGCTTACTAACGGCGCAATAGGGTCTCATCCGCTATACAATGCGGGAAATCAATCAACTGCAATATATACATATGCCAATATATATATATATTGCTATATATATAATATAATACCAATTCCACTTCAAGGTGGAATATCGCGGTATATGTGTGTAATAAATAACCTCCGCTTACTAACGGCGTATAGGGTCTATTCACATTCAATATATATATATATATATATAACAATCATCATACAAGCATTCAATCAACACAACTAACAATTTTAAATCTAACTATTTAAAATTTAAATAAATCCTTTAGAGTGAGAAGTCCTCACCTTTGCTTTTATTAGCAATCCATTTCCCATCTTGACTCGATTTCTCTTGATTTATACCTTGTATAAATATTATACACAATTTATTAATATTCGAATCAATCGAATAAATTAAATTTCGTTCTTGATTGTTTAATTAATCAATAGTTTTATTTAAACCAATTTCTTATTAAATAAATTTATTTTAACTAATTTTTCCTTTTATAAATTAAATCAACTAACACATTTTGGTTTTAACTATTAAATTTGTTATAAATAAATTTCCTTTTAAATAGAATATTTGAACTAAGTGAAAAATCACTTAACATTTAATAACTTAAATAACTAATGCTTTCGTTTCAAACTAATTTTTCTTTAATAAAATATTTAACTAAAAATTTCAATTTCCTTTTAAATTAAATTCATTTAACTAAAATTTTATTTTAACTAACAAATTCCTTTTTAAAACATCTTCTTTTAAATAATTAAATTTATCTAACTAATGATTAAATTCTTCCTTTTATTTTAATAATTTGATTAACTAAAAATTAAATTTTAAACAAAATTTCTTACTGTAAACAAAATTTCCCAAAACATTTTTCTCTGTTTAAACTACATTTTTTTTTCTTTATCAATACATATTTCATTCATTTTTTTTTACTTGTATATATATATATTAATTTAGAAATCGAATAAAAAAAATAATATTACCTCACTGTGAAAATCATCAGCTCGATCTCGAGCCTCCTCTTCGTCGCGTGCACGAATCCCAAACTCGAGTCTTCAACCTGACATCGCGCGCCACCAACACCTGCGCTTCTTTGGAACACGCGTCCCATCGGCGGCGGCCTCGCCTTCATCGCGCGCGCACACGCGATTCCCAGTCGCACTCACGCGCGCCTCCTTCCATCATCAACTCGAGCCACCTGCCTGCTTGCCGCCGCTACCCCTCTGACTCGCGCGTTCGAAGTCACCACGCGAGCGAAACCCTAGTTCACCCCCATTTCCTCCTTCGATGCCAACTTGGTCACAAGCTCACGCTACTTAACTCGGCTGCGGCCATTATTATTCTTTTTATTTTAAAGGATTTGAAAACTGAAGAGAGGAAGGGGGGAGATAAAGACGCGAATTTGAAGATGGGCTTCAGCCATTAAAATTTGTTCTGCATGATTTTGGATTTGAACTGAGGAGTGGTAAAGGAGGAAGGTATTTAAAATTGAACGAACGTGCTCAAACATGCTTTGCACGATTTCTTCCCATGATCCCCTGCGTGACTTTAGGCGTGAGAAAAGGAGAGTAACGTGATTTTTGACTAAATTTAAAAAATTAAAATTCAAATTGAATTCGATTAAATTCCAATGTGTTTACGTGTCGTGTGCTCACATATCAACTCCGAAAAATACGAAATTTGAAACCCGATAATAATTCAATATTACGGACCTAATGGAACTGGTTTCGTCGAATTCCGAGATTGTGCCTCGGAAGGCTATTTTTAAATATCGATTCAAACGATTTAATTTCAAAACTGAACAATTCACTTTCAATTCTGAAGCTTCTATTATCTTCAATATTATCAATATGAATTTTACAAGCCTTTGAAATATTTTTGATTGGCTTAAAATTGAAGATTCAAATATTTATTCAACTTTCAATAGATTAAATTCTATAATTTAATCATCCAAATTCATTCTGATAATTTGCAATTCAAATCAAACCATCATTCAAATATTTAAAATTAATTAAATATTTTCAAATTAAATTGTTTAAAATTCTGGGTCGTTACATTCTTCCCCCGTTAAAAGAATTTCGTCCCGAAATTACAAGTTAAGAAGAATGCCCTTATCCCGTCTATCATTTTTCTCAATTCAAATAGTTTTATCAACTTACTAACCTAAATCTTTTTACTAGAGATTCACTATCATTTCAACTAGCTTTCCAACTTCAATTATAGTTCCAAATGACATTGTTTTCCTTAAATTTAAATTCAAATTCAAATTCAAATTTCAAACTTTCAAAATTTCTCAAAATTTTTTCTAACACCCTAAATTTTCGAAAAATTTTGCCAGCGTATCCTTTGCGCGGCTAGCTCGGTACGACTACAAAATGGCACCACGGCCCCTCAGAATCAAAAAGAAAAGAGAAAGCCAAGTGGCTGGAGAAGAAAATCATCAAATTTCATACTGAAATTGAAATACGTACCTTTTTGTCGAGCCATTTAAATTATCTTCAAAATCAAAATCCAATCCCTTTATAATACCTGTATATCCTGCTATTCATAATATTCAATTCCTATATACAAACCATTTTTCCAATTCATTACAAAAATTTCCAATATATGCTTCTTATACATTTTTACTTCACTATTGAAGTTACATATCCACTTTCATTCAATTTTACATTTCAATTCCATTTGAATTCAATTCACAATTTAAATTTCATTCGAATTTAATTTTCAATTCCAAACATTAAATTCTAACGATTAACTTTCATTTACTAATTCATATTACAACTTTAAATTAGTTTCATTCACTAATTCATTTCAATTAGTACATTCACTTATTCATTTTAAATTTCAATTTCCATATTCAATTCATCTCGAATTTACTTAATTGCGGACAAAGGGAATTTCAATTTATTTCCTTTACTTACTTGAATTTATATACAAATTCAAATTTATCTTCGAATTTAGCTCACAACTAAACTTTTAATTGAACCAATTCAAATTCCAATTCATTAGTCCATGAATTAATAATTTATCAAGTTAGTTTACTTGAATTCAATCCATTTTATTTCTTATTTAATTCCATATACTAATGATAATAATTTAATATTATTAACAACCATGCAACCATATACTATAATAATTCATAGAAAATCATTTCTTTTCTATACAAAAATAGTTTTGGGAAAAATTATCTTATTTACCCGATTCAAAAACAATTTTATATTCACTAACAAATACGCGCTCATATCTATTATTACACTCAAACTCATTCTAGAGTACTGCTGACTCTATCTTTAATGAGTAATACCCAACAGAACCATGGTTGTCGCTTAACCAACAGCTCTGATACCAAATGTAACGATTGCGATTTTCCGTTGCCGAAAAACCGAAATGTTAGGGTTTTAAGAAAGAAGAAAAAAAGTAGAAGAGAGAGAGAAGATAGTAGATAGAGAGAAAAGAAAATAGAAAATAGAACGGAACTGAAACAACAGAACAACATCAGAATCTCACAATTCGCAGCGGAACAACATATAATAGATAAATGAATAATCTTTAAACAAAGAACTATATCAGTTATTACATTTCATTACATCAGAGTGTACAACAACAATAACAAACAGCGGAAAAAGAAATACTATATACTAATAATACGCCATGCCATCCAGCTTGCCTCCTGCAATTCCTGAATTCCAGAATATCCTGATAAACCTTAACTCTTGACTGCCCGTGTAGAAATTGGTGGGCACCCAGAGTTTAGGAAGGAAAACAATAAACTCCGAGTCAGTCATGTGACTGGTGTGAGAACTCAAAACAGTTTATTTTTCTTTTTAAAATAAAAATAGAGGGATATTTTTAAAATAGATTCGCAATGCTTTTTTAAAAATGAGACTACCATAAGGCCTCCCGCACACACACACAATGCAAACGCAGAATCGGAGGAGATTTCTCCTTATGATGGTCAAAGATGCTTGATACGCATTAAAAAGAACATTTGATATTATTACTAGTGCATAGTGTAGGAAAAATTTATTTCGAAAGTAGAATATAAATCTTAGCCAGCATAGACATTTCGAACTATGCCTACTATAGCTACCATCTAAACAGTGGTGACCACCATAAGTAAATGGCAGGTTCTACAACTAATACCGTACAAGGTTTCGTATTGGGAATTGGATTTCCAACGAATGATCAGGCCAAGGAACTTCCCATTGCCACATGAGAATGCCTCTGGAAGGACATCCCCGAGAACCAAACCGGATCTCTGCCAACACAAGGCCGGGTTACCCCTAACTGGGTAACAACTGACCGAATATGCCATCCCCCGGTCCTTTGAGACCTTTTTACCGAGCGCTCGTAATCAATTCATACAATCATAAAGTGTTTTCAACATGAGTAAGTATCTGGGCTCCATACCATGATACCACCCTTTTCCAGAAGGAAATGCACATATCCTAAAGGGCGCTACCCCTCATAACCTTGCCCCATCTTTCCTGTTTTGACCATTCCAGGGTGTAAGGCTCGACGAAGTCACGTCCACAAAAACACGCTTTATACAAAGTCATGCTTTGGGTCAACAAATGATCATAGAAATGATCACCAAGATAGACGATCAAATAAATGATCCTATCACAAATAATCAACACAATGATCATTTCACAGCAACACTCAGTATGTCACATTACCAAATTGGGAGTATATTGCTGATAACCTTCAACTACATAACCTCTGAGCTCGTACGTCTCAGAGAAGGGTGTTAAGCTAAGAGAATAAATTCTCCGCCACCAACAGAAATATATTTGAAAGAAATCGGCTTTATATCTCAATTTGTAATGTCAGACATACAATCCATACAAGTCTGTTCCGGGCTCGAACAGAACCGAAGGCACTTACAAAGAAGTCCTTGCAATCCGGATAATCTCTAATCATGCCCGAATTTCCCATCACATATGGAGATCTCAATACCGGGGATCAGCCAGTGCAGAGACAATCAACAAGAAACCCTTTCGTTTTCGAAGATATCCGGTCTTCAACACCGATCTTCAAATGCAATTCATAATGACGTATCACATATTCGGAATGGGTTATATGACCCCAAGGTCCTTTCCCGGTTAACCCTAATAGTGAGCGCTTATTTTAAAAAAATAAGTGTGGCATTCAAATTCAAGCAAATCACAACAAATACGTATTTAAG
Organism: Allium cepa; assembly: GCA_030765085.1. Taxonomy (NCBI): domain Eukaryota; kingdom Viridiplantae; phylum Streptophyta; class Magnoliopsida; order Asparagales; family Amaryllidaceae; genus Allium; species Allium cepa. Next base: position 238,942,709 of record CM060931.1, read on the forward strand.
GTAAATATTGATAGTCGGTTATTGAACTATCATTAGATATGCACAACATCACCAGATTCCAAATAATTTTCCAAATTATTTATTTTCCAAAAATATCATTACAAGATATATATATTTTCCATTCTTTAAAAATAAATCAATATTTATTTTTAAACCCATTTTCCAAATTTCATTTATAAATTCCATATTGAATTTACATTCCAAAAATATTCATGAATATACGATTTCCATTCGATTTTTAATATTCATTTTCAATTTATCTTCAAAAAGATAAATTCTCTATATCCACTTAATATTGGAAAAATATTTCCATACTTATTTATTTATAAGTAACTCACAAGTCTTTTTATTTTCTATACTTGGAAAATATTCAATATACTTAAATCAAAATTAAGTATATATTTCATTCTTTAAGGAAATCATTCACTTAACCATATTTATTTGGGCAAAAACGAATGTTGCGTAAAACATCGTTACGACAACCCAAAATCACTAGTATAGGGATTCGAAATTAAAATAGATATATAAATCCCAATATTATACAAAACATTTCCTTTCGGAAATCATCTATTATAACAACAGTGTTATAATCTACTATTTCCTTCTATTTCTCAAAAACGTCTATTTCAACAATGAATGTTGAAATCTATGGTTTCGAATCTTAATACATTTAAAACATCATTAGATCGTTTTAATTCTATTTAAAACATCACATCCAAAACATTTCTTTAACATATTATTCACTATTCAAAAACGTGAATATACTTGTTAACCAATTTCATCCCTTCTATTCAATTTGTTTTAAAGGATTATTCACTGTCTAAAACGTGAATATAACTCCATTAATAAATTACAACAATTTACTTATCAAAATAAGTAGTTTGCGGATTTATAAAACAATGTTTATAATTTCCATTTCTATTTAGTTTATAACTACTTCCTTTATAAATCTTCTTTATTAACCTATTCGATTTATAACTCAATTATAAACCAAAAGTTCATGTTATAAGTTAAATACTTAGAATTTATTTGTTTGCAAAAATCGTTCCTTTAAACTTCATAATTATAAATCTTATAACTTATAAGATTCAATTATCCAAATCTATTCCCTAAATAACTTTACAAATTTTATTTATAAAGTTCCATTTATAGCTTCACCGTTATAATTCTATAATTTCATTTATTTATGAAATCCTTTCACAATTCATTCTAACACTTATAAAAGCTCGTTTTATAATTCCAATACTTTAACTTATAAAATATTAATTTTATAAATCTTTTATATAAATCATTTTATATTATTCTTTTAAAACATCTTTAAACTCCTTTATAATTTCCTCATTTTGATCTATAAAAAAATCAAATTTCATAAATTCTATTTTAAACTTTTTATAATAAATTCAAAAATCCCAGTTTAAACTATTTTATAAAATCATTAATCTCATATTTTCAAAAATCAACTTTTAACTGTATTTCTCAAAAATCATAATTTTTATAACATTAAAATTATAACGTTTATTTATTTAAGATAAATCAATTCCAAAAATATTTTATAAACGTATACCTTCAAAAATCACTTTAGAAATCCCTTAAAAATCAAAATCGTTATTTTTAAACTTCAAAATTGGATCCGATGATGCAACACATCAAATAGTCAATCACGACTTTCAAACATCATATATCAATACGATAATCAATCAAACATTACAATATCTAAAATCAAATAAATATTTGTGAGGAATCCAGTTGGATCCCTCCAACCTGTTTCCCTGCATCCACTGACATTAGCACAATACCCATTCCACTTCGAGGTGGAATATCGCGGTATATGGGATTTTATAAAATATTATCCGCTTACTAACGGCGCAATAGGGTCTCATCCGCTATACACTGCGGGAAATCAATCAACTGCAATATATACATATGCCAATATATATATATTGCTATATATATAATATAATACCAATTCCACTTCAAGGTGGAATATCGCGGTATATGTGTGTAATAAATAACCTCCGCTTACTAACGGCGTATAGGGTATATTCACATTCAATATATATATATATATATATATATATATATATATATATATATATAACAATCATCATACAAGCATTCAATCAACACAACTAACAATTTTAAATCTAACTATTTAAAATTTAAATAAATCCTTTAGAGTGAGAAGTTCTCACCTTTGCTTTTATTAGCAATCCATTTCCCATCTTGACTCGATTTCTCTTGATTTATACCTTGTATAAATATTATACACAATTTATTAATATTCGAATCAATCGAATAAATTAAATTTCGTTCTTGATTGTTTAATTAATCAATAGTTTTATTTAAACCAATTTCTTCTTAAATAAATTTATTTTAACTAATTTTTCCTTTTATAAATTAAATCAACTAACACATTTTGATTTTAACTATTAAATTTGTTATAAATAAATTTCCTTTTAAATAGAATATTTGAACTAAGTGAAAAATCACTTAACATTTAATAACTTAATTAACTAATGCTTTCGTTTCAAACTAATTTTTCTTTAATAAAATATTTAACTAAAAATTTCAATTTCCTTTTAAATTAAATTCATTTAACTAAAATTTTATTTTAACTAACAAATTCCTTTTTAAAACATCTTCTTTTAAATAATTAAATTTATCTAACTAATGATTAAATTCTTCCTTTTATTTTAATAATTTGATTAACTAAAAATTAAATTTTAAACAAAATTTCTTACTGTAAACAAAATTTCCCAAAACATTTTTCTCTGTTTAAACTTCATTTTTTTTTCTTTCTTTATCAATACATATTTCATTCATTTTTTTTTACTTGTATATATATATATTAATTTAGAAATCGAATAAAAAAAATATTACCTCACTGTGAAAATCATCAGCTCGAGCTCGAGCCTCTTCTTCGTCGCGTGCACGAATCCCAAACTCGAGTCTTCAACCTGACATCGCGCGCCACCAACACCTGCGCTTCTTTGGAACACGCGTCCCATCGGCGGCGGCCTCGCCTTCATCGCGCGCGCACACGCGATTCCCAGTCGCACTCACGCGCGCCTCCTTCCATCATCAACTCGAGCCACCTGCCTGCTTGCCGCCGCTACCCCTCTGACTCGCGCGTTCGAAGTCACCACGCGAGTGAAACCCTAGTTCACCCCCATTTCCTCCTTCGATGCCAACTTGGTTACAAGCTCACGCTACTTAACTCGGCTGCGGCCATTATTATTCTTTTTATTTTAAAGGATTCGAAAACTGAAGAGTGGAAGGGGGGAGATAAAGATGCGAATTTGAAGATGGGCTTCGGCCATTAAAATTTGTTCTGCGTGATTTTGGATTTGAACTGAGGAGTGGTAAAGGAGGAAGGTATTTAAAATTGAACGAACGTGCTCAAACATGCTTTGCACGATTTCTTCCCATGATCCCCTGCGTGACTTTAGGCGTGAGAAAAGGAGAGTAACGTGATTTTTGACTAAATTAAAAAAATTAAAATTCAAATTGAATTCGATTAAATTCCAATGCGTTTACGTGTCGTGTGCTCACATATCAACTCCGAAAAATACGAAATTTGAAACCCGATAATAATTCAATATTACGGACCAATGGAACTGGTTTCGTCGAATTCCGAGATTGTGCCTCGGAAGGCTATTTTTAAATATCGATTCAAACGATTTAATTCCAAAACTGAACAATTCACTTTCAATTTCAATTCTGAAGCTTCTATTATCTTCAATATTATCAATATGAATTTTACAAGCCTTTGAAATATTTTTAATTCGCTTAAAATTGAAGATTCAAATTTTTATTCAACTTTCAATAGATTAAATTCTATAATTTAATCATCCAAATTCATTCTGATAATTTGCAATTCAAATCAAACCATCATTCAAATATTTAAAATTAATTAAATATTTTCAAATTAAATTGTTTAAAATTCTGGGTCGTTACAATCTTCCCCCTTAAAAGAATTTCGTCCCGAAATTACAAGTTAAGAAGAATGCCCTTATCCCGTCTATCATTTTTCTCAATTCAAATATTTTTATCAACTTACTAAGCTAAATCTTTTTACTAGAGATTCACTATCATTTCAACTAGCTTTCCAACTTCAATTATAGTTCCAAACAACATTGTTTTCCTTAAATTTAAATTCAAATTCAAATTCAAATTTCAAACTTTCAAAATTTCTCAAAAAATTTTCTAACACCCTAAATTTTCGAAATTTTTTGCCAGCGTCTCCTTTGCGCGGCTAGCTCGGTACGACTACAAAATGGCACCACGGCCCCTCAGAATCAAAAAGAAAAGAGAAAGCCAAGTGGCTGGAGAAGAAAATCATCAAATTTCATACTGAAATTGAAATACGTACCTTTTTGTCGAGCCATTTAAATTATCTTCAAAATCAAAATCCAATCCCTTTATAATACTTGTATATCCTGCTATTCATAATATTCAATTCCTATATACAAACCATTTTGCCAATTCATTACAAAAATTTCCAATATATGCTTCTTATACATTTTTACTTCACTATTGAAGTTACATATCCACTTTCATTCAATTTTACATTTCAATTCCATTTGAATTCAATTCACAATTTAAATTTCATTCGAATTTAATTTTCAATTCCAAACATTGAATTCTAACGATTAACTTTCATTTACTAATTCATATTACAACTTTAAATTAGTTTCATTCACCAATTCATTTCAATTAGTACATTCACTTATTCATTTTAAATTTCAATTTCCATATTCAATTCATCTCGAATTTACTTAATTGCTAACAAAGGGAATTTTAATTTATTTCTTTTACTTACTTGAATTTATATACAAATTCAAATTTATCTTCGAATTTAGCTCACAACTAAACTTTTAATTCAACCAATTCAAATTCCAATTCATTAGTCCATGAATTAATAATTTATCAAGTTAGTTTACTTGAATTCAATCCATTTTATTTCTTATTTAATTCCATATACTAATGATAATAATTTAATATTATTAACAACCATGCAACCATATACTATAATAATTCATAGAAAATCATTTCTTTTCTATACAAAAATAGTTTTGGGAAAAATTATCTTATTTACCCGATTCAAAAACAATTTTATATTCACTAACAAATACGCGCTCATATCTATTATTACACTCAAACTCATTCTAGGGTACTGCTGACTCTATCTCTAATGAGTAATACCCAACAGAACCATGGTTGTCGCTTAACCAACAACTCTGATACCAAATGTACCGATTGCGATTTTTCGTTGCCGAAAAACCGAAATGTTAGGGTTTTAAGAAAGAAGAAAAAAAGTAGATGAGAGAGAGAAGATAGTAGATAGAGAGAAAAGAAAATAGAAAATAGAACGGAACTGAAACAACAGAACAACATCAGAATCTCACAATTCGCAGCGGAACAACATATAATAGATAAATGAATAATCTTTAAACAAAGAACTATATCAGTTATTACATTACATTACATTTCATTACATCAGAGTGTACAACAACAATAACAAACAGCGGAAAAAGAAATACTATATACTAATAATACGCCATGCCATCCAGCTTGCCTCCTGCAATTCCTGAATTCCAGAATATCCTGATAAACCTTAACTCTTGACTGCCCGTGTAGAAATTGGTGGGCACCCAGAGTTTAGGAAGGAAAACAATAAACTCCGAGTCAGTCATGTGACTGGTGTGAGAACTCAAAACAGTTTATTTTTCTTTTTAAAATAAAAATAGAGGGATATTTTTAAAATAGATTCACAATGCTTTTTTAAAAATGAGACTACCATAAGGCCTCCCGCACACACACACAATGCAAACGCAGAATCGGAGGAGATTTCTCCTTATGATAGTCAAAGATGCTTGATACGCATTAAAAAGAACATTTGATATTATTACTAGTGCATAGTGTAGGAAAAATTTATTTCGAAAGTAGAATATAAATCTTAGCCAGCATAGACATTTCGAACTATGCCTACTATAGCTACCATCTAAACAGTGGTGACCACCATAAGTAAATGGCAGGTTCTACAACTAATACCGTACAAGGTTTCGTATTGGGAATTGGATTTCCAACGAATGATCAGGCCAAGGAACTTCTCATTGCCACATGAGAATGCCTCTGGAAGGACATCCCCGAGAACCAATCCGGATCTCTGCCAACACAAGGCCGGGTTACCCCTAACTGGGTAACAACTGACCGAATATGCCATCCCCCGGTCCTTTGGGACATTTTTACCGAGCGCTCGTAATCAATTCACACAATCATAAAGTGTTTTCAACATGAGTAAGTATCTGGGCTCCATACCATGATACCACCCTTTTCCAGAAGGAAATGCACATAGCCTAAAGGGCGCTACCCCTCATAACCTTGCCGCATCTTTCCTGTTTTGACCATTCCGGGGTGTGAGGCTCGACGAAGTCACGTCCACAAAAACACGCTTTATACAAAGTCATGCTTTGGGTCAACAAATGATCATAGAAATGATCACCAAGATAGACGATCAAATAAATGATCCTATCACAAATAATCAACACAATGATCATTTCACAGCAACACTCAGTATGTCACATTACCAAATTGAGAGTATATTACTGATAACCTTCAACTACATAACCTCTGAGCTAGTACGTCTCAGAGAAGGATGTTAAGCTAAGAGAATAAATTCTCCGCCACCAACAGAAATATATTTGAAAGAAATCGGCTTTATATCTCAATTTGTAATGTCAGACATACAATCCATACAAGCCTGTTCCGGGCTCGAACAGAACCGAAGGCACTTACAAAGAAGTCCTTGCAATCCGGATAATCTCTAATCATGCCCGAATTTCCCATCACATATGGAGATCTCAATACCGGGGATCAGCCAGTGCAGAGACAATCAACAAGAAACCCTTTCGTTTTCGAAGATATCCGGTCTTCAACACCGATCTTCAAATGCAATTCATAACGACGTATCACATATTCGGAATGGGTTATACGACCCCAAGGTCCTTTCCCGGTTAACCCGAATAGTGAGCGCTTATTTTAAAAAAATAAGTGTGGCATTCAAATTCAAGCAAATCATAACAAATACCTATTTAAGGTAGATATTGATAGTCGGTTATTGAACTATCAATAGATATGCACAACATCACCAGATTCCAAATAATTTTCCAAATTATTTATTTTCCAAAAATATCTTTACAAGATATATATATTTTCCATTCTTTAAAAATAAATCAATATTTATTTTTAAACCCATTTTCCAAATTTCATTTATAAATTCCATATTGAATTTACATTCCAAAAATATTCATGAATATACGATTTCCATTCGATTTTTAATATTCATTTTCAATTTATCTTCAAAAAGATAAATTCTCTATATCCACTTAATATTGGAAAAATATTTCCATACTTATTTATTTATAAGTAATTCACAAGTCTTTTTATTTTCTATACTTGGAAAATATTCAATATACTTAAATCAAAATTAAGTATATATTTCATTCTTTAAGGAAATCATTCACTTAACCATATTTATTTGGGCAAAAACGAATGTTGCGTAAAACATCGTTACGACGACCCAAAATCACTAGTATAGGGATTCGAAATTAAAATAGATATATAAATCCCAATACTATACAAAACATTTCCTTTCGGAAATCATCTATTATAACAACAGTGTTATAATCTACTATTTCCTTCTATTTCTCGAAAACGTCTATTTCAACAATGAATGTTGAAATCTATGGTTTCGAATCTTAATACATTTAAAACATTGTTAGATCGTTTTAATTCTATTTAAAACATCACATCCAAAACATTTCTTTAACATATTATTCACTATTCAAAAACGTGAATATACTTGTTAACCAATTTCATCCCTTCTATTCAATTTGTTTTAAAGGATTATTCACTGTCTAAAACGTGAATATAACTCCATTAATAAATTACAACAATTTACTTATCAAAATAAGTAGTTTGCGGATTTATAAAACAATGTTTATAATTTCCATTTCTATTTAGTTTATAACTACTTCCTTTATAAATCTTCTTTATTAACCTATTCGATTTATAACTCAATTATAAACCAAAAGTTCATGTTATAAGTTAAATACTTAGAATTTATTTGTTTGCAAAAATAGTTCCTTTAAACTTCATAATTATAAATCTTATAACTTATAAGATTCAATTATCCAAATCTATTCCCTAAATAACTTTACAAATTTTATTTATAAAGTTCCATTTATAGCTTCACCGTTATAATTCTATAATTTCATTTATTTATGAAATCCTTTCACAATTCATTCTAACACTTATAAAAGCTCGTTTTATAATTCAAAATACTTTAACTTATAAAATATTAATTTTATAAATCTTTTATATAAATCATTTTATATTATTCTTTTAAAACATCTTTAAACTCCTTTATAATTTCCTCATTTTGATCTATAAAAAAATCGAATTTCATAAATTCTATTTTAAACTTTTTATAATAAATTCAGAAACCCAGTTTAAACTATTTTATAAAATCATTAATCTCATATTTTCAAAAATCAACTTTTAACTGTATTTCTCAAAAATCATAATTTTTATAACATTAAAATTATAACGTTTATTTATTTAAGATAAATCAATTCCAAAAATATTTTATAAACGTATACCTTCAAAAATCACATTAGAAATCCCATAAAAATCAAAATCGTTATTTTTAAACTTCAAAATTGGATCCGATGATGCAACACATCAAATAGTCAATCACGACTTTCAAACATCATATATCAATATGATAATCAATCAAACATCACAATATCTAAAATCAAATAAATATTTGTGAGGAATCCAGTTGGATCCCTCCAACCTGTTTCTCTGCTTCCACAGACATTAGCACAATACCCATTCCACTTCGAGGTGGAATATCGCGGTATATGGGATTTTATAAAATATTATCCGCTTACTAACGGCGCAATAGGGTCTCATCCGCTATACAATGCGGGAAATTAATCAACTGCAATATATACATATGCCAATATATATATATTGCTATATATATAATATAATACCAATTCCACTTCAAGGTGGAATATCGCGGTATATGTGTGTAATAAATAACCTCCGCTTACTAACGGCGTATAGGGTCTATTCACATTCAATATATATATATATATATATATATATATATATATATATATATATATAACAATCATCATACAAGCATTCAATCAACACAACTAACAATTTTAAATCTAACTATTTAAAATTTAAATAAATCCTTTAGAGTGAGAAGTTCTCACCTTTGCTTTTATTAGCAATCCATTTCCCATCTTGACTCGATTTCTCTTGATTTATACCTTGTATAAATATTATACACAATTTATTAATATTCGAATCAATCGAATAAATTAAATTTCGTTCTTGATTGTTTAATTAATCAATAGTTTTATTTAAACCAATTTCTTCTTAAATAAATTTATTTTAACTAATTTTTCCTTTTATAAATTAAATCAACTAACACATTTTGGTTTTAACTATTAAATTTGTTATAAATAAATTTCCTTTTAAATAGAATATTTGAACTAAGTGAAAAATCACTTAACATTTAATAACTTAATTAACTAATGCTTTCGTTTCAAACTAATTTTTCTTTAATAAAATATTTAACTAAAAATTTCAATTTCCTTTTAAATTAAATTCATTTAACTAAAATTTTATTTTAACTAACAAATTCCTTTTTAAAACAACTTCTTTTAAATAATTAAATTTATCTAACTAATGATTAAATTCTTCCTTTTATTTTAATAATCTGATTAACTGAAAATTAAATTTTAAACAAAATTTCTTACTGTAAACAAAATTTCCCAAAACATTTTTCTCTGTTTAAACTTCATTTTTTTTTCTTTCTTTATCAATACATATTTCATTCATTTTTTTTACTTGTATATATATATATATATATTAATTTAGAAATCGAATAAAAAAAAATATATATTACCTCACTGTGAAAATCATCAGCTCGAGCTTGAGCCTCCTCTTCGTCGCGTGCACGAATCCCAAACTCGAGTCTTCAACCTGACATTGCGCGCCACCAACACCTGCGCTTCTTTGGAACACGCGTCCCATCGACGGCGGCCTCGCCTTCATCGCGCGCGCACACGCGATTCCCAGTCGCACTCACGCGCGCCTCCTTTCATCATCAACTCGAGCCACCTGCCTGCTTGCCGCCGCTACCCCTCTGACTCGCGCGTTCGAAGTCACCACGCGAGCGAAACCCTAGTTCACCCCCATTTCCTCCTTCGATGCCAACTTGGTTACAAGCTCACGCTACTTAACTCGGCTGCGGCCATTATTATTCTTTTTATTTTATAGGATTCGAAAACTGAAGAGAGGAAGGGGGGAGATAAAGAAGCGAATTTGAAGATGGGCTTCGGCCATTAAATTTGTTCTGCGTGATTTTGGATTTGAACTGAGGAGTGGTAAAGGAGGAAGGTATTTAAAATTGAACGAACGTGCTCAAACATGCTTTGCACGATTTCTTCCCATGATCCCCTGCGTGACTTTAGGCGTGAGAAAAGGAGAGTAACGTGATTTTTGACTAAATTTAAAAAATTAAAATTCAAATTGAATTTGATTAAATTCCAATGCGTTTACGTGTCGTGTGCTCACATATCAACTCCGAAAAATAAGAAATTTGAAACCCGATAATAATTCAATATTACGGACCTAATGGAACTGGTTTCGTCGAATTCCGAGACTATGCCTCGGAAGGCTATTTTTAAATATCGATTCAAACGATTTAATTTCAAAACTGAACAATTCACTTTCAATTTCAATTCTGAAGCTTCTATTATCTTCAATATTATCAATATGAATTTTACAAGCCTTTGAAATATTTTTAATTGGCTTAAAATTGAAGATTCAAATTTTTATTCAACTTTCAATAGATTAAATTCTATAATTTAATCATCTAAATTCATTCTGATAATTTGCAATTCAAATCAAACCATCATTCAAATATTTAAAATTAATTAAATATTTTCAAATTAAATTGTTTAAAATTCTGGGTCGTTACAACATCTATCATAATTGTCCAACTATAAGATGTCACTTTTACAGATTCTTATAAAAATAAAAGCTGCTTATATCGATCCTGCATACCTTAAATTAGTTTACAACTAATCTGTTAACTTTCGGATGTTCCATATTTTAATGTATAATTAACATAAATATACTCGTTCATTAAATATATTATAAAATTTATTTTAAATTCACTACTAACTTGTAATTAACATAAATATACCCATTCATTAAATATGTTATAAATTTTATCTTATAAATATACTCATCCATATATCATTGTAAATATGTAAGAAGAAGATTTAATATTTAAACAATGAAGATCGTATATTAAAGGTAATTAATTCGATTGTCTGTATTATAGAGAAATATAAACATTTGAATCAAGAATATTTTTTATTAAGGGAAATAAATTAGGGGATGAAGGATTAAATATAGGGAGTATTATATTAAAGGTAATTACATATAATTAAATTTGGCCATATATTATGGGAACCTGTTTAATAGGCTACATATGAGATAACTAAATTAATCTATGAATCGAGAATGTCACACAAAGGAGGAAATAAATTTATAAAGGATGCAAAAAAAACCCTAAGAACATAAATACCACCAAACATATCTTCCTCCTCGTTTTCATTCATTCTCTACAAATGAAGACGAAAGAAGAAAATAAATAGCCAGCCTATATTAAAAGGAAAGAGAGAAACGAAGTGAAAAGGCTAAGAAAACATAAGACAATAAATGATCTAGAAAAACAAAGATAAAGGTGATTAATATATTTCTTTTCGATTATTTTCACCTGTGATGATTGCGTTCTAGTTATTATATATGAAGTTCGTACAATATGTATTTTTAATCATTAGATCAGGTTTTAATAAATGTTTTTCGTTGAAATAGCTTCACTTGGGAGTTATCTGTAATCTTTATTTCAATGATTTTGAAATACCATTAAAATTCAATATGATGGATGCAACATGTTTTGGGAAATGGTTTTTGATTTGGGGAATTTTCCAACGCTAAAATATTTATTCATGAATTTTCGAAGGAAATCCATATATTAAATAATTAAGGAAAACTGCTTTAAATATGGAAACATGAGTAAAAATGTGCAGAAATAATAATTTGTCAATTTTTGGAAACCAATAGTATTTTTTGAAGTAAGAATAATTATTTTCGAAAGCTAATATGAAATACATAAACTAGATAATAAGATAGCCGAAACAACTAATGAATGGAGGTTATATGATTGTTAATAAGGGGACAAGTTATTGCTGTAAAAATAAATAAAGGACACTACCACTAACAAAAAGTGAAGGCGTGATGAATAAGGATGAGATACATGGAAAGTAATGTGTAGACATATAGAGGTGGGAAGTTAGTAGTGCAGATTCACTATGTGTGATGAAGGAAGAGATTGGACGATGGTTCATGCTGGGATATAACATTCAAAACCTAAAATGAACTAAGAAATAATAAAAGAAGTTAGAAGTAAATAAAATAAGTAAGATTACAGCCAAAGAAAATGGCCGAAAGTTCCAGGTGTGGATTTTAGGCGGAGTATATAAAACAGGCTTCCCTAAAATGAAACCTAAGGGGAGTGGTTTGATAGCCTAGACTTATTGACTTTCAGGGAGAGTAAATACTAAGATCTATTAGCTTTCAAAGGAAAGACAATAACAAACCTAAGGCTTAACATGGCCAAAGTTAGAGTTTAGATTTTTATAAAGCATAAGGCATTACAGAAGTAGTTCCAAGGTTTAAGTTAACCGAAGGAGTGCTGGGAGCATATCAAAGCTTAATGAATAGCTAAAGTCCAAAATAATAAATGAAAAATTAGGTGAATTATTGGAAGTAAAAGGTAACTAATAAGTTAGTAAGTGAAAAACTATAAATAATGCTGGTTCGAAAGGGCTATCGACACCGAGTGGGGACTCTTACTCGAATGCACCTACTTCAAGAGGTAGGATTACACATTCAAGTTCTAAGGGGGCATGGGATGTCCAGGAAAGCTGTACGCTTTTCTGAGTGTGGTTGTTACTCTCGTATGGGGTTTAAGCTTAAAGAAATCCATAAAGATATTGCTTATTTTTGTACTTTGTATTAAAAAAATAAAGAAATCGGGACTGCTTAGGGTTGTACTTTATAGTATAAACCTAATGAAATCGAGATTGCTTTGGGTTGTACTTTTTAATATAAAAATCAAAGAATCAAGATTGCTAGGGTTTTACTTTGTTATATCAAATTAAAGAAATCGAGACTGCTTAGGGTTGTACTCTATATTATGAACTTAGAGAAACTGAGACTACTCAGGGTTGTACTTTGTATTATTAAATTATCAGAACTAAGATTGCTTAGGGTTGTACTTTGCATTATAAATATAAATGAATCAGACTATTTAGAGTTGTACTTTGCAGTGTAAACATAATGAATGGAGACTGCTTAGGGTTGTACATCTATAGTATAAAACATAATGAACCATCAACCGCTAAGGGTTGTATTTTGTTGTATAAACATAATGAACCGAGACTGCTTAAGGTTGTGCCATGCATGATAAACTAAGTAAAAGGCTGACCGATAGTGCTTGGGGTTGTGCATTATATTATAAAACAAACTAACGAGTTAATAAGAGCGGATAGGGTTGTACCTTTCGATATAGAAACTATGATATGCAAAACCAACTACAGTTGTTGTGGCAAGTTTTGTATGTTAATGTTAACATATGTTTTGCTATGACTTATGACTTATAATAACCCTATACTGACTATATAACCGTCGGTAGTGTGGGGAAAATCCGTTCTATGCTTTAGCAATGTAGTCCCACTAATAGAGGAATTTAGTAGGAAATGATATTATTTATTCCAGACTTACGTCTGTTTTTCCTTATAAGCTCGTGGGTATTCTTTTGGATAGGTTGAGTTCATAGGTTTCTAAAATTACAGATTTTAGATGAAAGTAATAACTGAGACTATTTTATAGACAAAGACAAGCATGAGACCTTACTATTATTTTCTTTTAAGTAGCTTATACTCTGCTGTGCTATGTAAGTATTAAATCCAAGGGACTCTAGGGATTCGGCATTATCATCTGCCGGATCTTTGAACCTATTATGTGTTGATTATATTTTTCCCTTGCATTGGCATGATTAGGAATTCAGAAAAAAATAATGCAAAGACTATTACGTGAAATGAATTTTATTTAGTTGTCTATTTACTTGGACAATTTTATATATACTGAACTCACTCTATCACCGAAAGGTAATTCAAATGTGACAGCAGCATATTAGGGTTCCATATTTGGGTTTCAAAATAGAAAGATATTACATAACTATTTATTTTTTAATTATCTTATTAGTTCTCTAAATATTAACCGTTATTATTAATTAATCGCCTTATAAATTAGAAACTAAGTATCTTAATTATAAATTAATTAATATCAATTATTTACCTATGATTATTTATCTTTTAACTATACCTATAAATTGTCTTAATATTAATTAAAGATCTTTTAAATTTTCATATAAATTTAAAATTAGTTATCTTAATTATAAATTACTTAATATAAAATATTTATTTAGAATAAATTATCTTTTAACTGTAGGTACAAATTATCTTAATATTAAGTATAAATACTAATTAAATATCTCATAAGTTTAAAATTGCTTATCTTAATTATAAATGACATACTAGCCAGTAAGCCTTACTTCCCAGTACGAACTCAGGCTATTTTCACATTACATAAATCATACGACTTTAAATGATTTGACAAAACTTCAAGAACACTTCCTTGTATTCCCTACATCATAAGCTAATGCTCCTACATATGAAACCAAAAGGCAATACCATCGAAATTTCATGAAGCATTTGAAATAAAATTGTTTATAAAATATAAAATATAAAATATAGTTGTTTTTGTAACTTGTCCAATGCTAGGACAAATATGAAAAACATAATACTTTTACAATAAAAAACAACTTAATAGACCATATATATTATTTACCAGATCGATCCAAATAATTTTCTAGGGGGAATCCTATATAACGATCATATACTAGGAAACAAAAACACTTGCATAGCGGGATATCATTTTGTAAGGTCATGATATTAAAAAAATTCAATAAGCATTGAAAGAGACATTTAACTAATCAAATAAAAAAATTCCACTCCAATAAGAGAGGGGCACTCCTAGTGTTCAACTATCGGCAGAACACTAACTAGGAGGGCTCAACCTCTTGCTAGACTAGAAGATACGCTTGCGAGTCAATTTATGTTACCTTCGTTCAAACTAACTATTCCATTTTCTAACTAATTATCTAACCAGTTGAAATAATTATCAAAACATTATGTTGAATACTATTTGATTTAAGTTTTTTAATTGCACTTCTATGCATAAGATGCTTGTTCAAATGCATCAATAAAAAGTCAAATGAAAGGAAGTTTTATTTCAAATTTATGAATCCTTACTAAAATCATTCTTGTTTCTAATATGATTTGAAACTCATTATTCATCTAAATTTGAGTATAATATTAGAAATAAATTTCAAATTTTGTTTTAGTTGCTGAATTTTTCTATTAAAATTGTGAAAAGCGCATTGAAGCAAATACTACTTTAGTTTTTATTTTGTAGCTTGTTGGTAAATTATGAATTTGTCATAAATATTTATGTCAAAGTATGATACAACCTAGAAGAAGAAGGAGGGTGTAGTGCTAGTAGGAGATGTTACTAGTGCAGGTGGTCCGAGAGGTGTTAGATATGCTTGAGGCGTTAGGAGGAGGTGATAGTGGTGCTAGGAAGCCCTAGTCATGCTTGAAATAAGGAGGAGGAGGAGATGGTGTTGTTATTCCATGCTCCATCGATAGAGTGAGGAGGCGATGGCTATTATTGTTGCTTGCTTGATGGATGGTGAAGGAGATGCATTTTTTTTAATTATAGGATTCAAGGATGTTATAATAAGGGAGAAAATTAAGGAAATTAGGCTGGCTTGGAAAGAGTATAAGGTGGTGGTGTCAGGAATGTGTTGGGTACATGTAGATATTCTCAATGACTTTCCAACGAGTTATATCTTTTATCTGTAAATAAAAAACATTGAATGGGTATAAATTTATGTACAAAATGGCATAATAATTCCTATTTAGAAGTTGATCTCTAAAAATCCTATGACAAAGTAAACATAGAGTTTATTTGTCATGTGCTTTCACAAACGTATTTTCCAAACAATATTGTTGCATTGGTCTACAAATGCATTTCTACCCCCACCGTTTTCATATTGGTCAATGGTTGTCAAATGGTTTTATGAGTAATAACATAGGCCTAAGACAAGGTGGCCCCCTTCCCCCTTATCTTTTTCAGTTGCAATGGAGTATCTACATATTGTGTTTGAATTGAAGGATTTAAGAGGAAACTTAAGTCCAAGTTATCATTATGACCTTGTTATCAATCAGTTGTAATATGCAGATGTTTTGTTAGTATTTGCTATGTCAAGTATAGAAAATGCAAAATCCATAAGTCAATTATGTAAATGGTGGAACTTAATATTGGCTTTTAAATGAATGGAAAAAAAAAATCTAAATTGTTCCTAGAGGAGAAATAACAATGAAATAACCTTTTGGTTATTTTTTGAGGGTGAACGTAGCTACCCTGCTTGTACTATCTAGGTATTCCCCTTAGTATCTCCAAGATGAGAAGAAATGATTTAACAATTTGACATACAAAATTAAGTAAACATTAAATGGGTGGAGTTGAGGCTGTTGTCACAAAGTGGAAGAGTTGAGCTAATTAAAGCAGTCATTCACCGTATGATTGCATTTTGGATGTAAATTTGCCAAATGCCAAAAACGATGATAATTAATTGAAAGCATTTATGCAATTTTTAATGGCAAGGTAAAAGTCATCTAATAAACTGGGTGAGTGTGTGCAAACCAAAATATGAGGGTGGTTTTGGCCTAGGGAGTTTAATGACACGAATGATGCTTTAGCCATAAAATTCCTATGGGAATTTCTTCAAAAGGATTACTTGTGGTTAAGTGGGTTGATAACAATTATTGCATCAATAAATGCTTTTCATAATTAAAGAAGAAATTTTTTCTTTTGCAAGGAAATTAATACTTGAATCCAGACAAGCAATCCAAGGATTCATAGAGAAAAGATTTGCTAATGGAAATAATACAAATATGTGGTTTGATCAATGTATCAAAGGAAACTCCTTGATTGACTAATTAAGGTGGCAATCCAAGAGTAATATTGGGGGAGCTAATAAGGAAGTATCTTATCTCATTATAGATTTAAAATGGAGCTTTAACACTTCAAATAAGGAAGTACTTTCAGGGGTAGTCAAGTACAGATGGTAATATGAAGTCTGGATTGAATGGAATTAATAGATGCACAATGTAGAATGTTCGAAGTATGGAATACGGCTCAATGCATAGAAGGGATCGACATAGTTTGGCTCCAACAAGAGGGATGGGTATGTTTCAAAGTACAAGAGTGTTCTTGTAGAAAACAATCAATATCTCGAGATCTACAAGTCCAACGCATATGAAGTGTTAGGTGCAAGATATAAGGACCCTAGGGATCGCATATCAAAAGGGCAAAATTAGAGGGATCGGTATGCATCCCTTGGGAAGCATCGACAGAAGGCAACGTGCAAGTCATGTTGTGTAAAAGATCAAGCAACAACTCGAGTTCCAATGATCCAAATGACGATAAGTTGGAGGCTAAACATATTTCTGCATAAGGGAGCTGCCATAGGGATCGCTTCCCAAAATTTGACCAAAGAAGGGACAGTACCGATCCCTCCTTTTTGGGAATTGGGCCTAGTGATTCCTCTAGTGGCCCCATGTGGTTTAGAAGGTCCTTCAACCAAGATTTCGTAGAGATATTTGCTCATCTTCATCTATAAATATTGGCCTGATCGGTCATTCTAGGGATCTTTACGTTGCTTGTTATTCTAGATTCCATTATAATCAAGGATTTGCTATTTTCTACTGCTGTAATCAGATTTACAAGCGACTAATAAAGGATAATCTTCAATGTGGACGTAGGCATACAACGTTGAACCACTGTAAATTTCTATGTCTCTGATTATAGCTTATTCTTTGTTGCTTACTAATTCATTTACTCAGTTTAATTTTGATTTTCTTCACTTACTTCTCTACAAAAGAACTATACATGGGTGTTGCTATCCAATTTAGTTGCAATCATCTTAGTGCTTTCACTGAGAAGCTTGATTCTCAACTTATTAGGATCCCTTTGTTGCCAGTAAATTGGATAAATTTCCCAAAGGAGATCTATAGTTATCTTCAAGAAGTTGCTCATACTACTCAGAATTGCTGAAATCTAAGAAAAGCTATCAATAACGATGAGGAATACTAGATCCACTTCTCAAAACGTGGAAGGAAATGAGAACACTAGCGTCCAGCAAGGAGACCCAAGCAATCAACTAATGGATGTGAATGCTGACACAGTTGAAAGTGTGGAATTCTACTGATTCTATTACAATAGCTGAATTTCATAATTTAATGAAAGAGCTGATGGAGAGCCGTCGATAATTAAATCAATAGGTTGAGACCAATATCAACTTGATGAACAAACACAATCAGTAGCAACGAGGGAAAGTTAGAAGAGACCTCACTCCTTACTCGGCATCAGAGAGTTCTAGTTCATCAGACGAGTATCACAGGCATAGGCGTTGTAGATTAGACGAATATCACATAGAAACTTTGAGATGTCAATTGGCAAACCATCGTGGTCTGCCAAGATCGATCTTTGTCGATCCCTCCATAGGGATCAGACTGATCCCTCCACCAGAAGTGGGAATCTACCCATGCCTTATGGCAATCAATTTGGAGCTGCTTCAGTTGGTTTGGATGTGGGAGTTTAATTAAATGTTGGCCAAGTCCTTCCTCATATTGACAATGAAGTGAATTTGCAAGATGTAGATCGCAATGATGGTGGACCAAGAAGGTATGAAATGGCCAGCAGACATCAAACAGAACATTCATGCAAGGTGAAACGTAACCACCGCTTTGCACTTACCGTCCAAACACTAGACTTATCGAAAATGGTCAAACAGGTAGTAAGAAAGAGCCATGGCTTGACTAATGATGACTAGGGAATATCGAGAAGCCATACCCCATTCATTGATAATTTTCTACATGCAGATTATCAAAGGAGGTTCAACATGCCATCACTACCCGCATACGAGGGAAAAGCCGACCTCAGGCAGCATATCATGATATACAAATGGATGATGGATTCTGCACGAGCGGATGATGCAACCAAGTGTTAATGCTTTCCCATAACTCTCTCTAGAATAGCAATGACGGGGTTCACAAGACTACCCCCACAATCAATTTCTAGATTCGATGATTTGGCAACAAAGTTTGTGGAGCAGTTTCGGATGCATGCAACTCGCCCCAAGGATGTGATGTCCCTATCCAGTGTGATTCGGGCTCCTGAAGAATCGTTAACATGTTATTTGAAGAGATTTCATATAGTTTTTTTTGGAAATTAGTAATTAGAATGACCATGCGATATTGATGGCCATGACAAGAGAGATAGAACCCGAATCAGATTTCGACGATTGGTTGGCTGGCAAGCCACCCGCAACAATAGAGCACTTTTACGTAAAGGCGGCTTAGTGTTTGAGAAAGGAGGAAGCCGGGTCCTCCAGGAAAAAGAATGTTGTGGGATAGAGCAGAGAGGGAGTATAAAGTAACATCATAGTAAAGTTTTTTGATGATAGCTTAGGAAAAGTTCAAGTAAATGTCCAAAACAAGCCGAATCAGCAAAAGAAAGGTGGAGACAGGGTCCGAGAACGAAAGGGAGATTCTAGAAGAGGGAAGCCTAGGATTCTGATGTACGATACTTACACACCATTGAATACATCCTTGGAGAATATCTATTTGTCTACCGGCAATACCATGCAATATAGGAACCCGCCTCCAAAAGGATCAACTGAGAAGCAAAAATAAACTGAAAAATATTTTCGATTCCACGAATGCTATGGACATGGCTCGAATGAATGTAGGCATCTCAGGATATTATCGAAAAGATGATTCGAGAAAGAAAGTTGTAGCAATTTGTAAAAACCCTGTAGGATGGTAGACAGGGGACATCTGACCCCAACCAAGGAGAAGTACTGTGCATGCTTAGGAGCCTGGACGAATTGGTGGAAGATTGGTGATAAATACGATTGTCGAAGGACCGAAACTAGCAGATAAGAGTTGGCAAGAGATGGAGCAATATGCTAGCGTGATTAGGCATATGGATTTTGAATTTTGTTCGAATACAGAAGATGGAGCTCTGGCAAAATAGCAACGTACTATGACAGATGAAATCGTGTTTAGAAATAGAGATGCGGACAAGTTAGAGGCTCCGATGATCGACCCAATGGTCATTTCAGCCATGATCGGCCCTGCTTTGTTGAGAAGGATATGATTTATTGTGGAAGTTCGATAAATATAATTTTCAAAAAAGCTTATAATCGGATGAAAAAATGGAAGCTAAGGACTTATAGTAATCTAAAGCCTGCATACATGGTTTTAACGGTGTTGCAACTGAAGCCATTAGTTATGTTGAGTTACTTGTAACGTTAAGAGAAGGTGACCGTAGGACAGTGCAGGCCTTGTCGTTAGTTATTTTGGACGTTGACTCTCCTTGCAATGTTTTTAGGCCGGCCGACCCTAGCCGAATTCCGGGCAACCCTTTCCCTTTGGTGTTTGACTTTAAAGTTTCCGACAGATAATGGTGTTGGAGTTGTTCACTATGATCAGGAAACTAGTCGTGCCTGTTATGTAGCTGAGTTAAGGGATGCTCAATGCAAAGAGAAAGGTAAGGTATGGACAAGATTGTTCGCATCCAAGCTACTAAAGATTGACAACTAGCACCTGAGCCTTGGCTCGGGCGCCATACCTAGTTCTATAAAGATGTAGATCAAAGAAACGATGAGAAGGAGCCCAAAGAGACCAAGACAACACTGGCTAAGCTGATGATTGATATCACAGTCAGCGATGATGACCCATTACAGGTCCTAAAGATCGGATCATAGCTCATCCGCCCAATGACGAAAGAACTTGTTGGATTTCTCTAAGCGAATCTAGACGTGTTCACTTGGACTAACTCTAACATATATGGAATCTCGCCTGCCATTGCAAGCCATGCGTTAAATATCGACCCGAGACATGTCTCGGTGAAGTAAAAAGATGCAGCATGGATCAAAGAGATTTTCCACACTCAAAGAAGAGGTGGATAGACTCAAAGACAATAGGTTTTTCGTGACACCCTCTACCCTAAGTAGTTATCCAATCCTGTACTTGTGAAAAAGGTAAATGGGAAATGGAGAACATGCAATGATTACTCAGACTTGAATAGGTGTGTTCAAAAGACAGTTTTCCCCTTTTGAGGATCGACCAGCTGGTGGACTCAACCATGGGAGACAAATTGTTGTCTTTCATGGATGCATGCTTGGGATACAACCAAATCCCGATGCATATGCCCGATCAAGAGCACACTGGTTTTATTACCAATGTTGGGTTATATTGCTATGTAATGATTTCATTTGGACTAAATAATGCAGGAGCCACTTACCAGTGCCTGGTCAACACGATGTTTAAAGATGAGATTGGAAAAACAATGGAAGTATATGCAGATGATATGCTCGTGAAGTCACGACGATCAAATGACCACATTATAGACTTGGTAGAAATGTTCGGCATCCTCTGACATTACAAGAAGAAAATTAATCATTTGAAGTATTCTTTTGGTATACCATCAGGGAAATTCTTGGGCTTTCTTGTTAACGCTCGTGGAATCGAAGCCAAAGCTGAGAAGATTCAGGCTGTCTACCATATCCAAGCGCCAAAGACTATCAAACAGGTAAATAGTCAGAATGGGAATGTTGCTGCATTAAGCCGATTCATTTCCAGAGCTACCTACAAATGCATTCCTTTCTTTGGCTTGATTATGAAAGGGAATAGAAACTTCGAATAGACAGAGGATTGTAAAGATGCATTTCAAGCTTTGGTGAATTATTCGGAGAAACCTCATATTTTTTCAAAGACGGTGGATCATTAAGATTTATACAACTATTTGGGCATGTCGGTATGTGCCATAACTGCTGCATTACTTCATGAGGAGAATCGAATTCAGAGACCAATTTACTATGTCAGCAAGCGATTGAGGGGAGCTGAAAGGAACTATCAAAAAATAGGAAAACTGGCACATTGCTTACTGATTGCATCATGAAAGCTCCACCCATACTTCTAGGCTCACCGATCAATGTTTACACCGACCAGCTGTTAAGACATGTCCTGTGATGACCTGAGACGTGTGGATGATTACTCAAGTGGAATATCGAGATTAGTCAATTCGATATCACTTTTCTCCCTCGAAGCGCTATCCAGGGTCAGGCACTGGCAGATTTTATAGCAGAATTCACTGCGCAAGATGATTTCCTAGAGAGAAGTGAAACCCCTACCATATAGTGGAAATTATATACTGATGGAGCATCCAATGATCATTGTTCTAGAGCTGGAATTGTGCTTGTAACTCCTGAAGATCAGTCGATCTTTTATGCTTTAAAGCTTTATTTCTCAACGAAAAATAACAAAGCTAAGCATGAAGCTCTGATTGCTGGACTTAAAATCATGAAGGAACCGAATATAAAGTCTTTTGAAATCTTTTGCGATTCATAATTGGTTTTATGCCAAGTTAGGGTACATACCAAGCTAAGGGACAACGGCTTGCTTCATACCTTACCTGAGTCCAAGAGTTGTTGACTGAATTTGAGTACTATGGCACTGCACATATTCCATGGGATTAAAATAGAGAGGTTGCTTCATTGGAAAAGTTTGCTAGCATCGATGTCCCACAACAGATGGGCTTGGTTCCGATTGAAGTATTAAATTCCCTGAGTATAAACCTGACGGAAATCGGTCAGGTTCTAGAGGTGGAGCCTGAAAAGGAATCATGGATGATTTCGGTTAAAGACTATTTGCTACATGGAGTCTTACCTGAACAAAGGAATGAAAAGCAACAAGTCCTTCATAAAGCTTCACGATATATCATGCAAGAAGGAATTATATACATGAAGGGTTTTTCTGTGCCCCTACTTCGGTTTATCGCTTATGATGAGATAAAACAGGTCCTAAAAGAAGTTCATAAAGGGGAATGTGGCGATCACACTGCGGGGCAAACTCTAGCAAAGAAAATACTCCATTACGGGTACTATTGGCCAACTATCAATCGAGATATGGCTAACTATGTAAGACGATGTGACAAGTGCCAGATATATGCAGAAGTTCCAAGAGCTCTGCTGACGGAAATCAAGCAAATGGTCGGCCTATGGCCTTTTGCCATGTGGGGTATAAATATTATCACTTCCTTACCGATCTTTAAAGGTGGTGCAAAGTACACTATCGTCACAATTAATTACTTTACCATATGGGCCGAACCAAAACCTTTAGCCACGGTCATAACGAAGAAAGTAATCAACTTCATTGTCTGGAACATCATTTGTTGTTTCAATCTTCCACGAAATATTGTAATAGATTATAGGACACAGTTCAACAGTGTTGAATTCAAAGAATTTTTTCAAAGGTATCATATTGATTAGAGGTTTGCAGCGTCGCTTACCCTCAAGCAAAGGGACAAGTTGAAGCCGTAAAAAAATAATTAAAGTCCATTTTGAGGAAGCATTAGCAAAAGGCTAGAGGTAAGTGTGTGGCTGAAATCCCAACAGCGTTATGGGATCACATGACCACACACAATCCGCGACTGGTCATACTCCATTCGCCCTTGCTTATGGTTCTAAAGCCATCATTCCTATTGAGCTCGAAGTTCCTTCTCATCGAATGACTTACTACGATACTGAAATGAATAAAGATATCCTCTTAGAATCTCTCGAATTTATTGAAGAGAAGGGAGAGAAGTCGATTTGAGGGCAGCTGCACATTGACACAGAGTAGCCCGATACTACAACATTAAATTCCAACCTAGTACCTTTGAAATCGATGATCTTGTCTTGAAACGAGTTTTTCCTGCCTCGTCGCACATGAATCCAATTTGGGAAGGACCGTATGTCACTGAACAGAGACATGGAGATGGAACTTTAAAGCTAGCGACTATTGATGGCATCATACTCCCAAGGGCATGAAATAGCGAGTATTTACGATACTATTACACTTAGTTTACATATTTTTCATTCGGTTGTATTTGCTTTTAGAATTGGTTTTAGCATTTGATTTATTAGATATGTAATAAGACAGATTATGTCATTCCTTTCCGTTTAGCAAATAAAGTTTCGAACTTCCTTTATATTTGTGTTTGTTGTAGCATTACATATTAATTGTATTACGAAACTGATTGATAACGATTTGTCCTGAATTTCTACTAAGGGAAATCGACCAAGCGCCATGTCGATCAATGAGAAGTTTGGCACCTTGGGAAAAACGACTAGACAAAGGAATAGCAACCATTCAAAAAGCTAGATAGATCTCTTCTCGACGACTCAAAGCATGTTATGTTTATTACAAGAAGTACTTTGGGAGGCAAGTGTTATCCAACATTATAGCCCGACTATATTGAACTGATTGCATAAGTTAGATTCGACTACCATCAAGGTCGATGACTCTTAAGTGGTAATTATGGGGACAGAAGTCAAGTACGGATGGTAATATGAAGTCTCGATTGAATGGAATTAATAGATGCATGATGTAGAATGTGCAAAGTATGTAATATAGCTCAATGCATAAGAGGGATGAACATAGTTTGGCTCCAATAAGAGGGATCGGCATGTTTCAACGTACAAGAGTGTTCTTATAGAAAAAAATCAATATCTCGAGATGCACAAGACCAATGCATGTGAAATTTGAGGATCAAGATATAAGGACCCTAAGGAACCCACCCTAGGGATCGCATATCAAAAGGGAAAAATTAGTGGGATCAGTATACATCTCTTGGGAGGGACCGGCAGATGGCAGCATGCAAGTCATGTTGAGTCAAAGATCAAGCAACAACTCGAGTTCCAATGATCCCAATGACATGAGAGTTGGAGGCTAAACATATTTTGGCATAAGGGAGCCACCATAGGGATCGCTCCCAAAATTCGACCAAATAAGGGATCGGTACCAGTCCCTTCTCTTTGGGAATTGGGCATAGTGAGCCCATGTGGTTTGGACACTATAAGAAAAATAAGTACTAATTGCATTGTTGAATAGCGTTTAAACATCTATCGATGTATTACACTTATAAAAATAATAAGTAAATAAATATATCGGTATATTATGCTATAGAAACGAGGATGCCAAATTTATTAGCGGGAGCATGAAATATTTCTCTAGCCGTTTCATTTTATAATTATTTCGATTCCTCTCAATTTTCTTTCCCATCTTCCCCTCCTTGATGAAAACCCTACGAAAAGAAAATCTATATTTCCTTAAGTAAGATTCACTACTACTAATAAATAAACATTCGTTGCTACTCTCGATGGAACAAACCCTGGTCCTTTGCCTTTGTGGTTTCCTTGCCTAAGCCGCCTTCATTGTTTATATGTTACCTAACTTTCTCAAAGCTCTTGACAAAATAATTATGCACTTCCAAAAGCAAAGGTTATTTTTTACATCTATTTTGTGATTTTGTATATAATCTGGGTAGAATTTAATCATTCTTTTTAATTTTTTTGGTCCATTTGATGTCTCAAATGACTATGAACTGAAGTAGACTACAAATAAAATTCTAAATGGATTGTATATACTGCGAGGTAGTTATATGATTTTCGGTTTTTTTAGAGTCGCTGTGTAAAAGGACACCTTGTATCATGAAACCAAAAATTTATAACATTGTTATCCATGGATATAATTTATAGATTAAAGAAATTTATGACAATCTGTAGAAAATTAAGTGAATTAATTTCAAAATCTTACTTTATTTCTATTTACGGTTTTATATTGAATAAAATAAAATTAGAAAGATTTTTGTACAATTGAGAAAAGGTTTTAGGTAATGAAAATAGGCAATTAACACTTAGGCTATTGCCCTTTCTAATCATGTTTTAGGACATTAGAATCATATTTTATTTTCACCATCTGGCGATTTGGTTTGTTGTCAAAATAAAAGGTAATAATCTATGATTACATATTAATAGAATTCAAATCATAAAATTTCCATTTTAAAAATCTTTGTGAGAGCATGTGAAATCAAATAGTCGAATTTCTTGAGAAGGCTTTCTGGTTTTAGCTTTGGCTTTTTGGTTTTCTTGTCGTGGATAAAGATTAAAGGTTGTATAAACTTAATGGAAGCATCCAAAGCATCAAAATATAGAATATAATTTTTTTGTTATGACTGAAAACACAAGTAAATTTATTGTTCATGTATATATTTTATTTTTTCCTGTTCGCTACGATCTTTCAAGTTCTTTTTTTATAAAAAATATCATCAATTGACAACATATAATTGCAAGGTCACGCTAGTGCTCACCAATCAATTTAAAATATCATAAATTTTAGGCATGAGAAAATTCATTATACACACATATACATAATTGTAAACCCAACAGAGAATTAGTGGTAAATATCCTAATGGAACCACGATCTCTTAGAATTTTGAACAAAATACTTTACATAATTATAACTAGCAACAGAATGTGTCATAAAAAATGAAGTTGTTGAGGATTGTGGCAAATATCAAGGTAAAATCAAGAAAAAGTATTTATTGTGCACTGCTTAAAAATCATGGAAATTAATATAAATTTATCCTTTTGTGTAGATGTTTAGAAAGTGTATAGAGCAATTTAGTCATCTACCTACATTATCTCTTGCCAACCATCTTATTATTTACTGTTCAACATCAAATCATTAGGATTAATCATAGGTCTCTCACTTTTGTTGATCATACATGAGCGGTCCATTGAATTTATCTTGCTGCATGGTGCATAGATACTTCACCTGGAAGCAAGATCTTCCATCCCATGTACAATGAATTGGTTTACTTATAACACATCCATGTCCAAACAAACATGCATGTACAAACTTTACTCAACCTTAAAAAGACCATAAGAGTCTTTAGGCTATTGTGCAATCAAAATTTTAATTGCTTATCAGTTTCTAAAAGGTTTGTTTATAATCATGGATTTTTGTGCTGACCAAGTACAAGTTTTTATTCTACTCTCTGTAACATAAATCGGTAGTTACATCCCGTAAAGCCATCATCTCAAATAACACGACTCCTTAACTACGTTTAAAGTTTTAATATAAACATCATTGGCTTGGTGTAATGTTATTTGTTTGATATTTCTATTATTTGTTATAACCCATAGCATGTGCTTATATATTGACATCAAAAATATTTAACTGTTTTTCTCTCTATGAAAACACAAGTTCATCTTTAGCAAATTATTGAAGTTAGGCATTAAAAAAATATACATAAGTGTTCTGCTTGTGCACTAGTGAAAATCTTTAGCAAAAATTTCATTGTTACGAATGAAAAAGTACCAAGTGGATGATATGATATTTGCAACTTGTATTCCAAGTGAGTTAATGAGCACTGATCGATATAAATATATACTATTCTTATGTCTATTCCAGAACAATCTTCTAATATAGATTTGAGATGCATTGAACACATACAGAACTCTTTATATTCGTGTATTATTAGTCTATGTCGTAAAAACTAAATTTCATATTTATGAATATCTTTATAAATTAAAATTTCTTTTAACATAAAACGTGCTCACACATATTGGTGATAAGCGTTTTAAATTAACCATTTATTGCAATTTGCATTTTACATTTAAATTCTGCATTAATAATTTTTTAAAGTGGTAAATAAGAACTTCTTTACAATCGCAATATTTTTTATGATCAAAATATATTTATGATAAACCAAATTTTGATATCCTTTGATGGTGTTCTGCTACGATCCTAAGGTCATTTAAGGCCAAAATTAGCTTAAGCTTATGACCATTAGGAAATTCATTATAACCAAAGGAGTTTAATTTTTTTTCCTTGCTGTTTGTAGATGGTGACGCCAAGAGTTAGATAAACTACATAAAAATCCATGTTGTTGACACTTATTTATTATTTGCATTGCCGTTACATTGTTGGTCTAACCACTAGTGAAATATATGATAATCATGCACATATTTTTTCTGTGTAATAGGATGAGTCAGTGAGCACATAATTCAATAGTGCCATGTATATTAAATATAGTAGACATATTCAAGAATTCACTATATGAATTGTCTGAAAGGTAACAAGGGTGTGTCAATTAGATATTTTTAGCATGCTTGATAGCAATGCAGGTAATATGGAGCACATTTCACTTTTGTAATAGGAATTGCAAGGTAGATATGCATGTAGTGGCATTCTGTTTTGC
Organism: Allium cepa; assembly: GCA_030765085.1. Lineage (NCBI taxonomy): Eukaryota > Viridiplantae > Streptophyta > Magnoliopsida > Asparagales > Amaryllidaceae > Allium > Allium cepa. Next base: position 238,971,152 of record CM060931.1, read on the forward strand.
AGTTTAATGTTAGCTCCCCAGGGGCATGTAACACAAGGCGTAGAACTTCGCAGTAATCAACATAAATAAATGAAGCAGAGTGGAGTATATGGTTTGAGTTTGAAAGTATGTGTTTATTTATTTTCTTAAAGTGCATATTAAATGAGTTCGGTTGCTTTGTGCTTTGTGCTTTGTTTACTTGCTGTTTTTGACTAATATCCTCTACTGAGTATACTTTTCTACTAGAGGAAAATATGCAATATAAAATTAGGGACAGTTAATTATAAATATGTGATGGCTTAATATAAAAGTAATTTGCCACTAGAACATGTAATTAGGACAAGTTTATGATTCCTGTACATAAGTTTAGCCACAAATTCATTGAATTTGGTTTAACATCGATACAAGTAAGCTATATTATGGATGCATTAATTATCTCTTTTCTGTTGTACAGTAAATTTAGCCAAAACTTCAACTAGATGATTTGTTTTCACTTTGATAACTAGATTTGCTGATAAGCAAATAATGAAGTTATAGGACACTACAGATGAGATACCTGATGGATGTACTCCTCACACTGTCATTGTTTGAATGCATGGCAAACCTGTAGATTCTAGAAAGCCAGGAGATAGAGTTGAGGAAATAAACTGATTAGCGATAATGTCTCGTCTTATTTATTTCTTGTGTGTGATCAAAATTTCATATTGTTGTCTATCCTTTTAACATTTTCCTAATAATATAGGTTACTGTAGTTCACCAAACTATGAGTGTTAGAGTTGGTCCAATAAAGAAAACTTTCAAAACTTTATTCAAGGTCTAGTTACTACTGCCATTGTCAATTCTTTAAATAAGATAGCATCATAGTGTACTTTTAAAAGTATTGTCAAAACTCATATACTACTATAGAGAAAAATATGGGAGTAATACAATGTTTTGAAGACCGAACCGTGAGTTTCAATGATGATTTAAGGTTGATGGTTTAGATGGTCCAAATGGTTGAACCGTCCGAACCTTGCAATTTTTTTATAGTAATTTATATAGGTTAAATGAAAATATAATAGTTCAAATGCACATCATATCACAAGCACAACATTCATACTTTCAGGTATAAACCCATATTACAAATCAAAAGCATTTTACTGCCTTTATAGAAAGTTTATTATCAAATATCATTGATGATTATTAATCAAAACTACATTATCCTTACACTAAATTCAAGATCTTAAAGAACACAGAATAAAAGAAATTTAAACCAATCAGTTTTTTTTATGGATTTTATCAAACAATTTGAGACATCACGGAATTTTAAGGAATTCTTAATTAAATTGTTTAAAATTGATGAAATTGTTATTTTCAAATATAAATAGCCAAATAATTAATAATGTGATGTTTTTAATTATGGTTATAGATTGATTTTAAGAATAATTATTTAGTTTGTGTTATTGTACAAATAAATTTTAAATATAGATTTAAATAGATTTTAAATAGACTTATTATTTTCTAATTTAATAAGTTTTGTTTAGAATATGTGTATATATGAGTGTATTTAAATTGATTTTAAATAGAATAATTATTTACAAATTTAATAATGTGTTTGTTTTAAATTGATATTTATATTCATTTGAATTGATATTAAATTTGGATTTTTAATTGAATTTGAAATTGGATTTAAAATTTGAATTTAAAAATATATATACATCTTTAAAATAGAAATAATAATATAGTTTGGATTTAAAATATATGGATAAGATTTTTAGTTAAAATAAGATTTGTCTCATATTATTTTCTTTAAAGAAAATTTATTTATAGAAATTTGGAAAAGTATTTATTTAAGAGTAAATAAACGCAAAAGCTTTTAAATTAACATGTAAAATTGGATTAAATAATTTTATATGATTTTTTTAAAATATAATTGGTTTTTATTTTACTTTCTTTTAAAGGTCTTATTTATTTAAATTTAGAAAAGTATTTCTTAATTTACAAATGTATTTTTTAATTAGGAAATTAATATAAAAGCTTTAAAAATCTTTTAAAAATAATGTAAATATGAATTATTACAAGTGTTAAGATCTAATCCATTTTAGATAACATGTGTTAACATATTAATAAGTTAAGAGACAAGTGTCATTACTTTGTATTTATTTTCTTTAAATTTTAATTAAACCAAAAATTTAATCTATATAAAAAACTTCCACTTTCTTCCTTCATTCCTTTTCTTGTACTTTCAATTCAAGCAAGAATCAATGGCCACAACCTGAAACACTCCTCGGATCAAATTTATAAAATCTATAAACCATTTTTATTTTTCAAAGCCAGTAATCAACTTTCCAAAGCCTGAAAGTAATCTCCTCAAAATATTTTCACAACCCTGTGATCATTCTTAAAATCAAGCCTGTAGTATTCTCAAGCAAAAAATCTGTAATCATTCCTTAAAACAACCTGAAAGGATTTTACAAAAGCACAAAATCAAAATTTGTAAAATTCTTTTTCAAAAGCCTGAGCCTGTAACCAATTCTCAAATTTAAAGCAATCTGTAGCATTCAACCTGCACATCAAACAAAGCCTTGATCATTCCTGTTTCAAGTTGAATCATCTCAGTCAATAAAGCAATCAAATCTTTTCAGTTTTCAAAGATTCAAGCAATACAAAGTTGTTCTGGAATCAAAACAACAATGATATTCAAATTTTCAAAGTTTCCAGTTTAGCAATCCAGTTTTAAAGCTCTGCATTTTCTATGTGAGTAAACTTTTAAATTTAAAATTTAAGTAAGAAATAATAGTTGCTTGTGAAATTCTGTGATGATGCCTGCATGTGTATAAATAAGTGAAATATGTATATATGATTGTATTTTTGTGTGCATGTCTGTTGTGTTCATGCTCATCTCTGTTTCATATCCTAGAGTTTAAATTTAGTTCAAAATCCATCCTCTCTTCTTCTGGTATCTAATGTGACTTAGTTTCCAAACAAGAAATGCTTTCTAGTCATAGATTAAAATTTAAAAATGAAGTTAAGTAAAATATTTGTATATTTAACTTGAAAATGGAAAGATAGTGGAAAATTTTTAAATCATGATTAAATCGATCATAGTAATTTGTTATTTCAGGTTTATAACTGGAATCAACATAGAAAGTTAGGATTTTTAAAATCAAAATCACAATTTTTATTGAAGTATTGAGCATGCAATCTGGAGATGACCAGAAATGGTATTTTTGGGTTTTTCTAGTGATTGCAACATCTTGGGTGGTCGTGGCTTCGTCTGGAGGAGGACGGGGTATAGGGATGATCTGCAAAAAAGTATGGTGGGTTGTCTGATGGTCGTGGCGACGGCGGCAGGTGAATTTGGGTTTTAACCTAATTTGCTCGGCCTGGGAAAATGAAATCACGGCTTCTTCTCTGGATCATCAAGTTCAATGGGGTTTTGGGCATAGGTTCGTCGATGAATGGAGGTGGAGTGGACGGGGTAGCGCGACGTTCGATGGTCTGAAGCGCGAGTTCGAGGTGGATTTGGCCTTAGGGGTTTGGTTCCAGTTTATCTGGACTACTTTGATTTTTAATCGAGGCCTGTGATGATGATTTGAAGACCGGAGAGGTTTGCTGCCTTGATGTTCGAGATGCTGGAGGGTTCATTGGAGGTGAAGAGTGACTCCGGCGATGGTGCCTTTGCACAAGCGATTTGTGTCAGAAGATTTGGGTCGTGGGTTTTGTTGTAGGTTGAACTCGAAGGAGGTGTCGAGTTTTGGTGTTTATGTCTCGAGTTGAGACTCGAAGCAAATGGTAATGATAAACCTGTAACAGTTCTGTTGTTCCAGGTTTTAAAAAAATTTAAATTTAAATTAGAATTTTGAAAATTTGAGAAAAGGAAATGTAGCTTAAAGCGGTTCGAGTGTTACTCAGGTTCAAAAATTTAAGCAGTTTGATTTAAAAGAAATTTTCAAAGGATTAAAAGTTTTTATGAAACAAGTTTCAAAATTTAATAAAGAAGTTGAAATTTTTGAAATAAATCTTGTTTTTAAATTCTATTCTTTATAAATATAAATGTCTTCTTTAACAATTTGTTGAGAGGTTTTGAAATTTGTTTAACTCAAATTTTATTAAGTAAAGTTTTAAGTTAATTTAAAATTTGAGTTAGAAATGAAATTGTAAAGGTATTTGTAAAAGCAAATTTAAATTCAAATTTGAAACTAGTTTTAAAAACTATTACTTGATAATATTTTTAGTATTTAAAGGAAGTTCTGTTAACTTTAATTTATCAAGTCACATATTATTTTAAAACTTAATTATTGATTTAATTAAGTAAGGTTAATTATTAAGATAAATGTTTTAATGATAATTAAGTCATTAATTAAGATAATGTTTTATCTTAAGGCAAATTAAAGTTTTTGATATATTGATGTTAATTAAATTAATTAAAGGAAATTAGATATGATTAGTTAATTTAATTAATAATGAATAATAATTAATTAGGGAATTAATTAAGAGTAATTAATTGATTTAATTAATTTATTCAAAATTAATAATTAAGGGTTATAAGTTAATTAATCAGCGGTTAATTAATTTATAACTAAGAATTATTAATTAGATAATTATAGATTATTAATTAATGATTAGAGACTAATTAATTAAGTAATTAAGGTTGATTAATTAGTAATTAGAGCTTAATTAATTTATAATTAGGAAGCACTTAATTTGTCATTAAGTTTTATTAATTAATAATTAGGTTTATTAATTAATAATTAAGAAATTGTTACTCTATAATTAAAATTAATTAATAATTAATTAACTGTTATTTAGGGTTAATTAATTGTAATTAAGGATTGATTAATTAATTGTAATTAAGAATTTATTAACTGATTAATTAGGGATTAACTAATTGGTATTAAGTTTTATTAATTGATAATTAGGGTTTATTAATTAATAATTCGGGATTAATTAATCTGTAATTAAAGATTAATTAATTTATTATGAAGGGGTATTTAAGGGATGAATTACCCAATTGTAATTAATCAAATAAGTGTGATTAATTTGGGTTAATCAAATGGGTTGATTAATTAAGGATAATCATTGGTGATTGATTAAGTATAATTACTTAATGAGATGGATAAGTATAATAGGGTAAATAATTAATGTATAATTACTGGGATGTAACTAATTAAAAGGAAATTACTCAATGGGAAATAATTAAAGGATAATTACTTAGTAAAAGTAATTAAGGATTAATTACTTGGTGTAATTAATCAAAGGATTAATATAATTAATTAAGGAGTTAATTAATTAAGGTAAGTAATTACATGATGGTAATTACTGTTTATGATTAATTAAAGTTGATTAATGGAAGTAATTAATTAAGGATCATTAATTAAATTAATAAATGAGAGTAATTAAGGATTGATTAATTAAGATTAACTAATCAATAATAAGTGATTATAAGGTAATTAATTAATTTTAATTAATTAAGGATTAATGTAACTAATTATAGTTAATGAAGTAATTAAAGGTTAATTACTAAAAATGGATAAGGATAATTAATTTGTGTAATTAATTAAGGGTTAATTACTTAATGTAATTAAGAGGATAATTAATCAAGCGTGATTAATTAAGATGATGATTAATTAATTAGTTTATTTAATGATTAAGTAAGCAAGATTTATTGTGATGAAAGTAATTAATTTAATTCATTTTAAATTAATTAAAGATGAAGTAATTAATTTAATTCATTTTAAATTAATTAAAGATGAAGTAATTCATTTTAAATTAATTATAGATGGTGGTTAATAAATCATTGCTTATGTATGGATGGATGATATTGATTGCCTTGAATGGTTTGAGATCTCGGATTGAGATAAGTAATGCCGTGTGATATGGATGCTTTGGTTGAAGTATGATGATAATGAGGATTATCTGTTTGTGATGATAATGTGAATTATCTATTTATAATGATAATATGAATTATCTGTTTGTGATGATAATGTGAAGTATTTGTTTGTGATGATGATGTGAATTATCTATCTGTGTGTATATAGATAATAGAATTGAATTGTTTTAACTTTAAAACAACTTGGACCTAAAAGATGGCATTTTGGATTTCGATGAGACCGGGATCGGGTTTCCAGATTTGGATATCCAAAACCACATCGATCCAAATTAACGATAGGTCGTGAATCTCAAGTGAAGATAAAGACTCAAAGTGCAAGGCTTATTGTCGTTAATTCTGAGAGTGATTCGAAAATGAATGTAACGAGATAATGCCTTCGGTTTCTCTTCGAACCCGGAACGAACTTGTATGGATTGAATGCTTTCATAACATCGTCAGGTGGACGATGAGCATTCTAAGATAGATGTGTTCTATAAAGGTAATCGTAGCCTCAAGCCTCATCAACCAGGAGTGGCTAAAATAGGGAAGGTGCAGCAAGGCTAAGTGGGTCATGCCCAAGTAGGATGATATGAACCCCTGTTTAGAGTCCCTTTTATTTCGGTTGTGTGGGCGGTTGAATAGCTACAACCGACGAGGTTGTCTTGTTCGAGACTATCCAGTAAGGGATGGTTCCAGCCTTGTGTTGCAGCAGATTTAAGGTGGATCCTCAGTAGGTGATCTAGGCCACGTTCAGTGATGGACGGTACCCCAGTAGCCCTGCCATTGTATGGAATCCAAACTCCAATAAGTGCCGTACGTTTTAGATGTGCCCAACAATGTTGAAATGTGAGATGTAAGCATTCTAGCTATTTCTGTATTTATTTGAAAACCCTAGACCCTATTATAATATCACTGGATTTCCTATCAAATGTTTTGGTTAGCGTAAGGTAAAAACTTACCCATGTTTATGTGTGGGGAGTCTTACGTGATACCTTTTCTTTCAAATGGTTTTTCAAAGTTAAGCAATTTTAACCGTTTACTCACACCAGACCCATGTCTGACCCGGAGTTTATTCTGTTTTCTTAAAACTCTTGGGTACTCGAATTTTTACGAGTAGCCAAGGGATTCAGGTTAGGTTTGACGAATTATGAAGAAGCAATGGAGCAGGAGGCTTCAGGTTGTAGATATATAGTATTCCGCTGTGTGTTCTCTGAGTCGTTTGTCTGTATTGTACATGGAGATGTATAACTAGACATGTGTACATAACTGTCTAGTATGTGTTGTATAAGCTGTGTAACTCTGATGTATATGATACTATGTAATCTATATGTGAATAATATAATTTATTCGTTCTGCTGTTGAGATTCTGATGTTGTTTCTTTCTTCCTTCTCTATCTTTTCTCTTTTCTATCCCTTTTATTCTTCAAAATGATACGTCTTATTATAGAGAATATGGCAGGTCGTTTCACAATTGTAACAGGCTAACAACTAATGCACATACAAAACAAGCCCCTTGCCTATTGCAATTTGATTTTGGATTTTGTCAAACAATGATAATAAAGTCAATATGTTCCTATTTCTTGCTGTCTTTCGTGCAGACTGCCTTTTAATTCTTTACTCAAAATAAATCACAACTTTGTTGCTGCCATGGTTCACTCATTTCTTCAGAGAATCATATCTAAAAAATTTACAGTTAAAAATACTTAAAAATACATATACCTATAGGAGCTTCTGACAATGGTAACACGAAAGGTCAATGCAGCGCTTATAACTGGAGATAGTTAGAGAAAGAGGCTGTGATGGTGGTTGCTGCGGCGACTACTTAGGTATTAGGGTTTCTCAATTTAGGGCAAAAATAGGAGAGTCAATCGACGCGGTTCGATTCTAGGGCATGGTTCAGTCATGATTCTACGGTTCAGCCGACGGTTTGAGCATGAAGGCAGTCCAATTCAGCTCCGCACCGGTGAGGCCCACGGCCGATGGCTTCTCACGGTTGAATCTATAGAGTAATATCGTTATGGGAATGTTAGATTTTGGTAAATACTTTTTAACATGTTACAATAAAAATCATTAACCATTGTAGAAAGAACCATATTGTAATCTGATGCATAAAAGATTCCAAAGAAGAAAATATTACATGAAAATGGAACATGTGTTTGGCCGGAATCAAAATGTTTTGATATAGACTATACTATTCAAATTGATATACTGACCTGATGTAGTATGGAAAGTTTCAAACATTTTAGAAATGATATGCGGGCCTACGGTAGCTCAAAATGCATGCATTCGGTTACTCGCTGATATACTGTTGTATATTTATTAAGTGATACACTTAATAAATATACAACAAGCGAATGCATGCATTTTTGACAAGTGATATACAGTAGCTCAAAAATGCATGCTGTATACATGTTGACCTAATGCCGCTGTATATTTAAATATACAGCATTCAGTTACTCGCTTAAAATGATGTAGCATGGAAAGTTTCAAACAATTTAGAAATGATATGCGGGCCTACAGTAGCTCAAAAATGCATGCATTCGGTTACTCGCTGATATACTATTGTATATTTATTAAGTGATACACAGATGCATTAAACATTTTAAGCATTCACTCAAAAGGTCGTGAAAGAGCTCAAACGATTTATAAGAAACAGAGAAAATGAATTCATCAACTAAAACAAGCTGGAAGTTAGTGCTTATATACTAGTGCACGTGCTTACATTATTAACAACATATAAAATGGTACCAAAAGAAAGTTAATGATATACTGCTGCAAACAAATATCACTAACACTCTCCCACAATTCAATCTCTCTTCATCTTCTTCTTTGACAGTTTAGCTCCTGCTTTCACCTTTCTTTATACCTGCAACAACATCTACATTTAATTCCTTCCTCAGATTTATAAACCTAGCACATGACAGTGATTTAGTTAATATATCAGCCTTTTGGTACAATGCCGGTATATGATTAATACAAATCTTCCCTTTTGCTACTTGTTCTCTCACAAAATAGATATCCAGTTCAATGTGCTTCGTCCTTGAATGTAATACGGGATTGGCAGCTAACATCATAGCACTTGCATTGTCACACCAAACTGTAGTATGCTTTAGTTCATCGTTCAGCGCTTCTGATAACAGGGATTGCAGCCACATGATTTCAGAAACAGTGCTCGCTACACTTCTATATTCTGCCTCTGCACTTGATCTCGACACAGTAGATTGTTTCTTTGAACACCAAGACACCATATTTCTACCCAAATACACACAATATCCACTAACTGACTTCCTGCTATCTCTGTCAGCAGCCCAATCAGCATCAGCAAATGCGCTGATTTTCAATGATTCACTAGAATATAACTTTAGTCCATACTGCACTGTTCCACCCAAGTATCTTAGAATTCTCTTTACCGCCTTCCAATGTTCACTTGTTGGGTTTTGCATAAATTGACAAACTTTATTTACGCTGAAAGATATCTTGGGTCTAGTGATGGTGAGGTACTGCAAAGCGCCCACAATGCTCCTATAAAGATGTGGATTGTCGATAGGATCACCTGAATTCTTTGATAGCTGAAGGTTTGTCACCATGGGTGTATTTGAAGATTTCGCTTTATCCATCCCAGCTTTCTTCAGTATACTTCGAATATAATTTGCTTGACTTAGAAGAAGACCTCCATCCTCAGTTCTATTAACTTCAATGCCCAAGAAAAAATTAAGTAACCCAAGATCCTTTAATCTGAATTGCTCATTTAAATACTTAGTTAATCTATCTATTTCTTTCATGTTACTTCCAGTTATGACAAAATCATCAACGTATACGAGAATATAAGTAACATGATTGCTGCTTCTTCTTATGAACAATGAATTATCGGATTTTGTATGACTAAATCCAAGTTTCACCAATGTTGCTTTTAATTTCTCAAACCATACACGATGTGCCTGTTTCAACCCGTACAAAGCTTTATTCAACTTGCATACCATGTGATAATTTTGATTATCTTCAAACCCCTTTGGTTGTTCCATATACACCTCTTCCTCCAATTCTCCATTCAAGAACGCATTATGAACATCCAATTGTTTCACCAACCAACCATTATGTAACGCAATGGTAAGCATTACTCTAATTGTAGTAGGCTTTACTACCGGTGAGAATGTCTCCTTGAAATCAAATCCTGGTTGTTGTGTAAAACCTTTCGCTACGAGTCGAGCTTTGTACTTATCTATAGTTCCATCTGCATTGTGCTTGAGTCTATACATCCACCGACACCCTATCACTGTCTTGTTTTTGGGCAGAGACACTAAAGTCCATGTACCATTATTCATCAATGCTCTATACTCCTCTTCCATAGCTTTCCTCCACTTGCTGCATTTTATGGCCTGTTCAAAGTTTACTGGTTCTTCAGATACACACTGAATCGTATATATTTTAGGTTTGAAAATGCCGTGTTTTGCTCTTGTCATCATAGGGTGTCCTTGAGGCTGATCTTCCACTTGAGTTCGACTACTGGATGAAGCTGCACTGTTTGTATTGTTTGAATCTTCATTACTTGTTTCATTCTGATGCTGCACGAAATCATAATTTTTACTATTATTCATTTCTTCAGTTTGAGTTCCCAGTAATTCATGACTTTCTACAGCATCTTCGTTGGTAACATCAATGTCATGATGTTCTTCAATCCTACTACACATAGGTATGGGTGACAATGATTTCTGTGCGTTGATAACTTTCCTGGTATTCTTCATTGCAATATTAGCAAATGGAAAAACTCTTCGTTAAAAGTGACATGTCTTGACATAACAATCTTACCTTCACTTGTTAAGCACTTGTATCCTTTTTGCCTTGTTCCGTATCCAAGAAACGTGCATGGAGCTGATCTGAAATCCAATTTATGAGAAGTATACGGTCTTAAAAAAGGAAAACATAAGCATCCGAATACTTTTAATCTTTTGTATTCATGTTTAATGCCATACATAGCTTCATATGGACTGGTATTCTTTAGCACTTTGGTTGGTAAACAGTTGATCAAATACACTACTGTTGAAAATGCCTCAGGCCAGAGCTTCAGAGGCAATGAACCTTGTGCTAACAGAGTTAAACCCATCTCCACTACATGCCTGTGCTTCCTTTCCACCATGCCATTCTGCTGTGACGTATGAGGACAAGTACACCTGTGTATTATCCCTTTATTGTTGAAGAATTCTCATAATGGCTTAAACTCAGAGCCACCATCAGTTTGGAAGATTTCCACTTTCCTGTCAAACTGCCTTTCCACCTGTGTAACAAATTGTCGCACTGCTTCACATGTCTCTGATTTCAACTTTAGAAAATAAATCCATGTGAACCTTGTATATGCATCTACAAAGGCAACATAATATTTATATCCGTAATCTGAGCTCAAAGGTGCAGGACCTCAAAGGTCGCATTCAACTAATTCCAGTGGGTTATGATATACGGTTTCAGAGTGTTTGAAGGGTAATCGATGACTCTTACCCAATTGACATTGACTGCATATATTAGGCGTTATACACTTCAAATGTAATAGATTTTCTTTATTCAATATTACCTTCATTACACTTTCATTTGGATGACCAAGCTTTTTGTGCCATATATCGTATTCATCATTTACATCACTATTAACTACATTGTAACATACAACTTTTTCTTCAACAGTATCATCGGTTTTGAGATCGAACTTGTACAATCCATTATGCAGCTTCCCCTGTAACACAGTTTCCTTGCTCACATTATCTTTGATCAAACATATGTTGGAATGAAATTCAAAGAAGACATCATTATCATTCGCAAACTTCGACACACTAATCAAGTTCTTTTTAATTTGAGGTACTCGCAGCAAATTTCTTAGCAATAAAGTTCGATTTCAATTTTCAGTGGTGAACTGAGCATGACCAACATGAGTAATATTAACTGGTGCACCATTACCCATATGAATTAAATTTTTACCTCTGTATGCGGTTCCTCCAAGGTTCAGATTCTGCAAGTCACTAGTCACATGATGTGTTGCACCCGAATCAGGAAACCACGCTTCGTCTTCAATATCTGAGTTCTTGGCCAGTGTGTCTTGATGCTTGACTTGAGAGTTTTGATTTCTTGGATTGTATCCAGTGTTTCCTTGTACTTGACTCAGATTAATATTGTATGGATATGGCTTTATAGTATCTTGATTTGGAGAGATCTGTTGATTGCTTGTATGGTTGGAATCAAATCTGAAGTAGCACCGTATAGCTGTATGACCAAGTTTCTTGCAAATCTGACATTTCGGCCGATTATTAGTGAACCTGCCTCTTCCTTTTCCTCTACCATACGTACCTCTTCTTCCATACATCTGGCTTCCTCTACCAGTTTGAGGCATCTGACTATTGCTTGGAGAATCAGAACTAAGGTTATACTGTTGATTTTTCACATTACCAGCATAGTTGATAGAGAACTCTTGCACTGCACTGTTTCTCCGCTCAAGTCTTCCTTCATGGCCAAGTAAAACAGAACTAACATACTGCACTGATGGAGTTGTTTCCTTTGAAGTTATAACTGCTACCACATATTCAAATTCATCACCCAAACCATTCAAAATACCGAGGACATGTTCAGTTTCACTCACTTTATGTCCTGACGATTCCAGCAGATCACATAGATTCTTGATTTTGCTCAGATATTCTCTGACATTTGAGCCTTCCTTCTTGATGTTCTGCAGCTGTCTTTTATAGCTCATGATCCTTGCTGCTGCTTGGGAATTGAAACTCTGATGTATTGCATTCCACACGTCTAGAGACGTTTTGCATCCAATGACTTGAGTTAATAGATTGGGACTTATTGAAGAAAGCAACCATGAACACAATAAGCTATCCTGTCTTTGATACACAGTATATTCAACATTAGCAGTTGACAAACCATCCTGCCCAGTAATGAATTGTTGCGGTATTATAGTTGTCTCATCTATAAATTTCTGCAAACCGTACCCTCTAATTGCTGTACCAATCTGAAACTTCCATAGCAAAAAATTGTTCTCATCTAGGGTTACTCTGATTAGCTGTGTCTGTGGATTCGTGATTGATCTCAATGCTTCCTCAAGTGATTTCGAAGTCTGAGTAACAGCTGTATTGGTAATATGATTAGAGTCAGATCTAGATTGCACATCACCACTATTCGCCATGATTCAACTGGAAGGATGTGATTCAATGAGTAGATGATTAATCGATTTGAGAGAATTGAAGAAAATAGATTGGGATGAATTCAGATCTGAATTTGTGATAATCGTTTGATTTAGGGCTCTGATACCATGAAAGAGCTCAAACGATTTATAAGAAACAGAGAAAATGAATTCATCAACTAAAACAAGCTGGAAGTTAGTGCTTATATACTAGTGCACGTGCTTACATTATTAACAACATATAAAATGGTACCAACAGAAAGTAAATGATATACTGCTGCAAACAAATATCACTAACAGGTCGAAATGCTCAAAAGGTTTTAAACCATGTGATATACAGTAGCTCAAAAATGCATGCATTCGGTGACCTAATGCATTAGTAAATGATATATTAGTCGGTGCAGTTTAGATACACAATCATCAAGCATCCGTATCAGCATGCATGTTTGCACCGTACAGTGTTGACTGCTCATTTCAAGCCTATCAGTGCAACTACATCGGTTACTCAGCTTCTAGTACAGCCTCGGCTTGCATTAATATTATAGCATTCAACACTGCACTTATGTTTCAATGATGTCACGTTCAATTAGCTTAGTTTAAGCTCAATATTCCTGTTCCATGCTACCAGATCTCACAGGATGACATCAACAAGCGTATACCTAATAACCTTTTCATCTCACGGTAACTCGGTCGACTATCGCCAGCTACACACCAGATCCTTGCGAGCCTGCTTTCATCCATCTCAGTCTTCTGATGCATGTCAGGGTTCAGCTGCTATCTTTAGACAAGTCTTTAGACAATTATCCTCCTCCGAATCGGGTTCATCTTTCAGTGCTCACACAAATTTGTCTTTAAGAAGAGTTGATGCAATATTCTGCTACCTAAAATTAGTGCACTGTGAGTTGCAATGTGAGCTACTTCATATATCTGCACCTGCTATTGGTCCATGATATTGTATGCTGCTTTAGATCTATGGTTGTTACCCTGCCTGCACCTGTTACCCTGCTACTCTTCCTGCATGGTAAGCTTTAGAATGCACACTGATACTCTTCTTCTTTTTGTTTGTGATTTGCTTATCTGCACCTATTAGCCTATTTGCGTTCAATTCTACTCTACTATTCTTTGTTTAACCAAATTTTCCTGCCTCGTAATGTCAATAGGTATAGCTAAACAATATGCTATAATTCATATTTTTGGGTTGATCATTAGTTTTATGATCCTTCATGTATTTCACTAATGAAAGCATTTTCAGGGACAAGAAGGAATATTCAATATTGGGAACCAATTTACGAATGAGCCGTATTCATTTGTATAAGATCGGTTGAAATTTATGCTAGTTTATAGGTAGTTTCCCAATTTTCAACTTAATTTTAGCAGAAAAGCTTAGCATCTGCCCAACTTAATTTTCAACTTAATTTTCAAATTAATTTTCAACCTTTTGAAGCATCCTCCCAAAATACAATGCTCGAAATGCTCAGAAAATTTCTTGTCACATGCATTGCAGACTTGCTACTATAATCCTTTATTGTCATATGCGTTGCCGATTTGCTATTGTCATCGTTCATTTTCAGTCTAGTATTGATTCATACGAGAAAAGTGATACGCACATTCAAAAGACTAGTATCACTTAAGCTTCATGCTCAGTTGCAGTTTGCAACTGAGCACAAATTTTAGTTTCATGCTCAGTTGCAAAATTCAACTGACCAGAGGTCTTACTCATGTACTGCAAAATCAAATCAAACACGAAAAGCTATGTCCTAGTTAACTAAAATAAATTGCCTGCATCCAATGATTTTCATCATTCAAAATAAATAGCTTATATCCCATTAGTATTTTTTGGGTTTCATAGAGCTAGTGAAGTTTGTAAACCTACATAGATCATTCTGATTAAGTTAAGAATTGACATTATAAAGTAAATAATGCTACTGAGGGGTAATTTAATTTTTATACCTGATTTCTGAACATTTCTTCTTGCTTTAGAATTGCTTGCTTCATGTTTATTCTTTCATTTTTCTTGCCTAGTTTATCCATTGCTTATGTATAAATCTTCCTTATTTCAAAGCCCAAAAGTTTATATTTATGATGCATAATTTGTAGTTGATTCCCTCAAAGTTTCATTGTTCATGGTGCAATTAACAAATTAAGCTTTGTAGATTGATATCTTTTTTGCTTTCTAAGCGAACGTTCTTCATAATGTTAGATGTTAACTGTATGTACGAATGATGGCTTAAATTTTAATGCCTGATCCTTGGCACTATATCTTAATTTTAGCTTCATGCATTAAAGTTATTAATCAAAGTGGATATCAGTCTGGTTCAAATGCTTGATTTAGAATCTCATATTCCCATTGCTTTTGGTAAGTATCCAAATTACATCTCTATTTTTTTCCTTTTGGTAAGGAGAACAACATTTTAAGCCAACTTGAAATTATTTATCGTATTACATTAAAAAGGTTCAAAGCACTTTAAAATGAATTAGAATAGAGAATATTTTAGGCTACTAAAACAGTTGATTTTTAAAGATGACTTTGTTATACAAATTCTGAATTCTAAAGGTAAACGTACATACACCATGGTTTAATAAAAGCTGTGTTTCACCTGATCAATATTATAATGTTTGTATGATAATATACAAGTTAACAATGTCCTTAATTTGCGATCATGCATTTCTGTCACCCATTAGGATCCACAGTTGTCCTTTCTTAGACAAAATAATGGGTTATAACAAGTATATCATGCCCTCTATTTATTTTGTATGGCTACCAACTACATCTTTAAAACTAATTCTTAACACTCATGCTTGATTAGAATAGAACCAAAAATAGTACAGTGCATTCTTACATCTTGGTTCAATCACTACAATCACATACTTATCTCTTCAATTTAATATCTAAAACAACTTGTCATCGACATGAAATGATTACTGGTTTGTGAACCCTTGTCTCATTATATATGAGAATACGTAGTGGATGTTGCTGATCTAATCTTCTTGGCCTTCTAAATCTACAGGTTCCTCTATTAAATATACCAATTAATATGTATTGTAGCTGCAGTCTTAATTGATAATCTTCTAGATGTTTTCCATGATAAGTATTCAACGAAAGATTCTATGCTTACAAAGGTATCCTCTAACTATTTCCCTTCATCAAAGAGTTATTTATTCATTTATTGTGTTTAAACTAGAATTCAAACTAGGATGGATGCATTTATGTATTCAATATGTATTGCATTTATCTGTGATGTTAAATTTGAGACAAAGTTGACTAAGTTAAATAAGTTTTAAGAAAATTAACTAGTTATATAAAATTAACTAAGTTAATTAAGATTTTTATAAATTAGCTAAATTTTTAAATTTTTAATTAAGTAAACTAATGTTTATGAAAATTACCTATGTCTATAAAATAGCGAGTATTATAAAAAATAATTAAGACAAGCACCATTGTCCAAGTGGTTAATTGAATCGGCTTGGTGCAAGAGGTCACAAGTTCGAAACTTGCTTTCGAATGTTTATTGACATGGGATATGTTGTCCCAATGATTTGTTGTATATAAAGTACCATTTCAAAAAAAAAAAATTAAATAACTTAAGTTTTATTAAAAAAAATAACACTAGTAACTAAATTTTATAAAAATTTGATAAGTTTTATAAATTAACTAGGTTTTATTATAATTAAAACGAACTAAATTTATAAAAATCAACTAAGATAACTAAATTTAAGTTTTATAAAAATCGTGTTCTCTATTTTGAAATATTTGTTAAATTGTTATAAGAATTGACTAGGTTTTATTAAAAAGTTCTAATTTTTATAATAATTAACTAAGTTAACTAAGTTTTATAAAAATTAACTAAGTTTAAGATAATTAATTAAGTTAATTAAGTTATATAAAATTAAATAAGTTTTATAATAATTAGGTAGACTAAGTTTTTTAAAAATTAAATAATTTTATAAGATTTAACCAAGTTTAACAAAAATTAATAAGTTTCTAACAATAGACACGCAACTGTTGAATAAAGTGTTTAAAATAAAATTTACATTTTTTTTCAATCAAGAGATATATATAAATAAATAACAGAAACTGTCAACAAGCCTGACAGGTAACCCACAGAAAAAGAAAACCAAAAGCCGGCAAAGCTAGCCGAGAAAGAGAAAACCAATTAAAGCAGTAAAAACCTAATAAATTTGCCAACAGAAGGCGAAAAGACAAAATACGGCGAAGATGCCGTCTAAAAAAACAACAAAATCAGATATGGCGGAGTTAGCTGTCGAAGGTTCCTCCCTGAAAGGAAGCAAAATAAAAGGATGAGATCCAGCAAAGGAATCTGAAAAAGAGAGCGGCGAAACAAGAACCAAAATAGCGACCGCCCAAATCCAAGCATAATAGAAGAAAGAACAGACCCCATACCAAACCTATAAAACCAGAGCCTGCAACAAGAAGCCACTAAATCAGAGAAAAGTAGGGGGGAATACGAAGACGGTTAAGCCAGAACAACCTGGCTTAAGGACGGACATCAACCAACTCCCGTTCTGTTGGGAGGCTGAGCACAGATAATAGATAACAGAGCCACAAGACGACTAGAACGAGAACTAATCGATCCCTTGAAAGGTCTGCCACGAAAAGCTAGAAAAACATCATTCCTAACCCGGCGAATAATGGAGACGGGATCCATGGGAGTTTCCTCAAAAATAACCTTATTCCGCGCACACCATAGGTGCCAGCAGATAAGACAAGGAATTAAACGCAAAACAACAGAACGGAGAGATTTACCTTTGATCCCGTTCCACCAGGTCATCTGTAAATCCTCTGAAGAGTTGTTGGTACCTCTAATACCTAAAAGATTACCGAAATAATTCCAGCAGGAATTGGCAGAGAAACCGGAAAAGAATAAATGATTCAAAGATTCAGAATTCCCGTTACCGCAACATCTGCAACGGGAAACAAAAGAAATACCAATCCGCTGTAGATTTTCATCAACTGGCAATCCCTTATGAAGGGTTCGCCACATGAACAGAGACACTTTAGGAGGGATTCTGGCATCCCAAATGAAGGAGAATAAAGGGAGATTGGGGGAAGAGAGACGAACCGAACTCCAAGCTTTCATGATGGAAAACCAACCACCATCCCAACCGGATTGGCCGCCGTGGGAGTCAGAGAAAGGTTTGACCGATTGCACGTGCTTTCAAGTTTCACTGGCGAAATTAGGAGATCCTGAAAAGCCTGCGGAGGCCAGACTCTCGTACTTGGCTTGGAGAAACTTCGCCCAAAGGGAATCTCTAGTCCCAAACCTGTACCACAGCTTGCAAGCAAAAGCCGAACACAAAACCTTAGGATTTCGCAATCCTAGCCCGCCCTCATCCTTGGGACGACACACCACGTCCCACGAGACCCAGTGATGACGGTGGTTGTCAACCTTTGACCCCCAGAAGAAAGAAGAAGCCAAAGATTGGAAAGACCTGAAGAAAGAGGCGGTAGGAGTCATCGCTGCGAAGACATGAGTTTCCAGCGAGCCTAATACCGACTTGATAAGAACCAATCTTCCAGCCTAAGATAGAAGCGAATCATTCCACCGAATGATCTTTCCCCTATTCTTATCCGTCAGAGGATCGAAAAGGGCATTAATTTTCCGGCCCCTGTAGAGAACAATACCCAAGTAAGGAAGCGGAAGAGAAGCCTCCCTGAACCCTGTGAACGAATGGACCCAGGATACCCTGGTAGAATCCATATCCTTCGCATGAACGAAGCAACTTTTCGACGAGTTAACGAGCTGGCCCGAACATCGCTCGTACTGCTGGATAAAGCGAATCAGGCGGCGAACAGACGTCCGGTTACCATTGGTGAAGATGACAATGTCATCCGCAAAGGATAAGGAGGAAACGAGCGGGCACCTTCTCGAAAGAACAAATCGGTGAACCTGATCGAAAATCATTAAGGTGTGGATCCCTCGAATGAAAGCTTCAGCCGCAATCACGAAAAGAGAAGGTGATAGAGGATCACCCTGACGGAGACCCCTTCCAGCCCTGAAGTATCCATTGGCCGATCCGTTAATGAGGACAGAAAACCAACAGTTAGAGATAAGTCTCCAAACCAAATCGATAAGGGACTCTGGAAGCCCAAAAGCATGCAGAACTCTAATGATGAAAAACCACGACATACGATCATAAGCCTTCTCCATATCAAGTTTGAACACAACATTAGAACCTCTAACCTTCCTGTCAATCTGGGAAATCAGTTCCTGGGCTAACAGGACGTTATCAGTGATAAGACGACCCTTCACAAAACCAGCCTGAGAGGATGAGATGATACGCTCAAGGAACGGAGCCAAACGAATGGCCAACACCTTAGAAATAACTTTGTTAGAGAAATTACACAAGCTGATGGGATGAAATTCCGCGCACGACCGAGGGTTATCACACTTCGGAATTAAAACCAAGTTGGTGGAAGACCAACTAATGGGAAGAAGACTGCCGGCAAAGAATTGCTGGACAGCTAAGCAAAAATCCGATTGATTGATAGGCCACACACTCCGATAGAAAGATCCGTTGAAACCATCCGGACCGGAAGCACTATCCTTGCTTAGGGCAAAGACGCAAGCATGGATTTCCTCCGGAGTTGGCGGATCAGCCAAACCGTCGGCCTCCTCAGAGGTGATGATTCTGGGAATGAAAGCGAGGATATCCAGATCCTGATCCGCCACCGAGGGGAAACCCAGAAAAGATTGAAAATGAGACACTATGATCTGCTTAACTTCAGCCGGAGAGGACGCCAAAGAAAGATCCGGTCTCAAAATTTCTCGAATGGAAAGAAGGTTGGCTTTCTTACGAATGGAAGAATGGAAAAATTTGGAGTTCGAATCCCCTTCGACCACCCATTTTACCCTCGCCTTTTGGCGAAGATAAGAGTGTTCGATACGAAGCTCCGAAGAGAAAGCCAATTGGGCCGACGCCCATTTCCCCCAGTTTTCGGCCGAAGGGTTCTCGTCGAACAAAGATTCGGCAAGAATAAGGGACTCCTCAGCCGATCTAACACGGTCGAAAATGTTCCTGAATACAAGGGAATTCCAGGTTTTAAGTCTAGCCTTTAGACGTTTCAGCTTTTGGGAAAAAGCCCCCATGGGAGAAGCTGAGATAGGAGCAGACCACGACTCCTCGACAACCTGAGGAAACGAGTGATGGGAACACCACATGCTGAGGAAGCGGAAAGATGTTGGCCCCGAGAGAGATCGAGGAAAGCATCGCAAAACCAACGGGGCATGATCAGAGCAGGCTCGATGAAGATGCGATGTAGAGAAAGAAAAAGGAAGACTGAGCCATTCCGGGGACCCAAAAATTCTGTCCAACCGAGATAGGATCCGGTTCGGACCTTCCTGGTTATTCGACCAGGTATAAGCCGATCCCACAAAAGGAATTTCGGAGAGTCCTGAGCTCACAATGAATGAATTGAAATCAGAAACCGATGAGTGGTTAATGGCCTCCCCCCCCCCCCCAGTTTCTCAACCTGGCTAGCGACAACATTGAAATCACCACCCACAACAGAGCACGAAAAGCCCAACTCAGCTAGATGAAGAATATCATCCCACAGGGATAATCTCTCCATCCGGTCACACTTGGCGTACACCGCCGAAAAAAGAAAAGGATGAGGAAAAAGAGAAGCAGAGCAAACCACAGAGATAAGCTGGTCCGAGTCAAACAAAGGGTGGACAACACAACCTTTGGACCAAAGAATCCATATCTTACCCGAAACATTGGACACAGCACCTCCAAACCCAAGCGACAGGACAACCCTGGAAATCTCTCCAGACCCTACAAAAGGTTCTAACAGAGCTACCAAGCAAACAGAATGTTTGCGGACAATGCACTTCAATCTAGCGCAAGAAGCCTCATTGCCAATACCACGAACGTTCCAGAAAAGAAAGTTCGACATGAAGCCTGAAAACAGAAGAAAAAATGACAAGCCAGGGAGAACAGAACAGACCCAACTCAAATAAGATACAACGATGAAAAAGCAGACCGATCTGTCTCCTCAGTCGCCACTATAGAGCGAGTACGGATAGTACGAGGAGTGGGGAGGGGACCTCTCGTGCGGCGACGAGAAGGTCTATGAGCACGGGAAGACGATACCCGAGGGATGGACTCGGCAGATACCTGAGCCGGCTCCAACGAACCCGAGAGCCTAAGAGAAGATCTGGATGGAGCCGAGTTCTTATTTAGGCGAGAGAGGCGATCATTAATGATCGCAATCTCCACTTCGCTAAGCATCGGAATAGAAATGGATAAGGAACAAGAGGACGATGGCAAGGAGCATAGAGAAGAGCGGCAACCAGACGATGAGGCTGAGGACACCCCGACAGACGGTAAAAAGCGGAAGTATGTAGGGCTGCAGATAATACGCAACCCATGGTGTTGTAGGAACCTAACCCAAGCCGGACTGTCACTGATGAGACAACCCCGCGTGACAGGTGTGGTTCGCACGATGGTCCTAACAGAGAGATCAACAGAGGGAGTCGAGGAAAGCCGGCAAAGTTCCCGGTTTTCCGCATAGTGATCCCAATATGAGACCACTATGCGAAAAGACCAAGAATATCGCCCGGGCCTCTCGATCCTGGATAAGTGAGTTCTCCGTAAAGACCGCTGAAGACCAACTAGCGAATGAAGACCCATGATAGCCAAATATGACACAGAATCGGCCTCGCAATGGCAGTAAATCAAATACCAAGAAAAAGACCTGCACTCACTGCCTACATGACCTGTCATGTCACCCGTCCCGGACAGAGCGACCATGCCAAGGAGCACACACCTAAGTGTGTCATGGCTCATAAACAATGAAGAAACAGCATCAACCCAATAACAAACAATAGCAACAACTTCGCCATCAAGGAACAAAGAAGAAAACAGAGAAGAGGAGCTCACCTGCCAGCTCCACCCACAACGTACCTGGGGAGCTCTCTCAAGGATAAGGCCGATAGAACTGCCCACCAAGATCCCCCTAGCCAAACAACAGACTGATTGACCACCAAGAACCCACCTAGTTCCCACTAGCCAACCATCCAGCACAACCTCGGCATTAGAAACGAACATCCGATCATCCACTGGAAATGCCCGGTACAATTCAACGGAGACGTCGGTCAAGACATCACCGAACTCAGGCCCGGAGGAAACAGCAGCAATCTGCAACCGAGGCAAGGCATCACCGAGCTCTGGGCTACATGGGGCGGTGAAATCCCCATCAGCCACGGAGACATCCAAGTACCCCCCAACGCTCACCACTGAACCATCAGAAATCGGCACCAAATCATCTGAAATATGCTGAAACGGAGTCAAGGTATCTGCTAGTGCAGAGTTTGATGAGGCGATGAAACCCCCATCACTCTGCTCACTAACCACACACCCAAAAAAGCAATCCATCGAACCCACCGTCACCCCCTCCTCCCCACAAGGCAAAAAGACGCATGCCGCCGAGAAACTCAGAGAAGGCTCAAAATGGGCGATGAAATCCCGATTCTGGCCTGACCCCGAATAGCCAAAACAAGCAGTCGACTGCAAAAAGACATCATCCAAAGACCAATGCCCGCATGGAGGAGGGCGCGATACCAAATCATCGGTGAAAATCGGCGAAATTTCCATAAAGCAATTCTCAACCAACAAGAATCGAGCTCGAGACAAAGCCCCAAATTGATTAAAAGAGTAAACCCTAATGTCCACCGATCTTGCACCAGAAAAAGTAACCGACAGAGGGGCAGCCACCTCCGCCAATAAGGCCGAGGCAATAGCAACATACGGTGGACAGTCGCGCAGGAAATTGCCAGAGAGAACAAACTCTTCAACAAACGAGAAAGACATCAATTCACCAAATAAACCACAGATCTGACGAAGCCAAGGAACGACAGAAATGTGAGCAAAAGATGAGAGAGAGTAGCAAGAGTAGAGGAGCAGAAAATATCGAGAAAGAAAGAGATCGCTCAGAGAAGAGAAGCCATTATTTTGACCGTTTGAAAATATCTTATTAGTATGATCTTGTTAACAAAATTTACATTCATTTCTGGGAATTCCTTATGTTATTAATCATCGATTCCATATGTATATATGAATTAACTAAATTTTATAAAATTAACTAAGTTAATTAAGTATATATGAATCAACTAAAATTTATAAAAAATAACTAAGTTAATTAAGCTTATGTAAATCAACTAAAGTTTATAAAAATGAACTAAGTTACTCAAGTTTATATAAATTAATTATGTTTGTATATTAATTAAGTAAATTTAATATAAATTTAACTAAGTTAACTAATTTTTATAAAAATTAACTAGTTTTATAGAAATTAACCAAGCCAACTAAGTTCATTTACTTGTTTTTTATATAAGTTTTAAAATTGCTAATTGTTGAATTTCTTTTTCTTAGGTAATTACAGATCTATGGTGCATACAAATGGCAACATGTTGCGATATATTAGTGATTTGAAGTTCTTTTCAAGTAATAACCTTTTTAGCTTCCACATTTAATCATCATGTGTGGTACGAACTTTTATCATTTGTGTTATTTACACTTTTAATGGAATGTTCATAAATTAGTATAACATGTTATACCTTATTTTGTATGAATATTGAATAGTTAGTTATTTTTGGTTTAATGTGATCCATATGATTGTGTGAAATGTTACATTGTGTTTTTGTAAATCTATCGATTATAGTGTGATAATGGATATGTATGTAGTACAAAAGTGAATTTTAATAGCGTGTAGTTAAAGGTTTTAATAGCACTTGAAAAATGCCAACAAAGGATTTAATAGCGTTTCTGAAGCGATTTAAAGCATTTTAGAGACGCTATTAAAGGCCGTAAGAGCGTTTTAGAGACAGTTTTCACAGCAAAACACAATGCTACAATAGTTAGTAAATTTTCTACAGCGTTTCAATGTATAATAAAAGATTGACATAATATTTCCACAGCGTTTTTAGACACTATAATAATATGGCATGTCATCATATTATAGCAATTAAATGATGTCATAATTGTTAGTATCATAAAACGCAACTCTGTGTAAAAGTTCTATAGCAAGCATCAAAATTCTATAGAGAAGTAGTTGTACTGATACGTCTATTCTAAGATGGCAACAAAAATATTGTTAAAAGTCTGTTTTCCATTGCAATTTTAAAACGCTATTGTATCTATCAGACTTATTGCAACTTGTTGATCTATGGCATTTATAGAAATGCTATAGAAGACTTTAATAGCGGTATTAAATACTATAAAAAGGTCTATTTATTGTATTGAGAAGTCCTTCAGTCGAGATTTCAGAGAGATATTTGATTGTCTTCATCCATCAATAATGGCCTGATAGTTCATTCTGGGGATCTTTACGCTACTTGTTGCTCTAGATTCCATTGTAGTCAAGTAGTGCTATTTTCTACTACTGTAATCAAGATTTATAAGTGATTAATAAAGGATAATCTTCAAAGTAGACGTAGGCATAAAATGCCAAACCAATATAAATTTCTGTCTACATCCAAACCACCTACGACCTGAATTACAAGCTCCCTATACCCTCTATAGCCCCTCCTCCAAATTTAATCTGATTTAGAGGTGTTTTGCCTTTGTTCCTGCCCAATTTGATGACCTCTTTTCCTAATATTACTAAAACCCTAGAAAACCATAACAAAACAATTCATCCAAGCATACATATCATACATAAGCATTCAACAAACATATTTAAGAAATACAAACTAGATTTACAAGCAAATCCTGATTTAGATGTAACTTTTCACTAGTATGACAATATGATCAAAAAGAAGTTGTAATATGATTTAAAATCAAATCCAATTTTTTTAATTTCAACCATAACATTTTTAAAGATGTAATTAAAGTTCGGAAACATTTTAAGATCAAAATCATGTTAAAATCACACATTATAACTATATAAACAAGTAGAGAACAGTGAGAGGTCCACTCACCTGGTTCCCCAAAATACCCACTTTTCTCCTCAAATCTAAAAGGAGCAACAAAATTCGAATCCTAAGGAAACAAAAATGATAGAGCAACAATCTCTTTGCTATTATCCTTTTAAGGATGATTTAGGCTATGATTTGTTAGAAAAGGAAAGCTTTTTGATGAAACTAGGATTAATGAAGGTTAAGAATTGATTTAGGAAAGAGGGAGTGTAATGACCCAGAACTTCTATCATTTGAAATTCGTATATTTAATTAATTTTTAAATATTCGCGGATGAATTCTGTAAGCTAAGTGAATTAAATTTTGGATATAGAGATTTAATTGGATAATTAAATCGATAATTTAATGTTTGAAATTACAAAAATAATTGGAAATTGGGTTTAATGTGATTAAAAATGATTTATAAAGTTGTATTAAATCATATTAGAGTTAGAATGATGTTATGGAACTTTTAGAATCGAACTAAAAGTTAATTTGTAGAAATTGAATTTTTAATATTTAATTGACGAGTAAAAATAGCTATTTTTCAAATAGTCTCGGATTTCGAAGAAAATAGTTTCATCGGATCCGTAATATTATATTATTGAAAGATTTCAAATTTCGTGTCAATCAGATTTACGATTTGTCCGGGGCAAGCTAAAACGCATAGAAATTAGTTTAACCGATTTAATTTAAATTTGATCGTTTATCTCCGTAACTCGCACATATGATCAAATTAGCTTCCGAAACACATTCCATTGTGTTCGGAACGTAGGTAAAACCCCAGAAACGCCAGCCCGCACGTTCGTTTGGAGTTCGGAAAATTTCGGATGAATAGTGTTTTGGAAAATTTTCTATAAAAGGACCTAAATTTTCTAATTTGCAACACACATCAAAACCTAACCCTAATTTAGCTTCAGCCCGCCACCATCCTTCAATGGCCGAAAAACTCTATCGTTTCTCCCTCGATATCTTCTAATCCACACACTATTTTCATAAACTTCAAACTGCAAACTCGTAGAGCTCAACAAGCTCTACAAATCCAACGGTCACGATCGATTTTTATTGAGTGGATCGACGTAAAATTGGGTTTGAACGTCTATTGTTTACGCATGAAAACCGAGACGATCAATGTAACGATCCCAAATTTTAAATTATTTTAATTTGATAATTAAATTTATTTTTGATTTAAAATGGTGAAATTTATTGATAAATTGGTGCGAGTTTCCCCAAGTTCAAATAAAAAAAATGTGTTAAATCATTTGAATTTAAGTAACTCAATTTTTTTGTGAAATCATTAATTTATCTTAAAACAAATGGGTTAAAGATAAAATTAATAATAAATATTTGAGTTAGAAATAGAAATAAATATATAATAAACTATAAAATATAGAGTAGACATTAGCTAAAATTTTAGCTATATATGGAATATATAAATTCTGAATTTATGGGTTAAGTTAGAAATGGAAATGGGTAAAAAAATAAAAATAAAAAAAATACAAATAAAAAAAATACAAATTTACATAATAAAATATATAAGATAAACTATATAGACTACGAATAATAAAGTAACACTTAGATAAAATCTAGCAAGAAATTTAAACTAGGAATTTGATTATGAAGTAATATTACAAAGACAAAACTAAATTCAACTAAACAATATATGTAAATGTCTTGCAAAGGAACATGACAGCAAGAAATTATGTACAAGCAAGTATAGGTGATTATATACAAATATCTAGCAAAGAAAGTATAAGCTTATGAATAAAACAAGAATATAAACGTGTTAGTTTTAGAACTTCCTTTATACTATATAAGGTAACAAGACAAAAGGAAAGAAAGAATTATCTCAGCATAGTCAAATATAAAAGAAACAAATAATATGTATATAAGGAAGCTTGTTTAAGAAGACAAATGAAAATAAATACATATGAATGGCTTACAGTAGAAGAAAACAAGATAAATATGCAGGTACACTTAAACAAAAAAAAAGAAGGAAAAAAAAGACAAAGGGAATTAATGATAGCATATACAAATATCACTTCAGCCTCCAAAATGAAAAAAATATCTCTGCCTATGGTACAACCAAATATTTATCACCCTGTAACTCGTTTCCTCTATATAGCAATATCATTTTCATTTCATTCATCTTCAATGCTAAGAGAAATCTGAAGTAAACAATTCTCTAACACTTAAACAAAATTCAAACAAACAACTTAAATCAATTCAAACTGAAGACTCAAAAGCTTCAGCAAGCAAAGAACTAAAGTCTGTTCAACACTATCAAGTTCTGTTCTTCTTTGTTCTTTCTGGAAAAACACTGTGAGTAACATCACATCCCAAATGTCTTAAGTATATTCATTGTGATGAATGTTCTCTTTGAAGTTAGTTCATTTGTGAGTAAACATCAAATCTTGAAATTTCCAGATTAAAGTTTAATTAAAAAAATAGTTCAGGGGATTCATTGACCATATTGTATTGTATATGCCTTAGCTTGAGTATACTTTTGTGTTCTATATATCTCTGTTTATAGTTGCAGGGTGAATATTTTTTTCAAAATTCAAATTATTGTCTGTTAATCATTGTTAAATTTAAATTTTTCAATCAAACCAGAGATATAAACTTAGATTAAGATTTTTTTGAAACTGTTTAAACATTTTTGAAAGGTATACTTCTGTAAACTGTTTTACAGATAATCATGTGATTAGTTGATAAAAATCGATTGTTGTAAAATATTGATTTAAGATTATGTATTGAATTCATATTGCAAGACATGATTTTTAAAACAAAAATCAAGATTTTTAGATTTATATGTAAAGAGCAGTTTATATATAAACATAGATTGCATTTTTGCAAAATTCTAGTTATCGATCCAATTTAAAATGATGGAACTTGAATTGGAGTTAGTGTGAACATCATGGACCTTAGGAAAATTATCAGTTAAATTTTCAATTGTGTATATTGTTAGGTTGAACCATTTTTAGGGTTTTCTTCGAGTTTTTGGTCATATCTGTTATGTGTCGAGTGCGTCATCAATACGCGATCGAGTCGCACAAGATTCTGGTGGAGGGTTGCTTGGTGGGTTGTCGTAGTGTGTCCAAAGTTCGAGCGCCTCCGGTGGTCAGTATGGGGAGGGCGAGGTGTTTTCTCGTGGTTGTTCGAGCTACTGGTTCGAGCTACAGGCTTTATTTTGATTTCGACTTTAATTCGAAATACTGGGTTTCGATTTCGAGTTGGGGGTCGAATCGTGGTTTATCGGAGGTGTCGAGAGTTGCCGGAGGGTTGGCGAACCACCATGCACGTGCACGGTGGCGCGTGAGGGTGTATGCAGTTTCGTTGTTCGTCGCCTCGAGTGATACTCGAGAAAAATTGGAGTTTGCTTCGGGTTTCTCTAGCATATGCTAGTGTGATTGTTTAACTGTAGTTTTATAACTTTAAAAAAAAAAAAAAGAGAGAAAGAATCTGTAGAAGGAGAAGAAGAACACGAGTTTTGGAACCTGGGAAAAGGCCTGAGTAGTTCGGAATGATGCCAGGTGCTCGCGTGTTTGACTCGAAGTCGTATTCGAGTTTTTGGATGTTAGACTAGAAGCAGAGAATGGTGAGACTCGGGTCAAAAATGTTTGCTTCAAGTTTACAAACCTGTTTGGTTGCCTTAGTTTAAAACTGAGATTTAAAATTATAAAATAAGATTTAAATTTAATTTTAAATCAAAGTTAAGTTTGAATTCGAGTGAAGTTTAAATCCCAGTTTTGAAATAAGATAAAGTTTTAAATTTAAAATTCATCCTTAAAAGGTTTAAAAGGGTTGAATTCGAAAGAAATAAAGTTTTAAATTGTAAATAAGTTTTTAATTCAAATCTAAATTTGGATTCAAATATAATTTGAATCCTAGTTCTGAAATCAAAGAAGTTTTAAAATTTAAATTGTTTAAATAACTTAAAAGTGTTTAAGCAAGTAAGTGAAAATAAAAGACTTGTATTTAAAAATGAATTTGAAATGTGTAAAAGAAAGATTTAAAACAAGTTAAATTAAAAACTTGAAACTGGAGTTGAATTTAAATTGAATTCTAGACCTTGAAATATAAACTAAGTTTTATACATTTATATTTTTAAATAAGTGAAATGTTCAAGTATACTTAATTTGATTTTTACCCTTTTAAAATTTCTTTAAAATAAAAATACTCCTTCAACCAATAAAGGATTCTAAAAAAAAAAAAAAAATTAGTTTTTTTAACTTTATTAAAGATAAATAAGGGTTCATTTTAAATCTTGGATTTCAAATGGAATTTAAAAGACAAGTTTGAAAATAAAAGTTTCAAACATATTAGCAAAAGATATTTAAATCATTTAAAAGAATGAGTTTATCTTAAAAGTTAGTTCATGATTAAGGACTTACTATTTAAGAAATTAATTATGGATTAATAATTGATTAGATAAGTAATTAGGGATAATTGCTTATTATGATAAATTAAGGAAAATTAGTCAAATGGTAATTAATTAAGGATTAATAAATAAATGTGATTAACTAAGATTTATTAAATGATCAAGAGGTAAAGATTCATTAAGCAAGGAATAATTAATTTATAAATTAAGGAGTATTAATTAGATATTAATTAATAATTAAGGTTGATAAATCAAGTGATTAAGCAATAATTAATTTAAGAATAATGTGCTAAATTAACCAAAACAATTAATTTATTTATCAAAAGTTAATAAGTTAAGGAAAGTGATTAAGAAATAACTATTACTTAAGGAGTAATTACTTATTTATTGCAAATTAATTACAAATAATTAATGAAGGACTAATTATTAACTAAGGGTTAATTTATGATTTATTAAAGAATAGTTTGTTAAATGTTTTGTAATTAATTGATTTTTAATTTACTATGACCAGCAAAACTTTTCATATAACTTAATCTGATTTAAAATCAGCAGATAATCAAATTGACCCTATTTATGGATGTTTGGACTATATTGGATGATGAATTGTTTGATATCTCTGGTATGTGAGGCTTTGTGATAAATCATTTGTGTTGTGATTTGTGATGTAATTATCTGTGATATATATATATATATCTGTGATTTGTGATTGAAGATAAGCGTTATAGTTTATATCGCTTATCGGATATATCGTTGTATTTAATCTTTGATGATTGAATGATGTTGCACTGTTGTGTTAAACCCCTGGACCACACTCATACACACACAAATATGGATTTCACGAGGAAATCGATTAAGTCACAGATTTTGAAATGATTTATAAAATTGAATATTTGAATTCAAATGTTTTGGAAATGAATTGAGTTTAAAGTGAAAAGCTTTTGAAAATGGAATTTCAAAGATGAAATTTATTCTGAATACCTTGATTTGGTTTTGAAATTTAAATATTCTGATTTAAATTTGGATTCAATATTTGAAGTTGAATTCTATGATCTAGAAACTGGGGGCTAAAGATGCTATATCAGTTTATATAAGTTAAACTATTTTAAAGGTATTGATTTGGGAATTTAAATTTAAATTCAAAGGCTTTAACTCGTGTAAATATAATTGGATCTTTCTGACATGGAAACCATTTGTTTTCAAATAATAAAAGCTTTCATATAGGAAGTGAACTTCCAAATTGTGTTAAAGGGATTTCAAGTTAAACAATTCCAAGTTATGGAAAAGATTTGAAAACTATAAGTTAAATCTTTAATTTAAAGGTTTAAACGAATTAATTCAATTGAAATGAAATTGATTGAAATCCATAAATGGATCTTTGTGAAACTGGGTGAATTTTGTGAAATAAATCTTTTGTTTAAAAGATTTGGAAATGGTAATTGGTTTAAACCATTTAAAGGAATGTTTTGAATTATTAAGTTGTGACTTAATTGAAACCTAATATCCATATGTTTTTAAATATTGCGCTCACTATTCGGTTTAGCCGGGAGAGGACCTTTGTGTCATATAACCCATTCCGAATATGTGATACGACGTATATGGATAGCATTTGAAGACCGGTGGTGAAGACCGGGTATTTGTGAAAACGATAGGATGACCTATCGATTGTCTCTGCACCGAGTCGCGCCGGTACAGAGATTTCCTAAGTGATGGGAAGTCCGATCGGGTTGTGAATACCCGGATTGCAAGGACTTCTTCGGAAGTGCCTTCGGTTCTGTTCGAACCCGGAACAGACTCGTATGGATTGTATGTCTGACACTACACTTTGAGATATAAAGCGGATTTTTTTCAAATACATATCCGTTGGTGGCGGAGAATTTATTCTCTTAGCTTAACACCCTTCTCTGAGACGTACGAGCTCAGAGGTTATGTAGTTGAAGGTTATCAGCGATATACTCCCAATTTGGTAGTGTGGCATGCTGAGTGCTGCTGTGTGTTAATGATCATTGTTTGATCATTTGTGATATGATCATTTGTTTGATCATTTATCTTTGTGATCATTACTTTGGTCATTTGTTGACCCAAAGCATGGCTTTGTACCAAAGCGTAGCTTTGTGGACGAGACTGCATCAGGACCTCACACCCCGGAAATGGTCAAAACAGGAAAGATGCGGCAAGGTTATGAGGGTCGCGCCCTTTAGGGTGTGTCATTCCCTTCTGGTAAAGGGTGGTATCATGGTATGGAGCCCAGATATTTACCTATATGGTAGCTCCAATCTCATTTACTGTGTGGTTGTTGCTTTAGAGGCGCCTCGGATAAAGGTCCCAAAGGACCGGGGAGTGGCTTGCTCGAGTGGTAGTTACCTAGTTACAGAGGTAACCCGGCCTTGTGTTGGCAGAGATCCGGTTAGGTTCTCGGGACGTCCCGCCAGAGGCGATCCCATGTGGCAGTAGGAAGTTCCTTAGCCTGACCATTTGTTGGAAAATCCAATCAAAACAATACGAGCCTTGTACGGTTTTAGTTGTATTACCTGCCATTCACTTATGGTGGCGCCCCACTGTTTGGATGGTAGCTATAGTAGGCATAGTTCGGAATGTCTATGCTGGCTAAGATTAATATTCTACTTTCGAAATGTTTTCTGCACTTTGCACTTATATTAATAATATCAAAGAACTTTCTACGTATCAAGCATGTTTGACTATCATAAGAAGAAATCTCCTCCAATTCTGCGTTTGCATTGTGTGTGTGGCGGGAGGTCTTATGGTAGTTTCATTTTCAAAAAGCATCGCGAATTTACTTTAAAATTCTCTTTTTGTTTGTTTTCAAAGATAAACTATTTTTGTTACTCATACCAGTCCTATGACTGACTCGGAGTTTATTGTTCCTTTCCTAAACTCTGGGTGCTCACTGTTTTTCCACACGAGCAGTCTAGAGTTGTTTTTTTTCAGATAATTAGGTTTGGTAGATGATCTGAGGTTAGTTCAGTCTTTGGATATGGACGAGACTTGCTTGTCTTAGTGTTTTGTGATGATGGTTCGAGCTGCTGTTGGAGTTCTCTCTTGAAGATTATATTGGAGTTATCTGTTCCGCTGTTGGCGTTAGCTATTTTCTTTTCCGCTGCTATTTTATTGTATCATATCTCTGATGTATATCGATATCTATTGTATCATCTGTTGTACCAGGATGTTGTATCAGATGTTGTATATTGATATTCATTATTTCTTCCGCTGTGTTGTTTACTTAATGGTGTTATAAGCTCCGGCGCACCAGGTTCGACGTTTGGATCTGCGACATTAGAATATGGGTGACATATTCGGTGCCGATTTTCGAAGGTCGAGTCAGGATCGTCACATTTGGTATCAGAGCTAAGGTTGAACTTTAGCTCAGGAGTATTAACACGTTAAGTAACTCATTAGAGATAGGGTGAAGTAAACCCTAGAATGAGTAATCCCTCAGATATCCATTTGAATGCCGCAGTAAATTCTCTAACTATCCATTGATAGTGAGTATGAGTGCAAGAAGAGAACGAGATAGGGGACAGGGAAGTACCACTATAAATGGTCAATACCCTGCGATAGTGGAAACAATCTTTTTTATCAATATCCTTTGACTCGTTTTTCCAAATTCTTTTGATTGCTTCATGCCAGCTCCAGAAGAAGTTTCAGTGTAATGATGGCCCTATGAATCGTTGTAGGAAATCTTTACTTCGTAATTCATCGGTTTCTTATCATGTTCTGATTTAAACCTTAATGAATATGAATTGAAATTTGGAATTGAAAATTGAAATAAATTGGAACTTTTAATTTGAGTAAAATTGATTAATAGAATATGAAGGATAATTTGAATTGTATCAATAAACGATTTCGTTTAAAACCGAATTTGAAATTCCATTATAATTTCTTGGGTTGATCGAAGTCCGAAGAGGGACAAATTAGTATACATTTTGAGATGTTCCGACTTGAATTTGGAATCCATTCCTAGTATTTGAAAAATGGTAGAAGATTGAATCTATCTCTTTTGTTCGTCATCTTTTCAATTCTTTGATAGTTCCTGGTAAATCCAGGAAGAAGATTTGATGGGACATAAACTCCGGATAGACCAAAATTGTTTGTATTGGTTGTTTTGTTTGCTTTGGTTGCTATGGTTGATAGGTATAAATTGGTTTTTAAACTCAATATTTTGAAATTGTATCCATATATCTGTCAATATTTGGGTCCAGATATATATTACGAATGGTTAGTTATCCTTTCGAACTAACCAATGCCACTACGTATTTTGTAGATCTGGATAACCCGAATATCTTGTGAAGTGTTAAATAGATTCGTTCTTGTATCTATTGGTGATATTCTGATTTGGAAAGCCAAATGCAAAATAAATATACCTAGTTAATCTCGAAAGATATTTCTCTTTCACCAATCATCGTTATCTTTCTTTAGCGAATTTCGAGGACGAAATTTCTTTAATGGGGGAAGTCTGTAACGATCCCAAATTTTAAATTATTTTAATTTGATAATTAAATTTATTTTTGATTTAAAATGGTGAAATTTATTGATAAATTGGTGCGAGTTTCCCTAAGTTCAAATAAAAAAAATGTGTTAAATCATTTGAATTTAAGTAACTCAATTTTTTTGTGAAATCATTAATTTATCTTAAAACAAATGGGTTAAAGATAAAATTAATAATAAATATTTGAGTTAGAAATAGAAATAAATATATAATAAACTATAAAATATAGAGTAGACATTAGCTAAAATTTTAGCTATATATGGAATATATAAATTCTGAATTTATGGGTTAAGTTAGAAATGGAAATAGGTAAAAAAAATAAAAATACAAAAATACAAATAAAAAAAATACAAATTTATATAATAAAATATATAAGATAAACTATATAGACTACGAATAATAAAGTAACACTTAGATAAAATCTAGCAACAAATTTAAACTAGGAATTTGATTATGAAGTAATATTACAAAGACAAAACTAAATTCAACTAAACAATATATGTAAATGTCTTGCAAAGGAACATGACAGCAAGAAATTATGTACAAGCAAGTATAGGTGATTATATACAAATATCTAGCAAAGAAAGTATAAGCTTATGAATAAAACAAGAATATAAACGTGTTAGTTTTAGAACTTCCTTTATACTATATAAGGTAACAAGACAAAAGGAAAGAAAGAATTATCTCAGCATAGTCAAATATAAAAGAAACAAATAATATGTATATAAGGAAGCTTGTTTAAGAAGACAAATGAAAATAAATACATATGAATGGCTTACAATAGAAGAAAACAAGATAAATATGCAGGTACACTTAAACAAAAAAGAAGAAGGAAAAAAAGACAAAGGGAATTAATGATAGCATATACAAATATCACTTCAGCCTCCAAAATGAAAAAATATCTCTGCCTATGGTACAACTAAATATTTATCACCCTGTAACTCGTTTCCTCTATATAGCAATATCATTTTCATTTCATTCATCTTCAATGCTAAGAGAAATCTGAAGTAAACAATTCTCTAACACTTAAACAAAATTCAAACAAACAACTTAAATCAATTCAAACTGAAGACTCAAAAGCTTCAGCAAGCAAAGAACTAAAGTCTGTTCAACACTATCAAGTTCTGTTCTTCTTTGTTCTTTCTAGAAAAACACTGTGAGTAACATCACATCCCAAATGTCTTAAGTATATTCATTGTGATGAATGTTCTCTTTGAAGTTAGTTCATTTGTGAGTAAACATCAAATCTTGAAATTTCCAGATTAAAGTTTAATTGAAAAAATAGTTCAGGGGATTCATTGACCATATTGTATTGTATATGCTTTAGCTTGAGTATACTTTTGTGTTCTATATATCTCTGTTTATAGTTGCAGGGTGAATATTTTTTTCAAAATTCAAATTATTGTCTGTTAATCATTGTTAAATTTAAATTTTTCAATCAAACCAGAGATATAAACTTAGATTAAGATTTTTTTTGAAACTGTTTAAACATTTTTGAAAGGTATACTTCTGTAAACTGTTTTACAGATAATCATGTGATTAGTTGATAAAAATCGATTGTTGTAAAATATTGATTTAAGATTATGTATTGAATTCATATTGCAAGACATGATTTTTAAAACAAAAATCAAGATTTTTAGATTTATATGTAAAGAGCAGTTTATATATAAACATAGATTGCATTTTTGCAAAATTCTAGTTATCGATCCAATTTAAAATGATGGAACTTGAATTGGAGTTAGTGTGAACATCATGGACCTTAGGAAAATTATCAGTTAAATTTTCAATTGTGTATATTGTTAGGTTAAACCATTTTTAGGGTTTTCTTCGAGTTTTTGGTCATATCTGTTATTTGTCGAGTGCGTCATCAATACGCGATCGAGTCGCACAAGATTCTGGTGGAGGGTTGCTTGGTGGGTTGTCGTAGTGTGGCCAAAGTTCGAGCGCCTCCGGTGGTCAGTATGGGGAGGGCGAGGTGTTTTCTCGTGGTTGTTCGAGCTATTGGTTCGAGCTACAGGCTTTATTTTGATTTCGACTTTAATTCGAAATACTGGGTTTCGATTTCAAGTTGTGGGTCGAATCGTGGTTTGTCGGAGGTGTCGAGAGTTGCCGGAGGGTTGGCGAACCACCGTGCACGTGCACGGTGGCGCGTGAGGGTGTATGCAGTTTCGTTGTTCGTCGCCTCGAGTGATACTCGAGAAAAATTGGAGTTTGCTTCAGGTTTCTCTAGCATATGCTAGTGTGATTGTTTAACTGCAGTTCTATAACTTAAAAAAAAAAAAGAGAGAGAGAAAGAATCTGTAGAAGGAGAAGAAGAACACGAGTTTTGGAACCTGGGAAAAGGCCTGAGTAGTTCGGAATGATGCCAGGTGCTCGCGTGTTTGACTCGAAGTCGTATTCGAGTTTTTGGATGTTAGACTAGAAGCAGAGAATGGTGAGACTCGGGTCAAAAATGTTTGCTTCAAGTTTACAAACCTGTTTGGTTGCCTTAGTTTAAAACTGAGATTTAAAATTATAAAATAAGATTTAAATTTAATTTTAAATCAAAGTTAAGTTTGAATTCGAGTGAAGTTTAAATCCCAGTTTTGAAATAAGATAAAGTTTTAAATTTAAAATTCATCCTTAAAAGGTTTAAAAGGGTTGAATTCGAAAGAAATAAAGTTTTAAATTGTAAATAAGTTTTTAATTCAAATCTAAATTTGGATTCAAATATAATTTGAATCCTAGTTATGAAATCAAAGAAGTTTTAAAATTTAAATTGTTTAAATAACTTAAAAGTGTTTAAGCAAGTAAGTGAAAATAAAAGACTTGTATTTAAAAATGAATTTGAAATGTGTAAAAGAAAGATTTAAAACAATTTAAATTAAAAACTTGAAACTGGAGTTGAATTTAAATTGAATTCTAGACCTTGAAATATAAACTAAGTTTTATACATTTATATTTTTAAATAAGTGAAATGTTCAAGTATACTTAATTTGATTTTTACCCTTTTAAAATTTCTTTAAAATAAAAATACTCCTTCAACCAATAAAGGATTCTAAAAAAAAAAAAATTAGTTTTTTTGACTTTATTAAAGATAAATAAGGGTTCATTTTAAATCTTTGATTTCAAATGGAATTTAAAAGACAAGTTTGAAAATAAAAGTTTCAAACATATTAGCAAAAGATATTTAAATCATTTAAAAGAATGAGTTTATCTTAAAAGTTAGTTCATGATTAAGGACTTACTATTTAAGAAATTAATTATGGATTAATAATTGATTAGATAAGTAATTAGGGATAATTGCTTATTATGATAAATTAAGGAAAATTAGTCAAATGGTAATTAATTAAGGATTAATAAATAAATGTGATTAACTAAGATTTATTAAATGATCAAGAGGTAAAGATTCATTAAGCAAGGAATAATTAATTTATAAATTAAGGAGTATTAATTAGATATTAATTAATAATAAAGGTTGATAAATCAAGTGATTAAGCAATAATTAATTTAAGAATAATGTGCTAAATTAACCAAAACAATTAATTTATTTATTAAAAGTTAATAAGTTAAGGAAAGTGATTAAGAAATAACTATTACTTAAGGAGTAATTACTTATTTATTGCAAATTAATTACAAATAATTAATGAAGGACTAATTATTAACTAAGGGTTAATTTATGATTTATTAAAGAATAGTTTGTTAAATGTTTTGTAATTAATTGATTTTTAATTTACTATGACCAGCAAAACTTTTCATATAACTTAATCTGATTTAAAATCATCAGATAATCAAATTGACCCTATTTATGGATGTTTGGACTATATTGGATGATGAATTGTTTGATATCTCTGGTATGTGAGGCTTTGTGATAAATCATTTGTGTTGTGATTTGTGATGTAATTATCTGTGATATATATATATATATATATCTGTGATTTGTGATTGAAGATAAGCGTTATAGTTTATATCGCTTATCGGATATATCGTTGTATTTAATCTGTGATGATTGAATGATGTTGCACTGTTGTGTTAAACCCCTGGACCACACTCATACACACACAAATATGGATTTCACGAGGAAATCGATTAAGTCACGGATTTTGAAATGATTTATAACATTGAATATTTGAATTCAAATGTTTTGGAAATGAATTGAGTTTAAAGTGAAAAGCTTTTGAAAATGGAATTTCAAAGATGAAATTTATTCTGAATATCTTGATTTGGTTTTGAAATTTAAATATTTTGATTTAAATTTGGATTCAATATTTGAAGTTGAATTCTATGATCTAGAAACTGGGGGCTAAAGATGCTATATCAGTTTATATAAGTTAAACTATTTTAAAGGTATTGATTTGGGAATTTAAATTTAAATTCAAAGGCTTTAACTCGTGTAAATATAATTGGATCTTTCTGACATGGAAACCATTTGTTTTCAAATAATAAAAGCTTTCATATAGGAAGTGAACTTCCAAATTGTGTTAAAGGGATTTCAAGTTAAACAATGAAAATAATTTTCCAAGTTATGGAAACGATTTGAAAACTATAAGTTAAATCTTTAATTTAAAGGTTTAAACGAATTAATTCAATTGAAATGGAAATTGATTGAAATCCATAAATGGATCTTTGTGAAACTGGGTGAATTTTGTGAAATAAATCTTTTGTTTAAAAGATTTCGAAATGGTAATTGGTTTAAACCATTTGAAGGAATGTTTTGAATTATTAATTTGTGACTTAATTGAAATCTAATATCCATATGTTTTTAAATATTGCGCTCACTATTCGGTTTAGCCGGGAGAGGACCTTTGTGTCATATAACCCATTCCGAATATGTGATACGACGTATATGGATAGCATTTGAAGACCGGTGGTGAAGACCGGGTATTTGTGAAAACGATAGGATGACCTATCGATTGTCTCTGCACCGAGTCGCGCCGGTATAGAGATTTCCTAAGTGATGGGAAGTCCGATCGGGATTGTGAATACCCGGATTGCAAGGACTTCTTTGGAAGTCCTTCGGTTCTGTTCGAACCCGGAACAGACTCGTATGGATTGTATGGCTGACACTACACTTTGAGATATAAAGCGGATTTTTTTCAAATACATATCTGTTGGTGGCGGAGAATTTATTCTCTTAGCTTAACACCCTTCTCTGAGACGTACGAGCTCAGAGGTTATGTAGTTGAAGGTTATCAGCGATATACTCCCAATTTGGTAGTGTGGCATGCTGAGTGCTGCTGTGTGTTAATGATCATTTGTGATATGATCATTTGTTTGATCATTTATCTTTGTGATCATTACTTTGATCATTTGTTGACCCACAGCATGGCTTTGTACCAAAGCGTAGCTTTGTGGACGAGACTGCATCAGGACCTCACACCCCGGAAATGGTCAAAACAGGAAAGATGCGGCAAGGTTATGAGGGTCGCGCCCTTTAGGGTGTGTCATTCCCTTCTGGTAAAGGGTGGTATCATGGTATGGAGCCCAGATATTTACCTATGTGGTAGCTCCAATCTCATTTACTGTGTGGTTGTTGCTTTAGAGGCGCCTCGGATAAAGGTCCCAAAGGACCGGGGAGTGGCTTGCTCGAGTAGTAGTTACCTAGTTACAGAGGTAACCCGGCCTTGTGTTGGCAGAGATCCGGTTAGGTTCTCGGGATGTCCCGCCAGAGGCGATACCATGTGGCAGTATGAAGTTCCTTAGCCTGACCATTTGTTGGAAAATCCAATCAAAACAATACGAGCCTTGTACGGTTTTAGTTGTATTACCTGCCATTCACTTATGGTGGCGCCCCACTGTTTGGATGGTAGCTATAGTAGGCATAGTTCGGAATGTCTATGCTGGCTAAGATTAATATTCTACTTTCGAAATGTTTTCTGCACTTTGCACTTATATTAATAATATCAAAGAACTTTCTACGTATCAAGCATGTTTGACTATCATAAGAAGAAATCTCCTCCAATTCTGCGTTTGCATTGTGTGTGTGGCGGGAGGTCTTATGGTAGTTTCATTTTCAAAAAGCATCGCGAATTTACTTTAAAATTCTCTTTTTGTTTGTTTTCAAAGATAAACTATTTTTGTTACTCATACCAGTCCCATGACTGACTCGGAGTTTATTGTTCCTTTCCTAAACTCTGGATGCTCACTATTTTTCCACACGAGCAGTCTAGAGTTGTTTTTTTTCAGATAATTAGGTTTGGTAGATGATCTGAGGTTAGTTCAGTCTTTGGATATGGACGAGACTTGCTTGTCTTAGTGTTTTGTGATGATGGTTCGAGCTGCTGTTGGAGTTCTCTCTTGAAGATTATATTGGAGTTATCTGTTCCGCTGCTGGCGTTAGCTATTTTCTTTTCCGCTGCTGTTTTATTGTATCGTATCTCTGATGTATATCGATATCTATTGTATCATCTGTTGTACTAGGATGTTGTATCAGATGTTGTATATTGATATTCATTATTTCTTCCGCTGTGTTGTTTACTTAATGGTGTTATAAGCTCCGGCGCACCAGGTTCGACGTTTGGATCTGCGACATTAGAATATGGGTGACATATTCGGTGCCGATTTTCGAAGGTCGAGTCAGGATCGTCACAATCAAGGAGCCGAGCTGAGCCGTGTTTTGCACGAAGATGTAGCACACGGTGGGCTTCGAAACCCAGGTCATTGATCGTCGTCACAATCGAAGATGGTGGCGCAACCATCGGGGTTTTATCGTGAGCTTTGGGTTCTTCACACACAGGTCTGAACGAAGGAAGAAGAAAGCAACGCTCGGCCGAGATTCCATCAAGCAAAAACGTGCGGCCCAGATGTTGAAGGTTATAAAATTAAAAAGAAAATTGTATATTAAACTATATTTTAAATCGTATAAATTTTGTAATGCTATATCTTGGTCATACGAGGTCGAAAACGCACGAAACGACTTGCGTTGGAATCGTATTGACGAATACTACGCGATGGAGCTGCATTGGAGCTAGTGAAAATTTTGGGTAAAATTAAACGCGCGTTTAATTTTATTCGAAATAAAACACTGCAACGATATTTGAAGCAAGGTGAGAACTTCTCACTCAATCGAAATTGTTTCGATTTAAACTTTAAATAGTTAGATTTAAAATTGCTAGATTATGTGATTGAATGATAAATTGTTATCTGTTGTTTTAAATAAACCATATACGCCGTATATTAAGCGGATGTTATTCATTAAAAACATATACCGCGATATTCCATCTTGATTGGAATTGGTATTATATATGTACTTAGAGTTGATTTTTCCCGCATTATATAGCGGATGAGACCCTATTGCGCCGCATAATAGCGGATAATATTTTATAAATCTCATATACCGCGATATTCCGTATTGGAACGGGATTGGTATTGTGCAAACATTTGTGGATGCAGGGTTACAGGTTGGAGGGATCCAACTAGATTCCTCAACGGTATTGATTTATTTACAGATATTTGAGATATATTCTGTTATCATATGGATATATGATGTTTGGATGCCGTGATTGTAATATTTAATGTTTTTGCAGCATTGGGCCTATTTTTGGAGTTTTAAAAATGTTAAAGTGATGATTTTCAAATTTAAAATGATTTTAAAGTGATTTTTGAAAGTATACGTTTTATTAAATTTTGGAATTGATTCATTTTAAATAAATAAACGTTATAATTTTAATGTCATAAAATTTATGATTTTTGAGAAAATATAGTTAAAATGTGATTTTTGAAATGTGGAGTTAATGATTTTATAAAATAGTTTAAATTGAGATTTTTGAATTATTATAAAAAGCTTTATATAAAAGGTTCATAAAAGTTATATTTATAAATTAAAATATTGGAATTATGAAACGAGTTTTTTATAAGTGTTAGAATGAAGTATGAATGGATTTCATAAATGACTGAAATTTATAGATTTATAAATTGTGAAGTTATAAAATGAATAGATTTTGTAAAATAAAAGATTTATAAGTAATTAACTTATAAATAGGATTTTGACATTTAAATGAGATATAAATGGAATTTGTAAATTAAATGATTTTATAAGTTGAAGTTTTTATAAATTATATACATGTGAATTTATAAACGTTGTTTTATGAATCCGAAACCGACTTATTTTGATAAGTTAATTATTATAGCTTATTAAAGGAGTATATTCACAATTTTGGGACAGTGGATAACCCTTTTAAATAAAATGTGTAGAAACGTTGAATTTGGTAAACGATTTATATTCACGATTTTGGACAGTGAATAATATATTAAAGAAATGTTTTAGGAAGTGATCTTTTAAATAGGATTAAAACGATTTGAAGTTGTTTGAAAATGTGCTAAGGATCGAAACCATAGATTTCAATATTCATTGTTGTAATAGACGCTTTCGAGAAATAAGGAAAAGATGGACTATAACACTGTTGTTATAGTAAATGATTTTCGAAAGGAAATGTTTTATATAGTATTGGGATTTATATATCTATCTAAATTTCGAATCCCTATACTAGTGATGTTGGGTTGTCGTAACGATGTTTTACGTAACATTCGTTTTGACCCAAACAAATGTGTTTAAAGAAAACGTTTTCCTTAAAGGAATAAATTATATACTTAATCGTGTTTTGAGTATATTGGATATTTTCTAAGTATTGAAAATAAATAGATTTGTTAATTATTTATTGTTAAATAAGTATGGAAATGTTTTCCAATATGAAGTGAAATGTTTTGGGTTTTTATCTTTTAAAGATAAATTGAAAATCAATAATTATTTGGAATTGCTTTTCCAATATGAAATTGAAATGGTTTAGAGAATATATCTTTTTAAAGATAGATTGAAGTGAATATCTGGCAAGTTATTTAATTTATGGAAGATTAATAAAAATGGCCTAGTGATTGTAATGGTGTTGGATATTTGTTTATTGGCCTTGATAGTTAAATAACCGACTATCAATATTTACCTTTAAATGGGTATTTGATGTGATTTGCTTGAATTTGAACGCTACACTTATTTTAAAATAAGCGCTCGTTATTCGGTTTAGCCGGGAGAGGACCTTTGAGTCATAAATCCCATTTCGAATAGTGATATGTCGAAATGGATAGCATTTGAAGATCGGTGTTGAAGACCGGATATTTTTGAAAACGGAAGGATTACCGTCGAATGAATCTGCATCGGCTGATCTCCGATATGGAGATTTTATCATCCTTTGTGATGGGAAGTCCGGTCGTGATTAGTGAATACCCGGATTGCAAGGGCTTCTTTGGAAGTGCCTTCGGTTCTGTTCGAACCCAGAATGGACTTGTATGGATGTGTTTCTGACGTTACAATTTGAGATGTAAAGATGGTTTCTATCAAATATATTTCTGTTGGTGGCAGAGAATTCATTCTCTTAGCTTGACTCCCTTCTCTGAGACGTACGAGCTCATAGGTTATATAGTTGATGGTTATTAGTGATACATTCCCAATTTGGTAATGTGGCATGCGAAGTGTTGTTGAGCGTTTGTTGATCAAAGCGTGGCTTTTGTATAAAGCATAGCTTTGTGAACGAGACTTCGTCGGACCTCACACCCCGAAAATGGTCAAAACAGGAAAGATGCGGCAAGGTTATTTGGGGATAGCGCCCCCTTAGTGTATATCATTTCCTTTTGGATAGAGGTAGTATTATGGTATGGAGCCCTGATACTTAACCTATGTTGTGCTGCAAACTTATTATTTTGTGGTTGTTGGTGAATCCCGAGATTTAGGTCGGTTGCGACCGGGGGATGGCATATTCGTGTCAGTAGTTACCCAGCTAGGGGTAACCCGGCCATGTATTGGCAGAGATCCGGTTAGGTTCTCGGGGCGTCCTTCCAGAGGTGTACCCATGTGGCAATGAGAAGTTCCTTGGCCTGACCATTTGTTGGAAATCCAAAGAAACAATACGAGCCCTGTACGGTTTTAGTTCTATAATATGCCATGGAATGTGGCGGTAACCTTCTATTGAACATGGTAGCTATAGTAGGCATAAGTGCGGAATGCCTATGCTGGCTAAGATTTGTATTATACTTTCGAAATGTTTTCCTACACTTTGCACTTATAATAATAATATCAAAGAAAATTTTCGTATCAAGCATATTTGACTATCATAAGGAGAAATATCATCCGATTCTGCGTTTGCATTGTGTGTGTGTGCAGGAGGCATTATGATAGTCTCATTTTCTAAAAAGCATTTCGAATCTAATTTAAAATATTTCTTTGTTTACTTTTTAAGATAAACTGTTTTAAGTTCTCACACCAGTCCGATGACTGACTTGGAGTTTATTGTTCTCTTCCTAAACTCTGGGTGCCCATTATTTTCTACACGGGTAGTCTAGAGTCAGGTTATCAGGATATTCTGGAATTCAGGAGTAACTTTGGAGCTCAAGAGGCGAGCTGGATGGCATGGCGTATCAACTAGTATATAGTATTTCTTTTCCGCTGTTAGTTGTTGTAAACTCTGATAATGTAATGTTATGTAATGTAATAACTGATATAGTTCTTTGTTTTAAAGATATTCATTATATATTATATGTTGTTCCGCTGCGATTGTAAGA
Organism: Allium cepa; assembly: GCA_030765085.1. Taxonomy (NCBI): domain Eukaryota; kingdom Viridiplantae; phylum Streptophyta; class Magnoliopsida; order Asparagales; family Amaryllidaceae; genus Allium; species Allium cepa. The sequence goes on from CM060931.1 coordinate 239,015,477, forward strand.
TTCTGATATTGTTTTCTATTGCTTCTTCTTTCTTCTTCTATCTTCTACCTCTTCTTTAACCCTAACGGTACGGTTTTCCGGCCTTCGATTGCTCGGCAGTTGATACAGTGGACGTACTAATGTCGACCTTCGTGGTCGAAAATCCGCAACGTTGCATTTGGTATTAGAGCATATGGTTAAGCGACAACCTTGGCTCTGTTGGGTGTTACTCATTAGAGATAGAGTCAGTAGTACTCTAGAATGAGTGTGAGTGTAATCAAAGATATGAGCGCGTATTTGTTAGTGAATATAAAATTGTTTTGTATTGTGTTGACTTATCGGTTGATTGTTTATAAATTCTGGTCGATGCAGTCTTTCTAACTGTCGTCGATAGGGGTTTCTAAACTCTTAAACGAGATAAACCAACATAGTATCATTTTAAATTGGGTAAATGAAATAATTTTACCTTGATCATATTTTATATATAAAGGAATAATTTTTTAGAAATTATTGAAGTGTATATAAATTGATTGTTTGGTTGTTGAAAATGTAAGAATACATCTAAGTTAAATAAAACAATTGTGAAAGAATAAATTGTATAAGCGAAGAATTATAAGTATGGAATTATAATTAATATGATTTACAATTATGAAATGATCTTATATAAGTAAAGAGAAAATAGTGAAATTATATAAGTAAAAGATTTGTAAATGTGATTTATGAAAAAAAAATTGAAAGAATATTAAGCACTGAATTCACTACTGTTGCTGGAAAAAAATAAGGGTGATGACTACAGCATCATCAGTATCATTTTTAAGTTTCTGTGTGATGGATTTGCTACCATGGTAAATTGAAAATTGAAGTTTGTTTGTGATAAACAAATTTGAAATTAAAATCCAAGTTGTAATTGTTGAATGTAAGTGAAACCAAATAATAAAATGGTTAAACAAATTTGTTAAGCAAAACCAGATATGAATTTGAATAAGTGATGAAATTTGACTTCGGTAAAAATTAAATAGAATTTACTTTAGAATTGTAATCTGAATTGGATTTATAAGGGGAAATTTAAGTTAAGTTAAACAAATGATGTTTGAAATGGAATATAACTTAAGTGATGTTGTATGAAGTTGATTTTGGTATTGAAGTAAAATAATAAAGTGAATTAAATGGTTGTGGACTTGAGTTATATAAATGAAATTCAACTTTATAAGGTAAAATGAATTAGCAAATGAATGAATGGAATGTAAATGAATTGAATGTAAATGAATTGATATGAAATAATGAATGTAAGTGTTAATTCATTAAAGCTAATTAAAAGTGATGAACCAAATTGAATGAATGTAAGCAAAGTAAAGAAATTTGGTAATGTTGGGTATACATTGTTTGTTAGATGATGGTTAGTTGATTGTATATAATTCATTAAGTGTTAATGAAGTTGAATTGATAAAATTGGAAGCCATGAAATTTGATTTGAATGTGGAAGTGAACCAACTTGATATGAATTAGTGAATGTAAACTAATTGAAAAATTGAATAAATGAATGTTGTTAAAGTCCAATGTTAACAAATCAAATATGATTAAATTGAAAACCAATTGAATGAATATTAATGATAAGTGAATTTATATTGATTTGGTTATGGATTTGTTGGATGTTAGTTGGATGATAGTTGTTTGGTGGTTGCATTTGTTGTTTTGTTGCAATTGCTATGTTGGCACATGTAGTTGTTATGTTGCTATATGCTGTATATTGATATTACTTTCTATATACATGTTTCTCATGTAATTGTTGAGTATTTAGTAGGTGCGGATTGCGTGTTGCTTCGCATTTGGAGCTCGCTTTCACGCTATATTAGCCGTATATGCTCGCTAATAATATATAAGGTACATATCTCAGATTACATATCGTACTTTTACACTTTTTTCCCTGCGGGATGCCTCATTACTTGATGAGATGTATATTTGTGATATATATATTGCCATTTTTTTCGATCGAACCACGCAAAGGAGGCTAAGGCGAATTTTTCTGAAATTTAAGGCGTTAGAATATTTTTGAGGAAATTGGAAAATTTTGAAAACTGTAACTTTGATTTTGAAGTGGAAAGTTAAACGATATAGTTGGTTTTGAAAAGATAACTAAGTATGATTTGAAAACTTAGTAAAGTTATTGTAAGAAGTTTAAATATTGGAATTTGGGAAAGTTAAACACTTAAGTAAATTTGAAATTTAATTTGAATGGATGTTTGAAAAGTTAATGGATTCTGTAACTTTTTCTTACTTGGTAATTTCGAGGACGAAATTCTTTTAAGGGGGGAAGTTTGTAACGACCTAGAACTTCTGTCATTTGAAATTCATATATTTAATTAATTTTTAAATATTCACGAATGAATTTTATAAGTTAAGTGAATTAAATTTTGAATATAGAGATTTAATTGGATAATTAAATCGATAATTTAATGTTTGATATTACAGAAATAATTGGAAATTGGGTTTAACGTGATTAAAAATGATCATATTGGAGTTAGAATGATGTTATGGAACTTTTAGAATCGAATTAAAAGTTAATTTGCAGAAATTGAATATTTTAATATTTAATTGACGAGTAAAAATAGCTATTTTTCAAACAGTCTCGGATTTCGACGAAACTAGTTTCATCGGATCCGTAATGTTATATTATTGTAAGATTTCAAATTTCGTGTCAATCGGATTTACGGTTTGTCCGGGGAAAGCTAAAACGCATAGAAATTAGTTTAACCGATTTAATTTAAATTTGATCGTTTATCTCCGTAACTCGCATATATGATCAAATTAGCTTCCGAAACACGTTCCATTATGTTCGGAACGTAGGTAAAACCCTAGAAACGCCAGCCGACACGCTTCGTTTGGAGTTCGAAAAATTTCGGATGAATAGTGTTTTGGAAAATTTTCTATAAAAGGACCTAAATTTTATAATTTGCAACACAATTCAAAACCTAACCCTAATTTAGCTTCAGGCCGCCTCCATCCTTCAATGGCCGAAAAACTCTATCGTTTCTCCCTCGATATCTTCTAATCCACACACTATTTTCATAAACTTCAAACTGCAAACTCGTAGAGCTCAACAAGCTCTACAAATCCAACGGTCACGATCGATTTTTATTGAGTGGATCGACGTAAAATTGGGTTTGAACGTCTATTGTTCACGCACGAGACGATCAAGGGGCCGAGCTGAGCCGCGTTTTGCACGAAGATGGAGCACACGGTGGGCTTCGAAACCCAGGTCACTGATCGTCGTCACAATCGAAGATGGTGGCGCGGCCATCGGGGTTTTATCATGAGCTTTGGGTTCTTCACGCACGGGTCTGAACAAAGGAAGAAGAAAGCAACGCTCGGCCTAGATTCCATCAAGCAAAAACATGCGGCCCAGATGTTGAAGGTTATAAAATTGAAAAGAAAATTGTATATTAAACTATATTTTAAATCGTATAAACTTTGTAATGCTATATCTTGATCATACAAGGTCGAAAACGCACGAAATGACTTGCGTTAGAATCGTATTGACGAATACTACGCGATGGAGCTGGATTGGAGTTGATTGGAGCTAGTGAAAATTTTGGGCAATGTTTGCGCAAAAAATGGGCAAACACCTCCAAGTCGTGTGATTTAGTTGATTTTATATGATTCTTAATGATATAGATGAGTTATGTAAATATGAAAAAAGCAGGGGCTGAAATGTAAAAGACACACAGATTTATAGTGGTTCGGCCAGAACGTGCCTACGTCCACTTTATATGTTATTATCTTCTTTCTTTCAGATTACAAGTACAATGTTTTGTGTACAAGTATATGAAAGTAGTTTGAAAGTTCCTTCCGTGCTTGAGCTCTCAAACTTGTCTGCCATTGTTGTACCCCTGCCCCTCTATTTATAGAGTGAGGCTGGGGGCAGGGGTCTTGGATGTATATAGCTGCTGGTGGGCCCGGGCTGAAGCAATCTGGCCTGGTAGCGTTCTGGTTCGGCGAAGCCTTGGTTCGGCCGTGCTTGGAGTGTAGTGGACCGGTGGAGCTTTGATTCGGTGGTAGAGGTCGGTCTGGTGATAGGTGATGTCTTGGTCCGGTTGCGGCCTTGGTCCGGTGGAAAAGGATGGTCCGGTATTAGTAGGGAGAGATGTTGGTTCGGCATATGGTGGTTCGGTTGTGGCTTGGGAGTTGGTTCGGCTAGGAGTGGGGAAAAGGTTGGTTCGGTGAAGGAGGTCGGTCCGGTGTGGTATGGACCGGTAGTGAAGTGCTGACCGGATGAAGCTCGACCGGATGAACTTGTGCCTATATTGCCGACCGAACATCTACTTGGAATACCGAATGGACTCATGCTTGTATGGAGCCTTGTGTTCACCAAATGAAGAGGAGGTTGCGAACCCGGTTGAAATGACACTTCTGGGTCTCGAGATCTCCTGGGTGAGAATTCGCCCAACATTTGCCCCCCAAAGTGGGGCACGTGCTTCCATGTGTTGCGCTTTGTTTCATGTGGTAGGAAGGCTTGTTTTGTAATGCCATGGACTGGATGTTCACATCCTGTTGGTGTTCTCATGCCTTGCGGTAGGAAGGCGCGATTTGTTAATGCATTGAGCTGGACGTTCATATCTTGTTGATGTCCTGAAAAAGGAATATACAGTTATAATATGATTTCAAATGACGACCGTTCGGGATCGCAGTATTTGAGATGAAGTGAATCGTGCCGTTCGGGGCGAGAGAGTGTGCCCCGAGGGGGCTTAGCTTTATCGACTCCAGGTTCACGTTAGAGTGGGTCCCTGGATTGTTTGTCAAGGTGGTTTATCGCCAGCTCAGAGCATGCCTAAGGGTTGTTCGCGACCCCGTACATGTGTAAGTAGCTTAGCCATTTCAGAATTAGCAGAGCTAAATATCCATCCAACCGATGAATTTTCAAAGGATGTCAAAGTGTAGATTCTCACAACGATAGGGTTAATAGCCATTCAGAGCATGCCTATGGACCGTTCGTGGTCGCGTACATGTGTAAATGATTAACCCATGTTAGTGAGAGATTTACTACTCGTTCATCGTTTTCAGAATCTCTATTTTTATCAGTAGATCCTAGGGTCCGGTACTTATCTGAGCGAGGCGCTTTGCATGCCACCGCTTCTGGTCTTTGTCGGTTTGGTAGCTTCATTCAGTTTTGGTTTGGTCCGGTATGCCGAACCGGTTGGACCGGTGCTTCTGTGCTCATCTATATATAGGGGCTACACCCCCTTAGAAATTCTTTACCGAATCAACGAGGGCCGAATCAACCTTATACCGAATCAATCACTAGCCGAACCAATCTCGTGCCGAACCAGGTATATATCCCTTTGCCGAATGAACTTGATAACCGAATGGGTCTAATGCCGAATAAACACGAAAGTTTTTATTTGCCGAATGCTTCTTTGCATTGTATTACCGAATGAGCAAGTATACCGGATGAACTTCCAAGGCCGAATGAAACTACCGAATGGAGTATATGCCGAATGAGAATTCATACTTGAATCTCAAATGGAATACCAAACCTATATACACTTGCTTGATTTATATACTTGCTTGTTTATGTTTCTATACTTCTTGTTCTAACACCGTGTTTTTCTTGTGCTGCAGATAAATGTCTCGCAAAGCGGAAACCCGATCGGATAAAAAAAAATCTAAAAGTAGAGGAGAGTCATCCTCCTCCGTGCCCCCAGCCCAACCAAGACCGGTGCCACATGGGCCTGCCCCGAGGTCGTTAGTGGATGGGTACGGTCCCCAGGAACTTCTGGTCTCCCCTCCCGATTGCTTTCCTAGCTCCCTAAAGGAGGAGCAACTTGATGTTATATCCCGTTCCTTCGGGATAGACAGGGCTTGCATGCTGTTGCCGGGAGATGGAGTGATGCCGTATAATCCCCCCGAAGGCTACTTTGCTTACAGTAGATATCATTGCATGTGTGGTGCTATCCCTCCTATCAATGCCTGGATAGTTAGCTTTACCACATATTTGAAGGTGGCTCCATTCCAGCTCCAGCCGAACTCTTATGCCATTCTGGTGAGCCTTTTCGTTATCTTTCAGAGGAGGTACGGGCGCCCTCCTTCTAACCGGGAAATTCGATATTTGTATAACCTGAGAGGCTACAAGAAGGGGTCTCCGTATATTAGTCTAGAAGCGGCCGTGCCCTTCAAACCGGTCTTGGACTTATATTCAAAGTTTACCATGTTCAAGAAAGAATGGTTTTTTATCAAGGACGATTCTGTTTCTTTCAGCCTTTTCACTTCCGGCTGTAAGATGAATTTCATTTATATTTTCCATGTTCTGACTGTAGTGCTTCTTCTGACACGCTTCTATTTCTTGCTAGCGACAGGTGGCATTGCAGTCGTGGAAGATGATTCTTTGGCGCGGATGGCTGCTGAAATAAAGACCATTCCCGCACGGGACAGGCCGGCTTCGTTCCTGATTAGGAACGCTACCCTCCAGGAGTACAACTTGATCCAGCCTCACCAGTCCGTGGTTAAGCAGAGGGACACGGCTGAGGAGAAGGCCGCTAAAGCTAAGGAGGGGGCCACGGTGAAGAGTGGCAAGAGGAAGCTCTTTGCACAACATCCCGTTGCGGGAGGCAAGAAGCTTAAGGAGTCTGAGGGCCCCTCTCCTAGTACTTGCCCGATCATCCCGGAGGAGGAAGGTGTGGAAGAGGGCGAAGGAGGCGATACGGAAGGAGAGTCGGAGGGCGGAGGAGATGGAGATGGTCAGGGTGGTAGTGGTGCTGGTGCCTTAACTTCTGGGCAAGACTCTGAACTGGATGAGGCCCTCCGCCAGGCCTTCGGGGAATCGGAGGGAGAATCGGAAGCGGAGAAGGCGAAGGAGTCTGGAAAGGTCGGGGCTGGTGCCGATCTATCCCCTAAGGGCTCCTCAGCCAGGGTGACTTCGGCGGTGCAAGGTGAACTTTTGTCCTCTGTCGATTCCATTTACGATAGGGACTTAGAAATATTTTATGGTTCACTTCCGTCCTGGAATGAGATTCAGGACTTATTGCAGTATCCCACTCCTCCGCAGGGTTTGTATAATAGATGTGCATTCTCATTTTTTCTTTCTTTTTAACTTAACATTTTTCTTGAATTATGGATCGTCGTATGTTCATAACACTTGTTTTTTACTCCAGGGGTAGGCCAGGCGGCTAAAACGTCAGACGTTCGACACCGCCTTGAACAATTCAAGTTGATGAGAGCTTCTGATAAGCCGAAGCCTCTTACTGGTCGTCCTGGGGACGTGGTCAGATACCGTCCTCTTCTTGGGGTCAATGAAGAGAGCATTCAGAAAAAGAAGAGGAGTCGTTCCTTATTTGAGCCTTCCCTTGGTCCGCAGCTTCCTGTTCAGCCTCCTCGTGATACCACGGAGGAGAGCACGGAGTTTATTCCCCCTCCACCTCCTTCTAAGAATCTCACTGTTATCTGTATAAGGCGTCCTGACGTGCCTCGCGACCCCTTTGCCGGTCATCCTGATTTAGATCCAAGCTCTCGGGATATTTCATTTGATGAGGCCACGGGTGAGCACCTTCTTCCCCGCAACCCCATGGTACGAGTGCTAGATGAGGCCAAGTCCCTAGATCTTGATCTGCTTACTACTCGGGTAGTTACCATGGGGGACGAAGCCAAAGCTAATATCGATCGGGTGGCTGAAGAGACCAAGAAGTTAATGGAGCATCATGCTTTATTGGTCAAGGCCGGGGAGGAGATTGGGAGTGCTAATATTCGGCTGCGGCTAAAGGTTGCCGATCAGGCCGAACAGCTTGCCGGTCAAGCCGTTCGATTTCTCAGCACGAGGAAGCCTCCAGGCGGCTGAAAGAGACCATGGAAAAGGCTAGTAGGGCAGAACTACGGAAGATGGAGGCCGCCTGTAAGGAGCGGATCGACATGGCCATTGAGACAGTGGATGAGGTTCGGAATGCGGATCTCGAGCAGGTAGAGGAGTTGTCTGGGAGGCTTGAGGCCGTGGAGATGGCTCAAGTCAAGTTAAAGGAGGAGATGGAGGAGATGAGGAGGTCTCTCCAGGCTGACTGCTTGAGATACCAATCAGAGAGGGATGTCGCTGTCGCTAAGTTGCAGGTTTCCGAGGCCCGGGTGAGGGAGTTTGAGGAGAATGAGGGGATGATGGACGAGATGCTGCAGGACATGTACTTCCGCACTTGGAAGGAGGGCAGCTTGTCTTGGATGGATGACTATCCCCGGGTCATGGCCAAGATATATCTTTGGGCTTTAGAGGAGGCCAGGGTCAATGCGGGTAAGGAAGGTGGAGTGGCTTTTAGTCTAGATGTGGTCACTGCTCAGTTCTCGAAAGAGGAGCAAGCGGCGGTGAAGGAGGGGATGCGGTTGCTTGCTGCGGAGGAAGCAGGTGTGCAACTGGAGGATGAGGATCAAGCGGCGGACGCTGGTGAGTTATTCTTCTCTTTTCCTTTTCTTTCTGGGTTTCCATAATTTGATCGTTTATCGTTTGTTTAATGAATTCCTCTTCTGAATTGGACAGGTGGAACTTCCGATCAACACGCTGGGAGCTCCGACCCTGCGGCCAAGTAGGCTTGGGGGAGTTGGTAGGATGAGAGCGAAGTGTGGACGCAGCTGGTTACTTGTCCGGATTTGGCCACCTTTTTATTTCCCTTTATCGCTGTTTATGTTAGTCCAAAACATTGATGTGACTGTAATAATATTATTTGCAAAGAATAGCTTTATGTGATTTTATGACATAAGCTGATTTTGTTATGTTTAAATGTTGTTGTCATTTTGATGTGGTGTGTGAGAAGTATGCATATGCATGTGATTTTAGTTGTGTTTGATGTTAAGTTGTTGCTTGAAATATAATTTCATGTTTTGCAATGTTAGTGTGACGTATGAATAAACTATAGTTACATATTTATGTACAAGAGAAGTGAGTACCGCCCTTCATGTTTTAGTTGCAGATGGTAGCTTTGAGCGTCTTGTGTAACTGATCATGGATATAGCTGAGTACCTTGCCACCCAGTACGCAGGCTTAGATTCTCATGAGTGAATGCTCCCTATTTGGTTTCCTGTACTTTAGAGTTTGTTATACAGGATAGGAGAAAAGTATTTAAATGAAATGGAAATATGGGAAAAGTAAAACTTCCAATCACGGAAGGCCGTCGATGTGCTTAAGTTCGTGGCAAACGGGTTTTGTAGTCACTTTCCTAGCTGTGGGTCTTGGAGACATTTGTCACCCATCTTACGCCTCCGCGGGGAGTTTTCTTTTTTACCACAGCCGCACTTAAGACACATCGGAGCCGAGATCGCGCACGGTAACTACCCGAACCATTATGGTCCGTAATCGTGGGTATTATTCGATTTACCGTGGCCGGCTAGCGTGGGTGCCGTTGGCCGTGAACTACCCCTGGCTGGCCACACCTTATGTTGGGGCTTAAAGTAGGTTCACAGTTGCCGGCGAGTCGAACGCCGTAATGAGCTGCCATCGGCTATAGTCGGCCTTTATGATGACTTATAATCGGCTCATTACAGTTGGCTTTGAGGGCAGTCGCGAGCAATGAGTTAACCCGCAGCAGAGGGATGCTGGAGCAAAAGAGTCTCATTGGCGAGTGCATAGAATCGTAGCGTACCTGTTAGGCCTTGTCCAGATGAGGCCGTGGTGCGTCTTGAGTGGAGATGCCAAAGGATTTTGTTCAACAGAAAAGGATAAAGCTTAACAAGCAGCCAAGATATAAAGGAACAAGTTAAAAAGAGACAAGATTTTTTAAAGTGGTTCGGCATGAAAATGCCTATGTCCACTGATTCTCTTTGTTAATTCACTTCATATGGGCAGTACAAGTTAAGAAAAGTATCGACGGAGGTGTCGGATGTTCCATGCCCTCTGGAACACCTCTCCGTCCACTGTTGACAAAATATAAGCTCCGTTGTGGAGATCTTTATGAATTACATATGGTCCGTCCCAGATGGGGTCCAGTGCCCCGGGGCGCGGAAAGATTCGCCTGAGGACAAGATCTCCTTCTTGTAAGATGCGATGCTTGACTTTGGAGTTGTATAGTGCTGCCACTTTTTGTTTGTGAGCTGCTGCTTTGAATGTTGCATCGTTTCTCCTTTCCTCAATCAGATCCAAAGACATGAGGAGGAGTTCTTCGTTTTCTTCTGCATTGTAGTGGATCCTACGGTGGGAAGGAACAATAGTCTCAACAGGGAGCATTGCCTCCGATCCGTATGCCAAAGAGAAAGGAGTATGTCCCGTTGATGTTCTGAAAGATGTGCGGTAGGCCCAAAGTGCCGTAGGAAGTTCGTCCACCCAAGCGCCTTTTGACTTTTCAAGTTTCTTCTTGATTAGGGTTTTGAGAATTTTGTTGACAGCTTCGACTTGTCCGTTTGCCTGAGGATAAGCTACTGATGAGAAGCTTTTATGAATTCCATGCTCTTGGCACCAGTCGGCGAATTCTTCGCTGTCAAATTGGAGTCCGTTGTCCGATATGATCTTGAGTGGTACTCCGTACCTGCACAGAATATTTTTGATCAAGAAGTTGATAACTTTGGCTGAAGATATTTTATTTAGGGGTTCCTCTTCCACCCATTTGGTGAAATAGTCGACTGCCACTATAGCATATTTGGCTCCGCCTCTGCCCGTTGGCAGTTCGCCAATTAAATCAATTCCCCATACAGCAAAGGGCCAAGGGCTGGTCATTTGAGTAATCTCATTTGTGGGTAGTCGAGGAATCTTGGCAAATTTCTGACATCTGTCGCATCTCTTGACGAAGTCTAAGGCGTCTTTGTTTAGTGTGGGCCAGTAATATCCATATCGGAGTATCTTTTTCGCCAGAGTCTATCCTCCAGTGTGATCTCCGCAACTTCCTTGATGGATGTCGAATAAGATTTCCTTGGCTTCCCTTCCAGCGACGCATCTGAATAGGGGGCTAGAGAAGCCACGTCGATAGAGGATGCCTTCTTGTATTGTGTAGTGGGGAGCTTTCCTCAAAATTCTCCTGACTTCATCACGTTTGTCTGGTAGTGTGCCGTCCTGCAAATATTTCCGGATAGGAGTCATCCAAGTTCCTTCTTCGATTGCAGTTATCAGATTCACTTGTTCGAAACTTGGGGCTAGCTGCCTTGAGATGGCTAGTGCTCCGGAAATGGTGCTATTCTTCACACTAGCTTGCTTTGCTAGTTCATCGGCCTCTTGGTTATCTTCTCGAGGAATGTGTTTGATTAGATAATGGTCCAATTGATCGAGCAGCAGTTTGGTTTTCTTTAGATATGCTGTGAGTCGTTCTCCTCGTGTCTGGAACTCTCCTAGTACTTGGTTTACGGTAAGTTGAGAATCACTATGAAGACATAAAGAATTGACTCCAATTTCTAAGGCAAGCTCCAATCCCGCTATTACTGCTTCATACTCCGCATCGTTGTTAGTGGCCGCGAATTCCAACCTTAATGCATAGTACAGCTTTTTTTCCCCTGGGGGTGATTATCACAATACCTGCCCCCGAGCCTTGTTCGTTCGATGCTCCATCTACAAAGAGGTTCCACTTGATGTTTTTTGCTATTTCAAATTGATCCTTGCCTTCGTTGGTAGTGAATTCGGCAATGAAATCGGCCATGGCTTGCCCCTTGATAGCGGTGCGAGGATGGTAGGTGACGTCATACTGACTTAGTTCAATGCACCATTTGAGGAGTCGTCCAGAAGTGTCGGGACGATGGAGCACCTGTCTTAGTGGTTGATCGGTTAGAACTCTGATGGAGTGAGATTGGAAGTAGTGTCGCAGTTTTCGTGACGCGATCAATAAACAATATGCCAATTTCTCAAGTTTAGGATATCTGGCTTCTGCCCCTGTAAATCTCTTACTTATAAAGTATACCGGGCGTTGTGTGCGGTCCTCTTCTCTTACCAAGGCAGCGCTTAGAGCATGAGATGATACAGCGAGGTATAGGTATAGGTCTTCGCCTTCGTTTGGAGTTGAGAGTACTGGTGGTCTCTGAAGGTGTTCGATCAGGTTAAGGAAGGCTTTTAAGCATTCATCGGTCCACTCGAACTTTCCTTTGTCTTTCTTGAGAGCTTCGAAGAAAGGGACGCACTTGTCAGTTGCTTTGGAAATGAATCTGCTTAGGGCGGCCACCTTTCCGTTTAGGCTCTGCATTTCTTTTCGAGTGGAAGGTATCCTTATTTCTTTTAGAGCCCGGATTTGTTCAGGGTTTGCTTCAATTCCTCTGGCATGGACGATGAATCCTAAGAATTTTCCCGATGACACTCCGAAGGAGCACTTTAGAGGATTCAGCTTCATTCCATATCGGCGAAGTACCTGAAACATATCGCCCAGGTGGCTTACATGATCGTCGGCTCTCCTGGACTTTACCAACATGTCATCCACATATACTTCCATAGTTCGTCCTATTAAATCCGTGAACATCTTGTTGACGAGGCGCTGATAGGTAGCTCCGGCATTTTTGAGTCCAAAAGGCATGACTTTGTGACAATATAATCCCCGGTCAGTGATGAAGCTAATGTGGTCTTGATCGGGAGCGTGCATGGGAATCTGGTTGAATCCGGAGTATGCATCCATTAAAGATAAAAGTTCGTGCCCGGCAGTGTTGTCCACAAGTTGATCGATTAGGGGGAGCGGGAAGCAGTCTTTTGGGCAAGCGTCATTTAAGTTGGAGAAATCAATGCATGTTCGCCACTTCCCATTAGCTTTCTTTACTAGTACCCGGGTTAGTGATCCATTCTGGGTAGATGGCTTCTCGTATGAAGTCATTAGCAAGTAGGTTCTTTACTTCCTCATCGAGGGCTGCTGATCGTTCTGCTCCCATGCTTCTCTTTTTCTGCTTTATCAGTACCTTGGTGGGATCGATGTTCAGCATGTGGCATGCTATGTCTGGGGAGATTCCTGTCATATCGGCATGTGTCCATGCAACTACATCTAAGTTGTGGCGGAGAAAGTCAATGAGTTGATCCTTCAATTCTGTTTTTAGCTGAGATCCTATTTTTAATAGTCTACTTGAATCATGTTTGTCTACAGATACGAATTCCATGGCCTCTACAGGCTCAGCGGTAGCCTCCTCCTCCTTATCCCTGGGGTCTAGTTCATTGAAAGGATCGCTGGTGTATCGAAGAGGAGGGGCTTTCTTTAGTTGCTATGCTTCCAAGCTTTTCATGCAGAGAGTAGTCTCTGCATCTTTTCCTTTATTCTTTCTACGGTTATTGCGAAGTTCAGTTACATAGCAATCTCGAGCGGCGTCTTGATCTCCTTCAACTTCTCCTATTCCGTTATCTGTTGGGAATTTCATCTTTAGGCACCACGGGACTAGGACAATTTGGAAATCAGATAAGGCTGGTCTTTCCAAGAAGGCGTTGTAGGCCGAGTGGTTTTCTATTAGTACGAACGTTTGTTTTCGCACAACGGAGCGGAGATGACTTCCTATTTCGACGAAGAGGTCAAGTTGCCCGAGGGGCATTTTCGCATCTCCAGTGAAACCGTGCAGGGGTTTGTTGCAGGGAGACACATCCTTCATTGACAGCTTCATTTTGTCGAAAGCATGCTTGAATAGGATATTTACGGAGCTTCCTGTGTCTATTAGAATTCGGAAAACTTTAGCTGGACCGAACCAGGCAGAGATGACCATGGGATCCATATGTGGATACTGTCTTCCTTCTAAATCGCGCCCACTGAATACGATGTCGTCACTCTCTTTCCGTTTCGGGTGGCGTTCTTCCATAATGGAGTTAACATAGCCTTCAGCATTTCTAAGTGACTTGTCGTATCTTTCCATCTCTGCCCAGCTTCTGTCGGCGATGTGTGGTCCTCCCGAGATGGTATGGACCACTATCTTCTCTTGACTAGAGCCACTGGTGTTGCGATTCCCTCCGCCTACTTCTGGGAGGGGTCGCTTTGAGTTCTCATTGGCAGGAGTTGGAGTCCTGTTCTGGCCTTTCACATAGCGTTCCAGCCTTCTTCTTCTGATGTGTCCTTCGATCAAGTCCCGGAGATGGTGGCATTCATTGGTGTCATGTCCGTGGGATTCGTGGAAGCGGCAGAACTTTCCAGACTTGAGTGCGTTATCAGATTCTTTCTTGTGCGGGGGGCGCTTGTATCCGAGTTCGCCCTGAGTGGCTAGAAAGATGTTTTCGATTGTTTCATTCAAAGGAGTGTAGGAGTCAAATCTTGGTCCTGGTCGATATTGGCGTTTTTCAACCTTCCTGCCCCCAGCATTGTCTCTAGATTCATTTCTTCGAGTGTCCTTAGCTGCAGCGGGAACCTTGTCCGAAGTTGTCTTACCTTGTTGCCCTGACTGCCTCTCAGTGGCGGCGTCTTCAAGTCTCATATACTTTCCAGCTTCATGGAAGAAATCAGGTAAAGTGGCTGGTTTTTCCTTAGTTAGTCTTCTAGCGAACTTGGTATCTGGGCGTACACCACTACAGAGGGCCATTAGGGTGAGCTTCTCATCGGCATCTTGGACTGCGGCCGCTGCGGCGTTGAACCGGGTTAGATATTGTTGCAGTGTCTCTCTGGATTTCTGTTTGACATTGGATAGAGAATAAGCATCCTTGGGTTGTTCTACATGGATGCGGAACTGGCTAATGAACCTTTCTTTCAACATCTCCCATGAGCTGATAGATCCTTGGGGTAGATGGCGGAACCAGGAGGTAGCTAGATCTGCTAGGAATAGCGGAAAGAATTTACACAACACCCCTTCTGTTGCTCCGCTCATGAGCATATGCTGGGTGTATCTCTGTAAGTGTACGATGGGGTCGGAAGTTCCCTTGTAAGGTTCCATGGTTGGCATTTTCCATTCCCGGGGGGTGATGGCAGTTTCGATATTGCGGGTGAAGGGGCTGGTGAGCCTAGCGCCTATTCCTCGGTCCCTTTGCTCCCGTTGGACGCATTCTCTGAATAATCGTGCCATTCTTTCATCAGAATTTGGAGCGGATAGAAATGAACTTGGTTCTTCCCTGCGGGATCGATCTCGTCCAGATAACCTGTAGGGATGGTATAGTCTATCAGTTCTGACGTTATCCAATGGTTGCCTCTGGCTGCTCGGATGCATGCTAGGACCAGCTACAGTTTCCCCCTGCCTTGATCTTCCCCTGTGGGGTTCTGTTTCGAGCATTTCCATGGGGTCAACTTCGGGCTGGGTTCTAGCTCGGCTCCGTTCAGCGAGGTTTCTATGATTAGGTGGCATGACTGGCTCAGCTGCATCCGACCCTCGCCTGGCGCCTCCCCCACTGGGTTCGGTTCCAAGCGCTTCCTCGAGTCGGAGTTCGGGATGAGTCCAGGCGCGGCCCCTATCATTGTTGTTCCTGTTGATGGCTTCCTCGAAGAGGGAAGACCTTTGCTGTCTCCGAGATCCTCCAGATTGAGATTCACCCCATGATTCAGTGTTGCGGTTGGATTCTTCGACATCCCTCAAGCGTGACATGAGTTGGTTCACCAAAGCTTCTTGTTGGGATGCGAAGCGGTTAGTCACTTCCACCACAACTCTGTCTAGGTCTGCTCTAGTGATTACTGCCGGTTGTTCCGCGGCAGGGGCTGTTGGAATTGCATGATCTACATGCGGCACTGCTGCTGTAGTGGGATGGTTCTCTTGATCTGGATCCACTGGATTTGGAGCGCTGCTGGTTGCAACGTTCTTTCCCTTGTTGGTGTCGTTTCTTGGCCTGGAAGTCATGTTTCCTAGGCGATGAAGGGTGCTATTGGGAAAGAAGGTTGAATGAGGGAAGCTTTAGCTTCGAGTTCGAAGTTCTCAGTGAAAGCACCAAAAATGTTTGCGCAAAAAATGGGCAAACACCTCCAAGTCGTGTGATTTAGTTGATTTTATATGATTCTTAATGATTTAGATGAGTTATGTAAATATGAAAAAAGCAGGGGCTGAAATGTAAAGGACACACAGATTTATAGTGGTTCGGCCAGAACGTGCCTACGTCCACTTTATATGTTATTATCTTCTTTCTTTCAGATTACAAGTACAATGCTTTGTGTACAAGTATATGAAAGTAGTTTGAAAGTTCCTTCCGTGCTTGAGCTCTCAAACTTGTCTGCCATTGTTGTACCCCTGCCCCTCTATTTATAGAGTGAGGCTGGGGGCAGGGGTCTTGGATGTATATAGCTGCTGGTGGGCCCGGGGTGAAGCAATCTGGCCTGGTAGCGTTCTGGTTCGGCGAAGCCTTGGTTCGGCCGTGCTTGGAGTGTAGTGGACCGGTGGAGCTTTGATTCGGTGGTAGAGGCCGGTCCGGTGATAGGTGATGTCTTGGTCCGGTTGCGGCCTTGGTCCGGTGGAAAAGGATGGTCCGGTATTAGTAGGGAGAGATGTTGGTTCGGCATATGGTGGTTCGGTTGTGGCTTGGGAGTTGGTTCGGCTAGGAGTGGGGAAAAGGTTGGTTCGGTGAAGGAGGTCGGTCCGGTGTGGTATGGACCGGTAGTGAAGTGCTGACCGGATGAAGCTCGACCGGATGAACTTGTGCCTGTATTGCCGACCGAACATCTACTTGGAATACTGAATGGACTCATGCTTGTATGGAGCCTTGTGTTCACCAAATGAAGAGGAGGTTGCGAACCCGGTTGAAATGACACTTCTGGGTCTCGAGATCTCCTGGGTGAGAATTCGCCCAACAGGCAAAATTAAACGCGCGTTTAATTTTATTCGAAATAAAACACTACAACGATATTTGAAGCAAGGTTAGAACTTCTCACTCAATCGAAATTGTTTCGATTTAAATTTTAAATAGTTAGATTTAAAATTGCTAGATTGTGTGATTGAATGATAAATTATTATCTGTTGTTTTAAATAGACCCAATATGCCGTATATTAAGCGGATGTTATTTACTAAAAATATATACCGCGATATTCCATCTTGATTGGAATTGGTATTATATATATACTTGGAGTTGATTTTTCCCGCATTATATAGCGGATAAGACCCTATTGCGCCGCATAATAGCGGATAATATTTTATAAATCCCATATACCGCGATATTCCGTATTGGAACGGGATTGGTATTTTGCTATCATCTGTGTAACGACCCAGGATTTTTAGTAATTAAAAACTGAATATTTAATTAATTTTAAATATTGATAAGTGAAATTTATTAGTCGGATAAATTTTATTTTGAATAATTGGATTTAATTGAATAATTAAATCAATAATTTAATATGTTAAATTATGGAAATAATTGAAAATCGAGTTAAATATGATTGAAAATGATTTGTAAAATTTATTTTATCATATTGGAGTTAGAAAGATGTTTTAGAACTTTTAAAATCGAATTAAGAGTTAATTTGTGAAAATTGAATATTTTAATATTAAATCGACTAGTGAAAATAGTCAATTTTTGAACAGTCTCAGAATTGGACGAGACCAGTTCCATTAGATCCGTAATAGTTAGTTATTATCGAATTTCAATTTTCGTAGCAATCGGAGTTATCGTTTGATCGTGGCAGCTCGAAACGCATCTAAATTGTTTTAATATTAATTTGGCGAGTTAAAATAGCCATTTTTCAAAAAGTCTCGGATTTCGACGAAACTAGTTTCATCGGATCCGTAATGTGATATTATTGTATGGTTTAAAATTTCATGTCAATTGGATTTACCGTTTGTCCGGTACAAATTAAAACGCCTAGAAAATCGTTTAAATCGGTTTAATTCAAATTGAACGTTTATAGCCATAACTCGCACAGATGTCCGAATTAGCTTTCGAAACCTGTTCCATTGTGTCCGGAACGCGGGGTAAACCCTAGAAACGCTGGTTACGGTGCGTAAATCGGAGTTCGAAATTTCCGGAATGAATAGTGTTTCGTCGGTTCCCTATAAATAGCACCCTCTCTCTCACAAATAAAAAATAAATAAAATTAAACCCTAAACCTAATGCAGCCGCCACCCCTCATATGAACGACCAGAATTGCTCCATTCTTCTTCCCCTCCGATCTCCTCATCCATCGACCTTCATCGAAAACTCTTAACTAGTAAAGTGTAGAGCCCAGAGCGAACCACCTATCCAATGGTGATGATGACGTTTCGAGCAATGGAACGACGGGAAATTGGGTTTGAAGGGCGGCATACACTCACGTTTTTCTCAACCATGGGGGGGCCGAGCTCTGAGCTATTCACGGCGAGTGTGTAGGTGGCCAGGGGCTTTCGAATGGGAGTTGCCGATCATGCTAGAAACCGACGTGGTGGTTGCAATATAAAACCCTAGTTTCGACTAAATGGGTTGCGTGCGTGATGTTGTTACTGGGAGCAAACGTGAAGATGGAAGATGGTGTGTGCGGTCGTGATGCATGGAAGCAAGATCCTATGGCCAGAATAGATTTAGGTTATAAAGTTGTAAATTTATTTTATTAAAAAATCGTGTAACTTTGAAAATTGATATCTTTTTCATACGAGGTCGAAAATGCGCGAAACCAGTTGCGCTGGAATCGTATGGACGAGCAATACGCGATGGAATTGGATTGAAGTCGTTTGGAGTTAGTGAGAATTTCGGGTAAAATTAAACGTCCGTTTAATTTTATTCGAAATAAATCGCTAAAACGAAATTTAAATCAAGGTGAGAACTTCTCACTCAATCGAATCAGTTTCGATTATTATTTTAAATAGTTAGATTTAAAATATTTGAATGCATGTTTGAATGATGATTGTTATCTATTGATTGTTAAAATAGACATTATGCGCCGTTAGTAAGCGGATGTTATTTATTAAAAACATATACCACGAATATTTCATAAACAGTGAAATTGGTATTATATATAATAGCAATATATATATATATATATATTGGCATATGTATATATTGGAGTTGTTGATTTCCCGCATTTTTTAGCGGATGAGACCCTATTGCGCCGTCTATTAAGCGGATAATATTTTAAATCCCATATACCGCGATAATTCCGTACTGGAGCGGAATTGGTATTGTGCTAATGTTTGTGGATGCAGGAAAACAGGTTGGAGGGATCCAACTGGATTCCTCAACAGTTTTTATTTGATTTCAGATATTTTGATATTTGATGGATTATCATATCGATATATGATATCTTTGTTGTCGTGATTGACTATTTGGTGTGTAGCATCATTGGACCAAACTTTGGAATTTTAAAATGATTTTTAAAGTGATTTTTGAAAATATACTATATGTTTGGAAATTGATTCATTTTAAATAAATAAACGATATAACTTTTAATGTTAAAAATTATATTTTTGAGAAATATAGTTAAAAACTGATTTTTGAAAATATGGGGTTAATGATTTTATAAAATAGTTAAAACGGGATTTCTGAATTTATTGTGAAAAGTTTAAATATAGGATTTATATAATTTGATTATTTTATAAATCAAAATGGTGAAATTATAAAGGAGATTAAAGATGTTTTAAAAGAATAATAGTATAAATTGATTTATATAAAAGATTTATAAATCGATATTTATAAATGAAAATATTTGAATTATAAAAACGAGTTTCTATAAGTGTTAGAATGAATTATGAATGGATTTCATAAATGAACGAAATTTATAAAATTATAAACGGTGAAGTTATGAAAGGAATTCTATAAGTAGTAGATTTATAAAATTTGCAAAATTATTAAAAGAATAGATTTGGGTAAATAATTGAATCTTATAAGTTATAAGATTTATAATTATGAAGTTCAAAGGAACGGTTTTGCAAACAAATAAATTATAAGTATTTCACTTATGATATGAACTTTTGTTTTATAATTGAGTTATAAATTGAATAGGTTAATAAAGGAATTTATAAAAGGAAGTTGTTATAAAATAAATAGAAATGGAGTTTATAAACGTTGTTTTATAAATCCGCAAATGACTTATTTTGATAAGTAAATTATTGAAACCTATTAATGGAGTTATATTCACGTTTTTGACTGTGAATAATCCTTTGAAATAAAATGAATAGAAATGATGAAATTCGTTAACAAGTATATTCACGTTTTTAAATAGTGAATAATATGTTAAAGAAATTGTTTTGAATATGATGTTTTAAATAGAATTAAAACGATCTAACGATGTTTTAAAATATATTGACATTCGAAACCATAGATTTCAACATTTATTGTTGAAATAGACGTTTTCGAGAAATAAAAGGGAATGGTGGACTATAACACTGTTGTTATAGTAAATGATTTCCGAAAGGAAATGTTTTGTATAGTATTGGGATTTATATATCTATTTTAATTTCGAATCCCTATACTAGTGATTTTGGGACGTCGTAACGATGTTTTATGCAACATTCGTTTTGGCCCAAATAAATACGTTTAAGAGAATGATTTCCTTAAAGAATGAAATATATACTTAATCTCGATTTAAGTATATTGAATATATTCCAAGTGTTGAAAATAAAAGATTTGTGAATTACTTATTAAATAAGTATGGAAATGTTTTCCAATATAAAGTGAATATTTTGAGATTTATCTTTTTGAAGATAAATTGAAAATGAATAATTGAAATCGTATATGCATGGATATTTTGGAATATAAATTCACTAAGGAATTTATAAAAGAAAAGGAGAATTTGTTTAAAAATAAATATTGATTTATTTTTGAAGTGTGAAAATTATATATCTTGTAAAGATATTTTTGGGAAATAAATAATTTGGAAAATTATTTGGAATCTGGTGATGTGTGCATATCCATTGATAGTTCAATAACCGACTATCAATATTTACCTTTGAAAGGTATTTGTTGTGATTTGCTTGAATTCGAATGCTACACTTATTTTTAAATTATTGCGCTCGTTATTCGGATTACCCATTCCGAATAGTGATACGACGTAATGGATAGCATTGAAGATCGGTGTTGAAGACCCGGTATTTGCGAGAGCGATAGGATGACCTGTCGATTGACTCTGCACCGAGTAGCTACGGTATTGAGTTCTCCATATGTGATGGGAAATCCGATCAGGATTGTGGATATCCGGATTGCAAGGACTTCTTTGTAAGTGCCTTCGGTTCTGTTCGATCCCGGAACAGACTTGTATGGATTGTATGTCTGACGTTACAAATTGAGATATAAAGCAGATTTCTTTCAAATATTTTTCTGTTGGTGGCGGAGAATTTATTCTTTTAGCTTAACACCCTTCTCTGAGACGTACGAGCTCAGAGGTTATGTAGTTGAATGTTATCAGCGATATATTCCCAATTTGGTAATGTGACATGCTGAGTGTTGCTGTGAAATGATCATTGTGTTGATTATTTGTGATAGGATCATTTATTTGATCGTCTATCCTGGTGATCATTTCTATGATCATTTGTTGACCCAAAGCATGGCTTTTGTATAAAGTATGTTTTTGTGGACGTGACTTCGTCGAGCCTCACACCTCGGGAATGGTCAAAACAGGAAAGATGCGGCAAGGTTATGAGGGGTAGCGCCCTTTAGGGTATGTGCATTTCCTTCTGGAAAAGGGTGGTATCATGGTATGGAGCCCAGATACTTACTCATGTTGAAAAAACTTTATGATTGTGTGAATTGATTACGAGCGCTCGGTGAAAGGTCCCAAAGGACCGGGGGATGGCATATTCGGTCAGTTGTTACTCAGTTAGGGGTAACCCGGCCTTGTGTTGGTAGAGATCCGGATTGGTTCTCGGGGATGTCCTTCCAGAGGCATTCTCATGTGGCAATGGGAAGTTCCTTGGCCTGATCATTCGTTGGAAATCCAATTCTCAATACGAAACCCTGTACGGTATTAGTTGTAGAACCTGCCATTTATTTATGGTGGTCACCACTGTTTAGATGGTAGCGATAGAAGGCATACGATAATGGTCGTATGTTGGCTAAGATTTATATTCTACTTTCGAAATAAATTTTCTCTACACTATGCACTAGTAATAATATCAAATGTTCTTTTTAATGCGTATCAAGCATCTTTGACTATCATAAGGAGAAATCTCCTCCGATTCTGCGTTTGCATTGTGTGTGTGTGCGGGAGGCCTTATGGTAGTCTAATTTTTAAAAGCATTGCGAATTGACTTTAAAAATATTCTTCTATTTTGATTTTAAAGATAAATAAATTATTTTGAGTTCCCACACCAGTCACATGACTGACTCGGAGTTTATCAGGATATTCTGGAATTGCTGGAGGCAAGCTGGATGGCATGGCGTATTACTAGTTATATAGTATTTCTTTTTCCGCTGTTTGTTGTTGTTGTTGTACACTCTGATGATATGATGTAATGTAATGTATTAAATGTAATAACTGATATAGTTCTTTATTTAAAGATTATTCATTTATTATTATATGTTGTTCCGCTGCGAATTGTGAGATTCTGTTATTGTTCTGTTGTGTTCTGTTCCGTTCTATTTTCTATGTTCTTCTATTTTCTCTTCTTCTATCTTTTCTCTCTTCTTCTGTCTCTTTCTTTTTCTTAAACCATAACATTTCGGGTTTCCGGCCTTCGATTTCTCGGCAGTCGATAAAGTGAGTATCGATGTTGAATTTTCGAAAGTCGAAAATTTTCGGGACGTTACAATCTGCCGATGTAGCGTAACAGGTTGGAGGGATCCAACTGGATTTCTCAACAGTATTGATTTATTTACAGATATTTGAGATATATTCTGTTATCATATGGATATATGATTTTTGGATGTCGTGATTGTTATATTTAGTGTTGTTGCAGCATTGGGCCTATTTTTGGAGTTTTAAAAATGTTAAAGTGATGATTTTCAAGTTTAAAAGGATTTTAAAGTGATTTTTGAAAGTAAACGTTTTATTAAATTTTGGAATTGATTCATTTTAAATAAATAAACGTTATAATTTTAATGTTATAAAATTTATGATTTTTGAGAAAATATAGTTAAAATGTG
This sequence comes from Allium cepa, assembly GCA_030765085.1. NCBI lineage: Eukaryota > Viridiplantae > Streptophyta > Magnoliopsida > Asparagales > Amaryllidaceae > Allium > Allium cepa. Next base: position 239,038,234 of record CM060931.1, read on the forward strand.
ATTTTTGAAATATGGATTTAATGGTTCTATAAAATAGTTTAAATTAAGATTTTTGAATCATTATAAAAAGCTTTATATAAAAGGTTCATAAAAGTGATATTTATAAATTAAAATATTGGAATTAGAAAACGATTTTTTTTAAGTGTTAGAATGAAGTATGAATGGATTTCATAAATGACTGAAATTTATAGATTTATAAATTATGAAGTTATAAAATGAATAGATTTTGTAAAATAAAAGATTTATGAGTAATTAACTTATAAATAGGATTTCGACATTTAAATGAGATATAAATAGAATTTGTAAATTAAGTGATTTTATAAGTTGAAGTTTTTATAAAATTATATAAATGTGAATTTATAAACGTTGTTTTATGAATCCGAAATCGACTTATTTTGATAAGTTAATTATTATAGCTTATTAAAGGAGTATATTCACGATTTTGGGACAGTGGATAACCCTTTAAATAAAATGCATAGGAACGTTGAATTTGGTAAACGATTTATATTCACGATTTTGGACAGTGAATAATATATTAAAGAAATGTTTTAGGAAGTGATCTTTTAAATAGGATTAAACAATTTGAAGTTGTTTTAAAATATGCTAAGGATCGAAACCATAGATTTCAACATTCATTGTTGAAATAGACGTTTTCGAGAAATAAGGAAAAGATGGACTATAACACTGTTGTTATAGTAAATGATTTTCGAAAGGAAATGTTTTATATAGTATTGAGATTTATATATCTATCTAAATTTCGAATCCCTATACTAGTGATTTTGGGTTGTCGTAACGATATTTTACGCAACATTTGTTTTGACCCAAATAAATGTGTTTAAAGAAAACATTTTCCTTAAAGGAATAAATTATATACTTAGTCGTGTTTTAAGTATATTGGATATTTTCTAAGTATTGAAAATAAATAGATTTGTGAATTACTTATTGTTAAATAAGTATGAAAATGTTTTCCAATATGACGTGAAATGTTTTGGGTTTTTATCTTTTAAAGATAAATTGAAAATGAATAAGTATTTGGAATTGCTTTTCCAATATAAAATTGAAATGGTTTAGAGAACATATCTTTTTAAAGATAGATTGAAGTGAATATCTGGCAAGTTATTTAATTTATGGAAGATTAATAAAAAGGGCCTAGTGATTGTAATGGTGCTGGATATTTGTTTGTTGGCCTTGATAGTTAAATAACCGACTATCAATATTTACCTTTAAATGGGTATTTGATGTGATTTTCTTGAATTTGAATGCTACACTTATTTTAAAATAAGCGCTCGTTATTCGGTTTAGTCAGGAGAGGACCTTTGTATCATAAATCCCATTTCGAATAGTGATTTGTTGAAATGGATAGCATTTGAAGACCGGTGTTGAAGACCGGATATTTTTAAAAACGGAAGGATTACCGTCGAATGAATCTACATCGGCTGATCTCCGATATAGAGATTTTATCACCCTTTGTGATGGGAAGTCCGGTCGTGATTAGTGAATATCCCGATTGCAAGGGCTTCTTTGGAAGTGCCTTCGGTTCTGTTCGAACCTAGAATGGACTTGTATGGATGTGTGTCTGACGTTACAATTTGAGACGTAGAGCTGGTTTCTATCAAGTATATTTCTGTTGGTGGCGGAGAATTTATTCTCTTAGCTTAACACTCTTCTCTGAGACGTACGAGCTCAGAGGTTATGTAGTTGATGGTTACTAGTGATACATTCCCAATTTGGTAATGTGGCAGGCGAAGTGCTGTTGAGCATTTGTTGATCAAAGCGCGGCTTTTGTATAAAGTATAGCTTTGTGGACGAGACTTCGTCGGACCTCACACCCCGTAAATGGTCAAAACAGGAAAGATGCGGCAAGGCTATTAAGGGATAACGCCCCCTTAGTGTATGTCATTTCCTTTTGGATAGAGGTGGTATTATGGTATGGAGCCCTGATACTTAACCTATGTTGTGCCGAAAACTTATTATTTTGTGGTTGTTGGTGAATCCTGAGATTTAGGTCGGTTGCGACCGGGGGATGGCATATTCGCGTCAGTTGTTACCCAGCTAGGGGTAACCCAGCCTTGTGTTGGCAGAGATCCGGTTAGGTTCTCGGGGCGTCCTTCCAGAGGCGCACCCATGTGGCAATGGGAAGTTCCTTGGCCTGACCATTTGTTGGAAATCCAAAGAAACAATACGAGCCCTGTACGGTTTTAGTTACATAACCTACCATGGAATGTGGCGGTAACCTGCTATTGAACATGATAGCTATAGTAGGCATAAGTGCGTAATGTCTATGCTGGCTAAGATTTATATTATACTTTCGGAATGTTTTCCTACACTTTGCACTTATAATAATAATATCAAAGAGAATTTGCGTATCAAGCATATTTGACTATCATAAGGAGAAATCTCCTCCGATTCTGCATTTTCATTGTGTGTGTGTGCGGGAGGCCTTATGATAGTTTGATTTTCTAAAAAGCATCTCGAATCTAATTTAAAATATTTCTTTGTTTACTTTTAAGATAAACTGTTTTAAGTTCTCACACCAGTCTCATGACTGACCTGGAGTTTATCGTTCTCTTCCTAAACTCTGGGTGCCCATCATTTTCTACACGGGCAGTCTAGAGTCAGGTTATCAGGATATTCTGGAATTCAGGAGTAGCTGTGGAGCTCAAGAGGCGAGCTGGATGGCATGGCATATCAACTAGTATATAGTATTTCTTTTCCGCCGTTAGTGGTTGTAAACTCTGATAATGTAATGTAATGTGATGTGATGTAACGTAATAACTGATATAGTTCTTTGTTTTAAAGATATTCATTATCTATTATATGTTGTTCCGCTGCGATTGTGAGATTCTGATATTGTTTTCTATTGCTTCTTCTTTCTTCTTCTATCTTCTACCTCTTCTTTAACCCTAACGGTACGGTTTTCCGGCCTTCGATTGCTCGGCAGTTGATACAGTGGACGTATTAATGTTGAACTTCGTGGTCGAAAATCCGCAACGTTACATGGAGAATGAACAAAATCAATCCCTACAACCCCAATTAGACACAATTCTTGAAATTCATTAGTGGGCCTAAGTAAGGGCTTAGTAAATTGCCTACTAATCCATCTAATGGAAAATAGAACTTGAAACGACCATATCTTCTAAACCATAAGTCTGTTTTCCTATTATGACACTCAACAAAATAAGAAACCAAAAGCCTGATTTAATGGAAGTGGTTACAGGCCATAATTAAATCCATATCAAAAGTTATAGTACTTAAAATAATTTCTAGGTCCAAAATGTTTGATAAAAATCCTAAGGTAGAAAATGTCTTTGGTAGTCATTTTCCGAAGTTTTAGAGTCATACGACCTCATATGAATTAAATAACAATATTTTATGATATTTCGATACGCAAAATGCGGATCGTTTCACTCACCCCACCTTTAATAATATCATGCTCGAAATCCCCAAACAAGCCAAAGAATAGTCAATCATAGTTACCTCGCATGCCTAATAATCATATGCAAACATCAAACATCACATAAGGTAGCCATGCAATCAATAATATAGGTAAACCTATCCTAGCATGTGAGATACTTAGCTAATATATATAATATCAAAAGTGAGAGAAAATACGATAAACAGTAGGCCTTGCCATGCAAAGAGCTCCTGATATGCAGTACTCATGCTCTGCTCGGTTTCCCACATGTAATCGCCTTCACTTTCACACATTGAACCTTCACCAACTCCATCACCTTTCTCCTAAGTTATTCATATTGCGTCCGACATACGAATCGGCTTATGAGGTCTCATAGCTTCTTTCCCAATCACGATACCATCGAGTTGATCTGATTCAATTATCATGCCTGAGTCATGCACAAACATCCGTAGATGAGGGATGTGGAAGACGTTGTGCATGCCCACCATCTTCCGAGGTAAGTCGACTCTATATGCTAGGTTCTCAGACCTCTTTATTATCAAAAAAAGAAATATGAATCTCGATTCCAACCTCCCCTTACTACTAAATCGAATTACATTCATGAATGGTGAGATCTTCACAAACACCATATCGTCGACAAAGAGAACTCCAAATCTCTACATCTCTTATCAATGTAGCTCTTCTACCTATCTTAACTAGTTTTCATTCATTGCCAAATGATCCCAATCTTCTCTAAGGTTTCTCTGATCATATTTGACCCAAAGATCGGTTTCTCGCATGCTTCCCACCAATATAAAGGAGTCTTACATGGTCAGCCATGCAACACTTCTTATGGTGCCATAATAATACTAGATGGATAGCTATTGTTGTATGCAAACTCTATCAAATGCAAGTGATCGTCCTATGAGCTTCCAAAATCCAGAATGTAAGCTCATAAGAAATCCTCCAATATATGATTTACCCTCTTAGTCTGTCCATTGGTTTATGAATGATAAGTTGTATTGAGATGTAGCTTGGTCCCAGTGCCTCATGTAAGATCTTCAAAATACATTAGTAAACAAACAGTCTCAGTTACTCATAATGCTCTTCGACACGCTATGGAATTGCAAGACCTATTTCACATAAAATATAGCCAATTTGGATGTTGTTCTACAGGATTTAATGGGTAATTAGGCACTCTTCGTCAATCTATTGGCTATGAGCCAAATGTTGTCGTACCCTGTAACACAATGGAAATTTAACAAAATTTAACAAGAAATTTATATTTAAATATAAAAAGGACTAAAAAATTTCATAAAGGTCCAAATTTGATTATGAAACTTGTACCATTGCATTTGTATCCATTTTCTAGACAAATTTTATATATAACACTTTAAGATTAGAGTTAGTATGAAGAAGTTGTGGGCATTGGAAGAAATAAAAGTCGAATAAACATATAAAAATAAAAATTCACAAATTTTACATATTGATTGGTTGACCAAGAAGAGGAGATGGTTTATCAATAGCGATCAACCTAGGGAAACAAGCGGTCGAATGTTGGTTTGGTAAAGTCAAACGTTATCTGAGGCGATTTAACAGTGGTGATTATGCAACGACCGAGAATTTCGGATACTTTGTATTTAAATATCTAAATTATTTAAATATTTGAATCTTGGATTTAGTGTTATTAAAATGATTTAATAACATTATTAACCCCCTTTTAAATCAAAGTAATTATGGAAAACATGTTCTGAAAAAATGTTTGCAAACATAAATACTTTGAAGAAATCTCAGTAATGTGAATGGAAATCGTTTTATCGATAAAAAGTTTTTACTCGTCAGAAGTTGTTCAGATTTTTTTACATACACTTATTTCCTAAGAGAACATTAATATGAAATAAAAACATTTTCATGTTTTCGGCTAAGTGAAAATGGATAGTAACAAGAGATTAACAAATGATTAAGGAGTGAGATATTTGTGTGAATAATGTTTTAGATTTTCATAAGGAAATGAGGTGTAAATGTGGCATGTGAGAAGTTGGCTCCTTTGTGACCTTTCGTGGAAGGTAGATGGTGGCGCTGAAATCTTGTTCAAATCTATAAATATACCCTTAAGGTTTAGGCTAATCACTTTTTACAAATTAAGAAAATGATAGAAACAAATTAACACAAATTCACTTTATTCTTTACTAATCTTTCTCTAATTGACTCAAATCTCTTCCAAACTTTCATAACACCTTAGAACACATTAGGAAGCATGAATATCAAGATGGTACTGGAAGAGGTAAATTTAAAATGTGGTTTCCACCTTGGGCCATGAGCATAAGGAAGGATGGGAGGTGGTGGCTTGGCTTAGAAGTGTTAAAGCTTAGATCTTTCAAAGTTTGGTGATGGTAGGAAGTGTTCTTGGCTTTATGAGAGTTTGAGCATATGTTTAGCTTGGATTTAAGTGATTTGTCTCACTATCTTGTATGTATGTATTGTGTATACATGTTGTGTGGTTGAAATGTAAAGTTAAAGTGACATTAACTAATTAAAGTTATAATTTTGGACCCCTCTTGCTTTTGAAAGGAAATGATAACTTTATATTGCATAACATCACTTATATCACCCACTACAACATGTGGCATGGCTTTGAATCAATGTTTAAATGGTTGTTTGGATTGTTTGTTTAATTGAAATATGTTTAAAAGTGTTTGAAGCGAGAATAGCCGTTATAAGCGCACTTCGATATCTCTTGACTTTAACTTGTGTAAATAGAAGATTTGTGATCTTAAATTAGGGTAACTTGATTTGTTTGTTCTCGAGACATATTTTCATTTATGGAATAGTAAAGAAATGGTTTAGAAAGTTATATAAATTGTGGACCAAAGTTACGAAAGTTTGAAGGGAAAAGGTCGGTATGGATGCACTGTTAAAATGCCTTGTGTTCGATGATTTTTTCAAAATTAACTTTGAAAGAAATCTTAGAGGCTTCTTCTCATTTTAATAATTAATATAAGTGTACTTATTCCAAATAAAATTTGTAAGCTTATCATTCATTATCTTATGAAATAAAGTTGCAAAATGTCATAGCAAGAAGGTTGTTATATGGATGCACTTTGAATTGTCCTATTTTTGGGAATTTTTTTAATTAATTTGAAAGACATCCTTAGGGATTTCTTTGCAATTTTGACAAGTAATCTAAGTGTAATTATTAACGGAAAGGAGTTGGAGTTCAAAAGGTTTTGGAACTGGTTAAACGAAATGATAAAATTTGGAGTAAAAATGTCACTAAACGAGCATTTTAGTAAATACCTTATTTTCAGGAATTTTTCTTTATAAATTGGGAAATATCGTTGGGGGTTTCTTTCCATTTATTTTAGTAACCTAAGGGTAGTACTTAATATCTAAGTTTAGATTCTTTTATTCGTCAAAAAAGGCCACAAAGTTCATGCTTTTCATTGTTGTTATTTAACAATGACTTCTAACAGCATTTATAAATGCTGTAGTAAGTTGCTTATGGTTTTAACTATCTAAAAATGATATTTAAATTTGGTAATTTTATTTAATCTTTTAGGAATGTTTTCTAACATATTTTTTAGTATTTTAAAGTTGGTTTGAATTTAAATATATTTTTAATATTTATTTATGAATTATGGAATTAAAGTGGTTTTAAATTATAAAACATGTTTTTAAATTATTTTCGTCAAACTATAAATTAGTTATTTTCAAGTAAATTTTACATAGATATTTAAAACCTATTTACAATTATTTTTAAATGTGTGTGTGTGTGTGTGTGTATATATATATATATATATATGTAATATAAGTTTTGAAAAAGAAAAATAACTATACTTAACACCAAAAGCCAACGAAGTAGACTTATCTATTTGTGAGAGTTAAGATTGAAGTTTGAGTATGGATAGAAACAATTGAGATTTAACCTACCGACTCCCCTCTTGAACGAAGAATAGTTAAGTCGAGAATGACAAAATTGCGTTAATCGTGTTAATTTCTTACTCGTTTATGAAGGTCATCAATACTATACTTAACATTAAAAGCTGGCAAGGTAGATTTATATATATGTGAGAGTCAAGAATGAAGTGTCTAAGCAAGGCTATATTATGCAAACAGTGCTCCACTTACCTAGCTTCACTCTTGAACAAGAGATAGTAAATGTCAGAAAGGAGTTAAATATGCGAATCTTGATTTCTTTAAGCCATCATTTTTAACTGGATAGTTGATTATTCGACTATCGAAGTTAACCAAATAATTACTTAGATTTTAAAAGAACGATTTTAAAGATAATATAAGTATGGAATGGTTATGGGTTTGTTGTGACTATGGTTTAAAAACTTTCATCTTTAACCCTTTTGGATTATACTTATGAATGCAACTAGATCTTTAAAGGAATGTTTCAAAAATAAGCATGAGTGAAACGATTTTTGGCTTGTAGTGACAATGAAGGAGTAACATTAGTCTTAAACCTTTTGAACGGATTTGTGAAATTACTTACATCGTTAAAAAGGATATTTTGAAGGAAATTATAAGTATGGAATCTTTTGGAAAATGGTAGAAAAAGTAAAGGTTTAAAGTAAGAAATCTTGTTAATGATTTATGAATATACTTGTACCTTTTGAGATAAGTATATAATACTTTTTGAAGTATTAAAAAGAACAAATGAATATTAGGGATTGATAAATGAAGTTTTGCTAGATAAAAGGAAGTTTTACTAATAAAAATTATTAATTAAAAAAAAAGGGATTAGAAGTCATGTATGTGACTTAATCGTGCTTTGTATGACTTGATCGTGCTTTGTGTGTTTATTCATTTATGAAATTATTTAGTCATGTACTTAGATTTATAAGTTCGAAAACAAGATAAGAATACAAGACTTGGTTTCCATATACAATCGTCTATAGTTGATTGGTCGACTATCGAACTTAACTGGAAATTCTTCGAATTAGTTTTGAAGAGATCGGGATTTGTAAGTGCTTTACTTATCGAATAACACTTCAAAAATCATATGAGTTATATGTTTTGGAAGCGGTTATGAAGCGGAATTCTATAGAGTTGAACTGTTAATCCTAAGGTTAAATCCAAGGGAGAGGTCAAAGTTAGCATCCGTCGGACGATTTATTTTGGGATCCTTATGGAGATCCATCGACTGTTCAAGATGTTGGGATCCTTGTGAAGATCCATATTCTGTTTGAGTGACGAAGACTCATGTAAGAGATGCCGAATGTGACCTCGACATCAGAAATGACAGAAATAGAGTAGGAGCATAGCCATCGGGGTTTAACTAACCCATAGGTTATCTCAACCCCATTAGCCAAAGCTCACTCGAGACGGTAATAGGTCTACAGTCTCGACAGATACACTCCAACTACAAATATTCAAAACTCCAACCATCGGTAGTCGTGTTTCACACACCACTATCTTATCTACCTTTATAACCTATATTGGAAAACCCGAACAGGTAACCCAATAAATAGGTAGAAATAAATAAATAAATATATATATATATATCAAAATTACAAATACGCTCTCTCAAGAAAGAAATCACTCAAGAGCCTAGGTATTCACTCAACCTAGCGCTCTGAAAATAAATATTACTCCAGAGCATAGGTACTCGCTCAACCTAATGCTCTGATACCAAGTGTGACGACCCGCCCTTCTCACTCCCAGAAAGACGCATCATCATTAAGAAAGAAAGGGATAGAAATAGAAAAGAATAGAAAAGAAAGAAACAACACATCAGAATCTCACAGCGGAATGGAACAAAATATAATATATCACATAGATTCATATATCAGAGTTATACAATATCAATATACATGACAATCATACATACATCTGTCACTATATACATCAGAGATACAGTATACATCAACTAACACAGCGGAACTAGATAGATATCTACAATGCTAAAGCCTCCTGCTCCATTGCTCCTCCAGAAGTCGTCAAAGCCAAACCTGAATCCCTTGGCTACCCGTAAAAAAATTTGGGTACCCGAAAGTTTATGAAAACAAAAATAAACTCCGGGTCAGACATGGGTCTGGTATGAGTAAACGGTTTAAATTGTTTAACTTTTGAAAAACTTTTAAAACAAAGGTATCACGTAAGACTCCCCACAAATAAATATGGGTAAGTTTTTACCTTACGCTAACCAAAACATTTTATAGGAAATCCAGTGATATTATAATAGTGTCTAGGGTTTTCAAGTAAAATACAGAAATAGCTGAAATGCTTACATCTCACATTCCAACATAGTTGGGCACAATCAAAACGTACGGCGCTTATTGAAAATTGGTTCCCATACAATGGCAGGGCTACTGGGGTACCGCCCGTCACAGTACGTGGTCTAGATCACAATACCGAGGAGCCACCCTAACTCCCCTGCAACATAAGGCCGGAACCATTCCTTACTGAACAGTCCCGAACAAGATAACCCCGCAGTTGGTGCGCATATCCAACCGCCCACACAGCCGAAATAAGGGACATCTGGACAGGGGTATATCTCGTCCTTCTTGGGCATGACCCACCTAACCTTGCTGCACCTCCCCTGTTTTAGCCATTCCCGGTTGATGAGGCTTGAGGCTGCGATTACCTTCATAGGACAAATATCTTAGAATGCTCATCGTCCGCCTGACGATGTGTTGAAAGCATTCAATCCATACATGTTCGTTCCGGATTCGAACGAAACCGAAGGCATTATCTCGTTACACTCATTTTGGAATCACCCTCAGAGTCAACGACGATAACCCTTGCATTCTGAAAGCACCATCTTGATCTTCACTTGAGAATTCATGACCTATCGTTTAATTTGGATCGATGTGGTTTCGGAATATCAATTGGATACTCGATTCCGGTCTCATCGAAATCCAAACGCCATTTTAAAGGCCAAATTGTCTAATTAACTTAAACAGTTTAATAATTTAAATTCAACAATGGAATTAACATAACACTTATCACAGATAAATAATACACAATTGCCATGGATATATTAAAGCATATCAGAGAGCATCACAGAATATCATCAATAAACAACACAAACAAATATACAACACATACAACATCCATAAGCAATCATCTCGAATTCTCAATTTAATCGATTCAATTAAACTAATTACTTGAGAATTAACCTCTTAATCCTGTTAGATTAATCATTAGTTAACAATTCATTACTTATTCCATTTCAAATTATTTAGTTAATAATCAACTCTTAATTAATAATTATATCTTAATTACTTAGTTAGTTACTCCTAATTATTAATTAATAACTTTAATTATTAACTTATAGAACTAAATTATCCATCAGTTACTTAATTACTTGAGAGTTAGTCTCTTAACCCTGTTTAATCAATCATTAGTTATTAACTAATTACTTATTCAAATTAATTAACCATTACTTACTTAATGATCAATTTGTAATTCTTGATTAAATTACGTAATTAATTGTCCACTAATCATATATTAATTAATAGCAAGTGGTTAATTGTAAATCTTTATTACTTAATCATTAATTAACCCAAACTCTCATTATAATGTAATTATCCTTAATTGTTTCCCAAAGGAAATTAATTTATATTAACTACTCATCTTAATTAACATTACAAGTCTTCTTTAAATTTTGAAAACTAATTTGTTATTAACTACGACTTTAAATGATAATTAATTTCATACTTACTAATATTAATTACTTAAAATATTAATTAAGAGTTTAATCATCGTTATACCTTAACTAGACAATTAACTAGTATAAAGTTTTAGTTAAGTTTGTTGAATTATTAAATCTTACAATGTTTAAACCCTGATAACTCACAATATTGCTTAACTTCATTTACTATAAATACTACAGTTTGAAGAAACCGAGCCTTCACTGTTAAAACCTGAGATCTCCCCAGTTACAACTCGCGTAACTCCTCGAGCATCTCTCCCAATCCACCGAGTCAACACCCAGAAACGCAAACCCACCTTCTTCCCTCTTTCATTTTACAGTAAGTTTTCGTTTAAACTTAATTATACGATAAACATCAGAGACTTACGCATTCGAATTCACACGAAAACCCGAAGCGAACAACCCATAGTCTCGAGAATGACTCGAGACAGTGTTTTCCCCCCCTGCAAACGCTGATACGCCACCGTGCCGTACACGTGTACGGTGGTACGACCTGACTTCGACGATCATCCATCCTACCAGCAAACCACAAATCCCACGAGAACTCGAAAATCAAACTCGAATTGCAGCAAAGGAATTCAAATCAAAATTTAGGCCTCAAGCTCAAAAACAGAAACGCGACCATCCACCAAATCGATTCGCCACCCACGCACGGTTCACCAGAGGCGATGCCATCTCAACCACACCTTGTCAACATCACCAGAAACCTTCCACCCGAGCCTTGATTCACTCGGTCACGTATACACGACGATTCCCTCAATTTACTGACAGGTACAAAAACGCGCAGAAAACCCTATGTTGATCTCGTATTCGATTTCTATGCAATGGAAAAAATATTGAATATTTTTCCTAAGATCACATACAATCATACTTGCTTCGATTCGAATTTCAGTCTTTTATAATGAGTAATTTTCTCGAATTTGATAAAAGTTCAATTCTTGTTCAACATCAAATGCTCTTAATATATTGAGCTAAAATTCCTCTTTCAAATTTTAAAAATCATAACTTGTAGTCATAATTCAAGATATAAGTTTAAATTAGCTTTTTATATGATTGAATTTACCTATGTTTTCTTGCTTGACTGTAAACAGTTTTCCAGAAGTGTAAGTAGGTTTTAAAAAAAAAAATTCTGATTTAAAGTTCAAATAACAAGTTTGTTGAATAACAAATTTATAACTTGCCATAATCAAATGAAACAATTTAAATTTTAATTGTTTCAACCCAGTAACACAAAACAGAGAACAGCATCTTCAATATTCTTAGTTCAACTTGTATAAAATCTCAGACACATATCAAAACAAAGCACATGCAATACATATATAAATCTCATGAATTTTCTTACTGATATAATTAACTTATGCTTGATAAAGTTAAGTTTACTCACCTAATTGTTAAACAACAAGCCTTGAAAACTGCAGATAAAATTGACTGTCACTTTGTTCATGAATCTGCCTTTCTTCCTTTAAATTTGAATTTGTTTCTCTTTTCTTGTTTTAGTTTCTTCTGGTTTCATTTTTTTTTCTTTCTTTAGTTATGACTGAACTCAATGGTAAGTACAGATAGAATGATGTGGTATTTATAGCTTTTTATAGGATATTAGCTTCTCAAATAAGCCTTTCCTAGATATAATATATTTTGCTTTATGTACTAAAGAAAATCTAAGGTGATATGAGTATTTCGGCTGAAATGATTGTTATAAATCCTAAAATGACAAGTGTAGTGCTAATTAAATGCTTATGTTTACCTTTATGTTAACACATAATTAATGTTTGCTGACACATATATTTGTACAAAGATATTGGCAGATTTGTTCCTTTTCACTTTGCAGGCTAACAAAGCTTGCATATGAAGCCATTCATTTGTTCCTATTTGCTTCGTACCTTAATTAGTTTGCATATTTATTAAAATATTTACATGTTATCATGTTTTTCTATGTTATATCTTCTCTGACATTAAATATTTTATATGAAATTGATTAGTATACTTGCAAGTAGGTCAAAGGCTTGTGAAAGAAGATGTGTTCATATGTATTTGTTTTTGACAGCTTCTAGTTTGAATATTTTGCATATAAGTGTCATATTCCATTTTATTTTGCTTACTAATTTTAAGGTTATGTTGTATGCTTGTTTATTTATTTAAATTCTATTTGTGTTATTTTATTTTATATATTGATTTTATTTTACTCTATACCTTGTTCTTAATTTAGTTATAGTCACGTGTTATAGTTAATATTCTTATATTTATAATTTAACTGTCCATATTTAAATTAGATTCGTGAGTTTACTCCTTCTTTATATTTATTTTATTTGTATTTAACTATAAATATTTAAATTATGTACAATATGATTTATTTACACTTATACTTATTTTTATTTATCACCATCTGTATTTTGTTTAAATTATAAGCATAAGTTTGACTTATGTTTCACATTTATATTTTAATTCTATTTCAAACATCATCATTCATATGTATACTTACTAAATATAAACAAAGTAAGATATTTTAATTTAATCATAAAAGACAAATTTTATTATGAATATTATTGAGAAAATTTATTAAACTTCCAAATCAATTTCCTTTTAAAAATACCATTTATATAAACAATGGCAATTATTTCAAAATTATATCTATTTCAAATGAATAAGTATACATTTTATTTAAATTGATTTGAATATTTATTAAAATAAATAGGGCCAAAATCCAGGGTCTTTACATTCCTCCCCCCTTAAAAGAATTTCGTCACCGAAATTTAAAACAAAGATAATTTAAAGTTGTCATATCAACCATTCAAATATATATATCATTCATATATTAACAAAAAACCAACAATCTATCCTAACAAACATGCTAGCCATCCAGACACAAATCCAGATAAGCTTTCTTAAACTATACAGAGTTTCCTTGGTGAAATCCCTGGGATCCTCGCTCCACTATACTATGATAAGCTACTCTACTATACTCCTGAGATGCCTCTCACTTTAACTAACAATCCGAACTGAATTTCTATCCACAGTCACATTCGGCTCATCTTCCAAGTCTTCATGTACTATTGATTCTACAACTAATACTGAATCAAGAACAAATTTCTTAGATGGGTCACACAGAATACACTACGAATTCCATACATCTGTTCTGACAATTCGACTCTGCAAGCAACAGTTCCAATCTTTGTTAATATCCGAAATAGTCCAATATATCTCAGGTCAAGTTTTCCCGCCTTCCGAATCTAATAGTTCCTTTTTAATCGGAAAACTTGGGTCAAAAACAAATGTTACCAATATCAAATTCCAATTGTCTCCTTCTTATCTGCGTACTTCTTCTTCTGACGGTCTTGAGAAGCTCTTATCTTATCCTTTGATAAGCCTAATCTTAGCAGAAACTTCACAAAACAAAACTGGTCCCAACATAAGATAGTCCTCCACAATCTATCAAAATCCAAAACTTTAACTTGCCGCATATCCTCTAAAATACAGTTCAGTCTCTCTGTTCGTCCAAGGATAATAGGCTATACTAAATTTCAAACTCGATCCCAAAGTCAATTGTAGAACCTTCCAGAATTTTGCTGATGAAAAATAGGGTCACGATCACTTATTATGCTAACAGGAACACCACAAAATTTACTAATTCCCTCAAGAGAATTTTGACCAGAAATTGTAGTCCGAGTTACCTAACTAGTATAGAATGGCTACTCTTAGTTAATCTATTCACAATAATCCATATTCTATTGCTTCTTTTTGTTTCTTGGCAAACCGTCGATGAAATCCATCGAAATCATCTTCCACTTCCATCTGTGATTTCTGAAGATTGCAATAATCCTAGACAACTTCTCATAATCACCTTAACTTGCTGATAGAAAGTACAACTATAAACGAAAACAACTATGACCCTCTTCATGCTCGATCTCCAGAAATTCTTCTCATATCTTTATACATCTTAAAGATTCCGGGTGAATATTCAGTCTGGAGTGATGTCATTCAGCTAAAACTTATTGCCTCAATTCATCCATATCAAGCACACAAACGGCCACTATTCTTTTAAGCACCTTGATCATCTACCTTACAATCTGAACACCTTCCATCCTTAGTTTAAGAATCAATTCCTCAAAATATCTATCCTCCCTTAGCTTACTTATGATTCTGCCCTGGAGAGAAGGAATAATTTCTAAAAGAACAGTACCGCATTCCTACTAAGAGCATCAACTATCACATTCACTTATCCTGGGTATACAGAATATCCATATCATATGAGGCCAGAAATTCGATTCACCACGGCTGTCTCAAATTAAAATCCCCTTAGAGAAAGAAAATTCCAATGGTTTGTGGTCCGTTAATACTTCAAATTCTCTCCCAACAGTTAGTGCCTCCAAATCTTCAAAACTAACACAAAGGCTAATAACTCAGGGTCATGCGTAGCGTAGTTCCCTTCATGATGCTTTAATTACTGACGCGCATACGCAGTTACTCTTCTATCTTGCATCAACACTGCTTCCCAAATCAATTATACAAGCATCCGTATAAATTCCTAAGCTGCCCTTTCCTTCTGGAATAACAATCACTGGAGCACTGGTTAGCCTCGTCTTCCAATCTTAGAATAGATTCTCCCTTCGCTGGGTCTACAGAGATATCTTCACCCAAAATAATGTGTCCTACAAATCTCACTTTCGATTTCCAAAATGGCACTTAAAGAACTCGCCTTCAAAACATGCCTCTCCAGTGTCTCCAACACTATCTTCAAATGTAGCTTGAGCTCTTCTTCAAACTTAGGATATACCAAAGCAAACTTGCTCATACTCTTATCGATCCTAAATCTGCTCAACTAACTCTTCTTCCTTTCTCAGAACCAACCACCAACTAGACTGAATCACTAGCACTACCCTGAAATCAAATCAACCCGAAACTCTATCTCTCGATGGGAAGACAAACAATTAACTTCTCGAATACAACAGGAAAAACTTGGTTCACATTAATAACTTAAAACTTCTCTTGAGAAGTCCCACTCCAATAAGAGACTACTCAAATGTATTCCAGAATTGTCACACGACACTCTGGTAATTCTACCCAAATAAGTTTGTTCTCCCATCACAGTCCAAAACAGTCATATACTGTTCGGTAATGAAACCACTCTGCTACTTCTGAAATCACCTCAAGAAAACTGCTAATCAACAAACCTTCTCGACAGCACACAGAACACTTCGAGCTATATGGCTAACCTCGATGACCAAAGACTTCCATTCAAAGCTCTTCGAGAAACTCGGGCTTCATCCAAACAAAATTACCCTACTGAACTTAGTCACAATTCCGAAACGAACATACTTCCTTAACTTGTTCCAAAGAAACATATTCGGAGACATCCAAAATCACTGTGTCTCATCACACAGCTACAACACCTTAAGATATCAAGATATCATGACTCGCTCCTGTCCATCCGATAGATCCAAACTCAAGTTCATCAAAAATTACATTCCAACAATGAAATCCTCCCATTACCCAAAGCTCACCCGAGACGGTAATAGGTCTACAGTCTCGACAGATACACTCCAACTACAAATATTCAAAACTCCAACCATCGGTAGTCGTGTTTCACACACCACTATCTTATCTACCTTTATAACCTATATTGGAAAACCCGAACAGGTAACACAATAAATAGGTAGAAATAAATATATATATATATATATATATATATATATATATATATATCAAAATTACAAATACGCTCTCTCAAGAAAGAAATCACTCAAGAGCCTAGGTATTCACTTAACCTAGCACTCTGAAAATAAATATTACTCCAGAGCATAGGTGCTCGCTCAACCTAATGCTCTGATACCAAGTGTGACGACCCGCCCTTCTCACTCCCAGAAAGACGCATCATCATTAAGAAAGAAAGGGATAGAAATAGAAAAGAATAGAAAAGAAAGAAACAACACATCAGAATCTCACAGCGGAATGGAACAAAATATAATATATCACATAGATTCATATATCAGAATTATACAATATCAATATACATGACAATCATACATACATCTGTCACTATATACATCAGAGATACAGTATACATCAACTAACGCAGCGGAACTAGATAGATATCTACAACGCTGAAGCCTCCTGCTCCATTGCTCCTCCAGAAGTCTTCAAAGCCAAACCTGAATCCCTTGGCTACCCGTAAAAAAATTTGGGCACCCGAAAGTTTATGAAAACAAAAATAAACTCCGGGTCAGACATGGGTCTGGTATGAGTAAACGGTTTAAATTGTTTAACTTTTGAAAAACTTTTAAAACAAAGGTATCACGTAAGACTCCCCACAAATAAATATGGGTAAGTTTTTACCTTACGCTAACCAAAACATTTTATCGGAAATCCAGTGATATTATAATAGTGTCTAGGGTTTTCAAGTAAAATACAGAAATAGCTGAAATGCTTACACCTCACATTCCAACATAGTTGGGCACAATCAAAACGTACGGCGCTTATTGGAAATTGGTTCCCATACAATGGCAGGGCTTGTGGGGTATCGCCCGTCACAGTACGTGGTCTAGATCACAGTACCGAGGAGCCACCCTAACTCCCCTGCAACATAAGGCCGGAACCATTCCTTACTGAACAGTCCCGAACAAGATAACCCCGCAGTTGGTGCGCATATCCAACCGCCCACACAGCCGAAATAAGGGACATCTGGACAAGGGTATATCTCATCCTTCTTGGGCATGACCCACCTAACCTTGCTGCACCTCCCCTGTTTTAGTTATTCCCGGTTGATGAGGCTTGAGGCTGCGATTACCTTCATAGGACAAATATCTTAGAATGCTCATCGTCCGCCTGACGATGTGTTGAAAGCATTCAATCCATACATGTTCGTTCCGGGTTCGAACGAAACCGAAGGCATTATCTCGTTACACTCATTTTGGAATCACCCTCAGAGTCAACGACGATAACCCTTGCATTCTGAAAGCACCATCTTGATCTTCACTTGAGAATTCATGACCTATCGTTTAATTTGGATCGATGTGGTTTCGGAATATCAATTGGATACTCGATTCCGGTCTCATCGAAATCCAAACGCCATTTTAAAGGCCAAGTTGTCTAATTAACTTAAACAGTTTAATAATTTAAATTCAACAATGGAATTAACATAACACTTATCACAGATAAATAATACACAATTGCCATGGATATATTAAAGCATATCAGAGAGCATCACAGAATATCATCAATAAACAACACAAACAAATATACAACACATACAACATCCATAAGCAATCATCTCGAATTCTCAATTTAATCGATTCAATTAAACTAATTACTTGAGAATTAACCTCTTAATCCTGTTAGATTAATCATTAGTTAACAATTCATTACTTATTCCATTTCAAATTATTTAGTTAATAATCAACTCTTAATTAATAATTATATCTTAATTACTTAGTTAGTTACTCCTAATTATTAATTAATAACTTTAATTATTAACTTATAGAACTAAATTATCCATCAGTTACTTAATTACTTGAGAGTTAGTCTCTTAACCCTGTTTAATCAATCATTAGTTATTAACTAATTACTTATTCAAATTAATTAACCATTACTTACTTAATGATCAATTTGTAATTCTTGATTAAATTACGTAATTAATTGTCCACTAATCATATATTAATTAATAGCAAGTGGTTAATTGTAAATCTTTATTACTTAATCATTAATTAACCCAAACTCTCATTATAATGTAATTATCCTTAATTGTTTCCCAAAGGAAATTAATTTATATTAACTACTCATCTTAATTAACATTACAAGTCTTCTTTAAATTTTGAAAACTAATTTGTTATTAACTACGACTTTAAATGATAATTAATTTCATACTTACTAATATTAATTACTTAAAATATTAATTAAGAGTTTAATCATCGTTATACCTTAACTAGACAATTAACTAGTATAAAGTTTTAGTTAAGTTTGTTGAATTATTAAATCTTACAATGTTTAAACCCTGATAACTCACAATATTGCTTAACTTCATTTACTATAAATACTACAGTTTGAAGAAACCGAGCCTTCACTGTTAAAACCTGAGATCTCCCCAGTTACAACTCGCGTAACTCCTCGAGCATCTCTCCCAATCCACCGAGTCAACACCCAGAAACGCAAACCCACCTTCTTCCCTCTTTCAATTTACAGTAAGTTTTCGTTTAAACTTAATTATACGATAAACATCAGAGACTTACGCATTCGAATTCACACGAAAACCCGAAGCGAACAACCCATAGTCTCGAGAATGACTCGAGACAGTGTTTTCCCCCCCTGCAAACGCTGATACGCCACCGTGCCGTACACGTGTACGGTGGTACGACCTGACTTCGACGATCATCCATCCTACCAGCAAACCACAAATCCCACGAGAACTCGAAAATCAAACTCGAATTGCAGCAAAGGAATTCAAATCAAAATTTAGGCCTCAAGCTCAAAAACAGAAACGCGACCATCCACCAAATCGATTCGCCACCCACGCACGGTTCACCAGAGGCGATGCCATCTCAACCACACCTTGTCAACATCACCAGAAACCTTCCACCCGAGCCTTGATTCACTCGGTCACGTATACACGACGATTCCCTCAATTTACTGACAGGTACAAAAACGCGCAGAAAACCCTATGTTGATCTCGTATTCGATTTCTATGCAATGGAAAAAATATTGAATATTTTTCCTAAGATCACATACAATCATACTTGCTTCGATTCGAATTTCAGTCTTTTATAATGAGTAATTTGCTCGAATTTGATAAAAGTTCAATTCTTGTTCAACATCAAATGCTCTTAATATATTGAGCTAAAATTCCTCTTTCAAATTTTAAAAATCATAACTTGTAGTCATAATTCAAGATATAAGTTTAAATTAGCTTTTTATATGATTGAATTTACCTATGTTTTCTTGCTTGACTGTAAACAGTTTTCCAGAAGTGTAAGTAGGTTTTAAAAAAAAAAATTCTGATTTAAAGTTCAAATAACAAGTTTGTTGAATAACAAATTTATAACTTGCCATAATCAAATGAAACAATTTAAATTTTAATTGTTTCAACCCAGTAACACAAAACAGAGAACAGCATCTTCAATATTCTTAGTTCAACTTGTATAAAATCTCAGACACATATCAAAACAAAGCACATGCAATACATATATAAATCTCATGAATTTTCTTACTGATATAATTAACTTATGCTTGATAAAGTTAAGTTTACTCACCTAATTGTTAAACAACAAGCCTTGAAAACTGCAGATAAAATTGACTGTCACTTTGTTCATGAATCTGCCTTTCTTCCTTTAAATTTGAATTTGTTTCTCTTTTCTTGTTTTAGTTTCTTCTGGTTTCATTTTTTTTCTTTCTTTAGTTATGACTGAACTCAATGGTAAGTACAGATAGAATGATGTGGTATTTATAGCTTTTTATAGGATATTAGCTTCTCAAATAAGCCTTTCCTAGATATAATATATTTTGCTTTATGTACTAAAGAAAATCTAAGGTGATATGAGTATTTCGGCTGAAATGATTGTTATAAATCCTAAAATGACAAGTGTAGTGCTAATTAAATGCTTATGTTTACCTTTATGTTAACACATAATTAATGTTTGCTGACACATATATTTGTACAAAGATATTGGCAGATTTGTTCCTTTTCACTTTGTAGGCTAACAAAGCTTGCATATGAAGCCATTCATTTGTTCCTATTTGCTTCGTACCTTAATTAGTTTGCATATTTATTAAAATATTTACATGTTATCATGTTTTTCTATGTTATATCTTCTCTGACATTAAATATTTTATATGAAATTGATTAGTATACTTGCAAGTAGGTCTAAGGCTTGTGAAAGAAGATGTGTTCATATGTATTTGTTTTTGACAGCTTCTAGTTTGAATATTTTGCATATAAGTGTCATATTCCATTTTATTTTGCTTACTAATTTTAAGGTTATGTTGTATGCTTGTTTATTTATTTAAATTCTATTTGTGTTATTTTATTTTATATATTGATTTTATTTTACTCTATACCTTGTTCTTAATTTAGTTATAGTCACGTGTTATAGTTAATATTCTTATATTTATAATTTAACTGTCCATATTTAAATTAGATTCGTGAGTTTACTCCTTCTTTATATTTATTTTATTTTTATTTAACTATAAATATTTAAATTATGTACAATATGATTTATTTACACTTATACTTATTTTTATTTATCACCATTTGTATTTTGTTTAAATTATAAGCATAAGTTTGACTTATGTTTCACATTTATATTTTAATTCTATTTCAAACATCATCATTCATATGTATACTTACTAAATATAAACAAAGTAAGATATTTTAATTTAATCATAAAAGACAAATTTTATTATGAATATTATTGAGAAAATTTATTAAACTTCCAAATCAATTTCCTTTTAAAAATACCATTTATATAAACAATGGCAATTATTTCAAAATTATATCTGTTTCAAATGAATAAGTATACATTTTATTTAAATTGATTTGAATATTTATTAAAATAAATAGGGCCAAAATCCAGGGTCGTTACAACCTCTATCTTTGGTGTTATAATGTCATGAGACTTGGCATCTATACACAGCTGCTATCAACTCAACTTCGGTCTGCTTTCCACCGATCATATTAGGAGACTCTAGAAGGAGTTTCTCGTTCCTCTATGGATTATAGTGAGTAACCCAATGAGAGGGCACTACCAGTTCGATCAGGATCATAACCTTTGATCCATAGGCCAAGCCGAACAGGGAATGGCTAGTCGCAGACTTATGGGTGGTTTGATAAGCCTAGAGCGTTAATGGGAGTTCATCGACATACTTGCTTATGGCCTTTTCTAGTCATTTCTTAAGAATGGACTTGATAGTCTTGTTTACAGCTTCAACCTGTCCATATGCTATGGATGTGCTACCACTGCGAATATCTTCTCTATGCGATGTCGATGGCAGAAATTCTTAAACTCTGTACTGTGGAATTGGGTCCCTTTATCGTTAACTATCACTTGTAGAACTCCAAATTGATAGATCGTATTCCAAAAAACAAAGTTGATTAATCTTTTTGTGGTATTCGTGGCCAAACCCTCTGCCTCGGTCCATTTAGTAAAGTAATCAATGACCATGATGGCGTAATTCACGCCACCTTTAGATATTAATCGTACATTGATGATATCAATACCCTAAACTATAAACGGCTAAGGACTGGCCATTTGGGTAATTTCCATTTTCAGGGCCCTTAGAATTTCAACAAATCTCTAGAACTTGCCACATCTTCGGGTGTAGTGAGCTGCATCTCGATTGACAGTCGACCAAAGATACTTGTAATGAAGCTTCTTCTTTGCCAGGGTCTGCCCTTTATGTGGTATCTGTAGGCCCCTTCACGAACTTCTCACAAAACTCATTTGGCCTCATCGTGAGCGACACATCATAACATAGAGACAAAGAAACCCTTCCTATGTAGTATTCCTTTTTAATGATATATCTCGAAGCTTGTCGTAGGATTTTACGTCGCTCATTCCTTCTCTCTAGAAGGATTCCTCTTTGTAAATAATCCCGAATCGGGGTCATCCATGATTCTTGTTCCGGCTTAGTTTCCAAGATCCAATCGACATCCATCTAGTCAATGCTCGAGACTGAAAGCACTTCCACTGAAACTAGGCCCATGAGCCGCGTATCTCCAGAACTAGCCAACTTTGCAAGTGGATTGGCTTTCTTATTTTTCTTTATAGGAACACGAGCAATCATGTTATATTCAAAGTCGTCAAGCAACTCAAGAACCCCATTTAGATAGGGAGCTAGCCTTGCTCCTTTTGCCTGATACTCTTTCCGAACATGGCTTACCACCTGCCAGGTGTCACAAAAATATGTAAAGTCCCTATACCCAGCTCCTTGAAAATCTTAAGTCCTGCAATCAAGACCTTGTATTCAGCTTCATTGTTTATTGTAAGAAAATCGAGTTTCAAGGTGTAGCTGATTGAGTGTTCTTTAGGACTAACAAGCATGAATCCAGCACCGGAACATCGATCGTTAAATGCACCATCCATGTACATCTTCCATCCAACTTCCTTTTCTTCACTACTCTTCATAGGATCATCTTGTGGAGTGAATTCATCTTTAAAATCGACAAAAGCCTGATCCTGGATTGCTCTCCAATAGTAATAGGTGATATTGTACTAGCTTAGATCAATGATTCAATTTAATAGCCTTTCCGAAGTCTTGAGTCATTGCAAGACTTATTGTAAAGGCTAGATGGTAAGGACAATAATTGGATGAGCCTAAAAATAGGGGCGGAGCTTTCTAAAAGCGAATAGTAGATAGCATGCGAGCTTTTCCAATCCAGGCTAGTTTCCTTCTACGCCTGTCAACTGCTTGCTAATGTAGTAGACTGATCGCTGGATGTGAGATTCCTTACGCACAAGTGCAGGGCTTCGAGCATGCACCAACACTACTAGATATAAGAACAAATCCTTATCATTCACTGGTTTTAAGAGAATGGGAGGTCTCTCCAAGTGATCTACAAGAGCCTGGAATGCGTCTTTACAGTCTTGGATCAATTCGAAATTGCTCTTTCCCTTCTTGATCACCTCGGAGAAAGGGATGCATTTGTCAGTTTCTCTGAAGATGAGTCGATCCAAGGCAGCAACCTTCTCGTTTAAGCTCTAGACTCTTTGATCATCTTTGGGGCTTCGATCTCTCTCAAAGCTTTCATTTTTTTTTCTAGATTGGCTTTAATTCCATGATAGTTGATGATGAAGCCCAAGAACTTCCTTGATACAACACCAAAAGAGCATTTCAAGGGATTGAGCTTCAACCCGTATTGTCGAAGGACACCAAACATTTGTGCTAGATCATCGATGTGGTTTCTCAAACGTCGTGACTTCAAAAGCATGTCATCGATGTAAATCTCCATCAATCATCCAATTTGGTCTTTAAACATCCAATTCACAAGTCTCAAGTAAGTCGCTCCTGCTTTGTTTAGTCCAAAGGGCATGACTAGATAGTAATGGAGTCTGAGGTTAGTAGTGCTTGTGTATTCTTGATCTGGGATGTACATCGAGATTTGATTATATCTAAAGTATGCGTCTATGAATGAAAGTTACTTGTGTCTAGCGGTTGAGTCCACCAACTGATCTATTCTTGGAAGCAGGAAGCCATCCTATGGGCATGCTTATTCAAGTTGGAATAATCGATGCATTTCCTTCACCTACCATTTGCTTTCTTCACCAAAACTGGGTTTGATACCCAATCCAAGTATAAGGCATTGCGGATGAAGTTGTTATCCTTTTAGCTTATCAACTTCTTCTTTAAGCGTAGTGGATCGCTCTGTACCTAGGCTGTGGCGTTTTTGTTTCACAGCAATGCATTTAGGATTTATGTTTAATTCATGGCTCGCTATCCTAGGCAAGATCCACATATATCTGTTTGCGTCTAGGCAAACACATCTAGGATTTCCTGGAGAAAGCCAACCAAATCCCTCATAACACTAGTGCTAAGCTGAGATCTGAACTTCAGGACTTTACTTAGGTGATTCCTACTGACTTAAAGAGCGACCGTCAACTCGGCTGGAGCTGCTCGTCTGCCCTCCGTCTCTTTTCATCGGTCCGTGTCATCGTAAAGCCGACTTGTTTATCGAGCCAGGGCTCAAGCGTTAGTTGCTATGCATTCAAAGCATTTATACAGAGGACCCCCTCTACACTCTTTCCTTTCTCCTTATGCCTTACTTTATTCAGTTCAGCAACATAGTACTCGTGGCCAGCCAGTCGAGACATACAAGGCTTCAAATCTCTCTCATCTAACATCATTTAGTCATAAGCATTTTTAAATATAATATAGGCTGAACTCCCATAATCAAAAATCACCTTTCGTACAATAGTAAAACCAATCATGACTGAGATTAGTAGGTCAATTGTCAGAGACTTGACTCTATCAACATCCCTGTTTTGGAAAACAATGTCGTCTGTTATAGTTTGAGATTATTTTGCCGGAGCTCCACCCTCGACATCATAGCCACATTCATTCTCAGCATGCTTCAAGGCTCCAATATATCTATACATTTCCACAAAGCTTTTGTTGGCAAGATGAGGCCCATTTATGATTATCTTTATCGCTAGTCGTTTTTCTAGCCGCCAAAATGCATCAGCACCAAGATCAGCTTACACCCTTTGGAAAGACGGTCCAAGCATGCTAAAATATCCTTGCCTGCTGTCCTGCGAGACTTTTACATATTGCTGCAATTTATTTTTCCTTATCAATTCTTCAATCATGTCGCGCAAGTGCGTATACTCATTAGTATATGACTATGGATCTCATGGAATCTGCAGAACATTCCCGACTTCCTCTCCTTCTTATTTAACTCCCAAGTAGCCAGCTTCCTATGTGGTTCGGTATTTTAAGAAGGCGGGTAGATGTTCTCTATCGAGTTGTTCAATTCTGTGCAATTTTCATACTTAGGACTTCTGAAACGACTCCTGCTATCGGGCTTTCCCTTCTTTGCCGCATCATTATTTTGTTTTCCTCCTTTGTTCTGATTACCAACTTTCACATCAACATTTCCAGAACATCCTCCAGATTGCTTTACAGCAATATTACTTTGAATCAGTCCTCCATGGACATTTACGCACATTCTCCTAACATAAATACTCATTAGCTTTCCTATAGAAGCTTCCATTGTCGATGGTTGCTTTTTTTCTATCCAATCCCCAAATTCCAAGTTGGGACAAATTTCTCTACAAAGCGCCATCAAAAACATATCTTTCTTCGGTTCCGTTATTTTCTATTATAACTGTATGGAACTGATTTAAATAGTCCAGCAATGACTCGCCTTCAACTTGATATACATTAAACAACGACATCACATGTTTCGAACGTGAGGTATGCAAACGAAATTGCTTCATAATTTCCATGATAATTTAGCAAACGATGATCTAAACCTTGACGAAAGCTGGGTGAATGACATTATAGTACCCTTTTTAAGACAATTAGGAAACAACGACACTTCACAGCATTCGAAGCCTTGGTTGAATCCATGTGCCACTCATATCTTAATAAGTGTTGCCCAGGATTCATCGTTCCTCCATACAATGGCATCGTTGGCGCATAGAATCTTTGGGGGTATCTTACGTAGGGGATGTCCTCTATGAATTGGTTTCAACTAGCATAAGTTACCCAATCATCATTTGTTCGGGATCTGTTTTCACTAACCAGCCTTCTAACCACATCCTCCAAATAATTCAAATCAACAGGTTCGACAAAGCGGCGGTGATCGATTCTGGTCCTAAGTGTCTGGCCCGGCAAACGCTCTTAGGAAGGTGCTCGATATCTAGGCTCCCTAAACTCCAAGGGATCTATTCATCCATCATTGCCCTTATTTGATTCTCGTGAGCTGCATCATCAACAATATTGTGAATTTTCAAATTCAGACCTTTAACAGCACATCCTGGGATGACACCGACGCCGCCTTCCAAAGGATGGGCCCTGGGCTTACCATTTTGGGGTCTGGTACTAATCTTTATTAGGGCTTATCCTCTTCCTTATGCAAAAGTTCCAGTAGTGTATTGAGTTTGTACTTTTTTATCTTATTTCGAAGCACTAATGATGGAATTGAAGAAGAAAAAAATGGTGGTTTCAAGTGTCCGTGGAGTTCAATGGAGAAATGCATCGAATCAATAAACCAACATTGGAAATAGGCTTTTGGCACCGAGATAAGGATGTAGCAAGAAGATGGGGTCCACCTAAGTTGTATTTAGGAGTCGATACCAATCCCCAATGGGAGTCGGTACCGACTCCTAACTTGGAGGATCCCATCATCTTGTTGCTTTTTTTGGTTTTGTCTTTGACTTCATGGCTTGTCTATGCTTGGTTTTTGGACTCCTGGGCTATCTCTCCGGGCTTTTCGCCTTTATCTTCCTTCCATCAGATTTGTAAGCCCTAATAAAGTGGCTTTTATCTACATAATCGTAGTAGACAGGTTTCTACTTTTCTTTCTTTTAAGCATTCTTCCCTTGAAACTACTTCCTCTTCCCATTCCATTTCTTCTTACCTTCATCACTTTGTTGAGGTTTTGGCTCTGCCTTAGCAACCATATCTGGTTTGGACTTGGGGTATAAATTCTCATGGTGATGAGCTTTCTCATCAAGTCTCTCAAATGGCTCATCGATATGACTCACCAACTTCTCCCCTAACTAATTAGCCAAACCCATAAGAAACATTTCAATCATTTCCAATGGAGTGTCATTAAAGACATACCATATTTTGATAAGGCGTGGAACTCTGCAACATACTTAGAGATAGACCTGTACCCCTGCTTTAAATTAGCAAACTTTCAGAATAGCACTAATTTTGAGCAGTTGGAATGAACTTCTCACCAAATATGGTTTTAAACTGATCCCAAGTAAACCAATCCTTGGTAGTACTAACTTTGATAGCATTCCAATAGTTTATGGCTCTCACTTAAAGCGGTTGGGAAGCCAACCTCATCTTCATCGCATCATCCAATTCAAGGTTATTAAAAATCCTTCCACAGATGTCCAACCAATCCTGCATTTCCATAGTCGATTATGTTCCTTAGAAAGGTCTGTCGCCAAAACTGGCAAAATCCTTATTTAGGTTAGCAAAATCAACTTTATGTACCTGCATCTAAGCACCATCACCTACAAGAAAATTTGGAGTGACCACTTAGGCATTTTGCAACTTGTTCGCCAACATCGTATTGAACATCACTTGCAAATGAGGATTTGCAGCCCCCGAGCCTGCTTTTACCACTTCAACTCCAAAGAAGGGGTTCCTCGCAATGTTTCTTGTATATCATTTTTTAATAAGAACGATCAATCCTTCATAAAAGAAAACTGCATCAATAGTACTCGTATGTGCATGCGACTTATATATATATATACTGCTATATGGTTTTGAAATCTAAAATATATAACAAGTATGCTCTCTCCTATATATATGTGTTTGTGTGTGTGTATTCTCGATCCAATCTAGGGTGATAAATCCTTTCCTATCTCTATTAGACCACTATATCAACTCAGATTAATCATGTAACCTAAGCTCTGATACCAAATGTGACAACCGCCCTACACCACCAATGCCTGATATAACTAAATGGTGTGCAGTGTTGTGCTCGGCTAATGTAGTATGATTATCAAGGGTCAAAAATAAATAAAACATCATAAAACCTATCGTATATCTCATAGTCCATAGAATAAAATATAATAGTCATCACAAACATAAACATGAGAGACAATATAACTAAATGAACCAAATATAGAGCTCAATCCATAAAGTTATACAACATAGTAGTAGAGTTTATATAAATGGAAATAACTCAAATAAAACTATTTTAATAGTAAATCAAACGCCACCTAGGCTCCAAAGTATAGCACGACAGAATAAATAATGGTGTATCCTTATATAATATGAGAAAGCTCCATCTAGCTTGTCCTTTGCATAACCATCACGTAAAACCTAGACCCGTTATCTGGTCTACAAGTATCCGAGATAATAAGAAGAAAAGCATAAAACATCGAGTCAGACAACAGTCTCGTGTAAGCGATAAATGAATCTCAAAATACTATACAAGTTGATATAGTAAGAAATAAGGGTATATGAACCTACCTTGTCTTCCTCTACAACCGAAGAGTTAGCACAAAACGAACATAATAGGATACTCTACAAACATCATAAAGGTATACTGCAAACTAATTATAATGACGGGTGTCCATGTATCCCTATCAACAATACCTATCTCAAGTGACATCCCTAAATGATAGGCTATGAGAGAAAACAATCAAAGCAAACATAGCATCCATCAAACAATCCTCACTATCACTTAATGTGACTTGAATATATGATAACTCGTACAACCTTTCCCTTGCTAGGGATTAATGAAATCTTTAGTTTTTATAGTACTTGTTCATAGCCCGAAGATGATACTAGACCTATTCTTCTAGTCCAGGGTAAATGGATCCATTCAACTGATCCATGGTAGCCTTTGAAAGTAACTATGAGGATCCTTACAATACCCCTACTTTCGAGCATATCAGAAAACACTCTGAGTATCAACGATCGCTTAACATGTGTATTAGAGCCCTTTCCTTGCTCCATCTAGATTCCATTATCCTTAAGCAATCATTCCACATCCCTTCTTTCCATGATAGAACCATTCAACATTTTATCCATAGGTTACGCTTCCTAGAACCATCCTTTGTGGATAATCATTCTCATGACTCCTTTTGACAACGAGCCTTCATCTTCAAAACCTAAGTTGTAACACCCCATATTTTTAGTAACATTATTTATGATATTTAATTAGCTAAATAAAATAAAATAATGCAAGATGATTAATAGTTTGAGATTTGGTTTGAATAAGGATAGCCATGCCATGTAATACATAAATCAAAATTAGATAACATGAATAAAAGTGTTAGGAAATAAGGGAGGGAAAAATAGAAAAATGATAGAACTCATAAAGTAAACCCTTAGGAATTCAAACACACGTTCATTTTATTTTTCTCAAGCAAAAATATTCTAAGGTCGGCCACCATTTCAATCTCAAGAGAAGAAATGGCAAGGATTTCAAAATGAAGAAGTAAATTTGTTCAACATCAAATCTCACATCTTTAATAACAAAGCTAAGGTGAATGATTACCACATCCCTTTTTTCGTATTAATTTTCTGATTTATGGGTAAACCGAAATGATTTAGCATGATGATGCCATGTTTTGGATGATTGGAAGTTTATATATACATGTTCATATTAGCTTTTATAATATGTTTGATATGAAACCCTATTAAATGACAACCAAATGACTTACAAATTTTAATGTAGATCGAAAATGCTATTTTAGAGACGGAATTCAATTTTCATAATTTTCTGAATTATGTTGGATTTTATATTAATTTTCTGGTGAAGAAAATGATTTATTGGGTTATAAATTATTTGCGAAAAAATAAATAATGATTTGGGTCTGAAATTTATATATGTTAGAAGACATAATGAAAAGGGTTTTTTGGAATTTTATAGAATTTTCCTAAGTTTTTTGATGAATATATAAAATTATTTAAAGTATGAGACTTAAATGTTTTTTATATTTAAAGAAGAAGAAGGGTTGTTTTGCAAAAGATTTAAATTAATTAATTGGTTCTGAAATGTGCTGCACTGTTTAGTGGAAAGAAAAGAGGCAACCAATCAAAAAAATTCACGTAAAGCAGGTTAGGTGAAAAGAACTATTTATTTAAGGCTTTTTAACTGTTTTATTGCTTTCGGCACCTACTTCCGCCTTGGCTGGCTTTCGACCAAGTCCCTCTAGCCTCAACTCCATCGAAACCAATGCTGTTAGTATCAAGGAATTGGTACATAGCGAATTGGATAGAAGGCAGAAGGTATGAGTTCGAAACCATAGCTTCCGAAGGGGTCGAAGAGTTACTTTGTTTTTAAATAAAAATGTGCCTGCTTGCTTTCAAATAAATGGCTTTCGACTCAGTTAGCTTTCGACTGGGTCAAAGGATTTAAAAGAGATGGTTTCGAATGAATTGCACTTTAGTTTTAAATGTTTGCTTTCGACTAAGCCGAAGCCCCTAGCTGTCGCCTTTCTACCTTCTGAAGTAAATGATTTCGAAAGGTATACTTAGTTTTAAAAATCAGCCGCTTCTCCAATGCTTTTGAATGGACGGTTTCAACACCATCACTTCTTTACTTAGGAAGTGCTTTCGAAACAGAAGCTTTCGGCTTAAATGTTTTAAAGACCCTTTTACTATAACTGCAGTATAACCCAAATGGTTTTGAAAGAAATAGTTTTAACGATTTCAAAAGGACTGCTTTCAACTTCAATGGGCTTCTTATCCTTTTGCTCTACCTAAAGGCATAATTCAAGAGGTTTCGACCAAGATGGTTTTTAAAGGCTTAAATTGAACCCAAAGGCTTTCGAAAGGTTTATTATTCCAATGCTTTCGAAAGAGTTTAATGAATAGTTTTGAATGGGTGGTTCCACAAGGTTTCGAAGGGGTCGAAAGGAAAGGTTTTCCTTTGTTTTTTGAAGCTTTCGATGAAAAGAAAGGAAGTGTTATTCCAATGTTCTTGAAAGGCATTGTTTAAAGGTTTTTAAGAGATATGGCTATTATTTTGAAGCTTTCGAAGAAAAGAAAGGAAAGGATTTTCCAATGTTTTTGAAAAACAAGGTTTAATAGATTCGAAAGAAGTAAATGTTTTCATCAACAAGGGGTTGAGTAAGATATATATATAACATGGCAAGGTGATTTTGAGTAAAGCATAGAGAATATGTATTTTCCTTGTGTAAGTATAATTTAAAGATATAAATCAATTTGAAAGAGTTTTTCGAGGAAAATTTAAGGGAAGTTATCTCTAAGTAAAATGACTCGGATATTAGAATACCAGATGGGACTGATATAGTGTCGCGCCCTATAAATTAGCTATTGGCCGCAGCTTATTTAGTCCAAAAATTCTATTGTTTAGGGCTTTGGTATAGGTAAGACTAAAATTATGATTACATACAGAAGGGGATATATGTTTGTATACAGATAGGTTATTGGTGAGCCCACAAAACCATTGGGATTAGGTGACCCTGGGAGATGTTAAGTTAGGGACATTGCGAGGAACGGATGTTAGATAA
The DNA here is from genome assembly GCA_030765085.1 of Allium cepa. Lineage (NCBI taxonomy): Eukaryota > Viridiplantae > Streptophyta > Magnoliopsida > Asparagales > Amaryllidaceae > Allium > Allium cepa. The sequence goes on from CM060931.1 coordinate 239,069,942, forward strand.
AAAAATATTTTATCTGATATGCCCGAGTCAGCCAAAGGTTAATAGTAAGCCAAATAAAACTGTAATGTTCGGATAAACAGTCCATTTGTTACCTGATATGTATGTTTACATGATAACGGTTTACAGTTTTAACCTGTTTTGGTTGTAGGATAATGGTTTGCAAAAGATTTGTTTTAAAAAGAGTGTTTGTGAGGTAAAATCTATTCCGCTAAGCGGCATGGTCTCACTTAACATTAATAACCGGGATGTATAGTATTATTCACACCAAGCTTTACGTCTGACACGTAGTTTATGTTTTCCTCTTAAACTCTTGGGTGCTCAAAATTGATTGAGTAGGCTGAAGGTTGAGGTTCTTTCAGGTTTTCGTAGGATGACGAATAAAGCTACCGAAGGAGAGAGGTAGGCTAACGGATAGCTATTTAGGAGTTGTAGTGCTTTGTTTTGCATTTATTTCTGTTATGTATGTATTAAGCCAATTATGACTATATGACTCTGATCATCCAAGGGGGCACTTTCATATGTCGCTCTTGGCATATTTTGCAATAGATATATTTTATCATTGCCCGAGGAACGTTTGGGATTATTTAATCTGAATATGGAATATCAGTTTTGAAATGTAATGGAAAAATGTTGTTTTGAAATCTGTGATTTGTTTCATATTCAAGTGCTTTTGATATTATAGATACCATTAACATAGCCATATTTAGTCGTTGAAAGTTAATACTACAGATGACTGCAGCATCTGTAGCGCTTAGCTTCTGGCCTCTAGATGGAGGATGTTACATAAGTCCACTCAAGGGCGAGTTACATCATCGAAGTCCCAAAGATACCATTCTTCAATGTGCTACTTCATCATTATCAAACTCCAAGCGAGCAAACAAACACCTTCAGATCGACCTACAGAGTTCAGTAACCTTCCTAGGAAGTCTCATCGCCACTGGAAACAAATATTGAGGTTACTACCGACCTAATGTGGTCGGTGCCAAACTGAAAAATTGACCAACTTTGAGTCACTCTACGTCCATAAAGCCCTTTCCTCTGATTCTCAAACTTCCATGTCCTCACCATCGCCTGGAAAAGAGGTCGGTATCGATCTGAGTGATCGGTACCGAGCTTTATACTCAACCAATTTTGGCCTTCCACTTCCAACGTTTCACTCTACCAAGTCCTTAAAACACTCTTCGAAGTTTCGCCACTTTTGGCCTAAAGTAACTTTCCACCCCGACCGTACTTTCCTTCACCTTCGTTTAAAGTCCTTTCTATTTCCAACCCGAAGCATACTCCAGGAATTCCAATAATACTTTGTCCGAAGTCTTTAACCCTTGATCTGAAGTAACCCCGCTGACTTGAATTCTGATTGTCACCGACCAGAATTTCCTACCTAAACCATTTATGACATGAAATACAAGCTCCATACAATCTACAAAGCCACTCCTCCAAATTTCATTTGATTTGGAGTTGTTTTGCTTTCGTTTTTTCCAATTCGACGACCTCGTTTCCTAACTTTACTGAAACAATAGCAAACCATATCAAAAAAATTCATCCTAGCATACATATCATACATAAGCATTCACTAAACATATTTAAGTAATTCAAAAAAGATTAACATCAAAATCCTTGTATAGATCTAATATTTCACTAACACGGCGTAATTAAAGTTAGAATATTTTATGATCAAAATCATTTTAATTTCTGTCATAATCATTTTTAAAAACGTAATTAAAGTTAATTATCCTTACAGACGTAATTAAACTTAAAATCATTTTAGTTTTTGCCATAATCATTTTTAAAGAAGTAGTTAAAGTTAGAAAACATTTGATGATCAAAATCAAGTTGAAACACGTATTTTAACTATATGAACAAGTATAGAGTAGTGTGTAGAATATGCTAGTATATGATCTTTGTTTGATGATAATAAATATATATATATATTCATTTAAATGTATTTGTTAATGTACTATTTTATTTTCACACAATTAAATAAATATTTGTTGAATAAAATAAATAACACAGAATTTATATTCAAACAAATATTTTATTCAAACAAATATTTTATTACAATTTTGAATAGTACAAATTTGAGCTCTCACTATTGTTCGGACGGCTAAAATTCTATGAATTAGCAAATAGCCGAACGAATTTTAAATAAAATAACCGCAAGCGCACGGTGTACGAATGTAGCACGTGGCGAATACGGGTCGATCCGCAGGGAATTGATGATTTTAAAATTCTATTCAATCAAATTAAACCAAAGTTGAAGAGTGTGATTAACTAAAAAAAAAATGACAAAAGAAAATAGATTAAAAAAAATATGAGAGTGTTAAGACAATTTAGAGTCAACTTCCACTCTCTAGGTCACATAAATCAACAAAATGAAGTTATGATCTCTCTTTTCTTGGTCATTAGTTAGCTTAATTGATATGCTTATCATAAGTGTGGCCTATTTGTGCTTTAATTAGCTCAACATAAGCCATCAAACTATAGCACACCCCTTAAACCATTTACTAACTCACATGAAAAATGATAACAAAGTTGAAAGCAAAATCTATTTTAAGTATGGTCTATTAACTATTAACTAGAAATATAGACCATTAAATTTTAATCTCAACATTCACTTCATTACCATCATCATATGTAGATGAAGAGGTAATTTGTGTTAATGATTGTTTAAGTATAGCCTATTTGGTGTCAACAATATAGGCTATCAAATTCAAAGCAAAAACAACAAGTTAACCACTTCATACATTCTCATTAAAGCACAAAAAGAGAGTATAAAACATCAAAATGTTGAAGCTACATGATTAGAGGCTTCATTACCCCTAAATTGAAGGGATTAGCCTCTCTTTTGTGTTATCATATCAACATAAGTAGCATGCAACATGAAAGCAAAAAGAAAGAAAAATGAAAGCTAATGGAAAAGAGAACTATTCTATTTGCATAAAAGAAAACGAGATCTACACTACAACATGAAAGGAAATAACAAAGAAAGGAAAATATCATGTATTAAATTGCATAAAAAAAAGAAATTACATGAGAATAAAAATGGCTAAGTAGCCATGAAAAAAGAAAGAGAAAATCTTTGTTTGTTTTGAGCCTAAAACTAATAAAGAGGAAGGATGTTACTACATGAAACATAAGGGGTTATTTATACAAGTGTTAAACCCTAATTCATATTTTTGGGGAACGCCCAAAATGCCCTTGTAGGAAGTGGTGGCCAGGTTATCGTTAGCTTCAATAATCCCCCACTTAATTGTACATGAAGCTTTTAATGGCCTTTAGCATGTGTCTTATCTCCTTATTGAAAATCAAGGTAAGTGGGTGGGGTCCTCCATGTTCTTCACTTTGAATTATTTCCATCTTCATTCTTTTGTATCTTTTTTGTGCATGCATATTCCTTCATGAACCCACTTGTAATTGAGCTTAATTTCCAACAAAATAATATAGAAATTTTCAATTAAATTTTCTCAGTTAATATATGCACAAAAATGACCATTTTGCCCATGGATGAAGATGAATACGTGACCATTTCAAATAATATGAATTTTGGTTTAAACAAGTTAAAATACCCAATGTGATCATTTATTCAATTTAAATAGATTAAATATGGTGGTAAAATTATGAAATTTATGTGCACATCAAATGCCCTACACTTATCTTTTTATTCCTCCTCGAATAAAGAAAAACTATGATAAAATCCATTTTCGTAGGGAGCACGATTGCATTGAGTGTATGCAACAAGCCGTTAAACCTCTGGGTGTCCCCAGTAGGACGAGTGTTGTCTCGTGAGGGTTTACAGCGGATACTACCCACAAAATCCAAATGCATGATGAAAATATTTACAAAATGCAAGATTCATTTACAAATAGATTAATGCAAGTTTTTTGAAAATATTTACAAATGAAGGATTTATTTAAATTGACACGAATAAGTTAAATATAGGTTTTGGTTATTATCTTGAAAATTTATGTCATTTACTCGTCCAAATTTCCAATAAAAATCAAGTTATCGTGATAAATAGACTATAGTTTAACTCGTTGTTTTGGTTAATAACACAGTGTAACTATAAATGGATCCTTAGTTGATTATCAAAGTTATCAAAGTGATATTTTCATTTCTTTTCAATAACAAATCAAATCAAATAAGTAAAAATAGTGCTATTTCAATTGCCTGCTCTCATTATAAGAAAAATTACACACCTAGCTCAGGTAAACTGAGGCCAAATATACCACCCATGCACTGCCTTTCGGGCTTATGTGAGGGGAGTACAGAGCGTGGCGAGTGCACACACTTTCTTGCATACACCTATCGACCGTAGGTGGTTTTTATTAAGTCTATTATTATTTTTTCTTTTTTTTTACATGTGTTCCATACATGCATAACCGTGAAGACTTTTAAATGAGTTTAAAAGCACATAATCAAAGATTTCAAGTAATTCACCCATGCATAACCGTGAGGACTTTTAAATGAGAGTGGATACTTGGATATTATTATTTTTTATTTTTTTATTTTTTTAAGAGAGAGAAAAAGTTTTACAAAATCAACTTAACACCATTTAACTTAGAAGACAAAAAATGTTATATCCTATACTTTAAATCAACCACTTTTTAAAACAAAGATTTTCAATTAGGATGTACTTCATAATTAACACGTATTCCTATATACTAGTTAAACCATTATTATATATAATCAAACTTCGTTTTTATTTTTATTTTAAGATAAATAAACTTTCAAAAATTTCAATTTAATAAGCCAAAACCATATATTTATCCTATAGTGTTTCTTTAAAAATAAATCAAAATGCTCAAAAAAATTCTTCTTTTGTTTTTAAATTTTTATTTTTTTTTTTGTTTTGGAAGAAAAATGAAAAATTAATCCTGAAAAATCAAAAAGAAGATGAGTCTCCCCCACACTTGATTTTGACTGTGTCCCCACAGTCAACCCAAGTGAAAGGAGAAAAAATAAAAATAAAACAACAAACAAAAACCTATATTTACATGAAAACAAAAGGATTATTATTTACAAGAGTTCAGAAAGTATATCGTCAAAAAGTAAATGAAACGGTCTTCCAAAGACTGGTTCATTCATCTCGTCAAGTATGCGAGACACAGCTTAAGCTCAAAAAACCAAATCGTCAAAGATTTCAAAGTTGAGTGTTAATTTGAAAAAATAAATGTCGTTTTATTGAAAATCGTACGAGTTGTTTTATTTTCTATGATTTTGGGGGTAGATAAAACAATTAGTTGAAATTCACATTTATTTTCACCAATTTGAAATTCAAGTTTGTCATTGAAAACTTCTTCCAAATTATCAATTTCAAAGTCAAAATGGTGATCAAAATCTTCTCCATTAGAATTTAATTACTCATTTTTGAAAATTCCACAAAACTCGTGTTTGTTAAATTCATCTTCTTTCATTGGATTATCAACAACTTCATTGCATATATCCATTTCAAAATCCAAAGTTGTTGTATTCAAATTTTTAGAAAAAGGAAGATCGAAATTTAAATCGAGTTTCTCACCTTCAAAAGAATTGAAATCCAACACAATTACCGTCTTTTCAACAACTTCGTTAAGATGCTCATTTTCAGTTTCAAAAGTTATTGTTTGAAAATCATCGATTTGGGTAAAAGATGGATTATCACTTGACTCGTCACACGTTGAAATTTGATTTTGTTTTTCACGTTGCTTCATATATGTTTCAAACAACAAATCCGTGTGATCATCGGAAATTTCATTCATTTTTTCAACAAAGTAAAATTTGTAATTATTAACTTGAAAATTTTCGATTTGGACTTGTTGAGAACAAGAACTGTCAATTTCGATAAACGGTAGATTATTATTTGATTCTTTGCAAGTTGAGATTTTATTATGATTTTCACGAAATTTTTTGTATTTTTCAAGTAATAATTCCCCGTTATCTTTTTCTATTTGGTCAACAAAATCAAATTCATGATTATTAATTTGAAAATTTTCATTTTGAATTTGTTGATAACCAAAGTTTTCAATCATATCGTTATTAAAACTATTCCCATTGCCAAAATTATTTGAAAATTGGTTCACATTTTCGTCTTGATTTTGAAACTCATTTTGAATCTCGAAATTGAATTGGCATGGGTTATACTCGAAATCATTTGAATTTTGAAGAAAATTCAAATTTTGATTACTTTGACTTGAACTATTACACAAATATGAATTACACGAATCATTTATCATTTGATTTTGTTGTGTAGAGATTTCAAGTAGAGATAAAATGTTATTTTCGAGATTTGAGGGTTGATCATTGTTTTGAAAATTTTGCGTTTCAAAATTCGAGTTATTTACACAATAGTTGTTGCTAAAATGTCCATAAGAATTTTGAGTGAAATTATATGGATTATACTGATTTTCACAACTATTTTAAAATTCATACGGAATTTGAGACATTTTCAAGAATGTTTTTGGTTTTTTTTATTTATAAAGTAAAAATATTTACAAATAGAATTTATTTTTCAAAAGGGAAAGTGATTTTTTTTCAAATTTTTTTCTTTATTTTTGAAAAGGTTTTATAAATTTTTTTTTGGATTTTGGTTTTTCTAATTTTTTTTGGATTTTTGAAAAAGGAATATTTACAATTTTTTTTGTTTTGGATTTTGAAATTTTTTTGTTTTTTTAAATAATCATGAACTAATGCAACTAAATGAATGCAATGGTTAATTACAAATGATTTATCCTAAGTTAACCCAAAATTGTATAATCACAAATTGTCTTAGATAAACAAGATAGTTCTCAGCCAGGTAACGGGCAGGATTTATTGGTGCACCACGAATCACCGTAGCAATGCAGCCGAAGGTTTAAGTACCTTCAGATGAACAACCACTATAATATTTACGAATCACCGTAATATTTATAAATGGTTATTGCTCTGCCGTAGCCTAGACACCAAGAAATTAAATTGTTCGAAGAAGACAAATCGTTAATATACAATTAAGTGATATCGATGTCTAACCGTTATTATCAACAAATTCTAAGATGAAATGCAAAGAAGAAATTAAACGTGTATTAACAATGCAACTACGAATGAAATTTTTGTTTTTGTTTTTGAATTTTTTTTTTTGTAAATGCAAATGCAAGCAATCAACAATACAAAAAAAAGGACAGGAATGCAATTTCTATAAGCAAGCAATTTATTTTTGACAACAGTTCTTCTTCTTCTGAAATTATGCTTTCGCAACCTGAAATAAACACAAAATATGTACAATTGTTTTAAATATATCAAAGGGGAAACTAAACAAGGAAAATAAAAAACTGTTGAAATCAAATGAAACAAAACAAAAGATTCCCAAAAAAATCATAAACTTATTTGTTTTTTTTTCTTTTCTTTATTGGAGGACTTGAAAGAAACTTAAAAGTAAGAAAAAGAGAAACAAAAAACTTTAAACACACAATTTTTTTCTTTTTTTTCCTTTTAGAAATCAAGGGCCCGCCCACTTTAACACAAATGCCACTTGCCTAACCCCTCTCTAAAAAGAACTTCCGTAAATCAAAAATCAAATAAAAAAACTTGCTTTCGTTTTTTCTAAACAAAATCAGATGAATACGAAATCGAGTTCGACTGCTTTAACTTGGACGTTGTGGCTCGGAAATTTGAGAGGTTTGGGAATGCGTAGGTGGTTCTCGATTGAATTTTAGGATTTTGCGAGGTGGATTTGAGGGTTGCGATGGTTACTAGTTTGAATTGCCGATTGAGTTCAGGCTGAGGTGTTCGAGATGTTGCAATGGCTATTGGGAATTTGCGATGGTGGTTTGGGCTGTATCAGCTGCAGTGGGTGCGAATGGTATGAGGTCGAGGGCGATGGAATAGTTGGCAAAAGTTGATGGAGGAGAAGGGGTTCGATTCAGGCGATGTGAAGGTGTTGTTCAGGGAAGTATGATAGCAGCAGAGGGTGGAATCGGAAGGAGGTGAATGACTATGTAGACAGTGGTGATAAGGAGTATGATGAGTTGCAATGGTCTCGGCAGTAGGTGTGATTGAAGTCACGATTTTCGAATTCGAGTGCGCGTTGAAGTTGAAGGTCGAGTGGCTGTTTGGGGTTCGGCGATTGGATTCCGAATTTTGGTTCATGGCAGAGGTTAAGTTGAAAATGGAAACAGTTTGAAAACAGGTTGAAAATGCAACAGTTTGAAAGATGAAAAATATGTAATTGTTGTAAACAGAGAGTGGTTTTGTGCACTGTGCACAGTGACAATGCAAATTCTTTTTGTAACTCATTTTTTTCCTTTTTAAATGAAATGAAAAGCGATGTAGAAAGTAATGTAAAAGTAATGAAATGGAATATGATTTTGAAAATGAAGTTGTGTACAATATATTTTTTTTAATGTGCAATGCAAATGATCAAAACACTAGAAACAAATGCAAACAAACACTCGAACAAATGCAAGCAACGATCCAAAAGACACACAAAAAAAATTTATGCAAACAAACTCACAAAACAAACAAACAAAAATCAAACAAAATTAATCCGAAGAATAGAAAATTAAAATCAAAGCAACTCCCCGGCAACGGCGCCAAAAACTTGTTCGGACAGCTAAAATTCTATGAACTAGAAAATAGCCGAACGAACTTTATAATTAAAATAACCGCAAGCGCACGGTGTACGAATGTAGCACGTGGCGAATACTGGTCGATCCGCAGGGAATTGATGATTTTAAAATTCTATTCAATCAAATTAAACCAAAGTTGAAGAGTGTGATTAACTAAAAAAAGGAAAAATGACAAAAGAAAATAGATAAAAAATATATGTGAGAGAGTTAAGACAATTTAGAGGCAACTTCCACTCTCTAGGTCACATAAATCAACAAAATGAAGTTATAATCTCTCTTTTATTGGTCATTAGTTAGCTTAATTGATATGCTTATCATAAGTGTGGCCTATTTGTGCTTTTAATTAGCTCAACATAAGCCATTAAACTATAGCACACCCCTTAAACCATTTACTAAATCACATGAAAAATGATAACAAAGTTGAAAGCAAAATCTATTTTAAGTATGGCCTATTAACTATTAACTACAAATATAGACCATCAAATTTTAATCTCAACATTCACTTCATTACCATCATCATATGTAGATGAAGAGGTAATTTGTGTTAGTGACTGTTTAAGTATAGCCTATTTGGTGTCAACAATATGAGCTATCAAATTCAAAGCAAAAACAACAAGTTAACCACTTCATACATTCTCATTAAAGCACAAAAAGAGAGTATAAGACATCAAAATGTTGAAGCTACATGATTAGAGGCTTCATTACCCATAAATTGAAGGGATTAGCCTCTCATTTGTGTTATCATATCAACACAAGTAGCATGCAACATGAAAGCAAAAAGAAAGAAAAATGAAAGCTAATGGAAAAGAGATCTATTCTATTTGCATAAAAGAAAAGGAGATCTACACTACAACATGAAAGGAAATAACAAAGAAAGGAAAACATCATGTATTAAATTGCATAAAAAAAAGAAATTACATGAGAATAAAAATGGCTAACTAGCCATGAAAATAGAAAGAGAAAAGCTTTGTTTATTTTGAGCCTAAAACTAATGAAGAGGAAGGATGTTACTACATGAAACATAAGGGGTTATTTATACAAGTGTTAAACCCTAATTCATATTTTTAGAGAATGCCCAAAATGCCCTTGTAGGAAGTGTGGTAGCTAAGTTATCATTAGCTTTAATAATCCCCCACTTAAATGTACATGAAGCTTTTAATGGCCTTTAGCATGTGCCTTAGCTCCTAATTGAAAATCAAGGTAAGTGGGTGGGGTCCTCCATGTTTTTCACTTTGAATTATTTCCATCTTCATTCTTTTGTATCTTCTTGTGCATGCATATTCCTTCATGAACCCACTTGTAATTGAGTTTAATTTCCTACAAAATAATATAGAAATTTTCAATTAAATTTTCTCAATTAATATATGCACAAAAATGACCATTTTGCCCATGGATGAAGATGAATACGTGACAATTTCAAATAATATGAATTTTGGTTTAAACAAGTTAAAATACCCAATATGATCATTTATTCAATTTAAATAGATTAAATATGGTGGTAAAATTATGCAAATTTACGTGCACATCAACTATATATACATAAATTCAATTACAAAAAAAATTCAATTATATCACAATTTTCAATTTACATCAGCACCTCACTACATATCACTCGTTTACTCGTATTTAATCTTCAACTCTATTCCAGATTGAATCCAGTATCTGAGTTATCTAATAATAAACACCGATGTAGTAAAATTGAAAAAGAAATATTTGTTCAGTGTAAAATAAAATGTGTATTTTGAAAATATTATTTGCCTTGGTTATTTGGGTTGTTCGTCATCATTTAATTTTTGAACTCATCATACACAAACAGCTTATGACATGCACAGTGTATCACTGTACATGCCACAAGGCTATGCACATCGATATACACTTGATAAAATTACAGAGACGGGTGAGCACAAGGTCAAACCCAATCAAAAGCCGGGTTCAACTTAAGTGTAATACAAATAAAGCCATGACATAAGCATAAGGTCAAACCCGAGCTATAAGCTGGATTCAACTTAGGTGCAATACGAAAAACAAATCCAGATGAATGAGTACACTTGAAAAGTACTCGACCAGTCAAAATGTACAAGACCAGTAAACCAATAAAGAAAAACAACAAGTGCACATCAACTCAAGGCAAGAAAGGAAAAAATTTCAACCATATTAATAAGCAAGGCAACTCAAACTACACCAGTGAAAGAGACCAGCTCAACATCAATATAACATGTTCAATGAAATGATCAAAGCAACCAGACTACAAAGAGACCAAGGCTAAGACCAGATTCAAAGATGCAACTCAACCCAAACATGCGATCATGTGCAACAAAGACTGTATGCAAACTGTCCCGAAGCAAGTGACTATGGTCAATGTACATGAAGACTAAAATGTATCAAGACTTCAGGCATGTAAACAAATCAACAGCCAGAGGGGTAGGTGAAGTACACAAGCTAATCCTGACTTCAAAATTCAGAACATGTACATAAATGGTGATAACACAAGTATAAACTTATCGAAGCATTCAAAGTGAATCAGATCATCCAAGACCAGACTTCTAATTGAACCAGACTTGTGTACCACACATGACAGTAAAGAAAGAATGTAGCAAAACCAAAATGAGCAAAATATACATGTACATCTAACAAAACCAAGTAGGACACAAGTGTAGTCTCAACGGTTCAGTGCTTTATGTAAACAGAGCAAGTTGACAGCGCAACCATGTGTACAAACCAAAGAGACGGTGATCAAGCCTCAACATTTTACAAGTAAGTGTGAAGACAAACAGTGAAACGTGGCTCAACAACTCAATATGCAAACAAATGCAATGCATCACTGAGACATGAGTACAGGATATAAATGCAACATGAAGACGGCAAATATATGAAAATCAGTATACAACAAATCAGACCAGAGGCAATCATGTGCATAAGCACACAAAATACACAGTATGTAAGGACCCGAAAGTTTAGTCGCTAGTTTTGAACATTTAATTTGTTTTAAATGTTGAATATGTCTTATAATTTGATTTTGAAATAAAAAGATTTTGGTTAAATTGATAGAATTAGTTGAATTTCAAATACGGTAATTTAATTGAAATTTGAATAATAATAATTTAATATTGGAATTGGGATAATTTGTGAATCTGAGTATAAATAGATATAAACATAGATTCTAAAATTTATTTTAAGTCCATTTGGATTTGAATTATAATATTGGGCTGTTGGAGGGAATTAAAAGTCGATAGGTTGAATTTGGAATTTTATATTAATTTAATAATGGAATTTAATAATATAATAATGCAAATAATAAATTTTGATTTAAACTGAATCAGAATGATTTCTAATGTGAATATAAATTCTATATAATTTAAAATAGAGTTAATAAAATTTTAAAAGTGAAATTTTAAGTGATTTGACGATTTTGAAAATCGCTCGAATTAATCGTCGAGTTAAAATAGCCTTTCGGGGCACAGTCTCAGAATTCGATAAAACTAGTTCCATTGGATCCATAATAGTTAGTTATTATCGGATTTCAATTTTTGTAGCAATCGGAGTTGTCGTTTGACCCTGGCAGCTCAAAACGCATAGAAACTATTTTAATCGATTTAAATTAAAATTGATCGTTTATTTCCATAACTCGTACATATGACCAAATTAGCCTCTGGAACATGTTCCATTGTGTTCGGGACATAGGTAAAATCTTAGAAACGCCTGTCGGCACGCGTTGTTTGGAGATCGTTTGAAAAAGTTACTTTAAATGGATTTAATATTAAAATAATAGTCGTTAACGTTTATATAAGCATGTTTAATAAGAAACCCCAGATCTATTCTTCAGTAGCCACCACCATATTTTTCAATGGTCGCGAATTTGTCCTCCTCTTCTCCAATTTCCTATCGATCCAAGCAGTATTATCTGAAGTGTTCAACACGAAAGACGTAGAGCTTTGCAAGCTCTACATGTTGATCGGTGGTGATCGTGTATTAGGCTTTGTGGGTGGAGATTTGGGGCAGCATTCGTCACGCGTTCGATCTCGTTTTCATGACGGAGGAGGCGACCGAGTTCATCATGCTTTTGGCCGTGGGTGTGCGTCACTTGGGGCTTCTACATAGGCTAGTTGATCGACTTCTAGAGGAGGTTGAGGGGGTGCGACTGTACGTAAATCTCGGCGATGATGGGTTCTGTTCGAACTGTTATCGCATGCGTGAGGAAGAAGACGATGTGCGGCTGTGATTTTGGGATTGTGGATAGTGCTGCCTCTTTGGTAAATTAAAAATAAAAATTGAAAATTTAAAGGAAATCGTTTTATAAATTATACTAAATGTTCAAAATAACATATCTTTCACATACTATCAGAATTCAACGAAACAGGAAGCACTGGAATCGCAGCGACAAGCAGGCCGCTGTGGTGCAGATCCGAAAGCGTTTGAAGCCAACGAGAATTTTAAGTTAAATCGAACGCGGTTCGACTTAATTTAAATTTGAACGCTCGTCGAAACCCAAGGTGAGTTATTCTCACTCACATCTGGATACTAGTAATTTAAATAGCTAATATTTAAATGGTTGATTGGTTGTTTAGCTGAGTATGATAATTATTATCAGATTGCATCAATATTTATTTGTTGTGCTAATATTTGTGGATGCAGGGAAACAGTTTGGAGGGATCCAATTGGATCCCTCACAAATAGAAATTTGTTTATATTCTGTGTTATATCTCATTTATATTCTGTGATAAATTGATTCAGATCGTGTTATGCTGTGTTCTATTTATATACTGTGATAGATTAAATTGAAATTTAAATTTTGTTATGCTATGATTGGGTGATTACAACCTGGGAATTTAAATAAAAAAATAAATTGGGTTTACAGGAAATAAAAGAAATTCTTAAGTAAAGAATTTTAAAAGGAATTAAATTCATGGAATTGGTTGGTAATTTGAAGTGTTAGAAATTGTGATTTCAAAGTGAAATGTGAATTATTTAATAATAATAGCGAGATTTATTTTTAAAGAATGGGAAGCGTGCTTTCTCCTGGAAATTTTAATATGTTTTTAAGAAAAGTTTTCAAATATAAATCTGCAGTTTAAATATGTTTAGAATATTTTAGAAAGAAATATTACTTCAAATTGTTTTTAAGTGAAAGCAAATATTTAATTTAGTAATTATGGTATTAATTATTTTTAAAAGGTAAAGTAGTATCAAGTTCTCAAAAGAAAATTATAATATAAATATTGAATTTAATAACTTTATTTTAAAAGTTAAATTTGACTTAAAGTACTTAGGAAACCTCTATATGTTTCCTTAAGTATTATTTTCAATTAAATAATTTCTAGAAGCTTTATTTTAAATATTTTAAACGCATGTTTGAAAATGATTTCCAGGAAATAGCAATGTGTTTAAAAATAAAAGGGGCTATTTTTATGGGATGAACGTAAAATTTAATTGGGATAAATCGCGTTGAATTGATAAAAAGAATTCTTTGGGTTATCCTAAACGGAAGTGTATTTCACTAAAAGCCAAGTATGTTTAAGTAGATTTCTAAGTAAAAGATAAAGGTTTTAAATTTGATTTCAAAGGAATGTTTTAAGAAAATTCTTATGTAGGTTGCAAAGATTTCAAAAGTAAATATTTATTAAAGTAGTTATAGTAATAATTAGTTAAGGGACAATTGGCATTATGTTTTAAAGGGATATTATTAATATTTATGTTTGTAAAATGGTTATATTTTAAAGATAATTAGTTAAAGTTTTATTTGAAACTTGGATAAAATTTCTTAGCTTTATTTTAAAATCCAGTATGACTTAACTTTATTTTAAAGATAATAGTTTATATTTTATTAAGCACTTTTATTCAAGATATTTTTTAAAGGTATATATATATTAATTTAAGTATGTAAGAAGTTTTAAATATAAATGTTTTAGTGTATTTTCAAGAATAAAGCATTTAAATTATTTTAAATCTTAAGTATGGGTACTTGGATGTTTTCAGAGGAAGTAAAGATTTGGGAATCTATTCCATGAGAATAATTGGGTTTGAAAAGTGTTTCAAGGGGATTTTGAAATGGAATTATATCTCGCAAAGATATTTTTGAGGAAAATAAATAATGTGGGAAATTATTTATTGTGTGATGGATACTTAAGGATGTTAATTGATAGTTAAATCACCGACTATCAATATTGGCCAATGCGATGATCGTTTCGAAGAGACCGGGATCGGGATTAATTTCTCGAAAATCACTTCAATCTGGTTTGTACGTTTTCGTGGGAAAATCGAGTTCGGAGTCGAAGATGGAGCAGTGAAGTGCAAGGCTAGTCGCTACTAATCCTGAGGATATTTCCAAAGTGCCTTCGGTTCCGCTCGAACCCAGGACGGACTTGTATGGATGAATGCTTTCGGAACATCGTCAGATGGACGATGGGCATTCTAAGTGAAACATTCTAAAAGGTAACGCTTAGACTCAAGCCTCATCAACCGGGAATGACTGAAAATCAGGGGTTATGCAGCAAGGCTTGGTGGGAAGCACCCATTTCCGGGTAAGGTCATCCCTGTCTAGATGTCCCTTTTATTCGGCTTAGTGGTGCGGTTGCTGATCCCAACCATGGGGTGATCTTACTCGAGATTATCTAGTAAGGGATAGTCTGGACCTTGTGTTGCAGGGGATCAGGCATGGTCCTCGGTACACTGATCTAGACCAGGTACTATGAAAGGTGGTACCCCAGTGCCTAGTCATTAATTGGAAATCCATTCTCCCTACGCGCCTTTTACGAGTTTTGTTTTTATTACCCACTTTGTGGCTAGTAGCTGGAATTTAATAGATGTAACAATTTCGGCTATTTTATAAGTATTTGTATATAGACCCTATTATAATATCAGAGGATTTTTATAAAAAAATGTTTTAGCCATCGTAAGGTAAAAACCCGACATGTCTATTTGTGGCGTGGTCTTACGAGATGCTTTTGTTTTCAAAAAGGATTTTTGAAACTTTAATAATCAATTTGAGTGCTTTATTATCAGCTGGTATTCCAGATACACTCGGGTGTTATTTCATTATATGTTCGAGATAGGATGCTATGGAGCAGAAGAGGAGCTGGAGTCCGAGACGTATTATCCATACTTGTTTATATCCGCTGCTGTTATTGTATGAGATTGTCTGACTGGTAAATGTTGTTTGTTTGTAATACTTTGGTGATATATTGTATAAAACAGATATAGTTTTCATTTAGTGTAAAGATATGATATTATACATTATATTTTATTCCGCTGCGACTATGAGATTCTGATATTATTTAGTTTCTTCTCTCTTCTACCTTCTTCTTTTTCCTCAACAATTTGTCTTTTTCGGCACTAGATCGTCGGCATATCATACTGTGGGGTATTTTGTGTCGATTTTCGAGGGTCGAGAAGGGCGGGTCGTCACAATTGGTATCAGAGCTTAGGTTGGCGACAACCTAGGCTTTAGTGGGGAGATTACTCATTTAACAGAGTCAATAGTACTCTACAATGAGTTGAGTGTAATAATAGATATGAGAGCGTACTTGTTAGTGAATATAAGATTGTTTTTATATACTTTGTTGACTTATTGGTTGAGTGTTTATGAATTCTGGTCGGTACGGAAAGTACAACCGTGTCGATAGAGGTTTCTAAACGCTTAAACAAGATAAGCCGACATAGTATTGTTTTAAAAGGGGTAAATGAAATAATTTTACCAAAATTTATATTTTGATATAAAAGAAATAATTTTCTGAAAATATTATATATATTTGATTGTTTGGATGTGAATATCTTAATCAAATAAGAATCTAAAATTTAATCTAAAATTTGAATTGGTTATAACCAAAAGAAATTCTATGAGTATAAATTATACAAAAGAAGAATAACAAAATTTGAATTAAACTAGAGTTTAAATCCCGGGAATATTGAAAAGGATTTTAAATGTATTGAAAACAAAATTTAGAAATTTAAAATCTTGGGAATGTTTGGGAATGTTGTCCAAAGATTTGATGGTAATGACGGAATATTATTTTGGGTAATATGTTTGAATGGAAATTGTTTTGAAATGAATATGGGAAAGTAAGGAAGCACTGAACTCACTTCAGTCGTTGGGAAATAATCGTAATGATGATGGCCACATCATTAGAATTTATTTTCGAGTTTCTTAAGTGATGGATTGCTACCATGTTGAGTGATTATGATATTTGTTGGACTTGTTTGAGATACAAGTGATTTTAGAAATTTCAAAAGCGGGAAATTATTTTGGTATAAATAAGTTGTTTTGGAAATTTGGAGATTTGATTGATATACCAAATGGGTATGTGTTGATTATTATTTAAAAATGGTTTTAAAACAAAACTGGGCAATTGAATTCTGGGAAAATTCTATTTAAATAATGTGTAAAGTTAAAATGAATCAACTATTGAACTTATTAAGTGAAATTGATATTAATAAGAAGAAAATGAAAATTTTAATCTTGGAATTAAAATTTAACTTGAGTATATGGAAGTGAATGGAAAATTTGAATCTAACTTGGACAAGTCAAATAAATTGGACTTAGAATTAAGTTGATTTGGGTTAAATTGAAATGTAAAATGACTTTGTAATTGTAGGTCATTGTAAAATGAATTTTATCCTTAAGCTATTAAATGTTATATAGATAAAATTTGGAGTTGTGATTATAAGATGTAAATGGGTTAAAATGATCAATATAAACTTTTAAGTAAATAAGTTGGTGAACTTATAAATAGAAAATATAAAATATAAAGGATGTGAATGAACTTAAGTTAGTAAACAAAATTTGAACTTGTATATGGAAAATTAAAATTGGATCAAATTGGATTTAACTTCAATTAAATGGAATTATGTTGAATTTGGATTGGATTAAAATCGAAATTCAGTTGTGTTACGAATAAAAATGAATGGAATTAAATTCTTATTTAAGATAGTAAAAGAAATGGTATGAATTCAAGTTGGCTAAATAAAACTTAGTTGGACTTGAATTAAATTTAGAAAAAGAATTAAATTGAAAGTAAATTTAATTTAGATTAAGTAAGAATGATATTGTATGAATAAAATTTTAACTCAACTAATTCCAAAGAAATTGTTTGAGAATGATTTTAGCGTAAGCTAAATTAAATAAAAAGATGCTTGAAAATGAATTTAGTGTAAACTAAATTAAATGGAATTTGTATTGGCATGGATGATATTTTGGTGGTTTGTTAAGAAAATTTTGAAGAAAAAAAAACCGAGTTCTAATATGGGATTTAATTTTGGCAATAAAAAGTTGAGAGTGTGAATGAATAATGGAATTAGATTATAATAGTGATTGTTTGAATTGTAAATAAATTCAAATGAGTGAAATGATTTAAAGTGGTCTCATTGTTAATAAAATAAATTTAAAATGGATTGAATAAATAAACAAATTGAATTAAAATTGCAAATGGGTTGGAATTTGATTGGATAAGAATCAGATTTGAAATAAAATAAAATTGATATAGGAAGAAATGGAAATATTGTGAAATTGAAATAACCTAAGCAAGTTGGGAAATAATTATGGTCGGGCTTCATAAGGGGTCTTGAATGAAATTTTTTTAGATAATAAACCTTGAAATGCAAGTGAAAATATTTTAATTAAATATTGTGATGAAATAAGAATGTGTGGGTTGTAAATAATACAGAATGGGTTGATATTGATATAAACTTAAGTTAGATGATAAATTTGAAGTGAGAATAAGGATTTGATTTAAAAATTATAAGAAAATAAGAATGTTTGGGATTATGAAAATTCCAAATGAAATAAAATTAATATAAATTTAAACTGGAATTAATTTTAATGGTTATAAGATTAAGTGATGGTTATTTGCTTAAATGACATGAAAATTTGCGTAAGAATTGGTCGTTTTGTTGTATTCGGAATTGGGTTGGTTTAAAGAAGAAAATGAAATTGGTTTTTTAATCAATTGGAATGGATTGAAATTTTTTAAGTGATTTTCCATATGAAGGAAAATGGATCATAAAAGAAATGCAAATGCTTCAAATCGAAAATAAGAATTTGATTGTGGATCAATTTGGAATTGAATTGAAGTAAATTGATGCAAGTAATACACATAATATTGGTGTGAATATGGATTAAGAGTAGTAAACTTGAATGTGAATCATTCAAGTGAAATAAAATAAAGTTAGATTTGATAGAAAATTAAAATAGTGATTGAAATCTTTGGATTGATGATAAAATATGGTTAACATATTAAATTTATGAGGTTTATTGATTTAAACTATGAAATTGATGGGTTTGGCTAGTTTAATGAAAATAATGTTGATAAATTCTCATATTATTGAAAAATGATGTGTTTGTTTAAGTAAGTACAGGTACGGGAGGCAGTAGATAGAGTTGGAGCACGTATATGCAATATTTTTTAGCCGCTTGCTTTAAAATGCTAATAAAAGGTACGCCTACGCAATAAAAATAGAAAATATGAACTGTTTTTTGTTTTTCCGACCGTGTGGGTCGATGTATATATATTTATATCTATTGTGACATTGCAAAAGCTCCTCCGTACAAGGGAGACTCTGCCAAAATTTTCCGAAAACTTTGGGAGTTAGAATTTTTTTGAAATGTTTCGTTAATGACAAATTGATTTCAAATTTAAAAAAGGGATTTTGGGATAGGAATTGAAACTAATAGTTTTGATTCGAAACTAAAGAGTTTAGGCAAAGTGAATTTGATATTTTCACTAAGTGGGATTTGCTATTGGGTTTGGAACATTCTTCTATCTTAGCAAATTTCGGGCACGAAATTTTTATAAGGGGGGAGGAATTTAACGACCCAAAATTTTAGTCGCTAGATTTGAACATTTAATTCGTTTTAAATGTTGAATATGTCTTATAATTTGATTTTGAAATAAAAAGGTTTTGGTTAAATTGGTAGAATTAGTTAAATTTCAAATACGGTAATTTAGTTGAAATTTGAATAATAATAATTTAATATTGAAATTGGGATAATTTGTGAATCTGGGTATAAATAGATAAAAACATAGATTCTAAAATTTATTTTAAGTCCATTTATATTTGAATTATAATATTGGGCTGTTGGAGGGAATTAAAAGTCGATAGGTTAAATTTGGAATTTTATATTAATTCAATAATGGAATTTAATAATATAATAATGCAAATAATCAATTTTTAATTTAAACTGAATCAGAATGATTTTTAATGTGAATATAAATTCTATACGATTTAAAATAGGGTTAATAAAATTTTAAAAGCGAAATTTTAAGTGATTTCGACGATTTTGAAAATCGCTTGAATTAATCGTCAAGTTAAAATAGCCTTCCGGGGCACAGTCTCAGAATTCGATGAAACTAGTTCCATTGGATCCGTAATAGTTAGTTATTATCGGATTTCAATTTTCGTAGCAATCGGAGTTGTCATTGGACCCTGGCAGCTCAAAACGCATAGAAACTATTTTAATCGATTTAAATTAAAATTGATCGTTTATTTCTGTAACTCGCATATATGACTAAATTAGCCTCCGAAACACATTCCATTGTGTTCAGGATGTGGGTAAAACTCTAGAAACGCCTGTCGGCACGCGTTGTTTGGAGATCGTTTGAAAAAGTTACTTTAAATGGATTTAATATTAAAATAATAGTCATTAACGTTTATATAAGCACGTTTAATAAGAAACCCTAGATCTATTCTTCAGTAGCCGTCACCATATTTTTCAATGGCCGCGAATTTGTCCTCCTCTTCTTCAATTTTCGATCGATCCAAGCAGTATTATCTGAAGTGTTCAAGACGAAAGACGTAGAGCTTTGCAAGCTCTACATGTTGATCGGTGGTGATCGTGTATTAGGCTGTGTGGGTGGAGATTTGGGGCAGCGTTCGTCATGCGTTCGAGCTCGTTTTCATGACGGAGGAGGCGACTGAGTTCATCATGCTTTTGGCCATGGGTGTGCGTCACTTGGGGATTCGACATAGGCTAGTTGATCCGCTTCTAGAGGAGGTTGAGGGGGTGCGACTGTACGAAAATCTCGGCGATGATGGGTTCTGTTTGAACTGTTATCGCGTGCGTGAGGAAGAAGACGACGTGCGGCCGTGATTTTTGGATTGTGGATAGTGCGGCCTCTTTGGTAAATTAAAAATAAAAAATGAAAATTTAAAGGAAATCGTTTTATAAATTATACTAAATGTTTAAAATAACATATCTTTCACATACTATCAGAATTCAACGAAACAGGAAGCACCGGAATCGCAGCGACAAGCAGGCCGCTGTGGTGCAGATCCAGAAGTATTTGAAGCCAACGAGAATTTTAAGTTAAATCGAACGCGGTTTGACTTAATTTAAATTTGAACGCTCGTCGAAACCCAAGGTGAGTTATTCTCACTCACATCTGGATACTAGTAATTTAAATAGCTAATATTTAAATGGTTGATTGGTTGTTTAGCTGAGTATGATAATTATTATCAGATTGCATTGATATTTATTTGTTGTGCTAATATTTGTGGATGCAGGGAAACAGGTTGGAGGGATCCAACTGGATCCCTCACAAAAGAAATTTATTTATATTCTATGATATATCTCATTTATATTCTGTGATAAATTGATTCAGATCGTGTTATGTTGTGTTCTATTTATATACTGTGATAGATTAAATTGAAATTTAAATTTTGTTGTGCTATGATTGGGTGATTACAACCTAGGAATTTAAATAAATAAATAAATTGGGTTTACAGGAAATAAAAGAAATTCTTAAGTAAAGAATTTTAGAAGGAATTAAATTCAAGGAATTGGTTGGTAATTTGAAGTGTTTGAAATTGTGATTTCAAAGGGAAATGTGAATTGTTTAATAATAATAGCGAGATTTATTTTTAAAGAATGGGAAGCGAGCTTTCTCCCGAAAATTTTAGTATGTTTTTAAGAAAAGTTTTCAAATATAAATCTGCAGTTTAAATATGTTTAGAATATTTTAGAAAGAAATATTACTTAAAATTGTTTTTAAGTGAAAGCAAATGTTTGATTTAGTAATTATGGTATTAATTACTTTTAAAAGGTAAAGTAGTATTATGTTCTCAAAAGCAAATTATAATATAAATATTTAATTTAATAACTTTATTTTAAAAGTTAAATTTGACTTAAAGTACTTAGGAAACCTCTATATATTTCCTTAAGTATTATTTTCAATTAAATAATTTCTAGAAGCTTTATTTTAAGTATTTTAAAAACATGTTTGAAAATGATTTCCAGGAAATGGCAATGTGTTTAAAAATAGATGGGGCTATTTTTACGGGATGAACGTAAAATTTAATTGGGATAAATCGCGTTGAATTGATAAAAGGAATTCTTTGGGTTATCCTAAATGGAAGTGTATTTCTCTGAAAACCAAGTACGTTTAAGTAGATTTCTAAGTAAAAGATAAAGGTTTTAAATTTGATTTCAAAGGAATGTTTTAAGAAAATTCTTATGTAGGTTGCAAAGATTTCAAAAGTAAATATTTATTAAAGTCGTTATAGTAATAATTAGTTAAGGGACAATTGGCATTATTTTTTAAAGGGATATTATTAATATTTATGTTTGTAAAATGGTTATATTTTAAAGATAATTAGTTAAAGTTTTATTTGAAACTTGTATAGAATTTCATAGCTTTATTTTCAAATCTAGTATGACTTAACTTTATTTTAAAGATAATAGTTTATATTTTATTAAGCAGTTTTATTCAAGATATTTTTTAAAGGTATATATATATATATTAATTTAAGTATGTAAGAAGTTTTAAATATAAATGTTTTAGTATATTTTCAAGAATAAAGCATTTAAATTATTTTAAATCTTAAGTATGTGTACTTAGATGTTTTCAGAGGAAGTAAAGATTTGGGAATCTATTCCATGAGAAGAATTGGGTTTGAAAAGTGTTTCAAGGGGATTTTGAAATGGAATTATATCTCGCAAAGTTATTTTTGAGGAAAATAAATAATGTGGGAAATTATTTATTATGTGATGGATGCTTATGGATGTTAATTGATAGTTAAATCACCGACTATCAATATTGGTCAATGCGTTGATCGTTTCGAAGAGACCGGGATTGAGATTAATTTCTCGAAAACCACTTCTATCTGGTTTGTACGTTTTTGTGGGAAAAACGAGTTTGGACTCGAAGATGGAGCAGTGAAGTGCAAGGGCTAGTTGCTACTAATCCTGGGGATATTTCCAAAATGGATGTAGTAGGAGTAGTGCCTTCGGTTCCGTTCGAACCCGGGACGGACTTGTATGGATGAATGCTTTCGGAACATCGTCACGTGGACGATGGGCATTCTAAGTGAAACATTCTAAAAGGTAACGCTTAGCCTCAAGCCTCATCAACCAGGAATGACAGAAAATTAAGGGTTATGCAGCAAGGCTTGGTGGGCAGCACCCATTTTCGAGTAAGGTCGTCCCTGTCTAGATGTCCCTTTTATTCGGCTTAGTGGTGCAGTTGCTGATCCCAACCGTGGGATGATCTTACTCGGGATTATCCAGTAAGGGATAGTCTGGGAGTTGTTGCAGGGTATCGGGCGTGGTCCTTGGTACACTAATCTAGACCAGGTACTATGACAGGTGGTACCCCAATGCCTAGTCATTAGTTGGAAATCCATTCTCCCTACGCGCCTTTTACGAGTTTTGTTTGTATTACCCACTTTGTGGCTAGTAGCTGGAATTTAATAGATGTAACAATTTCGGCTATTTTATAAGTATTTGTATATAGACCCAATTATAATATCAGAGGATTTTTATAAAAAAATGTTTTAGCTATCGTAAGGTAAAAACCCGACATGTTTATTTGTGGCATGGTCTTACGAGATGCTTTTGTTTTCAGAAGGGATTTTTGAAACTTTAATAATCAATTTGAGTGCTTTATTATCAGCTGGTATTCCAGACTGATTCGGTGTTATTTCATTATAATGCTCAGGTCAGACCGAGTATTATATGTTTAGGATAGGATGCAATGGAGCAGAAGAGGAGCTGGAGTCCGGGACGTATTATCTGTACTTGTTTATATCCGCTGCTGTTATTGTATGAGATTGTCTGACTGGTAAATGTTGTTTGTTTGTAATGCTCTAATGATATATTGTATAAAACAGATATAGTTTTCATTTATTGTAAAGATATGATATTATATATTATATTTTATTCCGCTGTGACAGTTAGATTCTGATATTTTTTAGTTTCTTCTCTCTTCTACCTTCTTTATTATTCCTCAACAGTCTGTCTTTTCCGGCACTTGATCGTCGGCATATCATATTGTAGGGTATTTTGTGTCGATTTTCGAGGGTCGAGAAGGGCGGGTCGTCACACAGTGCATACATATGCAACCAGACCAGAAACATAAGCATATGTATACATATGTATATGATGCATGTGTAGTGATAACCAGTACAGCAGCTCGAATGAGCACGTGCACTTATATACATGCAACAGCCGGAATATAACCAGCCTACATGATAAAAACAAATGCCAAACTAGACTCGCTATCGAACCAGTCGATACAAGAAACTGTACATGTCAAGTTAACTGTCAAAATCAAAGCAGAAGTGTCAAGTCAAGTCAAATGCCAAAGAATCAAGTCATGGGTCGGTAACAGGGCAATTTGGTAACTAGCAGGTGATACATGGATTAAACGAGTCCACATAATCAAAGTACCGAAGTCACAAAAATAAATTCAAATACCAAAAAGAATGGAGCCAAAATCAAAGTCGTGATGACCGAGAAAAGAAATTCACGGAACAGCTAAAATCGAAGCCGTGGTAAGAAAGCACATTAGAAAATTTGACAAAGTCAGTGAACATCACAAGCATTCAAGTTAAATAAAATGGCCGAGAAAAATTATCAAACGATATTACACGAACGTAAATCAAGGGATTTGAACCCTACATATAACTCATATCATCATCAGTAGAAAAAGCATGCATTCGAGTTAAAAACATCACAAAGGAGCGCAGTTTCAAATCAAAAACTCGAATCACAATCGATTTCAAGCAATTAACCAAGAAAGCAAAAGGAAAATCACATACGAGATTCAAGCCAATTCAAACTTGATTAGTCGAAGCAGCCGTGTGCAAATGGAAGAAAAAATCAATCAACAAAAGCAAGGGACATGAAATCATCTATTCAATCGATTAACAGAAGTCAGCAGCTTTAATAAATTAAAGCCCTAATTTTTGAAGGAAGAGGAATGAACGAGAAATGAGACTGCCATTATCACAAACACAAAGGAATGGGCCGAATAATATAAAAGAAAAAAAGGGGCCGACAATTGTTTTAGTGATAATTTTATTGGGCCGGTCTTAAGTGTTTTGGGCTTTAATTTTTAAATTATGGTTTTGTTTTTTAAATTGTTTTAAATTTATATTTTCTCTTCAAATCGTTTGTAATTTTCTAGTCGTGTAACTAGGGGGCGAGCTACGGTGGTGTAGTTCGAGAATTCGCAACTCAGTGGCTGAGTTGTAGCAGGGTTTTGAGCGTAGAGTCAGGTTAATCGATAACGGGTATCGTGATTTTACGTGTGTAAGTGTCTGACTACTTAATTTCTTGTAGAAACCTTGGAGACAGTACATAGCAGGGTTTTGCCGAAGCTGGGTAAATCTGTGTTGTTCTTTTTCTGTTTTTTATTATTCTGCTCTTATATGTGATGCTACTATTCTGCTATTTCTATGCTGCAATTATTTTATATACTTCCACATTTAATTTTTATAATTGATAGCATCATCATATTTCCCCCCTTTAGGGTGAAATCAATCCTACAAGTGGTATCAGAGCGAGGTTCGGAAGTCAATTTTTGTTTTAAAAATTTGACGTTTCAGAAAAACCAATTTTTGTTTTAAAAATTTTGAATTTTTAAAATGGCTTCTTTTAATAATGCTTTTGCTGAGGGTCGGTCCATAGTTAGACCAACAATGTTCAATGATGAACATGCTTATTGGAAAAATAGAATGAATTTCTTTCTGAAAACCATTGATGCTTGGAATATAGTTGAGACAGGTTATAGAGCACAACTATGGCTGTAGATAATCATGAAATAGATAAACTGATGGATCAATGGACAGATCTATAAAATAAACTATAGAGTGCTAACGCTAAAGCGATGAATTCTATTATCTGTTCATTAGATCAAATTGAATTTAATCGTGTCTCACATTGTCTAACTGTGTAGGAAATATGGCACACACTCGAAGTGACTCATGAAGGAACATCTCAAGTCAAAGAATCTTTCCCTACCATGCTGGGTAGCGAATATGAGAATTTAACAATGGCCAAGTAAGAAAATGTCAAAGAGATGTACGGATGACTTTCCAATATTATACGAATCAAAGCTCTCGGAAAATCATACACAAAGTTGGAAATAGTTCAAAAAATCCTCAGAGTCCTTCCACGAAATTTTGAAGCCAAAGTCACTGCCATTCAAGAATTAAAAGATTTGAAACAAATCAAAGTTGAAGAGCTCATCGGAAATCTCACTACTTATGAGCTAGAAATGAAATTCAAGGAAGAGCGTGAAGGAGGTGATACTCGAAAGAAATCAATAGCTCTCAAAGGAACAACCGAAAGTGAAGATGACGATGATCACGATGGTGCAGAACAACTGGCGCTGTTAATGAAGAAATTCAAAAGATTGAATCTCAGATATGGAAATCCATCTCTAAGTCAACAACTAAAAAGCAGAATAGAAAAGCACTAGACAACTCAGACGAGTAAGCGATCATTTGCAACAAGTGCAATAAACCTGGTGTAACGACCCGTAAATTCCGATAATTAAATTGGTTAATTTAATAAGAATTTGTCATTAAATTTAGAAAGAAATAAAAAAAATTATTTATAATGAAGTAAACGTTAAGAATGAATTGCAGCAATGGTTATGAAAACTAATTTTTGACAATTGAAGTGAAATCACAATAATAATGAAATAGTGTAAATTGTTACACTTAGGTATAAAATTGAATATAAGTAAATAAAATAAGCATTGAATTAACTAATGAAATAATATATTGATTAATGATAGACTTAATAAAAGAGTTAAATTGAATCAATTAACTTATTTGAAACTAATTAATTGGAATTCAAATTTATAATAAATGGGTTTATTGTCAGAAATTGAAATTAGATACTACGGTAAATTAGAATAAGATGAAATTAGGAATATTAGTGTAATAGATATAAACCCATGTTGACATCACCTTTAAGATGGTAAGTTAATAATTGATTCATAATAAGACTAAAAATCAAATAAATGGATTTATTGGAATTGCAATTGATAATTAATGAATTTATTAAAATTGAAAGTTAAACACTGTAGTTGTGAATTGATTAACTTTAAATCGATATGGAAATTGGTTATAAAGGATTATAATTAATAAAGTAATCCAAGATGATAAAATTTATGAATTATAGAATTTGAATTTAATGGTGATTTAATTAATTTAATATTAACTTATTTAATTAATTGGAAAATAGCCATTTTGGCCACAGACTCGGATTTCGAAGAAACCAGTTTCTATCGGATCTATAATGGTGATTTATCATAGATTTCACGTTTCATAGCGATCAAACTTGTCGTATGATCGTACGGACTCGAAATGCCTAGAAATCAATGAAATTGAAATCAATTGAAATCATTTTGAAATAATTTGATTTTATCATAACTTCTTCATATGATGGAAATTGGACTTGAAACTTATTCCATTGCATTTAAAATATTCAAAAACATCAATTTTGATATATGGGTTGACACATTTTCGTTCTGGAGTCGAAACGTACTTTTCGGGTCGTTATCGTTCAATTTTCCAAACCAATCAAGCCCATTTGTTTCTATTGTGTTTTGCATATATATATATATATATATATATATATATATATATCGTTATAAACCCTAGCCTATTCCTTATATTCATTATTCTGTACGTACAACAATTTCTGTTGCTCCTCTTCCTTAATGGCAGAAAATCCTCAATTCCAAATCCAATTGCAATTCAAAACCAAATCAAAATTTTCAAATTCCTCAAAATATATCGAATTATATATGGATTTGAAGCTCTCGACGAGCGCAAGTCAAATATATGATTCGTTTTTCAATCTGGATTGCGACGTGGCCAGAATTTGTTGATCTATTTTCGACCGTTCTTTTTCGTCGCGATCAATGGCAACCGATCGGCAAATCAACTATATCGGGCTGTGGAGAGGACTGAGGGGAGTTCATCGGAGTGGGTGGTTTGTCTAATCGTTGGTAGGATGGTCGTGAAAAATTCTACTAGGGTTTTAAAACTTGGTGGCGACTGCGTCTTATTCTCGGTCTGGGTGGACGCGTCTCGGTCGTCGCGAGAAGGGGATGAGACCGGTGGTGTGGTCGGCCGCTTCTGGTAGCTGGTCACGGCCGCACGATGGCCAGTAGAGGGCAGTTGCGGTTGTACCACATTCGTGTATTGGAGCTGTGTACGTTGACGTCGCATGGGAGAAGTTCGAGCAGTGAAGCATAACGTGGCCGATTTTGGGTGGGTATGTTTGCTTTTTTTTGTTTATTTATTTATTTTTGATTTCAATGTTCTGATCGAAATAACTTTAGCATACGATGTTCGATTTACGCGCAGTTTCTTTTGCTAGGATCGTTTAAAATTTTGGACATTTTGACGCTGGTTTGGACGAATTCCGAGACTGTTGAGATTTTGGGTTTAAATTAGATATAATTCAATTTAAATTCAAAAGGTGAGTGTTTTAACCCACTCACAACTTCTAAAATTTCTTATGTTTGTTAACTTGATTTATGACGTGATTAAAAATTTATTTATGGTTGTTTGGCATATTTTGAATCATCATCTCAGTTTATTTGAATTCATTTGGATAAAATAGTTATTTAATTTATTATTGAATATAAACTTTCAGTAAATGCCTGTTATTTATTATCCGTTCCAAATTGTTGTTATTGATTGAATTAGATGATAATTGCAATAAATGTTTGATGATTGATATTGGATAAATGGATGTTGTATTTTATACTGTAATAGACTGCAAGTTGTTATGGATTTTTATTTTTTCGAGATTGCGGTTTGAAATGATATATAATCGTACTTATGTTTTAAATTACGGATTGAAATGATAAATATCTGTATCACTTGACCATAGGATATAAAATTATATACAGACATCGTGGTCTATATATATAAATAATTTGAAATTGATTTCTATGGTTTTTGGAAAGAAATACATGGTTTTATATAAATATTGATTTTAGATATTACATAAATGCCATTTTATATATATCGTCAAATTCATGACTTGAGCTATGTATAAATTTGTTGATATAAATAAGTTAATAATAAAGTTTGATTTTATTTAAAATATAATATGGTTAAGTATTTATTTAAATTATATTTTAATATAGAATTTATAATGATTTTAATAAATTAAGGTTGAAAGATAAATTGGAAATTGATTTGAAATTGTATTTAATTGAGAATTTTTTCTAATAAGAATCGATTTGGGGCTCATTGAATTTGAGATTTTAAAGAATATGATTTTTAACTTGATTTTTGTTTAAGGTTATATAAATGAATATATCAAGTTTGAATAAAGTGAGGGAAACATTCAGTTATTTGAAATTGGAGTTTATTTGAATGATATTGGAATTATTAAGTAAATATTTCGAAACTAAATAATAGTAAACTAAATTTGATATATATATATATAGAGAGAGAGAGAGAGAGTTAACAAATTTAGTTTTGAAGTGTTGAATATTGAAAGCTTTGAAATCTATTGATATGGTTTATTTGGAGATTCGAATCTATATTTGAAATCATTATAATTTGAAGTGGTTTATTGAAAGCTGAAAGTGAGTTGAAAGTTATGAATTGAGATTTAATTTAAAGTGAATAAAATTGTGAAGTCGAGGAAATTATTTTATTTTATAAAGTAATTTTAAATTCAAACTATTTTATTTTATATACTGCTTGAATATCCAAAATGTTTTAGTGGTGGAAGTTATGGTTTAGAAGCTATAAAATTCAAAATATTATGTTTTGAAAGATTATATTTCAAGCGTTTGGTTTCAAAATATTATAATTTTGGAAGTGTTATGGTTTTAGAAAGGATACATTTGAAAAAAATGATATCATATTGATTTATTTTTTTGAAAGGCAATGATATTTGGTTTTAAAGCATGAATTATTTTAAAAATGATCGCGGTGTTATAACAACGTTTGGTTGTTAAAGAGACCAGGATCAGAAGTTGTCATACTCTCTGCCAACTCCGAAAACCACTTTAATAACCGTGTACGCGATGGAGATTCCAAAATGAAGTAGGATGGTGGCGATGGTCTATTAAGGTATATACGTGGACCCGACTCTCGTGAGTTGGCATAAGGTGGCTAAAACAGTAGCGATTCTCGGACCAAGGAGGTAGCCCCTCTTATCGGACACACTCCTTCGATGTTATACTCTGACTTCTGGAATGATTTGGTGGCCACTTTTGATTTTTTATTTTGGAGGTGTGGGTCGAGGTGGGCGGTAGTAGCTGCTACGCGTTACCACCATCTCGGATGCGTAATTGGTATATCTACTCTGACATTGCCTTGTGTGCCATGTCACCTACCCTAGCGCGGCTTATACGAGTTTGATTTGTGTCATACCTACAAAGTATCCTCTGGTAGCATCCCAATGAGGAGGTGTTACAATACTGTATAGACTATTGGCACTATTACGTGTTAAGGGCTATATGGGTAACCCCTTAACGCTATTAAAAAGTAAGTTTATTTTACTAATAGACATTATTATAATAGCATATATTACTACATAGTAAATAGTTTAACGGATCCTTAGGAGATGTGAATCCCGAACATCTCTTAAGTTACTGCACTCATGTTAGACACTGGATAGGAGATGTCAAATCCCGTAAACGTCTCTTACGTCGTTCCACTCATATTTTACCATTGATTTAGCTTACATTAGGTCTTTTAGTTCTGACTCGAGTGTTTTGTCTTTTCAATTCGCTCGGGTCAGTCTGAGCATTTCAGGATTTGAAGACTTTATTTCTGGAGGACAAAGACGAAGATTGTGTTACTATTAACTATTATATTATTCCACTGCATTCATACTGTTCCGCTGCATTATTTATTATTCTCTGGTATGCGTAACTCTGATATGTGTTGTATAAGTAAAATCAAATGTTTTGTAAAACAGCTTCATGAGCTGTTATTTGATTATTGTATTTTGTCATTCCGCTGTGAGATTCTGTTTTTTTTTTATTTCTTTCTCTGCTTTTTCTTATTTACCCCAATAACAATTCGCCCTTTTGTATGGTTTGAGTCGGACGTGTGGTTTATCGTCGATTTAAACATACAAAAAGGCGGGATGTTACACCTGGCCACATCAAGCCTAATTATCTACAGAATCGATTCAACCATGGAAAGAAACAGAAAAGGAGAAGTTTTGCAGCCACTTGGGATGAAACGGATAGATGATTAAAGCACTAGCAGTGAGAGAGAAAAAGCAGATGTGTGCCTTCGAAGTGACATAACTGACATTGATGATGATGAGCCAAGCAAGATATCAAAACTTACTCATTCAGAATTACTTATATATTTCCACGTAGTAAATGGCTATTTCGAATGACTTAGGAAGAAATACACTAAAATTGAATCACAAATAGATACTTTGATAGATTTAAACAACTTGACCAATTGGTTAATTATCAAAGAAAGAGCCCTAAGTGTGATAAGTGCCCATCACTTGAAGAAGAAATTAAAAAATTGAAAGTTAAACTTAAATCGCTTGAAAATGAAATTCTGATTTTGAAAGAAAGTGAAAATACTAGGAGATAAAATTCTATTAAAAAGTGCACACAATTGTTAAATGAAATTGAATCTCTCAAAACACAAGTCTAACAAATGTCTACGACTTTAGGAAAATTTTCAAAAAGTGAAAGATCGTCAAATATGCTATTAGGGAAACAAACTGTTAATACAGTTAGACAAGGACTTGGGTATAATCAATCAGAACGTGGTAGAAATGAGATTAATCATGTCACTATAAAGTGCACAATATGTGGAAAAACTGGACACAATCAGAATATTTGTTGGTGTAGGCCCAAACACATAAAATCCATTCCAATTTGGATTCCAAAAGGCATAAATATAAAATCCCTTAAAGTTAAACAAATCTGGGTGCCGAAAGGAACAAAAAATAATTGCTTTGGGTCTTTTCAAACATATTTTTCAAAATCATTTGCCATTAACAACCATGGACCTATAAAAACAAATAGTCATAAAAATCTTTTATCGTGTAGGTGTGGTGACAAGCCAGGGAACAACAATTGTGTTATCTAGATTCTGGCTATTCCAGAAACATAATGAGCGTCTAATAAAAGTTCCTTCGCCTAGTACAAAGGAGACAGAATCACAATGGACAACAACGAAATATAATCGTGAAGGTAAAAGAGGTAATGGTATATCTAATGTTTTATTAAATGTGAAAATCTGCACCATAATCAGCCAATTATGTGATAAATTAATGAATGTTGATTTTGATTCTGACTTTTTCAAATTTATTGGCTAATTACATTTTTTAAATCGAGAGCACTATAAGTTCATCAAGAGTCATTGGACTGTTTATATAGATTTGTTTGAACTTATGATGTTGTTTTATTGATTGCTAATTGCTCATGATACAAGTGGATATATTTATTTTCTGAATCTGATACTATATTCACTATTTGTTTATTTGCACGGCTTCAATTTAATTCAAAAGCTGTTAAAAATGATCTTAAGAAATTTGTTGCAACTTCACGGTCAGGTCTATAACATTCAACTAATGATAATCTTGAGTCTAAGAGAAATTCAGATGCAGATTACATTGGTAATCTAACTTATGGAAAAATTACTAGTGAAACGTGATTTATGTTGAGGCATTCAGTAGCTGCATCGTTTTTCAAAGAAAATATCCGCATATTTTTCATTTCAAATAGCAGAAATTTTCCTATAAAACCCCTTCTAGAAAATCATTTTTTTGACCTTGTTTTAGATTAGTCATTTTTAGAAAATTTACTAATTATTTTCTGGATTTGATCTTAAATGACTACATTAACTAATCTGACTCCCTACTGATTATTGAAAAGATAAGTAGTGATTAAAAACGAGATGAGTGTTGATATTGATCATATATTATAACTTGAGATGGTATACTTAGTAAATTTCTTTAGAAATTTAAACAAGAGCTACTATTTCTATCATATTTCTATCGACCATCACTCATCAAAATCCAATATAGTATGTCAATATGTGGTATTTTAAACGGGAAATCATTCTTTTTTCATTTTATTATATTTTTAGCAATAAAAACATCCAAAGTATTCAGTCTCATCTACAAGTCCTCACGGTTATGCATGGGTGAATTACTTGGAATTTTTGATCATATGCTTGCATTCTAATTTAAAAGTCATCACGGTTATGCATGTATGGAATGCATATCAAAACTGATTAATTAAATAGACAAGTTGATTCCAATCTCATTTAAAAGTCTTCACGGTTATGCGTGGTTAGAAGATACTTGAGTTCATTTATTTTATAAAAAATTGGAATACTGCTAATCTCATGTAGAAGTCCTAATGGTTATGCATGGTTAGTATATATTCAAATTCCTGATATAAATATACCACATATAGATACAACTATATGGTTTTATATGATGATATCATCCTTATCATTCTAAAGTGGAATATGCGTATGACTGAGTATTTATGATTTTTGTTTGATTTCTTATTGAAATTTAATATTTATACTCGATCGGTTACTGATATTGTATTAATATCTATCACTTTATCTCTACTTTTCTAACACTGTTACTCTTTTGCTGATAACAAAAGGGGGAGAGAAAAGTTAATATTTTGGTAAATAAAGGTCAAATATTTTATTTCGTATTTTCTATTTGCATCTAGGCACGTTTGCATTTTTTTTATTTTTTTGCATATACGAAGGGGGAGCTTTGTTGTAGAGATGGAGCATTCAAATAGGGGGAGCAAATTGAATGATCAAATACATTTAAAAAATTCAAATTCTTAAATATATGTTTATTATCATCAAAAGGGGGAGATTATTGAATATGCTAGTACATGATTTTTTTTATGATAATAAACATACATATATTCATTTAAATATATTTGTTAATGTAGTATTTTATTTTAACATAATTAAATAAATATTCGCTAAATAAAATAAATATCACAGAATTTAAATTCAAACAAATATTTTATTCCAATTTTGAATAGCACAAATTTAAGCTCTCGCTATTTATACACAATTTCAATTACAATACAAATTCGATTATATCACAATTTTCAATTTACATCAGCACCTCAATACATATCACTCGTTCACTCGTATTTAATCTTTAATTCTACTCCAGATTGAATCCAGCATCTGAGTTATTTGCATAATAAACACCGACGCAGTAAAATTGAAAAAGAAATATTTGTTCGGTGTAAAATAAAATGTGTATTTTGAAATAATTATCTGCCTGAGTTATTTGGGATGTTCGTCATCATTTAATTTTTGAATTCATCATACACGAATAGCTTGTGACATGCACAGTGTATCGCTGTATATGCCACAAAGCCGTGCATGCCGATACACACTTGATAAAATTATAGGGATAGGTGAGAACAAGGTCAAACCTAATCAAAAGCCGGGTTCAACTCAAGTGCAATACAAATAAAGTCATGACATAAGCACAAGGTCAAACCCGAGCTATAAGATGGATTCTACTCTGGTGCAATACGAAAAACAAATCCAGATGAATGTGTACACTTGAAAAATA
Source organism: Allium cepa (assembly GCA_030765085.1). Classification (NCBI taxonomy): domain Eukaryota; kingdom Viridiplantae; phylum Streptophyta; class Magnoliopsida; order Asparagales; family Amaryllidaceae; genus Allium; species Allium cepa. Next base: position 239,104,328 of record CM060931.1, read on the forward strand.
CTCGACCAGTCAAACTGTACAAGACCAGTAAACCCATAAAGACCAACAACAAGTGCACATCAACTCAAGGCAAGCAAAGCACAAATTTCAACCAAATTAATATGCAAGGTAACTCAAACTACACCGGTGAAAGAGACCAGCTCAACATCAATATAACATGTTCGATGAACTAGTCAGAGCAACCAGACTACAAAGAAACCAAGGCCAAGACCAGATTCAAAGATGCAACTCAACCCAAACATGCAATCATGTACAACAAAGACTGTATGCAAACTGCCCCAAAGCAAGTTACTATGATCAATGTACATGAAGACTAAAATGTATCAAGACTTCAGGCATGCATACAACTCAACAGCCAAAGGAGCAAGTGAAGTACACAAGCTAATCCAGACTTAAGAATTCAGAACATGTACATATATGGTGATAACACAAGTTTAAGGTTATCAAAGCATTCAAAGTGAATCAGATCATCGAAGACCAGACTTCCAATTGAACCAGACTTCTATACCACACATGACAGTAAAGAAAGAATGCAGCAAAACCAAAATGAACAAAATATACATGTGCATCTAACCAAACCAAGTAGGATACAAGTGTAGTCTCAACAGTTCAGTGCACCATGTAAACAGAGCAAGTTGACAGTGCAACCATGTGCACATACCAAAGAGACTGTGATCAAGCCTTAAGATTTTACAAGTAAGTGTGAAGATCAACGGTAACTGTGGCTCAACAACTCAATATGTAAACAAATGCAATGCATCGCTGAGACACGAGTACAGGATAAAAATGCAACATGAAGACTACAAATATATGAAGATCGATATACAACAAATCAGACCAGAGGCAATCAAGTGCATAAGCACACAAATTACGCAGTGCATACATATGCAACCAGAACAGAAACATAAGCATGTGTGTACATAAATATATGATGTATGTATAGTGATAACCAGTACAGCAGCTCGAATGAGCACGTGCAATTATGTACATATGCAGCGACCGAAATATAACCAGACTACATGATGAAAATAAATGCCAAACCAGACTCGCTATCGAACTAGTCAACACAAGAAACTAAACACGTCAAGTTAACTGTCAAAATCAAAGCAGAAGTGTCAAGTCAAATGCCAAAGAATCAAGCCGTGGGTCAGCAACAGGGCAACTTGGTAGCTAGCAGGTGACACACGGATTAAACGAGTCCACATAATCAAAGTGCCGAAGTCACCAAAACAAATTCAAATGCCAAAAAGAACGGAGCCAAAATCGAAGCCGTGATGACCAAGCAAAGAAATTCATGGAGCAGCTAAAATCGAAGCCATGGTAAGCAAGCACATTAGAAAATTTGAAGAAGGCTGAAAACATCAGAGGCATTCAAGTTAAATCAAATGGTCGAGAAAAATTATCAGACGATATTATACGAACGAAAATCAAAGGGTTCTAACCCTATATATAACCCATACCATCATCGGTAGAAAAAGCATGCATTCGAGTTAAAAACAACATCACATAAGAGCACAGTTTCAAATCAATAACTCGAATCACAATCGAGTTCAAGCAATTAACTGGGACAGCAAAAGGAAAATCACATACCAGGTTCAAGTAAAATCTAACTCGATTCATCGAACCAGGCATGTGCAAATCGAAGAAAAAATCGATCAATAAAGCAAGTGACAAGAAATTGTCTATTGAATCAATCAATAGAAGTCAGCATCTTCAATAAATTAAAGACCTAATTTTTGAAGGAAGAGGAATGAACGAGAAACGAGACTGCCATTATCACAAACGCAAAGGAACGGGCCGAACAATATAAACGAAAAAAAGGTGTAGACAACTGTGTTAGTGATAATTTTATTGGGCCGGTCTTAAGTGTTTTGGGCTTTAATTTTTCAATCAGGGTTTTGTTTTTTCAATTGTTTTTACATTTGTATTTTCTCTTTTAACCATTTGTAATTTTCTAGTCGTGTGACTAGGGGATTAACTACGGTGGTGTAGTTCGAGAATTCACAACTCAGTGACTGGGTTGTGGCAAGGTTTTGAGCGTAGAGTTAGGTTAGTCGATTACGGGTGTCGCGAGTTTACATGTGTAAGCATATGACAACTTAATTTCTAGTAGAGACCTTAGGACATCACATAGGCAGGGTTTTGCCGAAGCTCGGTAAATCTGTGTTGTTCTTTTTCTGTTTTCTATTATTCTGCTTTTATTTGTGCCGCTACTATTCTGCTATTTATGTGTTGTAATTATTTTATATACTTCCACATTAAATTTTTATAATTGACAATATCACCCTATTCACCCCTCCTGTGAAATCGATCCTACAAGTGGTATCAGGGCGAGCTTCAGAAGTTAATTTTTGTTTAAAAAAACTAATTTTTTCAAAACCAATTTTTGTTTTAAAAATTTGAATTTTGAAAATGGCTTCTTTTAATAATGCTTTATCTGAGGGTCAGTCCACAGTTGGACCACCAATGTTCAATGGTGAATATGCTTACTGGAAAAATAGAATGAAATTTTTTCTGAAAACCATTGGTGCTTGGAATATAGTTGAGACAGGTTATATAGCACCAACTAAGTTGTAGATAATCAGGAAATAGATAAATCGATGGATCAATGGACAGATCTAGAAAATAAACTACAGAATACTAACGTTAAAGCTATGAATTCCATTATCTGTTCATTAGATCAAATTGAATTTAATCGTGTATCACATTGTCTAACTGCGCAAGAAATATGGCACACACCCGAAGTGACTCATGAAAGAACATCTCAAGTCAAAGAATCCTGCCTTCCCATGTTGAGTAGCGAATACGAGAATTTTACAATGGCCAAGGAAGAAAATATCAAAGAGATGTACGGACGACTTTCCAATATCGTATACAAATCAAAAGCTCTCGAAAAATCATATATAGAGTTGGAAATAGTCCGAAAAATCCTCAAAGTTCTTCCACGAAATTTTGAAGCCAAAGTCACTACCATTCAAGGTACAAAAGATTTGAAATAAATCAAAGTTGAAGAGCTCATTGGAAATCTCACCACTTATGAGCTAGAAATGAAATTCAAGGAAGAGCGTGAAGGAGGTGAAACTCGAAAGAAATCAATAGCTCTCAAAGGAAAAACCGAAAGTGAAGATGACGACGATGATGATGGTGCAGCAGAATTGGCGCTGTTAAGGAAGAAATTCAAAAGGTGGAATCGTAGATATGGAAATTTAGCTCTAAATTAACAATTGAAAAGCAGAATAGTCGAAACATTAGACAATTCATACGAGCAAGAGATCATTTGCCACAAGTGCAATAAACCTGGCCACATCAACCCCAATTGTCCACAGAATCGATTCAGCCATGGAAAGAAACAGAAAAGGAGAAGTTGTGCAGCCACTTAGGATGAAATGGATGAAGATGACAAGAGAACTGACAGTGAGAGAGAAAAAGCAGATATGTGCCTTTGAAGTGATATAACTGACAGTGATGATGACGAGCCAAGCGATGTATCAAACCTTACTCAATTAGAGTTACTTATATATTTCCACGAAGTAAATGGCTGTTTCGAATGACTTAAGGAGAAATACACTAAAATTGAATCACAAAGAGATACTTTGATAGATTTAAATAAACAACTTGACCAGTTGGTTAAAAACTATCAAAGCAAGAGCCCTAAGTGTGATAAGTGTCCATCATTTAAAGAAGAAATTAAAAAAAAAGGAATTAAAATTAAATTGCTTGAAAATGAAATTCTAATTTTGAAAGAAAGTGAAATTCCTAGGAGAGAAAATTCTATTAAAAAGTACACACAATTGTTAAATGAAAATGAATCTCTCAAAACATAAGTCCAACAAATGTCTACGACTTTAGGAAAATTTTCAAAATGTGAAAGATCTTAAATATGCTTTTAAACTATTAATACAGTTAGACAATGACTTTTGTATAATCAATCAGTGTGATAGAAATGAAATTAATCAAGTCAATCCAAAGTGCATAATATGTGGAAAAACTGAACACAATCAGAATATTTGTTGGTATAGACCCAAACACGTAAAAACCGTTCCAATTTAGATTCCAAAAGGCACAAATATAAAATCCCTTAAAGTTAAACAAATCTGGGCGCCAAAAGGAACAAATATAAATGGATTTGGGTCTACTCAATTATATTTTTCAAAATCATTTTCCACTAACAGCCATGGACCTATAAAAACAAATAGGTCACAAAAATCTTTTATCATGTAGGTGTGGTGGCAAGCTAAGGAACAACAACGGTGTTATCTGGATTCTGCATGTTCCAAAAACACAACGAGCGTCAAATCAAAGTTCCTTAGCCTAGTACAAAGGGGAAAAAATCACAATGGGCAACAAAAAAATATTATCATAAAGGTAAAAGAGGTAATCTAATGTTTTATTAAATGTGAAAATCTGCACAATAATCAGCCGGTTATGTTATAAAATAATGAATGTTGATTTTGATTCTGACTTTTTCAAATTTGTTGGCTAATTACATTTTTATACCGAGAACATTATAAGTTCAGCTAGAGTCTTTGGACTAGTTCATATAGATTTGTTTGAACTATGATGTTGTTTTATTGTTTGTTGATTGCTCATGACACAAGTGGATATATTTATTTTCTAGATCTGATACTATATTCACTGTTTGTTTATTTGCACGTCTTCAATTTAATTTAAAAGTTGCTAAAAATGATCTTAAGAAATTTGTTGCAACTTCATGGTTTGGTCTATAATATTCAACTAATGATAATCTTGAGTCTAAGAGAAATTCAGATGTAGATTACACTGGTAATCTAATTGATGGAAAAATTACTAGTGAAACGTGACTTATGTTGAGACATTCGGTAGTTGCATCGTTTTTCAAGGAAAATATATGCATATTTTTCATTTCAAATAGTAGAAAATTTTCTTATAAAACCCCTTCTAGAAAATCATTTTTGTTGACCTTGTTTCAGATTAATCATTTTTAGAAAATTTGTTAATTTTTTTTGGATTTGATCTTAAATGACTACATTAACTAATTTAACTCCCTACTGATTATCGAAAAGAAAATAGTGATTGAAAAGTGATGAATGTTGATATTGATCATATATTATAACTTGAGACAGTATACTTAGTAAATTTCTTTAGAAATTCAAACAAGAGTTATAAAAAAATTGTTGGTAAAAATTCCATGATCATTTCTATTTCTATCGACCATCACTCATCAAAATCCAATTTAGTATGTCAATATGTGGTATTTTAAACGGGAAATCAATTCGGTTTTCATTTTATTATATTTTTAGCAATAAAAACATCCAAAGTATTCAATCTCATTTAAAAGTCCTCACGGTTATGCATAGGCGAATTACTTGGAATTTTTAATCATGTGCTTCCATGCTCATTCAAAAATCCTCACGGTTATGCATGTATGGAATGCATATCAAAATTAATTAATTAAATAGATAAGTTGATTCTAATCCAATTTAAAAGTCCTCACGGTTATACGTGGTTAGAAGATACTTGACTTCATTTTTTTTATAAAAATTTGGAATACTACAAATCTCATTTAAAAGTCCTAACGGTTATGCATAGTTAGTAGATATTCAAATTCCTAATATAAAATATACCACAAATAGACATAACTATATGGTTTTATATGATGATATCATCCCTATCATTCTAAAGTGGAATATGCGTACGTCTAACGGTATATTTGTGATTTTTGTTTGATTTTTTTATTGAAATTTAATATTTATACTATATTGGGTATTGATATTGTATTAATATCTAACACTTTATGTCTATTTTTCTAACATGTTACTCTTTTGCTGAAAACGAAAAGGGGAGAGAAAAGTTTAGATTTTGGAAAATAACGGTCAAACATTTTATTTTATATTTTCTATTTGCATCTAGGTACGTTTGCACATTTTTATTTATTTTCATGCATATATGAAGGGGGAGCTTTAGTGTAGAGAGGGAGCATTCAAATAGGGAGGCAAATTGAATGATCGAATACATTTAACAAATTCAAAATCTTAAATATATGATTGTTATCATCAAAAGGGGGAGTTGTTGAATATGCTAGTATATGATTTTTTTTTGATGATATTAAACATATATATATTCATTTAAATATATTTGTTAATGTACTATTTAATTTTAACATAATTAAATAAATATTTGCTAGATAAAATAAATAACACAGAATTTAAATTCAAACAAATATTTTATTCAAACAAATATTTTATTACAATTTTGAATAGTATAAATTTGAACTCTCACTATATATACACAATTTCAAAAACAATACAAATTAGAATATATCACAATTTTCAATTTACATCAGCATCTCACTACATATCACTAGTTCACTCGTATTCAGTCTTCAACTCTATTCCGGATTGAATCCAACATCTAAGTTATCTGCATAATAAACACGGACGCGGTAAAATTGAAAAAGAAATATTTGTTCAGTGTAAAATAAAATGTGTATTTTGAAAATATTATTTGCCTCACTTATTTAGGTTGTTCGTCATAATTTAATTTTTGAATTCATCATACACAAACACCTTGTGACATGCACAGTGTATCACCATACATGCCATAAGGTCCTGCACACTGGTATACACTTGATAAAATTACAGGGACAGGTGAGCACAAGGTCAAACCCAATCAAAAGCCGGGTTCAATCAAGTGAAATACAAATAAAGTTACGACATGAGCACAAGGTCAAACCCGAACTATAAGCTGGATTCAACTCTGGTGCAATACGAAAAACAAATCCAGATGAATGTGTACACTTGAAAAATACTCAACCAGTCAAACTGTACAAGACCAGTAAACCCATAAAGACCAACAACAAGTGCACATCAACTCAAGGCAACAAAGCACAAATTTCAACCAAATTAATAAGCAAGGAAACTCAAACTACACCAGTGAAAGAGACCAGCTCAACATCAATATAACATGTTCGATGAACTAGTCAGAGCAACCAGACTACAAAGAAACCAAGGCCAAGACCAGATTCAAAGATGCAACTCAACCCAAAAATGAAATCATGTACAACAAAGACTGTATGCAAAATGCCCCAAAGCAAGTTACTATGATCAATGTACATGAAGACTAAAATGTATCAAGACTTCAGGCATGCATACAACTCAACATCCAAAGGAGCAAGTGAAGTACACAAGCTAATCCAGATTTAAGGATTCAGAACATGTACATATATGGTGATAACACAAGTATAAACTTATCAAAGCATTCAAAGTGAATCAGATCACCCAAGACCAAACTTCCAATTGAACCAGACTTGTACACCACACATGATAGTATAGAAAGAATGCAGCAAAACCAAAATGAACAAAATATACATGTGTATCTAACCAAACCAAGTAGGATACAAGTGTAATCTCAATAATTCAGTGCACATGTAAACATAGCAAGTTGACAGTGCAACCCTGTGCATAAATCAAAGAGACTGTGATCAAGCCTCAACATTTTACAAGTAAGTGTGAAGACCAATAGTGAAATAGTGGCTCAACAACTCAATATGCAAACAAATGCAATGCATCACTGAGACATGAGTACAAGATACAAATGCAACATGAAGACTGCAAATATATGAAGATCAGCATACAATAAATCAAACCAGAGTCAATCAAGTGCATAAGCATAAAAAATACGTCGTGCATACATATGCAACCAGACCAGAAACATAAGCATGTGTGTACATAAATATATGATGTATGTGTAGTGATAACCAGTACAGCAGCTCGAATGAGCACGTGCACTTATATACATATGCAATAGCCGAAATATAACCAGACTACATGATGAAAACAAATGCCTAACCAGACCCGCTATCGAACCAGTCAATATAAGAAACTAAACACGTCAAGTTAACTTTCAAAATCAAAGCAGAAGTGTCAAGTCAAATGCTAAAGAATCAAGCCGTGGGTAAGTAACAGGGAAACTTGGTTACTACCAGGTGACACATGGATTAAACGAGTCCACATAATCAAAGCGCCGAAGTCCCCAAAACAAATTCAAATGCCAAAAAGAACGGAGTCAAAATCAAAGCTGTGATTACCAAGAAAAGAAATTCACGGCGTAGCTAAAATCGAAGCCGTGGTAAGGAAGCACATCAGAAAAATTGAAGAAGGCAGAAAATATCACAAGCATTCAAGTCAAATCAAATGGTCGAGAAAAATTATCAAACGATATTATACTAATGAAAATCAAGGGGTTCTAACCCTATATATAACCCATATCATCATCGGTAGAAAAAGCGTGCATTCGAGTTAAAAACAACATCATAGAGGAGCACAGTTTTGAAGCAGCCGTGTGCAAATCGAAGAAAAAATCGATCAATAAAGCAAGTGACAAGAAATCATCTATTCAATCGATCAACAGAAGTCGGCAGCTTCAATAAATTAAAGCCCTAATTTTTGAAGGAAGAGGAATGAATGAGAAACGAGACTGTCACAAACGCAAAGGAACGGGCCGAATAATATAAAAGAAAATAGGGCCGGTAGTTGTTTTAGTGGTAATTTTATTGGGCCGGTTTTGGGCTTTAATTTTAAATTAGGGGTTTTTCTATATTGTTTTAAAATTTGTATTTTCTCTTTTAATCGTTTGTAATTTTCTAGTCATGTGATAGGGGACGAACTACGATGGCGTAGTTCAAGAATTCGCAACTCGGTGGTTGAGTTGTGGTAGGGTTTTGAGCATAGAGTTAGGTTAGTCGATAGCAGGTGTCACGAGTTTACGTTTGTAAGCGTATGAATACTTAATTTCTAGTAGATACCTTGGAGATAGCACGCTGGCAGGGTTATGCCGAAGCTGGGTAAATCTATGTTGTTCCTTTTCTGTTTCTTATTATTCTGTTATTATCTATGCTACTACTATTCTGCTATTTCTATGTTGCAATTATTTTATATACTTCCGCATTAAATTTTTATAATTGATAGTATCACTTTATTCACCCCTCTCCCCCCTAGGGTGAAATCGATCCTATATGGTAGTAGCCAAGAACCACTCACCTAATACCTAAAATACTAACTTTTCTCCTCAAATCCAAAATGAACATCAATAATTTGGATCCTGTGATATCCCAAAATTTTTAGCAATATCAATTTAATAATCTGTATTTAAAATTAAATTGATTTGATGAATTCTATTAATAAAAATTTACTTGATTCAATAATCTAATTAAATAAATGTTTAATTGGTGAATATTATCTTTTAAAAGCTAATAAATTGCTTTCTATTTATAATGTATGTATATATGTATATATATTGTAGATAGATAAGTTTTGATTATAGTTTAATAAATAAATAAAATCTTGTTTCTAAATTCTGATATTCATTTTGATAATTTGGAGATTATTATTTTATTTAATAAATAACAATTTGGTTTTAAAATACTTAAAGAAATTGTTTTAAAGTGTTTAAATATATTTTAAAGCATAGTCTAAATTTTAATAAGATAAACAAAAGTTTATTTTATTTCTTTTTAAATATAGCTTAATAAATATAGTTTGGAATTATATATGGAAATTTAAAATACCATTTATATATTAAACATTAATTCATTTAATTAAGATAAGTAATTTATGATTTCTTTTATAAATGATTTAAAATTGATAAATGAGTTAAACTGTCACGACCCGTCTTTCACTAACCAGAAAGACGTATCATGAATTAAGAAAGAAAGAGATAGAAAGAGAAAGAAAGAGATAGAAAGAAGAAACAACAACAGAATCTCAACAGCGGAACGAATAAATTATATTAATAATCAAAAGTATTACATAGTATACAACAACTATCAGAGTCACACAGATTTATACATCACATACTAGACAGTTATAAACACATGTCCAGTTATTACAACACAGTACAAACAACTCAAAAAATGACTCAGAGATACCAACACAGCGGAATACTATATAACTATAACGCAGAAGCCTCCTGCTCCATTTTCTCCTCCATAATTTGTCAAAGCTAACCTGAATCCCTTGGCTACTCGTAAAAATTTGAGTACCCAAGAGTTTAAGAAAACAGAAATAAACTCCGGGTCAGACATGGGTCTGGTGTGAGTAACAGGTTAAAGTTGCTTAACTTTTGAAAAACCTTTGAAAAGAAAGGTATCACGTAAGACTTCCCACACATAAACATGGAAAAGTTTTTACCTTACGCTAACCAAAACATTTGATAGGAAATCCAGTGATATTATAATAGTGTCTAGGGTTTTCAAGTAAATATGAAATAGCCGAAATTGTTACATGATTAAATTCCAGCTACTAGCCACAAAAGTGGGTAATACAATCAAAACCGTTGTCACTTATTGGATTTTGGATTCCATACAATGGCAGGGCTACTGGGGTACCGCCCGTCACAGTACGTGGCATAGATCACCGTACCGAGGAGCCACCCTAACTCCCCTGCAACACAAGGCCGGAACCATCCCTTACTGGACAGTCCCGAACAAGACAACCCCGGCAGTTGTCGCGAATCAACCACCTACACAGCCGAATAAAAAGGGACTTCTAGACAGGGGTAAATCTCGCTCTCCAGTAGGAGCTACCCACGAAGCCTTGCTGCACCTCCCCTGTTTTAGCCATTCCCGGTTGATGAGGCTTGAGGCTACGATTACCTTTAGAGAACACATCTCTTAGAATTCTGATCGTCCACCTGACGATGTCCTGAAAGCATTCAATCCATACAAGTTCGTTCCGGGTTCGAACGAAACCGAAGGCATTATCTCCTTACACTCATTTTGGAATCACCCTCAGAGTTAACGACAATAACCCTTGCACTCTGAATCTTCACCTTCACTTGAGATTCATGACTTATCATTAATTTGGATCGATGTGGTTTTCGGATATCCAAATATGGAAACCCGATCCCGGTCTCATCGAAATCCAAAAGCGTGTCTTTTAGGTCCAAGTTGTTTTAAGTTTTAAAACAATTCAATTCAAACTATCTATATACACACAGATAGATAATATCATCACAATAAATAATCATCACCATAGATAATCCATATTATCATTTATCAGAATATAATCCAAATCATCATCATAATGCAACCAATGCATCCATACATCATTACTAATCTCGTATTTGAGATTCAAACCATTCAAGGAAATATATATTATCCATATATAACAAGGATTAATAATCACACCATATATAATTAATTTAAAATGAATTAAATTAATTACATCATCTCTAATTAATTTAAAGTAAATTAAATTAGTTACCTCAATTTATAAATCCTGCTATTATAACAATTGATTACAAACTAATCAACTAATCAATTAACCACTAATTAATCGTTCTTGATTAATTAACCTTGATTAATAATCCTTTAATTATATTCAAGTAATAAATGTCACAAATTTATTTTCCTTAATCAAATATAGTAATTAACCTCTAATTACTCCATTAATTAATTACATTAGTCCTTAATTAATTACATTAATTAATTACTTTAATCATTTATCATTAATTAATTAATCTTAATTAATTAGTCTTAATCACATCATTAATTATATTAATTAATGATTCCTAATTACATTTAAATCAATTACTTCATTAAGTAATTAACCTTAATTATTAATCACTTTGATTAATTAACTTTAGTAATTAATTATTATTAATTACTGCATTGAGTAAATTGATTACCCCTAAATTAATTATATTTAATAATTAATTAATTAATCATCCTTTATCAATTTTATTGTTAATTAATTATCCTTAATTAATTACAACACTTAATATTTTCCAAATGACTTAATCAATAATTACTTAGATTAATTATACCAAGAAATTAATTATTAATTTCTTTCACAAAGAAATCGTCCTCCATAATAATTTCACAAACAATAAACCTCAATTCTTCATACTTTAAATAAATTACATTCTAGTAATTACTCATCTTAATTTCTTTCCTAAGTAATTAATTACTTATCAACCCATCAATTATTATTCTAAATTAATTAAACTTAATTAATTAATTTAAACTAATCAAATTAATTAATTAATTACAATGAGAAATTAATAACTTTAATTACTTCACAAAGTAATCATACTTAACCAAATTCTATAATGATTATCTAATTTAATTAATCTAATTAATTATCAAAATTAATTACTTAAATTAATTAGTAAATAATCTCAAGTTAATGACCTTCATTAACTTATCATCAATTTCTTTAATTACCTTACTTAAGTAATTAAATTAAATTAATCAATATTAATTCACAAATTTATTAGTCTTTAATAATCATTTAATTAATCACTATTTATTTCATTAATTAAGTTTTTAACTTAATTAATCTTAACCTCTTGATTAATTTCTAATCATTAATTAAAATCATAACTTATTTAATTAATGATCTTATTTTCAAATTAATTAATCTTAATTAATCAACTCAACCTTAATTAATTAATTCAAAATACTTATTTAATCAATTAAATAAATAAATAAATTATCCATCTAATTACCATATTAATTTGATAAACCAATCATTTAAATCTTTGATTTATTATAAGTAAAACATTTCTTATTAATAATTTCATTATCATTAACAAAGAAAATTTAAAACACTTACCTTAAAATTTGTTTCCAAATTACATTTTAAATTTTAAATTTAAAATGAAAAACAAACTTAACTTTAATAAAGTTTTAAAAACATTTAAAATCTTTTTAAAACCTATGCTAAATAATCTCTCATTTTATAAAAGGGATTTAAACCCATATTTATCTAAGATACAAATCATATTTAAATATGATTCAACATTAAAGGCTGTTTAAACATTTCAAAATTTAAAAAAAAAACTTCTTTTCTTTCAAAACATGATTCAAATTTGAATCTTGTTTCCAGATTTGAATTTATGTTTAAATCTTCTATTTTAATTTAAAGCTTTTTACTTTAATTTCAGATTTATTTAAACCCTTTTAAAGTTGTTTAAACATTTTGTTTTAAAAAGTTTAAATTAAATTTCAAACCTGTATTCAAATCTCATTTGAAATTCATACTTTAAATTTTGATTTAAATTCTGTTTTAAAACCCTGTATTCGGATTTTAAAACAAACTTTTCAATTAAAATCTACAGGTTTCAAAAACCTGTAATCACAGAAAATAAAACCCGAGCTTCCCCCTGTTTTACTTCGAGTAAAACCTGATTCATCTTCGAGCCAAAAACTCGAATTACTCGAGTATTACCCGAGCACAAAAAAAACTACAAACCCAAAAATCCACCCTGACACCATCTTCTCCACCGTGCACATGCACGGTGGCCTTGGCTACCTCCGGCCACCACCAGGGCAACAAACAAGTCGGCGTTCATCACTGCAGCACATCATGACCATTAGAATCCATCCAAACATCACGAAAAGACGATCGAACACCTAAATCAGAACCTGGCAGCAACAGGCACACCCACCCCCAAAACCTAAAAACTCCTCGTCCTCACTCCTCCGGTCACTGGCGGCCTAGAAACTCCGTCCAACCCTTCACCAATACCCAAGCTACCACCTTCCCGAAAATTAAGGCACTTGGTCACCTGTAGCCTCCATACCGATCAAATCACTGCAGTGCCTAAAAACTAGGTTTACAAAACAAAACCCAACATCCCAGCCTCCTCGGTGATTTACCACCTCTTCCACTATTTTTCTCATCAACATTGATCACTCTACCATCACCAGAAGTAATCCTGATCCTCCAGATTACAAGATCAGAATTTTCCAAAAACCCTAAAACAGTGCAACCCTGATATGCACTTCAGTTCAACTTCTAAAAATTAAGATTTAGATCTTAAAAATCCTATTTTTGAATCAGTATTCAATTTATAATCTTAAATAAAAGAATTACAGTGTTGAATTTTTTCTCTAAAAACTTAAGCTTTTCTATTGTTTTTGTTTCCAGGGCAAAAATACAATTTATTTAACTTAAATAAAAATTTTAAAGCTTCTTTATAATCAACAATCAGATATTATCTGAATCTTAAATCCTAACATAGACTTGTTTAAGAGAAAAATGGATTTTTAATCAAGAATTCTTGCTTCTGGAACTGGGTACAGGTAGAACCAATGCACAGCACATAATATATATACATTCAAACATTCTTTATATATTTACAGCAATGCATTTTAAAACTATACACTCAGGCATACTAATCAACATACAACTAGTTATGCATACATAAACCATACTTATCCCAGTCATCAATCAAGCAACAATTTTATAATTAAGTTTTAAATAGAAAATGTCACTCACCTGAAGTTTTGAAAACTATTTTGGAAGTAGAGCACAAATTTGAGTTGCTGAAATTTGATTTAACTTGCATGCAGGCTTGAACAAATCCAAACTCCTTTTACTTTTGAATTTAAACTTGCATGTAGGTCATTCAAAACTTGAACTAGTTTCAGATTTAAATCTTTATATGCCCAGATTCAAAGAAATGCAGAGGCTACTTATTTTGACTTTACAGAGGACTGCAAGTTGGTTTTGAAATATGGCTACAGGCCTTGCATGTTTGAACAGATTTTGCAATTGAAAACTGTGATGGCTTAAACAGGTTGAAGGAGAAGGAAATGCAGGCCTTTATTTTTGCTTTTGAAAGTAATTACAGGGGATTTGCTTTAGAAAGGAATTTCAGATTGAATTGAAGAGGAATTTGAAATGGATTTAAGATATTAATTTGGGTTTTGAGAATTTTGTTATTGATTTGTTTTTCAGCTGAGATTTATCTTTGAAAAGAAAAAAATGAAGAATAGAAAATGAAAGGGCTTGAAGAAAACATGTTTTATATGTGTTTAATTGATTTTTCAAAAATTTAAAAGGAAAAATAAAAAATATAAGACACTTGTAAAAAGAAATAACACTTGTTACACTAGTTATTTAATTCAATTACACTTGTCATTTCACCTCATAGTTTAATAACATGTGTCTTGAAATTAATATTATTTGTTTTTATTTATTTTAAAGGTAATTGAAATCCTCTTTATTTATTAAATACATATAAAGTAATTTCATAAATAAATGTATATGTATTTCTTTTTTTAATGAAAATGAAATTAAAAAAATGAAAGCTTATCCAAAATAATTTAAATATGTTTATTTATTTGAATTTCAAAATAAATTCTAATTCAAATTCTAATACTCCTTAAATTTAAAAATCCAATTTAAAACTAATTTATGTTAACATATTTAATTTAAAACTAATAACATTATCTTTTAAAATCTATTTATATTTATACTTTTATTATTTGAAAATAACTCATTTATCAATTTTAAATCATTTATAAAAGAAATCATAAATTACTTATCTTAATTAAATTAATTAACGTTTAATATATAAATGGTATTTTAAATTTCCATATATAATTCCAAACTATATTTATTAAGCTATGTTCAAAAAGAAATAAAATAAACTTTTGTTTATCTTATTAAAATTTAAACTATGCTTTAAAATATATTTAAACACTTTAAAACAATTTCTTTAAGTATTTTAAAACCAAATTGTTATTTATTAAATAAAATAATAATTTCCAAATTGTCAAAATGAATATCAGAATTTAGAAACAAGATTTTATTTATTTATTTCCGAGATATCACAGATCCCAAGGCAACAAAATCGATAGATCTACAATCTCCTTTTCTAGTTACATTTCCAACGATGATTTAGGATAAGATTAGAAAGAAAAAAGAAGCTTTTTAATGAAATTAGGGTTAGTGGAGGTTAGGAACTGATTTGGAAAATAGGGAAAATGAATAATATCGGTCCCTATAGCCGCAATTAGGCACAATTCTCAAAATTCATTAGTGAGCCTAAGTATAAGCTTAATTAATTACCCACTTTCCAGTATCTAATAGAATTTCAAATGGCCATATCTCCTAAACGGTAAGTCCTTACATAAAAAATACCATAAGCCCGATCTATTGGAAGTGGTTTTAGGAACTAATTCAATCAATTTCAAATGTCACTGGTCTTACAAGAATTTGTGGGTCTGAAATGTTTGATAAAAATCCTAAAGGTAAAAAAGGTCCCTAGCAGTCATTTCGTAAAGATTTTGAGTCATACGACGTCATATGAATTAAATAATAATATTTTATGATTCTATGATACGTAAAATATGGGTTATTATAATGGGCATACATTATCTAGCGATAGTGGAGCCATTATAAATCTTATGTATGATTTTCTTTTCTACTTTTGCATTTATGATCTGTTATTGCCTACTTTTGGGATATTAGTTTTCTTTTTATTCTACCTCATCATCAACACGATCCTATTATTTCCTCTATTTTTTGGGTGTTAATCCAAATTTTCTCCAATAGCCTGGTATCAGAACTATTTGGTTTGTTGAAGGAAGGTGTTGTATAGTACAACAGGAGATCAAGGTACCATAGTTGAAGTAAGACCTTATGTTAGAGGATATTTTGTTGCATTTGGATCTTAGTTGGTGAAAAAGAAGTGGAACGGGGATAATGACTTCAAGAAGTGCCAATGGAGGATGAAGGTTGTTCTATGGTGGAATATGATTCATTAGGTGGTGTTTGACATGAGAAGTTGCTCACTGATATTTTTGCCATGGAGAAGGAGGAGATGGAAGAATGGGATTTTGCTATTCTCCAATTGGCCATGAAAGAAAATGTTATGTTGGAGATTACCTATGAAACAACTATTAGACAAATTTGGACTAAGCTGCAGAATCTCTACATTAAGAATTCCCTCAAAGCCATTTAATTTTGTTGAAGACATTTTTACCCTGAAGATAAGAGAGGGTACTTCAGTGAAAGCATATCTTAGTTTCTTCGATGATCTTCTGATAAAGATGAAGGTTGTTGGTTTAAAGTAAATGAAGAGAAGAGGGCAATGGTTCTTTTGTGTTATATTTCGGAGCGTTTCATAGGTTTTGCTAACAATCTTATATATGAAATAGACAAGTTGACAACAAAAGATGTGAAATCAGGTCTTCTATTTGAAAACTTAAGGGATCACATGAAGGAGATGAGTGAATGTAGAGGAGCGAGTAATAGTCAGGGTTTATTTATTGAGAGCGGTAAAGAGAAGAAGAAGAGTTGGGATCCTATAGGGCATTGTATGTCTAGGAAGCCCAGAAATGGTTAGAGAGGAAAGTTGAGAGATGGGAAGTGGCACAGCTGTAAGAAACTAGGCCATTGGAAGAATGATTGTCCAGATTTTAAAAGGAAGAATGAGGGTGCATCTTCGTCATTGCAGTTAAGAAGGTTACATCTGACGATATCTCGAATACAACAACGAATATATCAAACCACTGGGTGGTTGACTCAGGAGCATCATTCCATATGAAATCAAATAGGGAATACTCTAGATTTTTTTTGTTGGAAAGGAAGGACATTCAATTATGTATGGGAAATTATGCTTGTTATAAAGCCATGGGAGAGGGCATAGTACAGATATGCATGTTTGACGAAGTGATTCATACTTTAACGGGTGTCTGCTATGTTCCAGGTCTTCAGAAGTTATTGATCTCTTTAGGGAAGTTGGCATTCATAGGATGCAAGGTGACTATAGAGAAGGATAGTTTAAATGTTTATAATGGTGTGCCAGTTCTGATGAAAGGTGATATGTTCTGAAATCTGTATCTATTGAAAGTAAACACCGTACTTGGAGAGTCTTGTGTTGGAGTAGATAGTTCTCATACTTTGGATGCCACTAGACTTTCGCATCTTTGATTGGATCATATTTCAGAGAAGGGCTTGGAGTTGCTTCGCATAAGAAAATATCAAAGGAAAAGGCTTTGACAAGATAGATTTCTATCAGGAGTGTGTATTGGGTAAGGAGACAGAAGTATCTTTTGGAGTTGGACTTCATAGATCGAAGCGAGTATTGATTATGAACATATAGGTGTCTAGTGAGCAATAGCTACCACTTCCATTGAGGGGGAAAAGTATTTTATTTCCTTCATTAATAAATTTATTTGAAAATTTTGGGTGTATGTGATAAAGGCCAAATCAGAAAGTTCTAAGAAATTTAAAGCATGGAAGGCGTTAGTTGAGAACCAGTCTGGTTGCAAGTTGAAGGTGCTTAGGCTTGATAATGGTAGAAAATTTGTCTCTAGGGAGTTCCACGATTTATGTAAGCAGAGTGGTATTCGAATACATTTCACTACACTTGATGATCCGTAATCTAATGGAGTTGCCGATAGGATGAATCTGACTCTACTTTAGAATTCCTTTTTGCTTGAGATTGATTAAGTGCTTATCCAGAGGCTTTTGGGCTAAAAAGTTTACGACTACAACACACATTATAAATCAAATTCTATGATATGCCATAAATGGGAACGTTCCAAAAGAAAATTAGAGAGGTAAAGTAATATATCTTGGTTATTTTCGTATTTTGGTTGTCCTGTGTATGTGCACCATAATGGTGATGATAAATTAGAGGCAATAACATACAAGGGCATATTTATACGGTACATGGATGGACTCAAAGGGTATCAAATTTGGAACCCCGATGATAGGAAGATTGTACATTCCAAACATATTACATTTGATGAGTCTACGGAAGATTTACCTACTGCATCAGTTGATTCTGACAGGCGTAAGGAGATGGAAGTAGCTCCTACATTTCAGCCTAGTAGTAGAGTTGTAGCTGTTGCTAATAAAAGTGAAGAAACAGCTTATGAGGCATCAAAGAGTAGTCCATAACTGCTTTCTATGAGTGTTAGTGATGTCCATGAAGCTAGAGGAAGTTCGATTCATGGTGAAGCTGAAAGTACTTTAGGCAATTTTGTAGCCAGTCATAGGACTGTTAGGCCACCCAAGAGGTGTGGAGATTAGCAATATGCAAATCTCAGCCTTAGCGATCAATTTAGCTATTCCTTACATGTGATTCATGATGAGGCATTTGACCTTAAAGAAGCCATGAATTCGAGTAATAGCTCGAAGTGGATTTGCATTATGGAAGAGGAGTTAGAATCATCGAAGAAGAACAAAGACTTATGATTTGTACCATCTCCTCGGGGAAGTCAAGCGTAGGTTGCAAGTGGGTGTTCAAGTTGAAGGATTATGGGAGATACAAGGCTAAACTAGTTGCAAAAGGATTTTTACAAAGTTAGGTAGTGGAGTATGATGAGATGTTTGCTCCTGTAATGAGACCTACCTCATTTGGATTTTGCTTGCCTTGGTTACTACTCATAACTTACAGTTGGAGCAACTTGATGTGAAGATCGCTTACTTGCATCGTGACTTGAACGAGATCTATTGCATGAAGCAACCAGAAGGATTTGTTGCAAATGGAAAATAAGTATGGGTTTGCAAGTTGAAGAAGTCTCTTTGTGGACATAAGCCATAATTTGAATAGTTGAGTAAGTAATGTGTTTAAGAATTATGGAAAAGGTTTAGAAAGTTAGTTAGAGCCATAGTGTCTTTAATAAAAAGATTTTTGGATGTTGTTAAAACTATTTGGTTTTGGGAAAATAGTTATCGGGTTATGATCATTCTTCTTAACTAGTAATTTCGAGGACGAAATTCTTTTAAGGGAGGAGGAATGTGATGACCCTGAATTTTGGATATTTGAAATTGGAATATTTAATTGAAATGTGACGACCTGGAATTTTCAATATTTGAAATTGGAATATTTAATTGATTTTAAATATTTAAAAGGGTTAATTTTAACCTAATTTTCAAATATCTCCATTTATTGGGTAGTTAAATTATTGAATTTAATAATTTGAAATTGGATAAAATATTACATCTCCAGTTTTGAGCTTGTTAAAAATAATTTGAAGGTTTGTAAAATCCATATTAATAATACTGGAGATAGTAGAACTTTTAAAGATTGAATTTAAAATTATTTTGTTCAGTTTGAGAATATATTATTTAAATCAATATTTAAATGTTTTCCGAGGCATAGTCTCATATTTCGATGAAACTAGTTCCATTGGATCCGTAATATTGTATTATTATCGGATTTCAAATTTCATTGTGTTTGGAGTTGTCATGTGATCGTACGGTAGATAAACGTGCTATAAACTTCATCAAAAATTCAATATAATAACTAGGTCCAAAAAGCTATCTTCTCCATATGATCGAATTAGGATTGAAACCTTTTCCATTGTGCTTGAATATGGGTATAACATTATAAACGCCCAGCGGCACACCTCGATAGGAGATCGAGATTTTAGGCATCGTTTTCTCAATGATTTAAAGTTACATTTAAATTTTAGATATACTATGTATGTATTTAACATAATAATGTTTTCATAAGACAAGTTATACACGTTATTTCCTTCAAACACTTGGCATCTTTTTTTGACACGCGTTTGTTTTTAAAAATAAAAATTGAAAACAGCAGAGCATTTTAAAAATCAAAATAAACGAAAGAAATTTCCTGTCTCCAATTGTTCGTTTCCACCCTCATTTCAAATTCTAAACCACGGCTTCCATTCCCTTTCTCGACCGAATAGAAAAATCAAATCGAGATTTCCAGTTTCCATCTCCTCAAATTAATTCGTTCAAAAATGGGTGACACAATCGAACTCGATTTCGAATTCACGGAGCTCAAGAAGAGACGGCGATGGCTCGAGATCGTGAAGTTCGGCGAGGTTGGTTTGGGGTTCGCTGGTGAATGTTTTGTGCTCAAGTTTGAATTGGGGGTGTAGTTGATGTTCGAGTGGTGGCACTCGAGGGTGGGACGAGACCGAGGCGAGGAGGAGGCGCAGGCAACTTCGGCGTGTGGTGATGGAGGTTCGTTCGATGGCAGAAGCTCGTACCGAAGGCAGCATGGTAGCATTTTATCTTTATTTTAATTCGATTAAACTTATGTCTACATATTGAAAAAAGGAAAGTTTACAGTAAGAAATATAAAACTTTTTATTTAGAATATATATATATATATATATATATATATATATATATATATATATGTATGTATACGGTTGCAGTAAGGTTTTTGCTTTAAAATATATAAACATAGGTTAGAAATTATTTTTAGAACTTAACAAAATATATACAGGAAAACATAAATAATATATATATATATATATATATATATATATATATATATAAGATCTGGAAATAGGAATTTTAAATGGAAATATAGATTATCTTTTTTGGTATGCATGTATATAAATTTTGTAATCTATATAAACTACTTTTATATGGGTATGTATTTTCAAAATGAAGAATAAGATAGACATACATATACACATTTTAAACTTACCAGTTTATATTTAAGATAGTGAATTATGTGACTAACCCGTTAATTAACTTGTTCAATTATTTTATTTACTAAAAATAATTTGTAAAAGAGAAACTAGTTTAAACTAAAATTATTAGTTTAAAATAAAATCATTAATTAATTAAAATTATCAAATGGAAATTTAATTATTCAATTGATTCGAATATTAATAAAATCATCTAATGCCTGCACAAGGTCAAAATCGTGGAGAAGCAAGCCGGTGTGGATCAGATTGCAAAGTTAAAGTCAAAGGTGATAATCTCACTCATTTGGAATTCCTTTTAAATTTAAATAGTTAGATTTAAATTTTTGGTTGAATGATTGAATTGACTGGATATGATATTATATAGTGTGTGTGTGTGTGTGTGTGTTGGAGTGATTGATTCCCGCATTACATAGCGGATGAGACCCTATGCGTCCCGCATAATAGCGGATGACCCTTTATACCGCGATATCTCCCTCGAAGTGGGATTGATATTTTATATTGTGCTAACGTCTGTGGATGTAGAGAAACAGGTTGGAAGGATCCAACTGGATTCCTCAGAATGTTGGAATTTATTTTCTATTCTGTGATATGTTTTATTTAATAATCTATGATAGATTATATTGATTTTATTGGGAATTGAAAATATTGGATGCTATGGTTTGATTGAATATATTTGGGGATATTAAGTTATCAAAAATATAAAGATTGGAATTTTGAAGGAAAATAAAAGAGAGTATTTTTAAGTAAAATAATTATAGAAAATTTAGGTAAATTAAAGAATGAATTAGAAAGGATAAAAATTGATTTTTAAATTCTAATAAATAAATCCTGAGTATTGGAAAAGAAATTTTTGAATAAATGAAAATAAATGAATTTTAAGGGCTTATGTGATATTGTTTAAAAATTAAAGAAATTATTTTTAAATTTTGGATTTAAATGGTTTGGGAAGAAATAAAAGAAGAATTTTGAAATAAGTATGAAATTTGTATTTTCGGTTTAAAATAAGATTTTAGATCATAAATATAGACATAAATGCGGAATTAATGGGTTTTACAAAGGAATTTGTTTTAAAATGGAGTTCGTTTTGAAAATCGATCTGAAAACTAATTAAGTGCTTGGAACTGGGATTAAAAGAGAATGGGATTATGGAATTTATAAACAGGATTTATAAATTAAGCGAAATATTTATCAGAGGATAATTTGAGGGTATAAATTCAGGATGGGAATTTATAAAGAAAGAGTGATTTGTTAAAAATAAACAGTGGTTTATTTTTAAAGCTGTAGAAAGGAAAGTGTATTTCCCCGAAAAGCAGAGTATGTTTTCAAAGAAAAATTTCCAAGTATATGTAGAGTTTTAAAGTGGTTTTAAAGAATGTTTGAGAGAAACTTTATTATTTTAAATTGTTTTAGAATTTTAAATATTTATTTAAATTAATTATAGTAGTATTTATTTTTTTAAAGGTTTAAACTAGTATTATGATTTAAAAGATAATTATTTAGTATTTATACATTATGGAATAACTTTTATTTTAAAATTAGTTTTGGCTTAAGTTTTACTAAAAAAATTATTATAAATTTCATAACTAGTATTTTAAATAAAGTGTTTCAAATTGTTTTTATAATAAGTATTTTAAAGTATATATTTTTGGATAAAGTGATTTAAATTATTTTAAAATCTAAGTATTTAGACTTGAGATTTTCAGTGGAAATAACAATATTTGAAAATTTATTCTACGAGAGAAAAGTGATTTGAAAACTATTTTCAAAGGGTTGAAGTGTGAAAATATATCTTGCGAGGATATTTTGAAACAAGTAAATAATTTGGGAAATTATTAAGGCTTGATGGTTGTTTGTGGATGTTATATGATAGTTGAATAACAGACTATCAATATTGGCCACTGTGCTAATCGTTTCGAAGAGACCGGGATCGGAATTAATTTTTCGACAACCACTTCGATCTGGTTTGAACATTTTTGTGAGGAAGACAAGAGCTTGGAGTCGAAGATGGAACAGTGAAGTGCAAGGGCTAGTCTCTACTAATCCTGAGGGTGATTCCAAAATGGATGTAGTATAAATAGTGCCTTCGGTTCTGTTCGGACCCAGAACGGACTTGTATGGACGAATGCCATCAGAACATCGTCAGGAGGACGGTGAGCATTCTAAGTGAATGTGTGCTAAAAAGGTAACGCATAGCATCGAGCCACGTCAACCGGGAATGGCTAAAACATGGGAAGTGCATGCAAGGCTAAGTGGCTAGCAACCAATTAGGGCAAGGTCATCCCTGTCTAGATGTCCTTTTTTATTCGGCTGTGTGGGCGGTTGCTGATCCCAACCACAGGGTGATCTTATTCGGACTATCCAGTAAGGGGTAGCTCCGGTCTTGTGATGTAGGGGATCAGGGTGGATCCTCGGTACAGTGACCTTGACCACGTACTATGACGGACGGTACCCTAATATCCCTGCCATTGTATGGAATCCAATCTCTAATAAGCGTCTGTAAGGTTTTGATTGTGTCTAACTATGCTGAAATGTGAGATGCAAGCATTTCAGCTAGATTCTATTTTACTTTCTATTGACACTATTATAATATCAGATGGATTTGATAAAAATGTTTTGGTTATCGTAAGGTAAAATCTCGATATGTTTATTTGTGGCGTGGTCTTACGAGACACCTTTGATTTCAAAGAATTTTGAAAACTTTAATAAACTAATTGAGTATGTTTTCTCACTCTGGTTTTCCATACTGACTCGGGTATTATTTCACTATAATGCTCGGGTCAGACCGAGTATTATGGATACAGGATAGGATGTTGTGGAGCTCAGGAGACGAGCTGGATGGCGAGACGTATCACACGTATTTGATGAATATTCCGATGTGAATGATTAACTGCATAGTCTATTTGTGAGGACATGTTATGGTAACTGTCCAGTTGTGTGCTATGAATTTGTTGTACTCTGATGATGTAATGTATAAACAGATATAGTTCTTTTTGTATAAAGATGGTCATTTAACTATTATATATTGTTCCGCTGCGATGGTGAGATTCTGATATTGTTTCTATTTTCTTCTTCTACCTCCTTCTTCTTAACCCTAATGGTTCGTATTTCCGTTCACTTTGAGTTAATATGATGGAGAATAGTGTCGACTCAAGGGATACGAGTTTGTGGGTTGTTACATATATAGTGCAAGTGTGATTTATCAAATTGTGTGCATCGTTGATGTGTACGTGTTTAGGTGCTATGATTTACACCACAACGAACACATTTTTCCATTATATACGCATTAGTTGTTCAAGACATTGCTTATCTGTGTGTGTGTATTCTTTTTAGTTAAATCTCTAGATAAATCTAAGTTAATTTTTACCAAATCAACAGTTCCAAATACAAAATTTTGTTTTCAAAATATCATGTCATCTAATTTGGTAACATAATATGAAAATGGATCTATATCTAGAAATTGAAAATAAATTATATATCAATAATTTAAAATAAAATAAAAGTGAAAATAAAGAGATTTTGTTAATGGTATTCATTTTATAATATAATAACCTTTCATTTTTAATCCAAAAGAAATTTTTATCATACATGATTAAGATGTTAATAAATGTATGTTTATAAATTAAGATGAATCTCTTTAATATGTGTGTGTGTGTCTGTGTGTGTTTGTATCAAAATAGAAAACCAATAATGAATCAATGGAATTTAACTTTGATATTTAAATAAATAAATATACATAAACTAAAAAATTAGCTTTTAGATCTAGATTTAAAACAACGACATCAATATAAATTAACAATGCAATTATCAATAAAAATCATAATTATCAATTTCAAACCAAAATCAAATGTTTATAAATTATAAAAAAATTAGACATACACATATTAACCATAAAATTCACTCAAGGATAAAGGTATCAAATAAGGCTTCTGAAGGTATCGAAAGAAGGGTTCTGCAAGTGTTAAAAGAAGGCTTACGAAGACATCTAAAATAAACTCATCATAGAGGCTTCTCAAGTATTGAAAAGGTGTTCCGCTATGGTTTAAAAAGGGGAGAAGAAATAGAAATTGCTTTCGAAGGAAATTAGATTGGTGTCGCAAGCATTGGAAACTTCCACAGGAGATGAAAGTGAGGGCTCCCACCAAACATGACTCCTTCCGCATAGATTAGAACTTTCGACACAATAAGTTTTGCCAATGTCTACCTTCCACAGAAAAAGAATCTACAAACACTTCCTTCCCACAAGCATAGATGTAGTTTCCAAAAGCACTGAAGCAGCTTTCGAAAGCGTCGAAGTAGTTCCGAAAGCATTGAAGCAGCATCCTAAGCATCAGTGTAAGTGCTTCCGCATACATTGAAGAAAGGCTTTTGAAAGAATTAAAGAAGGGCTTCCGTATAGGTCAAAGGGAAAGCTTCCACAAGAGTTGATTAAATAACCCAAAGTCATTCCTTCTGCATGGGATAACAAGCCGCATGTCAACCCTCTGCAGCCATCAACCTTCCACAGGGGTTGATTCCACTAGAACAAGCCCTTCGAAAGAGTTGAAGAGCTCCCTTCAGCCAGCATTCAATGATCGAGCTTGCCATTAATATTCAGTTCATCGTCAAAATCACTATAAAGCGGTGTTGAAGGTGAATACCTTTAATATCCACAAAGGCATTAATAGTTGCAGAAGCACTAACATCAACAAAAACATAAAATATAACATTTCCAATGCTAGTAAGATGAAAATCAATGCTATGCTCCATTGAGACTATAATGTAACACCACTGCACTTTTTCAACATCTACATTGCACTTTTATAACATGATAAGAAGGCCACATGCCAAAAGCTATCAATCATGACCATAATTCATGATTACTATCGTTAATCGAAGATGGTGAAGATCATGCAAAGATAGAAAGAATGAAGTAGTTTATAGCGGTTAACTCAAGAGGAATCGGTTCATTTTCCTTCATAAAGCTTCCAAAGCCTTCACATTCCTTCACAACTTCTACGGAGCTTTTACTCCCACTTTCTGATTGGAGCAAGCTTGCCCGCATCCTACATCTATAAATATAGATGTACCTCTCGTAAAATGGGACCTTGATTTTCTTTCCCTCTTTTAGTAATAAATAAATACATGAATAAAGAGAATGGTTTGAGCCAATCAAATTTTGCCTGCTTTATTCTTTAACATCAATGAATTTAAATTTAGATGGTTTCATAATTTATTACAAATCTCAGGGATATTTGTTGAACTTCTACGAAAAGGCTATATTGCTAGCTCATTTGGAGTATGCAACGAATTTTGTCCTCAACGTCCAAATGGTCAAAATACCCTCTGACAGGAATACGACGGAATTCACATATACACATATACTGGACAACAATTTCATTTTGATTTGCATAAAACCACAAGCTCGTCAAATGATGGTCCGCCTTCATTTTGCTTCTAAACTATTAGTTCAATTTTGGTATCAACTCACTCAAAATAAAATCAGAAATGGATTTGAAAACTCCAATATTAATTTGGTGCCATAGGGATAGCCTCCGCCATTGTTTGGTAGTAATTGCCTCCGCAAGGCCTGACTTTAATAGTGACGAAGGGAATCTCCTTCCGCTGGTATAATCAAGAGAACTTCCTTCGGCAAGAGGTGACGAAGGGGGTTCCCTCCGTAATTACCTTCCGCCAATGTTGGTATTACAGTGCTTCCATGGACGTTCAAGATGAATATGCTACTGTTTGATTGAAAGTCCCTTCCGTTGGTATTCCGGGTGGTTTCGCAAAGATTCCTTCCGGACGAATCACTTTCGCAAAGATTGATGCCGCAAGTACTGGGTAGCTTCCGCTTGAATTGGGTGTCGCATATCGACAAAGGGGATTTAGTGCCGCTAGTATCTAATACATTCCGCTAAGAGATCCCTTCCGCCAGTGATTTGATGCCGTAAGCATCGAAAGGAATCACTTCCACTCGTATTTGAAGCATTTCATTCCGTCGGTGTTCATATGAGTTCTTCCACAACGTTGAAGAATTGCTTCCGCCTTTGATGAACTAGGGGTGTTTCCGCCTTTGATTAATTAAATATGCCTCCACCGATATATGATGAAGAGGTGCTTCCGCCTTTGTTCCATAAAGGGTGCCACCACCGTAGTTTGATAATTTGGGTCTCCGCCATCCTACAATTTGGAGACTCCGACAATTGCTACACGTTGTAAATTGGCCACCATTATGATTATGAATCGGTGTTTAAGCAGCCGAAACAGAAAAACTTAAGGTATGGGACTACAATTTCATTAAAAGTTCACGGGTTCTAAAAATCGATTTCAAAAGATGAGTTTTCAAATGCTTCATATTTTGAGAAGCATCTAGATTTTAAAGGTAGATCTGGTTTGAATTTCTAAAATTTTGTGTGTGAACGAACTTTCAAACACTGAAATTGCATTAAATTTCTAAACATATAAAGCATACTCTGTTTATAATTTTTCATAATTTCAAAATTTTCAAATATACAAGGGAGAATTAGGTATGTATTATTTTCAAGCTTCTTAAGTACCTATGATTTAAAATTAAATTTCAGAAGTATATTGAGATTGAATATACTTGTCAAGACCATATCAAAAGATTTTAATTAGATATCTCGGTTTTAAATTGTTAATATCAAGTTTTTTAAAGACATATATGTAAGTTTTGGATGTAACTAGACATGATTTCAAGTATTAGAATTCATATTTAAAATTCCACTTATATCTGGTTTTGAGTTCTTCAGCAGACCTTGCATACACCCATGGGTTTAAACCATGTCAGTATCATGAACGTATTTTGAATATATGTGCTTTGTAGACGATTTCAAAAAAATTACTTTTAAAATTAAAGGTTACTGAAATGATTCTCATGTAGTTAAGATTTTAAGTATGCATAAGATGATTATACTTTAGAAATATCCAAATTTTGAAAGAGAAAACTTTAAATGCCCACTCTATTCTAATCTTGTTGATGAGCTTCAGTTTTGTATGTACTTAGGTTTCGATTATATGATACACTTTTTTTTTAAATGAGTACAAGGGCTCATATGTGTACGGTTTCAAATATACATATATAATTGGGCTTTGAATATCATAAAGTTTCTTATGAAATTTAAGTAAGAACATAAAACTTTATATATATTTGATTCCCTAAATACATAGATTTTAAAAGAATCTGAAGTTCCTTATATGTGTAGATTCAAGTACTTATGTGTTTACGAAAGATATCAGATTTAAAAAATGTTGGTTTCATGAATATATGGGTTATAAATATATACTAGTGTGTTACCCGTGCGTTGCACACGGTATGTTGTAGAAAAATAATATTTTAAATATTTTTGAAGAATATAATTTATTATGCAACATCCCATGAATTTGTTAAGATAAATGAATTACAAAATGAAATTACAATATTATAAATGTGTATTTTTTATGAGATTCGTATATTTTTATATTTGATTTTTAGGCACAAGGAAAAAGTTGCAAAAAAATTTAGTCTGAGGGACAAAAAGTTTGTTTTTTAGGCTGAAGGACACTTTTAGTATAAATTACAGAATGATAGTTGTAACTATCATTTTCAGTTTACACAAAAAAGTGTCTTTCAGACTAAAAAGCAAACTTATTGTCCTTGAGACTAATTTTTTTTGCAACTTTTTCCTTGTGCCTATTTACCTGTTAAATTATCATGTTTGTTGATAAAAATGAGTTATATATTAATTTATTATTTTTTTGGGATTCATTATTTATTAATCAAATAAATGAAAATAAGTATTCTTCATAAATTTTAAAATTAATATTTTTATAAAATTTCATAAATAAATATTCATATACATATATTCTGAATTTGACATTTAGCTTTTGATACACTTGGCTAAAAGATAATGATGTATACATTAAATATCAAACATTGTTTGAGAGAATGTCGACTATTACCTAAAAATAGAAGTGTAATACCAAAGATTCAATATATTTGTATGCATTTAAAGTTCCTACAGCGCATATTTATAAAAACATTTATTAACCATTAAAAGAAACATTAAGTGAAAATAAGATCTAAAACGTTACAAATCACACTGTTTCAAGCCTTACTCTTTTTATTT
This sequence comes from Allium cepa, assembly GCA_030765085.1. Taxonomy (NCBI): domain Eukaryota; kingdom Viridiplantae; phylum Streptophyta; class Magnoliopsida; order Asparagales; family Amaryllidaceae; genus Allium; species Allium cepa. Next base: position 239,133,632 of record CM060931.1, read on the forward strand.
TATAGTAAAAAAAAAATTTAACATTTATGTAAAAAATAATAATAAAATATAAAAGAAAAATAATTCTAATCAAAATATGGTATAATTTTTGCGCATTGATCAACTCATATTACGATATAAATAATCAAGCTGTAACTTTTTGTACAAAAACATACTAATTGAAAATATTTATTATTTCTTCAATAATACTAAATACAAAAATTCATCAATTATCATTAATTGTAATGTTATTCTTCATAAAATATAATTTAATGATGATAAAGAGTCCATTTGATTTACCAATTTTAGGAAGGAAAAACATTATATATGTTTGTAATGATGTACCAATTTGGAAGGAATTTTTTTGTATATATTTGTCTGTAATGAAATAACAACTTTAGAAAGAAAAAATTATGTATATATTTCTTTGTATTAAATAACTAATTTTAGAAAGAAAGAAATTTATGAACTTAAATATAGAAAAATGTAAAAGTATTAAAGATAATTATTTATATAATTATGAAAATATTAGATTATACGGACTTGAGTGAAAAAATAGTTTTACCATTTATATTAGTACAAATGCGGTATACACATCGAATTATCATTTTTTATGATTTATTAAATCAATTAAGAAATGTTTGTTAATTGGATTCGGTTAAAAATTTTAAATTCAAGATCAATTAATAAATTCAAAATGTGGAGTTGGATGTAAAATAATATAAGAAAATTCAGGAGAGATCCGTAAATAATTGTAAAAATTATTGAATGTTGGCATTTAAATGCAAAATGATAGGAGGGAATTGTTTGCGCAAAAAATGGGCAAACACCTCAAAGTCGTGTGATTCCGTTGATTTTAAATTTTTTTTTTTGTGATTTGGGTGATTTATGCAAATATATGAAAAGCAGGGACTAAACTGTAAAAGACACACAGATTTATAGTGGTTCGGCCAGAACGTGCCTACGTCCACTTTATATGTTATTCTCCTTTTCCCTTCAGATTACAAGTACAAAGCTTTTATTACAAGTAATTGAAAGTTGTTTGAAAGTTCTATCCATGCTTGAGCTCTCAAACTTGTCTCTCATTGTTGTACCCCTGCCCCTCTATTTATAGAGTGAGGCTGGGGGCAGGGGTCTTGGATGTATATAGCTGCTGGTGGGGCTGGACTGATGCAATATGGACTGGCAACTTTGGTGCGGCAAGGGCTTGGTTCGGTAGTTCATGGAAGTGGAGTTGGTCCGGTGGGACGTTGGTTCGGTGAAGGTGTATCCGGTGGTGAGTGGATGGAGCTTGGTTCGGCTATGCAGGGAGTGGTGTTGGACCGGTAGGGCTTTGGTCCGGTGGTAGGAGTATGGTGGTTCGGCAAGGGCTCGTGTACTTTGGTTCGGGAGTGGCTAAGGTCTGGTTCGGTGGAAGATGGAGAAGCTTTTGGACCGGTGGTGCCTTCCTCCTGGATCGGTGGTGTGTAGTAGGTGGAGTGCCGAATGAACTATGCCGAATGAGATATGTGATGTACTACCGAATTAATCTTTAAGCCTTTGATACCGAATGGACTTTTATATTTGAGTCATGAGTGAAACCCCAGACTTATATATGCTTGCTGGCTGCTTCTTCTTGGTTCGGTCGTGGTGGAAACGCACACAACATTGATATTCCAGTTTTAACCGAAAATGGGATAACACTTTGCCCCCCAAAACATGCCTTGCGATCGGAAGGTGTGTTTTGTAATGCCATGAGATGGATGTTCATATCCTGTTGACAACCTGTAAAGAGCTTGATATTTTATATGGCCCCAAATGACGACCGTTCGGGATCGAGCTATTTGGGATGAAGCGCGACCGTTCATGGTCAAGAGCCTAACTTCAAATGACGACCGTTCGCGATAGAGTCATTTGAGGTGAAGTGCGACCGTTCGCGGTCAAGCGTCTAAATCCATGCGACGATCGTTCGAGATCGAGTCATTTACGGTGGAATGTGATCGTTCACGGTCAAGCGCTTTACTTCAAATGACGACCGTTCGGGATCGAGCCATTCGAGGTAAAGTGCGACCGAGCCCGGTCAGAGGGCGGACCTCAAATGGCGACCGTTCGCGATCAAGCCACCTGGGGTGAAATGTGACCGTTCACGGCCGGTTCCGTTCGCGGCAAAAGATGAAATGGGACCGTTCGCGGTCAAGCGCCTTACTTCGGATGACGATCGTTCGAGATCGAGCCATTCGTGGTAAGGTGCGACTGTTGGCGGTCAGGGGGTGGATCTCAAATGGCGACCTTTCGCGATCGAGCCATTTGTGGTGAGATGAGTTGTGCCGTTCGAGGCGAGTTTTTGACTGTTCGAAGTCGGGTGCCGTTCGAGGCGAGTTGTGACTGTTCGAAGTCGGGTGCCGTTCGAGGCGAGTTGTGACTGTTCGTAGTCGGGTGCCGTTCGAGGCGAGTTGTGACTGTTCGTAGTCGGGTGCCGTTTGAGGCGAGTTGTGACCGTTCGAGGTCAGGTGAGTGTGCCCGGGGGGACTTAATATTATCAGTGCCGGAGTTATTGTTTGGGGGAGTTTCCGAATCAAAGACTTCGGCAGTTCACTGCCATGCAAGAGGTGCTCGTGGATCGTTCGCGATCCACGGGCATACAAGTAATTTTTCCATAGAATTGTAAATGTTAAAGCAATAATCATATGAACCTTACAGCAGACATGTCCAAACAGGAAGAATTTAAATGTTCAAATCAAAACCAAAGCAAAGAGCAGAATGAAGATGTCAAAGGGTAAACTCTTACTATAACGCGGCTGGTAATCATTCAGAGCATGCCTATGGATCGTGTGCGATCGCTCACATGTGTAAATGATTTAACCGTGTTAGCGAGAGGTTTACAACTTGTTCATCGTTATTTTAATCAAGCAATCAATGGATAATCAAACGGTGCCCCGATCCAGGGTCACCTCTAGCCGATGTAGACGGTGGTCGCTCTGGCTCCCCAGCTGGAGTTCGCCTCCTCACATACTGAAGGAGCATACCGTTCCTGATATGCCCTTCCACCTCGTCCTTCAAATGCCTACAATCATTAGTGTTATGACCGTTTAATTCATGGAATACACAAAACTTATCTGATTTTCTTTCGTCAGAGGTTGGATCCCTTCGTATTGGTCTACGATACGGAACATGCTCCTTGGTATCCTAATAAATTCGTTCCAGACTCTCATTCAGCTCAGTGTGAGTGGTGAATCGCGGCTCCCTCCGTTGACGCTTTGTCCCGTCATCATTATCCTTAGCCTTTCTCTTTCCTTTGCTAGTCTTCGCACCCTTTCCAGGTGGGTTTCCGCTCTTGATTGCGTAAACGTCATCTTCTTCCTCTCTTTCTGCACTAGCATCTTCCAAACGCAGAAACTTTTCAGCCTCATGATAGAACTCTCCCAGATTCATAGGCGGGTCCTTGGTTAATGAATTCTTGAACTCTGTACTATAAGCTATTCCAGATACAGCCGCCATCATGACCATAGATGGATCTGGTCGATCCACATATGCTGCCGCCGCATTAAATCGCGTTAGAAAGCTCCTCAAAGTCTCTCCAGTTTTCTGCTTCAAGGTTGCCAAAGTCATCACATTCTTGGGTCTCGCAATATGAACCCTGAATTGCCTCATGAATCTCTCAGTTAAATCTGCCCACGTTCCTATGGAGCCGCTCTCCAGTTGTCTAAACCATAATGCTGCAATGTCCGTCAAATACAGTGGAAAGCACCTGGCCACCTCCTGTGATGCCCCCAGCACTTCCATGTGCCTCATATACTTAGTAAGATGGACCGCAGGGTCTGTCCTCCCATCGTACATCTCTACTGATGGTAGCTTGAATTCTGGTGGGTTTCTAGCCATGCTAATCGTAGATGAAAAAGGACTCCTGTTTACATCTTCCAAGTCTATGTTTACTAAACTGCCTCTCATAGCTCTTCTAACCATCTCTGCTAATCTATCATTGTCTCCAAGCTGTAGTCCTCGTTCACTGCCTTCGACCTGCCCCCTGAGTCCGCGGGAGTTTTCATGTGTATGCCTCCCCGGCTGAACGTTCATTCCTCTATTGCTACCAGGTGGCTCGGATGCCCCCATCTCTCTTTCCGGGGTCGGATCAACATGCTTTGCGTGAGTGCCCCCTAGCTCTGGTGCTACGCCAAATGGTCCTGCTCCGTTCTGAACTCCAGTTGCTCCTTGGTTTTGTGCTCCAAGTTGCCCAATTTGCTGAAGCAAATTCTGAATCATCTCTTCTTGTCATCTCATCATAGCCTCCATCTCATCCCTGGTGATGAAGGCTGAAGTTTGGTTTACTCCTGAGGAAGCCTCTTGACTCCCTTCCTGTTGACTCTGCTCTGGCCTTGGCCTTCTGCTTGATTGTCTCGCCATGACTCTTCCAATCTGAATCTCTAAACTCTCAAATTCAACTTCCAAGCGGTAGGTCCTTGAGTTCAACTCTCAGTGAAAGCACCAAAAATATTTGCGCAAAAAATGGGCAAACACCTCAAAGTCGTGTGATTCCGTTGATTTTAAATTGTTTTTAGTGATTTGGGTGATTTATGCAAATATATGAAAAGCAGAGACTAAACTGTAAAAGACACACAGATTTATAGTGGTTCGTCCAGAACGTGCCTACGTCCACTTTATATGTTATTCTCCTTTTCCCTTCAGATTACAAGTACAAAGCTTTGATTACAAGTAATTGAAAGTTGTTTGAAAGTTCTATCCGTGCTTGAGCTCTCAAACTTGTCTCCCATTGTTGTACCCCTGCCCCTCTATTTATAGAGTGAGGCTGGGGGCAGGGGTCTTGGGTGTATATAGCTGCTGGTGGGCCTGGGCTGATGCAATCTGGACTGGCAACTTTGGTTCGGCAAGGGCTTGGTTCGGTAGTTCATGGAAGTGGAGTTGGTCCGGTGGGACGTTGGTTCGGTGAAGGTGTATCCGGTGGTGAGTGGATGGAGCTTGATTCGGCTATGCAGGGAGTGGTGTTGGACAGGTAGGGCTTTGGTCCGGTGGTAGGAGTATGGTGGTTCGGCAAGGGCTCGTGTACTTTGGTTCGGCAGTGACTAAGGTCTGGTTCGGTGGAAGATGGAGAAGCTTTTGGACCGGTGGTGCCTTCCTCCTGGATCGGTGGTGTGTAGTAGATGGAGTGCCGAATGAACTATGCCGAATGAGATATGTGATGTACTACCGAATGAATCTTTAAGCCTTTGATACCGAATGGACTTTTATATTTGAGTCATAAGTGAAACCCCAGACTTATATACGCTTGCTGGCTGCTTCTTCTTGGTTCGGTCGTGGTGGAAACGCACACAACATTGATATTCCAGTTTTAACCAAAAATGGGATAACAGGAATATTAGTAGAACATTGTATAATTTGTATATAGTTGTGGAAAATTAAAACTATATGGACTTGAATAAAAAATTAGTTTTATTATTTTTGTCAATATGAATGCAGTACGCATATTGAATTGTTATTTTTCAAAATTTATTAGATCAACCAATGAATATTCGTTAATTGTTTATTTAAAAAGCTTAAATTTAAGACCATTTAACTAAATTTAATATATATATATACGGGCTTAAATGTAAAAATAACAAAAAAACTTGCAAGAAATATGTAAATAATTGTAAAACTTAGTATTAAATTTTAATAGTAGAAAAGAGAACCAATAAAAACACTGTAATTATGATAATAACAATAAATTGTGAGATGAAAAAAATAAAATATCTGGAGAGAATTAAGGAGAGAGAGTAGGAAATAGCTAGAATTAATAAGAGATTTTTAAATTCTTCTGCTTTACTATTATTTAATATATTAACCCTGCATATAGAGTTATCGTATGTATCTTATTTTCCAGGAGGTTTCGAAAAGTGTAGTTCAAGATTTTGAAAATTTCATATATATGATTTTTGGAAATGAGCAAAGTTGATTTCGAAAATAAACGATCTCACATGTCCATGGTATCGAAATTTACAAACCTTTGAGCATATGTAAACGTTTTCATGATTTTTAGAGTAAACTGGCTTCAAGCTTTAAGTATAGATAATTTTGTATACTAGATTCATATATGTCTAGTTTTCGGATATCGCACTTTCGAAAATATCAAGTTTGAAAGCATGAATTCATCCAATCTCATACAGATACAAGCTTTTAAATATGCGCTTAAATATGAAGTTTGGCATTTAAAGATTTCATATGGATTAGAAATTATAAGAGTACAAAACATTGAATGCATTGCGAAATACTTGCGATTAAGTTTGAGTTGCATATATGGTTTCATATGTAACAGTATCAGTTAAATTAGTTTCATGAATACGTAGTTTGGTAGGAATATTTTTTTTTTTAAATGTTAAGATATCAGATTTCAAATATGATATCTCTATGCTTCACATCTTGGTTTTGGCTTCTAGCGTTACAAGAAACGTGTATAGTTCCAGAAATATATATTTTATAAACTAATTGACAGAAGAAAATGCCTTCCTAAACTTGAAAAATTAATGTATGATTTCGATTTTAAAGAAGGAGCAGGTTTTATATAAATTTACGAATTCTAAGTACAGGGCAGCCTTGAGGGTAGAGATTACTAGACACCTGATTTTTGAAGAGCTTCAAGTTACGAGGTTTTGAAATAACTCAATTTCAGTTAGGAACGTGTACTAATGATTTTAACTATGCAGGATTTCAAGATAGATGAAGTTTATGTGTGTATTAGATTTTACATTTTACTGCAATTTTAGGTAAACGTGACTTCAGAAATACGAATGTGTGATTCCAAGTGTGTGCAGACTTTGAGAATATATAGTTTCCAATAAAGCTGGAATCCATATATTTTAGGGATTTTTTTTTTCATTTTACCCTCGTTTTAAAACTTATTATCCCAAATTGTCCAGTTTTAAAAGTAATATCAAATATAGCCATGTTTTGGCCAGCTCAGCGCCGAGCTGATCAAAATGAGCTGGCCAAAACGCACTGACGACTTTTCAAAAGTCTCCAGTGTAAATTTTTTTTCTTCAAAAAATACATTGGTGTCTTTTAAAAAGGAGCCGGTGTAAAAAAAAATTTCATAAAAAATAACACCGGCTGTTATCCCATTTTTTGGTCAAAACTGGAATATCAATGTTGTGTGCATTTCCACCACGACCAAACCAAGAAGAAGCAAGCAAGCGTACATAAGTCAGGGATTTCACTAAGGATGAAAGTCCATTCGGAATCAAAGGTTTAAAAGTTCATTCGGTGTACATCAAGTATCTCATTCGGCACAGTCACATATCTCATTCGGCATAGTTCATTCGGCACTCCACCTACTACACAACACCGGACCAAGGCCCTACCGGACCAAACTTCCATCTCCATGCAACACCGAACCGCGTGATGCCAAGCCTACACCCTGCCGGACCATACTCCATCCACCATCACCGGTCCAAGCAACCACCGGACCAATCCTTCTCAAGCCATCACCGAACCAACCTCAACCATGCTACCACCGGACCAGAACCCACATCCACACTCCTACCACCGAACAACCATACTCCTACCACCGGACCAAAGCCTTACCGATCCAACTCCACTTCCATGAACAACCGAACCAAGACCTCACCGAACCAGACAACTGCCAGTCCAGATTGCATCAGCCCAGGCCCACCAGCAGCTATAAGCATCCAAGACCTCTGCCCCCAGCCTCACTCTATAAATAGAGGGGCAGGGGTACAACAATGGCAGACAAGTTTGAGAGCTCAAGCCTGGAAGGAACTCTCAAACAACTTTAGATACTTGTAATCAAAGCTTTGTACTTGTAATCTGAAGAAAAAAGGAGAATAACATATAAAGTGGATGTAGGCACGTTCTGGCCGAACCACTATAAATCCGTGTGTCTTTTACAGTTTAGTCCCTGCTTTTTATATATTTGCATAAATCACCCAAATCACTAAAAACAACATAAAATCAACCAACTCATACGACTTTGGGTGTTTGCGGCCATTTTTTACGCAAACATTTTGGTGCTTTCACTGAGAAGAACCAGCTCCCGCTACATCGGATAGAAGTTGAATTTGAAAATCTAAGAATTCAGATCTGAGAGTTATGACGAGACAAACAAGTAGAAGGCAAAGGCCAGAGAGAAGTGAAAACCCAGGAAGTCAAGAGGCTTCCTCAGGAGGAAATCAAGCGTCGGCTTTCATCACTAGGGAGGAGATGGAGGCCATGATGAGAAGACAAGAAGAGATGATACAGAACTTACTTCAACAAATTGGGCAAATTGGAGCACAAATCCAAGGAGCAACTGGAGTTCAGAATGGAGCAGGACCATCTGGCGCAGCACCAGAGCTAGGGGGCACTCACGTAGAGCATGTTGATCCGACCCCGGGAAGTGAGATGGGGGCATCCGAGCCACCTGGTAGCAATAGAGGAATGAACGTTCAGCCAGGGAGGCATACACATGGAAACTCCCGCGGACTTGGGGGGCAGGTCGAAGGCAGTGAACGAGAACTACAGCTTGGAGACAATGACAGATTAGCAGAGATGGTTAGAAGAGCTATGAGAGGCGGTTTAGTAAACAGAGACTTGGAAGATGTAAACAGGAGTCCTTTTTCTTCTGCGATTAGGATGGCTAGGAACCCACCAGAATTCAAGCTACCATCATTGGACATGTACAACGGGAAAACGGACCCCACGGTCCATCTAACGAAGTATATGAGACATATGGAAGTGCTGGGGGCATCAGAGGAGGTTATGGCCCGGTGCTTTCCACTGTATTTGACGGACATTGCAGCGTTATGGTTTAGGCAACTGGAGAGCGGCTCCATAGGAACATGGGCAGATTTAACTGAGAGATTCATGAGGCAATTCAGGGTTCATATTGCGCGACCCAAGAATGTGATGACTTTGGCAACCTTGAAACAGAAAACTGGAGAGACTTTGAGGAGCTTTCTAACGCGATTTAATGCGGCGGCAGCATCAGTGGATCGACCAGATCCATCTATGGTCATGATGGCGGCTGTATCTGGAATAGCTGGTAATACAGAGTTCAAGAATTCATTAACCAAGGACCCGCCTATGAATCTGGAAGAGTTCTATCATGAGGCTGAAAAGTTTCTGCGTTTGGAAGATGCTAGTGCAGAAAGAGAGGAAGAAGATGACGTTTACACAATCAAGAACGGAAACCTACCTGGAAAGGGTGCGGAGACTAGCAAAGGAAAAAGAAAGGCTGAGGATAATGATGACAGGGCGAAGTGGCTACGAAGAGAGCCACGATTCACCACCTATTCAGAGCTGAATGAGAATTTGGAACGGATTTATCAGGATACCAAGGGGAAGGTTCCGTATCGTAGACCAATGCGAAGGGATCCAACCTCTGACGAAAGAAAATCAGATAAGTTTTGTGTATTTCATGAATTGAATGGTCATAACACTAATGATTGTAGGCATTTGAAGGACGAGGTGGAAGGGCTTATCAGGAACGGCATGCTCCTTCAGTATGTAAGGAGGCGAACTCCAGCAGTGGAGCCAGAGCGACCACCCTCTACATCAGCTAGAGGTGACCCTGGATCAGGGCACCATTTGATTATCCATTGATTGCTTGATTAAGATAACGATGAACAAGTCGTAAGCTTCCACTAAAGCAATTAAATCATTTACACATGTACGAGATCGCGAACGATCTCCAGGCATGCTCTGAATGATCAATGACTGCTTCGGGGTGGGAACTTACACTTTGACATCCTTGCTTTGCTTTTGTTTCGATTTGAACATTTGAATTCTTCCTGTTTGGACATTTCTGCTGTAAGGTACTATTGCTTTAACATTTACAATTCTATGAAAAAATTATTTACTTGTATGCCCGTTGGATCGCGAACGGTCCACGAGCACCTATTGCATGGCAACGAACTGCCGAAGTCTTTGATTCGAAAAATTCCCCCAAACAATGACCCCAACACTGATAATATTAAGTCCCCCCCGGGCACACTCACAATTCGCCACGAACGGCACCCGACTTCGAACAGTCACAATTCGCCTCGAACGGCACCCGACTTCGAACAGTCACAACTCGCCTCGAACGGCCTCCGATCGCGAACGATCATAACTCGCCTCGAACGGCACAACTCGCCTCGAACGGCACAACTCGCCTCGAACGGCACAACTCACCTTACCTCAAATGGCTCGATCGCGAACGGTCGTCATTTGAGGTCCGCCACCTGATCGCTGACTGTTACACCTTACCTCAAATGGCTTGATCGCGAACGGTCGTCATTTGAGGACCGCCACTTGACCGCACACTGTCGCACCTTACCTCGAATGACTTGATCACGAACGGTCGTCATTTGAAGTTAGGCGCTTGACCTTGAACGGTCACATTTCATCACAAATGGCTCGGTCTCGAACGATCGACGCGTGGACTTACAGGCTCGACCGCGCACTGTCGCACTTTACCTCGAATGACTCGATCCCGAACGGTCGTCATTTGAAGTTAAGCGCTTGACCTTGAACGGTCACATTTCACCGCAGATGACTCGATCCCGAACGATCGACGCATGGATTTATGCGCTTGACCGCGAACGGTCGCACTTCACCTCAAATGACTCGATCGCGAACGGTCCTCATTTGAAGTTAGGCGCTTGACCATGAACGGCCGCGCTTCATCCCAAATAGCTCGATCCCGAACGATCGTCATTTGGGGCCATATAAAATATCAAGCTCTTTACAGGTTGTCAACAGGATACGAACATCCAGCTCATGACATTACAAAACACGCCTTCCTACCGCAAGGCATATTTTGGGGGGCAAAGTGTTATCCCATTTTTTGGTCAAAACTGGAATATCAATGTTGTGTGCATTTCCACCACGACCAAACCAAGAAGAAGCAAGCAAGCGTACATAAGTCAGGGATTTCACTAAGGATGAAAGTCCATTCGGAATCAAAGGTTTAAAAGTTCATTCGGTGTACATCAAGTATCTCATTCGGCACAGTCACATATCTCATTCGGCATAGTTCATTCGGCACTCCACCTACTACACAACACCGGACCAAGGCCCTACCGGACCAAACTTCCATCTCCATGCAACACCGAACCGCGTGATGCCGAGCCTACACCCTGCCGGACCATACTCCATCCACCATCACCGGTCCAAGCAACCACCGGACCAATCCTTCTCAAGCCATCACCGAACCAACCTCAACCATGCTACCACCGGACCAGAACCCACATCCACACTCCTACCACCGAACAACCATACTCCTACCACCGGACCAAAGCCTTACCGATCCAACTCCACTTCCATGAACAACCGAACCAAGACCTCACCGAACCAGACAACTGCCAGTCCAGATTGTATCAGCCCAGGCCCACCAGCAGCTATAAGCATCCAAGACCTCTGCCCCCAGCCTCACTCTATAAATAGAGGGGCAGGGGTACAACAATGGCAGACAAGTTTGAGAGCTCAAGCCTGGAAGGAACTCTCAAACAACTTTAGATACTTGTAATCAAAGCTTTGTACTTGTAATCTGAAGAAAAAAGGAGAATAACATATAAAGTGGATGTAGGCACGTTCTGGCCGAACCACTATAAATCCGTGTGTCTTTTACAGTTTAGTCCCTGCTTTTTATATATTTGCATAAATCACCCAAATCACTAAAAACAACATAAAATCAACCAACTCATACGACTTTGGGTGTTTGCGGCCATTTTTTACGCAAACACCGGCGACTTTTCGAAAGTCACCAGAAAAAAAATTACACTGGCGACTTCTGAAAAGTCGCCAGTGCATTTTGAGCTGTTAGCGCCGATCTGACCAAAACAGGGCTATATTTGATATTAGTTTTAAAACGAGGCTATATGCAATAATAACTTTAAAAACCAGGCCAAATCGAAAATAAATCCAAAAAGAAAAATCTTCTGATGAATTTTTGGAAGATGCCAGTTTTATATGCCAAGGGTTTCGTGTTGATGCTTTGTGGAAACATATTGGATTCGGCAAATAAAAATGAAAGTGTACTTTTTGAAGATGGTGGTTTTTGTATATTGAACCTTGTTGTATACATATTGAGTAAAGCGAATTATGCATATTGAGTAAAGCGTATGTGTTGTTTTCAAAGCAATGTTTTGAGAACTCAACCGTCAGTCGGACCATGGTGTCTCAAGGTTCAAGGTTCTCAAGGTCGAACCGATCGAACTGTCGGAACCGTGCATTTTTATTTTTCAACAATTTTTATATTTAAAATGTAAATTATGGACTCAAATCGCTTAATTTACGATGTTAACATGTCATAAAAAGAACAACATATCGTTTCCACAAGCACACCATTACTAAAAGCACAGATCATCTTAAAGCAGCACATTTACAAACAACAAAATACTGTCTTGAAAAAATAAATTTATGAATGATGATTATTTTAACTATAATTATCATACTTGCAGCATGTATGAGCTCTTACTGATGCAAGTAGATCAATTTGACTATGGTATTCAATTAGTAATAAAATAATCCAGTGAAATTTAAAAACAAACACCTTGCATATCTAATCAACAATTTGAATGAGAACATTTTTCCTACAATTTTAGTTCAAGCCATTGACATGAATACTAAATAATTATACATCAAAATAAAACCATAGCATAGTAAGATTATGACACAAGCAGTTTAATCAGTAAAAATTTTCCTACTTCCTACTGCATTAGTGAATTATTTAATTTTCCAATTAGCTACTCAAAACTGAACATAAGGAAACACGATTATCTATTCAAAATCGAACCTAAGGAAGCTTCCTGCAACTTGGTTCATCAGTTTCATCCAATACAAAAATTAAACGAGCATATCAGGAAAAGCAAACTGCTCCAAAAATATATGAATGTACAAAAGAGCTTGCGGGTCGACCACCATAGCTTCATTGCGGAGCTTAGGATCGGGGGCAACTGTGAAGGTGGCTGCGGAGGCGGCGACTGCAACGGCGGCTGTAGATGCGGCTATGCACGAAACTAGGGTTTTTCATTTTCGGGGTAAAAATGAGTTACAGGATGATGAGCTGAAGTTAGAAAAGAAAAGGAGATAAATGTGGCTTACGGTTCTACCCACGATTCAATCGCGGTTCACTAGTTCAACCGTCGGTTTCGACAAGATGGCGGTCTGACTTAGCTCCGGACCGGAACAGCTTACGGTTCACGGTTTCTCGTCGTTTAAGCGCGATTCGGTCTGGTTTTCTAAACAATGTTTCGAAGATACATGTTTTCGGATTTATACAAAGATTATGGGCCTTTCAATATATTGAGTCCCAAATGTGGAAAATTTAATACACAGCGTCAGAGAATATATTAAATTTTGCAACACCATACTTTCAATACACATTAGTTTTCCAAATACCTTAGTTTTCTTATAAACTAAACTTTCGAATGATCCATGAGTTTCCGAAGAAAATATATGAAACCAGACATGTTTAAGCAAAGCGTAGGTAATTCATGACCAAGTTTCAAATGGATGCCATGTATTAAAAGAAAAGTATGTACAAGACTTTAAGATTCTGAGTCTCAGAATGATAAGTGGTGCTACACAGAAGAAGTAAAGCGATGGGTATTAAGAAGTTTAGAATAGACCAAACAATACCGAACGGTGTTAATAATACATGTGCAGTTAATGCGCTCGGTAGATTCAAAGCGGTGGAGGTGCAAAAAGTCATAGCGGGGATACAGCGAGGATATAGCGGGATATAGCGGATGACTCTAAAATAGCATATAAAACTCGTACTTAATGTTTTTACAAATATATAAATGTTAATTAAATGAAAAATTATCATTCAATTGAATTATGTACATAAATAATTTAAATAAAAACATGTGCGAATATACTTTAAATAAACGAAAAACTGTTATATAACATAATTGAATTTGGTAAAATATTAGAGTATTTTCATTTCTGAAAATATATTACAAAATAAAATAAAATAAATTAGTTTCATAATTTTATAATGTATAAATGCAATTTTTCAATTCATTTTATTAAAAAAGATATAGCGGAAATAGCGAAATATAGCGGAAATAATGTGATATAGCGGAAATAACGGGGATTAAAGCGGAAAGGCTATATTTTGGGGCTATATGGAAAAATCGTAGTGGTAGAAATCCGCTATGAGATATAGCGGGGTTGTAGCGAGGTGATATCGGGGCATTAACTACACAAAATAATACAAAATAGATTCATGCCACAAACAATAGATAACCCGCAACCACATCAGAAAACATCAGGAAATGTCAGCTACTCCAAGGAGTTCGATGGTTCTACATGATCTTGGATATATTATTTCTTGTGTATAAATCTGTATAATATAATTTTATATATTCAAATTCCTATGACTCAAACTTTCTAGTACAAATATATTTATTGATGTATAAAGCTCTAATTCTTCGTATAATCATATAATCTTCTAAGAAAAGATTGTTTTGCAAAAAGGGATTTTTATAGAAAAGTGTTTTCTTTTCCATAGAGTCCATCAGTTCATGAATCGTGACTTTTCAGACTCATAAGCAAGATGTTTCTTTTCACTAAGCAATACTTGATGAGATATAGTTTTATGACTTACAAAGGTCTAGTGATATATGTTTATACTAATTTTAATAAGCGATCCGACTCAAGGAATTTTATCATACATATTTTTGAGGAAGATATTTTTTACCAATAAAAAAGAGTTATACTGATTATTACTTATGAATATCTATTTCAAAAAGAAATTTACAAACCTTTTGAACTACAAATTTTTTTACCAAGGTTTATTTGTACCCCTACCACTCCAATCAGAAGGGCCTACTTTCGATTGAAGAAACATTGATTCAAGAATCTTGACCATTAAGCCCCCTATTTAAGAATCTTATTTTTCTCATAAGGATATGAACACCATACAAGCATCTTTTATATTTAAAACGTCGGGAATAGAGTCTTTGATCCAAACCATTATGACATTCAAAACAACCTTCGAAGAACTCATCAAGAGCAATAACTGCGAACAGCAAGAATAGATAAGAAAATCAGATAAAGCAGAAGACATTTTAGAAGAAGTTACCCCTATCTCAAACAAAGAAAGAGTTAAGAAAGGATTATTATGGATCTTTGTTGTTAGGAAAATCAAAGGGTAAAGAGTCACTGGCCGGAAGATCAATACATAAAACAACGAAGAAACCTAAGAATCCAAAAATAAAACTGTAATTCGCAAGCTACAAGGTCCAAACTAGATCTACATGGATCATTCGAAAAGGGATAAGAGGGTTACATATCGGTAAAAGATATCTCAGATTACAATTTCATCACAACTTTACTCGGATTCCACAGCACTCATAATTTTGATACATGGTATCTAAGATAACTATAGAACCTTACGAATAAGAACAAAAGCGTCAACTACCAATGAAATCCTAAAGATCGGTGAGAAAAATTACCCGCCAAAAGGCATGGGATCACTAAAAGAAAAACTTCCAAATTCTACTAAAAGGCACATTGGCCAAGAACTACTATTGACACTTTGGAAATGTCAAGCCACTACAAGATGAATTTTCCATGCATAATAAGCAGTGCCTTCGTCAAAGATAAGATATCAAAATGGTAAAGTAAGAATCCAAGTATTAACAAGGGATATCGAGACACAACAGTCTCAAATTCAAAAAAGACTATATTAAGATGAGATTGTATATTCCAAACTTCATTCTTGGAATAATCCCATCGGGAATTCGCCAACTATAGTAATGAGAAGATAACATGATAAGCATAAAAAGGCATCAAAATGTTTATGACCATATTTTCCAACATTGGATAAATAAAACGCCTTTTAAAAAAAATCTACATGGTCGGGAGTAAAATTCTCCTTAAACATGGAAACTACCTTAAATGGTTATAAACCTTTATCCATCCCAAGATCGCCAAATCAAAGCGCCTTTTGGAGAGAGGTCAGAGTAATCCTTTATCTATGCCACACTATGGTCAGTTTAAAGTATCTGGAAGCCCTAGATCGCGCCATGCTTTGGCCAGATCAAGGCTCCCCCTGGAGGAGGACGGAGTAAGCCCTTGAACGCGCCATGCTATGGCCAGTTCAAGACACCGACCAGCCTTCATTCCTACCTATAAGGCTTTAGAGGAGCACCTCTTGGAGGGAGGACAGAGTAAGCCCTTGATCCCGCCATGCCATGGCTGGGTCAAGGCATCGGACAAGCCTTCGGTCCCGCCTATAAGGCTTGGTTGGAGCGCCTCTTGGATGGAAGCTGGGTAAGCTCATTGGTCCTGCTTGTGGATAAGGTAACCAAGCACACTAGACAACAATGGACTAAGATGTCCAAACCCAAGGAGTGGCACACAAAGCATTAACAATATATGAAGCCTAAAGGATAGCGCATATCGATACGGATACTTGGAATCAGAAAGGTAACACAAAGCAAAAGATTTGAACAATCAAAGTTCAAAGAGTAGTATAGAACAAATGACTCGGATGAGAATTTTCGAACTTCCATTATTCAAATAATATTTTCTAAATTTTCCTTCTTATTACCAAAACGAATTTCTGCTTTTCCTATTATTTCCAAACGATAATTCCTGGATTACTTTCATTATTAGATATGAATTTATGGCCTTTGGCTAATTTCCAAAAGATGTTTTCTAGACTTTACTTACCAATACCTGAATCTGGGTTTCGGGTCTTCTATTATGAATTTTTGATCTTCCACTATATCAAGAAGATGATTTCAGGACTTTGCTTATCAATACCTGAATTTAGGTTTTGGGTCTTCTACTATTGACTTTTGGACTTCACTCATTAATACCTGAATCTGGGTTTTGAGTCTTCTATTATTGATTTCAAGTCTTCTATTATGGACTTATGGTCTTCTAATTTCCAAATGATAATTTCTGGATCCCTCTTAATAGTACCCTAATTTGGGTCTCGGGTCTTCTATTATTAATTTCTAGACTTTACTTATCAATGTGAATTTGGGTTTTAAGCCTTCAATTATTAACAGAGTTGAATTTCTGATCCTCCATTATTCCCAAATGATGAATTCTGAATCTCTCATATTAATACCCGAATCTGGGTTTCGGGACTTCTTCTATAATGGATTTCTGAACTTCAATTACTTCTAGAAGATAATTTCCGGACCTCTCTCATTAATATCCAAATTTGGGCTTCGAGTATTCTATCATTGTTTCCAAGAGATAGTTTTTGGACTTCTAAAAGAAAATTTCTAAAAAAATCTATTACTAATATCAGAATTAAACTTCTGGATTCTTTTTGTTAAAAAGAATTTAATGATGTAAATTAATGAAAAGAAATGTTATTGACTTTGCACTTTGTAGGGAAATAGGATTGAACAAGAATTCTTGGATTTTGTCCTAAAGAACAAAGCTTCTTTCATATAAGGAGGGATAAATGTTGAGCATAAAATTCACTCAAGGATAAAGGTATGAAAGAAGGCTTCCAAAGGCATTGAAATAAGGGTTCCATGAATGTTGAAAGAAGGCTTACGGAAGCATCGAAAATAAAATAATCATAGGGGCTTCGCAAGTATTGAAAAGGGGTTCCGCTATGGTTCAAAAAAGGGAGAAGGAATTAAAATTACTTTCGATGGAAATTAGATTGGTGCCGCAAGCATAATACACTTCCATGGGAGATGAAAGTAAGGACTCCCACCAAGCACTTCCTCTACTGCATAGATCGGACATTTCAAAACAATTGGTTCTGCCACTGTCTACCTTCCACAGAAAAAGAACTACCAACACTTCCCTTCAATGAGCATTGGCGTAGTTTCCAATGGCATTGAAGTAGCTTCCGAAGACATTGAAGTAGCTTTTGAAGGCATTGACGTAGGTTCTAAAAGCATTGAAGTAGCTTCCAAAAGAGTTGATTCAATAACCCAAATTCATTCCTTTTGCATGAGATAACAAGCCTCATGTCAACCTTCCGCAATCATCAACCTTCAACAAGGGTAGATTCCACTAGAACAAGCCCTTCGGAAGAGTTGAGAGCTCCCTTCAGCCAGCATTCAATGATCGAGCTTATCATTACTATTCAGTTCATCGTCAAAATCTCTATGAAGTGGTGTTGAAACTGAATACTTTCAACATCCACGAAGGCATTAATAGTTGCGGAAGCACCAACATTAACAAAAACATAGAACATAACCTTTCCAATGCAAGTAGGATGAAAATCAATGCTATACTGCATTGAGGCTATAATGCAATGACATTGCACTTTTCAACATCAACATTGCACTTTTATAACATGATAAGAAGATCACATGCCGAAAGCTATCAATCGGGGCTATAATTCATGGTTACCGGCATTAATCGAAGATGGTGAAGATCATGCGAAGATAGAAAGAATGAAGTTGTTTACAGTAGTTGATTCAAGCGGAATTAGTGTAACATCCCTAATTTTTGATAACATTATTCAGGAAATTTAATTAGATAAATTAAGTAGAATAATGATGATAAAGAGATTGAGATCTGAATAAATTATATAAAGGGCCATGCTTAATAATTAAATAAATGGGCTTTAATTGGTTTAAAGGTTAGTCAATTCACACATGGGCATATTAGTAAAATAACCTCTTCATTTTACATGGCTATGACCTTTTGTAATTGTCCATTCATATTCATCTTTCTCAACTCCAAAATAAATACAAAAACCCTAATAGCTGGCCATTAACAAGGAGGAAAAGATGAAGATTATAATCTAAAGTTAAGTATCAAACCTATGAAGGATTAATCAACAATAAATCTCATATTCCTTATCATATCCTAGGTGAATAATAATCTCATACCATCTCTATTTTATTCCATAATTATATGTTTTCGGATTTATGATTAAATCCATTTTTATGATGCCATGGATGATGATATGCTTGAACTATATTATGTTTGATTTATTTTTATTCAATTGCATATGAATTAGCACGAATTTAGGGTAAACTGAGAGTTTATGATTTTAGAATGCCATGGAAAAAATTTATGTTAAGTAAAACATGATTTTAGAGATGAGTTATGATTTTTAGAATTTTCTGATTGAAAATTTATTATGAATTTCTAAAGGAAAATATGATATAATTGGTTTTAAAATTTATTTTAAGTATTTCAAGAAGAAATTGGATCTGAAATTTTAATATGTTTGATTACATGATAAAATTGATCTTTTATCATTTTTGGGGATTTTTCCCAGTTGATTTATTAAGGAAAATAAATCATTGTTAAAGAGGGACTTCTATGCAAATGTTGGTTTGGTCATATGCAAGGGCCTAAACATTATATTTCTTTGATCTGGATCTAAATTAACGCGGCAGTTTCTAATTATAAAGTATTTGAAAAGTTTTAAAGTAAACAATCAAGGAATTACAATAGGCATGTTAGTTATAAATAATTGTCACAATTAGCTATAAATCAACGTTTCAGAAAAAGGTTGTTTCGCCTAATTTGGAGGCACCTTTCGACTCCTTTACCTCGGCATCAATCCAATCGAAACCAGTAGCGTTGAAACCAATGCACATGGTATCAATGGAATTGGTACGAAGTGAATTGGTAAGTAGCAGAACGTAGGACGTCAAAAGCAATGCTTTTGTCAAGGTCAAAACCAAGGTTCACTTTTAAAAGGTAAGCGCCTGCCTAGTTTTCAAAGGGCTTTCGACCGAGTCGATACCCTATAAATTCGAAACTTTAGTTTGTTTTCTAAAGTTAAATTCCTGCCTTGTTTTACTTAAACTTTCAACATAGTCGAAAGCCATGCTTTCGAGAGGGACTTTATAAAATAAGTTTCCAAAGGGGTACTTTTTCCTTAAATAAGAGCTTTTGAAAGGATTAGTTTTGGCCATGTCGAGACTATGTCGCTAATTTACCTTTCGACTGTATTGAAGCCATCTATGTTGTCAAAGGGTTACCTCTTTTTTAACATAAACTAAGCCTTTTTCCTGAATACTTTCGAAAGGGGTTGAGGGTTTCGAAGGCAATAGAGTCGGAAGGGGATTTTGACTCTATCCTTCCAAGTTTTAGTTTAAAGGATTATGCTTTTGACTAGATGGTTTCAACACCATCAACATTTTCCCCAAAACAATTTTATAGGTGCTTTCAACATAAATACTTTCATATATAATCATTAATACCAAAAGGATGTTTTTAAAGAGTAACCCCAATGCTTTCGACGGAGTACTTTTATTTGTTTCGAAGCTATGTTTTAAAGAATATTTTGATACCATTGAAAGGTACCAATGGTTTTGAAAGCGAACATTTAACAAGGGCTTTGAAGGGTATGTTTATTATGTTTTGAAAAAAATCTTATGCTTTCGAAGGAGGCCATCCAGAGGTTTCGAAGGTGATGTTTTAAAGTTTCAAAACAAATAACCCACTCTTACTTTTAAAGAAGAAATACCATGGCATAACTAAAGATTTTAAAAGTATTACTTCTTCATATACTTATTCACACTATAATTAACCCATAACAGTACTTTGGGGAAGGACTGAATAACCAGTTAGAGTGACCCAGTGGTGAATATAACTTAAGAAATGTAAAATCTTAATTGAAGATATTGGTAGGGGTCAATAGGTTTGTAGTAAGCCCATGAAAACTATATATAACTAATAATATTGGCAGTGGCCAATAGTTTCATAGTCATCCCATGAAAACTATGATTTGATACTGGAGGGGCCAGTAGGTTTGTAGTTAGCACATGAAAACTATATCCGGATTAAGATATCGACAGTCAGTCAATAGGTTCCTAGTTAGCCCATGAAAACAAGGATAAAAGATAAGGTATTGGAGTTACCAATAGGTTTTTAGTGATCCGATGAAAACTATGATATTGGACAGATAGTCCATAAAGAGCTAACATGTTAATATTAAACCTAGAAACTATAATTGAAATAGATAGTTAGAATGAATGGGGATGGGTAATCCAGATTTGTTTTACTTGTTTTTCATATCATCATAATGTTTTCAAAATACTATGTTTTAACCATTGTGGATGCAGGAGCACACAATATGGTTTTATAAATGTTTTAGGATACCAGTGAGGGGAAAAACCGTTCTGCTAGGCGGCGTAGTCTCACTAGATATCTAAATGGTTTGAGATGGTAAATTATTATTCATACCAGGCTTTATGCCCGACTCGAGGTTTTTTTCCTTAAACTCTCGGTTACTTGATTGATTTTGAGTAGGTTGAAAGTTAAGGTTTCCAGGTGTTCTTTTAGACGAATAAAGCTTTCGAGAATGTGCAGGAGCAAGCTTGTTATTTGAGTTCTTTTATTTTTGCTGTGTGTTTTGTTTGAAGGCATATTTGTTTTTTTGCCTATTATGTACTCTGATCAACCAAGGGGGGCATCTTTATATGTTGCTATTGGTGTATCTCATAATAATTATATCTTATCTGAACATGGTCTACGATCTGGGATTATGTAATCAATTTGGAATATTTTGAAATAGAATACGAAATTTGTTTGTTGTTTAGAATATTTTTCATATTCTTGTGTTTTTATGTATCAATGTATCTAATATCGCCGTATTTGGTCACCGAGGATTAATAACTACGAATGAATGCAGTATCCATAGCCGTTAATTTTGGGCCTCCAAGTAGGGGAATGTTACAAGTCAATATCAGAGCATAGATTTATGAAACTTTAAAAGAAACTTAAACCTAAAAGATTTTCCAAACATAATCCAATGAATCAAACAATAATATTGGGGTTTGGGTTATCGCTATAGTAATGCACTTGTATTTGATATATATAGTTATATATATAAGTATATATTCTCCGCTCTCTTAGACCGTTCTTCTGTATCTTACTAAGGATCGTATGTAGATTTATGAGAAGGCAGATGAGGAAATCTCGGTGGATGAAGCACCATAACTAATGGAAATGTTCGACCCACTAATAGGAGGAACCCGGGTCGACAGGCTGATGTTAGTAATCAAAATGCTGATGCCAATGTGAGTGCTAGAAATCCACCAGTAGATGTGGGGGCGATGTATCAGTTCTTTGTTGGTTTGATGCAAGCAGGAGAAACTGCTAGTGTTGCTGAAAATATAAAAGGAGCTAATTCGGTGGCTCCAATTGGGAATAATTATACTTTGCTTAGTAGAGATTACACCAGTTTGGTGGGAAGCCATTCTTGGGAACAAGAGTGCCATAGGGGTCCAAAATTGGTTGTTGCATTGTGAGTGCATATTTTCTGATTTGGGCCTGAATGATGGACAAAAGAGAAGGTTAGCCCCTAAGTAGTTGCAGGGGTCAGTACTACATTGGTGGAATGGTGTCACTGTCGGTGTTTCGAAAGAGCAGTTATCTTGGCCTGATTTTAAAATGAGATTTGAGCAGAAGTTTGTATCTGAGTTTGCTAAGTCTGAGCCGATGAGGAAGTTTATGGATTTAGTGCAAGGAGAGATGTCAGTAGTCGAGTATGCTACTAAGTTTGAAGAGCTGTGTCGATATGGATATGCTGTTATAGATATTGACATCAAAAGTAATGAGTGGTCCATTTGAGGATTAAGGCCCGAGCTTGCTAGAATAACCATGATACATGTCCGTGATCCTTGTAATATAGTGGTGAAGATGGCCATTCGCCATGAGGAGTTACTTGCTGATTTAGCTAAAAAGAAGTTAGTGGAAACTCAGGTTTCTGAGGGGAAGAAGAGGAAGTTCTTTAAAATAAGGGAGCCTAGAAGGAAGATACTGCTAAGAAGTCAAAGGCTGAGGTAGTTTGCTATAAGTGTGATAAGAAGGGTTACTTTACTAATGAGTGTCGGTCAGGAAATGAGAAGAAAGGTGCAAATAAGAAGAGTGTGAAGTGCTTCAACTGTTATCAAGTTAGGCATTACAAGAATAAATGTCCAGAGCCAGTTAAAAAAGATAAGGGAAATTTTTCTGCTATAGGACCAGCTAGGCCTACCACAGCTGATAAAGGAAAAACTATGATGGAAGGTACGCTTCCGATTCAAAGTTCCAACTAGAGTACTTTTTGATACCAGTGCATCACATTCATTTATATCTCAGTGTTTGGTTGATATATTATATTTAGAACCCACCTACCTAGTTACTTCCATAAGGGTTGTGAATCCAATAGAAGGGTATGCAACTTTAGGGTTAAGATATGACCAGTTAGAAGTTGACTTATTAGGTCATAAGTTTACCTGCAATGTATATGTTATCAATTTCATAGATATCATTTTGGGTATGGATTGGTTGGGTAGGTATGAGGCTAGAATATTTTGCGATGATACGGAAATATCACTGAGACACGCTGATAGTCATAACCAAGTGATATTCTCGGTAGAGAATACTAACCGGAGTGTTAGTGCTTTACTTAATGTAATGGAGGTAGGAAATAAGTTAAGTCAGGTTCGGGTAGCAAGAGAGTTTGCAGATGCCTTTGAGCCTGTCACTAGACTATCCTCCGAAAAGAGCTATTGAGTTTAGAATAGATCTTGTGCTAGGAGATGAACTTGTAAGTAGAACACCTAGCAGGATGATACCAACTGAGATAAAGGAATTGATGGTGCAGCTAGTAGATCTAGAAGGAAGGAGTTTTATTAGACTAAGTAGTTCGTCTTAGGGAGCAGCCGCGGTGTTCGTAAAGAAACCGGATGGGTCATTAAGGACATGCATTCACTATTGTAAATTAAACGAAAGGACAATTAAGAATAAGTATCCTTTGCTAGGAGTTAATGATCTATTTGATCAATTAAGTGGAGCCAGAGTGTTTTTCCAGTTGGACTTCATGGCAGGTTTCCATCAGTTAAGAGTGGCGGAGGACGGTATTTCTTTGACAGCATTTCGAACTAGGTATGGTTCATATTAGTGGTTGGTGATGCCATTTGGATTAACGAATGCACCTGGTTTCTTTATGGATTTGATGAACCGAGTATTCCGAGAGTATTTGGATAGGTATGTGTTGGCGTTTATAGATGACATTCTAATCTACTCTAGAGATGAGAGAGAGCATAAAGTTCACCTTAGAGTGGTACTTGAGATGTTGAGGCAGAGTTAGCTAAAGACGAAGTTTACCAAGTGTCTGAAAGAAAGAGGTAAAATTTGTTAGTCACATAGTTTCAGAGAAAGGATTATCTATTGATCCAGATAAGATCAAAGACGTGAATAATTGGAAGAGACCAGAGATGGTGACTGAGATCAGGAGTTTTCTTGGACTTGCTGGCTACTACCAGAGATTCATTAAGGATTTCCCGTGGATAGCAGCACACTTAACTAAGCTAACTAGGAAGAAAGTGAAATTTGTTTGGTCCAATAAATATAAGAAAGCATTCCTTAAGTTAAAGCATTTGTCAACCAATGCACCCGTGTTAGTAGTTTCAAATGGAAACCAAGGATTGGTGGTGTATATTGATGCATGTGGAACTGGATTAGGAGCAGCGTTAATGCAGAATAGTAAAGTCGTTGCCTACGTATCTAGGCAGCTTAGACCACATGAAGTTAGATATCCTACTCATGATTTGGGTTGGCAGCCATGATCTTCGCATTGAAGATTTGGAGACATTATCTCGTAGGAGAGAGGTTTGAGCTTTATACCAATCATAAGTCTTTACAGTATTTATTCTCTCGGAAGGAGTTGAATATGAGGTAGCAATGGTGGCTAGATTTTTTGGTATAGAGTATACATCAGGTAAAGGTAATGAGGTAGCAGATGCTCTTAGCAGAAAATATCGGAATGTGGTGTTAGCTATGTTGATAGTGTGGAAAGATTTAGAAGCTTTAGTCAATTGTGATGTGCAGTTAAGATCGATTGCTGGTTCTAGTCAAAGTTCTGCCAGGTTGTCTTGTTTAGAAGTTCGACCAGTATTGATATTGAAAATTTCTTCAAAGCAGAAGGAGAATCCAGTGTTAGCTGAGAAAATCTGAAATCTTAAGGTTGGAACTGAGATCGATGATCTAAAGGATTTTAGCCTTGACCATAGACGATTGTTGAGAAAGAAGGCACGATTGTATGTTCCGAATATGGAGGACTTGAGGAAAGAAGTTCTTGGAGAATGTCATCAGTCCAAGTTTACAATTCATCCTAGAGGGACCAAGATGTATCAGGATATGAAGAGAAGCTTATATTGGGAAAGCATGAAGAGGGATGTTGACTTGTGGGTTAAGCAGTGTGCAAACTGTCAACAAGTGAAAGCTGAACATCAGAAACCGAGTAGGTTGCTTCGGCCATTAAAGATTCCATTTTGGAAATGAGATTCGATATCTATGGATTTTATAGATGGGTTGCAAAGAACAAATAGAGGTAATGAAAGTATATGGGTTATAGTGGGCAGATTGGAGTGGCCATTTCTTTCCAGTCAAGTCAGCCAGAATGACACCTGTTTTAGCTAAGTTGTTCTTAAAGAACATAGTTAGACTGCATGGAGTTCCTAGTAGTATAGTTAGTAACAGAGATGCTTTTTTCACTAGTGAATTCTGGAAAAGTCTATAGGAAGTGATGGGTACCAGGCTTAACATGAGTACCAGGTATCGCCCTCAGACAGATGGGCAGACAAAGAGAGTCTACAAAGTACTCGCGGATCTACTAAGAGCTCGTGTATTAGACTTTGGTGGATCTTGGGAGGATCACCTACATTTGGTTGAGTTTTCCTATAATAATAATTAACAGATTAGTCTAGTAATGACGCCTTTTGAGGCTTTGTATGAAAGAGCATGCAAGTCACTAGTATGTTGGTTGGAGACTGGAGACAGATCAGTCTTAGGTCCAGATTTGGTTAAAGAGGCGTCAGAAAAGATTGAGTTAATCCGAGGAAGGTTGAAGGAAGCTAAGTCAAGACAGAAGACTTACGCAATTAAGAGGCGTAAGGACTTAGAATTCTTCGTTAGAGATAAGGTTTCATTATGTATCATCAATGAACGGTGTGATACGATTTGGAATGTCAGGGAAGCTAGCCCCAAGATATGTAGGTCTATTCTAGATTATAGAGAGGATTGGAAAGCTCGCATACAGAATCGAGTTGTCGAGTAGTTTGGCTGGTGTTTATGATGTATATCATGTGTCTCATCTTTGCAAGTATGTGCATGATCCAGAGACAACTATTCTTCCAACAGGTTTGGAAGACATAGTAGTAGAGCCTAATTTGACTTTCGTTAGACAACCAATTCGTGTTGTAGCTAGAGATGAGAAAAGATTAAGGCATAACACAGTCAAGTTAGTAAAAGTTCAGTGGAGCAACAACGAGAAGGAATGCATTTGGGAGACAAAGGATAGGATTAGAGATACATATCCTGATTTTCTTTGAGGGTATGTCAATATTAGAATTATACAGATAGTTGCTAGTCAGTTAGACCAATATGGTTGTTAGGAGTTGTTATAGACGATTGCTATGTTTAGTATTTAGTCCTTACTGAATTTTGAGGACGAAATTTTTTAAGGGGGAGCCTATAACATCTCTAATTGTTGATAACATTATTCAAGAAATTTAATTAGATAAATTAAATAGAATAATATGATATGAGGATTGATATTTGAATAAATTATATAAAGGGTCGTGCTTAATAATTAAATAAATGGGCTTTAATTGATATAAAGGTTAATTAGTTCACATATGGACATATTAGCAAAATAACCTTTTCATTTTACACGGTTATGACCTTTTGTAATTGTCCATCAACGTTCATATTTTTCAACTCAAAAATAAACGCAAAAGCCCCAATAGCAGGTCATTAACAAGGAGGAAAAGAGGAAGGTTATAACCTAAAGCCAAGGAAGGACTAATAAACAACAGATCTCAAATTCCTTATCATATCCAAGACGAATAATAATTTCATTCCATCCCTATTGTGTTCTATGATTATATGTATTTGGATTTATGATTAAATCCGTTTTAATGATGCTATGGATGATGATATGCTTGAACTATATTATTTTTGATTTATTTTTATTCAATTGCATATGAATTAGCACGGTTTTAGAGTAAAACCAAGAGTTTATGATTTTAGAATGCCATGGAAAAAATTTATATTAAGTAAAACATGATTATAGAGATGGGTTATGATTTTCAAAACTTTCCAAGCAAGAGAAAAATTATTATGAATTTCTAAAGGAAAATATGATATAATTGGGTTTAAATTTTATTTTAAGTATTTCAGAAAGAAATTGGGTCTGAAATTTTACTATGTTTGATTAATTGAAAATTGATTTTCTGTGATTTTTGGAGATTTTTCTTAGTTGATTTATTAGGGAAAATAAATTATTGTTAAAGAGGGGCTTTTCTATAAATATTGGTTTAGTTATATGGAAGGGCTTATACGTTATATTTCTTTGATTTGGATCTAAATTAATGTGGCAGTTTCTACTTTTAAAGTACTTGAAAAGTTTTTAAATAACCAATCAAGGAATTACAACAGGTAGGTTAGTTATAAAATAATTGTCATAATTAGCTACAAATCAGCATTTCAGAAAAAGGTTGTTCCCTCTAATTCGGAGGCACCTTTCGACTTCTTTACCTCCGCATAAATTCAGTCGAAGCCATTAGCGTTGAAACCAATGTAAATGGTATCGATGGAATTGGTACAAAGTGAATTGGTAAGTAGCGGAAGGTAGGGCGTCGAAAGCATAGCCTTCATTACGGTCGAAATCAAGGTTCACTTTTAAAAGATAAGCGCCTGCCTAATTTTTGAAGGGCTTTTGACCGAGTCGATATCCTATAAAGTCAAAGCATTAGTTTTTTCTAAATTTAAATTCCTGCCTCGGTTTATTTAAAGCTTTCACCATAATCGAAAGTCATGTTTTCGAAAGGGAGTTTATAAAATAAGCTTCCGATGGGGTACTTTTTCCTTAAATCATAACTTCTGGAAGGATTGGTTTCGACTAAGTTGAGACCAACCGATAATTTACCTTTCGACTGTAGCAAAAGAAAACATTTAACAAGGCCTTCGAAGGGTATGTTTATTAGTTTTTGAAAAGAATCTTATGATTTCGAAGGAAGTCATCCAAAGGTTCCGAAGGTGATGTTTTAAAGTTTCAAAACAAATAACCCACTCTCACTTTTAAAAAACCCACTCTCACTTTTAAAAAGGAAATACCATGGCATAACTAAAGATTTTAGAAGTATTACTTCTTCATATACTTATTCACATTGAAATTAACCCATAACGGTACTTTGGGAAAGGGTAAAATAACCAGTTAGGTTGACCAGTAGTGATTATAACTTAAGAAATGTAAAATCTTAATTAAAGATATTGGCAGGGCCAATAGGTTTGCAATAAGCCCATGAAAACTATATATAACTAATGATATTAGTAGGGCCATTAGGTTCATAATCAGCCCATGAAAAGTATGATTTGATACTGGCAGGGGCTAGTAGGTTTGTAGTAAGCCCATGAAAACTATATCCGGATTAAGATATTGACAGTCAGTCAATAGGTTCCTAGTTAGCCCATGAAAACTAGGATAGGAGATAATGTCTTGGAGTTACCAATATGTTCTTAGTGATCCCATGAAAAATATGATATTGGACAGATAGTCCATACATACTTAACAAGTTAATAGTAAACCTGAAACTATAATTGAGACTGATAGTCGAAATGAATAAGGATGGGTAATCCAGATTTGTTTTACTTGTCTTGCATATCATCATAATGTTTTCAAAATACTATGTTTTAACCATTGTGGATGCAGGAGCACAGTATATGGTTTTATAAATGTTTTAGGATACTAGTGAGGAGAAAACCAATTCCGCTAAGCGGCGTGATTTCACTGGATATCTAAATGGTTTGATATGGTAAATTATTATTTATACCAAGCTTTATGTTCGACTCGAGGTTTTTCATTTCCCTTAACTCTCGGTCACTCAATTGATTTTGAGTAGGTTGAGATTTACGGTTTCTAGGTGTTCTTTTAGATGAATAAAGCTTCCGAGGACATGCAGGTGGAAAACATATTATTTGAGTTCTTTTATTTTCGCTGTGTGTTTTGTTTATAAAGGCAAATTTGTTTTCTTGCCTATTTATATACTCTGATCAACCAAAGGTGATCTTTATATGTCGCTCTTGGCGTATCTTGTAATAATTATATGTTATCTGAATGTGGTCTGTGATTTGAGATTATGTAATTAATTTGCAATGTTTTTAAATAGACTGTGGAATTTGTTTGCTGTTTAATTTTTTTCCATATTCTTGTGTTTCTGGGTATCATTGTATCTAATATCGCCATATTTGATCACCGAGGATTAATAACTATAGATGACCGCAACATCCGTAGCCGTTTGTTTTAGGCCTTCAAGTAGGGGGATGTTAAAATTGTTCATTTTCCTTCGCGAAGCTACTAAAGCCTTCACATTCTTTCACAAATTTTATGGAGCTATTAGTCCCACATCGCGGATTGAAGCAAGCTTGTCCCCATCCTGCCTCTATAAATATAGATGTACCCCTCATGAAAAGGGACCTTGATTTTTTTCTCCCCTCCTATGGCTCCTCTTGTAATAAATAAATACATAAATAAAGAGGACGACTTGAGCCAATTCGAGTTTTGCCTACTTTATTCTTTGAAATCTATGGATTTAAATTCAAACAGTTTAGTAATTTATTACGAATTTTAAGGGCATTTGTAGAACTTCTATGAAAAGGCTATACTGCACACTCATTTGGGGTGTTAACGATTTTTATCATTAACAGCACATACATACATAAAGGGAGACCAAATGCATGCATATATAAATTCATAACAGTGAATAATTACTAGATCTACAACATAATAATGTATATAAATAAAATTAAATGGATAATACCATGTTAATGTTGCCCTTTTTGAATGCACCTTGATCGATAGATTCAATTCTAAACCCTTTCCTCTGGCTTCTAGCTTTTTAAAGACTTGGAGTACCACCTCTTATTGGATTGATTTTATTGAATGCCATTAAAATAATTTTTTCCCTTTTATTACTGTGAAAATTTCGACCATGAAAGTGGAAGAAAGAAGATGGTGGCTAAGTTATCAAAGAAAGTGGTTAAGAGAGGCAAGTAAATGAAAGGCAAGGTATTTATAGAGGTAACCTTACGTAGCCACCTTCCTTTATTTTCTTGATCTAACCATCAGTTTTCAAGCCCATTTGTCTTCATATGGATTGTAACGAATGAGGTTTTATAGCCCTTCAATTTGTTAAATAACATTTAGCAAATATTTTTATTTAAATCAAATTTAAATGCTCATCGATATCTTATCTCCATTTGTACATTTATACATGTACACCTTTTCTATATGCACCCAAGTAAATACCAACGGTATAAAAAACATACTAATATCATCCAATACATTAATTAATTAATATTTCCAAAAATATATTAATTACTTTAATTAATCTATAACAATTGGTAAATCAATTAAATCACGTGGCATTTCATAGAATCTATCAATGCGGTTGTGCGACTCGCAGGTTTAGATTCAATCGGTATTAATATCGAACTATTCGAATATTAATGTTCACTCATCACCTTAGCTAGTGGAGTGATATTTTGGCCGAATTTATCGCTTAAACATCTTTTTGGTACAATCCAATTTTACTTATTTAAGCGTTACCCGGTATTGACAATTATTTACAACAATTCTCTCTATCGAAACTATATCACAATCGGACTTATGGAATTTAGTTTTGGTCAAAATTCCAGCATTGTCCATATTCAACTTTGAAAGTGCAAGCACAAAATTATTGGTTCAGTGGTAACAATTATTATTAACCGTACAGCTTTGGCTAGAGACTTTGACTTTGAGTTGAATTAAGTTCACCCTGTGATGTTAACCCCATGTAATTAAGGAGAAAAATTCTCTCTTGAATAGTATTTCACTTCCTCTTCTTCCACTCGACCCAACTGTAGCTGTTCGATGGATGTCATGCCATTATTTAACTATAATCAAAGTCGAATATCCATACTGAAGCCCAAAGATATTCTCAAGTTATGGGAATTGTGTAATATTTCGCATCGATATTTTCAATATGACCTTATTTATATTAACCAAAGAAAAATTATCAAGTGAGTTATTCCGTAATTATCCAATAACAGTCAGTAGATAACCCCTTGGGGCCCTTAGTAGCCATAAGTAATATACTGCCTATCATTTGGAGAGCGTTACGTACTTAGTCTCAAAAGATGTGTCGATGTCCAGTCTCGATACATCTTGACAAGGAATATTTAAAATGAAATGTTTATTTTAGTGTGATAAATCACTGACGATTATAACACATTATAACTATTATCACAAAACGTATCGTTTATGGATTTTCTATTCAGTACACTTTTATTTAAATTAATTAATCAATATACACCTTATATCAAGTATATAATAGAAAGAAATATCTTTTATTTGAAACAAGATTGGTTATCGAGTTAGATATATGTAGTGTAATGATCCAGAAATTTAGTCATTTGAATTTGGAATATTAATTGATTTTAAATATTAAAAAGTTAATTTTATAAGTTAAATAACTTGAATTTCAAATATAGCAATTATTTGATAATTAAATCGTTAAATTAATATTTGAAATTGTTTAAATAATTGAATCTTGAATTGAATATGAATGAAAATAATTTTGAAAGTTGAGTTAAATTTTATTTAAATAAAAATGAAGATAGTAAATTTTTAATTTAGATTTAAAAGAGATTAATTTAGTTTTTATAATTATTCATTTTAATTAACATATAAAAATAGCCTTCGGGGAAGTATCTCGGATTTCGACGAAATTGGTGTCATCAGATCCGTAATAGTGAGTTATTGTATGATGTCGAATTTTGTGATGATTTAATATATCGTTTGGTCGTGCGAGGTCAAAATGCGTAGAAATATTTTAGAAATTATGTAATCTAACTGGGTTTGAAAAGCTATCTTCTGTATATGATCTAATTGGGTCTAGAGACTAGCTCCATTATGTTCGAAATAAGGATATTACATATAGAACGCCTGACAGCACGTCTTGATAAGAGTTCGAAATTTTTTGAGCATATAATATCATGTTTTAATTAATAAAAATAAATAATTTGTACATACTTTCTACCCTACTACTTCCTATTTATGCCCAAATCCCCACGTTTTAAACCATCCATCATTTCAATTTCCCACCATTCCCCTTTTACATTCCTTATCCCAGTGGACAAAGTAAGGCAGGAAAAATTAAAAGAAAAAAGGCTGATCTTTTGGAAAAAAAAAAATCCTACATAATTCCTAAAATTAAAAGCTTGCTTCTTTAGGCTACTGAAGTGCAGATCTATCTTTTTGGTTTATACATAAGTGGTGCGGCAGTAAGGAAGCGAAGGTTTGACTTTGCATAGTGATGGGTTTTGCGTACTTGTATATGGGGAGACTTCGTACATGAGTGTGATGGAGTTTGGGTATATGGATGTCGTATTCGGATTCAACATGTCGAAGAGCAGCTTGTACCCGAGTTTTAGGGTATGCGGTGCTTGGATAGTCATCGTGACCTGTACGATCGAAGGGGTTAGGGGCTGGGGACGCGATTTTATGGAGGGACGTGGAGGTGATGGATTGTGAGGAGGAAGGAGATTTTGATGGTGAAGCCATCGCTGCAGTCGATTTTTATTTTTACTTAGAGATGAGTGAGAAAGGGGTAGAATATAAGCTTGGCAATGGTGAGTTCAAATTCTGGAAAGAGTGAGTTGCAATTGAGGAGAAGATGGATTAGTGTTTTAAATGGTGATTAGTTAATTAATATTGTAATTAGTCATTTTAATTTTTAATTTAATACCATTTAATTAAAAATTGCAGAACTCTCTCAGACGAGGTCCAATCGAGGCATGGATTTTTGCGTTGCACTCGTAATGACTCGTAATAGGATTGACTTGGACGAATTTGGAGACAGGTGAAATTTGGGCTAAAATCGGACGTCGTTCAATTTTAGCCCCACACCGGAATGCCTCGGCGACAAATGAAATCTATGTGAGTTAATATCACCTTTCTGGTTAACCAAAAAACATTTTTAGTCGATAAAATTATTGATTGGATGTGTGAATAATTTATTGTTAGCTATTATTGATTGTTTGGGTAATTTACTAATTTATATTGTTGGTTTGGATATATTCCCGCCCCTGGAGCAGATGAGACCCTACTATGTTCTCGTGTAAGAGCAGATGGACCTTTGTATATGAATCCTACCTCGAAGCGGTTGATTTATATTATTGATTTTATACTGTATGTGATGCAGGGGCAAAGGTTGGAAGGATCTAATAGGATTTCTCACACCGTTGATTTATTTTTCTATAAATTGATATATGATATGCTGGATTTAATACTTGATGACATGGATATGATTTTTCTTATTTGGTGCTTAGGTAGCATTGAGCCTTATTTTTGGCATTGTAAAATATTATAAACCGATGATTTGATTTAAAAGGGGATTTCGAAGTGATCTTGGAAATTATATATGTTTTAAATAACTTTCTTGAATTAATTAAAGAAGAAATTAATTTAAAATAAAAAGTATGATTGTGTAAATTATAAATTTAGTTTTATAAAATATTTTAAATAGAGGTTTTCGAACTGTAAAATAAAGATTTTTGAAATCTTAAAATAAGTTCATCTTTTATAATAAAGGGCTATGTTTTTAAAGGAAAATAGAAATATTTTGATATAAATATTTATTAACCATTTAATATAAAGTAATACATATATATGTACATTACTTACAAATGTGAGATTTATAAATGTGATAAATTGTAAAAGTGATATTTACAAATTAAGTGAAGATTTGTGAAATCGTATTTTGTTAATAAAGATATGGATTTATAATTGATGTTTATAAATTAGTGGAAACTATCATAATTTAATAGTTTGGCGAAACAAAGCAAATGGGGGATTTACTATAAGATGTGGAATGATATTTTGGAAAATAGTTTACTCCATTTTGGAAATTGAAGGTGAAGGTAAATTGGGAATGTTAAACGATATTTTATAAATAGAAAGAAATTTATAAGAGGACCATATGGGGGAAACGTAAAAAAATGGATGGTGATTGATTTTTGTAAATGGGATTTAGGAATAAGTGAGATTGATAAAGGAAATAGAGTTACAAATGGGGTTCATAAATAAAGGGATTTTATGAAAGAAAGTTTTATAAAAGGGAAGGAGATTTATAAATTTAATTTTATAAATATGGAAATGATCATATTGGAAATTAAGTATGGATTTTTATCAAGGAAATATAATTATGTTTTAAAAGTTTTTTATTTATATTAATATTTATTTAAAATGGTATATCGATATTTTAATGTTTTGAAAAGTTAATTATTTTAATTATTTATATGGTTTGAAATTAATTTTAATTATTTATCAATAAAGTTTTGGAAACTAATTATTAGTATTTATAAAAGGTTGAAAATAAAATAATTATTGTTTTATTTAGGATGTTTCGGAATATATTAATTATTATTTTAAAATGTTTTAAAGTTAATATTTATTTATTTATAATGTTTACTATTACATAATAGTGTTTTAAGGAAAATGATTAGAATTATATTATAAATATTTTTGTGATTTATAAATAGGGTTTTATAAATAGATGTGGATTATAAGAGGAATCTTATAACATGTTTTGAAAAATGTAAAGGAAGATTTGTTAAAAAGATAAAAGAGTTTTATAAATGTTAGATATTTATAAAAGAATTTTAGAAATGGGTTTATAGATTTATAAAAGGAGTTTTATAAATGGTTTTGTGGATTTATAATGGACTTATAAATGATTTTAGAATTGAATAGGAAGGGGAATCTTCCCAAGCATTGATGAATATATTAATACCGTTAAGATAAGTATATGGATATTTTTCCCAATTATTGAGAAATAGGATTTGTGAGTGTGTGTGTGTGTATATAACTATGTGTGTTTGTAAAAAGAATTTTGATTCAAGTATTAAAGAGTGAATTTAAATTAATGAAAGATTAATCAAAAGGAGGTTAGTGATTTCTTTTGTGCTTAACCGAGGTTGATTTTTCCTATGGAATTAAATCCCTGATTGAATGTTTGTTATATGATAATTAAATAACCGACTATCGAAATTGGATCCAAAATGTAACTTTGGAAACATCTAGGAGAAACACATGAGTTATATGGCACATTCATCTCTAATGATGTTGTATTGTGTGTATAAACCTTATTTTGTTCTCCTAGGGCAATGATAAAGAAATCTGTCCACTAACGGTTATGAGATGATATCCGCTCTTATCTTTGACTATTTATTTCCTAAATAAT
The DNA here is from genome assembly GCA_030765085.1 of Allium cepa. Lineage (NCBI taxonomy): Eukaryota > Viridiplantae > Streptophyta > Magnoliopsida > Asparagales > Amaryllidaceae > Allium > Allium cepa. Next base: position 239,168,788 of record CM060931.1, read on the forward strand.
CGGGGTTGAATTTATCGTAACTTTTCAAAAAGTTGATTCGAAGAGACGGGATCAGACCTGTTTCCATTTGTTGGATTAACGTGATAGGGGGTTCTCGCTTTTTGTTTGGTGGCGAGCAAGAGACTTTTACTCCTACACATCTCGAAGAGGTAGTATAAGGTCTTAATGGGTTATTTTGCTAGGTGCTTACGATCACGAAGCTGGCCGTAAAAGAAGATTGGAGGTACCAGTGTAAGCCACGGTGGTTGTACCGACCATCGATGGTTGAAAAGCCTAGATCGTTACATTTGCTAAAAACATTGGCTTTGGTGGGGTAACTCATGAAGAGATAAGGTAATGAAATGCCTTATTATGAGTTTTGAGAGTGTATTAGAGATATGAGCGCGTATTTGTTAGTGGTATAATAATGTTTTACATCGTGTTAATTTATCTGTTGACAGGCTTATAAATTCTGGTTGGTACGTGGGACGCCACAATATTGAAGGGGTTTCTAAACGCTTAAAATAGACAAATCGATACGGTATTGTTTTGGAATCGGTAAATGAGATTATTTTACCAAAACTATTTTTTATATATAAAGGAATTATTTTTAGAAATTATTATAGCTATATATGGAGTGTTTGGATGTTAATGAGTGATAATATTTGATTATTATCATTTGTTGTTTATTGTTCTAATAAAAGTAAAATATTAATCTAAACAAAAATCAATAGTTGTGAAATGATATTACATAAGAAGTAAGATTTCATAAATATGAATTATAAGTGTGATTGTAAATGGAAAGGAAATGAAAATTTGTATTAAGTATACCTATAAAAATGATTTGTAAATTAAAATGGATTTAAAACAAGAAATTTGAGAATTCAAAACCCATTGATTTTGAAAAGTCTTTTCCAAGTGGTTTTAGTAATTGTAGTATTATTTTAAAAATATTTTGCTTAAGAATATTGTGAAATAGGATTTAAAAGAGATAGAAAGCACTAAACTCAATTCAGTCGCTGGAAAATAATTCTGGTGATGACTACAACATCATCGTCGTTCATTTTTGAGTTTCAAAGTGATGGATTGCTACCATTGGAGTTTTGTTTTGGTAAAACAAGTTTGGATTTTAAAATTCAAAGTCTAATCCGATAAATATAAGATAATAAGCTTTTGAACTTATAATTTTGAAATGGTATACATAAGAAAAGAAAATTTTGAACTGAGATATGAAATTGAAAATTTAACTTAAATAAACTTAAATAAATTTAAATAAATTTAAATAAATTAAGCATTGGAAAATGAAATGAAGTTTGAAATAAGGAATATTAAATGAAATTGAATTGGATTTGAAATGGAAAAGATGAATTAATAAAGTAAATAAATGAAATGTATAATGGAATGAATATGAATTTGAGTATAGAATGAAATGTAATTTAAATTGTAAAATGAATTGCATATGAACTTAAGTGTTGAATGATAATGAAAATAAGAAGGGTTGTGTAAAATGTTTTAAAATTAACTTAAGTAAAATTTTGGTGGAATGGTTCTAAGTGATATTAGTATTGAAAGGAATATACTAAGATAATGAAATAGAAATTAACTTAGAAGAAGTTAAAGTGTAATGATTTTATTAAATGATCCATAAATGAATAAAATATAGACTAAATGTTATTAAACATAATGCGCCTAATTGATTGTGAACAAATGAAGTAAATTAATTGAATATTGATTAATTTAATGTGAATTAATAGGATGAAAATTTAGTTGGGCAGGAATGAATAGGATATGAATAAATTGGATGTAAACAAGAAATGTAAATAAAGATGTAAATTAATGGAATGTAAATAAATTGAAAACAAATGAATTGAATATTAACAAGAAATGAAATTGTATAAACGTAATGTGACATTTGAAAATGAAAATTGGTATGATGATAAATTAATTGGATGAATATTATTGTTTGATGGTTTCTCTTGTTACATTTGCATATAGTATTATATACTCTATATTATATAATGATGCTGCTTTCTATAAACATATCCCCTTGGTAGTTGGGTGATTACTAAGTACGAGTGGCGTATGCTTCACATTTGGAATTCACTTTCGCATTATAGTGATTGTATATGCTTGCTAATACTAAAATAAGATGTACATCTCGGATTACATATCGTGTTTTTATATTTTTTCCCTATGGGATGCCTCATCCTCGAAGATGAGATATATATTTGTGATTATATATATATATATATATATATATATATACTGTAAATTTTTACGATTAAGCCCCGCAAAGGAGACGCTGGCGAAATTATTCGAAAATTTAAAGCGTAAGAATTTTTTTGACGATTTAAATTTTTTTTGCTAACTAAAATTTGATTTCGAATTATAACTTAAAATTAATGAATGGATGGGAATTGGTTGTTATAGGTGGGTGAATTTAAAAGACATAGAAATTTACAATCTATTTCAACTAATTGTTTTGAAAGTTAATTGGTTTTGGGCATTTTTATTAATTTCTAATGTAGAGGACGAAATTCTTCTAGGGGGAGAATTTAATGACATAGAAATTTAATCATTTGAATTTAGAATATTTAATTGATTTTAAATATTGAAAATTTAATTTCATAAGTTAAATAACTTGAATTTCAAATATAGCAATTATTTGATAATTAAATTTTCAAATTTAATATTTGGAATTGTTTAAATAATTGAATCTTGAATTGAATATGAATGAAAATTATTTTGAAAGTAAGTGAAATTTTACTTAAATAAGAATGAAGATGGCAAACTTTTAAATTAGATTTAAAAGTGATTAATTTGTTTTTATAATATTTCGTTTTAATTAACATATAAAAATAGCCTTCCGGAACACTATTTTGGATTTCGACGAAACCGGTGTCATTGGATCTGTAATAGTGAGTTACTGTATGCTATTGAATTTCGTGATGATTGGACGTATAGTTTGGTCTTGTGAGATTGAAACACGTAGAAATTTATTCTAGAAATTATATAATATAGCTGGTTTTGAAAGCTATCTTCTGTATAAAATTGAATTGGGTCTCTAGACTAGTTCCATTATGTTCAGAATAGGTATAAAGAACACCTGACGGTACATCCCGATAGGAGTTCGAAATTTTTCGGGCATATAATATCGAATTTTAATTAATAAAAAATCTATACATACTTTATACACAGCCTCTTCCTGTTCATGCCATACCCCCATGTTTTAAACCATACTCCAACATTTCAATTTCCCTCCATTCCCCTTTTACATTCCTTTTCCCTGTGAACGAAGCAAGACAGGAAAAATTAAAAGAAAAAAAGGTTGATCTTTTAAAAAAATTCCTACAAAATTCCTAAAATTTAAAGCTTGCTTCTTTAGGCTAGTGGAGTACAGATCTATCTTTTGGTACATACATGGAGTGGTGCGGCAGTAAGAAAGGGAGGGTTCGACTTTGTACAGTGATGGGTTTCGCGAGCTAGGGCATGATTTTAGTGGAAATGGTGATGGAGTTTGGGTATATAGGTGTCATATTTGGACTCAACATGTCGAAGAGCAGTTTGTAGCCGAGTTTCAAGATGTGCAATGCTTGGATAGTCATTGCGACCTGACGGTCGAAGGGGTAGGGGCTGAGTATACGATTTTATGGATAGACGTGGAGTTGATGGGACTGTGACGAGAAGGTGGGGATTTTAATGGCGAAGCCATCGGTGAAGTCGATTTTGATTTTTATTCGGAGACCAGTGAGAAAGGGGGAGAAGATGAGCTCGGCCATGCTGGGTTCAAATTCTGGAAAGAGCGGGCTGGGATTGAGGGAAAGATGGATTAGTGTGTTAAACGATGACTAGTTAATTAATATAGTAATTAGTTATTTTAATTTTTAAATTTAAGACCATTTAATTAAAAATTGCATAACTCTCTCATACGATGTCCAATCGAGGCGCAGATTTTTGTGTTGCACTCGTAATGACATAAGCTTCGCAATGGGAAAGGTTTGGATGAATTTGGAGATAGTCTAAATTTAGACTTTATTCGGCGTTCGATTTGAGTTCCAAACCAGAAAGCCTCGGCGACAAATGAAATCAATGTGAGTTAATCTCGCCTTTTTGTTTAACCAGAAATATTTTTAGTCGATAAAATTATTGAATGGATGTGTGAATATTTTATTATTGGCTGTTATTAACTATTTGGATAATTACCAATTTATATTATTGGTTTGGAAATATTCCCACCACTGGAGCGGATGAGACCCTATCATGTTCCCATGTAAGAGCAAATGACCCTTTGTATACAAATCCTACATCGAAGCGGTTGATTTATTTTTTTTGATTTTATACTATATGTGATGCACAGAGATAGGTTGGAGGGATCCAAAAGGATTTCTCACACTGTTGATCTATTTTCATATAAATTGGCATATGATATGCTGGATGCAATACTTGATGACACGGCTATGATTTTTCTTATTTAATGCTTAAGTAGCATTAGGCCTTATTTTTGGCATTTTAAAGCAATATAAACTGATGATTTGATTTAAAAGGAGATTTCGAAGTGAATCTTTGAAATTATATATGTTTTGATAACTTTTCTTGAATTAATTAAAGAGGAAATTAATTTAAAATAAAAAGTATGATTTTAGACATTATAAATTTATAGTTTTATAAAATATTTTAAATGGAGATTTTCGAATTGTAAATTAAATATTTTTTAAAATCTTAAAATAAGCCATTTTTATAATAAAGGCATATGTTTTTAAAGGAAAATAGAAATATTTTGATACAAATATTTATTAACCCTTTCATATAAAGTAATATATATATATGTGTGTGTGTGTATGTATGTATGTACATACATTAAAGATTATTTACTAATAATTATAAAAGTGATATTTTACAAATGAAGTGAAGATTTGCAAAATCATATTTTGTTAATAAAGATATGGGTTTATAAACGTGTTTACAAATTAAAGGAAATTATCATCATTTAATAAATTGGTGAAATAAATCAAATGGAAGACTTATTATAAGATGTGGAATAATATTTTAGAAAATAGTTAACTCTATTTTGGAAATTAAAGGTGAGGGTAAATTAGGAATGTTAAACGATATTTTATAAATGAAAGGAATTTATTCATATGGGTGCAATGTAAAAAATGGATAGTGATTGATGTTTTTAAATGGGATTTTTGAATAAGTGAGATTTATAATGGAAATATAGATATAAATGGGGCTCATAAATAAAGGGATTTTATGAAAGGAAATTTTATAAAAGGGAACGAGATTTATAAATGTAGTTTTATAAATATGAAATGATCATGTTGGAAATTAAGTACGGATTTGTATCAAGGAAATATAATTACGTTTTAAAAGTTGTTTATTTATATTAATATTGATTTAAAGTGGTTTATCGATATTTTAATATTTTGAAAAGTTAATTATTTAAATTATAATATGGTTTGAAATTAAATTTAATTATTTATCAATAAAGTTTTGGAAATTAATTATTAATGTTTATAAAAATGTTGAAGATAAATTATTATTGTTTTATTTAGGATGCTTTGGAATTTATTAATTATTTTTTTGAAATGTTTTAAAGTTAATATTAATTTATAATGTTTATTATTATATCATAGTGTTTTTAAGTAAATGATTAGAATTTATATTATAAATGTTTTCGAGATTTTAAAAATTGGATTTTATAAACTTATGTGGATTATAAGAGCAATCTTATAACATGTTTTGGAAAACGCAAAGGAAGATTTGTGAAAAAGATAAAAGAGCTTGATAAGTGGTTTGGATATTTATAAAAGAATTTCAGAAATGGGTTTATAGGTTTATGAAAGGATTTTGTAAATGGTTTTTTGGATTTATAATAGAGTTATAAATGATTTTAGAATTGAATAAAAAGGGAATCTTCCCAAATGTTGGTGAATATACTTATACCATTGTGATAAGTATATGGATATTTTTTCAAGTATTGTGAAATGGGGATTTGTATGTATATATATATATCTTTGTAAAAAGAATTTTGATTGAAAATGTAAGTTTGGAAATATCTAGAAGAAACACGTTAGTTATATGGCATAGTCATCTCTGTTGATGATGTACTATGCTTATAAATATCGTTTCGTTCTCCTAGGACAATGATAAGAAAATTCATCCACTAACGGTTAGGAGGTGACCTCCACTCTTATCTTTGACTGTTTATTTCCTAAAGAACCGAGGTTGAGTTTACCAGAAATTATTGTAAATTTGATTCAAAGTGACCGGGAACAGATATGTTATTCGAGAAACCACTTTGACCCAACTTAAGCATTTCGAAGTGAAGAAATCTTGAAGATGATGAAATGAAAGATGGGGCTCTCAAGCGTTTTGTTCAGTCCTGGGACGAACTTGTATGGATGAATGCTAGTATTTCATGGTTGCTTGGAAGGCAGTATTAGCATTCCAAGTGGGAAGTGCTATATAAAAGGTATAATATAGCCTCAAGCCTCATAAATCGGGAATGGCTAAAACATAGGAGATGCATCAGGGCTAAGTGGGTCGCTCACAAGTAAGGTATGATCATCCCTATCTAGAGTCGATATTATCACTCATTTGTATGCTTTGGGACCATTAATGAAGGGGTAACATATTCTGTACTATCCAGTAAGGGATAGACCGATTCTATGCTGGTAGAGGATCCAAGCAAGGTCCTCGGTGTTATTTTATCTAGAGATGCACCGTGACAGGCGGTACCATGGTAGCTCAGTCATTGTATAGAATCCATTCTCCAATACGTGCTTTTATGGTTTTAGTTGTAATACCTATTATGCTGGAATATAATTAATGTAACAATTTTGGCTAAGTTTAATATGTAATTGTATCTTAGACACTATTATAATATCATAGAATTTCATACGAAATGTTTTGGTTATCATAAAGTGAAATCCCGTCCGTGTTTATGTGAAGCATGGTCTTACGAGATACTTTTGATTTTCAAAGTTTTTTTTTATAATTTTAGAAAAATCCAGTTGTGTGTTTTCTCACGTTGGTTTTCCAAACAGACTCGAGTGTTATTTTTATTAAAATGCTCAGGCTAGTCCAAGCATATTTACAGATTGCTTGGATGTATTGGAGCTCGGGAGACGAGTTGGAGGTCTTCATGTGATATTCATGTATATGTTTATTTTCGCTGCTTTATTATTGAAATCATCAGCATTGTGAGGACATATTGCTATAACTGTCCAGGTTGATGGTTGTGATCTGTTGTTGTACTCTGATAGATGTTTGTATATAACAGTTTCTCTTTTGTAAAGATCATTAGTATTATACTATACATTATTCTACTGTTATTGTGAGATTCTGTATTGGTTTTAGTTTCTTTTCCCTTCTTCTTTTCTTCTCTTTTTCTTTATTCTTTCTTTCCCATAACTATCTGTCTTTCCGTTAATTTAGGTTGGACATGTGTGGTTTATTGTCAGCTTGAATTATGCGGATTGGCAGGCTGTTACATATAGCAATTGCATAATTGTCCCTAAGGAATACCCCTAACTCTATTAATATCCCACTTGCACTAAATGCCTATTATGGAATCTCAATCTCATCCCTTCGATTAGTTTGATGAGAATTGATCAAGTTAGACCCTTCGTGAATGAATCTACTATGTACTTTAACTATCTACTCTATCAATCAACTCTCTTTAATGTTAATAAACTATCTTTATCATGTGGAGCTATTTGGAGTATGTTTTTCGACTTTTACCGAGCTCTTATTATTATTTTTATTATCATATAACAATAATGTAGTATTCTTAATACTTGAATCACCACTAGTTCGGTTAAAAATTTATGCATTTACATTTATATATGTTGCTACTATTTTGGTGTAATTCAAGCGATGTACTCAACCTTTTCATTGAACCAGCTATAACTTTTTGTTTGGAATATTTCAAATCTAAAGCTTCTTAATTAAGGTTTGAACAAGGATACAATATTGATATACTATAGTCAATATCACCTATGAAGTTCAAGTCTGAACACTCCTTCATAAGGAGTTCGTTGTTTCTTTAAATAATTCTTGAGTATTTGGTAAATACTCAAGAATACTCTAACTACCATTTAGTTATCCTAATTTGGGTTTGATATTTACTTCATGAATCAAATACATAAGAAACTTACAATATTGTTAAAGATACAATATTTATGACAATTCCTATTGCTAAAGCATACTGAATTCGTCTTACATGTTCCTTATTAAACATTTTAGTAAGGGTATCTTTGCATTTCATTTGGGATATTTCCAACATCCTTTATAACAATGTAAAAGATACAATTTATAAATACAATATCCAGTATTAAACAACCAAATTATTACTGATTTAAAATGTACATCTTTAACGATCAACAATATATTGTTTACTTATAGTCTAGAAATATCTATGTACCTTTAGTGGTTCTTTCTTCTGGACACACGATTCCTTTGCATTTTGATGGAAAACCAAACTATTTAATGTTTCTATCAAATACTTACTCAATTATGATGCTAATAGAATGATATCTTCATATCATTTCTTGAATCAGGTTCGAAAACCCACAAACTCAATAGTACTCCCACTGACTTCAAGATAATTTGGTTGCTATGTGCAAACAGTCAAATCATTATTTGGAATTTGGTTGTTATATGGCACAGTCATCTACGTTGATGATGTATTATGCTTATAAATCTCGTTTCATTCTCCCAGGATGATGATAAGAAAATTCATCCACTAACGGTTAGGAGGTGACCTCCACTCTTATCTTTGACTGTTTATTTCCTAAAGAACCGGGGTTGAATTTACCAGAAGTTATTGTAAAGTTAATTCGAAGTGACCGGGAACAGATATGTTATCCGAGAAACTACTTTGACCCAACTTACGCTTTTCGAAGTGAAGAAATCTTGAAGATGATGAAATCGAAGATGGGGCTCTCAAGCGTTTTGTTCGGTCCTAGGACGAACTTGTATGGATGAATGCTAGTGTTGCATGGTTCCCTGGAAGGCAGTATTAGCATTCTAAGTGGGAAGTGCTATATAAAAGGTAAAACGTAGCCTCAAGCCTCGTCAATCGAGAATGGCTAAAACATGGGAGATGCAGCAGGGCTAAGTGGGTCGCTCCCAAGTAAGGTATGATCATCCCTATCTAGAGTCGATATTACCACTCATTTATATGCTTTTGGACCATTAAGGAAGGGGTAACATATTCTGCACTATCCAATAAGGGATAGGTCGGTTCTATGCTGGTAGAGGATCCAAGCAAGGTCCTCACCGTTATTTTATCTAGAGATGCACTGTGACGGACGGTACCCCAGTAGCTCAGTCATTGTATGGAATCCATTATCCAATACGTGCATTTATGGTTTTAGTTGTATACCTATTATGCTGGAATTTTATTAATGTAACAATTTTGGTTAAGTTTAATATGTAATTGTATCTTAGACACTATTATAATATCATAAAATTTCATATGAAATGTTTTGGTTATCGTAAAGTAAAAACCCGTTCGTGTTTATATACGGCATGGTCTTACAAGATACTTTTGATTTTCAAAGCTTTTTTTTATAATTTTAGAAAAATCTAATTGTGTGTTTTCTCACGTTGGTTCCTAACTGACTCGAGTGTTATTTTATTAAAATGCTCATGTCAGTCCAAGCATATTTACAGATTTCTTCGATGCATTGGAGCTCGGGAGACGAGTTGGAGGTCTTCATGTGATATTCACATATATGTTTATTTTCGCTGCTTTATTATTGAATCCTCAACATTGTGAGGACATATTGTTATAACTATCTAGGTTGATGATTGTGATTTGTTGTTGTGATCTGATAGATGTATGTATATAATAGTTTCTCTTTTGTAAAGATCATTAGTGTTATACTATACATTATTCTGCTGCGATTGTAAGATTCTGTATTGGTTTTAGTTTCTTTTCCCTTCTTCTTTTCTTCTCTTCTTCTTTCTCTTTCTTTCCCATAACTATCCGTCTTTCCATTAATTTAGGTTGGACAGGTGTTGTTTATTGTCAGCTTGAATTATGCGGATTGGCGGGTTGTTACATATAGCAATTACATAATTGTCCCTAAGCAATACCCCTAACTCTATTAATATCCCACTTGCACTAAGGGCCAATTTATGGAATCTCATTCTCATCCCATCGATTAGTTTGATGAGAACTGATCGAGTTAGACCCTTCGTGAATGAATCTACCATATAGTTTAATTATCTACTCTGTCAATCAACTCTCTTTAATGTTAATAAACTACCTTTATCATGTGGAACTATTCGAAGTATGTTTTTCGACTTTTACCGAGTCTTATTATTATTTTATTATCAATAACAATGATGTAGTATTCTTAATACTTGGAATCACCATTAGTTCAGTTAAAAATTTATGCATTTACATTTATAAATGTTGCTACTATTTTGGTGTAATTCAAGGCGATGCACTCAACCTTTTCATTGAGCCAGCTACAACCTTTTGTTTGGAACATTTCAAATTTAAAGCTTCTTAATTAAGGTTTGAACAAGAATACGATATTGATATATTATAGTCAATATCACCTATGAAGTTCAAGTCTGAACACTCCTTCATAAGGAGTTCGTTGTTTCTTTAAATAATTCTTTAACATTTGGTAAATACTCGAGAATATTCTAAACTACCATTTAGTTATCCTAATTTAGGTTTGATAATTGCTTGATGCATCAAATACATAAGAAAATAACAATATTGTTAAAAATACAATATTTATGACAATTCCTATTGCTAAATCATATTGAATTCGTCTTACATGTTCCTTATTAAACATTTTAGCAAGGGTATCTTTGCATTTCATTTGGGACATTTCTAACATCCTTTACAATAATGTAAAAGATATCATTTATAAATACAATATCCAGTATTAAACAACCAAATTATTACTGATTTTAAAATGTACATCGTTAACAATCAACAGTATGTTGTTTACTTATAGTCTAGAAATATCTATGTACCTTTAGTGGTTCTTTCTTCTGGACACACGATTCCTTTGCATTTTAATGGAAAATCAAACTATTTAATGTTTCTATCAAATACTTACTCAATTCTGATGCTAATAGAATGATACCTTCATATCATTTCTTGAATCAGATCTGAAAACCTACAAACTCAATATTACTCCCACTGACTTCGAGATAATTTGGTTGTTATATGAAAATAGTCTATATTAAATCATTATTTAGAATTTTCCATTTCAACACATATATACCAAAATACTAAATATTACGCAGCGATAATTTTGTGAGTAAATTCGAATTAACTTGAGCACGTTAAATAGCAAACCTATTATGCCAATTTAAACGGTTAAAATTATGATGTAATTCATATCAACATTGTTCATTGTATTCCAGCTGCATTAGTCTTGCTCTTGAAGACTTATTTGTGATCTATGTATTATATCCCTTCGGATACAATTATCAAAATCATATTTTGATACCATACTAAGAATCCATTTTGAATTTGTGTGCCACACCATATCGTAGAGTCAATACTCTTAATGCTCCAATTGATCGCTGAGAATTATATATTTTGACATTGATAAGAATTCATAGCTTCTCTTAAATGTGCAAGAATATTTATTAGACATTCTAATGCATTATGATAGTTTAAGTTTGGTTAGTTTCGTTTCATCCCACATAATCAGTTTCATCTTTGGATCATATCTAAATCCATTTTACTACCAATAATTTCAAAAATAAAGTCCTCTCCTACGAAGTTGGTATTCCTTAAAACAACAGTTGTTTCTCAATGCAATGGAATATATATTCACAAATACTTTATGAATTTCCTTACATATAAAACTGATTTGGTTTTAGTTTACAATATTTATATTCAAAACATAAATTGGTCATCCAACGATAGTCGTTCCCAAAATCCTTTTAAGGAGATTCATACAAGGACCCTCGTGAACTATTATCAAGCACGATCGTTTAACTCGCACAACCTACCAACTCCTTAGCCTAGGCTATGTGGGGTTTCTTATAAACCCTTATGTTATATGATTTTATAAACTATTATGTATATGAAATTAATTTTAGCCTTGTGTACTCCTATTAATTACACGACCATACAGAAAGAAGTTAACACAACTTTTGTAACAACCCTCTCTAGAACAGGCCTAATTTTCAACCCAATAAAAACCCATCGATCCTTAGGTCCATTCAAAAGATGGTTGTTGGTTGGTAAAATTGATTAAATAAATAGTATACATGGCTATCTATCTATGATTTAAGAATATCATATTGAATGGGATAAAATATAATAATAAAGTAAGTACCCATTTCACACATTTCCAAATCTCAAAGATACAATATTCCAAATATCCATAACACAATGTCTCAAAAAAGAACATTAATAAGTCTAAAATATGAGTACATCAGAATAAACCATAAACATAAATAAATAGCTATACTACCACCATTCTTTACTGCCTCCTTCACACTTCATCATCGGCATTCGTTTTCTCTAACCTGTGGGTTGTAATGAGAAGGGAGCCAGAAAAACAATGTATGATAGATGAAAATCTCAAGTCTTACCATAATAGTACTTAGACAGTAATATTTAGATGACCATTATATCTTACGCAATTTTTAACTATACCTTTCCGAGTATACCTCTAATTGTATGCCGATGGCCTTTTAGTTAAGCTACATAACATATCTCAATGACCCTTTCGAGTCTAACTACATAACTATAACGTAGGTGCAATGCAATTATGGAATAATATTAGATCCAATGACCTGTCTCTGTCAATTATATCATAACAATGAGAGCGAAAGTACCTGAGTCACTTTAGACCTTTTTAATGGGAAATAGGAAGACACCGATCATTTAATATGTAGACCCTAGGCAGATCCCCATCTTTTGATACCCAGACCCAAGGCAAACTCATCACTGGTACTTTCTAACCGACATCGTATGAAATCCCATAAGACCACTTAATACATTTTTAATAGGGAAGAGTCAGACCCTCTAATAGCAATTTAATACCTCAACCCCAAAGCGGACTCCATATATTTCCATTACCGCACCTAAAAAATAATCCCAACCATTTAATACTTCTTGAATGGGAAAGAGGTAGATCATACAATAGCCATTTAATAACTTCATCCTTGAAGCAAGCCTGCCCTGGGATATCCATTCTATGACCCGCAACCCAAATGGTGACGTCTCACATTATTGCGGCTATTTATAGATGATGGTAGCCAAATTAGATGGACAGGCTTATCCTATAGAATTGAGAGTAATCTCGCGTCCACCGTGGGTACTTATTATAGATGATGTCTCACATCAGTTCCACAGTCACACTTCTGGTGGGAAGATTAGCTGGGTAGACTTCAGTGCACTTTTAACTGACCTTCGAATCCCTATAACTTAGTCATATTTTTGCTCTCTAACCTTATGAAATTATACTAACATATATGTATATATATGATATATCTCACCCGTATTTACACATCAAGGCCATGCAAGGGAAACCCCTTGTTTCGCCAATTATGGATTAATTTCCATAATTGTTCTTAATTTCCTTTTTATCTGATTTGTTGTTGTTTATTAACCAATTTATTTTATAGGTTATGACTTATACATTATTATTATATCTGTACTTAACGTTAATATATGGCTAACTTGTTTTTATTAAATATTCCTAGATGTGCGTAATAGTATTTGTATACTAAGGTTTTGACTTCATATTCGAGTTGTTAAGATAATTTAAATGTCACAATTTCCATATCCATGCAATTTCCTAGTGTAATACCATTGCTTACACAATAACTAATATCACAATTCAAATTAGCTAAACAAAACAGACTTGTATGTGTATGTACGTATATTAAAAAATGGATTCAAAACATCCAACATGTTTTACATTAACATAGTATAATTAGTGCCTCTATTTCAAGGGAGCAAAAACATACAATTTATTCCATTCGGCTTTTAAATGGACAAGGTTGAAATGAAAAAAGATTCATATTTATTTTCATTATGAAAGCAGATAGTGCAAACCATGGATGGGATAAAAATCCATGCCTTACATGCCCTTTCATAATTCTTTTTAGAATCTTTCACCAACGCAAACACAAATTGGGAAGTGGAAGTTGAATAGAACATAAATTATTCATATTGCAAATAATAACGGATTAAATTTTACCATATTGACCTAAAACAATAAGATTCAAACCAATTCCGGAATTAACATTTTAAGGGGAAATTTGAGGTTTTAGATTTACAGTTTTCGCGTATAAAGTTTTCTAATGCATAAAACAAATCCAAATATTAACTACAAAGGGAAAAACTAAGATCTCTACTCACAAATAGCTTTCCCCGAATTCATTTGGATTTGATTCTATGCCTTCGCCTATTTCCTCCTCAAGTTATCTTCTTTTTAATTTTACAATATATAACAATTCATTTGTATTAGATTAGGTTCAGAATTTAGAGACTACGGAAGAATAGAAATATAAATATATCTAAAATTCATTACAGTTTCCCTTTAATCATATTGATTTCTTCCCTAAGGCGTGAATATTTTATTTTTGGATCTAGAAGGTTTATTGGAAAGGAAGGAAACCGGTAGAGTCTCGATAGTGTGTTTATTTTTCTTGTGAATAAAAGTGAGGGGCTAGCTTCTTATTTATAGTAGTTAGAACACACATGGACCGTAAGGTCAAAGTTGGTCTAAAATAATAAGATCCAAACCGTTCTAGCCTAGGAAATTCCTAGCCGCTTTACTTCCACCGATCGATTGGTCCTCATTGGGCGGTCGACCAGCCCAATGAGGCGATCGACTGGCCTTTGGTCCTGGTACCAATTGATTTGCTTTCCTTAAATTTTTATTTATTTCTTGTTTTATATATCAACATTAACGGTTTCTAAACATTGAATTCTAACATTAAATTTTAAAATATATTCTGAATTATTTTCAATTTGAAAATTTCAAACATTGATAACTTCTTCGTTTGAATTTCGATCGCAAATATATATATATATATATATATATATATATATATGAAAGTTGCTTAGAAAATCGCTACAAACATAATGGTGCTAGTTTCATAGCCAAATTCTAATGTTTGCTAAATTTACATTTTTAGCTTTATTATTAGTTAATAATTTCTTACTAATTTTTATGAGGTGTTACATTCTACCCCCTTAAAAGAATTTCATCCTCGAAATTCCTAAGGAAACAAAGCATAACGCGCACTATGCAACCATGATGTACAACTATATTATCTATGCAAACATCTACTCAACCAAGAGTGCAATGTGATTATGTTTGCAACATGTTATAAGTGAGCTCAACACTTGCTTAAACGAAAAATCGTGCTATATAGATTTTTATGCAAACATCCTAAATATGCATAAAATTTTTGTGAGTGCAAAAATAATAGTAAAAAGTGAGCCCCATAGTTCGGGTAGCCGATCATTTTTCCAATTGGGCTGGTCATGCGACAGGACCGCTTGGATGCCCGTATCGCGTCGTGCTCAGCAATTAGTAATAAATCACCACATATAGAGCCTCCCCAAGGCAGTGTTCGAATTATAAAATAGCCCTTCGACTCGTCCAGTCGATCGAGGTCGGCCTTCCGAATTGGAAAACAACCCTTCGACCCATCCAACCGATCGGGGTCGGCCCTCCGCCCCACTCAGCCACCTCGAGAGGGGAAGTCGATCGTTTTTCCAATTGGGCCAGTCACACAACGGACCATCTGGGTGTCCGAATCGTGCATACACTGTAATTTTTGCACAGATTGCCGCACACAAAGCCGTCCCAAGGTAGCGCCCAAATCGAAAAATAGCCCTTCGATCCGTCCCGCCAATCGGCGGCCCCTCTTGGGGTAGGTGGGTGGGGCGGGGCAGACCCCGATCGGCTGTGCGGGTCGATTGGCTATTTTCGGTCGAACGGGCTCAGCCTACGGGGCACTCTGCCTGCAGTGGGTCGTGTAGAAATTCCACGCTGCCCCACAGTTCAGGCGCCTAAACGGTCCTATCGCATGACCGGCCCAACTAGAAAAACGATTGTTTTCTCCCTTAGGTAGGATGAAGGGGTTGTGGGTCGACCGCGATTGGCCGGATGAGTCCAAACAACTATTTTCCGTCCACGGGCTCTACATTGCGGGAGCTCTGCGTGCGGCCGGTCCGTCCAGAAATTCCACGCCGCCGAGCGATTTGGGCGCCTGGACGGCTCCGTCGCGCAACCGACCCAACTGGATAACATACTATATATATTAAATACTTTATTTTAGGTACGTATTTTATTATTTGTTAATTAACTTACTTAATTAGACAATTTAATTTATATATTAACTTCAAAAACTTCTTATGTATATACATATATACTTACATCATCTTAAACAATTCAAGATAATGTAACATACATACATACATACATACATACATATTGTACAAGTATATTTTTTAATTAATTTAATTTAATTTATTAATCTGATTAATAAATGTTAAAAATTTCAAGATATGTTTATTATATTTTCAAAGTACTTTTGAAACAATATTATAACATTTATAATATACATTGTTTTCAAAGCCAACTTTGAAGATTATATTATAATGTTTATAATGTAATTCTTATTTCGAATTTATCTTTTAAATTTAAAATCTTGTTTTAATCTCAAATAAATTTTGAAATCACATTATAACATTTATAATGTATTTCTTATTCATATTTAACTTTTAAATTTTCATTATTAATTTTCAGAACAATTTTGAAAATCACCCCAAGGCTCAATTCAAACCAGACCTTGTCTATTAAAGGCAACCTTTGGGCTCACTTTACTTTTTGGGCTGGGCCCGTAGCCAGGTAGGCAGGGTAATTGATTATCTATACCCAAGCCTAAGTACTATTTTTGTAGACACCTTACTAAACTTGTAACGTTAATTGGTTAGCATGACATGACTAATTTATACCGCATGGATATTTGGCTTTGATATCATTGTTGCAACCGAGTTAGTTGGAAGTGGGTGAAATAGATAGATTTTTAATAAAAATTCCTATTTGGATCATAGTAGGGCCTATAAAGTCTAATATCTAACACCGGATCTAATCTAATTGTTTTAATAAAATCAAATTTTATTGAATATACATTACCTTATTTAATTATTATCATTAATCAAATGTATTTAATGTGAATCGAATTCAATTAAATGAATGAGGAATGTTTTATTTACTTAGAGATCATTTCTCTCTCGTAAAGCTTCCTCATTAATTAGAGGAAGGTTTTATTTTATTCAGGGAGAGAAACTTTTCATTCCTCCCACTTAATTAAATTAATTGATTGATTTACTTAAATGATAGTTTTACCAAATTTATACTTGGTATATTTTGTGAGCATATCTAAATATACTCAAGTATATATACTGCAAGTGCAACTTATTAATTTGTGTACATAGTTGATTTGTATTTAAGTGTTGGGCTTTACACCGCAATGGACGCATTTGTCCTTTATATATGCATTAGCTACCCAAAACATAGCTTGCAAATACACACACACACACACACACATATATTTGTGTGTGTCTTTGTTCAAAAGTTTTCTTTTTTGTTAAATTTTTAAATAAATCTAAGTTTGATTTTGACCAAATCAACAATTCCAATACAAAATTTTGTTTCCAAAATATCACGTTGTCTGATTTTATAATGCAATATGAATACATATTCGGATCTACAAATTCAAAATAAATTATATATCAATGATTTAAAATAAAATAAAAATGAAAATTAAGAGATCTTGTAAATAATATTCATTTGCCAAAACCATATCCTTTCATTTTTTAATCGAAATGAAAAGGTTATCAAATAGGATGTCAAATTATATATGTTTATACATTAAGATGAATCTCCTTTCTAAGTTAGGACGAATCACATGCGCGCGCACACATACACACACATATGCGCGCACACACACATATGTACACATACATGTTTATGTTGAAATAGAAAACCAATTATGAACTGATGGAAATAAACATTGATATTTAAATAAAAATATACATAAAATAATACATTAACTTTTAGATCTAGATTTAAAACAGCAACGTCAATAGAAATTAACAGTGCAATTATCAGTAGAAACCATCGATACTAATTTCAAAGCCAATCAGATGTTAACAAATTCTATAATTTTTAGATCTACACATACATATAAAAGGGACAACAAATGCGTTTATAAATTCATCAAAGTAAATAAATTGCTAGATCGACAACATAATAATGTATGTAGATAAAATTAAATAGAAAATACCTTGTTGATGTTTCCCTTTTTGAATGTACCTTGATTGATAGATTCAGTCCTATATCTTATCTCCTAGCTCATAGCTTTGCAACGGCTTGAAGTACCACCTTTTATTTGATTGATTTAATTGGATGCCATTATTATTTTTTATTTCTTTGAAAATTTCAACCATGATAGTGAAAGAAAGAATATGGTGGCTAGGGTTATGAATATTGACTAAGAGAGGAAAGTGAATAAAAAGCAAGGTATTTATAGAGGTAACCTTCTTTAACCTCCTCCCTTCATTTTCTATATCTAAGCATTGGATTTTAAGCCCCTTTTTGTCATATGATTACGATGAATGAAGTTTTATGGCCCTTCAATTTGTTAAATAACAGTTAGCAAATAGTTATATTTAAATCAAATTTAAATGTCCATCGATATCTTATATCGATTTGGACATATACAACTTTTTATGTATGCGCCCAAGTAAATACTAAAGACATAAAAAATATACTGATGGCATTCAATACATCAATCAATCAATTAATATTTCTAAAATATATTAATTAATTTAATTAATTAATAAAAATTCATAAATCAATTAAATCATGTGGTATTCCAGAGAATCTATCAATGTGGTTGTGCGACTCATATGTGTAAATTCAATCATCGATCAATATCAAACTATTCAAATATTAATGTTCACTCGTCACCTTAGCTAGGGGGTGACATTTTGATCGAATTTATTGCTTACACATTTTTTTGGTAAAATTCAATTTTACTTATTTAAGCATTCCCCGGTAGTGATAATTATCTACGTCAATTCTCTTCGTTAAAACTATATCATATTCGGACTTATGTAATTTGGTTTTGGTCAAAATTCCAACATTTTCCACATTCAACTTTGTAAGCGTAAAAACAACATTGGTGGTTCAATAATAACAATTATTATTAACCGTACTGCTCTAGCCAAAGACTTTGACTTTGAGTTGACTTAAGTTAACGTCGTAATACTAACCCCATATAACCGAGAAGACGAATTTTCCCTTGAATAGTGTTTTACTTTCAGTGTTTTCACTCGACCCAACTATAGTCATTCGATGGACAGCATGTCATGATTTAACTACAATTAAAGCGGAGTTTCCACATTGAAGCTTGACAGTAATCTCAAGTCGAGGGTATTGTGTAATATTGTCCCATCAATATTTTCTTTTTGACCTTAGTTATATTAACCAACAAAAAACTATTGGGTGAGTCATTCCATAGTTATATATCCAATAATTATTAATATGTAACCCCTTGGTTCCTCCAACAGCCATAAGTAATACATTATTCAACATTTGGAGAGTGTTACGTACTGATAGTTTCTACGGATGTATCGATACCAAGTCTAGATACATTTTAACTATGAATATTTTAATCGATAGGTTTCTTTTAGTCTGATAAATCATTCATGATCATAACGCATTGTAATCATGAAACATACCATTTACGGATATTTATTAAATATACTTTTAGTTAAATTAATAAATTAATATACAAATTATATCTATGTATATAATATAAAGAAACACATTTTATTTTGAACAAGATTGGTTATCGAGTTAGATATATGTAATAATTACATAAGTTTCCATAAGACATAATCCTAACTCTATCAATATATATATATATACATATGTATATATTATAAATTAGTATACAATTTCTATCATACACTTCGTAGAGTTTTTTTGTGTGTTTTAAATTTTATTCGTATATAGTTTAAAGTATATTATTTTATTCGCATATATTTTAAAATTTGTAGCATTAATTTCATAGCGATACATATTATCACAATTTTAAAATATTAAATTTTTGGAGAAAAATGGTGATCCTCCGTGTGGAGGAGAGCACTCATGTAGTTTTAATTTACGCTTAAAAAAGGAGCTAGTAACATATCTGCTAGATGGCTCTTCCCCATGAACACGTACGAACAAAAATAATTAAAAAAACCTCCTAGAAAAATCTTGAAAAAAACTAAAAAGCGTATATATATAATAAAAAAGCATGAGAAGCGTCATAGTCTGGCTGCAACATCGGAGATGAGGCCTCAATGAGAGAGACCTCGCCGACTATCTAGAAGAAGCTGCAGTGGGACTAGCGGCATATCCGTACTCAATACATCCGATGGATGATGACGTTCAATATGTACTATCTACTTCAATGGCTGAAGTTGACACAACTCAACAACAATGAGAAGCTTGAAGCATATATATGTATATAAGTCGTCTACATACATATATAGATGCAAGAAGAGAATAAACATGTACTAAAAGTTGTGGCAAGAGTAGATTAAGTTTAGGAAAGGACAAACTTGATCCCTGATTGCTTGTAGATCATATATCCACTATGCTAAATACATTTTTATTTATCAATGGATAGCATACTATATATATTAAAAAATTGGAGGTCCTGCACCTCCGTCTAGTGAGCTTAGGAACAGGCATGGGCTAGTTATCTAATAAAAATAAAGGACCGAAATTATAGTGTGCGTAATCATCTATCAGAAGTGTAATTAGTGACCCTTATGGCATGATAATTTTAAAATATTACATGATTTACTGTATACACTGTCGATGTATAAAAACGATGCCAAACAAAATGTCATTCAAACACTCAAATAGAATGTATTTATTTAGAGCTTCTCCAACAGATAGGAAAATCTTAAATCTGCATCCAAAAGTCGCTTTGGAAAGCGGTGGTATGGGTTGGGGATGCCGGATGATACGAGGCGTCTGTAAAATTTCAATTTTCGTACTTTGAACTGTTGTTGGAGATGCTCTTATAATGGAAAAAAATTACTCCTTTAAAAACCGACTGTTGCGAGTTTTGTGGATGAAAAAAAGATCGTCTGAATAGGCCTGTTAATGATTACTTTCGAAAGCGGATAGTGTCATATCCGCATCCGCATCCAAAATTATTTTCGAATATCGGATATCTGCATCTGCGGAACGGACGAATATCAAATAATTATCATATCCGCTAACGATCGATAAATCAAGAAATATAAATGGAAAATTTAAGTTTAACATAAATCTTTTTCGATTCCATTAATTATTAGTGTAAAAAATATACAAATATAATGATAATAAATAGTTTTGAGCAGTTAATATGCATTTAGTGTGTATAATATAAAATTATAACTGGTGTCTCCCCCCTTCTTTTCGTGACTTTGCGATCTAGTTCTTCTTCCGCCTGCCCTCTCTTTTTCGCCCCTTCTATCCTTCCTTCCACCAGCCTCTCCTCATGCCCTTGAAGAAGGTTTCGTCTTTAAATCTGGTTTGTGATTCTTGTGTGCTCATGGCACCTGCGCGTGCAATTGCTTATGCGCATCCATCAGAAGCTATTCCATCTTCTACTTGTTCGTTTGACGACGGCGCCTTGCCTTGTGAGGAGCTCGTTCGCCCTTAGGCTGGTATTATGGCAGATAGTTTATCCCCAGTATCGAAATCTCCTGCTGCTCATGGCATCAACCCTATTACAGGTACGACCCCTCTGTCGCCTTTCCTAGCATCAACTTCTGCTTCTGCTTGGTCGAGAATGGACGTTGGACTTCCTGTAGCTACTAATTTGGCTACTGTTGGAACTGAAATTCTTGATAACTGTTTGGGGGTAAGACTGCTCCAAATGGTAATGCTGTATGCGATGATAATTTGAATGTTATACACTCTATAGTGGTGCCGAATGGTGGTGAGGTGGTAGCTGATGTATGTGTTGATGCAGTTGTGTTCTTAAAGGATAATAATGGGATAACTATGGGTAGCACATCAGGTGCTTGTTGTGATGCTTATGGCTCCAAATCTTGGTCCACTCTTTTCTCTTCTCTCCCGAGTAATGCTGGTAACTATAAACCGATTGTTTTTGACATTGTTGAGGAGAATGGGTTTATGATCCCACCCCCTATTGTTATGTAAGCTGGTATGGATTATTGGTCAGATTATCTAGTTGGTTTCTTTCTGGACCCTAATCATCGCCTGCGTGATGCGGTTTCGGTATGCCGTAGGGCATGGAAACTTCGTGGCTAATTGAGTGTCAAAATAGTTGATTCCATGTTTTTCCTCAAATTTTCCTCTCCTGAGGAACGCCGTCGTGTTCTTGAGGCCGATCCTTCCTTTTTTGATGGACAACCTTTTATTATTACTCCTTGGTCTCCGACTGAGGCTAGTGCCCGTGAGCAAGTTCTATCTGTCCCTATTTGGGTTTATTTTTTGCAAATTCCTTCTGCTCTCCAACCATTACTTGGTTTGAATTGGCTTGCTTGTAACATTGGTAAGTTGAAATGTTTTGATACAAACACTACACTATAGCGAGGGAGAAGTTGGTGTATGCTAAGGCTTTGGTCGAGATCTCCCCTGATAAGCCTCTTCCATCAGAATACCTGTTCTGCTTGCTGTTGGACATGTTGCGGTTGTCCGTGTTCGTTACGGCTGGGTTCCTGATATTTGTTCCACCTGTCACTCTTTCGGCCATCTAGCTCCTGCCTGCTCGCATTCTGTTGTCTCTGCTGCTGCTCCCAAGATCCCTCTGCCTCAGCCCCCGCTTAGGAAATGGGTTCCCAAGGTTGTCCCTCCTTCTGACCCAACCCCTATTGCTCCTTTTCCTGACCAGGGTCCACCTTTGGTTCCTGATGCTAGGCCTGCCTCCCCTGCTGCATTGATTATCCCTTGTGATGTTTCTTATTCTCCTGTTGAGGTTTCTGATTCCCCTGATTCCCAGGTTGTTTCTGATTCTTCCCGGATTGTTTGGGAAGATCCTGAAAGGTGTTGGGTTGACCTTGTTTCTGATGTGAGATTTAGCCCAGAGAATGATTCTTTTTTCAGATTTATTTTCGATGATCAGATGGACCTTAGATGCCTATATTACATTCCGTCTGGAGATGCCCTAGTTCTTGATATGGATGGTGATTATGCGAACGAGAATTCTGCCATTCTAGCCGACTCTTCTTGGGATCGCTCATTCATTTACTCTCCTGATGTTATGGGTTACGACCCTAGTCTTGCTATACGTTGCAGCGCCTATGCTGGTCGTTGTGCCAAGGATCCTTTGGTGTCTGTTGTCGTTGGTGACTCTTCCATAATGGAGGAGCCTTAGCTCTCGAGATTCTTTAGTTCTGTGACATGTCTGTCACATACCTGTGCTGTATTTTCCATTTTATTTAGTAGTTAAGGTGCTTTTACCTTACTCATGTACTTCAACTTTTATTACGTTCGTAATAAAAAGTGGACGGTCCACTATAAAACCGGCTGGCCTTGCCAAAAAAATATAAAATTATAACTTAATAAAACCATAAACAAATATCTTTCACTGTACTAAAATATACATGATTTAAACTATAATCTTGAAAAATACTGAACGGATAATTTTCGGATGCAGATGTCTTCATATCCGCATTCGCATCCGTTTTTCGAATATCGAAAATTTGTCCGCTTTTCGAATGCGGATGCAAATGGATTTTGAATTTTTACGTGTTTTGAATTTTTACGGGTACTCGTTGACAATCCTATGTCTGTAGCACAATTTTCACACAGAATCTAACGACTTAACTCGCGACAAAAACATCGCTTCCTCTGCTATGTTCTTTCTCATAATTTGCAGACCCAACTTTTCCTCCCTTATTTCATGTCAAATCACAAATCACGACCCATCCCCTCTCTCTTCCTTTGAAATATGGTCGCTTCTATCTCTCGCTGGTAGCTTCCCCCAATCCGCCATGCATGACCTAAGACCTTCGCCTGTATAAAAGTAGCAAAGTTCCCCCGAAGTTGTCGCCTTTTCCTAAAGTTATTCAAATCACTTGATTTCGGTTAGTGTTTCCATTTGCTGTAGTTAAGGAGCGCTTAGGATCAGACTAGTAAATACCCGAAGTGCACACTTAGATGCTGCTGCTTCGAGTCCCGCGATGGAAAACTCAGAGCGCGCTTCAGGTCATTCGGCAACTTTCCCGAAGAATGCCCGAGGAAGTCCCTGCTTCGAGTCGAGCTTGAAAAAACTGCCAGCGTGCTTCGTGTCGAGCTTGAAAAAACTGCCAGCGTGCTTCGTGTCATGCGGCTACTTACCCAAAGCTCATCCTGAACGATTTTGAGACGAGAAAACTCGAAAATTGCTTTGACTCGGGCATTCGAAAATTTGAAGCTGGGTATGGAACGAGAATACGAATCGAGCGCACGAACGACAGAATCGTGCTTCGAGTCGGGCCGAATGTCGAGTCGAGAAATATATTCGCTATCCCCCATAACCGTGCACTCGGTCGTGCGTCAGATAAATCGACACGCTTTTGGAACCGCACGGTTGGCAATCACCCGGCGCTCATCCCGGTCCGGTCCGATGTTTCCGCCTAAACATCGGGGTCGGAGCGCAACTTCACGCCCGACGACGGCCTTACTTCGAGTCGGGCATGTAGAAACTCGAGGAGCGCTTCGGGTCAGATTGACCCGGTAAAATCGTGATTTGATGATTTATTTGAGAAAAAATTGGTTTTGGTGGAATAAAGCTAGGAATTTGGATTCACTTGTGATTTTTGATTGTTATCGAATCACATTTAGGTAATTATTATATTTTAAGGTGATTGTAGAATGTTTTGTTCATTTGAATGTCATTATCTAATAGTTCAATGAATCTATGAAGGATGTAGTTGAAATGTTGAATGCAGCTAATAAGCATTTGTTGCTGCAATACTATGAAAATTCATATTAGAAAGTACGGGCTTTAGATGAAAAATACAATAAAAAATTATTTTGAATAATTATGCATGTGAGCTTAACTCTTAACCGTAAATAAACCATGAAATAGTGAAGCATAATTTGGACGTTGAAATTTAGAATTAACATTATATCATATATAAAATAACTAACTTAATCCATGAGTATTATCAGAACACTAAAAATTAGTAACTTAATCACATCGATCTTTAGAACATGATAAATTAGGAACTCAAGATGCATATTTTTGGAAGCTATCTCACAACACTAAAAGCGTTGCTTTACCATCAAAAAATCAGTTACCAACTTTAGAATCTTTTACGTACATTTAATACTATAAGGATCACCTGCTAAAAAAACCAGTAACATAATAAATTTTCCATTGAAAATTCAAATATTTAATGGTTTTAGCTTATAAATGCAACCTATAATAGATTAATTAGTCATAAAAGTTTGAACTTTTCTGCTCCCTCTAATAGCGCTAACTTTTTGAACAAACTTAATTTAAAGCCATATGTTGTATATGGCATGCGCTTGCAAAATGTCCTTGTCATAACAGGAGCAACTCAAGTTTTCATTGACATCATAGCATTCATTTCAGAATGAAAGCTTCGAATGATGCGATTCCTCTTTTTCTAATTAACTTTTCCATTTGAAATGAGTATGAGATATATATTATCCGAATGTCACTTGTAAAATAGAACATGTTCAACTATTATATAGTGTAAATAAATAGTTGTCCACTAATACATAAACATATTTTATGGCTCAACTATTTTTCAATACCTAAATACTTTTTTATTCACGTTTAGTTCAAATAGTTAATCTAATACATGATTTAGTCTAATTTGCACGTAATAAGGATCAAAATTGTGTTTGATATAAAAGGTATCTAACAAGATGGATTTATGATGAATTTGTATTTCAAAACTTTGGCTATGCATATGCATATAATTAACATTTTGCATTATATTCATCATTCATTGTAGTTAAACGGCAATTACCTATTTTGAAAACTTTGTCCGTGCATGCGCTTTTTTGCCCTTTATCCGTGATTTGCTTTCAATATCGTTGCAATAACTAAAAATTATAAATCTATTTTTCTTATTTTTTGCTATTTCTTAGTGCAAAATGAAAACACACAGCTCAAAATACAAAATGAAATCAAACAGACCTTTAATAGTTGATCAAACAAAATCTAATTCTCCATAGGAATCATGTAAATCCTTTTGTGATATTGTATGTTTTTATCAATTTCCTTGTTATCTTTTATTACAATTAGTTGTCCTTTTGTGTTATTGCATGTTGTTTTTCTGTGATGTTGTAAGTCGATCATGCCTCATAGGGACAAGACTTTCGTTGTTGCAAGTGGTTTAGAGTGGGCAAATTCATTCAAAATATCATGTTCAATTTGGTTTGAAGCTAAATCATTGATCTAGTGGACCAGATCCACCCCTGTTTCCTACTGTGGCTTAAAAACAGTGTAGGTGACTCTTAATACCTTGCAGTTTCAAGCATTTTCATCCGCCAGTATTAAGTCATGGCAGTTGGAATAGCTCCGAAGACGAGTACAATTTTTCAGACAACGTCATCTCTTAAAATTGAATGAGCTCCCAGATAATAGAATCTAATAAACATCATGTTGTGCGAAAATTCAATTGATTCGCACAAACTTCAAAAACGCAGCGGAATACTAATGCGCGGAAACAATCAAAAGAAAGGATCTAGCTGGTCGATTAATTACCAACCACAAATTCAATGAAAAATAATCACCAAACAAAAAAAATACAGATTTAACGTGGTTCGGCTAGATTGCCTACATCCACGGACCCAACAACTATTCTTTATTTCACCGAAGAAAGAGAGTACAAAAGAAGAGAGAGATTACAAAATTATAGGTAGCAAAGTGGAGAGACTAATCTATAATTACAAATTGAATAATCAATTTATCCAAAGACTTACTTACGCTCAAAATCCCTAATTGATTGACAGCAGAAATTAGGGTTTACTGAAGAAGAGCATAATGGTGGATGCTTTCTTACATGCTCACACATATATGAAGAAGAACTTCCTTCATTTAAATAGGCATGAAAATGAAGGATGCTTGAAGATGAAGAAAATTAACTTCCAGATTATGTGACAACCTTTTCATATTACTTGATTTGATTCCAATGCACATAAATGACAAAAAATCTATGTTTCCATAAATTTCTATTGCTTAAATTAATCTCAATGTTTAAACTTCTCTATCTTCATATAATAAATCTGACTAATTAATTGACTAGCAATTAAGTAGTTTTCATTCTCTAAAAGATACCACGCATATCTTTCCTCTTTATCATTCCATATACAACCTAATTAATTGATTGACTGAATTAATTAATTATTTTCTTATCTTCTTTGGAAAATATTTGAATCACATAAATTCAACACTCCACCTTGATTCAAATATAAGAATCTCTCTGCATCACCACATCTCGACAAATTGTTGGGTCTACGTCAACAAGTTCAATGTGAACTAGTTTGGGCAATATTGCCCAAACAGAGCTTCCAAATCTTTCACAAGCACAAGAAAGATAGTATGCACATCATCAAACATAATGCATACGAGAAAGTACCAAAATTCTTCAACAAATCCGATGTTAGAGACGAACATGTAGATACTAATCTTCTAGAGACCAATGCAGATTTAACAGCGCGCTTCGCCTTCTTCATTCCAAATTGAGTGAGGACATACTCAATATTATCTACTCCAATCTCTTCCACAAGAATTCTGTTAGACTTTTCTAAGTCAACATCAATAGACTCACCAACAAGCTCCAC
The DNA here is from genome assembly GCA_030765085.1 of Allium cepa. Lineage (NCBI taxonomy): Eukaryota > Viridiplantae > Streptophyta > Magnoliopsida > Asparagales > Amaryllidaceae > Allium > Allium cepa. The sequence continues at coordinate 239,196,615 of CM060931.1, forward strand.
AACATTCAAAGCATAAGATGAAGAATCATCGCTACAAATATGCTTACAAATATGGCCAACTGAACCAAAAGGCCTTTCTAGCAAGTGAGCTCCACCTAGAGTCTGAACCTCTGTAATCTTCTCATCAACCATGGTATCATCGGAAATACCGATATCTTTCTGAATATGGAAACGATCTGATGACTCCAAATGTGTTTGGCAATTTTCTGTCCTCCCAATGTCATCACTTGATAGAGGCTCCACCTTCAACAAAGACCTCTCATCAAATATCGCATGCCTGCTAGTCACAATTCTCTTAGTTGTTTTACACCACAACCTATACCTCTTCACTCCTTCTCTATAGCCTAACAAAATGTGCTTGCTTTCCCTAAGCTTCAACTTATCATGTCGCTCATCTTCTAAATAAGCTGAACAACCAAACATTTTAAGGAATGAATAATCAACATGCTCTCTTTTCCATATCTCTTCTGCGATCTTCATATCTATGGCAATAGAAGGTGTGCGGTTGATGAGAAATACTGCCATAGATATCGCTTCTGCCCAAAATCCCACTTCTAGACCAGCAGTCATTCTCAAGCTCGTAGCTCTCTCCCACAATATCCGGCACATGCTCTCTGCCACTCCGTAACAATGTGACTCAACAGAAATAGAAAAATCTCTAATTACATGCTCGGACTCACAATAGTTAGTGAATTCTTGTGACATAAATTCACTACTATTTTCAACTTTGAGAACCTTCAAACGCTTCCTCGACTGCTTCTCTACCAAGGTCTTCCACTTACAAAACTGGGCAAATATTTCGTCTTTGGCCTTTAAGAAATAGACCCAAACCTTACGTGAGAAATCATCCACAAATAAGACGAAGTAACTGGCTCCACCAAAAGATGCAACTGGGGTGGGTCCCTGCACATAAGAATAAACATACTCTAGAAACTTTGTAGCTCTAGGTCTTTCAACATCAAATGTGGCATGCTTCTTCTTTCCAAAAGAACAATCTCCACAAGTGCTAGACTTTGACTGAAAAACACCATCAATCAACCCACGCTTCTTCAATATTTCAAGACTCTCCTCATCAACATGACCTAAACGAAGATGTCATAACTGAGTAGAATCTGAAATACTAGAATCAGTAGAAACTACCGACTCTTCTAAGACTGTCTCTCCATGAAGCACATAAATATCATTAACTCGCACCCCTTTCATCAATACCAAGGAACTCTTCGCCACTCTCAAATTCTCTCCATCTATTATTATCCTCATACCAAGTTTACTCAAAGCTCCAACTGATAACAAACTTCTACGCAACATCTGAACATGTCTAACATCCGTGATAGTCCTAACAACACCATCATGCATCCTAAACCTTACACTTCCAACGCCCACAATATGACAAAATGTGTCATTCCCCATATGAACTGTTCCGCCATCAATTTTCTTGTAACTGACAAAACCGCTCCTATCTGGCGTCATATGACAAGAGGCTTCAGAATCAATCACCCAACTTGTATGCTCTAAAGGTGAAATACTGGCTGAAAGTAATGATGTATTATTATCACTTCTATCCGCATCTGATCTAACTGCTGGCAAAACTGAAACTTTCTCCTTCTTCTCTCTCTTCTTTCTAAGAGCTGGACAATGCCGTATGAAATGTCCCTTCTTCTTACAATAACAGCAAGCACCCCTTCTAGGACCCATGAAATGAGACCCACGCATATCTCTACCTCCAAGGTGCTTTTGGCTTTTATCTCTTCCTTTAGATGAACGAAGTTGTTGCTGAAGAACACCGTCATTAGTTTTCACCTTCCATGTCCCAAAACCTCCTTTTCTAACAAATTTGGTGATGCCATAATTTTTCATACCACTACTGAAAGAATTTGTCATTGATAACTAATATAGAACAAGACAGCTAGCTCTGATACAAAACTGTTGTGCGGAAATTCAATTGATTCGCACAAACTCCAAAAACGCAGCGGAATGCTAATGCGCGGAAACAATCAAAAGAAAGGATCTAGCTTGTCGATTAATTACCAACCACAAATTCAATGAACAATAATCACCAAACAAAAAAAATACAGAAGAAAGGAGAACACGGAGATTTAACGTGGTTCGGCTAGATTGCCTACATCCACGGACCCAACAACTATTTTTTATTTCATTGAAGAAAGAGAGTACAAAAGAAGAGAGAGAGATTACAAAATTATAGGTAGCAAAGTGGAGAGACTAACCTACAATTACAAATTGAATAATCAATTTATCCAAAGACTTACTTATGCTCAAAACCCCTAATTGATTGACAACAGAAATTAGGGTTTACTGAAGAAGAGCATAATGGTGGATGCTTTCTTACATGCTCACACACATATGAAGAAGAACTTCCTTCATTTAAATAGGCATGAAAATGAAGGATGCTTGGAGATGAAGAAAATTAACTTCCAGATTATGTGACAACCTTTCCATATTACTTGATTTGATTCCAATGCACATAAATGACAAAAAATCTATGTTTTCATAAATTTCTATTGCTTAAATTAATCTCAATGTTTAAACTTCTCTATCTTCATATAATAAATCTGACTAATTAATTGACTAGCAATTAAGTAGTTTTCATTCTCTAAAAGATACCACGCATATCTTTCCTCTTTATCATTCCATATACAACCTAATTAATTGATTGACTGAATCAATTAATTATTTTCTTATCTTCTTTGGAAAATATTTGAATCACATAAATTCAACACATCACTAATTATACAGTAAGATGTCGTTTCTAATACAATTATTATCAGACAAAAAAAAAGACAAAAAACATAACTATCTTAATGCACCATCCGCACGCGTGTGCGTCTGCACTCGCGGCGTGAGCGAATGAGCATTTGATGCACTTAGCATTCAAAAACTCGTTGAAGATGCTCCCATAGTCACAGAACTGGAACTTGACGCGCCTAAAGTAGAAGCCACTTGACATATATGTGCAAATAAGTGGATGTTTACAACCTGCAAAACTCACCTCTGTGTCCGATAAAATTGTGTTGCTAAAGAATGGATTGTATGTAGGGAAAATTTATGTGAGTGATGCTTTATTTAAAGCAAATGTAACAACTGTTGTACCAAACAATGATATGAATAAAATATATGTATCTCCTTAGAAGCAAGAATGAGACATTCACATGTTTTAACAGTATGAAGCGGAAGTTTAGAATCAAGTCAACAAGAAAATAAAAGCTTTTAGAAGTGATAGAAGATGAGAATATGAATTTTCCTTTGAGGAGTTTTGCACCGAATATGGTATTATACACTAAACTATGGTTGCATATTCACCTCAATCTGACGGTATAGCCGAACGAAAAAATCTTAAGGAAATGATGAATGTCATACTAATCAGTTCTGCAATGCCAGATAACTTTTAGGGAGAAGCTATGCTTTTAGCAAATCATATTTTAAATAAGATGCCATGAAAGAAAATACCTAAACCCATGAACTATAGATACGTAGACCATCATCCTACAGATACTTAAAAATGTGTGGGTGTCTTGCGAAAGTAGAGATACACAAAACAATGATGTTATCGATTTTTTGTACACAAATCAAAAATTGATGATATTCACTTAATTACCATCATTAAGTTGAGAAATGCTAGATTTTTCGAACATGTATACCATTTAAACAGGGTACTAAAAGTTATGCTCAAAAGAGACCAAGGAAAATTGAAGTCTCTAATTCACCTGAGTATGTTGAACAAAATATTGACAATATTCAGCAAAACAATACTAATCAACAAGTGGAGGAACCAAGAAGAATCAAAAGATTAAGGATCTCAAAAACTTTTTAACCAAATTTCTACGCATTTGTTTTAGAAAACGTTCCATTAACATACAAACAAGGCACGTCCACCGCTGATGCCCCTTACTGGAAGGAAGCTGTTAACAATGAGATCGAATTCATTATGTCAAACCATACATGGATTTAGTTGATTTACCTCAAGGATGCAAGACCTTAAATGATAAATGGATACTAAAGAAGAAATTGAAACTTGATGGTTCAATAGACAAGTATAAGACTCGACTTGTGGTTTTAGGCTTTAGACAAAAGGAAAATCTGAATTATTTTGACACATACTCTCCAGTAACTGGGATAATATCAATAAGAATGTTAATAGAAATTTCATCCATACTTGATTTAGAAATACATCAAAAGAATGTAAAAAAAGCATTTTTGAATGGAGAACTTGAAGAAGAAACAAATATAGAACAACCTGAAGGTTTTCTAAAATCTAAAAATGAAAATAAAGTTTGTAGATTAAGAAAATCACCATATGGGCTTAAACAAGCGCCTAAAAATGGCATGAAAAATTTGATGAAACTGTAATATCAAATGGATTTCATATAAATGAATGTGACAAATGTGTCTATTCTAAATATACAAATATAAGATATGTCATTATCTGCACATGTGTAGATGACCTACTAATTTTTGGAAGTAGAAAAGTGGTAATAAAATCTACAAAATATATGTTCTCTACCAGATTTGACATGAAAGATCTAGGAGATGTAAAAATATATAAAACCAACCAAAGATATGTATTGTCCTAATCATACTATAATGGGAAAATACTTGAAAATTTTAAACAATGCAATATAATATCAGCAAAATCATCCGTATATTTGAAACAAAACTGGATTAAAAATAGCAGTGATAACATTTACCAACTTGAGTACTCTCGTATATTAAGTAGCAATATGTACGTAATGAACTGCACTAGACTCGATATAGCGTATGCTGTTAGTAAACTCGGTAGATGTACTAGCATCCGAAGAAAGAATTATCGAAAAGCTATAATTCGAATACTAGGATACTTAAGGTATACACAAAACATGGACTGCATTATGGTAGGTACCCATCTGTAATAGAAGGGTATTGTGATGCAAACCGGATAACTGGTTCATCAGATACAAAATTCATTAGCGGATATGTATTTACCTTAGCAAATGGAGCAATATTTTGGAGATCCTCTAAACAAACTTATATAGCAAGATCTACTATGGAATCAGAGTTTATGGCCTTAGAAAAAGCTGCAAAAGAAGCAGATTGGCTTCGAGGTCCCTTAGAAGGTATTTCTAATTTGGAAAAACTCATACCTCCAATAAACATACATTGCGACAGCCAGTCAGCTATTGACAGGGCCAATAGTAAGCTTTACAATCGTAAGTCTAAACATATTTGTCGTAGGCATAAAACTGTTAGACAACTTCTCTCTAATTGAGTTATCACACTTGACTATGTAAGATCAAATAATAACATTATCGATCCACGAATAAAAGGTTTACCTAGAGAGAAGTTTAATATCTTATCGATGGGAATGAAGTTAAGGCCCATCAACTAAAAGTTTTTTAAAATGAAAACCCTAGCTAATTGATTGGAGAATCACATGATTTAGATTCAAAGGGACAACTATGTTTAAGATGCACTTGATGGCAGTGGCATGCAATCAAGCCATTCCTTTGATGAGTCAGTGCACTACTCACCGGAGAATAAGATAAGTTTTGATACTTATAATGATCTTTATACTTGGTAATATTAAGAACCTAGTAGGGTATTGTGAAATATCCTTTGTAGAATCACCTATGTGAATGCGAATGTGTTGCTTCAAGGAGAATTGTAAGGCCAAATTCTCCGAGGACTCATGAGACCAAGTTGGTGTTCATGACAAAAACGAACACAAATATGAACGACCAAGAAAGGCAAGAAACACTTATTGTGTATTATCTACTTTAGATTTACGCAAATGACTTACAGTTCAAAGACAAATTAAGTCCACTGATTCGCCAGTAAGTTAAAAGGATAAACACTATAAAAGTTCAAGGTCAATATGCTACTTTAACCGATACGATAAATGTTTCGCAAAACTTAAAAGAACAAATTAAGCAATTACTCATTCACGTGGGGGATCGTTAGAAATGAATGAGTATTTCATTGGAAAATGTGAGACGTTAAATGCCTTTAAATATGAACAGTCCCACATAATGGTATATAATAAACATGACGTGTTTATATAGTAAAATGTTGTTAACGCTTAAATTTGAACGCTAACACCCCGGTGTGTGAAGTGTAGTTGTGAAAGCACCACCCGATAGATCGGGAAAGAATTACAAGCAAGTAATAGCGGAAAAGCAGTAAACGACAGCAATTTTATAGTGGTTCGGCTTATGGGTATAGCCTACGTCCACTTTAAGTACTTTTATTGATGATCACGTTACAAGTTGATACAAATCTTCTCAAGTACAATACACTTTGAATTACAAAAGACTTAGAACAAGTAGCTCAAACTTCGATGTTGACAAAAATCTTCAAATCCATGGTGGATGTAGATGATTTCTTTATGAAGTTCTTTTAGACGTTCTTTGAATCTCAAAAGTTTTAAGTGTTGAAGTAGTCTGGAATTCGGCAGAGTAATGACGCTTGAAATTGATCGACCAAAAGTCCCTTGAATGTTGGTGATGGTCGTGTATTTATAGGGGCTTTCGGTGTTTGGTCGGAGATAGTGGCCGAGATGGGTTAAGTCGTAGGTCGGCTCCGGGTCAGGCTAAGTTATATGTCGCCCTCCTTCTCTCAGGCACGGTCTCCGGTCTAAGTGAAAGACGCGCGCTTCTCTAGCTCCAAACCTTAAGTGTTGGGTCGCCGCCGAGTTAGTGTGCCAGGTGCTAAACTATTTCGCCACTTCATCCTTCACACCCTTAGACCGGTTACGACTTACCATAACCCATAAGTCGGTCACAACTCATAGGTGGGTGAGTTTGTGCTTAACAGTTAGGTCGGCATCCATGCTAAGGCATTAGGTCGGCATATCAGTTAAGTCGGCATCCATGTGAAGGCATTAGGTCGGCATATCATTTAAGTCGGCATCCATGTTAAGGCATTAGGTCGGCATATCAGTTAAGTCGGCATCCATGTTAAGGCATTAGGTTGGCATATCAGTTAAGTCGGCATCCATGCTAAGGCATTAGGTCGGCATACTTCTTAACCAGTTAGGTCGGCATCGAGTTAGATCGGATCCTTCCCCGCATCCTTTAGGTCGGCAACACTCTTTGAGATGCTAAGTCGGCCCGCCTTTATCCATTGGGTCGGCAAGTAATGCGAATGGTTAGGTCGGCCTTCCTTCCAAGCTTTAGACCGGTGAGCCATAACCGAGATAGGGTTAACATTTGCCCCTCGAAGTACATGCCTTAAGATTAAGTCGTGTGCTTCGACACCTCTTAGCTCGGCTCCTCCTAGGTCGGTAGGTCGCGCACGACCTATCAGTTAGCGCCGTTTCGCATCTCTTCACCGTGGGATATAAACTGGCTCTCTTCCTTCTTCTTCTTCACTTAATTTCCTGCTCAATTCCGCCATTAAAGCACTCTCAGATCCATAAAGGCGATTTCCTCCCAATCGATCATTGATAATCCTTGCTGTTTGTCACGTAAGTGAATCTACCCTCGATTCCTCGTTGTCATTGATTCACGAATTCCATTCGAGCCTAACTCACCCCTTTGAGCATTGCATTATTACGAATCTCACTTCACCTGTGTTTGATGAAGCTTGAGTTGCTCGGTTTTTAGCTTTAAATGAACAACGAAGCGACGAAGATGGTTTATTGCTTTAAGATAGCCGGTTGGGATTGCGAAGTGTTAGATTCGTAATAGTTTCGAATTGGTTTAGTGGATGATCCAGTAGAATGAAGTATCATGAATGGGATAGGGGTTTTTGTGGGTGGAGTGGTTATTGGGCTAACGGGTTGAGCGAGATACCGGCTTGGACGTGATTTTAGGTGACCTAACTTATGGCCGATCTGATTGGGTGCGACATGAATCTTGAGTCTGTACCAAGCCAATACTTGGGGAAACTTACCGACCTAACCTTTGAGGCCTGAACCGCGACCGGGTTAATACTTGGAGAAACTTTTTTCCTTTTGAATCAGGGCCTGCTTCCCCACCTCTCTCTTGCGACCTAGGGAACTGCCGAGTTAAAGGAGTAGGAACCCTACATTAATGTGTGGGAGATTCTTAAGGCATAACCAAGTTAGCACTTAAGCATTTAACCAAGCTTGCCGAATCGAATTGCTATGATTTTGGCCAACTTCAGACTTAGCCTTTCTCTTTTTTTTTTTTTTTTTTTTAGGTTGTAGCCGAGATACGACTTAGGCTTTGGACATGCTGACACTTGAGAGTGTTAACTAACTTTAATCATTTTGACTTGGACTGCCAAATTAAGTGGAATAAACTTTGAACTATGATCAAACTTTGAACAGGGATTAAACTTTGAGCTGCCCCAACTTTAAATTTGTTTAAACACATTATGTCACTTCACAGATCATCCTCACTTTTAAGCTACCAACCTGTTGAGAATAACAAACAAACAAAGGAAAACAAGGCGCACATACTGCCATTGACAGCCCATATCAAATGGCTGATTAGTCAAGACAAGATAAGCATCATGAATATAATGCATGAAATGTTGTGAATTAATCGACTAAAGTAGAATATTAATGCAAAGTATCAACAATTTGAACTGATTTGTTTGCATCAACATTATATTTGCATATTCAAACTTAAAACAAAGATTCCTGGTCTTTATAACTAACAAATGTTTGTTAGGTTTTATTCCAGTTGCCTTTGCTTATTGTTTGATTGATACTTGTACAACACTTCACACACTTTAGGAAACGTGCACCTTCATGTTTGAATACCCAGTTGTTTATGTAGAATGACTTCCCTCCAACAAGAAGAAATGGTAGCTCAAGAGGAAGAGACTTTCCCGGTGGCTGTTCCCATAGAGAATCCTCCGGAGAGAACTTCGACCATTCTAACCCCAAGAATGTTTATTCAGATACGCACTCAATTCGGCTTTGCTGAAAGTGATGTCTTATTGCCCGGGCCAAGCGACACTGCTGATAATCCTCCTTACGGTTTTGTTGCAGCCAATCGCCAAATGTGCTTAAGTGGGGCAATTCCCCCTTTCAATGACTTCCTTCGAACTCTTCTTCTCCGGTTGACGATCTCTCCATTTCAACTTCATCCTAATGGTTATGCCATCTTGATGGGGTTGTGTGTTTTGTTTAGAAGAACTCTTGATCGCCTACCGAGTTTTGAAGAAATTCGTTATCTGTGCTCGTTTACAAAGAGTAAAGATCATCCTTCACTCATTATTGTGAGAAGTGCTAGAAACCGCAAGCTCCTTTCCGATCTCACTGAAAGTGTTCATGGATTTTTGAACCAGTTTTTCTTTGCTCGCTGCCCTCCAGGGTTTTATGCCATCTGGAGAATAGGAAGTAAGACTAGTGTTTCCATTTTTTCGTTTTTGAAACTTTTTCCGAGATCCGAACTTTCAGTTGCTAACTTCATTCTTTGCTCTTTTCAGCACTTCCTCTCCCTTCTAGAGATCCGATTCATAAACAAGTTTTCGAGAGGTTGAGTGTCGTGGCTGCGGAAGAAAGGAGCATAAAATTTCTGCTGAAGGATGAATTTTTACACCAATACGGGCTTCTACACGCTTCTCGTTCTACGCATGCTCATGAAGTTCCAACAGAAGTTCCCGATTCTCCGACGAAAACTCCTGACGCCCCGGTTACTGTCGAACAACTCACATCAAAAGAGTCTAATATTGAAGCTTCATTGGTGAAGTGTTCCACTTCTACCGACATTATGGGGTCATCCAGTAAGACGGTGCTTGCCCCGATTGAGGAAGAAGAAGAACCTTCACGGCCTCTCGGGGGATTAGCTGACGTAGGAATTGAGAAAACAAGTCCCACCAAGCATGATGGTGACGATGTTTACGAGGGGTTGAGCGACATAATAGTGACTTCGCAGGAGCTTTTTAGAGATGACGTATCTAAAACTATCTCTCCTGTAATTGAGGCGACGTCTCTTCTTCGACAAACACCAACACAAACATCAACTCCTCATACCCAAGCTTTCATCACCTCTGCACCAAAGAGTGGTTTGTAGCTTAATGCGTGTAGCTTGCACATCACACAACACTTAGGATTTTCCAGCACATTTATGCACTTATCTTCTTGTACTTTAAAGACTTCTAAAGCTTATCTTTTCTTATTTCAGATTCTTCAATGACACGCGGCAGATCATATTATCAAGATTTCCAACGCTACGGGGGGCGTGGTCAATATGATTATCGGCGTTACTTTCCCTCCTATAGAGAGTCTGACGAAGAGAGGGCTGCTCGAAAGGCTCGTGAAAGGAGGGATGCAGAAGAGCGTTATGACAGAAGGGATAGGGATGAGCACCATGATTCTCTGCAGAGGAGTGATGACTCGCACAAAAGGAAATCTCACGACGACCGAGGAAAAGGTCATGTAGCTGAAGATTCAGGCAAACGAGCCCGACATGGTGAGAGACATGTTTCCACTATTCCCGAAAAGCCTACTGCCCCTGCCCCTCTTGATATTACTTCTGACTCTCCTGCTCTTGGGAAGGAGGACATCCAGACAATAATAAGCAGGCCTAAATTTCAAGTGGGAACTGGCCCGGCCACTTTACAAAGTCGTTTTCCACAATGGTGCTTAAAGGGCGTGAGATTCGACCTAGACTTGGTCCCCATTGACAAGTCTGCTATGTTGCGCAATCTTGATGCAGTCAAGCTCGATATCGAGAGGATGTCAAACTGGCAGAAGCTTGTTGATGAGCTTCAAAGAGTTAACCGTGCCAACTTAGAGGCCATGCTCACCATGGAAAATGATAAGGCTGAGTGGCAAAAGGTGCTCGAGCAGCACGACACCGAAATGAGGAGCATAACTTCCTATAACGAGGAGCTCGAAGCAAAGGTTGAGAAGTTGAAAGATGAGCTTGCTGCTTCCTCTACTTCATACTCTCAAAAAGAAGAAGTGCTTCTCAGACAAGTTAGAGATGCTCATGCCAGTCAGAGGGATGCCGAAGATAGGCTCGAGGCACAAAAAAGAATCAGTGAAGGCTATGTCTCTGATATTGCTGAGCTTCGAAAGAAAAACAACTCCCAGGAGGCGGAGATACAAATGCTTAAGCTTCAGCTTGCCAAAACTGAAAGGGAGCGCGATGAGGCTGTCGCCGGCAAAATCGCAGCCGAAGAATCTCATGAGGCGACCAAAAACAGCTTCGGCTCAACACTATTCGACTTCTACTTGCATAGCGTCTTGGGGCGTGGAAGCCTCGCCTTTCTTGGTCCCAAGTATGAGATTACTTTAGCTGAAGTGTGGGAGGCCGCCCTCGATATGCTTGGTGCTGAAGGTGCTGGTTATGACGAGTCAGCCCTGGAAAGGCATTATTTTGATGAAGACGCTCGCGCTGCTCTTGCCAGGGGAAAGGAACAACTTGCCAAACTAAGAACCGAGGTGACGGAAGGGGACCAGCTGGGGAAAACCACTTCAACTACTCTAGTCCAGCCACCTTCTTCGTCTGAAGTCGACATTATTGGTTCCAGTTCCCATCTCGCATCTCCCACCAAAGTTACCGCTGATATTACAAGCACACAAGGCGGAGACGAGGGTGAAGAGAGTGCTGATGCGCAAGCTTACGAAGTCGATATCAGGAAACCAGCTTCTCCAGGTAACTTCACTGTTAATCTCGCTACTGTCAATTCTGCTCAAGCGGGTTACTCGTTTATTTCACATGAGTTTCACGAGCTCCTTGGCTATTTTCTCAACCTTGACGAGCCTTCATCTCCTCTCTTTACTGACTTCATTGGTGAACCTTCATCTCCTCTTTTTACTGACTTTAACCTTTTTTCTTCTGTAGAGAAAGTACCAAGCACTGCTCAAACTTCTACTCCTCCGGTCATCCTTCCTTCATCTCTTCAGGCGGTGCCTCCTTCTGCCTCGCAACCTGGATCACAGGAGGAACAAATAGAGGCTCTTCACGGCTTGGATGATCCCATCACTTCGCAAGAGCAGAAAGATGAGAGACCTGAGGGAGGTGACATATCCCCGGAACGGACTCCTTCTGACGACATTGTTCTATCAAAACTTGTCACTCCGGGGAGTGAGTCTTCCTCACAAAGGAGAGAGAAGCGTGGGATATCAAAGAGGAGGGGGAAGAAAATCACCGCCACTGAAGAGGAGCCGGAAGTTGAACCGGTTACACCTACCTCTCCTACTTCCCTTATACCCACTGGCCGACCTGGAAAGCTGGTCATTCGACCGGGTAAAGGGTCCAAAGGAGGGAAGAAGAAGTGAAGATTTTAGCTTTTTGTCTTTTATATGAACTGGCCGAGAGTTGTGCGGGTATCGGCCCCCGCTTTTATCTTGAAAACCTGTATCTGCATTATAGTTGAATAAAATGATTCTTCGTTTGTACAAACTTCTGTTTGAATTTGAGAATGCATTTACTATTTATTTTTGCACAAGTTTGTTTATATAACATTGCAGCGGGCTTATGGTATGTTGTTTGAGTATTACTTTACTGATGCAGCCATACTACTATACCATGTTGCCCCCATACCTTAAGCTTGTTGCAATATTTTATACTTCGAGGGGACTTGCACTCTTATTTGTTAAAGAATAATTATTTTATTCTTTAAAGAAAATTTTTATTGAGTACAACTCCCTTCGTATAAGTTTTTACGCTTTGTCGTTCGAAGAAATCACTTTTCTCTTTTGCTTATGTGCATATTTTACCAAGTGAATTCCTCTATGTGGTAAAGCGGACCTCTGAAGGGTACTTTAACTTCTTTTCTTTTTACGATCATTTTCCATTTGAAAGTTAAAGTACGCTTTTGATGAGGATTTTTTTTATATACAAAATTGTACCTCTGAGGAGGGATTTTTCACGTTTCAACACTTGGAAGTTTTATTTCAATCTCGGTGAAACGTGTACCCCCAAAGAGTTGTGCCTTCGAAGAAAGCCTTTTCACGTTTCAACACTTGGAAGTTTTATTTCAATCTCGGTGAAACGTGTACTTCCAAAGAGGTCTTTTTTCTTGATTGTGTCCCCGGGAGGGGGTCGTACCTCTAAGGAGGGATTTTTTACGTTTCAACACTTGGAAGTTTTATTTCAATCTCGGTGAAACGTGTACCCCCAAAGAGTTGTGCCTTCGAAGAAAGCCTTTTCACGTTTCAACACTTGGAAGTTTTATTTCAATCTTGGTGAAACGCGGGCTTTCAAGAAGGTCTTTGTTTTTGCATTTCGACTTTGGTGAAGTGAAATTCCGAAGAGCGGTTGCTACACTTCAACTCCTGGCGAAATGTGCCTCCGAAGAGGGCTTTTATTTTGTTTACATTTCAACTCTGGTGAAGTGAAATCCCGAAGAGCGGTTATAACACTTCAACTCCTGGTGAAATGGGCCTCCGAAGAGGGCTTTTATTTTGTTTACATTTCAACTCTGGTGAGGTGAAATTCCGAAGAGCGGTTATAACACTTCAACTCCTGGTGAAATGGGCCTCAAAGAGGGTTTTCATCGCCTGGAAGTTACTCTCTCATGGTTGGAGGGTCATGACTCCTCCAATCTTTTTTGTTGAGTAGAGAACTTTCTTTTTTGTGGCGTATGACCCATTAGAGGTCTTTTATCCTCCGAAGAGTTGCGCCTCCGAAGAGGACTTGTGCCGCTTATGGTAGCTTTGGTTGTTCCTCTGTTCACTTGCTTATGCCTTTCTAGCGATCCTCTCTTTTTTTTTTTTTTCAAGTTTTCATTCCCCTTTCTCTCACAAGTGGCTTGTTTAATCCAAGGAAGTGTACTTCATTGCCAGGCAAGTTCGTGAGAACGGGCACTAGCTTCCTAATTGGATGTTTGTTTGTTCAAACAATCTCAATTTATCAGCAAGGGCTCGTTTCTATCGAAATCATTAGCCGTTCAATTGAAGTATTTCCTATCTAGGATTTGAATTCGGGGTCTTTGTGACTTGAAATTTGTTTGTTGAATGATGGTGAGAATCGCTCGGTCTTATTATGCGCAAGTTTTATTTCCATTGTCTGCAAAAATTTAAATCGACATTTTAGCAATACATTTTATGTATTTTTATATCGAAAACAAAGCAAACATATAATGATAATAAGGAACACAAGATTTATAGTGGTTCGGCCATGAAATTGGGCCTACATCCACTTTATATTCTTTCATTATTTACTTGCATCAGTTTCACAATTGCTTTCAATTACAAGAATCATACATTCATAATTCTTTTTACAATTTTTCAACAAAATTTTCAAGTAAAGTATGGATGCAAGTGGTTGCTGTTCCATGCCCTTGGAATTTGATCTCCATCAACAGTGGTGAGCTTGAATGTGCCGTCAAGAAGCTTCTGACCTATTACATATGGTCCTTCCCAATTTGGCCCAAACACACCTGTCGCGGTCATAATTCTTTTCAGGACTAGATCTCCAATTTCAAAGCTGCGTTGACGAACTTTGGAATTGAAATGTCTGGCTATCCTTTGCTGATGAGCTGCAACTCTGAGGTTAGCTTCATCTCTTTTTTCATCAAGGAGATCCAGCGCTTCAAGTTGCAGCTTTTCATTTTCTGCTTGATTGAAATGGATTCTTCTGTGTGAAGGGACCTCTGCTTCAACCGGGATCATTGCTTCCGATCCGTATGCTAACGCAAAAGGAGTATGCCCAGTTGCAGTTTTGTGAGTAGTTCTGTATGCCCATAGTGCAAGTGGTAGTTTATCGACCCAACCACCTTTTGCTCTTTCGAGTTGCTTTTTGACGGTTGATTTGATGATCTTGTTCACTGCTTCCACTTGCCCGTTTGCCTGCGGATGAGCTACTGCCGAAAAGCTTTTCTGGATTTTGAATCGCTTGCAAAAATCCTGGAATTCCTCGCTTTCAAACTGAGTACCATTGTCTGTGATTATTTTCTGAGGCACACCGTATCTGCAAATGATATTCTTGGTCACAAAGCTTATCATTTTCTTTGAAGTGATCGTAGCCAATGGTTCAGCTTCAGCCCACTTAGTAAAATAATCAACTGCAACAATAGCATATTTAATCCCTGATTTAGCAGTTGGTAGCGGCCCAATGAGATCCATTCCCCAAATTGCAAATGGCCATGGACTGACCATCTGTGTGAGTTCGGTAGAAGGTGCTCTAGGAATTTTGGCATATCTTTGGCACTTGTCACATTTTCGGGAGTAATCTGCGGCATCCCGATTAATTTCTGGCCAAAAATATCCGTATTCGGAGAATTTTCTTTGCTAGTGTTTGACCACCTGAATGATCACCGCATTCTCCTCCATGCACTTCAGCTAGGATTGTTTTGGACTCTTCCCGGGATACACATCGAAGCAATGGCATTGAGAATCCCCGTCTGTACAATCGGCCATCCTGAATTATATAGCGAGAGGCCTTCCTTAGAAGCTTTCGTCTTTCTATCGAGTTTTCTGGCAGAGAACCCCTGAGTAGGTAATCCAGTATTGGAGTCATCCATGACTCTTGTTCTTGAGATACATCCATGATCCAGTCTATGTCCATCTCGTCTATACTTGGTGCTGAGAGGACTTCTACGGGAACCAACCCCAATAGTTGAGCTTCACCAGAACTTGAATACTTTGCGAGGGAATCTGCCTTCGTATTCTCTTCCCGGGGAATATGGCTTATTGAATAATGATCGAGTTCACATAGGAGTTCCCAAACCTTTGACAGGTAGGAGGGCAAGTTTCCACCTTTTGTTTGAAATTTCTTCTTGACTTGGCATACAATAAGCTGAGAATCACTGAAGATCTGTAATGCTCGAATGTTTAGCTCTTTAGCGATTTTCAGACCTGCAATAAGAGCTTCATATTCTGCTTCATTGTTTGTTGAAGGAAATTCCAGTCTTAGTGCATAACATAATGATCGACCTTCAGGAGTTTCAAGTATCACTCCGGCTCCTGAACAGTAGTCATTTCTTGCGCCATCCACATACATCTTCCACTGGATTGGGGAATCATTGACCGCTTTTTCCTCACCATTATCTTTCTCTGTGAATTCTGCAATGAAATCAGCTAAAGCTTGTCCGTTGATTGCTTTTCGGGGATGATAAGTGATGTCATATTGACTGAGTTCAATGTTCCATTTTAGAAGGCGCCCCGAAGTTTCTGGGCGAAATAGGACTTGCTTTAGAGGTTGATCAGTGAGTACTTTGATAGGATGAGCTTGGAAATATTGCCTCAGTTTCCTCGATGCAATTAGTAGGCAATAGGCGAGTTTTTCCAACTTGGAGTAATTCAGCTCTGCCCCAGTGAGTCTTTTGCTGATATAGTAAACTGGATGTTGAATCCTTTTGTCTTCCCGTATCAGCGCTGCACTTAGAGCATGAGATGATACTGCCAAGTATATAAGAAGATCCTCACCATTGCCTGGCATAGAAAGCATCGGAGGCGTTTCCATATGACGGATCAACTCTTCAAAGGCTTTTTGGCATTCGGGAGTCCATTCAAAGTTCTTCTTTCCTTTTTTCAGGGCATCGAAGAATGGGATGCATTTATCAGTAGCTTTGGAAATGAACCGACTCAAAGCGGCGACCTTTCCGTTGAGACTTTGCAATTCCTTCTTCGTTCTAGGAGCTTTAACTTCTTTTAAGGCAGTAATTTGAGCTGGACTGGCCTCAATGCCCCTAGCACTGACGATAAAACCTAAGAACTTTCCGGATTCGACCCCAAATGTACATTTCAGAGGGTTAAGTTTCATTCTGTATTTCCGGAGGACTGCGAACATTTCTGCTAAGTGTTCAATGTGATCCACTGCTTTCCTGGACTTCACTAACATGTCGTCGACGTAGACTTCCATAGTTTTGCCCAATTGCGGTTTGAACATAGCATTAACAAGTCTTCGGTAGGTTGCCCCTGCGTTTTTCAATCCGAAGGGCATAACTCTGTAGCAATAAAGTCCAACATCTGTGATAAAGCTTGTATCCTCCTGATCCGGCTCATGCATCATGATTTGGTTATAACCGGAGTAGGCATCCATGAAGGATAACAATTCATGTCCCGCAGTTCCGTCTACCAGTTGATCGATCCTGGGTAATGGGAAGCAATCTTTGGGGCAAGCCTTGTTTAGATCAGAAAAATCGATGCACACTCTCCATTTTCCATTAGCTTTCTTGACCAACACAGGATTCGAAACCCAATTCGGATATGTAGATTCTCTGATGAAGTTATTTTCCATGAGTCGATCAACTTCTTCTTTTAATGCTGCTGACCTTTCTGGACCTTGGGTTCTCCTTTTCTGTTTAACTGGTGTAAATTTTGGGTCAATATTCAGAGCGTGTACTGCAACTTCTGGAGATATCCCACACATATCGGCATGAGTCCAAGCAAAGACATCCAGATTTGCCTTCAGGAAAGATATCAAGATGTTGTGAATTGACACATTAAGCTGTGAACCCACATTCAACACCTTATTTGGATCTTTTGGGTCAACAGGTACCGGAACTGTCGTTTCCACCGGTACTACTCTATTCTCCCCTGTACTGGCTTTTCTGGGATCCATTTCTTTCCGTGCCCCGCTGTGCTCGCCAGTGCAGGGTCCGCTCTGTAATTGCTACAAGGCTGGTTCCTTGATGCGGACTGGGGTTGCCGCACCCTTTCCCATTTCTCTTTTTCTTGACTCTCGCAGCTCTGTCAAATAGCACTCTCGCGCAGCATTCTGATCCCCTTTTATAACTCCTACTCCATTGTCAGTAGGGAATTTAATAGTGAGGCACCACGGGGCTAGGATAGCTTTGAATGCTGCGAGTGTTGGACGGCCAAGAAAAGCATTATAGGCAGAAAACTCATCGACAATCACAAATGTTTGCTTTCGGACCACTTTCCTTTCTCCTTCCCCAAGTTCTACAAACAAATCGATGGTTCCTACTGGTCGCTTTGGCTCCCCAGTGAAGCCCACGATTTTCTGTGATGAGGCTTGCACATCGATCATAGGGATTTTCATCTGGTCAAATGTCTTTTTGAAGAGGATATTACATGATGCTCCGCAGTCAATGAGGACTCTTCTGACAATGGCTGGTCCAATACCAGCCGAGATGACCAAGGGATCTAAAGTAGGAGCTTCAACACCTGTAGAATCTCTGGCTCTGAAAATAATATCATCACTGAAAGTTTTCTGTTGTTTAAGGGGCGTAGTGTCTTCTAGAACAAAGACGTTTTCTTCGGCTGGAGCATATTTCAAAGCCCTGGAATATCTCTCCATCTCACCCCAACTCTTGCCAGCTGGGTGAGGTCCTCCGGAAATGACATTGATAACGGGCCTTCCAGATTCATGCCCCGTAGCTTTCTCACCTGCCCCAGGCTGATGAACAGGAGCCCGCTGCCCCTGACTCGATGATGCAGGATTGTTGCTATTCTTTTTCACAAATTGCTGCAACTTGTTTTCTCTTAGCAACTCTTCAATCAGATTTTTCAGCTGGCGGCATTCATCAGTTTCATGACCTGGTTGATTGTGGAAGCGGCAGAATTTCCCACTTTGTATGGCTTTTCTCCCAGTTCTCAAAGGGATAGGTTTAGGGAAATCGACGGAATCTTTAGTGGCAAGGTAGATGTGCTCCGGCGTATGTGATAATGGAGTATATTCTGATGGCTTGAAGGACCGGGGCTTTTTCAGATTACCCTGTTTCTTTCCATTATTATTCTCCCTTTTCTGCCCCACCGACTCATTCTTGCGTGGAGCGTCAGTGTTGTCTTCAGCTTTTTCCAACACTGCCTTTACTGGCAAAGGACGACTTTCCAAGCGAATGAATTCGTCTGCTTTTTTGTAGAACTTCTCGAGAGAGGTTGGCTCCTTCATATTTAACCATTTCCCAAATTCGCTTGACTTATCAATAGCCCTCATCAGATAAGTCAATATCATTCGTGGTTCAGCATTGTCCACCTCAGCCAATGCTATATTGAAACGGTTCAAGAAAGATCTGATAGACTCATCAGGATTCTGCTCTAAACTGGACAATGACATGATATCCTTGGCCTTCGAAGCATATAGCCTAAACTGCTCCTTAAATTTTCTGGTCAAGTCTGAAAACTGATCGATAGATCGAACTGGCAACTTGGTGAACCACAGTAAAGCCACGCCTTCCAGGTATACGGGGAAATATCGGCACTTTATTTCGTCGGAGGCCCTGGCACCTGTCATGTGCCAATCATATTTATACAAGAACTCATTCGGATCACTTGTCCCTTTGTAAGCTGGAATAGTTGGAGGGACAAACTTCCTTGGAAATTCCGCCTTCAAGATTTTTTCAGTAAACGGAGTTTTACTTGGAGCGAAACCCCATTCCTTCTCATCTTCGACCCTTTGCATACTTTCTTTCATGATCTGCCGGACCATTCCAGAAAGATATTCTTCATCATGTCGAGTTCTAGATCCACCGGCCTTAGGTACTGCCTGCTCAAAGGTACTAGTAGGCCTTTCAGGAGCATTTCTTTCATTAACATCATGAATGTTGCCAGCATAGTCCCTTTCATTACCAGCCGGTTGATTGTTTGCCCCAAGTAAGTCGTTCAACTTATTCAGAATCAGAGCATTCTGGGCACTTTGAGCCTCTAGTTGTGCATTTTGGGCGTTTATCTGCTGGTTTAGCCCTAGAATCACAGCATCCAATTCCGCTTTCGTAACTCCAACAGATGGAGTGGGTAGATTAGGTACAGGGGAAGCGGAGGTTCCCTCTTGAATGTTCCCAGATCTGATAGATCTACTCTTCCTTCCAGGAGCCATAATCTCAGATATACTTCTGGTTTTTAAGGAAATTCTTTCTTCAAATCTCTGCGAAGCAATGATGACAGCTGTCCTGAGTTCAATTCTCAGTGAAAGCACCAAAAATGTTAACGCTTAAATTTGAACGCTAACACCCCGGTGTGTGAAGTGTAGTTGTGAAAGCACCACCCGATAGATCGGGAAAGAATTACAAGCAAGTAATAGCGGAAAAGCAGTAAACGACATCAATTTTATAGTGGTTCGGCTTATGGGTATAGCCTACGTCCACTTTAAGTACTTTTATTGATGATCACGTTACAAGTTGATACAAATCTTCTCAAGTACAATACACTTTGAATTACAAAAGACTTAGAACAAGTAGCTCAAACTTCGATGTTGACAAAAATCTTCAAATCCATGGTGGATGTAGATGATTTCTTTATGAAGTTCTTTTAGACGTTCTTTGAATCTCAAAAGTTTTAAGTGTTGAAGTAGTCTGGAATTCGGCAGAGTAATGGCGCTTGAAATTGATCGACCAAAAGTCCCTTGAATGTTGGTGATGGTCGTGTATTTATAGGGGCTTTCGGTGTTTGGTCGGAGATAGTGGCCGAGATGGGTTAAGTCGTAGGTCGGCTCCGGGTCAGGCTAAGTTATATGTCGCCCTCCTTCTCTCAGGCACGGTCTCCGGTCTAAGTGAAAGACGCGCGCTTCTCTAGCTCCAAACCTTAAGTGTTGGGTCGCCGCCGAGTTAGTGTGCCAGGTGCTAAACTATTTCGCCACTTCATCCTTCACACCCTTAGACCGGTTACGACTTACCATAACCCATAAGTCGGTCACAACTCATAGGTGGGTGAGTTTGTGCTTAACAGTTAGGTCGGCATTCATGCTAAGGCATTAGGTCGGCATATCAGTTAAGTCGGCATCCATGTGAAGGCATTAGGTCGGCATATCATTTAAGTCGGCATCCATGTTAAGGCATTAGGTCGGCATATCAGTTAAGTCGGCATCCATGTTAAGGCATTAGGTCGGCATATCAGTTAAGTCGGCATCCATGCTAAGGCATTAGGTCGGCATACTTCTTAACCAGTTAGGTCGGCATCGAGTTAGATCGGATCCTTCCCCGCATCCTTTAGGTCGGCAACACTCTTTGAGATGCTAAGTCGGCCCGCCTTTATCCATTGGGTCGGCAAGTAATGCGAATGGTTAGGTCGGCCTTCCTTCCAAGCTTTAGACCGGTGAGCCATAACCGAGATAGGGTTAACAAATGTGGTTTATATTGTAGTTAAAACGAGACGGTGGAAGACAAAAATATGGTCATCTTAGCAGGTTGGTGCACCACCCGTGCCCACACCGTGGACGAATGGACATTTGAAGCATATTAGAGACATTTAGTATTTTGCAATTGGCTGCTAGCTTGGTTGTTCAAAGCAAACGTTTTTCTATTTGACTGTTCAAAAACTCGGTTCAAGCCGCTGTAATAAAACGATCGTTTCATTTGTAAAAGGTCGCAACGTTTCCAACTGTCGCCGCCGTTCGAACATGCATTTATTATCGAATAGGCAACTTGTCACATACTCTATTCTATGTAAGTACCTATTTAGTGCAATTCTGTTTGCATGACAATTTATACAACATCACTCTGCAGCTGCGTGGGTAGAACATGATTTTGTGTAAAGGAGGGTGCTGGATAGGCCACTATAAATGCCTTTGACACAGCCATAGCTACTGCTCCTGCCACCAGAATTCGTTTTCCTTGCATTGCAAACACTGCTGTTATAAACTGGTTTGCATATTCAGACATGATGACTGCAGATAGTGGGTAGCCGACTCCTATTTATGTTGTCCTATTTATACTTTTAGTTATTTATACTTTTAGTACTTTGTTGGGTGAGTTGAGAACATGTCAGTGGCAAAGGAGTATAGGAATTGAGCTTTCCGAACATGTAAATTTTCACTTAAGTTTTGAAGAATTTATTTTATATATACGTATGGGGTTTTTAGGCATAAGGAAGAAGTTGTGAAAAAAATTAGTCTCAGGGACGGCAAGTTTGTTTTTTAGTCAGAAGGACACTTTGTAGTGTAAATCACAGAATGATAGATGTAACTATCATTTTCTATTTACACTATAAAGTGTCCTTCAGACTAAAAAACAAACTTATCGTCCCTGAGGCTAAAAATTTTTGTAACTTTTTCCTTGTGCCTATTTTCCTGTATACATATTATATATATATATACATATTATATATATCTATATATATACATATTATATATATATAATATGTGTGTGTGTATATATATATATATATAATATGTATGTGTGTGTATCTATATATATATGTGTGTGTGTTTTACAGCACTTAATTGTTGATTGTTATATATTGTAGCTCTACATTTTGTTTTTGATATTACAAATCATTTTTTGTTCAACTTATTACCATTCTACATTTAACTAAAATTAATAATAACCACAGTAGATATTTTAAGAAAATAAATGCTTCAATAGTCGGTTTTTTAACATGGTACGGTTTTACTAGTAAAACAGATACAGCGTCTTTGGTATGCTTCTTCGCAAAGGTAAGAACACCAACATAAACCTACAATAAACTCTACCTGCTGATGCTAGATGTCACTCACGTCAATGGACATTTGACTTAAATATAACTCAAAGCAAGTACTGGTTAGGTTGAGCATGTATATTCTAGTAAGTAAACAAAAGAAATATCCTGGAAATCTACACATAATTACTTGTATTTCAACGTATAATTTACTCATATTCTCCTGTTTTGACTCACTGTTTAATCATGGCTTTCAAATTTAAAAAATTTTCTTCTAGTGTAATTGAATACATAATAG
The DNA here is from genome assembly GCA_030765085.1 of Allium cepa. Taxonomy (NCBI): domain Eukaryota; kingdom Viridiplantae; phylum Streptophyta; class Magnoliopsida; order Asparagales; family Amaryllidaceae; genus Allium; species Allium cepa. The sequence goes on from CM060931.1 coordinate 239,219,090, forward strand.
TACAAATTAGGTTGAGCAAAATTTCTACTCATCTTCTTTCATACAAACCAAGTAGAGAAATAAATTAACTTTTATCTCACATTACTATGATAATAAGCAATCAACTAAGGAGGGATATAATTGTTGAGCGGAGTAGGCTAATATAACACTAATCATTCGAAAACACGAAATAATCGTTGTCTTTCAAGAATGTTTCCCCTTCTTTATCACAACGGGTAGAACGAAAATCTTCTTTTAGGATGCAATGGAGATTTATCTGCGCAAGTTGTGAATACTTACTTAGATCAGAAGAAACACTCAGAAGTTAATAAGGCTAGACGAGTTAGATATAGAAGAAAAGAGAAGTTGTTCTCTACGTTGATGGAATGCTCTATTATATAACGAGTGAGGTCTCTATCCGTCTATCAGTGCCTATTCGAACGGTCTTGACCGTTTTCTAACGGTTGTTACCGTTGGATGTTGAATTTGAATTCAACATTTAATAAAACGTATCGTTTTGGACGGGGCGCTGCCTCGCACCCCGTCGGAAGCGCTGCTCCCTGAACCGCTGCGACCTGACCGGACATGTCGAACCCCATAGCGGGGTCTTTGCCTCCGCACCTCCACCTTGGAGGGTTGCCACACCCTGGACCCCCTCCGTACGGGATCTTATTTGAAATACATTCAGCAATAATAACCAGTTACAACATACATTTTCTTAATACAAGGAATCGTAGTAAAGTTCAGATTGTGGATGCTTGATAAGTACATCCACCTACAGGACAAAGTTTCATGCACTTTGATTAACTCAAGGTGCCTAGAAATAAAATCTTCATTCAATGATTGTGGAAATGACAGTGAATATACTCAAGCTCATAATCTAAGAAGCTTTACCTTTCTGAAGTAACCTGAATCCGAATAGAGATTTTTCAAATGCTTAATTTAAGTCAACGATTATCTTGTTTATTAAAGGCCATATAGAAGTATTAATAAATTAGAGTGTAAACATAAAGGTTTCCTTGAACGTAAACTCTATTATTATTCTTTGATTAATTTAACAACTTTTTTTAATAACATTTAAAGAGCTTTGAAAAGTTGTGCTTAAGAACATGAGTCTTCTTAAAACGACAAATTTAAGCCAACAACTAGTCAAAGTGTCTAACGATGCTACTCGTCATTAATGTTTGGTCTATGTGTGCATTTAAAACTTTGATTTGGTGATTCCACTGACTAGAATACAAAAAGAAAGTACCCGCATATTTCATAAACATTGTAGTCATAAACATTACATATTCCATTCCCATAAATGTACAGAAAGAAAGGGAGCAAGCACCTCTAAACCAAATACAAATCTTCTTTCTGCTTAAATTCATTCATTCACATAAAACAAAATCAAGTTAAAAGCGAAGAAAAAGGAAATGGCAAGGAGCAGTGCAAATCACAAACAGACAGTCTCAGGATGGGCGTCCTTGGATTCTGCAGGAATGATTGCTCCTTTTGTTTTCAAAAGAAGGTCTCTCTTCTTTTTATATCCTGTTTCATTATTTTTCAACTTTTTTCTCTTCTATTTAGTTCTCCTAAATATCCGATTCTACATGGGAAATCGAGTTTCTTTTTAACGAACTTTCAAAGATAAGTAATGCTTTTTTTTTTTTTTTTATAGTGTATTCAGTTTATCAAAAGGGATTTGTTAAAATTCTCCATTTTTTGTATCGGAGGATAATTGAACAATGAAATGTTGATTTTTTGAATTATAGAGAGAATGGAGCGGATGATGTGAGCATAAAGGTACTCTACTGCGGGATATGTCATACCGATCTTCATCAAATCCGCAATGATTGGGGTATTACCAATTACCCCATTGTACCCGGGTAACCCTATCACCTCTATTAATATTGTATTTGAGATACAACACAATATATACATAGTACTTAAAAGGTCAGAATTAGGCATAAATGCACAACGAACTCCATATAGGCACGAAATCACAGGCATAGTCATCAAAGTCGGAAGCAATGCAGGCGACTTCAAGATAGGGGAACGAGTTGGTGTTGGATACATGGCGGCATCATGTCTTAACTGTGATGCTTGCAATGAATCTCAAGAGAACTACTGCGACAAGATGCAGTGTACTTTCAATGGTGTTTACTGGGATGGTAGCCCTACATATGGAGGGTTCTCCAAAATGATTGTAGCTCACAAGAGGTAATTCCAGTTCATCTCAAAATTTTAAGCCTGGTTACATATGTACTATCAACCACCAAATGATGGCTCATCGGCTAAAACACCTAGATGACATTGCAGTGATAGAATTTCAATTCAATTCATTAGTATTATTAGTTCATATTTTCTCAGAAGTTTAACGGACTAGCGTTTGGTTTATCTTTGTCTAGCTTAAATGGATTTTGGTAACAAATGGGGAATTCTAAATCAAGTTGATATACTGTTCGACAGGTTTTTAGTACATATACCAGACAGTCTACCGTTAGACTCTGCAGCACCACTGCTATGCGCTGGAATCACAGTATTTTCTCCGATGAAACAACACAACATGCTTGAAACACCGGGCAAGAAGCTTGGTGTTGTTGGACTTGGAGGACTTGGACATGTAGCGGTTAAGTTTGGCAAAGCATTTGGACTTCATGTCACTGTTATTAGCACGTCGCCCTCCAAAGAAAAGGAAGCTCGGGAGGGTTTAGATGTTGACGATTTCCTTGTCAGTACCAATTCTCAGCATATGAAGGTACTAAGTTTTTTTATTTATTTTAACCCTCCGTGTATTGGTGGCCATATATTCAAATTGTAATATACTGGTGACCAAATAAAAAAAAAATTAAGATGTGAAAAAAAAATTACACTGCTAACACAAACTGGGTAATGCTGAAAATGAGCATCAGAGAGTTGGGGAAAAAACACACTGTATAATAATACTCTCTTTTTTTAGCGGAATGACTGTGCATGAAATTTTTAGCCGAGCTAATAAAACTAAATTGACACGTGCAATGGTAATAGGGAGCTAAGAAGAGTTTGGACTATATCATTGATACAGTGGGTTCACAACATTCACTGGGGCCACTCTTAGAGCTGCTCAAAGTCAAAGGCGTTTTAGCCTTTGTTGGGGCTCCTGACAAGCCTCTAGAGCTTCCAATTTTTCCATTGATTTTTGGTACGTAACTCACTCTTTATAAAAAAAGTGGTAATCGGTTTCTAGATGTTTTATAGCTTAATACAGTCACATTCAAAAGAATAATACTTCGATATTGATAACTGTTCGACTGGTGGAATCCCCAGTCCTCCAGGAGTACACCATATTCCAATCAATTTTGATGCGTACGGTTGTTTGCCTTGTACCAAAAAAACCTGTTGAACAATCAATTTTGCTAGTTACTATTGATAATTGATGCCTAAAGGATTCATCTTTTCAATGCATCTATGTAAACCATGCTATATTACTGGTGGTACTCGGCTATAGCTATTTATATATGCATTATGATCATAAGTTGGTGCAAAACTATTGTCAATAAGTTAAGGAACATACGTATTTATTAGCGTTTCTTGATGATAAATAGGAAGGAAGATAATAAGTGGAAGCATAATAGGTGGGATGAAGGAGACTCAAGAGATGATAAATCTGTGTGGAAAGCACAGCATCGCTTGTGACATTGAAGTAGTGAAAGCCGACGGCATCAACGAAGCAATGGACAGACTTGCAAAGAATGATGTTCGTTACAGGTTTGTGGTTGACATTGGTGCAAGTGTGGAATCAAGGATGTAGAATGTTGTGGGTTTTTTTGGTGTATGAATAAATTTTCCGTTACTCTTCATGTATTTGATTTATCAAAATTCCATGCAATAAGAATTATTGGATTATTCTTCAAAATAAAACAGAAAGTTCAAACTTATTTTGGTTGTCTCAGTGCAACACTAACAGATTTGAACATAGGGTGCCACAAAATGCATCCAAATTTTTGCTTTCTAATACCATGATATGGTAACCAAAAGTGCAAAGCTGAATGGTTTTAACCCCACACCACCAGTGGAACTAAAGACACACAACCAGTGGAACTAAAGACACACAGTCTACACTTCTTAATACCACGCAATGGTGCTAAAAAGTACAAACTTGAATGCTTATAACAACACAATGAACATATGTAAATTATTTTTCTATGTGACAAAATGCATTTACTGTTGTGAAGATGATGATCATTTTAACTGTTAATAAGAAAAATAGTGTAAAGGATTATGGATGGCAATGAGACGGATTTAGGGTCTAAATCCGGTAAATCCGTCTCTATTTTGGCACGTCAAGACCCGCTCCACTGAGCCATCGGGGTGCGTAGACCCATGATCCGTTCTTGGGAGCTCTGAGTCTAAGGTCGAGTTGCATGACCCGTATGAACCTGATCTACAGTACTGAGATTTCATGAAATCGGTACACTACTATAATAATAATGATTTGTTTATCCTTTTAGATACAGGTGATTATAACATTGATATTATAATGTTTCATTCCATAAGCTATAAAAGTTTTACAGTATTATATTGCGACGTTGATAATTATACAATAACATATGCATATTCTATTGAACTGTTATTGTACACTTTATTTGTGTTATTTCTCATGTCATTGCAAACACATTGTTATTTATATTTAATGTATCATTTAGCATTAAGTTCCTCTTATTAGTAAAAATAAACAAACATAAGTCCATTAACACATAATTTTGAATAAATAACTATAACTAGTTGTGATAACTAAAACTAGTTGTGAGTCAAGACCCCATTACAGATATTGATCAGATTAATATAATCTAATCATCAAAGTAGTTTATATACGATATAGATAACAAATGGAGTAACAAAAAAGAAACAACTGTTTTGATAAAAACACTTCAAATCGTACAATAGTTCAAAAGAAAATTTATCTGTTAGAAATTGATTTGTGTTAGACATGTTAATCATTAAGTTTCAAAGTAAAGAAGCTTATTAACCATGAAATATAGTATTCAAATCATATAAATATTCTATAAATAGGAATTCATAACATAAAGTCCACGAATAAAGGATAAAAAGGTCTACTCTCTTATGTAAAATTGTGCTTTTTGAAATTGATATGATGCTTTAACATTTTCTTTCAATTTCATTCAATGAAAGTGGATGTTTAAATTATGAACTTGTGTGATTTTTGAAGATTCCAATTTTTAAATTTAGGAATTATGAATTGAAGTAAGAGAGAATAAATTGATGTTCATTTTTCTTGCATCTAGCATCTACTTCCATTTTCGTACAATGTTTTTATTGTGGTCTACTATAATTTTACATCTTGGTTTAACTTTTTCTTTCATTTAAGTGTCCAAGTATGAAATGGGTTGAAAAGCATGGCTTTTGTCGCTTTACCCGAGAGCTACCCTTGATTGTCATTGGAAAAAATAATTTCATTTCACACCAAAGTTGAAGTTCATTATTTATCTTGAAGACATGGTGCTTTATCCATAGATTTCACTTCAAAAATACCATCGATTTTTGAATTTTCCTTGATATAAAATTTGGAATTTTTCAAAAAGATACGAAGTGTTAAAAATATGAGAAGAATGCATAGAGATTCATAATTTGAGAATATTCATACATTGCAGGGAACTATAAAAAATCTAATTAAATATATAGAATTCCTAAGAGAAATATTCAACCACTTGGACATCTAATGTTTTGTTAAGGAGAGAGACCATGCACGATCATCACACATGCAATACGCGTTGACCATCGAGCTAGACTGGGCAAATGCGTTGTAGCACTATAGGAAATTTTTTGATATTTACAAAAAGTAACATTTAAAAAAATTGAATTAGTAAAAACCATTTTCGTCGTACATTCCTCCCGGTACTTAGGAACGTGCCCCATTATTTTTTATTTCCATTATGGAAAAATACATTGTCTATTCAAATTATTAATAGATGGATCGAGATAGACATATAGTTTTCTTAATCGACTTCTTTAACTTTCTATCATTAAAATTCTACCTGAGGAATATAAACAAAATAAAGGAGGGTGCTAGTGAATCAACGTCCTTATGTGCAAAAGATTGTCGAAACAATGAAAAGACTAGATTTTTTATTTTGCAGAAGGCGCATGCATATTATAGTCTGCCTTGCACAATTTCGATAGAGTGACGAAACATCATAAAGAACCAAGTATGCGACTCGGTTAGAATGACAACAAAATATGCAAATCAATACATCCAACAACAACAATTTAAGAAGTTTTTGATACTATGGCTTCAATTACCAATGACTTCTCTGGCTCTACCAGCTTTGACGCAAATAAATCTTTCAAGCTTGATGGCCTTTATTTCAAACATAGAAGTAGAAGATGCAGCTCTATCTAATGGTGAAGAAGGTGGCATATATTCTAACAACTAAGAAGCCAGTTTGCCCAAACAACTAACAACTAATCGGAAAAAGGCATTACAGGACTTGAATGATCATGACCACCTCTACAAAACTTATTCTAAATGGCTTGAGCGATGACCTGTATGATTATACAACTCAGACAATTCAACAAGAAATTATAGGACTTCGCTACAAATGAAATATGACATCGAGAAAGCTGAAGAAAAAAATATGCAGTCATCCACTATTTAAAGTTTTAGATGAAAGATGACAAACCTAAGGAGGCACATTCAAATGAGCATTAGAAGATTGCAGACGAAATCATTCCTAATGTATGAATTTTGATGAACAATTTCAAGTTTTGTATTTAATAGATAAATTAACCCTAGTTGGAAACATTATGAAAACATTCTCATGCATAAGACAAAGTGTTTTCCTTAGAAAGTTTATTCACTCGCCTCTGTATTGAGGAGGTGGCCTGAAAACACAAAGGTGAGGTGCTTGCTATTCTAACAATAACACTAAGAAATCCATAAACGTAGTTCTAAAATCCAATGCAAAAAATTGCGAAGATCAAAACCGTAAATAGAATCAAAACCACAACAGTCAACCTCGCCAGAACTGAAACAACAACAACCAGCCAACCTAAGGAAGGACTATATTGTTCTTATGTTAAAACTATGGTAAGTCAGGCCATATTGAACGCTAGCGTCGGAATAGGTCAAATCCTGCACCATAAGTTAATCTGAACAAAAAGGCCATAGTGGCTATGAATTTTAAGATCAACCTAGTTGATGAATCAAAAGGGTAATGGGTAGACACTGATGCTTCTCGCCATGTATTCCATGATCATGATATGTTCAAAGCATTTACTATTATTGATGATATGGAAGTGTTGTTGGGAGACTCTCACACCAGTACTATTGTAGAAACTGGTAATGTGGAGATGATGTTTACCCTTGGAAAGAACTAATTGATGAAAGATGTAATGCAGACTGTAGAGATGAGAAAGAATTTAGTATTTGGTTCCTTGTTTGATAAAACTGTTTTTAATAAAACCATAGGACCTAATTTGTACACCACCACTGAGAATGGAGTTTTTATTGATAAAGGTTATGACGTAGATAGAATGTTTAGTTTAAATGTTGATTCTTATAAAGTTGATAGTTCTGCTTATATGTCATGTGATCTTAATATTTGGCTATGCTAGATTTTACCATGTTAATAAGTGACTTATTCATTATATGAGTAATTTAAGATTAGTCCCTAAAGTATCAATTAATTATTCTTAAATTGTGAATCTTGTAGCCAAACTAAAATGACTAAGACCCAAATAAATTTATATTATAGAGAAGGAACCTTTAGATTTAATTCATTTTAATATATGTGAACTTGATGGTGCACTAACTAGGGATGGTAAATGCTACTTAATTACATTTATTGATGGTTGTTCTGATTTCATCTATGTATATCATGAAAAGTAAAAGTGATACACTAGATATGTTCAAGTTGTTTATCGTTGAAATTGAAAATTAGTTTGAGTAAGAAAATAAAGAGATTCCATGGTGATAGAGAAATAGAATATGAATCTAGCTTGTTTATTGAGTTTTATAATTCATATGGCGTTTCATAAAAAATCGCATCTTAATCATCTAACATAAATAGTAAAGCTAAAACAAAAAAATGACATTTATTGAATCTGCAGCAGCTATTTATTGTATTATGGCATTGCATAACATTAGTGGGGGAAATTTTTATTACTTGTTTGTTATGTGTTTGTTATCCCGCTTTTTGGCAAGGCCCTGACACCAAAGGATTAGCTGGAAACCAAAGACAGTTTTCCCCAAAAAAGGTTATGCACAAGTTCTTTTGGATGTCGGTAAATTTTGTCCGAGTCCCAATCAAGCTACAATTGATATGATATGACAAGCAAAGCCGCGAAAGCCAAATTTTTAAATTTCAAGTCGATCGGAGTTCGTATGCTCAAGATATGATCGATGTTGTTCAAGGATATCAACCTCCCTTCGTATCCATCATGTTCGAATCAGTTAATGGTGGCCTAATTCGTATCCGTCATGTTCATATAGGTCAGAGTGACTTCACTTCGTATCCATCATGTTCGTATCGACCCTAGGTGGCCTTATTTGTATCCATCACAATCATGGCGATCCAAGTAGCCATACTTCGTATCCACCGTCACCAAGTGGTTCGTATCCATGGGAGGTTGTCACTTCGTATCGATCATTTCCTGCACTTTGAATCGATCAATCTATTCACATACTTCGTATCGATCGGCTATTGATCGATATGAAGAACATATTACAGATCGATACGAATGTCAACTTTTTTATCGATATAAACAAAGCCACGGCAATCGATACAAATAGAACAACTTCGAACGATACGAACAAGACCAAGTCTAATCGATACGAACAAGGCACAAACATTGGAAAGACTCGATCTATACGGCATGAACTTCAGATCGATCCTGAAAGCAAGCGCCAAGTCGACTGGCATCACGAACGTAATGATCGATACGAAGTGATCGATTCGAACAGCATCGATGCGAGGAGAATGACAGTTGAGAACCCCAACTTGCATCGATCATAACTCACAATTTACAAGTCCAAATGCTATGAAATTTTCACAGGAGCTTACGTACAACATAAAGAATGTTCATGCTGAATTTCGACTCGGTTGAGTCAAACCTTAATCGATATGAAATTCGTTCGTATCGGTTACGGATCGATTGCAAATTACATGGGATCGATCGCGTGGTCCCGCATACGTGCTAGAAGAGGTCTCACGAGATTTGAGCGAGATATTTGCAGCCTATGTCTATAAATAACATCCCAAAGCCTACAGCAGAAGAACTTTTATCTCTCATACATCCAGACTCTGCCGAATCCATTTTGTACTCCAAGATCACTATTGTACTCGAAAAGTACTATCGTAGTTCGTTGTAATCGGTTGTAGTTTGCCAGAAAACACCAATAAAGTCATCAATTTCATAGTGGATGTAGGAAATACGCCGAACCACTCTAAATCATTATGTTTCTGCGTGTTTTTTGACCTATTTTGAAGTATTTGTTAGATAATCCTCTTTTTATACTTATTTTCTTCATTTTATCTCTTCAAATACTCACAAAGAGTGTTGTGCCCAATTTTGGTACAAACACTTTGGTGCTTTCACTGAGAAAACACAATTTTTGTCCTGCTCATTGGATCTACTATCAATACCGGATTGCACAAATCTAAGAAGAAGATCCAGACCTTAGGTTCAGAGTTCTTCCATCCTATTCAAATCTGCATCAGATCTAGGAAAGAACTTCACCACCCATCATGGTTAGCACAGGGACCGATTGTACAGATGCAGATTCAGAAGGACGGGATCGACAAAATCCCGCACAACTCCTTCCAATTAATCAGAATGCTGCCGGACCATCAGATCCGTCAGGCCCGATCACTAGGGAAGAGTTTCAGATGCTACTTCAAGAATTGACACAGAGTCGATAACAACTTAGTGAATAACTGTGCGCCAATGTAGAATTGACGAACCAGTTGAATCGCTAAAGACGTAGAAGATCCAGATGGGATCGGGCCTCCTATTCTTCCATCAAGATTTCAGCCTCTTCATATTACCATCATAGATCTACGCGTCCATGGCTAGATGGGAGTTACACTCAAGCTACTGGACATCAACATACGCTGAATATTGGACAACTGAGAGTCAGCCCATCCACCAGCCATCAGACTGGACCCTCCTCCCGAGGAGGTGCTATTCCATATCATGTTACAAACAACCGTACTACCACCATTGCTATTGAACCAAGAGTTAATGCCTGGAATAGGCCCAACCCGATCCAACGCCAATGTACTCCCGAGCTTTATATTCCTGAAGACTTAGAACCGAGGAGGCGAGATCTGCACCGTCGACTGCGTCCGGTCCAACCTCGCATTGTGGAACCCGACCACACCTTGGCCCAACATGCTCAAAATGTGCAGATGCCGGATATACAAACGATGATCCATCAGGTGATCAGAGAGAGTCAAGGCCTTACTAATGACGATTGGAGAATCTCGGAGAGTCATACTTTTTTTACCGATGAAATACTTTATGCTGAACCACCTCGGCTATTCAGGATGCTGACTTTGCCAGTTTATGAAGGAAGTTCTTATCCTAACCAACACATCCTGAAGTATGAGTGGTTGGTGAATGCTGCACAAGCTGACGATGTAGTTAAATGCCGAAGCTTCTCGATCTCTCTAGGGGCATAGCCACTAGTGGTTTAATCCTTTGTCACCTTGGTCTATCTCTTGTTTTGATCAGTTGGCAACCAAGTTTGTTGAACAGTTTCGGATGCATGTTGTAAGGCCGAAGGATGGTAACACTTTGTCTTGTGTCACTTAAGCTCCTGGAGAGACACGTCGACATTATTTAGAAAGATTCCATGCTGCATAAGCTGAGATCAGCAACCCTAATGATAATTCCATTCTTATGGCACTCATAAGGGGATTGACCCTGACTCTGAATTCGGCAACTGGTTGGCCGGAAAACCCCCTGTGTCATTGGACCGTTTCTATTCCAAGGCAGCCCAATTCATGAGAAGGGAGGATGCGAAACAGTCTAGGAAACAGGATGACGCATGGCCCAGCATGGAGGGAATTCAAAGCAATGTTGCTGTGAAACAATCCGGGGAGAGTTCCAAAAAATTTCGGTTGAATATTCAAAATAAACAAACTCAATAGAAAGGCAATGGAAATCAGAATAGGAAACGGGATCAAAACCGTGGTCCGCGATGTAGAGCTCCAATGTTTGATAATTATACTCTTCTGAATACGTCGCTGGAGAATGTATATTTACAAACCTGTAATACTATCTAGCACAAGAAGCCTGCTCCAAAACAATAGTCGGAGAGACAGATCCAAACAGAGAAATTTTGTAGATTCCATTAAAGTTATGGTCATAATACAAACGAGTGTTGTCATTTGCAAGATCTCACTGAGAAGTTAATAAGAGAGAGAAAGCTAGAATAGTTTGTGCGGGCGCCGCAGTCTTGAGTTGCGAGCCTATCAAATCAAAATCATGTACCTAATCAGGAGAGATAGTAGGAACCTGCTCGTACAGGTGGAAAGTTAATAATAAATACTGTAAGTGGCGGTCCTCATCCATCAGACCGAAGCTGGAAGGAAATGGAGTCGTATGCCAGTTTTACGAGGCATGCAGACTTCAAGTGTTGTAGTAGTTTTGATGATGAGGTTTCGACCAAACAACAGAAGACGATGACTGATGACATCGTGTTCCGAAATAGAAATGCTGACAAGGTCGAAGCCCCAACTATTGATCCACTTGTCATATTAGCTCAAGCGGGTCCTGCTTAGATGAAGAGGATCCTGGTTGACAGTGGAAGTTCTGTTAATATCTTATTCAAGCGAGCCTATGACCAAATGAACATGGACGCTAAAGATTTGAAGCCTTGTCAATCTCAAATTCATGGCTTCAATAGAAGCGCTACTATACCCACTGGAGTAGTGGAACTACCAGTGGAGTTGGGAGTTGGAGAGCGTCGGAGAGTTTGGATATTTCATTTTGTTGTTTTGGACATAGATTCACCGTATAATGCTTTCTTGGGCCGATCGATCCTAGCTGAATTCAGGGCAGCCATTGGCCCATGGTGTTTGACTCTAAAATTCCTCACCGATCATGGAGTTGGAGTCAGGAGATCAAGCTACTGGATGAGCCGTTATGTTGCTGAGCTACGCAAGGCGCAGCGAAAGGAGAAAGGAAAGGGCATAGAGGAATCTATCTACGTTAGTTTTGTTGAAAATTGACAATTGGTGTCTGGGACCAAGCCTGGACACCCCAACCAATTCCAAAGAGATCTTGACCCAAGAGATAACGAAAGCGAAGATGAAAGTAAAGACAGTCAAGCTTCTCCTGCCGAACTGACGATCGATGTCCCGATTGACGACAGCGATGATTCTAGAATGACAAAGATTGGATCTCAGTTAAGTCAACAAATGCTAGAGGAATTGGTTGAATTTCTTCGAGAAACATTGACTTGTTTGCCTGGATGCATTCTGACATGTGTGGGATCTCGCCGAGCATCACGAGCCACACGTTGAATATTGATCCGCGATACATCCCAGTCAAGAAAAAAGGTGTGGTATGGATCCAAAGAGATCTCCCGCCCTTAAAGAAAAGGTCAATAAGTTAAAATCGAATGGGTTTATTCAAGATTCCTTATACTCGGATGGACATCCAATCCTGTACCTGTCCGAAAGCCAAATGGAAAATAGAGAACGTGTGTTGACTACTTAAACTTGAACAAAGCTTACCCAAAAGACAGTTTTCCACTTCCTCGAATTGATCAGTTCGTAGATTCAACGGTTGGACACGAATTATTATCCTTCATTGATGCATATTCCGGTTACAACTAGGTACCCATGCACTTAACCGACCAGGAACATACCAGCTTCATAACCGATCTAGGGCTTTATTGCTATGAAGTCATGCTTTTTGGACTCAAGAATGCCGAAGCAACTTACCAACGATTGGTTAAATGGATGTATGCCAACCAGATTGGAAAAACTATGGAGGTATATGTAGACGATATGCTGGTGAAGTCATGATTCTTCATCGATCACATTAAAGACCTCTAGTCAATGTTAATATCCTTCAAGAATACAGAATGAAGCTCAATCCATTGAAATATCATTTTGGGGTCGCATTTGGAAAATTCCTTGGGTTTATCATTAACGCTCGAGGAGTTGAAGCCAATCTCAAAAAGATCCAGGCAATCAGAAATCTTGAGACTCCGAGAACCATAAAGCAAGTCCAGAGCTCAATGAGAAAGTGGTAGCACTAAGCAGGTTCATTTCAAAGTCCACCGACAAATGCATTCCTTTCTTTTATTTGATTCGAAAAGGAAAACATAATTTTAAATGAACCATGGAATGTGAGGGCACATTTCGAGCACTAATTCAACACCTCTTTACACTACCTATCTTGTCAAAGCCTATCGATCACGAGAAATTGTACCTTTACTTAGCGGTATCAGAAAACGTAATCAGTGCTACTCTGATTTGAAAGGAAGATCGAGTGCAAAAACCGTTCTACTATATTAGTAAACGACTAATTAGAGCTGAGAGAAATTACCTGAAGCTAGAGAAATTGGCCTATTGTCTCGTTATTGTCTCAAGGAAGTTCTGTCCATATTTCTAGGCCCATCCTATCATTGTTTACACCGATCGGCCGTTACGACATGTCCTTATGCGGCTGAGACGTCTAATAGGTTACTTAAATATAATATCGAGCTAAGTCAATTTGATATTACCTATAATCCAAGGCAAGCCATTCAAGGACAAGTCCTAGTAGATTTCATAGCTGAATTTACTATCCCAATAGAAAATCCCGAAACCAGTGAATCTCCTAAGTATATTTGGAAGCTGCATATTGATGGTACGCCAAACGACCGGTGCTTGGGTGATGGAGTTGTACTTGAAACCCCCGAAGGTCGATCTATATGTTATGCTTTAAAGTTTGATTTTTGTGCAACGAATAATGAAGTAGAATATGAAGCCATGCTTGTCGGATTGAGACTCGCCCGAGATTAGAGAATCATTGCTGTGGAAACTTATTGTGATTCACAATTAGTTGTGTGTCAAGTTCGGGGGAAGTACCAGGCAAAGATCGAAGATTGGCTGCTTACCTATCTCGTGTCTAGGAGATATTAGATCAGTCTGATTATTATACTATCAATTGCATCCCTCGAGAGCGCAACTAGAAAGCCGATTCATTAGCAAAGTAAGTCAGTTCAGGTGAGGCACAACAAATGGAACTTGTTCCCATGGAGACATTATCCTCCTCGAGCATCGATCGAATGGAGATAGATGGGATATTTGAAGTTGTTCCCGATAAGGACTCATAGATGACTCCGTTCAGAAATTATCTCGAGCATGGAACACTGCTAGAGCGTAGGAGTGAAAAGAGACAGATTCTTCAAAAAGTTTTATGGTTCACTATTCAGAATGGGGTCATGTATAGAAGAGGATACTCCAGTGTATCACTCACGATGAAATTAAATGAGTGTTACATGATGTGCATGAAGGAGAATGTGGCGATCACACCGGAGGGCAAGCTCTTGCTAAGAAAATACTCCGGTATGGATATTATTGGCCTAAACCGTGATGCAGCAGATTATGCCAAAAAATGTGATAAATGTCAAAAGCATGCTCGAACTCCAAGAGCCCCACCTACTGAGATAACCCAAATGGTCAGTCCATGGCCGTTTGCAGTGTGGGGCAACGATATCATTGGCTCTCTACCTCTGGCCAATGGTGGTGCGAAGTACGCCATCATCGCAGTTGATTACTTTACCAAGTGGGCCGAAGCTGAACCTCTTACTACAATCACGATGAAGAAGGCGATCAACATTGTAGTCTACAACATTATTTGCCGATTTGGTCCCCCGAATACCATCATCACTGATAAAAGAACCCAGTTCGACAGTGTTGAATTCAAGGATTTATGCCAACGATTCCACATTCAAAAGAAATTCTCTGCAGTTGCACACCCTCAAGCGAATGGCCAGGTTGAAGCTATTAATATGGTTATCAAGTCTATTCTGAAGAAACGATGGGAAAAGGCCAGGGGCAAGTGGGTTGATGAACTTCCTATGGCTTTATGGGCTTACCAAACAACCCATAAGTCTACGACCGAACACACTCCGTTCTCTCTTTCCTACGGTTCAGAAGCTATTATTCCAGTAGAGATGGAAGTACCTTCTCATCGTGTGACTTATTATGATCCAAAGACAAATTCCATACTACTTGCTAAATGCTTGGATTTGTTGGATGAGAAGTGCGAAGAGGCTGATTTGATGGCAGCCGCATAGCGAAGTCGAGTCATCCGATTATATAATGCCAAGGTCCGACCCCGAACTTTTGAACTCGGCGATCTCGTCCTCAAAAGAATCTACCCGGTTCCTTCGCACATGAAACCAACATGGGAAGATCTGTATGTGACTGAATGAAAGCTTGGAGATGGCACATTAAGTTATCGACCGTTGATTGTCTTACTTTGCCAAGATCCTAGAATAGCGAGAGTCTCAGTCGCTACTACACATGACCGGCTTTATTTATTTTAGTCTATATTTTATTTGCAATTTTTTTCTGCATTTTGAAATTTGAATTTGTAATAAAGCAACTGACTTTGCCATATTTTCTTATTTCAGCAATAAAATGCCATCTCTTCGAGCTAGAGTTATGATTTATTGAATGTGTCATACAACCATCACGATGCGCGAAGAGTCATGTTCCATCATATGGTGGGATTTATTCAAACATGGAGAGGCTGTGATACGACCGACCACTCATTAAGTGAAACCAAGCTCGGGGGCAAGACACCATACTGAAGCCGAAAAAGGATTGATACATGATAATCCTTTAACTAACTCTAGTTACCCAGAGTGTGAGCTGGAGTATAAACTTATAAATGCGGTTTCGAGGAGGGTGGATCCGCCCGCCTAACGACCTCGTCCATATCTTGATCAAGTTTGAGGAGGATGGACCCATCCATCTAATGACCTTAGTTGTTAACTTAAGGTGGATGTGAACCAATTATCCACGATCCTGATAGATTCGTCGGTTTCCAGAGTGCGAACAAAATTCAAACGCCTAAACAGACGTGACTGTCCGTGCGTCGACCAATTCTGAATTCCTAGAGTGTGAATCGGAGTATAAACATCAACTCTAAATTACCAGAGTGCTAATTGGAGTATAAACATCATCTCTGAGCCAGAGCGCGAAATGGAGTATAAGCATCAACTCCAAATCCCAGAGTGTGAGTTGGAGTTAAACACTAACCCCGGATTCCCAGAGTGTGAACCGGAATTTCAACATCAAGCGGCTTCAAGTTCTCGGAATGCGATCTGAAGTACAAACGTCGACAACCTCTGGAGTCCCAAAGTGCGAACCGGAGTATCGACCGTAATTAACTCAAGTCCCCGGAGTGTGGACATATACTTAAAACTTAGACAGGCATGACTGCCGCTAACGTACAGATGCAAATCCCCGAAGTGCGGATGTGGGCATTAATAAGTGAGCGAGTATTGTTCGACCACTCGACCTTCACTTGTTTCAGCATCGATTCAATGACGTTAAGCTCAATGAAATGAAGGCAAAGTGTAGTCGCTATCCGATCTTTGCAACTCATTCCCGAAATTGGAGGCAGAACTTAAGTGTAGATCACTGACTGAAGCAGTGCAACATCGAAGTTCAACTTAATATCAGGTCACGACTCGTAGCCATGATTCCGAGACTAAACAAATAAAATCAAAACCCGATCCAAAGGTTGAAACTTCACAAGCCTACTGAACAAGAATTCAAATGCTGGAACACTTAAACAAATACACAATCATTGGGTTGAAGACAGAATAAAATTTCATTTCAACTACTTGTGGAAGGAATTTATGTACAAGTTATTCCCAAAAATCTTACTAGCAGGGGCCGAACCCACATCTATACACGACCTACAAAAGCTGTATCTACTCAAAAGTGAGCCAAGGAGGAGCATCTGTTCTTTTTTCTTCTTCGGTTTCCCCTTCGGTATAGACCCGCCGAAGCTTTCACAGGTTTTTCTCTTTGAGTTGTTTCCTTTCAACGGCCGAACTCCAATCGGGAGCATTATGTCCACTTCCTCCTCTAAACTCACATGTTGGGTATGCTACCAGAAGGCGGAGTTGGAGGGATCAGATAAACCGTAGGAGCTAGAGTAAGCATGCTGGTGTCAAAAATCGTACCATTGGGAGATATCATCCTTAACAAAGCCGGAACGGTTCCCGCCACTCCACCTCCAAAGCTGCTGGTCTGGACTGCAGCTTCCATTTTAGCATTGATCTTAGCTATAATATTTTCCTCATTAAGTGTTTTCACATCGCTAGGAATGTCTACAGCTGGACCTGAGGAATTAGTCGCCTGTGCATTTCCGCTCATGATAAATGGCAGATCCGCAAAGGGGTCACTGTGATGAACGAGAAGTTCCTCCATCATCTGTTCATCAAAGGAAAGTGTGCATCTCTGTGTTCCCTCAATTGACGTGGTAGTTGTTGTAGCAACCGCTTCAGTTGCGATAGCCTCCAGCGCATGATGCAATTCTTGAGTGGTGGCAGGAGGCGCAGTTGATATAGCTCCAATCATTGTAAAGAAACAAAGGAAATTGTTATTAGGTATTTCAAGTAAAGCTCCCAATCATAAACAAGCATACAGAATGTTTAGAGTACCTTCTTTAGTTTGACTTGTTGGTGTCTGAACGGCCTCAGAAATTTGCTCACTAACTTGAGATATCTGCGGCTGATCCAGGTTGTAAGCAGGAACCGATTGAGAATCAACCACAGAAGTCTGTTCAGGTTGAGTCGGCACAAGAGCTTCAAGACTTGTGTCACTGTGCTCGACACCAGAACCTTCTCCGCTCTCCGAGTGCTGAGCACCAAGCTTCTCCTTCTCAATGAGATCATAGCATCATGGAGAATTTTCCTTTCGTCTTCGTTCAGCACTCGACTCTCAAGCTCGAATTCATCAACCGATTCACCCAGATGGGCAGCTTTCTCATCCTCTACTAATCGACCCCAGACGTTGTTTAAGTGTGTCGGATAGTTATTGAGCTAGGCTAGGTTCCTATTCTTTAAGATGTTGGCATTATAAGTAATGAGGAGATCTTCAATGTCAGCCTCTTGCCTGGACTCTGCCATTTTGACCTTCTCCTCGACCTCAGTCCCCACCTCCCGGACCTTAGCTGTTGCCGCATTCCGTTCGCCCTGAAGCACTATAGCCTGTTCACATGCTTCCTAGGCTGTGATATTTGCACCATCCCTTTCTTTGATGATTTCAATTTTTTTGGCTTTAAGCTCGTTAAGTTCTTTAAGGACTGCATCCCGCTCGGCTGTGACAGTAGTGTTTCGGTGGCCCATCTCCTCCACCAAGGCAAAGTGTGTTTGCCTCATCCTCTCTATTCCTAGGTTCGCCTCGTCGGCCTTTTGATTGGCCTCTATTTCTGAATTTCGGGAGGATTCAGCTTCAACGTAAGGCATTTGAATGATTCGATCCTTTTGAGCGAGCTTGACTTCTAATTTCTCTATGGTAGTCGTTGCTCAAAGGCTAGCTTCGATGCTTTCTTAGCGGCTTTCACCCACTCCTTGTACTGAGTGTAGATATCATGAATGTAATCGTGCATTATGTTCTCTGTTTCTGCTAGAACTCTCTTTAAGTGCGGGGGGAAGATATAACCATCAAAGAAAATATTCATAAAATCCTTCTTCAATTGTGCGATTCTAATAGCCCCTTCCCCGATGGGCTCAGTAATAGCCTGTTCAACGATAACAGGGGTTTCGGCCTCTTGTCTACAACGATGTGATTCAGGCCTAGAGGCTTAGGAAGATGATTTCTGGTGAGAAGGCTCTACCATGTTTTTTCCATAGCTCGAAGGGCGTGTAGGGATTCTAGGAGGTGGAGAACAGGATCGAGATCGATGTCTATAGTCCCTGTCCTTATCTCTGTCATATCGTTCCTGAGTAGAGTACCCACGATCGTAATCCCTCTCTGCCTCTCTTCTATGTGACCCATAATATGAAGAGGATCGACGAGATGAGCGAATATTCCCCAACATCAACCCACGTCCGGACATTGTATCTGTAAAGCAAGAGAAACAAAGTTAATAATCTCTTGAAGTGAGTAGCTTGTGATCGAAAATCGTGTAGTGTCGTGAAGTGTATATGTATGTGCAACCCCCTGACGAACCGGAAATGTCGACCACACTTGTGGGAAGAGACTCGCTTAAGTCTATGGCACTCTAAAGCTCCTCCAATCCGGCGTTGTGTTGAAATGACACATAATCCAGGATTGGGATATCGACAAGCCCTTCGAAAAGGTCCTCCACTTGCGGGGGAGGAGCCTCTGAAATTCCAATACCAGTAGTAGGCAAAGACACGATTACAGATTTCCATCTCAAAGGTTTGTGGTGCTTTATCCGCTGCAGGCTTGCCTTTTCTCCTTCCCTCATAATCTTGGAAGATGTCAGAAGGCCGAACTACGGGTTCATATTCGATAGGTGTATTTACCTCATCTCCCTCTTCGGCTACCACGAGCCAAGGCGTTTTACGCTTTACTCGCCTCGTCGAGACTACTCTCAGTATTCCTTCGAGTCTTATACTTTGGCTCCGCTCAATTAGCCCGACGGTTCTCAAATTTCTGTCTGTTAAAGCCAAATCGATGTCCCTCGTTTCTCTTGGAACTTCTTGAAGGAACCGTACTATTTCTTTAAAATATGCATTTTCGGGTTGTGGAATTGCAGCTGTAAAGAAAAGAAGATATTGGTTTTAACATCAACTATGATTATCTTGTTAAATAATGGAAAAATCGCAGTACTTACGTCTGACCAACCATCCGCTGGCGAATCCTAAAGGGAATCGAACAAAGAGCCATTCCATTTTAAAGTAACTCAGCCTGGGTCCAGGATCCCGTTATAACTTGACAATTCCTGACTGACTCTAGGAATGTGAACGAGGGACTATCTCCCTGACACATAACATTAAATAAGTATCTGATCTCGATCGGGGTCAATGGTCGGAAAAGATGCTCCATAAATACAATAAATAGGCTGTTCAGCAAAGCGTATCCGTTCGGATGTAGCTATGATGAGGCAATTACGAAGAAAGAAAGTACTTCTCTACAGTATTGGTTAAACGAAGGAAGTATTCCTGCTGCACATGCATGGCGATTGAAGGTTGTAAACCCTTCTAGTGGAGTATGCGGTCTATCATTTTGTCCCGACAATAATACATCGTCTAATGACTTAGGCATATCCGTGCCAACATGTATTCGGAGACGTTGGACGGTACAAAATCTTGTGGGTTCTCGGTGAATCTAGCGTATGGTAGCTCGTCCAGAGCGGGGTCTATAACTTCGGCCACGATGACCAGTATTTCTATTATTAAGGGAAATGAGCTCTGAATTTCCTACTGTTGTGAGCTTGTAGACTCCATTACTCACTAACATATGAAAACCATCATTAGACGATAATAATCCCGTTTGTTCCCCCATGTGAAATTCATGAATATGTTGTGCAGTGCAATGCTGTATAATACTTAAGAAGATTCTATGGGGATTAGCAAAGTGTTTGAATGATGATACTTCAGGGTTCGACCGGAGTGACCGTCATCGCTGACCGTCACATCCATGCCATCCATACTTTGGAGATCGATTGAAATTGAGGTTTGTTAAGCATTGTGATATTACAGTTCCATCGACGAGCTTCAAAGGGTGGTCAAATATGCAGTACATTTAGGTCAGATTATGCAAAGCGGAAGCTCGTCGGGGTTAAGTGTTCAAGAATGCAATTCGTATCGATAAAAGTTTGAACATGAATCAACAACCAAAGTCCACTTCGTCTCAATCAAGTGAACGTTGTTTCGTATCAATCGAGGAATTATGGTTCGTATCGACCAAAAGATAGTGGTTCGTATCGATGCTAGGTTGTCTATTTTGTATCCATTCAAAGGAATCTCCCTTAAACCGATGCTAGGGACATCGATGCGAATGCCTTCTATTAATGATCGATATGAGAGATATTGTTGGCTAACCGATATGGAAGTCTCGTCACAACCGATATGAAGCATCCCAGTCATTCGATACGAAGCACTGCCATTTCAAGTCAATACGAAACCCCTCCTTCCTTCACCGATACGAAGCCTAGACTGAACTACCATCACTCCAACTCCTCCATTTCCCTCCTTAATCCTTATTCCTTAACTAATATGGAAGCTATCAATGCTCATTATCGATCTCCGGCCATCCACGCCCGCGACCATGATTAACACAACATGAGGAGGTCATGTCTCATCATCCTTAGTTCGGATTTGGTTAATAGCTTACCTAATCGCGGCAGATAATCGAAGGGATTAATGATTGGGGTTTAAAAGCAAATTGGGTTATAGTTTTTTCCTCTTTGGACCAAGCGATAAGAAGGTAGGGATGAGAGCAAGAGGCAAGAAAAAGTAAAAGTAAATTTGTTTTTCTAAGTGCTGAAGCATTTATAGTGGGAAAGCATCCCTTCATCTCCCGGTCATTTTGACCTATTAGAACCAGTCTCCTCACATCGATATGATAGTTGTCGTTCATATCATGTGCCATAAGACAAAATCAACGTTTGTTCGAACCCACTTAGGACGAATCAATGCGAGATGCTTTATTCGTGTCCATGCCGCTATCCAGCCATGATTGGACTGCTCAACTATACCGATACGAAATGCCAGTTTCGTATCCCTCCATTCGAAGGCACTAAGATGCATCAATACGAACTTCACTTTTCGTATCCATCAACACACGACCCATGAAGACCTGTATCCGTCAATAACTATCACTAAACAATCTATCGATAAAAGATTCATGTTCGTTCATCCCGGCGATCCATGAGAGGATTGATATGAAGAAACACTCCAAAATGACCATCAAGTGTCATTACAACATGAATTTCATATCGATTCAGGAGAGGATCAATATGGAATTCGATAAAACAACTGAAAACTGAAAACCTGACAACGACTCGTGAACGTACGAACGTTAATGGAAGTCAGGCTAACATACATTCATATACAATGAACTAACATCCAATCTTCAAAATTCACAGGAATTGAAACTCTCTTGATGACGGTTACAACAACAAACAACAAATCACTATCATATAGCAATCAGTTACAACAGTACACGGTATAACAGTTGGCAATTCAACTGTTCATATTATTGAAAAAGCAGTCAAGGTTACAACTTTCAACAAAAAGACGATAACCGTCTAACAACTCAGATGAAAATGTTCAGAATGAAGATTGCAACTCTATAAAGAATGTCATGTTCTCACAATATGTACTTTGGGGGGCAAATGTTATCCTACATTTTGGCACGGCCATAACACCAAAGGATTAACATGTAACGACCCTGACTCGACCTTTGAAAATCGACATCCATACTTCACCCGTATTCGAATGCCGCAGATTCAAACGTCGAATCTGGTTCGTCGGAGATTATAGCACATTAAGCATAACAACACAGCGGAAGAAAAATGAAATTTTATTGATATACAATATCGATACAAAAATTGATACAGATGATATCAACATCCGAAATACATGATAATAGCGGAAAGAAAACACTAGCAGCGGAGCAATATCACCAACTTGATTTCCAATGAAAGAATACAATATCTAAATCCATTGCCCAAGCTCTAAAGATCTCCAAAACATCAGCTCGAACCATTATCACCACGTTGTATTAAGCAACTCTGATCCCGAATGTTGAAAGGAGGCACAAAGCGATAGCCAAATCCAAAGACTCCAAAGATATTGAATCTACATTTACAACCTGACTACCTGACTCTAGACTTCCCGTGTGGAAAATTGTGGGCACCTAGAGTATTGAAAGGGAACAATAAACTCCAGGTCAGTCATGGGACTGGTATGAGCAAACAAAAACAGTTTTCTTTGAATAAAAACAAAAAAAATAATTTAAAAAGAGATCCGCAATGCTTTTGGAAAATGAAACTACCATATGGCCTTCCGCCGCACACACAATGCAAATGCAGAATTAGAGGATATTTCTCCTTATGATACGTACAATTCTTTTGATATTATTATTAGTGCATAGTGAAGAAAACATTTTAAAAGTATAATATTAATCTTAGCCAGCATAGACATTACGTACTATGCCTACTATAGCTACCATCTAAACAGTGGGGCGCCACCATAAGTAAATGACAGGTTATACAACTAAAACTGTACAAGACGCGGATTGGTGATTGGATTTCCAACAAATGGTCAGGCTAAGAAACTTCCTGGGCCACATGGGTACGCCTTTAGAGGGATGCCTCGAGAAATAAACTAGCTCTCTGCGAACACAACACTGGGTTACCTCTATAACTAGGTAACTACTGACACGAGTATGCAATCCCCCGGTTGTAACCAACCTTTATCCAAGCGCTCGACACCAACAACCATAAAGCAATGTATTTACAGTAACCACATAGGTTAAATATCTGGGCTCCATACCATGATACCACCTCTATCCAGAAGGAAATGGACATACCCTCAAGGCGTTCCAAATAACATTGCCGCATCTTTCATGTTTTGACCATTTTCGGGTTGTGAGGTCCGACGAGGTCACGGCCACAAAGCTACGCTTTACACAAAAGCCATGCTTTGATCAACAAATGATCAGCAGCACTTCGTATGCCACATTACCAAATTGGAAATGTATCACTAGTAACTATCAACTACATAACCTCTGAGCGCGTACGTCTCAGAGAAGGATGTTAAGCTAAGAGAATAAATTCTTCGCTACCAAACAGAAATGTATTTAATAGAAACCTACTTTATATCTCAAAGTAAAATGTCAGACACACATCCATACAAGTCTATTCCGAGTTTGAACAGAACCGAAGGCACTTCACAAAGAAGCCCTTGCAATTTGGGTATTCACAATCCTGATCGGACTCCCCATCACATATGGAGATCTCTATACCGATGTGACTCAGTGCAGAGACATTCGACGGGTAATCCTTTCGTTCTCGAAAATACCCGGTCTTCACCACCGGTCTTCAATTGCTATCCATTTCGTCGTATCACTATTCAGAATGGGTTATATGACATAAAGTCCTCTTCCAGCTAAACCAAATAATGAGCGCTTAATTTAAAAAGCATATGGATATTAGGATCTTAGTTAAGTCACAATTCATTTCCCAAAACCTTTCTTTCAAATGGTTTAAACGAATTACCATTTTAAATCTTTAACCAAAAAGATTCACTTCACAAAGTTCACCAATCTTTTACAAAGATTCATTCATAGCTTTCAAAAATATTTCCATTTCAAATCTTTTATACAAAAGATACATCTTTTTAATCTTTTAAACAAAAGATTGACCCTTGAAGATCCTCTTCAATTTTAAAATAAAGTTCACCAAATCTTTAACAAAGATTCATTTATAGCTTTCAAAACTATCAACAATTCAAATTCACACGTTTTGAAATCCTTTCAACAAAAACTTGAAATATTTCCGTTATATGAAAGCCAATATCATTTGAAAATAAATACTTTTCGTTTTGGAAAAATCCGATCAAATATGCACAAGTTATATCCTTTAAAGTATAGACTTGGGTTAAATATAAATTCCCAAAATAATACTTTTAAAATGGTTTAAAACACATATAAATACATTATATAACTTGTTAAACCATAATTCAAATCTTGAATTCAAATTCAAATCAAACTATTTAAATTTCAAAACTTTATCAAGTTATTCAAAATAACTTTTATCTTTAAAACTCCTTTTCAAAAAAATCCATATTTAACCCAATTCCATTTCCAAACCATTTAGATTTAAAATTCAACTTTTAAAACCATTTCATTAAATTCAAATATCTGTAACTTAACCAATCCATATTTGTGTGTGTATGGTGTAGTCCAGGGGTTTACACATAGTGCAAAATCATTAATCATCACATAATCAAGCACATCAATATCGATAAGGGGTATAATCTTATAACGCTTATCTTCATTCATATATTCACAGATAAATAATATAAATTCATCGGAGATAAATAAATTATATTTATCACAGATAAATAAATTACACTCATCACAGCTCAAAACAAAACAAAGCATCACACATCAGGGATATCAAACAATTCAAAACATTCCATGCAATCTAAACATCCATAAGTAAGGTTAATTAATCAGCTGATTAATTGAAACCAGATTAATCACTAATCCAGGTTAATTAACATTAATTAATTACAAATTATTTTAATTAATTAACCTTTAATAATAAAGTAATTAACCTTTAATTATTAATTAATCAACCTTAATTAATAAATGAATCAATCTTTAATCATTAAATAATTAACCCTTAATTATTTAATTATTCTTTAATTAATTATCCTTAATTAATTACATTATTTAATTAACCCTTAATTAATTATCCGTTAATTAATTATCCTTAATTAATTACCTTAATTAATAAACCCTTAATTAATTATATTTTAATTAATTATCCTTAATTAAGTACATTTAATTAATAATCACATTAGATACATCTTTAAGTAATTAATCCTTTTAAATACATTGGGTAATTATTCTTTTAAATTACTTTAATTAAGCAATTATTATTTAATTACTTTCATTAAGTAATTGTCTTTAAGTAATTAATCACCTATAATTACTTATCATTAATTAATCAACCATTATTAATTAATCACGTAAATTAGTTAACCTCAAATTAGTCATATTAATTAAATATCACATAAATGTAATTACACAAAGTAAATAGCTTTAATTTTATTTGTACAAAGTAATTATCCCTCAATTAACTTTCAAAACATAAAATCTTTAAATCTTTAATCTTTGAAACCAAATTATTTTTAATCCATCAATTATCTTTTCGATTTACTTCTTAATTACAACATTAAATTTATTTAAAATAAACTAAATATTTTATTTAAAATAAAGAAGTAAAACACTTGAACTTAATTAATTTAAAATAATTATTTTTAAAGCTATTTAACCAAAATTAGTATAAACCATTTATTATTAACTAAGAAAATCTTTAAAATTTGATTAAAATTAAAATTTGAAAACCTTTATAAATTTAAAAGAAATCAAAACTGTTTACAAAACAATCCGAGCCAAATTACGATTTTTCCGAGCACAAATCCTAGGCAACTTGCTCTACCATTTCCTTCGGGTCCAACCTGATCGATCTCGAGCTTGTCCCCGAGGCAATAACCCTTCCCTCCCAAACTACAACGAAACCACGTATTCAATGATACTGGTGCATGTGCATAGTCAACCCACCAACCTTCGAGCAGCGCCGTAGCCTTCGACAACTCGTCGACACCACCGTCGACCAACTCAAACACCTAGTTCGACGGTTCAAGCCCGAAATCGAAAATCAACCTATCGATCGCCTAGAACTCAATAACCCAATCGACTAAAATCCCCTCGACCCATCGCCTCCGACCACCGGCAACTCCGCCATCTTGACCCAAGCTGCCCCGACGATCCACCAAGCTTTCCCCCCGGTGCGAATGATTCCGATCCATTATCGTTGATGAAATCGTCACGTCTTCCTCGATGAAAAAAGCTATATTCAAAACCCTAATTTGTTGCCACACGGTCACTCTGATGATGAGAAATACTACGAGAATTTTTCGCTTCCTCGTCAACTTCTCCACTACCTCCAGACGAAACTCCGACCACCCCGAGACCTCCGGTTGTCACAATTCGCCAAAAACCGATTTTCTGGTATCATCGAATTGCTCATTCGATTCCAATTTAAAAATTATGATTTTACTTTTAGAATTCATGATTTTCCTAGATGATTTAGATTACATAGGCAAATCAAAGAACCATGGTGTTCGAATTTAACCTATACCAGAGTTTCCACTGTACTTCTTTATTTTTCTTCAAATAATCAAAATTAATTTTACTTGGGACATTTTTATAATTAAGATCTTGCTGATTTGAACATATTTTGTTTAAGCATCCAAACCTAAAACGGATAGGATGAGACCTTAAATTTTATACAGGTTTGAAGCCTGTATCTATGAACAGGGACATACATACATACATACATATACATATATACATACATATATATATATATTTAAACAGATAAGCACAGATTTTTGATATTTATATACATCAATCATATTTATCCATCCATGCAAACATACATCCCTACCAAATTCTCATCAGATTTAACTTTTAAAGGGTTAAGTTTACTCACCAGGATTTGGAAAGAATAGAGAACAGACTTTTAGGCCTGGAATTGGAAATCTGGAATTAAGTTGAATCTGCATTTACTTCTACCTGATCTTTGATTGAATTTGAGACTGAAGCTTAATGTTGAATTGCTTTGAATTTTTGGTTTTCTAGGTTGAAACGTTAAACATTGACATTGTTTTTTATTATGGTTTTACTTTCTTTCCCAGGTTTTATTTTGTTTTCAGGTTTTACTTTTGATTTTGATCTGGTTTTGATATTAAGATGAGTCTGATTTTTAGTTTTGAATTTTAGTTTGAAGATGAAAGAATATTGAAACCTTGTTTTAATCTTCAATATATTTTTGTAAAATTTTAATTCAAATTGAGAAAAATTAATGCCACTTGTATTATTTTGCTAACACTTGTTACCTTCATAATCTATATAATTTACATTTGTCCAAAACAAGAAATTTATGTTTTAAACCTTATTTATAATTAATTTATAGATTTTGTTTTAAACCCTATGTTAATAAATTTGCACTTTTGTATTTATATTGACTCATTTCCTATTATTTATACTTATATCAATTTTAAAGAAAATGATTTTTAAAACTAATTATATTTTAATAAATAAACACACATGTTATAAAATATAGAATTTAACTTAATTAGCTTTTGAAAATTATTTATATCAAATTCAAAATAAAACTTTCAAAATATATATACATATGTATAAGATAATTCCAAGAAATTTTTTTATTAGCTTTAAATCATAAAGTATTCAAATTCAAATTATTTATTTTAGAATCTCAATTTTTCAACATCCAATTTAAATCAATCTATTATACAAAACAAACACTTATTTTGTTAAATTTGAAAAAATTCAAATTAATCCACAATTAATATATGATTCAAAATATTTATTTTCTGAATTTCCAATTAGAAATTCTATTTAAAATCATATTTATATACATTTATGTTAATAAATAAGTAAATAACTATTTAATTTGGAAAATACCAAATTAATTCAAAATTTAATTTCAAAAATTAAATTGATTACCAATTTAAATTTTAGCTTAAAAATCGAGATTGTTACGGATTCCCCTCTTATGAAAATTTCGTTCCTGAAATTTTCTAGGGAGACAACCAAGAATAGATGGAAGATAGAAAAATGATTTATCAGATCAAACTGAAATATTTATTCTATATTGGGCTTACCAAATCAGAATATCAATAAATACGAGATCAAACTCACTCAACATTTTACGAAATATTTGGGTTATCAAATCTACGAAATATGTAAGGGCATTGGCTAGTCCGAAGGGCAACTAAACATTTATAGAATATATTTGGAACCCAATAAAACAGATAAATCGATACTCAACTAAGGTTGGAATATCCCAAAGTACACGCTAGCTTATCCCTCTTCGGACTTTGATACTCATAAGAAATTACAGCGGAATTTCAAATTTGGTTTTAATGTAAATTGTTTTATCGATACAATCTTCATATTTTTTCATCAATTCATTTTGAATAGAATCTCAAATTCATTTAAATTTAAAACAAAAAGATGGTAGGTAACTGATGAAGAGAATACGAAATAGAAATGATTCGTAGGGCCACAACCATACCGAAGCTTCTTCTTCGAGCTGCCACGAAGCCATCAAAGAATTGAAAATGAACGATGACCAAAGAGATTAATAGAGAAAGTTTGTTCCATGTTGTTACAGGGTATTGACCATCTCTAGTGGTACTCCCCTGTCCCCTACCTCGTCCTCTTTTTGCACCCATACTCACTATCAGTGGATAGTAAGAGAATTTACTAAGGCATACGAATGGATATCTTAGGGAATACTCATTCTAGGGCATTTGTAACCCTATCTAATGAGTTACCTAATGTGTTACTCTCTCGAGCTAAAGTTTTTACTCAACCTTCAGCTCTGATACCACTGTAACGACCCTGACTCGACCTTCAAAAATCGACATCTATACTTCACTCGTATTCGAATGTTGTAGATTCAAACGTCGAATCTGGTTCACCGGAGCTTATGACACGTTAAGCATAACAACACAGCGGAAGAAAAATGAAAATTTATTAATATACAATATCGATACAACAATTGATACAGATGATATCAACATCAGAAATACATGATAACAACGGAAAGAAAACACTAGCAGCGGAACAATATCACCAAATTGATTTTCAAAGAAAGAATCCAATATCTAAATCCATTGCCCAAGCTCTAAAGATCTCCAAACCATCAGCTCGAACCACCATCACCATGTTGTATTAAGCAACTCCGATCTCAAATGTTGAAAAAAGGCACAAAGCGATAGCCAAAATCCAAAGACTCCAAAAATATTGAATCTACATTTACAATCTAACTACCCGACTATAGGTTGCCCGTGTGGAAAATTGTAGGCATCCAAAGTTTAGAAAGGGAACAATAAACTCCAGGCCAGTCATGGGATAAGTATGAGCGAACAAAAATAGTTTTCTTTGAATAAAAAAACAAAAGAATTTAAAATGGAATTCGCAATGCTTTTTGGAAACAGAAACTACCATAAGGCCTCTTGCCGCATACATAATGCAAACGCAGAATTGGAGGAGATTTCTCCTTATGATAGTCAAACATGCTTGATATGTAAAATTCTTTTGATATTATTATTAGTGCATAGTGCACAAAACATTTCAAAAGTATAATATTAATCTTATCCGGCATAAACATTTCATACTATGCCTGCTATAGCTACTATCTAAACAGTGGGGCACCACCATAAGTAAGTGGCAGGGTGTACAACTAAAACCATACAAGGTGCATATTGGTGATTGGATTTCCAACAAGTGGTCAGGCTAAGGAACTTCCTGGCAACATGGGTACGCCTCTGAAGGGATGCCTCGAAAACTTAAACAGCTCTCTGCAAACACAAGGCCAGGTTACCTCTGTAACTAGTTAACTACTAACACGAGTACGCCATCCCCCGATCGTAACCAACCTTTATCTGAGCGCTCGACACCAACAACCACAAACCAATGTATTTGCAGTAACCACATATGTTAAATATCTGGGCTCCATATCATGAGACCACCTCTATCCAGAAGGAAATGGACATACACTCAAGGGGCGCTACCCCCAAATAACCTTGCCGCATCTTTCCTGTTTCGACCATTTTCGGGTTGTGAGGTTCGACGAGGTCACGTCCACAAAGCTACGCTTTACAAAAAAGCCTTGCTTTGATCAACAAATGATCAACATCACTTCATATACCACATTACCAAATTGGGAATGTATCACTAGTAACTATCAACTACATAACCTCTGAGATTGTACGTCTCAGAGAAGGGTGTTAAGCTAAGAGAATAAATTCTCCGCCACCAAATAGAAATGTATTTTATAGAAACCAGCTTTACATCTCAAAGTGTAATGTCAAACACACATCTATACAAGTCCGTTCCGGGTTCGAACAGAACCGAAGGCACTTCATAAAGAAGCCCTTGCAATCCGATATTCATAATCCCGATCGGAATCGCATATGGAGATCTCTATACCGGCGTTACTCAGTGTAGAGACATTCGACGGGTAATCCTTTTGTTCTCGAAAATACCCTGTCTTCACCACCGGTCTTTGATGTGCACGTAAATGTGCATATTTTTACCACCATATTTACTCTACTTAAATTAAATAAATGACCATATTAGGTATTTTAACTTGTTTTAAACAAAATCCATATTAATTCCAAATTGTCACCTATCCATCTTCATATAGGGGCAAAACAGTCATTTGTATACATATATTTCTTTGAGAAAAATTAATTGAAAATTTATATATATTTGTATAGGAATTTTATCTCAAATAGGAGTGGTTTTATGAAGACACATGCATGCAAAATGAATATAAAGGAATGAAGATGGAAATAATTCAAAGTGAAGAACATGGAGGACCCCACCTACCCACCTACCTTAACGTACAAATTAGAGGCTAATGCACATGCTTATGGAATTGATGGCTTCATGTACACTTAAATGGTGATTAGTAGAAGCTAATGATTACTTTGCCTCCACACTTTCTCAAGGGTAGTTTGGTCATTCCCCAAATTATGGATTAGGGTTTCATGTAGCCTACATCTCTCACTTAGTCTCTCTTTATTTTAGTTTAGGCTCAAAATAAAAGGAAGCTCTCTTCTTTCTTTTCATGGCTACTTAGCCATTTCTCTTTATGTATTTTTTTTATGCAACTTCAATACATGTTCTTTTCCTTTTCATGCTTATTTACTTCATGTTGTAGTTTAGATCTATTTTTCATGCAAATAGAATAATTTTTCTTTATCTTGCTTTCTCTTTCTTTTTCTTTTTCTCTCATGTTGCAAGCTACATTTGTTCATATGATAACAAATATGAGAGGCTAAAACCCTTAAATTTAGGGGGTAATGAAGCTCTCTAATTATGTAGCTCCAACTATTTTTTAATTCATGCTCTCTTTTTGTGCTTAATGATGATCAATGAAGTGTTTTATTTGTTGTTTTTGTGTTGAATTTGATAGCCTATATTGTTGACAACAAATAGGCTATGCTTAAACAATCACTAACACAAATGCCTCTTCATGAATATATGATTATGGCATAAGAAAGTGATTTGAAATTAAAATTTGATGGTCTATGTTTCTAATCAATAGTTAATAGGCCATACTTAAAGTAGATTTCATTTTCATTTTCGTTGTCAAGTTTCATGAAAGTTAGTAAGTGTTTTAAGGGGTGTGTTATAGTTTGATGGCTTATGTTGGCTAATCAATAGCTCAAATATGTCATACTTATGATAAACACATCAATTAAAACACTAATGACCATAAAAGAAAGATCATGATTTCATGTGTTGAACTACATGATCTAGAGAGTGGATTTATTCTCTAAATTGTCATTTAACTTTCATATTTGCATTTCTTTTCTTTTTGTTAGTTAGTTCATTTTCTCATTTTCTAGCTTAAACAAACTCTCGACTTTGGTATAATTTGATTGAGTAGGAAATTTAAATCATCAATTCCCTACGGATCGATCCGTATTCGCCGCGTGCTACATTCGTACACCGTGCGCTTGCGGTTATTTTTAATTTAAATTCGTTCGACGGTTTTCTAAACCGATAGAATTTCCGTCGACGAACAAGATTGCTATCCATTTCGTCGTATCACCATTCGAAATGGGATATATGACATAAAGTCCTCTCCCGGCTAAACCGAATAGTGAGCGCTTAATTTAAAAAGAATGTGGATATTGGGATCTTAGTTAAGTCACAACACATTTCCCAAAACCTTTCTTTCAATTGGTTTAAACAAATTACCATTTTAAATCTTTTAAACAAAAAGATTCACTTCACAAAGTTCACCAATCTTTTACAAGATTCATTCATAGCTTTCAAAACTATTTCCATTTCAAATCTTTTATACAAAAGATATGTCTTTTTAATCTTTTAAACAAAAGATTCACTCTTGAAGATCCTCTTCAATTTTAAAACAAAGTTCACCAAATCTTTAACAAAGATTCATTCATAGCTTTCGAACTATTAACAATTCAAATTCACACATTTTGAAATCCTTTCAACAAAAACTGGAAATCTTTTCGTTATATGAAATCCATTATCATTTGAAAACAAATACTTTTCGTTATGAAACAATTCGATCAAATATGCACAAGTTATATCCTTTAAAGTATAAACTTGGGTTAAATATAAATTCCCAAAATAATACTTTTAAAATGGTTCAAAACCCATATAAATACATTATATAACTTGTTAAACCATAATTCAAATCTTGAATTCAAATTTAAATCAAACTATTTAAATTTTGAAACTTTATTAAGTTATTCAAAATAATTTTTATCTTTAAAACTCCTTTTCAAAGCTTTTCATAGTTAACCCAATTCCATTTCCAAACCATTTAGATTCAAAATTCAACTTTTAAAACCATTTCATTAAATTCAAATATCCATGACGTAACCAATTTCCTCGTGTAGTCCATTTTTGTATGTGTATGGTTTAGTCCAGGGGTTTTACACAATAGTACAAAATCATTAATCATCACAGAATCAAGCACATCAATATCGATAAGCGATATAATCTTATAATGCTTAACTTCATTGACATATTCACAGATAAATAATATAAATTCATCACAAATAAATAAATTACATTCATCACAAATAAATAAATTACATTTATCACAGATAAATAAATTACATTCATTACAGCTCAAATCAAAACAGAGCATCACACATCAGGGATATCAAACAATTCAAAACATTCCATGCAATCTAAACATCCATAAGTAAGGTTTATTAATCATCTGATTAATTGAAACCAGATTAATCACTAATCCAGGTTAATTAACATTAATTATCTACAAATTATTATAATTAATTAACCTTTAATAATAAATTAATTAACCTTTAATTATTAATTAATCAACCTTAATTAACAAATGAATCAATCTTTGATCATTAAATAATTAACCCTTAATTATTTAATTATTCTTTAATTAATTATCCTTAATTAATTACATTAATTAATTAACCCTTAATTAATCATCCTTTAATTAATTATCCTTAATTAATTACCTTAATTAATAAACCCTTAATTAATTATCTTTTAATTAATTATCCTTAATTATTTACATCTAATTAATAAATCACATTAGATAAATCTTTAAGTAATTAATCCTTTTCATTACATTAGGTAATTATTCTTTTAAATTACTTTCATTAAGCATTTATTATTTAGTTACTTTCATTAAGTAATTGTCTTTAAGTAATTAATTACCTATAATTACTTATTATTAATTAATCAATCTTTAATTAATTAATCACATAAATTAATTAACCTTAAATTAATCATGTTAATTAATTATCACTTAAATGTAATTACACAAAGTAAATAGCTTTAATTTAATTTGCACAAAGTAATTATCCCTCACTAAACTTTTAAAACATTAAATCTTTGAATCTTTAATCTTTGAAACCAAATTATTTTTAATCCATCAATTATCTTTTCGATTTACTTCTTAATTACAACATTAAATTTATTTAAAATAAACTAAAAATTTATTTAAAATAAAGAAGTAAAACACTTGAACTTAATTAATTTAAAAATAATTATTTTTAAAGATATTTAACCAAAAATAGTATAAACCAGTTATTATTAATTAAGAAAATCTTTAAAATTTGAAAACCTTGTTTAAATTTAAAAGAAATCAAAACTGTTTACAAACAACTCGAGCCAAATTACGATTTTTTCGAGCACAAATCCCAGGCAACTTGCTCTACCATTTCCTTTGGGTCCAACCTGATCGATCTCGAGCTTGTCCCCGAGGCAATAACCCATCCCTCCCAAGCTACAACAAAACCAGGTATTCAATGATACTGGTGCACGTGCACAGTCAACCCACCAACCTCCGACCATCGCCGTAGCCTTCGACAACTCGTCGACACTACCGTCGACCAACTCAAACACTTAGTTCAACGATTCAAGCCTGAAATCGAAAACCAACCTATCGATCGCCTGGAACTCAACAACCCAATCGACTAACATCCCCTCGACCCATCGCCTCCGACCACCGGCAACTCCTCCATCTTGACCCAAGCTGCCCCGACGATCCACCAAGCTTTTCCACCCGGTGCGAATGATTCTGATCCGTTATCGTTAACGAAATCATCACGTCTTCCTCGATGAACAAAGCTATATTCAAACCCTAATTTGTTGCCGCACAACCACTTTGATGATCGATAAATACTACAATCATTTTTTCCAGCCTCGTCAACCTCTCCACTACCTCCAGACGAAACTCCGACTACCCCGAGACCTCCGGCTGTCAAAATTCGCCAAAAACCCATTTTATGGTATCATCAAATTGCTCGTTCGATCCCAATTTATAAATTATGATTTTACTTTTAAAATTCATGATTTTCCTAGATGATTTAGATTACATATCTAAATCAAAGAACCATGTTGTTCGAAATTAACCTATACCAGAGTTTCCACTGTATTTCTTTATTTTTCTTCAAATAATCAAAATTAATTTTATTTAGGACATTTTTATAGTTAATATCTTGCTGATTTGAACATATTTTGTTTAAGCGTCCAAACGTAAAAAGGATTATAGGATGAGATCTTAAATTTTATACAGGTTTGAAGCCTGTATCTATGAACAGGGACATACACATATATATTTAAACAGATAAGCACAGATTTTTCACATTTATATACATCAATCATACTTATCCATCCATGCAAACATACATCCCTACCAAATTCTCATTAGACTTAACTTTTAAAGGGTGAAGTTTACTCACCTGGATTTGGAAAGAACAGAGAACAGATTTTTAGGCATGGAACTGGAAATCTAGAATTAAGTTGAATCTGCATTTACTTCTGCCTGATCTTTGATTGAATTTGAGACTGAAGCTTGATGTTGAATTGCTTTGAATTTTTGGTTTTCTAGGTTGAAACTTTAAACATTGACATTATTTTTGATTTTGATTTTACTTTCTTTCCCAGGTTTTGTTTTGTTTTCAGGTTTTACTTTTGATTTTGATCTAGTTTTGATATAGGGATGACTCTGGTTTTTAGTTTTGAATTTTGGTTTGAAAATGAAAGATTATTGAAACCTGGTTTTAATCTTTAATATATTTTTATAAAATTTAATTCAAATTGAGAAAAATTAATGCCACTTGTATTATTTTGCTAACACTTGTTACCTTCATAATCTATATAATTTACATTTGTCCTAAACAAGAAATTTATGTTTTAAACCTTATTTATAATTAATTTATAATTTTTGTTTTAAACCCCATGTTAATAAATTTGCACTTTTGTATCAATATTGACTCATTTCCTATTATTTATACTTATTTCAATTTTAAAGAAAATGATTTTTAAAACTAATTATATTTTAATAAATAAACACACATGTTATAAAATATAGAATTTAACTTAATTAGCTTTTGAAAATTATTTATATCAAATTCAAAATAAAACTTTCAAAATATATATACATATGCATAAAATAATTCCAAGACAAATTTTTATTAGCTTAAATCATAGAGTATTCAAATTCAAATTATTTATTTTAGAATCTCAATTTTTCAACATCCAATTTAAATCAATCTATTATACAAAACAAATACTTATTTTGTTAAATTTGGAAAAATTCAAATTAATCCACAATTAAGTTTATAATTAATATATGATTCAAAATATTTATTTTCTGAATTTCCAATTAGAAATTCTATTTAAAATCATATTTATATACAATTATATTAATAAACAAATAAATAACTACTTAATTTGGAAAATACCAAATTAATTCAAATTTAATTTCAAAAATTAAATTAATTACAAATTTAAATTTTAGCTTAAAAATCGGCATCGTTACATAGCTGGAAAGCAAAGACTGTTTTTCCCAAAAACCGGTTATGCACAGGTTCCTTATGGATGTCGGTAAAGTTTTTCCAAGTCCAAATCAAGCTATAATTGATATGACATGACAAGCGAAGCTGTGAAAGCCAACATTCCCAATTTCAAGTTGATCGGAGTTCGCATGCTCAAGATAGGATCAATGCTGTTCAAGGAAATCAACCTCCCTTCGTATCCATCACGTTCGAATCAGTTAATGGTGGCCTTATTCGTATCCGTCATGTTCGCATCGGTCAGAGTGACTTCACTTCGTATCCATCATGTTCGTATCAACCCAAGGTGGCCTTATTCATATCCATCACAATCGTGGCGATCCAAGTAGCCATGCTTCGTATCCATCGTCACCAACTAGTTTGTAACCATAGGAAGTTGCCACTTCGTATCGATCGTTTCCTGCACTTCGAATCGATCAATTGGTTCATGTACTTTGTATCAATCGGCCATTGATCAATACAAAGAACACATTATAGATCGATGTAAATGTCACCTTTTTGATCGATATGAACAAAGCCATGGCAATCGACACGAGCATAGCAACTTCGAACGATACGAACAAAACCAAGTCAAATCGTACGAACAAGGCACGGACATTGGGAAGACTCGATTGATTCGGCATGAACTTCGGATCGATCCTAAAAGCAAGCGCCACATCGACTGGTATCACGTACGTAATGATCGATACGAAGTGATCAATTCGAACAACATCGATGCGAGGAGAACAACGGTCGAGAAGCCCCAACTTGCATCGATCATAACTCACAATCTACAAGTCCAAATGCTATGAAATTTTCACAGGAGCTTACGTACAATCTAAAGAATATTCATGCTAAATTTGACTCGATTGGGTCAAATCTTGATCGATACGAAATTCGTTCGTGTCGATCACCGATCGATTGCAAATCACATGGGATTGATAACGTGGTCCCGCACACATGCTAGAAGAGGTCTTTTGAGATCTGAGCGAGGCATTTGCAGCCTACGCCTATAAATAACATCCCAAAGCCTACAGAAGATGGACTTTAGCTCTCATATGTCCAGACTCTGCCGAATCCATTTTTGCACTCCAAGATCACTATTGTACTCGAAAAGTATTACTGTAGTTCGCTGTAACTGTTGTAATTAGCCAAAAAACATCAATAAAGTCATCAATTTCATAGTGGATGTAGGCAATACACCGAACCACTCAAAATCATCGTGTTTCTGCGTGTTTTTCTGACCTGTTTTTGAAGTATTTGTTAGATAATCCTCTTTTTACATTTATTTCCTTCATTTTATCTCTTTAAATAAGACCAAAGTTTCACCTATTGAGATTTAAAAAAATCACAAAGCTAACCTTTCTTATTTTAGACCCTAAGATTATTCGGTATATATTCGTATTCTAGATCCAAAATGAACTAATTAGAAAGTAGAGCTTATGAATATGTTTCCACTGGATATGCAATTATCTACAAAGCAATAAGTTCTATGATTTGAGTGCTCATGTTATTCTCAAATCAAATGTTGTTGATTTCTTTGACTATAAATTCCTGTTCAAATTGAGAAACATTTGAAGGCACGTCTACTTCTAGTATTCCAGTAATTAAGAGTAATAAACATAGCAAGGAAATAGAAACAGAACCTAGGAGATTGAGAAAACATGATTCTTAGTTGATTTACCTCCAGGCTGTAAAACTATAGGTTGTAAGTGGGTACTTAAAAAAATTAAAACATGATGGTACCATTGATAAATTTAAGGCTCGTCTTATAGCCAAGGGATTTAGACATGGAGAAATATTAACTTTTTGATACATTTTCATTGTTACTAAAATAGCATCTATTCAAATTATTTTATCCTATTTTAATTCATGATTTTTTTCAAATTTACAAAAAGGATGTTAAAACTTCATTTTTTGAATGGTGAGTTAGAAGAAGAAATTTACATTGACAATCTTAACGATCTTTTTATGCCTGGTCGGGAATATAGGTTTGCAAATTTGATAAATCTTTATAGCATCTTACATAGACACCTAAATAATGATATGAAATTTTTAATAATTTAGTTATATCACATGGTTTTAAAGTAATGGATAGAGACCAATGTATTTATTATAAACATGAGAATAATGTTTGCACCATCATATGTTTACACCAGGATGATTTAACTATATTTTGTTTAAATATTCATGTTGTGAATTCTGTTAAATCCATATTATGTACTCATTTTGATATGAAATACCTTTGAGAAGAGAGTGTAATCCTTGATGTTATGATTATTAGGTCCAAAAAGGGAATTTCTTTTGATCAATTAATCTGACTACATTGAGAAGATATAAGAAATACATGCCCTTTAACTATAATCCTGCAAGTGCGCCATATGATCCTAATATTGAACTATTTCAGAACACCAGTGAAGATATAGGATGGTCTGATTATGTGAGCATCATTGGCTGTAATCTGTATGCCACTGATTGTACTAGTCCTGACATAGCCTATGTCATGGGGTTATTATGCAGGTTTGGCAGTAGACCTAGTATTGAGCACCAGCATGCTATTAATAGATTCTTAAGATACCACAAATGGACTATGAACCTTGAGTTGCATTATCAGAAGTTTCCAATTTTCCATGAATAATACATCGATGTTGATTGGAAACTTTAACTGATGACTCCAAACAACAAATGGCCATATTTTTAGCACAAAAGGTCGAGCAATTTCTTGGAAATCTAAGAAAAAACTATTTTGGTCCAGCCAACCTTAGATTTTATAACGATAGCACTAGCTATAACCTTAGAGTCTACAATTTTCTACACCTTTTGAAACTCATAAAGGAAGGAATAATATATAATAATCAATAATACAGTAATCCCAGATGGAAAAAATAATACAGTATCAAATATATTTCACTTACAACATTTCTCTACCACTTAATAACCAAGAAAAGCCTAATATCTAGGAATAACTGACATAAAATAGTAGATAGCTAATATAAAAATAAATGTGCATCTCTGTCGTACTGTCACGCCTCTAAATCATCGGTAATCCTCTCTACGTTTAGTGAGTGAAATGCATCATATAAGTATGTAATACTAATAATCAAGTAAAAAACACTTATGCTCGAAAATCATACTTTAACCTATGTCATCTGCACAGCTAAACATGATATAATACTATAGTGACAACATAGGATAAGATCTTGCTAAATTCTGACCATATCTAATCATATGCACTCGATTGAACCTAAAATCCTTACTCACATGTCCAAGATCGACTGCGTCACAATTGAGTCCAAAGTCCAAACTCATTATAGTTGAAAAACGTATGCGGCTCATTACCAAGGAACTATATGTTTCATCCACTATTAAATATCCCACCAAGGACTCAAGTAATATAAACGCACCATATCGTTAAATCATATGTGACTCACCACCGAAGAACCTCATATCTTAGCCTGCTATCACTAGATATTGGTGATCACATCGAAGAACTTGTTTCCTATGAAAAGTGTATCATAATGCTTGCCTATCAAAATCATCGTCACTAGAGGTCCACGGTCAAATCGAAGAACTCATTTCCTTTGAAAAGCATATCATAACCATCATCATCAAAATGTGCATTGAGGAACTCATTTCCTCTAAAAATTACACTAAAAGCTGTCGTTAAATGTCGATGGTCACACCGAAAAGCTCATTTCCTTTGAAAAATGTCGCACCATACCTATACTCGTAATTGCCATCGCTAGACGACACCAGTTATACCAAAGAACTCATTTCTCTAAGAATGTATCGTAACGCCTATATCATAATCATCAATCAAATAATGCATAACAAATCCACCTAACTAGGACACTTTCCTAAAGTGTCTTAAAGCATAGTGAACAACATGCCAAAAAATTTTGTATCTTTCAAGTTGCAACAATCCTAATGCAATGAACCACGAATAAAACGGAGGTCGCATGCGAGACTTATGATCATTTAAATATAGAGAACTATTTAATTAATAATTTAACTATTATATTTTTACAATTATTATCATCATTTTTATTATTTTTTTCATAACTATAGTAAGTGGTTCCAGCATTTCTATAGTTATTTCGTAAACGGTGAGGTCTTCTCTATACATCGAAGCATTTTCTTTCAATTAACCAATTGTTATTGCGAACTTATATAATTCACACTCCTTAGTTTAGCTATACCAATAAATAATTTTTCTTTTCACAAAATGATTATCCATACAGTGATGGCATTTAATTATGAAAGTTGGTTATGTAGCTGACCTTGTTAGTTCTTTCTTTCAAGAATAGAAATTTAACCCTTTTGCTTCTTACAATACTCTTCCCTCCACTTAGTAGATTACTATTTGCTACCAACGAGGAATTACTTCTCATCTCAAACTGAGGTGATTGGATTTGCACCAATGGAAACTTCAAAAACCCGTCTGCCCTTCCTATAAATTAGCCGCCACCTTTACCATGTCGCTGTGCCACCTACAGACCGCTACTGCCAGATCGCACACCACCCCTATATTCCACGTCACCTTCACTTCCAGTCTATACCTTCCATATTGCCTCCGGTTTTCTAATTGACTATCTCCATCGCCAATGTCTCAGCTATATCTGTATCCATCAACGCCACTGATGGATGATCAGAGATAGGCGACAACATTAGCACATCTTCCTCTACACCCCTATGTTGTCCAATCATCGTATAGCCTCCATTTCATAGTTGGATCAAAACAGATGGTCCCATGTTTATCGAAAATTTCGAAAGGTTTTCTGATCAATCTGTACACCAGTCGACTGACGAATACCACCAGTGGATTTGTATCATCGAGAAATGTCTACTTTGAGAAACTTTTATATTTCACACTTTTTAATTTGAAGGGGAATAAATTTTTGCTAATTACAATCGATACAAATTAACTTACTAATTATCTAGCCATCACATACTACATCCTAACTACATGTATATAAAAAAACAACTTTTTATTTTCAATTACGTTGTTTGTACTTGATTTATGATCATAAGGGTTAAATTACTAAGTCTTATCAATATATAAGCAAATATGGTAAATCTCACTCACTGATTAGCTGTGCATCTTCTCCGATCCAAGATGAATCCTCCTCCTCCTTCGTCGTCCAAAAATTCCTCACCTTAAAGTCGCCAATTTTTTTGATATCATTGATTTATTTGCATAGCTCAATTCGCAATGATCGATTCCATATATTAACTCGTTTAATTTAGATTTGATTTGGTAGACTAAAAATTGATTTAATGATTAGAGTTTCATAATTGGAGGCAAGAATTTTGGAACAAGAGGAATAGGATTAGAGATATATTTATAGCCGAAAAACATAATATCTAGGCTAAAATTTTGAAATTAATATATTA
This sequence comes from Allium cepa, assembly GCA_030765085.1. Classification (NCBI taxonomy): domain Eukaryota; kingdom Viridiplantae; phylum Streptophyta; class Magnoliopsida; order Asparagales; family Amaryllidaceae; genus Allium; species Allium cepa. Next base: position 239,261,088 of record CM060931.1, read on the forward strand.
CGAAAATACCATTGGGTTTGACTTCTTCTATTTTCTAGCCTGTTTAGCCAAATTCAGCAAATTATATATGTTTTTTTGATTATAAATGACATTTCGAACACGAAGAGATAGGTCCCGAAGCCTAATTCGAATTTCTGTAGAAATTTAATATTTTGCCTTTATATAAAATTATGATTCTACCATTTTAATTTAGTTATTTAATTTTATAAAATTACAAGGTGTTGCATTCGTCCTTCCCCCATTAAAATAATTTATCCCCAAAATACCCAAAGGTGGATAATGCATCTCGCATTAGATGTACAAACATACAAGCAAACATAGTTACATTAATCCAGCATCCATCATACAATACAAGCAAAAACATAACCAAGAGTATAATGTACGTACAATAGATAAAATCCAATGATATGATATGATATGAATGCAAATGCAACTATGTCGGCCTCCTATATGAATGAAACTGCAGTGCAACCAATATATATGCAAACATCCTAATATATGCAAATATATATATATATATATTTCTACATGCCTCCATACTTCCATATGCAACATCCATGTTAAAGTGCAAGTAAACAAGCACATCCATATACATAATTAGTAAATGTGTACATAAAGGAACAATAATTAGCATATACAAAATTATCTAACATAAATTAGAACATCTAACCATGTAAATCTATCCTAGGTAGGAATATATATACATACAAGCCAACACAGTATAGACTGAACTAGTATAATTCAAACAAAATAACCATAGCAATTGGAAAACATCATAAGGATGTGTATACAACCAACCCTAGCATCCATACATCCATGCCTATGTCAACTAGCTAGCTAAAGAAACCATGCAAACAAATGACAATTTAACGAGCAAACTAACCTGCAAAGTAGCCAAAAGAGTAACTATTAGAATAGAGCTCGTGATGGAAATTTTGGTTCTCTCCTCGGGTATCCACGTACTCTTGTCCAAAGCTATTCTTCACCGTACTTGGACCAACTTCATTTCCTCATTTTTTATGTCATATCACATCAAGTCCTACGATGAAAATACACTTACAGAATATTCTAAACTCACACTCTACATTCACCTCATAAGTTGACTTGTCTGTACCATAAGCACTAAATTGACAACGTATGTTCATGGATGGGATAAACATAAAACGTGAACACCCACCACATTTTCAAGAAGCTCATGCAAATGTGATGACTTCTCTTCTCTCTATATAGTGAGGAAAGGCCTAACAAATAATGGAGCTAGATTTCCCACATGACAATCTCAATAGCGAGTCCTTTACCTACCTAGATACCCACTGCGAATGCAACAACTTGCACCTTAGTGGGCTCGAGTTTCGACTAAATCGAAACTCGAGTCTATTAGGGTACAGATTGTTGGTATTAGTAACCTGTAACAAACACAAGCATATCATAGAGTGAACACATAATTGAATAATAGAATATAATAAAATATATATACCGACTAAGGCTACTACCATGAAATCAATATTATTCCTTGGATATCCAATCACCTTATCAGTGCCAAGTATGAATGAGAGACTTCTTCATCCATTACTCTTGTCTTGCACCAGTAGCATGTGCCTCTAACTATATCTTATGGGTTGTACCGAGGAAGGGTTCAGAACAATGTTTTGGTGACAGGTAGATCACATACTTTATTGAAAATAATTTTCTTATGGGTTGTACCGAAGCAGGCCCTCCCTAACGTGATCGATGGCCAATCGGCTTTAACTACAAAGGCCGGTGAATAGATACGACTTTATAATTTAATTAGTTGTATTACTAATACATCTCAAAGACTTATCTAAGGGTAAGTCACCCACCTCTGAAAAATATTATTTTTTAAAACTTTGGGGTCCTTGCATATTCCATACCGATTCTACACTGGTAGAAAGCAAAATCAGTTAGGGCGTAGCCCAAGTCGTTGCTAATGACCACTCGGGACCATTGGTAGTCAAAGCCTCTATGACAGCCCTACTTCTAAATACCAGTTTATCAACAATACTGACATATCCCGCCGACCTCGTTGCCAATATACTATTCAGACTTGTGTATAGTCAAGGAAAATGTCCACTCTAGTAACTTAATACTTCTTGTTTAGAAATAAAGCAGACCTCATTTCATAACTAGGCACTATCATAGGTTATTTAAGACTTTTTAAATAAGGAGGAGGTAGACCCAATAACCATTTAATACCTTAATCCCCGAAGTAAACCCCTTGACATGCCTAAAGGTACCGAGCAATTCAATACTTCATATCCAAGGCAAACACTTGGTATATTTTCCCACATCCATACATGGACATATATTCCTTGGCCTTATAGTTGGAGATTTCCTACATCGGTGGTACTTGTACACGACTGTTGGTAACCTCTAGGTAAATGGCAGACTTCAGTTGTGTAACTTTACTGACCTCCCATCTTAATTCATACTAAACCAAGCCATTTATAGTTAATATAAATATTGGGCAAGACCTATTAATCCATGCTCGTCATAACGTATTGTTGAGGCTATTTAATTTCCATTATTGGAATTATTATTATGCTTCTTAAATTCATTTATTAATATTTATTTATTTACTTACTATAAACTTATTCTTACCTAGACGCCTGTGTCCTACATTCATTATTTCCTAAATGTCATTTTTTTTCTTCACATCCAATTTGATTGCCCATTTGTAACATCTCATATCTAGAGCCCAATTCTAAGCGCTACAGATGCTACAGTCTTCTATAGTATTAACTTCCGACGACTAAATACGGCTATGTTAATGGTATCAGTAATATCCGAAACACTTAAATATGAAACAAATCACAGATTTCAAAACAACAATTTTCCATTACATTTCAAAACAGATGTTCAGACAATGTTAAAATATACTTATTACAAAATACACCAAGTGCGACATATGAAGATTCCTCATTGGATGATCAGAGTCATATAGTATAAATTCACTTAATCCATACATAGCGGAAACAAAAACCGCAACTCCTAATAACTATCCATAAGCCTCCGGCTCGTCTCCTATAGCTTTATTCATCATCCTACTAAAAACTGAAAGAACCCCAATCCTATGCCTACTCAAATCAATTTTGAGCACCCAAGATTTTAAGGGGAAAACATAAACTTCAAGTGTAACAATCCGTAAATTTTGGGTAACTAAAAATAGTTGACTTAATAAGATTATGTAATTAAAATATTAAAAGAAATAGAAATTGGTTATTTAATGTGGATGTAATAGCTAATTTGAATGGTAAAAAAAAAGGTAATTAAAGCTAATTTTTTTATAGATTGAAGGAGATCTAAGAATGATGTATAATATAATGAATGGAAATTGAGTAAGACCATGGTCCTGTAAGTAATTGTAATTTTGGTCTGTAGGCAATAAACTTATAAATGTAGTTAAAAGTAAACAGTGACAATTATTATGTGTTACATGTTTATTTATTCTATTAAATTGAAATGAGAAGTCAATTTTTAATTAATGTAAACAAAAGTTACATCTGTGTGAAATGTAATACAATGTTTAAAAGTTGTTAAATTGGAGTATATTAAGGAATGAATGGTTAATTAGGTTTGTAGATTAGTAATGGACTTAATAAAAGTGAATTTTAGAATTTTTTCAATGTATGTTTGGAATTTGTTTGTAATTTATTTTTCAAATGAAATAAATAAACAATTTTTGAAAATTTTGTATTTTGGTCAAAATTTGAATTTTCAGTTTAAATAAAAAAAAGTTGAATTTTTAAATTTTAATCTTTTTCGTTGTAAACGTATTTTATTTTAATATTTATCTTGCTTTTCGTTTAATGAAATTCCGATTTATACTTTTAGATTTGGATAAATTACAGCGTTTTACGCGCAATAAATTTATGTGTTTTCATTATATATATATATTTCTATATTTCATATTTTATTTCCCTATGTTTGTTTCTTTAATTTTTATTTTATTTTTATTTTAATTGTATAAACTTCGATTATATTTATTTGATTTATCTATTTTAATTGGCATACGTTACATTTGTTTTATATCCTGCCTCTTTATTTGCCTATCTTTTATTTCCTACCTCCTTAATTAATTTCTAGTCGTGCCTCCCTAAAACCTTAGCCATTCATAGCCTATCAATTCACATGAAAAAGCAAGCAACTTACCCCATTTTGTTCCATTGTTTCTTTTTATTTAATAGGAAATAAATCCCTTCAAATCTCTAGCCATTTAAGCACTTAATTACTTGCCAATTCATTGCACTTGATTTGGCGTGAATAACTCCCCTAGAAAATTTTAGTTCACGTACAAAAACTCTTTACCACATCTCATTTTCATTTGCATCTTCACGTGAGAAATTTCCTTATAAGTAATGGCTTCCTTTTCTTTTGTTTTTCTGTTTTTATTTTCTAACTATTCCTAAACTTTAGCCATTCAAATCATTTTGTAAACCTAGCCGCCTCTTGTCATTCACATAAAAAAAGGTTTCTCATTGTATCATTTGCGTGAGGAAGGAAAAAGTCTAGATCCATGGCTTCCTTCTCTCTTCTTTTTCCACTTTCGTTTTCTTTTTCTCTTTTCCTTTTTGTTTTCTCCTTACATAGCTCGGCCTCTACCACCACAACATTACCTCCTCCACACTATTAGACCATGGCCAAGCCCACTTGGTGGTTGAAAGCAAGGTGTGACGCCCCACCTCTATACCCACGCTAGCCAAGAACACTACGGTGTAATGCTGTCAACTAGCACGGAGAATAAGGCTGTTGAGGAGCGACCATCCGTGTAATTGCTTTGCGCGAGCACCGATATGTCAGATAGTATAACATGCATTTTATTTCAAGAGGAAATCCGACATACCGATACAAACTCAAAACTACTACACAGTGGCTATATAAATCCTTCGAAAACAAATACAGAAATAAGCATAACACAAATCTGTCACAGATAATTCATATCACAAAGGCGGAAGAAGATATGAATATATATCTAACACATGAAAGTGTATAACAGAGTAGTGGTCAAAAAAAGATCCACAATAATACAAAAGAATAGCAACATGTGCTATACAAAAGAATACAACTATGAGTCCATATCTCAAGTGTATACAACAAAATAAACTACTAATCTAAGTAGTTAGCCAAAAGTCAGAGAAATCAATCCCAAGTGAGAAGTCAAGCAGAAGCACCTACAACATCTCGGTCTGACCCGAGTATTATTTAATAAGAAAATAATAAACGGATCAGTCTAACTATAAATATCAGATGAAATGACATAGAATAAGAGCTATGACTAACACATAATAATCACAGTGCCAAGCTGTGATATATATAAGTAATTGAAAATCAACAAGAGATTAATCAATATCACAAAATCTACACAAGAACCAAAGGAAATGTCATACTCCTAATTTCGTTCACCAAACCATAAATGTTGACGATTATATCAATGTCAATCACAAAAGTCAATGACACACAAATTCACCAATACACAAATATTGATAAAACTTATCAATGGAAATCCCGAAAATTGGTGAAACATAAATTCCAGAATTCATCAATTAGAAATCCAGAAATCACAATAAAAGGATGGCCAATCCCACAAACTGGACATCGACGCACCTAGAAAGACACGCCCCATGCACAGTCGAACATCAACGTACCTAGAAGGATATGCCCCATGCTCTAGCATCGACGGACCTAGAAAGACACGCCCCATGCATAAATAAACATCGATGCACCTATAAAGATACATCCCATGCATAAATAAACATCGATGCACCTAGAAAGATACACCCCATGTAATGTCTAACACCGATGCACCTAGAAAGATACACCCCATGCAAAGTCGAACATCGACGCACCTAGAAAGATACGCCCCATGCAGAGACGAACATCGATGCAACTAGAAAGATACGCCCCATGTCCCAACTTATTGAGCCGATTGCTCCACGAAGTAACAATCATCGATGTACCTATAAAGATACATCCCATGCATAAATAAACATTGACGCACCTAAAAAGGTACGACCCATGTGTAAACAAACATCGACGCACCTAAATAGGTACGACCCATGTAGGAAATGAGACGAAGCTCAATAAAATGAGGAATAGTCCTCCACATAGACAAAGAGACATCGCACATTGCTAGTCTAAACCATAAAATGATCATCATCGATCATCAAGAAGTGTCGATTACAATAAGCTAGTAAATATATGAGTTTAGCATCATGTCCCATAACCACTAGCTTAACTTAAATATTCGCGAACAAATTGTAGATCTCCACTAGAAAATTTGTCACAAGAGATTCAATCGAACAAGTCCAAGAATTAACCAAAGAAGTAAACGCAAGTGTTTCATACCACTCGTTTTACTAAGTCATTTAATTAGATTTCTCATACGAGTGAGGTAAAGGCTTGTATATACTAATAGATTGGAAAACGGTTTAAGAAAACGAGCTTTGTAATAAAATAGTGTTGAAATCATTTGAAGAAAGAGTTTTGATATTTACTACTAGTATAGAAAACATTTATATTTTTAAAGTGACAAATCATAGAAGTGATTGTAGAAACAATCAATCATAAAAATTCACATTCGAAGAAGCGAATAAAATCCAAGAAATCGATACCGAATCCATCAAAATGGATATTCCCATAAATCACGAAGAAAATGTCATCAAAGTCGATAATAAGTGATAATAACAAAAGGGAATCAACACGAATCGATTGAAGTTGGAATTCTCAAGCAAATATGCAAATAGGCAAAACTTGCAAATAGGAGCAGGTCGTTCAACCGGACTCCCTGAGTCGGTTGACCGAAACAGAGGCAGGAAGTGCCTGGGTAGCAGGTCGGTCGACCGGACCCTGAGTTCGGTCGGCCGGACCTGTAACCTGCACTTCCAAACAGAGGCTGAGAAGTGCTCGGGGTAGCAGGTCGGTCGACCGGACCCTGAGTTCGGTCGGCCAAACCTGTAGCCAGCACTCCCCAAGCCCATCTAAAGAATGCCAAACTCTTCCATATTGCTATCGGTTGAGCATCGGCACTAAGGGTTTACGCCAGTCGACTACCCGGCCATAGAAGCCCTTCGGTTCATCACCAAAACATGATCAAAACATCAAAGCTATGATTTTTAAAGAATTGAACCCAAAACACTAAAAATTGGAATATTCACCAAATCAATCCAAACCAAAAGCAATTGCACAAGAATAAGTGTTAGGAATTCATACTTAACAATCGAAGATAAATATAAGCATAGATGTGAGATAAAAATCTCACCTTTGAACCCAAACAAATGAAGAAGAAGCTTTAAAAACAAGCTAAGATCAATTCCTCTTCAATAACAACTCAAGAAGCTTCAATCTAAGCTTAAAAGAGAAACATTTCCTAAATTAGGTTTAAGAAATTTCTGAAATCAAAGAGAGAATGAGTTGGAGAAGATGAAGAGAAAGCTTACCAATGGGTTCTCTTGAGTTTGGAGCTAGAAAATGGATTTGCTAATGGAAACTAGGGCTTAGGATTTCCTAATTCTTTTTCTCTTCCCCCATTTTTGATGAAGCTTGAATGTATTAGGAAATTATGAAGGAATGAAGAGAAGAGGGTTGGAGCTAGGTTGATAAATGGGGTTAATGGGCTGAAACCCAAACAAAGGCCCTAAGTGAAAAGTAGCAAAATTCCACTATCTCCAAACATATCAAAGTTTATACTCAAAAAGGTCGCAATCGTCATTTTGAACTCAATGGGGGTGGTCTCGAGTCCCAATTCGACTATTTGCAAAAAGTAGTTTTTCGGACCAAAATCCGACGAACGATAAAATATTTAAATAAAATATTTAAATATAAAATCGATAAATATGCGGGTTGTTACAGACTCCCCTCCTTAAAGAAATTGCGTCCTCGCAATACTTAAGAAGAAAATAAAGAGTAACAACCATAAAAGCATATCAACACAATAGAAAATTGAAATAAAAAGTTCACCATAAAGAGCACAAAGGAATAAATCCGAAAATTTTCGTTCGATGAATTCTCAAGATTTCTCAAGAGCAATCCTTAGGATTTGAGAACCATTAAACTTTTACCAAAAAGAATATCTTTATATCGAAGGCGCTCAACCTTTGAAGCAATGATGCGAATAGAATGTTGCTCAAAAGTCAAACTTGGTGAAACTTCAATCCCCTCAATAACACCGGGCTCAAGAATAAAAACCGGAAACATAAAAGCATTTCCATAGTTAAAGACGTGGAAAACGTCAAGAATAGCAGAAAATTGAACCAGTTTAACAGCGTAGTACAAAAACGGTACGCCCGAGGAACTAGAAACTCGAATAATTTGGAACACCGACGTAGTACAAAAACAGTACGCCCAATGAACCCATAAACCGGAACAATGATGTAGTATAATAATGGTACATCCATTGATCCAGATAAGACGGAACATCGATGTAGTCTAATAACAGTACATCCAATGAACCGAACACCATAAAAGAACATCGGACGCTAGTCCATAAAAAAAAATGAGATAAAGCTCAATAAAACGAAGTATATCAAAACGTTCGATGAACTTGATAAAAAGATAATTCCATTCAGACAACATCAAAGAATCAACAACTTGTTGCCAACGACAAAGCGCATTGGCAACACGATTTCCCTTTCGGGAATAAAAGAATATCAAGATCATAAGATGCTAGGAACTCGAGTCGACATGAAGTTCCTTATGAGAAAATAAATATTCCAAGGATTTATGATCGAGATGGAGAACAAATTCCTCCCCTAAAAACGATGATGCAATACTCTAAAAGTAGAAACAATAACCGCGAGCACTAGATCATGAGTGGTATATCTAGTCTCGATAGGCTATAATAATTTAGAACCACAAGTGATAGCAAGTTCTCCTTTGCAAGAGAATGACATCCAAACCAATACGACTAGTACCGGTACAAATAGCAAAGTCTTGGTTCCCCTCCAGGAATCACAAGAATAGGAGTATCGGAGAAGAGTTCTTCTTTCCCGAAAAGTTAAAAATTTCAAAATTACATTTTTATTTTTATGTAATAATCTTTCTACAAAAATTTACATTTTTACAAGTCAATATATCGTGTCTGACTGTCTCATCAAAGCGTTTAGGAGATTCTTATCGATAACGTTGATCAAGCACATCGACCAGAATTCTTAAAACACTAAATGGGCAATACAATCACAAAATCATATTCTATAGGATAAGTAAGTTTCTCAAAAACATCTAAGAATATTCTTTGTTCGTTTTAAGAACAAAAATCCAGTTATACTTCTAAATAAATCTTATGAAAAAGATTTTGCAAAATTTTAAATTGCTATTTTCATCCAAAATCAATAAATGCAAAAAAAAATGGAATCATCGAAATATTCATAGAATATTCGATTTATAAAATGGATGAAATAAGCTGGACAAACTGAATGACAAAATAAGTTATTCATAAAAATCGTAACGAGTGCGGAATGCGGTAAATGGAATGCTAACTCCCGCAACTCGTAGCCAAATGAAAATCGGTGGCAAGGTCGAACTAGAAGGACCTTAACACCACACAAAAGATTTCTTAGGTGATAATCCTAAGACAAACTCAAAAATACCGGAAAATTCACAACTACCCAAATGAGAGAAATAACGCTCTACTCAACATGTGAGCTTAAAGAATAAAATGATGCCATCAATTTTTAATTCAAAATCATAAACGAAAAATAGAAATCTGCTTAACATATTGAAAATGTCAAAGATGAATAGTCCACTCGAGAAAATAGGATATAGGCTTCATTAATGATTAAGCCAATCCTATCACACAAATCAATTCCGGAGCCTAAGTAAAAATATCGGCTCGGAAAGAAAAATCAGATAAAATAATTTTCGACATCAAATAAAAGCAAATTGAGTGTTGCGGATCTTCCATCCGGATTCGCAATTCCCAACGAAGACATCAAGCCCAAAATATTTTTAAAGAAAAAGAATCACAAGTTCTTTTGATATAAAATAGTGAGATGAAACCCATATCAAAAAGAACTCGAAAAGGAAAATCATAAAACAAATGTATTCAAGGATTGAATGAGAAATACCGTGTCCAAGAGAAGTGCCACTAGGGGCTTGCACTGCATTGAGCTCTCCCTCCTTCTTACTTTGAAGTACGGGACATGCAGTAATATGGTGACACGAATTTTTGCAATAGAGACAAAAGAGGGGTTTCGGACACTCCCTTGCATAGTGGTTCGTGGAACCACAATTGTAGCATTGTCCACGACTAGAGGTAGGTGCTTTTGCTACCGGTGTTTCTTGCCTCCCTTTCTTGTTGGGAATGGGGCCTTTGAATTTAATAGGCCTCTTCATGTTGTTGTTGAAGTTTTGTTGGGCACGCACAACTTCAACATCACCTTCATTATCGGCCTCTTCAAGACGAAGAGCGATATCAATAAGCTGATCAAATGAAACCTCAAGTTTCTGGGGTAATGGCTTCTTAAGATTCTTATTCAAGCCATAGACAAATCTCTGATTTTTCTTCAATGGGGTGTTAATGTATTCAACCCCGTATTTGGAAAGAGATTCGAAAGATGCGACATAGTCTGTCACAGAAGATCCACCTTGAACAAGGTCAATAAAACGCCGTGCTCAAGTTACTTTTTCAGCCTCCGGCACGAATTTCAATTCGAATCTTTCTCGGAATTGCTCCCAAGTGAGATCCGCTTCAACGATTTCAGAAATTAAAAGCTCATACCAATCTAATGCTCTTTCTTGGAGCATGCTAGAAGCCACCTGGACTCGATGTACATCAATAAGGTTCATGCGAGAAAAGATGCGATCGCATGATTTGTGCAAAGCTTGAATTTCTATAACACTCTCGGATCCCGTGAATGGCCTTCCACCCAAATCAGTGTAGTCTCTGCACAAGCGTGCAAAAACGGATCTAGGATGAGTAGGCTCTGGATTGGGATCGGCTGCTTGAGCGTTCTTTAGTAGATCAAAAAGCTGCTGGGCAGACATAAATACTCTATCCTGAGGAGTAGCACTAGATTGACCGACATTGGGACGGCCTGGTCTAACCATTTCTCTTCTTTAAGAAAGAAAGAAAGAAGAAGAAAAGTTATTCTCAAAATAAATATCAAGCAATCTTGATAGATAAGACATGGGATCATAAAGAAAATAGGATGAATCGGTACGAAGACTTGAATAAAATCCTAAAGCACGACTCCTAAGAAAGACTTAGGACGATGGTCCTTGTTACAATATTTCGTATTGTTCCAAAGTTTGGCTCTGATACCAAGCTATGACGCCTCACCTCTATACCCACGCTAGCCAAGAACACTACGGTGTAATGCTGTCAACTAGCACAGAGAATAAGGCTATTGAGGAGCGACCATCCGTGTAATTGCTTTGCGCGAGCACCGATATGTCAGATAGTATAACATGCATTTTATTTCAAGAGTAAATTCGACATACCGATACAAACTCAAAACTACTACACAGTGGCTATATAAATCCTTCGGAAACAAATATAGAAATAAGCATAACACAAATCTGTCACAGATAATTCATATCACAAAGGCGGAAGAAGATATGAATATATATCTAACACCTGAAAGTGTATATCAGAGTAGTGGTCAAAAAAAGATCCACAATAATAGAAAAGAATAGCAACACGTGCTATACAAAAGAATACAACTATGAGTCCATATCTCAAGTGTATACAACAAAATAAACTACTAATCTAAGTAATTAGCCAAAAGTCAGAGAAATCAATCCCAAGTGAGAAGTCAAGCAGAAGCACCTACAACATCTCGGTCTGACCCGAGTATTATTTAATAAGAAAATAATAAACGGATCAGTCTAACTATAAATATCAGATGAAATGATATACAATAAGAGCTATGGCTAAACACATAATAATCACAGTGCCAAGCTGTGATATATATAAGTAATTGAAAATCAACAAGAGATTAATCAATATCACAAAATCTACACAAGAACCAAAGGAAATGTCATACTCCTAATTTCGTTCACCAAACCATAAATATTGACGATTATATCAATGTCAATCACAAAAGTCAATGACACACAAATTCATCAATACACAAATATTGATAAAACTTATCAATGGAAATCCCGAAAATTGGTGAAACACAAATTCCAGAATTCATCAATTAGAAATCCAGAAATCACAATAAAAGGATGGCCAATCCCACAAATTGGACATCGACGCACCTAGAAAGACACGCCCCATGCACAGTCGAACATCAACGTACCTAGAAAGATATGCCCCATGCTCTAGCATCGACGGACCTAGAAAGACACGCCCCATGCATAAATAAACATCGACGCACCTGTAAAGATACATCCCATGCATAAATAAACATCGATGCACCTAGAAAGATACACCCCATGTAATGTCTAACACCGATGCACCTAGAAAGAAACACCCCATGCAAAGTCGAACATCGACGCACCTAGAAAGATACGCCCCATGCATAGACGAACATCGACGCAACTAGAAAGATACGCCCCATGTCGCAACTTATTGAGCCGATTGCTCCACGAAGTAAACAATCATCGATGTACCTATAAAGATACATCCCATGCATAAACAAACATCGACGCACCTAAAAAGGTATGACCCATGTGTAAACAAACATCGAAGCACCTAAATAGGTATGACCTATGTAAGAAATGAGACGAAGCTCAATAAAATGAGGAATAGTCCCCCACATAGACAAAGAGACATCGCACATTGCTAGTCTAAACCATAAAATGATCATCATCGATCATCAAGAAGTGTCGATTAAAATAAGCTAGTTAATATATGAGTTTAGCATCATGTCCCATAACTACTAGCTTAACTTAAATATTCGCGAACAAATTGTAGATCTCCACTAGAAAATTTGTCACAAGAGATTCAATCGAACAAGTCCAAGAATTAACCAACGAAGTAAACGCAAGCGTTTCATACCACTCGTTTTACTAAGTCGTTTGATTAGATTTCTCATATGAGTGAGGTAAAGGCTTGTATATACTAATAGATTGGAAAACGGTTTAAGAAAACGAGCTTTGTAATGAAATAGTGTTGAAATCATTTGAAGAAAGAGTTTTGATATTTACTACTAGTACAGAAAACCTTTATATTTTTAAAGTGACAAATCATAGAAGTGACTGTAGAAACAATCAATCATAAAAATTCACATTCGAAGAAGTGAATAAAATCCAAGAAAACGATACCGAATCCATCAAAATGGATATTCCCATAAATCACGAAGAAAATGTCATCAAAGTCGATAATAAGTGATAATAACAAAAGGGAATCAACACGAATCAATTGAACTTGGAATTCTCAAGCAAATAGGCAAATAGGCAAAACTTGCAAATAGGAGCAGGTCGGTCAACCGGACTCCCTGAGTCGGTTGACCGAAACAGAGGCAGGAAGTGCCTGGGTAGCAGGTCGTTCGACCGGACCCTGAGTTCGGTCGGCCGAACCTGTAACCTGCACTTCCAAACAGAGGCTGGGAAGTGCTCGGGGTAGCAGGTCGGTCGACCGGACCCTGAGTTCGGTCGGCCGAACCTGTAGCCAGCACTCCCCAAGCCCATCTAAAGAATGCCAAACTCTTCCATATTACTATCGGTTGAGCATTGGCACTAAGGGTTTACGCCAATCGACTACCCGGCCATAGAAGCTCTTCGGTTCATCACCAAAACATGATCAAAACATCAAAGCTGTGATTTTTAAAGAATTGACCCCAAAACACTAAAAATTGGAATATTCACCAAATCAATCCAAACCAAAAGCAATTGCACAAGAATAAGTGTTAGGAATTCATACCTAACAATCGAAGATTAATATAAGCATAGATGTGAGATAAAAATCTCATCTTTGAACCCAAACAAATGAAGAAGAAACTTTAAAAACAAGCTAAGATCAATTCCTCTTCAATAACAACTCAAGAAGCTTCACTCTAAGCTTAAAAGAGAAATATTTCCTAAATTAGGTTTAGGAAATTTCTGAAATCAAAGAGAGAATGAGTTGGAGAAGATGAAGAGAAAGCTTACCAATGGGTTCTCTTGAGTTTGGAGCTAGAAGTTGGATTTGCTAATGGAAACTAGGGCTTAGGATTTCCTAATTCTTTTTCTCTTCCCCCATTTTTGATGAAGCTTGAATGTATTAGGAAATTATGAAGGGATGAAGAGAAGAGGGTTGGAGCTAGGTTGATAAATGGGGTTAATGGGCTGAAACCCAAACAAAGGCCCTAAGTGAAAAGTAGCAAAATTCCACTATCTCCAAACATATCGAAGTTTATACTCAAAATGGTCACAATCGTCATTTTGAACTCAATGGGGGTGGTCTCGAGTCCCAATTCGACTGTTTGCAAAAAGTAGTTTTTCGGACCAAAATCCGACGAACGATAAAATATTTAAATATAAAATCGATAAATATGCGGGTTGTTACACAAGGTTATGTTCTTTGATTCGTAATTGCATAGTTTAATCCATCTTATGTTGTGCCGAGTCTTATTCTTATGATTTGTGTATTTGTTATATACATGATATGGATCTTGACTCTCCATCTACTCAAAAGTTTGATCGTGCCTTGTCGTGCTTTGCGGAGTTTCAATTGTGTATTATAAAGTTGATTCTAGCTTTTAAAAGGTGAGTTTTTATCACTCTAGACATATGTACTTATATTATTATGGAATAATGACAAGTGGATCTGTATAAATTGATATGTCATTCATACGTGCCTGTGATATGTTATATGATGTTAAATGTTGTTTATATATTTGTTGCGTCATCTAATATGTATTTATATGTTATACTATTCATTTTATATACTATATCTAACACTGCAAGTTTCCTTTCACTATGGGTTGAAATGATAGGCTCAAAAGAATTTTATTGCATTTATTTTACTTGGGATTGCGGGTTTGAAATGATAGAACTCGGATTTTTCTTTTTAAATTACGGATTGAAATGATACATATCCGTATCACTTGACCTAGGTCACAAAATTTATACAGGCCCATGGATAAAATTTTATAATAGTTTTCTAAAATTATTAAGTATTTTGAATTTATAAATATATGGAAATTTAAATAAAAAATTGATTTAAAGATTTAGAATATAAAGAGATATTGGTTTTCTATAAGTTAAAATTTTATAAGTTGATTTTGGTTTTTAATTGTAATGAAAAAAATCTTTATTTTGTTTTAAATTTGTAATTCAAAGATTTGGAATATAATAAACAACTTAATAATGAAAATTGATTTAATGTGGAATTCTAAATCTAGCCTAATAGTTGGAATGAATTTTATTCCATGAAGCGGATATGTTTGTATAAATAGGTTTACAGTGATTTTCTACAAGTTAAGTTGTATAAGTTAATGTATAAAATACAATTTATATATATATGACTTAACTTGATGATTGGAAACTGGTTTCCAAATGGAGATTTTAAGTTAAGAAAATAAGGTATTTTAAATTGAAGAAACACATAAATTCTTAATTAATGAAAGAAATGTGTAAAGTCTTCATTAATGAAAGAAACGTGTAAGTTTTAATTAATGCAAGAAACATGTAAAGTTTTAATTAATGAAAGACAAGTGTAAGTTTTTAATTAATGAAAGAATCGTGCAAAGTCCTAATTAATGAGAGAACGTGTAAGTTTTAATTAATGCAAGAAACATGTAAAGTTTTAATTAGTATAGTATTGATTAAATTAATAAATGCTCTTTACTGTAATAGGAATGTAAATTAAAACATACAGTTGATAATGTAAGTTTTAATTAGTGTAATATTGGTTAAAATGATAAATTCTCTTTATTATAATAAATGTAAGTTTAAACGAACATTTGACATGTAAGTTTTAATCAATGTAATGGTGTATTTTAAATTGATTAAAATGACAAATGTTACTTACTACAATAATAAAATGTAAAGTTGATAATGTACATTTGATATGCAAGTTTTAATTTATGTAAATGGCATATTTTAAATGATTAAAATAATAAAGTTTTCTTTATTGTAATAAAAATGTAAGTTAATAGGGTACTTTTAACTTAACATAAGAACTTCAGCTTTGAATTGGATATTACAGTAACATAGTTTATTTAACTATAAGGCTATGATAAAATGACCATGTTAAATTTGTTAGCATATCAATACTTTGATTTTATAAAATGTTAAAGTGGAAAGTATTACATTCCAAAAATCCTATGATTCCTTAAGGTAACATTTTCAAAATGCTATGATAATTTAAAGGAATATTACAAGTTTAATAAATTAAAGGAAATATTCAATGATTTGAAAATTTGGGTTTTATTTAAACGATATATTATTGAATTAGTTTTAAAATGGAAATCATACTATTGTGATATGGTTTTGAAATGAGTATGATATTTTGGTTTTGAAAGTATATACTTGTTTGAAAGAAATGATATGATTTGAAATGGATATGCTACTTTGGTTTTGAAAGTACAAATTATTTTGAAATAAATATCCATGGCTTATAATAATGTTTGGTTGTTAAAGAGACCGGGAATGGAAGTTGTCATACTCTCTACCAACTCCGAAAACCACTTTAACAACCGTGTACGTGGTGGAGATTCCAGAATGAAGTAGGATGGCGGCGGCGTTCCTTTGAGGTAAATACGTGGACCCAACTCCCGTGAGTTGGCATAAGGTGGCTAAAACAGAAGCGATCGACGGGTTAATTGAGTTAGCACCTTTGATCGGACACATCCCTTCGATATTCTACTCTGAATTTGGATTTATTCGGTGGGCACTTTTGATTTCTTTGATTTGAAGGTGTGGCTCGAGGTGGGCGGTAGCTGCGGCTACGCGTTACCATCGACCCGGAAGCGTAATTGGTATATCTACCCTGGCATTTCCTAGTTGTGCCGTGTCACCTACCCTAGCGCACGTTATACGATTTTTTTTGTACCATACCTATGGAGTACCCTCTGACGACGCCCAGTACGGGGGAGATTACGGTACTGCATAGACTATGGGAATATATTATGTGTTAAGGGCTATATGGGTAATCCCTTAACTCTATTTAAAAGTAAGTTTATTTTACTAATAGACACTATTATAATAGCGAAATACTACTACATAGTAAATAGTTTAACATATCCTTAGAGGATGGGCGGTCCCAAGCATCGTTTAAGTTACTTGTACCTTATATTACAGCTCACTTGAGTTGGTTTACATTGTATAAGTATGTATGTCCTGACTCGAGTGTTTTGTGTTTTCTTTACGCTCGGGTCAGACAGAGTGATACAACATTTGAGACTCACCTTCTAAGTTGGAAGCTTTGCTTGAAGATCCAGCTGTCTATTTCACTTTCGGTTATCCAGTTGATTTCAGTTATCCGGTTGGTTCCAGTGATGTATTATGATTCATACCTAGTTATCATGTTGAGACCTCCGTTGTATCTTGTTTGACTCTGATGTATTTATATAGTAGCTTCATGAACTACTATTTCTTTACTTCCGCTGCATTTATTACTCTGTGTCTGTGATCTGTGATTTATTTGTTTACTGTTTATGCTGTGTTTTGCCAAATTTATTTTACAATTCGGTATTTTGAGCAATTCAAGTCCGACATGTGCGGATGCGAATGGTTGAAAATATCTGGACGTTACATTTGGTATCAGAGCTTTGGCTCTAGGAAAAACTTAGCATATATGGTAAATTTATTTACAGAATCACTTTCATTCGAGTGTGAATCTCTTTCTTTTGACTCGATCCCTTTTGAATTTTGGAACGTTATGGTTCCAAAATCCATTCTTGTCCCTTACTATTCATCTTCCTCTGATTTTGTAGTATCCCATAACTCCACTTCGGATGATCTTTAATGAATTGGCGGTCTCGTCAACATTCCGATGACTTGTAAAGAGGTGAAACTCCTTTGCAATTAGCATTGATTGACCAGATATTTGTGTATATCTTCGGTTTAGATGCTAGTACCTCTTGTTATTCCGAATTCTATTTCTTAAGATCGAAGGTAGAATTACCTCAGAATTCCACATTGATCTAATTCTTAAAGTCACGGTTGACCCGGTTAAGATTGCCCACGATTTATGTAAGCTTATCCATTCCTTATTCAGTCAATTTAATCATCTTATCTTTTGTTTCCAACTTATCTTCGAATCAGAATTCTCTTGATTTGAGTCAATCAAATTTGAATCCCTATTCTTGCTTTGTAAACCTATATTTAAAATGTTTTATATATTGTGTTGTTTGAGTTGTTGATGTTGATTTGGGTTTTCGATCGATTCGTCCGATCAACGCTATCGATAGGATTTCCATAACACTTGAACAGAGCAAACTGACCCCATATTGATTTCAAAATTTAGTAGATGATAAATTTTGTTTAATTATATTATGTATGATTTTAATTTTCTGAACTCTGATAATTAGTTGAATAGGGTATTATGAAATAATATTTGACTTTATATATATCTCGTAACCATTGGCTTTTGTCTCCTATATAAATAACCGAACTATAAAACATAGCTATAAATTAATTTGGAAATTAAAATGAATCTAAATCAAGAAATTGAGAATTTAATTTCCGACAGTTTCAAACATGGGTTTTTAACATTTTAAAAGATATATTATTTAAAGTGTTTTCCAAATAGAGATTGTTTTCAAAGAATTTTTAATGTTTAAATCAGTGCTCTTCTCTTGTCACTGGAAAATAATTTCGGTGACGACTGCAGCATCATCGACATTAGTTTTCGAGTTCGAAGTGAAGAGACCATTCAGTAGCTTTGCAACTGTTTTTCTTTGAAATTTAATTGATTTGAATTTCAAATATGACTTGATTTATAATATATATATGGATATATGATTTAAATTTGATTTGATATATATTGTATATATGTATATTTACCTCTAAATGGTTGAAGTTAATCAGAAATGTAATTCTTAAATTTACCTTAAAGAATGTTTTCAATTATAAAATGAACCAAAAATTTTGAATAAATATTTAAGTTGAAATAATTGAATTAGAAAATTTTATTTGTATAATACTCAATTGCATTCCAATATAACTTACCTAAATCATTCAGAAGTTAACTATGTAATTGGATAATATACAATATAAAAAAGATTTTTGTAAATAAAAATTTGAGTAGTCATAATAAACATTATACACTTAAATTTTAGTTATAAAAAGATTAATAGAGGTAAATAGAATAAAGGGTTAATTGAATAATATACACTATATATGGTGTTAAAAGAATTTTTAAATAAATTGTATATTTTATTTAAATTAATTAATTTTATAAATTTATTTGTTTATAAAGTTAGTGTTTTTGAATAAGATGTATTGTTTACTTAATTCCTTCTTTGCCCTTCTTTTTCCTTTTCGAGGACGAAAAGTTTTGAGGGGAGGGGGAAGAGTGTAACAATCCGTAAATTTTGGGTAACTAAAAATGGTTGACTTAATAAGATTATGTAATTAAAATCTTAAAAGAAATAGAAATTGGTTATTTAATATGGATGTAATAACTAATTTGAATGGTAAAAAAAGGTAATTAAAGCTAAATTTTTGATAGATTGAAGGAGATTTAAGAATGTGATATAATATAATGAATGGAAATTGAGTAAGACCGTGGTCCTGTAAGTAATTGTAATTTTGGTCTGTAGGCAATAAACTTATAAATGTAGTTAAAAGTAAACCGTGACAATTATTATGTGTTACATGTTTATTTATTCTGAAATGAGAAGTCAATTTTTAATAAATATAAACAAAAGTTACATTAGTGTGAATGTAATACAATGTTTAAAAGTTGTTAAATTGGAGTATATTAAGGAATGAATGGTTAATTAGGCTTGTAGAGTAGTAATGGACTTAATAAAAGTGAATTTTAGAATTTTTTCAATGTAAGTTTGGAATTTGTTTGTAATTTATTTTTCAAATGAAATAAATAAACAATTTTTGAAAATTTCATATTTTGGTCAAAATTTGAATTTTCAGTTTAAATAAAAAAAAGTTGAATTTTTAAATTTTAATATTTTTCTTTGTAAATGTATTTTATTTTAATATTTATCTTGCTTTTCGTTTAGTGAAATTCCGATTTATACTTTTAGATTTGGATAAATTACAATGTTTTACGTGCAATAAATTTATGTGGTTTCATTTTATATATATATATATATATATATATATATTTCTATATTTCATATTTTATTTCCCTATGTTTGTTTCCTTAATTTTTATTTTATTTTTATTTTAATTGTATAAACTTAGATTATATTTATTTGATTTATCTATTTTAATTGGCATACGTTACATTTGTTTTATTTCCTGCCTCTTTATTTGCCTATCTTTTATTTCCTACCTCCTAAATTAATTTCTAGCCGTGCCTACCTAAAACTTTAGCCATTCATACCCTATCAATTCACATGAAAAAGCAAGTAACTTACCCCATTTTGTTCCATTGTTTTTTTTTATTTAATAGGAAATAAATCCCTTCAAATCTCTTGCCATTTAAGCACTTAATTACTTGCCAATTCGTTGCACTTGATTTGGCGTGAATAACTCCTCTAGAAAATTTTAATTCACATACAAAAACTCTTTACCACATCTCATTTTCATTTGCATCTTCACGTGAAAAATTTTCTTGTAAGTAATGGCTTCTTTTTCTTTTGTTTTTCTGTTTTTTTTCTCTTCTATTTTTTTTTTATTTTCTTTGTCTTCCTTCAAACTAGGCTCAGCCTCCATCTTTTTATTTACTTCTATAGTGTATATAAACTTTATTTATTTAGTGAAGGTTTCTTTTGTGTATATACATCTATATTTATTGGATAAGTAACAGATCAATTAAGATATGTTTTAAATGTAGGCATACGTTTCTTAATTTATTTCTTGCCTTTATATATTTCCCACCTTTTAATCTTCTACCATATCTATTCATAAATGCATAGATGTGATTTTCTCCTTTTCAATCACGTACAAAATTATCAAACTCCTCTTTTTATTTGTTTAAGAAAAATATATACAAGATCTTTTCCTACTTAAATTGTGCCTTTTTAAATTTATAATTAGTTTCTGCTTTTCATTTTTTTTTTCTATATCCATCTTCTTATTTACTTGTATGGTGTGTATAAACTTTATTTATTTAGTGAAGGTTTCTTTTGTGTATATACATCTATATTTATTGGATAAGTAACAGATCAATTAAGATATGTTTTAAATGTAGGCATACGTTTCTTAACTTATTTCTTGCCTTTATATATTTCCCACCTTTTAATCTTCTACCATATCTATTCATAAATGCATAGACGTGATTTTCTCCTTTTCAATCACGTACAAAGTTATCAAACTCCTCTTTTCATTTATTTAAGATAAATATATACAAGATCTTTTCCCTACTTAAATTGTGCCTTTTTAAATTTCCTTGCCTTTTTATTTTCTAACTATTCCTAAACTTTAGCCATTCAAATCTTTTTGTAAACTTAGCCACCTCTTATCATTCACATGAAAAAAAGGTTTCTCATTGTATCGTTTGCGTGAGGAAGGAAAAAGTCTAAATCCATGGCTTTCTTCTCTCTTCGTTTTCCACTTTCTTTTTCTCTTTTTCTTTTTGTTTTCTCCTTACATAGCTCGGCCTCCACCACCACAACATTACCTCCTCCTCACTAATAGACCATGGCCAAGCCCACTTGGTGGTTGAAAGCAAGGTTATGTTATTTGATTCGTAATTGCATAGTTTAATCCATCTTATGTTGTGTTGAGTCTTATTCTTATGATTTATGTATTTGTTATATACAAGATATGGATCTTGACTCTCCATCTACTCAAAAGTTTGGTCGTGCCTTATTGTGCTTTGCGGAGTTTCAATTGTGTATTGTGAATTTGATTCTAGCTTTTAAAAGGTGAGTTTTTATCACTTCAGACATATGTACTTATATTATTGTGGAATAATGACAAGTGGATCTGTATAAATTGATATGTCATTCATACAAGCCTGTGATATGTTATATGATGTTAAATTTTGTTTATATATTTATTGCATCATCTAATATGTATTTATATGTTATACAATTCATTTTATATACTGTATCTCACACTGCAAGTTCCCTATCACTATGGGCTGAAATGATAGGCTCAAATGATTTTTAATGCATTTATTTTACTTGGGATTGCGGGTTTGAAATGATAGAACCTGGATTTTTCTTTTTAAATTACGGATTTAAATGATACATATCCGTATCACTTGACCTAGGTTAGAAAATTTTATACAGGCCCATGGATAAAATTTTATAATAGTTTTCTAAAATTATTAAATATTTTGAATTTGTAAATATATAGAAATTTAAATAAAAAGTTGATTTAAAGATTTAGAATATAAAGAGATATTAGTTTTCTATAAGTTAAAATTTTATAAGTTGATTTTGGTTTTTAATTGTAATGAAAAAAATCTTTATTTGGTTTTAAATTTGTAATTTAAAGATTTGGAATATAATAAACAACTTAATAATGAAAATTGATTTAATGTGGAATTCTAAATCTAGCCTAGTAGTTGGAATGAATTTTATTCCATGAAGCAGATATGTTTATATAAATAGGTTTACAGTGATTTTCTATAAGTTAAGTTGTATAAGTAAATGTATAAAATACAATTTATATATATATGACTTAACTTGATGATTGGAAACTGGTTTCCAAATGGAGATTTTAAGTTAAGAAAATAAGGTATTTTAAATTGAAGAAACACGTAAATTCTTAATTAATGAAAGAAACTTGTAAAGTCTTGATTAATGAAAGAAACATGTAAGTTTTAATTAATGCAAGAAACATGTAAAGTTTTAATTAATGAAAGAAAAGTGTGAGTTTTTAATTAATGAAAGAAACATGTAACGTCCTAATTAATGAGAGAACGTGTAAGTTTTAATTAATGCAAAAAACATGTAAAGTTTTAATTAGTATGGTATTGATTAAATTAATAAATGCTCTTTACTGTAATAGGAATGTAAATTAAAACGTACATTTGATAATGTAAGTTTTAATTAGTGTAATATTGATTAAAATGATAAATGCTCTTTATTATAATAAATGTAAGTTAAAACGTACATTTGACATGTAAGTTTTAATCAATGTAATGGTGTTTTTAAATTGATTAAAACGACAAATGTTACTTACTGTAATAATAAAATGTAAAATTGATAATGTACATTAGATATGCAAGTTTTAATTTATGTAAATGGCATACTTTAAATGATTAAAATAATAAAGTTTTCTTTATTGTAATAAAAATGTAAGTTAATAGGGTACTTTTAACTTAACATAAGAATTTCAGCTTTAAATTGGGTATTACAGTAACATAGTTTATTTACCTATAAGGCTATGATAAAATGACCTTGTTAAATTTGTTATCATATCAATACTTTGATTTTATAAAATGTTAAAGTGGAAAGTATTACATTCCAAAAATGCTATGATTCCTTAAGGTAACATTTCCAAAATGCTATGATAATTTAAAGGAATATTTCAAGTTTAATAAATTAAAGGAAATATTCAATGATTTGGAAATTTGTGTTTTATTTAAACGATATATTATTGAATTACTTTTGAAATGGAAATGATACTATTGTGATATGGATTTGAAATGAGTATGGTATTTTGGTTTTGAAAGTATATACTAGTTTGAAAGAAATGATATGATTTGAAATGGATATGCTAGTTTGGTTTTGAAAGTACAAATTATTTTGAAATAAATGCCCATGGGTTATAATAACGTTTGGTTGTTAAAGAGACCGAGAATGGAAGTTGTCATACTCTTTGCCAACTCCGAAAACCACTTTAACAACCGTGTACGTGGTGGAGATTCCAGAATGAAGTAGGATGGCGGCGGCGTTCCTTTGAGGTAAATACGTGGACCCAACTCCCATGAGTTGGCATAAGGTGGCTAAAACAGGAGTGATCGACGAGTTAATTGAGGTTGCACTTTTGATTGCCACATCCCTTCGATATTCTACTCTGACTTTGGTTTTATTTGGTGGCCACTTTTGATTTCTTTGATTTGGGGGTGTGGCTCGAGGTGGGCGGTAGCTGTGGCTACGCGTTACCACCGACCCGGAAGCGTAATTGGTATATCTACCCTGGCATTGCCTAGTTGTGCCATGTCACCTACCCTAGCGCGCCTTATACAATTTTGTTTTGTACCATACCTATGGAGTGCCCTCTGACGACGCCCAATACGGGGGACATTACGGTACTGTATAGACTATGTGAATATATTATGTGTTAAGGGCTATATGGGTAACCCCTTAACGCTATTTAAAAGTAAGTTTATTTTACTAATAGACACTATTATAATAGCGAAATACTAATACATAGCAAATAGTTTAATGGATCCTTAGAGGATGGGCGGTCCCAAGCATCGTTTAAGTTACTTGTACCTTATATTACAGTTCAATTGAGTTGGTTTACATTGTATAAGTATGTATGTCCTGACTCGAGTGTTTTGTGTTTTCTTTATACTCGGGTTAGACTGAGTGATACAGCATTTGAAACTCACCTTCGAAGTTGGAAGCTTTGCTTGAAGATCCAGCTGTCTATTTCACTTTCGGTTATCCAGTTGATTTCAGTTATCCGGTTGGTTCCAGTGATGTATTATGTTTCATACTTGGTTATCATGTTGAGACCTCCGTTGTATCTTGTTTGACTCTGATGTATTTATATAGTAGCTTCATGAACTACTATTTCTTTACTTCCGCTGCATTTATTACTCTGTGTCTGTGATCTGTGATTTATTTATTTACTGTTTATGCTGTGTGTTGCCAAATTTATTTTACAATTCGGTATTTTGAGCAATTCAAGTCCGACATGTGCGGATGCGAATAGTTGAAAATATCGGGACGTTACATCAAATCAGATATAAAGCCTACTGTGAATAATACTATACACCCCAATTATTAATGTTAAGTGAGACCACACCGCTTAGCGAAACGGATTTCCCCTCTCTAACATTCTTTTAAAACATAGCTTTTGCAAATATTTTCTTGCAACCACAACTGACAAATACACTAAAGCATCACTATGTAAACATACATAGCAGGTAATAAAAGAACTATCTATTCAAACACTTTAGTTTTGTTTTGCTCACTATTAACCTTTGGCTGACTTGGACCTACCATACAATATAAACAAAATAATCTAACATCTATTAGACACTCCTCTTTTGGACGGTCTGTCCTTAACTGTAACGACCCGATTTTACGACTTTCGAAAGTCGACATTTATAAGTCCACTGTATCAAATGCCGCGCAATCGAATGCCGGAAAATCGAACCATTAGGGTTTAAGAAGAAGAAGAACAGAAACAATGACAGAATCTCACATTTCGCAGCGGAACAAATATAGTAGATAAATGAATATCTTTAAACAAAATCACTAACAGTTATTACATTTCATCACATTACATTATCAAAGCTTACAAAAATAAACTGTAGAAAAGATAATAGTATACAGAGCTACGCTTCACCATCCAGTTCGTCTCTTGAGCCACACAGAAACTCCTGAATTCTAGAATGACCGGATAACCTACCTCTAGGATTCCCGTGTGGAAAATTATGGGCACCCAGAGTTTAGAAAGGGAACAATAAACTCCCGGTCAGTCATGGGACTGGTGTGAAATCTTAAAAACAGTTATTCTCTTACAAAAGAAAAACAAAGAAATTTAAAAGAATCCGCAATGCTTTTTAGAAAATGAAACTACCATAAGGCCTCCCGCCACACACACAATGCAATCGCACACTTGGGGGAGATTTCTCCTTATGATAGTCAAATATGCTTGATATGCAAAATCATTTGATATTATATTATTATTAGTGCATAGTGCACAAAACATTTCGAAAGTATAATATTAATCTTAGCCAGCATATGTACCATTATATTATGCCCGCTATAGCTTCCTCCTGAGGAGGCAGGTTATACAATTGAAATCATAAAGGGCTCGTATTGTTTCTTTGGATTTCCAACAAATGGTCAGGCCAAGGAACTTTCCATTGCCACATGGGTACGCCTCTGGATAGACGCCCCGAGAACCTAACCAGATCTCTGCCAACACAAGGCGGGTTATCTCTGCAAAAATAGGTAACTACTACACGAGTATGCCATCCCCCGGTTGTAAACAACCTTTATCCGAGGATCCTCAACAACAACAATCACAAAGAAATATATGTTTGCAATATTCACATAAGTTAAGTATCTGGGCTCCATACCATGATACCACTTCTATCCAGAAGGAAATGTACATACCCTAAGGAGCGCTACCCCCTATAACCTTGCCGCATTCTTCCTGTTTTGACCATTCCAGGGTGTGAGGTTCGAAAAGGCTCATCCACAAAGCTACGCTTTTCACAAAGCCGTGCTTCGATCAACAAATAATCAACAGCACTTCATATGCCACATTACGAAATTGGGAATGTATCACTAGTAACCATCAACTACATAACCTCTGAGCTCGTACGTCTCAGAGAAGGGTGTTAAGCTAAGAGAATAAATTCTCCGCCACCAACAGAAATGTATTTGATAGAAACCAGCTTTACATCTCAAAGTGTAACATCAGACACACATCCATACAAGTCCGTTCCGGGATTGAATAGAACCGAAGGCACTTCAAAAGAAGCCCTTGCAATCCAGATATTCACTAATCACGTCCGTAATCCCCATCACAAAGGGTGATAAAATCTTTATACTGGAGCAACTCGGTGCAGAGACATTAGACAGGTATCCTTTCGCTTTCGAAAATACCCGGTCTTCAACACCGCCTTCAAATGCAATCCCATTTCGTCGTATCGTTATTCGGAATGGGTTTTATGACACAAGGTCCTCTCCCGGCTAATCCGAATAACGAGCGCTTATTTTGAAAATAAGTGTTGATTCAGATTCAAGCAATTCACAAAAATTTCACTTTGATCTTTTAACAAAAGATCCATCACAATCACAAAGGTTCGATGTGGGTTTCGAATGTACATTTGGAATTTGACTCTCGGTCGAATCGAAATTCAATTGCCGATTAAGGCCAATATTGATAGTCGGTTATTTAACTATCAATCATCATTCACAACAGTCGCTGGATTTCAAATAATTCCCCCAATTATTTTTTCAATATATTTTCGCAAGATAAAATTTCACACTTCAAACCTTTGAAAATAAATTTCAAATCAATTTCCAAACATTTATTCATTTCCACTGAAAATCTGCCGATTTCGAATATTTTAAAATAATATAAACATACTTATTCAAAATGTACTTGGGAAAAATAAATTATTTTAGAATATTTAATTTAAATATTATTTATGAAAAATATTATACTAATATCTGATATAAAAATTTAGGTCCAAAACTAATTTTTAAAATAAAATTAGTAGAAAGAGTATAAATAATTAAAATAACTATTTCCTAAATCAGATATCAATTTAAATCTTTAAAATAATCCATATAAAATTAATTAAATAAAATTTTTTACTTTAAACAATTTCCAAGCTAATTTCTTCAACAATATTATTTTTAGAACCAAATCTAAAACTTTTAAATTTTATTCAAAAGCTGTTTTAGAAATATACTTGGCTTTCCAGGGAATAATTCTTCTCCCAATATAAATTGGTCCATTCAAATAAATTAGTAAATCTTCTCGATTTATTTTAAATTTACATTCCAAATATCAACTGATATATTAATTTAAATCGATTTTCCAGTAACACCTTCAAACCAAATCAAATTCCAATTTGACTTCCAATTTATTTCAAACGCAAAATCAAATTCCAATTTGATTTTCCCAAACTAAATTTCCAATAACAAATCAATTTCAAATTGATTTTCCAAGTTATTTCCAAAACACCTAACCAAATTTCCAAATCGATTCCTAAGATTTATTCTAACTCCAAATTAATTCCTGAATCGGTTTCTAAAATTAATTTCAACTCTCAATTAAATTCCAAATTTAATTTCTAAATTTATTTCCTTTTGAAATAAATTTATTTATCTCTTTCAATTACTTAAAATACGTATCTTGAATAATTTCTTCAATTATTAAACAATATTACCCAAAATTTGTTTATTAAAATATTTTCCTATATATATTTTTTGGAATTAATCCGATCGGATTAGAAAAAATCAACTTTAATACTTTAATCATAACGGCTTATGCTTTTCTACTTAAATTTCCAAAATCCAATTCATATTTCTGGTATCTTACGATACCAAAAATATATTTGGCTAAATTACAGCCTTCACGGTTTCAATCACAAACATTCACACGAACTAAAAATAATCAACATACAACATACGCAACAAATTAAATATTTGAGGAATCCAGTTAGATCCCTCCAACCTGTTTCCCTGCATCCACAGACGTTAGCACACAATTAAATACCCATTCCACTTCAAGGTGGAATATCGCGGTATATAGGATTTATAAATATTATCCCCTATTATGCGGCGCAATAGGGTCTCATCCGCTATATAATGCGGGAAATCAACAACTCCAAATATATACATAAATACTACCATATATACTATCACATTCAGACTGATAATAATAATCAACTCAAGCAATCAACCAATAATTTAAATTTTAACTATTTAAATTTAAGCAGAAATCCAAGTGAGTGATATTAACTCACCTTTGATTTTGTTTGCAATCCACTTTGATCTTGACCTGGTTCTTCACGATTTAAGACCTTGTATAAACATTTATACGGTGTATTAATATTTGAATTGATCGAACAATTAATTACCATATAATTAACTAGCAACTTAATTTAACTAATAATTTTCCTTTCAAAAGACTTTTAGTAGCTTAAAATAATTAAATAAGTAACTTGAACAAATCTACCACCAAATCCGTTATTTAAAATAACTAACGAGTTTAAAATAGGTATATGTACATTTATTTTTCCTTGAAACTACATATATATACTTATAATAGATTCCAAATCTAGTTCTATATAAATTCCTCAACGTTCAAAATTTCTCTTTTTTTTAAAATCTTATCCGTATTTTTTTTCTCTGTTTTACCTATATATTAAACATGCATGTATAAATTTTTCCTATATATAAAATACTTATATTTGTATTTTCTTTTCGGTAAACCACATAATTAGAAATTTACTTTACTGTAAAAAACTTTTCATCCTTAATATATATATATATATATATATATATATATTGTAGTAACAGAAATTTCCTTTAGATAATTTTTTTAAAACATCTATCATTAACTAAATTAATTCAGAAGTATACCTAGATTTAACCCCAAAACGAAACGTCTGCTGCTCCCTACAATCTCGCATGCTAATACCCCTTCAACGTTGGCCGCGCCACCCAAGAAAACGCGATTCGTCCCCTGACCGTGCCTCCGAACCCTCCTACCTCAGGCCTGCTCCAGTGTTGTTCCCCTTTCCTGGCCACAACCGAGCTTCACGCGAGAAGAACTAGCTCCATTTGACATGGCAAC
Organism: Allium cepa; assembly: GCA_030765085.1. NCBI lineage: Eukaryota > Viridiplantae > Streptophyta > Magnoliopsida > Asparagales > Amaryllidaceae > Allium > Allium cepa. Next base: position 239,290,557 of record CM060931.1, read on the forward strand.
TACTCCCACTGGCTTGCCTCGTATGCGTGTCTCCATCGCGACTTCACCTTCCTAACGCGAGCCACCCAAACACTAGCGCTTCCGCCTTTTGCAACCCACAGCGAGCTCGTGGCCACCCCTCAAGCAGACTTCACTTTGATTTATTAGGATCGGGAGGAGCTAGATATAAAGGTGTATAAGTGAATTCAATTTGAAGGAGGAAGGAGGCACGCGGCTATTTGATTTCGAAAAGGAGGATTTGCAGTTAGAACGAGAAAGGAAAGAGGAGTAGTCGACATTTTTCTTCAATTTGAATTTGATTCGATTTTTTTTTCGTTTAGCACGCTCAGCTGAATTTTTTTTCTGAAGGAGGAGAAAACGTGTTTTTGAAAAGAAAAGAGGAAATACGTGTAGATGGTTGCGTGATTTACCCAACGTGCTATAGTGATTTGTGAGGTGAAATCGGAAAGTATTGATGGGAAAAATATATATATTATATTAAATTTTTTAAATTTAAATCGTCTTGAAATCGTAGCTCAAAACCTCAACCCCCTATTGACGCGTGTCGCTAGGCGTTTATAAGATTATGCCCCTATCCCGAACGTAATGGAAAAGATTTCGAGTCCTATTTCGATCGTATGGAGAAGATAGCCTTTTAGACCCAGTTATTATATTAAAACTTCGATATAGATTTCATCACGTTTACCTATCGTACGGTCAAACAATCACTCCAAACACTACGAAAATTGAAATCCGATAATAATAAAATATTACGGATCCAATGGAACTAGTTTCGTCGAATTCTAAGACTGTGCCTCGGAAGGCTATTTTTAAATATCGATTTATACGATAAAATTCCAAAACTGAATAAACGCTTTCAAATCAAATTCTGAAGCTTCTATGATCTACAGTAGCATCAATATAAATTTTGTAAGCCATCAAATTATTTTTAACAAGCTTAAAATTAAAAATTCAAATTCTCACCCATCATTAATAAATTAAATTCAATAATTTAAATTGTCAAATTCATAATTAATTTTGAAATTCAAGTTAAACCATCATTCAAATATCTAAAATCAATTAAATATTCCATTTCAAATGTTAAAAATTTCCGGGTCATCACATCCTTCCCCCCTTAAAAGAATTTCGTCCCGAAATTACAAGTTAAGAAGAACGGACCTTAACCCGTGTAATATTTTCCAACCTAAACAGTTTTATCAATTTATCAACCCAAATCTTTTTATTAAAGATTCATTTCAACTAACATTCCAAGTTCAATTATAAATTCCAAACAATATCGTTTACTTCCCAATTCAAATTTAGATTTGAATTCAAATTTCAAACTTTCAAAATTTTCTCAAAAATTTTCTAACACCCTAAATTTTCGAAAAATTTCACCAGCGCCTCCTTTGCGCGGCTAGCTCGGTACGACTACAAAATGGCACCACAGGCCCTTATATCCCAAAAGAAAACAAAAAGGCCAAGCAGCTGAACAAGAAAATCACCAAATTTCATACTGAAATTTAAATACGTACCTTTTTGTCGAGCAATTTAATTTTATCTTCAAAATAAAAATCCAATTCTTTTTCTTTTATAGTACCTGTAAGCTATTAAGCAATAATATCCAATTACCACATCCAAAACTGTTCAATCCATTTCCTTATAGAATTTTCAATCATACTCCTTGTATCATTTTTACTTCACTATTGAAGTTACATATCCATTTTTATTCAATTTTTGCAATTTCAATTTTATTCTAATTCAATTTACACTACAATTCTATTTTAATTCAATTTATCTTCTAGTATAAATATTGAATTTTATTTTTTCAATTATAACCGATTAATGTTATTATTATAATTCGGTTTCATTCACTAATTTACTTCAATTTCAATTTTGAAATCGTTTGCCACTAATAATTTTTTCAAAAAATTTCTAACTTCCAAAATTTTCGGAAAATTTTGGCGGAGTCTCCTTTGTACGGAGGAGCTTTTACAATTTGACAAAAGATATAAATATATATACATCGACCCACCCGGTCGGAAAAAGCAAAAACAGTTTATATTTCCTATTTTTATTGCGTAGGCGTACCTTATTTAGCATTTTTAAGCAAAGCGGTTTGCTATCAGCATTTTAGCACGACCAAATCCAGCCCAAGCGGTCCTCATGTACCTGTATTTACTCAATTTAAACACATAAGTGACATATATAAGAAATTTATTCACATTTCACTTATTTCCAATAGTAAACACATAGTTTTTACAAGCAATACATTCAAAATCGTTTCCATAAGCAATTTATATGGTTTCGATACTATTTTAATTGTTTACCATCAATTCACATACCATTTCTATTCAATTCAAGTGATTTACAACTCGCTTTCTTTCATTCAATTTATTTTTAAGCGAAATGAACTCATATCTATTTCAACTGATTCAAAAATCAATTTGATTTGCTTTTATTACTCTTAGAATTTTATACATACTCGTTTGCATCAAACAACAACCATTTCTGTGCAAATTTCAACGCTATTCACTTAATAGAATATCCAATCTAGTTTATAACTAATTTAAATTGATACAACTCAATTTACTCTTATTCTTTTTTAATTCAAATTGATTCCGTTCAATTCATTTTGCATTCCATATTCACATTCATTTCAATTAAAACCATTTCACAATTTCCAGTTTATCCTCCATTTATTAATTTAGAATATTTCCCAACTCTAAATTTTACTTAAGAATTTGACCATTTATTTCTTAAGTTTAAGATTATTATTCTATATACATACTTCTTATATTTATTTCCAATTCACCACTTTGGTTTATAACCACTTATATTTAAACTGGATTCCAAATTTCCATATGAATTCATTTTACCTTTCATTAATAAATATTGAATTCAATTCATTTTGAACCATATTAAATTTGTCATTCTTTTAATTAGTTTCACTAACTAATTTAAATTCCGTTATTAACATTTAGCTCCATTTGATCCAATATTTGTTTAAGTTATTTCAATTCAAAACTCAAGTTCATTTTTTTTGCTTGTAACACTTCCCAATTTAAATCCTTGATTTGGTTTTCATTTATCAAATTCACTCCATCTACTAATTTAATTAAATTAGTTTTACTCACTTATCCATTTAAATTTCAACTTTCCATTCCCAATTCATCTCGGATTTATTTTATCAATAACCAGGAAATTTTGAATTTTATTTCTACTTATTTGAATTTTATCTGCAAATTCAAACCATTTTTATTTAACTCACAATTCAAGTAGAAACAGTTGGCCAGACTGCACCGACCAGAATCTATAAACAATCAACCGATAAGTCAACACAATATAAAATAATTTATATTCACTAACAAATACGCGCTCATACCTATTATTAAACTCATTCTAGAGTACTAATGACTCTATCTCTAATGAGTAACACCCAACAGAGCCAAGGTTGTCGCTTAACCAATTACTTTGATACCACTTTGTAACGACCCGATTTTACGACTTTCGAAAGTCGACATTTATACGTCCACTGTATCAAATGCCGCGCAATCGAATGCCGGAAATCCGAACCATTAGGGTTTAAGAAGAAGAAGATAGAAGAAGAACAGAAACATTGGCAGAATCTCACATTTCACAGCGGAACAAATATAATAGATAAATGAATATCTTTAAACTGAATCACTAACAGTTATTACATTTCATCACATTACATTATCAGAGCTTACAAAAATAAACAGCAGAAAAGATAATAGTATATAGAGCTACGCTTCGCCATCCAGCTCGTCTTTTGAGCCCCACAGCAACTTTTGAATTCCAGAATGACCTGATAACCTAACTCTAGGTTGCCCGTGTGGAAAATTATGGGCACCCAGAGTTTAGAAAGGGAACAATAAACTCCAAGTCAGTCATGGGACTGGTGTGAAATCTTAAAAATAGTTACTCTTACAAAAGAAAAACAAAGAAATCCGCAATGCTTTTTAGAAAATGAAACTACCATAAGCCCTCCCGCCATACACACAATGGAATCGCACACTTGGGGGAGATTTCTCCTTATGATAGTCAAATATGCTTGATACGCAAAATCATTTGATATTATATTATTATTAGTGCATAGTGCAGAAAATATTTCGAATGTATAATATTAATCTTAGCCAGCATAGGTACCATTATATTATGCCCGCTATAGCTACCTCCCGAGGAGGCAGGTTATAAAATTGAAATCGTAAAGGGCTCGTATTGTTTCTTTGGATTTCCAACAAATGGTCAGGCCAAGGAACTTTCCATTGCCATATGGATACGCCTCTAGATAGACTCCCCGAGAACCTTACTGGATCTCTGCCAACACAAGGTCGGGTTACTTCTTTAAAAATAGGTAACTACTACACGAGTATGCCATCCCCCGGTTGTAAACAACCTTTATCCGAGGATCCTCAACAACAACAATCACAAAGAAATATATGTTTGCGATATTCACATATGTTAAGCATCTGGGCTCCATACCATGATACCACTTCTATCCAGAAGGAAATGTACATACCCTAAGGGGCGCTACCCCCTATAACCTTGCTGCATTCTTCCTGTTTTGACCATTCCGGGGTGTGAGGTTCGACGAAGTCTCGTCCACAAAGCTATGCTTTTCACAAAGCCGTGCTTCGATCAACAAATAATCAGTAGCACTTCGTATGCCACATTACCAAATTGAGAATGTATCACTAGTAACCATCAACTACATAATCTCTGAGCTCGTACGTCTCAGAGAAGGGTGTTAAGCTAAGAGAATAAATTCTCCGCCGCCAACAGAAATGTATTTGATAGAAACCAGCTTTACATCTCAAAGTGTAACGTCAGACACACATCCATACAAGTCCGTTCCGGGATCGAACGGAACCAAAGGCACTTCAAAAGAAGCCCTTGTAATCCGGATATTCAGTAATCACGTCCGGAATCCCCATCACAAAGGGTGATAAAATCTCTATACCGGAGCAACTCGGTGCAGAGACATTCGAAAGGTATCCTTTCGCTTCCGAAAATACCCGGTCTTTAACACCGTCTTCAAATGCAATCCCATTTCGTCGTATCGTTATTCGGAATGGGTTTTATGACACAAGGTCCTCTCCCGGCTAATCCGAATAACGAGCGCTTATTTTGAAAATAAGTATTCCTTCAGATTCAAGCAATTCACAAAAATTTCACTTTGATCTTTTAACAAAAGATCCATCACAATCACAAAGGTTCGATGTGGGTTTCGAATATCCATTTGGAATTCGACTCCCGGTCGCATCGAAATTCAATTGCCGATTAAGGCCAATATTGATAGTCGGTTATTTAACTATCTGTCATCATTCACAACAGTCACTGGATTTCAAATAATTCCCCCAATTATTTTTTCAATATATTTTCGCAAGATAAAATTTCACACTTCAAACCTTTGAAACTAAATTTCAAATCAATTTCCAAACATTTATTCATTTCCACTGAAAATCTGCCGATTTCGAACATTTAACAATAATATAAAAATACTTATTCAAAATGTACTTGGGAAAAATAAATTATTTTAGAATATTTGCTTTAAATATTATTTATGAAAAATATTATACTAATATCTCATATAAAAATTCAGGTCCAAAACTAATTTTTAAAATAAAATTAGTAGAAAGAGTATAAATAATTTAAATAACTATTTCCAAAATCAGATATCAATTTAAATCTTTAAAATAATCCTTATAAAATTAATTAAATATTTTTTTTTACTTTAAACAATTTCCAAACTAATTTCTCCCATAATATTATTTTTAGAACCAAATCTAAAACTTTCAAATTTTATTCAAAAGCTGTTTTAGAAATATGCTCGGCTTTCCAGGGAATAATTCTTTTCCAAATATAAATTGGTCCATTCAAATAAATTAGTAAATCTTCTCGATTTATTTTAAATTTACATTCCAAATATCAACTGATATATGAATTTAAATCGATTTCCCAGTAACACCTTCAAACCAAATCAAATTCCAATTTGATTTCCAATTTATTTCAAATGCAAAATCAAATTCCAATTTGATTTCCCTAAACTAAATTTCCAATAACAAATCAATTTCAAATTGATTTTCCAAGTTATTTCCAAAACACCTAACCAAATTTCCAAATCGATTCCTAAGATTTATTCTAACTCCAAAATAATTCCCGAATCGATTTCTAAAATTAATTTCAACTCTCGATTAAATTCCAAATTTAATTTATAAATTTATTTCCTTTTGAAATAAATTTATTTATCTCTTTCAATTATTTAAAATACGAATCTTGAATAATTTCTTCAATTATTAAACAATATTATCCAAAATTCCTTTGCTAAATATTTTCCTATATTATTTTTTTTGGAATTAATCCGATCGGATTAGAAAAAAATCAACTTTAATGCTTTAATCATAACGGTCTAGGATTTTCTACTTAAATTTCCAAAAATCCAATTCATATTTCTGGTATCCTAGGATACCAAAAATATATTTGGCAAAATTACAGCCTTCACGGTTTCAATCACAAACATTTACACGAACTAAAAATAATAAACATACAACATACGCAACAAATTAAATATTTGAGGAATCCAGTTGGATCCCTCCAACCTGTTTCCCTGCATCCACAGACGTTAGCACACAATTAAATACCCATTCCACTTCAAGGTGGAATATCGCGGTATATAGGATTTATAAATATTATCCGCTATTATGCGGTGCAATAGGGTCTCATTCGCTATATAATGCGGGAAATCAACAACTCCAAATATATACATAAATACTACCATATATACTATCACAACCAGACTGATAATAATAATCAACTCAAGCAATCAACCAATAATTTAAATTTTAACTATTTAAATTTAAGCGGAAATCCAAATGAGTGAGATTAACTCACCTTTGATTTTGTTTGCAATCCACTTTGATCTTGACCTGGTTCTTCACGATTTAAGACCTTGTATAAACATTTATACGGTTTATTAATATTTGAATTGATCGGACAATTAATTACCATTTAATTGACTAACAACTTAATTTAACTAATAATTTTCCATTCAAAAGTCTTTTAGTAACTTAAAATAATTAAATAAGTAACTTGAACAAATCTACCACCAAATCCGTTATTTAAAATAACTAACGAGTTTAAAATAGGTATGTACATTTATTTTTCCTTGAAACTACATATATATACTTATAATAGATTCCAAATCTAATTCTTTATAAATTCCTCAACGTTCAATTTTTTTTTTTTAAAAAAATCTTATCCATATTTTTTTCTCTATTTTACCTATATATTAAACATGCATGTATAAATTTTTCATATGTATAAAATACTTATATTTTTATTTTATTTTCTGTAAACCACATAATTAGAAATTTACTTTACTGTAAAAAACTTTTCATCCGTAATATATATATATATATATATATATATATATATATATATATATTGTAGAAATAGAAATTTCCTTTCTCTGGATTAGATAAATTTTTTAAAACATCTATCATTAACTAAATTAATTCAGAAGTATACCTAGATTTAACCCAAAAACGAAACGTCTGCTGCTCCCTACAATCTCGCATGCTAATACCCTTTCAACGTTGGTCGTGCCACCCAAGCAAACGCAATTCGTCCCCTGACTGTGCCTCCAAACCCTCCTACCTCAGGCATGCTCCACTGTCGTTCCCCTTTCCTGGCCACAACCGAGCTTCACGCGAGAAGAACTAGCTCCATTTGACATGGCAACTACTCCCACTGGCCTGCCTCGTACACGTGTCTCCATCGCGACTTCACCTTCCTAACGCGAGCCACCCAAACACTAGTGCTTCCGCCTTTTGCAACCCACAGCGAGCTCGTGGCCACCCCTCAAGCAGGCTTCACTTTGATTTATTAGTATTGGGAGGAGCTAGATATAAAGGTGTATACGTGAATTCAATATGAAGGAGGAAGGAGGTACGCGGCTATTTAATTTCGAAAAGGAGGATCTGCAGTTAGAACGAGAAAGGAAAGAGGAGTAGTCGACATTTTTCTTCAATTTGAATTTGATTCCATTTTTTTTCGTTTAGCAAGCACGATTGAATTTTTTTTTCTGAAGGAGGAGAAAACGTGCTTTTGAAAAGAAAAGAGGAAATACGTGTAGATGGTTGCGTGCTTTACCCAACATGCTATAGTGATTTGTGAGGTGAAATCAGAAAGTATTGATGGGAAAAATATATGTATTATATTAAAAAATTTAAATTTAAATCATCTTGAAATCATAGCTCAAAACCTCAACCTCCTATTGACGCGTATCGCTAGGCGTTTATAAGATTATGCCCCTATTCCGAACGTAATGGAAAAGATTTCGAGTCCTATTTCAATCGTATGGAGAAGATAGCTTTTTAGACCCAGTTATTATATTGAAACTTCGATATAGATTTCAGCACGTTTACCTAGCGTACGGTCAAACAATCACTTCAAACACTTCGAAAATTGAAATCCGATAATAATAAAATATTACGGATCCAATGGAACTAGTTACGTCGAATTCTAAGACTGTGCCTCGGAAGGCTATTTTTAAATATCGATTTATACGATAAAATTTCAAAACTGAATAAATCGCTTTCAAATCAAATTCTGAAGCTTCTATTATCTACAGTAGCATTAATATAAATTTTCTAAGCCATCAAATTATTTTTAACAAGCTTAAAATTGAAAATTCAAATTCTCACCCATCATTAATAAATTAAATTCAATAATTTAAATTGCCAAATTCATAGTTAATTTTGGAACTCAAGTTAAACCATCATTCAAATATCTAAAATCAATTAAATATTCCATTTCAAATGTTAAAAATTTCCGGGTCGTCACATTAACTATCTGTTAAATGCTTCTCTTTTTGGTGGTCTGTCTCTAACTTAACATCTCCCAAGGTCACCTGATTCTAATGGTCTTGCGGGCTCAGCAACGACCTATCTGTATACAAATATATATTCCCTTCTATGTGTAATCATAATTTTAGTCTTACCTGTGACGAACTCCTACACACTGGAATTTTGGACTAAATTAGTTGGGGCCAATAGCTAATGTATAATGCGCGGCCGTATACCAGTCCCATTCGGTATTCTAATATCCGAGTCATTTTTACTTAGGGATCCCTTCCTATACTTTTCCTTGAAAACATTTTCAAAATGATTTAAAATCTTTAAATCAAACTCACAAGGAAAATATATAATCTCTATGCTTTACTCAAAATCATCTTGTCATGTATATATATATACTATAGTCAATCCTTAGTTGATGAAAACATTTAAACACTTGAAAGTACCCCTTTCGATTCTAATAAAAGTCCCCCTTTCAAAACCATTGAAAGCATCTCTTTCGAAACCATGTAAAACCTTTCATTTATCTAGGCCCAAAGGTCAAAACCTGCACTTTCGAAACCATACTTAAACCCTTTCGAAAATTTTAAAAACCTTCCTTTTGAAAGCATTAAAACCTTAGACATCATATCTTAAAACACTTCAAAATATTTCCTTTAGAAAACCATGGAAAACCTTCCACTTCAATCCTTTCGAAACCATCAGAAAATAGCACCATTCGACTCCTTGAAAACCCTTTGGGGAGCCACCTTTCCGAAACCGTTTTAAATATCTTTCAAAAGCATTAAACCTTTTGAATCTTTTCAAAAGCACTTGGGTTCAATTTAAAACATGTTGAAAAACACCTTTCGAAACCATTTAGGTCGAAACCATTCTCTTTCGAAACCTTTGAATATTCAATCAGAATAAAAGGGGTCTAACATAACATCTAGGTCGAAATCCTTCCTTTAGAAACCTACTCCTAAGTGAAGAAGTAATGGTGTCGAAACCATCCCTTCGAAAACATTGGTGAAGTGGTTAATTTTTAAAACAAAGTGAACCTTCAGAAACCATTGACTTCGAAAAGTAGAGAGGCGGCAACTAGGGGTTTCGACCCCTACGAAAGCATTACTTATAATAAAAGTGCGCAACCCATTCAAAATCTTTTCTTTAAAACACTTGACACAGTCGTAAGCCAACCGAGTCGCAATCTATCCTTTCGAAAGCAAAGCAGGCACTACCTTTTATTTCAAAACAAAAAGGCGCTTCGGCCCTTTCGGAACCCCTTGGTTTCTACTCTTACCTTCCGCCCTTTATTTAATTCACTATGTATCAATAGGTTGATACTATGTGCATTGGTTTGTGGAAGGAGGCGGAGGGTTTTAGTGGAAATCTGCCCGGGCGAAACCAAAAGAGGCGGAACATGCTTTTAACATGAATTTCTGATTTTAAACCATTTTAAGCAAACTTTTCAACTAACCTGCCTTGTTTGTTAAACTGTTATTGGTTGTTAATTTTTCTTTTCTAAAAGTGCTTCCATAATTTCAGAATTAATTAGTTTAAATTATTTGCAAAACACCCCTTCTCCTTAATTAAATATATAAAACATTTAAGTCCCATATCTTAAATAATTTTATATGTTTATTAAAACACTTAGGAAAATTCAATAAAAGTTCCATAAAATCATTTCCAATATGTTTTCTAACATATATAAATTTTAGGCCTAAATAATTATTTATTTAGCCGTAAATAGTATATGACCCAATAAATCATTTTCTTCACTAGAAAATTAACATAAAATCCACATTAATTCGAAAAATTATGAAAATTGAAAGCTATCTCTAAAATATCATTTCTGAAATACATTTAAATTTTCAAGGAATTTGGATGTCATTTAATAGCGTTTTAATATCAAACATATCATAAAAACTAATATGAACATGTATAAATCAACGACAAGCATATATAAAGTTTCAGTCATCCAAAACATAACATATCATGCAAAATCATTTGAGGTTATCCTTAAATCCAATAACTATAAGAAAAATGGGATATAGTAATCATCCACCTTGGCTTTTTGACTAAGACGTGAGATTTGATCTTGATTATGTTGATTTACCATTTCCTCTTGAAAATCCAAGATTTATCTTCACTTGAGATCGAAAATGGTGGCCAACCTTAGAGTATTTTTACTTGAGGAAGATGAAATGAACATGTGTTGGATTTCCTAACGGTTTAGGGTATAAGTTTGTCATATTTCCCATTTTCCCCTCCTTTATTTCCTAACACTTTTATTTATGCTATCTAGCATTGATTTACGTTTACCATGGCATGACTACCCTTGATTATGATCAAATCTCAATCCACTAATCACTTTTACATTATTTTATTTAACTCAGCTAATTAAATATCCTGAATAATGTTACTAAAAACATGGGATGTTATAATCTCCACTCCTTAAAGAATTTCGTCCTTGAAATTACGATAAGGCATACAACAAAACAATCAAAGGTAAAACATACCATCAAATAAATCAAGATAAGCGTCTCTAATCCGGTTCTCAGTCTCCCAAGTACAGTCTCACTCATCGTCACTCCGCTGCATTTTCACCAGTCTGACTGTCTTATTCCTTAGCTTCTTCTCATCTCTCGCCACAATCCAAATCGGCTTTCTAAGTATGGTCAGGTCTGATTCTACTACTATATCCTCCAACACTGTCGGTGCTATAGTAGTCTCTGGGTCGCTAACACACTTTTTAAGATGAGAAACATGAAAAACATCATGGACTCCTGCCAAACTACTCAGTAACTCTACTCTATACATGAATTTCTCGATCCTTTCAATAAGGTGGAAAGGTCTAATAAACCTCGATGCTAACTTCCCCATCTTCCTGAACCTGATAACACCTTTCACCGGCGATGCTTTGACAAAAACATTATCTCCAATAGAGAACTCTATATCGTTTTGTCTTCTATTTTCATAGTTTTTCTGTCTAGACCGAGCTTCCTTTATTCTCATCCTTATCAGCTCAATCTTTTCTGCATCTTCTCCCACTAATTCCGGTCCAAGAACCACTCCCCGGTCTCTAACCAACATGTAGTGGATTTGTATCGTCTCCCATACAAAGCCTCAAATGGTGCCATCCCTATAATAGTCTGATAACTATTGTTATATGGAAACTCGAATAGATGAAAATGGTCTTCCCATGATCCTCCAAAACCCAATACACAAGTTCTTAAAAAGTCCTCCAAGGTCGTGTTAACTCTTTTTGTTTGCCCATCAGTCTGCGGATGGTAAGCGGTACTCACCTTGAGCTTAGTTCCTAAACATTCTTATAGACTCTTGCAGAACTCACCAGTGAACAGAGAATCTCTATCACTAACAATACTACTAGGAATTCCATGCAGTCTAACCACATTCTTCATGAACAACTTCGCCAAAATAGGTGCCGTACTATTTGACTTGCCTGGAATGAAATGGGCACTCTTGGTCGATCTATCCACTATGACCCATATACTTTCATTTCCTTTACAAGGTCTTGGAAACCCATCAATAAAATATATAGAAATAGAATCCCATTTCCAAACCGGAACATCCAATGGTTAAAGCAATCCACTTGGCTTCTAATGCTCGGCTTTCACTTATTGACAGTTTAAACACTGTTTCACGCATAAGCCAACATCCCTCTTCATGTCTTCCCAGAAGAAACTTCTCTTTATGTCTTGATACTTCTTCATTCCTCCAGGATGAATAGTGAACTTCAAACAATGACATTCCTCTGAAATTTCCTTCCTCATGTCTCCCACATTTGGAACACATGATCTATCCTTCTTTCTCAACCATCCATTTTAGTCAAGATAGAAATCCTTTAAGTCATCGCTCTCTTTGTTCCTTCCCTTAATTTCATGATCCTATCAGCTAACACTTGATCCTCTTCCTGTTTAGAAGAAATCTTCCCAATCAATATCAGTCCGACTTTTAAACAAGACAATATAGCAGATCCTCCTTTAGACTCAGCTTTGGATCTTTACTGCACTCTACAAGATGTCAAGGCTTCCAATTCTTTCCATTTTGCTATCATAGCCAACACTGTATTCTGATGCTTCCTACAAAGAGCATCCGCAACCTTGATGCCTTTACCTGGTGTGTACTCTATTCCAAAATCATAAGTGGCTAAAAACTCTAAACACCTCTATTGTCTCATGTTCAGTTCTTTCTGAGTGAACAAGTACTTCAATGACTTACGATTTATATAGTGCTCGAACCTCTCGCCCAAAAGATTATGCCTCCATACCTTCAAAGTAAAAATAACTGAATCTAATTCCAAGTCATGCGTCGGATATCTAACCTCATGCGGTTTAAGCTATCTGGAAGTGTAGGCAATCACTTTAACCATCTGCATTAGTACAGCTCCAAATCTTGTTCCACATGCATCTGTATAAACAACTAAGTCTTGATTCCTCTTCGGAACCACCAACACAGGTTCATGAGTCAATAAGTGTTTCAAGCTCTGGAATGCTCCCTCATACTTATCGGTCCACACAAACTTTACATCCTTTCACATTAGCTTGGTCAACAGCATAGCTATCCATGAGAAATCCATTATAAACCCCCGATAATGCCTACCCAACCTAAGGAAACTTCTTATCTCAGTTACCGTTTCCGGTCTCTTCCAATTATTAACGATTTCGATTTTTTCTAGATTGACTGACAATACTTTCTTCGATACCATGTGACCAAGAAGCTTCACTTCCTTTTTCCAATAATGGCGCTTTGAAAAAAATTCCTTTAGCTAATGCTGCCTCAGCGTTTCCAGCACAACTCTAAAATAAACTTCATGCTCCTTCTCATCCTTAGAGTATACCAGAGTATCATCTATGAAGACTAACACAAACCTATCCAAATGCTCTCGGAAAATCCGATTCATCAAATCCATAAAGAATACTGACACATTAGTTAGTCCGAACGACATAACTAACCTTCATATGATCCATATCTCGTCCTAAACACCGTCAAAGGTATACTATATTCTGCCACTAAGATGATGAAATCCTAATGCCAGATTCAATTGAGAGAGTATCTTAGCTTCGCTCAACTGATCGAACAAATCATCAATTCTCGGCAATGTATATCGCTTATTTATCGTCTTCTTATTCAACTTACGATAATCGATACATAGCCTTAACGATCTGTCCGGCTTCTTAGCAAATACCCCGTCTGCTCCCCAAGGCAAACTACTCGGTCTAATAAAACTCTTGCGTTCTAAATCCACCAACCGCACCTTCAGTTCCATCATCTCTGTAGGTGTCATCCTGCTTGGCGGCCTACTTACCAGTTCTTCTCTTGGTACCAAATTTATCTGAAACTCAATGGCTCGTTTCGATGGTAATCCAACTATAGGTTCAAACACATCTGCGAATTCTCTAACTACAAAAACACGATTCAACTCATCTTCTAACTCCATAACACCCAATAAAGCATTCACCTCACAACTGGGTTTTCTACAGTATAAACTATTCGATCTCTACAATCAGGGTGTCAAGTGATATCTTTTGATCGTGGCAAAATACCCTAGCATCATATTCACTTAACCAATCCATCCCAAGAATAACCTCGAACCCTAAAAAGTCAAACACGTGCAAATTGCAAGCAAAGATGCTATCTAGCAAGTCAAACTCCAAGTGATCACACTTCATCCCAAGCGTTGCATACCCTCATATTGGATTTCCAAGTCTTAAGGAAGTAACTAAATATGTGGGTTCTAGGTTAAGTTTACTCCAAGCATCGAGATATAAAAAATGTGATGCACAAGTGTCAAAAAACAGCTAATAGATATACCATGAATCTAAAGCATACCTCCTAACACAGCCTTTCCCTTCTCCTGCACTACTGGCCTCGAAGCAGCGGGCTCTAGTGCATACACTTGGCCCTTTCCATCCTTTATGGGCTCCTTGCATTGATTCTTGTAGTGGCCTGTCTAATCACAATTAAAGCACATGATGTTCTTCTTTCCAATCACCTCCTTTCCTTTTCCTTTTCTAGTACACTCGTGGGCATAATGTCCTTTCTTGTCGTACTTGTAACAGACTACCTTAGACTTTCCTTTCTTTATTGCTTCTCCTTTCTAAGCATTCTTCTTATGGAAAAACTTTCTCTTTTGGGTCTTCCCAACCTAGACCTCTTTCTCTTTCTTCTTCTATAAACAAGCTAACATCTCCTCATGTCTCAATGCCATTTCCACCACCACATCACATGGATCTGTATTGTGTGGTAAACTGGCCCTAGCCAACTCTGGCTTTAATCCTCTAATAAACTTTTCATTCCTTTTCAACACCGTGTCAATAGTGGCATACCCATACTGCGCTAACTCTTTGAACCTTCCAGCATACTCTAGAATAGACATCTCCCCTTGTTCTATCTCCACAAACTTCCTAACCAACACAAACTGCGCCATTACTGACATGAACCTTTCTTGAAACCTCCTCCTAAACTCTACCCCCATCATAGTCTCTTCATCCACACTAGTAGTTACAATATTCCATCAAATCAAAGCAGCTCATTAAACTTATCCTGAAGCAAGTCTCCTTTTCTACTGTCACTGAGCCCTAAGTTAGCAAAAATCCTTTCACAATGTAGTAGCCAGTTTCCACCTCTATAGCATCATTAGTCCCAAAAAAGGGCTTTCCTCCAAGCATAGCTTAGTCTCTGCTCAAGTTAGCATACTGATTTACCATCGGAGCTTCATGAACTCCTCCTTCAGCGGAATTTCCTCCAACAGCCCCAGCAGCGATCCCAGCTTGCATCATGTTTACGAAAAACTAATACATGGCTTCCACATCCACTTGCGGAACTCGGCACCAACATTCTCAGCCTAAGCCTGACCTTGAGTTCTTCTAACATTCGGGCAGGCATTTCCATTTTTGGTGGTGCTGTCTCCTCCTAGATTAACTCTGCCTCTTTTTCCGTCTATATTTGTATTCAAGCCTTATGAGATACATCAGAATAGCTTAACAAGGATAAGAGTCTAAAGATAAAGCGTATACTTATATATATATATATATATATATATATATATATATAATACAAGTTCGTTACTATAGCGTTATCACATACCCTAATCCTAACCCTAAATCCTAAGGATTGTTTTTTCAAAAATAATTTTTAGTTAAAGTATTTCATAAACCTATGCTCTGATACCGAAATGTAACATCCTCTATCTGGAGGCCCAAAGCTAAACGCTACAGATGCTGCAGTCATCTATATTATTAACTTCCAGGGACTGAATACGGCTATGTTAATGGTATCTATAATATCAAAAGCACTTAAATACGAAACAAATCACATATTTCAAAACAATACTTTTCCATTGCATTTCAAAACAGATGTTCCATATTCAGATTACATAATCCCAAAAATTTCCCAAACAATGAAAACATATATTTATTACAAAATACGCCAAGAGCGATATATGAAGATGCCCCTTGGATGATCAAAGTCATACAGTCATAATTGACTTAATACATACACATCGGAAATAAATAACAAATAAAAGACAATCCCTAATAGCTATCCGTTAGCCTTTTGCTCATCTTCGGTAGCTTTATTCATCATCCTATTAAAGCCTGAAAGAACCCCAACCCTCAGCATATGTCAAATCAATTTTGAGCACCCGAGAGTTTAAGGGAAAACATAAACTTTGAGTCAGACATAAAACCTGGTGTGAATAATACTATACATCTCTATTATTAATGTAGAGTGAGACCATGCCGCTTAGTGGAATGGGTTTTCCCCCACTAACGTTCATTTAAAACATAGCTTTTGTAAATCTTTTCCTGCAAGCACAACTGTTTAAATACTGTAAAGCATCATTATGTAAACATATGTATTAGCTAATAAAAAGCTATCTATTCAAACACTTTAATTTTGTTTGGCTGACTATTAAGCTTTGGCAGATTCGGGCCTGCTAGACAATATAAACAAAATAATCCAACATTTGTCAGACGCTCCTCATTTGGACGGTTTTCCTTAACTATCTGTTAAATACTTCTTTCTTGATGTTCTGTCCCTAACTTAACATCTCCAAGGGTCATCCGATCCTAATGGTTCTGTGGGCTCACCAGTAACCCATCTGTATGTAAATATATATTCACTTCTGTGTGAAATCATAATTTTAGTCTTGCCTGTGACAGAGCCTTACACCAATGGAATTTTGGACCAAATTAACTAGGGCAAATGGCGCAACCCTATACCGGTCTCAATTGGTATTATAATATCTGAGTCATTTTTACTTAGGGATCCCTTTCCATACTTTTCCTTAAAAACCTTTTCAAAATGATATTGAAACTTTTAAATCACTCACAAGGAAAATATACAATCTTTAAGCTTTACTCAAAATCATCTTTCCATGTTATATACATACTTTACTCAACCCTTAGTTGATGAAAACATTTAAACATTTGAAAGTACCACTTTCGATTCTAATGAAGCAACCTTTCGAAACCATTGAAAGCATCTCTTTCATAACCATGTAAAATCTTTCACTTATCTAGGTCGAAAGGCCAAAATCTTCCCTTTCAAAACCATTCTTAAACCCTTTTGAAATTTTTAAAAACCTTCCTTTTGAAAGCATTAAAACCTTAGACATCATATCTTAAAAGACTTTAAAATGTTACCTTTAGAAAACCATGGAAAACCTACCACTTCAATCCTTTTGAAACCATCACAAAATATCACTTTTTGACTCCTTCGAAGCACTTTAGGGAACCACCCTTCAAAACCATTTTAGAAACCTTTCGAAAGAATTAAACCTTTTGAAACTTAAATCTTTCGAAAGCACTAGGTTTCGATTTAAAACATGTGAGAAAACACCTTTCGAAACCATTTAAGTCGAAACCATTCTCTTTCGAAACCTTTTTTTAATGCTTCAATCAGAATAAAAATGGTCATATAAAACATTCAGGTCGAAGCCTTCCTTTTGAAACCTATTCCTAAGTGAAGAAGTGACGATGTCGAAACCATCCATTCGAAAGCATTGAGAAGCGGTTAATTTTTAAAACAAAGTGTACCTTTCGAAACCATTGACTTCGAAAGGAAGAGAGACGCCCGCTAAGGTTTTGACCCTTCGAAATCATTACTTACAATAAAAGAGCGCAACCTATTGAAAACCTTTTCTTTAAAACACTTGACTTAGTCAAAAATCAATTGAGTCTAAAGCCATCCATTCGAAAGCAAAGCAGGCGCAACCTTTTATTTAACAAAAAGGCGCTTCGACCCTTTCGTAACCCCTTGGTTTCGACTCTTACCATTCGCCCTTTGTTTAATTCACTATGTATCAAGAGGTTGATACTACATGCATTGGTTTGTGGAAGGAGGCGGAGGGTCTTAGTCGAAAGCTACCTGGGCGAAACCAAAAGAGGCGAAACATGCTTTTAACATGAATTTTTGATTTTAAATCATTTTAACTAAAAAAATTACGATGACCCGGAATTTTGGGCAATAACAATTTGACAATTTTTATTAGTATGTATTTAAATTGGTTTAATAATCTTCTTTTATAAATATTTAATTGGTAAATTTAATCTTTTAAAGCCAATAAAATTGTTTTCTATTTACAATGTATATATATTGGTATATATATATATATTGTAAATAGGAAGTCTTTGGTTTTAATCTAATAAAAGATATGTTTCCAAATTGTAATATAAACGTGTATATATATATATGTGTATGTATATATTGTGATTTGAAGTTATGTTTTAAAATTCAATATAATAATTTTCAAGCATAATGTTAAAATGTTTTCTATTTATAATGTATATATATTTATATATATTATAAATAGGAAAGCTTGTACCTCTATTATAGTTTCTGATCCGTGAAACGATTTTCCTCCAAGATGAACGAAGTCATTGCATAATGCAGCAAAACTGACTAGAGACGTAACTGGATTAACAGTCTCATTATCAGGCTGCTCTCTCCTATTACTGGTTGATGTACTTCCAACAACTCTTCCCCTTCGGCCCCTTGAACTCATACTGGCTACCTGAACAGGTAATCCAACCAATTTAGATAGGGATATAGTTATATAAGAAAATTACAAATACGCACTTTCAAGATGGATACTTTTCAAGAGCCTAGGTGTTTCTCAACCTTGCTCTGATACCAACTATGACGACCCGTCTTTCAATACCCAGAAAGACGTATCATCAATAAGAGAAGAAAGAGATAGAAATAGAAAAGATAGAAAGAAAAGAATAACAATCATCAGAATCTCACAGCGGAAACGAACAAAATATAATATTACATATATCCATTACATAGGTTTTACATATCAGAGTACAAAAAATAATACTACTCCATTACATCAGACATTCATAAGAGTTTGCCAAAACACACAACCCAAAATACAATATCAAAAGTCACTACATCGAATAGAGATAGATAAGTACGCCTGGTCTCCAGCTCCTGCTTCCAAAACATTGCTAATCCCAACCTAATCACTTGGCTACTCATAAAAATTTGAGTACCCAAGAGTTTATGAAAAACAAAATAAACTCCGGGTCAGACATGGGTCTGGTGTGAGTAAATCAGTTAAAGTTGTTTAACTTTAAAAATTATTTTGAAACAAATGGTATCACGTAAGACTTCCCACAAATAAACACGGGTAAGTTTTTACCTTATGATAACCAAAACATTTGATAGGAAATCCAGTGATATTATAATAGGGTCTAGGGTTTTCAAGTAAATAGAAAATAGCCGAAATTGTTACATCTATTAAATTCCAGCTACTAGCCATGAAAGTGGGTAATACACTCAAAACAGTAGGGTCTCGTAGGGAAAATGGGTTTCCATCAATGGCAAGGCTACTGGGGTACCGTCCGTCATAGTACGGGGCCTAGATCACCGTACCGAGGACCACTCCCGATCCCCTGCAACACAAGGCCGGACCCATCCCTTACCGGACAGGTCCGAACAAGACAACCCCGCAGTTGTGGCCAACAACTGCCCACACAGCCGAAATAATAAGGGACTTCTAGACAGGGGTAAATCTCACTCTCAAGTGGGGGCTACCCACGAAGCCTTGCTGCACCTCCCCTGTTTTAGCCATTCCCGATTGATGAGGCTTGAGGCTACAATTACCTTTAGATAACACATCTCTTAGAATGCTCATCATCCACCTGACGATGTTTTGAAAGCATTCAATCCATACAAGTTCGTTCCGGGTTCGAACGAAACCGAAGGCATTATTTTGTTACACTCATTTTGGAATCACCCTCAGAGTTAACGACAATAACCCTTGCACTCTAAAACTCCATCTCGATCCTCACTTGAGATGTCATGACCTAATGTTTAACTTGGACCGATGTGGTTTTCGGAAAATCAATTTTGATTCCCGATCCCAGTCTCATCGAAATCCAAACGTGTCTTAAAGGCCAAGTTGTTTAAATATTTAAACAATTCAATTCAATTTTACACATTGAATCCATACAGCATTATCCACAGATAACAACCAATATCTATCACAGATATACTATATCTCATCACAGAATATCTTAACTATCATTCAACGATATTAACCATATTCAGATATTCAATTCAAACAATCATCCATAAGTAAGAACTTCTTTAATTCATATTATAATTAATTTAATTAATTTAAATTAAATTAATTACTTAAGAATTAATCACTTAATCTTGCTTAACCAAGCATTAATTAATTAATCACAATCATTTAATTAATTAATCACTTTTTAATTAAACTCATTATTAATTAATTAATCTTTAATTAATTAACAATCCTTTAATTAACTATTAATTAATTACTATAATTATTCATTAATTAAAACTTGATTTAAAATTATCATTCCTTAATTGGTTATTAATTAACCCTTAATTTATAATTAATTAACCTTAATTAATTTCATAATTAATTACAAATTCTAAATTAATTTATCTTAATTACTTAATTAATTATAAATTAATTAACCTTAATTATTTAATTAATTAAATCTTAACCACTAACTAATTAACTATTAATTATAAATTAATTAATGTTTAATTACTTTATTAATTAACTCTAAATCAATTAATTAATTAATTACTAATCAATTAATCATTAATCACTTAATTAATTAATTACTAATCTCTTCTTAATTAATATTTAATTATTTAATTAATTATCTATTAATTATTATTTAATTTAATTCTTAATTATTCATTCAATAATCCATAAGTAATTAATTAAATCTTAACCAATTAATTAATCTAAATTGATTAATTATTTCAACCTTAATTACTAATTAATTAAAGTAAACTTTAATTTCAAAACTTAATTAATTTTCAAAAACCAAACAATTTCATTAATTATTAAAAACTATTACATATTTAAAACATTTTCAATTTGTTAAAAACTAATTACCTTTTTAAAAGTTAAATTTAAAAGAATGTAAAATCATTTAAAACTTCAATTAATAAAATATGAATTACTTTGAATAAAAATATTTAACATTTTATAAAGTAGTTGAAATAAAAAATTTAAAGTTTAAACTTAAACAATTTGAAATTTAAACAAATTAGAAAGCTTCAACTTCAATTGCCTTTTAGTTTGACTCGACCACAATTAAAGACAAACACAAACCACCCAAATCATCTACCTTTCCCTGTGATATCCCGGAATTCTAGACATCTGTAATCGATACATAATGGGGTTAATTAATAGAATATTGATTTATAGATTGAACAAATAAAAACTTGGGTAGTTAGAATATATTCGGATATGTATGTAAATGGATAAAGTCTGATAATACAAATTTCTATTTCAAAAATTAATAAGGAATGATTTCCTTATTAAACAAATATTGTAGTAAATAAGTTGGATTTAAAAAATTCTATGCTTTATAAATTATTCGTAAGTGTACAATTGGAAAACAATATCATTATTTTTCTTTTCTTTTAAGTTATATATATTTGAAAATTTATATTTCTTAAACAACAAAGGTAATTTCTTATCTGTTTAAAATATTTTTTTGTTTAAATTTAAAATAAGATTTAACTAAAAGATTAAAATTTATTAATGAAGACATTAACTTACTAATACTATAAGTATGAAGATTAATAAAAAAAATGTATTAGGACCTTTGTAAGCATATAAAACAAGTTGGGACAATTGTAAATAAATAAATACTTCTAAGTACAATTGTCACTTAAGTATTATAAAATAGGACAAGTGGCATTCTTCTTTATAAAAAATAAAATAAAATAATAATAATAATAATAAACAAAATTTTCTCAGTTTAGAACTTTCTCAACCTATATTCTTTTCATCTTCAAGTGAAAGAAAACCCAAGATTAAATAAATCAAATTTAACAACCTGCTACCAGTTTTTGCCTGAGCATGGATTCAAAACTCATTCATTCATTAGCAAGTCAACAAATAATAGCTACAGATCTTAGTATCAACAACTTCAGTTACTTCAAATCTTCAAACTTGGGAATTCAATCAGAATAAAACGAACCTGAAAGCAAACCTGATGTAATCAAAAGTAGTTTCTGACCTCTACTTTAATAAGGTGAGTAAACTGCTACACTTAAATATTTGAAGTTGATGATTATGATAGAACATTGAAATAACTTTGTAAGTTTTGAGTGCATGCTGAAAATATGTTATATATAGTTAGATATGCAGATGATTAGAACATGAATGACTATTATTATGGATTCAGTTTTCTATTTAGTTACAGTTTTTTTTAAAAACAAAAAACTCCCCTCTGTTCAAACATTAAGTAAGTAGATACTTATTTAAAAGACTTAAGGAAATTAATGATATTGCAAGTGATGATATTGGATTGAATTAAACTCTATAGTGAGAAATTTATCTGGATTGCAAGTTTATGTATGTGAATATGACATTATATGTTGATGATGTTCTCCGTTGATATAACCTGTAACTTTTGTTTTTTTCAAAAATCCAAATCTCTAAATTTGATCCATATTAGTCTTGAATACATGAATGAAATTTGTTGGTGAATGTGGAATGAAGATCACAAAAATAGTTCTATGATTTTTAATATAACAGATAAGTATAAATAAAAGATTAACAGCAAAACTAAGATTTGTGATAAAAACCAACTATCTTAAATTCAAAATTGAATTACTTGCATGTAATCGTGATGAAAGATCATGAATTTAGACATGCATTTTATAATTTTTAATTGGGTATTTAAGGAGAATTTTGGGTTGATGGGAAATTGGGATTTTTATGAATTGCCGATTATCCACACATTGACTCGAGATGAAATTTTGATTGTAGCTTGTTTATGGGTTGTTGACTAAGGGAAAAATGCAAGTGATTATTTTTAATGAGTGAATTTTTCGAATTTAAAGAAATAGGGTTTTAGCATGCCCTTGTTTCGGTTTGACTGTAGTGGCTAGTGCGACATGGATCGGGGACCGGAGTTGTTCGCGTTTGGGGAAGATGTAGGGCATGGTTGTGGGTTTCGATGGTGGAGTTGGCGGAGTTCAATGGTGACGAGATGGTCGATGTCGAAGGGGTTTTTGTGTCGTGTTGCTGTGAGGTTTTGAGCCAGGGATCGAAAATTCGATTCGATGATGAAATCTCGAATCTGGGTTTAGATTTGTGATCGCGCGTGTTATTGTGACCGTCGTTGATGGTCGCGACGACCTGGGTTGGCCGGAGGCGTTGGTATATGTGCACGTGGATTATGCTGTGCACTGAAATGGTTGATCTTGGAAGATGAGTTTCTCTCGGGTTAGCTCCCGAGTTATTCACGGCGAAGACTCGAAGTAGGGGTAACACGGTTTGTCTTCGGGGACTGACTTGTGTATTTGGAAAATCGACTCGAAGTTGTTGAGGGCTGGGTTGCTTCAGGGTAGGCGAGTTGTTTGAGTGTTTTCTCGAGTCATTAAGGTGATTGACTCATGAATTTTGTTGTGAGTTAAAGATAATCAAATTTTAGAAAGGTTATTGATTGAATTTATTTTTAAATTTTAAATTTGTTAAAATAATTTCTTTTGGAAATAATTAACTTAACTAAATTTTATAACTTTTGATTTAATTCCAAATTAAAGGATTGATCAAGTTTAAGTGAATCTTAAGGTAAGGTTAAATAATAAAGTTTTCAAATTTATATTACAGATGTATAAGTTTAAAGTTATATAATTTAAAGTATTTTAAATTTGAAATTGTTTTCTAAATACTTTATTTTCAAGTGAGGTTATTATTATAATTTTGAAAACCAAATAAAATAATTTGTTTTAAGTTACAGAAATTTGATTTATTTCAAATAATTTATTTATTAAGATAAATATGGTTGAATTATTTTGTTATGAACTTAGGAATACTTAATAAATATGATTTGTAATTAAGATTAATGTTTTCTTAATTAATTAAGGATTTTGAATTATTAGAGTTAATTAATTAATTTTAAATAATTAGTTAATTGTTTATTAATTTTAAATAATCACTTAATTATGTATTAATTAAGTGTAATTACTTAAGGAAGTAATTAATGGTTAATAATTGAATGTAATTAAGAAGGTAATTACTTATGAAAGTAATTAGAGGAAATTACTCATGGGAGTAAATAAATGAAAGTGATTAATGGATAATCACTTAATGTTATCAATTGAGGAATTGATTAATATAATTGTTTGAAGTTAATTAATTATGGAGTAATTAATTAAGAATTATTTAGTAATGGAATTAATTACTTGTTAAGTAATTAATTAAGAAAGTAATCAAGATCATTAATGAAGTAATTAGAAGATAATTACTTATGTAAGAAATTAAGGGTAATTACTTAGTTAATTTTAGTTAATTAATTAATGTGATTAGTTAATTATTGAATGTGATTAATTTAAGATCAATTACTAAGTGCAACTAATTAAAAATGTAAATAAATTAATAAGATAATTAATTAAGGATTATTTATTAATCTAATTAATTAATCTTTAATTAGAGATAATTAAGGAGTAATTAGTTTATTTGATGAAGTAATTAAGGGTAGTTAATTACTTATGTTATTAATCAAGGGTGATTAATATTTATGGTTAGTAATTAATTAATTCAATAATTAAAGGTTAATTACCGTATTAGGTTAAGGGTAATTAATTTGTGAAATTAATTAAGGGTTAATTACTTAAAGGTAATTAAGGATAAAATAGAACGATATTGGAAGTCTTTGGCTAATTGGTATTCCTAATATGTGGTTTGTGATGCTATGTGATAAGATATGTTTGATTTAAATTGTGATGTGGTTATCTATTGTTGATGAATTAGGTGACATCCTGTATTTAAAATTGAGTTGTATTTCACTTGAATAATTAAAGTTAAGATGATATTGGTTTTGAAGAGACCGGAGTCGGGTATTAGCAAATAATCGAAACCATTTCGATTCTTTATAAATTGCTGTGTGAAATCAATAGGCTGGTATGGAATTATTTAAGTGAATTGGACCATTTAATCTAAGTTTTGGCACTTAGAAATTAATGTGTGAAATAGATGATGTCTATAACAACTCGTGAAGTTGAAATTGATATAAGTTACCCCGGGTTCTATATAAGTTGTATGCTTTTGTATTCCATGTTAGATGGGTTTACTCACGCTGGTTTCCAGCCTGACCCAGGTGTTACTTTGATGTAATGCTCGGGTCAGACCGAGTATTACAGATTTGCAGGTAAGGACGTTCTGGAACTCAGGAGAAGAGCTGAAGGACAGGAACGTATAGAGTGTTTATTCGCTGTGATATATATTGTTATTTTTATCTAGGACATGTTGTTTAAACTGTCTAGTGTTGTGAATTGCTGTAACTCTGATGTAAAAATGTAAATGTACTGATACAGTTCTTCTTTGTAAACTGTTATTTTATTTGCTATTATATTTTATCTGCTGCGAATGTGAGATTCTGAGTTTGAGTTTCTGTTTCTTCTTCTTTCTCTTTCTTCTTTTCACTAACTATCTGGAAATTTCGGAATTGAAATTTCCGGGTCGTTTCATTTGGTATCAGAGCTGAAGGTTAAGCGAGAACCTTGGTTCTGTTGGGATTACTCATCAAGGATAGGGTAAGTGGTACCCTATAATGAGTTGAGTATATATATGAGAGAGCGTACTTGTTATTTTCTTATATAAAGATTTTAAATGGTTTTATATAAGATTATATTTTAAAATATAAAGCCATATATCTTTCTAACAAATAGTAAGGGAATTGGTTGTTAAATTATTGAATTAAATTAAGAAGTAATAGAAATACAATCAAACTGTAAAGTTGGGGAAGAATTTCAAAATAAGATGAATTAGAATTGGTTTCAAACTAGAAAAATAGAATGGTTATTGTGTTTAATAATGGGATGATTGTTTTTCAACAAACAATAAAATGTTTTAAGGAAGTAACCATTAAAAAGAAAATAATTTGTAAATGTGAAAGAATATAAATAAAAGTGGGTTTCAAATTGTGAAGCCCTGAATTCTAAGTTTAAAAATTTGAATTGGTTTCAAAATGTTAAAGGAAATAACATTATTCAAACTACTTTGAAAATGATCTTATTTTATAAATAAGAAATGTTTGAAAATTTTAAAGAAAATTTGTTTGAATTAAAACCAAAGGTGGTTTAAATTTTAAAATTTGGCTTGGCGGGCCAAGAAGTAGATATGTATATATGTGGATATACATAATATCAAAGGTAGTTTGAAATAAACTCTAAATGGTGGACTTTGAATTTGGAATAAGATATGATACCCAAAGTGCTAAGTTTTGAACTTATAAATGGGAAGATTATAAATGTGAAGTTTAGAATTTGAAATGGAAATTCAAATTGGGTAAGATTTACTGGATTAAGTGAATTAAGTTTAACTGGGGAAAGAGTTAAATAAGTTGGAATGATCAACCTGATTTGGAAATTTCAGGATGAAATTGGAATTTAACTTGGGAAATTAAATGGTTAATCTGAATTGGGAATTTGTGTGATCTCAAAATGGGTTTGAGATCTAGAAATTGGAAATTGATGAATGTTTTAAAATGAATTGGATGATATCATCCTATTGTTATTAAAAATCTTTAAATTGTGAATTGGATTTGTTTAAATGAATAAGAAGTGAAGTGTGGTAATATATCCATTATAGAGATAAATAAAATTTAACTTAAATTTAAAATTTTGATACGAAATTCCTTTGAACCTAAGAATTGAATGTTAAGAAATTAAATCAACATTTGAAGTATTAAATCGAATTTATATGATTCGAGATGGTTTAAATGTGAAATTTGAATTAGTTCAAATTGAATTTGATTTGAATTAATTGAAATTGTAATAGGAAATGTATGAATATAAGATTCAAATCGAAAATTTGAATTGGATTGATTTGAATAATTTGGAATATCGTAATTAAAGTTGAATAGTTTTAAATTCAAAGGAATTTGAATTGAATTTGGGAGGAAATCAAGAATAATTCAACTTGATTTGGAAATGGAGTTTGAAATTGGGATTAATTCAAACTGGAGTAGAAATGAATTGAAATTGGGACTAGTTCAATTGAAATTTATTTGAATTAGTAGAATTTGATATCTAGGTTGAATGAAGTTAAATTTAGAAAGAAACTGAGGTTAATTCAACTTGAATTGGGGTTGAATCAATTTCAATGAAAATTGAAATTATTTAAATTGGAATTGGGAAAATTAAATGGAAGTGGAAATTTAATTAAATTTATAAAAATGGAGATTGCGAAGTGAGCAGTTTTGACTCTAGACTATTTTTAATATAAATTGTTTTAATATAAACCTGTTTTTCCAAGCTATTCATTATATATACAACCTTTCTTTTAAAAGCCAAACTATCTTATACTTGTTTTACAATTATTTTTGAAACAGTTTAACAATTTTCCAACTGTTACATAAATTAATTACTATATTTCAACGGTTTTACAAAACTAATTACTATCTTACTATTATTTTGCGATTATCTAAAATTTCTATAATTATTTTAACCATTTTCTAACTATTTTACACTTATTTTACAAACTAGTAATTATTTTCCAACTACTTATCTATTTTTAGTTTTTCAAGCTATTTGTTTAAATCAACTGGTCGGAGTTCAAACTGTTATTGGTTAAATACCCAATCGAGATAATAATAGAGGTGATAATCCAAATGGATTGAAGCAATTGTGAGTAAGTGAATGAAAATTAATGTGAATGTGAATAGTAATGGAATTGATTTGGCTAATAACCAATAAAGATAAATACGTAGGGTGTACGTATGTTATTCTATTCGCATAGTAATGTAACGACCCGATATTTTCAACCATCCGCATCTGCACATGTCGGACTTGAATTGCTCAAAATACCGAATTGTAAAATAAATTTGGCAAAACACAGCATAAATAGTAAATAAATTAATCACAGATCACAGACACAGAGTAATAAATGCAGCGGAAGTAAAGAAATAGTAGTTCATGAAGCTACTATATAAATACATCAGAGTCAAACAAGATAGAACAGAGATAACAAGATACAACGGAGGTGTCAACATGATAACCAGGTATGAATCATAATACATCACTGGAACCAACCGGATAACTAGAATCAACTAGATAACCGAAAGTGAAATAGATAGCTGGATCTTTAAGCAAAGCTTCCAACTTCGAAGGTGAGTCTCAAATACTGTATCACTCAGTCTGACCCGAGTGTGAAGAAACACAAAACACTCGAGTCAGGACTTACATACTTATACAATGTAAACCAACTCAAGTGAACAGTAATATAAGGTACGAGTAACTTAAAAGATGCTTGGGACCGCCCATCCTCTAAGAATCTGTTAAACTATTTACTAATATTTCGCTATTATAATAATGTCTATAGTAAAATAAACTTACTTTTTCATAGCATTAAGGGGTTACCCATATAGCCCTTAACACGTAATAGTCCCAGTAGTCCATCCAATATCATAGTCCCTCCTGATCGGGAAGCCACCAGAGGATATCACACGGGCTACGGGAGAAAACCAAACTCGTACAAGGTGTGATAGGGTAGGTGACACAGCACAACTAGGCAATGCCGGGGTAGATATACCAATTGCTATCCGGGCCGGTGGAAACGTGCAGCGCGCAGCTACCGCCCACCTCGAAACAAACTCCTCTAAAATCAAAAGTAAATGTGGCCACCGAATCAATCCAAAGTCAAAGCATAGTATCGAAGAGGAGTGTCCGATCAGAGGAATGACCTCATTGGCCCGAGAATCGCTCCTGTTTTAGCTACCTTATGCCAACTCACGGGAGTCGGGTCCATGTATTTACCTCAAAGGAAACGCCGCCACCATCCTACTTCATTTTGGAATCTCCACCGCGTACACGGTTATTAAAGTGGTTTTCGGAATTGGCCGACTATAAGACAATATCCGATCCCGGTCTCTTTAACAACCAATCGTTATTATAACCCGTGGTTATAACTTTAAAACAATATTTTCATACTTCAAAATAAAATATCCTTTCAATCCAAATATTTATCAAAGCAAGATTAAATCATTTCTAAACCATTTCAATATATCAACATACCATATCTTTCAAATTCAAATATTTATCAAAATAAATATCAAGTCATTTCTAACCATTTTTAATACATAAATATCATATCTTTCAAACTTCATTTTTTGAATCACTTTAATTTCAAAATATCATAACTTTCGAAAACTTTATTTCAAACATTTAATATATATCGAAATATCATATCTTCTCGAAACTTCATTTCAAATCATTCAATATATCATATCTTAAACATCTTTAAATTCAAAGATAACATTCATTTATTATCATCTCAAATCACCTTTTGAATAATTTATATTCCATCAATTTAATTCAATTAAAATCATTTTAAAAGTGTAACTATTATACTTTAAAATCAAGTATTCAAATTTCAAAGTTTCAAGTCATTCTGAGCTCATTTACTAAGTCAAAAATCATAATTATTAAAATTTCAGCCTTTCGTAGCATTTAGAAAAAGCTGTTATAAGTTATACTTGAAAACATTTTAATTCAGCAAAGACAGCTCTTAAAAACTGCTGCTAAAACTCAGTTTTAGTCAAATTTTAGTTTAAAACAGAAAAGACAGCATTTCCAGAAATACTGCGGTAGCTCAAATTTCAAAATAAGGTTTAAATTTGATTTCAGCAAAAAAACTGCAGACCGCTATAGCATTTCTAGAGAATGCTACGATAGACCTGAGTCCAATATTAGCCTATAAGTTCAATTACAACAACTACATCATTCGAATCCGTTCGGGTATGTATCATTTCAACCCATAGTGATTTCTAATCTACAGGGAACTTGCAGTGTGATAAACAGATATAAATGAACAGTAACAACATATATATAATAACAGATAATACGACATGAAATTTAACAGGTTTAACATCATATGTAATTAATCACAGGCAGTTATAACATCACATAATAGTTCTACACATTCAAATGGTGTCAATTCACATTTGTATAAGTATAAACGTCTGGTGAGATTTACTCACTTGTATAAGCTGGAGACAACGATCAAAAGCACAAACTGAGATCTTCAAAAGCACTATGGCATGACAATGATTCGATTTTGAGAGAGCCAAAGATACATCTCCTTGGATACATGAGACAAACAAATATATGAAACATATGTTTCAAAAACAAGATATACTTAAACAATGTTAGAAATAGATGTATAAAATAAAACTAAAGACTTTGCACTTTCTCTCTACGCTTGTTTGCATGGCCTAGGGGATCAATAAGGTCAGGTTTGAGCATGGTTTGGATCAGGTATGGGTATGGAAAAGGTGCGGCTACAAGGCTAAACAAGTGGAGGAAGTTACACTTAGGGTAGGTGAAGGGTTTAAGGCAAAATAGCATGTTTTTGGTCAACAAAAGGGCTCGGTCTTGGAGTGCTTTGGCTTGGCCATTCAATTTCAGATCTAGAATGATGTTGGAGTGGTGTGTGGTGGTCTATTCAGAGGTGATGGTGGCGGCTAGAGGTGGTGGTGGTGGTGGAAAATGAAGTGGTGAAGCAACAAGGCCCAAACTAGCATGTTTTCAAGGCATATGTTAGATTTTGAGGGGTTTTGTCACCATGGTTGGCTCGGATATGGTCATGACCTGGAGTGTAGGTGGTGATGATGGCAGGAAATAGATGTATTGAGTGGTGGCCATGGCAATAGTGAGGAGGCCATGCAATTAGAAGAAAGAAACAAGACAAAAGTATGGAAAAAATGGAAGAAAAAGTGCAAAAAGAGGAGGCCATTACCCAATTTTTTCTCCTAGCCGTGAATGAATGAGAAGTGGAATTCTTTTTTAGTGAATGAATACTGGAATACACGGCCAAACAAAGTAATATACAGCCAAAAGAAGTACAGGCTAATAAATAAATAAAAACTGCCAAAAAGTAAATGAGGAAACGGTAAAAGAAACGACTTACGTTTCAAAAGCTTTTAAAACCTTTGGTATTTCCTTTATTTATTCATTTAAGTTTACATTACTAAAAATAATAATGATTTCAGTCACAAATTCGAAAATATAACAAAATATAAGATATACATAAATATTTATTAATGATATAAGGTTAAAATAAGAAAATAGCACAAGAATGCAAACTAGTCTAGAAAAATGAAAAATAAACAGAATGAACTTTGGAAAATTTATATGGACTTGTAAAAATATTTATAACAAAGATGACAACATAAAAGTAAAGATGCATTCACAAATAAATATATAAATTTAAATTTGAATATAATTTAAATAAAGAAAATAGCAGAAAAATGGAAACTAGGCTTAAAATTTGGAACTAAATTCAATAAGCTTTGAAAAAATTCAAACATTGCTTTAAAAATATTAAAAGACAAAATATACTTAAAATAAAATATTAACACATAAAAAAATTAAATTTAAAGAAAATAGGAAAAGATTTAAAGAAATTGCTTAAAAATCCAAAAACGGTGTCCAGAAATTACAAATAAATCACCATTGACTTTGGAAAATTGTTTACTTTATTTTAAAATTATTATAATACAAAAATATACATACAATAACATATTCACCCAGATTAAAATGAAATATGACAAAAAATATAATTTATACAATTTAAAAATAACAAAATTGCAGAATAAACAAATTGCACTCAATATTGAAATTTACATAACTTTTACAGTTTAACTCCGTTTTCAACGAAACGAAAAGCAGTGTTCACGTTATTAAATCTATTTTCATAATAAAAGATAAAATTTAAGATTTAAAATGATTTTAATATTAATTTTAAAAGTCAAAGTTCAAACAGTTTGAGTAGAAATTCACTTTTTTAGTAAAATGTCCAATTTATACTATTTTGAACTATAGATCGGCATTTATATTTAAAATGAAATATTTGAAACAAAAATAAATTTAAAATAATTAAAATAAAATAAAGTCAAATTTAAAATATATAGGCAAAAATCTAGGGTTATTACAAGTAATGTGATCCAGATTCGAGCATAGAATTTCGGGATAGTATGTCGATCCGAGTTGGAATTTTTCACTCGATTTTCGACGGCGAACCTTGATATGGATTATTGATTGGTTCTGGATATTCTCTATCATAGTTATACTATGCAGAGAGAATAACGGAATCTGATCAAGAAACTAGATCTGTGTCTGCACTAGGAAGTCGGGTGGACGATACTAGTTCGGAAGTGAAATTGTGTGATCAAGTGAGCGATCAGATTGGTATGGCGTACAAATGATATGTGTACATCATACGGATTTAAATGAAATTGATATTGAAAAGAGTAATCAAATTTGAATATTTGATTTTGAATAAATAAAGTATATATCTTGGTTATATAAGATAAAACTCCCCTTGTTGAATCTGTTGCCAAAAGAAAAGGATTTTGAAGGTGTTTGAAGTATAAAAGGATTTTAACAAGTTTAAAATGATCCAAAGATTTTTATCAAGGATTTTATATATCTCTCTATACATAAAGCATCATATGAGGATTTTGGAAGAGGTTTTGGGAACCTTTGGATTTGGAAAGGCTTTTGATTTTTGGGTAAAATCAATATTGAATTTGAAAAGCCTAGATTGAGAATTATCGATTTTTGGAATAATCGATTTTGTGTAAAGGAGCTTTGTATGAGATCATACTAGGTGTATGATTTGAAGATACTATATATGTAAAGTATAAATTTTTTGGATGATGGCTCTGGGGAAAAAGGCGCTCCCTTGAAATGAACTTTTAAGGAGTACCACCGGGTGGTGCTGCCTTGAGCCCCGGGGGGGGGGGGGGGGGGGTTCTAAAGTTGATCCTGTGAGGAGTCCGGACAAAACTAGTTCCTGGGGATTATGAGTAGAGTATATCATAGCGAAAGTCGTGTGTGTCGCTGGGAGCCAACAGTCTGCGTTTGATTTTATATCGGTAGACTGCGACCTATGGTATAACATAGCGAAAGTCGAGTGTGCCGCTGAGAGCCAACAGTCTGCGTTTGATTTTATATCGGTAGACAGCAACCTATGTAGGAGTAGAGAAGTTTCATTTCGATAGCGAAAATCAAAGGCCGCTGAGAGCCTGCAGTTACATGGACTTTTGCTGTGACGGCAACGTAACCCTGGATGTAACTGTGATCTGTTGTGTGGACTCCATGGCGTAATCGAGAGGCCGTGTGGTGCCTGCAGTTACATGGACTTTTGCTGCGATGGCAACGTAACCCTGGAATATAACTGTAACCATGGATGGGGGTGATGATTTCCAGAGCAATCTCACCAAAGATATTTCCTCGATTTCAAAATGCTTTCAATATTTTCAATAAAATTATTTTTGAAGTATTTTTAGTGGGTGTTGGAAACGGGTCTGCTAAGCACTTATAGATTTTCAGTCGTATGCTTGATCAACGTATGACCGAATTTCTGTGAGAACAAGGATGGACTGGTTAAAACATCGAGTTATAAAAGTATTTTTATAAAAACTATTTTTGTAATACTATATATACTTAAAAATGTTTTAAAAATGATCAATGAAGATTTATCTGATTTTAAGCATTTTAATAAATTCTGGCTTCATTCCTTTTCCAGGACGAAAAGATTCAAAGGGGGGAGGAATGTGATATCCCGGAATTCTAGACATCTGTAATCGATAAATAATGGGGTTAATTAGTAGAATATTGATTTATAGATTGAACAAATAAAAACTTGGGTAGTTAGAATATATTCGGATATATATGTAAATGGATAAAGTCTGATAATACAAATTTCTATTTCAAAAAAAAATAAGGAATGATTTCCTTATTAAATAAATATTGTAGTAAATAAGTTGGATTTAAAAAATTCTATGCTTTATAAATTATTCATAAGTGTACAATTGGAAAACAATATCATTATTTTTCTTTTCTTTTAAGTTATATATATTTGAAAATTTATATTTCTTAAACAATAAAGGTAATTTCTTATTTGTTTAAAATATATTTTTGTTTAAATTTAAAATAAGATTTAACTAAAAGATTAAAATTTATTAATGATGACATTAACTTACTAATACTATAAGTAAGAAGATTAATAAAAAATGTATTAGGACCTTTGTAAGCATATAAAACAAGTTGGGACAATTGTAAATAAATAAATACTTCTAAGTACAATTGTCACTTAAGTATTATAAAATAGGACAAGTGGCACTCTCCTTTATAAAAAATAAAATAAAATAATAATGATGATGATGATAAACAAAATTTTCTCAGTTTAGAACTTTCTCAACCTATATTCTTTTCATCTTCAAGTGGAAGAAAACCCAAGATCAAATAAATCAAATTTAACAACCTGTTACAAGTTTTAGTTTGAGCATGGATTCAAAACTCATTCATTCATTAGAAAGTCAACAAATAATAGTTACAGATCTTAGTATCAACAACTTCAGTTACTTCAAATCTTCAAACTTGGGAATTCAATCAGAATAAAACGAACCTGAAAGCAAACCCGATGTAATTAAAAGTAGTTTCCGACCTCTGCTTTAATAAGGCGAGTAAACTGCTACACTTAAATATTTGAAGTTGATGATTATGATAGAACATTGAAATAACTTTGTAAGTTTTGAGTGCATGCTGAAAATATGTTATATATAGTTAGATATGCAGATGATTAGAACATGAATGAATGTTCTTATGGATTCAGTTTTCTATTTAGTTATAGTTTTTTTTAAAAAGAAAAAAACTCCCCTCTGTTCAAACATTAAGTAAGTAGATACTTATTTAAAAGACTTAAGGAAATTAATGATATTGCAAGTGATGATATTGGATTGAATTAAACTCTATAGTGAGAAATTTATCTGGATTGCAAGTTTATGTATGTGAATGACATTATATGTTGATGATGTTCTCCGTTGATATAACCTGTAACTTTTGTTTTTTTCAAAAATCCAAATCTCTAAATTTATCCATATTAGTCTTGAATACATGAATGAAATTTTTTGGTGAATGTGGAATGAAGATCACAAAAATAGTTCTATGATTTTTAATATAACAGATAAGTATAAATAAAAGATTAACATTAAAACTAAGATTTGTGATAAAAACCAACTATCTTAAATTCAAAATTGAATTACATGAATGTAATCGTGATGAAAGATCATGAATTTAGACATGCATTTTATAATTTTTAATTGGGTATTTAAGGAGAATTTTGGGTTGATGTGAAATTGGGATTTTTTTATGAATTGCCGATTATCCACACATTGACTCGAGATGAAAATTTGATTGTAGCTTGTTTATGGGTTGTTGATTAAGGGAAAAATGCAAGTGATTTTTTTTAATGAGTGTATTTTTCGAATTTGAATGAAATAGGGTTTTAGCATGCCCTTGTTTCGGTTTGACTATAGTGGCTAGTGCGACATGGATCGGGGACCGGAGTTGTTCGCGTTTGGGGAAGA
This sequence comes from Allium cepa, assembly GCA_030765085.1. Classification (NCBI taxonomy): domain Eukaryota; kingdom Viridiplantae; phylum Streptophyta; class Magnoliopsida; order Asparagales; family Amaryllidaceae; genus Allium; species Allium cepa. The sequence goes on from CM060931.1 coordinate 239,326,312, forward strand.
TGTAGGCCATGGTTGTGGGTTTCGATGGTGTAGTTGGCGGAGTTCAATGGTGACGAGATGGTCGATGGCGAAGGGTTTTTTGTGTCGTGTTGCTGTGAGGTTTTGAGCCAGGGATTGAAAATTCGATTCGATGATGAAATCTCGAATCTGGGTTTAGATTTGTGATCGCGCGTGTTATTGTGACCGTCGTTGATGGTCGCGACGACCTGGGTTGGCCGGCGGCATTGGTATAGTGCACGTGGGTTATGCTGTGCACTGAAATGGTTGATCTAGGAAGATGAGTTTCTCTCGGGTTAGCTCCCGAGTTATTCACGGTGAAGACTCGAAGTAGGGGTAGCATGGTTTGTCTTCGGGGACTGACTCATGTATTTGGAAAATCGACTCGAAGTTGTTGAGGGCTGGTTTGCTTCAGGGTAGGCGAGTTGTTTGAGTGTTTTCTCGAGTCGTTAAGGTGATTGACTCGTGAATTTCGTTGTGAGTTAAAGATAATCAAATTTTAAAAAAGGCATTGATTGAATTTATTTTTAAATTTTAAATTTGTTAAAATAATTTCTGTTGGAAATAATTAACTTAACTAAATTTTATAACTTTTGATTTAAAAGAAAGTGTTTCCAAATTAAAGGATTGATCAAGTTTAAGTGAATCTTAAGGTAAGGTTAAATAATAAAGTTTTCAAATTTATATTACAAATGTATAAGTTTAAAGTTAGATAATTTAAAGTATTTTAGATTTGAAATTGTTTTCTAAATACTTTATTTTCAAGTAAGGTTATTATTATAATTTTGAAAACCAAATAAAATAATTTGTTTTAAGTTATAGAAATTTGATTTATTTCAAATAATTTATTTATTAAGATAAATATAGTTAAATTATTTTGTTATGAACTTAGGAATACTTAATAAATATGGTTTGTTAATTAAGATTAATGTTTTCTTAATTAATTAAGGATTTTGAATTATTAGAGTTAATTAATTGTTTAATTAATTTTAAATAATTAGTTAATTGTTTATTTAATTTTAAATAATCACTTAATTATGTATTAATTAAGTGTAATTACTTAAGGAAGTAATTAATGGTTAATAATTGAATGTAATTAAGAAGGTAATTACTTATGAAAGTAATTAGAGGAAATTACTCATGGGAGTAAATAAATGAAAGTGATTAATGGATAATCACTTAATGTTATCAATTGAGGAATTGATTAATATAATTGTTTGAAGTTAATTAATTATGGAGTAATTAATTAAGAATTATTTAGTAATGGAATTAATTACTTGTTAAGTAATTAATTAAGAAAGTAATCAAGATCATTAATGAAGTAATTAGAAGATAATTACTTATGTAAGAAGTTAAGGGTAATTACTTAGTTAATTTTAGTTAATTAATTAATGTGATTAGTTAATTATTGAATGTGATTAATTTAAGATCAATTACTAAGTGCAACTAATTAAAAATGTAAATAAATTAATAAGATAATTAATTAAGGATTATTTATTAATCTAATTAATTAATATTTAATTAGAGATAATTAAGGAGTAATTAATTTATTTGATGAAGTAATTAAGGGTAGTTAATTACTTATGTTATTAATCAAGGGTGATTAATATTTATGGTTAGTAATTAATTAATTCAATAATTAAAGGTTAATTACCGTATTAGGTTAAGGGTAATTAATTTGTGAAATTAATTAAGGGTTAATTACTTAAAGGTAATTAAGGATAAAATAGAACGATATTGGAAGTCTTTGGCTAATTGTTATTCCTAATATGTGGTTTGTGATGCTATGTGATAAGATATGTTTGATTTAAATTGTGATGATGTGGTTATCTATTGTTGATGAATTAGGTGACATCCTGTATTTAAAATTGAGTTGTATTTCACTTGAATAATTAAAGTTAAGATGATATTGGTTTTGAAGAGACCGGAGTCGGGTATTAGCAAATAATCGAAACCATTTCGATTCTTTATAAATTGCTGTGTGAAATCAATAGGCTGGTATGGAATTATTTAAGTGAATTGGACCATTTAATCTAAGTTTTGGCACTTAGAAATTAATGTGTGAAATGGATGATGTCTATAACAACTATTGAAGTTGAAATTGATATAAGTTACCCCGGGTTCTATATAAGTTGTATGCTTTTGTATTCCATGTTAGATGGGTTTACTCACGCTGGTTTCCAGCCTGACCCGGGTGTTAATTTGATGTAATGCTCGGGTCAGACCGAGTATTACAGATTTGCAGATAAGGACGTTCTGGAACTCAGGAGAAGAGCTGAAGGACAGAAACGTATATAGTGTTTATCCGCTATGATATATATTGTTATTTTATCTAGGACATGTTGTTTAAACTGTCCAGTGTTGTGAATTGTTGTAACTCTAATGTAAAAATGTAAATGTACTGATACAGTTCTTCTTTGTAAACTGTTATTTTATTTGCTATTATATTTTATCCGCTGTGAATGTGAGATTCTGAGTTTGAGTTTCTGTTTCTTCTTCTTTCTCTTTCTTCTTTTCACTAACTATCTGGAAATTTCGGGATCGAAATTTCCGGGTCGTTTCATTCCCTCTCTTCTAAGTTCAAGCTTCAGCTAACCCAAAAAAATGAATACAAAAAGAACAACACTTCCATTCTTTCCCAATCCTCTACATGAGCTATAGCCGCAAAAATCTCAAGCACACACACGAGCCACACCCAACACAACTCGAACGCTGCTTCGGGCAAAAACTCACACACACTCGAACCCAACTCCACTGACACGGTCACCGCCTCGTGCACGTGCACGTTGCTCCGACGCCGCCGCCACCATCCACGACACCACGCGCAGACCCCACTTCGGCCACTGGCACAACTTCGGCCCTCAATTTCCATTTCGCGAGCTGAATCGAAATATGGTTGCTCGAACCCATCAGACAGTATAACCCTCATCAGAAAAATCCCCTTCACCCCCAACGCCGACCATCGAACGCCCCAAAATTCCGGCCATATCCTCGTACAACCCAGACGCATCTTTACCCCAAGCCACTCGCAACTCGATCCATCCCACGATTCACATTTGCGAATTTCTCGAGCTCAAACGAACGCAGACCCAGAACCTAGTTTACCATATTCCAAACTCTCTGATGAATAATTATTACTTCCATTATTTTTCTTATGTTAATCAACCATTAACACAACTTTGCCCCAAATTTCAAAGTCTAACACCATCACAGTAACAAGAATTTGTTAAAAAAATCAAACTCAGGTTATCATCATAATACTGCTTCAATTCAAATTTTAAAATTCTATTTTTTATCTTAAAAATCATGTTTTACATAGTAGAATTAAGATGTGAATTCAATTCAACAAAATTCAGAGCATGATTTTATCGTGATATTTTTTTTTACTGTATTATCCTGTTTCAGCAGATTTTTAAAACATTTTCTTTTTGAATATCACTTTAAAACTTAATTCATGCTTAAATGAAACTACTGCATTGAAGATTCTAACTTAACTATGATTTGTTGAATACATTTTGAAGATTTTGTTTTAACTTTTTACTCTGCAACATGAATTTACAGGGAAGCATCAGCAAATTGAACATGCACAGTTATAAAACAATATAACACCAATTTTATCCATATATTTATGCATGCAAGATATTTACTAACTCAAAATTTCATATGCACAACTTTACTTAAATTTTCTGATAAAAAGAAATTTACTCACATGGTTTGTAATTAAATAGAGACAAAAATTGGATCCTGGAAAATGGCTGCAGATTTTTACTTAAAGTTGCTTGATTAAATTATCTCTGCTTGATGATGATGCTTAAATCCTTAAATCAGTCAGTACTAGGATAAAAGAACATGAATTTGCCTTTCAGAAATTTTGAAGAATGCAGGAACACTTGATTTTCATATTTTTGAGGTGTACTTGTATGTAGATTTTCCTCTGTAAATTGCTTTGCAGTTTTTAGATTTTTAGGTGATGTTTGAATTGGATTAATTTTGGTTGAAGTTGAAGATTTGAAGAATTTCAGGTTTGTTAATGAGGTGCAAATTTTTTTCTTGCTTTAGAAAAATTAGAATGAAAAAATTGAAATGAAGCATAAGAAGTGGTCTTTTATAAAATAGTTTTGTTATATAAAAATTTAAAGAAAATAGATTTAATTTTTGACACTTGTCATGATACATAGTTAACCTCTTAACACATGTTATTAATGTGTTTTAAATTTTTAACAAGTGTAAATTTCCATGCAAAAGGTATTTTAAAATGTTTTCTTAATTGATTTTCTTAATATAAATCCATTTTTAATTCATATAAAATCAATTCTCCTTAAAGAAATAAATATAAATCAAATTTTATATCCTAAATAAAATCATGAAAATACTCTTTTAAACTCAAAGTATAATTTAGAATATAATTAACCTATTTTGAATCTTTTAATTCAACAATTCAACCTCAAATCAAATTTTTAAATTCAAAAAATCAAATTTTATATGAATATAATTTTAACAGATTCATTACCCTTATGTATACTAATTTTAATTAGAAACAATGTACATTTACAACTCATTTATTGTTATTGTTTAAAATAATAAATTTATCAATTTAATTTAATTTATTACAAATATTATCATATTTAAATTGGGTTTGAAATTCCAGAATATTACACTAACCCAAAAATATGTATAAAATGTATATATATACATATTAGAATTACAGATATGAGAGAAGATTTGAGTTAGCTGGAAATTTTGATTTATAGTTATAGAGTTTTCCTTTTTCCACAGAATTGGTTTATTCCTTCTCTTCTTCTCTTTTATTTTCTGCCCTTCTCTGATAGATACAACACACCCCTATGTGTCTATATATATAATAAAGGTTTTATAATTCTAGAAATTGTAAAAAAGGCAGAGCTCTATTGCTTTAGTTAGTATATAAGAAGATAAGTATTTGACTGAGCCTGTATTTATAGACGCTCGAATCAATCACGTTCGTTAGATCAATATTTAAAAAATCTGGGTCATCAGCCCGAGGTCAACCCTAGCCCCACAACCTGAAACAGTCGACCGCTTGCCATAGGTGGTCGATAGCGATCAACCGACCTAATGAGACTATCGACCAGTAGTGGTCATGCATTTATTGTTTTTTATTCCCTTATTTTCTTTTTAATTAATTTTGATTTAAAAAATTAAAACACAAATAACTTCTTCATTTAAACTACGATCGCAAAACTTTATATATGAAAGTTGCTTAGAAAATTGCCACGAACAAATGGTGTAAGTCTCATGGCCAAATTCTGGCGATTTCTCAAATTCCATTTTTAAGCCTATTTTATTATTTATCATTCCTTCTTAATTTAATTACCAGTTATTTTACGTAGTGTTACATTCTCGCCCTTGAAAGAATTTTGTCCTCGAAATTCCTCAATGACATGTAACATAGTGTGCAACCGTTCTGAACTATCCAACAATTAGTGTGCAAATAATTCTACAGCCAATAGTTTTCAAGTGCATGGTATATCACAACATATATGATATGTATGCTAATTGCACAAAATCGGCACCTCCTCTATGAATGCATTCTTTAAAACAAATTTTGAAAATATGATAAAAACAACCTATATATGCTGGCGGTTCTATATGTATATAAGCTTTTAAAAATCAAAACCTTTTTTTCACCCAATAAATTCCACACTTCTACGAATAGATTATGGTTCAACCACCCATCCAATCTCTACCATCCAATACCTAATACACAATTTATAACATCTAAAAATTTGAAAATCCAATTTTCCTATATATCTACACTTATGTTGGAAAATGAATTTAGATGGAGAATTTTATACTTCTATCCTTCTTTTGTATACAATTCCATTATACCTTGAAACTTTCTCTTTCCCCCTAAACCTTTTCCAAGTACAAATTGCATGAATATGTTTATTTTTAAAATATAAAGCATAATTATTTAAAAGCAAGTTTTGTTTACTATCAACAAGGTATGGAAATAGAAACTCATAAAGCTAAACCATCTTTTTACCTAGTTATTATCTATATTTTCTATATTGTCACCCTTGCTAAACAATAAAATTCATATTCACCAATACATCGTGTGACACCCCGCACCTCTAGCCACCTCGAAAGTCGGACATGATTAGAAGCACAGGTGGTCGGGTGAAATAAAAATCCATAACATAGCACAGAGACTAAGGCAACAACATAAAATGATTAGAATATTACAGCGGAAATAAAATTTCACTAATTATAAATTAATAGAAAAACAACTTGATTAAAAACAACATTATCCCAAATTTATTTCTAAAACCAAAAGTACCAAGTAGTCCCCATCAAAATATAAAACATAACAAAGTTCACAATATAGGTCCTCATATATAGAGTAAAGTATGGAAAAGAGAAACGAAGTACATGAAACAAAAGAAACAAAAGATGAAGATAACAACGGCTCCAATGACCCTCCAAGCTGCAAAGAACCGCAACCTGGACTTGCCCTCCTGTGATTTGGGGAAAATAGAAAAAATAGGAATGGTTCAGACATAAAGTCTGGTGAATGAGAAATAAAATGAAGCAGAAAGAATAAAACAGTTTAATTCCAAGTCTTCCTCGGATATCGTAGAGGGTGAATAATATAATGTAGTGAATCCTTCTTAAATACAATTTTTAAGAAGGCAAAGTCGGTGTCACACTAGGAAAGTCAACCATGCAATAATACTAAACGTCAATCAGCTAGTCGGACATGCGATCCTTACCTATCCACGTGCTATAGCGTGAAAGTCATGCTCTTCACCCATGCATTGTGACTAAATGCCTCTTACGTCTAACCAGTGCCAATTCAAACAACCTCATAGGACCCTAAAGTTGTGCTCAGGCTCCGCCAAACTGGACTCCTATCCTCCTATCTCCTTGGTCACTAACGTGGTCTTACCCCTATCCAAAGTGTCAGTCCTTCGAAAGAGCACCCACAACTGGGTCGGCTGCGCAGAATCCTCCAACGATCTGCCTAAAGAAGCCTACGTTGGAGCACACTTGTCATGTTCTGTCTACGTCGATCTGCCTGAAGAAACCTATGATTGCAGATGATATCTATCCTACACACTAACTAACTATGAAAGGTAACAAACATCCTTGCGAACCTACTTGCCCATTCCTGGTACGTATAGCCAAATTATATTTTTCTCTTTAATGCATGAAACACCTATCTAGACCTTTACAAGGTCTGCCTACCAAATCGCTCCTAGATTAATTAATTTTACCGTTACAATTTATGTACAATTTATTTCCATTAATCTACTTTAGGCCATTTTTACATCCGATTTGGTTATTTCACAATTTCCCTTTTTCTTACATTAATGGTATTTCAATTTCACATACGTTCAGTCCGTACGGATTGTCCGCAATTTTTATGCCATTTTGTTACAGATTTACACTAGCCCTTAGGGTCCATTTAATTTATATTTTTTTCCACCTTAATTTACGTTCACCTTATAGAGATTTAACCAATACAAAAATTTTACCCAATAGCCACAAATCATTTAATTACATGAAATTCCAATTTTACATCTTTAGGCCACATATGAAACAAAAAATTATGCCAATTAGACTTCCCAACTTTATTCCAAAACCATATTCAAAATTATATAACCGTATCAATCAAAACCATAATTTTATTCAAGTGACATGTTCTGAATTTATTCAACTAACCTATTTTACCATTATAAATTGAATAACAATTCTAATTCAATTTAATTAAACCAATCTTATTTACGCCATGAAACGTGAATCACAATTTGTTTGTTCCAAATTTCAACATAAACATGAATTAGAATCGAGAAGTGGAAGAAGAAGAAGGTACAATAATTTACATAAATTGCAATTTTATTTATTCCATAAAACGTGAATAACAATTTATATGTCCCATATTTCAAACCAAACGTGAATTAGATTTGAGAAGTGGAAGAAGAAGAAGTTGCAATAATTTACATCTATTCTCAATTAATAACAGAAATTAATTCATATTAACGTGCCAGAAAAGAACTGAAATTGAACTACTTTATTTTTCTATTACGTATTAATTCCCACTCACCTGACACTTGAGCTTGCATAAATTTGAAAAAAGCTTTGTGTGATGACCCGAAATTTTGGGCGTTATAAATTTAATAATCTGCATTAAAATTAAATTGATTTGATAATTTGTGTTAATAAAGTTTGAATTGATTTAATAATCTTCTTTTAATAAATATTTAATTTATGAATTTTATCTTTTAAAAGTTAATAAATTGTTTTCTATTTATAATGTATATATTTGTATATATTGTAATATAGATAATCTTTTGTTTGAATTTAATAAATAACTATATGGTTTGTAAATACTTAAGATAAACGTTATTTCTTTAAAATTATATTTTAGCTTAATTTAAAAATTTAAATAAAAGGTTTGTTTTATTTCCTTTTAAATATTATTTGATATATATGGTTTTAAAATAGAAGTTTAAAATGTAATATAACATATGATATATTAATTCATTTAATAATAAAAGTAATTTATAATCTCTTTTATAAATTATTTAAAATTTCAAATAATAATTATAATACTTTGTTCTTATAAATATAAATAGACTTAGAGAAATAGATTTGTTATTTTTTTTTAAATTGAATATGTAGCTATATATGTATATATAACTTAATTTTAAAATTGATTTTAGAATTTTGATTTGAATTTGAATTTGAATTTCAAAAGATAGACATTTTGGAATATTTGAATTAAAGAAATTTGTATAAGCTTTATTTATAAATATAATTGGTTTATTTCTCTTTAAATTATCTAGACATGTATATATAAATACTAATTAACTAATTAGTTAAAACATAATCTTTCATTAACATAACTAATTAACCATATAAGAGACATGTGTTAGATTGTTAAGTAACTTATACGACAAATGTTAAATAAAGGACATGTGGCATTTCAAAGGTTAGTTTTTCTTTTATCTTAAAAAAAAGAAAAGAAAGCTGTTCATTTTAAAATTTCTTCCTGCATCATTTTCTAAACTAAAACCTGATAACAAGAACTGAGTCAAACTCAAAAATTTTCAATCTGGAAAAGATTCAACAACTCGGAGAAAAAAATTCCTAAAACATGAAACCAGGCTTCAGTTTCTTCTCAACTTGGAAGAAAATTAGATTATAACAACTATTGCAAACATGATCAAGCGAACAAGGATCAAATCTACAACAAGCAAATGTAAAAATCAATTCAGAAAATTCAGCTTGCAACTTAAAATTCAAGAGCATTTGAATAAAACCTGGGAGTCAAGAACAGATTTTCTGTCCTCTGCTATGTCTGTGAGTAAAACTGCTCTTAATGTTTCAAAACTCACCTGCATTTTTGTTTGTATGAAGTAATTATCAAAGTTTGGATGAAAACTATGTTTGCATGATTGTTTGGAAATGAAGAATGTATATGTAAGTTAAAAATTTAGTGCATGTTTGGACAACTAGTTTCCAATCAAACATTTCTTTCCAGATTTTCAAAAATCTGATATTTTAGTATAAAAGAATCTCTGCATCATAAAAGGGGTGAGTAAATAAACTATAATTTATTTTAAAACTAAATGCTTGTAATAATCATTAATGGTATGATTTGAATTATGCATGCATGTATATATAAAATATGAATCGCTGTATAAATATGCATGCCTGAAAAATCTCTGTTCCTTGTTCACAGGATTTTTTTTTTAAAAAAAAAGACAAATTGAAAAATTTAAATCTCACCTTAAAATCTCTTATAGGCAGAGAAACTCAAACAAGATTGGTTTGTTTTAACATAAGCTAAGTTTTAAGAATATAAATTAGCATAATAAATGGAAAATTTCTGGAAGTTATAGAGGGCAGTGAAATTTCTTAAACATATCAAAATTCCGACTCAAACAATTCATGTTTTCAGGTATGTAACCTGTTTTGTTATTTGAAATCATGAATTTTAAGCGTCAAATCCAGATTTTTAGGGATTGATCGAGTGAGGAATTTGATGTTGAACGTATTTGGGTAAATAGGTAAATTGGGACAACTTGGTTGATTTGGGGATATGGTACTTGACGTGGAGGAGGAATAGGACATGGGGAACATGGGAAATATGTCATTGGAATTTTGTAGTGCTTGTAGAAACATGTTGATCGAATAGTAGGGTTTAGCATTTTTATGGGTTGGTCGATGTTCTTGTGACTTTCACAGTGATGAGTTAGCATCGGAGTAGAAGGGTTATTGGGGAAAATAAACAGGGATCATCGGTGAAGCAGTGAACAAGGACTCGTGAATTCCGGTGATCGGTAATGGGAGCGCCAGGAAGATCTTTGGTCGAAGTTTCTGTTCCAATTTGACTATATTGGCTAAATTTCGAATTCGAGCTTGATGTATGGGTTGAATGGTCGGAGACGAATGTGGGGTTGGTCGATGATTTGTCGACAGTTCGAAGGGAGGGAAGATCGTCGGTGATCTCCTGTGCACGTGCACTGTGTCCTTTTCGTGCATATGAAAATAAATAAATAAAGAACAGGAAGAAGAAGAAGTGGGATCTGGAAGTGTTTTGCGCGAAGTGATTCACGGGGTTTTACTTGGTTTGCTCGGATGGGTCTTCGAGTCTCTCGAGAATGTGTTAAGATCCAGATTTTTGTATAACGGTTTTTTTAGAAGAAGTGGAGGAATCTCGGGTCTGGACTCGAGTTTTTCACTGGTTGGACCTGAAGTCGGTTCAATAGGCTGGAATTTGAAGGTTTTTATAAAAATCTAGTTTCAAATTTTAAATTGAATTTAAAAACTAATATAAGATAAATGTTTTGCTTGAAACATTTGATTTAGAGGATTTGAAGTTTGTTTAATTTAATTTGTTAAGTTAAATTTTAATTTATTTCAAATTCAAAGTTTGATTTTTAAAGTGGAATATTTTGGAAATATATTTAAATTTTGTTAATGATAAGTAAGTCGTTAATTAAAATAAAGATTTAACTTAAGAGATAATTAAAGTTTGAATGATTAATGACTAATTAATTAAGGGTAATTAATTGGTTTAATTTAATAAAGCTTAAGATTTATTAATTAATAGTTAGAGGTTAGTTAATTAAGTAATTAAGTTGTAATTAGTGACTAACTAATTACTTAAAGGATTGATTAATTAAGGGAATAATAAAGGGTTAATTAATTAATGAAGAAGATTATTTAGAGGATAATTAATCAATGTAAATAATTATAGAAGAATTAATTAGAGTAATTAATTATGGATCAATGTAATCAATGTGTATGGGTATTAATTAATTGGTGTAATTAATTAAGATAAAGTGGTTAATACTAGTTAATTAATTAAATTAAATTAATTAAAGGTAATCATTTGATGTTGAGTTAAGTATAATTACTTAAGGTAATTAATGAAGTATAATTACTTAGAGAAGTAATTAGTGGCTAATTACTGGATGTAATTAGTTAAAAGAAATTACTTGAAGGGAAGTAATTAAAGAATAATTACTTGATGAAAGTTAAGTAATGATAACTCAGTGTAATTGAAGAATTAATTTATATAATTAATCAAGGAGTTGGTTTATTTGAAGAAGTAATTAAGGAGAGTTAATTTCTGATTTTGATTAACAAGATTGATTAATGAATGTAATTAAGTTAAAGGTTAATTATTATATGAAATTTAAGAATAATTAACTAGTGAAGGTAATTAGAGGATCATTAATTAATATAATTAATGGAAGCGATCAATCTTGCTTATTAATGATTAAATGACGATGAGTGCTTTGAAATGGGTTGATATCTCTGATACGAATTGCTTTGTGAATGATATGTTGGATGGACGATGATAATGTGGTTATCAATCAGTTATGAATTGTTGTGTGAAAGTATTATTCGACAATTTAAGTTGAATTGTATTTAATTGGATAGCTTGGTTTAAATGACATTGGATTCGAAGAGACCGGAGTCGGGTATAGTGAATATCCTAAACCACTTCGATTCTTTATATTTGATGTGTGGAATCAATAGAATGAAATGGAATGATTATAGTGAATTGAACCATTTAATCTAAGTTTGGTACTTAGAAATTATGGCGTGATGTAAGTAATGTTTATAACAGCTTGTTAAGTTATTAATTGATAAGTTACCCCGGGTTTATATAAAATGTATGCTTTTGTATTCCTTGTTAGTTGGGTATACTCACGCTGATTTCCAGCCTGACCCGGGTGTTACTTTGATGTAATGCTCGGGTCAGACCGAGTATTACAGATTTTCAGGTAAGGACGTTCTGGAGCTCAGGAGGCAAGCTGGATGACAGGAGCGTATGAAGAGTTTCCGCTATGATATTGTAGTATCTGAACATGATTGTTTTGTCCAGTGTTTATGTATATGTTGTAACTCTGATATATTTTAAAATGTAATTTGACAAGTACAGTTTCTCTTTGCATAACTATTATTTATGTGATATTATATTTTGATCTGCTGCGAATGTGAGGTTTATGTGTTGTGTTCTGTTTCTTTCTTCTATCTCTTTCTTCTTTTTCTAACTATTTGGAAGTTTCTGGATCGAAATTTTCGGGTCGTTACATTTGGTATCAGAGCAGAATGTTAAGCGAGAACCTTGGCCTGGTGGGATTACTCATTAAGGATAGGGTATGTGGTACCCTAGAATGAGTTGAATGTGTGTGTGTGTGTGTGTCTATATATGTGAGAGAGCGTACTTGTTATTTTCTTATATAAAGATTTCAAATGGTTTTATATAAGATTATATTTTGATATATAAAGCAATATATTTTCTAACAAGTAGTAAGGGAATTGGTTGTTAAATTATTGAATTAAATTAAGAAGTAATAGAAATATAACCAAACTGAAATTGAATCTTGAATTCGGGAAAGGTTTTAGGATAAGGATAATCAATTAATTTATGTCGTTAATTAAACTTTATTTAATGAGATTAATTAATGGATAATAATTGGAAATGATAAATTAGGAGGAAGTTACTTAATGAAGTAACTATAGGTAAGTAATTTAAAGGACAATTACTTAATAAAGGTAATTAAGAAATAAGTTAATTACCGAATGTGATTAGTTGGAATTAATTAATGATGTAATTAATTTAAAGAAACAATAAATAATATTATTTAATGCAATTGAATGAAATGGTCCTATTTCAAACAAGAGTTTGAAAAGTTAAAAGAAATTTTTTTTGAATCAAAAACCAAAGGTGGTTTAAAATTTTAAAGTATAACTTGGTGTGTAAAAGAAATAAATATGTATATATGAGAGATATACATAATATCGAAGATGGTTTGAGATAAACTCTAAATATTGAGTTTTAAATTAGGAATGAGATGTGATACCCAAAAGTGATAAGTTTTTGAACTCATAAGTGGGAAGGTTATTTATGAAAAGTTCAAATTTTGAAATGGAAGTTCAAAATGGGTAAGGTTGACTGGATTAAGTAAATTAAGTTTAACCTGGGGAAAAGTTAAATAAGTTGGAATGATCAACCTGATTTGGAAATTTGAAGATGAAATTAAGATTTAACTTGGTGAGTTTAATGGTTGATTTGAATTAGGAAGTTTGAGTGATCTCAAAATGGGTTTGAAATCCGAAATTGCAAATGGATGGATGTTTTTAAAATAAAGGCTAATTAGATTTGTGGTATAATATGTTAGGTCTGAACTGTGAATTGAATTGTTTAAAAACTTTAAAGGTAAATTGATTTAAAGGAATTAAATCAATATTTGAAGTATTAACTCGAATTTATACAATTCGAGATGGTTTAAATTTGAAATTTGAATTAGTTCAAATTGAATTTGATTTGAATTAATTGAAATGGTGATTGAAGATGTACAAGTATAAGATTCAAATGGAAAATTTGAATTGGATTAATTTGAATAATTTGGAATTGTAATTAAAGTTGAATAGTATAAAATTCAAATGGAATTTGAATTGAATTCGGAAGGAAATCAAGAATAATTCAACTAGAATTTGGGATTAATCAATTTCAATGGAAGTTGAAGTTATTTAAATTGGAATTGGGTCAATTTGAATGGTAGAGGAAATTTAAATTGAATTGATGAGAATGGAGATTGGGAAGTGAGCAGTTTTGACTCTGGACTATTTTTAATATAAATTATTTTAATATAAATGTTATCCCAACTTTTGGCAAAGCTGATATACCCAAAAATCAACTGAAAATCAATGATTACTATTCTTGAATATCAACCATGCATTGCAGGATAAACATGGATATTGATGAATTTTGTCTGAGTCCGGATCGGGCCGCAATTGACAAGACATGATGAGCAAAGCTATAGAAGCCAGCATTTCAAATTTCAAGTCAATCCAAGGTCGTACGCTCAAGATATGATCGATACAAGTTAGAGAGAATACGCTGTTCGTACCCATCAGCGTTCGTATCGGTCCGTGTTTGAATCGATACCATTCGAATCCGTCATTACAAGGTAGCCACATTCCATTCGAATCCATCACGTTCGAATCCATCAGGAGTTAGTCACTTCGAACCGGCCTCTGTTCGTATCCATCAATTCGACTCCATTTAGTTCGCAACCATCAGCAAGCACTCGTTCGAATCGGTCCAGGTGTGCCGCTTCGTATCCATCGGCAGGTCGTGTGCTTCGTATCGGTCATTCATCAACGAATAACCCTAGGTTCAAAACCATCGGATGAGCATGTATTTGAATCCACCAAGTCCCTCCTACTTCGAATCCATGGGATCACTCCGCTTCGTATCCATCAAATTGAAGTCCTTCGAATCCATGAAGTTTCTCCACTTCGAATCCATCTACAACAGCTTCGTATCGATCGGCCAGAGCATATCACGGTCGATACGAACACACCTCTGTTCGAATCCCTGAAAGTCCTCGAATCCACTAAGTCAAAGTGGTGAAAATCATGGAGTCGACCCAGTCAACTCGGGGTAAATAGAGGATCGACACGAAGAGGGCACACCACGTCATCACGAAAGCGCGTAAAGCCATCGAGTCGAACCCATCGATTCGAAGGGGATCGAGTCGAAGCAAGCAACCTGCTCGAGAATATCAACTCGAATCGACCATATCTTGCAATATAAAAGTCCAAATGCAACGAAATTTTTACAGGAGCTTACCTACACATTGAAGAATGTCCCTACCAAATTTCGTCTCGATTGGGTGATTTCTTGATCGATTCGAAATGAGTTCGAATCGATCTCAAGGTGGGCCCAAATTTCCTAAGGCCGGGCATGTGGGCCCCCTCGCGTGCCACAAGTGATCTACCGGATTTTTAGGAAAAATATCGGCCTCCTACACCTATGAATAGAGCCCCAAGTCATTCAGAAAAGGGGGATCGGAATTCTGAAGCGCCAAGACTCTACCGGATTCAATTCTACGCCTTATCATCGCCGTTGCGTTCAAGTTTCAGAGCTATAATCCAGGATAACTTGCTGTAACCAATTGTAATCATCAAGAGAACATCAATAAAAAGAAAAACCTTTGAAGTGGACGTAGGTCGGAGACAGCCGAACCACTATAAATCGTGTGTCCTTGTTCATTATTCCTGAATTGCTACTTGTTGCTTGCTTAAATCTGTGATTTGTGTTTGAATACTGTTGACTTATATTCATACACTGGTGCTTTCACAACACTTGGGGTTTGTGACCAATTTTGGCGCAAACAATAAACCTATAAAATTTTCAAGCTATTCATTATATATCCAACCTTTCTTTTAAAAGCCAAACTATTTTATACTTGTTTTACAATTATTTTTGAAACTGTTTAACAATTTTTCCAACTGTTTTATAAACTAATTACTATTTTACTACTATTTTGCAATTATTTAAAAATTTTGTAATTATTTTAAGTATTTTCTAACTATTTTACACCTATTTTACAAACTAGTAATTATTTTCCAACTACTTATCTATTTATAAATTTTTCAAGCTATTTTCTAAATAAACTGGTCGGAGTTCAAACTGTTATTGGTTAAATACCCAATCGAGATAAGAATAGAGGTGATAATCCAAATGGGATTGAAGCAGTTGTGAGTAAGTGAATGAAAATCAAAGTGAATGTGAATAGAAATGGAATTGATTTGGCTAATAACCAATAAAGGTAAATATGTAGGATGTACGTATGTTATTCTATTCGCATAGTGATTTGATCCAGATTCGAGCACAGAATTTCGAGATAGTTATATCGATCCGAGTGGGATTTTTCACTCGATTTTCGACGGCGAACCTAGATATGGGTTGTTGATTGGTTCTGGATATTCTCTATCATAGTTATGACTATGCAAGAAGAATGACGGTTTCTGATCAAGAAACCAGATCTATGTCCGCATTAGGAAGTCGGGTGGACATTACTAGTTCGGAAGTGAAATTGTGTGATCGGGTGAGCGATCAGATTGGTATGGCGTACGAATGATATGTGTACATCGTACGGATTTGAATGAAATTGATATTGAAAAGAGTAATCAAATTTGAATATTTGATTTTGAATAAATAAAGTATATATCTTGGTTATATAAGATAAAACTCCCCTTGATGAAACTATTGCCAGAAGGAAAGGAATTTGAAAGTATTTGAAGTATAAAAGGATTTTATACAAGTTTAAAATGATCCAAAGATTTTTATCAAGATTTTATATATA
Organism: Allium cepa; assembly: GCA_030765085.1. Classification (NCBI taxonomy): domain Eukaryota; kingdom Viridiplantae; phylum Streptophyta; class Magnoliopsida; order Asparagales; family Amaryllidaceae; genus Allium; species Allium cepa. The sequence goes on from CM060931.1 coordinate 239,342,970, forward strand.
TCTCTATATATAAAGGATCATATGAGGATTTTGGAAGAAGTTTTGGGGACCTTTGGATTTGGAAAGGCTTTTGATTTTTGGGTAAAATCAATATTGAATTTGGAAAGCCTAGTTTGAGAATTATCGATTTTGGGATAATCGATTTTGTGTAAAGGAGCTTTGTATGAGATCATACTAGGTGTATGATTTGAAGATACTATATGTGTATAGTATAAAATGTTTTGATGATGGCACTAGGGAAAAAGTCACTCCCTTGAAATGAACTTCTCAGGAGTACCACCGGGTGGTGCTGCCTTGAGCCCCAAGGGAGGGTTCTAAGGTTGATCCTGTGAGGAGTCCGGACAAAACTAGTTCCTATAGATTATGAGTAGAGTATACCATAGCGAAAGTCGTGTGTGTCGCTGAGGGCCAACAGTATGCATTTGATTTTATATCGGTAGACTGCGACCTATGGTATAACATAGCGAAAGTCGTGTGTGCCGCTGAGAGCCAACAGTCTGCGTTTGATTTTATATCGGTAGACTGCGACCTATGTAGGAGTGGAGAAGTTTCAGTTCGACAGCGAAAATCAGAGGCCGCTGAGAGCCTGCAGTTACACGGACTTTTGCTGTGACGGCAACGTAGCCCTGGAATGTAACTGTGATCTGTTGTGTGGGATCCATGGCGTAATCGAGAGGTCGCGGAGAGCCTGCAGTTACATGGATGTTTGCTGCGACGGCAATGTAACCCTGGAATGTAACTGCGACCATGGATGGGGGTAATGATTTCCAGAGCATTCTCACCAAAGATATTTCCTCTATTATCAAAAGTATATTCGATATTTTCAATAAAATTATTTTCCAAGTATTTTCATTGTGGGTTGAAAACGGGTCTGTTAAGTACTTATAGATTTTCAGTTGTACGCCTGATCAACGTATGGCCGAATTTCTGTAAGAACAAAGATGGACTTATTGAAACATCAAGTTATAAAAAGTATTTTTATAAAACCATTTTATAAAATTATGTAAATTTTAAAAGTGTTTCAAAGAATAATTTTTCTAAAAATAAGTATTTTAATAAATTCTGGCTTTGTTCCTTTTCGTGAACGAAAAGATTCAAAGGGGGGAGGAATATGATGACCCGAAATTTTGGGCGTTATAAATTTAATAATCCGCATTAAAATTAAATTGATTTGATAATTTGTGTTAATAAAGTTTGAATTAATTTAATAATCTTCTTTTAATAAATATTTAATCTATGAATTTTATCTTTTAAAAGTTAATAAATTGTTTTCTATTTATAATGTATATATTTCATACGTTGTAATATAGATAATCTTTAGTTTGAATTTAATAAATAACTATATGGTTTGTAAATACTTAAGATAAATGTTATTTCTTTAAACTTATATCTTAGCTTAAGTTAAAAATTTAAATAAAAGGTTTGTTTTATTTCTTTTTAAATATTATTTGATATATATGGTTTAAAAATAGAAGTTTAAAATGTAATATAGCATATGATATATTAATTCATTTAATAATAAAAGTAATTTATAATCTCTTTTATAAATTACTTAAAATTTCAAATAATAATTATAATACTTTGTTCTTATAAATATGAATAGACTTATAGAAATAGATTTGTTATTTTTTTTTAAAATTTAATATGTAGCTATACATGTATATAAAACTTGATTTTAAAATTGATTTTAGAATTTTGATTTGAATTTGAATTTCAAAAGATAGACATTTTGGAATATTTGAATTAAAGAAATTTGTATAAGCTTTATTTATAAATATAATTGTTTTATTTCTCTTTAAATTATCTAGACATGTATATATAAATACTAATTAACTAATTAGTTAAAACATAATCTTTCATTAACATAACTAATTAACCATATAAGAGACATGTGTTAGATTGTTAAGTAACTTATATGACAAATGTTAAATAAAGGACATGTGGCATTTCAAAGGTTAGTTTTTCTTTTATCTTTAAAAAAAAAGGAAAGAAGAGAGCTGTTCATTTTAAAATTTCTTCCTGCGTCATTTTCTAAACTAAAACCTGATAACAAGAACTGAATCAAACTCGAAAATTTTCAATCTAGAATAGATTCAACAACTCAGAGAAAAAAATTCCTAAAACATGAAACCAGGCTTCAGTTTCTTCTCAACTTGGAAGAAAATTAGATTATAAAAACTATGAAAAACATGATCAAGCGAATAGGGATCAAATCTTCAACAAGCAAATGTAAAACTCAATTCAGAAAATTCAGCATGCAAATTAAAATTCAAGAGCAATTGAATAAAGCCTGGGAGATAAGAACAGATTTTCTGTCCTCTACTATGTCTGTGAGTAAAACCGCTCTTAATGTTTCAAAACTCACCTGCATTTTTGTTTGTATGAAGTAATTATAAAAGTTTGGATGAAAACTATGATTGCATGATTGTTTGGAAATGAAGAATGTATATGAAAGTTAAAAATTTAGTGCATGTTTGGACAACAAGTTTCCAATTAAACATTTCTTTCCAGATTTTCAAAAATCTGATATTTTAGTATAAAAGAATCTCTGCATCATAAAAGGGGTGAGTAAATAAACTATAATTCATTTTAAAACTAGATGCTTGTAATAATCATTAATGTTATGATTTGAATCATGCATGCATGTATATATAAAATATGAATCCCTGTATAAATATGCATGCTTGAAAAATCTCTGTTCCTTGTTCACAGGGTTTTTAAAAAAAAGACAAATTGAAAAATTTAAATCTCACCTTAAAATCTCTTATAGGCTGAGAAACTCAAATAAGATTGGTTTGTTTTAACATAAGCTAAGTTTTAAGAAAATAAATTAGCATAATAAATGGAAAATTTCTGGAAGTTATAAAGGGCAGTGAAATTTCTTAAACATATCAAAATTTCGACTCAAACAATTCATGTTTTCAGGTATGTAACCTGTTTTGTTATTTGAAATCATGAATTTTAAGCGTCAAATCTAGATTTTTAGGTATTGATGGAGTGAGGAATTTGATGTTGAACGTATTTGGGTAAATAGGTGAATTGGGATGACTGGGTTGATTTGGGGATATGGTACTTGACGTTGAGGAGGAATAGGACATGGGGAACATGGGAAAAATGTCACTGGAATTTTGTAGTGCTTGTAGAGGCAGGTTGATCGAATAGTAGGGTTTAGCATTTTTATGGGTTGGTCGATGTTCTTGTGACTTTCACAGTGATGAGGTAGCATCGGAGTAGATGAGTTATTGGGGAAAATAAACAGGGATCATCGGTGAAGCAGTGGACAAGGACTCGTGAATTCCGATGATCGGTAATGGGAGCGCTAGGAAGATCTCTGGTCGAAGTTTCTGTTCCAGTTTGACTATATTGGCTAAATTTCGAATTCGAGCTTGATGTATGGGTTGAATGGTCGGAGACGAATGCGGGGTTGGTCGATGATTTGTCGACGGTTCGAAGGGAGGGAAGATCGCCGGTGATCTCCTGTGCACGTGCACTGTGTCCTTTTCGTGCAGATGAAAATAAATAAAGAAAGAACAGGAAGAAGAAGAAGTGGGATCTGGATGTGTTTTGCGCGAAGTGATTCACGGGGTTTTACTTGATTTGCTCGGATGGGTCTTCGAGTCTCTCGAGAATGTGTTAAGATCCAGATTTCCGTATAACAGTTTTTTTAGAAGAAGTTGAGGAATCTCTGGTCTGGACTCGAGTTGTTCACGGGTTGGACCCGAAGTCGGTTCAGTAGGCTGGAATTTGAAGGTTTTTATAAAAATCTAGTTTCAAAATTTAAATTGAATTTAATTTTAAAACTAATATAAGATAAATGTTTTGCTTGAAACATTTGATTTAGAGGATTTGAAGTTTGTTTAATTTAATTTGTTAAGTTAAATTTTAATTTATTTAAAATTCAAAGTTTGATTTTTAAAGTGGGATATTTTGGAAATGTATTTAAATTTTGTTAATGATAAGTAAGTCGTTAATTAAAATAAAGATTTAACTTAAGAGATAATTAAGGTTTGAATGATTAATGACTAATTAATTAAGGGTAATTAATTGGTTTAATTTAATAAAGCTTAAGATTTATTAATTAATAGTTAGAGGTTAGTTAATTAAGTAATTAAGTTGTAATTAGTGACTAATTAATTACTTAAAGGATTGATTAATTAAGGGAATAATAAAGGGTTAGTTAATTAATGAAGAAGATTAATTAGAGGATAATCAATTAATGTAAATAATTATAGAAGAATTAGTTCGAGTAATTAATTATGGATCAATGTAATCAATGTGTATGGGTAAGGTTAATTAATTGGTGTAATTAATTAAGATAAAGTGGTTAATACTAGTTAATTAACTAAATTTAATTAATTAAAGGTAATCATTTGATGTTGAGTTAAGTATAATTACTTAAGGTAATTAATGAAGTATAATTACTTAGAGAAGTAATTAGTGGCTAATTACTGGATGTAATTAGTTAAAAGAAATTACTTGATGGGAAGTAATTAAAGAATAATTACTTGATGAAAGTTAAGTAATGATAACTCAGTGTAATTGAAGAATTAATTTATATAATTAATCAAGTAGTTGGTTTATTTGAAGAAGTAATTAAGGAGAGTTAATTTCTGATTTTGATTAACATGATTGATTAATGAATGTAATTAAGTTAAAGGTTAATTATTATATGAAATTTAAGAATAATTAACTAGTGAAATTAATTAGAGGATCATTAATTAATATAATTAATGGAAGCGATCAATCTTGCTTATTAATGATTAAATGATGATGGGTGCTTTGAAATGGGTAGATATCTCTGATATGAATTGCTTTTTGAATGATATGTTGGATGGACGATGATAATGTGATTATCAATCAGTTATGAATTGCTGTGTGGAAGTATTATTCGACAATTTAAAGTTGAATTGTATTTAATTGGATATCTTGGTTTAAATGACATTGGATTCAAAGAGACCGGAGTCGGGTATAGTGAATACCCGAAACCACTTCGATTCTTTATAATTTGATGTGTGGAATCAATAGAATGAAATGGAATGATTATAGTGAATTGAACCATTTAATCTAAGTTTGGTACTTAGAAATTAAGGCGTGATGTAAGTAATGTTTATAACAGCTTGTTAAGTTGTAAATTGATAAGTTACCCCGGTTTATAAAAGATGTATGCTTTTTTATTCCTTGTTAGTTGGGTTTACTCACGCTGGTTTCCAGCCTGACCCGGGTGTTACTTTGATGTAATGCTCGGGTCAGACCGAGTACTACAGATTTTCAGATAAGGACGTTCTGGAGCTCAGGAGGCAAGCTGGATGGCAGGAGCGTATAAAGAGTTTCCGCTGTGATATTGTAGTATCTGAATATGATTGTTTTGTCCAGTGTTTATGTATATGTTGTAACTCTGATATATATTAAAATGTAATTTGACAAGTACAGTTTCTCTTTGTATAACTATTATTTATGTGATATTATATTTTGATCCGCTGCAAATGTGAGGTTTCTGTGTTGTGTTCTGTTTCTTTCTTCTATCTCTTTCTTCTTTTTCTAACTATCTAGAAGTTTCCAGATCAAAATTTCCAGGTCATTACACTTTGCTTTAATTTTTCTCCCTTTGATTCTTCTAAATTCCTCAAATTGCTTGACTATATATATAATTTAATTTGGTAGAGGTTTTTTCGTTTAGTAGAGAAAATGAGGAAGAATAATACACGCTAATTTCACTGTAGAATTATGATGATGGCTAAATAAGAGATTAGCTTTATGTTAGATGGTTTATTTATAGATTGTTTGAGTGAACATAATCCATTAGATAATTTTAGATTAAATCTAGTTCTTTCATAGACTTAATGGTTATCCATTCTAGCCCATACATATCACTTAACTAATAAAATTTAGCCATCTCATCCTGTTACATCACTGGAGTGAATGGGAAGTCGCCACATGTCAGAAATAACACTGAAATACGTAGGAAAATTGCTAGAAACGAACCAACTAAAAAACATCGCTATAGATTTTGGGCGACAACGGGACTTGACGCCTAGTCACTGAGGAAGTCAACATATGCCTTTACCACTACACCAAATGCCCTTTTAATTTCTTTTTAATTACATTTCCCGTAAAATATCGAGGTGTTACACATCGACCCTCCCTACGCTAAGCATGTGGCAATTGAAAATCAGAAATTTTCTTATTTTTCATAAAAAATAGAAGAACTTTTGCTCTTTCAATCAAATTTGTCAAATTGTTTACAAATTAAATTTTGCAAAAGCATTTTCCTTTACATCTTTAAAACAAATCGAGCAAGTCTTATTGAAATCGGGATTTAGTCAATGGGTTAATATATTCGTCTGACCATAACATTGCACTGTTAATCTTAAATTTTGAAATCTTTTCTTTTATTTCAAATAATAAACACTACACAAGCATATATATAATTTTAACTTTTATCATAGGGATAGTGATCCATGGTTTCACAATAACACTTCCTATCCTTTGATTGCTTTATTTATTCTTTCCAAAATTTTAAAGTTTTTGGGATTTAAGCATTCTTTATTTTTAGTTGCTAATTTAATTAAGTTTTAAATTTATTTTATAAATTTCTAGCCTTTCTTACATTTATCGCTAGTTAAATGTCATTATGAGACTTCCTATTTACACTTTTTTCCAATATGTATAATGGTCAAAGCTCATCCGAAAAATCAACACTGTAATAAAAGAGGAACATATCTCATATCACCCAAATAATACGAAGGAAACAATATTTCGAAGTTGTCCTTCAACATCAACTGGTATTAATGATGTTGTGGCCCTATCACTTATTACTCAATTATGATGGACATTCCTAGTATATCATTCTACAAAAAAAAACCACATATCTTAACTTACGTATTTAGCTTCTAATAAACAAGGTATATTCATTATTTTAATTATTACAATCGATTATGGGATGAGCATTCTGATGCTACGGTGGGTAAGAAATATAAATTATGCACATTTAGAATAGCTTATTAGTAAATTGGCTTAGTGGAATAACTTTCATGCCACCTATCATGGCTTCTTTAACCTTGATTAAGCCAACGAATTCAATATACATTTGCCATCTCATTACACTATCCAATTATATTACTATCTTCCTTTAATTCAAATCTCTTGATTTTATCCAAATTTTGGTATTTACTTTCTTTATTTGTGATCTTTTAGGTGAGTGTACTTGCAAAAATGTACTTTGATACCATTCCATATTCCTTTGTGGGTTCTTCTTACGGGTTTCACACACGTCTAATAAAACGTTCCTAGGTTCATAGTAATATTTCATATATTCAATGGAAATTCCTTTGTTGCTACACTACGAGCATTTATAGATATTTTATTCGTAGCCTTAACTTTTATCCCATCTTATCTAGGTGGTCATCCATATCTACTCCATATCAAAGTTGGTTTGGTTTTCAACACTCTTTATAAAATTATTAAACTTCAAAATCTTGATGTACTTAACCTAAATTTTTAACTTTGAAAATATAAAATTAAAAGCTTTTTTATTAAATTCAAAAATTGCTTGGTTTTCAAAAGGACCTATGAAATATTTTCACTTTAACCAACTTTAACTGTGGATGTCATAACTTTTAATGCTATAATGTTGAACTTCGGAAGTAAGTTTATTTATTAAGTTCAAAAGCTAATTTAGAATTTAAAATGATCCATTCCCTAAAACAGTGCATCACTTCATTCTTTTCAAATAGTAAGCATCAAGCTTTTATTATATGAAAATCAATTTTCCCCTTATAAGGATTTTCTACAACAGAAATTTACTTCTTCAAAAGGGTTTTTATTTCAAAACAATAAATATGTTTGCATTCAAAAACTTAATTTTCATACCAAACCATTTTTAAAAACATCTTCTACAACTTTAAACAATGAGAACTGGAGTAGACAAGGATAGCTGGAGTAGACAAGGATAACTTTCGTCCTACTATTTTTATATTACTCATGTTACTTCCAATTTCAACCTTAAAATGGAATCTAATAGCTTATAAGGGAGACTTTTAAAAGATATGCGCAATTACTGCACATATTTATGGACATTGTTTACTTTTCCTTTAATTTTTCTCTTATATTATTTCTAATTAAATTACTAATCGTGTTTTAATATGAATTCTTAACATTTTTTCCTTTAAAATTTCTAATATTACTATTATCTAAATTTAGTGTACCTACGTTGCTCCTATAAGTGCGATTAATATGTGCAATTCTTAACATATATGATATATCAATTTGTATAGAAGTTCTACACCAAGTTTGTAGGGATTCGGTATCTGTACCTGTAGAGACTCGACACCCAAGGGTTTTGTAACTCTACATGGTTCTCTTAAAAGCTGGACATCATTCTATTTTAAAGATTCAACACCTTCCGATGTTTAGAGGATCGAAATCCTCAACTTTCGAACATAACATCTCTTGTCCTCTATATTTTCGATATCTACTTTAGCGTCAACGATGCTGTATGTCTACAAATTCGATAGTTAAGTCTTATAAGTGCGACGGCCTATGTGTAACGATATAGAATTTTAGTAATTTATATTTGAAATATTTAATTGATTATAAATATTGGAAAGTTAACATACTAAGTTAAACAGATTAAATTTTAAACATATTTCTTACTTGAATTTATAGAATTGTTTAGATAATTGAATCTTGAATTTAATATGGTTAAATGATTTCAAAAGCTGATTTAAATTCTGTTTAAATAAGAATGAAGATAGTAGAATTTTAAAATAAAAATAATTAAACTGATTTTGGAAATAACTCGCTTTAATTGACGTGCTAAATTATCGATCTGGAGCACAATCTTGAATTTTGATGAAACTAGTGTCATTGGATCAACAATAGTGTATTATTATATATCGTCGAATTTCTTGGTGATCAGACATATCATTCGGTCGTGTGAGCTCGAAATGCGTAGGAATTAATTAAAGGAATTTAAATTAATATAATTTGATTTTGAAAGATAACTTCTTTGTATGATGAATTGGATCCCATACTAGTTCCAATGTGTTTGGAATAGGGGTATAACATATAGAATGTCAGGCGGCACGCCTCGATTGGAGTTCGAAAATTTAGAGCATGAATAGTGTTTTGTAAATTTTGTATAAAAGGACATGAGATGGTTTCATTTGCAAACTTAAAACCCTAAAACGAAAACAGAGCCGCCATCTCTCCTTCATCCAATGGCCTAAATTACATTCGTTGATCTGGGATGATTTAGGAAAACATTCTACATGAAAGAGGAGTGGCTTGAGGTGGTGAGTTCATCAGTGGTTACCGATCGTTGGATGGTGGCATGTGGAGCAGTGGACGTGGGCACAAAGTGGCGGTGGGTTTAGGCTAAATTCTGGTGATGGGTGGTGAGCTAAACACGGCATCAATGCTGGAAGGAGGTCATGGATGAGACAAGGCTTTGGATGAGGGGAAACGACATAAGGTGGATGGAATGACGGTGATTTGTGATCGATGTCATGAATGAGGAAACTCACATGTCGTTCGTTCCTGGAATCGCATTTGAACCAGTAGAAGGCGGGTTTAGGTTCGTTAAAATGGTAACTAACTTAACTTAATGATGCAATTAATTTTATTATAAAATCAAATATTTATAATGTATAACCTTTTCATATGAGGCCTGATTTGAGCACGACGAGTTGTGTTGTGATTGTATCAGCGATTACTACGTTATGGAGTTGGATCGAAATATTTTGGAGCTTGTTGGAATTTGTGTTAAAATCGAACACCTGTTCAATTTTAGTTCAAACCGGGACGCTTTGGCGGTAAAAGAAATTTCAATGAGTTAAACTCGCCTTAGTGGCCCACTTATATTTTATATAGTATGGATATTTTTATTTATATTTTTATTGCTTATTAGGATTATTTACTGTATTTATCAATTGGTTTAGATATATTCCCGTCCCTGGAGGAGATGAGACATTATATGTTTGTATGAGCGGATGACCATTTGTATACGATCCTACCTCGAAACGATTTATTTATATTTATGATTATATATTATATGTAATGTAGAAGGATAGGTTGGAGGGATCCAAAAGGATTCCTCATAACCGCTGATTTTACATTTCATATATTGTGTTATATGATCTGTTAGAAATAATATTGTGAGTGATTGAAGCGATATAGTCATTATAAACGTGCTTTGAAATTCTTGAAAGTAAACATGCGTCTAAATTGGATAACTTGGGAAGTTATTACCATTAGATAACAAGTGGCGATAGAAACACTTGATTTAATAAAGTAAAAATGATTTTTACTTTATATATATATATATATATATATATATATGTATATCTTTTCAAAATCTTTTTAAGATAATTTCATACATATTTATTAAATAAATTAAATTAAGAAGTTATGAAGTTAAAAAATGTTATATAATTATTTTTGAATTTCAAACGTAAAGGAGTTTTCCTATTAAACAGGTTTTATGGATTTTAATAAGTATTTTTAAGAGATATTTAATATAAATGTTTTAAGTAATAATATAATAGTTTTTAAAGTATTTCCAGCAATACAATAGTTTTAAAAGTATTTCTAATAATATAATAGTTTTTAAAGTATTATTAGTGTGTATGTAAATACATATATAATTTTTAGTTAACAAATTAAATATTTTATTTAAAGTAAATAGTATATTACATTATCTTTTTAAATCTTTCTTAATATTTAATATTTTACCTTATAAATAAATTAGCGCATATATATCAAAATATTATTTTAAGTAGTTTTAACATATTAGTAGGTATTTTAAAGTATTTTTATATATATACAAGTTTTAAGTATTATATTAAATATTCCATCAAAGTAATAAAAATGGGATTTGGGTCCTAGAACTTAAGATAAATAAATGGTTTGGGAAAATTTAACTAAAAACGTATTATCTAAATTTAGATATTTTAGATATGCTTGGTCTTTAAATAAATGTTTTGAAGATTAAGGATAAAGATAGGTGATGATTTTAGGGTTGTTGTAAAAAGTGTATTAAACAACACTTGTTTTTAACCTTTAATATTAATTATACTTGGAAATATAATAAATATCCACAAATGGATACTTGGTGAATAAATATAAGTAAATGATTTGGGTTTGTTGTGATAAATGTTTTAAAACGACACTTGTCTTTAACCCTTAATTCTAATTGAACATTTAGAAGAGAGTTTTAAAGATACTGATTAATGTGAAGCGTTTTGGATTGTTGCAAATGCTGATTTTAGTGACATTTGTTTTTAAACCTTGATTATATTTTATAAGTGGAATAATAATAATAAATATAATTAGAGCTTCAATAAAAGGGACCTCAAAGATAATAACAAGTATTGAAATATTTTACAAAAAGATAGAAAATATTAAATGTAAAATTTATAAAAGGATTTGAGATTTGGGTTTCCCGTAGCTAGCCTTCTTGATTATTATGGTATTGAACTTTCATTCCGTGCTTAACACCGAAGGGATATTGTTTGGGTTTATTCTTATCTCCAACTTAAGTAACATCTGTTATGACTTCTTTAGCTTTGTTTTTAAAATAAGCAAACTTGTTTATTGATTTATGAATATATTATACTATTAGAATACGTAAATGTATGCTTTTAAAGTATTAAAAGGTATAAATGAATAACACACACACACAAGTATGTATCTTTTAGAAAGGCGAGTTAAATATATATATCAAGGAAGTTTTATTTAATAAAAGGCATATTAATTTATAAAGGAGGGACTTAATATTAAAAGGATTTTCATTTGATAAAAATGTGTTTTGTTAAATGAATGGGTTTTAAATCAATAAAGGATAAAATATTTAAACAAGGGATAAAAAGTCCATTTATATAACTTGTTCATATCTTGCATGAAATGGTAGTGCATGTATGATTACTTGCTATGGAAATTATATGGAAATTAGTGCCCTTACGTGATCATTCACTTTATTTTTGATTATGACCAAGTTCATCGACTCAGTCCGGAGGAGACCAGGATCGGTAAGTATTCTACTTATCAAAAACCACTTCATGGCCAAGATACGAGTTCTCAGTTTTGGAACTGAATGATGGAAACCATTTGTGGTTCCAAATATGTTGGAATGATGGAATCCATATGGGATTCATTATGTGATCGAGTTTTGTTGAAAACTCGTGTGAAGATGCTAAACGTAGCCTCGACATCGGAAAATGACTAAAGACAGTATAGAATGCATAACTCTAGGTCTAGCTGATACAAACAAGGGGTACGTCAACTCCATTATCCGGAGAACGTTTATTGTGATGTCGTGCACGTGGAGTTGATGATACTTGGTTCACGTGCTAGGGCGTGGGCTAGTTATGTTTACCTTATGGTTATCTAAGGATATAAACGGGGCATGGAAGGTAGTTTATGATCCTTGTCATAGGTGATCAGTCTGTTGAGTCACAGGTTCTATGAAGGTTTTGATTTCGGACAAAGAAATAAAGGCAATCGACAAAACAAGGTCATTATGGCTATAAAGAGACACAAAAGAGCTATATATGGTACTCTAGATTATAGGTTGATTATTTGATGTTGTAATAGTAATAAACTTGTTAAAATCTATCCTCAAATACTCACGCATCTCAAGGGAATCAATATATACAACTGAATTGCAGTTGCACATTCAGTATGCAACTTTAATAGGGACCGGTCGACCGGTCATAATATAAGCGGTCGACCGTTCCAGTATAAGTCGCACACTGAAACATGCACACATGCACATAACGACTATATATTTGAATTCCTGTCTACTGGTCATTTTTTGACCTGTCGACCGTTTTTAAACATAGAGCAACTTTTCCAAAAGACACTTCTTTCTCCAAAGGTTGCATCTCTTACCTTTCATCAAAGATCATATCTCTTAATGGCAACTGCTCACAAAGAGTTACAACCATTCTTCTCTATATAAACTCATCTAAATCATTGATTAAAAAAAAACATGATTGTATATGCTTTTTACTCTAATCTCTGATCTTACTTTCTACATACTCCTGCATTCTAAAAGCTCTCAATTATTTTAATTGCTTATTGAATCATTAAAAACTATTTCATATCTTTTGATTCAATAAGTAATATACTTTCCTTAATCTTCACAAAACATCATTCGCATATTTTGAGGATAAGATTATAGGAAATTTGTACTACAAGTGACAAAACTGTGTTAACAAGAACACATACCGTCAACAAACAATTATATTCATCGTTGTTGAAGTCCTCTGTGTTGTAAGAGGCAAGTGTTGAAGTCCTCGGTGTTGTAAGAGGCAAGTGTTAAAGTCCTCAGTCTATTAGAGGCGTGAAATCCCGTTCATTTGCTCGGGTATTGTAAACCTGTTCCTCCGGGTGAAGCGAGGTAGTTAATAGTGAAAATCCAGATAGAAGTCTGGGACTGGACGTAGGACGGTGCTCCGAACCAGTATAAAAATCTCTGGTGTGATTTTTCTATTTTTATTTACTATGCTACTATCATCTATTTTCTGCATTTATATTATAGTCCATATTACACGATCCGTGTGTACTATACTAGCACGTGCACGATCACACACTTTTCATTTGGTATCAGAGCAAGGTTATCACATAACCGTAACACAGTTATTTGATATATTCTTGTAATATGGCAAATAACGCAAGTACTAGCACTCAGAACACCACGTACATGGAAGGTCAATCGACACAAAGACCTCCATTTTTCAATGGTCTTAACTATAGTTATTGGGCAACACGTATGTCATTCTTTATGCAATCAAATAGCTATGATGCTTGGAATGCCACTCAAAGAGAAATAGTGAATCCAACAACTGATTATTCAGAATGGACTGCGGTTGAGAAAACGGAAGCAGCCGTAAATGCAAGAGCAATAAATATGTTGTTCTGTGCATTAGACCAAAATGAATGTAACCGTGTTAGTATCTGCACTACTGCATATCAAATTTGGCAAACGCTAAAAACCACTCATGAAGGTACTAACAAGGTTAAACAAGCCAAAATAGCCATACTGAAAAGTCAATTTCAAAATTTCAAAATGAAACCAAATGAGACAATCAATGATATGTATTCACGGTTTCAAACTATCCACCATGCACTTATTGGCTTAGGACAAAAATATTCTGATTTTGATGTTGTTTCAACAATCCTACATTCTCTGACTAGTGAATGAGAAGGAAAAGTATTAGCAATTGAGGAAGCTAATGACCTTTCCGTCATGAAGCCAGATGAATTGATAAGAAATTTAATGTCCTATGAAGCGAATTTGCAGGCTAGAAAAGAACAGAAAGAAGAAAAGAAAAATGTAGCATTTCATGTTGAGAAAGATGAAAATGAATCAGATTCTGAAGACGAAGATTTGGCATTCATTGCGAAAGGATTCAAAAAATTCCTAAAATATCGAAAAGCCAGTCGTTACAATAAAAGGAAACCTGGATCAAATAAACCATCTTCATCTGCTATAGAATGTTTCAACTGCCACAAAAAGGGACACATGCAGAAGGATTGTCCAGAACAAAAGAAGAAGTCAGAAAAAGACAAATTCAAATATAAGAAGGACAAATCAAAGAAAAGAGCCTTCTCAGTAACATGGGATGATTCAGAGTCATCTTCATCAGAAAGTGAAAGTGATTCGGAGAATGAACAAGCTAATGTTTGTTTTATGGCAACAGAAGATGAGGTACAAATTCCTACATTTGATGAATTACTTGATATTAATGCTGAATTGATAATCAAATATAAAGACATAAAACGTCAATTAAAAGTAGTCAAAGCAGATTTAAGTAGAGCAGAGTTTGAACGAGATATGTTAAAAGATGAGAAGAAAATATTAGAACAGGAACTTGAAAAAATTCAAGAATCATCATCTAATGTTGACTCTCAACTATCTCTTTTGAGTCAAGAAATAGAAGCTCAAAAAGAGAAAAATAATGCTCTTACTACTAAAAATCATGAGCTTAAGGCAAAAGTCAAAATTCTAGATCTAGAAAAAGCTAGTTTACAAACAAAGTTTGATGACATTACTCAAAATGTTTCTAACTTTAACAAAGGTCGAGAAAATTTGACAAAAATCGTTGAAAACTCACAATCTGCATCAAATAAACAAGGTCTGGGATATAAGAAACAAGAAATCAAGGATAATAAAAGAAAGAAGAGAGTACAAAAGATTGAAGTTAAGAAAAATCTTAGTTTATTATGTTCCAAATCAAACCCAGTTGTGAAATTCCAAAAGAAAAATACAAAGACTATCAAAATATGGGTTCCTAAAACAAATAACAATTTGATTAGGAACAAATACATTCAGCAATTCATGAATACTGTGCATCTTAATAATAATTATATATATAAAGGGGATACCGGACCCATATGGGTTTGGACTCCTAAGACCTAACTCTTAGGACCCTATAAAAAGTGGGTACCATGGATTTAATTCTATTTTTTGCAGGTCTCACTTAAGAAAAGAGGAAAGTGGATATTGGACAGTGGTTGCTCGAAGCACATGACGGGAGACAAGAGCTTATTAACAAATATTACATACTCAGATGGTGGCTCCGTCACTTTTGGAGACAATTCAAAAGGCTATATCATCGGCAAAGGCGATGTGAGCAATTGCGGTACATCTAACTTACCTCTTATTACAAATGTCATGCTAGTTAAAAATTTAAAACACAATTTACTTAGTTTTAGTCAGTTATGTGACAAAGGTTTTACAATCTCCTTTTCGAATAATAAGTGTAGTATCTTAGATAAAGACCACAATTTAGTTTTCGAAGGTTATAGAGACAGAAATATATATTCTGAATATGAATATTAATCATAATTCAGATATGTGTCTTGTGGCTAATGATAATGATCCATGGCTATGGCACAAACGCTTCTGTCATATAAACTTCAGAACTATTAACAAGCTAGCCAAAAACAATCTAGTTAGAGGTCTACCCAAGATTAGTTATAAAAACGATAATTTTTGTGATGCCTGTCAGATAGGAAAATTGACCAGATCATCATTCAAGTCAAAAAGGGTCATATCAACATTACAACCACTTGAACTACTACATATGGATTTATTCGGACCAACACAGGTTCAGTCAATAAACCATAATAGATATGTATTTGTAATAGTTGATGACTATCCTCGTTATACATGGACTATTTTTCTGAAAAAAAAGAGTGACACTTTTGACCATTTCAAATCTTTCGTCAAAAGAATTCAAAAATCAAAAGGGCTAAAAGTTAAAAACATAAGAAGTGATCATGGTGGTGAATTTGAAAATAACAAATTTGAACATTTTTGTACAAAAAAAGGTATTAACCATAATTTTTCGTTTCCTAGAACTCCACAACAAAACGGAGTTGTAGAACGGAAAAATCGAACATTACAAGAATGTGCAAGAACGTTATTAAATGAATCCACTTTACCAAAACATTTCTGGGCAGAAGCCGTCGCTACTGCGTGTTATGTTTTGAATCGTGTGTCCATTCGACCACTCACCAAAAACACGTCTTATGAATTATTTAACGAAAGGAAGCCAAATATATCTTACTTCAAAGTATTTGGTTCAAAATGTTTTATTTTAAATACAAAAGACCATCTCGGAAAGTTTGATCCGAAAGCTGATGAAGGTATATTTGTCAGTTATTCGGAAAGAAGCAAAGCGTATCGTATTTTCAATAAACAAACCAAAACTATTGAAGAATCTCTTCATGTTTCTTTCGATGAATTCTTTAAACCTTCTCAATCAAAACCAGATAATGACGAAACTATATTTACTGACACTCCTTTCATCATAAATTATGATTCTGACTCTGAAAATCTTATTGACAATATTTCCCAACAACAACCAGTTGGTGAGATACGTTCCGCTCCAAGATTATTGAGACACCATCCGGTTCAAAATGTAATTGGCGAGGTTAACTCACAAGTAAGAACTAGGAATCAATTACATCAAATGGGTCATGTTGCGTTTCTATCAAATATCGAACCTAAGAATCCAAAAGAAGCTGCTACAGACGATTATTGGATCATTGCCATGCAGGAAGAACTAAATCAGTTCGAGCGCAATGACGTTTGGGAACTTGTTCCAAGGCCAACTGATCAGTCAGTTATTGGTACTAAATGGGTTTATAAAAATAAGGCCGACGAACAAGGAAATATCACCAAAAACAAAGCAAGATTAGTAGCACAAGGATATAATCAGGAAGAAGGTATCGATTATGAAGAAACTTTTGCACCAGTTGCTCGACTGGAAGCTATTAGAATTCTATTATCTTTTTCTTGTCACCATAATTTCAAACTTTATCAGATGGATGTCAAAAGTGCTTTTCTCAATGGATTTATCAAAGAGAATGTCTATGTCGAACAACCTCCTTTGTTCGTACATGAAAAATATCCTGACCATGTGTTCAAACTTAAGAAAGCTCTGTATGGTTTAAAACAGGCACCTCGTGCTTGTTACGTAGCTATCTTATTAACTCAGGATTTCAAATAGGCAAAGTCGATCAAACTTTGTTTATTAAACATTCTCAAAAGGATATTCTAGTTATCCAGATATATGTAGACGACATCATCTTTGGTTCAACAAACGATAAACTCTGCAAAGAATTTGCAAGTATTATGACCAAAGAGTTCGAAATGTCTCATATGGGAGAACTATCATATTTTCTTGGACTTCAAATCAAGCAACTTCCGAATGGTATCTTTATCAATCAAGAAAAATATTGCAGAAATCTTATCAAACGCTTCAGATTAGAAAATACATCTGGTAAACCAACTCCTATGAGTACAACTACACATCTTGAAAAAGATGAAAATGGTAAGAGTGTTGACCAGAAATTATATCGAAGCATGATTGGTTCTTTTCTTTATCTTACAGCTAGTCGTCCAGATATAATGATGAGTGTTTGTCGATGTGCACGCTTTCAAGCAGATCCAAAAGAATCACATCTACGAGCAGTGAAACGTATAATTCGTTATCTTAATAATACCAAAGAATTCGTCTTTTTTATCCAAAAGAATGTCCATTTGAATTAGTATCATATAGTGATGCTGATTTTGGCGGATCACGAACGGATCGAAAAAGTACAAGTGGTACGTGCCATTTTATTGGAAAATCACTTGTCTCTTGGTTTAGTAAGAAACGGAATTGTGTTTCACTATCAACATGTGAAGCCGAATATATATCAGCGGCTCTCGCTTGTACTCAAGTGCTATACATGCAACAAACTCTTCAAGATTTTGGTATTCATTTATCAAATTCAATTATATACTGTGATAACACAAGTGCTATAAATCTCTCTAAGAATCCGGTGAATCATTCTAGAACCAAACACATTGATATCCGTCATCATTTCCTTCGAGATAATATTGAAAAAGAAAATATATGTCTTGAATATGTCCAAACTGACAATCAATTAGCAGACATCTTTACTAAGCCTCTGCTTGAATCTAGCTTTATTAGATTACGAAGGGAGCTTGGTTTAATCTCAAGATATAATCTCAACTAATAAATACTAACGATCATCCTTTCTTTTAATGACCGTCTTTTCCTTTCCTATTTTATAACTTCAGTTTTTTTTTTAAAAAAGAAAAAAAGGGAGACCTATTTTTAGAGTTAACATAAGCCTCTGCTTGTTTTCATGGTCAAAATTTTCTATTCACTCACATCCATAGGTTTATACATAAGAAACTTGTATATAAGCTTGTCAAAATTTCTTATTTTATTCATCTTTTCTTATCTGACCATAAGATTCTATACAAAATTCTCTATGGCTCACATTTGTGATAAATTTGCTCAAGAATCACACATTTCCATTACGAGTTCTGAGTCGGAGGAATATTATTCTCCCAAAACACCAAAACAAAAACCAAGTTATCATCATCAATGCTCTTGTATTCCTGGTAATACACCAACCTCAAAACGAGTGAAGAGGACGTTGTTTTGTTCTCCTCGTACCAACGCACAGATCGACGAGATTCACCACTATCAGAAACATCAAATAGATCTTCAGAGACAGCTCCATTATAGGCAAAGCCAACTTTATCATGAGCAACAACGGACATCGGCACGTTTATCCGTTTTAGAGAAGGTGGCATCATTCTTCTGTAGTTCTAACAAGCATGACATGCATGAACCAATGCCGTCTAGGCCATCAACATCTAAAAGTCCTAACTCTTGGGATCAGAATTATGAGATGAATGAAGGTGCTCAGAAAAACTGGAGTCCATGGGCAAAACGTATTGAAGAAAACAAAGATAATTCTAATGACGAACCTTCCACTTCTCATTAGATTTATATATAGTTATTGAATCTTTATTTATCACTCATGTAATAATGCTTGTGCTTTACAATATGAGTGAAAATATAGCACGTTATATTAAAAAAAAATTTTTTTTTTGCAAAACAGGATTTTACTCAGCAGATTTTACAACCGGTCGACCCCCAAAATTATAACCGGTTGACCGTTTGCTATCTGGTTGAAAACGGTCGACCGACCATAATCAAGCGGTCGACCGGTTGACGTATTTCCAGTTTTTATATATATCCTACGCGTCATTTTCTTTCTATCCTCCTTCTCATTTGACTCAACTGGTTATTTTTCCCCAAACTCCAAAAACCCTAGTTTCTCAATTTCAATTTCCAAATCTCCAAATCTTCTAACAATGGCTCCTCCGCAAAAGAAACCCAAGAAAGCATCATCCTCCGGAACTTCATCTCTTAATTTCTCCGCTAAGAAATAGCTCAAAAGTCCGGTAGCTATAAGAAGATGGAATCAAATGACAAACTACAAGTTTCATCCGGGCTCTTTTATCAAGTTTGATGATTTCACTTCTTATGAAATTCGTAGGTTAGCCAATAACTCCACATTTCTCCATTGATAGATTTTTCAGAAAACAATGTGGAAATAAATCATTTGATGATAAAATTGTTCTATGCCAACATGAACCTCGACGAGTATCAACTTGATAATCTGAATGGAGTCATTTGGTCTGTCGTCTGTGGCAAACAAATTTTTATTACTCGTGATAGGATTGCCTCTATACTTGGTATACCAAATCGAGGCGATGAGTTTTCATCTACTTTCTGTGAAGTCTTCACTCGCAATAGCATCAGTCATCAGTTCATAGAGGACAATAGTGATGGCACAAAGTCTATTGGACTTCGACCCACCTCCAGACTACTACATTGCGTCTTGATGCATTCTCTATTTCCTAGACTTGGAAATTATGATGCTGTATATAAAGAAAACTTCAAGGCTCTCTATGCTATTTATGGGGAAATCCCAATCAATTGGGTTCATATGCTTTTTGACGAAATTCTCAAGGTAAATAACTCTACGCGACCTCATTTCTTCTACAATGAATATATCATGCGTCTTTTGTTAGCTTGTGGGGTAAAGCCTCCTGACTCTGCCACCTCGAAACCAAAATGTATTGATTCCATAACCATCAAACGCATGAAGCTTCCTCCACCTTATCTTGAGATTATGCCTTTTGAACAATGGCAACAAAGAGGTCCAAGAAAACAAAAAGCAACTTCCTCTCGACCTCGTTCCGATGAAGTTAAACTGTTAAAATCAAAATCATCCACAAAAGAATCACTTGAAACTATTGCGCGTAACCAATTCTTGCTTGAATCACGTCTCAAGCGCATGGACACAAAAATTGATAAACGCTTCAATAAGGTCAAGTCATTCTTTGGTATGTTATGGGATGCTATATCATGTACCAAATCCACCTCTGTTCAAGCACAAGACCCAGGAAAACGTCCTGCTTCTCCTGTTTTCAACTGGACATCATCTGAGGAGTCTTCTGGTATGAGTGGACATGGACATGGAGAATCATCTAGAGGGAACAATGAAGAAGAAGAAGATGACGACGATGACGACGATGATGATGATGAAGACAAGATAGGATCTGCCTCATCTTAGATTCTTTTGTCTATTATGGTTTAGTACTTTAAAAACATCAATCGACACTTGTACTAAATAGTGTCGTTATTTTTATTTTTTATTTAACATTATGGTCTGTATTATACTCTGGTATGTTTTGGATGTGTTAAGTTTTATTTTGCTATGCACATTATGGTGATTACACTCCTATATTATTCCAGTATCTGTTACTCCTTTTTGTCGATGACAAAGGGGGAGAAAGGGCTAATAATTGTTTGCAGGAATATACATATATATAAAAAATTCAAAGAGGGAGATCACATACTCAGGGGGAGATTCAGATTTTCAGATATATATTGCCATCAATCAAAAAGGGGGAGAATGTTGAGTCACAGGTTCTATGAAGGTTTTGATTTCTGACAAAGAAATAAAGGCGATCGACAAAACAAGGTCATTATGGCTATAAAGAGGCACAAAAGAGCTACATATGGTACTCTAGATTATAGGTTGATTATTTGATGTTGTAATAGTAATAAACTTGTTAAAATCTATCCTCAAATACTCATGCATCTCAAGGGAATCAATATATACAACTGAATTGCAGTTGCACATTCAGTATGCAACTTTAACAGGGACCGGTCGACCGGTCATAATATAAGCGGTCGACCGTTCCAGTATAAGTTGCACACTGAAACATGCACACATGCACATAACGACTATATACTTGAATTCCTGTCTACTGGTCATTTTTTGACCTGTCGACCGTTTTTAAACAGAGAGCAACTTTTCCAAAAGACACTTCTTTCTCCAAAGGTTGCATCTCTTACCTTTCATCAAAGATCATATCTCTTAATGGCAACTGCTCACAAAGAGTTACAACCATTCTTCTCTATATAAACTCATCTAAATCATTGATTAAAAAAAACATGATTGTATATGCTTTTTACTCTAATCTCTGATCTTACTTTCTACATACTCCTGCATTCTAAAAGCTCTCAATTATTTTAATTGCTTATTGAAACATTAAAAACTATTTCATATCTTTTGATTCAATAAGTAATATACTTTCCTTAATATTCACAAAACATCATTCGCATATTTTGAGGATAAGATTATAGAAAATTTGTACTACAAGTGACAAAACCGTGTTAACAAGAACACATACCGTCAACAAACAATTATATTCATCGTTGTTGAAGTCCTCTGTGTTGTAAGAGGCAAGTGTTGAAGTCCTCGGTGTTGTAAGAGGCAAGTGTTGAAGTCCTCAGTGTATTAGAGGCGTGAAATCCCGTTCGTTTGCTCGGGTATTGTAAACCTCTTCCTCCGGGTGAAGCGAGGTAGTTAATAGTGAAAATCCAGATAGAAGTCTGGGACTGGACGTAGGACGGTGCTACGAACCAGTATAAAAATCTCTGGTGTGATTTTTCTATTTTTATTTACTTTGCTACTATCATCTATTTTCTGCATTTATATTATAGTCCATATTACACGATCCGTGTGTACTATACTAGCACGTGCACGATCACACACTTTTCACAGTCTTGGTATGGCTTACGAGTATTTTCAGTTTTTATATATATCCTATGCGTCATTTTCTTTCTATCCTCCTTCTCATTTGACTCAACCGGTTATTTTTCCCCAAACTCCAAAAACCCTAGTTTCTCAATTTCAATTTCCAAATCTCCAAATCTTCTAACAATGGCTCCTCCGCAAAAGAAACCCAAGAAAGCATCATCCTCCGGAACTTCATCTCTTAATTTCTCCGCTAAGAAATGGCTCGAAAGTCTGGTAGCTATAACAAGATGGAATCAAATGACAAACTACAAGTTTCATCCGGGCTCTTTCATCAAGTTTGATGATTTCACTTCTTATGAAATTCGTAGGTTAGCCAATAACTCCACATTTCTCCATTGATAGATTTTTCAGAAAACAATGTGGAAATAAATCATTTGATGATAAAATTATTCTATGCCAACATGAACCTCGACGTGTATCAACTTGATAATCCGAATGGAGTCATTTGGTCTGTCGTCTGTGGCAAACAAATTTTTATTACTCGTGATAGGATTGCCTCTATACTTGGTATACCAAATCGAGGCAATGAGTTTTCATCTACTTTCTGTGAAGTCTTCACTCGCAATAGCATCAGTCATCAGTTCATAGAGGATAATAGTGATGGCACAAAGTCTATTGGACTTCGACCCACCTCCAGACTACTACATTGCGTCTTGATGCATTCTCTATTTCCTAGACTTGGAAATTATGATGCTGTATATAAAGAAAACTTCAAGGCTCTCTATGCTATTTATGGGGAAATCCCAATCAATTGGGTTCATATGCTTTTTGACGAAATTCTCAAGGTAAATAACTCTACGCGACCTCATTTCTTCTACAATGAATATATCATGCGTCTTTTGTTAGCTTGTGGGGTAAAGCCTCCTGACTCTGCCACCTCGAAACCAAAATGTATTGATTCCATAACCATCAAACGCATGAAGCTTCCTCCACCTTATCTTGAGATTATGCCTTTTGAACAATGGCAACAAAGAGGTCCAAGAAAACAAAAAGCAACTTCCTCTCGACCTCGTTCCGATGAAGTTAAACTGTTAAAATCAAAATCATCCACAAAAGAATCACTTGAAACTATTGCGCATAACCAATTCTTGCTTGAATCACGTCTCAAGCGCATGGACATAAAAATTGATAAACGCTTCAATAAGGTCAAGTCATTATTTGGTATGTTATGGGATGCTATATCATGTACCACATCCACCTCTGTTCAAGCACAAGACCCAGGAAAACGTCCTGCTCCTCCTGTTTTCAACTGGATATCATCTGAGGAGTCTACTGGTATGAGTGGACATGGACATGGAGAATCATCTAGAGGGAACAATGACGAAGAAGAAGAAGATGATGATGACGACGATGATGATGATGATGAAGACAAGATAGGATCTGCCTCATCTTAGATTCTTTTGTCTATTATGGTTTAGTACTTTAAAAACATCAATCGACACTTGTACTAAATAGTGTCGTTATTTTTATTTTTCATTTAACATTATGGTCTGTATTATACTCTGGTATGTTTTGGATGTGTTAAGTTTTATTTTGCTATGCACATTATGGTGATTACACTCCTATATTATTCCAGTATCTGTTACTCCTTTTTGTCGATGACAAAGGGGGAGAAAGGGCTAACAATTGTTTGCAGGAATATACATATATATAAAAAAATTCAAAGAGTGAGATCACATACTCAGGGGGAGATTCAGATTTTCAGATATATATTGTCATCAATCAAAAAGGGGGAGAATGTTGAGTCACAGGTTCTATGAAGGTTTTGATTTCTGACAAAGAAATAAAGGCGATCGACAAAACAAGGTCATTATGGCTATAAAGAGGCACAAAAGAGCTACATATGGTACTCTAGATTATAGGTTGATTATTTGATGTTGCAATAGTAATAAACTTATTAAAATTTATCCTCAAATACTCATGCATCTCAAGGGAATCAATATATACAACTGAATTGCAGTTGCACATTCAGTATGCAACTTTAACAGGGACCGGTCGACCGGTCATAATATAAGCGGTCGACCGTTCCAGTATAAGTTGAACACTGAAACATGCACACATGCACATAACAACTATATATTTGAATTCCTGTCTACTGGTCATTTTTTTGACCTGTCGACCGTTTTTAAACAGAGAGCAACTTTTCCAAAAGACACTTCTTTCTCCAAAGGTTGCATCTCTTACCTTTCATCAAAGATCATATCTCTTAATGGCAACTGCTCACAAAGAGTTACAACCATTCTTCTCTATATAAACTCATCTAAATCACTGATTAAAAAAAAAATTGTATACGCTTTATACTCTAATCTCTAATCTTACTTTCTACATACTCCTGCATTTTAAAAGTTCTCAATTATTTTAATTGCTTATTGAATCATTAAAAACTATTTCATATCTTTTGATTCAATAAGTAATATACTTTCCTTAATCTTCACAAAACATCATTCGCATATTTTGAGGATAAGATTATAGGAAATTTGTACTACAAGTGACACAACTGTGTTAACAAGAACACATACCGTCAACAAACAATTATATTCATCGTTGTTGAAGTCCTCTGTGTTGTAAGAGGCAAGTGTTGAAGTCCTCGGTGTTGTAAGAAGCAAGTGTTGAAGTCCTCAGTGTATTAGAGGCGTGAAATCCCGTTCGTTTGCTCGGGTATTGTAAACCTGTTCCTCCGGATGAAGCGAGGTAGTTAATAGTGAAAATCCAGATAGAAGTCTGGGACTGGACGTAGGACGGTGCTCCGAACCAGTATAAAAATCTCTGGTGTGATTTTTCTATTTTTATTTACTTTGCTACTATCATCTATTTTCTGCATTTATATTATAGTCCATATTACACGATCCGTGTGTACTATACTAGCACGTGCACGATCACACACTTTTCATGTGTCTCCATGGAAAATCCATTTAAATGAATGTACTTTGGAGATTTTTGTTTGTGTATCTAAATATGCTGCCAAATGTAATCAGTATAATCATTTCAGCTATGTTTAATATTTATTTGAAATACCCTAGACATTATTATAGTATCACTAAAATTTCCTATAAAATGGTTTGGTTACTGTAAGGTAAAATCTCATCCGTGTTTATGTGTGGCGTGCTCTTACGAGATACATTTATTTCAAAAGATTTTATAACATTAAATAATTCAAATTACTTTAGTTTTCTCATGCTGGTTTACCAGACTGATCTGTGTGTTATTTTCTTATAATGCTCGGTTGAGCCCCATGTATATTTCTAAGTTTCATGGATGACCATTGGAGCTCTTAGAGAGAGGAGCTGGATGATTTCTTACCGTAGATTTTATTTTCGCCGCATTACTTTGTTTATTTATCAAAAATTGTAAAGACAGGTTATTATAACCGTCCAAACCGACGATAGTTAGCTTTTCTCTAATGACCCACTTTTCCATACACTTTAAGCTAACATTAAACCACGCATGTCCAACCCAAATTGAATAGAAAGGCGAATAGTTAGGGGAAAGAAAGAAGAAAGAAGACAAGAAGAACTCAACAAGTACAAAAATCACACAGCGGAATGAATATTCTATATTATATAACAAATATTTCCATAAAAAAACTGTAATTTATATATATACAGACATCAATCAGAGTATACTAACCTATTCAGCATGGACAGGTATAAAACCTATCCTCACAATTGCTAATAAATACAAATATAAATGCAACTGAAAAATAACCATCTACGTGATTACGTCTCTGGGCCTCCAGCTCACCTCCTAAAGCTCCAAATGTCCAACTGGAAATAAGCTCGGTCTGACCCGAGCATTATAGGAAAACAACGCCCCCGTAAGTCTGGTAAAACCAACATGAGAACTTAAATCACAACGAATTTTATTTATTATAACTTTTAAAATCCTTTAAAATCAAAGGCATCTTGTAAGACCACGTCGTACATAAACACAAACAAGTTTTTACCTTACGATAACCAAAACCTTTATATCAGAAAATCTAGTAATATTATAATAGTCTAAGGGTAAAAATAATAATAATCAAGTAGATGTGATGCTCGTGAGTGTATATCAAAACAATAATAGATAAGTAATTGAAAATCGATGCCCCACGTTTGCTATTTGTGTAGGATTTCTATGGAGGTGCCCTCAATACTTCGAGGAATGGTCCTCCTGCACAAGAATCAGAGATATCCTTCCGAAGCAGCATATATCCCTAGTGATGTACCATAGGAAAATCATAGCTGGTCTCGCTAAGACCGAGTGCATTACCCCTAGCATGCATAAAACCTTTATGTAACGTCTAAGTGGAGCCGACTACAACCTATGGGTTTGCCAACCATACTAGCCATGCCTCCTATCTCTGTTTTAGTCATTCCCACTGATGAGGCTACGTCCGGCATTCCAACTTACGCACCGCCACCATCCGGCATTCTAGCTTACGCACCACCACCATATAGATCACAGAATCCCATGTGGATTCCAATAACCCACCGAGTCTCTGAATCACACATAGATTCCCACATCTCAATTAGATCTAGGGATCACACTCGGATTCCCATACCCCAATGGGTCTCGGAATCACGCATGTATCCCAACATATCAATATATCATGAATCTCCTTCATAGAATCGTACATGGTTTTCAGAGTGGTCATGGGTTCGAGTCATATCTTACAAGTACACTCTTTCGTTTCTCGGGTGCTTCATAAAACCAAATGCCGATTTTCGAAATGCTCAATACGGGTTCTTTAGGAAATAATCGAACAATACATAAGAGTGGGGGTCAATCCCTAACCGTTTAAGTAGACGGATCTCTTCATCATCTGTCCTAGAAGAACGAAATGAGTTTACACGTATAGTATAGCACCACCAATGGTAACTGTACCATATAATCTCCATGTTTCACCTAAATATTTCCTGAGTAAAAAACCTTCGGTGTTAAGTAGGAAATATTTTCCTACCACCAAAATTAAGAAGGATTACATATTTAGGCCAAGATTTGATAGTCGGTTATCTGACTATCAAATAAAAAAACATTCAAACCAGCATTCCATTTCCCACTGAAATCGTTAAGCCTCATTTTAAAAATTAAATCTCTTTATCAAAAACAGTCATATACTTATCTCACCGGAATAAGTATATTCACAACCCATTCCTTTAAAAAAATATTTGAAAACTTTTTAAAATAAATATGGAAAGCACTATTCGGTATCAACCATTGATCTCAGCTCAATAGTTACTTCTTTATCCTAGAGAAATCCAAACTTAACTACAGGCAATCTCTGCCACTCGAATTACTCCATGAAATCGATCATAGATCGCAGTTTGTGCAATGGTTACGTAGCTCTCCCAACGAATCCATAATAAACTGCAGGCAGTCTCTACGCTATGAAAATCAACCATTTCTTTCCAAATATCTTGTTACTTCAAAGATATCTTCAAATTTATTTATAAAGTTTCTTAATAAACTTCCCGGTTTAATTAGAAAATTACTCTTTTATAAATCTCAAACCATTTGTAAAACTTTCCTTTTTAAATCCTTTCATTAAAACCATTCTTTAGAACAAAAACATTATTTAATTATAGTAAAATAAACTTTTAATATTTTGAAAATAACTTTAAATATTTTAAATTAGTTAACTTCAAACAATATTAACATAATATATTATTTTTAAAATAATACTAATACTCTAACAAATTATCATTGAGATAATAATATTAACACTAATTGACTCTTTGATAATAATTAACTTTTAAATCAAATTATTATCGAATAGCTTTAATTAAAAATTAAGATATAATTTAAAAAAATTTAAATAATTAAATAACTTTGAAACAATAATGAAATATTATCAAATAACCTATAAAAATCATGAAATAATTTACTTTAAATATTTATTAAATAATAATTATTTATCTTTAAACCATCATTAATAAATACTAATTTTCCTTTAAAATAACTTTGATCTAAAAATTAACTTTCAGATTTGGAAAAATGCTTAAAAACTCTAATCTTACTTAATCAAGTCACCATTAATTCCGTTAAATGTCCAAGTTATAAATCTAGGTATTTACATCATATATGTAAATTAGATTCATTTTTGACAAACAAATGTTAATACAACATTTACCTAATATAATCAACTGGAATGTAATTAAGTGTCCATACTAATGTAATAGCAGAACGTTGTTTATTTCTCCTAAATAAATGTCCAAATTTAACATGTCCAGTTAATAATAGCAGAACGGTGATTAATTCTACTAATGGTGTCCATAAATTTAATTAGCAGGACGGTGTTTTATTCCGCTAAATAGATGTTCAATTACCACATTCAATTCAATTTAACTTAATGGTAATTTATTTGGCCAAATAAACATCACTAATTAATTTATATAAATTTAAAAGACGATATTGATGAAAATAACGTAATTTAAACTCGATCTATTTTAATATAATGATAATTTTTAAACACCTCAAACCTAACAACAAATTATACTACAATATTGTACTCGTCAATACGAGTCCAACGAGAAAATCCGCATGTCAATCGGATTCAAAACCATCAAGATATCACAATTCGAAGTTAACACATTTATTTATATTGTAAAACAAAAAACAAACAAAAAAATCAAAGAATTTCTCACCCATTAGATTCGGCCCACATAACACAACTCGGCATATGCTTCTATTCATGCAAATGCACATACAAACATCCCCCCTTCTTATGCAATCGTACACATTGTTTTGGGTTTTATTGTAAAAACAAGTGCTATGAACAACAACACTTTCTTTCTTTCTTTCTTTCTTTCCACTGTTCCCATCACCTGCACTTTGCTCCCCTCTCCACAAACATTTGACCCCCCAGCTGCCACCAAAAGCTCTCTTCTGACCTCTTACCCTCCGAATGTCGTCATGCTAGTTTGTCGTTCCATGCACACAACATGCTACCTCCATATTTCCAAGCCATCTCACGTTTTTTTAAAGCTGCTCTTATTTCCCTCCATGAAAATCACAAATCCGTTCGTTTATGTTCATGCCATGCACACACACGAATCACCTTCTCCTCTTCATTTATTTATGTCTACTCATCTTCTTCATGCAACAGAGCCTAAAAGGTGAACTCCCTTCTACTTGCATGAACATAGCTCCTCCTCTACAATCGTACATGCGCATATATCTTCATGACCATGTATACACAAATATACACACCATTGTACCACATCTTGCACTCATATCAACACGTTCGCACATGAACACATGAAAAAGAAGGGAAAAATGAAAAAGAAAAAGGAAGAAATGTCCCTGCCTTGCAACCCGAAAGCTTCCCAGCTAGCCACGAACTCCCCCCAGTATCCTTCCTCTCCTCTATTCTAAACACACGTTTAGACTTAGAAATACACACACACCCTCTACAGTGCCATACACGTACATATATACCCCTCATACACACAAATAAATGCACTCACTGACATTTACTTTAACATCCCTAAATTTTAGCCGAGATATTTTGATAATTAATTTAATTTTTGAAATTAAATTGTGAATTTATTTATGAATTAATTGGGAAATTTCTAGAATAAGTAAAATTTTGGATTATAAATAGAATTTGGTTTGAATTTTAAGGATAGGTATTTTTTAAATAAATATTGAATTTAAAATTCAATGTATTGAAAATAAATTAGAATTTAAAGGCTTTAAAAGTTAATGATAGTTTGTTTTCTAAATTTTTAATACATTAATATTTAGAAGATGTGATTGAAATAAATTTTATTTGTGCAAATATAATAATATTAAAAGCATAAACAATTTAAAATAAAAAACATATGTTAAGATATGAAATTTTGTTTGCAATAAGGGTTAAAATAAGATTTACAAAAATATTTGAATCAAGGATATACACATAAAAATGATTTTTGTGACATTTGTAAACTATAGAGGTTATGTAATTACAAATGTAATAAAATGGGACAAGTGGCAAACGAATTATTTTCTTTTGAGTTAAACTTAGAAAAAATATGCATAGAAAGAAATAATGGCCAGGCTATTTTATTTTTATTTTTTTCTCAAGCCTGAGAAAAACCATCTTCAATTTGAAAAAAAAGCTGAAATAATCAAAACAAGAAAATCAAAGGCCAAAGCAAACTACATCACAACTTCTACTAAATAAGATCAGCAAACAAAAACAAAGTAAAATCTGGAAAATCAAAGACCCTTTTCAATTATAGCTTGGAAATCATCAGATCAATGTGAAACAATTACAGCTTCAAGATCAAAAAAACAACAACACAACTCAATACTATCAACCAACAAGCAGAAAATCACAATAAGGTCAAGCCTCTGTTTTCAAATTCAAGGGGAGTAAACTCTCTTTAAAACCCAATCTTTTATCTTGATCTGTGCTTTATGATGATGAATGAGATGGATGATGTTGTAACTATGTTTGTATGTATATATATGTGTACATATATGTACAGATTTGATAATGCATGTCTGGTTTAAAGTCAATATTTGCCTCCGTTGAATACAGGCTTCCAAACCTGTCTTCAAAATAAAAGAAAAAAAATTAAACTGCTTCTTTTATGACCATTTTTAGCCATTAATGTAAAAACAAAACATGTTTAAAATCATCATAACCAAATTTTAAAAATATATTTTCAATATAATATGAAATGGTTTTTGTCTGAATGAAGAAACATAGCGAACATCAAATTTTATCCAAATTTCGATTTGCATGAATTCCAGATTGGATTACACTATTTAAATTCATTTCGAAAATGATGATTTTTTAAACAAAAATTAGAATTTTTAGTTGCGATTTGGGGCTGCATTTATTGGTTGAACGGAGAATGGGTTATTGCGAATTTCTAGTGATCAATCAATTGTTGAATCTTGAGATCGTGTTAATAGGTGCTGGAATGATCACTAATCATAGGAAAAATGCGAAACGAATTTATAATTCAGTGTGGAAGGCAATTTGGATTGATCTAGGGTTTAAGCAATGTGTTTTGTTGGTTGAAATCACGAGGTATTTGCGTCGTCATCACCACGATTCAATCGATCGCACTAGGAGGGATGAGTGTGTGGGGGGTCAGAGCATCTTCGGCTAGGACGGCGTGGTTTCTGGTGGCTTCGTCGTCGATCAGAACTGGTTGTAGGTTACAGGAAGCAATATTGGGTTCGAAAAATTAGCTCGATTTTGTTTTAGGAATAATTTCGTATAATTGGTTGTTCGAATCGATGCTGGAGATCATCGTGGGTGATAGGGTAGCAGCAGCGTCGATCGGAGGTGGTCGACGTGCTTGTGCACTTATACGTGCATTTGTTTGTTTTAGTGTTTTGAGGTGTTTGGGGAAGAAGGAGGGAAACTCCAAGCCAAGCACGTGGAACTGGTCGATTTTCTCGAAGCAGATGAGGTTGTGGATTAGCCCGGGGCCTAGCTCGAGTAGAACAGGGATTTGCTCGGGTTTTTGTTGTGGTTCAGGAAAGCAGTTTAAATTTTAAAGAAAAATCAATCTATTTCAGTTAAATTTTGTTTAAATCAATTTCCTTTTAGATTAGATGTTATCTAAGTTTTAAATTAGTTAAGAAGGTTTTAAATTAAATTTTTTTAATTAACTAAGTTTTCAAACGGTTTAAAGATATACATAAACTTTTATTTTGAAAGTGTATTAAAACTTAATAATATTAAGGATTAGTTAATGAATGTTTTAATGGTTAATTAACTTTTAAAGTTTAAGTTAAATTTATTTGTTAAAGGAAATTAATTACTTGTATTTAATTACTTAATAAAAGTAATTAAGATAAATTAATTAATAATTTAAGTTTAATTAATCAAGTAATTAATTAAAAATAATTACTTAACTAAAAGTAATTAAGAATGGATAATTAATGATTAAAAAATTGATTAATCAAATGTTTAAAGGTTAATTAATTTAAAGAATAATTAATTAATGAGGTTAACTAATTAAGGTAATTAATTTGAGAATAATTAATTAATTAAAGGTTAATTAGTTAATGAAAGTAATTAAGGGATGATTATTAATTAAGGATTAATTAATTAAAATTTTGTAATTAATTAAGGATAGTTAATCAAAGGATTATTATTAATTAAAGGTTAATTAATGATTTATTAAAGGATAATTAATAATAATGGTTTGTAATTAATTAATTATTAATTAACCGTGATTAGAAATTTATTCATAGGTAATGATCTGGTATAAAATTAATCAGATGACTTGATGAAAATACTTATGAATGTATGGATGGTATGGAATGCTGTGAATTATGTGATATCCCTTATGTGTAATGTTTTGTGATATGTTTGAGCTGTGAAATGTAATTTATTTATCTATAATGCATTTATGTTATCTATCTGTGATTCTGTGTATATAGATAAGCGCTATAGGATTATACCGCTTATCGATATTGCTGTGATTGTATCTGTGATGATTGATGATGTGATGATTGATGATGTTGCACTATTATTGTGTAAAACCCCTGGACTACACCATACACACAAAAATATGGATTGCACGAGGAAATTGGTTAAGTCACAGATTTTTGAAATGGTTTTAAAAAGTTGAATTGTTTTGAATCCAAAAGGTTTTGGAAATGGGTTTGGGTTAAATGTAAAAAGGGTTTTCAAAAGGTGTTTTCAAAGATAAAAGTTATTTTGAATAACTTGATAAAGTTTTAAAGTTTAAATAGTTCGATTTGAATTTTAAATTCAAGATTTGAAATTGAATTCTATGTTGAGAATTATGGTTTAAAAATGTTATGCAAATTATAAATGTGTTTTTATGGATTTAAACCTTTTCAAAAAGTATTGTTTTAGGAATTTGAATTTAACCCAAGGGCTTTATCTTGTATAAATGTAATCGGATTTTACCGAAACGAAAACTATTTTTTTTCAAATAATAAAAGCTTTCATATAAGGAAAGATTTCCAATTTGTGTTGAAAGGATTTCAAGTTTGAAATGAAGATGGTATTCCAAGTTATGAATGAATCTTTGGAAATGGTTGAAAGCTATGAATTAAATCTTTGATTTAAAGATTGGATGGGTTAATCCCATTTGAAATGGAAATTGTTTTAGAATCTGTGAATGAATCTTTGTGAAAAATGGGTGAACTTTGTGAAATGAATCTTTTTGTTTAAAACATTTGGAAATGGTAATATTTTTAAACCATTGGAAAGGAAAGTTTTGGGTAATAAGTTGAGACTTAATTGAAATCCGAATATCCATATGTTTTAAATATTGAGCTCACTATTCGGTTTAGCCGGGAGAGGACCTTTGTGTCACATAACCCATTCCGAATAGTGATACGACGATATGGATAGCATTTGAAGACCGGTGGTGAAGACCAGGTATTTACGAGAACGATAGGATAACCTGTCGAATGACTCTGCACTGAGTAGCTACGGTATAGAGTTCTCCATATGTGATGGGGAGTTCGACCGGGATTGTGGATACCCAGATTTGCAAGGGCTTCTTTCGAAGTGCCTTCGGTTCTGTTCGAATCCGGAATAGACTTGTATGGATGTGTGTCTGACATTACACTTTGAGATGTTAAGCTGTTTTCTATCAAATACATTTCTATTTGGTGGCGGAGATTTATTCTCTTAGCTTAACACCCTTCTCTGAGACATACGAGCTCAGAGGTTATGTAGTTGATGGTTACTAGTGATACATTCCGAATTTGTTAATGTGGCATACGAAGTGCTGTTGATCATTTGTTGATCAAAGTATGGCTTTTGTGTAAAGCGTAGCTTTGTGGACGTGACTTCGTCGAGCCTCACAACCCAGTAATGGTCAAAACAGGAATCATGGCAGCAAGGTTATTTGGGGGTAGCTCCCGCTGAGGGATGACCATTTCCTTCTGGATAAAAAGTGATATCATGGTGTAGAGCCCAGATATTTACTTATGTTGATTTTGAAAGTGGTATCATGGTATAGAGCCCGGATATTTTACTGTATGGTTGCTGGATTAAGGGCCCTCAGATAAAGGTCGGTAACGACCAGGGGATGGCATACTCGTGTCAGTAGTTACTTTCGGGCAGGGGTAACCCAGCCTTGTGTAGCAGAGATCCGGTTAGGTTCTCGGGGATGTCTCTCCAGAGGCGTTCCATTTTGTGTAGGAAGTTCCTTTGCCTGACCATTTGTTGGAAAACCATCATCTAATACGCGCCCTTTACGATTGCAGTTGGATAACCTGCCACCTCAGGTGGTAGCTATAGTAGGCATAGTATAATGGTACCTATGCTGGCTAAGATTAATATTATACTTTCGAAAGGTTTTCCACTATGCACTAATAATAATATCAAAAAAGGATTTTGCGTAGTAAGCATTTTTGACTGTCATAAGGAGAAATCTCCTCCAAGTGTGCACTTGCAATGTGTGTGTGGCGGAAGGCCTTATGGAAGTTCCATTTTCCAAAAAGAATTACGGATTTCTTTAAAATATTTTGTTGTTTGTTTAAAAGATACAAAAGTTTTTGTTTTCTCATACCAGTCCCATGACTGACCAGTAGTTTATTGTTCCCTTCCTAAACGCTGGGTGCCCACAATTTTCCACACGGGCAGTCTAGAGTTGTCTTTTTCAGATAATCCAATAATAGGTATAAATTCGATAGCTTTCGAAGTCTTTGGTTTGGTAGCATTTTGAGATCTTCTTCAGCTTTTGGATCTTTGAAGTTTTGGTTTGGCAACCTCGTTCAGGATCGCATTTGCCAGAAGTTCAGCTAGAAAATAGTTCGAGCTTGAAGTTTAGAGATTTAGCTTTGGAGTTTTGGATCAGAGTTGAAATTTGGATTATCTTGAAGTTTTTACTCATGTCGATATATTTCCGCTGTGGAGTTGTATTGTATCATTCTCTAATGGTGTTGGGTTGTTGTATCATGATGTATATCACATTGTATCTATATTGTATATCAATGTTATCATCTTTTGTTTCTGCTGTGTTGTTTGTCATCTAATGTTGTTGCAAGCTTCGGCGATACAGATTCGATTTTGTTTGTCGGGCATCGAGTTCGGGTCGTCACATTTACTTAGTAGCTTGATGCTCCGATAATTCATTAATGCTTGGCTTCGGGCATGGTGAAAGGAATGACATATATGATGCATAAATGTAATGACCCACTATTTTGAACCATTCAAATCGACAATAGTCCATACATGTCAGACTTGAGTTGCTCAAAATAATAGATTGTTAATTTATATTTGGCAAAACTTAGCATATACGGCAAATAAATCAATCACAGAATCACAGACACAGAGTAATACAACAACACATAGCGGAATTGATAAATAGTAGTTCATGAATGCATTATAGAAAACATCAAAGTCTCAAAAGCAAATACAAAGAAGTTTCTAGTACATAAGCAAGTTTGAACACACATAATTGGAAATGAGTGAAATAACTGGAAACTGAAATAGACATGATAGATCTCCATGCCAAACTCCAAGCTTCAAGAGGTGAGTCTCAAATGCTGTAGTACTCAGGCTGACCCGAATATAAAGCAAAACATAAAACACTCGAGTCAGGATTAACAATCTTATGCAAGTAAACCAACTCAAATGAAATGTCAAAATGAAATGCAATAACTTAAAGTTTGGGATTTCCATCCTTTAAAGGTCCGTAGAACTATATATATACATAATAGAGTACGCTATATAAATAATGTCTACAGTAAAGTAAAATATTAAAATAGCGTTAAGGCGTTACCCATATCCCCCTTAACACATTTTTATAAATGTCGTAGTCTATGCAGTACTGTAAAGTCCACCAAACCAGTGGGCTATGGGGGAGCATTCCATAGGGACTACACAAACTTAACTCGTAGTGAGCATGACCAGGATAAATATGACAAGGAACGCGAGGCAATTCCAAGGGTAGGGTACTACCATTTTGCGGATCCAGACTGGTGGTAATGCATAGCAGCTACTGCCACTCACCTCGAGACACACTCCCAAATTAGGTGTGCACACCAAAATCAAATCACAAAAGTAATAGACATGGTTTCAAAGAAATGTGCCCGATAGGGGCAACGACCCCACTTGGCCCGGCATAGCTCCTGTTTTAGTCATTGTAATTATGACCCAAAGGTCAAGGCTATCCATCATTGTTCTCTTACTTCATTCCAGTAGCATTCGCCAAACCATCTTACTTCATTTTGGATTCTCCACCATGTGCACAGTTGTTAAAGTGTTTTTGGGTATTGGCAGAGAATATGAAAATATCCAATCTTGGTCTCTTTAACAACAAACGCTTACTTCACACTAGGGTTATCTAAAAAAACCACTTTAATAAATCTCATTTTACAAAAAAAATCAAAATTTAATATTCAACTTCAATTTTTATTTATTCTTGAAAATATTCACTTAATCGCGTTTAATCACATCAAATTATAAAGTCCTGTCTTTAAAACCAATAAGTTTCAATCAATTCCTATTTGCATTCAATTCTTAAAACCATTCAGTTACAAATTTATTCCAACTTACGCTCCCAATCTCATTTATCACAGTTATTACAAAAGTCTATTTATTATGGTGACTTAAATATTTAAAACATAATGTATTTTTATTTTTATTAAATTTTATTAAATTAGATCTTAAATTATATATTAAAAAAATAAAGTTATAAGTAAAACTTTAAACTTACATTATTAAAACTTGACTCATAACTTAATATTCTAAAACATATAATTTGAAAGAAATCTAAGTTTACATATATGTTTTAAAATATAATCTTTATATTAAATTAAAAAATCATTTCCCTTTTTTCATACACATCTTTTCAAAATTTTAGAAATCAATTTAAAAATATACCAACGGTGTCCATATATAGTTTTCTATCCTAGGATCAAATGATACGAATATTCATCATTTCAATTCGCAATAATTTAAAGTTTACGGGTATATAGCATTTCAACCCGCAATCCAAAATTTTCAAAATCAATAAAAATCGTTTGGGTTTATCATTTCAACCATAACGATTTTTCCTATACTAAAAGATCATTCGGGTATGTATCATTTCAATCCACAGTAATTTCCTTAAGCTAAGGGAACATGCAACATGATTTGCATAAATAAATAACATAACACATATTAATACATAACAAATTACATAAGGTAACATATAACTCGCATAACAAATTGCATAAAATAGCATATAACTTACATAACAATTTACATAACATACTACATACCATGACATATTATTTGCATAACAAATTGCATAACGTAGCATATTATTTGTATAAAAATTACATATATATTCATTTTTTAACTTGGAATGTGACATAAAATTTCTACCATTACATAACATAATATGCAATCATTTCCAATATAGCACTTTAGGTGATTTCCTATATTACAAACATACTATATATAGAAATATAAATTTTATTCTTTTTTTTTCTTTTTTTTCTTTCTTTTTCTTTTTTCTTTTTCTTTTTTTAACATTCATTTTCACATATAAATTCCACATATCATATTAATGACATTTTTCATAACATAGGTGACAACCTTTGAATCAACATAACAATTTCCTTTTTTTTCAACATAGTAATTCAATAATGTAACGGCCTGCAAATCCGTACCCCTTTGAGTCTACAATATTCACCTTCAGTGCAACTCAAAGTGGTTGGAAATACAAACCATTTGGGTTAAAGAAGAAAGAGACAGAAGAAGAAAATAGAAACAACATCAGAATCTTAAAATCGCAGCTGAAACAAAATATAATATAGCAATAGATTTTCATACGAAAGAATCTGTAACTGTATAATGCTTACAATCATCAGAGTACAACATAATCCATAGCACACAACTGGACAGTTATAATATTTGTCCTCACAAAAGCTGACTATACAGCTTATACTGCACAGCAGAATATACATCAAGTACGTGTGATACGCCTCGCCATCCAGCTCGTCTTCTGAGCTCCACAACATCCTATCCTGTATCTGTAATACTCAGTCTGACCCGAACATTATAATAAAACAACACCCGAGTTAGTCTGGAAAACTAGCGTGAGAAAAACACACTCAATTGGGTTATTCAAGTTTTCAAAATCCTTTGAAATCAAAGGTATCTCGTAAGACCACGCCACAAATAAACCTGTCGGGGTTTTTACCTTACGATAACCATAACATTTCTTATCAAATCCTCCGATATTATAATAGTGTCTAAGTACAAATACTTATTGAAATAGCCGAAATTGTTACATTCATTAAATTCTAGCATAATAGGTATACAAACAAGTCCGAAGGCACTTATTGGAGATTGGATTTCCATACAATGGAAGGGCTACTGGGGTACTGCCCGTCACAGTACCTGGTCTAGATTTGAGTACTAAGGATCCCTCCCGATACCCTGCAACACAAGATCGGAGCTACCCCCTTACTGGATAGTCCGAATAAGATCACCCCGCGGTTGGGATCAGCAACCGCCCATTAAATCGAATAAAAAGGGACATCTAGACAGGGGAAATCTTACCCTAATTGGTCGCTAGCCACTTAGCATTGCCGCACCTCCCCTGTTTTATCCATTCCCGGTTGATGAGGCTTGAGGCTATGCATTACCTTTTTAGAACTCATTCACTTAGAATGCTCACGTCCTCCTGATGATGGTTTGAAAGCATTCATCGATACAAGTTGCCCTGGGTCTGGACAAACCGAATCACCGTCTTTATCATCTTCACAGTCTTCTTTCGCAAACATTCAAACCAGATCGAAGTGGTTTTCGGGTATTAAACCTGATCTCGGTCTCCTAGAAACGATCAGCGTGGGGCCAATATTGATAGTCGGTTATTTAACTATCAAATCATACAATCATCAAACAATTGTTTTATTTTCACTGAAAAGCACCAAGTCTTAATAACTTAGATTTTAAATAATTTCAATCACTTTATCCAAAGATACACTTAAAATAAAACTACTTAAAAGACTTTATTTAAAATATAGTTATGTAATTCCATAATAATTTCCAAGTAAAACTTAGCCAGAACCACATTTAAAATAAAAGTTATTTATAATAAAGTATAAATATTTAGTAACTATATTTTAAATCATAATACTAATTAAAACTTTTAAATAGTTAATACTATAACTACTTAATAAATATTTACCTTTAAAATCTAAAACCAATTTAAATAATAAATTCCTCTAGAAACATTCTTTAAACAACTTTAAAACTTTTAACTTATACTTAAAAATCTGCTTTGAAAATATACTTGGCTTTTTGAGGAAAATGCACTTCCCATTCCAGTATAGTCCATTTAATCATTCATAAATCCTTCTCGATTTATCCTAATTTAATTTACACCCCAAACCCGTAAATTTACTTTTCCTCACTTTTTAAAAATAAACCACTATTTATTTTTAAAACAAAACACCCATTCCTTTTAAATTTCCACCGTGAATTTATACTTTCAAATTTATCCACTAATAAATACTTCGCTTTTATTTATAACCCGGTTTATAAACCCTGTAGTCTCGTTCTTCTTTTCAATCAGCCTTTTCAAAACATTCAATCAATTCTCAAAAAAGATTTGCAAAATCAAATTCTCTTTAAAAATCAATGCTCAATTTATCCAAAATTATTCCAACCATTACTTTCAAATTTACTCCTTTATTTTTGTTTAAAACCTTATCCAAACCTGAAATATCAATTTCTTATTAGCTTAAGACCACAAAATTCCTTTATTCCCATTTATCCCAAATCTCTAATTTCCCCATAACTGGAATTTATTTATTAGAATATAAAATCAACTTTTTATTCCTTTCTAATTTCGTGCTTTAAAATTTATCCAAATTCGCTAAAAATTATTTTACTTAAAAATTATCTTTTTAAATTCCTCTAAAATGCAATCTTTATTATTTTCGATATCTTTTAATACCAAAATATATTCAACCAAACATAGCATTTAATCATTTTAATTACTAGTATAGTCTATCATGGATTACCAAATAAATCATATCACATAATATGAAATAAATTCACATTTTGAGGAATCCAGTTGGATCCCTCCAACCTATTTCCCTTCATCCATAGATGTTAGCATAATATAAAATACCAATCCCACTTCAAGGTGGAAATCACGTATAAAGGGCCATCCGCTATTATAGGGGCGCATAGGGCCTCATCCGCTATATAATATGGAATTAACAATCACTCCAATATATATATATATATATATATAATTATATATAATATCACATCCGGTCAATTCAATCGACCAACCAATAATTTAAATTTTAACTGTTTAAATTTAAACGGTAATCCAAATGAGTGAGATTAACTCACCTTTGATTTTATTAGCAATCCGATCCAAACCAACTTGTTTTCTTTACGATTTCAGACCTTGTATAGACATTTACAGTTTATTAATATTTGAAATAATTGAACAGTTAATTCTATTTAAATTTATTTGACTAATATTTTAGTTTTAAACTAATTTCCCTTTAACAATTTCTAGATAATTAAATAAGTCAATAAAACAAATTGAACTCCATAATACATATTTTTAAAATAACCAGTAGTTTTCAAAACATATATTTATTTATTTTTTGGAACTACATATATACTTTTAAAAATAAATTATGAATTTCAAAAAAATTATAACTTTTATAATTTCTTCAAACAGTTTAAAGTTCCTATTTTTTTAAAAAATCTTGTCTCTATACATAAATTCTGCTTTATCTATATATATTTAATTATGTATATATACATATGTATATTTTTATTTAAAAATATGTTTTTTATCTATAATAACAACAGTAGTTTTATATTACTTTATTTGAAACTACATATACTGAAAATCTATATACAGATTTAAGGATCTGTAATGACCCGAAATTTCCGATCCCGAAAATTCCAAATAGTCAGGGAAAAGAAGAAAAGAGATAGAAGAAGAAACAGAAACACCAAAACACAGATTCTCACATTTGCAGCAGATCAAAATATAATATTAAATAAAATAGTTGTTTTACAAAGGAAAACTGTACTTTCAAATTACACTTTAATACATCAGAGTTACAACATATACACAAACACTGGTCAGATACAACCAACATGTTCCAGATACAAATCAATAATACTCAACGGGTTACACTCCTTACGTTCCTACCATCCATCCCGCTTCCTGAGCTCCAAAACGTCCTTACCTGAAAATCTGTAATACTCGATCTGACCCGAGCATTACATTAAAGTAACACCCGAGTCAGGTTAGAAACCAGCGTGAGTAAACCCATCTAACAAGAAACACTAATGCCAGAAACTTACTTTAAACCATGGGTAACTCGTTCATCACTACAAGTTCACAACTTGTTATATTCTACACTTAATCAATCCATAAGTACCTTTACTTAGTTTTAAATGGTCCAGTTATTCCATTTCAGCCTATTGATTTCACATATCAATCTATAAAGAATCATTGTAGGTTATAAATCGAAGTGGGCTCGGGTATTTACTGATACCCGACCCCGGTCTCTTCGAATTCAATATTATCTTAAGCTAAGTTATTCAAGCGAAATACAATTCAACTTTAAATACAGGATATCACTTTTTACATAGCGATTCATTTGTCGAAAGATAACCACATTATCAATGTCCACTCAAACATTTCATATTACAAAACATTTCATATCAGAGATATCAACCAACTCGGGGTGTTTATTATCATTCCATCAAACCTGGAACACCTAAACATTACAGTGCATAAGTTATTAGACTAGATATTAATTCAATCATTCATTATAGTTTAATCATCCATAGGCCAGATTGATTCATTCTTAACTAATTTAATTAATCTCCCATTAAATTAGTCACCAACTTTAAACCACTTAGATAACCATTAAATCCTACTTACTTAACATCAATTAATTACAACCCAATTAATTAATCATTCTTTAATCATCT
Source organism: Allium cepa (assembly GCA_030765085.1). NCBI lineage: Eukaryota > Viridiplantae > Streptophyta > Magnoliopsida > Asparagales > Amaryllidaceae > Allium > Allium cepa. The sequence continues at coordinate 239,385,358 of CM060931.1, forward strand.
ATCTTAATTAATCGTCCTTGATTAATTAAAAGTTGATTACAGTAATTTAAATTAATCACCCCTTAATTATTCTTCTTAATTAATTACCTTTGATTTACTACTTTAATTAATTAATTAACCTTTAAATTATAATCAATTAACTAACTAACAATAATCCTAATCACCCAACCTTAAATAATTTAAGATAATTCATTTATCTAAATCACTTACTTAATCATCAACAGAATTCAATAAACTTAGGATTAATTATTATTAACTTGTAAATTTACTAAAGTCCTTAAGTTTAGTTAACGATTAAACATTTCGTCATTTAATTTCTACTAAATTACATTATAAATTAAGCTTAAAATAAACTTAAAATTTTACCAAATCTAAGTTAAAATAGTCTACATATCTTTACTTTACCAAGCTTTTAAAAAATTATTATTTGAAAGAAATAATTGAAGAAATAAATTTTAAAGCTTCATTTTGTTAAGCTTAAAACTTGTTAACATCTTAACCCTTAACTCGAGGCAATCCAGGTATAATACGAACTAATACCCGAGCTATCTTCCCTTATTTCCGAGCTTCCTCCTCCCCTTTCCTTTTTTTTTCAAATTTGTATAAAATTTAAAACAATTATTCCTTAAAACATCACAAGAACAACATGATAACCAACTCGAGTAAAACCTTCCCTATCTCGGGACAAAATTCAGGGCAAAACATCATCGTTCCAGAACCCAAATTCATGCGTACAGGAAAACTGGTACACGTGCACAGATCGTCGACGATACTCCGATCACTCCTGCCACCGCCGACGAGTCGCCTACGACTTCCTCAAGCCATCAGTCCACCGAGAATTCTCAAACGATCACAATCACAAAATTTGCTCGAACGAACCTACAGGAATTAAAACCATCGCCAAGAACTGCCCTGTCTTGTTGATACCGACCACCAGTGGTCTTGAACCTTCGCCTGAAGCTTCACCACGATCCCTTCCTTCATTTCCTCCTTGATAGGAGAATTCTGATTCATTGTTGACGGTGAGGCAACCACAATTACACTTTGACCAAAAGGCCAATCCAAAACCCTACTATCAGCATTTGCCGCCGCCAAGATGGTTATAAAATCTAGCAATTATTTTTGTCGACGATGTCTACCTCCAGACTAGCCTCAACCACCACCTTAAGTCCCCTAAACTAGCCGATCATCTGAAAACCCCAATTCTAATCAACATCATTATCTCACGAATCACCAACCTAAAAATCATGATTCTTCTTTTAAAAATCCTAATTTTGAAGACAATTCAAACTATACACCTGAATTCACAAATCGATTACATCGAATTTTTGATATATAAAAGTTTTAAATGTAAATCTACCATTCCAGTTAAAACCGTCATCAAGTTCTATTTTAAATATATTTTTTTAAAATTCAAATCTTGTTATTGTAGACATTTTTCATTTATAAATCTAAGCCTAACAATGATTAGATGAATTGATTTTTTGATTTTGATCAAATTGAAAGCCTATTAATGAAGAACAGGGTAGAGATTCTGGAGTTTGAGACATGCACACAAATTTTCTCTATACATATATAAACATTCATCTTTAAAACAATTATGCAACGTATATTCAAACATACATCACAGTCTGCTTCAAACATTTACCACATGCATCAAATTTAAAATTGTTTTAAGCTTAGTTTCTCACCGTATTTTCCATTTTCAAAGTTTTTACCCATCATTTTCTCTTAAATTTATTTTTAAAAACAAAGCCATTCACACACAAATGTTTTCTTCATTCAGAGATCGAAGTCAAATTTTGTTTTGGTGGGATGTTATAGATTTTAGATTCGGTTTTTAAAAATTGGAAAAAAAAATTGAACAGAGGCTTCTCTCCCCTGTTCCCAATCATGCACACCTCTTTACATATATATACAAAGATATTCATATCCATGCAAACACTTATCACTTCTATATTACAAACATTCAGCTATATCACAGATTTAATGTTTAAATAGGTTAGTTTTACTCACCAAAAATAAGAACAGAGGAGTAGGCTTTGATTTGGAAATTTGTTTCCTGAATCTTGAATTTGTTCCTCAATGTTGAATTTTGATAGTGAATTAGCTAGCTTAATCGCAGATTGAAGCTTTGAGACTGATGTTGTTTGAGATTGAAAGTTACAGTTTGATTTCCTTTTGAATTTAGATTTCAGATTTTATTTGTTTATTTTTTTAGAAAGAAAGATGAAGAGATAGGAATTGGATGAGGAGAGAAATGTATATCCTAGTTCAATTTAGTTTTCATGAATATAATTAAATTTTTAGAAATGCAAATGTTTGGCCATTTGTTAATCTAAATTAGACAAATGTCAATACATGCTTCCATTATTATATAAATGTCCAAAGCATCTTAAAATATTTACAAATGTTTAAAATTTTCTCTTTATTTAAGTACTTAAACTTATGTTTATGTGTTTTGTTTAAATGTATATTATGTTTACCTTTTTATTATTGAGCTTTTAAATCTATATATATATATATATATATATATATATATACACACACAAATGTGAATTTATGTTGATTTATATATATTACTTATCCAAAATCGGGGTTATCACATTAGATCATTATTATTTGTCTTTAAAAGAATAATTTGCTAATTTTAAGTTATTATATTAAGTTATGATCAAATAAATATTTTCCTAAATATAATATTTACTATCAAACTCATTTGTTCAATCTATAATTCAGTATTTCTATTAATTAACCCAATTATTTTATCAATTACAAATGTCCAAAAAATTAGGGTTATCACATATCTATTTTTTTTTTAATATATAAAGCCTACAAACATTAAGAAAAATTCATTTTCAAAGTCTTACCTTATATATATATTTTTACTATTTTAGTTTAAAATATGTATCTGAATATATATATATATATATATATATTTATTAGATTAAAAGCATAATTATATGATACCTTACTGTAATTTTTTTTTCTGTTTTCCCGCATATATATGTTTCTAACTAAAAAAAGAATTATTTGTTTCAAACCGTATATTTTTTTCTTTGATCTATAATTGGATAAATAAACTAATTACAACTTAGACTTAAATCCCAAATTACCGATTAGACTTGACCACGTCCAGGCAAATGCTCGGCTTCCCTTCCCAGCGCCTCCCCTGTTGGCATCTTGGCCACCGAGCCTACCTCGATCATCGTGACCTCCATCCACCTAACGTGCGAACAACTAACGACCTATCCAAGCAAAAACGACACCATGCCCACCTTGACCTACCCCTGTCACGAATTCCAATGCGTCACCGCACCCCCATATCGGGCTCCTAGCTACGCCTTGCCAAGCTTGATCCAAGAGCAACCTTCATGACTTAAATTGATGCTTGAGTCATATGAATAACGTAGCCCTAGCTCAAAAGTAGTTCACCTTTCGAAGTCGATCGATTTTTTATGAACTGAACTCGACTTCGATTCCCATGGGTAATACATTTCTCGATTTCAATTTCAAAAGGAGGCGGCCTTTTTTATATGAGATGATTTCGTTTTTAACTGATGAAAAGAGGAAAGGTCGACTTTGATTTGAATTTAAAGAAAAGGAAGCCTCGGCTGTTCTTTTAAAAAGTTGAAAAGGGAGAACGGGCGAAACATGATGCGATGTTACTCTGCCTACCACCCTATGCAATACTAGCTATAGTATTCTAAAAAGGGGATAAAAGCTTTGATGTGAAAAAAATACAGCTGAAGGGACTAGGGTATATAAATATATTTTAATTGAATTCAATTGTCTCGATTTACGTAACTTAAAATCGCGAACCCCTATCAAGGCATGCCGCCAGGCATTTATAATGCTACACACCTACTTCGAACACAATGGAGAAGTTTTCGAGTCCTAATTCGATCGTATGAAGAAGATAACTTTTTGGACCCAGTTATTATCTTAAATTTTGATATAAATTTCAGCGCGTTTGTCTACTGTACGATCACACGTTAATTCTGAATGCTACAAGATTTGAAATCCGATAATAATACACTATTTTGGATCCGATGGAACTGGTTTCGTCAAATTCCAAGACTGTTCCTCGGAAGGCTATTTTTAAATGTCAATTTAAACAATATATTTTTAAACCGAACAAACACTTTTAAACTCACTTTAAAAAGTTCTATTACCTTCAGTATCATCAATATAAATTTTATAAGACTTTGAAATATTTTTAACAAGCTTAAAAATCAGGATTCAATCTTTTACCCAACTTCCAATTATTTAATTCAATAACTAAATTATCCAATAATTGGTAATATTTGAAATTCAAGTTAAAAAATTAACTTTTAAATATTTAAAATCAATTAAATATCTCAATTTCAAATGTCCAAACTTCCGGGTTGTCACAAATAATAACACCACGAAGCATATCAATAACCTTATCATCATTTCTACTTCTATAAATAAAAAACATAAGATCCACAAAAATATTATGTCAAAAATAATAAGTGAACATAGGTGAATATATATCATATCAAAATCATAACCAAACTACGCAAAATTTTCTAAGCTATTGCAACATTCCAATAACACATCAATTAATATTCATTCACTTAGCATAAGATTATAAATCATGAGTGAATAACTCACCTTTCGAGGCTAGGAAAAATTTGACAAGACAAAGCTTTGAATTTGAATCTTAATTCCAAAGCAAAGCAAGCTAGAAATGATGGATCACCAAAATAGAAATATATAACTTTTGTTTTTTATAAAAGAGGAAGAGGGGTGTAAAGGGCTTGGCCTAGGGCTGGAATAGGGCTTGACCTTGGTGCTTTTGGATAGGCTTGGGTGCGGCTAAGGTGGGCTAGGGTGGAGGAGATGGTGCGCTATGCAAGAGGAGGAGATGGTGGTTGAATTGATGGGATTTGGTGGAGATATGGCTCGGCTATGGCAAGAGGAAAGGCTAGGATTTTTGGCCTTGGAAAGAATGGTGGAGGCCGGAATAAGGTGGGGAGGAGATGGCTTAGATGGTGGAGGAGAGGGCGGCACAAGGAGAGGGAAGGCAGAGTTTTGGAAGAGAGGAGGATGGAGCTTTGATTTGGAGAAATTTGGAGTCTTTGAGATCTTGAACTCTCTATAAATTTTGAGAGGAAGAAGGAAGTGTGTTGAGAAAGTTTTCTCAAGAGAAAATTATGTACGTACAAGTTAGTCAGAAAGAAACAAATAGTCGTAGGCATAAGAATAAACGCATGTCTCTTGGTACGGTTGGAGTTTCTTGGTTAACCAAGGCCCATTAGACTACAACCCAATATGCCTTAGTCAAATGAAACACAACCAAACACTACAGATTCATGTCAGTTTTTCACAGAAATTTAAATATCTAGAGCAATAGGAATTTGAATTTGACAAAATGAAAAGTGGAGAGAAGATCAAAATTCAGTCTAGTATCATATAAAAAGAATAAAATTTTAAAATTTTCAAGGAAAGGTCAAATTTTGACTAAGTTTGAGCGAATTTTAAAATTTCAGAAAATTTTCTATTGCATTGCATTTGAAAAAAATAAAACACTCAATATTACAATATTTTTTCTTTAAAATTTAAATTTATTTATAGTGTAAAATACTTAATTCAAAATTTCAATTAAATTCTTTTTTAAAATTTGACTGAATTTACGGGTCATTACAATAAAATATTACAATGGTCATAGTTTCTCTGATTTAGATTAATTGTTTTTTAAAGAATAAAGAAGGAGGTATAGCCTAAGTAGAAATATATAGATATGTTTTATATATATTTGTGGAGAAGAAATATAACACTGAATTGTGTTTAATTATCTCAAAAAAAAGAAAATGAATGCGTGCCTCTTTGATGTGAATGTACATATGAATATATATCGGTAACTCATTCATAGCCATGGGAGAAAACACAAAATACTAACATTTATTTCTAGTCACCTAATTGTCATTTAAAGTGAAGATAAAGAGGCAGTGAAAAGAAACAACGAAAAGATGTGTGCTTTTTGTAATTTGTTTTGAAATTTTAATTTTTTAAAGATTTCGGGGTACGACGCTACACCATACTACGCTCATGTACACAACATGGATGACTGAAATAAAAACACTATCGTTCACAACAATGAAACACGGTCACAAAATAGTAATAAAATAGACCGATTAACCCATTTGGTAAAGTGCCAAAATGCCCACGTTTGCCCTAAAATACGTCAAACGAAAAATTAATTATTTTTTATTTACAAATTATGGAAAAATTCTATTAAATAAATTAAAAATACGTCATCAAAAATCTGGTCTTAATTTGAAATTTAAATTTTATTATAACTTAATTCAAATCCGAATGTTTAAATGAATTAAATATTCAAATTTGAAACCCAAAATTATGGGTCATTGCATTTTCTCTGATTGTTGTATGTATATTAAAATGTTCGTTTTGTAATAGTATCATTCAGATATTATATATTATTGTTCCGTTGTGAGGTTCTAATTGCATTCTCCTTTTTCTTATTCGTTTTCTTTTCTTCTTTTTATTTTACCCTAACATTCTATCTTTCTGGTGCTTCGGTGCTTAATATGTGAACACCGTGGATGTATTAGCAGCAAAAATTGACGGTCAAAAGGGCGACCATTACATTTTGGTATCAAAGCGAGGTTGTGCGAACACCTAGGCTTTGGTAGGGTACTCATTATACATTGGGTTAGTAATACACTTGAATGAGTTTGAGTGCATGTGTATGTATGTATGTGTGTGTATTGTAACGATCCACTTTTTGGATGGTTTAAGCCGGCGATAAACACACATGTCAGACTCAAACCATTCAAAAGGGAGGATTGTTGTGGGGTAAACAAGAAAAAGAAGAGAAAGAAATAAAACAAACACAAAATCTCACAGCGGACTGGCAAAAATTAATAATCAAATAACAGTTCATGAAGCTTTTTTACAAATACATTTGATTATTCTTTTACAATATAGAATCAGAGTTGCATATGACAACAATAACTAAATAAATGCAGCGGAACAACATGATGCAGTGGAATAAATATAATTAAATAATAATAGTGTTAAATCTTCGTATTTGTCCTCTAGAAAAGCAGTCCTTGATACATTGAAAAGCTCAGACTTACCTAAGTGAATTAAAAAGACAAAACACTCGAGTTAGAACTAAAAGATCTTATGTAAGTTAAATCAACAGTAAATAAATATGAGTGCAACGGCGTTAGAGATGTAAGTCATGAATGTGGAAGAGCGCATGTTGTTCGTGCCTGGAATCGCGTTTTAATGAGTAGAAGATGGATTTAGGTTTGTTAAAATGGTAATTAACTTAACTTAATGATGCAATAAATTTTATTATAAAATCAAATGTTTATAAATGCATAAATTTTTCATTTGAGGTCTTATTTGATCGCAACGAGTTGCGTTGCGATTGTTTCAGCGATTACTATGTTATGGAGTTGGAATGGAATATTTTGGAACTTGTAGGAATTTGTGTTGACATCTAATGGCCATTTGTTTTTAGTTCAAACCAGGATGCTTTTGATAATTGGAATTTCGGTGAGTTAAACTCACCTCTCGGGCCCACTTATATTTCCTATAAGTGTGGATATTTTTATTTATGCTATTATTGCTTATTTAGATTATTTACTATATTTAACAGTTGGTTTAGATATGTTATCACCTTTGGAGCCAATGAGACATTATACATTCTTGTGTATGAGCGGATGACCCTTTGTATACAATCCCACCTCGAAGCTGTTGATTTGTATTTATGATTATATACTGTATGTAATGTAGGGGGATAGGTTGGAGGGATCCAATAGGATTTCTCATCACTGTTGATTTTATTTTTCATAGATTGTGTTATATGATCTGTTGGAAATTATACTATGAATGGTTGAAGCAATATAGTTGTTATAAACATGCTTTGGAATCCCTGAAAGTAAACATGCGTTAAAGTTGGATAAATTGGGAAGTTATTACTATTGATAACAAGTGGTGATAGATCACTTGACTTAATGCAGTAAAAATGACTTTTACTTTATATATCCTTTCAAAAATCTTTTTAAGATAATTTTGTTAATATTTATTAAAGAAAATAAATTGAGAAGTTATGAATTTTAAAAATGTTTTATAATTATTCCTGAATTTCAAACGTAAAGTGGTTTTCATATTAAATATTTTCTATGTATTTTAATAAGTATTTTTAAGAGGTATTTAATATAAATGTTTAAATAATAATATAATAGTTTTTAAAGTATTTTTAACAATATAATAGTTTCAAAAGTATTTCTAATAATATAATAGATTTTAACGTATTTTGAGTGTGTGTGTATAGTTTTTAGTTAACAAGTTAAATGTTTTATTTAAAACAAATAGAAGTTTTATATTATATTTTCTAATTCTTTCGTAATATTGAATATTTTGCCTTATATATAAATTAGTGTGTATATAGCAAAATATTATTTTAAACAGTTTTAACATATTAATAAGTATTTTAAAATATTTTTGTGTATATACAGGTTTTAAGTATTAAATTAAATATTCCATCAATATAATAAAAAGGGGATTTGGGTCCTAGCACTTAAGTTAAATCAAAGGTTTGAGAAAATTTAACTATAAGTGTATTATCTAATTTATAAATTTTAGATAAGCTTGATCTTCAAATAAATGTTTTAAAGATTGATGATAAAGATAAGTAATGATTTTGGGTTGTTGTAAACGGTGATTGAAACAACACTTGTTTTTTAACCTTTAATATTAATTATACTTGGAAACATAATTGGATATGTACAAATGGATATTTAGTGAATAAATATAAGTAAATGATTTGGGTTTGTTGTGACAAATGTTTTAAGAAAGCACTTGTCTTTAACCCTTAAATGTGATTGAATCTTTAAATGAGAGTTTTAAAGATACTGATTAATGTGAAGTGTTTTGGGATGTTGTAAACAGTATTTTTAGTGACATTAGTTTTTAAACCCTGAATTATATTTTAAAAGTGGAAAAATAATAATAAATATAATTAGAGCTTTAATAAAAGGGATCTTAAAGATAATAACAAGTATAGAAATCATATATAAAAAGATAGAAAATGTTAATGTAAAATTTATAAAACGATTTGAGATTTCCCTTAGCTGACCTTCTTGATTATGATACTGTGTGTAACAAACCTGTATTTTGTAATTATTTTAATTGTATATTTAATTTATTTTAATTGAATTTCCTGATTTAAAAACTTTATTTTATTTATTAAAATGAATAAATTTTGTTTTTTTACATATAATTTTTGATTTGTATGTGAATTATAATTTCGAAACTGAATAAATAGAATATTTTCCAAAAATGTGAATTTTGGTCAATATGGTCAAACTTTGTCTTTTAAATTTGAAATTTAAGTATTTTAATTTTTTAATTTTCTCTTTTATTATGAAAATAAATTAAATTTCAAGAATACTGCTTTTCGTTTTGTTGAAATCCGATTTATATTGTGAAAGTTATGCTTTTTACAATATTGTGTGTAAATTGTTTTATTTAAAAAAATTGTTTATTTTAATTTACATAATAATATTTTTGTTTGTCAAAAAATATATTATTTGTATATATATGTGTTACATGACATGTTATGTACTTATTTTATTTTTAAAACATTTTAAAAGTGTATTTATAATTTTTAAATGCTTATTGTATTTGTTTTCAATTTTTAAAGTCTAGTTTCAATTATTAAGCTATTTTCTTATTTATTTTATATTTTTCCTTAATTTATTTATTTATTTATTTTCTTTTTCATTTTATTTTTTTCAGTATTTTATTTTATTTTCTGAATTGTATTTAGTTTATTTAATTTAAAAGAAACTGGAAATCAAAGAGTCAAAGTCCTTCCATTTTCCAATGACTTTCATATACCTTGTCTTTTCAAATTGTTTTTGCCTTTTCACTTCAATGCTTGGCCGTTCCTTCTTATGCATTGTTGTGACTTTCATCTTCATTTTTCACATGAAAAAATATTCCTTGTCTCCAAAAAAACTCACGGCAAGAAAAAAAAATAAGAAATGGCTTTTCTTTCTTTCCCATTTTCTCCTCTTTTTCATTTTTTCCAATGATTTTGCCCTTTCCTCTTCTAGCTTGCTTGGCCTACCTCTACACTCCATCAACTCCTCCATCACCTCCTCCATCTACAGCAGCCATCAGCCCCTCCTCTGACCAAAATTCAGGCCATGATCACTTGATGATGCAAACACTTTAATTTTGCACAAAACTCCACTAACTATGCTAGCCTAGCCACAAAACTTCACCTACCCTTCATCTATCACCTTGACCACCCGCTTAGCCACCACCACCTGCCACTCCACCACCTCTGGCCGCATCTCCAGCAACCACCTGATCATGTCCAGACCTGTACTAGCAAGGCTGAGCCACCACTTTCCATGGCCGAGCCAAGAAATGTGACCAAAACCCCCATATGTTGCTTTGACCTTGTGTATGTTTCATGCCATCACCACTACCCTTCATTTCCTTATTAGCCGAGCCATATTGACCTATACCTAACCCAAACATACATCTATGGTCAAGTAAAAGAACCCTTTGGTCGAGCTCTTGAATGGTTAAAGAAAGGTCGAATCACTTTGTTCTTTGTTTCTTTTTTTCCAAGTCATTTCGATATTGCTTTGTGTTATATATTTATGTATATATTGTTTGTCTTATTGATTGTTTACAAGATCATCTTGGCTCTCTCTCTCATTTAAATCATTGTCGTGCTGTGTCATGCCATATCGTGCTTTCTGGTATCTATTCGGTGTGTTTTGATTTGCTAACTCCATCTTGAAAAGGTGAGTCTTTCTCACTCTGACATTTCTACTTATGAAATAGTGAATTGATGACAAGTGTTTAGTAATTTAAAATGTTATGCAAGTAAATAATAATGATATAATATGCTATGCCATGTTATTACCATGTTTACTCTGTTAATTATCACATGACATCTGATATATGACATTATATTGTGACATTGACATTGTTTATATTGTTTATGCATATGTTCACACTACAAGTTCCCTGTTAGAATAGAATCACTATGGGTTGGAATGATGCATACACGAACGGACTTTAGAATAGGGAAAATTCGTTATGGGCCGAAATGATAGGCCTATGTGATTTTTATTTATTTTTATTTACTTGGGATTGCGGGTTTGAAATGATAGAACCCGTGTTTTCTTTTTAAATTGCGGATTGAAATGATACATATCTGTATCACTTGACCTAGGTTAGAAAATTTTATACAGACCTCGTGGTATATTTTTAAATTATTTTTCTTAAGATATGTATTTTTAAATTATGAAATTTGATTTAAAAATATATATTTTATGGTTTTGAGAAGGCTAAATATTAAGTTTTGAATTTGTGAGTTTAAGTATGTAAATTTGGAGTAAATGTGATTTTTGACTTTAAATTTTTATTTTAAAATGTAAATAAATAACGAAAATTAAATTTAAAGTTTTGAAATGATATTTGAAGTAAAATGTTAAGTTTTATTTAATTTATAAGTTAAGAAAATAGTGAAATTTTTACTTAACAAATGAATTGAGTTTTTAATTGAATGTTTGATTTTAAAAAATTTGTTGTGATAAATCATATGTTAAACTTATTTAAATGTGAAGTTTGGAAGCCTAAAAATATGATTTATAAATTTAAAAATAGAAAATTTTTGATGTTTTAATGCTTCTGAAAGTTATAATAAAATCTGGAATTTTATTAATAGCATTTCCCAAAAATGCTGTGGTCTTATGATAGCATTTTTAAATGCTGTTATTTTTGAATTTAACTACGCTTAGAATAACTAAATATCTATGACAACATTTTTTAAATGTCGTTGTTCCTCAACTAAACTATTTTCGAAACTATAAGCTATGATAGCACTTTATAAATGCTATCGTTGCTATAATTTGACAATGTTTGAAATATTATAGATTTTAACACTATTTGAGTTATATTTTAAAGTGTTAAATGATTTAATGTTTGAATTGATTATTTGGGAAATTTCAGGAGTTTGAATATATATTTTAATATTTAAATTTGAATATTTAAGGAATTTAAATTGAATTTGAATTTAAATAAGGTTTACTTGGTTCTGTGTTATTTGAATGAAATGAGATAAATGAAATTTTGAATGAAATTTTGAAATGTGTTTTGTAATGATACTTGAAATAATAAAAAATGACATATTTGATTCAAATTGATATTTAAATTTGAATAATTGAATTTGAATTCAAATAATGATTTGATAATGAGGTTTTGAAAGGAAATGGTTTTTGAAATGGTTTTGAATGACATAATCTTTATTTTGGTAAAGAATGTGAATTTGGAAAGATATTTGATTTGATCGATTTGATAAATGAATATTTGAAGTTATATTTGTATGAAAGTATTGGATTTATGAAATGAATATTTCAAAACTAAGTAATAATGAAGTTAAAATTGAGATATATGAAATTATAAATTTAATTTGGAAATATGGTATATTAAAGCTTTGAAATATATTAAAAATTTAATAGTTTGTTTTATGGATCCAACCTGTATTTGAAAATAATATGATTTTGAATGGTTTGTTGGGAAACTAAATTGAATTGAAATTGATGGTTTGAATTGAATTAAATTAGAATTTTAAATTTGGGTTTAATTGATTAAATTTGTAAACTGTAAAGAATTAAAGGAATGTTTCATGATTTCAAATGTATGATTTCAAAATGTTATGATTTTTCAAAGTGTAACGATTTCAAGTATTTTGGTTTCGAAAGAGTTATAACTTTGAAAGTATTATGATTTTTGAAAGATGAATATAGTTTTGAAATAAAAATGTGGTTTTGGTATTGAAGTATAAACTATTTTGAAAGGAATATAGTTTTGAAATGAAATGATTTGCTTTTGAAGTATAAATTACTTTTAAATGACCATGGCGTTATAATAACGTTTGGTTGTTAAAGAGACCGGGATCGGAAGTTCTCATACTCTCTGCCAACTTTGAAAACCACTTTAACAACCGTGTACGCGGTGGAGATTCCAGAATGAAGTAGGATGGTGGCGTCATTCTTGAGGTATATTACATAGACCCAACTCCTGTGAGTTGGCATAAGGTGGCTAAAACAGGAGCGATCTCGGGTCAAGTGAGGTCATTCCTCCAATCGGACACATTTCTTCGGTACTATACTCTTACTTGTGATTGATTAGATGACCATCCCCAGATTTTGATTGGGAGTGTGTTCTAAGGTGGGCGTAGTGGCTGCTACGTTACCACCAGCCCGTGTGCGTAATTGCTATATCTACCCTGGCATTGCCTTGTGTGCCATGTCACCTACCATACCGAGCCTTTACTACGAGTTTGTTTTTCTCCCATAGCCCATGGAGTATTTAGGGTAGTCTTTCGATCTGGAGGTATGCTGATACTGGATGGACTACTAGGACTATTACGTGTTGGCGGCTATATGGGTAACCCTTCAACGCTATTTAAAAGTAAGTTTATTTTACTGTAGACATTAATATAATAGCACAATATTATTACATAGTAAATAGTTTAACGGATCTTTAAAGGATGGGAGATCCCAAGCATCCTTTAAGTTACTGATGCATTTTGTTACTGTTCACTTGAGTTGATTTACAGTTCATAAGTATTTATGTCCTGACTCGAGTGTTTTGTGTTTTGCTTTATGCTCGAGTCAGATTGAGTGATTCAGCATTTAAGACTCACCTTCGGAGTTAGAGCTTTTCTTGAAGATCCAGCCATCTATTTTTCTTTATGTATCCAGTGATTTCAGTGATGTATTTTGATTTGTACCTGATGTATCTTGTTACTTTTCTGTTGTATCTTATTTAACTCTAATGTATCTTATTTTTATATAGTAGCTTCATGAACTACTATCCCTTTTAATTCCGCCGCACTATTATTTACTCTGTGTCTATGATCTATGATTATCTATTTACCATATATTCTGAGATTTGCCAAATTTTATTTACAACGCGGTATTTTGAGCAATTCAAGTCCGACATGTGCGGATGCGAATGGATGAAAATATTGGGTCGTTACATTTGGTATCAGAGCTTTGGTGGCTCTAGGCAAAACTTAGCATATATGGTGAATGTATTTACAGAATCACTTTCATTCGAGTTTGAATCTCTTCCTTTTTAACTCGATTCCTTTGAATTTTGGAATGTTCCCTACGGTTCCAAAATCCATTCATGTCCCTCACCATTCATATTCTTTTGATTCTGGAGTATCACATAACTCCACTTCGAATGATCTTTATAATGAGTTAGCGGTCCCGCCAATCTCAAATTGATTTGTAAAGGGGTGAAACTCCTTTACAACAGCATCGATTCACCGGAGATTTTTATATCCTCGGTTTGGATGCTAGTATCTCTTATTATCCCAAACTCTATCTCTTGAGATCGAATGTTGATTTACCCCAGAAATCCACATCGATCTTATTCTTTAAGTCACGGTTGACCCGGTTAAGATTGCCCGCGATTTATATAAGCTTATCTATCTTCCTATTCTATTATTTAATCATCTCATCTTTGTTTCCGGTTTATCTTCAAATTATTCTTGAAGTATATTTGTAAACTAATATATAAAATGTTTTATATATTGTGTTCTTTGAGTTGTTGAGTTGATTTGGGTTTTCGATCGATTCGTCTGATCAACGCTATCGATAAGATTTCTAAAATACTTGAACATAGCAAACTAACACAATATGGTTTTTCAATTAGTAATGAAATAAATTTTGTAACAATAAATCTTTTTCTGGATGTTATTGATTGGGTTGTTAAGAAATAATATTTGATTTCATATATCATTTCTCTTATTTCATATATAAAATAAAACATAGTTATAAATTTATTTGGAAATTTAAAATGAATTTAAAACAAGAATTTGAGAATTTAATTTCCGATAGATTTCAAACCTTGTATTTAAAGTTTTAAAAGGATATATTATTTAAAGTATTTTCGAATAGAAATTTGTTTCCAAAGAATTTTAAAGTTTAAAATTAGTGCTCTTCTCTTTGTCGTTGGAAAATAATTTCGGTGATAACTGCAACATCATTGACATTCATTTTCGAGTTTCAAAGTGAAGAGACCGTTCTGTAGTCTTGCTACAATTTTGTTTTGGTGAATTTAATTGATTTGTATTTCTAAAATAAGACTGGATTTATAACATATGCCGATATATGATTTCAAATTTGAATGGATATATATATATATATATATAGTATATGTGAATTTATTTATTTCTAAATAGTTTGGAATTTATTGAAAATTTAATTCCTAAATTTTATCTTGAAAGATAATTTCAAGATTTGGATAAACATTCAAGCTTGAAATGATTAAATTGGAAAGTTTATTTGTATAATACACAATTTCATTCCAATATAACTTACCTTAATTTTCAAAAGTTGAATATGAAATTGGATAATATACAATATAAAAAGATTTTATGAATAAAATTTGAGTGGTTATAATAAATGTTATACACTTAAATTTTAGTTATAAAAGATTAACAGAAGTAAATAAAGAAAAAGGGTAATGGAATAATTTACAATATAAAATAATGTTAAAGGAACTAAGAATAAATTTAAAGCAGTTATAATAAGTATAAATATATTTATCATAGGTGATAAAATATATTGAGAGGAATAAATTTAGTTTTTATTAGGAATAAAGA
The DNA here is from genome assembly GCA_030765085.1 of Allium cepa. Taxonomy (NCBI): domain Eukaryota; kingdom Viridiplantae; phylum Streptophyta; class Magnoliopsida; order Asparagales; family Amaryllidaceae; genus Allium; species Allium cepa. Next base: position 239,401,067 of record CM060931.1, read on the forward strand.
AGAATTGATTTATTGAGTACATTATGAGTAAAATAAATGATTTTTTTCAAATCCATGATTTTAGAGATTGTTTATTTAAGATAGTTGGATGATAAGATAATGAAATTAGAGATGGTTAAGATTTATTTAACTTATGTAAAATTAATTTTCAATTTAAGTTGAAATTTTCATGGTTTCAAATTTATTATCTTATTTTGTTTTTCAAACTATCTTTTGGTTGTCCTTATTTTCCTAATCTTACTACAGAATGAGAAGGCTATTGCTTATACCAGTCTATTTAGAAATCTTTCTATAAACTTTCTACAATCTTTGGCACTCATTTGAATCTGAACACTACTTGTCATCGATAGACCGTTGGTCAAGCGGAAAGGGTTAATCAGATTCTAGAAGGTTTTTTTTCGTGCTTATGTTCTTGATTTTGGAGGATATTGGAAAGATTATCTCCACCTTGTTAAACTTACCTATAACAACAATAATCAGGTATAATTTTAATCTTCTTGTCATCTTGTCTTAATCCTATTTCATTCTATCTTTTTCTGTGTTTTCCCGTAACTCATTCCTTTTCGGGGACGAAAAGTTTTGAATGGTGGAGAATGTAACAACCTTGTATTTTGTAATATTTTAAAATTTAATTTATTTTAATTGAATTTTCTAATTTAAAAACTTTATTTTATTTATTAAAATGAATAAATTTTGTTATTTTAAATATAAATTTTGATTTGTATGTGATTATAATTTCAAAACTGAATAAATAGAATATTTTTCAAAAATATGAATTTTGGTCAATACGGTCAAACTTTGACTTTTAAATTTAAAATTTAAAATTTTGAATTTTTTAATTTTATCCTTTATTATGAAAATAAATTAAATTTCAAGAATACTGCTTTTCGTTTCGTTGAAATCCGATTTATATTGTGAAAGTTATGCCTTTTACAATATTGTGTGTAAATTGTTTTATTTAACAAAATTGTTTATTTTAATTTATATAAAGAATATTTTTGTTTGTCAAATCATATTTTATTTGTATATATATGTGTTATATGACATGTTATGTATTTATTTTATTTTAAAATATTTTAAAAGTGTATTTATAATTTTCAAATGTTTATTGTATTTGTTTTCAATTTTTAAAGTCTAGTTTCAATTATTAAGCTATTTTCTTATTTATTTAATATTTTTACTTAAATTATTTATTTATTTATTTTTCATTTTATTTTTTTTAGTATTTTTTTTGAATTGTATTTAGTTTATTTTATTTGAAAGAAATCGAAAATCAAAGAGTCAAAGTCCTTTCATTTTCCATTGACTTTTCATATACCTTGTCTTTTCAAATTGCTTTTACCATTTCACTTCAATGCTTGGTCGTTCATTCTTATGCATTGCCGTTACTTTCGTCTTCATTTTTCACTTGAAAAAATATTCCTCGTCTCCAAAAAACTCATGGCAAGAGAAAAAAAATTAGAAATGGCTTTTCATTCTTTCTCATTTTCTCCTCTTTTTCATTTTTTCCAATGATTTTGCCTTTGCCTCTTCTAGCTTGCTTTGCCTAGCTCTCCACACCATCAACTTCTTCATCACCTCCTCCATCTACAGGAGCCATCAGCCCCTCCTCTGACCAAAATTCAGGCTGTGATCACTTGATGATGCAAACACTTCAATAGCACAAAACTCCAAAAACTATGCTAGCCTAGCCACAAAACTTCACCTACCCTTCATCTATCACCTAGGCCACCACTTAGCCACCACCACCAGCCACTCCACCACCTCTAGACGTATCTCCATCCACCACCTGATCATGTCCAGACCTGTACTAGCAAGGCCGAGCCACCACTTTCCATGGCCGAGCCAAGAAATATGACCAAAACCCCACTATGTTGCTTTGACCTTGTGTATGTTTCATGTTGTCACCACTACTCTTCATTTCCTTATTAGCTGAGCCATATTGACCTATACCTGACCCAAACACACGCTATGGCCAAGAAAAAGAACCCCTTGGTTGAGCTCTTGAATGGTTAAATAAAGGTCGAATCACTTTGTCCTTTGTTGCTTTTTATTCCAAATCATTTTGATATTGTTTTGTGTTATATATTTATGTATATATTGTTTTTTTTTTTACAAGATCATCTTGGCTCTCTCTCTCATTTGAATCATTGTCATGCTGTGTCATGTCATATCGTGCTTTCTGGTATTTATTCGGTGTGTTTCGATTTGCTAACTCCATCTTGAAAAGGTGAGTCTTTCTCACTTTGACATTTCTACTTATGAAATAGTGAATTGATGACAAGTGTTTACTAATTTAAAATGTTATGCAAGTAAATGATGATGATATTATATGCCATGCCATGTTATTACCATGTTTACTTTGTTAATTACCACTTGACATCTGATATATGACATTATATTGTGACATTGACATTGTTTATATTGTTTATGCATATGTTCACACTACAAGTTCCCTGTTAGAATAAAATCACTATGGGTTGAAATGATACATACCCGAACGGAATTCAGAATGGAAAAAAATCGTTATGGGCCGAAATGATAGGCCTAAGCGATTTTTATGTATTTCTATTTACTTGGGATTGCGGGTTTGAAATGATAGAACCCGGGTTTTCTTTTTAAATTGTGGATTGAAATGATACATATCCGTATCACTTGACCTAGATTAGAAAATTTTATACAGACCCCGTGGTATATTTTTAAATGATTTTTATTAAGATATATATTTTTAAATTATGAAATTTGATTTAAAAATATATATATATTATGGTTTTGAGAAGGCTAAATATTAAGTTTTGAATTTGTGAATTTAAGTATGTAAATTTGGAGTAAATGTGATTTTTGACTTAAATTTTTATTTTAAACTGTAAATAAATAACGAAAATTAAATTAAAATTTTTGAGATGATATTTGAAGTAAAATGTTAAGTTTTATTTAATTTATAAGTTAAGAAAACAGTGAAATTTTGACTTAACAAATGAATTGAGTTTTTAATTGAATGTTTGATTTTAAAAATTTTGTTGTGATGAATCATATGTTAAAATTATTCAAATTTGAAGTTTTGAAGCCTAAAAATATGATTTATAAATTTAGAAATAGAAATTTTTTGAAGTTGTAATGTTTCTGAAAGTTATAATAAAATCTGGAATTTTATTAATAGCATTTCCCAAAAATGCTGTGGTCTTATGGCAACATTTTTAAATGCTGTTGTTTTTGAATTTAACTATGTTTGAAATAACTAAATATCTATTACAGCATTTTATAAATGTCGTTGTTCCTGAACTAAACTTTTTTGGAAACTATATGCTACGATAGCACTTTATAAATGCCGCCGTTGCTATAATTTGGCAATGTTTGAAATATTATAGATTTCAACACTATTTGAGTTTTATTTTAAAGTGTTAAATGACTTAACTTTTGGAATTGATTATTTTGGAAATTTCAGGAGTTTTAATATATATTTTAATATTTAAATTGGAACTTTTAAGGAATTTAAATTGAATTTGAATTTAAATAAGGTTTACTTGGTTATGTGTTATTTGAATGAAATGAGATAAATGAATTTTTGAATGAAATTTTGAAATGTGTTTTTTAATGATACTTGAAATAATAAAAGAATGACATATTTGATTTTAAATTGATATTTAAATTTGAATAATTGAATTTGAATTGAAATAATGATTTGATAATGAGGTTTTGAAAGGAAATGATTTTTGAAATGGTTTTGAATGACATAATCTTTATTTTGGTAAGAATGTGAATTTGGAAAGATATTTGATTTGATCTATATGATAAATGAATATTTGAAGTTATATTTGTATGAAAGTATTGGATTTATGAAATGAATATTTCAAAACTAAGTAATAATGAAGTTAAATTTGAGATATATGAAATTATAAATTTAGTTTTTAATATGGTATATTAAAGCTTTGAAATATATTAAAAATTGAATAGTTTGTTTTGTGGATCCAATCTATATTTGAAATTAATATGATTTGAAATGGTTTGTTGGGAAACTAAATTGAATTGAAATTGATGGTTTCAATCGAATTAAATTGGAATTTGAAATTTGGGTTTAATTGAATAAATTTGTAAATTGTAAAGAATTAAAGGAATGTTCCATGATTTCAAATGTATGATTTTGAAATGTTACGATTTTTCAAAGTGTAACGATTTCAAGTATTTTGGTTTCGAAAGAGTTATAACTTTGAAAGTATTATGATTTTTGAAAGATGAATATAGTTTTGAAATAAAAATGGCTTTGGTATTAAAGTATAAACTATTTTAAAAGGAATATAGTTTTGAAATGAAATGATTTGATTTTGAAGTATAAATTATTTTGAAATGACCACGGCGTTATAATAACGCTTGGTTGTTAAAGAGATCGGGTTCGGAAGTTGTCATACTCTCTGCCAACTTCGAAAACCACTTTAACAACTGCGTACGCGGTGGAGATTCCAAAATGAAGTAGGATGGTGGCGTTGTTCTTGAGGTATATTACGTGGACCCACAACTCCCATTAGTTGGCATAAGGTGGCTAAAATAGGAGCGATCTCGGGCCAAGTGAGGTCATTCCACCGATCAGACACATTTCTTCGATACTATACTCTTACTTGTGATTGATTAGATGATCATCCTCCGATTTTGATTGGAAGTGTGTTCCGAGGTGGGCGTAGTGGCTGCTACGTTACCACCAGCCCATGTGCGTAATTGGTATATCTACCCTGGAATTGCCTTATGTGCCGTGTCACCTATTATACTGAGCCTTTACTACGAGTTTGTTTTTCTCCCCTAGCCCATGGAGTATTTAGGGTAGTCTCCCGATATGGAGATATGCTGATACTGGATTGACTACTGGGACTATTACGTGTTAGGGGCTATATGGGTATCCCATCAATGATATTTAAAAGTTAGTTTATTTTACTGTAGACATTGTTATAATAGCGCAATATTATTACATAGTAAATAGTTTAACGGAACCTTAAAGGATGGGCGATCCCAAGCATCCTTTAAGTTACTGATGCATTTTTTTACTGTTCACTTGAGTTGATTTACAGTTCATAAGTATTTATGTCCTGACTCGAGTGTTTTGTTTTTTGCTTTACGCTTGAGTCAGATTGAGTGATTCAGCATTCAAGACTCTTCTTCGGAGTTGGAGCTTTTCTTGAAGATCCAGCCATCTATTTTTCTTTTTGTATCTAGTGATTTCAGTGATGTATTCTAATTTGTACCTGATGTATCTTGTTACTTTTCTGTTGTATCTTATTTAACTCTAATGTATCTTATTTTTATATAGTAGCTTCATGAACTACTATCTCTTTTAATTCCACTACACTATTATTTACTCTATGTCTGTGATCAGTGATTATATATTTACTGTTTATTCTGTGATTTGCCAAATTTGATTTACAACGTGGTATTTTGAGCAATTCAAGTCTGACATATGCAGATGCGAATGGTTGAAAATATCGGGTCATTACAGTGTGGAACTTTCTTCAAACAGCGAAGGGATATTATTTGGCTTTATTTTTATATCCAACTTAAATAACATTTGTTTTAACTTCTTTGATTTTGTTTTAAAATAGGCAAACTTTTTTGGTGATTTATGAATATATTTATACCATCAGAATAAGTATATGAATGGTTTTAAAATATTAAAAGGGTATAAATGAATAATACACACACACACACAAGTATGTATCTTTTAGAAATTAATGTATTCATATATATAAATATATCGAGGAAGTCTTATTTAATAAATGGGGTATTAATTTATAAGGAAGTCTTGATTTATAAAAGAAGTTTAATTTGATAAAAATTGTTTTACTAAATGAATGGTTTTTAAATCAATAAAGGATAAATTAATAAAAAAAAGATAAAAAGTTTGTTTATATGACTTGTTCTTGTCTTATATTTGATGATAATGCATGTATGACTACTTGTTATGGAAAGTATACGGGAATTAGTCCCCTTATGTGATCATTCACTTTATTGTTGAATGTGACCAAATTCATCGACTCGGTCTTGAGGAGACCGAGATCGGTAAGTATTCTACTTATGAAAACCACTTCCACGCTGAGATATGGGTTCTCTATTTTGGAAGTGAATGATGGAAACCATGTATGGTTTCGAAATCTGTTAAGATGATGGAATTCATGTGGGATTCATTATGTGATCGATTTTTGTTAAAAACTTATGTGAAGTTGTCAAACATAGTCTCGACGTCGAAAAATGACTAAAGACAGAGTAGGATGCATAACCCAGGTCTAGCTGATCCAAATAGGGGGTACGTCAACTCCATTATCTAGAGTATGCTTATCGAGATGTTGTGCAAAGCGAGTTGATGATACTTTGTTTACGTGTTAGGGCGTGGGCTAATTATGTTTACCTTATGATATATTTTATTTAGAGATATACAACGCTCGAAATGTAGTTTATGACCCTTGTTATAGGCGATCGGTCTCGTATGGCTTACGAGTATACTAGGGAGGTCCTCATGATAAATCTATTTATACGAATGCACCTAGCGGTTTTTGTTTATATATCTAAATAAGCTATCAAATGTAATCAATGCAATCATTTCAGCTATGATTAATATTTATTTGAAACATCCTAGACATCAATATAATATCTCTAAAATTTCCTATAAAATGGTTTGGTTATTGTAAGGTAAAAACCCATCCGTGTTTATACGCGGCGTAGTCTTACGAGATACCTTTATTTCAAAAAGTTGTATAACATTAAAAAATTCAAATTACTTTAGTTTCCTCACAATGAGTTACCAGACTGATCCAGGTGTTACTTTTCCTAAAATGCTCAGGTCAGCCCCGTGTATATTTCCTAGTGTGACGCCCCCACCTCTATACCCACGCTAGCCATGGACACTATGGGGTAATGCCGTCAGCTAGCACGGAGAATAAGGCTGTTGAGGAGTGACCATCCGTGTAATTGCTTTGTGCGAGCACCGATATGCCAGACAAAATATAATATGCATTTCATCTCAAGAGGAAATCCGACATACCAACACAAGCTCAAAGCTACTACCCAGTGGCTATATGTGATCTTCGGAAACAAATATAGAAATAAACGTAACATAAATCAGTCACAGATAATTCATATCTCAAAGGCGGAAACATATATGAATATTACACATGAAAGTGTATATCAGAGTAGTGGTCAAACAAGATCCACAATATCACAAAAGAATAGATACAAGTGCTAGAAAAAAGAATAGGTATACATCAAGGAGTCTCTATCTCGAATGTATACAGAACAAAAACTACGAACCTAAAGTAGTTAGCCAAAAGTCAAGCGATAGTCCCTGATAAGAAGTCAAGAGGAAGCACCTGTAACATCTCGGTCTGACCCGAGTATTATTTAATAAGATAATAATAAATGGATCAGTCTAACTATAAATATCAGATGAAATGATATAGAATAAGAGATATGACTAAAACGTATAACAACCATAATGCCATACTGTGATAAGTATGTAATTGAAAATCAACTATAGATTAATCAATATCACAAGAATCTTCTCAAAGATCAAAAGAATGTCATACTCTTTATTTTTATTCACCAAACCATAAATATTGACAATTATATCAATGCCAATCGGAAAAGCTAGTGAAATAAAAATTCACTAATGCACAAAAATTGATAAAGCTTATCAATGCAAATCACGGAAATTGGTGAAACACAAATTCTAGAAATCGATCAATAGAAATCCAAAAATCACAAAAAGGGAAAAGAGGCCTGTCACTAGAAAGGGAGCATAAAAACTCACCAACACGTGTATCACGAAACGGAAAGCTATTCCATGGTTACTAACCATTAATTTTGAGCCGAGGCTCCACTAAAACGGCACGAAGACCATGAGCAGAAGCTCCACTAAAACGGCCCGAAGACCATGAGCCGAAGCTCCACTAAAACGGCCCGAAGACCATGGGTCGCTACCCAACCAAGCTGAAGCTCCATTGAAAACGGGGTTTAGTCTCCCTTGCAGACATCGCACATTGCTATTCTAAATCACAAAATGATCATCATTGATCGACAAGTGTAAATTACACTAAGCCAGTAAATAAATGAGTTTAGCTTCATGTCCCATAACCACTAGCTTAACTTAATTATTTACGAACAAATTGTAGACTTCCACTCGAGATTAAGTGTAAATTACACTAAGCTAGTAAATATATGAGTTTAGCTTCATGTCCCATAACCACTAGCTTAACTTTCATATTTACGAACATATTGTAGATTTCCACTCGAAAATTTTCACAAGAGATTCAATCGAACAAGTCCAAGAATTAACCGACGAAGTAAACACAATCGTTTCATACCACTTGTTTCACATGAGTGGCATATCTAGTCTTGGTAGGCTTTAATTGTATAGAAGCATAAATGATAGAACATTCTCATTCGCAAGAGAACGGCACCCAAACCAATACAACTAGCATCGGCAGAAATAGTAAAATCTTGGTTCCTCTCGTGAATCACAAGAATAGGAGTATCGGGAAAAGAGTTCTTTTAATTGATCCACTTTCCCGAAAAGCTAAAACTTCCAAAAATTATAGTTAACTTTATGTAATCGTCTTTCTAGGAAAATTTACATTTTACAAGTCAATTTATTGTGTCTGACTGTCTCATCAAAGCGTTTAGGAAATTCCTATCGATAACGTTGATCAAGCGCATCGACCAGAATTCTTAAAGCACTTAATGGGCAATACAATCACCAAATCATCTTCTATATGATAAATAAGTCTCTTAAAATTTTAGGAATATTCTTTGTATGTTTTAAGAACAAAATCTAATTATACTTATAAATAAATCTTATGAAAAAGATTCGCAAAATTTTAAATTTTGTTTTCATCCAAAATTAATAAACACAAGAATGGAGTCATCGAGATATTCGTAGAATACTCGATACATAAAATGGATGAAATAAGATGGACAAACTGAATGACATAACAAGTCATTCATAAGAATCATAACGATTGCGGAATGCGGTAAGTGGAATGCAAACTCCCGCAACTCGTAGCCAAATGAAAATCGGTGGCATGGTCGAACTAAAAATACCTTAACACCACTCAAAAGATTACTTAGGAGATAATCCTAAGACAAGCTCAAAAATACTGGAAAATTCCACAAATTACCCGAATGAGAAAAATAACATTTTCCTCATCATGTGGGTTTGAAGAATAAAAATGATGCCATCAAGTTGGAATCGGAATCACAAAGAAAAAATACAAATCTGTTTAACAAAATAAGAATGTCGAAGATGAATAGTCCACTCGGGACATGGAATATGGCTTCATAAAAATCAAGCCAATCCTTTCACAAAAATCGATTTCCGAAACCTAAGTAACGCATAACATGCAAATCGGCCCGGAAAGAAAAATCACATAAAATAATTTCGACATCAATAAAAAGCAAGCTGAGTGTTGCGGATCCACCCACCGGATTCGCAATTCTCAAAGAAGTCATCAAGCCCAAAATGTTTTAAAGAAAAAGAACCAACAAGTTCTTTTTATACAAAATAATGAGATGAACTCATATCAATAAGAACTCGAATAGGATACTCACAAAACGAATGGAATCAAGGATTGAATAAGAAATACCTTGACAAAGAGAAGTGTCACAAGGGGCTTGCACAACTTTCAACTTTCCCTTTCTCCTACTTTGAAGTTTAGGACATGTAGATAAGTAATGATCCGAGCCTTTGCAATGGCGCAATAAAGGGGTTTTGGGCACTTGATTACATAATGGTCCTTAGAACCACAATTGTAGCATTGTCCATGATTAGGGATTGGAGTCTTTGCTACCGAAGTTGCCTGCCTCCCATTCTTGTAGGGATTAAGGCTTTCGAACTTAATATACCTCTTCTTGTTGCTATTGAGGCTCTTTTTGGTGCCTCTAACATCACTATCACTTCCCTTATCGACCTCTTCTTCTCGTAGAGTGATATCTACAAACTGATCGAAAGGAACTTCTAGTTTCAAGGGTAAAACCATTGTGGGGTTCTTATTCAAAGCATAGATAAACTCTTAATTCTTTACAGGATCCAAAAGTTGTTGGGCATACATAAATACGCCATCCAGAGAAGGGCTACTGGATTGACCAGTGCTAAGACTACTAGAACTAACCATTTCTTCTTCTTTAAGAAAGAAAGAAAGAAAGACGAAGAAAAGTTATTCTTAAAATGAATATCAAACAATAATGACTGATAAAACAAGGCATCACTAAGAAAATAGGATAGAACGGGTCCAATGAAAATCCTAAGGCACGACTCCTAAGAAAGACTTAGGACAACGATCCTTGCTAGATTATTCAACATTGTTCCGAAGTTTGGCTTTGATACCAAGCTGTGACGCCCCACCTCTATACCCACGCGAGCCAAGGACACTACGGGGTAATGCCGTCAACTAGCGCGGAGAATAAGGCTGTTGAGGAGCGACCATCCGTGTAATTGCTTTGTGCGAGCACCGATATGCCAGATAAAATATAACATGCATTTCATCTCAAGAGGAAATCCGACATACCGACACAAGCTCAAAGCTACTACCCAGTGGCTATATGTGATCTTCGAAAACAAATATAGAAATAAACGTAACATAAATCAGTCACAGATAATTCATATCTCAAAGGTGGAAACATATCTGAATATTAGACATGAAAGTGTATATCAGATTAGTGGTCAAACAAGATCCACAATATCACAAAAGAATAGATACAAGTGCTAGGCAAAAGAATAAGTATACATCAAGGAGTCTCTATCTTGAATGTATACAGAACAAAAACTACGAATCTAAAGTAGTTAGCCAAAAGTCAGGTGATAGTCCCTGATAAGAAGTCAAGAGGAAGCACCTGTAACATCTCGGTCTGACCCGAGTATTATTTAATAAGAAAATAATAAACGGATCAGTCTAACTATAAATATCAGATGAAATGATATAGAATAAGAGATATGACAAAAACGTATAATAACCATAATGCCATACTGTAATAAGTATGTATTTGAAAATCAACTATAGATTAATCAATATCACAAGAATCTCCTCAAAGATCAAAAGAATGTCATACTCTTTATTTTTATTCACCAAACCATAAATATTGACAATTATATCAATGCCAATCGGAAAAGCTGGCGAAACACAAATTCACTAATGCACAAAAATTGATAAAGCTTATCATTGAAAATCATGAAAATTCGTGAAACACAAATTCTAGAAATCGATCAATAGAAATCCAAAAACCACAAAAAGGGGAAAGAGGCTTGTCACTAAAATGGGAGCATAAAAACTCACCAACACATGTATCACGAAACGTAAAGCTATTCCATGGTTGCTAAACATTAATTTTGAGCCAAGGCTCCACTAAAACGGCGCGAAGACCATGAGCCGAAGCTCTACAGAAACGGCCCGAAGACCATGAGCCGAAGCTCCACTAAAACGGCCCGAAGACCATGGGTCGCTACCCCACCAAGCCGAAGCTCCACTAAAAACGGGGTTTAGTCTCCCTCGCAGACAAAAAAACATCGCACATTGCTAGTCTAAATCACAAAATTATCATCATTGATCGATAAGTGTAAATTACACTAAGCTAGTAAATAAATGAGTTTAGCTTCATGTCCCTTAACCACTAGATTAAATTAATTATTTACGAACAAATTGTAGACTTCCACTCGAGGTTAAGTGTAAATTACACTAATCTAGTAAATATATGAGTTTAGCTTCATGTCTCATAACCACTAGCTTAACTTAAATATTTACGAACAAATTGTAGAATTCCACTCGAAAATTGTCACAAGAGATTCAATCGAACAAGTCCAAGAATTAACCGACGAAGTAAACGCAAGCGTTTCATACCACTTGTTTTACTAAGCCGTTTAATTAGATTTCTCATACGAGTGAGGTAAAGGCTTGTATATACTAATAGATTGGAAAACGGTTTAACAAACGAGCTTTGTAATAAAATAGTGTTGAAATCGTTTTGATGAAAGAATTTTGATATTTACTACTAGTATTGAAAACCTTTATATTTTGAGTGACAAATCACAAAAATAATTGTAGGAACAATGAATCACTAAAATTCACATTCGAAGACGTGAATAAAAATCCAAAGAAATCGATACCGAATCCATCAAAGGGGAAATACCCAAAACTAGAAGTTATCAAAGTCGACAAAGGTGATAACAACTAATCGGAGAAGAAGAATCGATTAAATATTGAAAAAGCAAAGCAAAATGAGCATAAATAGGCAAAACAGGCAAACAGTAGTAGGTCGGTCGACCGGATCATTGAGTTCGGTCGACCGGACCAGAAACAGAGAAGTGTTCTGGTAGTAGGTCGGTCGACCGGAACCCGTTTCCAGCACTTCCCAGCCTATCTAAACGAGGGCCAATCTCGGCCAAATTGCAATCGTTCGAGCAACGGCGGTAAGGGTTTATGACAATCGACTACCCGGCCCTATATGCTCCTCGATGCAACACCAAAAACATGTTCAAACGTCAAAGTTAGGATTTTAAAGATTTGAACCTAAAACACTAAAAATTGGAATATTCACAAAACCAATCCAAAGCAAAATCAAATACACATGAATAAGTGTTAGGAATTCATACCTAACAATCAAAGATAATCATAGACTTAGATGTGAGATAAAAATCTCACCTTTTCACAAAATCAATGAAGGAGAAGCTTTTTAAAACAAGCTAAGATCAATTCCTCTTCAATAACAACTCAAGAAGCTTCAATCTAAGCTTACAAGTAAAATATTTCCTAAGTTAGGTTTGGGAAATTCTGATTGAAAGGAGAATGAGTTGGAGAAGAAGAAGGAGATGCTTACTAATGGCTTCTCTTAGAATTTGGAGCTAGAGCTTGGATTTTGCAAATGAACTAGGGCTTGGAGTTTTAATTTCCCATTCCTCTCTCCATTTTTGATGAAGCTTGAGTGTTAGGAAAATAAGAATGAAGTGAAGAGGAGAGGTGGACTGAGCTAGAGTATAAGTGGGGTTAATGGGCTGAAACCCAACCCAAAGCCCTTAGAGAAAAGTAGCAAAATTCTACTAACTCCAAACATATCGAAGTTTATACTCAAAAAGGTCGCAAAACTCAATGGAAGTGGTCTTGAGTCCTGATTCGACTGTTTGCAAAAAGTAGCTTTTTGGACTAAAATCCGACGAACGATGCTATATTTAAATAAAATATTTAAATATAAAATTGATAAATTTACGGGTTGTTACACCTAGTTTCATGGAAGACTATTGGATCTCTTGGAGAGAGGACCTGGATGATTTCCTACCATGAATTTTATTTCTGATTCATTACTTTGTTTATTTATCAGCAATTGTAAGGACGGGTTGTTATAACTGTCCACGCTGATGATAGGTTAGATTTTCTCCGATTGTTGTGTGTATATTAAAATATTCTTTTTGTAATCGTATCATTCTAATATTATACATTATTGTTCCACCATGAGATTTTGATATTGTGTTCTCCTCTTTCTTGTTCCTTTTCTTTTACCATAACGTTCTGTCTTTCCAGCACTTGGGCGCTTGGCACCTGAATACCATGGATGTATTAGTGTCGACATTTGAAGGTCAAAAGGGCGACCGTTACATTATATATTTTAGAAATTCGACAAGCGCATGTTTTGGCCTTATAGTCTTATGTTTTACAAATCAGAATACTTGTTTTAGAGACTCAATATCTAGAGGCTCGACGGTTTATATAAGCGATGTAGATGCTGCATGTTTAAAATTTAATAGCTTTACTAAGAGGCTTGATAACCCGGTGTTTTAGAGGTTCGATAGCCTCCTCTTTGATACTGAATGTCTAGAAAGCTATGTTAAAGAAGAGTATGTTTGGGCAAAATATTTTGATTAAGTAAAGGACTATACTTTCCTTGTATTAAATATGATTTTAAGGGATAAATCGATTATAAATTAAAATGTTTTCAAGGAAATGAAAGGATATTTTAGCCCTAAGGTTTTATAAGAAAATTATTATTCTTGCCACCATTATATTAATTGTGATAAGATTTTTGACTCATGGATTAGAAAACCAGATTGTGTGAGAGTTGTGCAGGATCCCACCCTATGCTTTAGCTGTTAGCCTCCAGTTGATAAATGTCCGCGATTCCAATGCATAAGGCTTTGTCAAGGGTAAAGACTACTTGTATGTTTATGCACAGAAGGGAACTTATAGTTTTGATTGGTTATTGGTTGGCCTGCAAAACCAATAGGTTCATAGTGACCCAAGGAAAAACCATGAGTTAGGCATTAGTTAGAGTGACCCTAAGAAAATTAGGTTTGGACGGTCAGTCCAGTTTCCTCTCAATAGTATTAAGATATTTTAGTATAGCTGGTAGGCCTGAGTCAGCCATATAGGTTTGTAGTAATATAAGGAAAACTATAATGGAGGGACAGACTGTCCATTGATCGAGATAGACAATTCAGATTTATCCATGCTGCATGCATGCACAGGATTGTTTTATGTTATGTTCTAACCATTTCGATTACAAGTGCATGATTTATGACTGACATATTTCCAGAAGATATCAATGATGGGGAACCCATTGTTGTAACGACCCACCTTTTTGGATGGTTTAAATCGACAATGAACCACACTTGTCAAACACAGACAATTCAAAAGGGATGATTGTTATGAGGTAAATAAGAAAAAGAATAAAAAAGAAAGAAAAACAAAACACGGAATATCATAGCAAAATATCAAAATATAATAATCAAATAAACAGCTCATAAAGCTGTTTACAAATAACATTTGATTACACCTTTTACAATAAAGATCAGAGTTACATACAGCAAAAATAAGTAAATAATGCAACGGATCAACATGATACAGTGGAATAAATATAACAAATAGTAATAATATACTAAATCTTCGTCTTCGTCCTCCAAAAATGAGGTCTTCAACACTCAGACTGACCCAAGCAAAATGAAAAGACAAAACACTTATTTCCTTATTTACGATTATTATAATGGATTAAATAGTGAAACGATAGTTAAACAGTTATTACAACTTATAATTTCATACACATTTATATGTGTATTGTTTACGAACCAAGCAAATAAATTCACATACTGATTAATCATTCTATATTAACCAACTTCAATTCATTACGTGAAATTTTACCATTTAATACAGTATTTAGTTTATTTCCTTATTTATGATTTCTAGCCAAATTAACTTTACAATTATTCCAATTGCTCGAGATTACATTAAGATAGTTGTCATTATATTGAATCAACATTCCTAAAATTACATTCTAGTTATTTTCTCATTATTAACTCTTAAATTTTTAATTTTTCACAACATTAAATCCCAAAATCTTATTTAATTTAGTATTTTAGTTATCGAAAAATACCGATCGTTACACTCTCCCCCAATTAAAACTTTTCATCCTCGGAAAGGGAAAAGAAGGAACTAAGGAATTGATATATTTTATTCAAAGTATTCAATTTATAAACAATTAATTTACGTAATTAGTTACATAAAATATATTAATTTATAAACAATTAAATCCTCCATATAAAAGTTCAATAAAAGTTTGAAAATATTTCCACTTTCACAAAAAATTTCTAAGTCAAAATTTTATGGAAAATTTCGGCAGAGTCTCCTTTGTACGGAGAGGTTCAGGAGAAATAATAATATCAATATTATCAATATATCATATTTCAAAAACAAAATATCTTAAACCATTGGAAAATAATATAATATCGCTAGAAAACCGTAATCCAAAAACGTACCTATTTGTCGGGCAAACAACGCTTATTTATGAAACCAGAAGCAGTAGCTATTGCTTCCATAACCTGTATTTCACCTAAATATCCAAAGAAATTAATAATTATGTAAAAGGAGAAATATTTAAGTTGTTTCAATTAAATAACAAAACAAATCAACATAAAACACATGCAAACATATAATACAACCATCATATGCAACAAAGGAATCAAACATACGTCCATAGCAATCAAGCTAATGGTTCATCTGGGTTCAGAAACTTTTAGTTATACAAGGGTGATAAATAAAATATCAAGTGTACCATATGCTCAACAGCCTTAGATAACTACTTAGTAGATTATTTATACATTCTTATACCGTTAGAAGTATTCTTTCCAAAACATCCCATAACCAAAACAACAAATAATTTCAAATATCGTTTATGTTTATTCTTATTAATTTCCTTTCACATTATTTACTATTCATTTATTTTTATTCATTCATACAATGATTATTTTCATTAATTTACATTTATTTACTTACAAAAGTTATTTCCATTCAATTATTTAGATCATCCATAATCAATTCTTAAAATATTATGTAAGTCTCTTTGCAAATTTACTTCACATTATTACTTACTTTGATTTCCTTTTTATATCAATATCCATTTGTGAATCAACTCATAATTATAATTTCAACCTTTCTTTTTCTTTTTTTCATATTTATTTCCTTTATATATAGCATTATTAAATATTAAATCTATTTCTAAATCATTTCAACATTTTCTGAAGTTATAATCATTTACTTGATATAGTATTCACTTGTACTAAACATTTTAATTATAAATAACTTCAAGCATTAACTTAAGTTTATAATGTTCTTATACATCTTAATTCTTCATTTATAAGCACAACTCCATTGAACACTTTCATTACTTAAGTTTTACTTGTATATATTCTATTACATATTCTTATTAACATTTCAACTTTTAACCTTTCTGGTAAGTTATATATATGTTTAGGAATGTAATTGGATGTTACATAAGTTTATCTTATTCAAATTTAGTTAACAAAAATGTTCAATAATTACATCTTCTAAATTTTCATATCCTTTGATTTACAAGTTACAAATTTCCAATTTCTTATATATATTTCATTAATCACTTAGCATCTAATTTCTTATTCTCATTTCTAGAAGTTTCCAATTATTAAAATAGTTAAAATTTCATTTCATTATAATAATTGAAATCCCTAATTTATACAACTTAAGAACTAAATGTTGGGTTCATTTTAAATCATTTAAAATAATATATATATACACTTATAGCTTTTATCTATCCAATCATATTTAGAAATTAAAATTAAGATTTGTTTATCAAAATAAATGTGTAGTATAACGACTATAGTTGTCTTCCCACTTTAAAACTTGAAAATGAACGTCGATGATGCTTTCACTCATCATCGAAATTATTTTCCAACAACAGAAGAGGGGAGTTCAGAACTAATTTCCTTTTAAAATTCTTTTGAAACATTTCTATCAAATCACATTGAAAATACTTATATTCGAAAACACATCCAAATAATACTAACATTATATTCCAAAATCTTTGAAAACCAACTTTAAAACCCCAAAACCTAAGTTCTCAAATTTTCAGTTCTTATTTACTTTATTTGCAAACCTTATTTTGCAAACAATATTTATAAAATTTCACTATCTAGCAAAAAATATATCACATACAACTATATCCATTTATAAAAATTATTCTTTTATATATAAAATATAAGATTAGGTAAAATTATTTCATTTACCTATATTTCAAAACAATATTGTGTCAGTCTACCCTATTAAGTGTTTAGAAATCCCTATCGTTGCCATAACACCATATGTACTGACCAGAATTTATAAATACTAAACAGAAAAAATTAACACAGTACAAAAATATTTTATAGCACTAACAAGTACGCTCTATCAAATATATATATACACACTCAAAGAACTCATTCTAGGGTATTACTGCCATATCTCTAATGAGTCAGACTCCATAAAACTAAGGTTATCGCTAAACCAAAAATCTAATACCAAATGAAACAACCAACCATTTTGGCCAGTTTAAATCAACAATAAACCACAGGTGTCGGACTCAAACCATTCAAAAGGAAGGATTTTTATGGGATAAATAAGAAAAAAAAAGAAAAAAAAGAAAAACAGAACACAAAATCTCACGGCGGAACGATAAAGTATAATAATCAAATAAATAGTTCATGAAGCTATTTATAAATAACATTTGATTACACCTTTTACATTATAGATCAGAGTTACATACAGCAGAAATTAATAAACAATGCAATGGATTAACATGATGAAGTGGAGTAAATATAACAAATAGTAATAATATACTAATTCTTCGTCTTCATCCTCCAGAAATAAGGTCTTCAACACTAAAATGCTCAGACTGACCCAAGTCTAATGAAAAGACAAAACATTCGAGTCAGAACTAAAAGATCTTATGTAAGTTAAATCAACAGTAAATAAATATGAGTGTAACAGCTTCAAAGATGTTTACGGGGTTTTATCTCATATCCAGTGTCTAACGTGCGTGCAATAACTTAAGATATATTCGTCTATTAGTAAAGTAAAGTATTAAAATAGCGTTAAGGCGATACCCATATCCCCCTTAACACATTTTAATATATTTCCGTAGTCTATACAGATATTGTAAGCTCCACCAAACTAGTGGTTTACTCAATGAACACTCCATAGGTACGGTACAAACCAAATTAGTAATGGGCGTGACAAGGCATGTGATAAGGCAGCGAGGCAATGCCAGGGTAGGATACTACCGTTTTGTGGATCCAGACTGGCCACCAAATCAAAATCGGATAGTAGCTACTGTCGTCCACCTTGAAACTCACTCCTATAATAAAAATCGAGGGGTAACCACCAAATCAATCACAAAGTCATAATAAGGTATCGAAGAAGCATGTCCGATCGGAGGTTCGACCTCACTTTGCCCTGTGTGGCTTCTGTTTTAGTCACATCAAATTTACTTAAGGGAGTCAGGGCTATATTAATACCTTATATAGAATCGTTCGCCAAACAATCCTACTTCATTCTGAAATCTCCACCACATACACGGTTGTTAAAGTGGTTTTCAGTACTGGCAGAGAGTATGACAATATCTGGTCTCGTCTCTTTAACAACCAAATGCTTATTTCACACCGGATGGTTCTTTTACATTTCCAACAATCAATTCATAATTGATATCAAAATATCATATTCTCATAACCATATCACTTTCAAATCATATACACTTTTGATATCATATCACTTTCGAAATCATATTACTTTTGAAAATATATTCACAAGTAGATTAAACTCTCATTTCAAAATCATCATGTTTACTCAAAATATGTCAAATCACTAGACAATATCATTTCAAATCCCAATTAGGTAATAACATTATTTAACCATATTTGCTTTTAAATATAGGATTTAAATATAAACAATTCAGCCTTGCACGGTTTGAATTATTGAGAATAGTTTAGATAGTCATAAACAGTTTCAAAATAATTTTAAAGTACTTTTAAAATAGTTTAAATGGTTTAGAATAGATTTAAATTAGATTAATATAGTTTAAAATAGATTAATATAGTTTAAATAGTTTAACTGTAACGACCTGGAATTTTGGTCTTTTTTTGGACGTTTAATTTATTTTAAATGTTTAATTTGAATTATTAAATGATTTTGAATAAGGAGATTTTGGTTAAATTAGTTAAAAGGATTAATATTTCAAATATAGTGATTAATTTAATTTGGTAAATAGTAAATTAGTATTTGAAATTGGGGAAAATATGAAAATCTAGAGTTAAATGGAAGTGAGAATGATTTTTAAGTTGATTTAAACTCCATTCAAATTAGAGTGATGATAGTGGACTTTTGAAAAGGATTAAAAGTCGATAAGTTAGAATTTGGAATTTTATATATTAATTTAATAATGGAATTTGATATATGGTAATAGTCTAAATAATTGTATTTTGATTTAATATGATTCGAAATGAGTTCTAATATGAACAGAAATTCTATTTGAATTATAATTGAGTTGGTAAGCCTTTAAAATTTAAGGTTCAAGCAATTCCGTCAATTTTGAAAATCGCTCGATTTAATTGACGAGTTAAAATAGCCTTCCAGAGAACAGTCTCAGACTTCGACGAAAATAGTTCCATTGGATTCGTAATAGTGTATTATTATCGGATTTCAAATTTCGTACCGTTTGGAGTTACCATTTGGTCGTACGGGATAGAAATGCGTTGATTTAAATATCAGAAATCTAATATTTTATTTTGATTCGAAAAGCTATCCTCCACATACGATTTAATTAGGTCTCGAAACATGTTCCATTGGGTTTGAAATAGGGGTAAAACATTATAAATGCCAGGTGACATGCTTCATTTGGAGTTCGTCTCGGAAAGCACGTGAATGGTGAAATAATATTAATATAATATGTTTATACATGCATATACACACACACATTGCAACACAGTAAACCCTAATTCATAACGTAGCCGCTGCTCCTTTAATTCAATTGCCAAAAGTTAATTCTCCTTCTCCCTCGAATCCTCTCAATCCAAGCGATATCAGGCTTCGTCATCATCTAGGAAATCGAAGAGCTCATTGACTTCTATAGATCCAATGGTGGAATTTTGTTATCATCGTCGTTTGGAGGAGATTTTTGGCCATGTTCACCTTGGGTTCGAATGTGGTTTCCCAGGCTATGATATAGCCAAGCTCGTCACTGTTCAGGGGAGGGTTGCATGGGGCTATGGCGCTTCGGTTGGTAGTGTTAGACCAATCTCTGGCTCACTGTGGAGGTCGTGGCAAGGAGATGGATGAGCGTGACATTGGGTTCCTGATGCTCGAGCGAATGATGGAAGAAAAGCAAAAGGAGAGGCCTTGATTTCCTATAGCAAATCATATGGCCACGATTTTTCAGCGTCAAAAAAAACAAAGAAAAGAAAATTACTTATATAATTTATATTCAAACTTTAAAAATTCATATCTTCGTCATATAAGGTCAAAATCGGATGAAACAAGCGGCGATAGAATTGTGCTGACGTGAACTACAATCTGGAACAGATTTGGAGCCGATAAGAGCTTTCTAAAATTTTCGGTTAAATCAAATGTGTTCGATTTATTTTAAAATTAGGACGTTTGGCGAATTTCAAACTCTAGGTGAGAAATTCTCACTCATTTGGATCGCCATATTTAAATTTAAATGTTTAAATTTAAATCATTTGATGCTTGATTGATTTGATAAATTATAATTATCTGTTAGATGATTGCTTATATATAGTAGTATATATATTGGAGTGATTGATATTCTCGCATGTGTATAGCGGATGAGACCCTATATTCCCCGCATAATAGCGGATGATCCTATATCCCTGATTTTATGCCTCGAAGCGGAATAAGTATTTTTAAGTTGTATTAACATCTGTGGATGCAGGGAAAAATAGTTTGGAGGGATCCAACTGTATTCGTCAAATGTTGGATTTTAGTTTCATATATAGTGATATATATTTTGTTAGAATAATCTGTGATGGAACATGTGAGATTCGAATTGATTGGATGCTATGGCAGTTTTAGCCTAGATTTTGGTATTTTTAAATACCAATAATATATGGTTTGAATTGGGAAAGAATTTTAAAGGGATTTTGAAGTAAAATATTTACATGGAATTTGGATTAATTGATTTGATAAATAATGGTTTTGAAATTTGTACTTAACTATTTCGGAATATTATAAATAGATATTTTAGGATAAAATATATAAAATAATTTTAAATAATAAATTCTTAAGTGGTCTGTGTTTAAATATAAAAGGTTTGAAAATCAAGATTTCTAATAGATTGGAAGAATAGAAGAAATTTGGAAATAAGTATAAAATTTGTTATACTGGAACTCAAGTAAGATTTCCAAATTTACGAAATGAAATTAGAATCGAGAAAATCGACTTGTTTTTAAAAGAGGATTTTTAATTATTAGCTAGGTAATTTTTAAAAGTGTTGAAATATTCCAGAAATTAGTTATTTAATTATTTTAAACTATTTAAAGTATATTTAATTTTGAATTAATTCAGTTTATATTAAGTCAATTATTATTTAATAATAAATCAATATTATAATTTTAAGGAGATAAATTATTCAATATTAATATTTTATATAATAACTATTATCAAAGAGGATTTTCCAAAACGTTAACTTGGAAAATCATTACAGAAATTTCATAAGTATTATTTTGAAAATTATTAAATAAACCGTCCTTCATGTCCTCTCATGTCCGCTTCCCCAGTACTTCCCCATGCCCCTACAGTACCGTCCTTCTCCACCGTCAACACTGACGTTCCACCATGCCAATCTGTCCTTCCTGCCTCTACTTCTTTTTCACCTCCTATCCATCATGTCAAGTCCACCTTGGTATCCTCCCCTGCCAGTAAACCAACCCCAGTTCCTTCTCTGCTTCCACCGGACCCTCCTACGCTCCTCCTCCCCGACCAACACGCTCCTCTGCCGCAACCTACACTCTACACTGACATTCCATCTATCAAGCTTGTCACGTCCACCATGGTTACCTCTCGTGTCAGTGAACCAACCCCTGAGCCAATGATCGATTCTCAAATATCTACTTTTCCTCCGGTCCCACCACTGCTCCTCCTCCCTGACCAATACCCCTCCATGCCACCAGTTTCTGTTTCTCTGCCGAAACCTTCTCATCCTCCATCCCCCGGTCAAGGTGAACGAAAATGGACTTCCTTGTTTAAGCACAAACCCAGAAATGCTGGGAAGTACACTCCCGTTGACCTTATTCCTGTATATGAAGAAGATGCTCTTGTGCCGCCGCAGCTCGTACTTGATGCTGGTGCAGAGATTTGGAACGACACTCTTGTTGGCTTCTTCCTGGACAAGCCATTATCTTATACTGCTGTTATACAAAAGCTCAAGATCAACTGGAAGCTTAAAGGCAATGTTAAAGTCAAATCGGATGGTACTGTCTTCCTTTTTAATTTTTCATGTGATGAAGACAGATATAAAGTTCTTCAAAGTGACCCAGTTATAATGAACAACAAAATGTTCATTATTAAACCATACGATGTTGCTGTCAGTAACATTACTGGTTCAGTTACCTCAGTACCAGTTTGGGTCCATCTATATAATCTCCCTATATTTGCATGGTCGCCACTGGGAATCAATTGGTTGTGTTGTCATATTGGAAGAATGCTGTGCATGGATGAATCTACTGAGAAGCAGAACAGGTTGAACTACGCAAAGTCTTTAATTGAAGTGAAACCAGACAGGGAGCTTGTAAACGAATTTAAAGTTATATTGGTGGAGGGTGGCTTTCAAAAAATACATGTTGAGTATCAATGGAGACCAGATGTATGCGTTGCGTGTACGAAATTTGGTCGCACAACAGAAAGTTGTGAAGAAAAGTGTATGAGTACAACTGATAAAGTAAATGATGCAAGCAAGTATGAAGTAAAAGACAACAAAGTTAATACTGCAGGAAATGTTCATATCAATAAACAGGTCAAACCCTATCAGATGCAGACAACAAGGAAATGGCAACGTGTAGGTAAAAAGAAAACTGTCTCAGTTGCGACTGAAAGGATCAGCGAGAAAAAAAGAAGTAACAATCAAGAAGTTGAATATGACATAGATAGAGACACTGTTATTGAAGAAAAGAAAGACGAGGAGGAAGAAGGTCATGAGAAGGGAGATGAAAATGAAGGAATAAATAAACAATCTAGTGGTAACAAAGAACAAAAAGAAAAAGTCAATATACAAACTGATGAAGAAGATGCAAGCAAGGAAACAGAGAAAAATGAAGGAATAACCGTGGATGTGTTACCTGAAAATCTTCTGATGTCCAACAGAATTGAAGCTCTGCTTGGTTTGGAGGATTCAGAGTTATTAATTAACATGCCTGATGCAGATAAAAACACTAGAGGAACAATGGGAAACAAATGGGACAATGCAACAAACATAGAAGAAAACAACATAAAGTAGAAGGAGCAAACCAACAAAACATCAAGTCAAACTAGGGCAGTTCTCTTTGAACAAATGCAACAAATTGAATACAACAATATAGGAAAAACAATACTCAATGAAACTATAACAGAAAATATGAAAGAACGCAATGAAGAGAAGAACAGCAGTGGTGGAAGAAGCAACAGAAGTAAAAGCAAGAACAATAAATACAAAAGAGTAGCTGATACAGGTGCTGACATGCACAAGTACAAAACAGAATGCACAGCAAAACCATTCAATTCCCCAAACAAAGACAAAGCACTAAGTGCTACTCCACCATCAACTTATGCCAAAATCAAACCCCCGTTAGCCTATAAACCACCTCCCAATTCATCTCCTCTCAATTCCCCAACCTTTCAACACTCCCCACCACCAACCCTTACTCTCAACCAAATGACCACCACCCCCAAGAATATTGAAACAGCTCATTACTACTCACCATTTCAGCAACAATTCCAAATTACTTGTCCTCTACGCAGGCAGTAACGAGGAGTATGAAAATAGAAATTCTTATTGCCAGAGTTCTCCAATGATGCCACACATTGGAATATGGAACATAAGGGGGGCACACCAAGTTATCAAGCAAGACCAGTGTAAACAGCTCATTACTACTCACCATTTATCGGTGTTGGCGATTCTTGAAACCAAGCTTAACCTTTCATTAACGATTAAGGCAGCTGAATATATTAAACCTGATTGGAAGCTTATCCACAATCTTAACGAAACACCCTATGGAAGAATCATGATTCTTTACAATCCCCAGCATTTTCAGATTACTCCCATCCTCTCCACTCCCCAACTTATTCACTGTTATGCTCAAGATCTCTCTGATAGTACTTCCTTGCATATCTCCTTTATATATGCATCTAACTCTGTTGTCAATAGATCATCGTTGCTAACTGTCATCCCTTCACTGAGGCAGTCCTGCCATCCCTGGATAATTCTAGGTGATTTCAACTGTTGTCATAGTATCTCTGATAGAGTGGGAGGAAACCCTCTGTCCCTCAATGAAATTCATCCACTTAGTAGTGCTATTCATGATGCTGAACTTGTTTCAATAAAATCTGTTGGAATGCAATACTCATGGAATAACAAAAGAAGGCATGGTAAAAGAACTTTTTCCAGAATTGACCACTCCTTTGCTAATCAAATTGCCCTAACCAAATAGCCCCTCCTTTACAACCATCTCCCTCCTCCTCTTCTATCTGACCACTCCCCTTAAATTATTCATCTTCGTGAAGTGGACGTGAGAGGAAAAACAAATTTTAAATTTTTTAACACTTGGGTTCAAGAACCTGATTTTAAATCTACTGTTCAAGCTGCTTGGAACATAAACAAAAATGGTAATCATCTTTATATTTTGCAGGAAAAAATAAGAGAAATGAAAGACGTTCTTAAGCTATGGGCATTTAAAATTTTTGGCAACGGTGATAAACTGAGTAGTAGTATTCTGGTTAAGCTTGTTGAGGTCCAGAAGGCTATGATAGATAATGTTCTGGATGACAGTCTGTCTTCTGCTGAAACAACCTTGTCTCAACAGTATTTTGATGCCCTAACTCTCGAAAGTGATATGATTAGACAAAAGGCGAGAATTAAATGGTGGGAAAAGGGTGACAAAAACAGTGCTTACTTTCATAACAGTCTCAAGAACAAGCAGAGGAGGGACAACATTGTCATTATCTATGACATGCATGATGTTCTGCAAACTACTTCTGTTGGAGTAGAGGAAGCTTTTGAGCAACATTCAAGAGCATATATGGCAACACTAACAATTTCGTTCCAAATATTGATGACATTCCTTAGAAATATTGCCAAGGCTTGATGAGGAAGAATTCAACTTACTGTGCTCTGAAGTAACCAATGAAGAAATCAAAAAGGCTATGTTCTCTCTTAATTCTAATTCTAGCGGTGGTCCAAATGGGCTGAATGCATATTTTTATACTACATGCTAGTTAATTGTTTCTGAAGATGTATGCAATGCCATAACTCTTTTCTTCAAAAAAAGTAAACTTTATAGGTCTTTCAATTATACCAATATTGCTTTAATCCCGAAGCACAAAAATGCTCATCATGTTATAGATTTCCGTCCTATATCTTGTTGTAACACAATATATAAATGCATCTCCAAAGTCATAGCTACAAGACTCAAGAATGTTCTCCCTTCTATTGTATCCAACAACCAAGCTGCATTTCTACCTGGTAGAAATATTCTAGACCACATCTTGCTCGCTCATGAGCTAATTAAAGGATATAAGAGCAAAAATTCCCTCCTAAAGCTATGATGAAGCTCGACATTATGAAAGCATTTGATATGTTACAGTGGAACACTATTGTTCGCATCATGGGGTACATGAATTTCCCTCCACATTTTATAGCCTGGATCTTTGAATGCATCTCTTCACCAACTTATTCGATCAACGTCAACGGAACTTCCAAAGGATTTTTCAAAAGTAAGCAGGGCATAAGGCAGGGAGACCCACTGTCAGCTTACATATTCATACTTGTCATGGAATTACTTACCAGGCTGATAAACAGAGCAATCCAACAAGGAAAAATCAAATTTCATCCAGCATGTAATGACCCGCTAATCTCTGCGTTGTTGTTTGCTGATGACCTAATTATGTTTTGCTCTCCGGACACTGAAACTGTCAAAAACAAAATGCTAACCTTGATCTCTTTTATACTATGACGGTGTTAAAGGTTAACGTTCAAAAGTCTGACATCACTCTAGCTGGAGTTAGTTTAACTCAGGCTTCTCAAATAACTCAAATGACTGGCTTACCCCATAACCAAACGACTGTTTCCTATCTTGGTCTGCCCCTTACAACGTCAAAAATCACAACTAATCACTGTCTACCGATGTATGAGAAGATCATTGCTAAATTGAATTGTTGGACCACATGAAAACTTAGTCAAGCTGGAAGATTAACATTGATTAAGCCTGTCACCTTTGCTATGCAAGTGTATTGGGCAAGAACATTTATTCTTCCAACCAAATTAATTAACATGATTAGACTGCTATTATGCGTTTTCTGTGGTCTGGAAGAACTATGGGTAGATATATTGCTCCAACCAGGTTTGCTACTGTTGAGAAGCCTTTGAGCAAAGGAGGCCTTGATATAATAAATATGAAACAGTGGAACAAGGCAGCATATGCTAGGCACGTTGATACCTTGCTTAACTGCCCTGATAGTCTATGGGCTGAATGGTCCAAAAGACACATATTAAAATGCAGAAGAATGTGGAACATGGACAAACGGCAAAATATGAGCTGGACATGGCAGAGTTTGATCAAGACCAAGGAGCTCTTTCTTCCACTCATTCAGATGAACACCAACCATGAACACAACGTTAGCTTCTGGGATGACCCGTGGCTCGATAATGGTTTCATTCTTAGAAGGCAACTTACTTACAACGAAATCCAGCAGACTGGTGTTCATGCTAATACGAAAGTTAGAGATGTTCTTGTGCATTTTCAGGGTATTCAAACCTTTTCTTCAAATCAAAGAGTCCAAAAACTATGGGATAGCATAAAGAAGTTCTCCCTACTGCCTCCTAATTCTGATTTAGTTGTTTGGGGACAGAAAAAAGGTAAATTCAAAATTGGTGATGCTTATGAATTTTTGATGCAGAACAATGCAAAACATAACTGGAAATGGTGGAAGAGAACTTGGAGCAATGACAGTAGCATGAGAGATAACTTGACATTGTGGAAAGTTTTGAACCGATCCTTGCTGACCAAGGCAAAGCTTGTTAGTATTGGCATGAATTTTGACATCTGCTGTTCTTTTTGTTGTGCTCAACCTGAGACTATCGAACATATTTTCTTTGAATGTACTGTTATCAAACAACTGTGGAATGAGGTGATGAATAAACTGAAAAGTAAACGTCCAGTGATTAACAACCAAGATGAATGGGACCAGATATACACGAAGACAGGTAACAAGCAAAGAGGAAAGAAAATTTTTGGTGTCGTGTTGAAAAGTTTCATATATGTGGTGTGGAGAGAGCGTAACTGCAAAGTATTTGACGCCTCCAAGGCTAAAAATGCTGCCAACTTTAGGCTTTGGATTATGAATGAAATCGATATATCCCTAAGGCTACTTTTCACCTTTGATCCAAGAATAGGATAGATCTATAGTTTGTTGTTGGTTGTGTTTTTTATTTTTTGATGTGTTTGTTTTCTTCTTTTGTGCTTGTAGCACCATGTTTTATCCCCGTTTTCGATGAGCTCTTGTTCATCTTGTTGTAATTTGTGTCGTGTAATCTTTGGTGCTTCAATAAATTGGTCGGGGACCAACCAACCCCGTCGGCCTTGCCAAAAAAAAAATTTATTAAATAAAGTTATCGGGAAGTAATGGTATACTCGCACGACGAAATCGGAGGCAATGAGTGACTGCGGTTAACTTTTGGATTTCTCTAGGATCGATAACCATTGAGCTGTGAATCCATGGTTTGATACCGCCATGGTACCTTCCAGACTACTTTAAAGGTTTCCAAATATCTTTGAAAAAAAAGAATAGTTTATGAATATACTGAATTCGATAAGATAAATACATGAATTTTGATAAGAGATTTAATTTATTAAAATTAAATTAAAAGGAGAATTAGTGTTTTCAGTGGTAAATGAAATATTTGGTTGAATGATTGTTAATTGATAGTTAAATAACCGACTATCAAATTTGGACCCAAAATATAACTTTCGAAATATCTAGAGGAAACACGGGAATTATGTGGTACAATTGGCGTTCGAGGCGCTATGTTGTACATATAAACTCATTTCGTTCTTCTAGAACGATGATAAGGAAATCTGTCCACTAATGGTTAGGAGGTAATCTCCGATCTTATTTCGTCTGTTTATTCCTAAACAACCGAGGTTGAGTTTAATGAAAATATCGAGCGTTGTTTCGAAGAGACCAGGATCAGATAAGTTATCCGAAAACCCCTTTGATCCAACTAGTACATTTTCGAAGGGAAAACAAGGGCATGGAGTCAAAGATGGAGCAGTGAAGTGCAAGGGCTAATCCCTACTAATGCTGAGGGTGATTCCTAAAACGGATGTAGTAGGAACAGTGCCTTCGGTTTCGTTCGGACTCAGAACGGACTGGTATGGATAAATGCATCAGTGCGTTGTCATTGGAGGACAATGAGCATTCTAAGTGAATATCACTTAAAAAGTAATCGTAGCCTCTAGCCTCATCAACCATGAATGACTGAAAAGCAGAGGAGATGCAGCAAAACTAAGTGGGTCACACACAATTAGGGTATGTTTATCACCTTTCTACATACCCGCGGATATTATTTGATTACTACGATATATGTAAGGAGCTTGAGAAAGGTGGGAACACCCAGGGTCATACCATATTCCGCCTATCCGGGTTAGGGATAGTCTGGTCTTATGTTGCAGAGGATCCCGACGTGGTCCTTGGTACATTGTTTATAGACATTTACTATGATAGGTGATACCCCGGTACCTAGACATTCGTCTGGAATCCATTCTCCAATAAGCGTCGTACGGTTTTGATTGTTTCCAACTATGCTGAAATGTTAGATGCAAGAATTTTAATTATTTGAACAAGTATTTGTATCTAGACACTATTATAATATCAGAGGATTTTGATATGAAATTTTTTGGTTATCGTAAGGTAAAAATTGGACGTGTTTATTTGTGGCGTGGTCATATGAGACACCTTCGTTTTCAAAGGATTTTAACAACTTTAATAATTCAAATTGATTGTGTTTCCTTACGCTGGTTTTCCAGGATGACCCGGGTGTCATTTCATTAAAATGCTCGGGTCAGACCTAGTATTACAGATATAGAATATGATGTTTCGGAGCTCATAAGACAAGTTGGGTGGCGAAGATGTATCACTCGTATTTGATTTTATTCCGCTGCAGTGTTTTAGTCGAAATTGCCAGCAATTGTGAAGGCAGGTATTTATAACTGTCCAGGCTGGTAATTATTGATTTGTGTACTCTGACGTGAGATATGTATATTATAGTTTGATTCGTGTAAAGAGCTATATATACTATATGTTATTCAGTCCGCTGTGAGATTCTGCTTTGTTTAGTTTCTTCGTTCTTCTACTTACTTTCTTTCCCCTCAACAATCTATCTTCCTGGCACTCGATCATTCGGCATGTTATACAATGAGCGTATTTATGTCGATTTTTAAGGGTCGAAATGGTGGGTCGTCATAATCGGTATCAGAGCTCAGGTTGGAGATATACCTAGGCTTTGATGGGGATCACTCATTTGAGATAGAGTCAGTAATACTCTAGAATGAGTTTGAGTGTATTAATAATTATGAGCGTGTATTTGTTAGTGAATATAAAATGTTTTTATATTGTGTTGACTTATCGGTTGAGTGTTTATCGATTCTAGTCAGTACGGAAAGTACAACCGAACCGATAGGGGTTTCTAAACTCTTAAATGAGGTAAACCGACATAGTATTGTTTTAAAGTGGGTGAATGGAATAATTTTACCCAAACTACATTTTGTTATAAATGAAGAAATTTTTCGAAATTATTATAGTGTGTATATTTGGAATGTTTGGTTGTAATATTTTAATCAAACAAGATTATAAGAATTGAAATATTTTATATAACCAAATAGAAAGTTAAGGATGATATATACAAAGTAGTATAACTAGAAGTGGATTTAAACCAGAATTTGAATTTTAATCCTGGAAATTTTGGGAAATGGGTTAAAATGAATTTGAACCAAGTGTTTGGGATTTTTAATTCTTGGACCTTTTGGAAATGTTTTCCAAAGTGGTTGAATGGGAGAATGGTGATATTATTTAGGAGATATTCTTGAATAAAGAAATTGTTTTAAATGAATTTTGAAAGTAAGGAAGCACTGAACTCACTTCAGTCGATGGAAAATAATTTTGGTGATGACGGCCACATCATCAGTATTCATTTTCGAGTTTCTATGTGACGGATTGCTACCACAGTGATTGGCTATGATTATTTGTTTTGAACTGGTTTGGTAAGCAAGTTTTGTTTTAGAAATTCTAAAGGGAAATTGTTTTGGGAAAAATAAAGTTGTTTTGAAAATCCGAAAGTATGATTTGATATACAAAAGTGATATATGTATATTATGATTTCGAAATGTTTTGAAATAAAACCAGGTGATTAAATTCTGGGATTTCCATTTAAATGAGTATGAAGTCAGGAGAAATCAGTATTGGACTTATAAATGGAAGTTGATATAGATAAGAAAGGAAAGTGTGAATTTTAAATCCTGGAATAAAAATTTAACTTGAGTAAGTTAAAATGAATAAGATGAGTTGAAATTTAACCTAAGACAAGTTAAATAGAATTGTATGGAATTTGAATTGAATATCAATTTGGAAAGGTAGAATGGTTATGTAATTATAATTTATGATTATTGAATGAAATGAATATACTTAAGCTATCAAGCGATGTGTATAATCCAGAGTTATGATTATAAAATGTAAATGGACTCAAGTAAGAATTATGAGACTTTAAGTAAACAAGTTTTTGGACTCATGGATTAAGAAATAGAATAGTAAATCAAAATGAAATGTTTGATATTATGATAAAAGAACGGAAATTCAAAATTTTGAATTTTAAATAGAGGGTGAATTAGAATAGAGTAAATTGAATATAAGAAAAATGAATGGTGAAGTGATTGTATAGCTATATGTTATAAATCTTGAATGTGGAAAAACTTAAGAGGAAATTTAGGGAATTGTGAGTAAATAAGTTGTATAACTTATTAAACTGAGAAAGTGAAAGGGGTATGACAAATTAAAAGGGTTAAGCAATTGATAACAAGAAATGAATTCAATTTAAGAAAAAGGGAATTGAATATGATTTTGGAGTATAGTTGGGGTATGAACCTAAGTTATAAGCTGAATATGAACTTAAGCAGCGATATGGAATATTTACAATAAACATTAGAAATAATTTTTTTGAAATGGTTTATAAATAAATTAGCTTCTGATGTAATGTCGTTCACTATAAAATGAAGTGAATAAATCTATGTGAAGTAAATGAAAGTGAATAGAAAAGATGTAATATAAGTTGGAAGTAAAGTTAATAGAAATGCAAGTGCAGGAACCATGTTATTGTATAATAAATTGTTCGAGAATTGATTTATATGGAATGATTTCCATGGCCTATAGTATAAATTGAATACTAAGTAAATGGAAGCGAATAAATTGAATGAGAATCAATTTAAAATGGATTATAATTTGATCGCCCTGGAAACTTAACTTACGCGATCATCTATGAAGTGATTCTTAAATAAATTAAATGTTAAAAAACAAACCACCAAAATTCCGGGTCGTTACATTAATAGTTTAAAATAGATTAAAATAGTATAAAAATAGTTTATAATAGTTTAAATAGTTTAAAGTAGATTAAATAACTTAAAATAAATTAAAATAAGTTTAATATAGCTTAATAGTTTAATATAAAATGGTTTGAAAATCTAAATAAATCAAAATTTAAAATAATATATTTTTAATCAGTTTATATTAAAATAATTATTTTGAGAGTAATATCAAATTAAACTATTTTCATTTCAACAAATCTGGGCCATATCTAGCTTTCAAATTAACTAATTTAGTTTTTATCTTTCAATACAGATCCCAATAAAACCATATATATCTATGTCGATTTCAAATCCATGTTTAAACAATAAATTTAAACTACTTTAAATTTAGTACATTTCAAAGTTTAATATTCAAACATTTTAATAATTCAATTTCGATAAACTTCATTTATACTTCAAATTCAACTTTAAAATTTCAATTTAAATCCTTTAAACAATTCATTTAAACTAATTCCAATTTCAACATTTAAAGTTTGGATTTTAGAAAATAATTCAGTTTATATAAATCATATTTTATTTCAAAATATCATTTAACTGAATTTAAAAATTAGGATTTAATGAATTATTTAACCAATCGGGTGTCCATATATAATTTTCTACCCATGGTCATGTGATATGGATATCTATCATTTCAACTAGCAATAATTTAAAATTTACGGATATATATCGTTTCAACCCGCAATCCCAAGTTAAAATTCAAAACCCATAAAATCTCTCGAGTCTATCATTTCAACACATAGCGATTTTCCCTAATATATAGATCGTTTGGGAATGTATGATTTCAACCCATGCTGATTTTCCTAATAATAACTAAGGGAACTTGCAATGTGATAACAGCATATAAAAAAGACATCCATCCAATCATCCAAATATCAACAATTAAACATACAACGCAATCATCATTCAAACCAACCAATAAATAACAATAATTGACTGATTATCATTAACAGGTAGTTAACTGGTAATTTAAATTCAACATTAAATTAAATGGCAATTAAATTCGATAAAATTCAGATTTAACAGGAATGACGAATTAAATATACCAAACAAGAAGCAATCAACTTCTAATCATATCATTAATTTAATTTAACTAACATAAGATAGTTTAGTAGTCGTGAGTAGGTTAAAACACTCACCTTTGGTTTTTCGAAGATTTAAAATCCAAACAAAGGCCTAAAATTAAACAGTCTCAGAATGCAGCCAAACTAGTTCCATAACGTCCAAAATTCTAGTATGATCGGAATGGAGAAAACCGCATGTAAATCCGTGTTCGTATGCAAATAATATGTGTGTTAGAATGTATAAAATTTAAATTTTAAATTTAAATAAATAAATAAGAATTAAACATGTTATACCTCTGCATGCAAGCCCTAGCTACAACTAATGTATGCGAAGTACAGCTTGACCTATCTTCCCAACCGCTGAAGTTCACGCTTCCAACGTCGAACCTATGGCCAGCAGCGGCCAAGCAAGCCTTGCCTCCTTCTGTGCGAACCTTCGACACCACTCAAGACCCTCCCAGCCACGTCGATCGATGACCAAAAAGGAGCAGCCGCCGCATATTTTAAAACCGTACTTGAAATTTCCAAGGCGATCTGACCATCACTTCGCTGAAAGAATGACTCTGAAGCACTCCCCTCGCCAATCTCCACACGACATTACCCCCGAATCGATGACCCATCGTCGTTGATCAACCACCAAAATCGATGGCCAAGAATGTTTTGGTCATTTCTGAACAAATCAAAACTCGATTGCAAAAAAAAAAAAAATATTTAGATTATGCTCATTGAGAGGTTTCCAAAGATATAAAATATGACATGCTTTAGAGAGTTTGAATTTTGATTTGAATTAGAAATTGGATTTAGGGTCTTGGATTTTTGCAGCCATTAAGAAGGAGGAAGAAACAGATAGATAAAATAGACAGATATATATGGAGTTAAGAAATAAAAGGCTTCTAGGGTTAGGAAAAGCTCTTTATATAAACAAGGCCTGATAAGATTGAATTAACATATCGAATTGGTCCGAAACGATAATAACGACCCAAAAAGCCCATTCCGCTTCTGAAACGAAAGTGAGTCATCCAATATATTGGAATAGATGTTTTCGATATTTTTAAACTCAATGGAACCGATTTCAAACCCAAATCCCATTGTATATAGAAGTTAGCTTTTAAAATCAATTTATTTTAAATTGAATTCATTAAATTGATTTCTACGCGTTTCGAGCCTGCATGATCAACAGATAAGTCTTATTGCTATGGTACTTGAAATTCTATAATAATTCATGTTAACCCGCCTTTAGGCAAGGCCACATACAAGAGGATTTAACCTAATCTACTACACAAAGATCGAAGTTGGATTTGATGGGTAACAAACATGATAATGAAGCCACAACGTAGCATAGTCGATAAACAAACAACGCAAGGTGTCTAAAATATGGTTTCGACGAAGATCGAGTCATTTCAGGTTGCTTGGAATCTGCTCCGAGTCATTTCCTTGTTTACTTTGGGTTTTCAGGCAGTTTGCTTCAAGTCAGGGGAGGATCTTGTAACGATCCGTAAATTTCGACGATTTAATTTATTTAATAGAATTTTGTAATAAAAAATTAGTAGAAATAATAAAAGGTGATAAATATATATTGAACGCTAATTTAACAATGGCAATTTAAGCCTTTGTTTGTAATATGAATAAATTTTTCAATAAAAATTGGTGTAAGTATTGTACCTGAATATAATGGGAAGATAGAGAATATAGGTAAGGCATTTAATTAGTTAAGTGTAAATTTATGGGTATAATAACAATTCGTATACATTACCTAATTAATCTGTCAATTAATTTGTTAAAAAAATCAAAACCTTTTAATTTGGTAAATAATTTGATGCGTATTGATAAGCGTTACTTTAACGATTAATTTTAAAGTGATGGGAAGAAAATAAGTAAAGTTATGCAGTAATAAATAAATAAAAATATCGCAATAAATAGGAAACTGACATAACATTTATTTATATGAACGTTACTTATTGATTTAAGAGTAACGGAAGTGTGAACGTAGAATAAAATAAGCGTAGATTTATGTTAGGTAATTATTAAGAATATGGGGAATAAGTTGAAATAATATTAATTAAAAATTTATGCGTAAAACATGTTATGTAAGATATATTGATTCCATTTAATAAATTGAGGATTAATATTATCGAAGAGGATTAAATATGGTCTCAATGTAAATTTAGATAAGTTTTGAAATAAAGACTAATTCCATTCAGAAGATGACAATGGGTGCAATTGTAAGCAATAGTAATAGGTTACATGTTTAATTAGTTGATAGAATTTGAATTGAAATAAATGTTAATACACTAAATAAAGGTTACATTAATATGATAAGTAATATCATGTCTAGAAGTTTAATATAGAGCGTGTTAAGACGTAGAAATGGAAATTAGGAAGCAGTTGGAATTAAATGAAATTTTAGGTGTATTTATGAGAAATTTACATACAATTAAAGAGGCGAATGAAATAAATACCAACCAATTTTAGTGAATAACAGGATCTAAACCTAAATAAATAAATTCCTTGAAATTTAAGTTTTAATTTTTGATAAATTGGATTTGTACTTTAATATTGAAAATTTTGGGATTATTCAAAAATAAATTAATGTAGGAAGTTGTTAAAGGATTCTGAATTTACCAAGTGGTCCAAACTGACAAAATTTGCAAATAATTAAAGTTGGATTGTAAATCTGATTCAATTAACCTATTATTAATTTATTTGTTTGGAATATAAAAAGTAATGATAGGGTTAATTGAAATTAAGGGTAGTTTAATTTGTATGTTATTTGGGATTAAGGCAAGATGGGTGGATATTAGGAGTTATATACTTAGATCATTCAATTTATTTGGATAACATTGTAATAAATGTAATTAGATGTACATTTACATGAAATATAATACCACGCTTAATAGATTGCTAAGTTGTATATATTAAAGGGAATTTTATTAATTGTTTTTAAAAAACCTTAATTAATATGGTTGATAAATTTAATATAAGAAAAACCAATGAAATTCTTGGGAATAATGTAGGTTAATATGAGTTAGTAGTTAGGGTAGTGATTAAAATTGGTAATACATTGCAATTAATGTTAATAGTGTTGACATAAGCAAATAAATTTAAATGTTAATGCAATACCAATTTATGTATTTAAGGTGATTGCGAAATTGGAATTTGATAAATGCAGTAACTAACTCAGGGCAAATAGATTTTATGGAATCAATAAAAGATAGGTAAATTTAATGATTGTTTGGTGGTAATTTAAGCATGAATGGGAATAAATCGGGCAATAGTGAGAATTATTAATTATTACCCATCAATTTATTTAGAATCTAAATCAAATGCAAAATTCGTTGTTATTTGTAGCTTATAGGTGGAAATAACGTTAGCTTTATTCAGAATATGATAATTAGTTAGATTAAAAGAATGGAAGGCATGATATATGGATTCATTTGGATTTAGAACATGATAATTTGAATTTATTGGAAACTGAATAGAACATTTTATGTGATTGAAATTAAAGTTGGAATTCAGAGATGTTTTAGGAATTCCCATCTATGGGATACCAATAGATAGGATAATTAAATGAAAGGTCAACTAAAGGATTTCTGCAAAGTTAATTTATAATTAGTAGATAAAATTAAATTGAAGTTTTACGCTGAAGTTAATAATGTACTCAGCATTTAAGAAACATCTTAAATTGTCTAAATTTGAATAAACAATGAAGTAATAAATAATAATTATTAATAAAATCCAAAATTTGGTAACCCGTTTTCAAATTAATGATAATTAGTGTTGGTATAGGCTATTTATTTAAGTAACAGTGCGATACCAAAAAAAATGGATTGGAAGTAATTGCGAAATATAAATAAAATATTTTAGTAGGGAATTCAA
Source organism: Allium cepa (assembly GCA_030765085.1). NCBI lineage: Eukaryota > Viridiplantae > Streptophyta > Magnoliopsida > Asparagales > Amaryllidaceae > Allium > Allium cepa. The sequence continues at coordinate 239,438,192 of CM060931.1, forward strand.
ATGTATATATACATAGAAATATGGATTTTTATAGTATGAAAACTTAGTCAATTTACAATAGTTAAATCTATTGAGAATGAATAGAAATCTAAGATAATTATTACGGTAATTTAGAAATTTAGTTGAAAATGGAAACTTATCTATGAATTTGGAATTTAATGAAATTGTGAATTTATATTGAAACTTATAAATGAAGCATCTAAATTTACATTTGTAAATACATTTAAAATTCAATGTAAATGTCTGAGAAAGAAATTAATTTATTTACTAATCCGTAACGTATCCAATTAATATAAAATATTCTGGTGGGCCAACAACCGTTTTGCGCGTTTATGATTCGTGCCCACCTATCCTATTTCACTTTGTCTATTTATAGGCTGTGTAAACCCTAGCCTCCATCTATCTTCATTTCTCTCTGTGTGTTCTTTTCTTCAACTTCTTCTCTTCCAATGGCTGCAAAATTTCTAGATCCAATTACAGTCCAAAATAATAATAAAAAAAATATTTCAAACTCCTCTAAAAATTCCAGAAAAATTATATGTCATAATTCTCGAAGAACGTAATCTGTTGGTACTGTCATTTTTTTGATTGGTGATGTAGCGTGCTCGAATTTGAGAAGAAGGACGTGGCCTGTGACGTGGCATGGTGATGTGGTATATTTGTTTATTTTGTTTTATTTAATTTTTGTTTCAATCGAAATTTTCGAATAACTTTCTCATACGTAGTCCGATTCACGCGAGATTTTTTTGTTAGGATCGTAATTAAATTCCAGATCTGTTGACGCTGATTTGGACCAATTCGGAGACCTTCGAATTTTTGAGTTTAAATTGAATTTAAATTCGATTTAAATTCAAAAGGTGAGTGTTTTAACCCACTCACAATTTCTAAAATTTCTTGTGTTAGTTAAGTTAATTTTAGATATGAGTAGAAATTTATTTATGACTGTTTGGCATCTTTTATTCATTATCTCTGATAAATCGCATTCATTTAATATAACTGTTAATTAATTTTATTTATTGCATAAATTTGACAGTTAGAATTTATTTAATTGCATATTAACTGCCAGTCATAGTTATGTTAAACTTTTATTTCATATTAACTGCCAGTTAAATTTACGTTTATTTTTGCATATAAACTGCAAATTAACAGTTATTGAATTTATTTTGAGTATAAACTGATAATTGATACCATTATTTATCACCTGTGATAAATGGATGTATGATTTGATGGATGAATGGATGATTAATTTTATTAATTGCAAGTTGCTATGCATTTCATTCATTCGGGATTGCGGTTTGAAATGATATACAACTGCATTTTTAATTTTAAATTGCGGATTGAAATGATAAACATCCGTATCACTTGACCATAGGGTAGAAAATTTTATACAGGCACCGCGGTATATATATATATATATATATATATATATATATATATATATATATATATATATATATATATATATATATAAAATTATTTTTGAAATGATTTTCATGGTGTTGTAAAGCTATATATATGGTTTATGGGATATTGATTTGGTTATTTATATATATAGTAATTTTCGGTTTTTTTTAAACTTTGTATAAAATGGATTTGAAGTATAAAATAAAGTTTGATTTTTTGAGATCAAGCATTTATTTGAAATTTAAATTATAGAGTTTTAATGACTTAAAGTAGAATAAGATTTGAAGATGAATATTAAGTTAAATTGGAAATTTAATAAAAAGTTAGAATTTTTAAAGGATATGATTTTATAACTTGATTTTTGTGTAGAATGATTTAAATGAATGAATATCAGGTTTATTTAAATGAATATAAAATAAATTGAAAGATTTTTTCCAGTTATGTGAAGTTAAAGGTTTTCTTAAATTATATTGAATTCATTAAGTAAAGATTTCAAGTCTAAATAATAAGTAATTGAATTTAATATATATGGGATTTTTAAATGAGTTTGTTTTTTTGAAATGGTGAAATAATTAAAGCTTTGGAACATAAGAATTGAAATGGTATTTGGAAGTTTAAATCGATATTTGAATTTGATTTGTGAAATCTAAAGAAGCTATTTTGTTTTATAAAAGTAATCTAATATTTGACCATTTAAGAGATGGAAACTTGTTTCAAAGTTATGATTTTCAAGGTAGTATAATTTGAAATTTTATATTCAAGAGTTTTGACCTCTAAATATTTACTTTGAAAACCCTATGATTTTGGAAAGTATATATATTGGAATAAAATGATATCATATTAATTTGGGTTTTAAAAGGAAATGATATCATATTTATATGGTTTTGAAATGGATATTTTATTCTGGTTTTAAAATATAATTATTTTAAATGACCGCGGTGTTATAATAACGATTGGTTGGCAAAGAGACCGGGATCGGATATGGACATACTCTCTGTCGATACCGAAAACCACTTTGACTAACCGTGTACGCGGTGGAGATTCCAGAATGAAGTAGGTTGGTGGCGGCGTTTCCTGTAAGGTAAATACGTGGACCCAACTCCCGTGAGTTGGCATAAGGTGGCTAAAACAGGAGCGATTGACAGGTTAATGAGGTAGCACCTCTGATCGGACACTTCCCTTCGATACTATACTCTGACTTTGGATTTTTCGGTGGCCACCTTCACTTTTGATTTCTTTGATGTGGGGAGTTTGTTCGAGGTGGGCGGCAGCTGCGCGCTGCGCGTTTCCATCGGCCCGGAAGCGTAATTGGTATATCTATCCTGGCATTGCCTAGTTGTGCCGTGTCACCTACTCTAGCGCGCCTTATACGATTTTGTTTTGTACCATACATATGGAGTGCCCTCTGACGACGCCCAGTACGGGGGAGATTACGATACTGTATAGACTATGGGAATATATAAATGTGTTAAGGTGGAAAATGTAAAGCCTTAACGCTATTTAAAAGTAAGTTTATTTTACAATTAGCACTATTATAATAGCGCAATATACTACATAGTAAATAGTTTAACGGATCCTTAGGAGATGTAAATCCCGAGAATCTCTTGAGTTACTGCACTCATATTTATTTCTGTTAATGTAACTCACATAAGATCTTTTAGTTCTGACTCGAGTGTTTTGTCTTTCCAAATTCGCTCGGGTCAGTCCAAGCGTTTCAGGATTGAAGATTTTATTTCCGGAGGAAGAAGACGAAGATTTTATTATTATTACTATAGATAATATGGTTTCACTACACTCATATTGTTCCGCTGCATTGTTATATGGTATGTGTACTCTGATATGTATTGTATAAATAAATCAAAGGTTTTTGTAAACAGATTTATGAACTGTATATTTGATTATTATATTTTATCCTTCCGCTGTGAGATTCTGTTTCTTTCTCTGTTTTCTTATTTATCCCATAACAATCCGCCCTTACGTATGGTTTGAATTGGCACGTGTGTCTGTTTAAATCGTGTAAAAAGGCGGGACGTTACAGATCTACTTTAGGTCTTCGATAGGCTGGCACACTCATAGATTACTTCGAGTCATCGCGGCATCTGCTTTGAGTCATTAAAGGTCTGCTTCAGGCTGAGACGATATCTACTTCGAGTCGTGGCCATGAATCGATCAGCAACCTAGGTCCTCACCAATTTAGTATCCATGATGTTCACATCCATCAAGTTTACACTCGTTCATTTCATATCCATCAGACAGATGTGCCTTTCAAATCGACCAAGGTTATTCACTTCGTATCAATATACATTTTTATCGATCCATGTTAATACATGTTTCGTATCGATCACCCAGATGATCGATATGAAACCCATCCCTTCCTATCGATGAAGTAGTCACAGTTATTTACTTCGTATTGATCACGTAGATCTATACTTCATATCAATCGAATGGTCGATACGAAACTGACACTCTTCCATCGACATGAAGAGACCAATTGTGATCGACATGAAGAATATGGATACGAACAAGAGTAGGGGATCGATACGAGATGGCATTGAATCATCGATATGAAGTGGGTATCTCAGATCGGTGCGAAGAAATGTGTTTGAATAAAGAAGCAGTCAACTCGGCATCAAAAGTGCATCTTCCTTAGGTTTCCAAGCCACGTCATCGGTATGAATGTGATGGATACGAAAGCAGGAGGATGGATTTACACGAATTCATGGATACAAACGCTACAGCCGACTTGGGAACACCAACTTGCATGGATCATAACTCATAATCTACAAGTACAAATGCTATGAAATTTTTAGAGAAGCTTTTTGATGAACTTGAGAACCTCCACGATCGATCTTGGCTGGATTGGACCAGTTTTGGACCAATACGAATTGAACACACATTGATCTCAAATTTCTCTGGATCGGTCTGGTGGGCCCACTTGTGCAAGAGAAGAGGTATTCCATGTTTTGGGGTGGATTTTTTCGGATCTACAACTATAAATAGGAGTCCTATAGGAACTAAAAAGGGGATCTTCTACTTCTCTGACGCTGAAACTCTACCATTCTTGTAATTGATACTATAGGCTTGTAATTGTTACTACAGTACAAGAAGCAATAAAAAGGATTGATTCAAAGTGGACGTAGGCCGGATGGCCGGACCACTATAAACCTTGTATTCTTTCTTGCTTTCTTCCATTTTAATTTTATTGTTTCTTCACTTTTACTCTCTACATTATCTGGGTCTGAGATCTGTATGTGAATATTGTGGATCTGTGTGTAAACACTAGTGCTTTTACGGCTTTTGGAATTTGTGACCATTTTTGGCAAAAAAACATTTTGGTGCTTTCATTGAAAACTGAACTCAGGGATTCTAAAGCTTGGATTTTGGATTTAAAAGCTTGAAGACTTGGATTTGGAAAGCTAAAAGAACATATCTAAAATGAACCATGGGGACACAATCAGGAAGAAGACAAAGAGCAAAGAGGATTCAGTACGAAGGAAGTCAGGAGGCCTCCTCAGGAGAAAATCAGACCTCAATTTTCATCATCAGAGACGAAATGGAGATGAAGATGGAAGCTATGCAGGAGGGAATGCTGAAAAGGCAAGAAGAGATGATGCAAAACATACTCCAGCAAATTAGATGTGCTATAGTGCAGAATTAAGAGAACGTCCCTGTAAGGGGTGCTGGAGATAGAGATTAGGAGCATGGAACATCCAAGATTCAGAATTGTGCTGAACCGTCAGGAGCAGCCCATGAACTGGGGGCTCCATAGGAACATGTTGATCCAACATCAAGCAGGATACTAGACATAGCAGTTCAACATGGCATTGATAGGGGAACGGATGCCCGTCCAGGAGAGCAGGCTCTAGGATTCCCTTGCGAACTCGAGGGGCAGATCAGAGGTAGCGGACAAGGACTATAACTTGGCAACGATGACAGATTGGTGGAGATGGTTAGACGAGCCATGAGAGGCGGACTGGTGAATGGAGATTTGGAAGATGTTAACAGGAGCCTCTTCGCTCCCGCAATTAGGCAGGCCAGAAATCCACTAGAATTCAAGCTACCGACATTGGACACGTATGATCGAAGGACAGATCCAGCTATTCATCTGACAAGATATATTAGACATATGGAAGTACTGGAGGCATCGAAGGAAGTCATGGCCCTGTGTTTCCCATTGTATCTGACAGACATAGCAGCATTATGATTCAAGCAATTGGAAAGCGGCTCCGTTAGAACCTGGACCGAGCTGACTGAGAAATTCATGAGGCAGTTTAGAGTTCACATCTCGAGGCCCAAGAATGTGATGATTCTAGCGGCACTGAAGCAGAAGACCGAAGAGTCTTTGAGGAACTTCTTAACATGATTTAATGCAGCAGCAGCATCAGTGGATCGCCTAGATCCATCCATGGTCTTAATGACAGCTGTATCTGGCATAGCTGATGGAACAGAATTCAAAAATTCACTAACAAGGGATCCATCTATGGATCTAGGGAATTTTTATCATGAGACCGAAGGATTTCTAAGATTAGAGGATGCAAATGTTGAAAGATAGGAAGGAGAGAGAGTTAATGTGTATGCAGTCAAGAGCGGAGATTTGCCCGAAAAAAATTCAGGCAAGGAGAAAGGGGAACGAAAAGCCGAAGATAACGATGATGGACCAAATCGACCATGAAAAGAACAGAGATTCACCTCTTATACGGAGTTGAATGAAACTTTGGAATGGATCTAACAGGACACAAAGGGGCAGGTTCCTTATCGAAAGTCGATGAGGAGGGATCTGACCAATAATGAGAGGAAACCAGACAAGTATTGCTTATTCCATGAGCTAAGCGGTCATAATAACAATGATTGTAGGCACTTGAGGGATGAGATAGAAGGGCATATTCGGAATGGCATGCTATAACAGTATATGAGGAGGCGAACCCCGACGGTGGAGCAAGAATGACCACCACCTGCACCAACTGGGAACGGCTCAGGATCAAGGTATCAGCTTGTCATCAACTGATTGAAATAATGATAAATAAGTGGCCCATACCAACATGATTAAGTCATTAACACATGTACTAGATCACGAACGATCCTCAGGCATGCTCTGATACGACCATCAATCGCATTAGTGTAGGTGTTTGCACTTTGACGTCTCTGTTTTGCTTTTTTTTTGCTATTTCTCATGTTTGGACTTGGTTTTGTTGGACATTTTTGTTGAAAGACTTATTTTGAATGTAAATCTGCTATTTGTGATTCCATAATGGCTAAGCCTCTTATACATGTACGGGATCACGAACGGTCCTTAGGCATGCTCTGAGATGACGATAAACCTCCATAACAAACAATTCAGAAACTCACTCGAACGTGAAATTTAACATTAATGATATTAAGTCCCCCCTCCACAGGCACACACAACTCGCCTCGAATGGCACCCGACTATGAACGGTCAAAATTCTCCTTGAACGGCACTCGACCACGAACGGTCACAACTCGCCTCGGATGGTACCCGACCGCGAATGGCCACAATTTTGCTCAAACGGCACCCGACCATGAACTGTCACAATTCGCCTCGAACGGCACCCGATAGCGATTGGTCACAATTTTCCTCGAACGGCGCCCGACCGCAAACAGTCACAATTCACCACGAATGGCACCCGACTACAAATGGTAACAATTCGCCTTCAATTGTACCTGATCATGAATGATCACAATTCGCCTCGAACGGCACCCGATCGCGAACAATCATAATTCTCCTTGAATGGCACTCGACCACGACCGATCGCATACCACCTCGAAAGGCATACGATCTTGAATGATCGCCACTCACGGCCTGGTAGGATTATCAATCTCTTTGTAGGTCATCAACAGGATGTGAACATCCAGCTTACGGCACTACAAAACACACCTTTCTATCACAAGCCATGTTTTTGGAGGGGCAAAGTGTTAATCCGCCTTTAGGCAAGGCCACGTACAGGCGGATTTAACCTAATCTACTGCACAAAGATCGAAGTTGGATTTGATGGGTATAAAACATGATATTAAAGCCATAATGTAGAATATTATGTTAACAAACAGCGTAAGGTGTCTAAAATATGATTTTGACAAAGATCGAGTCATTTCAGGTTGCTAGGAATCTGCCTCGAATCATTTTCCTGTTTACTTCGGGTTTCCAGGTAGTTTGCTTCAAGTCAGGGGAGGATCTACTTCAGGTCTTCGATAGGCTGGCACACTCGCAGGTTACTTTATGTCATCACAGCATCTGCTTTGAGTCATTAAAAGGTCTTCTTCGGGCTAAGAAGATGTTTACTTCGAGTCGTGGCCATGAATCGATCAGCAACCTAGGTCCTCACCAATTTCGTATCCATGCTATTCGCATCCATCAAGTTTGCACTCGTTCTTATCGTATCTATCAGACACATGTGCCTTTCAAATCGTCCAAGGTTATTCACTTCGCATCGATATGCATTTCGTATCGATCCATATTAATACATGTTTCGTATCGTTCACCAGATGATCGATACGAAACCCATCCTTTTCTATCGATGCGAAGTAGTCACAGTTATCTACTTCGTATCGGTCAAGTAGATGTATACTTCGTATTGATCGAATGGTCGATACGAACCTGACACTTTTCCATCGATACGAAGAGACCAATTGTAATCGAGACGAAGAGTATGGATACGAACAAGAGCAAGGGATCAGTATGAAATAAGCATTGAATCATTGATACGAAGTGGGCGTCTCAAATCGATACGAAGGAAACGTGTTTGAATGAAGAAGCAGTCAACTCGGCATCAAAAGTGGATCTCCCCTCGGTTTTTGAGCCACGTCATCGATACGATTGTAATGGATACGAAAGCAGGAGGATGGACGGATACGAATTCATGGATACGAATGCGACGACCGACTTGGAAACACAAACTTGCATCGATCATAACTCACAATGTGCAAGTCCAAATGTAACAACCCGCATATTTATCGATTTTATATTTAAATATTTTATTTAAATATTTTATCGTTCGTCGGATTTTGGTCCGAAAAGCTACTTTTAGCAAACGGTCGAATTAGGACTCGGGACCCCTTCCATTGAGTTCAAAATGACGTTTGCGACCTTTTTGAGTATAAACTTCGATATGTTTGGAGATAGTAGAATTTTGACCTTTTTCACTTAGGGCTTTGGTTTGGGCTGAACCCATTAGCCACTTACTAACTCAGTCCCAACCCACTCCAACTCTTCATTTCATATTCCTAACACTCAAGCTCAAGCAAAAATGGTGGAAGAGAATGGGAATTAGAAACTCCAAGCCCTAGTTCCTCTTGCTAGCTCAAGTTCTTGCTCCAAAATCAAAGAGAACCCTTTAATAAGCATCTCCTTCTTCTTCTCCAACTCATTCTCTCTTTGATTTCAGAAAATTCCTAAACCTAATTTAGGAAATGTTTCTCTTTTAAGCTTAGATTGAAGCTTCTTGAGTTCTTATTGAAGAGGAATTGATCTTAGCTTGTTTTTAAAGCTTCTCCTTCATTGATTTGGGTTCAAAGGTGAGATTTTTATCTCACATCTTAGTATATAATTATCTTTGATTGTTAGGTATGAATTCCTAACACTTATTCGTGTGCATTTGATTTTGATTTGGATTGCTTTTGTGAATATTCCAATTTCTAGTGTTTTGGGTTCAAATCTTTAAAAATCCTAACTTTGATGTTTGAATGTGTTTTTGGTGATGCATCGAGGAGCATATAGGGCCGGGTAGTCGATTGGCATAAACCCTTAGCGTCGTTGCTCGGGCGATTGCAATTTGATCGAGATTTGCACCTCATTTGAAATAGGGCATGGGAGTGCCAGCAACAGGTTCGGCCGACCGACCTGTAGAACGAGAACTTCCTGCCTCTGTTTGGAAGTGCAGGCTACAGGGCTCGGTCGACCGAGCTCAGGGTCCGGTCGACCGACCTGCTACCCCGTGCGCTTCTATTTTTGGTTCGGTCAACCGACTCAGGGAGTCCGGTCGACCGACCTGCTGCTATTTGCCAACTATGACTATTTTGCCTAGTTGTCTGAATTTCCAACTTTAATCGATTTGTGTTCTTCCTTATTTGTTGTTATCATTTGTTATTGACTTTGATGACTTATTTTCCTCGGGAATTCTTGGAATATCCATTTCGATGGATTCGGTATCGATTTCTTTGGATTGTATTCACATTTTCAAATGTGAATTTTAGTGATTAATTGTTCCTACAATCTTCTTTGTGATTTGTCACTTTAAAATATAAAGGTTTTCTATACTAGTAGTAAATATCAAAACTCTTTCCTCAAAACGATTTCAACTCTATTTTCAATACCAAACTCGTTTATAAAACCGTTTTCCAATTTACTAGTATATACAACCCTTTACCTCACTCGTATGAGAAATCTAATTAAACGGCTTAGTAAAACGAGTGGTATGAAACGCTTGCGTTTACTTCGTCGGTTAATTCTTGGACTTGTTCGATTGAATCTCCTGTGACAATTTTCTAGTGGAGATCTACAATTTATTCGTAAATATTTAAGTTAAGCTAGTGGTTATGGGACATGAAGCTAAGCTCATATATTTACTAGCTTACTGTAATCGACAATTCTCTGTGATCATGACGATCATTTTATATTTAGACTAGCCTGTGCGATGTCTTTGCTTTTGATACATTGGATGTACCGTTTGCACTACATCAATGTCTTTGCTTGTGATTCATTGGATGTACCGTTTGCACTACATCAATGATATACTTTTGATACATTGGATGTACCGTTTGCACTACATCAATGTCTTTGCTTTTGATACATTGGATGTACCGTTTGCACTACATCAATGTCTTTGCTTTTGATACATTGGATGTACCGTTTGCACTACATCAATGTCTTTGCTTTTGATTCATTGGATGTACCGTTTGCACTACATCAATGATATGCTTTTGATACATTGGATGTACCGTTTGCACTACATCAATGTCTTTGCTTTTGATTCATTGGATGTACCGTTTGCACTACATCAATGATATGCTTTTGATACATTGGATGTACCGTTTGCACTACGTCAATGTCTTTGCTTTTGATTCATTGGATGTACCGTTTGCACTACATCAATGATATGCTTTTGAAACATTGGATGTACCGTTTGCACTACATCAATGTCTTTGCTTTGTGATTCATTGGATGTACTGTTTGCACTACATCAATGTCTTGGCCATCCTTTTCTTGTGATTTCTGGATTTCTATTTGATGGTTTCTGGAATTTATGTTTCACCAACTTTTACGATTGGCATTGATATATATGTCATTTATTGTGGCTTGGTGAATGAAATTAGGAGTACGACATTCCTCTTTATCATTGAGTAGATTTTTGTGATATTGATTAATCTCTTGTTGATTTTCAGTTACTTATATATATCACAGCTTGGCATTGTGATTATTATACGTTTAGTCATATCTCTTATTCTATATCATTTCATCTGATATTTATAGCTAGACTGATCCGTTTATTATTTTCTTCTTATAAATAATACTCGGGTCAGACTGAGATTTTATAGGCGCTTTTACTTGTCAACTTGTCGGACCATCATATGATCTTTTGGCTAACTACTTTAGATTAGTAGTTTATTTTGTTGTATACACTTGAGATATAGACTCATAGATGTATTCTTTTGTATAGCACGTGTTGCTATCCTTTTGTATTATTGTGGATCGTTTTGACCACTACTCTGATATACACTTTCATGTGTTAGTTATTTATTCATATCTTTTTCCGCCTTTGTGATATGAATTATCTGTGACCGATTTGTGTTATGTTTATTTCTATATTTGTTTCCGAAGACCTTTATAGCCACTGTGTAGTAGCTTTGAGTTTGTGTCGGTATGTCGGATTTCCTCTTGAGATGAAAAGTTATATTTTTATCCGGCATATCGGTACTCGCACAAAGCAATTATATAGATGGTCGCTCCTCAACAGCCTTATTCTCCGTGCTAGTCGACAGCATTACTCCATAGTGTTCTTGGCTAGCGTGGTTATAGAGGTGGGGCGTCACAGCTTGGTATCAGAGCCAAACTTCGAAACAATATGGAATATTATAACAAGGATCATCGTCCTAAGTCCATCTTAGGAGTCGTGCTTTAGGATTTAATTCGAGTCTTCGTACCGATTCATCCTATTTTCTTTATGATTCCTTGTTTTATCTATCAAGATTGCTTGATATTTATTTTGAGAATAACTTTTTCCTCTTCTTTCTTTCTTTCTTAAAGAAGAGAAGTGGTTAGACCAGGTCGTCCCAGCGCCGGTCAATCTAGTGCTACTCCCTAAGATGGAGTTTTTATGTCTGCCCAGCAGCTTTTAGATCTTGTTAAGAACGCTCAAGCCGCCGGACCCAATTTAGAGCCTACTTATCCTAGATCCAGTTTTGCACGCTTGTGCAGAGACTACACCGATTTGGGTGGAAGGCCATTCAGGGGATCCGAGAGTGTTATTGAAATTCAAGCTTGGCTCAAATCATGCGATCGCATCTTTTCTCGCATGAACCTTATTGACCTTCATCGAGTCCAAGTGGCTTCTAGCATGCTCCAAGAAAGAGCATTAGATTGGTATGAGCTTTTAATTTCTGAAATCATTGAAGCGGATCTCACTTGGGAGCAATTCCGGGAAAGGTTCGAATTGAAATTTGTGCCGGAGCCCGAAAAAGTATCTTTGGCCCGGCGTTTTATTGACCTTGTTTAAGGTGAATCTTCTGTGACAGACTATGTCACATCTTTCGAATCTCTTTCCAAATACGGGGTTGAATACATTAACACCCCAATGAAGAAAAATCAGAGATTCGTCTATGGCTTGAATAAGAATCTTAAGAAGCCATTACTTCTGAAACTTGAGGTTTCATTTGATCAGCTTATTGATATCGCTCTTCGCCTTGAAGAGGCCGATAATGAAGGTAATGTTGAAGTTGTGTGTGCCCAACAGAACTTCGACAATAACTTGAAGAGGCCTATCAAATTTAAAGGCCCCAATTCTAATAAGAAAGGGAAGCAACAAATTCCGGTAGCAAAGTCTCCTATCTCTAGTCGTGGACGATGCTACAATTGTGGTTCCATGGACAACTATGCAAAGGAGTGCCCTAAACCTCTCTTTTGCCGTTATTGCAAAAGTTCGGGTCATCTTATATCTACATGTCCCATTCTTCATAGCAGGAGAGAGGGAGAGCTGAATATTGTGCAAGCTCCTGGTAACACTTCTCGTGGTCAAGGTATTTCTCATTCAATCCTTGATAACATTTGCTTTGTGATTATCTTGTTCGTGTTCTTTTTGATATGGGTTCCATCTCACTATTTTATATCAAAATAACTTGTTGATTCTTTTTCTTTAAACATTTTGGGCTTGATGACTTCTTTGAGGATTGTGAATCCGGATGGTAGATCCGCAACACTCAATTTGTCTTTATTTATGTCGAAATTATTTTATGTGATTTTTCTATCCGAGCCGATTTTTAATTAGGCTTCGGAATTTACTTTTGTAAGGATTGGCTTAATTATTATGAGGCCATATCCTTTGTCCCGTGTGGACTATTCATCTTTGACATTTTCAATCTGTTAAGCAGATTTCTATTTTTCCTTTATGATTTTGATTCCAACTTGATGACATCATTTTATTCCTTAAGCCCGCTTATAAGGAAAGTGTTATTTCTCTCATTCATGTAGTTTGAGAAATTTTCCGGTATTTTTGAGCTTGTCTTAGGATTATCACCTAAGTAATCTTTTGTGTGGTGCTAAGGTCTTTTCAGTTTGACCTTACCACCGGTTTTCATTTGCTATGAGTTGCGGAAGTTCACTTACCGCATTCTGCACTCGTTATGATTCTTATGAATGAATTGTTATGTCATTCAGTTTGTCCAGCTTATTTCATCCATTTTATAAATCAAATATTCTATGAATATTTCGATGAGACCATTCTTGTATATATTGATTTTGGATGAAAATAGTAATTTAAAATTTTGAAAATCTTTTTCATAAGATTTATTTATAAGTACAATTTGATTTTTGTTCTTAAAATGAACAAAGAATATTCTTAAAAGTTTTTAGAAACATGTTTATTATATAGAAGATGATTTTGTGATTGTATTGCCCGTTGAGTGTTTTAATAATTCTGGTCGATGCGCTAGATCAACGTTATGGATAGGAATCTCCTAAACGCTTTGATGAGACAGTCAGACACGATGTATTGACTTGTAAAAATGTAAATTTTTGTAGAAAGATTATTACATAAAAATAAAAATGTAATTTTGAAAGTTTTAACTTTTTGGGAAAGAGGATTATTTAAAAGAACTCTTTCTTTCGATACTCTTATTCTTGTGATTCCTGAAGGGGAACCAAGACTTTGCTATTTGTACCGATACTAGTCGTATTGGTTTAGATGCCATTCTCTTGCAAAGGAGAACGTGCTATCACATGTGCTTCTAAATCATTATAGCTTATCGAGACTAGATATGCCACTCATGATCTAGTGCTCGCGGCTATTGTTTTACTTTTGGAATTCGGCATCATCATATTTGGATAAGAAATTTGTTCTCCACCTTGATCATAAATCTTTGGAATATTTATTTTCTCATAAGGAACTTCATGTTGACTCGAGTTCCTGGCATCTTATGATCTTGATATTTTTTCTATTCCTGAAGGGGAAATCATGTTGCCAAAACGTTTTGTCGTAGGCAACAAGTGTTGATACTTTGATGATGTCTGAATGGAATTATATTTTTATCAAGTTCATCGAACGTTTTGATATACTTCATTTTATTGAGCTTTATCTCATTCCTTTTAAGGACTAGTGTCCGATGTTCTTTTATGGTGTTCGGTTCATCGGAGGTATTGTTATTATAATACATCGATGTTCCATCTTATCTGGATCAATGGATGTACCATTATTTTACTACATCGTTGTTTCGGTTTATCGGCTCATTGGACGTACCGTTTTTGTACTACGTCGGTGTTTCGAAATTATTCGGGCTTTGGTACATTGGGCGTACCATTTTTTGTACTACGCTGATGTTCCAAATTATTTGAGTTTCTGGTTTCTCGGGCGTACTATTATTATACTACGTCGTTGCACCAGTTCAATTTTCTGCTATTCTTGACGTTCTCCACGTCTTTTATCTACGGAAATGCCTTAGGGATTCCGATTTTCATTCTTGTGCCCGGTGATATTGTAGAAATTGAAGTTTCACCAGATTTGATTTATGAGCAACATTCCATTCGCATCATTGCTTCGGAGGTTGAGTGCCTTCAGAATAAAGATGTTCTTCTTGTGAGAGTTCAACGGTTCTCAAATCCTAGGGATTACTCTTGGGAATCTAGAGAATTCATTGAGCGATCCCGTCCTTGCTAACTCTTTCGTGCTCTTTATGGTGAACTTCTTATTTTAATTTTCTTTTGTGTTGATATGCTTCCATGGTTGTTACTTCTTATTTTCCTCTTAAGTATTGCGAGGACGCAATTTCTTTAAGAAGGGGAGTCTGTAACAACCCGCATATTTATCGATTTTATATTTAAATATTTTATTTAAATATTTTATCGTTCGTCGGATTTTGGTCCGAAAAGCAACTTTTAGCAAACGGTCGAATTAGGACTCGGGACCCCTTCCATTGAGTTCAAAATGACGTTTGCGACCTTTTTGAGTATAAACTTCGATATATTTGGAGATAATAGAATTTTGACCTTTTTCACTTAGGGCTTTGGTTTGGGCTGAACCCATTAGCCACTTACTAACTCGGTCCCAACCCACTCCAACTCTTCATTTCATATTCCTAACACTCAAGCTCAAGCAAAAATGGTGGAAGAGAATGGGAATTAGAAACTCCAAGCCCTAGTTCCTCTTGCTAGCTCAAGTTCTTGCTTCAAAATCAAAGAGAACCCATTAGTAAGCATCTCCTTCTTCTTATCCAACTCATTCTCTCTTTGATTTCAGAAAATTCCTAAACCTAATTTAGGAAATGTTTCTCTTTTAAGCTTAGATCGAAGCTTCTTGAGTTGTTTTTTAAGAGGAATTGATCTTAGCTTGTTTTTAAAGCTTCTCCTTCATTGATTTGGGTTCAAATGTGAGATTTTTATCTCACATCTTAGTATATAATTATCTTCGATTGTTAGGTATGAATTCCTAACACTTATTCGTGTGCATTTGATTTTGATTTGGATTGCTTTTGTGAATATTCCAATTTCTAGTGTTTTGGGTTCAAATCTTTAAAAATCCTAATTTGATGTTTGAATGTGTTTTTGGTGATGCATCGAGGAGCATATAGGGCCGGGTAGTCGATTGGCATAAACCCTTAGCGCCGTTGCTTGGGCGATTGAAATTTGATCGAGATTTGCACCTCATTTGAAATAGGGCATGGGAGTGCCAGCAACAGGTTCGGCCGACCGAGCCCCTGGACCGGCCGACCGACCTGTAGAACGAGCACTTCCTGCCTCTGTTTGGAAGTGCAGGCTACAGGGCTCGGTCGACCGAGCTCAGGGTCCGGTCGACCGACCTGCTACCCCGTGCACTTCTGTTTTTGGTTCGGTCAACCGACTCAGGGAGTCCGGTCGACCGACCTGCTACTATTTGTCAACTATGACTATTTTGCCTAGTTGTCTGAATTTCCAACTTTAATCGATTTGTGTTCTTCCTTATTTGTTGTTATCATTTGTTATTGACTTTGATGACTTATTTTCCTCGGGAATTCTTGGAATATCCATTTCGATGGAGTCGGTATCGATTTCTTTGGATTCTATTTACGTTTTCAAATGTCAATTTTAGTGATTGATTGTTCCTACAATCTTCTTTGTGATTTGTCACTTTAAAATATGAAGGTTTTCTATACTAGTAGTAAATATCAAAACTCTTTCCTCAAAACGATTTCAACTCTATTTTCAATACCAAACTCGTTTATAAAACCGTTTTCCAATCTACTAGTATATACAAGCCTTTACCTCAGTCGTATGAGAAATCTAATTAAACGGCTTAGTAAAACGAGTGGTATGAAACGCTTGCGTTTACTTCGTCGGTTAATTCTTGGACTTGTTCGATTGAATCTCCTATGACAATTTTCTAATGGAGATCTACAATTTGTTCGTAAATATTTAAGTTAAGCTAGTGGTTATGGGACATGAAGCTAAGCTCATATATTTACTAGCTTACTGTAATCGACACTTCTCTTTGATCATGACAATCATTTTATGTTTTAGACTAGCCTGTGCGATGTCTTTGCTTTTGATACATTGGATGTACCGTTTGCACTACATCAATGTCTTTGCTTGTGACTCATTGGATGTACCGTTTGCACTACATCAATGATATACTTTTGATACATTGGATGTACCGTTTGCACTACATCAATGTCTTTGCTTTTGATACATTGGATGTACCGTTTGCACTACATCAATGTCTTTGCTTTTGATTCATTGGATGTACCGTTTGCACTACATCAATGATATGCTTTTGATACATTGGATGTACCGTTTGCAATACATCAATGTCTTTGCTTTTGATTCATTGGATGTACCGTTTGCACTACATCAATGATATGCTTTTGATACATTGGATGTACCGTTTGCACTACGTCAATGTCTTTGCTTTTGATTCATTGGATGTACCGTTTGCACTACATCAATGATATGCTTTTGATACATTGGATGTACCGTTTGCACTACATCAATGTCTTTGCTTTGTGATTCATTGGATGTACCGTTTGCACTACATCAATGTCTTGGCCATCCTTTTCTTGTGATTTCTGGATTTCTATTTGATGATTTCTGGAATTTATGTTTCACCAACTTTTACGATTGGCATTGATATATATGTCATTTATTGTGGCTTGGTGAATGAAATTAGGAGTATGACATTCCTTTTTATCTTTGAGTGGATTTTTGTGATATTGATTAATCTCTTGTCGATTTTCAATTACTTATATATATCACAGCTTGGCATTGTGATTGTTATACGTTTAGTCATATCTCTTATTCTATATCATTTCATCTGATATTTATAGCTAGACTGATCCGTTTATTATTTTCTTCTTATAAATAAGACTCGGGTCAGACTGAGATTTTACAGGTGCTTCTACTTGTCACCTTGTCGGACCATCATATGATCTTTTGGCTAACTACTTTAGATTAGTAGTTTATTTTGTTGTATGCACTTGAGATATAGACTCATAGATGTATTCTTTTGTATAGCACGTGTTGCTATCCTTTTGTATTATTGTGGATCTTTTTGACCACTACTCTGATATACACTTTCATGTGTTAGTTATTTATTCATATCTTTTTCCGCCTTTGTGATATGAATTATCTGTGACTGATTTGTGTTATGTTTATTTCTATATTTGTTTTCGAAGACCTTTATAGCCACTGTGTAGTAGCTTTGAGTTTGTGTCGGTATGTCGGATTTCCTCTTGAGATGAAAAGTTATATTTTTATCCGGCATATCGGTACTCGCACAAAGCAATTATACAGATGGTCGCTCCTCAACAGCCTTATTCTCCGTGCTAGTCGACAGCATTACTCCGTAGTGTTCTTGGCTAGCGTGGGTATAGAGGTGGGGCGTCACAGCTTGGTATCAGAGCCAAACTTCGAAACAATATGGAATATTATAACAAGGATCATCGTCCTAAGTCCATCTTAGGAGTCGTGCTTTAGGATTTAATTCGAGTCTTCGTACCGATTCATCCTATTTTCTTTATGATTCCTTGTTTTATCTATCAACATTGCTTGATATTTATTTTGAGAATAACTTTTTACTCTTCTTTCTTTCTTTCTTAAAGAAGAGAAGTGGTTAGACCTGGTCGTCTCAGCGCCGGTCAATCTAGTGCTACTCCCCAAGATGGAGTTTTTATGTCTGCCCAGCAGCTTTTAGATCTTGTTAAGAACGCTCAAGCTGCCGGACCCAATTCAAAGCCTACTCATCCTAGATCCAGTTTTGCACGCTTGTGCAGAGACTACACCGATTTGGGTGGAAGGCCATTCAGGGGATCCGAGAGTGTTATTGACATTCAATCTTGGCTCAAATCATGCGATCGCATCTTTTCTCGCATGAACCTTATTGACCTTCATCGAGTCCAAGTGGCTTCTAGCATGCTTCAAGAAAGAGCATTAGATTGGTATGAGCTTTTAATTTCTGAAATCATTGAAGCGGATCTCACTTGGGAGCAATTCCGGGAAAGGTTCGAATTGAAATTTGTGCCGGAAGCCGAAAAAGTAACTTTGGCCCGGCATTTTATTGACCTTGTTCAAGGTGAATCTTCTGTGACAGACTATGTCGCATCTTTCGAATCTCTTTTCAAATACGGGGTTGAATACATTAACACCTCAATGAAGAAAAATCAGAGATTCGTCTATGGCTTGAATAAGAATCTTAAGAAGCCATTACTTCTGAAACTTGAGGTTTCATTTGATCAGCTTATTGATATCGCTCTTCGTCTTGAAGAGGCCAATAATGAAGGTGATGTTGAAGTTGTGTGTGCCCAACAGAACTTCGACAATAACTTGAAGAGGCCTATCAAATTCAAAGTCCCCAATTCTAATAAGAAAGGGAAGCAACAAATTCCGTTAGCAAAGTCTCCTATCTCTAGTCGTGGACGATGCTACAATTGTAGTTCCATGGACTACTATGCAAAGGAGTGCCCTAAACCTCTCTTTTGCCATTATTGCAAAAGTTCGGGTCATCTTATATCGACATGTCCCATTCTTCAAAGCAGGAGAGAGGGAGAGCTGAATATTGTGCAAGCTCCTAGTAACACTTCTCGTGGTCAAGGTATTTCTCATTCAATCCTTGATGACATTTGCTTTGTGATTATCTTATTCGTGTTCTTTTTGATATGGGTTCCATCTCACTATTTTATATCAAAATAACTTGTTGATTCTTTTTCTTTAAACATTTTGGGCTTGATGACTTCTTTGAGGATTGTGAATCCGGATGGTAGATCCGCAACACTCAATTTGTCTTTATTTATGTCGAAATTATTTTATGTGATTTTTCTGTCCGAGCCGATTTTTACTTAGGTTACGGAATTTACTTTTGTAAGGATTGGCTTAATTATTATGAGGCCATATCCTTTGTCCCGTGTGGACTATTCATCATTGACATTTTCAATCTGTTAAGCAGATTTCTATTTTTCCTTTATGATTTTGATTCCATCTTGATGACATCATTTTATTCCTTAAGCCCGCTTATAAGGAAAGTGTTATTTCTCTCATTCATGTAGTTTGAGAAATTTTCCGGTATTTTTGAGCTTGTCTTAGGATTATCGCCTAAGTAATCTTTTGTGTGGTGCTAAGGTCTTTTCAGTTTGACCTTACCACCGGTTTTCATTTGCTACAAGTTGCGGAAGTTCACTTACCGCATTCCGCACTCGTTATGATTCTTATGAATGAATTGTTATGTCATTCAGTTTGTCCAGCTTATTTCATCCATTTTATAAATGAATATTCTATGAATATTTCGATGAGACCATCTTGTATATATTGATTTTGGATGAAAATAGTAATTTAAAATTTTGAAAATCTTTTTCATAAGATTTATTTATAAGTACAATTTGATTTTTGTTCTTAAAATGAACAAAGAATATTCTTAAAAGTTTTTAGAAACATGTTTATCATATAGAAGATGATTTTGTGATTGTATTGCCTGTTGAGTGTTTTAAGAATTCTGGTCGATGCGCTTGATCAACGTTATCGATAGGAATCTCCTAAACGCCTTGATGAGACAGTCAGACACGATGTATTGACTTGTAAAAATGTAAATTTTTGTAGAAAGATTATTACATAAAAATAAAAATGTAATTTTGAAAGTTTTAACTTTTTGGGAAAGAGGATTATTTAAAAGAACTCTTCCTTTCGATACTCTTATTCTTGTGATTCCTGAAGGGGAACCAAGACTTTGCTATTTGTACCGATACTAGTCGTATTGGTTTAGATGCCATTCTCTTGCAAAGGAGAACGTGCTATCACATGTGCTTCTAAATCATTATAGCTTATCGAGACTAGATATGACACTCATGATCTAGTGCTCGCGGCTATTGTTTTACTTTGGAATTCGCCATCACCATATTTGGATAAGAAATTTGTTCTCCACCTTGATCATAAATCTTTGGAATATTTATTTTCTCATAAGGAACTTCATGTTGACTCGAGTTCCTGGCATCTTATGATCTTGATATTCTTTCTATTCCCGAAGGGGAAATCATGTTGCCAATACGTTTTGTCGTAGGCAACAAGTGTTGATTCTTTGATGATGTCTGAATGGAATTATCTTTTTATCAAGTTCATCGAACGTTTTGATATACTTCGTTTTATTGAGATTTATCTCATTCCTTTTATGGACTAGTGTCCGATGTTCTTTTATGGTGTTCGGTTCATCGGAGGTATTGTTATTATAATACATCGATGTTCCATCTTATCTGGATCAATAGATGTACCATTATTTTACTACATCGTTGTTCCGGTTTATCGGCTCACTGGACGTACCGTTTTTGTACTACGTCGGTGTTCCGAAATTATTCGGGCTTTGGTTCATTGGGCGTACCGTTTTTGTACTACGCTGATGTTCCAAATTATTTGAGTTTCTGGTTTCTCGGGCGTACTGTTATTATACTACGTCGTTGCACCAGCTCAATTTTCTGCTATTCTTGACGTTCTCCACTTTTTTTATCTACGAAAATGCCTTAGGGATTCCGATTTTTATTCTTGTGCCCGGTGATATTGTAGAAATTGAAGTTTCACCAGATTTGATTTATGAGCAACATTCCATTCGCATCATTGCTTCGGAGGTTGAGCCCCTTCGGAATAAAGATGTTCTTCTTGTGAGAGTTCAATGGTTCTCAAATCCTAGGGATTACTCTTGGGAATCTAGAGAATTCATTGAGCGATCCCGTCCTTGCTAACTCTTTCGTGCTCTTTATGGTGAACTTCTTATTTTAATTTTCTTTTGTGTTGATATGCTTCCATGGTTGTTACTTCTTATTTTCCTCTTAAGTATTGCGAGGACGCAATTTCTTTAAGGAGGGGAATCTGTAACAACCCGCATATTTATCTATTTTATATTTTAATATTTTATTTAAATATTTTATCGTTCGTCGGATTTTGGTCCGAAAAGCTACTTTTAGCAAACGGTCGAATTAGGACTCGGGACCCCTTCCATTGAGTTCAAAATGACGTTTGCGACCTTTTTGAGTATAAACTTCGATATGTTTGGAGATAGTAGAATTTTGACCTTTTTCACTTAGGGCTTTGGTTTGGGCTGAACTCATTAGCCACTTACTAACTCAGTCCCAACCCACTACAACTCTTCATTACTTCATTTCATATTCCTAACACTCAAGCTCAAGCAAAAATGGTGGAAGAGAATGGGAATTAGAAACTCCAAGCCCTAGTTCCTCTTGCTAGCTCAAGTTCTTGATCCGAAATCAAAGAGAACCCATTAGTAAGCATCTCCTTCTTCTTCTCCAACTCATTCTCTCTTTGATTTCAGAAAATTCCTAAACCTAATTTAGGAAATGTTTCTCTTTTAAGCTTAGATTGAAGCTTCTTGAGTTGTTTTTCAAGAGGAATTGATCTTAGCTTGTTTTTAAAGCTTCTCCTTCATTGATTTGGGTTCAAAGGTGAGATTTTTATCTCACATCTTAGTATATAATTATCTTCGATTGTTAGGTATGAATTCCTAACACTTATTCGTGTGCATTTGATTTTGATTTGGATTGCTTTTGTGAATATTCCAATTTCTAGTGTTTTGGGTTCAAATCTTTAAAAATCCTAATTTTGATGTTTGAACGTGTTTTTGGTGATGCATCGAGGTGCATATAGGGCCGGGTAGTCGATTGGCATAAACCCTTAGCGTCGTTGCTCGGGCGATTGCAATTTGATCGAGATTTGCACCTCATTTGAAATAGGGCATGGGAGTGCCAGCAACAGGTTCGGCCGACCGAGCCCCTGGGCCGGCCGACCGACCTGTAGAACGAGCACTTCCTGCCTCTATTTGGAAGTGCAGGCTATAAGGCTCGGTCGACCGAGCTCAGGGTCCGGTCGACTGACCTGCTACCCCGTGCACTTCTGTTTTTGGTTCGGTCAACCGACTCAGGGAGTCCGGTCGACCGACCTGCTGCTATTTGCCAACTATGACTATTTTGCCTAGTTGTCTGAATTTCCAACTTTAATCCATTTGTGTTCTTACTTATTTGTTGTTATCATTTGTTATTGACTTTGATGACTTATTTTCCTCGGGAATTCTTGGAATATCCATTTCGATGGAGTCGGTATCGTTTTCTTAGGATTCTATTCACATTTTCAAATGTGAATTTTAGTGATTGATTGTTCCTACAATCTTCTTTGTGATTTGTCACTTTAAAATATAAAGGTTTTCTATACTAGTAGTAAATATCAAAACTCTTTCCTCAAAACGATTTCAACTCTATTTTCAATACCAAACTCGTTTATAAAACAGTTTTCCAATCTACTAGTATATACAAGCCTTTACCTCACTCGTATGAGAAATCTAATTAAACGGCTTAGTAAAACGAGTGGTATGAAACGCTTGCGTTTACTTCGTCGGTTAATTCTTGGACTTGTTCGATTGAATCTCCTGTGACAATTTTCTAGTGGAGATCTACAATTTGTTCGTAAATATTTAAGTTAAGCTAGTGGTTATGGGACATGAAGCTAAGCTCATATATTTACTAGCTTACTGTAATCGACACTTCTCTTTGATCATGACTATCATTTTATGTTTTAGACTAGCCTGTGCGATGTCTTTGCTTTTGATACATTGGATGTACCGTTTGCACTACATCAATGTCTTTGCTTGTGATTTATTGGATGTACCGTTTGCACTACATCAATGATATACTTTTGATACATTGGATGTACCGTTTGCACTACATCAATGTCTTTGCTTTTGATACATTGGATGTACCGTTTGCACTACATCAATGTCTTTGCTTTTGATACATTGGATGTATCGTTTGCACTACATCAATGTCTTTGCTTTTGATTCATTGGATGTACCGTTTGCACTACATCAATGATATGCTTTTGATACATTGGATGTACCGTTTGCACTACATCAATGTCTTTGCTTTTGATTCATTGGATGTACCGTTTGCACTACATCAATGATATGCTTTTGATACATTGGATGTACCGTTTGCACTACGTCAATGTCTTTGCTTTTGATTCATTGGATGTACCGTTTGCACTACGTCAATGTCTTTGCTTTGTGATTCATTGGATGTACCGTTTGCACTACATCAATGTCTTGGCCATCCTTTTCTTGTGATTTCTGGATTTCTATTTGATGATTTCTGGAATTTATGTTTCACCAACTTTTACGATTGGCATTGATATATATGTCATTTATTGTGGCTTGGTGAATGAAATTAGGAGTACGACATTCCTTTTTATCTTTGAGTAGATTTTTGTGATATTGATTAATCTCTTGTTGATTTTCAATTACTTATATATATCACAGCTTGGCATTGTGATTATTATACGTTTAGTCATATCTCTTATTCTATATCATTTCATCTGATATTTATAGCTAGACTGATCCGTTTATTATTTTCTTCTTATAAATAACACTCAGGTCAGACTGAGATTTTACAGGTGCTTCTACTTGTCACATTGTCGGACCATCATATGATCTTTTGGCTAACTACTTTAGATTAGTAGTTTATTTTGTTGTATACACTTGAGATATAGACTCATAGATGTATTCTTTTGTATAGCACGTGTTGCTATCCTTTTGTATTATTGTGGATCTTTTTGACAACTACTCTGATATACACTTTCATGTGTTAGTTATTTATTCATATCTTTTTCCGCCTTTGTGATATGAATTATCTATGACTGATTTGTGTTATGTTTATTTCTATATTTGTTTCGGAAGACCTTTATAGCCACTGTGTAGTAGCTTTGAGTTTGTGTCGGTATGTCGGATTTCCTCTTGATATGAAAAGTTATATTTTTATCCGGCATATCGGTACTCGCACAAAGCAATTATACAGATGGTCGCTCTTCAACAGCCGTATTCTCCGTGCTAGTCGACAGCATTACTCCGTAGTGTTCTTGGCTAGCGTGGGTATAGAGGTGGGACGTCACACCAAATGCCATGAAATTTCAGAGGAGCTTCCTGATGCACTCAAGAACCTCCATGATCGACCTTGGCTCGATTGGACCACTTTTGGATCAATACGAATTAAACAGGCATCGATCCCAAATTGCTCTGGATCGGTCTGGTGGGCCCACTTGCGCAAGAGAAGAGGTATTACTGGTTTTGGGGCGGATATTTCGGATCTACACCTATAAATAGGAGTCCTATGGCAACTAAAAAGAGATCTCCTTCTCTAACGCTGAAACTCTACCATTCTTGTAATCGATACTAAAGGCTTGTAATTGTAACTACAACACAAAAAGCAATAAAAAAGATTGATTCAAAGTGGACATAAGCCGGATTGCCGAACCGCTATAAACCTTGTGTTCTTTCTTGCTTTCTTCCATTTTAACTTTATTGTTTCTTCACTTTTACTCTCTACATTATCTAAATCTGAGATCTGTATGAGAATATTTTGGATATGTGTGTAAACACTGGTGCTTTCACGGCTTTTGGAGTTTGTGACCAATTTTGGTGCAAACAATTCACTATTACAGATCCAATGAAACTAGTTTCGTCGAAATCCAAGACTGTGGCCAAAATGGCTATTTCATGCGAATTAAATAAATTATTATTAAATAAATTAAATCACTTTTCAAATTCAAATTTTTTATAATTAACAATTTTTATCATTCTTGATTGCCTAATGATTTATAATCTTTTAAAATAAGTCTCCATGTCAAATCCAATGCTAATTATTGCACAATTTATAATGTTCAATTTCAATTGTAATAAATTCATTAATTATAATTTAGATTCAAATAAATTCATTTATTTGATTTGTACTCTTTTTATTTAATCACCCAATACGTTATAAATATAATTAACCTTAGTTTACACTTTATTACATTAGTATCATACTGTTATCATCTTAACTCATATTAACTGTAGCATTTAGTTAGATTAATTGCAATTGATTTCCAATTTAATCTCAATGGATTAAATAGTGAAATGATATCAAACAATTATTAGAATTTATAGTTTCGACCACATTTCTATGTGTATTGTTTATAAACTAAGCTAATAAATTCACAAATTGATTAATTATTCTATATTAACCAATTTCAATTAATTACGTACAATTTTACCATTTAACACAACATTTGGTTTATTTCCTTATTTATGATTTCTAACCAAATTAAATTTACAACTATTCCAATTGCTTGAGATTACATCAAGATAGTTGGTTTTATATTAAATCAACATTCCTAAAATTACATTTTAGTTATTTTCTCATTATTAACTCTTAAATTTTAATTTTTCACAACATTAAATCCCAAAATTTTATTTTATTTAATATTTTAATTATCGAAAAATACTGGTTATTACAATTGTGCTCAACGGCGTGGTCTCGCTAAATATCTATTTGGTTCAAGATTTCATATTATTTTTCAGTCAGACTTTTTATTTGATCTGAAGTTTATGTTTTTCATTTCAATCCTCGGTTGCTCACTTGAGTAGGCCGGGAGTAAGATTTCTAGGTTTTCAGGTTTGTCGAATAAGCTTTCGAGATGTCCAGAAGGCAAAATAGTTAGTTTATTTCCATTGTGTTGTTTTATTTTGCTTGAATGAATGTGATGGAAAATTGTATAACTATCAACTAATAGAATCTGATCAACCAAGAGGATATCTTCGTATATCGCTCTTGGAGTATTTTGTATTAATTATATTTTCTTTAAAACTGGGCAAAGAATGTGATTATGTAATGAATATGAAAGGTTGATTGTGAAATACATTTTGGAAATTTTCATACCCTTCTACTTCGATGTTAATGATACTTTTAAGTAATCAGATCTGTCATCGGGGAATAATACTATTGAAGGCTACAACATCAATAACGTGTTTTCAGGGCCTCAAAATAGAGAATGTTACAAATATATATATATATATATATATATATATATATATATATATATATATATATATTAAAAATCATGCTATCACCTTGTAGTGGTTAATGCACACCTCCTTGCAAGAATTTGCTCAACTCCAATTTATATTTAACCTTCGGATATTTGCAACATATAGGATCTTACTTCCCATCTATCTAGATGACATGTACATATTCAACCGATAATCCAGTGAAAACCACCATCATAGGGTTGCCTAGGCCTAACGAAGGATATAATTACCATCCAGCTTCAAGGATCCCATTATCTGTCGTGCTCATGCTTTTCTTGGTCAACACATTATGATACGGTCTACTAATTGGGACAGGCAGACAAATTTAACTCTATTTAGTAATTGCCTTATCCTTCTTTTCAAGATATGGTTGAAACTATTTCTATAGTCGGAATTCATAGAGTTTGGCATATAATATATATAATTATAGGTAAAACTACAAATTTCATCCAATGTATCCTAATTCTATAGTAATTAACCCAAGCTCCAATACAAATGCAACAACCTCACCTTAGTAGCCCTAAATTTTGACTAAATCGAAACCGGGGCCCTTTAGGGTATGGATCATTGATGTTGGTAACTAGTGATAAACATAAGTACATCAAAGAGCGAACTCACATTGGAATGGAAGAATATAATAAAACATATATGGACTAAGGCTACTACCTTTGAATTAATATTATTTCTTGGATATCTAATCGCCTTGTCAGTGTTCGAGCACGAATGAGAAGACTCTCCATCACTGTTCCCATCTTGCACTAGTAGCATGTCCCTCTAAATTTATCACATGGGTTATAATGGGGAGGGGCTGAGAACAACGTTTGGGTAACTGGTAAATTACTTACTTATCCATAATACTAGTTTATGCTGACTAATTCTATTTAAATATCATGTCTACTATTCATGGGATAATTCACTTAATTACACTCATGCATACGATATATCCAACCTTCTCTAAGTCATAACTATATATGAGCGTTATACTACCTAAAAGGAAACCCCAGCCACATAATACTCCTTAAATAGGGAGGAGGCGGACTCAATAACCATTTAGTTATCGACCCGGGCACTTCATAAAGTAATCGATAGTCAACCAGCCCTAACTACGAAGGTCGATGACTCCTAGACATGACTTTATAATTTAATTAGCCATATTACTAATGCGTCTCAAAGATAAATCTAAGGCTTAACTAGCCCACTTCTGATAAATAGATAATTAATTACATTTTTAGGTCCTTGCGTATCCCATATTGGTTCTACACTAGTACGAAGCGAAATTCGTCAAGGCATAACCCAAGTCTTTGTTAATGGCCATTAGTAATCAAAGCCTATATGCTAGCCCAATTTATAAATATCGGTTTATCAACAATACCGACATAGCACGCCAACCCCCATAAGCGAAATCTCGTTTAGACTTACCTATTATAAGTCATGGATAATATCCACTTTGGTTACTTAATACCTCCTGTTTAGAAATGAAGCGGACCCCATTTCCCAAATAAGTACCGTCGTAAGTGATTTGAGACTTTTTAAATATGAAGGAGGCACACTCAATGGCCATTTAATACTTCAATCCCCAAAGTAAACCCCTAGACATCCCTAAAGGTACTAAAGCCTTAATATTTCAAATCTAAAGTGAACCCTTTGTATATTTTCCCACGCCGATATGCGAACATATATGCCCCTCTCCATAGGTACTATAGATGGATATGTCCCACGTCTGTAGTCAGTATACATAAATGTTGGTGGTCTCCAGGTGAAGGGCAGACTTCCATTATATAACCCTACCGACCTCGCACCTCCACCCATACTAGACCAAGCCATTTATAACTAACCAAAATATTTGGCTAGACCCACTAATTCATACCCATCATTACATACTATTAAGTCCATATAATTTCTACTATGGAAATTGTTATGCCTCTTAAGTTTATTTATTGATATTTATTTATTTACTTACTATGAACTTATTCTTATCCTATATGTTTATTTCCTCTATTCAATTTCCTAAATGTCATTTATTTCTTCACCTCCAATTTGATTTTCCTTTATAAATGGTCATCATTATGTAAATTGGATAGCCACTAATGATATTTATTTAATCGTTTTAAATCTTAACTTATTATGCCTATACAGTTTTCTCCATAATTATCATGTTTAATCTTATAATTAATTCCATTAAACATATTTATGCCCACATTTGATCTCTGTAACTCTCTATTAACTGTACATTTATTGCCAATTAATAATTGCAATCATTATTCATAAATATTGGAGTTATCACCTCGTTTTCCATTGCAACCTCCTAACCCTTTGATTTATTACATTATTAATATTTAAATATCCTAGTTGTAAATAATACAAGTGCATAAGTATTTATTTAATATGCTTTATCACTTATCTTATTTGTGTGTATGTGTGTATTTAATTAGCAGATGCGGTTAAACACACAAGAAACACACACACACACACACACACACACACACATATATATATATAAAAAAAAAATTAACTCTTTAAAATCTACATTTAGGAATCTTAGAATATACACTTACGTGTAAATTCTACAAAGAATGTTTGTATTCATATTTTAATATGTTAATGTTATTCTTACCAAAAAGGAAATTATTACCATTATAATTTCCGTAAAATACCTAAGCGTATTATTGAGGTGACTTTAATCATATAAATGTCCAAATATAACTTAATACTAAATTGTTTGCACTTCTATATGTCTCCATCATCAAGTACCTTGCGACGTACTCCCCCAATTTCTTCTTCATCCCGGAAAACCTCTTGAATCCTTTGACATACTTCACTGAACTCCTTCCATAAAATATAGAGAAGAGCATCTGTACTTTATACATGTTTTCCATCTTGGCATATTCCTGATTATTACAAATGATGCACTTTTTATGCATATTTTAGAATTGAATCAGTCTATGGAAATTTACGTGAAAATAAATACAACTAAAATATACATTCAATGCTTCTAATAAATTAAAGCATAGAAATTTACATTCCAAGTCAAACTAGGACATTCTTTATCAATGCTAAATAATTTATAACCCAATTAACATTTTGGAATAAACTTCACAATCCTATCAACATCATATTTTACAACTTTTAGGAACTGATTTTCCATAATTTCTAGATTAGGTGTACATGTCATTACATCATAATTACATAACTTGCAAAATATGTAGACGAGATCTTAATTAAATACACTCGTTTTAAACCAACAATTCAATGGATCTTGAATAAGCATAATAATCAAACAAAATTAAATAATATAAATTTTAATGTTATATGTAAATCATAAATTTTCCACACACCTTTCTAGCTTTCCAAATTTCCAAACACGAATTCATTCCTTTAATTAACTCTCTTTTCCTTTCCAACCCTAATATATATATAAAGAATATACATACCCATTAGAATTACAGATCTAAGGGTAGATTTGAGTCAAGTGGAAATTTCGATTTATAATTATACAGTTCATATTTTTTGTAGAATTGATTCACTCATTATCTTCTTCTCTTTTATTTTCCCCCTTCTTCGATACTCACACATATGCATAAATACATACATACATACATACATATATATATATATAATATAATAGTTTTATAATTTCTAGAAATAGTGAAGAAGGGAAAATGACAGAGCTCGGCTTCTTTATTCAGAAAATATGAGAAGGGATCGACCTATATTATAGGTGCTCAAATCAATTATATCTGTTAGAATAATATTTATAAAATATAGGCCGTTGGGCCGAAGTTTAACCCTAGCCAGACAACTTAAACCGTTCGATTGCCCTCGTGAGGGAATCGGTCAACCGAATGAGGCCGTCGACCGATAGCGGTTCCATGTTTATTAATATTTATTTCCTTATTTTTTTAAATTATTTTCAATTTGAAAGCTTTAGACGCTGATAACTTCTTCGTTCAAATGTCGATTGCAAAACTTTATAACAAAAGTTGCTCTAAAAATCGCAACAAGCACAATGGTGTAAGTTTCATGGCCAAATTTCGATATTTGCTCAAATTCCATTTTTGAGCTTTATTTAATTATTTATTGATTCCCTTTTAATCTATTTACTATTTATTTTATCGAGTGTTATAGCGAACTCTGTAACGACCCAGTTTTTCAATCGTTCAAATTTGGGATATTTAATTGAATTTAAATATTTAAAAGTGAATTTTATAAGCCGGATAACTTTTATTTGAAATATAGTGATTTAATTGGATAATTAATTTATTAACTTAATATTTGAAATTGTAAAAGTAATTGGAATCTGAAAATTATGTAAATAAAAATGATGTATAAAGTTGAATTAAATTCTATTTGAATTAGAATGATGTTAGTGAAATTTTAAAATTGATTTAAAAGTTAATTTGTAGAAATTTAATATTTTAATATTTAATTAACGTGTAAAAATAGTCATTTTCATGTTGCCTTGGATTTTGACGAAATCAGTTTCATTGGATCCGTAATGTTATACTATTGTAAGATTTCAAATTTCGTATCAATCGGATTTACGTTTTAGACGTGGCATGCTAAAACGCATAGAACTTTGTTTAAGTGAATTTTAAATTTAAATAAGTCAATTCGACATCCTACCTCCCGCATACGATCGAATTGGCTCCCGATATATATTCCATTGTGTTCAGAATAGGGGTAAAACATGATAAACGGCATGCGACATGCTTTAATTGAAGTTCGGAAAAATTCCGGTGAATAGTGTCGTGAAATTTTGTATCAAAGGACGTTATAATTTCACTTTTTCATAGAACCCTAACCTAACTAGGGCAAGCCACCGTTTCTTCGTCAATGGCCGAAAATGCACGATTTTCTTCCCTCTTTTTCTTCCAGTCCATCCAATATTTCAACAAACCTCCAACATGAAAGTAGTAGAGCACGTTGCGAACATCCAATCTAATGGCTGTGATCGAGAATGGAGCGATGGATTGACGACAAATAGCTCGCGTTCATCATTGGTTCGAGCATGTTTTTCCAAGCATAGGCGGGGCTGAGTACAACCAATTCATCAATGATGGTAGTTGAGGGGATGGGCTTCACGGTTGTGGTGCTCGATCATCTTCTAGTGGTCGGTAGGAGGCGTGAAAATTCGATGATGATAGGCGGCTTTATGGGTTCTTCGACCCGTTTCATACGAGAAGAAGAAGAAATAAAAGTAGGTGGCCACGATCTAAAATGCAGAGAAACGAACGGCCGAGATCTATCTAAGGTTTTAAAATAAATAAATTTGTAAATGTGTGTATATATATATAACTTTTACAAACTTTAAAACGTCAGAACTTCCTTATACGAGGTCCGTTTTTGACGAAATAAGTTGCGTTGGGCCCGTATTGACGAGCACTATATTTTAGAGCTAGTTTGGATTGACGGGAGCTAGTGTAAATTTTGGGTAAAATCAAACGCCTGTTTAATTTTATTCGAAATAAAATACTGCAATTGCAATTGGAACCAAACTGAGTACAACTCACTCTTTCTGACTTACTGATATTTTTATATAAGTGAGAATAAATATTACTTATGATGATTGATGATTGTTTGGATGATATATGTTATATTATCTATATATTTATTGGTATTTGGATATATTCCTGCCTATTGGAGTAGATGAAACCCTATATGTTCCCGTGTATGAGCGGATGACCCTTTGTAAACGAATCTGCCTCGAAGCGGACATTGTACAGATACCCTAATATGTATAATCGTTGTAGATGACAGGTCGGAGGGATCCAACTGGATTCCTCACTAGTACTGGTTTTATTTGCAGATATTGTGATATATGCTGTTATGATGTGGCATATGATGTTTTGGATGCCGTGATTGATGTATTTAGTGCTGTTGCAGCATTGGGTCTATGTTTGGTAATTTAAAATTGTTAAAGTGATAATTTCCAAATTTAAAAGGATTTTCAAAGTGATTTTGAATTCATACGTTTTATTTATTTTTGAATGGTTAAAGAAATGAATTTATTTTAAATAAATAAAGTTATAATTTTTATGTTATAAAAATTATGATTTTTGTTAAATGGAATCAAAATGTGATTTTTGGAATATGGAGATAACAATTTTGTAAAATCGTTATATTGAGATTTTAGAAATTATTATAAACGGTTTATATATATATATATATATAAGATTTATAAAATTGAATTTTTATAAATCAAAATGATGGAGTTGTAAACGAGTTTTATAAGTGTTAAAATGAAGTTATAATTAAATCTTATAAGTGAATAAGATTTATAATTTATGAAGTTATAATAAGAATGATTTTGTAAATAAGTGAATTATAGGTAAATTAACCTATAAATGAACTTTACCATGTAAATGAGATATATACAGAATTGGTAAATGAAGGGGCTTTATAAATTGAAGTTTTTATATAATATAAATGGAATTTATAAACATTGTTTTATAAATGTGAAATCAATGGAATTTGATAAGTAAATATGAAAGCTTATTAAAGGAATTATATCCACGATTTTGGACGGTGAATTTTCCTTTAATAAATGTGTTGAAGTATTGAATTTGGTAAACGAAGTATATTCACGATTTTGGACAGTGAATAATCTTTTTAAATTAAATGAATGTTTTGGGAAATGATCTTTTGAATGAAGTTAAATGATTTAAAGATGTTTTTAAAACATGTTAAGTATCAAATACATATATTTCAACATTTATTGTTGAAATAGACATTTCGAGAAATAGGGAAATAATGGACTGTAACACTATTGTTAAAGTAAATGATTTTCGAAAGAAAATATTTTGTATAGTATATGGGATTTGTATTCTATTTAATTTTCAAATCCCTATACTGATGATTTTGGGTTGTCGTAATGATGTTTTACGCAACATTCATTTTGACCCAAATAAGTGTTTAAGAGAACATTTTCCTTAAAGAATATGTATATACTTAATCATGATTTAAGTATGTGGAATATTTTCTAGGTGTTAAAAATAATTTGATTTGTGAATTATTTATCATTAAATAAGTATATAGAAATGTTTTCCAATATAGAAAGTTGAAATGGTTTTGAGAATATATCTTTTTAAAGATAATTTGAAGTGAATATTTGGCAAGTGAATTAATTAAGAAAAGAATAATTAAAAGGGCCTATTGATTGCTTATAGTGCTAGATATTTGTGTGCTTGCTTTGATAGTTAAATAACCGACTATCAAATTTGGCCATTTTAGTTCCTCGACTTGATGTGGGAACTATTTAGTCGTACATTTAGTTGTAACCTTCTGTGTAGGCTTGATTATCGTTTGTGTTGAGGATGTTGATTCGTATAGTACGGAGTATTACTCCAATTTATCGAGCATCCATCTTGGCCCGAATGATAGCAAGTTGAAAGTTGGAGACGTGATAAGTCTATGAGACTTAGTTTCTATGTGAGGTTGAGAAACGCTTTTGCGTTGTTGGTGCGAAGAGACCAGGATCGATTTATCCACAAACCACTTTGGACCAACATTTGTGCGACGATTATGCAGGTTGCTTGTGATGATATTGATGTTCAGGATTTTCATAGTGGGGGGTTGCTTGTTGATCGTTTGGGATTAAAATCCCGATATACATATAGTAGTAGTCTCTTCATTGTGAAATATCCAATGCAAGGACTATTCGCTACTAATCCTAGGGATTTCCTGACAGGAAGTGGTAGGAAAGTACCTTCGGTTTGTCCTTTTCCTGGACAACTTGTATGGATGTTTGTCTGACATTGCATTTCTAAGATTACGTATATTGGATTTTACAAACATACATCAGTGGTGGCGGAGAAGGCAACTTCTCTTAGCTTAACACCCTCCTTGAGGCGTATGAGCTCAAGGGTTGTATTTTTGTGGAAGGCAAGTAGTAGTCAATGGAAATGGAAATGTGGCATTCAAAGTGATGTGATTTGTGATATGTGAAAGTTAATCGATACCTCTTTGGCCTCACTCCTCGGTAAATGACTGAAATAGGGATAGAAGCAGCAAGGCTAAAATAGGTCGCTCCTATTAGGAGATGTCATCACTCTTCTAGATATATCTTCATACGTTATGACGTCGTGTATCTGATTATTGTTCTGTATGCTCGTGGCCATGAATTAAAGGTTGGTAACGATCGGAGTGATGGCATATTCGGTACTATCCAGGAAGGGGTAGGCCGGTCTTGTGTCGGTTCAGGAGTTCAGTATCTGGACCCTTGGTGCATCCATCTAGAGGTGTACTGTGTTGGATCGGGAAGGTAGTCCCTTCACCTAGCCATTTGTATGGAATCTAAAACCCACTACGTGCCTGCCATGTTGTTTTGTAGAGCCTAGTATTGCTGGAATTTAACAATGGTAACAGTTTCAGCTATTTAATCTATTATTTGTATAATAGGCACTATTATAATATAATCGAATTTGATATGAGATGTTTTGGGTATCGTAAGGTAAAAACATGTCCGTGTTTATGTGTGGACATGTCTTATGAGATACCTTTTGTTTTGAAAGGAAAAGTTCTGATAACTTTATAAATTCAGTTTAGTTTGTTTTCTCACGCTGGTTTACCAGACTGATCCGTGCGTTCTCCCCTTTAAAAGGTCGGGTCAGACTGAGTATATTTAGAGGTTCAGTTTTGGTGCTTTTGGAGCTTCAGCGGGCGAGCTGGAGATCTTCATGTCGTATACCGTATCTGTTTATTATTCCGGTGCATTGCTTTGCATTGTTGTTGTTGTAGATTATCGGCATTTGTGAAGACAGATTATTATAACTGTCCAAGACGATAACTAGTGATTGGTTGTTGTACTTTGATATTGACTTACGTATATTACAGTTTCTCTTTGTAAGATTATTGATCTATATTATATGTTATTCCGCTGTGATGTGAGATTCTGTATTGTTTTGGGTTCTGCTTCTCTCTTCTTCTTCTCTTATTTTCTTCTTTCTTGTCTCTTTCTTCTTACCCCCTTTTTCTTTCTCATGATTATCTGCAATCGGTGCACTCTGGATTGGACATGTGTGGCTTATTGTCGGATTCAAAGGTTATGGATTTACATATCTTCAAAAGCTCTCTATGCATGCCTATCTTATGCAATTTCATCCCTTAGAGTATCACTAAGGAAACTTTAATCATATAAATGTCCAAGTTTAACTTAATTTAAATTGATTGCACCACTGGCATACCTTAATCGTCAAATACCTTGCAACTTGGTCCGCCACTTGTTTCCACATCCCCAGGCAATGGAAACACTCTCCAAATCCTTTGACTACTTCATTGAACTCCTTCCCTAAGTACATAGGGTGAAAATAAGATAATGGACGGTATCTCTTCCTCTAAGTGGACTAACATTTTAGATTCTTAGGCAAAAGGCATATTCCATCACTGTTAATTTATAGATATCACAAGTGGATGGTCCTTTATTTCCGCTGAACACAATATTACTATAACAAACTCAAATTCAAATTCTATTAATTTAAAAATAGTTCAAAAATCATTTTTCTACACATAGTATTCCATAAAATTCTCAAAAAATTCTTTTCCAAAATAAGTATAATCACCCTCTTCATTCTTCAAATCCAAATAATTTGAATAAAAGTCAAGTTTTATATTTAAAATGTTTGTTATGACTAAAATATTCATTCAAATCAAAATCATATTTGTTTCGAAACCCATAAAATAATCATATCAAAATTCTAAGTTCATAATCCATAATACTCCTTTTTAAAGAATTTTAATATTAAAAACTACTTCTTTTCTTCAAATTTGAATATAAATTTACTAAGCAAAATTGAAAAAATTCAAGCTTTATTCTTTTTAAAATATCATTTTATAGTTTTCAAATTATTTTATAAAATCCACCAATAGGTTTCGGTACAAGCTTATAAAGTATCCTTTTCATATTTAAATACTCAAAACCATTTCCAACAATTTCAAAACACAATAATTAGTGATTATATAAAACACATACTCATATAAATTCTTTAGCAAGCAACATCAACCATATAACTTGTTAGATCAAACACACTCTTTTGATTAAAAATCTAATATCTACGTATCAAAAAAGTATACGCATAATAATTTTTTTTTTCAAATCGATACTATAATTAAAAATCCCTTTATTTTCATCACATTACTTCACATATCTCAAATATCCTTATTTAGTTCAAAAATAATATTTTTCATTAAATTTCCTTAAAAATATAATAATGTTATCACTTTATATCAAAACGGCTTACGTGTAAAAATATTCACAACCATTTTATTATAAAATAATTCTAAAATAACAACATTTGAGATTAAATCCTAAAATCCCTTTCTAGTGTTATTTACATCAAAATAGTAATAATTTATTCTAAAAATATTCGTCTAATATTTTTATTATCATTCTCAAAATATCTCTTGTATTTATTAACAAAATAATAATAATAATTTTTTGTAAACTTCATAAAACATCTATGTTATTATCTGCTCAAAGTTTAGGCAATCTTTCAAAAATCATATTACTATTAATTTAAATTCCACCATATTAAATAAATAATAGTAAATTCTCGATTCAAAATAGATTTTTCATTGTTATTTCAAAAAAATTCAATATTCATAAATAATACCCTAATAAATTTCAATATAAAGCCCTATGTCTCAAATCTATAATGTTCATTTTTAGCTAGTCTTAAGCATATCGGCATGTTGACTATCCTAGCTAGTTCAGCTAAATCAATATAAACTCTATAGGTCGTGTAATTCTTCTCTAGCTCCAATCAAATTTCCAATTGAAAATATCAATAATTTTTCATTTTAGTTTTTAATCAAAATCATTAATCTCAAATTTTATTCTACACAAAATTAGTAAAATAAGAAAACTTTAAAATTCTTTGTTAAATTTAACCAACATCTAATTTTTGATCATCATACATTTTCTTTAAAATATAATGCATAAATTTTAATTGAATAAATTTTTAAATAGCTTTACTTTAGATGTTTCATACTTAAATCATTTTATAGGAAATCATAACAAAATTTTATTTCAATTTCCTATGATAATTTCTATCTAATAATTTTGAATAAAAAACTTAAACACGAAAATTGAATCCTTTATAACTTTACCAATTTAACATTAATTACTCAAAATATAATTAGATTTGAATTAACTCTAATTATTTTCTTAAATACCCATATTTTATTTTTAAAACATTATTTCATATAATTTTTTTTCGACATCATGTTATATAATTTATTACTAATTTAACATATATAAGTATATATATCATTTTATTTAATAATTAACCAATCTCAATCATCGTTAAACAATACCTAATGTTTATGCCAAAATTATATTTTAAATTCATTTATTTTATAATTAGTTAGTTTCCAACACCTTTTAACTGATATATCGTATATATACATGAAAATATAAATTTGAAATTCATTTTTTTGTATTACTAACAATACTTATATCAGATTTGGGAATAATTTATAATTTTAAACAAGTTATTAATGTATATTTTCAAGTGTTTATATCATAAAATTTCAACTTCCATTCGGAAAGACATATATATATATTAAAATGGAACCATAGTTTTAAAATAATATTTTTTAAATTCTTTTTTTCTTTCAGTTTAAATTCTATCTAATATGGTTCAATTTAAACTAGAAAAATAGGCATGTAATATTTTTTATTTTTTAATAAGTGCGGAACATTCATAAGAGTGTAAGGAAAATGCAATTTTTTTCTTTCAAATGTAACCAAAATAAAAGACATTTAAAAACATGCATTTTACTTTCTTTGTAATTTACTTTTAAAAGTTTCTTTATCAACGGAAAAGTATATAATAAAATAT
The DNA here is from genome assembly GCA_030765085.1 of Allium cepa. NCBI lineage: Eukaryota > Viridiplantae > Streptophyta > Magnoliopsida > Asparagales > Amaryllidaceae > Allium > Allium cepa. The sequence continues at coordinate 239,476,500 of CM060931.1, forward strand.
AAGGGCAATAGCATGTCTTACGTGAAATGTTTTAAAAAACAAAGGCTTTAATAACACGTTTATAGAAAGTTTCCGCCTATCAAATTTTCTCACATTCAAAACTTAAAATAAGGGGTTATTATTTCGACATTTAAAACAAATTGCAATTTCTTTGTTTTTCCTAAAAAAACCTCAATCATTATTAGTTCTAACATTTTAGGGAACATTTCAAATAATTTTGAATTCTTTAATTCGAGTGGATCATAACTTATGCAAGCTCTACTACAATAAGAAAATGGTTAAGTACCCTCATTACACCATATAAACATCATATTATATTATGTGGACTTGAAGATACAATTCTCCTTTTTATTCATCCTTAGTCCCATAAATTTTTCCTTTGCTACTTGACATATAAACCCTCTTTTAACAGTATTCTATGAAGTAAATTAATATAAATGTGATGGATTTTTCTACCCCCAAACTATTAAAATATCAACATTTATTTAACTCATAGTTGTTTGCTTCTATAAGAGATAAGCCAACAACTACCTCTACGAGTTAGAATATATGGGGTACGACATATAAAAATAATATATATATATATATAATAAAAAATAATAAAAATTACAAATATGCTCTTTGATGCACCTTATTAAATAAGAATCGCCTAACCTAAGATCTGTTACCGCATGTAACAACCCTCCATTTATGACATCACAACCTATATATAAAAGTGGAACCAACGTCATGGGCCCCATAAACAGTGGATCGTTTTAAAGTAAATTATATAAAAAAAAACATTTCAAAGAGCATTCTACAATATTCTACGCTTTCTGAAAATCAGAGCGGAAGGAATGAAATATAATACTCAATAATATAATAATCCTAGACAAACAAAATAGTATCTTATCAAATATACTTCACTTACAACATTTCTCTACCACCGAGTAATAAAAACAGCCTAATGTTTGGGAACAACTGAGATAAAATAATAGATAGCTAATAAAAAAATAAATGTGCATCTCCATCATAGCATCATCCCTACATGTCACCACTAATCCTTTTTATCGACCTATCAGAATATAACTAAAAAGTATAAAATGATAGAAGGGGTCAAACATATGAATGGTGAGTGAAACACATCATATAAGTGAATAATACTAATAGGCTAATAAAACAACACTTATGCTCGAAAACCATACCTTGACATATGTTTCATGTACCCAATAAGTTAGTTAAATAACATAATACTATAGTGACAACATAGGATAAGGTCTCGCAAATGTCTAACCCATATCTAATCATATGCACTCAATCGTAACTAAATTCTAATTTGCATGCCAAAGACCAACTGCGACATAATTCAGCCAAAGCTGTGACATCTATAATACATCTCATGAAACAAATATGTACACAAAAGAGCCTTGGCTCAATACAAGATACAATAATACAAGAATATGTACACATATATGAAATGAAGATAAGATGAATGGTAGCTAGATAATTGGAGTGAATCCTCTCTAGAACTATCATACTGGAGCACCTGAAATATCTCAGTCTAACCTAAGTATTATAAAATAATAAATGGGTTAGTTTAGACTAAATGAATGCGTTGGGAAAGATAAATAATGGATGAAATGAAATAGATCTCAAATATGTTCATAAAGCCAATTATCGGCAAACATCAAGAATGCTTTAACAAACTCCAATGATGTAATCACCAAAAATCTAAACCCAAGATAGCTCCAAAAAGAAAAGAAACCCCGAAACTATCTAGTGATAACACGAATAATGTATAATCTAGAAATCATCAATGGAAATACAGAAAACACATAAAAGGGGAAAGGCCTCAAATCTCCAAGATCAGTGAGCAACTTCAACTGCATGCATGTAACTCGAAGATAGACATCTGTGTCTATAAAACTCTAAGATGGGTATAATTCCCATTGTAACTTCAAGATAGACGAGAGCTTATAGAACTTCAAAATAAGTGCAAGACCTATAAAATTCAAGATAGGAACAAGTCCTATAAACTACATGATAGGTACAAGACCGATGAAAAGTCCAAGATAAGTATAAGACCTATAGAACTCCAAAGACAAGTCATGAACTCATCGGTGTAAGTGTCATGTACTCCCAAATAGCAACGAGATAAGTAACAACCGTGTGTCCCGTACCACATGGGTTTACTTAAATGTTTACTATAAGCTAGTAAACTCCACTTGTGTGTATAAATGGCTCAACCGAACAAATTTAGGAGTTAATTGGAAAAATAAACACGAGCGTTACATACAACTCGTTTTATTAATCCGTTTAAATTGATTCCTCATTCGATCAATGTCATGCAATTTTATAAATAAGTTAATTTGAAATCCTTCTTAAGGATATTGTTTTATAAACTAATACACACACACACACACACACACATATATGGTGGAAAGCCTTTGTTATATATATAAGTATAATTTTAAACCAATGTTCCAAATCAACATTAAAATAAATTTTGTAATAAATAATTATATTATATATATTTATAATATTCCAAATATCCTTTATGGAAAATATATTCATTCTTAAAATGTTTTGGGAAAACAAATAGGATTGAAAATTATTCCTTTGAAAACTCTAGTTGAAATTGTGCGATCAAACTTGTGTACAATAGCATGCATCCGTAGAGTATTTCAATGGCATAGTAAACTTAGGATGAATTCACTGTAATCAAAAATCTAAAATTTGCATTGATTTCAACATGAATTAGAGCATTAAAATCTATCAAACATCAAAAAGGAGCTAACCAGACAAACGAATGGTCAAATGGATGTGAGAGAGAGGCCACACGGCATGATCTTCGGCTCATCCCAGGTCATGACTAGTGCACCGGTCTAGTGGGACCGGTCCACAGATGGCAGCCCCTGGGCTGAACTCCAAGCGATGCCGGTGGCTCCCCATTCCTCCATTGTCACTCATTTCTTCACTGGTGACCTCCTTGACTTCTAGAACACTGATTTAGCAGTCATGCAAGCATAAAAACACCAACAATTGAATGCAAAATATGATCATATTAAGTGGGTTTTGGCAAACTGAAAATAGTAGAGCAATTAGTGTAAACAACACAAGAGACTGAGATCAGTTCAGCACCAAAAATCAGCCAAGACAACAAAGAGCGACAAACATTCATCTATAGGTTAGAAGCGTGAGATTAACTCACCTAGATGGACTTGAAATGATGCTAGAAACCCAAATTATCCTAGGACTCTAACTTTAAGCTGCAACCTAAGTTTTTTTTTGAGAAACTGCAAAAGAATGGGTTAGAGTCATGATCAAAACTGAAAATAAAATCCAAATGGATGCAAGATAGGGTAGTAGAGATTACCTTGACCTTATATTTCTATTAATAATCAAATGCCCTTTGATTTGATTCGAATTTGGGGATAAATTCCTAATTCTAGGGTTTGCTAATATGAATGATTTATTTTCAGATTTTTGCATAAGCTATTATAATATAAAAGAAACGAGTCTGTATGCTTATTTTTAAACTTTACAGCATGGGCCAAGAAGAGTATCATGGGTGTAGTAAGAATGAATTATCATTTTGTTTTCATTTTTATTCACAAAGAAATTATTTCGCACTTTTAAACTATGTTATATATATAATATATTGATTCCTAAAAATTTGACATTCGCCAAAATAACAAAAGTTACGGTTCTTTATCGATATTGAGGTGTTTTAAAGAGTATTGAATAAAACTTTTGCAAATAAAAGTTGTTATTATTATTTGATAATAAGGTATTAATTGCAAAAAATCTCATTTTTAACAATAAATATCAATATTAAAATTTCTATTAAATTTAAAATATTTTTGTTGCAATAGTTTCAAATGGAAAATATCTATCACAACTATTCATTCAAATAAATAAGTGAATGATATATCTTTATTCTCATCTTAATTAAAAAATTATTTTCCTTATACTTTACTAAATTCTAATTTTTCCCAAGATTATTCTCATGTTAACAAATATAAGATTTAAATTACCTAAAAGGATATTTTATGAAATATCCAATTTAATTAATCGCAAATCTATTTCAATTTGAAAATTAACAATTAAAATTACCCAAATTCATCTTAAAATTAACTAGGATAATTTAAATCATATTTTCTATATTTAATTCTAAATAATCTCAACCAGGGTTGTTACAGACTTCCTCTTACAAAAATTGCAACCTTTCAATTTCCTTAGGGGAAAAGCCTTTAAAAATTATTAAGAACATAACTTCTTAGAGGTAATTGAGCTATGAATGAGAGATAACTCAAAATAAGAGACTCATCACAAATGAACTTAGGAAAATACATAGCATGCGTTCCTCGATGAAGTCCCTAGCTCCACAAGAATTGTAACGGCCTAGATTTCTGAACAGTTTATAATTAAATATTGCGGTTATTTAAACGTTGGATTTAATATTGATAAAAATGAGTTCGAAAGCTTATTTAAATTTTGTTTAAGTAATAAATGGTTATTAAAAAATTTAAATTATAATTTAAGTGATTAAAATTGTTTTAAAATAATTCATTTTAATTAACGTGTGAAATTATCATTTCGAGGCATTGTCTTCGCTTTTGACGAAACTAGTGTCATTGGATCCAGAATAATGAATTTTTGTACGCTGATGAATTTTGTGACAATCAGACGTGTTGTGTTGTAACGATCCTGAATTTTTATTTAATTTAAATTAATAATTAAATGAAATTTTGAATAAAAATTTATAAAATTAATTATAAATAGTGATGTGAGTTTCCCCGCTTCAAATAGAAATTATATAAAGTGGTATGAATTTGAAAATTTGTATATATGTGAATATATATGTATTTGATTTGAATATAAATCTCAAATAAATGGTTTAATAATAATAAATACAAGACAATAAATAGGAAGTAATATAAAATAGAAATTTATTTATACTTAGCAAATTTAACAAATTAATGTAATACAAATTCATATGTAATTTGGAAGTAAAAAAAATAAAAATATATATGTGAATAGCTTGCAAAAGAAATAAACAAGTTACAAAATTTTATTCAGTGTGTACACCTGAACAATAAACAAAACAAAAGAAGATAATAAAATCAAAGTTAGTTTTTATCAAAAGAGATGATGATGCATGTAAACTAAAATAATATTGCATTAAACAATGAAGACAAGAAACAACAAAATATTTATGTACAATACAAACTGCACAAGTATCAGGTCAGAGCATACTTACAAAGCAAAGTAAAGGACTGTGCAAAACATAATTCAAATAGTATAGGGTGTAAACATAAAGGACCATCTCATTTAATGCAAAGATATCAGCACTACAAAATAAAAGAGTAAGATAATTAAACAAACAAGGTATAGAAATAGTATACAGCTTGTAAAGAGTTGAACATGCAAGACAAATTGAGTATGTATAAACAAATAAAAGAAGTCACACATAATAAATGCAAGCATCTAAGCTGTAAACAAGAAGTAAAAAAAAAAACCATTAACTAATAACTTAACAACATAATTAAAATATGAAACAAGTTAATATAACAAAGCAAAAGCAATACAAGAGCCTGGAAAAAAAAATATAAATAAACAAAGCATTTTGTCAAGACAAAGCTGCAGCTCACCATACTGCTATCATCATAGCCGAGACAAGCAAGAACAAAGCAAGGATAAAATATGTAAGGCAAGCAAATAAAAGTATCTAAGTACAAAGCAACAAGTACATAATGTTATATCTCTAGCCCATGACTGAAATCATCAGCCTCCATACCCAAAGAGATTTCTGTCTGGTTTGTACAAAAGAAAGAAAAGTATTATCACTATTTTGTACAAAGTATTATCAACCTGTCTGCAAATCTTTGCCATATATCTCTGCCCTTTCATTTTAATTCGAAAACTAATATTTCAAAACTTAACTAAGCAAAGCTAGAAAAGAAAAACTGAAGCAAGCATTGTTTAAAACTTAAACATGTTCAATTTATTCAACAAAGAAAAACAAGCCTGCAGTTTTCAATGTAGAGAAGGAACTCTGTTCTTCCTTCTGAAACACAGGTGAGTAAACACAAATTTTTACCAAGTATTAGGTTGTATTTGTTCTGTGTTTTAGCTCATGATTATGATGTGTATGCTTGGCTTTTTTTCTCTTCAGTTTCAACTCTGCATATAAGTGATGAACATGCTTTCCTTTCTCCTCTTTGTTTCCTTGTTCTTCTTCCTTATTGACTGAGTTACAGGTTTAAACAAACAAGAAACTTCAATCTCTTATCATTAAACCAATATCATACCTTGATTTCAAAGATAAATGGGTGGGTTTAAGTTTCAGGGATTATTAAAAAAAAAATAGTTTTAAATAGAACAAGGATATACAGTGTGAAAGAAAAGAAAAAAAAAATTGATTCCACCGAGCAAACTTTAAATTTTAATAAATTCGATTGTAAAGAATTTGAGATTCATTCACATAACATGAATCGGCATTAGAAGATAAGAATTTTAAGCCAAGATTTATGATTTTTAAGTGAAGGAGTTGAGAGCAGTTTGGTTTTGAACTGGAATTGGTTTTTGATCAATTTCCGGCACTAGGTTGAACTGGGGGTGTCGGCGTTGTTCATGGTGGTAGACGAGCCTATGGGGTTGCTTGGAAAAATGGTCGGAGTTGGTGGAAGCGACTGTGGAGTCGGCGGCGAGGAGTTTTGTTTTTAAACCCTAGTTTTGGAGTGTTGAAAACTTTCGATTCGTTCTCCCTATTGGATGCATCGAGTTCGATGCCGTTTGGAGGAATAGGGGATGGGTCGAAGGTGAAGCTTCTGCCGGAGTTTGGTGGCGTACGATGGTCGGAGCGTGGGGGACGACGTGTTGACAGGTTTGCTAAGTGATGGGTCTCGCGTGTTCCAGGTTTGGGTTGTATGCTCGTTTTTGATTTTGGGGTTCGATGTGGTCTCTGGGCGGTCGATTGGGTTGAGGTGGTCGGCGAAGACTTGTGAGTGGCAACGGTGATGGTCGGAGAGGTGGCGGACGCTGGTGCATATGCACACGTATCAGTGTGTATCAGTGAGGAGTTTGGGGAAGAAGGTAATGCACTCGGGTTCAGGCTTGTTCTCGTGTGGGATGACTCGAAGTTTCACTCGGGGCTTTAAAGTGTTTGACTCGGAGCAAGGGGAGGGGAAACTCGAAGTAAATGGTAGGCGTGGGGGTTGCTTTTGCATTGCAACAGGTTTTGATGAAAACCTGTCAAATGTTTGGTGGGTTAGTTCGAGACAGTGAAGCATTCAGGTTTGCTAAGCCTGATTGTTTCAAGTTTTGTAAGTTTAAATCAAATTTAGTTTGGGTTCGAATGAAGTTTGAATCTCAGTTTTAAATATAAGATAAAGTTTTTAAATTAAATTTTTTTTTAATAACAACTTTAAAAGGTTTAGATAGTTGGGATTTAAAAAGTAAAGCTTTAAAAAAAAATAGAGATTTAAACTAAAATTTAAATCTGGAATTTAATCTAAATTCGAATCTTAGTTTTCGAATAAAAGAAGTTTTTGAATTTAAATTGTTCGAAACAATTCGAATGATTAAGTGTATTTTTAAAATTAATCTGAATTTAAGTTTAAAGTGTAATGCTTAAAATACACTTAAATGATTAATGAAATCATTTATAAAGAAATTAATTATCTTAGAGATAATTAAGGTAATAAGTTAATTTAATTAATAAGCAATTAAAGAATGATTTATTTAATTTGTAAATAAATAATTTAGATTTATTTAAAATCAGAAAATGATTAATAATGAATTTATCTAAGATAATTTCTTAAGAAAGTAATTAAGAAATATTATTAGTTAATAAGATAATTAACTAAGGATTATTAAGTATTAATTAAGGCGATTTATTTTAATAATAAAGTGGATTGATTAGTTTAGATAATCAGTTATAAATAGTGTAAGTATAATTACTTTATGGTAAGTAATTAAAGGTTAAATTTCTTTAACTAATTAATTAGAGTTAATTAATTAGGAAATTGGTTTAAGAGTTGATTTAATTAATGTGATAAATTAAGAATAATTTAATAAATTAAAGTGTCTGATAAATTAATTTATATCAAATGATTTGGAATTAATAAATCAGAATTGGATAATAAATTCACAAGTAATTAATTTAATTGGAGATAAATTGAATTAATTAGGATTAAACAATCCTGTTTATGAATGATTATCAAATGCCTGACCTTACTTATGAATAATTGTATTGTATGAGTTGCCTTGAATTGTTTTTCCTATCTGATCTGTGATAGTTTGTTCTGTGAAGTGAGCTGTGTATTTATTCATTTATTGATGATATATTTGTATATTATCTGTGAATCTGTGAATATATGATAAGCGTTATAGTTTATATCGCTTATCAATTATATTTCTGTGTTTTAATCTGTGATGATTAAATTGATGTTGCACTATTGTGTTAAAACCCATGGACCACACCATACACACACAAATATGGATTTCACGAGGAAATCGATTTAAGTCGCAGATTTGTGAAATAGTTAAATTTGAATTTTTAAATTCAAATGTTGTGGAAATGGAATTGGAATAAATGTGAAAAGCTTTTGGAATGGAATTTCAAAATAGAATTTATTATTTTTAAATTACTTGATTAAGTTTTGGAATTTAAATAAGTTGATTTAAATTTAAATTCTATACTTGAAATTGAATTCTGTAATTTGAAATTAGGGATTAATGATATTATACTAGTCATTATGAGTTAAATTATTTTTAAAGTATTATTTTTGGGAATTTGAATTTAACCCAAGGATTTCAACTCGTATAAATGAATCAGATTTCCAAAATGAAAACTGTTGTTTTCAAATGATAAACACTTTTAGATAAGAACTGAGATTCCAGTTAATTAAGGGAATTTCAAGATTTAATAGAGAAATGATTTTCCTAAGTTAAGAATGAATTCTTTTTTTGAAAGCTATGGATTAAATCTGTTATTTTTAACAGATTTAAATTGATGATTTGTTTAAATCAAATTGAAATGAAATTGTTTTGAAGGCTATAAGTTAAATCTTTGATTTAACGAGTTAAATCAAATTGAAATGAAAATTGATTTGGAAAATATGTGAATGAATCTTTTGTTTAAGAGATTTAAATGTGAAAATTGTTTAAACCGTTAAAGGTTGTGAAAATGAATCTTTTTGTTTAAAGATTGAAAATGGTAATTTGTTAAGCCATTTGAAGAAAAGTTTTGGGTAATAAGTTGTGACTTAATTGAAATCCCATATCCATATGTTTTGAAAATATTTTCGCTCACTATTCGGTTTAACCGGGAAAGGACCTTTGTGTCGTATAACCCATTCCGAATATGTGATACGTCGTTATGGATAGCATTTGAAGACCGGTGATGAAGACCGGGTATTTGTGAAAGCGATAGGATGACCTATCGATTGTTTCTGCACCGAGTCGCGCCGGTATAGAAACTCCCTAAGTGATGGGAAAATCCGATCGGGATTGTGAATATCCGGGTTGCAAGGACTTCTTTGTAAGTGCCTTCGGTTCTGTTCGAACCCAGAACAGACTTGTATGGATTGTGTGTCTGACATTACAAGTTGAGATGTAAAGCCGATTTCTTTCAAATATATTTCTGTGGTGGCGGAGAATTTATTCTTTTAGCTTAACACCCTTCTCTGAGACGTACGAGCTCAGAGGTTATATAGTTGAAGTTATCAGCGATATATTCCCAATTTGGTAATGTGACATGCTGAGTGTTGCTGTAAATGATCATTGTGTTGATTATTGTGATAGGATCGTTTATTTGATCGTCTATCTTGGTGATCATTGTGTTGATCATTTGTTGACCCAAAGCATGGCTTTTGTATAAAGTATGTTTTTGTGGACGTGACTTCGTCGAGCCTCACACCCCGGAAATGGTCAAAACAGGAAAGATGCGGCAAGGTTATGAGGGGTAGCACCCTTTAGGGTATGTACATTTCCTTCTGGATAGAGGTGGTATCATGGTATGGAGCCCAGATATTTAACCTATGTGGTTACTACGAATTTATTACTTTGTGGTTGTTGGCTATCGGGATCCCGTGAGAAAGGTCGTTTACGATCGGGGAATGGCGTGCCCGTGTCAGTAGTTACCCAGTTAGGGGTAACCCGGCCTTGTGTTGGCAGAGTTCCGGTTTGGTTCTCGGGGATGTCTTTCCAGAGGCATTCTCATGTGGCAATGGGAAGTTCCTTGGCCTGACCATTTGTTGGAAATCCAATTCCCAATACGAAACTTGTACGGTATTAGTTGTAGAACCTGCCATTTACTTATGGTGGTCACCACTGTTTGGATGGTAGCTATAGTAGGCATAGTTCGAAATGTCTATGTTGGCTAAGATTTATATTCTACTTTCGAAATGAATTTTTCTCTACACTATGCACTAGTAATAATATCAAATGTTCTTTTAATGCGTATCAAGCATCTTTGACTATCATAAGGAGAAATCTCCTCCGATTCTGCGTTTGCATTGTGTGTGTGTGCGGGAGGCCTTATGGTAGTCTCATTTTTAAAAAGCATTGCGAATTGACTTTGAAAATCTTTTGTTGAATGTTTTTAATAGATAAACTGTTTTTGTTGCTCACACCAGTCCCACGACTGATCCGGAGTTTATCGTTTCTTTCCTAAACTCTGGGTGCTCATTATTTTCTACACGAGCAGTCTAGAGTTGGGTTTTACAGATAGTTAGATATAGTGGATTATCTGGAGTTGGTTCAGTCTTAGGACCACACCAGTCTTGCTGAGCTTGGTGATATGTTATTGGGAGTTCGATCTATTGCTGGATTGATTCTTGGAAATGGAGTTACAGTTCCGATTTGGAGTTCTTCGTTGAAGACTATCTTAGAGTTATTTGTTCCGCTGTTAGATGTTATCTATTTTCTTTCCGCTGCTATTTTATTGTATCATATCTCTGATGTATATTGATATCTATTGGATCATCTGTTGTATCAGATATTGTATCAAAGCTGTATATCAATGTATTATTCTTTTTTCCGCTGTGTTGTTTACTTAATGATTGTTATAAGCTCCGGCGAATCGGATTTGAACGATCGGATCTATGGCATTCGAATACGATTTGAGGTATGGATGTCGATTTTCGAGCGGGCAAAATCCAAGTCGTCACATTTGGTATCAGAGCTAAGGGTTGAACTTTAGCTCAGGAGTGTAACACGTTAAGTAGCTCATTAGAGATAGGGTAAAGTAAATCCTAGAATGAGTAATCCCTAAGATATCCGTTTGAATGCCTCAGTAAATTCTCTTACTATCCACTGATAGTAAGTATGAGTGCAAGAAGAGAGCGAGATAGAGGACAGGAAATACGACTATAATTAGTCAAAACTCTGTAACAACAGTGGAAATAACTTTCTTATCAAATTTCCTTTGATTCGTTTCTAAATTCTTTTGATTTCTTCGAGACGGCTCTAGAAAGAAGTTTCGGTGCGGGGATGCCCTGCGAATCGTAATAGGAAAATTCTTACTTCGTATTTCATCGATTTCTTATCAGTTTCTCGATTTAAACCTTAATGAATATGAATTGGAAATTTGGAATTGAAAATTTTAAATAAATTGAAATTTTAATTTGAGTTAAATTGATTAGTAGAATATGAAGAATAAATTGAATTGTATCGATAAAACGACATCGTTTAAAACCGAATTTGAAATTCTATTATAATTTCTTGTATCTATTATTGATATTCTGATTTGATGAGCCAAATCCAAAATCGATATCCAGTTTGATCTGAAAAGATATTTCTTCTATCTTTCGTCTATCTCTGTATTGTTTTCGTACCTGCGAATTTCGAGGACGAAATTCTTTTAAGGGGGGAAGTCTGTAACGATCCTGAATTTTTATTTAATTTAAATTAATAATTAAATGAAATTTTGAATAAAAATTTATAAAATTAATTATAAATAGTGATGTGAGTTTCCCCGCTTCAAATAGAAATTATATAAAGTGGTATGAATTTGAAAATTTGTATATATGTGAATATATATGTATTTGATTTGAATTTAAATCTCAAATAAATGGTTTAATAATAATAAATACAAGACAATAAATAGGAAGTAATATAAAATAGAAATTTATTTATATTTAGCAAATTTAACAAATTAATGTAATACAAATTCATATGTAATTTGGAAGTAAAAAAATAAAAATATATATGTGAATAGCTTGCAAAAGAAATAAACAAGTTACAAAATTTTATTCAGTGTGTACACCTGAACAATAAACAAAACAAAAGAAGATAATAAAATCAAAGTTAGTTTTTATCAAAAGAGATGATGATGCATGTAAACTAAAATAATATTGCATTAAACAATGAAGACAAGAAACAACAAAATATTTATGTACAATACAAACTGCACAAGTATCAGGTCAGAGCATACTTACAAAGCAAAGTAAAGGACTGTGCAAAACATAATTCAAATAGTATAGGGTGTAAACATAAAGGACCATCTCATTTAATGCAAAGATATCAGCACTACAAAATAAAAGAGTAAGATAATTAAACAAACAAGGTATAGAAATAGTATACAGCTTGTAAAGAGTTGAACATGCAAGACAAATTGAGTATGTATAAACAAATAAAAGAAGTCACACATAATAAATGCAAGCATCTAAGCTGTAAACAAGAAGTAAAAAAAAAAAAACCATTAACTAATAACTTAACAACATAATTAAAATATGAAACAAGTTAATATAACAAAGCAAAAGCAATACAAGAGCCTGGAAAAAAAAAATATAAATAAACAAAGCATTTTGTCAAGACAAAGCTGCAGCTCACCATACTGCTATCATCATAGCCGAGACAAGCAAGAACAAAGCAAGGATAAAATATGTAAGGCAAGCAAATAAAAGTATCTAAGTACAAAGCAACAAGTACATAATGTTATATCTCTAGCCCATGACTGAAATCATCAGCCTCCATACCCAAAGAGATTTCTGTCTGGTTTGTACAAAAGAAAGAAAAGTATTATCACTATTTTGTACAAAGTATTATCAACCTGTCTGCAAATCTTTGCCATATATCTCTGCCCTTTCATTTTAATTCGAAAACTAATATTTCAAAACTTAACTAAGCAAAGCTAGAAAAGAAAAACTGAAGCAAGCATTGTTTAAAACTTAAACATGTTCAATTTATTCAACAAAGAAAAACAAGTCTGCAGTTTTCAATGTAGAGAAGGAACTCTGTTCTTCCTTCTGAAACACAGGTGAGTAAACACAAATTTTTACCAAGTATTAGGTTGTATTTGTTCTGTGTTTTAGCTCATGATTATGATGTGTATGCTTGGCTTTTTTTCTCTTCAGTTTCAACTCTGCATATAAGTGATGAACATGCTTTCCTTTCTCCTCTCTGTTTCCTTATTCTTCTTCCTTATTGACTGAGTTACAGGTTTAAACAAACAAGAAACTTCAATCTCTTATCATTAAACCAATATCAGACCTTGATTTCAAAGATAAATGGGTGGGTTTAAGTTTCAGGGATTATTAAAAAAAAAATAGTTTTAAATAGAACAAGGATATACAGTGTGAAAGAAAAGAAAAAAAAAATTGATTCCACCGAGCAAACTTTAAATTTTAATAAATTCGATTGTAAAGAATTTGAGATTCATTCACATAACATGAATCGGCATTAGAAGATAAGAATTTTAAGCCAAGATTTATGATTTTTAAGTGAAGGAGTTGAGAGCAGTTTGGTTTTGAACTGGAATTGGTTTTTGATCAATTTCCGGCACTAGGTTGAACTGGGGGTGTCGGCGTTGTTCATGGTGGTAGACGAGCCTATAGGGTTGCTTGGAAAAATGGTCGGAGTTGGTGGAAGCGACTGTGGAGTCGGCGGCGAGGAGTTTTGTTTTTAAACCCTAGTTTTGGAGTGTTGAAAACTTTCGATTCGTTCTCCCTATTGGATGCATCGAGTTCGATGCCATTTGGAGGAATGGGGGATGGGTCGAAGGTGAAGCTTCTGCCGGAGTTTGGTGGCGTACGATGGTCGGAGCGTGGGGGACGACGTGTTGACAGGTTTGCTAAGTGATGGGTCTCGCGTGTTCCAGGTTTGGGTTGTATGCTCGTTTTTGATTTTGAGGTTCGATGTGGTCTCTGGGTGGTCGATTGGGTTGAGGTGGTCGGCGAAGACTTGTGAGTGGCAACGGTGATGGTCGGAGAGGTGGCGGACGCTGGTGCATATGCACACGTATCAGTGTGTATCAGTGAGGAGTTTGGGGAAGAAGGTAATGCACTCGGGTTCAGGCTTGTTCTCGTGTGGGATGACTCGAAGTTTCACTCGGGGCTTTAAAGTGTTTGACTCGGAGCAAGGGGAGGGGAAACTCGAAGTAAATGGTAGGCGTGGGGGTTGCTTTTGCATTGCAACAGGTTTTGATGAAAACCTGTCAAATGTTTGGTGGGTTAGTTCGAGACAGTGAAGCATTCAGGTTTGCTAAGCCTGATTGTTTCAAGTTTTGTAAGTTTAAATCAAATTTAGTTTGGGTTCGAATGAAGTTTGAATCTCAGTTTTAAATATAAGATAAAGTTTTTAAATTAAATTTTTTTTAATAACAACTTTAAAAGGTTTAGATAGTTGGGATTTAAAAAGTAAAGCTTTAAAAAAAATAGAGATTTAAACTAAAATTTAAATCTGGAATTTAATCTAAATTCGAATCTTAGTTTTCGAATAAAAGAAGTTTTTGAATTTAAATTGTTCGAAACAATTCGAATGATTAAGTGTATTTTTAAAATTAATCTGAATTTAAGTTTAAAGTGTAATGCTTAAAATACACTTAAATGATTAATGAAATCATTTATAAAGAAATTAATTATCTTAGAGATAATTAAGGTAATAAGTTAATTTAATTAATAAGCAATTAAAGAATGATTTATTTAATTTATAAATAAATAATTTAGATTTATTTAAAATCAGAAAATGATTAATAATGAATTTATCTAAGATAATTTCTTAAGAAAGTAATTAAGAAATATTATTAGTTAATAAGATAATTAACTAAGGATTATTAAGTATTAATTAAGGCGATTTATTTTAATAATAAAGTGGATTGATTAGTTTAGATAATCAGTTATAAATAGTGTAAGTATAATTACTTTATGGTAAGTAATTAAAGGTTAAATTTCTTTAACTAATTAATTAGAGTTAATTAATTAGGAAATTGGTTTAAGAGTTGATTTAATTAATGTGATAAATTAAGAATAATTTAATAAATTAAAGTGTCTGATAAATTAATTTATATCAAATGATTTGGAATTAATAAATCAGAATTGGATAATAAATTCACAAGTAATTAATTTAATTGGAGATAAATTGAATTAATTAGGATTAAACAATCCTGTTTATGAATGATTATCAAATGCCTGACCTTACTTATAAATAATTGTATTGTATGAGTTGCCTTGAATTGTTTTTCCTATCTGATCTGTGATAGTTTGTTCTGTGAAGTGAGCTGTGTATTTATTCATTTATTGATGATATATTTGTATATTATCTGTGAATCTGTGAATATATGATAAGCATTATAGTTTATATCGCTTATCAATTATATTTCTGTGTTTTAATCTGTGATGATTGAAATGATGTTGCACTATTGTGTTAAAACCCATGGACCACACCATACACACACAAATATGGATTTCACGAGGAAATCGATTTAAGTCGCAGATTTGTGAAATAGTTAAATTTGAATTTTTAAATTCAAATGTTGTGGAAATGGAATCGGAATAAATGTGAAAAGCTTTTGGAATGGAATTTCAAAATAGAATTTATTATTTTTAAATTACTTGATTAAGTTTTGGAATTTAAATAAGTTGATTTAAATTTAAATTCAATACTTGAAATTGAATTCTGTAATTTGAAATTAGGGATTAATGATATTATACTAGTCATTATGAGTTAAATTATTTTTAAAGTATTATTTTTGGGAATTTGAATTTAACCCAAGGATTTCAACTCGTATAAATGAATCAGATTTCCAAAATGAAAACTGTTGTTTTCAAATGATAAACACTTTTAGATAAGAACTGAGATTCCAGTTAATTAAGGGAATTTCAAGATTTAATAGAGAAATGATTTTCCTAAGTTAAGAATGAATTCTTTTTTTTGAAAGCTATGGATTAAATCTGTTATTTTTAACAGATTTAAATTGATGATTTGTTTAAATCAAATTGAAATGAAATTGTTTTGAAGGCTATAAGTTAAATCTTTGATTTAAAGATTTAACGAGTTAAATCAAATTGAAATGAAAATTGATTTGGAAAATATGTGAATGAATCTTTTGTTTAAAAGATTTAAATGTGAAAATTGTTTAAACCGTTAAAGGTTGTGAAAATGAATCTTTTTGTTTAAAGATTGAAAATGGTAATTTGTTAAGCCATTTGAAGAAAAGTTTTGGGTAATAAGTTGTGACTTAATTGAAATCCCATATCCATATGTTTTGAAAATATTTTCGCTCACTATTCGGTTTAACCGGGAAAGGACCTTTGTGTCGTATAACCCATTCCGAATATGTGATACGTCGTTATGGATAGCATTTGAAGACCGGTGATGAAGACCGGGTATTTGTGAAAGTGATAGGATGACCTATCGATTGTTTCTGCACCGAGTCGCGCCGGTATAGAAACTCCCTAAGTGATGGGAAAATCCGATCGGGATTGTGAATATCCGAGTTGCAAGGACTTCTTTGTAAGTGCCCTCGGTTCTGTTCGAACCCAGAACAGACTTGTATGGATTGTGTGTCTGACATTACAAGTTGAGATGTAAAGCCGATTTCTTTCAAATATATTTCTGTGGTGGCGGAGAATTTATTCTTTTAGCTTAACACCCTTCTCTGAGACGTACGAGCTCAGTGGTTATATAGTTGAAGTTATCAGCGATATATTCCCAATTTGGTAATGTGACATGCTGAGTGTTGCTGTAAATGATCATTGTGTTGATTATTGTGATAGGATCGTTTATTTGATCGTCTATCTTGGTGATCATTGGGTTGATCGTTTGTTGACCCAAAGCATGGCTTTTGTATAAAGTATGTTTTTGTGGACGTGACTTCGTCGAGCCTCACACCCCGGAAATGGTCAAAACAGGAAAGATGCGGCAAGGTTATGAGGGGTAGCACCCTTTAGGGTATGTACATTTCCTTCTGGATAGAGGTGGTATCATGGTATGGAGCCCAGATATTTAACCTATGTGGTTACTACGAATTTATTACTTTGTGGTTGTTGGCTATCGGGATCCCGTGAGAAAGGTCGTTTACGATCGGGGAATGGCGTGCTCGTGTCAGTAGTTACCCAGTTAGGGGTAACCCGGCCTTGTGTTGGCAGAGTTCCGGTTTGGTTCTCGGGGATGTCTTTCCAGAGGCATTCTCATGTGGCAATGGGAAGTTCCTTGGCCTGACCATTTGTTGGAAATCCAATTCCCAATACGAAACTTGTACGGTATTAGTTGTAGAACCTGCCATTTACTTATGGTGGTCACCACTGTTTGGATGGTAGCTATAGTAGGCATAGTTCGAAATGTCTATGTTGGCTAAGATTTATATTCTACTTTCGAAATGAATTTTTCTCTACACTATGCACTAGTAATAATATCAAATGTTCTTTTAATGCGTATCAAGCATCTTTGACTATCATAAGGAGAAATCTCCTCCGATTCTGCGTTTGCATTGTGTGTGTGCGCGGGAGGCCTTATGGTAGTCTCATTTTTAAAAAGCATTGCGAATTGACTTTGAAAATCTTTTGTTGAATGTTTTTAATAGATAAACTGTTTTTGTTGCTCACACCAGTCCCACGACTGATCCGGAGTTTATCGTTTCTTTCCTAAACTCTGGGTGCTCATTATTTTCTACACGAGCAGTCTAGAGTTGGGTTTTACAGATAGTTAGATATAGTGGATTATCTGGAGTTGGTTCAGTCTTAGGACCACACCAGTCTTGCTGAGCTTGGTGATATGTTATTGGGAGTTCGATCTATTGCTGGATTGATTCTTGGAAATGGAGTTACAGTTCCGATTTGGAGTTCTTCGTTGAATACTATCTTAGAGTTATTTGTTCCGCTGTTAGATGTTATCTATTTTCTTTCCGCTGCTATTTTATTGTATCATATCTCTGATGTATATTGATATCTATTGGATCATCTGTTGTATCAGATATTGTATCAAAGCTGTATATCAATGTATTATTCTTTTATTCCGCTGTGTTATTTACTTAATGATTGTTATAAGCTCCGGCGAATCGGATTTGAACGATCGGATCTATGGCATTCGAATACGATTTGAGGTATGGATGTCGATTTTCGAGCGGGCAAAATCCAAGTCGTCACATGTGTGATCATGTGGGCTCAAAACATGCAACGAAAGTAAATAATAATAAAATATAATACATTTTTCCCTATAAATAAACCTTACATCTTTTTCCTAAAATTATGACCTTTCACTCTTTTATTTTATTTTTCCTAAACAAGATAAAACAACAGCCGCCTCCATTTTTAATCACTTAATAAATTAAATAGAGAGCGATAATTAATTGAATCGAGTGATTTTGGATCTGATAGCTTCGTATTAGCAAGAGCATCAAGATAGCATGAGCGGATTTTGGTGAAACCATAGTTGCCTGTGCTCGTCTTAGAATAGCCAAAACTAGGGTTACACTTAGGGGGTGATTGAGGAGTAGATAAGGCTTGTCGTCGATGATAATGGACTTATGGAGAGTAAGCGAGCTTGTGGGGAATTATATGGTAGTGCGGCTAGCTACAGGTGATCGCAGCTTTTAAGGATGAATGTGAAAGTGATGGGTCGCATTTTGATTTATAGGTCCGATGATGAAATCAAGACCATATGTGAATCGTGTGGAGCATGGAGTCATTTAGTGGTGGCCATTGGATTTCTAGTAGTTAGGGTTTAAATGCAATGTCGAGGATATAATTTTAGGGCACACGGTCGAAATCCGAACGGTGAAGTCGGAGGTGATGGTGATGGGTCAAGAAGTTTGGGCTCACGAAGAGAAAGAGGTCGGTAAAGATTGCTCGTCGATCCATGGTCCGAAGCACCGTATCGCTGTGCATTTGTGCACATTTGGAGTGGCTATTACATGCACAGAAGTTTTGAATTACAGATGATGGGAGGGAAGGCGACGAGTAAGGTAATTAATATGATTAAATAAGTTTTTTTTGTTAATTAATTATAATTTATTATCTCAAAATATTATATAAATTGTATCTTGTTCATATGAGGTCCAATTAAGACACAGTTTTCTCCCTTGCGCTCGTACCAATGATAACTAGCACTGTAGTTGGAATTGTTGAGTTTGAAGCTTGTAGAATTTTAGTCAAAATTGGATGGCATTCGTTTTTGGAATATTCGAAAACATGTAAGCTTTAGATGGAGCTTGGATGAGTTTTACTTACCAGTTGATTATATATTATTGTATATATAATTGCTGTATTGAAAATATAAACTATATAATGAACAATGCAAGTTAATACTTTCGGACCTCGCCTTGTTTTGTAAAACAAGTAAGAACATTATTATTGAGTATAATATCTCTATTGATCATCTTAACATGTATCATGGCCCAGACTACTTCTTTACATGTTTGATATTGCTTTGTGAAAAGTGATAGCATGTTATGAATGTTAGTTGCTTTGAAATCCTTGATATTTTGACTTATGTTAAATTGGATAAATTTGGTAAACAATGGAAATATACATGTGTGTGTGTGTGTCTATATATATACATGCATACACATATATGGGGTTGTTCTATACACATTCGAATGTGCTTGACATTAATTTGTTGGGATGGACATTTGTGGGAAATTACAAATGGAAATTGAAAAATATTAGACGCGAAAAGGTCGCGATGGTTGCACTTTGAAATCGCTGTGATCTGTGATTTTAAAGTTAACTTTAAAAGACATCCTAGGACTTCTTTGTGTTTTTACTATCAGCATACTTTTTATCGAGAAATAACAAGATTTAAATATATTTTTGAAAATCATTTATGGATTTATAAAGTGATGGTTTTAAATTACAAAGCAGGTTTTGAAGTGGTGTTTTAAACAAAGGATTTTAAAATATGTGTCAGTATTTTTCAAATTACATTTTTAGTATATAAATGATTTTAGAAATTTTTAAAGATATATATATGTATATATAAATTAAAGGCTTTAATATTATAATATTTTACAAACAGTTTGAAGTAATTTATTAAATATCTTAGTTTTACAAATAAATTAGCATGTGTGTGTATCTTTTTAAGGTATTTTAGTATATTCGGAAGTTGTAAAGGGAAATTATATATTTGTAAAAGGATATAAAGGAGTTTTTAGATTATAACACTTATGTTATAATGGATTGTTTTATAAATTGATTAATAGGTATACAACCTTTAATAAAATGGAGAAGTACATAGAACTTCAAAGGGACATTATAAATTAATTGACAAGTATAAAAGTGATTTTTGGTATGTAGTAACAATGTTTGCAACATCTACCCATTTAACTATACTGTTGAAAAGTAATTAGATCTTGAAAATGGAGTTTTAAAGATAACAGGATAACAAAATGATTTTAGGTTTGTCGTAAATTATGTTCTAGTAACATTTATTTTTAAACCCTTGGATACATTAAGTGTTAGAATATTATTAAATGAGTCTGGAAAATACATAGAACATTAATAATGAAATTTTAAAGATAATAACAAGTATGAATTGGTTTTGGGTTTGTTGTGATAATGTGTTTGTAATATTCACCTTTACCCCATATTAATTATACTTATGTTTGTAATGGATCTTTGAAAAGAATGTTTTAAAGATAATCATAAGCGAAATGGTTTGGATTTTGAGTGACAGTGGTTTAGCAATATTTGTATTAAGCCCTTTGAAATTGATTAGTGTATATACATATACAGTTGAGATAAGTATATGAATACTTTTGGGAAGTATTGGAAGTGTTGAAAATGAATAGTGATATTTAGTTAAATGGTGGAGTTTAATTAACAAATGGAGTTTCATTTATAAAGAATTTATTGGGTAAAAAATGAGTTTTATTAATAAAAGAGGGTTTTAACTAATAAAGGATGATTCATTAAAAAAGAGATTGGAAGCCGTTTATATGACTTAGTTGTGCTTGTTTGTCTAGATCGTGTTTTATGTATTATTGTTTATGGATAGTATAGGGGAACTAGTTTTCCGTATGCGATTATTCTCATTATATTGAATTGTTTGTTTATTTGATAGTTAAATAACCGACTATCAGATCATGGCCAAAATATACTATGGAAATATCTAGAAGAAACATAGAAATTATATGGTACAGTTGTCTTCGGTGATGCTATACTGTACGTATAAACTTGTAACGACCCAAAATTTCAGTCATTCGAATCTGAAATAGTTACCTGATTTTAAACATTGAAAAGTCAGTTTTATAAGTTAAACAGCTTGAATTTCAAACATGAATATTTATATTTGATAATGTAAATTGTTAATTTGATATTGGAATTTGTTTAAATAATTGAATCTTGGATTTAATATGAATAAAAATGACTTTGAAACCTTACTTAGGTTTAGCTTGAATAAGAATAGTAATGATAGAATTTTAGTTTAGATTTAAAAGTGATTAAAATTGTTATATAAATAACTCATTTTAATTAACATGTGAAATCATCATTCTGGGACAATGTCTCGGACTTTGAGAAAATCAGTGTCACTGGGTCCGTAATAATGAATTATTGTATGTCATCAAATTTCCTAGCGACTGAACATATCATGTGATCTTGCAAGCTTAAAACATGTAGAAATTAATTACGGGAAATTAATATAATATAATATAAATCGATTTTAAAAGCTAACTTCTGCATATGGCCTAACTAGGCTCCCATAATAGTTCCATTAAGTTCGAAATAGAAGTTTATAGTATAGAACACCAATCGGCATGCGTAGATTGGAGTTTGAGATTTTCAAGTGCGTAAAACTAGAGATTTTCTAACATAATAATATATGTACTCCATTTTATAATACCATACCCTATCATTTCATCCATTCCCTACATACATACCTCTATCTTTCCCACACATCTAACCCATATCGTCCCTTTCTGTTTAAACATCGTGCCTATATCAGAAAATGATTCATTTTTTTATCAAAACACCCACAACCCTACGGTCCATAATTATTGGGACCACTAGAGACCGAGTTGACCAACGTCCCCAACTATAGACTTGACCATAACGATGAGCGGAGTAACTTGAATGGTGGGTTCATGCTAAGATGAGGCGAGGTAGCAGCGGTGCTCAATTGAACGGCAACAGTTTTGGTCACTGATTGCAGCATCGTGGGTGATCTTAGAGGCGAGGAGTTATGAAGGAAAATCATAGAGGAGGACGCATGCATGTTTCAAGCAAAGTGCAGTGGACGTTGATGATAGAAGGCGTCGGAATTTAGGGGTTGAACAGAAAAGGACATTGGGTTTGTTTAGGCAGTTCTGTCCTTCATAGCAGGTGGGACCAGTGGGGATGATGGCATTAATGGTTAGATCATCTTTTGGAATGTTACATCGGTTGCTAATGGCCAAGGCATGGCGGTGAAGGTCGATGATAGAAGTCGGGTTTGGGTTCTACTTTGGCCTGGACGGTAAACAAAGTAACGACTATAAATAATAATTAGGGTATTAATTAATTTGCTAATGGTGTAATTAAAGGAGATTAATAATATAATTTAATTTTAGACCTTGTGAACTTAATATTTATTTCATACTAGGTCAGATTTGAACGTGGATTTTTGCCTTTGGTTCATATTGGCGTAAACTACGTTTTGAAGCTGGATAGATGATGAAAGGAGCTAGTGGAATTTTATGCTAAATTCAATTTAGATGGAATCAGAACGCCTCAGTGATGACTGGAGTTTCGGTGAGTTAAACTCACCTTTTTGGTTAACCAGTATACTATGTAATTGATAAAAATTGAGGATTGGATGTTTGGATAATTTACTGTTTTATTAGTTAGTTTAGTTTTATTCCCTCCCTGGACAGGATGACATTTATAAATACAACCGTCTAGTAGCGGATGACCATATATATGATTATATACTGTTTTTGATGTAAAGTAACAGGTTGGAGGGATCCAATAGGACCACTGTTGATTTTATTTGCATGTATGTGCTGATATACACGAGTTATGGTACATGAAGACAGGTTGGAGGGATCCAACAGGATTCCTCGCCATTGTTAATTTTAATTTCAATAATATTCCTGTCCTATGAACTATTATATATTAAACCTGATTGTTGGCTCTATTGATTATGACATTGTTAGATGTTCAACTTAAACAACGTAGTGATTCGAAATCAATATCAGTATTAGTTAAGCATTTGATAGTTATTGGCCTCAAATTAATATTTTTAAATACTATAAATTGTTATTTAGGTTGAAATGGGTTTCGAGATGGGGAATCATTAAAAATCTAAATTTTCGTAAATATTTTATTTTGAAAGGATTTAACTTCTTTTTTTACTCCAACCTTATTATCTATCTTTTTTATGTCATTTAGAAATGTTTTAGAACATTATTAATTTATATTGATTATTGTTTTAATTTTTTTTTATTTATACTTAATATTGTTTTAAAGATATTTATCGATATTTTAATATTTTGAAAAGTTATTTATTTAAAAGATTAATATGGTTGAAATTATTTATTAATAATGTTTTGAAAGTTAGTCATTCTTTATTACAATAATATCGAAATCAATTATTTTGAATTAATGATGCTTTGAAATTTTTTAATTATTATTTTAAAGATGTTTGAAGTTAATAATTACTATTTTTATATATTTTTTTAGTAGAGCTAGTGGGGTTGACTAGATCCCTACCGGATTTTATTGCAACAAAAACATTAAAATAAAATAGCTCAAAACAGACTAAGAGCTATAAACACTCAAAAAACAAACAGCATACAGACAAAGAAAAAAGGAGAAAAAAAGAAACTCTAAAAGAAAATATCTCCAATCTAAAGCAAGGCTAGCAGGATAGATCACACAGTTACTTCTTATGTGCATGGCAATTTTCTTGATTTCCACTTGTCATAATATTTCATTGCTTCTTTCTTTGTGTTCAAAACACCTGCAATTCCTTTCTGCCCAAACCAAAGCTATGTATATTTTGAGACACAGCAGCAGGACAAAAGCTTGGCTTTCCTTCTTTCTAGTTAAGTTGTAGACATATACCCATTCTAGCTGAGAATCCCTGGTCATAAAAATCCTTCCAGCCTTCACCATTAGCTTGCACCAAAGTGGAAACAAAACATCACAGTTGAAATATAGGTGATCACTGCTTTCATATTGTGTGCCACAAAAAACATAGTGAAGAGGACAATCAAAACCATAGGAATTGAGCACATTTTTAATTAACAAAGCCTTATTAACTACCTTCCACATCATGAGGTTATCCATTGGAGTAGCTTTATTATTCCAAATCTGCTTGGTCCATTTGAATTTAGGCATGGTTCCAATTTTAGCAAGCTCAAAGTAGACCTACTTGGTGGATTGTTGCTTTCCAGTCCATAACAGTGTCACAAACAACTGTCTTGTATTCTGTAGACTCAATTCTCTACCAAGCGCTCTAATAACTTGATTACTAGAGTATGGAAGATTAATATTGCCATTAATAAAAAATAACCGACAGTTGCATTTCTAGCAATACCAGTCTGTAACATTTGCTGGTGGTTCACCACTTTTGCTAGAATTACACCTCTAGCACACCATGGCTCATACCATAAATGAATCTTAGAATCAGCTGCTATATCAATTCTGACAAATGGTAGAAAAGTTTCACATAAAAGTTTTTTGAATAGTGATTATTATTTATTTATAAATGTTTTTAGAGATTTATAAATAAAGTTCTATAAGAAGACTTTGGTTTTATAGTTTTATAAAATGTTTTAGAGACTTAAAGAGAAATTGTTTACAACGTAGAAAGAGAGTTTTGTAAATGTATTTAGATATTTATAAAGAAATTTTATAAACAGGTTTATAGATTTATAAAAAAGAGTTTTATAAATAGTTGCATGGATTTTTAAGGGTTTATAAATGACTTGAAAAATAATTTATAAATAGTTTATAAATGATTTTAGATATTTATAAAGGATTTTATAAAGGATTTTAGAGTTGTATAAAAAAAGGAAAATCTTTCTCATTTTTTTGAATATACTTATACCACCAAAATTTAAGTATACAGATATTTTCCAAGTATTGAAATATAAGGGTTTGTGAATGAATCTTTGTAAAAGTATTTTGATACTAATAATACAAAGTGATTTTGATTAATGAAAAGATTAATAAAGGAGGCTAGTGGTTACTTATTTGCTTAACCAATGTTAGTTTTCCCTTTGGAAAATAAATCCCTGATTTGGATGTGTGTTTGTGGATAGTTAAATAACCGACTATCGAATATGCATCCAAAATCTAACTTTGGAAATATCTAGGAGAAGCACGTGAGTTATATGGCAGATTCATCTTTAATGATGCTGTATTGTGCGTATGAATCTTGTTTCATTCTCCTAGGACAAATGATAAAGAAATCCATCCACTAACAGTTAGGAGGTGATATCTACAATTATCTTTGACTGTTTATTTCCCAAAGAACCGATGTTAAGTTTACCGAAAATTATCGGATGTTGTTTCGAAGAGATCGAGATTAGATATGTTATTCGAAAACCACTTTGATCCAATTGAAGCGTTTCGAGGTGAAGACATCCTAAAGATGATGGAATTGAAGACGGTGCTCTTTTAAATGCAAGGGCTGCTTACTTTTGATTATGTGGGTGATTCCAAAACGGATGTAGTAGAAGTAGTGTCATTGGTTTATTCATATCCTGAACAACTTGTGTGGATAAATGCTGGCGTTGCATTATTTCCTGGAGGGCAGTGTTTGCATTCAAAGTGGGAAGTGATATATAAAAGGTAAAACGTAGCCTCAAGCCTCATCAACCGAGAATGACTAAAATAGGTGAGATGCATCAGGGTTAAGTGGGTCACTGCTAATTAGGTTATGATATTCCTATCTAGAGTCGATACTATCTCTTATCCATACGCTTCAGGGCCCGCTAACAAATTGGTGATCATATTCGATGCTATCTAGAAAGGGGCATGTCGGTTCTGTGTTGGCAGGGGTCGATAGGTTTGACCTTAGTGTTATTTTATCTAGAGATGCACCTTGATGGGCGGTATCTCAGTAGCCCAGTCATTATATGGAATCCATTATCCAATAAGTGCCGTACGGACTTAGTTGTGCCAAAACTATGTTAAAACGTGAAATCCAAGATCTTCAGTTATATTCATATTTTACTTTGATCATTAGACATTACTATAATATCACTGGATTTTCTATAGAAAATATTTAGGTTATCGTAAGATAAAAATCCATCCGTGTTTATGTGTGGCGTGGTCTTATGTAACGACCCGTAAATTTAGACAATTTAAGTTGATTAATTTAATTAAGATTTTGTAATTTAATTTAAAAAGAGATGAAATATAAAGGGTAAATAAAACTAAATATTAGTATAGGGAATAAATCCTAATAAAGGTAGTAGTGAGAGCGTACACTTTGAAATTTTTTTATATATGAAAGGTAAGCAGTAAAATTATCCAATACAATATTCGATTTATTAAAAGTAACTGCATGAAAATCTTGACGGTAAAGTTAATCTAGCTGAATCTGTATGAATTGAATGAAATAGGTTTAATATGAATGGTATATTAGGTTATAAAATCAAATGAGAAAAGCAAGCGTAATTATTTGATTTATCTAATGAATTAAACATGTTGAATAGTAACTGAATGTTAATAAATGGAAAATTATACAATTTTGTTAGATGATTTGGTCATAATGTTAAATAATTGATTAAATAATAACGGAAGTATGTATGCAAGTTTAATAGAAACATGAATAGCATGAATATAATTAAATGAAACCATGCAATAATGTGGTAAATGATGGCATTTATGAATGGAATAAGATTTGTAGGTAATTTGAATTTAATTCTAAAATGTGTAAATCGAATGTAAATTTAATGTAATAAGGAGTGCAATCACAATTGATTGGGATTCAAATTCATCTTAAATAAAATTTCTATATTAATTGAAATTTACTATTTTGCGATTTAGGTGAGAAATAAAGTTTTAATGAAATTAAGGAATATAATCTAATTCCATGTAAAGAGTCAATATGTATAATAGCAAGGTTTTAATTAAATAAATGATTTTACGTAGATTTCAACTGATAATTTATGAAGTCTAATGTGAGATCATATTTGCAATGAATTTTCTTAAGTTGTGCAGTAAGGTAGGTTAATTTGTCAATAAAGATAGTTGATTCTATAAGATGAAATAAAGGTAAGTATTAATTATAATATGAAGATTTTTGATAACGTTATTTGGGGTTGAGGGATAAGTTGAAATTTGATAAAACATAACTGAATAGAAATTTTAATTTGCTCAATCCTTTTTATTTACTATTAGAAGATGTTAATTAATTTAACGGTGAAATTTGAAAATAAATTCAAATTGTATGTTAGATAATAAATTGCAATAATTAAAGTTAGTAATAAATGGAAAACGGAATACCAATTTATTTATGAAGTGGATATAAGGGAATGTAACAAATTTGAACAAGGAATGCTAATTGTGCATTAAGTGAAGGAATGGAGCATAGATGGAATAATTAAAAGGGATTTAGAATTTTTAGTTTGTATATATGCATTAATGAATGAATATAGAAATATATTGCAAATAAAATAGGAAGTAAATGAAGATATGCATTAATGAATGAATATAGAAATATATTACAAATAAAATAGGAAGTGAGTGAAGATATGCATTAATGAATGAATATAGAAATATATTGCAATAAAATAGGAAGTGAGTGAAGATATGCATTAATGAATGAGTATAGAAATATGTTTCAATAAAATAGGAATAAGTGAGAATCGATTGAAATATAAAATGATATTGGGTATTACAAGTATGAGTTTAGAAAATAATTACAAGATATAAGTGAAATAAGATGCATAGAAAAGTTGGTTAATTGTTAAGTGATGAATGATGTAATAAAGGAATGAAATCCAGATAAATTAACCTAATTGGGACCTTAATTAATGATTTAAAAAAAAAAGATGACTGACTAATAGAATAACTTATAATCTAAGGAAATCAAGTAGTACGTTAATTTGAAATAAATTTATAAATTCGTTTATGGAATGGAATATAATTCAATGCTAAATGTCAATTTATTTAATAGTAAGATTGTAAATCAATAAACGAAGTTATGAAGATTTCAAATTTTATTTATAACAATTTATGGGAAATCAATTACAATTAATTGACTTGAATTATGCAGTTAGCGTAGACTTTGTTTGTAATTGAAGGAGGTTAATTTTATAAGATAAAATTTTGCTAATTCTATATAAAATAGGACCACTGGTTGATTTATAGTATAGAAAGCAAGATGTATAAATTTAATTAAAGCATCAAAATTCAATAATTGTAATTATTGTAAATTAAAATGGAATTTGAGGATAATAAGGTGAAACCATGAACAAATGTTAGTGCATCCTTATTATTAGGTAAAAGATGAGAATATAAAAGTTTGAAAATCAAAAAAATAGGTTTTTGAAAATTTAATTTATAATTTCTAAATATAAGGAAGTGGAGAAATTAACACTGCAATGGATAGACTTATCAGCTTTTAATTTACAACTAAATTTGTTTAGATCAATTTGGAAATTAATAAAATTGTGGATATATTTTGAAACGTAAATGAAACGTCTAGATTTACATTTGTAAATGCGTTTAAAATAAAATGTAAATGATAAGGAATTTATTTATTTCCTAAATCCGTAACGTGTGTAATTAATATTATTTATCTATTGGGACCACCTCCGTTTGCACGTTAAAATTCGTGCACACCTATTCTTTTGCGATCTATCTATAAATAGGCGGTGAAACCCTAGCCTCCATCTTCATTCCTCTGCATAGTCTCTTCTTCAACTTCTTCTCTTCTTCAATGGCAACAGACAATTTCTAGATCCAGTTTCAATCCAAATAAAAGTCAAAATTCAAACCCCTTTAAAAATTCCAGAAAAATTATATGTTGGAGTTCTCAGAATACGCAGTCTACTGGTGGTGTTCGTTTACCGTTTTGGGTTCGGTCTGGAAACATATTCGCGTGCTCCTATAGCCAAAGCGCGTGGAAGACGATAGTGACGTCGCGAGTATTTAATTAAGGTTTGTTTTGTTTTATAATTTATTTTGATTTTCAAATCGTTTAAATCGCATAACATTTTCATACGACCTCGGATTCACGCGAAACTTTTTTTGTTGGGATAGTAATTAAATTCCGGACAGTTTGGAACTAGTTTGGACCAGTTCGGAGACCGTCGAATTTTTGAGTTTAAATTGATTTAAATCCAATTTAAATTCAAAAGGTGAGTTTTTTAACCCACTCACAACTTCTAAAATATTTTACGTTTGTTAAATTGATTTTTAGATATGAGTAGAAATTTATATATGATTTGTTTGGCATGTTTTATTCATCTTCTCAGTTAATTCGCATTTTTATGTATTTAACTGTTTATTATTTTAATTATTGCATATAAATTTACAGTTAGAATTTATTTTGCATATAAACTGCTAGTTAACAGTTATTAAATTTATTATTGAATATAAACTGTTATTTATTACCTGTATAATTTACATGCTCTATATCGATGACTGTTTAAATTGTACGATGATTGCAAATAATGGTTTATGATTGATATTTGGATGAATGGATGCTATATTTATATTGTATAAACTGCAAGTCATCATGCATTTTCATTTCATTCGGGATTGCGCTTTGAAATGATATACAACCGCAATTTTTTTATTTTAAAATGGCGGATTGAAATGATAAACATCCGTATCACTTGACCATAGGATAGAAAATTTTATACAGGCACCGCGGTAAATACATAAAATTATTTTTGGAAATGTTTTACTATGGTTTTGTGAAGCTATACATATCTATATGGTTTATGGGTTTTGATTTGATCGTTAATAAAAGCTATATATATATATATATATATATATATATATAGAAATTTTCCGGTTTTAGGCTTTGAATAAAAATTGATTTGAAGTATAAACCGAAGTTTGATTTTAAGATCAAATACGATTAAGCATTTCATTAAAATTTAATTTCTAGTAGTTCTATTGACTTAAATGAGAATAAAATTGGAAGTTGAATATTAAGTTAAATCGGAATTTAAATAAAAGTTAAATTTTTAAAGGATATGAATTATAACTTGATTTTGTGTAAAGTGATTTAATGAGTATCAGGTTGTTTTAAATGAATATAACAAGTTAAATAAATTGAAATATTTTTCAGTTATGTGAAGTTAAAGGTTTACTTAAATTTTATTGAATGCAATAAGTAAACATTTCAAGTCTAAATAATAAGTACTTGGATTTGATACATATGGGTTTGTCAAATAAGTTTGTTTTTGAAATGGTGAAATATTTAAAGCTTTTAACTATAAGAATTGAAATGGTATTTGGAAGTTTAAAACGATATTTAGAGTTGATTTGTGAAATCTAAAGAAGCTATTTTGTTTTATAAAAGTAGTTAAATATTTAACCATTTAAGAGATGGAAATTTGTTTCAAAGCTATGTTTTTTCAAGGTAGTATAAGTTGGAAATATTATATTCAAGAGTTTTGATTTCTAAATACTTTGGAAACCCTATGATTTTGGAAATAATTTTTATTAGAAAATAAAATGATATCGTATTGATTTGGGGTTTTAAGAATAAAATTGATATCGTTTTTATATGGGCTTTAAATGGATATTTTATTTTTAAAAGTATAATTATTTTTAAATGACCGCGGTGTTATAATAACGATTGTTTGGCAAAGAGACCGGGATCGGATATGGACATACTCTCTGTCGATACCGAAAACCACTTTGACTAACCGTGTACGCGGTGGAGATTCCAGAATGAAGTAGGTTGGTGGCGGCGTTTCCTGTAAGGTAAATACGTGGACCCGACTCCCGTGAGTTGGAATAAGGTGGCTAAAACAGGAGCGATTGACGGGTTAACGAGGTAGCACCTCTGATCGGACACTTCCCTTCGATACTATACTCTGATTTTGGATTGATTCGGTGGCCACCTTCATTTTTTATTTCTTTGATGTGGGGAGTTTGTTCGAGGTGGGCGGCAGCTGCGCGCTGCGCGTTTCCATCGGCCCGGAAGCGTAATTGGTATATCTACCCTGGCATTGCCTAGTTGTGCCGTGTCACCTACCCTACCGCGCCTTTACTACGAGTTTCTATTTGTGTCGTACCTATGGAGTATCCTCTGGTAGCCTCCCGATCAGGAGGTATTACGGTACTGTATAGACTATTGGCATTATTTGTGTTAAGGGCTATATGGGTAACCCCTTAACGCTATTAAAAAGTAAGTTTATTTTACAAATAGGCACTATTATAATAGCGCAATATACTATATAGTAAATAGTTTAACGGATCCTTAGGAGATGTAAATCCCGAGCATCTCTTGAGTTACTGCACTCATATTTATTCTGTTAATTTAACTTACATAAGATCTTTTAGTTCTGACTCGAGTGTTTTGTCTTTTCAATTCGCTCGGGTCAGTCCGAGCATTTCAGGATTTGAAGATTTAGCTCTGGAGGACGAAGACGAAGACGTATATTATTATTATTTATACTAGTGCACTACACACTGTTCCGCTGCATTGTTGTTGGTATGTGTAACTCTGATATGTATTATATGAATGTTTTGTAAACAGATTTATAAACTGTATATTTTTTTATTATATTTTATCCTTCCGCTGCGAGATTCTGTTTTCTTTTATTTCTTTCTTGTTTTTTTATTTACCCCATAACAATCCGCCCTTCCGTATGGATTGAATCGGCACGTGTGTCTGTTTAAATCGTGCGAAAAGGCGGGATGTTACATCTTACGAGATACCTTTACTTTGAAAAGAGTTTGATAACTCTAAAATTCCGTTTGGGTGTGTTTTTATCATATTGGTTACTAGATGATCCAAGTGTTCTTCTCTTTTAATGTTTGGGTCAAACCTAACATATTTACATATTGATTTGGATGCATTGGAGCTCAAG
This sequence comes from Allium cepa, assembly GCA_030765085.1. Taxonomy (NCBI): domain Eukaryota; kingdom Viridiplantae; phylum Streptophyta; class Magnoliopsida; order Asparagales; family Amaryllidaceae; genus Allium; species Allium cepa. The sequence continues at coordinate 239,508,694 of CM060931.1, forward strand.
AGACTAGATAGAGGTCAAAGATGCATTTATGTATTTCTTTATGTTCCGCTGGGTTGTCTGCTTGTTGTATTTATCAGCAATTGTAAGGACAGACTATTATAACTGTCTGGGCTGAAATAGGTTAGTATACTCTGATTAATGTACGTAAATTACATTTTTTCTTTGTGTAAAGATTTTTTTATATATTATAGATTATTCGTTCCGCTATGAGATTCTATATTTTAGTTTCATTTTCTCTTCTGTTTAGTTATCTTCTTCCGTTTTCTTTTCCCCTAACAATTAGGTTTCCAAACCTTTGATTTCTCAACACGCAATACAGTGAACGTATTAGTGTCGATTTTCGAGGGACGAAAATCTCGAACTATCAAATTTGGTATCAGAGCCTGAGGTTAAGCGAGAACCTTGGCTTTGTTGGGAATTACTCGTTATAGATAGGGACTGTAGCACCCTAGAATGAGTTTGAGTGTGTGTGAGCACGTATTTGTTAGTGATGTATAAATGTTTTATGTTGTGTTAATTGACATGTTAGTGGCTTATGGATTCTGGTCAACACGAGTAGCTAACGTCATTGATAGGGATCCCTAAACACTTGAACAAGGCCTATCGACACAACATTATTTTGAAAGTAAGTAAATGAAGTAATTCTACCTGGATTATACATTATATGTAAAGGTATAATTTTTCAGAAATTATTGTAGTAATGTATTGTATGCTTGGTTGTTAGGGAAGTGACAATAATCAGTTATTATCATTTATTGTTTGATTAGTTATTTATTATTGTTTGATGATCGAGTAGTTGTGCCTAACCAGTCTATGGGCATTGAATATTATGCTAGGTTAGGAGCAGTTTTATCCTTTTACTGCATGGGTTGGGTAGATTAGTGATCGTGGGAGCATTAAAAAAGAACACCTTGTGAATTCGGTATCACAATTGGAATATAAGGTGTTTGAATATAATATTGGATTAAAATATTATTTTAAATAGAAGTTATTGTTATAACTCAGTAAAGTAACCTTTATGAAATGATTTTACACAAGAAATGTGAATTTTATGAATATGATGTACATATATGGTTTATAAAATAAATGTATTTAAGCTGAGAATTTGAGAACTTAAATCCCCAATGTTTGTGAAAATGAGTTTTCAAAGTGTTGGGAATTATTTTTAAGGGTTTGGGAAAAAATATACAGTATTGTAGTATTTTGAATATAAATATTCTAAGAGATTTCAAACTAAAAAGAGGGAAATAAAATGGATATTTAATGAGATAAAAAGCACTAAACTAAGTTCGGCTGTTGGAAAATAATTTCGGTGATGACTACAGCATCATCGGCATTCATTTCGAGTTTTCAAATGAGGAATTGCTATCATTGTTGTTTTCTTTATAATTTTTTAGTAAAAAAATTGATTTAAATTCCAAATATGATTTGTTATACAAGAAGGACAGTATATTATATATTATTTCAAAATAGAGTTGAAATAAATCCGGGTGTTTAATTCTGAAATTTTCAACTAAGAATTATATGGATGCACGTAGCCTAGGCATAAGAGTGGATTGGTTTTGTATCTCATTTGATATGTTGTTTGAAAAGTTTTCATTTATAAAAATAAAATGTATTTTATGATGATTTTGGAAATTAGAACTTTTAAATTGGATAAAGAAATTATGTTATGAAGTGAAATTTAAATTTAAGTAAAAAATTTACGAAATGGTTCGTAAATACTTTTAATATTAAAATTCAATGTGAATAAAGGAAATTGGTACATTTAAAGAAACAAATTACAACAAATACGTAAGTTGTACGTAGATCATTTTATTCTTACAATAGTTTGATCTAGTTTCGAGTATACGATTTCAAGGTGATTTACACTGGTCCGAATAAGGATTTTTCACTTAATTCTTGATGGAGAATATTTGATACGAATTTTGAAGTTCTTTATTATAGTATATGACTATGCAAGGAGAATGACAGTTTGTAATCAAGGAACTGGATCAGAGTCCGTACAAGAGAAGTCGATTAGATGATACTAGTTCGAAAGTGAAATTGTGTGATCGAACGATCGATCGGATTTGATGGTGCATATGGATAGTATATGTAAATCATACGAGCTTTACTGTAATTAAATGTTTGTGATTTGAAAATGTGAAATGATACGGCTAGAAGTTATATAGTTGGATATTTTATTTAAGATGTAGGTATATAGAAGCAAAAGCTAGTTCGATGCCTTTGGTTTAACGAGTAGAATTTGGTTGCCCAACAAATAGGAACATGTTTATATTGTTGCTTTTATGATTTTATCATTGAGCTACTTGGCATTTGTTTTCTTTTGGTTAGTTTGGGTTCGTAGTGACGATTTGTAATTGTTTCGATCTAGCCGTGTAAAGGAGACGCTGTCGAAATTTTTATAAATTAAAGACTTAGAGAATTTTTAACTAGTTTCAACAAATTGGTTTTTGAAAAATTAATGGGTTTGGAGCATTTTTCATACCTTAGTAATTTTGGGGATGAAATTCTTTTAGAGAGGGATGTAACGACTCAAAATTTTAGTCCTTCTTTTATTCTAAAATAGTTGATTGATTTTAAATAGTGAAAAGTTGGTTTATTAAGTTAAACGGCTTGAATTTCAAATATAGGGATTTATCTAGTTATATGAATTGTTAATTTGATATTGAATTTTTTTAAAATAATTAAATAATGGACTTAATATGAATAAGAGTGATTTGAAATCTTATTTAGATCCAGTTTGAATAAGAATGGTAATGACAGACTTTTAATTTGGATTTAAAAATGATTAAAATTGTTTTATAAATAACTCATTTTAATTAACGTATGAAATTATCATTCTGGGACAATTTCTCGGATTTTGACGAAATCAGTTTCGTTGGATCCATAATAATGACTTATTGTACGCCGTCAAACTTCGTACCGATTGAACCTATTGTGTGATCATGCGAGCTCGAAATGCATAGAAATTAACTATCGGAAATTAATATAATATAATATAATTCGATTTTAAAAGCTAACTTCTACATATGATCGAATTAGGCTCTGATAATAGTTCCATTAAGTTTAGAATAGAGGTATTTACTATAGAATTCATGTCGGCATGCCTCAATTGGAGATCGAGATTTTTAAGTGCGTAAAACTAGAGATTTTCGAATAGAATAATATATATACTCCATTTTATAATACCATACCCTTTCATTTCACCTATGCCCCGTGGTCATACCTCTGCCGATTCCCGCGCACCTTACCCATACCATCCCCTTCTATTTAAACATCATGGCTATATTAGAAAATGCTCGTTTTTTTTCAAATCCAAACACCCATAATCCTACGGTCCATAATTCTTGCGACCACTAGAGGCAGAGTTGGATAATGTCCCCAACTATAAATTTAACCGTGACGAAGAGTATAGTAACTTTAACCGTGGGATCGTTCTAAGATGAGGCAAGGTGGCAACGGAGCTTAGTTGAACGGTGGTAGTTTTGGTTGCCGATTATGGCATAGTGGGTGATATAGAGGTGACGGTTTCTGAAAGAAATTTGTAAAGGAGGAAGTGGGCAAGATTCAGGCAAAGTATGGTGGACGTTGGTGATCGAAGGCGGTGGAATTTAGGGGTTGAACGGAAAAGGACGTTGGGTTCTTTTAGGCAATTTCGGCTTCGACAACGGGTAGGACCACTATGGATGGTGGCATTAAGGGTTGGGCTATCTTCTGAAATGTCGCCTCGGCTGCCTGTGGCCAGGGCATAGCAATGGAGGTCAGGATAGAAGTCTGGCTTGGGTTCTACTTCGGCCTGGAGGGTAAGCGATGTTTGGTGACTCTAAACAACAACTAGGGTATTAATTAATTTGCTAATGGTGTAATTAAAGGAGATTAATTATATAATTTAATTATAAAACCTTATGAAATTAATATTTATTTCATACAAGGTTGGATTTTAATGCGGATTTTTGCGTTAGGATCGTATTAGCATAAACTATGTTTTAGAATTAGATTGATGAAGATAGAAGCTAGTGGAATTTTATGCTAAATCCAATTTAGATGGAATCCACAAAGCCTCGCCGATGACTGTATTTTTTGTGAGTTAAACTCACCTTTTTGGTTAACTAGTATGCTATATAGTAGATAAAAATTGTGGATTAGATGTTTGGATGATTTAGTATTTTATTAATTGTTTTAGTTTTATTCCCGCCGTGGAGCGGATGACCTTAATATATATACCTGCCTAGTAATGAATGACCTATATTATATGATTATATACTGTTTGTGATGTTGGGGAATAGGTTAGAGGGATTCAACAAGATTCCTTATGACTGTTGATTTTGGTTATATATATGTGCGTATATACATGAGTTACGATGTAGGGAGACAGGTTGGAGGGATCCAACAGGATTCCTCGCCATTGTTAATTTTAATTTCAATAATATTCTTGTCATATGAATTATTAGTTATTAAACCTGATTGTTGGCTCAATTGATTATGACATTGTTATATGTTCAACTTAAACCCTGTAGTGATAGGAAATCAATATCGGTATTGGTTAAGCGTTGGTAGCTATTGGCCTCAAATTAGTATTTTGAAATGCTATAAATTATTATTTGGGTTGAAGTGGGTTTTGAGATGGGGATTAAAAATTTGAATTTCGATTTTTGGAAACAATATATTTTGAAAGGATTTAACTTCTATTTCTACTCCAACCTTATTATGTGTCTTTTCTAAGCCATTTATAAATGTTTCATAATATTATATATTTATATTTATTACTATTTTAAAGATTATTTATTTATACTTAATATTGTTTTAAAGATATTTATCAATATTTTAACATTTTGAAAAGTTATTTATTTAAAAGATTAATATGGTTGAAATTATTTGTTAATAGTGTTTTGAAAGTTAGTCATTATTTACTATAATAATATTGAAATCAATTATTTTTTAATTAATGATGTTTCGAAAAAAATTAATTATTATTTTTAAGATGTCCGAAGTTAATAATTATTATTTATCTCTATCTTTTATTATTAATAATTATTATTACATAATAATGTTTTGAATAATGATTATTATTTATTTTAAATGTTTTTGAGATTTATAAATAAAGTTCTATAAAAGGACTTCGATTTTATAAGAGGAGTTTTGGAGACTTAAAGAGAAATTGTTTATAATGTACAAAGTGAGTTATGTAAACGGTTTTAGATATTTATAAAGAAATTTTATAAATGGGTTTATTGATTTATAAAAAAGAGTTTTATAAATAGTTGCATAGATTTATAAGGGTTTATAAATGACTTAAAAAAAATTTATAAATAGTTTATAAACGATTTTAGAGATTTATAAAATAGTTTATAAATGACTTTAGAATTGTATAAAAATGGGAGATCTTTCCAAGTTTTGTGAATATACTTAGACCATTAAGATAAGTATAAAGATTTTTCAAGTATTGAAAATATAAGGGTTTATGAATGAATCTTTGTAAAAGTATTTTGATATTTAGATTACAAATTGATTTTAGTTAATGAAAAAATTAATTAAGGAGGCTAATGGTTACTTGTATGCTTAACCTATGTTGGTTTTCCCTTTGGAAATAAATCTATGATTTAGATGTGTGTTTGTGGATTGTTAAATAATTGACTATCGAATATAAACCCAAAACGTAACTTTGGAAATACCTAGGAGAAACAAGTGAGTTATATGGCACATTCATCGCCGATGATGTTGCACTGTGCTTATAAATTTCGTTTCCTTCTCCTAGGAAATATAATAAGGAAATCCGTCCACTAACGGTTGGGAGGTGATCTTCGCTCTTATCTTTGACTGTTTATTTCCTAAAGAACTGGGGTTAAGCTTACCAAAAATTATCAAACGTTGTTTCGAAGAGACCGAGATCGGATATTTTATCCAAAAACCACTTCGATCCCACTCAAGCGTTTCAAAGTGAAGACATCCTAAAGATGATGGAATTGAAGATGGAGCTCTTTGAAGTACAAAGGCTGCTTGTTTTTTATCCTGAGGGTGATTCCATAATGGATGTAGTAGAAGTAGTGACTTCGGTTTGTTCTTACCATGAATAACTTCTATGGATGAATGCTGGCATTGCATTGTTGCTTGGAGGGCAATGTTAGCATTCCAAATCGAAAGTGCTATATAAAATGTAAAACATAGCCTCAAGCCTTACCAATCAGGAATGACTAAAATAGGGGAGATGCAGCAAGGCAAAGTAGGTTGCTCCCAATTAGGGTATGATCATCCCTATCTAGGGTCGATATTATCTCTTACTTGTATGTTTTGGTGCCTATTAACCAAAGGGTGATCATATTCGGTACTATACAGTAAGAGGTGGGCTGGTTCTGTGTTAGTAAGGGTCGATAGGTTTGACTTTGGTGTTATTTTATCTAGAGAGCACCATGATGGGCGGTACCCCAGCAGCCCAGTCATTGTATGGAGTCGATTCTCCAATAAGCGCCTTATGAAATTAGTTGTGCCCAACTATGCTGAAACATGAGATGCAAGCATTTCAACTATATTCATATTTTAGTTTGATCCCTAGATAATATTATAACATCATTGGATTTTCTATAGAAAATGTTTTGGTTAACATAAAATAAAAACTTGTCCGTGTTTATTTGCGTCGTGGTCTTACGAGATACCTTTACTTTGAAAAGAGTTTGACAGCTTTAAAATTCCATTTGGTTGTGTTTTTATCATGCTGGTTTACAAGACAGACCCAGGTGTTTTTCTCTTTCAATGCTCGAGGCAGACCGAGCATATTTACAGATTCCTTTGGATGCATTAGAGCTTAGGAGATGAGTTGGAGGTTCAAACTGTTTCTGCGTATTTCTTTATGTTCCATTGTGTTCTCTGTTGGTTGTGTTTATCAATAATTGTACGGAAAGGCTGTTATAACTGCCAGGGTTGAAATAGGTTAGTATACTTTGATTAGTATATATAAAGTACATTTTTTTTCTTTATGTAAAGATTTGTTGTATATTATAAATTATTCATTCCGTTGTGAGATTCTGTGTTTTATTTTCTGTGATATCCCAGAAATTTGGAAATATAAATTTAACAATCTGTGTTAAAAATTAGTTTGATTTGATAATTTTTGGGTAATAAATTTTGAATTGATTTAATAATCTTCTGTTAATAAATATTTTAATTGGAAGATTTTATCTTTTTAAAAGCTAATAAATTTCTTCTGTTTATAATATATATAATTGTATATATTGTAAATAGATAGCTTTGATTGGGAATTTAGTAAATGAATCAATTTTTAATTCTAATTTATTTTGGTAAATTGGAAATTTGATTTAAATTTAACATTTAAGCTTTCAAAACAGTTTAATAAATAATTATATGGTTTATACTTATGGAAAATCTTATTTGTTTAAACTTATATTTTAATTAGCTTAAAGATGAATTTAAAATTTGATTAACATTAAAGCTTTGTTTTTTTTTCTTTTTAAAATATTGTTTGAATTTATATATATAAGAATTTAAAATACAATTTACATATGATTTTAATATATTGAGTAATAGAGGAAATTTATAATCTCTTTTATAAATTATTTAATTTGTTTAATTTGTTATTTTCAAATAGTAATTATAATACTTAGTTTTTATAATCATAAATAATTTTTGTAAAAATTAGGATTTGCTATTTTTTTAAATTTAAAAGAGTTATATATGCATCTATATATAACTTGATTTTTTTAAAATTGGATTTGATAAATTAATTTAAATTTAAAATTTGGATTTAAATGTATTGAAATTTAATAGAATAAATACTTCAATATTTTTGAATAAGCTATATTTTTAATTTGTTTGTTTTCATTTCTTTATAATTTAAAAAGGGAGAATTCATTTATATATACATAAGAAATAGTAAACTAAGATTTAAAAGTTTTATTAACATTTTAAATTGAAATTAAAATACTTAATACATGTGTTAATCTCTTAACACTTAATAGACATGTGTTAGTCATATAATAAAACAAAGTGACAAATGTTTAAAATAAGAACAAGTGTCTTTTTAGTTTTCATTTTATTTTCTTTTAATTAAATCAAAAAAAAAATTCTTATAGAAAAACTTTGCTCCTCATTCTACCTTCTTTTCTGTTCTTTTTTTTTCAAACTTAAGAAGATCTTCAGCCATGAAAATCTGCAAAACTTCTTCTTCAACAAAATAGAAAATTCTGTTTAAATAAAATCTGCAAATCTCCTCAAAAACATATGTAATCTCTGCACTAATATCTCCTCCATCCAAAATCATTTAAAACTGTTTGAATCTTCTTCAAAACATCAATCATCTTCAAACTGAATTGCATGTAAACCTGAAATCCATTCTGCAAATCAAATATAACCTGAAATGCAAATCAGAAACCTGTAGCCTCTTAAATTCATAAAATTGAAGCAAATTTGCAACTGCAACTTCACTAAACCTGCATGCAATTGAAGAACCTCTGCATCTATGTTTAAAAATCTCAATTCAAATGCCTACAATCAATTTGCAAATTCCCAAAATCTGCATGCAACCACAAAGTTCAAATGCATGCCTGCATTTTTCTGGAAACATGAAAATTGTTAAATCTGGAAGCCTGCATCTTTTCACCTGGAAACAAACAAGCATGCATAGGGAGCAAAGGTATTTTCAGTAAATTAGGGTTTAATTTTACAAAATAAAAGGAGCAACTTGAAGTTTTAAAGCATGCGTACAAATGAAATTTGGAAGCATGCATCAGGAAAAGCATTTCCAGAAAATAAGTTTGCTCTGCTCAGGAAAATCAGTGAGTAGCTTCATTTGTTTTAAAAAAATTAAGTATAAAATTAGTTGCTTATTTTACTCTGAAATAATTGTGATTGTGTGTTATTTAAAAGTTATTATTGGTGTATACATGAGTGTTTGAAATTTTGCATGCTGTTGTAACTCTACACTTAGGTTTCAGATTTAAGAATGGCTTAAGGATACCAATTTCATTTGATTTAATATGTGTTAGGATTAAAGATTCAGTCAAAATATAGTTGAATAATATAAGTTAAAGTTTAAATTTTATAAAAACAAAAAGGAAACCCGTAATGTCTCTGAAACACTAATACAACAGAGCAAACTTTTGTAAGTAATATTTAAATGTTCCAGATTCATTGATTAAAGTTTATAAACCAATTACTTAATCAATGATTTGATTTTTCAAATTAAAATTTGAATTTTTAGTTTGCATTCGACTGTGTATTTCTGGTTTAACCAGAAAACATGTTTTGGTTAGTAACGGTCATTTGAGATTGAGGCAATTAACCCTAGATGTTTCGTTTATCTGGAAATTTGGCAGCCACAATTTCTAGAGGCAATCGAGCTTGCCCTGATTTGAGTGGGTGATAGGTGGAGTATGGATGGAATAGTGGCCGGAGGCGTAGCCTCTCTGGTGATCAGATTTTGGCGTTCGAGTCAAATTTCAGGTTTCGACAGTGCTGTGGTTTTGAGCTCTCATGCTAGATTTTGAATTAGGGATTCTGCATTCAAATTAAGGGTCGGAATGGCATAGGGAGATGACCGTTGACTTGTGCATGGGGTCGCAAGGGGTCGGAGTTTAATGCTGTGGTGGTGCAGGTGCACGAGGATTCATGGCGTGTCAGCTGTTTTGGGGAAGAAGGGGCTTCTCGTGTTCGTTTCGGGTTGTATTGCGTTCTGCTCGAAGCAGGGGGGTGTTGGACTCGAGGTTGAAGTTGTTGAAGGCTTGGGTATTTTGGTTCATACAGGTTTAGGTATTAAAACCTGACTGTTTTAGTTGAGTGATTCAGATGAAAAGAATACTCGAGTTGCTCGAGTTTGTTTTGAGTGTGCTCGGGTTCGGTTAGGATTTGGCTCGAGTGAATTTTGTGATTGCTCGAGTTAGATTCGCTTCAAGTTAGAAAATTGTCATGTTTCAAAATTTTAAACTGAAATTTAAAATACTAAGTAAAGATTTAAATTAAGTTTTAAATCTAACTTTAAATTATGAATTCAAGTTTTAGTTTGAATCATAGCTGGAAATAAATAAGTTTTTAAATTCAAATTTGTTTAAATAATTTTAAAGGGATGTAATATTTAAAAATGTTTAAAAAAATTGAATTTAAATTTGGAAATTGAAATATAAAGTAAGTTTAAACAAAGTTTAAATTTGATTCAAATTTGGATTTTGAATCTTTGTTCAAAATAGATTTAAGTTTTATAAATTTAAGTATTTTAACAAATTTGAATGGTAAAGAAAATGTTTAAATTTAAAAAGAAATTTGTTTTAACTCTTGTGAAATTTCTTTTATAACAAAAGTATTATTTATTATGTAATGTAAAGGTTTTAAATTGTTTTTTTAACTTTTTGAAGTTAAATTATAATTTAATGATTTGTTTAATTATTAGGACAATTAAATGGATAATAAATAAATCAATAAAATGGATAATTACTTAAAGTAATTAAGGGTTTAATCTTAAAAGTTTAAGATTAATTAACTTGTAATTTAAGAGTCATTAATTAGATAAGATTTGATTTTTAATTAATATTTAGTAATTAATTAATCAAGTATTAAGGGATTAATTAAGTTATAATTAACACTTAATTAATTAAATAATTAGGAGTTAATTAATGGGTTATTAATTAATTTGTAATTAATAATGATTAAAATAAGTTAATTATTTTAGGAAAATAATTAATGAATTGTTAAATAGTTAATGAAGGTCATTAACTAAGGATAATTTAATAATTAATTAATGTGATTAATTTTAATTATTAATTAGATTAATTATTTTAAAGACAATCATTTGTGTAAATTGTTAAGTATAATTACTTATGGAAGTAATTAAGGAAATTGATTACTTATTGTAATTAATTGAGTTTGATATGATTAGATTAAGTTAATTAATTCAGTTTAATCAATTTAAATAATCATTTGATGATTTGTGAAGGATAATTACTTAATGTAATTTAATGAAGAGAAATTACTTAGGGAAGTAATTTATGGGTAATTACTGTATGTAATAAATTGAAGGTGATCCGTTGATGAAGTAATTTGAGTATATTAGTTTGTGAATTAATCAAGGGGTTAATTAGAGATAATTAATTATTGAGTAATTAATTTATTTTGGTGAAGTAATTAAGGGTAGTTAATTACTGAATGGGGTTAATCAAGGGTGATTAACAATTATGGTTTAATTAAGATTAATTACTTAATGTAATTAATTTAAATAGAAATTGTAATTAGAAATCATTAATTATTATAATTAATGATGTAGTTAAGAATAAGATTATTTAAAAATATAATTAATTAATAAATGAAGGTATTAATTAATGTAATTAATTAAGGGTTAATGTAATTAATTGTAGTTAATCAATTAAGGTAGTAATTAAAGATTAATTACTGTATTTGGTTAAGTATAATTAATTTGAGAAATTAATTAGTGGATAATTACTTGAATGTAATTAAAGGTTAATTAATCAGGGATGATTAATTAAAATGAATAATTGGTTGAAGATTAATTAATTGATTGATAATTAATCAATAGTGATATAAGCAAGTTGATATTGATGAAGTAATTAATTAATTCACTTTAAATTAATTAGAATGATGTAATTAATTTAATTCATTTTAAATTAATTATATTTGGTATAATTATAAATCATTGCTTATATGGATGGATGATGTTGTTTGCCTTGAGTGGTTCGAATCTCAGAGATGAAATAATTAGTGTTGAATGATATGGATGCATTGGTTGCATTGTGATGTTGATATAGATTACCTTTTGATAATGATAATATGAATTATCTGTGTGATGATAATATCGATTATCTATTGTGAATCTGTGATTTATCTATCTGTGTATATAGATAATTGAATTGTTTTAAACCTTTAAAACAACTTGCACCTAAAAGACACGCTTTGGATTTCGATGAGATCGGGATCGGGTCTCCATATTTGGATATCCGAAAACCACATCGATCCAAATTAACGATAGGTTATGAATCTTATGTGAAGAGTGAAGACTTGAGGTGTAAGGACTATACGTCAGTATAACTCTGGGGTGATTCTATGATGAGTTTGACGGAGCTAGTTCTAATAGGCTCGAGATGGTGATTCAGAGTGCAAGGGTTATCGTCGTTAACTCTGAGGGTGATTCCAAAATGAGTGTAACGATATAATGCCTTCGATTTCGTTCGAACCCGGAACGAACTTGTATGAATTGAATGCTTTCAGAACATCGTCAGGTGGACGATGAGCATTCTAAGAGATGTGTTCTCTAAAGGTAATCGTAGCCTCAAGCCTCATCAACCGGGAATGGTTAAAACAGGGGAGGTGCAGCAAGGCTAAGTGGGTCATGCCCAAGTAGGACAAGATTTTCTCATGTCTAGAGGTCCCTTTTTATTTCGGCTGTGTGGGCGATTGGATGTACACCAACTGCGGGGTTGTCTTGTTCGGGATTGTCCAGTAAGGGATGGTTCCGGTCTTGTGTTGCAAGGGAGCGGGCGTACTCTTCGGTACGTTGATCTAGGCTACGTACTGTGACGGGCGGTACCCCAGTAGCCCTGCCATTGTATGGAATCCAAAATCCAATAAGTGCCAACGGTTTTGATTGTATTACCCACTTTTGTGGCTAGTAGCTGGAATTTAATAAATGTAACAATTTCGGCTATTTCTTATTTACTTGAAAACCCTAGACCTATTATAATGTAACGACCCAGGATTTTTAGAAATTAAAATTTGAATATTTAATTAATTTTAAATATTAATAAGTGAATTTATAAGTCGAATAATATTTTATTTCGAATAATTGGATTTAATTGAATAATTAAATCGATAATTTAATATGTTAAATACAGAAATAATTGAAAATTGAGTTAAATATGATTGAAAATGATTTGTAAAATTTTATTTTATCATATTGAAGTTAGAATGATATTTTAGAACTTTTAAAATCGAATTAAAAGTTTATTTGTGAAAATTGAATATTTTAATATTTAATCGACTAGTGAAAATAGTCAATTTTCGAACAGTCTCAGAATTGGACGAAACTAGTTCCATTGGATCCGTAATAGTTAGTTATTACCGGATTTCAATTTTCGTAGCAATCGGAGTTATCGTTTGATCGTGGCAGCTCGAAACGCATCGAATTATTTATAATATTAATTTGGCGAGTTAAAATAGCCATTTTTCAAACAGTCTCGGATTTCGACGAAACCAGTTTCATCGGATCCGTAATGTGATATTATTTTAAGGTTTCAAGTTTCGTGTCAATTGGATTTACCGTTTGTCCGGTACAAATTAAAACGCCTAGAAAATCGTTTAAATCGGTTTAATTTAAATTGAACGTTTATAGCCATATCTCGCACAGATGACCGAATTAGCTTCCGAAACCTATTCCATTGTGTCCGGAATGCGGGATAAGCCCTAGGAACGTCAGTTTCGGCGCGTAAATTGGAGTTTGGAATTCCCGGATGAATAGTGATTGAAAAATCTTCTATAAATAGCCCCTTCACTCAAGAAAAAAATAAAATAAAAAATAAAACCCTAATTCTAAATGGCCACCACCCTAACACTCAAAGGCCAGAAACGTCCCAACTTCCCCTCCAATTTTCTCTCAATCCATCAAGTATTAGCAAAAAGTGTCAACTAACAAATTGTAGAGGGTGGTGAGTACGTGATATCCAACGGTTATGATCGTCAATGGCATGACGAATTGGCGGCAAATCGAGGTGGAAGGGGGGCGGTTGCGCACGTGTTTTCTGATGATAGGGGGGGCCGAGCTCCTTGCTCCTCTGGCCGAGTATGGCTCTTGCGAAGGGGGTCGGGATGGTGAGGGTTTGATGAAGTTTAGTCGAGTATTGGCGGAGCAAATCGAAACCCTAGTTTATGTTCATGGGTTTGTATGTGCGTGTTTGTTACCTGTAGAAGAATTCTTGAACGAAGAAGAAAAGAGGGGGGGGGGGGGTGTGCGCACGGCCTGGATTCAGAGCATGGAGATCCTACGGCTATGGATAGTTAGGTTATAAATTAAATGAAATTTGGTTGTTAATTTATAAATATAAAATCGTGTAACTTATAAAATTCATAACTTTTTCATACGAGGTCGAAAACGCACGAAACCAGTTGCGTTGGAATCGTATGGACGAGCACTAAGCGATGAAATTGGATTGGAGTCGTTTGGAGTTAGTGAGAATTTCGGGTAAAATTAAACGTCCGTTTAATTTTATTCGAAATAAATCGCTAAAACGAAATTGAAATCAAGGTGAGAACTTCTCACTCAATCGAATCAGTTTCGATTTTATTTTAAATAGTTAGATTTAAAATATTTGAATGCATGTTTGAATGATGATTGTTATCTATTGATTGTTAAGATAGACATTATGCGCCGTTAGTAAGCGGATGTTATTTATTAAAAACATATACCGCGAATATTTCATAAACAGTGAAATTGGTATTATATATAATAGCAATATATATATATTGGCACATATATATATATTGCAGTTGTTGATTTCCCGCATTTGTATAGCGGATGAGACCCTATTGCGCCGTCTATTAAGCGGATAATATTTCAAATCCCATATACCGCGATAATTTCGTACTGGAGCGGAATTGGTATTGTGCTAATGTTTGTGGATGCAGGAAAACAGGTTGGAGGGATCCAACTGGATTCCTCAACAGTATTTATTTGATTATGAATATTTTGATATTCGTTGATTATCATATATGATATATGATATCATTGTAGTCGTGATTGACTATTTGGTATGTAGCATCATTGGACCAAATTTGGAATTTTAAAATGATTTTTAAAGTGATTTTTGAAAATGTACTATATGTTTGGAAATTGATTCATTTTAAATAAATAACGTTATGATTTTTTTAATGTTATAAAAATTATGGACTTTTGAGAAATATGGTTAAAAGATTGATTTTTGAAATTACGGGTTAATGATTTTATAAAATAGTTAAATTGGGATTTTAGAATTTATTGTAAAAAGTTTAAAAATAGGATTTATAAAATTTGATTATTTTATAAATCAAAATGATGAAATTATAAAGGACTTTGAAGACGTTTTGAAATAATAATATAAATTGATTTATATAAGAGATTTATAAATGGATATTTATAAATTGAAATATTGAAATTATAAAACGAGTTTTTATAAGTGTTTGAATGAAGTGAAAATGGATTGCATAAGTGAATAGAATTTATAAGATTATAAATGGTGAAGTTATAAATCAAATTTATAAATAGTAAGATTTATAAATTTTGCGAAGTTATTAAAAGAAAGATTTTTGGCAAACAAATAAATTATAAGTGTTTAACTTATAATGTGAACTTTTGGTTTATAATTGGGTTATGAATTGAATATAGGTTAATAAAGGAATTTATAAACGTTGTTTTATAAATTCGCAAACGACTTATTTTAAGAAGTAAATTGTTGAAACCTATTAATGGAGTTATATTCACATTTTTGACTGTAAATAGTCCTTTGAAATAAAATGAATAGAAGTGATGAAAGTTGTTAACGTAGTATATTCACGTTTTTGAATAGTGAATATATGTTAAAGAAAATGTTTAGGATGTGATATTTTGAATTGAATTAAAACGATCTAACGATGTTTTAAAATGTGTTAAGATTCGAAACCATAGATTTCAACATTTATTGTTGAAATAGATGTTTTCAAGAAATAAAAGGAAATGGTGGACTATAGCACTATTGTTATAGTAAATGATTTCCAAAAGGAAATGTTTTGTATAGTATTGGGATTTATATATCTATTTTAATTTCGAATCCCTATACTAGTGATTTTGGGTTGTCGTAACGATGTTTTACGCAACATTCGTTTTGGCCCAAATAAATATGGTTAAGAGAATGATTTCCTTAAAGAATGAAATATATACTTAATTTCGATTGAAGTATATTAATATTTTCCAAGTGTTGAAAATAAAAGGATTTGTGAATTACTTATTAAATAAGTATGGAAATGTTTTCCAATATAAAGTGAATATTTTGAGAATTTATCTTTTTGAAGATAAATTGAAAAGGAATATTGAAACCTATTGAAAATCGTATATCAGTAGATATTGTGAAATATAAATTCACTATGGAATTTATAAAAGAATGGGGAAATTTGTTTAAAAATAAATATTGATTTATTTATGAAGTGTGAAAATTATATATCTTGTAAAGATAAATTTGAGAAATAAATTATAATTTGAAAAATTATTTGGAATCTGGTGATGTTGTGCATATCCATTGATAGTTCAATAATCGACTATCAATATTTACCTTTGAAAGGTATTTGTTGGGATTTGTTGAATTTGAATGCTACACTTGTTTTTAAATTATTGCCCTCGTTATTCGGATTACCCATTCCGAATAGTGATACGACGTAATGGATAGCATTGAAGATCGGTGTTGATACCCGGTATTTGCGAGAGCGATAGGATGACCTGTCGATTAACTCTGCACCGAGTAGCTACGGTATTGAGTTCTCCATATGTGATGGGAAATCCGATCAGGATTGTGGATATCCGGATTGCAAGGACTTCTTTGTAAGTGCCTTCGGTTTTGTTCGATCCTGGAACAGACTTGTATGGATTGTATGTCTGACGTTACAAATTGAGATATAAAGCAGATTTCTTTCAAATATATTTCTGTTGGTGGCGGAGAATTTGTTCTTTTAGCTTAACACCCTTCTCTGAGACGTACGAGCTCAGAGGTTATGTAGTTGAAGGTTATCAGCAATATATTCCCATTTTGGTAATGTGACATGCTGAGTGTTGCTGTGAAATGATCATTGTGTTGATTATTTGTGATAGGATCACTTATTTGATCGTCTATCCTGGTGATCATTTCTATGATCATTTGTTGACCCAAAGCATGGCTTTTGTATAAAGTATGTTTTTGTGGACGTGACTTCGTCGAGCCTCACACCTCGGGAATGGTCAAAACAGGAAAGATGCAGCAAGGTTACGAGGTGTAGCGCCCTTTAGGATATGTGCATTTCCTTCTGGAAAAGGGTGGTATCATGGTATGGAGCCCAGATACTTACTCATGTTGAAAACACTTTATGATTGTGTGAATTGATTACGAGCGCTCGGTTGAAAGGTCCCAAAGACCGGGGGATGGCATATTCGGTCAGTTGTTACTCAGTTAGGGGTAACCCGGCCTTGTGTTGGTAGAGATCCGGTTTGGTTCTCGGGGATGTCCATCCAGAGGCATTCTCATGTGGCAATGGGAAGTTCCTTGGTCTGATCATTCGTTGGAAATCCAAAGAAACAATACGATCTTGTACGGTATTAGTTGTAGAACCTATCATTCACTTATGGTGGTGCCCCACTGTTTGGATGGTAGCTATAGTAGGCATACGATAATGGTCGTATGTTGGCTAAGATTTATATTCTACTTTCGAAATGAATTTTTCCTACACTATGCACTAATAATAATATCAAATGTTCTTTTAAATGCGTATCAAGCATCTTTGACTATCATAAGGAGAAATCTCCTCCGATTCTGCGTTTGCATTGTGTGTGTGGCGGGAGGTCTTATGGTAGTCTCATTTTTAAAAGCATTGCGAATTGACTTTAAAAATATTCCTCTATTTTGATTTTAAAGATAAATAAACTGTTTTGAGTTCCCACACCAGTCACATGACTGACTCGGAGTTTATTGTTTTCCTTCCTAAACTCTGGGTGCCCACCAATTTCTACACGGGCAGTCAAGAGTTAGGTTTATCAGGATATTCTGGATATTCTGGAGTTGCTGGAGGCAAGATGGATGGAATGGCGTATTACTACTATATAGTATTTCTTTTCCGCTGTTGATGTTGTTTGATGTTGTACACTCTGATGATATGATGTAATGCAATGTAATGTAATGTATAAAATGTAATAACTGATATAGTTCTTTGTTTAAAGATTATTCATTTATTATTATATGTTGTTCCGCTGCGAATTGTGAGATTCTGTTATTGTTCTGTTATTTTCTATTCCATTCTATTTTCTATTTTCTTTCCTCTATTTTCTACCTCTTCCTCTCTTCTTCTGTCTCTTCTTCTTTCTTAAACCCTCAGTGTTCGGTTTTCCGTCCTTCGATTGCTCGGCAGTCGATAAAGTGAGTATCGATGTTGAATTTTCGACAGACGAAGAATCGGGTCCTAACAATGTGGTATCAGAGCATATGGTTAAGCGACAACCATGGTTCTGTTGGGTGTTACTCATTAGAGATAGAGTCAGTAGTACTCTAGAATGAGTTGAGTGTAATAATAGATATGAGTGCGTATTTGTTAGTGAATATTAAATTGTTTTATATTGTGATGATTGGTTTGTTGAGTGGTATATAGATTCTGGTTAATACGAATAATTAACGTTGTTGATAGGGATCTCTAAACACTTGTACAGAACAATTCGACACAGTATTGTTTTAAAGTTGGGTAAATGAAATAATTTTACCTTGATTATATTTTATATATAAAGGAATAATTTTTTAGAATTATTAAAGTGTATATATGTTGATTGTTTAGTTGTTTGAATAATCTAAATAAAAGAATAATTTTATAAGCAAAAGAATTATAAGAATTGAATTATAATTAAAGTTATTTACAATTGTGAAATAAACTTATATATATAAGAAGTGAAACTATATGAATATATTTATGAATATGAGTTGAAAATAAAAATGAATTTAAAGTTACATGGAAATTTACTTTAGAATTGGAAGCTGAATTTATTTATAAGTGAAATTTAAGTTATGTAAATGAAATTCAACTTTAGAAATTGAATTGAATTGAATTAATGGGTTAAATGTTAATCAATTGAATGTGAATAAATTGGAATGAAATAATGAGTGTAAGTATAAATTCATTAAAATCTAATGTTATTGGAAGTTGAATAATAGAATGAAAATCAATTTAATTTAAACCGAATTGAATGAATATAAGCAAAGGAATTTGGGTGTAATTAATATACATTGGTTGTTATATGGTTGTTAGATGATTGTATATAATTCATTAAGTGTTAATGAAATTGGAAGCTAAATTAATTGAAATTCAATTGGAAGTTAAATGAATCTTAAATAGAATTGAATTTGAATTGGAAGTGAACAAACTTGAATATGAATTAGTGAATATAAACTAATTGAAAATGAATGTTAGTAAAAACATCCACTGTTAATGAATCAAATGTGATTTAAATTGAAAACCTATTTCATTGAATATTAATGAGAATATGAATGAATATTTATTGGTTATGGATGTTAGTTGGTTGATGGTTGAATTTATTGCTTTTCCTACATTTGTTATGTTGACATATATAGTTATTTTGTTGCTATATGTTGTATATTGATACTATTGTCTATATACATGATTCTCACGTTGTTTGTTGAGTGTTTAGTAGGTGCGGATCGCGTTTGCTTCGCATTTGGAGCTCGCTTTCGCGCTATATTAGCCGCATATGCTTGCTAATAAAATATAAGGTACATATCTCGGATTAAATATCGTACTTTTACACTTTTTTCCCTTCGGGATGCCTCATTACTTGATGAGATGTATATTTGTGATATATATACTGTCATTTTTTTTTCGGATCGAGCCGCGCAAAGGAGACTATGGCGAATTTTTTTGAAAATTTAAGGCGTTAGAAAAAATTTGAGAAAATTGGAAAATTTTGAAAACTATAACTTTGATTTGGAATTGAAAGTTAAACAATAGTAGTTGTTTTTGAAAAGATAACTAAATATGATTTGAAAACTTAGTAAGGTTATTGTAAGAAGTTTAAATTTGTTTTGGGAAAGTTAATAGATTCTGTAACTTTTCTTACTTAATAATTTCGAGGACGAAATTCTTTTAAGGGGGGAAGATTGTAACGACCCAGGATTTTTAGAAATTAAAATTTGAATATTTAATTAATTTTAAATATTAATAAGTGAATTTATAAGTCGAATAAAATTTTATTTCGAATAATTGGATTTAATTGAATAATTAAATCGATAATTTAATATGTTAAATACAGAAATAATTGAAAATTGAGTTAAATATGATTGAAAATGATTTGTAAAATTTTATTTTACCATATTGAAGTTAGAATGATATTTTAGAACTTTTAAAATCGAATTAAATGTTTATTTGTGAAAATTGAATATTTTAATATTTAATCGACTAGTGAAAATAGTCAATTTTCGAACAGTCTCAGAATTGGACGAAACTAGTTCCATTGGATCCGTAATAGTTAGTTATTACCGGATTTCAATTTTCGTAGCAATCGGAGTTATCGTTTGATCGTGGCAGCTCGAAACGCATCGAATTATTTATAATATTAATTTGGCGAGTAAAAATAGCCATTTTTCAAACAGTCTCAGATTTCGACGAAACTAGTTTCATCGGATCCGTAATGTGATATTATTGTAAGGTTTCAAATTTCGTGTCAATTGGATTTACCGTTTGTCCGGTACAAATTAAAACGCCTAGAAAATCGTTTAAATCGGTTTAATTTAAATTGAACGTTTATAGCCATATCTCGCACAGATGACCGAATTAGCTTCCGAAACCTATTCCATTGTATCCGGAACACGGGATAAACCCTAGGAACGTCAGTTTCAGCGCGTAAATTGGAGTTTGGAATTCCCGGATGAATAGTGATTGAAAAATCTTCTATAAATAGCCCCTTCACTCAAGAAAAAAAAAATAAAAAAAAATAAAACCCTAATTCTAAATGGCCGCCACCCTAACATTCAAAGGCCAGAAACGTCCCAACTTCCCCTCTAATTTTCTGTAAATCCATCAAGTATTAGCAAAAAGTGTCAACTAACAAATTGTAGAGGGTGGTGAGTACGTGATATCCAACGGTTATGATCGTCAATGGCATGACGAATTGGCGGCAAATCGAGGTGGAAGGGGGCCGGTTGCGCACGCGTTTTCTGATGATAGGGGGGGCCGAGCTCCTAGCTCCTCTGGCCGAGTATGACTCTTGCGAAGGGGGTCGGGATGGTGAGGGTTTGATGAAGTTTAGTCGAGTATTGGCGGAGCAAATCGAAACCCTAGTTTATGTTCATGGGTTTGTATGTGCGTGTTTGTTACCTGTAGAAGAATTCGTGAACGAAGAAGAAAAGGGGGGGTGTGCGCACGGCCTGGATTCAGAGCATGGAGATCCCACGGCTATGGATAGTTAGGTTATAAATTAAATGAAATTTGGTTGTTAATTTATAAATATAAAATCGTGTAACTTATAAAATTCATAACTTTTTCATAAGAGGTCGAAAACGCGCGAAACCAGTTGCGTTGGAATCGTATGGACGTGCACTAAGCGATGAAATTAGATTGGAGTCGTTTGGAGTTAGTGAGAATTTCGGGTAAAATTAAACGTCCGTTTAATTTTATTCGAAATAAATCGCTAAAACGAAATTGAAATCAAGGTGAGAACTTCTCACTCAATCGAATCAGTTTCGATTTTATTTTAAATAGCTAGATTTAAAATATTTGAATGCATGTTTGAATGATGATTGTTATCTATTGATTGTTAAGATAGACATTATGCGCCGTTAGTAAGCGGATGTTATTTATTAAAAACATATACCGCGAATATTTCATAAACAGTGAAATTGGTATTATATATAATAGCAATATATATATATATATTGGCATATGTATATATTGCAGTTGTTGATTTCCCGCATTTGTATAGCGGATGAGACCCTATTGCGTCGTCTATTAAGCAGATAATATTTTAAATCCCATATACCGCGATAATTTCGTACTGGAGCGGAATTGGTATTGTGCTAATGTTTGTGGATGCAGGAAAACAGGTTGGAGGGATCCAACTGGATTCCTCAACAGTATTTATTTGATTATGAATATTTTGATATTCGTTGATTATCATATACGATATATGATATCGTTGTAGTCGTGATTGACTATTTGGTATGTAGCATCATTGAACCAAATTTGGAATTTTAAAATGATTTTTAAAGTGATTTTTGAAAATATACTATATGTTTGGAAATTGATTCATTTTAAATAAATAACGTTATGATTTATTTTTTAATGTTATAAAAATTATGGATTTTGGAGAAATATGGTTAAAAGATTGATTTTTGAAATTACGGGTTAATGATTTTATAAAATAGTTAAATTGGGATTTTAGAATTTATTGTAAAAAGTTTAAAAATAGGATTTATAAAATTTGATTATTTTATAAATCAAAATGATGAAATTATAAAGGACTTTGAAGACGTTTTGAAATAATAATATAAATTGATTTATATAAGAGATTTATAAATGGATATTTATAAATTGAAATATTGAAATTATAAAACGAGTTTTTATAAGTGTTTGAATGAAGTGAAAATGGATTGCATAAGTGAATAGAATTTATAAGATTATAAATGGTGAAGTTATAAATGAAATTTATAAATAGTAAGATTTATAAATTTTGCGAAGTTATTAAAAGAACGATTTTTGGCAAACAAATAAATTATAAGTGTTTAACTTATAATGTGAACTTTTGGTTTATAATTGGGTTATGAATTGAATATAGGTTAATAAAGGAATTTATAAACGTTGTTTTATAAATTCGCAAACGACTTATTTTAAGAAGTAAATTGTTGAAACCTATTAATGGAGTTATATTCACATTTTTGACTGTGAATAATCCTTTGAAATAAAATGAATAGAAGTGATGAAAGTTGTTAACGTAGTATATTCACGTTTTTGAATAGTGAATAATATGTTAAAGAAAATGTTTAGGATGTGATATTTTGAATTGAATTAAAACGATCTAACGATGTTTTAAAATGTGTTAAGATTCGAAACCATAGATTTCAACATTTATTGTTGAAATAGATGTTTTCGAGAAATAAAAGGAAATGGTGGACTATAGCACTATTGTTATAGTAAATGATTTCCAAAAGGAAATGTTTTGTATAGTATTGGGATTTATATATCTATTTTAATTTCGAATCCCTATATTAGTGATTTTGGGTTGTCGTAACGATGTTTTACGCAACATTCGTTTTGGCCCAAATAAATATGGTTAAGAGAATGATTTCCTTAAAGAATGAAATATATACTTAATTTCGATTGAAGTATATTAATATTTTCCAAGTGTTGAAAATAAATGGATTTGTGAATTACTTATTAAATAAGTATGGAAATGTTTTCCAATGTAAAGTGAATATTTTGAGAATTTATCTTTTTGAAGATAAATTGAAAAGGAATATTGAAACCTATTGAAAATCGTATATCAGTAGATATTGTGAAATATAAATTCACTATGGAATTTATAAAAGAATGGGGAAATTTGTTTAAAAATAAATATTGATTTATTTATGAAGTGTGAAAATTATATATCTTGTAAAGATAAATTTGAGAAATAAATTATAATTTGGAAAATTATTTGGAATCTGGTGATGTTGTGCATATCCATTGATAGTTCAATAACCGACTATCAATATTTACCTTTGAAAGGTATTTGTTGGGATTTGTTGAATTTGAATGCTACACTTGTTTTAAATTATTGCCCTCGTTATTCGGATTACCCATTCCGAATAGTGATACGACGTAATGGATAGCATTGAAGATCGGTGTTGATGACCCCGTATTTGCGAGAGCGATAGGATGACCTGTCGATTGACTCTGCACCGAGTAGCTACGGTATTGAGTTCTCCATATGTGATGGGAAATCCGATCAGGATTGTGGATATCCGGATTGCAAGGACTTCTTTGTAAGTGCCTTCGGTTTTGTTCGATCCCGGAACAGACTTGTATGGATTGTATGTCTGACGTTACAAATTGAGATATAAAGCAGATTTCTTTCAAATATATTTCTGTTGGTGGCGGAGAATTTATTCTTTTAGCTTAACACCCTTCTCTGAGACGTACGAGCTCAGAGGTTATGTAGTTGAAGGTTATCAGCAATATATTCCCATTTTGGTAATGTGACATGCTGAGTGTTGCTGTGAAATGATCATTGTGTTGATTATTTGTGATAGGATCATTTATTTGATCGTCTATCCTGGTGATCATTTCTATGATCATTTGTTGATCCAAAGCATGGCTTTTGTATAAAGTATGTTTTTGTGGACGTGACTTCGTCGAGCCTCACACCTCGGGAATGGTCAAAATAGGAAAGATGCAGCAAGGTTACGAGGGGTAGCGCCCTTTAGGATATGTGCATTTCCTTCTGGAAAAGGATGGTATCATGGTATGGAGCCCAGATACTTACTCATGTTGAAAACACTTTATGATTGTGTGAATTGATTACGAGCGCTCGGTTGAAAGGTCCCAAAGGACCGGGGGATGGCATATTCGGTCAGTTGTTACTCAGTTAGGGGTAACCTACCCTTGTGTTGGTAGAGATCGGGTTTGGTTCTCGGGGATGTCCATCCAGAGGCATTCTCATGTGGCAATGGGAAGTTCCTTGGCCTGATCATTCGTTGGAAATCCAAAGAAACAATACGATCTTGTACGGTATTAGTTGTAGAACCTATCATTCACTTATGGTGGTGCCCCACTGTTTGGATGGTAGCTATAGTAGGCATACGATAATGGTCGTATGTTGGCTAAGATTTATATTCTACTTTCGAAATGAATTTTTCCTACACTATGCACTAATAATAATATCAAATGTTCTTTTAAATGCGTATCAAGCATCTTTGACTATCATAAGGAGAAATCTCCTCCGATTCTGCGTTTGCATTGTGTGTGTGGCGGGAGGTCTTATGGTAGTCTCATTTTTAAAAGCATTGCGAATTGACTTTAAAAATATTCCTCTATTTTGATTTTAAAGATAAATAAACTGTTTTGAGTTCCCACACCAGTCACATGACTGACTCGGAGTTTATTGTTTTCCTTCCTAAAATCTGGGTGCCCACCAATTTCTACACGGGCAGTCAAGAGTTAGGTTTGTCAGGATATTCTGGATATTCTGGAGTTGCTGGAGGCAAGATGGATGGAATGGCGTATTACTACTATATAGTATTTCTTTTCCGCTGTTGATGTTGTTTGATGTTGTACACTCTGATGATATGATGTAATGCAATGTATAAAATGTAATAACTGATATAGTTCTTTGTTTAAAGATTATTCATTTATTATTATATGTTGTTCCGCTGTGAATTGTGAGATTCTGTTATTGTTCTTTTATTTTCTATTCCGTTCTATTTTCTATTTTCTTTCCTCTATTTTCTACCTCTTCCTCTCTTCTTCCGTCTCTTCTTCTTTCTTAAACCCTCAGTGTTCGGTTTTCCGTCCTTCGATAGCTCGGCAGTCGATAAAGTGAGTATCGATGTTGAATTTTCGACAGACGAAGAATCGGGTCCTGACAATAATATCACTGGATTTCCTATCAAGTGTTTTGGTTAGCGTAAGGTAAAAACTTTTCCATGTTTATGTGTGGGAAGTCTTACGTGATACCTTTCTTTTCAAAGGTTTTTCAAAGTTAAGCAACTTTAACCTGTTACTCACACCAGACCCATGTCTGACCCAGAGTTTATCTTCTATTTTCTTAAACTCTTGGGTACTCAAATTTTTACGAGTAGCCAAGGGATTCAGGTTAGCTTTTGACGAATTATGGAGGAGCAATGGAGCAGGAGGCTTCTGCGTTGTAGATATATAGTTCCGCTGTGTGTTCTCTGTGTTGGTATCTCTTTGTTGAGTTGTATTGAGTTGCATAACTAGACATGTGTTTATAACTGTCTAGTATGTGATGTAAATTCTGTGTAACTCTAATTAGTGTTGTATACTATGTAATATTTATGTTATTAATATAATTTTATTCGTTCCGCTATTGAGATTATGATGTTGTTTCTTCTTTCTTCTCTTCCTTTTCTCTTTTCTATCCCTTTCTTTCTTAACAAGATGATGCGATTTTCTGTGTTGAGAAAGTCGGGTCGTCACAGTTTCTTTTTCTCTTCTTCTTCTCTTCTGTTTAGTTTTTACTTTCTTCCTTCTTCTTTTCTCCTAACAATTGTGTTTTCCGGCATTCAATGCAATCCAGTGAAAGTATTAATGTCGTTTTCTAGGGTCGAAAATCTCGAGCTATTACAAAACTCGTCTTTCCCTTCTAGGGCTAATGATAAGAAAATCCGTCTGCTGAAAGGTTTAGGAGGTGATCTCCAGTCTTATGTATTTTCTATTTATTTCCTACAGAACCGAGGTTGAGGTTCTCCCGATAACCGATCGATTGGTTTTAGAACATCCAGGAAGAATAAGAGTGTGCTTATGTGAGATGACTTGAAACTGTAAGCACTTCAAAACAATATACATGTCCTTGGTTCATGATTGCTTCATGATTGGCTTGCGAATGGTTCATGATTGCTTCATGAATGCTTCGTGATTGCTTCATGATTGGTTCGTGATTGCTTTGTGTTGTTGGAATCTATGTGAAGATTCAAGATTTGTTTGAGATGCTCGAACACATGTAGTAGTTCATAATCTATTTAGGATGTGGGAACCCACGTGATTTCGAGACCTATTAAGGTATGGGAATCCATGTGTGATTGCGAGATTTATTGAGGGATCCATGTGTGATTTCAAGATATGGTGGGATATGGGAATCCATGTGCGGGTCCAATATCTGTTCGAGTTGGAGCTCTTGTGGAAGATCTTTTTGGGTAGCGACTCATGGGCTATAATGTCGGACATAGCCTCATCAGTGGGTATGACTAAAACCAAAGATATGAGACATAGCTGGTAGGGTTGGCAAACCCATATAGTTCATGCAACTCCATTTCTAGAGATACTTATTGGGATATAAATGCGAGAGCGATGCATCAGGTCTTAGAAAGACTAGCTATAGTTTATCTATGGTACATTCACTATAGATGTATGACCTTTTGGAAAGGTATCTATGATCCCTGTGTAGTAGTTCAGATTCGGCTTCCCCAATTGGATCTACGTGGAAATCCTGCATAATTAGCAAACGTGCCGTAACAATCTTGATTGTATACCTATTATTATTGTGATGTACACTCACTTGCATCGTAGCTATGAAATTATTTATATTTCACACCGTAGACATTATTATATTATCACTAGATTTTATAATATAAATGTTTTCGTTATCACAAGGTAAAAACCTGTTCGTGTTTATTGGCGGCATGGTTTTACGAGATACCCTTATTTTGATGGGTTTCAAGATATAATATATCTATATGGTTTGTGTAACAACCCTAGTTTTGGAGATTACCTGTAAATATTAAATTATAATTGTAGTTACAATTTAATATTGTGAATTAAATAAAATTGGTGAAAATAAATTGTTTATTTATTATAAACAATGAATTTGGAAAATAATTGTTGAAAATAAAGCATAAAGCTTTATTTTAATGGTTTGGTTAATAATAAATGCGAGAATAATTTTATTTGATTGAAAATGCAATAATTTCGTTAATTATTGCTTTGTGGCTTCTTCTAATAATTTTTAAAAGAAGTAAACTCTTTTAATAGGTGTTTAATAAAATAAAAAGGAGAAAATTTGATTAAAAATAAGTTTTGAGTTTAAGTAATATTTGTAAATGAATTGGAAAATTTTTACAAGCAAGAAAAATATATTTGTTGAAATTTAGAAGTTAAAATGTAGACTTTTGCGTTTATTTGGTGAAAATTATGCATTTTTGTTAGTTAAAAGAATTTAATAATAAAAATATTTTAAAAATACAAATTTATCTTTTTATATGGTAGAAAATGTTTTATTTTATAAGTATATAAGTTTACATATTTTTCTTATGTTAAAATATGTAGAAAAGTGCATTTTGTTTTGTGTATATGTTATATTTGAAGCATTTTAGTTTAAAAGTGAATTAATTAACCTAGGCCCTTTTTTTCCTCTTTTGATTGTTGGGTCTAGGCCCACTTAGGACTTAACCAGGTGAGAAATGAGAGAATTGAAATCACCTATATGTTCATTTCGTCTATCCCTTCTTCCTCCTTTAGCCTGAGAAACAATATACGGTAAACCCTTCCTCCAAATTGCAAAGACCAACTAAATTCTCAATTGAAATTCCCAAACTAAAGTCTTTTTGTAATTTAGAGATAAATCAAAGGTAATCAAACTCCAAATATCATGTTTTCATCAAAAATTTCTGATTTGTGAATTAGGTTTCTGTAACGACCCAGAATTTCTGATAATTTGAATTTGAGTATTTAATTAATTTTAAATATTAATAAGTGGAATTTTTAAGTCGAATAATTTATTTTTCGAATATTGGATTTAATGGGATAATTAAATCGATTTATTTAATAGTGAAATTCCAAAAATAATTAAATATTGGGTTAAATATGATTTGAAATGATTTGGAAAATTTTGTTTTATCATATTAAAGTTATAGAGATATTTTAGAACTTGTAAAACTGAATTTGGAATTTATTTGTGAAAATTGAATATTTTAATATTTAATTATCGACTGAAAAATAGCCATTTTTCAAACGGTCTCGGATTTCGACGAAACCAGTTTCATCGGATCCGTAATGTGATATTATTGTAAGATTTCAAATTTCAAGTCAATCGGATATATCGTTTGTCCGGTACAAGCCAAAACGCCTAGAAATCGTTTAAATCGGTTTTAATTTGAATTGATCGTTTAATTCCATATCTCACACATACGATCGAATTAGCTTACGAAACCTGTTCCATTGTGTCCGGAACGCGGAAAAACCTTAGGATCGTCTGTCGGAACGCGTAGTTTGGAGGTCGTATGCATAAACTGTTAAATGAAGAATTATATTAATTAAATAATATAAAAACTATTATATCTATGCATCCTTTATCAAAACCCTAGCCCATTATAGCCAGCCGCCACCACTTGGTATCAATGGCTGAAACGCTCTCATCTTCTCCCCTCGAAATCTTCAAATCCAAGCAACGATTCACAAAACTCCCAACTAACAAATCGTAGAGCACATTGAGATGTATGAATCCAACGGTAGTGGTGTGTTTTCGTGGGGTGGATTGGGAGAAATGGCGTTCGAAGATCTCCGCGTTCGACCACGTCTTTCCACGTGGTGGTGAAACCGAGTTACATGAGAAGCTGGCCGAAGGTAGAGGAGTTTGAGCCCTTCAATTTGGCGTCGTTCGATCGCTTGCAGGTGGACCGTGGAAGGGACGGCGACGAACCCTAGTTTGACTATATGGCTTCGTTCGCGCGTTATTGCCTGGAGGACGTTTCGTGCGCCTGAACGAGAGAGGAGATGAAATGCGGGGCCCGTTGTGTTGGTAATTGCAAATTAATTTAAAAGGAAATTTTTTGAGATTCAATTCAAACTTTAAACTGCGATATCTTTTTGCTGCGAGGTCCGATTTGGGCGAATCAAAGTGCGTTGGGATCGTATGGTCGTGCTCTTCGCAATGCAACCAGTTTGGAGTCGATTGGAGCACGTGTGAATTTCGGGTAAAATTAAACGTTCGTTTAATTTTATTCGAAACGAACGCGAAAACGGAACAAAATCAAGGTGAGAACTCCTCACTCAATCGAAAGGTTTTGTTTAAAATTTTAAATAGTTAATATTGATTGATAATTGTTGATTGATTGTGGTAGTAGATATAATAGGATATATATTATATATAGCAATATATATATATTGGCATATGTATATATTGAATTTGATTTCCCGCCTCGTATAGCGGATGAGACCCTATTGCGCCGCCTATTAAGCGGATATTTTATAAAATCCCATATACCGCGATATTCCACCTCGAAGTGGAATTGGTATTGTGCTAACGTCTGTGGATGCAGGGTAACAGGTTGGAGGGATCCAACTGGATTCCTCGCATATTTATTTGTTTATAAATATTATGTTGATTGTTGATAATCATATTGATATATGACACTTATTCCCGTGGTTGACCATCTGATGTTGTTGCATCATCGGATTCAAATTTTTAAAATTAAAATAACGGTTTTGAATTTAAAAAGGGGTTTTAAATCGATTTTTCAAAGAATATGGTTTATTAAAAATTTTGAATTGATTAAATTTTAAAATAAATAGATGGATAAAATTTTATGTTTTAAAAATTTATATTTTTATAAAATATAACTTAAAAGAAATTTTTAACAAAAATAGGTTTTTATAAAATAGTTAAATTTGGTTTTTGGGAAGTTATTATTATTAATGGTTTATATAAAGGATTTTATAAATGGATGTTTTTAAATTAAATTTATTGAAATTATAGAATAAATTTATAAAGTGTTAAGTTGATGTATAACATGAATTTCACTAGGATTTATAGATTAATAAATGTGAAATTTATAAAACGAACGGTTATTGGAAAAATTTAAGTTTATAAGTTATTAACTTATAGAAATGGATTTGGGCATTAAAAAGGGGAATTTTATAGAAATTGTTAATAAATGAAGATTTCATTAGTTGAAATTATTATAAACCATAAAGAAATCTTGTAAGTGATAAGATTTTAAATTGGTGAAGTTCAAAGGAACGATTTGGTAAATAAATAATATTATAAGTATTTAACTTACAATATGGCTTTTGGGTATGAAATTGGGTTATGTAAATTGCATCGGATTAATAAAGGAATTTATAAAATTGGGGTTTATAATAGAAATGGAATTTATAAACTATGTTTATAAATTTGAAATCCATCGAATTTGATAAATTGAAATATGGGAATTTGTTAAGTGGGCTATATTCACTATTTTGAATATTGAATAGATTATTAAATAAAATGGGTTTGTTTTTAGGAAAGGAATGTTTTAAATGGAATTTAAAACGAATTAAAGGTGTTTTAAAATGTATTGAGTATTGAAAACATAGATTTCAACATTGATTGTTGAAATAGACGTTTTCGAGAAACAGAAGGGGATAATTTGTATAGTATTGGATTTATATATCTATTTTTAATTTCAAATCCATATACTAGTGTTTTTGGGTTGTCGTAACGATGTTTTTCGCAACATTCGTTTTTAACCCAAATAAATGTGAATAAAAGAATGTTTTCTCAAAGAGAATGGAATAAAATACTTAACGGTAACTTAAGTATGTTGAATATTTTCAAAATTGTTGAAAATAAATTAAAGTGTGAATTACTTATTATTAAATAAGTTTAGAGATGATTTTCTAATATGAAATGGAACATTTTGAAAATTCACCTTTTAAAGGTAAATCGAAGTGAATAGATGGAAATTGATTTGAAATCGTGTATGTGTAGATATTTGGGAAATTGGAAATTCACTTTGGAATTTATAAATAGGAAGGGAAATTTGTTTAAAAATAAATGTTGATTTATTTTGAAGTATGGGATATAATTTTACGAATTTGAAACGTAAGTTAAAATTAAATCGGTAAAGATTTATTTGATGATTTGAAATTTGTTTTCAAAGGGTATAAAGGATGAAAAGTAATTTGAAATTAGTTTTCAAATGGTTAAGGTGATTTGAAATTAGTTTTCAAATGGTTAAGGTTATTTGAAATTGGTTTGCAAATGGTTAATGTAATTTGAAATTTGTTTTCAAATGGTTGAGGTGTTTAATTTGAAATGGGTTTTCAAATGGTTAAGTGTGGAAATTATATCGTGAAGGTGTTTTGGTAAAGCAAATAAATTGGGCAATTATTTGGAAATTGTGTATATATATCTTGTAAAGATATTTTGGGACTTAATAATTTTGGAAAAATTATTTGGAATCTGATGATGTGGCGCATCTTTATTGATAGTTAAATAACCGACTATCAATATTTACCCTTGGATGGTATTGATTGTGTTTGTTTGGAATTGAATGCACACTTATTTTTAAAAATAAGCGCTCGCTATTCGGTTTAGCCGGGAGAGGACCTTTGTGTCATATATCCCATTCCGAATATGCGATACGTCGTTTGGATTGCATTTGAAGACCGGTGTTGAAGACCGGGTATTTGTGAAAACGATAGGATGACCTATCGATTGTCTCCGCATTGTTAGTTACGATATGGAGATTTCCTTTGTGATGGGAAATTTTATCGGGATTGTGAATACCCGGATTGCAAGGGCTTCCTTGGAAGTGCCTTCGGTTCTGTTCGAACCCGGAACAGACTTGTATGGTTACATGTCTGACATTACATTTTGAGAGATAGAGCAGATTTCTTTCAAATACATTTCTGTTGGTGGCGGAGAATTTATTCTCTTAGCTTAACACCCTTCTCTGAGACGTACGAGCTCAGAGGTTATGTAGTTGAAGGTTATCAGCGATATTTCCCAATCTGGTAATGTGGCATGCTGAGTGCTGCTGTGTGATGATCATTGGTTGATCGTTTGGATATGATCATTTGTTTGATCATTTATCTTTGTGATTATTGCTTTGGTCATCTGTGGACCCAAAGCATGGCTTTGTTGCACAAAGCGTAGCTTTGTGGACGAGACTTCGTCAGGACCTCACTCCCCGGAAATGGTCGAAACAGGAATATGCGGCAAGGTTATGAGGGTCGCGCCCTTTAGGGTATGTCATTTCCTTCTGGAAAAGGGTGGTATCATGGTATGGAGCCCAGATATTTACTCATGTGGAAACACTATATCTATTTCTGTGTGGTGTTGTTGGTATCGAGCGCTCGGATAAAGGTCCCAAAGGACCGGGGGATGACATATTCGTGTAGTAGTTACCTAGTTACAGAGGTAACCCGGCCTTGTGTTGGCAGAGATCTAACCGTAACGTTAGTTCTCGGGACGTCCCGCCAGAGGCGATCCCATGTGGCAGTAGGAAGTTCCTTAGCCTGACCATTTGTTGGAAATCCATTCATCCAATACGTGCCTTGTACGGTTTTAGTTGTATTACCTGCCATTCACTTATGGTGGTCACCACTGTTTGGATGGTAGCTATAGTAGGCATAGTTCGGAATGTCTATGTTGGCTAGGATTTATATTCTACTTTCGAAATTGTTTTCTACACTATGCACTAGTAATAATATCAAAAATGATTTGATTTTCGCGTAGTGAGCATCTTTGACTATCATAAGGAGAAATCTCCTCCAATTCTGCGTTTGCATTGTGTGTGTGGCGGGAGGCCTTATGGTAGTTTCATTTTCCAAAAAGCATTGCGGATTTCAAAATTTAAACTTTCTTGTTGCGTGTTTAAAGATAAACTGTTTTGAGTTCTCACACCAGTCCCATGACTGACCTGGAGTTTATTGTTCCTTTCCTAAACTCTGGGTGCCCACTATTTTCCACACGGGCAGTCTAGAGTTAGGTTATCAGGTTATTCTGGATTCGGGAGTTGCTGTGCAGATCTGGAGGTGAGCCAGATAGCGTAGTCTATTATCTATTGTATATATATCTTTTCTTTTCCGCTGTTGTTGTTGTACACTCTGATTGATGTAATGTAATGTGATATATAAAATGTATAGTTCTTTGTTTTAAATGAATGTACATTTATCTATTATATATTGTTCCGCTGCGACTGTGAGATTCTGTTATTGTTCCTGTTCTGTTACTTGTTTTTGTTTTCTTCTCTCTTTTCTTTCTTCTATCTTTCTCTCTCTTCTCCTACCTCTTTCTTCTTCTTCTTAAACCCTAACGGTTCGATTTTTCGGCAACGAAAAATCTCGATCGTTACATTTGGTATCAGAGCATATGGTTAAGCGACAACCTGCTCTGTTGGGTATTACTCATTAGAGATAGAGTCAGTAGTACTCTAGAATGAGTGTGAGTGTAATAATAGATATGAGCGCGTATTTGTTAGTGAATATAAAATTGTTTTATATTGTGATGATTGGTTTGTTGAGTGGTATATGGATTCTGGTCGGTATAGTCTGTACAACTCTATCGATAGGGATCTCTAAACACTTGTGCAGAACAATTCAACACGATGTTGTTTTAAATTGGGTAAATGAAATAATTTTACCTTGATTATATTTTGTATATAAAGAAAATAATTTTTCAAGAAATTATTGATGTGTTTATATAATTAATTGCTTGGTAGTTGTAAATAATAATAGATATATATATAAGATAATCAAAGTTGTTGAATAAGCTAATAAAAGCAACAATTGTAAAAAGAACAATTGTATAAACTAATGAATTATAAGTATAAAATTATAATTAAAATGAGTTACAATTGTAAGATAATCATGTATGTATATAAGAAGTAAAATTATATAAGTAAAAGGTTTATAAAAGTGACTTATGAATAATAAAAGAAAACTTTTTGAAAGAATAATTAGCATTGATTTCACTATTGTCATTGGGAAATAATAAGGGTGATGACTGCAGCATCATCAGTATCATTTTCGAGTTTCTATGTGATGGATTTGCTACAAAAATGAATTAAAAATTGAAGTTTTGTTGTAATAAACCAATTTGAAATTAAAATTCAATTTGAAATTGATAAATATAAGTGAAAAAGGTTTTGAACTTATAATATAAGTTAGAAGTTGAATAATAAGTTTTATAACTTATTAAATGGGAAAATGTAAGTGAAACCAGTTGTTGAAGTGGTTAAACAATTAAGTTAAGTAAAATGGAATATGAATTTGAATATTGATATGAATTTGGCTTAAGTAAAAGTTAAATAGGATTTACTTTGGAATTTAAAAATCCGAATTGAATTGATAAGTAAAACTTAAGTTTAATTAACAAATGATGTTTAAATGGAATAACTTAAGTGAAGTTGAATAAAAATTGATATTTGTATCAAAGTTAAATAATCAAGTGAATTAAATGATGTAAATAAAGTTGAAATGGAATGCAAGTTAAGTAATATTGAAAGAATTGATGTTAATATCAAAGTAAGTGAATAAAGTGAGTAAATGAAATTGTTAAAGGTGTGAACTTAAGTTATATAAATGAAATTCAATTTTATTTGTAAAAAGAACTAGCAATTGAATTAAAGAATGGATTGAATGTTAATCAATCGAATGTAAATAAGTTGATATGAAACGATGTATGTAAGTGTAAATTCATTGAAGTTAGTTGAATAATTGGATGGAAATCAAGCGAAAGTTAAACCAATTGGAATTGAGATAGTCGAACCAAATTGCATGCAAGTAAAATAAATAAATTTGGTTGTATTGGATGTGCATTGGTTGTTATTTGCTTGTTGGTTGATTGTATGTAAATTCCTTAAGTGTTAAAGAAATTGAATTTGTTAAATTAAAAGCTATGAAATTGAATAGAATTGAATTTGAGTTGAGTTGAAAGTGAACCAATGTGAATTTAA
Organism: Allium cepa; assembly: GCA_030765085.1. Lineage (NCBI taxonomy): Eukaryota > Viridiplantae > Streptophyta > Magnoliopsida > Asparagales > Amaryllidaceae > Allium > Allium cepa. The sequence continues at coordinate 239,543,826 of CM060931.1, forward strand.
TTAGTGAATGTAACTAATTGAAACGAATGAATTGAATATGCAACTTCAATAATAAACCAAAAATGTATAAGAAGCATGTATTGGAAATTTTGAACTTGAATTGGCAAAATAGTTTGAATGTTGGAATTGGATACTACTACTAGCAGGATATACAGGTATATAATGGATTGGAATTTTGATTTTGAAGTTAAAAATTGAATGACTCGACAGAAAGGTACGTATTTCACTTTTAGTATGAGAATTGATGATTTCCTTCTCCAGCCACTTGGCTTTCTCTTTTCTTTTTGATTCTGAGGGGCCGTAGTGCCATTTTGTAGTCGTACCGATCTAGCCGCGCAAAGGAGACTCTGGCGAAATTTTTCGAAAATTTCGGGTGTTAGAAAATTTTTGAGAAAATTTTGAAAGTTTGAAATTTGAATTTAAATTTGAATTGTTGAGTAAACAATGTTGTTTGAAACCTATAATTGAAGTTAGAAAGCTAATTGAAATGATAGTAAATCTTTAATAAAAAGATTGGTGTTAGAAGGTTGATAAAACTAATTGGTTTTGGGAAAATAATAAACGGTTTAGGATCATTTCTCCTTAACTTGCAATTTCGAGGACGAAATTCTTTTAAGGGGGGAAAATTGTAACGACCCAGAATTTCTGATAATTTGAATTTGAGTATTTAATTAATTTTAAATATTAATAAGTGGAATTTTTAAGTCGAATAATTTATTTTTCGAATATTGGATTTAATGGGATAATTAAATCGATTTATTTAATAGTGAAATTCCAAAAATAATTAAATATTGGGTTAAATATGATTTGAAATGATTTGGAAAATTTTGTTTTATCATATTAAAGTTATAGAGATATTTTAGAACTTGTAAAACTGAATTTGGAATTTATTTGTGAAAATTGAATATTTTAATATTTAATTATCGACTGAAAAATAGCCATTTTTCAAACGGTCTCGGATTTCGACGAAACCAGTTTCATCGGATCCGTAATGTGATATTATTGTAAGATTTCAAATTTCAAGTCAATCGGATATATCGTTTGTCCGGTACAAGCCAAAACGCCTAGAAATCGTTTAAATCGGTTTTAATTTGAATTGATCGTTTAATTCCATATCTCACACATACGATCGAATTAGCTTACGAAACCTGTTCCATTGTGTCCGGAACGCGGAAAAACCTTAGGATCGTCTGTCGGAACGCGTAGTTTGGAGGTCGTATGCATAAACTGTTAAATGAAGAATTATATTAATTAAATAATATAAAAACTATTATATCTATGCATCCTTTATCAAAACCCTAGCCCATTATAGCCAGCCGCCACCACTTGGTATCGATGGCTGAAACGCTCTCATCTTCTCCCCTCGAAATCTTCAAATCCAAGCAACGATTCACAAAACTCCCAACTAACAAATCGTAGAGCACATTGAGATGTATGAATCCAACGGTAGTGGTGTGTTTTCGTGGGGTGGATTGGGAGAAATGGCGTTCGAAGATCTCCGCGTTCGACCACGTCTTTCCACGTGGTGGTGAAACCGAGTTACATGAGAAGCTGGCCGAAGGTAGAGGAGTTTGAGCCCTTCAATTTGGCGTCGTTCGATCGCTTGCAGGTGGACCGTGGAAGGGACGGCGACGAACCCTAGTTTGACTATATGGCTTCGTTCGCGCGTTATTGCCTGGAGGACGTTTCGTGCGCCTGAACGAGAGAGGAGATGAAATGCGGGGCCCGTTGTGTTGGTAATTGCAAATTAATTTAAAAGGAAATTTTTTGAGATTCAATTCAAACTTTAAACTGCGATATCTTTTTGCTGCGAGGTCCGATTTGGGCGAATCAAAGTGCGTTGGGATCGTATGGTCGTGCTCTTCGCAATGCAACCAGTTTGGAGTCGATTGGAGCACGTGTGAATTTCGGGTAAAATTAAACGTTCGTTTAATTTTATTCGAAACGAACGCGAAAACGGAACAAAATCAAGGTGAGAACTCCTCACTCAATCGAAAGGTTTTGTTTAAAATTTTAAATAGTTAATATTGATTGATAATTGTTGATTGATTGTGGTAGTAGATATAATAGGATATATATTATATATAGCAATATATATATATTGGCATATGTATATATTGAATTTGATTTCCCGCCTCGTATAGCGGATGAGACCCTATTGCGCCGCCTATTAAGCGGATATTTTATAAAATCCCATATACCGCGATATTCCACCTCGAAGTGGAATTGGTATTGTGCTAACGTCTGTGGATGCAGGGTAACAGGTTGGAGGGATCCAACTGGATTCCTCGCATATTTATTTGTTTATAAATATTATGTTGATTGTTGATAATCATATTGATATATGACACTTATTCCCGTGGTTGACCATCTGATGTTGTTGCATCATCGGATTCAAATTTTTAAAATTAAAATAACGGTTTTGAATTTAAAAAGGGGTTTTAAATCGATTTTTCAAAGAATATGGTTTATTAAAAATTTTGAATTGATTAAATTTTAAAATAAATAGATGGATAAAATTTTATGTTTTAAAAATTTATATTTTTATAAAATATAACTTAAAAGAAATTTTTAACAAAAATAGGTTTTTATAAAATAGTTAAATTTGGTTTTTGGGAAGTTATTATTATTAATGGTTTATATAAAGGATTTTATAAATGGATGTTTTTAAATTAAATTTATTGAAATTATAGAATAAATTTATAAAGTGTTAAGTTGATGTATAACATGAATTTCACTAGGATTTATAGATTAATAAATGTGAAATTTATAAAACGAACGGTTATTGGAAAAATTTAAGTTTATAAGTTATTAACTTATAGAAATGGATTTGGGCATTAAAAAGGGGAATTTTATAGAAATTGTTAATAAATGAAGATTTCATTAGTTGAAATTATTATAAACCATAAAGAAATCTTGTAAGTGATAAGATTTTAAATTGGTGAAGTTCAAAGGAACGATTTGGTAAATAAATAATATTATAAGTATTTAACTTACAATATGGCTTTTGGGTATGAAATTGGGTTATGTAAATTGCATCGGATTAATAAAGGAATTTATAAAATTGGGGTTTATAATAGAAATGGAATTTATAAACTATGTTTATAAATTTGAAATCCATCGAATTTGATAAATTGAAATATGGGAATTTGTTAAGTGGGCTATATTCACTATTTTGAATATTGAATAGATTATTAAATAAAATGGGTTTGTTTTTAGGAAAGGAATGTTTTAAATGGAATTTAAAACGAATTAAAGGTGTTTTAAAATGTATTGAGTATTGAAAACATAGATTTCAACATTGATTGTTGAAATAGACGTTTTCGAGAAACAGAAGGGGATAATTTGTATAGTATTGGATTTATATATCTATTTTTAATTTCAAATCCATATACTAGTGTTTTTGGGTTGTCGTAACGATGTTTTTCGCAACATTCGTTTTTAACCCAAATAAATGTGAATAAAAGAATGTTTTCTCAAAGAGAATGGAATAAAATACTTAACGGTAACTTAAGTATGTTGAATATTTTCAAAATTGTTGAAAATAAATTAAAGTGTGAATTACTTATTATTAAATAAGTTTAGAGATGATTTTCTAATATGAAATGGAACATTTTGAAAATTCACCTTTTAAAGGTAAATCGAAGTGAATAGATGGAAATTGATTTGAAATCGTGTATGTGTAGATATTTGGGAAATTGGAAATTCACTTTGGAATTTATAAATAGGAAGGGAAATTTGTTTAAAAATAAATGTTGATTTATTTTGAAGTATGGGATATAATTTTACGAATTTGAAACGTAAGTTAAAATTAAATCGGTAAAGATTTATTTGATGATTTGAAATTTGTTTTCAAAGGGTATAAAGGATGAAAAGTAATTTGAAATTAGTTTTCAAATGGTTAAGGTGATTTGAAATTAGTTTTCAAATGGTTAAGGTTATTTGAAATTGGTTTGCAAATGGTTAATGTAATTTGAAATTTGTTTTCAAATGGTTGAGGTGTTTAATTTGAAATGGGTTTTCAAATGGTTAAGTGTGGAAATTATATCGTGAAGGTGTTTTGGTAAAGCAAATAAATTGGGCAATTATTTGGAAATTGTGTATATATATCTTGTAAAGATATTTTGGGACTTAATAATTTTGGAAAAATTATTTGGAATCTGATGATGTGGCGCATCTTTATTGATAGTTAAATAACCGACTATCAATATTTACCCTTGGATGGTATTGATTGTGTTTGTTTGGAATTGAATGCACACTTATTTTTAAAAATAAGCGCTCGCTATTCGGTTTAGCCGGGAGAGGACCTTTGTGTCATATATCCCATTCCGAATATGCGATACGTCGTTTGGATTGCATTTGAAGACCGGTGTTGAAGACCGGGTATTTGTGAAAACGATAGGATGACCTATCGATTGTCTCCGCATTGTTAGTTACGATATGGAGATTTCCTTTGTGATGGGAAATTTTATCGGGATTGTGAATACCCGGATTGCAAGGGCTTCCTTGGAAGTGCCTTCGGTTCTGTTCGAACCCGGAACAGACTTGTATGGTTACATGTCTGACATTACATTTTGAGAGATAGAGCAGATTTCTTTCAAATACATTTCTGTTGGTGGCGGAGAATTTATTCTCTTAGCTTAACACCCTTCTCTGAGACGTACGAGCTCAGAGGTTATGTAGTTGAAGGTTATCAGCGATATTTCCCAATCTGGTAATGTGGCATGCTGAGTGCTGCTGTGTGATGATCATTGGTTGATCGTTTGGATATGATCATTTGTTTGATCATTTATCTTTGTGATTATTGCTTTGGTCATCTGTGGACCCAAAGCATGGCTTTGTTGCACAAAGCGTAGCTTTGTGGACGAGACTTCGTCAGGACCTCACTCCCCGGAAATGGTCGAAACAGGAATATGCGGCAAGGTTATGAGGGTCGCGCCCTTTAGGGTATGTCATTTCCTTCTGGAAAAGGGTGGTATCATGGTATGGAGCCCAGATATTTACTCATGTGGAAACACTATATCTATTTCTGTGTGGTGTTGTTGGTATCGAGCGCTCGGATAAAGGTCCCAAAGGACCGGGGGATGACATATTCGTGTAGTAGTTACCTAGTTACAGAGGTAACCCGGCCTTGTGTTGGCAGAGATCTAACCGTAACGTTAGTTCTCGGGACGTCCCGCCAGAGGCGATCCCATGTGGCAGTAGGAAGTTCCTTAGCCTGACCATTTGTTGGAAATCCATTCATCCAATACGTGCCTTGTACGGTTTTAGTTGTATTACCTGCCATTCACTTATGGTGGTCACCACTGTTTGGATGGTAGCTATAGTAGGCATAGTTCGGAATGTCTATGTTGGCTAGGATTTATATTCTACTTTCGAAATTGTTTTCTACACTATGCACTAGTAATAATATCAAAAATGATTTGATTTTCGCGTAGTGAGCATCTTTGACTATCATAAGGAGAAATCTCCTCCAATTCTGCGTTTGCATTGTGTGTGTGGCGGGAGGCCTTATGGTAGTTTCATTTTCCAAAAAGCATTGCGGATTTCAAAATTTAAACTTTCTTGTTGCGTGTTTAAAGATAAACTGTTTTGAGTTCTCACACCAGTCCCATGACTGACCTGGAGTTTATTGTTCCTTTCCTAAACTCTGGGTGCCCACTATTTTCCACACGGGCAGTCTAGAGTTAGGTTATCAGGTTATTCTGGATTCGGGAGTTGCTGTGCAGATCTGGAGGTGAGCCAGATAGCGTAGTCTATTATCTATTGTATATATATCTTTTCTTTTCCGCTGTTGTTGTTGTACACTCTGATTGATGTAATGTAATGTGATATATAAAATGTATAGTTCTTTGTTTTAAATGAATGTACATTTATCTATTATATATTGTTCCGCTGCGACTGTGAGATTCTGTTATTGTTCCTGTTCTGTTACTTGTTTTTGTTTTCTTCTCTCTTTTCTTTCTTCTATCTTTCTCTCTCTTCTCCTACCTCTTTCTTCTTCTTCTTAAACCCTAACGGTTCGATTTTTCGGCAACGAAAAATCTCGATCGTTACAGTTTCTAATTTACTTTATGTTTTCTTTTGCAAGTAGCGTAATTGTTTCTTTTAGGTTCTTAGAGGCTTCAGTCTAGCAAAAAGCTTTCAATTTGCAACAAAAATCTAAGTCTTTTCATTGCAACAGTAAGGTGAGTTGAATAAAATTACATAATCTAGCAAAATAATGCTTCTAATTGCAAAAACGGTAAATAGTTTAGCTTATGTAGAAATACTTTGAGCTTGCTTCTCTGTTGTTTAACTGTTCTGTAGTGCTTCTTTAGAGGCATGTATCTTTTAATTCCGGCAATGAAATGCTACCGGATTTCTTACATTTGGTAGCTTGCATGCTGAACTTCATTTTGCAAATTTTGGTTGAAATATATTGTCGTTTGAATGTTCAAAACGTTGCTGGAAAATCGACTCAGGCACAGATTTTTGCCTGTAGTTGTTTTGAGTTGCTGTAAACATGGCCTGAGTCCATGTTTGATACCGCATAACTCATTCATTTCTTACTGGAATTCAACGATTCCTTTTTGTTTGAAAGCTGAAGTTTTCTAGTATACGCATACCAATTTAGAGCTCAATCCGATGTCATTTGTTCCTCTGTTTTATGCCTCGAAATTAAACCAGGATGGTTTCAGCCCAATACATTTTTTGGTTTTTGAACTGTTGCAAACATGGCCTTAGTCCATGTTTGAGACAGTATAACTCATTTGTTTCAAATCGGATTTGAGTGATTATTTTTGTAGATTGAAGTAGGAGTATTGATTTACAATCTTGTAAAATTTCAGGACAATCTGGTTTGGTTTGCTATTTCTAAACTACTGTCGAACTTGTACTCGTAGCTTGCTGTAATTCAGTGTTTAAAACCTTGTTTTGGTCCAACTTTGAAACGATGTAGATTCTTCGTTTCAAATCGGATTTGAGTGATTATTTTGAATATTGAATTAGGAGTGCTAAGTTACATTGCTGTAAAATTTCATGACAATCTGGATTGGTGTGCTATTTCGAAACTGCAGTCGAACTTGTACTCGCAGCTTGCTTAATTCAGTGTTTAAAACCTTGTTTTGGTCCAACTTTGAAACGATGCAGATTTTTTTTTTCAAATCGGATTTGAATGATGCTTTTTGAAGATTGAAGTAGGAATGTTGAACTATATTACTAAAAAATTTCAAGTCATTTTGAAATTGCTAACTTGTTCAAACCTGCTGTCGAATATTGAGCCGCAGCTTGTTTTAAACGGATAATACTTGGTATAATTTCCGTTATTTCGATGTTTTCTTAATATTTCTTTCTGTATTTCATACACAGTTATTATAATGTGTTTTAAAAAAATGTTTTCCAAATAAATGGCTTTTGAAATTATTATTATATATATTTTTAGTATAAAAATTATATACACTATAATAAGAGAATTTCAAAGGCAAATTCTAAAGCGATTTTGAAACATTTCTAAAACTCGTTTTCTTCAACTTAATTTCTATATAAAATGCACAATATTTCACTTCGAGGGAAGAGGGAGGAGAATTAAATGATTAGATAAAACATGTGCTATAAACACGTGCGTTTATCTTTTCAGTTAACTCATAATCTATTCGTTTGATCGTTTTGACCTTCGGGTCTGGTTTACCGATGAGATGAGGTAAAATTTATACTGCTTTGAGTGTGGAATTGACAAATGGTTAGTAAACCGTTTAGTGCGAACGTGTGGTATGGGACACACGTTAACACTTTGAGGGTTCATATCCGAGGAGTTTGTGATACATAATACCAGTTAGTAGTGTCCAGTACTGGGCCTCCGAACCTTCGCCACTATAGTTTGTTGCCTTCGGATTTGTGCCTTCGGGTTTGTGCCTTCGGGTTTATTGCCTTCGAGTTTGTTGCCTTTGGGTTTGTTGCCTTCGGGTTGTTACCTTCGGGTTTGTTGCCTTCGGGTTTGTTGCCCTATAGTATCGCTTTTGGAGTTGGTCCTTTGCCACCGCTCGAGAGATACTTGGGTTTGTCGCCTTCGGGCTTGTAGATCCTTGTTTATACAGTACTGAGCACGTGCATCTTTTGTTTCTTTGATATTTATATATTTTCCTAGAGTATCGCCTTTCAGGGTAGGTCCTTTGAACCACACGATATATAGCGATTACCTTATGGAAGCCTGTATTACCTTTATTGGTATTTGTTATTTGCCTTTTTGGCTTGATTTGGGATATTCATATCGTTTGTTTATTTGAGTTGCCGATGATATAAGGCTTTTTATGATTCATCATTTGTTAGATGATCGAGTTATCTCTTTTAGAGATATTTTTGGTACTTTATGACCTTGCATGTTTATTATCATTTATCATATTTAACTGATTTGTTTAGCTAGACTGACCCGTGTATTTTATACTTGGGTCAGACCGAGGTGTTTCAGGTTAGGTACATTTGGACTTAGCCTATTCTGCTTCCGCATGGACTATTCTGCTTGGTCCTTTTGTTTTAGCTTTTTGTGTAGTCTTTTTTGGTTGTACCTCTGATATGTATATTCTTTTGACTCGCCTGTATATTGTGATTGCTACACCACTTGACATGTATCATTTTGTATACTTTGTGATGTATCTACATATGTGTATATGTATGTGATGATCTACTATTCTGCGATGTGTTTTACATTCGAGTTGTTATATTTTTTCTGTTAGATCTTATAGCATTATAGTTTTGTATTAAATATCTATTCGATATGTCGATCCACTAAAAAAAATTCTACATTTATCGAAGTATTCAGTAGGTAGTTAAGACAAGGCTATAGATGGTCGCTCCTATCCAGCTCTATTCTCTGTATTAGCAGACGGTATTGCCTTGTAATACCCTTTGCTAATGTGGGTCTCGGAGTGGGATGTTACAGCTTGGTATCAGAGATGAGTTCAGGAAAAAAATATGGTAAACACGAAATAGAAGCACATATTATGGTACATTAAAGTGTAATACAAATGTTGTGAATCTCTGGATCATCGTGCTTTTGTTCTTTTCGTATCCTTTAGGGTAGATAGATTTTTGGAAATACGTCTAGGAATGCATTTTAATTCCATAGTATTCCATATTTGAATTAATGATATCTACCATGTGAATAATCTTTATCTTAACTTAACTTTCAGCTAATGGCTGGAAGAGGCAGAGGATGACACTCGGATGCTGGGCAATCCAGCGGCTCACATCCGGACGGTGTATATATGTCCGCCGATCAGTTCATGGAATTATTTAGGAGCACCCAGCCTCCAGCTCCGACTCCAGCTTCTCCATCGCCCAAGTCTCCTTTTGCGTGCATGTCAGTGACTTTGCACATCTCGAAGGCAAGCCATTCAAAGGATCTGAGTCTGTTTTAGAGGTTCGGGCTTGGATTCGTTCTTGCGAGTGGATATTTTCTCACATGGATCTTTCGGATTATCATAGGGTTCTTGTAGCATCCAGCATGTTACAAGAGCATGCTCTTGATTGGTACGAGCTATTCACTTCCGAGCTCGACGAGTCTACTCTTACATGGACTCGGCTTCGGGAACGATTCAAGCTTAAGTTCGTTCCTGAGTCTGAGAAAGCATCTCTTGCTTGTCGCTTCCTTGAGCTAAAGCAAGGGAAATGTTCAGTTTCTGATTATGTGTCTTCTTTCGAGGCACTATCTGAGCATGGCCTTGAGTATATTAGCACTCCATACAAGACGAACCTCAAGTTCGTTTTCGGTCTTCGGAAGAATTTGAAGAAATCTTTGATGTTGCAGCTTAAGCTTTCTTTTGAGGAGCTAGTTGACTAGGCGCTTCATCTTGAAGCCATCGAGAAAGAGATTGATAGTGGTGATGATGTTGAGGTTCGCAAGAACCCCAACAAGAAGCAGTTTCCATTTCAGTAGTCCAAGTCTTTTCCTTCCAAGAAGAAGAAGACTAGTGGTTCTAACTCTCAGACTCAGTCTACTGGAACACCTTCCATTCGGAAGTGTTTCAATTGTGGTTCTCCTGATCATATGATTCGAGCTTGTCCTTAGCCTCTCTTTTGCCGCAATTGCAAGAAGGAAGGTCATCATGTTTCCACCTGCCCTACTGTTCATGCTAGTGCCAAGTCTGGCAAGCTTTATGCTGCTAAGGCTTTTGGAGGTTCTTCTCAGCCCAGAGATATATCTCTATCTATTTTGGAAGGTTCTATTTTATTTCATCACCATAGTATTCGAGTTCTTTTCGATACAGGTGCTTTGCATTCATTCTTATCGAAGAAGCTCGTTGATGGTTTGTCTTTGGATGTTACATATATGGTTACTTCATTGAGGATTATGAATCCTATTGGGGGATCCGCGACCCTTAGCATGCTTTGTGATGATGTTGAGATTGTTTTATGTGGATTTTCTTTTCGGGTGAATCTGCATGTTATTTATTATTTAGGATTTAATATGATTTTGGTTATGGACTGGCTAGTGCGAAACGATGCCAGGATTATTTGTTCTGAGAGAATTTTATATCTTCGTCATCCAGATTCGTCTTCTACGCTATCACTTGTTCTTTGAAATGTGCATAATTCCAAAGTGGCTTTATATCTAGACTCAAGAAATGCTGATGATATATCTCATATTCCTATTGTTTGTGACTTCTCTGATGTATTCGAGTCTGTTTCGGGTTTGCCACCCAAGCGGGCAATTGAGTTCCACATTGATCTCATTTCAGGCACGCAGCTAGTTAGTCGTCCTCCCACGAGGATGTCTACAAAAGAAAATGAGGAACTCAAGAAGCAGTTTTTAGAGCTTAAGTCCAAGAAGTTGATTTAGTCTAGTTCATCACCGTAGGGTGCCGCGGTTGTATTTATGAGGAAGTTCGATGGTACTCTTAGGCTTTGCATTGACTATCACAAGCTTAATGAGTTGACCATCAAGAATAGATATCCATTACCTAGGATCGACGATATGCTCGATCAATTGAGTTGTGCTAAGGTCTTTTCTCAGCTCGACCTTGCCACTGGTTTTCATGAGTTATGAGTCGCAGAGGATAGCGTTCCTCTTATAGCTTTCTACACTCGTTATGGTTCTTTTGAGTGGCTCGTTACGCCTTCGGTTTGACGAACGCTACTGCTTTCTTTGTCGATCTCATGAATCGAGTATTCCGATAATATGTCGATAAGTTTGTCCTTGTGTTTATTGACGACGTCCTTATTTATTCTAAGTCCAAGATATAGCATACCCACCATTTGAGGATTGTCTTGGATACTCTTCGTCAGCATTAGCTCAGAGCCAAATTCTCCAAGTGCCAATTTTGGGAGAATAAGGTTAAGTTTTTAGGCCACGTTGTATCTTTCGAGGGCATCTCAGTCGATCCCTCGAATATCAAAGCTATCCGGAATTGGAAGTGGCCTGAGAATGTTCATGAGATTCGTAGTTTCCTTGGACTGGCGGGTTATTACCGTCGGTTCATTAAGGATTTTCCCGTGTTGTGCTTCCTCTTACTAGCCTTACTCGGAAAGGCATTCGTTATATTTGGTCCGACAAGTGTGAAGCTTCTTTTCAGCAATTGAAGGAGCTTCTCACTAATGCTTTTATTCTTGTGGTTCCTGAGAGGAATCATGATCTTGCCGTCTACACCGATGCTTGTGGAAGTGGTCTCGGTGTTGTTCTTATTCAGAAGGATCGGGTAGTTGCTTATGCTTCTCGACAACTGCAAACGAATGAAGTTCGCTATGCCACTCATGATCTTGAGTTAGCCGCCATTGTCTTCGCTTTGAAGATTTGGCGCCATTAGCTCTTAGGCGAGCGCTTCATTCTCCAAACCAATCATAAATCCTTGAAGTATTTGTTCACTCAAAAGGAGCTCAATATGAGGCAACATCGTTGGCTCGAGTTCCTTGCCTCCTATGACTTCGATATTCAGTATACCCCTGGTAAGGGTAATCGTGTTGCTGATGCGCTTAGTCGTAAACATTCGGCTTTCATTTCTATGATGCTTGCCAAATGGGATATTCTTGAGACTCTATCCTTTTGTGATATTCGTGATCGAGCTCCATCTTCTGATTCTCCGATATTATTATTTAGTTTGGAAGCTTGACCTTCTCTATTTGATCGTATTGCTGTGGCTCAGCGACAAGATCCAGAGTTGTTACATCTTATTCAGCTTTGTGAATCTGAATCCCGTGATGAGGCATTGTGGGATTTCAGCATTGATTTTCATGGTGTCTTCGCAAGAAGAACCATATTATTGTGCCATCTGATTCTTCACTTAGGCATGACATTCTCGATGATTGTCACCGTTCTAAGTATACCATTCATCCTAGCAGTAGTAAGATGTATGCAGACATGCATCGCCTTTATTATTGGGAAGGCATGAAGCACGATATGGCGAATTATGTGAGTAATTGCATGACTTATCAACGTATCAAAGTCGAACATCAGCACCCTTCTGGTCTCCTTCATCCTCTAGAGATTCCATTGTGGAAATGGGATCAGATTTCGATGGATTTCATTGACGGCCTACGTCGTTTGAGATCAGGCCATTCTAGCGTTTGGGTTATTGTTGTCGCCACACCAAATCAGCTCATTTCATTCATATTAAGTCTAATAGGAGTGCTTCTCATTTGGTAAAGCTATATGTCAAGGAAATCGTGAGACTTCACGGTGTTCCTAGTCGATTGTTTGTGACCATGACCCGCTATTCATGAGTCATTTCTAGTAGAGTCTTCAGCAAGCTTTGGAAACAAAGCTTAATTTCAGCACAGCTTATCATCCGCAGTCTGATAGACAGACTGAACTGGTGAATCGTACCTTGGAGCATCTCCTCCGTATTTGTATTCTTGATTTCGGTGGTAGTTGGGAGGATCACCTACTTCTTGTAGAATTCTCCGACAACAATACTTTTCATTCCAGTATCGGTATGGCTCCTTTCGAAGCCTTATACGAAAGGCCATGTCGATCACCTTCTTGTCGGTTGGAATCCGGTGAGAATCTTATTTTTGGCCCAGATTCTATTCGTGATTCTTCTGAGAAGATTGATCTTATTCGTTAGATAACTAAAGAGGCACACAGGCGCTAGAAATCCTACGCGGACAACCATAGGAAGCCTCTCGAGTTCTCAGTTGGTGATCTCGTCTTTATTCGTGTTTCTCCTCTAAAAGGGGTTATGCGCATTAGTACGACCGGGAAACTGGCTCCTCGCTTTAATCCTATTACTGAACGTATTGGACCTGTGGCTTATAGAGTTCCACTTCCAGCTCATCTACCTAGTATTCATGACGTGTTTCACGTCTCTCAGCTTCGGAAGTGTCTTGGAGAGTTTGATTCTGTTATCGATTCTCCTGATATGCAAGAGCTTGAGATCTCACCAGACATATCTGTGGTGCAGCAGCCTATTCGTGTACTTGCTTCAGAGGTGAAACGCCTTCAAAACAAGGACGTGCCGCTCGTTAAAGTTAAATGGTCCGCTATCTCAATAACTGCACTTGGAAAACCAAGGAGTTTATCGAGCAAAGGTATCCTGGGTTTCTTTCCTTGCATTGCGATGGTGATAATAATTTTTTTTATCTCAAGTTTATCTCTTATTCCTTTTGATTGATGGAATTAATATGTTGAATACAAAATCTTCTCTAGAGATTGCTTGGACGCAATTTTGTTAAGGGGGAGTCTGTAACAACCCTAGTTATGGAGATTACATATAAATATTAAATTATAACGGTAGTTATGATTTAATATTGTGAATTAAATAAAATTGGTGAAATAAATTATTTATTTATCATAAACAATGAATTTGGGAAATAATGCTGAAAATAAAGCATAAAGCTTTATTTTAACGGTTTGGGTAATAATGAATGCGAGAATAATTTTATTTGATTGAAAATGCAATAATTTCGTTAATTATTGCTTTGTGACTTCTTTTAATAATTTTTAAAAGAAGTAAGCTCTTTTAATAATTGTTTAATAAAAGAAAAAGGAGAAAATGTGATTAAAAATATGTTTTAAGTGTAAGTAATATTTGTAAATGAATTGGAACATTTTTACAAGCAAGAAAAATATTGTTGTTGAATTTTAGAAGTTAAAGTGTAGACTTTTACATTTATTTGGTGAGAATTATGCAGTTTTGTTAACTAAGAGAATTTAATAATAAAAATATTTTAAAAATACAAATTTATCTTTTTATATGTTATAAAATGTTTTATTTTATAAGTATACAAGTTCACATATTTTTCTTATGTTAAAATATGTAGAAAAGTGCATTTAGTTTTGTGTATATGTTATATTTGAAGCATTTTAGTTTATAAGTGAATTAATTAACCTATGCCTTTTTTCCCTCTTTTAATTGTTGGGTCTAGGCCAACTTAGGACTTAACGAGGTGAGAAATGAGAGAATAGAAACCACTTGTACGTTCATTTCCTCTATCTCTTCTTCCTCCTTTAGCCTGAGAAACAATATACAGTAATCCCTTCCTCCAAATTGCAAAATCCAACTAAATTCCCAATTGAAATTCTCCAAACCAAAGTCCTTTTGGAATTCAGAGATAAATCAAAGGTAATCAAACTCCAAATATCATAATTTCATCAAAAATTTCTGATTTGTGAATTAGGTTTCTAATTTACTTTATGTTTTCTTTTGCATGTACCGTAATTGTTTCTTTTAGGTTCTTAGAGGCTTTAATCTAGCAAAAACCTTCCAATTTACAACACAAATCCAAGTATTTTCATTGCAACATCAAGGTGAGTTGAATAAACTCACATAATCTAGAAAAATAATGCTTCTAATTGCAAAAAGGGTAAATAGTTTAGCTTATGTAGAAATATTTTAAGCTTGCTTCTTTGTTGTTCAACTATTCTGCAGTGTTGCTTTAGAGGCATGTATCTTTTGATTTCAACAACGAAATGCTGCCAGATTTCTTGCATTTGGTATCTTGCATGTTGAAATTCATTTCTGCAAATTTTGGTTGAAATATATTGTCGTTTGAATGTTCAAAAACGTTGCTGGAAAATCGACTCAGGCACAGATTTTTGTCTATAGTTGTTTTGAGTTGCTGCAAACATGGCCCGAGTCCATGTTTGAAACTGCATAACTTATTCATTTCTTATTGGAATTCAACGATTCTTTTTTTGTTTTAAAGATGAAGTTTTCCCGTATAGGAAAACCAATTTTGTATGCCTGGAAGTTAAACCCAGGATGGTTTCAGGCGGGTACATTTTTGGTTTTTGAACTGTTGCAAACATGGTCTGAGTCCATGTTTGAGACAACATAACTCATTCGTTTCAAATCGGATTTGAGTGTTCTTATTGCATATTGAAGGAGAAGTGTTGACTTACATTCCTTTAAAATTTCATGACAATCTGTATTAGTCTGCTATTTCTAAACTACTGTCGAACTTGGACTCGCAGCTTGTTGTAATTCAGTGTTTAAAACCTTGTTTTGATCCAACTTTGAAATGATGCAGGTTCTTCGTTTCAAATCGGATTTGAGTGATTCTTTTTGCATATTGAAGTAGGAGTGTTAAATTACATTTCTATAAAATTTATTAACAATCTGGGTGGGTTTTCTATTTCAAAACTACTGTCGAACTTGTACTCACAGCTTGCTATAATTTAGTGTTTAAAACATTGATTAGGTCCAACTTTGAAACGACGTAGATTATTCGTTTAAAATCGGTTTTGAATGATTCTTTTTGCATATTGAAGTAGGAATGTTGAAACGGAGGTCATATGCGAGAGTAATGATCGTTTAAAGATAAGGAATTATTTAACTAACAATTTAATTAATAATTTTTATATTCATTATCATTATTATTGTCATTTTCTTCCTCGAAGCTATAGTAAAGTCGAAAACCCATCTATCATTTTTATTAACCTGGACACAAACTTCACTACATTGTTACGACACCTATAGACTACTACTGCTGAATTGCACACCATCCCGGCATTGCATTGCACTCATGCTTGTAAACGATGCCTTCCATGCCACCTCCGAACATCTTATTTACTATCTCCACCGATAACATCCCATCTTGATCTACAACCATCGAAGCCTTTAATGGATGATCAGAAACATGCATAACATCTGTATATCTTCTTCTACACCACATGTTCTTCGATTGTCATTTGGCCTCTGTTTCACCATTGTATCGAAATAGACTGCCCACATTTATCGAAAATTTCAACTATTTTTTATCAGTGCGTACACTTAATCGATGAACGAACATCATCAGTGGATTCTGTCATAGAGACTACAACTTTGATATATATTATGTATAGTTTGGACGCTTTTATAGTTATCACTTTTTAAGTAGAAGTGGATTAACTTTTTGCTAATTACAATTGAAAAAATTATATTTTTAATTATAACCATGACATATTATATCCTAACCTAGTGTATATAAAACAATATTTTAATTTTCAATTTAAATTGTTTATACTTGGTTTAAGATCATAAGGGGTGAATTACTACATTTTATCAATATATACGCAAATATGACAAATCTCACTCACTGATTAGCCAAGCATTTTCTTCGACTCGAGGTGAATCGTACTTCTTCACTATCCAGAAATTTCTTGCCTTGAAAATACCGAGTTTCTTGATATCTTTTATTTATTTGTGAAGTTCTCTTCATGGTGATCAATTCCATATATTAATTCATTTAGTTTGGATTCGATTTTGTAGATTTGAAATTGATTTAGTGATCAGAGTTTCACAAGTGAAGGCAAGATTATTAGGGCCAAAGGAATAGGATTAGAGATCTATTTATAGGTTGAAAAATATAATATCTAGGCTAAAATCTTGAAAGTGATATATTACAAAAATGCCATAGGGATTGACTTCTTCTAATTTCTAGCTCGTTTAACAAAATTTAGCAAATTATATGTGTTTTGTAACTGTAAATGACATTTTGAACATTACGGAATAGGTCCTAAAGCATAATTCCATTTCCTTTATAAATTTTTATTTTTTCCGTTTATGTAAAATTTTGATTTTATACCTTTCATTTAATTATTTCATTTATAAAATTATAGTGTGTTACACCATAAGTAGATTATTTGAGAAATCTGCTAGTTGTGGACCTATTATTGGAAAACCAATACCAACTGTGCTAATCCATTTGCAATAATACGATGGCTATTACAAACGTTGAGAAATGTTATTATAAAGGTGAGAGATGAAAACTACGTCATAAGCACTATATAGTAGGCGAGGATCACTCCTAGGAGATGTTAGAGTGGATTATGTTCATTGTGACGACCCGAAATTCCTGGATGTTAGAAATTGAAATATTTAATTTGATTTTAAATATTTGGAAGTTAGTTTAACTTTAATTTCAAAATATCACCGTTTATTTGGCAATTAAATTTTTGGATTTAATGATTTGAAATTGGGTAAAATATTGAATCTTCGGTTTTAAGCTTGTTAAAAATAATTCGAAGGCTTAGAAAGTTCATATCGATAATTCTGGAGATAACAAAACTTTTAAAGGTTGAATTTTAAACTGTTTTGTTCAGTTTGAAATTTTCGTTTAAATTGATATTAAAAAATAGCCTTCCAAGGTACAGCCTCAGATTTCGACAAAAACAGTTCCATTAGATCTGTAATAGTGTACTATTATCGGATTTCAATTTTCATAGTGTTTGGAGTGATCCTTTGGCCATACGACATATAAACCCATTGAAATCTATATCGATAATTCAATATTATAACCGAGTTCAAAATGCTATCTTCTCCATATGATTGAATTTAGACTCGAGACCTTTTCCATTGCTTTCGGAATAAGGGTATAACTTTATGAACGCCTAGCAGCACGTCTCGATAGGAGATCCAGATTTTAGTCTTCGTTTTCAGGACAATTTAAATTCGAATTTAAATTTAAACATAAGTAATGTAATTTCATTTAAAACACTATTGCAATCCTTTGCAACACGTGTTGGGACTTAAAGCACATGTCGTTCATAATTACACGCGTCTTCATTTAGAGAAAAATATATTGAATATCTCGTTCAAACCAAAATCGAACCATATATATATATATTTACGAATGAAGAAATAAAATCATGGCCGCTCTCTCAAATTTCAAATCGAAATCTCCCTTTTCTTCTATATGCCAGTTCAAACGAATCAAGAAAATATAATGGCCGAAGCCTCACTCTAAATCGAATATCAAAAAAAAGAAATCGGTGAATCCTCGAACTTGAGCAAGGGCGACGTCGACGGAGTTTCACGATGTCTGAAATCGCGCGTGCACTGCGATAGGATCGACGACGGCTTCGAGGCAAGCTAGGGCACGAGTTCGATCTCATCTAGGGCTTCGCGATGGAAGACTCGTGGCAATCGAGCAAGTAAAAGTAGGAGGCGTGGCGAATAAGGGTCAAGGTTCACGTGGCAACGTGGTTTCGCGAGGTAGTGGGGTTCGTTTTCCGACGAGCGGCGCGACTTTGTAGTGGGTTAACTTTATAGTCGTGGTGGCGCGTGGCTAAGATGGGGGGTTCGGCGTGAGCTGGAAGCGAACGAGGATGGTTGGAGCTCGAAGGGGTCGTGATTGGTTCGTGGTGGTTAGGATATCGGCGGCGAAATCGAGTCAGTGAGGTATATTACATTGTTCTGTGCAATTTAAAATTTAAATTAGTTATATAAATATATACAACAATATATATATATATATATATATATATATATATAATTTTAAACAAGAAAACCCTTTTTTCCAGACAAAAGTATATATACACAGAGTTTTCTTTATATATATAGATAAACTGTAGAAAATATATTTTGCAACCTGTTATAAATTTATATATATATATATATATAAACACATACATACATATATGTATATATATATTGAACAAGAAATAACCATATATAGTTAAGTTTGAAAAAGATAAATAAGTAGGAATTTAAAATACTGAAAGTTTATATATAAGATTGGATTTTAAACTTATATAGATTATTTTAGAAGTGTAACTTCAGAGAAAAAATAAATATACAAGTATACACTTTTAATTTACTAGTTTGGTTTAAATTAACCTATTTAATTATATTAGCCGCAAAGAATAACTTATTAAAGAAAAAATTGTTTAAAATACATTATGGTAATTTAAATTATTTACAATAGGAATTGACTTTTAGATTTATTTCAAATATTAACAAACCATTCAATGTTTGTTACGAGGTCCAAAATCGTGAAGGAAATAATTGAGATGGAAATGGATTGCAAAACAAAAGAAAAGGTGAGATCTTTTCACTCAATCGAATAGTTAGAAATTAAATTATTGATTGATTTTTTGGATGTGATGTTATATATGATAGCGTGTGTGTCTATATATATATATATATTGGATTGATTGATTTCCCGCATTATATAGTGGATGAGACCCTATTGCACCCCGCATAATAGCGAATGACCCTTTATAACACGATATCCCGCCTTGAAGAGGGATTGGTATTTTAGATTGTTGTGTTAATATCTGTTGATGTAGAGAAACAAGTTGGAGGGATCCAACTGGATTCCTCAAAACGTTGAATTTATTTTTATTTTCAACGATGTGATGCGTGTGATAATCTGTGGCGATTATATTGATTTATATGGGTAATGGGAATTATTGAAGGCTATGATTTGGCCGAATATATTCTGGTATTTATTTAAAATACCATAAATACAAAAAATTGATTTTTGGAAGGAAATTAAAGTAGAGAATTTTAATTAAAATAATTCTAGAGAATTGAATAAATTAAAAGAAGGAATTTGGAAAAGATAGGGTTGATTTTTGAAATCCAATTGAATAAATTCCAAGTATAGGGAAAAAGATTTTTAATAAATGGATTTTAAGAACTTAATTAGTATTGTTTAAAAAGTAAAAAATTTATTTAAAATTCAGATTTTAAATGGTTTGGGAGAATAAAGGAATTTATTTTAAAGATAGTAAATTTTGCAAATCGATTTGAAAATTGATTTAGTATTCGAAATTGTGTTTTAAGAAAGAAGAATGAGATTATGAAATTTATAAACGAGGTTTATAAATAAAGTGAAATATTTATCAAAGGATAATTTGGAAGTGTAAATTCATGGTGGAATTTATAAAGGAATGGGTAATTGGTTTTTGAAATAAATATTGGTTTATTTTTAAAAGTGTGGACAGGAAATTTATGAATTTGGGATGTAAATTGAGATAAATCGAGAAGGATTTATTAATTTATTTAAATGGACTATTTTGGAATGGAAAGTTTATTTTTCCTAGAAAGCCGAGTAAGTTTTCAAAGTAGCTTTTAAATATAAATTAAAAGTTCTAAAGTTTGTTCTAAAAAAATGTTTTTGGATAAATTATTTTCTTAAATTGTTTTTAAATTTTTAAAAGTAAATATTTATTAAGTTGATTGTAGAAATGATTATTTTAAAGATTTAACTAGTATTTGATTTAGAAGATGGTTATTTAAATAATTATTTTCTATCTAATAATTTTATTTAAAAGAAATTAGTTTGGGCTTAAGTTTTACATGAGATATTAGTATAAAATTCATAACCAATATTTTAAAATAAATGTTTTAAAATAGTTTTTATTTTAAGTGTTTCTAAGTATATATTTTTGATAAGCGATTTAAATTATTTTAAAGTATTCGGACTTGGCAAATTTTCAGTGGAAATAAACAATATTCGAAAATTTATGAGGAAAGTTATTTGAAAATGATTTTCAAAGGGTTGAAGTGTGAAAATATATCTTGCAAAGATAATTTGAAATAAATAATTTGGGTAATTATTTAAATCTGAGGGTTCTTTATGAGTGTTATTTGATAGTTAAATAACCGACTATCAATATTGGCCTTTAAGACGGCATTTGAATTTCGATGCGACCGGGGGTCGGATTCCAAATGGTTCCGAAAACCACATCGAATCTCAAAAGTGGATCTTTTGTTTAAAAAATTAAAAATGGAACTTAGTTGTGACTTATCTGCAATCTGAATGTATCCACGTGTTTTTAAAATAATCGCTCATTATTCGGATTAGCCGGGGGAGGACATTAAGTCATTAAACCCATTCCGAATAATGTTACGACGAAATGGGATTGCATTTGAAGACGGTGTTGAAGACCAGTTATTTTCAAAAATGAAAGGATTACCTGTCGAATGTCTCTGCACCAAGTTGCTTCGGTAAAGAGATTTATATTACCCTATGTGATGGAGAGTCCAGACGTGATTAGGGGATATCCGGATTTGCAAGGACTTCTTTCCTTATGTAACATCCCAATATTTTCAACCATTTGCATCCGCATATGCCGGACTTGAATTGCTCAAAATATCAAATTGTTAATTTAAATTTAGCAAAACTTAGCATATAAAGTAAATAAATCAATTACATAATCACAGACACAGAGTAATATAAAAATAATGCAGCGGAATAGATAAATTGTAGTTCATGAAGCTACTATATAAACATCAGAGTTAGAAATAAAACACAGCAGTATATCTCAAATACAATGAAGTCTCGAATACAAATAGATGACATCCCTGAACAAATAAACTGGAAAAGTTGAAAGCTGAATCGATAGTTGGTTCTCCAAGCGAAGCTCCAAACTCCAAAAGTGAGTCTCAAATGCTGAATTACTCGGTCTGACCCGAGCGTAAAGCAAAACACAAAACACTCGAGTCAGGATTAACATTCTTATATCAATAAATCCAACTCAAGCGAAATATCAACTGAAATACAATTAACTCAAAGGATGTTTGGGATAACCATCCTCTAAGGATCTGTGGAACTATTTACTATGAAGAAATATACGCTATAACACCATGGTCATTTTAAATTAATTTATACTTCAAACCAAAATATCATTTTCATTTGAAATATATCTATTTCCCAAAATAGTGTGTATATACATATTAAATAATTTATAAAGTAAAGTATTTGTAATTTCCTCAAACGTCACAAATTGCTTCAAACCAACTCGACTTTCCCATTCAAATTTAATTCAATCTCAATTTATCAATTTCCAATCAATTAAGTTTCTGACTAAACAAATTCAAATTTTATCTATTTCCAATATAGATTTAAACCACAAATAAACCAATTAAATTTCAATCTAATTCAAAGTCAGTATATTTCAAAGCTTTAAATACTCAACATTTCAAAGACTAAATTTGATAATTGCATTTATCTCCCGATTTGACTTCACTATTTTTTATTTTTGAAATATTCACTTAATAAATTCAATATTATTTATACGACCTTAAATTACTTTTTTGTATATATTACCTTCGATTTCTTTGGACGCGATATATCCATTAAATTAATCAAATCAAAATCAACTTATAAGATCATATTTTAAAGTTTCAAATTCAATAGCTTCAAATCGATTTAATTAAGTAAATTTTTTATTTAAATGCAATTTCGATCAATTCAACTTGATCTTCCTTAATTTATACAAATCATTGAAAGTCTATTTAAAAATATAATACTTAACATATTATATTAATTAAGTCGAACTTTATTAAATTTAAGTTTATTATCGAGTCTACTTTATATTTAAACATATTTATGTAAAATATTTCAATATTAAATAAACCATATATATTCCCTTTCAAGGCCATTGAAATAATTTTCAATATATATATATATAGGCCAACGGTGCCTGTATAATTCTCTATCATATGGTCAAGTAGTACAGATATTTATCATTTCGATCTGAAATTTAATATATATAGGTATATATCATTTCAAGCCGCAATCCCAATTCAATGCAAATGAAAATCACTTGGGTCTATCATTTCAACCCATAACAATTTTCTCCTATTCTAAAGTCCATTCGGGTATGTATCATTTCAACCATAGTGAATTCTATATTAACAGGGAACTTGTAGGGTGATGGAAGATACGATAATGATATTAACAGGCATATATCATAAATAACAATATAATATAAACAACAGGTTATGGTGTCATATCCCACAGGTGAACAGTTACATAATAATAGCATATATACCATAATTTAAAATAAATAACTGCGGTATATTTCAATTGCCATTTCAATTGAAATCAAATTTAATAAATATAAGAACATTAATCGTGAGTGATTGCTCACCTTTCGAGGCTAGAGAATACAGAAGGTGACACGAATACGCACATTGATACGGACCCTGAAATTTAATTGTGAATTCAAGCAAAGCAAAATCGGTATGAATTCAACGATTAAAGCTGATTGGCGCAAATTGACAAACAGATCCGATAATACAAATAGATGGAATAATCAGAACTAGGTCGATGAAAATAATTGGCACAAGTGAATATATATATACAACTATGTATACTATATATAAACTTATATACGACTTATAATTTTTAATAAGCAAATAACTTATAATCTTTAAAACAACTTTATACATAAAATATATATATACCACCACTTTCATACTAAACATATGTAACTAGTATATATATACTCAAAAAAAATAAAAAAATGTTTAAATATGAATACCTTAATATAAAAACTATTATATACTAACATAAGCTGCGGCTATTATAAAATCAAACATATTATATACTTTAACACATCATGACTACATCACCAATAAATTAGCATATTACGTATATAAACCAATACACATATATACTTTGAAATCACACTATAACTATAAAACTAATATATAAGCTGATATGTAACTCTTATGTATATATACTTATATAACTTATTTTTGTAACAATGAATGGTACACAACTTTATACAATTATATATATATATATATTCAACAGATTTCGGTTTATATATCTTTTATATAAACAGGACTTAACAAAGTCAAGTGTAACCTAATATAGTATGTGTATTACTACTATTATATATAAATAAACAGAAGTTTGTAAATTCACCTTATATACAGCTACGAGAAAACATAGTATATGGTGAAATCCATATATAGGTAAAGTGTATATATATATATATGTGTATATATATATATATATAATAATATTATATAAACCAGGACCAATGCATATAAAATAGGTAGACGTATGCAATAATATACTCAAAACCAAATTCAGGTGCCTTGTATGAATATAACTATATATATACACACTCGCATATATAAACAAATATATAAACGTGTATATAATACTTACATTAATATTTATATAAAAAAAATATAAAGTTAATATATAAACAAAATTCTTTAAACAAGGATTTGGAGAAGCTTAAAGGATTTCAGGTTTAAAAATAAACTAAAACTAAAATATAAGTGTATAACCGCAAAGAATATATATATATATATATATATATATGCAGCTAATATAATTATATTCTAAAAAAACAAATATACTTACCAGCATAAGATATAAATCTATATATAGATATATGACGAAGGAGGAGAGATCAGCGGAGGGTGGAGGAGCCAGAAGAAGAGGGGCGGTTGTGGAAAAGTTTGGAACGGTTGTGTGTTTGGGTTCGCTTGAGAAGGAAAGGAGGCAGCGGAGGCTTGGGGTGGTGGCGAGATCGGGCGGTCGTGGTGTGGAGAGTAGTCAACGATGTTGATGTGGGCTGGAGGGGAGAGAGAACGAGGCGGAGGTGGATGTGGCTTCGGCTAGGCTGCTCCGTGCTAGGTTGCGTCCATGGCATGGTGAAAGGCGGTCGACGAGGTTGCTGGATGGGCTGCCGCTCAGGCATGATGATGGGAGGCTTGGCCGAGACTAGGGGTGAGGGGATGTGCGCTACTTGAGGTAGAAGGAAGGCGGCCGATTAAATGAAGAAGAAACGAAAAAGAATTTAGAGAAAAAATGGGAAGAAGAAGGAAATCTTTTGCTTTCTGAGGTTAAAATTTGTAGAAGGAAGGATGGAATGGGAAAGTAGAGAGAAACGTGAAAAATGAGGAAGGGGGTGTCAGGCCACAAATATATAAATGTAAATTATATGAAAAGTTTCAGAGATAAAAGAGCCACAAATAAGGTAAATACCACCCTAAAATCAAGCAATGAGAATAGTGAACGTCAATCTGGAATTAAAGCTGAATAATTAAAACAATTGGAAAGCACGTTTTAAATTTTGAAACGGAATGAAAGTGAAAAGTTAAAAAGTGGTACCGTCATAATGGACCGTTATCAACATTTCCGTCGTGTATCGGACCTCAAAATACGGAAATAAATATACCGCAGAGATTCGCATGAGGACACCGTCAAAACGGTATATAGATATCAGTGATAGGATCATCTGATCAAAAATCAATATTCGGTACCGATATACGTTGTTATTCCATACAGAAAAATCCAAACGGAGCCAGAAACGTCCGAATTTCGCGAAATGAATTTCGTAGTCTGATTCAGAGTGTTCTAAATAAATTTTCTCATGTTGACATATTTAGATTTCGGAGCACTTTTAAATTCAACTGTTATTAACTGATTTAAATTGAAATAAAATTTCCCTAGAAAATAACTTCAATATTATCAGATGAAAATTTACCAGCTGCTATGTTTAAATAGACGTATTCCAAATAATAAACTTTTATTTTCAATTTTATTTTTTAAAATTTCACAAAATTTCAATTAATTTAATAAATAAAATCACTATAATTTTTGGGTCCTTACACTCTCCCTCACTCAAAACTTTTCGTCCCCGAAAAGGAAGGAGGTAGGAGAATAGCAACAACCAGAAAGAAAATAGATTGAAAGACAAGGATAAACAATTAATTTATAACCATATAAATTTTACTTGAAATATTCATTTGAAAACTTCATTCGCAATTCAATTATCATTAATACTTTAATATTTTTCATACCCATTTGTAAAATTTCTTGTTTCCTTTGTAAGTACCATTTATATGTTTAAATAACACCTTTGTAAATATATGAAATCTATTTGACAACAATTATTTACATCATTACTTATATTTACAAAGAAGCTATTGAAAACATTAAATCCATAATTCATAAATTTATTAATTTATCTCAAGATACTTTTCAACCTTATTAATAAATCAATAATAATTTTCTTTAAATATGTTATATTTAATTAATAACTTCTAAGTTATTTATAACACTAATAATTTTCTATTAAACCATGTAGTATGTAAATAAACAATACTTTAAAAGGATATATTCAAAAAGGAAAAGAAGGTAGATTCAGAAAAATGGAATATAGGTGAATAAATAAAGCTGAGTAGATAAGGTAGATTCAAAAGAATAGTATCGGGCACGAATAATTAATTTAGAACCATAATAATTTCAAATTTAAATATTAATATGGAATTTCTTGTTGGAAACACGTTTATAATAAAATACCTTTACAATAAAATACTTTTATAATAACATTCTTTTATATCGAAACAAATTTTCCCTTCAAAAATATTTTTATAACTCGATGTTTCAACAAGTTTATCCTTGTCCTTGCAGACTCTGGCCATGTGTTGATCAGGCGCAAAGCTAGAATTCTTCAAGTACTTAGTAGATCTGTTTCAAAACCTAGTGAAAATACTTGAAAAACCTTCAAAAACCGATATGGAAAGTACAATCCAAAAAAATCAACCGAATCATGGATCGCAGATACACAATGGTTACGCTTGGATCTCCCAGGAAACATCCGTACCTTTAAGCAATCACTGCCTTACGAATTTCGCCATGATAACCAAAACTATGGACCGCAGGATACACAATGGTTATGCCTGGATCCCCAAGGAAACACGCGTACCCTTTAAGCAATCTCTGTCTTGCGGATTACGCCACGACAACAAAACCGGTAGACCGCGGATACACAATGGTTATGCCTGGATCCCCCAGGAAACATCGTACCCTTTAAGCAATCTCTGCCTTGCGGATTATGCTACCACAACAAAATGACCATGGGTAACGCCATGGAAGGACACTCGAGTATCACATCCGAAAAACCAAATCAGAGAGAATAATATCGATAGAATGAATCCACAATGTGGCCACAATGCGGATATCAAGCAGAAGGCACTTTTCATATCTTTACTTCGAAAATATGTATCATATAGTACCTTTTCAAATCACTTTCAAATATCATACTTATATAAAGTCCATTATATATAAGATTCCATTTTCAAATCAAATACTTTCCAAAATCAATAGTATATCAAATCACACTTATATAGACTTTGATTATACAAGATTTCGCTTTTCAAATTGAGTACCTTTCCATATCAATAGTTTTCAAATCAACTTCATACCTATACAAATCAATTTTATATAAGTTCGATAACTCCCAAATCAAGTATTAGTAAAATAAGGTTCTCAACTCCAATTCATTTCAATATCGGTTCATTTCAAAATCATATGCAATTTCATCAAATTATTTCTTCCAAATTAAATATCTTCAATTTCAAAGTTTCCAAAATAATAGGTTTAGAAAATAATCCTAGCTTCCAAATCACATAATTTACATCAAACAAATTCATTTCCAAAATCATCATATAAATACTGGGTTTTAAATTCCAATCTATTTACGAAACCAAATATTTTTATCAAAAATCAATTATACCCAAAATGATTACCAAGTTTGTAACCATGCATTTAAAACCTTTAAACTATTTACTTCTATTTGAAAGATCCACTTTACCTTTTGAAAATTATTATTCTATATACATATAGGGTTTTATAAAGGATGTTACTAAGTTAAAACATTTAAAAATAAATTTCATATTAGTATAATTCAAAACAGTCTTATTCATTTACTTAACAAAACAATTTCAAACTTATTTAAATCATATTCCTTCATACTTAAACATACAAAACTAAACTTATATACTTTATCAAATAATTTGTACTTTTCAAAATTACTTATCTTTAAAAATTAAACCTCGATTTGGAAGTGTTCGAACATTCAAAATAGTCGAAGAAATCAAATTTCAAATCCAAGAGTTGGAAATCTGCAAAAAATCAGTAAATCAACTTCAATAGATAGGGCTAAATCCGAAACTGGAGGATAGAACACCGGCTCACTTCAAATCGTTTCAAATATATATATATATATATATATATATATATATATATATATATATATACATATATATATATATATATTGAATATCAAATCATACTTCGTAATTTGAAATAAAAATTGGTTTCACAAAATCACTCGCATAGCAAAGCTACTAAAGTGGCCTCTCCCCAACTCTGAAACTCAAAAATCAATGTCGACGATGCATGCACTCATCACCGAAATTATTTTCCAGAGACACAAGTGAGTTCTGGACTTCTGTTTTCTTGGAAACTTCTTTGAAATTTCTTCGAAATCATTGGAATTCATTTGAATTCATTTGAAACATTTCTTATTCGAAAAATACTTTCAAATCGAATATTATATATTTTCAAAATCTTAAAACCAATTTCAAAATACCGAAGTTCAATTCCTTAAATCTCCAATTTAAAACCCTTCACTTATAAATCATGTTTATATAAATCAAATTTCTTATATAATTTTCAAAATTTCAAATCCTTTCGAAACTTCAAGTTCTCATTTTAGAAAGGTATATAATCCTTATCGAAAATAATTTCACTTTTATATATAGAATATAATCATACTTATCAAAATAATAATTTCGATATATAAAACAATTTCTAAAATACAAATAAACCCAATTTTTTCAAAAGATGATTCAAGAATTGATTTCAAAACAAAGATGGCTCGATTGAAGATGAGATAATCAAATTTCAAAATAGGAGATGGATATACTTACATAAATCGTGGGCGACCTTAACCGGTAAACCATGATTCCGAAATAAGATCGGTGCAGAATTCTGAGTCAAATCGACATTCGATCGCCAGAGCTACATAACAAAAGATAGAAGCATCTAAATAAAGGGATATATAAATCTCTGGTGAATCAATTCCAATTGTAAAGGAGTTTCCCCTATTTACGAATCATTCAAAGATTGCCGGGATCGCCTATTCTTATAGAGAACATTCTAAGTGGAGTTATGGAATACTCTCGAATCAAGAAACGCGAATAGGGAGAGAAGATAATGGACTTTGGAACTGCAGGAAACGTTCCAAGGTCCAAAGGAAAACCAAATCAAAGAGGAAGAAATTCAAGCTCGAACGAAAGTGATTCTGCAAATAAATTTACTATATATGCTAAGTTTGCCTAGAGCCAAAGCTCTGACACCAACTGTAACATCCCAATATTTTCAACCATTCGCATCCGCACATGCCGGACTTAAATTGCTTAAAATATCAGATTTCTAATTTAAATTTGGCAAAACTCAGCATATACAATAAATAAATCAATTACAGAATCACAGACGCAGAGTAATATAAAAATAATGCAGCAGAATAGATAAATAGTAGTTCATGAAGCTACTATATAAACATCAGAGTTAGAAATAAAACACAGCAGGATATCTCAAATACATTGAAGTCTCGAATACAAACAGATGACATCCCTGAACAAATAAACTGGATGAATCGATAGTTGGTTCTCTAAGCGAAGCTCCAAACTCCAAAGGTGAGTCTCAAATGCTGAATTACTCGGTCTGACCCGAGCGTAAAGCAAAACACAAACACTCGAGTCAGAATTAACATTCTTATCTCAATAAATCCAACTCAAGTGAAATATCAACTGAAATACAATTTACTCAAAGGATGTTCGGGATAACCATCCTCTAAGGATCCGTGGAACTATTTACTATGAAGAAATATACACTATAACGTCGTGGTCATTTCAAATTAATTTATACATCAAACCAAAATACCATTTTCATTTCAAATATAACTATTTCCCAAAATAGTGTGTATATATATATATTAAATAATTTATAAAGTAAAGTATTTGTGATTTCCTCAAACTTCACAAATCGCTTCGAAACCAACTCGACTTTCCCATTTAAATTTAATTCAGTCTCAATTTATTATTTCCAATCGATTAAGTTTTTGACTTAACAAATTTAAATTTAATCGATTTCAAATACAGATTTGAACCACAAATAAACCACTTAAATTTCAATGTAATTCAAAGTCAATATATTTTGAAGCTTTAAATATTCAACATTTCAAAGACTAAATTTGATAATTGCATTTATCTCCCAATTTGACTTCACTATTTTTTAGTTTTTAAATATTCACTTAATAAATTCAATATTATTTATATGACCTTAAATTACATTTTTGTATATATTACCTTCGATTTCTTTAGACGCGAAATATCCATAAAATTAATTAAATCAAAATCAAGTTATAAGACCATATTTTGAATTTTCAAATTCAATAGCTTCAAATCGATTTAATTAAATAAATTTCTTAATTAAATGCAATTTCAATCAATTCAATTTGATCTTGCTTAATTTATACAAATCGCTGAAAATATTTTTGAAAATATAATACTTAACATGTTATATTAATTAAGTCGAACTTTATTAAATT
The DNA here is from genome assembly GCA_030765085.1 of Allium cepa. NCBI lineage: Eukaryota > Viridiplantae > Streptophyta > Magnoliopsida > Asparagales > Amaryllidaceae > Allium > Allium cepa. Next base: position 239,574,157 of record CM060931.1, read on the forward strand.
TATGTTTATTATTGAGTCTACTTTATATTTAAACATATTTATATAAAATATTTCAATATTAAATAAACCATATATATTCCCTTTCAAGACCATAGAAATCATTTTCAAAATATTTATATATAGACCAACGTTGCCTGTATAATTCTCTATCCTATGGTCAAGTAATAAGGATATTTATCATTTCAATCCATAATTTAATATATACATGTATATATCATTTCAACCTGCAATCCCAAATTCAATGCAAATGAAAATCGCTTGGGTCTATCATTTCAACCCATAATGACTTTCTCCTATTCTAAAGTCCGTTCGGGTATGTATCATTTCAACACATAGTGAATTTTGTGCTAACAAGGAACTTGCAGGGTGATGGTAGATACGATAATGATATTAATAGGCATATGTAATAAATAACAATATAATATAAACAACAAGATATGGTGTGATATCCCACAGGTGAACAGTTACCTAATAATAGCATATACACCACAATTTAGAATAGCTAACGGCAGCATATTTCAATTGTCGTTTCAATTGAAATCAAATTTAATAAATATAAGAATGTTAATCGTGAGTGATTGCTTACCTTTCGAGCCTAGAGAACGCAGAAGGTTACATGGATACGCATATTGATACGGACCCTGAAATTTAATTGTGAATTCAAGCAAAGCAAAATCGGTACGAATTCAATGATCAAAGCTGATTGGCATGAATTGACGAACAGATCTGATAATACGAATAGATGAAATAATCAAAACTGGTTTGATGAAAATAATTGGCATAAGTGGATATATATACAACTATATATGCTATATATAAAATTATATACGACTTATAATTTTTAATAAGCAAATAACTTATAATCTTTAAAACAACATTATACATAAAATATATATATACTACCACTTTCATACTAAACTTATATAACTAGTATATATACTCAAATAGATAAACCAATGTTTAAATATGAATACCTTAATATGAGAACTATTATATACTAACATAAGTTGTGGCTATTATAAAATCAAACATATTATATTCTTTAACACATCATGACTACATCACCAATAAATTAGCATATTATGTATATAAACCAATACACGTATATACTTTGAAATCACAATATAACTATAAAACTAATATATAAGCTGATATGTAACTCTTGTTTATATATACTTATATTACTTATTTTTGTAACAATGAATGGTACACAACTTTATACAATTATATATATTCAACAGATTTCAGTTTATATATCTTTTATATAAATAGGACTTAACAAAATCAGACGTAACCCAATATAGTATGTGTATTACTACTATTAAATAAACAGAAGTTTGCAAATTTACCATATATACAACTGCGAGAAAACAAAGTATATGGTGAAATCCATATATAGGTAAAGTGTGTATATATATATATATATATATATATATATATATATATATATATATATATATATATATAATATATAAACCAGGACCAATACATATAAAATAGGTAGATGTATGCTATAATATACTCAAAACCAAACTCAGGTGCCTTGTATGAATATAACTACATATATATACACTCATAGGTATAAACAAACATATAAACGTGTGTACAATACTTACATAAATATCTGTATAAACAAATATATAAAGTTAATATATAAATAAAATTCTTTAAACAAGGATTTGGAGAAGCTTAAAGACTTTCAGATTTAAAAATAAATTAAAACTAAAATATAAGTGTATAACCGCAAAGCATATATATATATATGCAACTGATATAATTATATTCAAAAAAACAAACATACATACCAGCATAAGATAAATATATATATATATATATATATATATATATATATATATATATATATATATATATATAACGAAGGAGGAGAGACCAGCGGAGGATGGAGGAGCCAGAAGAAGAGGGGCGGTTGTGGAGAAGTTTGGAATGGCTGTGTGTTTGGGTTCGCTTGAGAAGGAAAGGAGGGAGCGGAGGCTTGTGGTGGTGGCGAGATTGGGTAGTTGTGGTGTGGAGAGTAGTAAGCGACGTTGATGTGGGCTGGAGGGGAGAGAGAAAGAGGCGGAGGTGGATGAGGCTTCAGCTAGGTTGCTCTGTGCTAGGTGGCATCCACGGCAAGGTGAAGGGCTGTTGGCGAGGTTGCTGGATGGGTTGCCGCTCAGGCATGATGATGGGAGGCTCGGCCAAGACTAGCGGTGAGGGAATGTGTGCTGCTCGAGGTAGAAGGAGGGCAACCGATTAAATGAAGAAGAAAGGAAAATGAACTTAAAGAAAAAAAATTGGGAAGAAGAAGGAAATCTTTTGCTTTCTGAGGTTAAAATCTGCAGAAGAAAGGATGGAATGGGAAAGGAGAGAGAAACGTGAAAAATGAGGAAGGGAGTGTCAGACCACAAATATATAAATGTAAAACAAATGAAAAGTTTCTAAGATAAAAGAGCCACAGATAAAGTAATGTACCACCCAAAAATCAAGCAATGAGAATAGTGAACGTCAATCTGGAATTAAAGATGAATAATTAATACAATTGGACAACATGTTTCAAATTTTGAAACGAAGGAAAGTGAAAAGTTAAAAAATGGTACCGTCACAACGGACCGTTATCAACATTTCCGTCGCATATCGGACCTCAAAATACAGAAATAAATATACCGAAGAGATCCGCACGAGATGACGATCAAAACGGTTTATAGATGATATTAGTGACAGGATCATCCGATCAAAAGTCGATATTCGGTACCGATATACGTTGCTATTCCGTACGAAAAAATCCAAACAGAGCTAGAAACGTCCGAATTTCATGAAACGAATTTCGCAGTCTGATTCAGAGTGTTCTAAATAAATTTTCTTATGTTAACATATTTAGGTTTTGGAACACTTTTAAATTCAACTATTATTAACTAATTTAAATTGAAATAAAATTTCACATGAAAATAAACTTTAATATTATTAGATGAAAATTTACTAGTTGCTATGTTTAAATAGACATATTCCAAATAATAAATTTTTATTTTCAAATTTTATATTATAAAATTTCACTAAATTTCAGTTAATTTAATAAATAAAATCACTAAAATTTTTGGGTTGTTATACCTTAATCGGACAAAGTGCCTTTGGTTCCATTCAGAACCAGGATGGACTTGTATGGATATATGTCTGACATTACACTTTGAGATATAAAGCTGGTTTCTATCAAATATGTAACGTTTGCGATTTTTCGTTGCCGAAAAACCGAAATGTTATAGGTTTTAAAAAGAATTTATGAAAAGAGAAGAGAAGAAGAGAGAAGATAGAAAATAGAGAGAAAAGAAAATAGAAAAAAATAGGACGGAATAGAAAACAACAGAACAACAACAGAATCTCACAATTCGCAGCGGAACAACATATAATAATAAATGAATAATCTTTAAACAAAGAACTATATCAGTTATTACATTACATTACATTTCATCATATCATCAGAGTATACAACAAAAACAACAAACAGTGCAGCGGAAAAAGAAATACTATATAAACTAATAATACGCCATGCCATCCAGCTTGCTTCCAGCAACTCCAGAATATCCTGATAAACCTAACTCTTGACTGCCCGTGTGGAAATTGGTGGGCACCCAGAGTTTAGGAAGGAAAACAATAAACTCCAAGTCAGTCATGTGACTGGTGTGAGAACTCAAAACAGTTTATTTATCTTTAAAATCAAAATAGAGGAATATTTTTAAAGTCAATTCGCAATGCTTTTAAAAATGAGACTACCATAAGGCCTCCCGCACACACACACACAATGCAAACGCAGAATCGGAGGAGATTTCTCCTTATGATAGCCAAAGATGCTTGATACGCATTTAAAGGAACATTTTATATTATTACTAGTGCATAGTGTAGGAAAAATTATTTCGAAAGTAGAATATAAATCTTAGCCAGCATAGACATTTCGAACTATGCCTACTATAGCTAACTATGTTCAATAGCAGGTTACCGCCACATTCCATAGCAGGTTATACAACTAAAACCGTACAAGTCACGTATTGTTTCTTTGGATTTCCAACGAATGATCAGGCCAAGGAACTTCCCATTGCCACATGAGAATGCCTCTGGATGGACATCCCCGAGAACCAAACCGGATCTCTACCAACACAAGGCCGGGTTACCCCTAACTGAGTAACAACTGACCGAATATGCCATCCCCCGGTCCTTTGGGACCTTTCACCGAGCGCTCGTAATCAATTCACACAATCATAACAAAGTGTTTTCAACATGAGTAAGTATCTGGGCTCCATACCATGATACCACCCTTTTCCAGAAGGAAATGCACACATCCTAAAGGGCGCTACCCCTCATAACCTTGCCGCATCTTTCCTGTTTTGACCATTCACGGGGTGTGAGGCTCGACGAAGTCACGTCCACAAAAACATACTTTATACAAAAGCCATGCTTTGGGTCACAAATGATCATAGAGATGATCACAAAGATAGACGATCAAATAAACGATCCTATCACAAATAATCAACACAATGATCATTTCAGCATCACTCAGCATGTCACATTACCAAATTGGGAATATATCGCTGATAACATTCAACTACATAACCTCTGAGCTCGTACGTCTCAGAGAAGGGTGTTAAGCTAAAAGAATAAATTCTCCGCCACCAACAGAAATATATTTGAAAGAAATCTGCTTTATATCTCAATTTGTAATGTCAGACATACAATCCATACAAGTCTGTTCCGGGCTCGAACAAAACCGTAGGCACTTCTTACGAAGCCCTTGCAAATCCGGGTATTCACAATCCCGATTGAATTTCCCATCACTTAAGGAATCTCTATACCAGGAGCTACCCAGTGCAGAGACAATCGATAGGTCATCCTATCGCTTTCACAAATACTCGGTCTTCAACACCGATCTTCAATGCAATTCACAACGATGTATCACATATTCGGAATGGGTTATACGACCCCATGGTCCTTTCCCGGTTAACCCGAATAGTGAGCGCTTATTCAAAAATAAGTGTGGCATTCTAATTCAAACAAATCACATTAAGTACCCATTCAAAGGAAAATATTGATAGTCGGTTATTGAACTATCACTGGATATGCACACATCACCAGTTTCCAAAAAAATTTCCAAATTATTTATTTTCCAAAATATCCTTACAAGATATATATTATTTCACACTTCAAAAATAAATCAATAGTTATTTTTAAACAAATTCTACTTTCTTTTATAAATTCAATAGTGAATTTACATTCCAAAGTATTAATGAATATACGACTTCAATTCGATTTATAATATTCATTTTCAATTTATCTTCAAAAAGATAAATTCTCTAATATTCACTTTATATTGGAAAAACATTTCCATACTTATTTATTCATAAGTAATTCACAAATTTTATTTATTTTCAACACTTGGAAAACATTCAATATACTTAAATCGAGATTAAGTATATATTTCATTCTTTAAGGAAATCATTCTCTTAAACATATTTATTTGGGCCAAAACGAATGTTACGTAAAACATCGTTACGACAACCCAAAATCACTAGTATAGGGATTAGAAATTAAAATAGATATATAAATCCCAATACTATACAAAACATTTCCTTTCGGAAATCATTTACTATAACAACAGTGTTATAGTCCACCATTTCCTTTTATTTCTCGAAAACGTCTATTTCAACAATAAATGTCAAAATCTATGGTTTCGAATCTCAACACAATTAAAACTTCGTTAGATCATTTTAATTCTATTTCAAATATCACATTCAAAACAATTTCTTTAACATATTATTCACTATTCAAAAACGTGAATATTCTTTGTTAACAACTTTCATCACTTCTATTCATTTTATTTCAAAGGATTATTCACAGTTCAAAAACGTGAATATAACTCCATAAATAAGTTTCACCAATTTACTTCTTAAAATAAGTCGTTTGCGAATTTATAAAACAACGTTTATAAATTCCTTTTCTATTTATTTTATAACAACTTTCTTTTATAAATTCCTTTATTAACCTATTCGATTTATAACTCAATTATAAACTAAAGGTTCACATTATAAATTTAATGCTTATAAAACGATTATTTTACAGAATCGTTCTTTTAACTTCCCAATTTATAAATCTTATAACTTATAAGATTGTTTATTTATCCAAAATTCATTCTTTCAATAACTTTATAAATCTTATAAACCTACTGTTTATAAAATTTCATTTATAACTTCACTGTTTAAAATTCTATAAACTCCATTCAATTATGAAATTCATTTTCACTTCATTCAAACACTTATAAAAACTCGTTTTATGATGTCCATATTTCAATTTATAAATATCCATTTATAAATCTCTTAATATAAATCAATTTATATTATCCTTTTAAAACGTCTTAAATCTCCTTTATTATTTCACCATTTTGATTCATAAAATAATTAAATTTTATAAATCCTATATTCAAACTTTTCACAATAAATTCTAAAATCCCGATTAAACTATTTTATAAAATCATTAGCCTCATATTCTCAAAAATCGGTTTTTTTAACTATATTTCTCAAAAATCATAATTTTTATAACATTAAAAATTATAACGTTTATTTATTTTAAATGAATCAATTTCCAAACATACAGTATATTTTCAAAAATCACTTTATAAATCATTTTAAAATTCCAAAATTTGGTCCAATGATGCTACACACCAAATAGTCAATCACGCCAACAACGATATCATATATCGTATATGATAATCAACGAATATCAAAATATCCATAATCAAATAAATACTGTTGAGGAATCCAGTTGGATCCCTCCAACCTGTTTTCCTGCATCCACAAACATTAGCACAATACCAATTTCGCTCCAGTTCGAAATTATCGCGGTATATATTCTTATTAAATATTATCCGCTTAATAACGGCGCAATAGGGTCTCATCCGCTAAACAAATAAATGCGGGAAATCAATAACTCCAATATATACATATGCCAATATATATATATATATTGCTACTATATATAATACCAATTTCACTGTTTATGAAATATTCGCGGTATATGTTTTTAATAAATAACATCCGCTTACTAACGGCGTATAATGTCTATTTTAACAATCAATAGATATCAATCAACATTCAAACATGCATACAAATATTTTAAATCTAACTATTTAAAATAAAATCGAAACTGATTCGATTGAGTGAGAAGTTCTCACCTTGATTTTAAATTCCGTTTTAGCGATTTATTTCGAATAAAATTAAACGGACGTTTAATTTTACCCAAAATTCTCACTAACTCCAAACGACTCCAATCCAATTTCATCGCGTAGTGCTCGTCCATACGATTCCAACGCAACTGGTTTCGCGCGTTTTCGACCTCGTATGAAATAGTTATGAATTTTTGAAGTTACACGAATTTATACTTAATAAAATTACAACATAAATTAAAATTATAAACCTAACTTTAATCTGGGCCCTAGATCTTGCATACCCCCTCATCACAGCCGCATATCCTTTCTCCTTCTCTTCTTCATGCATGCACACGGTTACAGTTCGTAGCCGAACCCACTTCCTAAACTAGGGTTGATTATTGCTCTCACCACACTCGACGATATTTCATCAAACTACCACCATCGCGAAGCTCTAAACCCCCACAACACTCGGCTCCAACCTCGGCACACTCGCCCCCCCCATCGCACGCAGTTCGAGAATGAACGCGCGGCCTTTGAGCCCAATTTGCCGCCAATCCGAAGCTCCAAACACGATCATGACCGTTGGATAGATGGATCTTGGCATGCTCTTCAATCTTCTAGTTGGAAGATTCTTGAATCGTTGCACGGATTTGAAGATTTGGAGGGATGAAGTTGGGACGTTTCTGGCCGTGGGTTTGGTATATGGCGGCTGCGTATATAGTTAGGGTTTTTTTTTTTTAATTTGAGTGAGGGCTATTTATAGAGAAAAATCGAACACTATTCATCCGGAAATTCCAAACTCCGATTTACGCGCCGTAACCAGCGTTTCTAGGGTTTATCCCGCGTTCCGGACACAATGGAACTGGTTTCGGAAGCTAATTCGGAAGTATGTGCGAGTTATGGCTGTAAACGCTCAATTTGAATTAAACCGATTTAAATCGATTTCTAGGCGTTTTAATTCATATCGGACAAACGGTAAATCCATTTGACTTGAAATTTGAAACCTTACAATAATATCACATTACGGATCCGATGAAACTGGTTTCGTCGAAATCCGAGACTTTTTGAAAAATGGCTATTTTAACTCGCCAAATTAAAATTAAAAATAAATCGATGTGTTTCGAGCTGCCACGATCAAATGATAACTCCAATTGACACGAAAATTAAAATCCGGTAATAACTAACTATTACGGATCCAATGGAACTGGTTTCGTTCAATTCTGAGACTGTTCAAAAATTGACTATTTTCACTAGTCGATTAAATATTAAAATATTCAATTTTCACAAATTAACTTTTAATTCGATTTTAAAAGTTCTAAAATATCGTTCTAACTCCCATATGATAAAATAAAATTTTACAAATCATTTTCAATCATATTTAACCCAATTTTCAATTATTTCCATAATTTAACATATTAAATTATCGATTTAAAAATCCAATTAAATTCAATAATTCAAAATAAAATTTATTTGACTTATAAATTCACTTATTAATATTTAAAATTAATTAAATATTCAAATTTTAATTACTAAAAATTCTGGGTCGTTACAATTTTCCCCACTTAAAAGAATTTCGTCCTCGAAATTACAAGTAAGAAAAGTTATAGAATTTATTAACTTTCCAAAATCCATAGTTAAATATATTACAATACTTTACTAAGTTTTGAAATCATACTTAGTTATCTTTTCAAAAATAACTACTATTGTTTAACTTTCAATTCCAAAATCAAAGTTAAAGTTATTAAAATTTTCCAATTTTTCTCAAATTTTTTCTAACGCCTTAAATTTTCGGAAAAATTCGCCATAGTCTCCTTTGCGCGGCTCGATCCGAAAAAAAAATGACAGTATATATATCACAAATATACATCTCATCAAGTAATGAGGCATCCCGAAGGGAAAAAAATGTAAAAGTGCGATATTTAATCCGAGATATGTACCTTATATTTTATTAGCGAGCATATACGGCTAATATAGCGCGAAAGCGAGCTCCAAATGCGAAGCAAACGCGATCCGCACCTACTAATCACTCAACAAACAACATGAGAACATGCATATATGAACATAGTATCGATATACAACATATAGTAACATAATAACTATATATGTCAACATAGCAAATGCAATTAAAGCAACAAATGCAAACATCAACCAACTAACATTCAACAAATTCATAACCAATATATATTCATTCATATTCTCATTTATATACAATGAAATGGTTTTCAATATCAAATCACATTTGATTCATTAACAGTGGATGTTCTTACTAACATTTTCAATTAGTTTATATTCACTAATTCATATTCAAGTTGGTTCACTTCCAAATCAAATTCAATTCTATTCAAGATTCACTTAACTTCCAATTGAATTTCAATTAATTTAACTTTCAATTTCATTAATACTTAATGAATTATACACAATCAATTAACAATCAAATAACAACCAATGTATATTCAACATAACCAAATTATTCACTTTACATTAAATTTGGTTCAACACATTTAATTCCATTTGGTTTAACATTAAATTGATTTCCATTCCAATTTATTCAACTTTCAATAACATTAGATTTTAATGAATTAACACTTATATTCGTTATTTCATATCAACTTAATTCACATTTAATTGATTAACATTTAATCCATTAATTCAATTCAATTTCAAAGTTGAATTTCATTTATATAACTCAAGTTCACATTTATCACTTCTAAAGTAAATTTCCATTTAACTTTAAATTCACTTTTATTTACAACTCATATTCATAAATATATTCATACAGTTTCAGTTCTTATATATATATATAAGTTTATTTCACAATTGTAAATCACATTAATTATAATTTCATACTTATAATTCTTTTTACTTATACAATTATTCTTTTATTTAGATTATTCAAACATCTAAACAATCCACTTATATCCTCTTTAATAATTCTGAAAAATTATTCCTTTATATATAAAATATAATCAAGGTAAAATTATTTCATTTACCCAATTTTAAAATCAATATTGTGCCGAATTGTTCTATTCAAGTGTTTAGAAACCCCTTCGGCATAGTCTTGCGGACCACGCTGACGAAAGTTCATATGCCACTCAATAAACCAATCATCACAATATAAAACAATTTTTATATATTCACTATCAAATACGCTCTCATAGCTATTATTACAGTCAAACTCATTCTAGAGCACTACTGACTCTATGTCTAATGAGTAATACCCAACAGAACCATGGTTGTCGCTTAACCATAAGCTCCGATACCAAATGTAACGTTTGCGATTTTTCGTTGCCGAAAAACCGAAATGTTATGGGTTTTAAAAAGAATTTATGAAAAGAGAAGAGAAGAAGAGAGAAGATAGAAAATAGAGAGAAAAGAAAATAGAAAAAAATAGGACGGAATAGAAAACAACAGAACAACAACAGAATCTCACAATTCGCAGTGGAACAACATATAATAATAAATGAATAATCTTTAAACAAAGAACTATATCAGTTATTACATTACATTACATTTCATCATATCATCAGAGTATACAACAACAACAACAACAAACAGTGCAGCGGAAAAAGAAATACTATATAAACTAATAATACGCCATGCCATCCAGCTTGCTTCCAGCAACTCCAGAATATCCTGATAAACCTAACTCTTGACTGCCCGTATGGAAATTGGTGGGCACCCAGAGTTTAGAAAGGAAAACAATAAACTCCAAGTCAGTCATGTGACTGGTGTGAGAACTCAAAACAGTTTATTTATCTTTAAAATCAAAATAGAGGAATATTTTTAAAGTCAATTCGCAATGCTTTTAAAAATGAGACTACCATAAGGCCTCCCGCACACACACACAATGCAAACGCAGAATCAGAGGAGATTTCTCCTTATGATAGCCAAAGATGCTTGATACGCATTTAAAGGAACATTTTATATTATTACTAGTGCATAGTGTAGGAAAAATTATTTCGAAAGTAGAATATAAATCTTAGCCAGCATAGACATTTCGAACTATGCCTACTATAGCTAACTATGTTCAATAGCAGGTTACCGCCACATTCCATAGCAGGTTATACAACTAAAACCGTACAAGTCACATATTGTTTCTTTGGATTTCCAACGAATGATCAGGCCAAGGAACTTCCCATTGCCACATGAGAAAGCCTCTGGATGGACATCCCCGAGAACCAAACCGGATCTCTACCAACACAAGGCTGGGTTACCCCTAACTGAGTAACAACTGACCGAATATGCCATCCCCCGGTCCTTTGGGACCTTTCACCGAGCGCTCGTAATCAATTCACACAATCATAACAAAGTGTTTTCAACATGAGTAAGTATCTGGGCTCCATACCATGATACCACCCTTTTCCAGAAGGAAATGCACACATCCTAAAGGGCGCTACCCCTCATAACCTTGCCGCATCTTTCCTGTTTTGACCATTCACGGGGTGTGAGGCTCGACGAAGTCACGTCCACAAAAACATACTTTATACAAAAGCCATGCTTTGGGTCACAAATGATCATAGAGATGATCACAAAGATAGACGATCAAATAAACGATCCTATCACAAATAATCAACACAATGATCATTTCAGCATCACTCAGCATGTCACATTACCAAATTGGGAATATATCGCTGATAACATTCAACTACATAACCTCTGAGCTCGTACGTCTCAGAGAAGGGTGTTAAGCTAAAAGAATAAATTCTCCGCCACCAACAGAAATATATTTGAAAGAAATCTGCTTTATATCTCAATTTGTAATGTCAGACATACAATCCATACAAGTCTGTTCCGGGCTCGAACAAAACCGAAGGCACTTCTTACGAAGCCCTTGCAAATCCGGGTATTCACAATCCCGATCGAATTTCCCATCACTTAAGGAATCTCTATACCAGGAGCTACCCAGTGCAGAGACAATTGATAGGTCATCCTATCGCTTTCACAAATACTCGGTCTTCAACACCGATCTTCAATGCAATTCACAACGACGTATCACATATTCGGAATGGGTTATACGACCCCATGGTCCTTTCCCGGTTAACCCGAATAGTGAGCGCTTATTCAAAAATAAGTGTGGCATTCTAATTCAAACGAATCACATTAAGTACCCATTCAAAGGAAAATATTGATAGTCGGTTATTGAACTATCACTGGATATGCACACATCACCAGTTTCCAAAAAAATTTCCAAATTATTTATTTTCCAAAATATCCTTACAAGATATATATTATTTCACACTTCAAAAATAAATCAATATTTATTTTTAAACAAATTCTACTTTCTTTTATAAATTCAATAGTGAATTTACATTCCAAAGTATTAATGAATACACGACTTCAATTCGATTTATAATATTCATTTTCAATTTATCTTCAAAAAGATAAATTCTCTAATATTCACTTTATATTGGAAAAACATTTCCATACTTATTTATTCATAAGTAATTCACAAATTTTATTTATTTTCAACACTTCGAAAACATTCAATATACTTAAATCGAGATTAAGTATATATTTCATTCTTTAAGGAAATCATTCTCTTAAACATATTTATTTGGGCCAAAACGAATGTTACGTAAAACATCGTTACGACAACCCAAAATCACTAGTATAGGGATTTGAAATTAAAATAGATATATAAATCCCAATACTATACAAAACATTTCCTTTCGGAAATCATTTACTATAACAACAGTGTTATAGTCCACCATTTCCTTTTATTTCTCGAAAACGTCTATTTCAACAATAAATGTCGAAATCTATGGTTTCGAATCTCAACACAATTAAAACTTCGTTAGATCATTTTAATTCTATTTCAAATATCACATTCAAAACAATTTCTTTAACATATTATTCACTATTCAAAAACGTGAATATTCTTTGTTAACAACTTTCATCACTTCTATTCATTTTATTTCAAAGGATTATTCACAGTTCAAAAACGTGAATATAACTCCATAAATAAGTTTCAACAATTTACTTCTTAAAATAAGTCGTTTGCGAATTTATAAAACAGCGTTTATAAATTCCTTTTCTATTTATTTTATAACAACTTTCTTTTATAAATTCCTTTATTAACCTATTCGATTTATAACTCAATTATAAACTAAAGGTTCACATTATAAATTTAATGCTTATAAAACGATTATTTTACAGAATCGTTCTTTTAACTTCCCAATTTATAAATCTTATAACTTATAAGATTGTTTATTTATCCAAAATTCATTCTTTCAATAACTTTATAAATCTTATAAACCTACTGTTTATAAAATTTCATTTATAACTTCACTGTTTAAAATTCTATAAACTCCATTCAATTATGAAATTCATTTTCACTTCATTCAAACACTTATAAAAACTCGTTTTATAATGTCCATATTTCAATTTATAAATATCCATTTATAAATCTCTTAATATAAATCAATTTATATTATCCTTTTAAAACGTCTTAAATCTCCTTTATTATTTCACCATTTTGATTCATAAAATAATTAAATTTTATAAATCCTATATTTAAACTTTTCACAATAAATTCTAAAATCCCGATTAAACTATTTTATAAAATCATTAGCCTCATATTCTCAAAAATCAGTTTTTTTAACTATATTTCTCAAAAATCATAATTTTTATAACATTAAAAATTATAACGTTTATTTATTTTAAATGAATCAATTTCCAAACATACAGTATATTTTCAAAAATCACTTTATAAATCATTTTAAAATTCCAAAATTTGGTCCAATGATGCTACACACCAAATAGTCAATCACGCCAACAACGATATCATATATCATATATGATAATCAACGAATATCAAAATATCCATAATCAAATAAATACTGTTGAGGAATCCAGTTGGATCCCTCCAACCTGTTTTCCTGCATCCACAAACATTAGCACAATACCAATTTCGCTCCAGTACGAAATTATCGCGGCATATGTTCTTATTAAATATTATCCGCTTAATAACGGCGCAATAGGGTCTCATCCGCTAAACAAATAAATGCGAGAAATCAATAACTCCAATATATACATATGCCAATATATATATATTGCTACTATATATAATACCAATTTCACTGTTTATGAAATATTCGCGGTATATGTTTTTAATAAATAACATCCGCTTACTAACGGTGTATAATGTCTATTTTAACAATCAATAGATATCAATCAACATTCAAACATGCATACAAATATTTTAAATCTAACTATTTAAAATAAAATCGAAACTGATTCGATTGAGTGAGAAGTTCTCACCTTGATTTTAAATTCCGTTTTAGCGATTTATTTCGAATAAAATTAAACGGACGTTTAATTTTACCCAAAATTCTCACTAACTCCAAACAACTCCAATCCAATTTCATCGTGTAGTGCTCGTCCATACGATTCCAACGCAACTGGTTTCGCGCGTTTTCGACCTCGTATGAAAAAGTTATGAATTTTTGAAGTTACACGAGTTTATACTTAATAAAATTACAACATAAATTAAAATTATAAACCTAACTTTAATCTGGGCCCTAGATCTTGCACATCCCCTCATCACAGCCGCATATCCTTTCTCCTTCTCTTCTTCATGCGTGCGCACGGTTACAGTTCGTAGCCGAACCCACTTCCTAAACTAGGGTTGATTATTGCTCTCACCACACTCGACGATATTTCATCAAACTACCACCATCGCGAAGCTCTAAACCCCCACAACACTCGGCTCCAACCTCGGCACACTCACCCCCCCCCCCCCCTCGCACGCAGTTCGAGAATGAACGCGCGGCCTTTGAGCCTAATTTGCCGCCAATCCGAAGCTCCAAACACGATCATGACCGTTGGATAGATGGATCTTGGCATGCTCTTCAATCTTCTAGTTGGAAGATTCTTGAATCGTTGCACGGATTTGAAGATTTGGAGGGATGAAGTTGGGACGTTTCTGGCCGTGGGTTTGGTATATGGCGGCTGCGTATATAGTTAGGGTTTTGTTTTGTTTTTTTTTTTTTTTAATTTGAGTGAGGGCTATTTATAGAGAAAAATCGAACACTATTCATCTGGAAATTCCGAACTCCGACTTACGTGCCGTAACCAGCGTTTCTAGGGTTTACCCTGCGTTCCAGACACAATGGAATAGGTTTCGGAAGCTAATTCGGAAGTATGTGCGAGTTATGGCTGTAAACGCTCAATTTGAATTAAACCGATTTAAATCGATTTCTAGGCGTTTTAATTCGTATCGGACAAACGGTAAATCCAATTGACTTGAAATTTGAAACCTTACAATAATATCACATTGCGGATCCGATGAAACTAGTTTCGTCGAAATCCAAGACTTTTTGAAAAATGGCTATTTTAACTCGCCAAATTAAAATTAAAAATAAATCGATGCGTTTCGAGCTGCCACGATCAAATGATAACTCCGATTGACACGAAAATTGAAATCCGGTAATAACTAACTATTACGGATCCAATGGAACTGGTTTCGTTCAATTCTGAGACTGTTCAAAAATTGACTATTTTCACTAGTCGATTAAATATTAAAATATTCAATTTTCACAAATTAACTTTTAATTCGATTTTAAAAGTTCTAAAATATAGTTCTAACTCCCATATGATAAAATAAAATTTTACAAATCATTTTCAATCATATTTAACCCAATTTTCAATTATTTCCATAATTTAACATATTAAATTATCGATTTAAAAATCCAATTAAATTCAATAATTCAAAATAAAATTTATTTGACTTATAAATTCACTTATTAATATTTAAAATTAATTAAATATTCAAATTTTAATTACTAAAAATTCTGAGTCGTTACAAAATACATTTCTATTTGGTGGCGGAGAGTTTATTCTCTTAGCTTAACACCCTTCTCTGAGACGTACGAGCTTAGAGGTTATGTAGTTAATTGTTACTAGTGATATACTACCAATTTGGTAATGTGGTATGCTAAGTGCTAAGCATTGGTTGATCGAAGCATGGCTTTTATGAAAAGCATAGCTTTATAGGACGAGACTTCATCGAACCTCACACCTCGAAAATGGTCTAAATAGGAAAGGATGCAGCAAGGTTATGGAGGTCGCACCCCTAAGGGTATGTGCATTTCCTTCTGGATAAAAAGTGTTATCTGGTATGGAGCCCAGATATTTATCTTGTGTGGATAAAAAAAAGTGGTATTCTGGTATGGAGCCCAGATATTTACTTATGTGGTTGTTGATTGTTGAGGCGGCTCGGTAAAGGTCGGTTACGACCGGGGTATGGCATACTTGTGAAAGTTAGTTACCTAGTTACAAAGGTAACCCGGCCTTGTGTTGGCAGAGATCCGGTTAGGTTCTTGGGGCGTGCCTCTAGAGGCGTACCCTTCGGATAAAGAAAGTTCCTTAGCCTTGATCATTTGTTGAAAATCAAATCACTCAATATGAGTCATGTACGGTTTTAGTTGTAGAACCTGCCATCTAACAAGGTTGCTATAGTAGGCATACTATAATGGTACGTATGCTGGCTAAGATTAATATTATACTTTCAAAAATGTTTTCCACACTATGCACTAATAATAATATCCAAAGGATTTTTGCATATCAAGCATGTTTTACTATCATAAGGAGAAACCGTCCCCAAGTGTGCAATTGCATTGTGTGTGTGCCGGGAGACCTTATGGTAGTTTCATTTTCCAAAAAGCATAACGGATTTCTTTTTTTATTTATTTTTGTTCAAATAACTGTTTTTAGATCTCACACTAGTCCTATGACTGACTCGGAGTTTATTATTCCCTTTTCTAACCTCTGGGTGCCCATAATTTTCCACACGGGCAGCTTAGAGTCAGGTTATCGTTGTTCTAGAGCGAAGTCAGGAAAGTTGCTGTGGAGATCAGAAGACAAGCTGGATGGTGAGACGTATCACATATATATGCTGTATTATCCGATGCGTATGGTTTGCTATAAATTCATTTTACATATAGGCAAGTTATCATAACTGCCCAATGTTGTGTTTTGTTGGTGTTGTACCCTGATGATGTAATGAATAAACATATATAGTTCTTTTGTTTAAAGGTTAGTCATTTATCTATTATATATTGTTCCACTGCGATTTTGAGAGTCTAATATTGTTTCTATTTCTTCTTCTACCTTCTTTTTCTTTAACCCTAACGGTTTGATTTTCTGGCATTTGATTGTTCGGCATTTGATACTGTAACGACCCAGGATTTGTAGCCGTAAATTTTGAACATTTAATTTATTTTAAATCTTAAATGTGGGTTTTGAATTGATTTTGAAATAAGAATTTTGTTAAATCAATAGAATTTAGTTGTAATTTGCAATATGGAAATTTAATTTGATTTGAATGATAAAAATTAAATATTTGGAATTGGGATAATTGGTGAATCTGGATATAAATAGATCCGAAATTGGTTTCTAAAATTTATTTTAAGTTTATTTGGATTTAGATAATGATTTTGGACTTTTGGATGGAATCAAAAGTCGATAAGTAAAAATTTGGGATTTTATATTAGTTTAATAATGGTATTTAATAATATAATAATGGTAAATAATCAGATTTTGGTTTGAAGTGAATCAGAATAGCTTCTAATGTAATTATAAAGTATATATGATTTATAATAGAGTTGGTAAAGTTTTTAAAAGTGAAATTTTAGATGATTTCGACGATTTTGGAAATCGATCGAATTAATTGACAAGTTAAAGTAGCCTTCCGGGGCATAGTCTCGAAATTCGACGAAACCAGTTCCATTGGATCCGTAATAGTTAGTTATTATCGGATTTCAATTTTTATAACAATTGGAGTTCTCGTTTGACCCTGGCAGCTCAAAACGCATAGAAACTATTTTAATCGATTTAATTTAAAATTGATCGTTTATTTCCGTAACTCGCGCTACGACCAATTTAGCCTCCGAAACACGTTCCATTGTGTTCGGAAGGTGGGTAAAACCCTAGAAACGCCTGTCGGCAAGCGTCGTTTGGAGATCGTGTGGAAAAGTTGCTTTAAATGAATTTAATATTAAAATATTGTTTATATACGTCTGTGTGTGTGTGTATATATTCACGTTTACGCCTAACCCTAGCATATTCTTCGGTAGCGGCCACTAAAACATTCAATGGCCGAAGAGCATCAATTTTCGTCCTCAATTTTCTCCTCATCCACGCCATGATTTCGAAAACTTCTAACTAGAAGATCGAAGAGCTCGAGGAGCTCTATATAATCAACTATGGCGATCGTCTATCGTTCACCAGAGGGGGGCAGTGGGGCCGCGTTCGTGGTCGTTTCCGGCCCAGTTTTCGAGCACTAGAGGGTGTCGAGCTTGATGGGATTCTGGTCGAGTGATGTTGGCGCTGAGATCTTCGACGTAGGAGTCTCCGATCGAGCTAGCAATTGTCGTGGTGGCCGCGGTGTCGAACCCTAGTTGCGGCAAGTTGGGTTCTTCGTGTACCTGGACGCGCGCATGAGGAAGATGGAAACAACGGTCATAATTTTGAACGTGCGGCCTGATTTTTTTTATTCACTTGGTATGAACGACAGATGGTAAATAGTAAAAGAAAATTGAAAATTAATTTATATAATAAATATTCTAACTTATAAAATGCATATTATCTCCATACGAGGTCGAAAACGGATGAAACAAAAAGCGTCGGAATCGCAGCGAGGAGCTCTGCGCTGCAGTTCAGATCTGGGATCGATTGGAGTTGGTGAAAAATTTAGGTTAAATCGAACGCCGTTCGGTTTAATTTAAATTTAAAACGCTCATCGAAAATTTAAGGTGAGTAATCTCACTCAAATCTGGATACCAGTTAATTTAAATAGCCAACATTTAGATGTTTGATTGGTTTCTTAGCTGAATATGATGATTATTATCAGATTGAATCGATATTTATTGGTTGTGCTAGTATTTGTGGACGCAGGGAAACAGGTTGGAGGGATCCAACTGGATTCCTCACAAATAGTAATTTTATTTATATTTTGTGATATATCTCATTGATAAATTTCTTTATCTATGAATCTATGTATATAGATAAGCGTTATGGGTTATACCACTTATCGATGTTGATGTGATTGAATTTGTGACGGTTGATGTTGTGCACTATTGTGTTAAACCCTAGACCACACTATACACATACAATTATGTATTGCACTTGGAAATTGGTTAAGTCACAGATTTTTGAAATAGTTTTAAAAAAAATTGAATTCTGAAACCAAAATAGATTTTTGATTGGGGTCGAAAGCTTTTGAAAATGGGTTTCAAAATAATAAAAGTTATTTTGAGTAACTTGATTGAGTTGTGAAAATTTAAATAATTTGATATAAATTTGAATTCAATATTTGAAATTGGATTCAATAATTTGGAAAAGTATGGTTTAAAAAAATAAGATTACACAAAGGTATACATGTGGTTATATGGTTTTAAACCATTTTAAAAAGTAGTGTTTTGGGAATTTAAATTTAAACCCAAGTTTGTACTTGAATGGCTCTAACTTATGTAAATGTAATCAGTTTTTTTTCCAAAACGGAAACTATTTGTTTTCTGATAATAAAAGCTTTCATATAAGGAAAAGATTTCAAATTTGTGTTAAAAGATTTCAAGTGTGAAATGGAATTGAAATAGTTTTGAAAGCTAGGGATTAATCTTTGTGGAAGATAGATGAACCTTATTTGAAATTAACGAGGTATCTTTTACACGAAAGATTTGAAAGAAATTGTTTCGAAACCTATAAAGAAATCTTTGTGAAATTTTTGTGAAATGTTGTTTCCAAACAAAAAAGGATCTCAAGATAGATCTTTTGTTTAAATATTGTAAATGAATCTTGGTAAAAGATTAGTGAACTTTGTGAAGTGAATCTTTTTGTTTAAAAGATTTGAAATGGTAATTTGTCTAACATTTAAAAAAAGGGTATTGGGTAATAAGTTGTGACTTAATTGGAAACCCATATCCATATGTTTTAAATATTACGCTCATTATTCGGTTTAGCCGGGAGAGGGCCTTTGTATCATATAACCCGTTCTGAATAATGATACGTCGATATGGATAGCATTTGAAGACGGTGGTGAAGACCGAGTATTTTCGAGAACGATAGGATAACCTATCGATTGTCTCTGCACTGAGTTGCTCCGGTGTAGAGATTCCCTAAGTGATGGGAAGTCCGAGCGAGACTGTGGATACCCGGATTTGCAAGGGCTTCTTCCTTTATTGGACGAAGTGCCTTCAATTCTGTTCAAACCCGGAACAGACTTGTATGGTTGTGTGTCTGACACTACATTTTGAGGTATAAAGCAGATTTCTTTCAAATACATATCTGTTGGTGGCGGAGAATTTATTCTCTTAGCTTAACACATTTCTCTGAGACTTACGAGCTCAGAGGTTATGTAAGTGAAGGTTATCAGTGATATACTCCCAATTTGGTAGTGTGGCATGCTAAGTGCTGCTGTGTGTTGATGATCATTGTTGATCATTTGTGATCAAAGCATGTCTTTCATGTAAAGCGTAGATTTGTGGACGTGACCTCATCGGACCTCACAACCCGAAAATGGTCGAAGCATGAAAGATGCGGCAAGGTTATGAGGGTCGCGCCCTTTAGGGTATGTCATTTCCTTCTAGAAAAAGGTTGTGTCATGGTATGAAGCCCAGATATTTACCTATGTGGTAGCTCCAATCTCATTTACTGTGTGGTTGTTGCTTGGTGACACAGGGCCCTCGGATAAAGGTTCCAAAGGACCCGGAGGTGGCATATTCATGTAGTAGTTGCCTAGTTACAGAGGTAACCCGGCCTTGTGTTAGCAGAGAGCTGGTTAAGTTCTCGAGACGTCCCTCCAGAGGCGTACCCATGTGGCGGTAGGAAGTTCCTTAGCCTGAACATTTGTTGGAAATCCAAACAAAAAAATACAAGCCTTGTATGGTTTTAGTTGTAGAACCTGCCATTTAAAATGGTAGCTATAGTTGGCATAATATAATGGTACCTCTGCTGGCTAAGATTAATATTATACTTTCGAAAGGTTTTCTGCACTATGCACTAATAACAATAGCAAATGGTTTTCTCGTATTGAGCATGTTTGACTATCACAAGGAGAAATCTCCTCCAAGTTTGCGCTTGCATTGTGTATGTAGTGGGAGGCCTTATGGTAGTTTTATTTTCCAAAAAGCATTGCTGATTCCAATTTAAATTCCCATGTTGTTTGTTTTTAAGATATAACTATTTTTGAGATCTTACACCAGTCCCATGACTGACCTGGTGTTTATTGTTCCTTTTCTAAACTCTGGGTGCCCATAATTTTCCATATGGGAAGCCTTGAGTCAGGTTATCAGTTATTCGGGAGCGAAGTCATAAAGAGATGCCGTGGAGATCGAGAGCAAGCTGGACGACGAAGCGTATCACTAGTATATGTCATATTTCTTTTCCGCTGTTGTTGTTGTTGTAACACTCTGATAATGTAATGTGATAAAATGTAATAACTGATATGGTTCTTTATTGTAAAGATATTCATTTATGTATCATATTTTATCCGCTGTGAAATGTGAGATTCTGTTGTTGTTTTCTTTTCTTCTATCTTCTACCTTTTCTTCTTTAACCCTAACGGTTCGGTTTTCCGGCATTCGACTGTGCGGCATTCGATACAGTGGACGTATTGATGTCGATTTTCGAGCGTCGGAAAATAGAGTCATTACAGATACAGTGGACGTTTTGATGTCAATTTTCGAACGTCGAAAAATCTGGTCGTTACATTGTGGTATGGGAGCTAAAGGTTAAGCGAGAACCTTCGCTCTTGTGGGGATTACTCATTAGAGATAGAGTCAGTAGTACTCTAGAATGAGTTGGAGTGTATTAATAGATATGAGCATGTATTTGTTAGTGAATATAAAAAACTGTTTTGTATTGTATTGACTTATCTGTTGAGTGTTTATGAATTTTGGTCGAATGTGGAACACCATTTTATCGATAGGGGTTTCTAAACTCTTAAACAAGATAAACCGACGCAGTATTGTTTTAAAATAGGGTACATGAAATAATTTTACCCAAATTATTTTTTTATATAAAGGAAATAATTTTCCATAAATTATTATAGTTATATATGGTTTCTTGATTGTTAGGATGTGATAATATTAAATTATTATCATTGTTAAGTGAAAGTTGAATAAAGAATTGAAATCATAACTAAAGGTTAAGGAAATAATTCAGATAAAAAATAAAATTTGTAGTAAAAGAGTTTTATAAATTGAAATAAGATGCCAGAGTAATTTTTGATAGGGAATAAAAGGATTTGGAATTGAAATTTCAAAAGACAAAATTTCTTTTGAGTTGAAAATGGTTTTCAAAGGTTTTGGAAAAAATAATGGTGAAATTATTTGGGAAAAATATTTTTTTGAATTAGATATGAAATCTGGTGAGATTTGGAATTTAAAAATATTTGGAAAATGTTTTTGAAGGAATGAAAGCACTAAATTCTTTTCGGGCGCTGGAAAATAATTCCAATGATGATCATGACATCATCGGTGTTCATTTTAGAGTTTCCAAGGGAGGAATTGCTTCCTGAATGTTTTGAATTAGGAATAATTGCGAAATTGAGTTTGATTTTGAAATAGTTTAATTTTGGAAATATTTGCTTTCAAAAATGATTTTGAAATACTCAAGTGATTATTTAAACTCTGGAATCTTATTTAAAAAAAAGGTTATGGAATATTTATAAGTTTAAAAACTTATAAGGGTTTGACAAAGGGTAAATAGAATTCATTATTTAATTTTATTTGGAAATAAATTAAGAATTGAAGATTAAAAAATAAGTTTAAGGAAAAGGTCTAAGTGAGCTTAATGAATGGCTATTGAAATAGAATTTACTAAGTGTGAAATAAATTGGTAAATGAACAAATGAGTTTACATTTCTAAGTAAATAAAATTGGAAACGGGATATTTGAATTAAATTTAAATTTAAGTAAATGGAACTTAGACTAAATATTCGAATTCATTTTGAATTGTGTTAAGTAAATTGTAATTGTAAAATTTGTTCAAGGGAACTAAAAGAAGTAAAAGTTTGGAAATAAACTTTTTATTGAGATTTGAAATTTATCAAAATAAAAAGTATATGGAATATTTGCATTGAACTTAAGTAATAAATGGCATAATTCTTAAGTAAATTTGATATTGGAAATATATTAAGTTAATAATTGAGTAAAGATTTAACTGGGAGTTGTGAAATGGGAAAATTGAGGATAAGTGGATAAAAATCAAAATAAATATGAATAAAAGAGAAGAATTGATATAAATAATAATTAATTGGAATAAATACGTAGGATGTACGTATATTATTTTATTTGCATAGCGATTTGATCCAGATTCGAGCACAGAATTCCAAGATAATTATATCAATCTAAGTTGGGATTTTTCACTCGATTTTCGACGGCGAACCCTGGATATGGAATTTTGGTTGATTCAGGAAATTCTCTATCATAATTACGGCTATGCAAGGAGAATGACAGTTTTTGATCAAGAAACCAGATATGAGTCTGCACTAGGAAGTTGGGTGGACGATACTAGTTCGGAAGTGAAATTCTATGATCGAGTGAGAGATCGAATTTGGTATTGCATACGGGTGATATAAGTACATCGTACGAACTTGAAAGAAATAGATATTGAACCTTTTGTAAAGAAATGTATAAAATGATTTGGAATGTTGTAATTGGACATTATTGCTAAGTAGGATATACAGGTGTTCTAAAGGAAAAGGATAAATTGGGATTTTTGATTTAGCAGATAATTGAATTTGCTTGACAAAAGGTATGTATTTAAATTTCTGTATGAAATTTGATGATTTTATGGTCTAGCCACTTAGCATTTTATTTTCTTTTGAAATCTGAGGGCCCTTAGTGGCATTTTGTGGTCGTACCGAGCTAGCAGCACAAATGAGACGTTGGTGAAATTTTTCAAAAATTTAAGGAGCTAGAATTTTTTTGAGAAATCTGGATGATTTAAAATTTGAAATTAAATTTAAATTTGAAGTGTTGAGAAAATAATATGGTTTGGAACTTATGATTGAGGTTGGGAAGTTAGTAAGAATGATAGTGACTTTAACCAAAAATTGTTTTGGAAAGTCGAAACTGTTGGGTTTTGGAAAGTTGTTAAAAACTATTTGGATTGGGAAAATACTGAACGGTTTATGGATCATTCTTCTTAACTAGTAATTTCAGGACGAAACACTTTTAAGGGGGGAAGAATGTGACGATCCAGAATTTCTGGATATTAGAAATTGAAATATTTAGTTTGATTTTAAGTATTTGAAAGTTAGTTCAACTTGAATTTCAAAATATCACCGTTTATTTGGCAATTAAATTATTGGATTTAATGATTTGAAATTGGGTAAAATATTGAATCTTCAGTTTTAAGCTTGTTAAAAATAATTTGAAGGCTAGAAAATTCATATTGATAATTCTAGAGATAATAAAACTTTTAAAAGTTGAATTTAAACTGTTTTATTCGATCTGAAATTTTATCGTTTAAACTGATATTTAAAAAAACTAGCCCTTTGAGCACAGCCTCGGATTTCGACGAAACCAGTTCCATTGGATCCATAATAGTGTAAGGATTTCAATTTTCATAGTGTTTGGAGTGATCCTTTGGCCGTACGGCATATAAAGACGATGAAATCTACATCGATAATTCAATATTACAACTGGGTTCAAAAAGCTATCTTCTCCATATGATCGAATGTGGACTCGAGACCTTTTCCATTGCGTTCGGAATAGGGATATAACCTTATGAACGCCTAGCGGCATGCCTGGATAGGAGATCGAGATTTTAGGACGATTTAAATTCGAATTTGAATTTAAACATAAGTAATGCAATTTCATTTAAAACACTATTGTAAGCCTTTGCAGCACGTGTTGAGACTTAAAGCACATGTCGTTCATAATTACATGCCTCTTCGTTTAGAGGAAAAAAAGATTGAATATCTCGTTCAAATCAAAATCGAACCAGATAATATATATATGAATGAAGAAATAAAATCATGGCCGCTCTCTCTAAATTTCAAATCGTAATCCCCCTTTTCTTCTATATGCCAGTTCAAACAAATCAAGAAAATATAATTGCCGAAGCCTCGCTCTAAATCGAATATCAGAAGAAGAAAAAGAAATAAGTGAATCCTCGAACTTGAGAAAGGGCGATGTCGACGGAGTTTCGCGATGTCTGAAATCGCACTTGCACCGCGATAGGATCGACGACGGCTTCGAGGCAAGCTAGGGCACGATTTTGATCTCATCTAGGGTTTCACGATGGAAGACACGTGGCAATCGAGAAAGCAAAAGGAGAAGGCACTGCGAATTGGGGTCAAGAAACGCGCGGCAACGTGGTTTCGCTAGGTAGTGGAGTTCGTTTTCTAGCGAGCGATGCGACATTGGGTCGGGTCGACTTTATAGTCGTGGTGGCGCGTGGCTGAGATGGGGGGTTCGGCGCGAGCTGGAAGTGAACAAGGATGGTTGAGCTCGACGGGGTCGTGATTGGCTCATGGTGGTAAGGATGTCGGCGGCGAAATCGAGTCAGTGAGGTATATTCCATTGTTCTATGCAATTTAAAATTTAAATAGTTATGTAAATATATACAGCAATATATATATATACACAGATTTTTCTTTATATATATAAATAAACTGTAGAAAATATATTTAGCAGCCTGTTATAAATTTATATATATATATATATACATATATATATATATATGTATATTGAAAAGGAAATAACTATATATAGTTAAGTTTGAAAAAGATAAATAAATAGGAATTTAAAATACTGAAAGTTTATGTACAAGATATGATTTTAAACTTATATAGATTGTTTTATAAGTGCAACTTCATAGAAACAAATAAATATACAAGTATACAGATTTAATTTACTAGTCTGGTTTAAATTAACCTATTTAATTATTTTAGCCTCTAAAAATAATTTATTAAAGAAAAAATTATTTAAAATAAATTATTGGTAATTTAAATTATTTACAATGGGAATTAATTTTTACATTTATTTCAAATATTAACAAACCATACAATGTTTATTACAAGGTCCAAAATCGTGAAGGAAATAATCGAGATGGAAATGGATTGCAAAACAAAAGCAAAGGTGGGTTGTTCTCACTCAATCGAAAATGTTAGAATTTAAATTATTGATTGATTGTTTGAATGTGATATTATACATGATAATGTGTGTATATATATTGGAGTGATTGATTTCCTGCATTACATAGCGGATGAGACCCTATTGCGCCCCGCATAATAGCAGATGACCCTTTATACCGCGATATCCCACCTTGAAGCAGGATTGGTATTTTAAATTGTTGTGCTAACATCTGTGGACGCAGGGAAATAGGTTGGAGGAATCCAACAGGATTCCTTAAAATGTTGAACTTATTTTTATTTTCAGCGATGTAATGTATGTGATAATCTGTGACGATTATATTGATTTATATGGGTAATAGGAATTAATGAAGGTTATGGTTTAGCCAAATATATCCTGGTATTTATTTTTTAAAATACCAGAAATATCAAAATTTGACTTTTGGAAGGAAATTAAAGTAGATAATTTTAAGTAAAACAGTTTTAGAGAATTAAATAAATTAAAAGAAGCATTTGGAAAATATAAGGGTTGATTTTTGAAATCCTATTGAATGCATTCCAAGTATGGGGCAAAAGATTTTTAAATAAATGGATTTTTGTGAACTTAAGTAGTATTATTTAAAAAGTAAAGAATTTATTTAAAATTTGAATTATAAATGGCTTGGGGAAATAAAGGAATTTATTTTAAAAGGTAGTAAATTTTGGAAATCGATTTAGAAATCGATTTAGTATTTGAAACTATGTTTAAGAAAGAAGAATGGGATTATGAAATTTATAAACGGGGTTTATAAATAAAGTGAAATATTTATCAAAGGATATTTTGGAAGTGTAAATTCATGGTGGTATTTATAAAGGAATGGGTAATTGGTTTTAGAAATAAATATTGGTTTATTTTTAAAAGCGTGGAAAGGAAATTTACGAATTTGGGTTGTAAATTGAGATAAATCGAGAAGGATTTATTAATTGATTTAAATGGACTATTTTGGAATGGAAAGTGCATTTTCCCTGGAAAGCCGAATATGTTTTCGAAGTAGCTTTTAAATATAAATTAAAAGTTCAAAAGTTTGTTTTAAAAATAATGTTTTTGGAGAAATTATTTTCTTAAATTGTTTTTAATTTTAAAGTTAAATATATATTAAGTTGATTGTAGAAGTGATTATTTTAAAGATTTAACTAGTATTTGATTTAGAAGATGGTTATTTAGATAATTATTTTCTATCTAATAATTTTATTTAAAAAAAATTAGTTTGGGCTTAAGTTTTACGTGAGATATTAGTATAAAATTCATAAACAATATTTTAACTAAATGTTTTAAAATAGTTTTCATTTTAAGTGTTTCCAAGTATATATTTTTGGACAAGTAATTTAAATTATTTTAAAGTATTCGGACTTGGCAAATTTTCAGTGGAAATAAACAATATTCGAAAATCTATTCCGCGAGAGGAAAGTATTTTGAAAATTGTTTTCAAAGGGTTGAAGTGTGAAAATATATCTTGCGAAGATATTTTGAAATAAATAATTTGGGAAATTATTTAAATCTAAGGATTATTTATGGGTGTTATTTGATAGTTAAATAACCGACTATCAATATTAGCCTTTAAAAGTGCATTTGAATTTCGATGCGACCGGGGATCGGATTCCAAATGGTTATCTGAAAAGCACATCGAATCTTAAAAGTGGATCTTTTGTTTAAAAGATTAAAAATGAAAATTCGTTGTGACTTATCTCTGATCTGAATGTATCCACATGTTTTTAAAATAAGCGCTCATTATTCGGATTAGCCAAAGGAGGACATTAAGTTATAAAACTCATTCCGAATAATGATATGACGAAATGGGATTGCATTTGAAGACGGTGTTGAAGACCGGGTATTTTCGAAAACGAAAGGTTTACCTGTCGAATGTCTCTGCACTGAGTTGCTCCGGTATAGAGTTTTATATTACCTTATGTGATGGGGAGTCCGGACGTGATTAGGGGATATTCGGATTTGCAAGGACTTCTTTCCTTAATTGGACGAAGTGCCTCGGTTCCATTCAGACCCAAGATGGACTTGTATGGATGTATGTATGACATTACACTTTGATATATAAAGCTGGTTTATCAAGTGCATTTCTGTTTAGTGGTAGAGAATTTATCTCTTAGCTTAACACCCTTCTCTGAGACGTATGAGCTCAGAGGTTATGTAATTTATTATTACTAGAGATACACTCCCAATTTGGTAATGTGGCATGCTAAGTGCTGAGCATTTGTTGATCGAAGCATGGCTTTTGTGAAAAGAATAGCTTTATGGGACGAGATTTCATCGAACCTCACACCCCGAAAATGGTCGAAACAGGAAAGGATGCAGCAAGGTTATGGGGTTTTCGCCCCCTCAGGTATGTGTATTTCCTTCTAGATAAAAAGTGGTATCTAGTATGGAGCCCAGATATTTAACTTGTGTGGATAAAAAAAGTGGTATTCTAGTATGGAGCCCAGATATTTACTTATGTGGTTATTGGTTGTTAAGGCGCCTCGGTAAAGGTCGGTTACGACCGGGGGATGGCATACTCGTGACAGTTAGTTACCTAGTTACAGAGGTAACCCGGCCTTGTGTTGGCAGAGATCCGATTAGGTTCTCGAGGCATCCTTCCAGAGGCATACCCTTCAGATAAAGGAGGCTCCTTAGCCTTGACCATTTGTTGGAAATCCAATCACCCAATATGAGCCATGTACGGTTTTAGTTATAGAACCTGCCATCTAACATTGTAGCTATAGTAGGTATACTATAATGGTACGTATGCTGGCTAAGATTAATATTATGCTTTCAAAAATGTTTTCCACAATATGCACTAATAATAATAATATCCAAAGGATTTTTGCGTATCAAGCATGTTTGACTATCATAAGGAGAAACCTTCCCCAAGTGTGCGATTGCATTGTGTGTGTGCCGGGAGACCTTATGGTAGTTTCATTTTCCAAAAAGCATAACGGATTTCTTTTGTTATTTCTTTTTGTTCAAATAATTGTCTTTAAATCTCGCACCAGTCCCATGACTGACTCGGAGTTTATTGTTCCCTTTTCTAAACTCTGGGTGCCCATAATTTTCCATACGGGCAGCTTAGAGTCAGGTTATCGTTGTTCTAAAGCGAAGTCAGGAAAGTATGCTAAGGAGATCAGGAGACAAGCTGGATGGCGAGACGTATCACATATACATGATGTATTATCCGCTGCGTATGGTTTGCTGCAAATTCAGTTTACATATAGGCAAGTTATCATAACTGTCCAGTGTTGTGTTTTGTTGTTGTTGTACTCTGATGATGTAATGAATAAACAAATATAGTTATTTTGTTTAAAGATTAGTCATTTATCTATTATATATTGTTCCGCTGTGATTGTGAGATTCTGATATTGTGGCTATTTCTTCTTCTACCTTCTTCTTCTTTGACCCTAACGGTTCGGTTTTCCAGCATTCGATTGTTCGGTATTTGATACAGTGGTCGTATTGATGTCAATTTTGAGACGTCGAAAAATTGAGTCATTACATTCACTCTGATGGGAAGTGGGCTGATCCTTTGATGAAAGGATTAGCTAGAGGGAAAGTGCTTAAAACATCGAAAAGAATGAAGCTATGACCTTAGATTGATGAGTCAATCATAACTGTTACCTAGCCTGAATAACTGGAAATCCCAAGAACTAGGCTCAATACGTAGTAGAAAGTTATGAAGCGATACTAGTCGAACATGTTATTTTGTTAAAATGGAAGCATTTTTGAAACAATAAGAGGATGAGATGATAGCAATACTTAATGAAATACATACTCTATGTGGAGTTGAGTACCTAGCTACATGAGTACTCTTGATAGATTCATCTATGTGAATATGGAATTGTGGTTGTTTCCTATGGAATTTTGGGCAAAATTCAAAAATTATTCACTAAATGGGATATTCATTAATGACTATTAACGCACTGGATTTAAACAACACCCTAGAAAGGTTGTTTGTAATTTGATGTTAGAGATAAAGTTCAAGACTGCATGTCACTCTAGTATAATCTAAATCTTACTCGCTATGCAATGGTTCAAGTCAAAAGATATATTCGATTATGCACAATTTTATAAGTTCGAAAATTTCTCGGTAAGAAACAATTCTAAAAATTCAAGTGAGGGATTGTTGGAATTTTTGAAAAAGAAAAGATTTATTGGAAATATGAGAAGAGTGCATAGAGGCTCCTAGTTGAGAATAGTCTCACGTTGTAGGTAACTATAAAAGAAACCTATTTAAATACAGGGTTCTTAAGAAAAATATTAGGCTCTTTGGGCATCCAATGTCTTCTCTAGTGTTGAGGATGGAGACCAAGCATGACTATCACATGCGCACATGCACCGACCGACCGACTCAACTAAACCCACCCAGACCGGACCAGGTTGGGCTAATGTGGTATAACACTCTTTGTTGGGTCCATCCCCCTTTGGCAGTAGCTGAGAATGGTATGTTTCCAAAAATCCATATTTGAATCTTAATAGACCTACAATGTCAATTAATAATAATAGATCCAATCTATCTATTTAAATAAATTCATATTTTATTTAAAATAATTTTATATTTATTTAGTTAATCATATTAATTAGATTTATTTAATGAATATTTCGAATATATCTTATTTATTCATAACCTGACATGATAGTATGATAATGTATAAATATGTATGTATATATGTACGTAAAGATATTGAGATTTATATCTACCATATATACATATAAATTATACTTACATATGCACCTGGTAATTTTATATGAATTTAGGGAATATAAATGCCTGAGTGTATATGTTTAAATAAACTACAATATATGTATATTGTTTGTATAAGGATATTTATAGTACTTTATATATGCATATGTATATATCATGCATTCCGATCTATTTATTTACATAGTTTTGAAATAAATCTATATGTTAAATTTGATATCTTAAAATACATACGAAGATTTAGTGATTGAGTAGAAAACGAAAAGCATCTACCACTATTCTTATTTAAAAATTCATAATTAATACAAGATATAATCGCCATGTGAAAATAAAAACATAATTCCTAAAACATTTATAAGCAAAATTATTTGAATTTAATTTCATAGATTAGAAAATAGTTCATAAAGATTTATGAACCAAATCAGTTTTAAACAATGATCCACTTGTGATTATTATAACAATTATGAATTTCATATTATATCCATCTCCAATTTCAACCATTGTTTACATGTACACACATATAAAGTACATGTCAATTTAATCTCATAATCATTTATTTACCAAAAAATAGATGAATTCTAAGTAGAATAAGGGATCTAGTTATACATCAAATATTCAAATGCTAACATGTATACATACATACATACATACATACATACATACATACATACATACATACATACATACATATATATAATATTTGTAGTTTTACTTAACATGAGATATGATACATACATACATCTACTTTGAAAATAGGTTCCTTTATTGTTGATGATAAAATATTACAGTGCATATCATACGATTACAAACTACTCAACTCTTGTTGAGTTACCTAGTTATACATAACATTCTAAAAGATAAATAAATAATTGTGCACATTACCAGTGAGCATTTTAGCACGTTCGCGTAACCATGCAACCATTGATGAAAATTTTGATTCCAGAATTCAATTTCGTGAAAAGTCCATCCTACTTTCTTCCTTTGTACACTATTTTCTTATCCATTAAGAACTGGTCCCGTGATAAGAAATTATCAATTCAAATCTGGTCTGTTTTAACTTCTCATACCAATCTCAGCATATTTCTTGTTCCAGGATGATAAACTATAGTGGCAGTTTCTAAACTCCACGTCAGTACAACCGCATCATGTGGTTTGGCTTCCTCTCCCATGGGTAGTTCTCCATGCTATCGTATTCCTATAACCATCATCGTCGCTGAATTTGACTACCACGGACGAACTGAGGAATGGTTGAGCCCAATCGTCATTTTTTCCCTCGTAATCTTATCCGAATTTCCAATACCGATTTTAGCCATCATCAAATCTAAAATTAGCATCATCGAAAATCCTTGTCATAGTCCTTAACAGTCGATGGAAGTCCTTCAGGAAAATCCAAATCCATCCAAAAATGTCATCGTTTACCCAGATTTTGTTAAACTTGTTGTCAAAAATGACACATATTTCCTGACTTTGTTTTTAATGCAACACTTTAAATCATCATTATCATCGGCTTCAAACCCTTAGATGCAAATCCACAAGCAGGGTACTATCCTTGAATCATCCAAATAACCAACAGTATTCATATCTTTCTCTCCATCCATCACACTCCAAAAGAGGCAATATCCCTAAAAATCGCTAGGGTTCATGCAAAGTTAGAGTATCAAGATGGAAATTCATCAGTATAAAACCCAATCCACTTAAGAAACTCGGTGCTTCAATTTTCATATTCTCTTCCATTATTGAAAACCATCTAAAACCAGATCTGGATTTTACTTTCATTAAATTTTCCCTTGTGAAGATGAGAGATGACAAAATGAAACAAACTGTGATTTGTTTCTTCAGTAACAAAATCATTTTTCATCCAGGGGAAAATATAATTATCCATTCAAATTTAATCTACTACCCTTAAAAGAGTTTGCCCCATCTTCTATTCATTTAGTTCCTCTTTATAAGAGAACTATACATATACATGTATTAATTATATGTACATAAACAATTTTAAATAAAACATTTTTCTCTTCCAAACTTGATTTGAATACATTTGAATATAATCTTACAAATAAATATTATGACCAATTCCAAAACATCATTAGTATACTTTATATATTTTGTTCATTTGTAACTTTAGTTATTTACAATTTAAAATAGGTCAAAGGTTAAATCAGATTCAAATAATTTAAAAATCACATAAATATGTATTTTTCAATAACAATATATTTATGGTAGGTGACATATTAAATACAGGGAGTTAGGCTGAAGGAAAAACCTGAGAACACTTTTAGTCTGAAGGACAAAATTTTTAAAATTTAGTCTGAAGGACAAAAAATGATATATTCATATAGCATTGCACATCCATAATGCTATATTCATATAGCATTACACAGCTGCTTGTTTGTGTATGCAGAAACTTATAAAATTGTGTTGTATATAGCATTATAGATGTGTAATGCTATATGAATATAGCATTATGGATGTGTAATGCTATATGAATATATCATTTTTTGTCCTCCAGGCTAAATTTTAAAACTTCTGTCCTTCATACTAAAAGTGTTCTCAGGTTTTTCCTTCAGCCTAATTCCCTCTATTAAATATAGGACATTAATATTTACCTTGCTTAAGCTAGATCTTTGCAATACCTTATTTTGTGAATTGCCCTTGAAAATCTAGTGGATCATATACTACTAAACTTGTGCATAATATGCAAGTATATATAAATTAATGAAACAGTAGGTAATAAATAGTAGAACATAAAAAGCGTGCAAACCAGAGTTTTTATACTGGTGCGGACCTCCCGTCCTACGTCCAGTCCTGGAGCTCCTCTTTGGGGTTTCCTTTAAACAAACTACCCTCACTTCGACCGGAGGAATAGGCTTGATACAAAAGTGTCTTTGACAATCTTGTGTTCCAATAACATAGTTTTTAGCTTACATTACAAATCTTCCTATAATCTCCTTTGAGTATATGAATATGATAGCTTTGAGTTTTTAGGAAGTTAATTTAACCGAAAGGATATAATCGATCGAGAGTATGTAAAAAGTGTTTTTGTAAGATAATTCTTAGAAATAAAAAGAGTATAGAATAGATCAAATGCCAGTTAAGTTAGTTCTCAATCAAGATTCTTATCTATAGGGTTGGAGAGGTGCAGATGAAAGGTTATTACTTTTTGAAGAAAACTTTTCATTATAATGGCTGCAACTCAAATAAATTTTCCTTTGGTTTCAAAAAAATATCTTTTCAAATATGAAAGTATTGCCTTGATAGATGTCTATGGTGTAATAACAGACGTCTATGACTATTTTATTTTTTAACCTGAAACATGTCACCGACGTCTGTGAGTATACCTTAGACGTTTGTTAGTATTTTTATTTTAAGCCGAAACTCAGCACAAACGTTTGTAAGTATACTGTCTGTTAGTATTTTTAATTATTAAACTAAAACTTGTCACAGACGTTTGTGAGATGAACTTGCAATTTTCTATGCATTTTTGATGTATATAAGGTTGTGTATGCATATATACTCAAGTATACCTTAACAACATATTATCTAGGACTCTTTTGATATAAAATAACATTTAGTATGATTAATGAATATCTATCTCTCTTTGAGTCTTAATATCTTTGATAATTTCTTCAATCATGGTGTCTACTTCTAGTATATACCTGCAACTTTGATAAAGTCTATCTATGTATATGATTGTGTAGTTGTTATCATTGAAACATAAGTTGGAGGTTCTAATGATCTCCTCCCTTTTGATAATAAAAACTATACAATCATAAATCAATTATTCATTCACATAATTAGATATCAACAATAGAGTATTATTATGTTTATCTATGTTTTGACTCCCTCCATGTATATGCCTCTATTCCTTTGTATATGCATAGTTTTCTCCCCCTTTATTCATTACCATATGTATATATATATATATATATATATATATATATATAATGTTACCATCAAATATTAAATTACCAAAGCATGCAATCATTAAATAGTAATATTTAACACAAAATGAAAGGTGGAAGTTGTAAGAACAAACAAGCATATGAGCTATAAAATAACAGAAAAATAAAATCTAATTATATTGATTGTGGGAATAAAATCATCCGATGTAATTCTCATAATATTCCCAGTAAGAAGATGGATCCTGATCATACGAGCCTGGCCATTGGGTCTATCCACTGTACTCCTCATATTTTTGAATAGAAAGACCTTGAAATGCCATATATGGTTGTTGAAAATGAGCAGTGTCGAGCATATACATCTCGTCACTGTCTTCTTCCTCTTCCTCAGGTTGTATAAGAGTCCTTCCTCGAGCACTTCGATCGTGTGATGTACCTATGGGAGTGGGTTCTGTGTGATTGACTTTTTCTTTCTCCCGAGGTGGAGGTGTTGGGGAAGGTGAGGATATGATCTTGAGGAAGAGCGACCACGGACCTTGCGCATTACCTTCCCTAATGTGGAGACCACGTCATCTAACGTCTTCTCCATCTTTGTCATTCTAGTGGAGAAAGACCGTTCTAATCTTTTCATCTATCTATTTAATGCTCTTTGATTTTCGGTGATTATTCATTGATTTTTGATGGCCAAATCATAAATAGATTAGTCCGGCATTGGTTCAAGACGTGCTTCTTGTTACTCGGATTCGAAAAAATATTCTGCACGATGATTGGATAAAGGCGGTGGTTGGGAAGTATGAGAGTAGCTTTGTCGAGGAGCTCTAGGTGGAGGAGACTCATGGTGTTCTTCTTCTTGTTGATGTCGTTGAGTCCATTGACTAAAAAGGATAATACGAGGATGACTTTTTGGAAGATGCATTAACAATAGATATCGCGGACCATTATCTTTGGTGGGAATTTCTTCGTATTGTGATATGTACGAAGGAACGTTAAGATCTTGGAGGATGCGCATGATATAAAGAGCATACACAATAGAACTTCAATGTTGCAACCAAAATCCTTCAATTTTTTCATGGATTAATTTTGCACAATTAACCCGTTGTTGAGAATATATGGCATATAAGGATCTATGATCATTGGGGTAAATTTATTCATGACTGCCAAGATGAGGAATAATGGTGTTAATTATCATACGATTGAAAAGCCTAGCACGAGGTCGAAGATTGATAGATTTCCATTGTGGCATGTTATCCTCCCATATTTGATGTGTAATTTCATCCCTAGTTAATAGACTATGATCCCGTATTTCTGTCAAATCAACTCCTACATAGCAACAACCAAAATTTGACCAAGAGTGTATACATCTATTTTAATGACTTTACCATATACACTAAACCATAACCAACCCTTATTGTTCTTAGGATTCCAAATCTCTGAACTGAACAAATTTGATTTGAAGAGATAAATAGCAAGTGGGTCAATGGTTACCTTATTAGCATCATAGCTAATCAAATTGCAGCATCCGACGGCCGTTGTAATTGCAAGAATCTCATATTCCATCACATTTGCAAGGCGGTAGAAAGGCCAGAGTGAATCTTCTTTTGGGTTGAGAGACTCAAACCGTCTAATTACGTTTGGATTATTACGAAGCCATTGATTAATATGAGTTTGGGTAACCGGTGCTTGAGTGGAAGAAGATGACTGGCCTTGTATTTGCTTCTTGGAAATGGAAATCTTTTTGGGAGCCATTGATTTGATAATTTTGGAGTTTCCAGAATTAGGGTTTTAGAATTTGAGGTTGGATTGAAGATAATGGTAAAAGAGGGGTAAAATCCTTTATATAGGATATGCGACTGAGGTGCGATAGAGGTCTATCAAAAGGGAACAGACGTCTGTGGCATTAATAAAATTTAGGCCGAAAGGATAGACAAACCGTTATGTTGCATTAATAGACGTTTGTGGCTAAAAGAGTTTTAAGCGAGAGTTCTCACAGATGTCTAACATATATCCACAGACATCTGTGACTATAGGGAAATTTTTCTCGAAAGTGTTGACAGACATCTGTCAAGTTCCCACAGACAACTGCGACTATAGGGAATTTTTTCCCAAAAGTGCTGACAGACGTTCGTGGTCTAGTAACAGACCCCTGTGACATGCATATTTCTGATATATGGAAGAATTTGAATATTATGAAAGAAAATTTATTAAAATAAATTTTTTACACTAACCAAAATACATATCAACCATTAATAAATGAATATACCATATATATATATATATATATATATATATATATATATATATATATAATTTTAGTGTTTGTCAGGGGAATCAGAATTATTGTTTTTTTGATCATCCCACGAATTTGTTTCAACTTTCGTATCATCAAGCAATGACTTGAGTGGAGACCAACTTAGACGAGCTAGTGAGTCTATCCAAGGTTGGTTTGAGGGTCCTAATTTGCATAGGTTTCTCGAAGTAATGTTGTGTGCTCGTGTTGGAGTTTCTAATCGTGGATACTTTTGTAGAATGCAATCTTTTGTTGGTGAATGACCACGGATTGCAAGAATACACTTTCAAGAAAGTTTAAATGGGATCTTTGACAAGGTTTCTCATAAAATATCTCACATTGAACGCCAATCATCTCTTGTTGATAATGATGTAACTCATTGACTTTTTCAGAAAGAGATGATGATTTTAGATCAATTGAATGTTTAGCTTTCTTCCCATTTGGAGAGAAGCCAGTATGGTATGTTGGTGAAGCGATGATGTTCAAAGAAGGAGATGAAGTAGGAGTGGTTTTGGTTGGAGATACATAAGTGCTACTGGATGAAGGGGATTTGTAGTCAATAGCTGAATAGATGGAGTCATGACCGGAAGACATTGTTTGTATTTGCTTTTATAAAAAAATTCTGAGCTTATTTATTTCTATGTATTACGCAACTGAATTTATTGGCTAAAATATAGTTATATTAAGAAAAGCAGTTGAGGTAATTTAGTGAAACCATAGGATTTAAATGGTTGTTGTTTATTTTCTTATCTTTAAATGGTTATTATTAAAAACTATTTATGTGGTAGTAATTAATTCAGGGTTAAAAAAATTAATTTTTAGTTGAAACTTCATAAAGGCTATTATAGACTTAAGTGAACTATTGTACTTTAGTTAATCAAATCAGTGTACGAACAAATTTCTAGATTGCGTCTTAACTTAATAAAGGTTTGTTCACTTAATGTTTTTGTAAAAATATCTGTTATTTGATTTTCAGTATTTACAAATTCCAGAGTTATTATCTCTTTTTCAACATTTCTCTCAAAAAATGGTGATGAATATCTGTATGTTTTGTCCGAGAATGATTAATTGGATTTTTAGATAAATTTATAGCACTCCTATTATCGTAATATATTGGAGATTTTTTTATTATTTTTCCATAGCCTTTAGGTGTCTCTTGCATGTAAATTACTTAAGGTCAAGCTAAGGCGTCGGAAATATATTCAGCTTCACATGTTGAAAGCGAAACACAATTTTACTTTTTACTAAACCAAGAAACTAACGATTAGCCAATAAAGTGACATGTGCCCCTTGTACTTTTTCTATCTATTTTACATCCATTATAATCTGCATCACTGTAAGATACAATTTCAAACGTACTGCCTTTTGGATAAAATAAGCCATAATGTTTAGTGTTGGTTAAATATCTTAAAGTCATTTAAATGCATGACGACGTGATTCTTTAGGTTGTGCCTGAAATTTTGGCCATAACAAACACTCATCATAATATCTGGTCTACAAGAAATTAAATATAGTAAGGATCCTATCATGCTTTGATATAATTTTTGATCAAACTCTTTTCCATTTTCATTTTTGTCTAGATGAGTAGTAGTACTCATTGGAGTGGGCTTACTTGATGTATTATCCATTCTAAAATATTTTAATAGTTCTTTACAGAATTTTTATTAATTTATAAAAATTTCGCTATTTAATTGTTTTATTTGTAATCCTAAAAAGAAATTTAATTCATCCATATGAGACATTTCAAATTCGTATGTCATTATTGTAGAAAATTTATTACATAAATTTTTGTTAGTAGATCCAAAAATAATGTCATCAACATAATTTAAACAATTAATATATCCTTCTGTCCTCTTTTAATAAATAATGTTGTATCTATTTTGCCAATTTGAAAATCAGAATTAATAAATATGATTTTAATCGATAATACCAAGCGTAGGGTGCTTGTTTTAAATCGTATAAACCCTTTTTAAGTTTAAAAACGTGATTCAGATATATTTCATGAAAAAATAGTAGTGGTTGTTCTACGTAAACATTTTCTTTTATAAAACCATTTAAGAAAGCACTTTTAACTTCCATTTGAAAAAGCTTAAAGTTATGATGACACGCAAAAGCAAGTAATACTCTTATGGCTTCAAGACATGCGACTAGAGCAGAAGTCTCTTCATAATCAATGCCATCTTCTTGATTATATCTCCGTGCAACTAATCTAGTTTTATTACGTATGATATTTACGTTTTCGTTAGCTTTATTTTTAAAAATCTATATTGTTCCAATTATAGATTGATCGTTTAGCCATGATACTGATTCCCAGATATTATTACGTTCGAATTGATTAAGTTCTTCTTACATAGATAAAATCCAGAAAATATCATTTGATGCTTCCATATAATTTTTTGGTTCAAAATTAGATAAATGCTACATTACTCATTTGATCTATTTGTCTTCGAGTTGAAACTCTATTATCTAGATTTCAGATTATATTATCAATTGGATGATCTTTTAAAATGCGGGGAGGTGATTTCAAACCAGTTTCATTATTATTTTCAATCATATTATTTTGATTATTATTATTATTATTATTATTTTCAATTGTGTTATTTTGATTCTTATTATTTTCAATGATTCTATTTTGATTAGAGTCGAAAATTTCTTCATCCTCTTTGTTTATATTTATGAAGTTTTCACCAAATGAGACTTGAAGACTTTCTTCTATAACATTTCTTCATTTTTTAAAATTCTATAAGCTTTAATTTGATCAGAATAACCAACAAAAATTCCTTCATCGGCTTTTGAATTGAATTTACCAAAATCATATTTTGTATTTAAAATAGAGCGTGTTTATCTAAATATTCGAAAATATGATAAATTTGGTTTCTTTTTGTAGAACATTTCACATGTATTTTTAGTCATAGGTCTAAGAGTTACTCGATTTAAAACATAACAAGCAGTAGCAACTGCTTTAGCCCAAATATTCTTTGGTATGTCACTGCCATTTAGGAGAGTTTGAGCATATTCTTGTAAGGTGCGATTTTTTCCTTCAACCACTCCATTTTGTTGTGGTGTTCTCGAGAATGAAAAATTATGAGTAATTCCCTTTTCATTACAAAAATTAGTAAATAATTCATTTTCAAATCCTCCATTGTGATCACTTCCCATACTCTTTATTTTTAAATTAATTAAAGTCTTAATTCGTTTAGCAAAAATTTTAAGCATTTTGATGAATCACTTTTATGTTTTAGAAATAGCATCCAAGTATACCTTGAAAAATCATCTACAATTACAAAGACATATTTATTATGATTTATTTAACATACTTGAGTTAGAATAAATAATTCCAAATAAAGTAATTTAAAAGGTTGTTTAGTAGAGATTTCTAATTTAGATTTAAATGAGCGTTTCTTTATTTTTCCAAATTGACATGCATCTCATAGATTTTTAACTTTGAAATTTGTTTTGGGTAATCCTCTTACAAAATTGTTTTAGCTAATTTGTGTATATATTTGAAATTCATATGACAAAATCTTTTATGTCATATCCATGGATCATCATAATTTGTAGTTAAACATAAATCATCACTGTGATTAATATTCATGTTTAGAATATAAATATTTATATTTCTTGTTCCTTCAAAAATTAATTTTTTTTTGCAAAGCAAGCGGGGTGAAATGGTCCCCTACCATTTTATTAACAACCAAAAATATCAGAATAACGGATTACAACAATCAGACCACCACATGAGTGACGAAGGCATACACAAAAATTATATGTTACTAGTAATAGAAAGGACCAATACATGTTTAGAGGAAGCTTTCCCTTTAAACACCCTATTGTTCCTCTCCATCCACACAAAGTACAATACCTTCTTCAAAATTCTTAACAACTTTCTACATCTCTCATTCTTCCATCTAGTTGCCTTGAAGATGTTGTACCATTCCATGCATGAGCTTCTCCTAGGCCTGTGATAACCATTACATTGCAATATGGAACTCCATAGGTGGAAAGTGAAATCACATTCAAAGTATAAGTGCGCAGCCGTTTCCACCCCATCTCCACAGAGCAGACATTTGTCACATTGAACAACCCCATAGCCTTTGAGTTTGCTTAGGGTCAGGGTACCATTCATCATTACCTTCCACATGTACAGGTTCTCTTTAGGAGCAGAACCATGATCCCAGATACGAGAATGCCAAATAAAAGTAGGCAGTTGCATGGATGGATCAAGTGCCTTATAAACATTTTTAATTGAATGCACTCTGTCATTCCAAGTCATATGAGCATCACTGATTTTGTATTTCCTATTATGTATAGCAGTCCATTCAGTTCTTACCACTGCAGAGCTACAATAAGGAAAGGAGACACTATCATCAGCCCAAAACCTAGATAGAGTAGCAGGATTACCAATCCCAGTGGATCTTCTCATCTCATAATCAATTATATTTGCTAAAATGATTCCTTTTGAAGGCCATGGATCAAACCAAAAAGATATCATGTTGATTTCTTTCATTCTCTGTTGCACCAGAGGTAGAAATAATTGTCTACCTCTCAATATATTTCTCCAAGTCCAGCTACAGTCAGTTGGAGAAGAAATAAACCAGAAGTTGCTTTGACGTATGAGGTATTGCCTACACCAAGAAGCCCACAGATTTTTGTCA
The DNA here is from genome assembly GCA_030765085.1 of Allium cepa. Lineage (NCBI taxonomy): Eukaryota > Viridiplantae > Streptophyta > Magnoliopsida > Asparagales > Amaryllidaceae > Allium > Allium cepa. The sequence continues at coordinate 239,615,989 of CM060931.1, forward strand.
TTCCTTAATAACTTGTCAATTCTTGCAGATAGTGTAGCAAGGTTCCAGTTCCTAATGTTTATGATTCCAAGTCCACCTTTTTCCTGTGGACAACATAGTTTGCTAAAGGAAATTGGAATCATTTTCTTAGAGAAGGGATTACCGTGCCATAAAAAGTGATTTAAAGCTGAGTTGACCATGTTAATGAGTTTGGCTGGGAGAATGAAAATTCTGGCATAATAAACACACATGGAAAAAGCAATGGATTTAACAATCACAAGTCTACCAGCCATCGAAAATCTAGAAACTTTCTAACTAGCAAGTTTGGTAGTAATATTTTTAAATAGTTGTAAGCATTGGAAAGTCCTAATTCTAGAATCACAAAGAGGCACCCCAAGATAATATTCATTATCAGAAAATGGAGAGAGGCCAGACATAGAGTACATTATCTCTTTATCATCATCAGGGAGACCAGCAATTAATAATCTAGATTTACTTCTGTTGATGTTCAGACCAGACAAGGTACCAAAGGTATCAAGAACTTTTGTGACCCCAGTAATGGATTTCAAATTGGGCTTAGTGAATAAAAGTAAGTCATCTGCAAAAAGGAGAGAGGAAATACTATTCTTCCTGCACAGTGGATGATAATCAATAAGCTTATTGCACATAGCATCAGAAAGAAGAGAAGTGAGCAGCTCCATTACACAGATGAATAGATAAGGGGACACTGGGTCACCTTGTCTAATTCCTTGGGTAGCACTAAAGTATCCAAATATATTACCATTGATACTAAGGGAGTAATTGATAGTAGAAATACATGTATACAACCAACATAAGAAAGGGATTGGAAAATTCATCTTATGCAAAATGTAAATAATAGATTTCCACTGTAATGTGTCATAGGCTTTCTGAATATCAAGCTTAAGGACACATCTGGGAGAGATGAGTTTCCTATTATACCCCTTCATAAGTTCAGAAGCAAGGAGTATATTATCAGTTATGTCCCTACCTGGAAGAAATGCACTCTGATTAACAGAGATCAAACTATCCAAAGGAGTTTTCATTCTAGCTGCTAATATCATAGCAATGCACTTATATATAACATTGCAACAAGCAATGGGTCTGAACTGATCAACTGATATAGGATGGTTAGTTTTAGGGATCAGTGCAAGTTTAGTAGCATTAATACCAGAGGTAAGTTTACTGTGTGTGAAAAAATTCTTAACAGCCTTGATCAAGTCCCCTCCAGTAATATCCCAAGTGACTTTGAAGAAATGGGCATTAAATCCATCAGGACCAGGAGAACTTTGAGAGTTTAATCCAAAGATAGCTTGTTTGATTTCAGAATCTGAAATTTCCTTAATTAAATCAGTAAACATGACATCAGGTATATGAAGGAGTTGATACTGAGTAAATTGATGGTTAGAGATTAAGGGGACTTGAGACCTTCCAAGGTTATGCTGAAAATACTCCATAAAGGCTTCTTGAATTGAATCTTGAGTATCACAAGGATGACCATGCATATCAAGAATAGAGAAAATATTTGCAGATGCCTGTTGAATTTTTAGACTTTTGTGGAAGGTGGATGAATTTTTATCACCATTCAGGTGCCAGTCCTGTTTTGCCTTTTGCCTAGCCATCTTATTTTCTTCAATAAGAGCTTTGGAGAGGTCCTTAAGCATAGAGCTTTCATTAATAATCAGCTGAGGTTGGTCAGGGCTTCTTTGTATTTCCAGTTGTACCTGAAATAATTTTTCACGAATAGAAGAAGACAAGCTATTCCCATTACCATATGTTTGCTGAGCCCATTCCTTCAGTTGAATCTTCAAATTCTTGAGTTTAGCCTGCAAAACAAACATGGGGTTGCCAAAAGTATGATAGTTCCATCCATTTTTTACAATTTTTGAAATCTGGGTGTTTAGACCAGTTATTAAAAAATGAAAAGGAGGATCGTCTTCTCACAGTGTCCTTATCCCATGAAATGATGAGAGGGGAATGGTCTTAAAAAGATGGGGGAGGGATAAAGGTAGATAGATTAGGCCATTTGAGGATAGTGGAGAAGTTAGTATAAACTCTATCAAGTTTACAGTACGTTCTCTTCCCATGTTTACTGGAGTTATTCCAAGTAAAGAAAGCACCAGAGTTGGAAGTGGGAATGAGGTTGGCATCATATATGGCTTTGTTAAGAGGTCTTGTCTGGCAGTAGGATAACGGAATTCCCCCACTTTTATCAGAAGAAAGTTGCATGCAGTTCCAATCACCAAGACAGATCCAAGGTAGATTGGACTGCTGTAGAGAAGGTAATATGTTAAGAAAGATTTGCCTCTGAGTAGCATTATTGTCAGCATAAACAGAGGTAAGGAGAAAAGTAGAAGAAGAGGGGATGTGTATTATTTCAGAGTGTATGAACTGCCTGTGGACAGTGATGGGGGTTATGGAAAAGATCATAGGATTCCATAGGATTAGTAATCTACCAAAAGGAGCTTGTGATAAATTGTTAATACTGCTCCAGTCATGTCTAATGTTGGAGAGAGCTTTAACAGTGGTTTCATGATTGAGTTTAGTTTCAGAAATGACCATTAGTTGAATGCTGTGAGAAGAAATAAGGTTGGAAATTTCAAGTTGCTTGTTAATGGAGTTAGCACCCCTAACATTCCAAAAGCCTATGTTTTCAATCTTTAAAATAATAATGAAGTTGAAGCTCTGGTTTGGACCCCAGAGGATGAGTTAACCTTATTATTTTGAGACAAAACTTCAAGCCCAATTTGTTCAATGGAGAAGTTGATACCATTGTCCAAGTCAATTGTGGGTATTTTATTCGTTTTCTTTGGACGACCTTTCTTCTTTTTGGCTGAGGAATCATGAAAGTTAGGTTGAATAGGGATGGGAATATTTGATGTAGCTGAAGGATTGATGAGGTCATTAAAGATATGATTTGGGAGTGAAAGGGAAGAATAAGTAGAAGCTGGATTGATTTGAATGTTGGGAGTTGAGATTACAGAAGGGGATATTGTTTGTGGAGATACATTGTGCATGTCAGTGCATAAAGAATTGTTGTGCAACTCAGGAATTTGAGAAAAGTGTTGTTGAATATCCTCTTCATTTTCACTAATTTCCTGTAGCACAGAGAATGCATTGTGTGTAGACACTTCACAGTCATCATGAGTTGTATTATCAAGTACTGCTTTATTCTTATCAGGATCTATTGTTATATTGTGTATTCCACCAACTTTCTGAATAGTACTGCAATTATCATACTCCAAGACATTCAATGTTTGCTTCATGACATCCTCAGTGGAAATAAGATGCTGATTCATTTCAGAGTCTTTGATTGTACTACTGTTAGTTTCCAAGGTAGTAATATTTATTGATTCATTTTGTTACAGCACTTGTTCTACTGCATCTTCATCATTCCTTTTGCTTAATTGATTCACATTAGTGAGACTGCCTACCTTACCACCTTCCATATCATTATTGCTACTTTTTTCCCTATTTACTTTTCTCTAAAAGTTTTGGCCAGCTTTTATACTCTTTTTTGTTCTTACAATGAAACCCCTTTTATCTTTATCAACCTGATTTTCTTCCACATTCTTGACTTTATGGTCAGCTGAAGCTTTACTTGTAGATAAGTTACCAAGCATACCTCCATCTTGTTGATCATTTTTCCTTTCACATTGGTCAGAAGCATGACCAAAAGTAGAACATGTAACACAAATTAGAGGTTTCCATGAGTATTAAATCTGAATGTTAGGGCAGGAATCATCTCCAATAGATAGGAAGTGAGGCAGTTCTTTATCAGGAGATACTTCAATTAAGCATTTAGCATATTCAAATCTTTTCATCCTTTCAGTGTTCTCATCAAAGCAAACAAGCTTCCCAATGTGACATGCTATCCAATTAATACCCATCAAAGACCATAGCATTATAGGAATTCTGTAAAAATGAATCCAGATTGGCACCAATCTCACCTCCGACTGCGCTGAAGATAGTGTTGGATTCCACTTGGTGATGATAAACATCTGGCCACGTATAAACATGGGATCACGTCGCAAAATATTGTTTTTGTCTTCTTCAAAGGCAAATTTGAAATAGTAATTTTGATTATCAAAAAAAATGTCATATGATCCTTTAAGCTTCCACACTTTTTGTAGGTGATCTTTAACTGCCATATAATTAACATTTCCAGCCAAAATGGATCCAACAAGGCAGCCAGACCATGCCTTTATACCCTCATTCAGAACTTCCTGAGGGGGTTCTAATGTAAAGCCAGTGTAATCAACATCAAAATGCTTAGGAATGTAAGAACCAGCATTCCTAGGTCTCGAGTTAAAGAGAGAGGTCCATGAAGCAGGAGGAGCAGATGAAGTGGTGGCACCAAGGGAAGGGAAGTGTTCAGATGGAAAAGGTGGAACAATGGGATTGGTGTGGATCAAAGAAGAGGGAGGGACATCGTCAGGAGGAGGAGGAGGAGGAGTAGGGGGTGGAGGTGGAGAATGATTAAATGGGATGGGGTTGAGTTGACTGGAAAGGACAGATAATGAAGTAAGGTTAGAAGATGCAACAATATCGGACTGAAGAGGAGGAGGAGGAATGGACCGGTGGTCAGTTGAAGGACGGAGAGGAGAAGATGTGTTAGGTACGGGAAGTATGGGATTGGAAGAGGAAGGTACGGAAGGGGATGGGAGAAGGACATGATGAGCAGGCATGAAAAACTGTTAAAAAGACAAAAAAAAATGGATATTGCGTTTATCTTTTTCAAAATTGCTTCTTAATTATTTATCGCATAATTGGCTTATACTAAGTAAATTATGTTTTAAGTTTTTAACTAGCAAAATATTTGAAATAACGAGAGAATTAGATGTACCAACATTGATGACGTTTCCAATTCCAATAACATGTCCTTTGGATTATCCCCAAAAGTGATAGTGCTACCGTCCATGTAAATGATATTTGATAACATGTGTGCATTTTCCTTCATTTGTTTGGAACATCAACTGTCGAGTATTCATTTCTTCTTCTTCTTTTTAGGTACCTGCAAAATAATAAAAAGTTTTAATTGGTACCCATATCCTTTTCAGGGTCCTATGGGTTATTAGGAGAAGGTAGCCATACCCATGAGGGTTTGGAACCTTTAGAAATGTAGTTTTTATTATGAACTATTTCTTTTAGATACATATCTATGTGTTTTTGTCTAATCAATTTGTTATTTGTTTTAGGAATCCATATCTTAATCATTTTTTTCCTTATTCTCAGTTTTATTTTATTTTTTAAATTTGTGTATAATGTACTATATTTCTTTAAACTCTTATTATTATTATTATTATTAGGGATTACATTGTTTCTAGGACGTTTAAGGTTATTTTTGTTAAATCCTACATTCGTATTTCTTGATATTTTTGAAATCTTTATCAAATTATCTAAATTTTGCTTTCCTTTGTTAAATTTTGAAACATTGTTAGTAACTTTATCTAATTTATTTCTGAGATCATAATTTCCTATATTGGCTAATTCTAGATTTTGTTTTAATTCATATTTTTCTTTTTCAAGTTTAAGATTCTCTATTTTGTTATTCTCTATATCAATTTTTAGAGTAGTATTATGAGATGATAATTCTTTCCATTCTGTTTATGCTAACTCTAATTCTTCTTCTAAAATATATTTTTCATCTTTTAACATTCTAATTTCTAATTTAGCTCTGTTTAATTTTCCTATATTTTCTCTATTTAATTTCTTTAATTCACACTATATTTGTTATCTAATTCCATACTAATTTCTAGAAGTTCTTCATATGTTAATTCAGGACGTACCTCATCTGTGCTAGCCATGAAGCAAACATTTGCTTGTTCTGAGTCACTATTATTATCGGATGAAGAGGAAGAATTAGAGTCATCCCAAGTAATTTGAAATGCTCTTCTCTTTTTCTTGAAATTTTTGAATTTATTTTTCTTTTCATCATTGTTGAGAAGTGGAAAGTCTTTCTTCATATGGCTAAATTTGTCATACTCGAAGTGTTGTTGTATTGAAATTTCGTCATCATTTTGAATTTCTTTAATTTTTTATAATTTCTAGCGATGAAAACAATCTCATCTTTTCCAAGTTGGAGTTGTTTACCTGAAATGCGATGTTTTTCTTTTCTGATTGTGTTCTTTTCTTGCTAGTAAATTAGCTTCATATGACATTAGATTTCCTATTAACTCTTCGACTTTGAGTTGTGAAATATTGTTAGCCACTTCGATGGCTAAAACTTCTCGTTCCTATTCATTTGTCAAAGAGTTTAAAATTTGTGTGACTAAATCAAAATCGGTGAATTTAAATCCTCGTGTCCTAAGGTCGTGTTGTATAATTTGAAATCTACTATACATGTCAATAACCGACTCATTTGATTTCATTTAAAAGATGAAAATTGATTTTGTAGAATTGAAATTTTTGTTTGCTTGACTTTATTTATGCCTTAATGAGTAATTTGTAATGTACGCCATATATCATAAGTAGTAGTGCACAACATGACTCGAGAAAATTCATTTTTATCGAGCGAAAAAAATAAAACAGTCATGGCTTTGGAATTATTAGATGCCTGCGCTTTTTATGCATCAGTCCATGTGCATGTATCAGTGTTAGGTGCTTCATATTTATTTTGAGTTGCTAATCAAATTCTAGACCATTAGCTTCCATAAAATATGCATACGTGTAGATCAGTAAGCATAATTAGATCCAGTGAATAGTGGTGTACGTGTAGTAGATTGACCTTCTTGAAATGTACTTGTCATATTAAATAGGTTTTAAATACGTGTTACTATAACTTGAAACAAACATGCTCTGTATCAACTGAAAATCCAGTGGATCATATACTATTTAACTTGTGCATAATATGCAAGTATATATAAATTAATGCAGCAGTAGAAATAAATAGTAGAATATAAAAAGCATGCAAACCATAGGTTTTATGCTGGTTCAGACCACATGTCCTACGTCCAGTCCCGAAGCTCCTCTTCGGTTTTTCCTTTAAACAAACTACCCTCACTTCGCCCGGAGGAATAGGCTTAATACAAAAAGTGTCTTTGACAATCTTGTTCCAAATGACATAGTTTTTGACTTATAGTACAAAACTCTATGATTTCTTTTGAGTATATAAATATGATTGCTTTGAGTTTTTAGGAAGTGAATTTAACCTAAAGGTTATAATCGACTGAGAGTATGTAAACATGTATTTGTAAGATAATTCTTAGAAATCAATAGAGCGTAGAATAAACCAAAAGCCAGTTAAGTTAGTTCTCAATCAAGATGTTAATTTATAAAGTTTAAGAGGTGTAGATGAAGGTTATTGCTTTTTGAAGAAATTTTTTCGTTTAAATGGTTGCAACTCTTCAAGAAAGAAGATTTCCTTCGGTTTCAAAAGCTAATATGACATTTTTTGCCTAGATGGACGTTTGTAGTGTAATGACAGACGTTTGTGATTATTTTATTTTTTAACCCAAAACTTGTCATAGACGTCTGCTACTAATTTTATTTTTAAACTGAAACTTGTCACAGACGTCTATGAGTATACCACAGACGTCTACTAGTATTTTTTATTTTTAAACCGAAACTTTTCACAGACGTCTATGAGTATACCTCAAACATCTATGAGATGAAATTCTAGTTTTCTATGTTTTTTATGTATATAAGGTTGTGTATGCATATATACTTAAGGAGTCCTTAACAATATATTATCTAGGACTATCTTACAATAGGATAACCTTTAGTATGATCAATGGATCTTCGTCTCTCTTTGAGTCTTAATATCTTTGATAATTTCGTCAATCACGGTGTCTGCTCGTAATATATACCTGCAATTTTGATAAAGTCTATCTATGTATATGATTGTGCATTTGTTATCATTGAAACATAAGTTGGAGGTTCTAACACCCCCTAGACTCCTTGCATCAGCACTCGATCTTGCTCGAATCGAATTAACTATATTTTTTTTCAATGTTATTTGGGTGAAAATTTTTGGTCATGGGGAGTTAAGGGATGGAAATCGAGGCCATGAAAAGAAAGGTAGGGAAGAAGAGGATCATTCAAAAATAGAATTAATGAGGGAGATTTTAATTTTATGGAAAGAATTAAAACCTTTCCTATTACTCTCTTTAAAACCATCCTTATAAATTCCAGTTAGCTCTAAATCAATGAATTATCTAGAATATTATTCTCCTTCTTTGGCAGGCCATAATTGACTCCCTAAATGGTCCAAAAAAAATCCTATAGCCCATTAAGTAATTCATTATATTTAAAGCATTCTTAAATATATGTTGATATCGTATATCGATACACACACACACACATATATATACGTATGTATGTATGTGTATGTATATATGCATATGTATATGCATATGAATATGTATACATATATATTTACATACCCGTGCGCTTGTTTATATTATACACATCTTAATAATTGGTAAAAGCATAAGGAACATTTCTATGAGCTACCCGTAGACTACTAAGACTACAAACATTAAATACACTAATAATTAAAATTTCTTGAATGTTAGTTTATTTAATTAATTTATAACACCTTATATTAATTAAATCATATGGTATTTCATAGAATTCGCAAATACATTTGTATCACTCTGAGGTATGAATTTTTTTAGCGATTGATATTGAACAATTTGAATATTAACGTTCACACATCACTTTAGCTAGTGGTTTAACAGTTTGACTGAATTCATTGCTTATAGATCTTTTCGGTAAAGTCATATTTTACATTACTTTAAGTGGTACCAATAGTGATAATATTTACACATGCTATCTTCACTAACATTATACCACTTTACGATGTATGGAATTTGGTGTTGGTCAAAACATTAGGATTATCTATATTCATCTTATTTAGTCCATAAATAAAGTTCTTGGTTTAATAAAAATATTTATTATTACCAGTTCTACTCTGGCTATATCTTCTGACTTTGAATTGACTATACTTGACCATGATACTAACTTCACACAACTGAGGAGATAAATTCTCTACCGAATAGTGCTTTACTTCAAAAGCCTCAAATCAGGCATAATTATAGTCTCCCATGGTCACCATGCCATGATTTAATTATAATAAAAGTGGAGTATCTATATTGATTTTCATTGTATTCTAGTGGGAAACATGTCACGTCGTCCTACGGAGATTTCCTATTTGATTAAGTTGTTTTCAACCAATACGAAATTTTTAGAACAGTCGTTCCATATTTATCCAATAAATAAAGGTATGCAACCTCTTAGTACCCCACCAGCACTGAGTATTACACTGCTCAACATTTATAGAGTGTTGCGTACTCTGGTCTCAATGGATGAATCAATATCCTTTCTGGCAACATCTTGATTAGTAATATTCAAAAAAAAGTATTATTTTATTTTGTGATTAATTACTCATGATTGCAATTTTTTTCAAATACAATCATATAACATTTTAATTAAGGATTTTCTTAATTGTATACTTCAAATTAATTACTTAATTGTATATAACACAACATAACTAAGTATAGAAAAGAAAACAAACACATTTATTATGAACAAGATTGATTACATAATTATATATATAACAAATTACGTAATTGATAGGGCATACCACTAAATCTCTTAATCTCCCGCTTATATATAGGGTCAATTGTGGAATCTTAATCTCTTTCTTCCGAACACAAAATTGGTCATACTAGTCACTTAGTGAACAAACATGCTATATACACTAGTGGAAAAGTGATTATTTACCTATGTGACATTACCAATGCCATGCAGACGCCAATAGCAAGGCATTGACGCACCATCGACATGTGATAGGTAAATCATTACTTACAATATAGTACCGATGCTTCAACGACACCCAAAAAAAGGCATCATACAACGTCATGCCTTACCATAACCTCCCATCCAATGCTCCACTTCATCAATTTTGTTTGAAATAATATCCTAGATCCCTCATCCTTTCCCTAGCTTCCCCAATCTCCTAGCCCTAGCCTCCCTTATTGTCGATGATATGCATTGTTGCAAGCACCCTTAGACCTCCCTTATCGTCTCGATCACCCCTTGCTGCATTTTCAATCACCTATTCCCTAGCTAGTTGGAAGCACCTTTACAGCGAAGGCACCCACAAGCAACTGTCGCAAGAAACATCACTACAAGGAAGCACATTGCAAGAATGTAACATCCCCTATTTGAAGGCCCAAAACTAACTTCCATGGATGATGCAGTCGTCCATAGTTATTAGTTCTCAAATTCATTACAAATTCATTACAAATAACATTTCAGATTCATTACATAATCCCAACTTGTAAACTAAGTTCAGAGGAATATGGTTATTATAAATTACGCCAAGAGAGACATATGAAGATGCCCCCTTGGTTGATCATAGTCTAAATATAAGCAATTAAAAAACTTTTCTATTTCATCCAATTACACAGCGACATCAAACAGAAAGAACTCCTAATAGCTAACTTGCCTCCTACATGTCTCGGGAAGCTTATTTGTCTAAAGGAAAATCTGATAATCTTAACTCTCAAACTGCTCAAAATCAATTGAGCACCTAAGATTTTAAGGGAAAAGCATAAACTTCAAGTCAGACAAAATGTATGATGTGAATAATAACCTGCCATCTCAAACCACATATATCTAGTGAGACTACACCGCTTAGCGGAACGGGTTTTCCCCTCATAGTATCCTAACACAAAACCATATACGATGCAACTGCATCCACAATGGTTAAGGCATAAAATAATAAAATGTATCATGATGATATGCAAACATACAATATGCTCCAGATTTTCCACCCCCATTCACCGAACTATCTGTCTCAAGCTGTAGTTTCTAGGGTCGCTATTAACCTCTTAGTTTCATGGGCTAACAAATAACCAGTTCTAAGCTTACGAGCTATCCATCAGGTTTCATTGTTTGTATGGGATCATTGAGAACGTATTGGTGTCTACCAATAACATCATCCAATCATAGTTTTCATAGAGCCACTATTGTAACGACCCACCTTTTTGGACGGTTTAAATCGATAATAAACTACACATGTCAACTCAAACCATTCAAAAGGGAGGCTTGCCAATGGGGTAAATAAGAAAATAAGAGAAAAGAAAGAAAAAAAAACATAGAATCTCAAAGAGGAATGACAAAATATAATACTCAAAAAAATAGTTTTTGAAGCTGTTTTACATATAACATTTGATTACACTTTTTCAATAAAATCAGGGTTATGCATACAACATGTATAATAGGATAATGCAGCAGAACAACATGATGGAGATGGATAAATATAATAAATAATAATAATGTGCAAAATCTTTGCCTTTGCCCTCTAGAAAGATAGTCTTTAATATTGAAAAGCTCAGGTTGACCCGAGCATAAAGCAAAAACAACACTCGAGTCGGGATTAACATTCTTATGTAAGTAAATCAAGTCAAGTGAAATGTTCAAGTGAAATGCATCAATAGCTCAAAGGATGTTTTTGATTTCCATCCTTTAAGGATCCGTTAAACTATCTACATACATAATACAATACGTTATATATATAATATCTGCCATAAAGCAAAGTATTAAAATAGCATTAAGGTGTTACCTATATTTTCCTTAACACATTTTTATAAATGTTGTAGTCTATATAGTACTATAAACTCCACCAAACGGGTGGGCTATCAAGGAGCACTACATAGGTATGACACAAATCAAAATCATAGTGGGCTCGATAAGGCATATGACAGGGCACGTGAGGCAATGCCCAGGGAGGGATTCTACTGTTTTGCACTCTGGGATTGGTGGTAACACATAACAGCCACTACCGCCCACCTCGGACACACTCCCATAATCAAATCGAAGATGGCCACCAATCAATCACAAAGTAACAGATATGGTATCGAAGAAATGTGCCAGATCGGAGGAGTGACCTCACTTGGCCCGGTATAGCTCATGTTTTAGTCATATCAAGCTGACCCTAGGGGGTCAGGGCTGCCTACTAACCTCATATCAGAAGCATCACCAAACCATCCTACTTCGTTCTGGATTCTCCACCACGTGCATAGTTGTTAAAGTGGTTTCAGAATTGGCAGAGAGTATGAAAATATCCGACCCCTGTCTCTTTAACAACCAAACGCTTATTTCACACCGTGGTCATGTTATAATAAAAATTTATAATAAATCCAGAAAATAGTTTATACCTTCATATCAAGATATCCATATACATATTCCAAAAGTATAAATATATTCATAAATGCCGAGGAAGATTTCTTCCAATAAATTTTGAAAATAATTTATTAATCTCCCTTAAACCATTTATAAACCATTTATATGCTTTAAAACAATTTATAAAGCTATTCATAAATTCTAAAATAGTTTACAACTTTTCCCTTTTCATAAACTTCTACACAAATTCCTTTAAACGCTTTCAAATCCCTTTCTACAATTCTTTATAAAATCCTTTATAAAATCCTTTAGAGCCTTTATAAACTCCTCTATAAAACCATTATAAAAATCCTTTATAAAAATCTTTTTTAAAAAAATCCTTTTTTATAAAATCCATTATAAAATCTCTTACAAAACTTTTATAAATTCTTTACAAAACGTCTTACAAAATTCTAAAATTTTTACAAAATCTTTACCTATTAAAGTTATTATAAAAGTTTATATTTATTATCTTAAATCAAATATACTTATTATTTAAATTAAATTTAATATATATATAACTATACTAAATATTTTATTAAATTAAATTTTAAATTATTTAAATTATACATTTAACTCTAAATAAAATTATAAGTTAAAATGTCAAATTTACATTTAAAACCATATATTAACTTATAATTTGAAACTTTAAAACATATAAAAAAATATTTTTCAAATATAACTTTTTAAAACAAAATCATTAAATTAAATTTAAAAATTGAATTTATAAATCAAACATACTTTATCATTCAGAAAATAATTTAAAACCGATCGACGGTGTCCGTATGTAATTTTCTACTCTATGGTCCAGTGTTAGGGTATGTATCATTTCAACCCAAAATAATTAAATTTACGAGTATATATCATTTCAAACCGTATCAAAAGTCAATTTCCTAATCTATAAAATCGTTCGGGTATGTAGCATTTCAACCTATAGTGATTTTCCTAACTAGCATATAAAGGGAACTTGCAGTGTGATTTAAACAAATAAATAACATAACATATCATTGCATAACCTATCCTAACATGAATCATATAACATATTACATAACATAACAACTCATCATATGACTTAAAATATACTATTTTACATAACGTAACATACATGTGACCTAAACATATTACTAACATAACATATATGTGATTTAGCATATTACTAACATAAAATATATATGATTTAGCATACTACTAACACAACATATATGTTATTTAACATATTACTAACATAACATATTATATGTTGGAATAGCATATCATGTCATATGGTTAACATAGCAAAACACGTAACATATAGTGGATCATAGCATACCATATGTCAGGTTAAATACCACATATTGAACATATAAAATCATATCAAATCATATAATTATAAGCTAACAAAATTCCTAACTAAATAAACATTTCCGAGTCATTTCCTATGATATCTATTCACTTATTCATAACAACATTAATCATGGGTGATTTCGCACCTTTCATGGCTAACGAAGGTGACAACTATTCAAACAAGATGGAGATGGAAATCACAAGAAACCTAAAGATCCAAGCTATCACACATGGGAATATTACACTCAATGAACTATTTTTTTCTTCTCTCTTTTCTTTTTTTAGTGGAAAGGTAAGAGGAGGAGAGGAAGAGAGAGCGAAGAGGGAAAGAGAGGAGATGAGGAGAGAGAGAGGATAGGAGGAAAGGGATAAGGAAGTGGAGGATTTGGGTTTCAGGAGATTGAAGGAAGAGAGGAGGAGCACTGGTGGAAAAGAAAGTTTCTGCTTTGAGGAAGATAGAAATGAGATAGCAGAAAGTTTGTACATAGTTTCTTTCTGATAAGAAGTTTGTACGTAGAAGAGTAAATGTTTCTGAATTAATGGTGTCAGTTGAAGCCCAAGAGACTTCCTAAGAGCCCAAGAGTCATATACCAATTAGAATACACTAAAAATACCATACGAAATACTATGTAAAATACACACAATATACACTGTTATTTTATGCCAGTTTTCACTGTAAATTGCAAATTTAGTGCAATAGGAGTCCAATTATGATAAAACAAAAGAAAGAGACCATCTCCGAATTCAGTTTAGAGTTAGAAAAAAGAATAAATTTTAAAATTTCAAATATTAAATATTAAATTTTCAACTCAAATTCAAATTTTGACTAAATTTGACCGGAAATTGAAATTTCACAAACATTTTCTTTTTATTAAATTTGAGATTTTAGTTTTCCATGTTAATTCCAATGTTTAAATATTACATTAATTTCAGTGTTCAATTACAAATGCAATAAATTCATTCATTAAAATTTTAAATCCTAATAAATTCTTTTACTTTGATTCTCACTCTTATTATTGAATCAACTATTACCTAATGAATATAATTAACGTTAGTTTATATTTTATGACATTCATATTCTGCAGTTATCATCTTTTACCATATTAATTATAATATTTCAATTGCATTAATTCCATTAATTACCAATTGAATTCCAACGGATCAAATACTAAGGTGAGAATAAACAATTATTATCCATTAATAATTCATATCCATTAACTTATTGTTTACAATCAAGATTATACATTGCTTACCAAAACTGATTTTATATGCTATAATAAACCTATTTCAATTAATAACAGATAATTTCGACATTAAATCCAACATTTAATTTATTCCATATTTATAATTATAAGCAAATTAACTTTATAATTATTTCAATTGATTTAAATTACATAAAAATAGTTGTCAATAAATTCAAAAAACATTATTAAATCATATTCCAATTATTTTTCTCATTAATAAATCAAAAAATTTAATTTCTCTCAATATTAAACTCCAAAATCTTATTTAATTTTATATTTTTAATTATCGAAAATACGTGTCGTTACAACTATGAACTTATTGGATTCTCCAATAACATCTCTCGTGTCATAGTTTTTTATGGACTGACCATGTACCTATTGATTTCTATCAACATCCTGTTCCGACATAGTTTTCATGGGAATACTAAGAACCTATTAGCCCCTTCCAATAAAAATTTCCGTAACATATTTTTTATGGGTATACTAAGAACATATCTAAATCAATAATCTTTTGACTAGTCTTGGGAATCCTATACTCTAGTCTATCTGACCACCTAAATGCAATTTTACTCGCACAAGAGTTAATTCAACGTATATTCACTACTAGATCAACTTAGCCTATTATTCTACCCTTAACATCCCAAAATGCGGTTATGGGTTAATAATGAAGTGAATATGATCACACAAGCTTGCATGATAACTGATCAAATAATACAACAACATAAAGATCCATGCACTACTACAAAACAGGCCATTTGCATCGGTTGTTTACCCCCCTCCCTTTGCATCAGTTCAACATCCGATGCACTTGCAACCGATGCAACAGGCTTAGCAGTTTTGCATCAGTTCCAAAACCGATGCAAAATGGTCCTTTTTACATCGGTTGTTACTAACAACTGACGCAAAATACGGTTGGTTGCTTGGACACAGCCCTCATGTTGCATCGGTTGTAATGAAAAATGATGCAACAAAGGAGCTTGTTTCATAGGTTATTGTTGGAAACCGATGCAAACTAATCCCTCTATTGCATCGGTTTTTTATAACAGCCGGTGCAAACTAATCCCTTTATTGCATCAGCTATTTATACCTGATGTAAAAAAGCCATTCTCAGAAACCATTATTACAGTACTCAAATAGACAATATATATATATATATATATATATATATTATTGATTATAACAAATAATTATTGCATGCAATATTACAATCATTCAAAATTAAATTTGATGGCAAAAACAAACTGAATAACATAATACCAAAATAAACTTATATCAATTGAAGTGTTAATAATCTATACAAAATAATGGTTCATACATTCACTTTTACAGCATAATTCAGATCTTTAGTACAATCATTAAGTGGTATAGTCTTAACTCAGATCTTTAATTGGTACAACCGTTAAGAAATAGTATAGTCAAAACCTTAAAAACTTCATGGTATCTTGAAAACCCAAATTTTTATGCTTCAGCTCAAAACCATATGCTGCATTTCTTTTTTTGCAATGTCAACTTGAACCTAGGAAAACAAGAAATAAACATGTGAATTAGTCATGCACTACCTGTGTGTCAAAATAAAATTCTACTAAACAGAAGAAGCAAAGCAAGTGTGTACTTATTTCAGCTGAAAAAGCATTCAAAGCTGAATAAAAGGAAGTTAACGATGAATAGAAGGAAGTCAACCAAAGACCTGTTCGTCACTTACTGATATTAGATTCAAAACCAACTTACTCAATGCAGAAAACATAACATGATATTTCAAAACACCAAAAAGTCATAGCTATAATAAAATTCAACTATCTATGGCTAATATTTTATCTCAAAGCAGCTATTTACTCATGCATAAAGTAATACTGCATTACTGGAAACTGCGATGCACTGGCTTACCTACTAGTATCTAATAATGATATCTAATTAAAAGAAGCCAGTCTTTAATACTAATAAAACATGTATATCATGCATAAGGAGGAAAATGAGTTGATGGTAAAATAATAGCTAAAACATGTGTTTCATGTGATCTGGAGCACTTTATAGTTTGATCTAAAGCTAAGCTTAATTGGACATCTAATTGACTACATATTAAGAATAATCCCCACAATCACAAAAAGCATGTTAATTCTAGAGAATGTATATGACTAAAATAGCAGGCCATCAATTTCAGTGGAAACTTTCAGTTTGAAATATTTGAACTAGCAAGCCTTTTCTTTAAATGTGTGCGCCACACATTCTTGACCTCATTGTTTGTTCCTCTTGGTAATTTCACTGCTATTTATGACCATCTGAATGCATATAACATTCATAATATAGTAAATTCTATTTTACAAAGGTTATAACTTTTTTTGTACACAAGATTGACTATTACTTGCTCCCAAACAGTTCATGCACAGTACACCTCTGACATTTGGACTCAGTTTGTACTCATTTTTTATAACTGAGTACAATTTGTATTTAGTTTTAAAAATTGAGTACACTAAGTACTCAAAAACTAGGTACTCAGTTTGAATGAGGACTCAGTTTAAAAATTGAGTACACTAAGTACTCAAAAGCTGCCTTCCCTCAACTTGCTCAAACAAATATACAAGTAAGTACACAGTGATGGAGCTATTGAAGACGCATGCATAATTTAATGGAACTCTCTGGTCCCCTGTTGGAGCATGGAAGTTAATGTTTTAGGGTCACATGGTTCATTTTTGCAGAACTGGATTGTTGCTTTGGTCCTCTTTATGACAATTTATTCTCCAACTGATTTAGAGGAGTGAGATGTGCATAAAAGATATTAGTTAATCAAATCTATGTTCCTAAATTTTATTTCTTTTATCTTCTTTACATTAATTGTATATTCTGATCAACCCGAAATCCAAAGGTTGTGAATTTTACG
The DNA here is from genome assembly GCA_030765085.1 of Allium cepa. Lineage (NCBI taxonomy): Eukaryota > Viridiplantae > Streptophyta > Magnoliopsida > Asparagales > Amaryllidaceae > Allium > Allium cepa. The sequence goes on from CM060931.1 coordinate 239,633,599, forward strand.
GTGACTTCTATAGGTCTATTCAATAAAAATGCTCAATATTTTGAATGGATCAAAAACTTCTTTGCTCACATCAAATGATTAGTGATTAAAATTCCTTTCAAACACCAAATAACATAGAATCCATCAATTATGCTATATAATGCAGCATCAGAGTGACTGTTGTACTTGCTCCTGACTTGGCGCTTGCAAGTGCAATACAACTTCCTTCACATTAAAACCACTTACAAGTGCAATACAAATACAGGGATCTGCACATAGATCCACTCAACACTGCTATCATCTAACTTCATCCATAATTGCTGCTCCTCTAAACAATTCTACCTAATCATCTCCTTTACCACTGACTGCTATCAACCCTCCCACACCTGCTTATTTCTGAACTTGTATAGCCCGTAACTCTCTTGACCGGTTCGTACAGTACAACTCTTTTACAACAGCAGCAGTCCTAGTCAACCACTGCAAAGGCATTCAAGACGATATCATAGCCCTTTTTGCCAGTTTGGCATCTCCTTAGCAAATCACCAGGTTCCACCTATTTCAACCTTCAATGTCCTACATTGAATCAATGGTTCTCTTCCATGCATTCTCTACCTTGCATGACACTCTACTTCCCATTACGAACTAACCTGCTTCTAAAAATTCAGCTCCAGCTCATATAATGTCTCTGCTTCAGTTCTGCTCCAGCATTTGAAATCCATGGCACTTCTATGCATGTTTTATCTGCTACAATGTTGCGCTCCACATACTCAGCTCTATTTCTGTTTTCCATAGGCTACCTGTCCACCTTATATTTTCTAGCAGCAACTCAAGCCCCTCTCAGCAATTCTGTAGTTTAGCATTAGGAATCTCTTACTTCACTATATATTCCAGCTTACTACCAAACAACTATTTGTTAATTTTGAACAGGTTATGGCTCTTATTTAATTGTTTGGTCTTTAGTTATGAGCCTAAGATGTAATATTTTTTTTTTTTTGAACTGGTACTTTATATACAACAAATCAATGGGACAACATATCCCATGTCAAATAAACGTTCGAAAGTAAGTTTCGAACTTGTGACATCCTGCACCAAGCCGAATCAATTAACCACTTGGACAATGGTGCTTGTCAAGATGTAATATTTTTAATTATTCACTCATAATTAACTACGTTAGATCAACTATTTCCTGATCCTCACCTATATAATATATTGGCCCATTTTATGAACCTCTTACAAATTCCTATTTATAATTGAATCAAATCTCTATTTTTAATTATTCTACCTAATCATCTCCTTTAATAATTCCTATTGAAAACATCTTTTACGAACCTCTTACAAATTCAAGGACACCTATGACATTTTAAGATTTTACTTAATTTAATTCTAGGTGCGAGGAAATGATTAAATCCAAGGATTTTTCCTAAGTTGGATTTTATAATTTCACAACATAAATTTATTTTATCCCATAATTTCTCTTCTCAAAGAATTATTTTCCATAAAATAAAAAATGCCCCAAATATTCAATTATTACTTCGCTTCCAATTTTCTTATAAAAATAAATCCCCCTTATTGAAATTTATAGATTGGGTCAACTTCTAAGGGGAGGTTTATACTCATTATATATTCTTCCTTCTTGCTAAAAGATTTGCTTGTAATTTATCTTAGATATATTTTGAAAACTCTCTGCTTCTTACTCACAATTACAGTTATAATCGATTACATAGAGACGAGAACGCTTCCAAAATTATTTATCATATTTATCATATTCAACCAGACGCTCGACATATCACCAATGCCTGGTCTGACACCAATTCCACAATATAAATGAATCTGCATTATAACATGTATGTAACATGCTATAACACAGATTCAAGAACCTTGAAGTATTAGAAGTATTTATAATATGATCAAAGTCATAGCGGGCCACACAACTTAAACATATGGGAGCAAAAACATTGTGATGTTTTTCAGGTGCAAACAATGATGTAAAAAAGGTCAATTTAAATCATGTAATGCTGAAAGTATGAAAGAGACAAGAATAAACTCACCATATAGTAGCATATAAGAAAACTACATCCAGTTATGCATGATATAACTAGCTAAGTTATCACGAACCTCATCTGTCTCTTGCTAGCTATAAGAACCATCTTGTACAAAGTACTGCAGTTACAAGATTATTTCGAAACATTAATCGAATAACTACTTATCAAAAATTATGAAGGAAAAGAATTAAAGTGGTACCTCAAGTATTTCGGTGCTTTGATCGTGGTATTTCACTATATCATACATATACCTCATCGCATAATATACACAATCCGACGTTCTATATTGTTGAGGACACTACAGCAATATTACACAATAACTTAATAGTTAGGTTAAGTTGAATTTATATCCAACATAGAAGTTTATTTTTATTTTGTACAAAATAAATCACCTTAACAGTCTTCCATTTCAAGTAAGTTCCTCGAGATTTTCCACCACATGCCTTATAAGTTTTAAAGGCCCTACACATAAAATAAAAATTTAAATAGAACGTACATATTCAATTGCATCAAGCAAAAAAGATATCAGATGGAAAATAAATAAAACGTACATATTCGCTTGTGGTCTATTTTCCAGTTTAGATTTGCTTTCGACTTGGGGATCCAAAACATAAACCTCATTCTTTTCTATACGAAAAACAAGCAGTAGACAATGTTTCCTACATTATAAGATTTATATGAAGTTAATATCAACATTGGATTTGTAAACTAGTTTCTAAAAGTTTATTGTTCATACCCTTCGTAGTGTGGGGCTAAGAGTAAGCTCTTCAATTGTGAAGCACGCCATGTGTTCGAAATATATAAATTTGTCGCGTTTGGATATTTCTGCACTTGTGACAACTTATATAGACACATAAACCCGATGGTCTCCACTCCGAGGTCATTGCACATATGATTTAACCACCTAAAAATAAGTACAACATACAGGTATTGTCATTCTACCATTTCATGTATAATACATAATATAAAATAGAACATATACAATGTATTTATAATCTATTTGTTGTAAATGTAACCTAAGTATTTCACATAGTAGCTATATTGGTACATGGATAGAAATATTCATCATATATGTGTGTGTGTGTGTGTGTGTGTGTGTATGATACTCATATGATGTAAATTTGCAACCATTCTCCATTCAACCATCGCATACTAAGGAATTGGATAATGTCATCCATAGTTATATGGATTTCAAAGTCCTCATCGTACGTAAATAAATCCGTGTTCACATGAATTGCATTGATGAAATTATTATCATGGGATAGCACTTGAACTATCAGGTCATGGAAATACTTGCACTCATCCGTTAAAGTATTGATGATCTCTTCACCCACGACCATCCTATGCATTGCAGGCTCATTTGTCATCTTTTTGTTATTATTCATGTCCATAGCCACACACTCTTCCACTTTGTCTTTGCTCCTAATATGTGTAGCCAGCACACAAAAAATTCATAAGCAGCATGGAGTCTGCATATTTTATTCAAGAAAAGCTCAAAAAAAAATACAAAAAGTGTTTTCTTTACCTTATCATCGTCGCCTAAAAGCACGAGATTTTTAGGCCATTGTACAAAAATACCAAGTGCTTCTCCTATCGTGATGTGATAGTTACTTAGAACCGGAAGAGGGGTTCCTACATGAATAGGCTCTACTGCGTCAATTCCAACCTTTACATGATTGGCCAAGATTTGTTGATTATAGCATTGATCTCCAGGCCTAAAAGCAGGATGCACCACGTCGTGACCCACTATGACAATTTTGGAGTCCAAATTAACAGCTTAACAACATTTAGTTAGCCTCTAGAATGACAAGTACAACATTAAAATTATTGACTTGCACGTTTTAGAATCATATAATTTCACAAAAATAGACTTTTGAATTAGTTACCTGCAAGTTTTCATAAGGATAAATCTTTATTTGTGCTGGTAGTTTGTAACTTGTCCAATTGTACTAATTGACAGCTGCTACGATGACCAAATGATGGAATGTTTTCGACCACAATATCATTAGGCATTTGCATACCCATCCTATTGAAAAAGTTTGCAATCTTTTTCTCAACCATAGTATCTACCATAGACTCGAATCTTTGGCTCACTTTAGTTTCTATTTCCTTGGTGACACTTGGACCTTTATATTTCACTACCTTTCCAAATACATCTTTGATACCGACCGTCCCACCAATTCCTCTAACTCGACCTGGATGTTCTTTTTTTTTCAAGAGCACGATTTAAGACATCATCGTGACTATTTGGAACCCATGTTCCTTCGATGGCTTTTTCTCTCCAAGCATTCTGTCAACAAAAAAAAAATAGTTTTCTCAATAATTTATTGCTTTGTTTCATAAGAGATTAACCAAATGGGATAAAATGCATCGAAATTAGTCATACCGTTTTATCTGCAACTATCCTAGTTTTCTCATTAGGGATTACATAATTTCCATTAGCTTCTTTTTTTGATCTTGCCAAAACCCAGTCAATACATCGATCCAAAAAAGAACCACTTAGCAATGTAGTTGAGGAACTATGATCTTCGGTTATCCATTTAGCTTTCTCCCCTGCATATCCAGCTTGCCCCAAATAGTGAGGATGCTCATTGTATGCTTGAATCTTCTTACCCTTCTCGCTTAATCGCTGTCAAAAATAATGAATATTAATGTATACCTAAAGTGTCAAAAATAATGCATGTATTTGTGCATGAAGCTTGGTTATTGTTCTTATCTACCAAATGAAATAAAAGCCTGTATTTGTGCAGGCATTCTGAAACCTGGAAGTTTTTGTAAATTTTTTAGTAAATGAAACATAATTAACAAAAAATACCTTAAATTACTCAGTTTCATAATTCTTCTTGAACGTTTCCCATTGTTCTTGTGTATTGCCATCATAAAGCTCGTACGACTCTTTATGGTCGTCTAAAAGTTTTCTTGTCTTCGTAGTCCAACCACCAACCAATTTTGTTTTGAAATCTTTCCATCGTCCACAGACATATTTTAACATGTTATGTTTCATGTTGTCGTCAATGTGGTACTCGATCTGAGATTAAAAAAAATCATAGTTACATATGCCTTATAAGACTTCAAATGTCCAATTGGGTCTCAAAGCCAAATAAGTAATAAGTGAACAGATGAATTTATAATACCTTAACATCTTCCCATATAGTATTTTAAGCCCTTTACTAACGCCATCCTAATTTTTAATATTGATATCAATTTTAGATCTAGCAGTATCGCCCACATATGCCTTATAAGACTTCGCCCACTTTCCAATGGGTTTGCCATTATCACTCCACTCAATGAATTTTGGTTCTTGTGTTTTATATATCTTCTCGGTTGTTAGGCCTCTTCGCCTCTTCTTAGACAACGATTGTGAAGTAGAAGGATCATGTTCTTCATTTTGTCCAAATTGTTCTATTTCCATTATTCATGTAGTTGATTGTTTAGTGACCATTTAATTATGGAAGTTCGAAATAAGAAGTATTCTGGTTAAAGGTGAACATAACTGAAGATACTATAACAATTTTATAGGAGACCATAAATAAATAGAAAAGACAATATCATTGAATGAAGGTTCTAGAAGCAGTTCACATTGCAGCTAATAAAAACACGGTACCTGGTGATGTCTCTGCAATGGTTCCTGGTAGGATTACAATGGGTGAGTATTTCTTTTTATCATCATTTTTGTGCCTGGTGATGTCTCTGCAATGGTTCCTGGTGGGATCCAAACTGCAGTACAATGTTACAGGGTAATGGTTGTAAGCACTTACAATAGTATTATGTTATTCGGATGTACAGTTGTTAAAGTTGAAGAAATAGTTCAGCGCTGGTTTAATAGGATATTTGCAGCAGAACCTTTTTAATAACTAGGTGTTAATTAGTGAAATATAATGTATCTTGATCAAATGAAAATGCTCATACTAAATGTTTGAATTAGAGTTAAGGGGAGTGGATTATTCAGAGTCACATAAAATTTAAACATCTTGTAATATGAAATTTCTTAGCACATATAGGGAGCATTTCTGGGAAATGGGCTTAGGAACGAAGGTGCTGAGGCGATTTCTTTACAACAATTTGATACATTAAATATGAAAAAATACCATAGGAAATTCACATATTACATATAATGCTAAATAAAGTCATGATATAATTATGCATCAATACAAAAACCATCACTTGCCATTCCTTTTACACTTAGTAACTATGGCACATATATTCTGAAATTAACAAAAACGGTAAAAAAAATGAAAAAATATCTAGAAAATATTATTTTGAATATACCTTATCTATCAGCTACAAAATTAGTACAAGCCATATTTATAACGCAGTAGATCAGTTTACCCTGGAAAACAATTTTAAGCTGCCAAATCAGTGTTATGGATTTTGAAAGATTTCTACACAGTTAGAATATGAATTAAAAATAAAACCCAACACAATTTTTCCTCTAACCTTGTCTTTGTTAAAATCAGTAAAAACAGCTACAAAATAGTTCAATTTCATTACCAAACCATAATTCCCAATTTTTCTGGATGGTGCTAACCTTACATATCGATTTTTATAGTTGTCTCCAATTCATAATAGTCGTGGGATGTTTTTCCTAAATAACAATAGTAATCTTGACTTAAATGAATATGCATGACAATATATTTTCTTAAATTAAAAAAAAAAAATCAAAGGAGGATATTATTCCTTGAAATATCTCTTTCAAAGAATAACCCAAGGATAACTGAACAATCAATCCAAACTGTCCAAAACAACAAAAAAGAAGAAACAAAGTTGTGCACATTGTTTATCCAGAACTTTTATGCACTACCTTTGATTTATGAACCGTTTTCTTAGCTGAAGCTTATAATCTTCCCTTTGATTTAACATACATGAATAACATAATTTTAACAATCAATGAACCTACATTTATACCCAACCAGAATTATTAGCACGCCACAATTTTTATTGGTAAACATACTTAATAGGATCAGAAACGATAAACATAGAGTTCACTGCAAAAATCTGTATAAGTGTGCGTGTGTGTATAAGCTCTCACATATATTACGCGTGCGCGCGTGTTGTAATTATTAAATTGCCAGTTACCAAGTAATGATATGTTAAATAGGTACTTGCAACTAGCAAGAACATGAATACTGAGAATTGAGTATGTGAATCCCTAACATTCATTGTCATATGCTTAAATAACTTAGGTTATAACATTTTTTTCTTTAGAAAACGAGTCAATAATTAAAAAAACTGATTTTTTTAAGCTGAGGTGGTATTAATTAAAATATTATTCATTACAAGTTTTTTAACAGACTTTTGAAATATTGTTAAAAAGGTAAGAATGAAATAAGTTTCATAAATATACTGTCATGTATTTTATACTCAAGTTTTGAAATATATTAACATTTTATACTTAAGTTTTGAAATATACTGTCATGTATTTTATACTGTCTGATCTTTTAACATTTTGGTATATACTTAAGTTATGAAATATATTAGTATTTAATGAAAAATTGAAATGTATTTTATAGGTTACTATCATGTTATAAAGATAAATTATAACAACTATACTATCATGTTATACAAAGACGTTTTCCTCTTCATTGAACCCTCAAGTTGTGAATAAACAAATTGTTCTTGTGCTACATGTTACTTCTTATAATTCTGTAAGTTTGAATATAATCAAAATGAGATGATCATTAACTCTTGTGTAAATAATACTTATGTATGACCATTCGTTGTTTTGAGTCTGTGACAACTATTAATTAAGTTCTTCTGACAGATGTATTTTGATATCTTTTTTATGTATATGAATCTTACATATGGTATTAAAACTCAATAAGTATGTACAACTAAACAATAAATTAGAGAGACTTTGATTTGTCGCTATAATTTAGATCCAAATTAAATTGGGAACAAAATTTTGCTAAATATAGCTAAACATCAATTTATAGCGAGGAAAAGTAAAAAGAGCATATATTACATTTTAATATAGCAAGTTAAACTTTATTTGTTTCAACTACATGGGAACACTTTATAACCATCTCTATGTAAATACCATTATACACTTAAGTGCAGTGTTTTCAAGTTGTTGTGAAAATATTCATCTAGTCGTTAGTGCATATTGACTTATAGCCATACCACTCTAGTTTAAGCATAAAAGTTTGTGGCTGTCATCATAAGATTTGGAAAATAAGTAACTGTTCCAAGCGCCTACCAAATTTCTTCCCTTATTTCCATATTTTTGACTCAGAGCCCATATATACAGTAAACTATTGAGTAACTGTCCAAGCGCTTACCAAATTTCTTCTCTTATTTCCACATTTTTCCCTCAGAGCCCATATATACAATAAACTATCAAATAATAAAGCCATCTGCCACACTTTGTGTATTAATCGATAATTCTAAACAAGCATCAAAGATGTGACGCCCCACCTCTATACCCACGCTAGCCAAGGACACTACAGGGTAATGCCGTCAACTAACACTGAGAATAAGGCTGGTTGGGAACGACCATATATAGCCTTGCTCTAACTATCTATTGAATACATCGACAATAATCATACAAAGTAGATCGACATATCCAATGAATACTTAAAACAAAACCATAGGTGGTTGAAGGATCTATCAGAACAAAATATAACAACTCAAATGTAATATACATCACAGAACTACAGATCATCATATACACATATACAGATACATAACAGAGTATACAGAATAATACATGTCAAGTGGTATAGCAAACCACAATATACAGACGAACCAAAAGAATACATATATCAGAGTTATAATAAAAAGGACTACACAAAAAGCTTTAACAAAAAGGAACAAGCCGAATAGTCCATGCGGAAGCAAAATAGGCTAAGTCCAAAAGCACCTAACCTGAAACATCTCGGTCTGACCCGAGTATAAAATACACGGGTCAGTCTAGCTAAACAAATCAGTTAGATAAACTGAACAACAATAAACCTGCAAGGTTACAAAGTATAACAAATATCTCTAAAGGAGATAACACAATCATCTAACAAAAGATGAATCATATGATAACATAACAAGCCTCATATCATCGGCAACATATAGAAACAAAGGATAAGAATATCCCAAAGCAAGCCAAAAGGCAAATAACAAATACCAATAAGGTATACAAGTTCCACAAGGTAAACGCTACTCATCATGCGACTCAAAAAGACCAACACCGAAGGGCGATACCTAGGGAATATACATATAAATGAAACATCGGAAAATTTGCTCGAGCTCAGTGCTGTACAAACAAGGATCCATAAGCCCGAAGACTCCAAAACCAATATCACCCATGCGGCTCATAACGACCAACATCGGAAGCGATACTAAAGGGCAACCCAATATCACCCATGCGGCTCATAACGACCAACATCGGAAGCGATACTAAAGGGAAGCAAACCCGAAGGCACAAACCCGAAGGCAACATACCCGAAGGCAACAAACCGTAGTGGTGAAGGTCAGAGACCCAGTACTCGACACCACTAACTGGCGGAATGTGTCATAACTCTCAAAAAGGAATCCGAAAAGTGGTAACGTGAGTCCCATAACCACTCGTTCGCACTAAACGGTTTACTATTCGTTAGTTAATTTCACACTCAAAGCAGTACAAAGTTCATCTCATATCATCGGTAAACCAAACCCGAAGGTTAAAATGATCAATTGAATAGGTCGAGGATTAATCGGAAGGATAAACGCACAGATTCATGGTCCGCGTTTTGCCCAACCATTTAATCACCCTTCCACTTTGCCCGAAGTGCGAAATTGGGCGTGTGTTTTAAATAGAATTTACAAATCGGGGAAGCGAACTTTTAAAACGATTTGAAGAAATCATTTATAAAACCCGTGAATGAATTCAAAAAGGAATAATCAAGGTCAAATATGCATAAACAACTAATTGGAATCAACATGTATCGATTAAATTTGGAAAACTAAATGAACAAGGCAAGGTGGCAAAAAAAACAGCATATTCAGACGTCTGAAAGAAGAGATTCAGACATCTTGTTAACTCCGCCTCAGCTTTGACTCAGCGACTTGAAACGATACCGACCTAAGACTCAAAGAGATGCCGACCTAAGGCTTAACAGGGGTGCCGACCTAAGGCCTAAGGGGTATGCCGACCTAACACTTCAATAAGTATGTCAACCTAATACTTTAAAAAGGCTACCGACTCAACATAGATACCGACCTAACAGTTTAGGGAGATTGCCGACTTAACTGGTTGCCGACCTAACTGCCTTAACAGGGAGACCGACCTAAGGCTTCAAAGGGAGACCGACCTAAGACCTAAGAGAAGTGCCGATCTAACACTTTAACAAGGTCGCCGACTTAACCACCTTAATAAGGTTACCGACCTAACAGGTTAGAGGGGCATGCCGACCTAAAGCTTTAACATGGATGCCGATTTAACGCCTTGACAAGGTTACCGACCTAAAATGCAGCCGACCTATGACCAATGTTAGGCCGGACATGAATTGAGCAAAGGAAGTCAATGCCGCTGTAGGGCACAGTGATCTCTTAGCTCGTACACGACCTTGGACTCATCAGTTGGGTCGCGACTTACGACTTACCAGACTAACTCGACCGCGACCTAAAAGCCACTGAATGAAGAACCCGATGTCGTGTTACTAGGAAGGGGAGGAGTTAGCTCGGAGGTGACTTGGGACATGAACGAAAATGCCTCTATGAAGCCCGGGCTCGCTTTAAACTGGTTGCAACTAGTTAAGTCGTCCACGACCCAACTTAAGTCGGTGGCGACTCAGGACTTGGGAAAAATTCTTAAACAGATTTGCCTATAAATAGAAAGCCATCTCCAACATTCAAAGGACTTTTTTGGCCATTCACTTCACGCGCCAATACTCTGCTGAATTCTCAACTCACCCGATACTTCAAGTTTGAAAGGCATCTCAACTAACTTCAAGGGAAAATCTAACGCAATCTACATGGATTCGAAGAATTCTTCTCTACTAAAGTTCTAGTTGTTTGCCTCGTCATAATTGTAATTGAAGATTATTGTAAAGTTGTAAACGATTTAGCAATAAAGAGAATTAAAGTGGACGTAGGCTTGCCTTGAGCCGAACCACTATAAAATCGTTGTTATTCACTGTTTTTTCTGTGATCTTCTGTTTATACTCTGTTCCCGAATCATCGGGTGGTGCTTTCGCAACTACACTTTATACACCGAGGTGTTAGTGTTCAAATTTTAGCGTTAACATTTTTGGTGCTTTCACTGAGAATTGAACTCAGGCAAATCGTCATCATTGCTCCACGGAAGTTTGTTGAAGTAACCTCTCTGAAGACTAGAAGTTTATCTGAAATCATGGCTCCGGGGAGGAGTAGATCTGTTAGATCTGGAAATGTTCAAGAGGGAACCTCCGCTTCCCCAGTACCTAATCAAGCCACTCCACCTGTTGGAGTTACAAAAGCGGAGTTGGATGCTGTAATCTTAGGGCTGAACCAGCAGATAAATGCCCAAAGTGCACAATTGGAAGCTCAGAACGCCCAAAATGCCCTAATTTTGAATAAGTTGAATGACTTGCTTGGGGTAAACCGTCAACCAACGGGTAATGAAAGGAACTTTGCTGGCAACATTCATGAGGATGAAGAAAGAAACATTCCTGAGAGGGCTGCTAGCCCCTTTGAGCGGACATTTCCTGAAGTTGGTGGATCTAAAGCTCGAAATGATGAGGGATATCTTTCTGAAATGGTTCGACAAATCATGAAGGAAAGCATGCAAAGGAATGAAGATGAGAAGGAATGGGGTTTCGCTCCAAGTAAAACCCCGTTTACCGAAAGAATCTTAAAGGCTGAGTTCCCAAGGAAGTTCGTCCCTCCAACTATCCCAGCTTACAAAGGAATAAGTGATCTGAACGAATTCTTGTATAAGTATGATTGGCACATGACAGGTGCCAGAGCTTCTGATGAAATAAAGTGTCGATATTTTCCTGTATATCTGGAAGGTGTAGCTCTGCTTTGGTTCACCAAGTTGCCAATCCGGTCTATAGATCAGTTTTCTGACTTAACCCGGAAATTCAAGGAGCAGTTCAGACTATACGCTTCAAAAGCCAAAGATATTATGTCGTTGTCAAGTTTAGAGTAGAATCCAGGTGAAACTATCAGATCTTTCTTGAATCGCTTTAATATAGCGCTGGCCGAGGTAGACAATGCAGAACCACGGATGAACTTGACCTATTTGATGAGGGCCATCGACAAGTCGAGCGAATTTGGAAAATGGCTTAACATGAAGGAACCAAATTCCCTTGAAAAATTCTACAAGAAAGCAGATGAGTTCATACGTCTGGAAAGCCGTCCTGTACCGGTAAAGGCAGCATTGGAAAAAGATGAAGATAACGTTGTTGCCCCACGCAAGAATGAATCTGTAGGACAGAAAAGGGAAAATAATGATGGGAAGAGACAGAAAAATCTAAAGAAGCCTCGTTCCTTCAAGCCATCGGAATACACCCCTTTATCAGATACGCCGGAGCGTATTTACCTTGCCACTAAAGATTCTGTTGATTATCCTAAACCTCCCGTTCTGAGAACCGGGAAAAAAGCTGTACAAAGCGGAAAGTTTTGCCGCTTCCATAATCAACCCGGTCATGATACCGATGAATGCCGCCAATTGAAAAATTTGATTGAAGAATTGATAAGGGAAAACAAGCTGCAGCAATTTGTGGAAAAGAATAGCAGCAACCCCGCTTCGACTAGTCAGTGGTAACGAGCTCCTGCTCATCAACCCAGGACAGGCGAAAAGACTGCATGGCATGAATCCGGAAGGCCTGTTATCAATGTCATTACAGGAGGACCTTACCCAGCAGGCAGGAGCTGGGGTGAGATGGAAAGGTATACCCGAGCTTTGAAGTATGTACCGACCGAGGAAGATGTATTTGTTTTGGAAGGTGCTATGCCCCTGAAACAACAAAAAACTTTCAATGATGATATTGTGTTCAGATCCAGGGATTCCACAAGTATTGAAGCTCCTACCTTGGATCCCTTAGTCATCTCAGCTGGTATCGGGCCAGCTATTGTCAGAAGAGTTCTCATTGATTGTGGCGCATCCTGCAATATCCTCTTCAAGAAAACATTCGACCAAATGAAGATCCCTATGGTTGATGTGCAAGCATCATCGCAAAAAATCGCTGGCTTCACTGGGGAGCCAAAACAGCCGATAGGAACCGTTGATTTGCTTGTAGAACTCGGAGAGGGAGAAAGGAAAGTGGTCCACAAGCAAACTTTTGTGATTGTTGACGAGTTTTCTGCTTATAATACTTTCCTTGGCCGTCCAACTCTCGTAGCATTCAAAGTTGTTCTGGCCCCATGGTGCCTCACCATTAAATTTCCCACAGATAATGGAGTGGGAGTTATAAAAGGGGATCAAAATGCTGGGCGGGAGTGTTATCTGACAGAGCTACGAGAAACAAGGAAAAGAGAGATGGGAAAGGATGCGGCAACCCCAGTCCGCATCAAAGAACCAGCCTTGTAGCAATTACAGGGCGGACCCTGCACTGGCGAGCACAGCGGAGCACGGAAAGAGATGGATCCTAGGAAAGCCAGTGCAGGGGAGAATAGAGTGGTGCCAGTGGAAACGACAATACCAGTACCTGTTGACCCAAAGGACCCAAACAAGGTGTTGAATGTGGGTTCACAACTTAATGTGTCAATTCAGAATATCCTAATATCTTTTTTAAAGGCAAATTTGGATATTTTTGCTTGGACTCATGCCGATATGTGCGGAATATCCCCAGAAGTTGCAGTACACGCTCTAAATATTGATCCAAAATTTACACCTGTGAAGCAGAAAAGGAGAACTCAAGGTCCAGAAAGGTCAGCAGCGTTAAAAGAAGAAGTTGATCGGCTCATGGAGAATAATTTTATCAAAGAATCTACCTATCCGAATTGGGTTTCAAATCCAGTGCTGGTAAAGAAAGCCAATGGAAAATGGAGAGTGTGCATCGATTTTTCAGATCTAAACAAGGCCTGCCCCAAAGACTGCTTCCCATTACCCAGGATCGATCAACTGGTAGACGGAACAGCGGGACACGAATTGTTATCTTTTATGGATTCCTACTCTGGATATAACCAGATCATGATGCATGAGCCAGATCAGGAGGACACGAGCTTTATCACCGACGTTGGTCTTTACTGCTACAGAGTTATGCCCTTCGGGCTGAAGAATGCAGGGGCAACATACCAAAGACTTGTTAATGCTATGTTCAAACCGCAATTGGGCAAGACTATGGAAGTCTACGTCGATGACATGTTAGTAAAGTCTAAGAAAGCAGTGGATCACATAGAACACTTAGCAGACATGTTCGCAGTCCTCCAAAAATACGGAATGAAGCTCAACCCTTTAAAATGTTCATTTGGAGTGGAATCCGGAAAGTTTTTAGGTTTCATCGTGAGCGCTAGGGGCATTGAGGCTAGTCCAGCTCAAATTACCGCCTTAAAGGAAGTCAAAGCTCCTAGAACGAAGAAGGAATTGCAAAGTCTCAATGGAAAAGTCGCCGCCTTGAGTCGGTTCATTTCCAAAGCCACAGATAAATGCATCCCATTCTTTGACGCCCTAAAGAAAGGAAAGAAAAACTTCGATTGGACTCCCGAATGCCAAAAAGCCTTTGATGAATTGATTCGCCATATGGAAACGCCTCCAATACTTTCTAGGCCTGGCGATGGCGAGGATCTTCTTATATAATTGGCAGTATCATCTCATGCTTTAAGTGCAGCGCTAATACGAGAAGACAAGAGGATTCAACATCCAGTTTACTATATCAGCAAAAGACTCACTGGGGCAGAGATGAATTACTCTAAGTTGGAAAAACTCGCCTATTGCCTACTGATTGCATCCAGGAAGTTGAGGCAATATTTCCAAGCTCATCCTATCAGAGTCCTCACTGATCAACCTTTAAAGCAAGTCCTGTTTCGCCCTGAGACTTCGGGTCGTCTTCTAAAGTGGAATATTGAACTCAGTCAATATGACATCACTTATCATCCCCGAAAAGCAATCAACGGACAAGCTTTAGTGGATTTCATCGCAGAATTCACAGATAAGGGTAACAGTGAGGAGGAAGCGGTCGACGATTCCCCAATCCAATGGAAGTTATATGTCGATGGCACGAGAAACGACTACTGTTCTGGAGTCGGAGTTGTACTTGAGACCCCTGAAGGTCGATCATTATGCTATGCACTAAGATTGGAATTTCCTTCAACAAACAATGAAGCAGAATACGAAGCCCTTATCGCTGGCCTAAGTATTGCTAAAGAACTAAACATCCGAGCATTACAGATCTTCAGTGATTCTCAGCTTATTGTATGCCAAGTCAAGAAGGAATTCCAAGCGAAAGGGGGAAATCTGCCCGCCTACTAGTCAAAGGCTTGGGAACTCCTGGGTGATTTCGATCATTACATGATAAGTCATATTCCTCGAGAAGAAAACACGAAAGCAGATTCTCTCGCAAAGTACTCTAGCACAGGCGAAGCTCAATTTCTGGGGTTGACTCCAGTGGAGGTCCTGTCGGCTCCGAGCATTGATGAGATGGATATTGATTGGATCATGAGCGTGTCTCAAGAGCAAGAATCATGGATGACTCCAATAACAGAATATCTGCTCAATGGCTCTTTACCGGAAAATTCAAAAGAACGAAAGAAGCTACTGAGGAAAGCCTCTCGCTATATAGTCCAGGATGGCCAGTTATACAGACGGGGATTCTCAATGCCGTTACTTCGATGTGTATCCGGGGAAGAGTCCAAAACAATCCTAGCTGAGGTGCATGGGGGAGAATGTGGTGATCATTTAGGTGGTCAAACTTTAGCGAAAAAGATTCTCCGATACGGATATTTCTGGCCAGGAATTAATCGAGATGCAGCAGACTATTCCCGAAAATGTGACAGATGCCAAAGATTCGCCAAAATTCCTAGAGCTCCTTCCACTGAACTCACACAGATGGTCAGTCCATGGCCGTTTGCGATATGGGGGATAGACCTTGTAGGACCGTTACCAACTGCCAAATCTGGAATTAAATATGTCATTGTTGCTGTAGATTATTTTACTAAGTGGGCAGAAGCTGAACCACTGGCTACTATCACCTCAAAAAAGATGATAAGTTTTGTGACTAAAAGTATCATTTGCAGATATGGTGTGCCTCAAAAAATAATTACAGACAATGGTACTCAGTTCGAAAGTGAAGAATTCCAAGATTTTTGCAAACGATTCAAAATCCAAAAAAGCTTCTCAGCAGTAGCTCATCCGCAGGCAAACGGGCAGGTGGAAGCAGTAAATAAAATTATCAAGTCAACCATCAAGAAGCAGCTTGAAAGAGCGAAAGGTGGTTGGGTCGATAAGCTACCACTAGCACTATGGGCATACAGAACTACCCACAAAACTGCGACTGGGCATACTCCGTTTTCATTGGCATACGGATCAGAGGCAATGATTCCGGTAGAAACAGAGGTCCCTTCACATAGAAGAATCCATTTCAATCAAGCGGAGAATGAAAAACTACAGCTTGAGGCACTAGATCTCCTTGATGAAAAAAGAGAAGAGGCTGAGCTCAGAATCGCATCTCATCAGCAAAGGATAGCCAGACATTTCAATTCCAAAGTTCGCCAACGCAGCTTTGAAATTGGAGATCTAGTCCTAAAGAGAATTATGACAGCGACAGGTGTGTTTGGGCCAAATTGGGAAGGACCATATGTCATAGGTCAGAAGCTTCTTGACGGCACATTCAAACTCACTACTGTCGAAGGAGATCGAATTCCAAGAGCTTGGAACAACAATCACTTGCGTCCATACTTTACTTGATAGCTTTGTTGAAATATTGTAAAAAGAATTATGAATGTATGGTTCCTGTAATTGAAAGCGATTGTAAAACCGATGCAAGTGAATAATGAAAGACTATAAAGTGGATGTAGGCCCAAATTCTTGGCCGAACCACTATAAATCTTGTGTTCCTTATTATTATTACATGTTTGCTTTATTTTCGATATGAAAAGTACATTAAATGTATTACTGAAATGTCGATTTAAATTTTTGCAGGCAACAAAAACAAAACTTGCACATTACAAGACCAAGTGATTCTTGTTATCATTCAACAAACAAATTCCAAGTCACAAAATTCCCGAGCTTAAATCCTAGATAAGAAGAGCTTCAATTGAACGGTCAATGATTTCGCCGAAAACGGGCTTTAGCTAATAAATTGAGAAGTTTGAACAAACAAACATCCGATTAAGAAGCTTATGTCCGTTCTCGTGAACTGGCCTAGCAATGAAGTACACTTCTTTGGATTAAACAAATTACTTGTAAGAGAAGGGAGTGCAAGCTTAAAAAAATATATAGAGGATCACTGAAAAGGCATAAGCAAGTGGACAAGGAACAACTGAAGCCCTCCTCGGAGGCACAAGTCCTCTTCGGAGGCACAACTCTTCGGAGGACAAAGACCTCTAATGAAGCATATGCCGCAAAAAAGAAAGTTCTCTACTCAACCAAAAAAGATTGGAGGAGTCATGACCCTCCAACCATGAGAGAGTAACTTCCAGGCAATCTTCGGAGGCCCATTTCACCAGGAGTTGAAGTGTTACAACCGCTCTTCGGAATTTCACTTCACCAGAGTTGAAATGTAAAACAAAATAAAAGCCCTCTTCGGAGGCCCATTTCACCAGGAGTTGAAGTGTTACAACCGCTCTTTGGAATTTCACTTCACCAGAGTTGAAATGTAAAACAAAATAAAAGCCCTCTTCGGAGGCCCATTTCACCAGGAGTTGAAGTGTTACAACCGCTCTTCGGAATTTCACTTCACCAGAGTTGAAATGTAAAACAAAATAAAAGCCCTCTTCGGAGGCCCAATTCACCAGGAGTTGAAGTGTTACAACCGCTCTTCGGAATTTCACTTCACCAAGGTTGAAATGTAAAACAAAATAAAAGCCCTCTTCGGAGGCCCATTTCGCCAGGAGTTGAAGTGTAACAACCGCTCTTCGGAGTTTCACTTCACCGGAGATGAAATGCTAAAAAAAAAAACAGAGAGCCTCTCCCAAGGGGCAGAAACAGAAAGACCTCTTCCCAGAGGCACAATAAGACAGAAAGACCTCTTCCCAGAGGCAGAAATGAAAAGACCTCCTCCCGGAGGCACAATCAAGCAGAAAAGACCTCTTCGGAGGCACACGTTTCACCAAGATTGAAGTAAAACTTCCAAGTGTTGGAACGTGAAAAAGTTTTCCTCAGAGGTGCAACTTTTCAAAGAAACAAAAATCAAGAAGCCCTTTACTGTGGCAAGTAAAAAAAAAAATCCTCATTAAGAGCACACTTTAACATTCAAAAGAAGAGTGAATTACTTGTTCTAGAAAATTCTCTTCCTCAAAAAGAAGTTTAAGTACTTTACAAATACCCGCTTTACCACATAGAAGATTTCATTCAATAAAATGTGTATATGCACAAAATAAAGAGTGATATCTTCGAAAGTTGAAGCGAAGAAACTTATTTGTGCTCTATTTTTTAATGAAATCATATTCCTCCAAATGTGGAATAATTATTCTCTAAAAAATAAAAGCACAAGTTCCTCATAAAATAAAATATTGCAATGGGCTTATGGTAAAGGGGCAGCATGGCGTAACTACATCGGTAAAATTGCGCTCGAACAATATATACCACAAGCTCACTGCAATATCGTACAAAAAAACTTGTACAAAAATAAATAGTAAATGCATTCTCAGATATAGACAGAAGTTTATACAAAGAAAAAGAATCATTTTATTCAACACTATTTTATATACAGGTTTCAACAAAAGAAAAGCGGGGGGCCGGTACCTGCACAATTTCCGGTCATTGCGTGCAAAAAAAAAGGCAAAAAAGCGATATGAAAGCCACAGAACCAGAGCCATCATTTCTTCTTCCGCCCACCTTTTGAGCCCGCACCTGGCCGAATGACCAACTTTTTAGGTCGGCTTGTAAGGGTAGGGGATGAAGGAGAAAGGGGCTCGATCGGACTTTCTTCCGTCTCTTCTCCGCCAGTTAAAGATTCCTTCTTATTCTTCTTCTTGGAAACTCCCTGCTTCCCTCTCTTCTTGGAGGAAGGCCCACTCCCTGGAGAAAGAAGTTTGGATAACGGTTCAGCGTCGGAGCCAGTGGGTTCTGGCGTTCTCTCGCTTCCTTCAGTTTCTTCTCCTTTCGGATCTTGAGAAGCAACTGGATCATCTAAGCCGTGAAGGGCTTCTATTTGCTCTTCCTGTGACCCGGGTTGCGAGGCAGAAGGAGGAGTGACCTTAGGAGGCGGAGAAGGAATAATCGGGGGAGGAGAAGCCTGAACAATGCCCGACGTTTTCTCTGCAGAAGGAAAAAAGTTTAAGTCAGCAAAAAGCGGAGATAAAGGTTCGCTGAGATTCAAGAAGTAGTCAAAAAGCCCATCAAGTTTATAAGAAACAGATGAGCAGTCTACTTGGGCAAGATTGTCAGTAGGGTTACCTGCAGAAGTCGGTTCCCTGATGTCAACTTCGTAAGCCTGTGCCTCGGCACTCTCGCCGCCCTCATCTCCACCTTGTATGCTTGTAATATCAGTGGTGACTTTAGTAGGAGATGGGGAATGAGAACTAGAACCGATAATGTCAATTTCGGCTGAAGGAGAAGGTTGAATAGGAGTAGTTGAGGTGATTTTTCCTGAATATTCTCCTGCCGCTGTTTCGGCCCTTAATCTTGCAAGCTGTTCTCTCCCCTTGGCAAGAGCGGCGCGAACATCATCATCAAGATAATGCTCTTCAAGAGCTGACTCAGCGTAGCCAGCGTCTTTACCACCGAGCATATCGAGTGCTGCCTCCCAAACTTCAGCTAGTGTAATTTCATACTTAGGACCTAGAAAGGCAAGGCTACCGTGCCCCAACATGCTATGCAGATAGAAATCAAATAATGTTGAGCTGATGTTGGCCCTCGTTGCCTCGTGAGATTCTTCAGCTGCAATTTTGCCGGCAACGGCCTCATCACGCTCCATTTCAACTTTAGAAAGTTGAAGCTTAAGCATTTGGATCTCTGCCTCTTGGGAGTTTTTCTTATTCCGAAGCTCTTCAATGTCAGCGACATAGCCCTCCCTAATTCTTTTCTGCACTTCAAGCCTGTCTTCGGCATCCCTTTGGCCAGCATGGGCATCTCTCACTTGTTTGAGGAGCACTTCTTCTTTTTGAGAATAAGAAGTAGAGGAAGCAGCAAGCACTTGTTTCAGTTCTTCAACTTTTGCTTCAAGCTCCTCATTGTAGGAAGCAATGCTTCTCATCTCGGTGTCATGTTGCTCGAGTACCTTTTGCCATTCGGCTTTATCATTTTCCATGGTAAGCATGGCCTCTATGTTAGCACGATTAACCCTCTGAAGCTCGTCAACAAGTTTCTGCCAGTTCGACATCTTCTCAATATCAAGCTTAACGGCGTCAAAGTTTCGTAACATGGCAGACTTGTCAATGGGGACCAAGTCAAAGTCAAATCTTACTCCCTTCAGACACCACTGAGGAAATCGACTTTGCAAAGTGGCAGGACCCGGTCCAACTTGGAATTTGGGTCTGCTAATTATAGTTTGGATGTCTGACTTCCCGAGAGCGGGAGAGCCGGAAGGAATATCAAGCGAGGCAGGGGCGGTAACCTTTTCAGGAGATGTAGTGGTGTGCTTTTACCATGTCGGGCTCGCTTGCTCGAATCTTCAACCACATGACCTTTTCCTCTGTCATCATGGGTTTTTCTTTTATGGGAATCGTCACCTCTCTGTGAAGAATCATGGCGCTCTTCCCTCTCTCTTCTTTCATAGCGCTCCTCTTGAGCCCTCTTCTCTTGAGCCTTTCGGGCGGCTCTTTCTTCATCAGATTCTCTGTAAGAGGGGAGGTAACGCCTATAATCATATTGGCTACGCCTCCCGTAGCGCTGGAAATCATCGTAGTATGAGCTGCTGCGCCCCATCGGAGAATCTGAAATAAAAAAAGATAAGTTTTAGAGGTCTTCAAAGTACAAAAAGTGAGAAACATAAAAGTGCCGAAAAGAAATTCTAAGTGTGTGTGGCGTGCAAACTACGCGCATCAAACTACAAACCACTCTTTAATTGAGGAGTGGTTGGGGGTGTAATAGTCAGTGTCAACTCCTGAGTTGACGGAGTCTGCTGCAGGACAGAAGTTGCTTCAACTACTGAAGAAGAAACCCCAGTAGTGATAGGATCATCTTTAAAGATTTCTTGCGAGGTGGCAAAAAGGTCGCTCAGCCCTTCGAAAGTATCATCCCTGCTCTACTTGGCAAGGCTAGTTTTCTCGGCTTCTTCGTCGGATTTCTGTGAACGTCGGGGAGATCCTTGAGGCTCCTTTTCCTCAATAACTGGGGCAAGTTCGTCAGATGGCCCCGCAACATCAACAGAAGTGGAACATTTCACTAGCAAAGCCTCGGGAGCAGGTCCTTTTGGTTTGGATGTATCTGTAGAACCTGGGGCATCCAATGCTCTAGCCGGGGAGTCTGGGATTTCATGAGGATGTGTACAACGAGAAGTATGCAAAAGCCCATATTGGTGCAATAATTCATCCCCCAACAAAAACTTGATGCTTCTCTCTGCTTCAGCCACCGCACTCAATCTATCGAAAGTCTGCTTATGGACCGGATCTCTGGAGGGAAGAGGAAGTGCTGAAAAGAGCAAAGAATGAAATTAGCAATTGGTAATTCGGATCTCGAGAAAGTTTAAAAATGGAGACAAGTAATCTTACTTCCTACTCTCCAATCGGCATAAAACCCTGGGGGGGCAGCGAGCAAAGAAAAATTGGTTCAGAAATCCATGAACGCTTTCGGTAAGGTCAGAAATAAGTTTGCGGTTTCTAGCACTCCTCACAATTATAAGGGAAGGATGATCTCTACTCTTTGCAAACGAGCATAAATAATGGATTTCTTCAAAACTCGGTAAGCGATCAAAAGTTCTTCTGAACAAAACACACAACCCCATCAAGATGGCATAACCATTAGGATGAAGTTGGGACGGAGAGATTGACAACCGAAGGAGAAGAATTCGGAGAAAGTCATTAAAAGGAGGGATCGCTCCGCTTAAACACATTTGACGATTGATTGCAATAAAGCCACGGGGAGGATTGTCGGCAGTATCACTTGGCCCAGGGAGCAGGACATCACTCTCAGTAAAACCAAATTGAGTGCGCAGCTGAGTAAATGCTCTCGGGGTTAGAATGGTTGGAGTTCTCTCTGGAGGGTTCTCTATAGGTAGAGCTACCGGAAAGGTCTCTTCAGCTTGAGCTACCTCTTCTTCTTCTTGGTGGGAAGTCATTCTACACAAACAACTGGATATTCAAACATGAAGGTGCACGTTTCCTAAAGTGTGTGGAGTGTTGTGTAAAATCAATCAAGCAGTAAACAAATGTAACTGGAATAAAAACTAGCAAGCATTTGTCAGTTATAAAGTCCAAGGTTCATTGTTTTAATATGCAAGTGTAATATTGATGCAAGCAAATCAGTTCAAGTTAGCGATGCTTTGCATTAATACTTCACTTTAGTTGATTGGTTCACAGCATTTCATACAGTGTATTTAAGTTGATTACTTTATGTCGACTAATCTGTCATTTGATGTGGGCAGTCAATGGCAATATATTCGCCTTGGTTTTTGTGATTGTTGTTTTCAGCATGTTGTTAGCCTATGAGACAATGTGGTCTATGAAATAAAGCAACAAAGTTAAAACGATCCAGAATTTAAGCAGTTTAGTACAATAGATCAAGTTAAGAATTCAAATTGGAACTATGCTTTTAAGTGAGTATTCGAGTTGGGCATCCAAGTGTTAACTCGGCTGCGACCCAAGGAATTTCTCGCGAGTTAAGGTTAGGTTTCTGGTTCCTTAAAGCGGCAGTTCTTTAGGTCGTGGAGGATAGCAAGGAGGAAGGCTCTGGTTCAAAAAGTGGTGTGAAATTCTCTAAGGGTTAACTCGGCCACGGTTTAAGGGATAACTCGGCCACGGTTTAAGTGTTAACCCGGCCACAGTTTAAGTGTTAACTCGGCCACGGTTTAAGGGATAACTCGGCCACGGTTTAAGTGTTAACTCGGCCACGGTTTAAGTGTTAACTTGGCCACGATTTAGGGGTTAACTCAGCCACGGTTCAAGGTTAAATCAGTAGAAGATTAGATCGGCAGATTTCCCCAAGGGTTAATTCGGCTACGATCTAAGGGTAAAGTCGGCCAAAGGTTAGGTCACTCAAAATTACTGGGTCGCGTCCAGGTCAGTATCTCATTCCCCTCAACCTGTTAACCCGCTAACCACTGCATCCACAAAAAAAAACCCTCAATCCATTCACGCTGTCTCATTCGTGATATCGGATCATCCACTAGGACAGTTCAAAATCACCCAAATTCAATGCTTAGCCATCCTAACGCAAATCAAAATCAACTAGCCAGAAGCAGTACACCATTTCCATCATCTCGTCGATCATTTAGAGCCAAAACCAAGCAAACTCGAGCTCACAAACTGCTGGCGCAATGAGGTTCGTAGTAAAGCAGCGCGCAAGAAGTGGGTTCGGTTTGAATAGAATTCGTGAATCGATAAGGGATCAAGGGAAGAACAGGTTTTACTTACGTGATAAACAACAAAGATTATCGGTGATTGTTTGGAATGGAATCGCCTTTTGGAGCTTGAGAAAGTCTTTAATGGCAGAAGCAAGAGAGCAAGCAATGAGAAGAAAGGAGAGAATATGCGACTTATAGTAGAGAGACCTAAAGTGGCGCGTGTGACCAAACTGTTAGGTTGTACACGACCTACCGACCTAAAGAGTGGACGAGTTAGAGGGTATCGAAGCACACGACCTAACCAGTAGGCGTATACTTTGAGGGGCAATTGTTAACTCCGCCTCAGCTTTGACTCAGCGACTTGAAACGATACCGACCTAAGACTCAAAGAGATGCCGACCTAAGGCCTAAGGGGTATGCCGACCTAACACTTCAACAAGTATGTCGACCTAATACTTTAAAAAGGCTACCGACTCAACATAGATACCGACCTAACAGTTTAGGGAGATTGCCGACTTAACTAGTTGCCGACCTAACTGCCTTAACAGGGAGACCGACCTAAGGCTTCAAAGGGAGACCGACCTAAGACCTAAGAGAAGTGCCGATCTAACACTTTAACAAGGTCGCCGACTTAACCACCTTAATAAGGTTACCACCTAACAGGTTAGAGGGGCATGCCAACCTAAAGCTTTAACATGGATGCCGATTTAACGCCTTGACAAGGTTACCGACCTAAAATGCAGCCGACCTATGACCAATGTTAGGCCGGACATGAATTGAGAAAAGGAAGTCAATGCCGCTGCAGGGCACAGTGATCTCTTAGCTCGTACACGACCTTGGACTCATCAGTTGGGTCGCGACTTACGACTTACCAGACTAACTCGGCCGCGACCTAAAAGCCACTGAATGAAGAACCCGATGCCGTGTTACTAGGAAGGGGAGGAGTTAGCTCGGAGGTGACTTGGGACTTGAACGAAAATGCCTCTATGAAGCCCGGGCTCGCTTTAAACTGGTTGCAACTAGTTAAGTCGTCCACGACCCAACTTAAGTCGGTGGCGACTCAGGACTTGGGAAAAATTCTTAAACAGATTTGCCTATAAATAGAAAGCCATCTCCAACATTCAAGGGACTTTTTTGGCCATTCACTTCACGCGCCAATACTCTGCTGAATTCTCAACTCACCCGATACTTCAAGTTTGAAAGGCATCTCAACTAACTTCAAGGGAAAATCTAACGCAATCTACATGGATTCGAAGAATTCTTCTCTACTAAAGTTCTAGTTGTTTGCCTCGTCATAATTGTAATTGAAGATTGTTGTAAAGTTGTAATCGATTTAGCAATAAAGAGAATTAAAGTGGACGTAGGCTTGCCTTGAGTCGAACCACTATAAAATCGTTGTTATTCACTGTTTTTTCTGTGATCTTCTGTTTATACTCTGTTCCCGAATCATCGGGTGGTGCTTTCACAACTACAATTTATACACCGGGGTTTTAGCGTTAACACGTCTGAATCTGGAATTCAATTTCTTTTTCAAAAGAGAATTCAGACGTCTGAATCCAAATTTTCAGACGTCTGAAATAGGCAATATTCGGCCTATTTCCTTTCTGGTTGAAAATTAGCCAATTCAGATGTCTGGAATATAAATTCAGACGTCTAAATCTGGGGATGAAAATGTTCTCCAAAACAATATTCAGACGTCTGAAATAAGAGTTTCAGACGTTTAAAACTTAATGTTCAGGCATTTGCTGAACCTAGGCCATTATGGCCAAACAAATCGAAAGCAATCGGATGCGTGTTGATTATGGGCTTACGTCAAACAACTACCCAACCTTTACGACACACCCAAACACTCTGAACAACATAAAACATCAACCATATAAGGTTTTACATAGATTTGGCTTCAAAAATCATAATTTGGCAATTTCACCAAAGCAAACCAAATCGAAATCAAATGAACATATGAACAATTGTTAGGAATTCATAATTCATACCTAACATCAATGATATCAAAAGAAGTAAATGCGAGTTCAAAACTCACCTTCTTACACCCAAACAAAGATATACATATATAAGCATACATGTGAGATAAAAATCTCACCTTTTATCTCAAAGCAAAGGAGAAGAAGCTCAAACACAAGAAGGAGACAAACTACTCTTTACTTCAAGTCAGCTTGCTTCAATCTGAGAATAAAACAAGTATTTTCCTAAGTTTAGGTTTAGGAATTTCTGAGATTGAAGAGAGAAAGAGATAGAGAAGATGAAGAGGAGCTTACCAATGGATTCACTTTGATTTTTTGAGCAAGAAATCAAGTTGGAAGTTGAAACTAGGGCTTGCAATTTCTATTTCCTCTTCCCTTCCACCATTTTCAGTTTTCTTAAGCTAAAGAAATGAAATGAGGGTGAATGGATGAAGTGTAATGAGCTAGAGGGTTAAGAGGAGATTGGGGCTGAACCCAAATTCAAGCCCAATAGAAAAAGTAGCCAAAATTCAACTTACTCCAAACATATCAAAGCTTATACTCAAAAAGATTGCAAACGCCATTTTGGAACCAATGGAAATGGTTTCGAGTTCTAATTCGGCCATTTGCAAAAAGTAACATTTCGGACCTAAATCCGACTAACGACGCTATATTTAAATAAAACATTTAAATATAAAATCGTTAAATATGCGAGTTGTTACAGATCTCCCCTCCTTGCAAAATTGCGTCCTGCAATTCCCAGAGACGATACTTGTAACAACTGCATACGAAAAAATTCAAAATAAAAGAAAATAAGCTTGAGATGAAAAGATATACTCACCATTTCCAAGCAAAGATAGAAAACCCGGATAGGATCGCTCAATAGACTCACTGGTTTCCCAAGTACAGTCATTGGGACTAGCGGACCATTGAACTTTAACGAGCGGCACGTCCTTGTTCCAAAGGTGTTGCACCTCCGTGTTAAGTACGCGAATAGGTTGCTGTACAATAGATAAGTCCGGTGAGATCTCAAGCTCAAGCAATCAGGAGAATCAATAACAGAATCTGATTCCCGAAGACACTTCCGAAGTTGCGAGACATGAAACACATCATGAATGCCAGATAAATGATCAGGAAGTGAAACTCTATAAGCCACAGGGCCAATACGTTCAGTAATAGTAAATGGTCCTATAAAGCGAGGAGCCAATTTCCCAGTCGTACTGAAACGCATAACCCCTTTCAAAGGAGAAACACGAATAAAGACAAAATCACTAACCGAGAACTCGAGAGGATTCCTACGGCTATCCGCGTAGGATTTCTGGCGACTCTGTGCCTCTTTCATTCTCAACCGGATAAGATCGATCTTCTTGGAAGAATCACGAACAAAATGTGGACCAAGAATAAGCTTCTCTCCAGATTCCAACCAACAAGAAGGTGATCGACATGGCCTTCCCTATAGGGCTTCGAAAGGAGCCATACCGATACTAGACTGAAAACTATTATTGTAGGAAAACTCTACAAGAGGTAAATGATCCTCCCGACAACCACCGAAATCAAAAATACAAATACGGAGAAGATATTTCAAGATACGATTCACCTGTTCAGTCTGTCCGTCAGACTGCGGATGATAAGCTGTATTAAAATTAAGCTTTGTTCCCAAAGCTTGCTGAAGACTCTTCCAAAAATGACTCGTGAATAAAGGATCACGATCACTCACAATAGAACTAGGAACACCGTGAAGTCTCACGATTTCCTTGACATACAACTTAGCCAAAAGCGAAGCGGTCCTATTAGACTTAATAGGGACAAAATGAGCAGACTTAGTGAGGCGATCAACAATAACCCAAATGCTAGAATGGCCTGATCTCGAACGAGGTAGGCCATCAATGAAATCCATAGAAATCTGATCCCATTTCCACAATGGAACCTCTAGAGGCTGAAGAAGACCCGAAGGACGTTGATGTTCGGCCTTTAAATGCTGACAAGTCATGCAATTACTCACATAACTCGCCACATCACGCTTCATGCCTTCCCAATAATAAAGACGACGTATATCGGCATACATCTTACTACTACCAGGATGAATGGTATACTTAGAACGATGACAGTCATCAAGAATGTCATGCCTATGTGCAAAATCAGAAGGCACAAAAAGACGGTTCTTCTTGCGAAGACACCCATGAGAATCAATGCTGAAATCCCGCAACGCCTCATCATAGGATCCAGACTCACAAAGCTGAATAAGATGCAACAAATCAGGATCACGCCGTTGGGCATCGGCAATACGATCCAATAAAATAGGTCTAGCTCCCAAACTAAATAATAGAATAGGAGAATCAAAAGATGAACCTCGATCATGAATTTCACAAAAAGATAGAGTCTCAAGAATGTCCCATTCAGCAAGCATCATAGAAATAACAGCCGAATGTTTGCGACTAAGCGCATCAGCAACACGATTACCCTTTCCAGGGGTATACTGGATATCAAAGTCATAGGAAGCAAGAAATTCGAGCCAACGTTGCTGTCTCATAATGAGTTCCTTCTGAGAGAACAAATACTTCAAAGATTTATGATCGGTATAAAGAATGAAGCGCTCGCCCAATAAATAATGTCGCCAAATCTTCAAGGGAAAGACAATGGTGGCAAGCTCAAGATCATGAGTGGCATAGCGAACTTCATTCGGACGCAGTTACCTAGAAGCATAAGCAACTACCCGATCCTTCTACATAAGAACAGCACCGAAACCACTACCGCAAGCATCGGTGTAGACAACAAGATCATGATTCCCCGGGAACCACAAGAATATGAGCATTAGTGAGATGTTCCTTCAATGTCTGAAAGGAAGCTTCACACTTGTCGGACCAAATAAAACGAATGCCTTTCCGAGTAAGGCAGGTGAGAGGAAGCACAACACGGGAAAAATCCTTAATGAACCGACGGTAATAACCCGCCAATCCAAGGAAACTACGAATCTCATGCACATTCTCAGGCCTCTTCCAATTCTGGATGGCTTCGATCTTTGAGGGATCGACGGAAATGCCATCGGAAGATACCACATGGCCTAAGAACTTAACCTTATTCTCCCAAAAATGGCACTTGAAGAATTTGTCTCTAAGCTGATGATGACGGAGGGTACTCAAGACAATTCTCAAGTGATTAGCATGCTCAGCATCAGACTTAGAAGAAATAAGGATATCATCAATGAAGACAAGGACGAACTTATCGAGATATTCCCGGAATACCCGACTCATGAGATCAACAAAGAAAGTAGGAGCATTCGTCAAACCGAACGGCATAACGAGCCACTCAAAAGAACCATAACGAGTCCGGAAAGCGGTAAGAGGAATGCTATCCTCCGCGACTCGTAACTGATGAAAACCAGTGGCAAGGTCAAGCTGAGAAATGACCTTAGCACCACTCAATAGATCGAACATATCATTGATCCTAGGCAATGGATACCTATTCCTGATGGTCAACTCGTTAAGCTTGCGATAATCAATGCAAAGCCTAAGAGTTCCATCGGACTTCTTCACGAAGACGACCGCGGATCCCCATGGAGAAAAACTAGACTGAATCAACTACTTGGACTCAAGCTCTAAAAGCTGCTTCTTGAGTTCCTCATTTTCCTTTGTAGACATCCTCGTGGGAGGACGACTAACTGGCTGCGCACCTGGAATGAGATCAATGCGGAACTCAATTGCCCTCTTAGGTGGCAAACCCGAGACAGGCTCAAAAACATCAGAAAAGTCACAAGCAATTGGAATACGAGATATATCATCATCATCTCGCGAGTCAAGAGAATATAAAGCCATTTCAGAATTATCCACATCCCGAAGAATAAGAGATAGCTGAGTAGGCGAATCCGGATGTCGAAGGTATATAATTCTCTCCGAACAAATAATCCTGGCATCATATCTTACTAGCCAGTCCATACCCAAAATCGTATCAAATCCCAGACAAGAAATAATGTGCAGACTCGCACGAAAAGAAAAGCCACATAAAACAATCTCAACATCATCACAAAGCAAACTAAGGGCCGCGGCTCCCCCAATAGGATTCGCAATCCTTAAAGAAGTAACCAAACAAGAAACATCCAAAGATAAATCATCAACGAGCTTTTTCGATATGAAGGAATGTGATGCACCCGTATCGAAAAGAACTCGAATACTATGATCATGAAATAAAATAGAACCTTCCAAAATAGGTGGAGATATACCTTTGGGCTGAGAAGGACCTTCAGAAGCCTTAGCAGCATAGAGCCTGCTAGACTTGGCACCCGCCGGAACAGTAGGGCAAGCTGAAACATGATGTCCTTCCTTGCAATAGTGGCAGAAGAGAGGCTTAGGACAAGCTCGAATAATATGATCCGGAGAGCCACAATTGAAACACTTCCGAATGAAAGGTGTTCCGGAAGAATGAGGCTGAGAGCTAGAACTACCAGTCTTCTTCTTCTTAGAAGGAAAAGGCCTGGACTTCTGGAATGGAAACGGCCTCATGTTGGGGTTCTTGGAAACCTCAACATCAACATCACTATCACACTCCTTCTCAACGGTCTCGAGATGAAGCGCCGAATCAACCAACTCCTCAAAAGAAAGCTTAAGCTAGAGCAACAAAGACTTGTTAAGATATTTCTTAATACCAGAAACAAACTTCAAATTCTTCTTATAAGAAGTGCTAATGAATTCAAGACCATACTTAGATAAAGCCTCGAATGATGCAACATACTCAGAAACAGAAGATTTCCCTTGCTCAAGCCCAATAGTGGTGAAGGTCGGAGACCCAGTACTGGACACCACTAACTGGCGGAATGTGCATAACTCTCAAAAAGGAATCCGAAAAGTGGTAACGTGAGTCCCATAACCACTCGTTCGCACTAAACGGTTTACTATCCGTTAGTTAATTTCACACTCAAAGCAGTACAAAGTTCACCTCATATCATCGGTAAACCAAACCCGAAGGTTAAAACGATCAATTGAATAGGTCGAGGATTAATCGGAAGGATAAACGCACAGATTCATGGTCCGTGTTTTGCCCAACCATTTAATCACCCTTCCACTTCGCTCGAAGTGCGAAATTGTGCGTGTGTTTTAAATAGAATTTATAAATCGGGGAAGCGAACTTTTAAAACGGTTTGAAGAAATCATTTATAAAACCCGTGAATGAATTTAAAAAGGAATCATCAAGGTCAAATATGCATAAACAACTAATTGGAATCAACATGTATCGATTAAATTTGGAAAACTAAACGAACAAAGCAAGGTGGCAAAAAAAACAGCATATTCAGACGTCTGAAAGAAGAGATTCAGACGTCTGAATCTGGAATTCAATTTCTTTTTCAAAAGAGAATTCAGACGTCTGAATCCAAATTTTCAGACGTCTGAAATAGGCAATATTCGGCTTATTTCCTTTCTGGTTGAAAATTAGCCAATTCAGACGTCTGGAATATAAATTCAGACGTCTGAATCTGGGGATGAAAATGTTCCCCAGAACAATATTTAGACGTCTGAAATAAGAGTTTCAGACGTCTGAAACTTAATGTTCAGGCATTTCCTGAACCTAGGCCATTATGGCCAAACAAATCGAAAGCAATCGGATGCGTGTTGATTATGGGCTTACGTCAAATGACTACCCAACCTTAAGGACACACCCAAACACTCCGAACAACATAAAACATCAACCATATAAGGTTTTACATAGATTTGGCTTCAAAAATCATAATTTGGCAATTTCACCAAAGCAAACCAAATCGAAATCAAATGAACATATGAACAATTGTTAGGAATTCATAATTCATACCTAACATCAATGATATCAAAAGAAGTAGATGCGAGTTCAAAACTCACTTCTTACACCCAAATAAAGATACACATATATAAGCATACATGTGAGATAAAAATCTCACCTTTTATCTCAAAGCAAAGGAGAAGAAGCTCAAACACAAGAAGGAGACTAACTACTCTTTACTTCAACTCAACTAGCTTCAATCTGAGAATAAAACAAGTATTTTCCTAAGTTTAGGTTTAGGAATTTCTGAGATTGAAGAGAGAAAGAGATAGAGAAGATGAAGAGGAGCTTACACATGGATTCACTTTGATTTTTGGAGCAAGAAATCAAGTTGGAAGTTGAAACTAGGGCTTGCAATTTCTATTTCCTCTTCCCTTCCACCATTTTCAGTTTTCTTAAGCTAAAGAAATGAAATGAGGGTGAATGGATGAAGAGTAATGAGCTAGAGGGTTAAGAGGAGATTGGGGCTGAACCCAAACTCAAGCCCAATAGAAAAAGTAGCCAAAATTCAACTTACTCCAAACACATCAAAGCTTATACTCAAAAAGGTCGCAAACGCCATTTTGGAACCAATGGAAATGGTTTCGAGTTCCAATTCGGCCATTTCCAAAATGTAGCATTTCGGACCTAAATCCGACTAACGACGCTATATTTAAATAAAACATTTAAATATAAAATCGTTAAATATGCGGGTTGTTACAAAAGACAAATAGGATGAAATTGAAAAGGTTGATTGAATGAAGGTTTGTATTGGTAAGAGGAGATCAGGTGGTTATGTATGATGTTATAAGACACTATAAATATAATATGATGGTGAGGTGCAAATACTATGACAATTTTTTTGTGAGAAATCATATGGTTTGCATCACTACAAAACGGAAGGGTAATAACGAGAAAATAATAGAATATAACAAGCAAATTAACTGCATAAATTAACTGTGAGAAATCACTGTGAGAAATCATACGTCTATTATATATGTATACATAAAAAGCAAATTTACTGCAAAAATTTCCATTCAAACCGCCATGAGAACAAACTTAAATGTTCCTTAAGTATATAACAATCAAATTTTTACAGCAAAAAAAATACAAACCTGAATTCATATTGATTGAATGGAAGCAAGAAGCGATGAATTTGCCTTCTCCAACCTACTCCGTTGAACTTATGATACTGAGCTTGGAGCAGCATGTAGTTGTTTGTGAAGTAACAACAGTACCTCTAGTTGAGAAATTACTTATACTCCCACTAGCGCTATAAGTTTTGTTATATATATGGTTGCATCAGGCTCTAAATCATACTTTAATTTTTATAATGTATGATTTACCTATTTCCATTTTGTACAACATTGATAAGTACTTGAATCCCTACAGTACAGTGTATGAGCGAGTCATTGAGAAAAAATCTCTACCTGAGAGCAAGTAGTGATACAATGTCCGAAGTCTGCAACAAAAACAGCGATCAAGTATCCCTGTAAAATATCTTATTAATAATTATTCTCAAAAAAACTAAAGTATCATAGAAAATGAAAGATTTCGCCTGGCAACTAATGCATGATGAGCATAAAAAATTACCCAACTATCCAAACCCCCTCATTGTGATCAGAACGTGCATAATTTGCATTTAAATCAACTTCTTATGGTAGACTTAAGCCGACAAAGAAAGGTGGATTCTCATCAAATTGATTATGCTCTTATTCATCCACCACATTACCAATCCCAACAATGCGTCTTTTGCCAGGAAGAAAAAAAGACCATTTATTATCGGCAGGATCAGTCACGTAAAAAACTTGTTTTGCT
Organism: Allium cepa; assembly: GCA_030765085.1. Taxonomy (NCBI): domain Eukaryota; kingdom Viridiplantae; phylum Streptophyta; class Magnoliopsida; order Asparagales; family Amaryllidaceae; genus Allium; species Allium cepa. The sequence goes on from CM060931.1 coordinate 239,666,653, forward strand.
TGAGATGCCAAGATGAGTGGATCATTATCATGACTCACTTGACCAAAGTCAACCAATTGTTAGTCCGCGAGATGATGGTTTTGATGACGACAACCATAGAATAGATTATAAAGTATAAATACTAACATTATAAGTTTATATATATATATATATATATATATATATATATATATGTATATGTATGTATGTATGTATATGCAGGATTTAACCATGCAGGTACCAAGAATGAAGACTGTACAGTATAGAGATTCAAGATATCAAGATTGAAGACTCATAAGTATCAAGATTATCAAGAGTTCAAAACTTCAAGAATAAGTATTTTAGTTAGGAATTTTTTTAAAACTCCTAGAAAAGCACTGGCATCTTAAAATACAATTTATTCGTGGAATGGAATCCGCTTCGAGCCCATTAAAGGGATAGAACCCTAAGTAGGATGGAACCTACAAAAAATCTAATGGAACATTGTTTTGTATCCGCTAATTTTTATTCAAATGATTTTACAAAATTATCTTGTTTTCAAAATGATTTCAAAACTTTCCTTTTAAAAGATTCAAAAACCTCTATCCTGATTTTAAATAATTTTAGCCTCAAAATCATCTTTAATTTCAAAGTCAAATTACTCCTGATTTTAAACTATCTTTTAATATAATACTTAGATTTGAATATAAAATTATAGCTAAATTCTATATATATTATTCTCTATATTTACTTATGAATTTTAACTATAGTCAAGTATATTTATAAAGTTTAAAATAGTTTTAATATAAGATAAAGGTTCTTTTCAAAAAAAATCAAACCATCAAAAAATGCTTTGGCATCTCACCACGCAGCTACTACTTCCTGAGATATCAAGATACCATCATTCGCTTGCTTCTGCCCAACCAACAGATTCCAGACTCAACTCACCAAACTCTGCACTTCAAAGATGAACTCCGAACCATTACAGGTTTTCTTCAGAGATCGATGAAATCCTACACCAATAAAAACTCACTCGAGATGGTATTAGGTCTACAGTCTCGACAGATACACTTCCAACCTCATTCATACAAACTCCAACCAATGGTAATTGTGTTGCACACACCACTACCTCATTTACCTTTATAACTTATATTGGAAAACCTGAACAGGTAACCCAATCAGATAGGTAGAAACACATATGTCTTATATATATTAAAAATACAAATACGCCCTCTCAAGATAGACACCACTCCAAAGACTAGGTATTCGCTCAACCTAGCGCTCTGATACCAAACGAGAAGGCCCGACTTTTTCTCCATATAAAATTGTATCATCCTTAAGAAAGAAAGGGATAGAAAAGAGAAAAGAAAGAAGAGAAAGAAGAAACAACACTAGAATCTCAACAGCGGAACGAATAAATTATATTAATAACATAAGTATTACATAGTATACAACAATTATCAGAGTTACACAGACAATACAACACATACTAGACAGTTATAAACACATGTCTAGTTATTACAACTCAATACATTACAGATAAATACTCAAAGATACCAACATAGCGGAAAACTATATATCTATACACAGAAGCCTCCTGCTCCATTGCTCCTCCATAATTCGTCAAAGCTAACCTGAATCCCTTGGCTACTCATAAAAATTTGAGTACCCAAGAGTTTAAGAAAACACGAATAAACTCCAGGTCAGACATGGGTCTGGTGTGAGTAACAGGTTAAAGTTGCTTAACTTTTGAAAAACCTTTTGAAAAGAGAAGGTATCACGTAAGACTTCCTACACATAAACATGGAAAAGTTTTTACCTTACGCTAACCAAAACATTTGATAGGAACAGTAATATTATAATAGGTCTAGGGTTTTCAAGTACATATGAAATAGCCGAAATTGTTACATTTATTAAATTCCAGCTACTAGCCACAAAAGTGGGTAATACAATCAAAACGGTTGGCACTTATTGGATTTTGGATTCCATACAATGGCAGGGCTACTGGGGTACCGCCCGTCACAGTACGTGGCCTAGATCACCGTACCGAGGAGTACGCCCGCTCCCCTGCAACACAAAGCCGGAACCATTCCTTACTGAACAGTTCCGAACAAGACCACCCCGCAGTTGTGATCAACAACCGCACCACTAAGCCGAAATAAAGGTACATCTAGACAGGGGTAAATCTCGTCCTACTTGGGTATGACCCACTTAGCCTTGCTGCACCTCCCCTGTTTTAGCCATTCTCGGTCGATGAGGCTTGAGGCTACGATTACCTTTATAGGACATATCACTTAGAATGCTCATCGTCCACCTGACGATGTTCTGAAAGCATTCAATCCATAAAAGTTCGTTCCGGGTTCGAACGAAACCGAAGGCATTATCTCGTTACACTCATTTTGGAATCACCGTCAGAGTTAACGACGATAACCCTTGCACTCTGAATCTTCATCTTCACTTCAGATTCACGACCTAACGTTACTTTGGATCGATGTGGTTTTCGGATATCCAAACATGGAAACCCAATCCCGGTCTCATCGAAATCCAAAACGTGTCTTTTAAGGCCAAGTTCTTTTAGAGTTTAAAACAATTCAATTCATTATCTATATACACACACAGATAGATAATCACAACATAATAGATAATCAACATTATCGTAACCAACAGATAATTCATATTTACACTTGTGAGCTTTAAAACCAAATTTAAATTTTAAAACTTAAATTATTTCAAATTCCAGATTTGAACCAGTTTGAATTATATTTAGTTTCAGATTTCAAAACTCAGTTTAAATTAAATTTGCATTTTTTTACTTTCTTTTAATTTTTTTAAAAAACAGTAACAGATTTCCTGCTTTTATTTTAAATCCAAACTAAAATTTAAAAAGTCAAATTATTTCAAAACCCAAGATTTAAACTATTGAATTCATATTCAAATTTCAAGTTTAAAACTTAGTTCAGATTTTAGTTAGCATTTAAATTATTACTTCAAATTTAAAATAACAGAACAGGTTCTATTGTCACTTGTAAAACCTGAAACAAAGCAAAATGCTCGAGCAACCCATATTTTACTTTGAGTACAAATCCCATCTGCTTCGAGTTGAAACCCAATTTCCCCGAGACTATCATGAGGCACCAAATCCTGAAATCCAACATCACCATCATGTACACCACTGCACCGTGCACCCATACGTCCTCTCCGGCCACCTCGGACCAACATCAACGGCCATCCCCCATCGGCCAGCAACCCCCCATCTCCCCTCAAACATCAGATTTTCCCAAATCAACTCGAATTTGAATTCGAGTTCAAACAACAAACCTGGAACATGAAGCTCCAACTCAATCAATACCTGTCAACAACCACATCCTCAAGATTCCGGCCACTGGAAAGACAGCAACTCCGGCCACATCTTCCTCAAACCACCATCTATCAATACCCTAGAAATGGTTGAACTCGATCTACCGCGGAGATCAAATTCAAGCAAAAACAGTGACCCAATGAAAACTAGGGTTCAAGACTGTAAAACCCAATCATAACCTCAAAAACGTATTGCAACCTGATCTAAGATTTTTCTCATCAACTTGGTTCATTACACCATCTCTAGAAGAAATTTCAACTCTAACAAACACAAACACAAACATAAACTGTGCTAACCCAAAATATAAAATACAGTAATGTTTAAACTGCTCTCTGGATATGGTATTAAAAATTGAAATTCTTCTTTTAAAAATCAAAATTTTTGAAGAAGTTTCGATTCATAATACTGAAACATAAATTCATAAAGATTGAATTTTCTTCTTTACTTATTTTACTCTGTTACTCAAGGTTTTCCAGTAAACTTCAGAATTTATTTTTACTTAAACAAATTTTAAAATTTACTTTATGATGAATCAACAAATTTTGGTTTAGAACTTAAACCCTAGCAAAGCCTAGATCAAATTGGAATAAATTTTGTATAGATTTTTATTTTGAAGCTATAAACAATCCATATACAGGTCATACTGTCAGGTACATCTTCATGCAATCATATATATACAGAAATGCATTAAAAAACTATACTCATAACCATACAGATTTACTGATATGCAACAAGATTATTTACTTAAGCTTTTGAATTAAAAAGTTACTCACCTTTTTAATGATGCAGACAGAGCCCAGATTATTATTTTGAACATGCAGAACATCCTTTTTTCAAACTTGTTTGAAATGCTTGCAGAAAGCTTGAATGCTTTAAAAACTTGCTTGCAGATTTGTTTTTATCTTGCATGTAATTGCTAACTTCCAGTTCACAAGAAAAATGCAGGTTCCACTGCTTTTGAAATGCAGGATTCCTTGCTTCTAGATTTTAAAAAAAAAATGCAGACGCAAATTTCCCAGGTTGCAGATTGAAGAAGAAATGCAGACTTCTTGCTTTATTTTCCAGATTTTTGAAAAATGCAGGATTTAATTTTTTCATGCAGGTAGCTTGCTTGAAAATGGAATGCATATTTGCTTTTGGAAGAGGGGAATGCAGATTTTAAGATGGAAAGTTTGATTTTTTGAGAGGTGGAAAAAAGGTTATGCAGATTTGCATGTTTGTTTGTAGAAGTTGATATGAAATTTTGAAGAAGAAAAGAAAGGGTTTTGAAGAATATTTAGAGGGAAAGGGGTTTCAGCTGAAAACATCGTCTTAGTTTAGGCATGAAAATGAAGAAAGGAAAAATATGACAGATTGCAAGAATGTATATATCCTATTTATGATTTAATTAAAATCAAAGAAAATTAAAAAAAAACATGGCACATGGCTTGAGTTTTACACTTGTTAACTTTATTATGTGTTTAAATTACACATGTTAGATTAGGCTTTTAAGAAGCTTACATTTGTCCGTTTAAATTATTAGCATTTTAGATTAAGTGTTAAAGAAAGTTTAAACATAGTTAATTAATTTTAATACTTAATTATGTATATAGATAAATAATTATTAATCCATAAAACAAAGTATTATTATAAATAAAAACAATATACAAATTAATTATTTGATAATAACATTTTTAATCATTTAAAATAAATTATAAAGGAGATTGTAACCTATTTGTTATTTAAATGAATACATGATTCATATTTTAAATTGTATTTTAAATTCTCATACATATTCTACAAATCATATTTATTTATCAATATTTTAAAAAGAATAAAACAAACATTTTTATAACTTGTTTTAATATACAAACTTAAGTCAAAATATAATTTAAACAAATAAAACATTTATGGCATATATTTAAAATCATTTAGTTATTTTATTGAATAGTTTTGAAAAGCTTAATTCAAAAATAAATCACAATTCCCAATTTCAAAATATCAAAATTAGAATATACGCTACACTAATTAAATTTTAAACCAAACCCATCTATTTAAAATATATATAAATATATATACATTTTATAAATATAAAATAGTTTATTAACTTATTAAAAATAAATTCACCAATTAAATATTTAATAAAAGAAGATTATTAGATCAATTCAATTTATTATCAGAAATTATCAAATTAATTTAAATTTTAAACACGGATTAATAAATTCATATTGCCATAAATTCCGGGTTATTACATTATTCTAAAATCTTGAAGAAACTCTTAATTCGTTCAAGAATATTCTCTCATTTATTCTTCGTAATCAGCATCACTTAGAAGTAAGTCAAATGCAGATAATCAAGGAACAAGAAAGACATTTCGATGCGATACGATGGATGATCTCCTCTCTACGCAAGGATGATAACGAAGCACATCCTCCAACCTCTCTCACCAAGGACAATGAAAATTGTGATGCTATTAAGGAAGATCCTATATTTGGAGAAGAAGGATGGGTGGAAGTTCCTCATAACGTTTGATTTTATTACTTTGTTTGATTTGTTTGGATTGATTTGATTTGGTTAGATTTGATACTTGGTGTGGATTGATTTCTTAATATTGGTTTGATGTTTTCTGTATAATACATATATATATATATTAAAATGCTTATGGTTTTTTATTAATTATCATGATCATAAGTGTAATTATTTCTTAATCTATCTATTATATATTCCGTTGCACAGTTCATCAATGCAGGTACTGAAGTCCAAGAATAAGGGGGTGTTAGTTTTGGTTGATGACAAAGGGGGAGAAATATAAAATAGGGTAGTTAGGCATAAATTAAGGGAGAGTTATAGATTAAGGGGGAGTTATTAGGATAGAAGTAATATTTTATAAACAAAGGTTGTCATCATCAAAAAAGGGAGATTGTTAGTCTGTGAGATGATGGTTTTGATGACAACAACCTTAGAATAGATTATGAAATATAAATACTAACATTATAAGTTTAGATATATATGTATATGCAGGATTTAACCATGTAGGTACCAAGAATGAAGACTGTATAATACAAAGATTCAAGATATCAAGATTGAAGACTCATGAGTATCAAGATTATCAAGAGTTCAAGGCTTCAAGAATAAGTATTTTAATTAGGAATTTTGTTAAAAATCCTAGAAAAGCACTAGCATCTTAAAATCCAATTTATTCGTGGAATGGAATCCACTTCGAGCCCGTTAAAGGGATGGAACCCTAAGTAGGATGGAACCTATGAAAAATGTAGTGGAACATTATTTTGTATCCGCTAATTTTTATTCAAATGATTTTACAAAATTATCCTGTTTCAAAATGATTTCAAAACTTTCCTTTTAAAAGATTCAAAAACCTCTATCCTGATTTTAAATAATTTTAGCCTCAAAATCATCTTTAATTTCAAAGTCGAATTACTCCTGATTTTAAACTATCTTTTAATATAATACTTAGATTTGAATATAAAATTATAGTTAAATTCTATATATATTATTCTCTATATTTACTTATGAATTTTAACTATAGGTAAGTATATTTATAAAGTTTAAAATAGTTTTAATATAAGATAAAGGTTATTTTCGAAGAAAATCAAATCATCAAAAAATGCTTTGGGATGTCGACATACTCATGGTGACCATGTCGACATGGTGTCAGTTGAGTTCAAAATTTGAATTTCAAAAGAAGTGTCTATTCGCCATAACTCTCCACGAATGGACATGATTGTTGTTCTTCTATAAATAAGGGTCAGTTTCAACGAATTTTAACATCAGATTTTCTAGTTTTTCACTCCTCTTCTTCTTCCACTTTTCTTAATACATATTCTTACCATTACTCTGTCGAACTCAACATTGAATTGAACTCGATCATTCATAGTTTGATTCTCTATCACTATCTCAACAAGATCCTTAGTGCTATTCAGAGTTTTAGGCTTTTTGTAATCAACTTAGCGAGAAAAGGTGTGATTGTAGCCTTGAAAATCAATCAAGCGAGATAAGGTGTGATTGTAGCCTTGGGAAATCAATTGGGTGAACTTGTTTCCCATAAAATCAAGTGGGTGAACTTGTTGCCCATAAAATCAAGTATCTCTACCCAGAGGATTGTGATTCTAGAGGGTGTACTTCGTAGCCTCGAAATCGAGGGTGTAATTGTAAAGATTGCTTTTGAAAGGAAATCCGTACTTGTGTTGCGGACTGGATGTAGGGTAACTCCGAACCAGTACAAAATCCGATGTGTTCTTTCCTTTACTGCTTTTTATTTTATTTCTACATCTGTATTTGTTTCTGTGATCATATATGTGTCTATATATTGCACACATTTGTACCTAAATTAACATAAACTCAAAAAGATTTAGTAATTCTTTATAAACACTATTCACCCCCCCCCCTCTCGTGTTAATCCTAGCCGTAAGATCCGTAATCCGCATTTCTCACACCAATGTGAATTCATGTTCATCCATTCGTACAACACGACGATTGTCAGCCCATCTACATCGAAATAGCGGGATTGTGAAGTCTTTATACTCAGGTTCACAAATATCCTCGATTATCCCATAATATAGCATTGCCCCATTTATTGGTCTGTTACCTTTAGCCCTATCAAATTCTCTTGAAGATGCAACGATGCTAACTCCACTATTTTGCATTTTGCTCTTCTTATCCAGCTGCTTCGTATAAAAGACTCATCTCATCACCAATTGAAATCAATTTTGATCCAATTATGCCCTGGCCATCAAGTCGTCCTTCATGTCGAGACTTACGAAGTCCAATAGGTTCAACACTAGTTAAGTATGGAGTGACAAATTCAATAACCTGCTCAGCTACAGTAGCTTCTACGATACTGGCTTTAGGTCTATATCTTTTTTTGTTTTTCTTTTTAAAGTTCCCATATGCATTTCAAATGGATACATATATATCATAAATACAGGACCACAAATTTTGATTTCCCTTACAAGACGAACAACCAAATGAAACATAACATCGAAAAATGAAGGTGGAAAATACATCTCAAATTGGCATAAGGTAACAGTAACATCGGCTTGTTGAGCATCCAACGTATCAGGATCAATTACCTTGCAACAAATTATATTAAAAAAGACACAAAGCTTTGTAATAACATGCCTAACATTTTTAGGAAATATACCTCTAATTGCAACAGGTAGTAAATGTTGCATTAACACATGGCAATCATGAGACTTCATACCAGTCAATTTCAAATCCTTCACTGATACACGACTACTAATGTTTGAAGAATAACCTGTTGGAACCTTCACACCACGAAGACAGTCACATAAACTAGTTTTCTCTTTTTTGGACAATGTATAACATGCGGGGGGGTAAATAGGTACGTTTGTCTTTCTGCACCGGTGCTAACTCCTTACGGATACCCATTTTCAACATATCTTTCCTAGCTTTCTCACCATCTTTTGTCTTACCAGGTATATTCAAGAGTGTCCCGATGATACTGTCATAAACATTTTTTTTCTATATGCATTACATCTAGACAATGTCTAACCTGTAAATGTCTCCAATACGGAAGTTCCCAAAATATAAATTTCTTCTTCCACAAGCCTTCTAAAAGAGGAAATACTTTGCCAAAAGCATTTTCAATATCCTTGACCTGTTCGTAAACATCGTTTCCTATTAATGGCAAACAAGCAACTCCTTTCTCTATCTCCACATTAAAAGGCTTCTTCTTTTTACGATAAGGATGATTAGGAGGGAGAAATCTACGATGATGCATATACACATTTTTTTGCAATAATGTAAACGCTCAACAACCATATCATGTTGACAAATTGGGCATGCTTTGGCACCTTTTGTACTATAGCCAGACAAGTTACCATACGCAGGAAAATTATTTATGGTACAAAAAATCATGGTGCGCAATGTAAAATTACTTTGACTATATGAGTCAAACACACACACACCCCTTTATCCCATAGAAGTTTTAGATCATCAATAAAAGGAGTTAGGTAAACATCGATGTTGTTTCCTGGTTGTCGTGGTCCATAGATTAAAAGAGACAACATGATATACTTGCGCTTCATACTCAAATGAGGTGGAAGATTGTAAATCACCAAAAGAACACGCCAAGTACTATATTGACTACTTAAGTTGCCAAATGGGTTTATGCCATCTATGCACAGACCAAGTATGGATTTCTGATTTCTTCACCAAAATCAGGATACATAGTATGAATGTTTCTCCACTGTGGAGAATCAGCTGGATGCCTCAATAATCCATTATTTTTCCTCACATCTGCATGCCACCTTAAGTTTTTTGCATTTTCTTTATTTGCATATAAACGTTTGAACCTTGGTATAATTGGAAAATACCACAAGACTTTTGCTGGTGGCTATTTCTTATCTAGGTCATTGTGAACGTTCCCTCGCGACTTGTAACGGGATAATCCACACTTGGGACACTCGTGCAAGTTCTCATGTTCATTTCGAAACAATATACAATCATTTGGACATGCATGTATCTTTTTATATCCTATACCAATTGGGTACATAATTTTCTTTGCCTCAAAGTTAGAAGTTGGGAGCCCATTACCTTACGGAAGCATGTCATTCAAAAGTTCCAACAAAGATGTAAAACTTTATTCACTCCACCCATGCTTTGCTTTTAAATTGAAAAGCTTGAGCACAACAGACAATGTTATGAACTTAGCACAATTAGGAAACGAAGGCTTCTCGGCATCAATTAATATTCTTTCATACAACTTTGGCTCTTCCATTAAATGTTCTTCGGCATCACGAAACATCTCATGAACACAATCATTCTCATCATTGGCGTCATTATTCATGTTATCTTCTCGGTCATTCTCTTCATTCTCATGATTATTAGAACTAGCTCTACTAAGTACACTTTCACCATGCCATAACCACCGTGTATAATTATGCTTAAACCCATAACGGATTATGTGATCTCTAATCTGATCTATGTTACGAAGTCTCCACTTATTTTTGCAGTGTCTACAAGGACAAAATATAGTTTCTTCCCCTCTTCTTAATTGATCATTCAGTACACAATTGATGAACTCTTCAATTTTGTTTAGGAACTCATCATCGTTACATTTTACGTTGTACATCCAACTACGATCCATGTGCAAATGCTAGAGACACACTACACAAGCAAATAAAACATTGGATAAGGCCAGCAAGAACTAAAACACAAGCAAAACAAATGAAATGATTTTATAAAATAATGGAATATTTTATAAAATGAAGATAATAAGGTAATTATGTGAGTATGAGCTCTACGTTTATTATTAAAGTGGTCGGAGGCTTAAGTAGTTTAATAGTACTTACAAATATTGTTTAAGTAAGGGAATGATTTTATGAGTAAAAGATACATTTTATAAAACAGAATGAGATTTTATAAAATAATAATGAGAATGTATTTTATAAAATAAAATGAGATTTTATAAAATAAGAATGAAGATGTATTTTATAAAATTAAATGAGATTTATACATCGGTTTTTCTTCAGATAATCATTGCTGCATCAGTGGAGACTAGGTTTTCTTCCTAGCCGCTTCTTTCGCCCATATCATTCAGCTATTCATCGTTCTCCTTTCTCCACTCTCTACAGTCAATTCATCCCTTACATTGGACTGTCCTAGTTTTCCCGATTACTGTAGCTATACACTCTTATTTTGTGTTTTCCCCTAATTCACACCTATCTCTACCGCGCGCCTTCTGTTTTCCCCTAATCGTTCATTGTACCACTCCTTTCACAACCCTCTATGACTTTAACTGCATCAATACATCTTCAATCACAAACCTCACTATCACAAACTGTTACGTTAAATTCCATCGCCACTTCATTTGCCACTTCCAAACTACAACATCACTTGCCACTTCCCATCTTCATCTCCAATAAATTCATCACATCTGCACTTATCACAGTACCAATCCACATTTGTGCAACAATGTACAACTACCATCGTATCAACACTGTTAAACCTATCAACAGCCTACTCTCCCACTTCACCAAAGACTTTAATACACACCAAAGACCACAAGCAGAACAGTCTACACACCGAAGACCATAACATCACTGACCGCCATCTAACATTCTCATCAACTTATCCCCATCAAAACCATTGAATTCTATGCACTTTTCCCATCACTGACTACCATCAAGACCAGAGCATCAAGAAGTTCACTTCCTGACCATCAAGACCTGATCGTCAACACAACAGAACAACCACCACATACAGCTGCCTTAACCACAAAGCCCACCATCACATTTCATCTTCCATCCAACACAAAACTCTACTCCTCACTTGTTGACAGCCATCTTAAGCATTTATCATTTTAGCCTGTCTATTTTGATTGTTGTACAAATAAAATTCATCGTAAAATCACATATTCTAAGCATGCAGCAATCCTATAACATACTTCCAAGTGATTCAAAGAAACATAGAAGAAACATATAGCCAGCAAAAATATAACTCTCAACCTTGCATGAGCCGCATTCCTAAGAAGCAACAACACTATTACATGGTTAACGAAGCCAACCCATAGACTCATATTACATGATTATCGTTCTAACTTCATCTAAGTTTGTATAGGCATCTACTGAATTATATGACATATACATGCATCCATACAAATTTTTATAGGTCAGGTTCATGAACAATCAAAATGATCTACATTAACTCTTCGATCATTCGAAACAAACCAATACATTCAAAACAACGTTTTATGAACCCAAAGTGTAACGTCCCAGAAATTTCGATCCCGAAAATTCCAAAAAGTTAGGAATAAAAAGAAAAGAGATAGAAGAAGAAGAAGAAGAAGAAGAAGAAACATAAACACCAAAACACAGATTCTCACATTCGCAGCGGATCAAAATATAATATCAAATAAAATAGCAGTTATACAAAGGAAAAACTGTATCAGTTAATTTACATCAATACATCAGAGTTACAACATTTACACAAACACTGGACAGTTAAATATAACTTGTTCCAGATAAATAATAATATAACACAGCGGAAACACTCCATACGTCCCTGCCATCCAGCTCACCTCTTGAGCTCCAGAACGTCCTTATTTGGAAATCTGTAATACTCGGTATGACCCGAGCATTACATCAAAGTAACACCCGGGTCAGGGTGGAGACCAGCCTGAGTAATCCATCTAACAGGGAATACAAAAGCATATAACTTATATGAACCCGGTGTAACTTATATCAATTTACAACTTCACAAGTGGTTATAGACATCACTTATTTCACACATCAATTTCTAAGTACCAAAACTTAGATTAAATGGTTCAATTCACTTAACTCCATCCATACCAGCCTATTGTTTCACATATCAAATCTATATAGAATTATTACAGATTATAAATCGAAGTGGTTTTAGGTATTAACTAATACTCGACTCTGGTCTCTTCGAATCCAATGTCATCTTAACCCAAGTTATTCAAGTGATTAAATTTTAAATATATGATACCAACTTTTACATAGTAATTCATCACCGATAGATAACCTCATTATCACAGTTCAAACCAAACATATTATATCACAAATTATTTCATATCAGAGTTATCAACCAACTCATGGCATTTAAACATCATTCAATCATTCATAAACAAGATTGATCACTTCCCAAATAATTTAATCCATCTCTAAATTAATAATAACTAACTTTAATCATCTAGATTACCTTTACTTAACATTAATTAATTACAACCAATTAATTAGTCATCCTTTAATTATCCATAATTACCAATTAATCAATCCTTAATTACCATTTGATTAATCCTTAATTACCCTTGATTAATCTTTCATTATAGACTAATCATCCTTTAAGTATTAATTAATAAAACCTAGTTATTAATTAATAAAATATAATTCCACTCAGAAATTAACTATCCTTAATTACTTCATTAATTAAACCAACTCCTTAATTAATTACATTAATATAACCTTTAATTACACTGAGTAATTAACACTTAATTACTTAATCAATCAATCATTAATCCTTAATAAATTACTTAATTAATTAACTACTAATTATTAATTAACTAACTTTAATTATCTAATTATTAAATCTTAATTATAAATTAATTAAACCCTTAATTAATTAATTTATAATTCTTAACTATTAATTAATCAATTACTTAATCATTAATTTAAAATAATTAATTATACTTTTTTAATTATCAAAAATCTTAATTACTTTTAAGATAAACATTATCTTTGTTAATTACTTAATCATACCATCAAAACATTTACCCTTAATTAACATTTTACTTTATTTATAAAAATAATTAGCTTTAAAATATCTTTAAGTTTTAACAAACTTAAATTAACAACCTGCAATTTCTTAATTAAAGTTTAACAGACATTTATAAGAGGAAGAATTTATTTAAGAAAGGGTTAAAAAAAATTCATTTTTAAATTCCAAAGAAACTTTATTAAATCAGGTTTTAAAAACTTGATTTCTTCTGGCTTCGGGTTAAACCCGGTGTTAACTCGACACTAACTTCGAGTTCTCTTCTTCTTCCTCTATTTTTTTAGTTTAAACTGTTATGCTAATAAACACATGCGAGCAACCTGATAAAAGACCAGAGTAAAACCATCCCTTCCCAATCATAAACTCGAGAACACATCGTTCAAAACACCAAATCATGCACACGACCAAACTGTGCACGTGCACCCACCGCAGGCGATACTCTGGCGACTGAGACGACCATCAACAAGTCTATAATCGATCCTTCTTTCGATCTTAACAGCCAGTCACCCAAAACGATCACCAGAACGAATAATAACAAAATCGAGCCTTCAGGGATAAAACACTCCGACCATCGATCATCTCATTCAGGCGATGCCGTCCACTAGAGCTTCACAACCTCCGGCCACACCTCGCAGATCATTCCCCTGAATCCCGTGCAGCTCGATCAACCAAAGATGACTCGGTCATCTCGTTTCCGATCATGACAAATCAAGAGTATCAAACCCTAGTCCAACCAAATTCCAACATCACGAAAATTGATAACTTCTTTCACCATTTTTCCCCACTTCGCCAGTTGCCACCCTAGCTTCGATCGAAATCTCAACATCCAATATATCGTCGATCGCCAGAAAATGATAAAAACCCATTTCCTGTTCAACTGCGATCTGCTCTTTAAATACTAAACTAAAAATCACCATTTTCATCTTAAAAATCCTACTTTCTAAAGATGATTCAAGTTACATAATTGAATCAACAATTTACGACATTCGAAATTAACATATTTTTAATTTTTCTCTGTAAACTCAGATTTCTAAATGACACGTATCGCAATCTTGCTTAAACTATTTTTAGATCTTCATTTATGTTTACACAAACTTGTTTTGTTTGAAGACTATAGCCTAACAGAGATCAGAGAAGAAGATTTTTAATTTTTTCTTTGTTTTGAACTCTGTACTTTGGAAACAAAGAAGAACAAACACCCAATCATGCACAAACCAGTCATACATATATATACACAAAGATTCATATCCATATATAAACATGCAACACAAACATCATCCAGAAATACACATGCACTAACATTTATCACTCTAGGCATTTTGGTTAAGTGTTTACTCACCAGGCTATGATGTGCAGAGACCAAAATTGTGATGTTGTACTTCGCAACTGGAAAACTTAAATATGATGATCTTTAGACTAGAATTAGAAGTTGTTTAGATAATTGACTTTTGAAAAACTTCTGGTTGGAGCTGTTTTAATTTGAAACAGAAAAACGTGCTTGAAACTGAAACTGGTGTTGATTCAAAGCTTGATTTAGTTGTTGAAATGCTTTGGTTACTGATTTTGCTCTTGCTTGCTTTTAAATTGAAGTGATTGTACTTGAATTTGATCTTGCCTTTAAACTTTGAATTATACAAAGAAGATTTCTTTTGGCTGGTTTGTTTTTAATTTACAGATTTTTTTTCCTCTTTGTTTTAGAAAGTGAAAATAGGAAAGGAAATGAAGATGAATGATATAAGTTAATATAGGTTCAAATTAAGTTTTATTCAAAATAAAGGAAAATTAAAATAAAAGTTGATACTTGTCATTTACCTTATTTAGTTAACTAACACATGTTACTAAGAATAACTATAAGTTAACATATGTAACTTCATGCATAATTAGATTTTAAAATGTTTTATAAAGATTTTATAATTATTTTTTCTAATTTATAAATACATATATAAATAAATTTCTTTTAAAAGAAAATAATATAAACAATTTATGCTCTAAATAAAATTAAATAAAAATACATTTTAAAGCCAAAGTAAAATTTAAGATATATATATATATGTATATATATATATATATATATATAATTTAAATATTCAAATTCAAGTTAAACTTCAAATCCAATTTGAAAAATCAATTTGATATATACATATATTTAAACAAACACAATTTCAATTTGCATATTATAATTCTATTAATTAATCCAATTATTTATTAATTACAGATGTCCAATAATCCGGGTTATCACATTCCTTCCCCTTTTGAATCTTTTCGTCCTCGAAAAGGAATGAATCCAGAATTTATTAAAATGCTTAAAATCAGATAAATTTATTCTTTGATTATTTTTGAAACACTTTTAAATCCTATATAATATTACAAAATAGTTTTTATAAAAATGCTTTTTATAACTCGATGTCTCAACCAGTCTATCCTTATTCTCATAGAAATTCGGTCATACGCTGATCTGACGTAGGACTGAAAATCTGTAAGTACTTGGCAAACCCGTTTTCAACATCCAGTGAAAATACTTGGAAAAATAATTTTATTAAAAATACAAAAAAAAATTGAAAGTAGTGGAAATATCTTTGGTGAGAACGCTCTGGAAATCATCGCCCCCATCCTTGGTCGCAGTTAACCCAATGGTTACGTTGCCATCCCGAAAAAATCCATAGATAACTATAGGCCTCCGTGGCCCTCGATTACGCCATGGAACCCGCTACATATTGCAGTTACATCCAGGGTTACGTTGCATTTGCAGCAAAAGTCCATGTAACTGTATGCCTCAGCGCCCTCGAATTTTGCTGCCAAAAGAATGAAACTTCTCCACTCGTACATAGGTCACAGGCTACATCAGTCAAGTCCTAATGTAGCCTTAAGCTCTCACGGCCTCTCGACTTTCGCTATGTCTTTATAGGTTGCAGTCTACCGATGTAAAATAAAATATAGACTGTTGGCTCTCAGGAGCACAGACGACTTTTGCTATATTACCATAGGTCGCAGTCTGCGGATATAAAATCAAACATAGACGTTGGCTCTTAGCAGCACACACGACTTTCGCTATATTATCATAGGTCGCAGTCTACCGATATAAAATCAAACGTATACTATTGGCTCTCAACAGCACACACGACTTTCGCTATATTACTATAGGTCGCAGTCTACCGATATAAAACAAACGTAGACTGTTGGCTCTCAGCAGCACACACGACTTTCGCTATATTGCCATAGGTCGCAGTCTACCGATATAAAATCAAAAGTAGACTGTTGGCTCTCAGCGGCATACACGACTTTCTCTATGGTCTGCAGTAGATCGCAGTGACATCGATTTACACTATCGTCACAACATAACCCAAATACCTCTGTAGGCATCATCGCCTTCTACTTTTGCTACACATTACACAAGATCCCCAGGAACTAGTTTGTCCGTGCTCCTCACAGGATCAACTTTAGGACCCCGCCTTAGGGTTCAAGGCAGTACCACCCTATCGTACTCCTGAGAAGTTCATTCCAAGGGAGCGCCTTTTTCTCCAGAGCCATTTTCAAAACACTTTATACTATACACATATAGTATCTTCCAAATCATACACCTAGTATGAATCCCATATAAATTTCCTTTCTCAAAATCGATTATCCCGAAATCGATAATTCTCAAATTAGGCTTTTCAAATTCTAATATTGATTATTTCCAAAAATCAAAAGCCTTTCCAAAGTCCATAGCTTTCAAAAACCTTTTTCCATAATCCTCATAAGATCCTTTATATATATATATATATATATATATATATATATATATATAATTTTTGAAAACTTGGGATCTCTTCAAACTTGTATAAATTTCCGTTATACACTTCAAATACTTTCAAAACTCTTTTCTTCTGGAAAAGGATTCAACAAGGGGAGTTTTATCATATATATAACTTTGTTTATTCCAAATCAAATATTCAAATTTGATTACTCTGTAAAGTCACTTACCAAATTACTTACTTCCATAAAGTAAATTTCTACCATAGAATATCCAATTTCCATTTTACTTCATCATATATTTCACAAAATATACCTTTCATTTCAAAAACCATTTCACATTTCTTATCCATAAATTCCCAACATCAATTTCATTCAAACCCATACGATGTAGACATATCATCCGTACGCTATATCAATCTGATCGCTCACTCGATCACACAATTTCACTTCTGAATTAGGATTGTCCACCCAACTTCCTAGTGCGGAATCAGTTCTGGTTTCTTGATCAGAAACCGTCATTCTCCTTGCATAGTCATAACTATGATAGAGAATATCCAGAACCAATCAACAATCCATATCCAGGATCACCGTCGAAAATCGAGTGAAAAATCCCAACTCGGATCGATATAACTATCTTGAAATTCTATGCTCGAATCTGTATCAAATCACTATGCGAATAGAATAATATACGAACATCCTATGTATTTATCTTTATTGGTTATTAGCCAAATCAATTTCTCTTTTTTATTCACATCCACTTTTGATTTCTATTCACTTATTCATAATTGCTTCAATCCCATTTGGATTATCGCCTAAATTCTTATCTCAAATGGATACTTAATCATAAACAGCTTGAACTTTGTCCCGCTTAAATTTAGAAAATAGGTTGAAAAATTAAGAATAGATAAGTAGTTGAAAAATAATTATTAGTTTGTAAAATAGCTGTAAAATAGTTAAGTAATTGTAAAATAGTTGGAAAATAGTCAAATAGTTATAGATTTTTTTAAACTTATCCATCTTCAATCACAATTCCAATTAATTCAAATCGAATTCAATTTGAACTAATTCAAATCAAATTTCAAATTTAAACCATCCTGAATTATATAAATTTGAGTTAAATTTTTAAATGTTGATTTAATCCTTTAAGTCAAATCAACTTATATCTTTTGAACCATTTAATATTGAATCCAAATTTCAAAATTCCATTTTAGATTATCTTTACTTAACTTATTTCAAAGTTTAAATAATAATTAAATCCTTTTTGAACAACTAAATCTTTGAAATTCAATTTATCACCTAATTAAAATTTTGAAACCAAACCTTTGTAGTTTTATCTTAAACATTCAAATCTTAAGTCCAAAATGACTCCATTTTATCTTAATAATGGATATATTACCATAACCCATTTCTTCATTCATTTCAACAAATCCAATTTCAGCTTAAAGATTAATAATAACAATAGTATGGTATCATTCAAATTATTTTAAAACATCCATCCATTTCCAATTTCTTGATCTCAAACCCATTTTGAGATCACACAAACTCCCAATTCAAATTAACCATTTAACTTCCCAAGTTAAACCCCAATTTCTTCTTAAAATTTCCAATTCAGGTTGCTTGTTAAATTATTTAACTTTCCCAAAGTTAAATTCAATTTACTTAATCCAGCCAACCTACCCAAATTCGAATTCCCATTTCAAATTTTAAACTTCACATTAATAATCTTCCCACTTATATGTTCAAAAACTTATCACTTTGGGTATCACATCTCATTCCAAATTCAAAACTCAATATTTAGAGTTTATTTTAAACCATCTTTGATATTATGTATATTCCTCATATATACATATTATTTCCTTTACACACCAAGCTCCTTAAATTTTAAACCACCCTTGGTTTTTAATTCAAACGAATTCCTTTAAATTTTCAAACAACTCTTGTTTGAAATATGACCCTTGCATTCTAATAATACTTATTTATTATTGTCTTATTCTGAAACTCTTCCCCAAATTCAACATTTTAATTTCAGTTTGAATCCATTTCAAACTTATCTTTATTTAGTTTCAATTTGGTTGTGTTTCTATTACCACTTAATTTAATTCCAATAATTTAACAACCAATTACCTTAATATTTATTAGAAAGAAATATTGCTTTATATATCAAAATATATTCTTATATAAAATCATTTGAAATCTTTATATAAGAAAATAACAAGTACGCGCTCATATATATATACACTCAACTCATTCTAGGGTACCATTGACCCTATCCTTAATGAGTAATCCCACCAGAGCCAAGGTTCTCGCTTAACCTTCGCTCTGATACCAAAATGTAACATCCCGGAAATTTCGATCCCGAAAATTCTAGAAAGATAGGAATAAGAAGAAAAGAGATAGAAGAAGGAGAAGAAATAGAAACACCAAAACACAGATTCTCACATTCGCAGCGGATCAAAATATAATATCAAATAAAATAGTAGTTATACAAAGGAAAAAATGTATCAGTTAATTTACATCAATACATCAGAGTTACAACATTTACACAAACACTGGACAGTTAAATATAACTTGTCCCAGATAAATAATAATATAACACAGCGGAAACACTCCATACATCCCTGCCATCTAGCTTGCCTCCTGAGCTCCAGAACGTCCTTACCTCGAAATCTATAATACTCACTCTGACCCGAGCATTACATCAAAGTAACACCCGGGTCAGGATGGAAACTAGCGTGAGTAAATCCATCTAACATTTAATACAAAATCATACAACTTATATGAACCTGGGGTAACTTATATCATTTTACAACTTCACAAGTGGGATATCACTTATTTTACACATCAATTTCTAAGTACCAAAACTTAGATTAAAAGGTTCAATTCACTTAACTCCATCCATTCTAGCCTATTGATTTCACATATCAAATCTATATAGAATTATTATAGATTATAAATCGAAGTGGTTTCGGGTATTAACTAATAATCGACTCCTGCCTCTTCGAATCCAATGTCATCTTAACCCAAGTTATTCAAGTGATTAAATTTTAAATATATGATGCCAACTTTTACATAGTAATTCATCACCGATAGATAACCTCATTATCATAGTTCAAACCAAACATATTATATCACAAATTATTTTGCATCAGAGATATCAACCTTTTCAAGGCGTTTAACATCATTCAATCATTCATAAACAAGATTGATCACTTCCCAAATAATTTAATCCATCTCTAATTAAATAATAACTAACTTTAGTCACCTCTTTACTTAACATTAATTAATTACAACCAATTAATTAATCATCTTTAATTATCCATAATTACCAATTAATCAATCCTTAATTGCCATTTGATTAATCCTTAATTACCCTTAATTAATCTTTTATTATAGACTAATCATCCTTTAAGTATTGATTAATAAAACCTAGTTATTAATTAATAAAACATAATCCCACTCAGAAATTAACTATCCTTAATTACTTCATTAATTAAACCAACTCCTTGATTAATTACGTTAATTTATCCATTAATTACACTGAGTAATTAACACTTAATTGCTTAATTAATCAATCATTCATCCTTAATAATTTACTTAATTAATTAACTACTAATTATTTATTAATTAACTTTAATTATCTAATTATCTTAATTACAAATTAATTAAACCCTTAATTGATTAATTTATAATTCTTAACTATTAATTAATCAATTACTTAATCATTAAATTAAAATAATTAATTACGCTTTTTTTAATTATCTAAAATCTTAATTACTTTTAAGATGAACATTATCTTTGTTAATTACTTAATCATATCATCAAAACATTTACCCTTAATTACAAAAAATTAACTTTAAAATATCTTTAAGTTTTAACAACCTGCAATTTCTTAATTAAATTTTAAGAGACATTTATAAGAGGAAGAATTTATTTAAGAAAGGGTTAAAATAATTTCATTTTTCAATTCCAAAGAAACTTTATTAAATCAGGTTTTAAAAATTTGATTTCTTCTAGCTTCGGGTTAAATCCGGTGTTAATTCGACACTGACTTCGATTTCTCTACTCTTCACCTATTATTTTTTTAAACTGTTATGCTAATAAACACATGCGAGCAACCTGATAAAAGACCCGAGTAAAACCATCCCTTCCCCGATCATAAACTCGAGAACACATCGTTCAAAACACCAAATCATGCACATGACCAAACTGTGCATGTGCACCCACCGCCGGCGATACTCTGGCGCCTGAGACGACCATCAACAAGTCTACAATCGATCCTTCTTTCGATCTCAACAGCCAGTCACCCAAAACGATCACAAGAACGAAAAAAAACAAAATTGAGCCTCCAGGGATAAAACATTCCGACCATCGATCGTCTCATTCAGGCGATGCCGTCCACCAGAGCTTCACAACCTCCAGCCACACCTCGCTGATCCTCCACCGCCACCATTCCACTGAATCCCATGCAGCTCGATCAACCAGAGATGACTCAGTCATCTCGTATCCGAACATGACAAATCAAGAGTATTAAACCCTAGTCCAACCAAATTCCAACACCATGAAAATTGATCGCTTCTTTCACCATTTTTCCCCACTTTGCCAGTTGCCACCCCAGCTTCGATCGAAATCTCAACATCCAATATATCGTCGATCGCCAGAAAATGATAAAAACCTATTTCTTGTTCAACTGCGATCTGCTCTTTAAATACTAAACTAAAAATCACCATTTTCATCTTAAAAATCCTACTTTCTAAAGATGATTCAAGTTACATAATTGAATCAACAATTTACAACATTCGAAATTAACATTTTTTAATTTTTCTCTATAAATTCAGATTTCCAGATGACATATATCTCAATCATGCTTAAACTCTTTTTAGATCTTCATTTATTTTTACACAAACTTGTTTTGTTTGAAGACTATAGCCTAACAGAGATCAGAGAAGAAGATTTTTAATTTTTTCTTTGTTTTGAACTCTGTACTTTGGAAACAGAGAAGAACAAACACCCAAACATGCACAAACCAGTCATACATATATATACACAGAGATTCATATCCATATATAAACATGGAACACAAACATCGTCCAGAAATACACATGCACTAACATTTATCACCCTAAGCATTTTAGTTAAGTGTTTACTCACCAGGCTATGCTATGCAGAGACCAAAATTGTGATGTTATACTTTGCAACTGGAAAACTTAAATTTGATGATCTTTAGACTGGAATTAGAAGTTGTTGAGATGACTGACTTCTGAAAAACTACTGGTTGGGGCCGGTTTCAATTTGAAACAGAAAAACTTGCTTGAAACTGAAACTGGAGTTGATTCAAAGCTTGATTTAGTTGTTGAAATGCTTTGGTTACTAATTTTGCTTTTGCTTGCTTTTAAATTGAAGTGATTGTACTTGAATTTGATCTTGCCTTTAAACTTTGAATTATACAAAGAAGATTTCTTTTGGCTGGTTTGTTTTTAAGTTACAGATTTTTTTCTCTTTGTTTTAGAAAGTGAAAATAGGAAAGGAAATGAAGATGAATGATATAAGTTAATATATGTTTAAATTAAGTTTTATTCAAAATAAAAGAAAATTAAAATAAAAGTTGACACTTGTCATTTACCTTATATAGTTAGCTAACACATGTTACTAAGAATAATTATAGGTTAACATATGTAACTTCATGCATAATTAGATTTTTAAATGTTTTATAAAGCTTTTATAATTATTTTTTCAAATTTATAAATACATATATAAATAAATTTCTTTTAAAAGAAAATAATATAACAATTTATGCTCTAAATAAAATCAAATAAAATACATTTTAATGCCAAAGTAAAATTTAAGATATATATATATATCCTTTGAATTACAAATTTAAATATTCAAATTCAAATTAAACTTCAAATCCAATTTGAAAAATCAATTTGATATATACATATATTTAAACAAACACAATTTCAATTTGTATATTATAATTCTATTAGTTAATCTAATTATTTATCAATTACATATGTCCAGAAATTCGGGCTATCACACAAAGGCTATAATATTAAACTAATATTTAGCTCATTTTAACTTGTAGTGCTTCATTGTTTTTTATTTTAATTTGTTTTACGATCGTAAAGGTTTCCTAGTTTCGGGTTAATAGTACTAAAGCTCCATTTATTAACACCCTGTTGATTGCCCCCGCTTTCGATATTAAAAATTGATTTTAATATTGAAATTTTTATTTCAACTTTATACTAGTATCAGGGTGAAGTTTATTTTTTAGGTTACGAGATTAGGCAAAAACAGGGGTAAGAATAGATGATAGCCATTAATTAAATCAAATCATTTAAAAATCCAATAACGAAACAACCAAAATTATCTCAATTTATTACTTTTCAATAAAATACATGCCTAACTTAAAAAGTTGTCTAAACTAACAAATACAGAATGAAAAAAAATTATGTTATAAACCATTAAACAACACCAACGAAAAGCGATGATATATCAATATAAAACAGAAAATTGATTTATATGAAGAAATTTGGTTTGGTTATCTACTTAAATGACTACACACAAAAAATATGATTGGTTAATAACTTAAAACATGAATCCAGTTTGTGCAAATTAGCAAAAACATCATGTTCAAGATGAGGTATGTGACTTAATATAAAAAGAGCTCATATACATCTTGTGAAACTCAAGCTACTAATCTAATGCAACCAGCTAAGAACTCAATGCTCCTTCCATGTGTTTTTTTATACCGTTCACAAAAGTACTCTATGTTTTATAAACCAAAAGGCTAAAACAATTGAAAATCCAACAACAAAACCATCGAATGATTTTAATTTACTACAATTTCAATATTGCATGCCTAACTTTAAAAATTAAACTAGCTAACACAAAATGAAAAAAATAGATTGTATAACCCAATAAAATACACCGACGAGAAGAAATAATAATATTAATATAAAACAAGAATTTGATACATATGAAGAAATTTGAGGTCTTCGACAATTCAGCAATTTCGATTGATGTGAAAAAATTACAAACAAATTGCAAATTACACAGTGATTAAAAATTAATCGATTTGAAAATTACCAAGCATACACCTCTGGAAAACTATCGTTGCACCATAAATTGTTAGTGACCTCGAGATTATGCGTTAATTAGATTTCTTTTTTTTGAATCACTCAGAAAATGTTAGTGGACCGGTCTCTTTTTTCTTTTCATTTTACATTCCGGTGTTCGCTAGCTTATAATCATTCATTTAAAACACCAAAGGAACAATATATTCTTTTTATAGCTGAAAAATCAATCCAGCAAGCAAATACTTTCACTTCTTCACAAGAATTTCCAACTGTATAGCAGTCTCCATAGCAAACTCAAAATTGATCTCTTAACGGTGATTTGGTAGGCCAAATCTAATCCGTGAAATAATGTATGGTCACAATCAATTTTAGGGTTTTTTTGTTTTAAAGCAGGTGAAATATTTGGGGAAACGAATTGGAAAATAAGCGGCCAAAAAAAATGGAATGGAAGGAATTAACAGGTGAGCAACAAAAGTGGTTTGATAACCTAAATAATTTGAAATTGCATCACCTTCGCTAGTGAACCGATGCGAAAATAATTATTTTGGACGCAAATTAACGTAGTTGCATCGGTTGACTTTAAAATCGATGCGACTAAAACTATTTGCATCGACGTATTTTCTTCGATTGTTGGTGACAACTGATGCATGTTTGATTTTTTATTACCTACTGCTTTCCACGTACCAATTGCACTGGTTATTAAGACAGAACTGATGCAAATAGTTATATTTGCATCAGTTTTTACTTCAACCGATTTAAGTGAGGAGGAGCAATATGCTTTTTTGTACTTGTGATGGTTTAATTTCTGGTAATAATTTTCAAACGAAATATGGTTAATACTCTTAACCTATTATTTTTAGCAAGGAAAGCTACCTCTAAAATTTTAAGGTTTACTGTCATTTTAAAACTCTTCTATATTGCCTTGTGTTTAATTGAAAAAATGAGTTAGGGTTCTTTAATTCGAAAACTAAGGCTTTCGACTATATCCTTTGTATCAATACTTAAAAACTTAGACATTGTCTTTTGAAACCATAAAATATATCTTTGGAACACTTGGAAACACCCCTTTCGGAACACTTAAGAACATGCCTTTCAAAGCACTTAAAACATACCTTTCGAGAGCATGGGTTCAAGTAAAGGGTTATGGAAGTGTAGCTTCGAAACTAATTGAAAGTGTTACTTTCGGAACCATAGTTTGAAAACAAAATTAACTACAAAGTATATAAAGGGGAAATATTCGAAAGTTATCCCTTTGAAAGACCTATGTTGATGGCAGCATGCTTCCGCATGTGTATTTGGGTTTTAATAAGCAGCTTTAACCATGTCGAAGGGTATAGGAGCGGCAACCACCCTTTTGCATGTATAAATTTAAAAGAAAATCGACTTCAATAGTCACAGAAGGGTATCGATTCGAAACCCTACCCTTCGAACTTATTGATTCAAAGAGTTGTAAAAGAGGCCTCTTACTAAGGTGAAAGGTTTTAATGCGCCAGCTAACGTATCGAAGGGGAACAAAAGTAGCAACCCTTTCGAAGATATTAAATCAAAGGTAGATTTTTGGATTCAAAACCTGGAAATACAACTTCATCCCTTACACATGCACACTTTCGACACCTTCGCTACCTTTCACATAAGTCTAATGCACTTTGTATCACTAGCTTGGTACTATGTATATTGGAACCGAATGGATGCGGAAGGGTTAGAGGCGGGTGTGTATGAAGTCCAAAGCCTGCAGGGTTAAGTGGCTAAGATGTAATCTGAATAAAAACTGCATTTTTGCTTATTAAAGAAAATACTTTCACCTACCATCAATATTTGTCTCAGTTTTATTGGTTTAGAAAAACGTACAAATTTCCTTTTTCAGAATTATCTATAGAAATCAAATTTGGATTTGAAATAAATTAACACTTAAACCTTTCTCCTTAATAAAATATTTAAAACTATGTATTCAATATGATTGTTTACAACAATGATCTTGTTGCCCTTCAATTAATAAGTACATTTCTTGCTTAATGGGCGCTCCTGGTATTCGGGATCTGCGATCCACGATTTTTAGCTTTCTTGGTTCCGTCATCTTTGTCGTTCCCTGACCTTCTTCGTCCTCTCGTCTTTTCTTCCCTCCTCCTCGTCTATCTTACTCTATGGCTAAGAACCGTAGAGATAAACCTCGATTTTCGATATCCCCTGGATCTAGTACGCGTTCAGGTAAATCTTACTCAGCTCCTCTTCTTAATAGCGTTCACGATTCTATGCTTGATTGTGGCAATCATATTGGTTCGACTGTTGTTGGCCCGCTATCCAAATGTAAGTCCCCCACTACTACTGATTTGGTCAAGTATGGTGGTTTTGGTAGTTCGCACGATCAGTTAGTGCTCAGTGAAGCATCTCAGCCTACTGCTGAATTTTTTTTTAATCCTCATGCTGGTACTTCTGATACAAGGAAAGTGTACGAAATACCCAGTGCGGAAGTCGATGTCGTTCCTCCTGCAATCCCAATGTCAGTCAACCTCACAGCTATCACAACTTGCTCGAAACCTGCTTGTTCAAGTGCCCCGAAGCGTCGAAACATTAAGCAATGGTCATCGCTCTTCTCTACCCTCCCCCGGTCTGCTGGTAATTACATTCCAAAAGTTTTCTATCTTTCTGTAATACCCCACTCCAAGACCCATATTAGCAAAAAGTATTACAAGGTAATACTGTCTGCTAATACGGAGAATAGAGCTGGATAGGAGCGACCATCTATAGCCTTGTCTTAACTATCAACTGTATACGTTGATAAATGCAGCATATTTTTTTTTTTGGTGGATCGACATATCCAATAGATACTTAATACAAAACTATAACGGCTATAAGATCTAACAGAACAAAATATAACAACTCAAATGTAAAACGCATCACAGAACAGTAGATCATCACATACATATACAGATACATCATAGATTATACAAAATGATACATGTCAAGTGGCATAGCAACCACAATATACAGATGAGTCAAAAGAATCTACATATCAGAGTTACAACCACAAAGGGACTACACAAAAAGCTATAACAAAAGTAGCTAGAAGAATAGTCCATGCGGAAGCAGAATAGGCTAAGTCCAAATGTACCTAACCTGAAACACCTCGGTCTGACCCGAGTATAAAATACACGGGTCAGTCTAGCTAAACAAATCAGTTAGAAAAGCTAAATGATAATGAACATGCAAGGTCATAAAGTACCACAATAATCTCTAAAGGAAATAACATGATCATCTAATAAAAGATGAATAATAACAAGCCTCATATCATCAGCAAATTAATAAACAAAGGATATGAATATCCCAAATCAAGCCAAAAGGCAAATAACAAATACCAATGAAGGTAACACAAGTTTCCACAAGGTAATCACTATGTATCGATTGGTTCAAAAGACCTACTCCAAAAGGCGATACTCTAGGGAAATATAAATATCAATGAAACAAAAGATGCACGTGCTCAGTACTGTATAAACAAGGATCCACAAGCCCGAAGGCGACAAACCGAAGTATCTCTCGAGCGGTGACGAAGGACCAACTCCAAAAGCGATACTACAGGGCAACAAACCCGAAGGCAACAAACCCGAAGGCACAAACCCAAAGGCACAAGCCCGAAGGCAAAAACCGTAGTGGCGAAGGTCCGGAGGCCCAGTACTGGACAACACTAACTTGAAATATGTGTCACAAACTCTCGGAAAGGAACCCGAAAAGTGTTAACGTGTGTCCCAAACCACACGTTCGCACTAAACGATTTACTAACCGTTAGTCAATTACACACTTAAAGCAGTACAAAGTTTACTTCATCTCATCGGTAAACCAGACCCAAAGGTCAAAACGATCAAACGAATAGATTAGGAATTAACTAAAAAGATAAACGCACGTATTCATAGCACGCGTTTTATCTAATCATTTAATTCTCCTCTCTCTTTGCTCAAAGTGAAAAATTGTGTGTTTTATATAGAAATTAAATTGAAGAAAATGAGTTTTAGGAATGCTTCAAAGTCGCTTTAGAAATTGCATTTGAAATTCTCCTATTATGGAGTAATTAATTTAATACTTAAAAATAGTATTATATAATAATTTCAAAAGTCAATTTGCTTGAAAAACACTTTGTAATTCTTTATAAAACCCGTGTCCGAAATCTAGGGAGAAATCTCAAAGAAATCGTAAAATATCAGAAAAAGCAGGAAATTATTCCCGAGTGAAAAAAAACCGGTGAAAACAGGCTGCGAACCCAAGTTCGACAGGAGGTTTGTACCTACAAACCGAGTCCAAATGACATGGAATTTGGTAGGAATGTAGTTCAACATTTCTAATTCAATTTGCAAAAAGAATCATTCAAATCCGATTTGAAATGAAGAATCTGCGTCGTTTCAAAGTCGGACCAAAACAAGGTCTAAAACACTGAATCATGGCAAGCTACGAGTACAAGTTCGACAGTAGTTTAGGAATAGCAAACCAATCCAGATTTTCATGAAATTTTACAAAGATGTAAATCAGCACATCCACTTCAATCTGCAAAAAGAACCACTCAAATTCGATTTAAAACGAATGAGATATGCTGTTTCAAACATGGACTCAGGTCATGTTTGCAGCAGTTCAAAAACACAAAAATGTGTAGGTCTAAAACCCTTCTGGACTCAACTTCCAGGCATGAAACAGGATATCAAGTTGAATCATATTGAGCTCAAAATTGGTAATCATGTAGTAGAGAACTTCATCTCTCAAACAAAAAAAAGAATGATGCAATTTGGATAAAATATGAGAAAGTTATGATGTTGCCAAGATGAACCCAGACAGTGTTTTCACTGTTGAACTCTTGGCAAAAACAAGGTCCAGGTCAATGTTTGACAACAGATTTATATAAGTTAAATATGTCAAAATGATCTGAAATTTGGTATGCGTAAAGAAGAGAACTTCATCTTTCAAACAAAAACAAATCATTAAATTCCAGTTAAAAAAGAAGGAGTTATGATGTCTCAAACATGGACTCAGGCCATGTTTGCAATAACTCAGAACAACTACAGGCAAAAATCTGTGCTTGAGTTGATTTTGTAGCAATGGTTTGAACACACAAATGACAACATTCTTCGACCAAAATTTGCAGAAACACAGTTCAACATGTAATCTACCAAATGCAAGAAATCCGGCAGCATTTCGTTGCCGGAATCAAAAGATATTAGAATGCAAAGTATCAACCAGAGAAGGTTTTGACACATGAACAAAATTGTAAGAAAAAAACAACTATTAAGCAAATTTCATCGATTTGCTTGGATTTGCAGCTGAAAGATGAGAGCTTGAAGGTAGAATTTGCTTCAATTACCTGAAAAACTCAAAATAGAAACATGCAAGCCAAAAAAAAAGAGATTACATACAAACCCTAAATCAAAAATTAGAATTTTGATGAAATGGTTCAGTTTTGGATTAGATTACCTGTAGAATATGTCTTAATTTGAATGAAAACAACAAGTTTTTCGTTTGTTTTGGAGATTTGGCTTAGATTTTGATTTTTGAGGAGTGAGTTTCTTTTTCTTGCTTACTGGAAAGAGGAAGAGGAAGAAGAAGTGAGAGAGATTTTGAACGTACTGTGAAAAGTTTCTCACTTCTCCTATCAGGTTGATTTGGCTAATGGGCCAAATGGGTTAATAACAAAAGAAAATAAATTAGTCTAAAGTTAAATTAATCAACTTAACACTATATGTGCATATATCACATATATACAAACAAAAATGCATTTTTCTCTCAAGTTTTACACAAGAAAAATGTGAAAACTTGTACACATACAAAATAAACCATTTTCTATCATATAAAAAGAATAATTTTTTATTTTTAAATAATTTTTATTATTAAATTCCTTTATTTAACAAAAATGCACTATTTTCTCAAATAAATGAACAAAACCTTTTTTTTGCTCCAAAATTCCACAAAATTTATTTTATCACTTAGAAAATATTTCAAACCATTTCATAACATTATTTATAATCAAAACTCATTTTTAAATCAATTTCCACCTTTTTATTTGATTAAACAGCCTTTAAAAATCAAACACTTCCTTTAAAAATTATTAAAAGAAGTAATTGGCAATAATTAATAAAATTATTGCAATTTCTATAAATAAAAATTATTTTCCATTCATTATTAACCCAAACAATAAAATAAAGTTCCAAACTTTATTTTCTCATATTAATTTTCCAAAATCCATTGTTTATTCCAAATAAACAATTTAATTTCTCAAATTTTATTTAATTCAAAATATCAAATCATAACTAGCATTATAATTTAATATTTATAGGTAATCTCCAAAACCAGGGTTGTTACAGACTCCCCTCCTTAACAAAATTGCATCCACTCAATTTCTAGAGAAGATTTTGTATTCAACTTATTAATTTCATCAATCAAAAGAAAAGAAATAAGCTTGAGATAAAAAGAATTTCTCACCATCGCTATGCGAAGAAAGTAAACTAGGTAGGATCGTTTGATAAACTCCTTGGTTTCCCATGTGCAGTCATTGGGATTAGCGGACCATTGAACCTTAACGAGCGGCACGTCCTTGTTTCGAAGGCGTTTCACCTCCGAAGCAAGTACTCGAATAGGCTGCTGCACAATAGATAAGTCTGGTGAGATCTCAAGCTCTTGCAAATGAGGAGAATCAATAATAGAATCCGACTCTCGAAGACACTTCCGAAGTTGAGAGACGTGAAATACATCATGAATGCCAGATAGATGAGCTGGAAGCAAAACTCTATAAGCCACAAGGCCAATATGTTCAGTAATAGGAAATGGTCCTATAAAGCGAGGAGCCAATTTCCCAGTCGTACTGAAGCGCATAACCCCTTTTAGAGGAGATACACGAATAAAGACGAGATCACCAACCGAGAACTCGAGAGGCTTCCTATAGTTGTCCGCGTAGGATTTATGGCGGCTTTGTGCCTCTTTCATTCTCTGACGAATAAGATCAATCTTCTCAGAAGAATCACGAACAGAATCTGGGCCAAGAATAAGCTTCTCACCAGATTCCAACCAACAAGAAGGTGATCGACACGGCCTTCCGTATAGGGCTTCGAAAGGAGCCATACCGATACTGGATTGAAAACTATTGTTATAGGAGAATTCCACAAGAGGTAGGTGATCCTCCCAACTACCACCAAAATCTAGAATGCAAGAACGGAGAAGATACTCGAGAATACGATTCACCCGTTCAGTCTGTCCATCAGACTGCGGATGATATGCTGTGCTGAAATTAAGCTTTGTTCCCAAAGCTTGCTGAAGACTCTGCCAAAAATGACTCGTGAATAGCGGGTCACGGTCACAAACAATCGAACTAGGAACACTGTGAAGTCTCACGATTTCCTTGACATATAGCTTGGCCAAATGAGAAGCACTCCTATTAGACTTAATAGGAATGAAATGAGCTGATTTGGTGAGGCGGTCAACAATAACCCAAATGCTAGAATGGCCCGATCTGGAATGAGGTAGGCCATCAATGAAATCCATCGAAATCTGATCCCATTTCCACAATGGAATCTCTAGTGGCTGAAGGAGACTAGAAGGGCGCTGATGTTCGGCTTTGATACGTTGACAAGTCATGCAATTACTTACATAACTTGCCACATCGCGTTTCATGCCTTCCCAATAATAAAGGCGATGCATATCGGCATACATCTTACTACTGCTAGGATGAATGGTATACTTAGAACGGTGGCAGTCATCGAGAATGTCATGCCTAAGTGAAGAATCAGAAGGCACAACAAGACGGTTCTTCTTGCGAAGACACCTATGAGAATCAATGCTGAAATCCCTCAACTCCTCATCACGGGGCTCAGACTCACAAATCTGAATAAGGTGCACAAGATCGGGATCACGCCGTTGAGCATCGGCAATACGATCCAATAAGCTGGGTCGAGCTTCCAAACTGAATAATAAGACAGGAGAATCAAAAGATGGTGCTCGATCATGAATATCACAAAGGGATAAGGTCTCTAGAACATCCCACTCGGCTAGCATCATAGAAACAACAACCGAATGTTTGCAACTAAGCGCATCAGCAACATGATTACCCTTACCAGGGGTATACTGGATATCGAAGTCATAGGAAGAAAGGAACTCGAGCTAACGTTGTTGCCTCATACTGAGCTCCTTCTTTGAGAATAGATATTTCAAGGACTTGTGATCGGTATATAGAATGAAGTGCTCGCCTAATAAATAATGACGCCATATCTTCAAAGCGAAGACAATGGCGGCTAACTCGAGGTCATGAGTGGCATAGTGTACTTCATTCGGTCGCAGTTGCCTAGATGCATAAGCAACTACCCGATCCTTCTGCATAAGTACGGCACCGAGGCCACACCTACTAGCATCGGTGTAGACAACAAGATCTTGATCCCTTCAGGAACCACTAGAATAGGAGCATTGGTGAGAAGCTCCTTCAACTGCTGAAAAGAAGCTTCGCACTTGTCGGACCAAATAAATCGAATGCCTTTCCGAGTAAGGCTGGTGATAGGAAGCACAATACGAGAGAAATCCTTAATGAACCGGCGGTAATAACCCGCCAATCCAAGGAAACTACGTATCTCATGAACATTCTCAGGCCTCTTCCAATTCTGGATAGATTCGATCTTCGAAGGATCGACCGAAATGCCTTCGGAAGAAATGACGTGGCCTAAGAACTTAACCTTATTCTCCCAGAAGTGGCACTTGGAGAATTTAGCTTTAAGCTGATGGTGACGAAGAGTACTCAAGACAATTCTCTAATGATTAGCATGTTCGGCTTCATATTTCAAATAAACAAGGATGTCGTCGATGAACACAAGGACGAACTTATCGAGATATTCTCGGAATACTTGATTCATAAGATCGACAAAGAATGCAGGAGCGTTCGTCAAACCGAACGGCATAACAAGCCACTCGAAAGATCCATATCGAGTGCGGAAAACTGTAAGAGGTATGCTATCTTCCGCGACACGGAGCTGATGAAAACCAGTGGCAAGGTCAAGCTGAGAGAAGACCTTAGCGCCACTCAATTGATCAAACATATCGTCGATCCTAGGTAGTGGATACCTATTCTTGATGGTCAACTCGTTAAGCTTGCGATCGTCAATGCAAAGCCTAAGAGTACCATCAGACTTCCTCACAAAGACGACCGCAGTACCCCATGGTGAAGAACTAGACTGAATCAACTGCTTGGACTCAAGCTCTAAAAGCTGCTTCCTGAGTTCCTCATTTTCTTTTGTAGACATCCTCGTGGAAGGACGACTAACAGGCTGCGCGCCTGGAATGAGATCAATGTGGAACTCAATAGCCCACTTGGGTGGCAAACCCGAAACAGGCTCAAATACATCGGAGAAGTCACAAACAATAGGAATACAAGATATATCATCAGCATCTCGTGAGTCAAGAGAATATAAAGCCACTTTGGAATTATCCACATTCCGAAGAACAAGAGATAGCTGAGATGGAGAATCGGGATGTCGAAGATATAACATTCGCTGAGCACAAACAATCCTGGCATCATATTGCACTAGCCAGTCCATACCAAAAATCA
Source organism: Allium cepa (assembly GCA_030765085.1). NCBI lineage: Eukaryota > Viridiplantae > Streptophyta > Magnoliopsida > Asparagales > Amaryllidaceae > Allium > Allium cepa. The sequence goes on from CM060931.1 coordinate 239,700,590, forward strand.
TGTCAAATCCCAAATAAGAAATAACGTGCAGATTCGCACGAAAAGGAAAGCCACATAAAACAATCTCAACATCATCACAAAGCATGCTAAGGGTTGCGGATCCCCCGATAGGATTCGTAATCCTCAGTGAAGTAACCATACAAGAAACATCCAAAGACAAATCATCGACGAGCTTTTTCGATATGAATGAATGCGAAGCACCCGTATCGAAAAGAACTCGAATACTGCGGTCATGAAATAAAATAGAACCTTCCAAAACAGATGGAGATATACCTCTGGGCTGAGAAGAACCTCCAGAAGCTTTAGCAGCAAAAAGCTTGCCGGACTTGGCATTAGCTGGAATAGTAGGGCAGGTGGAAACATGATGACCTTCCTTCTTGCAATAGCGGCAAAAGAGAGGCTTAGGACAAGCTTGAATCATATGATCAGGAGAACCACAATTGAAACACTTCCGAATGGAAGGTGTTCCAGTAGACTGATTCTGAGAGTTAGAACCACCGGTCTTCTTCTTCTTGGAAGGAAAGGACTTGGACTTTTGAAATGGAAACTGCTTCTTGTTGGGGTTCTTGCGAACCTCAACATCATCACCACTATCAATCTCTTTCTCGACGGCTTCAAGATGAAGCGTCGAGTCAACTAGCTCCTCAAAAGAAAGCTTGAGCTGCAACATCAAAGATTTCTTCAAATACTTCTTAAGGACGGAAACGAACTTGAGATTCTTCTTGTATGGAGTGCTAATATACTCAAGGACATACTTAGAAAGAGCCTCGAAAGAAGACACATAATCAGAAACAGAAGATTTCCCTTGCTTTAGCTCGAGGAAGCGACGGGCAAGAAATGCTTTCTCAGACTCAGGAACGAACTTAAGCTCGAATCGTTCCCGAAACTGAGTCCATGTAAGAGTAGACTCGTCGAGCTCAGCTGTGAATAGCTCGTACCAATCAAGAGCATGCTCTTGTAACATGCTAGATGCTACAAGAACCCTATGATAATTTGAAAGATCCATGCGAGAAAATATCCGCCCGCAAGAACGAATCCAAGCCTGAACCTCCAAAACAGACTTGGAGCTTTTGAATGGCTTGCCTCTGAGATGTGCGAAATCACTACACATGCGCACGAAAGGAGACTTGCGCGAAGGAGAAGCTGGAGTAGGAGCTGGAGGCTGGGTGCTCCTAAATAACTCCATATACTGATCGGCAGACATATAAACGTCGTCCTGATGCGAGCCACTGGATTGCCTAGCATCCGAGCGTCGTCCTCTACCTCTTCCAGCCATTAACTGAAAGTTAAGATAAGATAAAGATTATTCACATGGTAGATATCATTAATTCAAATATGGAATACTACGGAATTAAAATGCATTCCTAGACGTATTCCCAAAATTCTATCTACCCAAAAGACACGAAAAGAACAAAAGCACGATGATTCAGGGATTCGTTACATTTGTATTACACTTTGATGTACCGTAATATGTGTTTCTGTGTTTATCATATTTTGTTCTGAACTCAGCTCTGATACCAAGCTGTAACGCCCCACTCCGAGACCCATATTAGCAAAGAGTATTACAAGGTAATACTGTCTGCTAATACGGAGAATAGAGCTGGATAGGAGCGACCATCTATAGCCTTGTCTTAACTATCTACGGTATACGTCGATAAGTGCAGCATATTTTTTTTTGGTGGATCGACATATCCAATAGATACTTAATACAAAACTATAACGGCTATAAGATCTAACAGAACAAAATATAACAACTCAAATGAAAAACACATCACAGAACAGTAGATCATCACATACATATACAGATACATCATAGAGTATACAAAATGATACATGTCAAGTGGCGTAGCAACCACAATATACAGATGAGTCAAAAGAATATACATATCAGAGTTACAACCAAAAAGGGACTACACAAAAACCTATAACAAAAGTAGCTAGCAGAATAGTCCATGCGAAAGCAGAATAGGCTAAGTCCAAATGTACCTAACTTGAAACACCTCGGTCTGACCCGAGTATAAAATACACGGGTCAGTCTAGCTAAACAAATCAGTTAGAAAAGCTAAATGATAATGAACATGCAAGGTCATAAAGTACCACAATAATCTCTAAAGGAAATAACATGATCATCTAATAAAAGATGAATAATAACAAGCCTCATGTCATCGGCAAATTAATAAACAAAGGATATGAATATCCCAAATCAAGCCAAAAGGCAAATAACAAATACCAATGAAGGTAACACAAGTTTCCACAAGGTAATCGCTATGTATCGAGTGGTTCAAAGGACCTACTTCGAAAGGCGATACTCTAGGGAAATGTAAATATCAATGAAACAAAAGATGCACATGCTCAGTACTGTATAAACAAGGATCCACAAGCCCGAAGGCGACAAACCCAAGTATCTCTCGAGCGGTGACGAAGGACCAACTCCAAAAGCGATACTATAGGGCAAAAAACCCGAAGGCAACAAACCCGAAGGCACAAACCCGAAGGCACAAGCCCGAAGGCAACAAACCGTAGTGGCGAAGGTCCGGAGGCCCAGTACTGGACACCACTAACTGGCAATATGTGTCACAAACTCTTGGAAAGGAACCCAAAAAGTGTTAACGTGTGTCCCATACCACACGTTCGCACTAAACGATTTACTAACCCTTAGTCAATTCCACACTTAAAGCAGTACAAAGTTTACCTCATCTCATCGGTAAACCAGACCCAAAGGTCAAAAGGATCAAACGAATAGATTAGGAATTAACTGAAAAGATAAACGCACGTGCTCATAGCACGTGTTTTATCTAATCATTTAATTCTCCTCTCTCTTTGCTCGAAGTGCAAAATTGTGTGTTTTATATAGAAATTAAATTGAAGAAAATGAGTTTTAGGAACGCTTCAAAATTGCTTTAGAAATTGCATTTGAAATTCTCCTATTATGGAGTAATTAATTTAATACTTAAAAATAATATTAAATAATAATTTCAAAAGTCAATTTTCTTGAAAAACACTTTGTAATGCTTTATAAAACCCGTGTACGAAATCTAGAGAAAAATCTCAAAGAAATCGGAAAATATCAGAAAAAGCAGGAAATTATTCCAAGTAAAAAAAACCGGTGAAAACAGGCTGCGAACCCAAGTTCGACAGTAGGTTTGGACCTGCAAACTGAGTCCAAATGACATGGAATTTGGTAGGAATGTAGTTCTACATTCCTACTTAAATCTGCAAAAATAATCATTCAAATCCAATTTGAAACGAAGAATCTGCGTCGTTTCAAAGTCGGACCAAAACAAGGTTTAAAACACTGAATTATAGCAAGCTGCGAGTACAAGTTCGACAGTAGTTTAGGAATAGCAAACCAACCCAGATTTTCATGAAATTTTAAAGAAATGTAAATCAGCACATCCACTTCAATTTGCAAAAAGGATTACTCAAATTTGATTTAAAATGAATGAGATATGCTGTTTCAAACATGGACTCAGGCCATGTTTGCAGCAGTTCAAAAACACAAAAATGTGTAGGTCTAAAACCCTCCTGGACTCGACTTCCAGGCATGAAACAGGATATCAAGTTGAATCATATTGAGCTCAAAATTGGTAAACATGTAGTAGAGAACTTCATCTCTTAAACAAAAAAAAGAATGATGCAATTTGGATAAAATATGAGAAAGTTATGATGTTGCCAAGTTGAACCCAGACAGTGTTTTCACTGTTGAACTCTGGGCAAAAACAAGGTCCAGGTCAATGTTTGACAACAGATTTATATAATTTAAACATGTCAAAATGACCTGAAATTTGGTATTCGTAAAGTAGAGAACTTCATCTTTCAAACGAAAAAGAATCATTGAATTCCAGTTAAAAAAGAAGGAGTTATGATGTCTCAAACATGGACTCAGGCCATGTTTGCAATAACTCAGAACAACTACAGGCAAAAATCTGTGCTTGAGTTGATTTTGTAGCAATGGTTTGAACACACAAATGACAACATTCTTCGACCAAAATTTGCAGAAACACAGTTCAACATGTAATCTACCAAATGCAAGAAATCCGGCAGCATTTCGTTGCCGGAATCAAAAGATATTAGAATGCAAAGTATCAACCAGAGAAGGTTTTGACACATGAACAAAATTGTAAGAAAAAAACAACTATTAAGCAAATTTCATCGATTTTGAGCTTGGCTCAGCTAGTTTTTGTGAGTATTACAACTCACCTTGCTGATGTTGAAGTTTAAACTTGGATTTGCAGCTGAAAGATGAGAGCTTGAAGGTAGAATTTGCTTCAATTACCTGAAAAACTCAAAATAGAAACATGCAAGCCAAAAAAAAAGAGATTACATACAAACCCTAAATCAAAAATTAGAATTTTGATGAAATGGTTCAGTTTTGGATTAGATTACCTGTAGAATATGTCTTAATTTGAATGAAAACAACAAGTTTTTCGTTTGTTTTGGAGATTTGGCTTAGATTTTGATTTTTGAGGAGTGGGTTTCTTTTTCTTACTTACTGGAAAGAGGAAGAAGAAGTGAGAGAGATTTTGAACGTACTGTGAAAAGTTTCTCACTTCTCCTATCAGGTTGAGTTGGCTAATGGGCCAAATGGGTTAATAACAAAAGAAAATAAATTAGCCTAAAGTTTAATTAATCAACTTAACACTATATGTGCATATATCACATATATACAAACAAAAATGCATTTTTCTCTCAAGTTTTACACAAGAAAAATGTGAAAACTTGTACACATACAAGATAAACCATTTTCTATCATATAAAAAGATTAATTTTTTATTTTTAAATAATTTTTATTATTAAATTCCTTTATTTAACAAAAATGCACTATTTTCTCAAATAAATGAACAAAACCTTTTTTTTTGCTCCAAAATTTCACAAAATTTATTTTATCACTTAGAAAAATATTTCAAACCATTTCATAACATTATTTATAATTAAAACTCATTTTTAAATCAATTTCCACCTTTTTATTTGATTAAACAGCCTTTAAAAATCAAACACTTCTTTTAAAAATTATTAAAAGAAGTAATTGGCAATAATTAATAAAATTATTGCAATTTCTATAAATAAAAATAATTTTCCATTCATTATTAACCCAAACAATAAAATAAAGTTCCAAACTTTATTTTCTCATATTAATTTTCCAAAATCCATTGTTTATTCCAAATAAACAATTTAATTTCTCAAATTTTATTTAATTCAAAATATCAAATCATAACTAGCGCTATAATTTAATATTTACAGGTAATCTCCAAAACCAGGGTTGTTACACTTTCTGATGGGGATTCCCCTCCGGTCGATGTCATTCATGAAGGGATATCTAGATGGAAAGAATTTTTAGTGGGTTTCTTTCTTGACTCGGTTGCGGACTATAACGTAATTCGTAATCATTGCCGTAGTAAATGGAAATTACGAGGTGGCCTGCGTGTATTTTTCTTGGAAGGCATGTTTTACTTTAAATTCTCTATTGCGGAAGTACGAAGGCATGCGTTATAATCTGATCCTATCATTATTGATGGTAAGCCTTTCGTTGTCACCTCTTGGTCTCCTTCGGTGGAAAGTGCGCGAGAGCAAGTGTTGTCTATTCCGGTATGGGTTATTTTTTCGCATATTCCTACAGTTCTGCAGACATTAATTGGTATCAACTGGCTTGCATCGCGTATTGGTATCCTTAAATGCTTAGATTCTTATACGGTGGATAGAGACTGTTTCTCTTTTGCTAAAGCCTTGATTGAAATTACTCCTGACAAACTGCTTCCTCATCAGATCAAGGCTTGCATTGATGGCCACAACATATTTGTAAATGTAAAATATAATTGGAAGCCTGACATCTGCACCACTTGCCACTCCTTTGGTCACTGCTTGGAGTCATGCTCATTAGCTAGTGGGGATCCTATCCCGGTGAAGGTCCCCCTCCCTCGCCCCCTCCTCGGCAATGGGTTCAGAAAACTTTAGATTCTTCGCCTTTAGTTATTCCTTCTGCCCCAAATATTCCTAATCTTTTATTACATACTTCTGCCCCTATTGAAGCTGATATTGTAGCGACTATTGTTCCTTCCGTAGTCAGAACAGTTGTTTGGGATCCCCCCGATCAATCTTGGCATCATATAGCGTCTGTTATGAGGTACAATCCTACCTATTAGGTTTTTTATAAATATATTGGCATTGGTGATCATCGTCTTATCTACCATATTGTTGATGGAGAGATCTCTCTCTACTCAACTGGAGAATACGGCTCTAGGAAATCTGTTTTGCTTGGTATACCGTCATGGGATAGGAAATTTTTCTATGGGCCAGGGTCACTTGATTTTGATGCCTCTCTAGCTTCTCAGTTCTTGGACTTCCTACATGTCAGTGGGCCGGAATCTGTGGATTCTAGCAGTGGTTCTTCTTCATCTGAAGAAGGCTAGCTTATTTCCTTAGTAGCTTTGGTACTGTTGCCAAACTCCTATTTTATATGTTTTTTATTCTTTTTAGTTGCTAGGGCATCTACGCCTTATTCCTGCTTTGTATATTGTGGGTTGATCACTATTTTATCAGCAAGCGGTATGGCCACTATAAAACCATCTAGCTCTTGCAAAATAATATCTTTTTTTTGCCTGCAAAAAATATATTTAAAACTAACTTAAATAATTTAGACCATAGTAATACACTTAGGAAAAATCACCAAAAGTCGCAATAACTATCATTATATATATTTTTGTAACATATATAAATTTCAGACCCGTAAACATTATTTAATTGCATTAAATAATTTAAATCCAAAATTACTACTTTTCTCTTAGAAATTCATGATAAATCTGTAATTATTTGGAAAATTTTGAAATTTGAAACCGATTTATAAAATAACATTATTGACCATATATCAAAACGCAACACTTTTGGATGTCATATGATAAGTTTTCAAATCTAAAACCTATTATAAAATTCATACTAAATTATATAAATCATCAACAAGCATATTGTAACGACCTAGAATTTTACTACATTAATTTATGAATATTTAATTAATTTTAATTATTCGAATAATAGATTTTATAATTATAATAAAACTCTTTTAATAATAAATAATAATGGTGAAATAGTTTTCAAAATTAGATTACAAAAATATATAGTTCGATGAAAAATAAAAAATGTGACTGGAAATCATTTTTCGAATTTTCGAAGTTTCATCGTATAAAAGTTGTTTGGAATGTTGTGTGCAAATTTGTAAATAAATGTTCACATATATTGTGACGCCCCACCTCTATACCCACGCTAGCCAAGAACATTACGGTGTAATGCTGTCAACTAGCACGGAGAATAAGGCTGTTGAGAAGCGACCATCCGTGTAATTGCTTTGTGCGAGCATCGATATGTCAGATAGTATAACATGCATTTCTTTACAAGAGGAAATCCGACATACCAACACAAACTCAAAGCTACTACACAGTGGCTATAATATCTTCGAAAACAAATATAGAATTAAACATAACATAAATCAGTCACGGATAATTCATATCACAAAGGCGGAAATAGATATGAATATATATAACACATAAAAGTGTTCATCAGAGTAGTGGTCTAACAAGATCCACAATAACCCAAAAGAATAGCAACATGTGCTAAACAAAAGAATAAGTATACATCATAGAGTCTATATCTCAAATTATATGTCCAAAAACTACTAATCTAAGCAGTTAGCCAAAAGTCAAGGAGATAATCCTAGAAGTGAAGTCAAGCAGAAGCACCTGTAACATCTCGGTCTGACCCGAGTATTATTTAATAAGAAAATAATAAACGGATCAGTCTAGTTATAATTATCAGATAAAATGATATATAAGAAGAGATATAATAAAAAGACGTATGATAACCAAAAATGTCGTACTACGACAAGTATACATTAGAAAAATCAACAAAGGAAAATCAATATCTCAAGAATCTCATAGCATCAAAAGAATGTCTATTCTTTATTTCATTCACCAAGCCACAATAAAATGACATACATATCAATGCCAATTGTAAAAGTTGGTGAAACATAAATTCCAGAAATCATCAATTAGAAATCCAGAAATCACAAGAAAAGGATGGCCAATCCCAAACGGAACGTTATTCCATAGACCGAACATCGACGCACCTAATAGAGACGCCCCATGCATAGTCAAACATCGACGCACCTAGAAAGGTACGACTCATGCAAAGACAAACACCGACGCACCTAAATAGATACGCCTCATGTAATGTCTAGCATCGATGCACCTAGAAAGATACACCTCATGCATAAATAAGCATCGACGTACCTAGAAAGATACGCCCCATGCATAAATCAACATCGACGTATCTAGAAAGATACGCCCCATGTAGTGCCTAACATCGATGCACCTAGAAAGATACAACCCATGCAAAGTCGAACATCGACGTATCTAGAAAGATACGCCCCATGCCCCGACTTATTGAGCCGATTGCTCCACGAAGTAAACAAACATCGACGCACCTAAATAGGTACGACCCATGTGTAAATAAACATCGACGCACCTAAATAGGTACGACCCATGCGAGAAATGAGACAAAGCTCAATAAAATGAAGTACAGTCCTCCACATGGACAACGAGACATCGCACATTGCTAGTCTAAACCATAAAATGATCATCATCGATCATCAAGAAGTGTCAATTACAATAAGCTAGTAAATATATGAGCTTAGTCTCATGTCCCATAACCACTAGCTTAACTTAAATATTTACGAACAAATTGTAGATCTCCACTAGAAAATTGTCACAAGAGATTCAATCGAACAAGTCTAAGAATTAACCGACGAGGTAAACGCAAGCGTTTTATACCACTTGTTTTACTAAGTCGTTTAATTAGATTTCTCATACGAGTGAGGTAAAGATTTGTATATACTAATAGATTGGAAATCGGTTTGAGAAAACGAGCTTTGTTATAAAATAGTGTTGAAATCATTTGAAGAAAGAGTTTTAATATTTACTACTAGTATAGAAAACCTTATATTTTAAAGTGACAAATCATAGAAGTGATTGTAGAAACAATCAATCATAAAAATTCACATTCGAAGACGTGAATAAAATCCAAAGAAATCGATTACCGAATCCATCGAAATGGATATTCCCAAAAATCCCGATATAAAAGTCATCAAGGTCGATAATAAGTGATAATAACAAAAGGGAATCAACACGAATCGATTAAAGTTGGAATTCTCAAGCAAATAGGCAAATAGGCAAAAAGAGTGCAGATTCAGACGTCTGAAATCAAGGATTCAGACGTCTGAATTTGGAAAATAAAATATTTTCCAAAACAGAATTCAGACATCCGAATCTTTGATTTCAGACGTCTGAAATAGGCACATTTTAGCCTATTTCCTTTCTGGTTCCAAATGAACCAATTCAGACGTCTGAAATATAGATTCAGACGTCTGAATACTGGGGGATAAAAATTCCTAGTATAATATTCAGATGTCTGAATACTATGTTTCAGACGTCTGAATCAAGGGTTCAGGGCATTCCTTGAACCTAGGCCAAAAATGGCCAAACGGATACCGAAGCGATCGATCGAGCGACAACGACTAAGGATTTACGCCAAGCGACAACCCAGCCTTAACGGCTCTTCGATACGCCTCAAATATCAATGTCCAAATATCCATAAAAGGATTTTCATAGATTTTGATTTCAAAACACCAAAAATTGGAATATACACCAAATCAATCCAAACCAAAATCAATTGCACAAGAATAAGTGTTAGGAATTCATACCTAATAATCGAAGATAATTATAGACTAAGATGTGAGATAAAAATCTCACCTTTGAACCCAAACAAATGAAGAAGAAGCTTGAAAGCAAAGGAGAATCAACCACTCTTCAAATCCAACTCAAGAAGCTTGATTCTAAGCTTTAAAAGAAGAACATTCCCAAAGTTAGGTTTTGGAATTTCTGAAATTGATAAGAGAATAAGTTGGAGAAGAAGAAGAGAAAGCTTACCAATGGGTTCTCCTAGAATTTGGAGCTAGATCGAGCTAGATCTTGGATTTTGCAAATGAGCTGGCGTTTTGGATTTCCATTTCTCATTCTCTTCCACCATTTTTTTGCTTTAGAACTGAAAAGAGGAGGAAGTGAGAGTGAATGGGGAGGGATGATTCAGTTTGGGGTATTATTATGGCTAGTGGGCTGAACCCAAACCCAAACCATAAGTGAAAAAGGTCAAATTTTTAGCTAGCTCCAAACATATTGAGGTTTATACTCAAAAAGGTTGCAAACGACATTTTGAACTCAATGGAAGGGGTCTCGAGTCCCAATTCGACTATTTGCAAAAAGTAGATTTTCGGACTAAAATCCGACGAACGATGAAATATTTAAATAAAATATTTAAGTATACAATCGATAAATATGCGGGTTGTTACAGACTCCCCTCCTTAAAGAAATTGCGTCCTCGCAATACTTAAGAAGAAAATAAGAAGTAACAACTATAGAAGCATATCAACACAAAAAAAAATTTGAATCAAGAAGTCCACCATAAAGAGCACGAAAGAGTAAGCCCGAACGGGTTCACTCAATGAATTCTCAGGATTCCCAAGAGCAATCCTTAGGATCTGAAAACTATTGAACTTTCACAAGAAGAACATCTTTATTCCGAAGGCACTCAGCCTCCGAAGCAATGATGCGAATAGAATATAACTCCTAAGTCAATTCTGGTGAAACTTCACTTCCTTTAATAATACCGGCCTCAAGAATAAAAATCGGAATCCCTAAGGCATTTCCATAGTAGAAAGACGTGAGAAAACGTCATGAATAACAGAAAATTAAGCCGGTGCAACAACGTAGTACAAAAACGGTACGCCCGAGAAACTAGAAACTCGAATAATTTAGAACACCGACGTAGTACAAAAACGGTACGTCCAATGACCCGATAAACCGGAACAACGATGTAGTATAATAATGGTAAATCCATTGATCCAGATAAGGCGGAACATCGATGTAGTATAATAACAGTACATCCGATGAATCGAACACCATAAAAGAACATCGGACGCTAGAACATAAAAGATATGAGATAAAGCTCAATAAAACGAAGTATATCAAAACGTTCGATGAAATTAATAAAAAGATAATTCCATTCAGACATCATCAAAGAATCAACCACTTGTTGCTTACGACAAAGCGCATTGGCAACACGATTTCCCTTTCGGGAATAAAAAGAATATCAAGATCATAAGATGCCAGAAACTTGAGTCAACGTGAAGTTCGTTATGAGAAAATAAATATTCCAAAGATTTTATGATCGAGGTGGAGAACAAATTTCTCCCCCAAAAATGATGATGCCAAACTCTAAAAGCGAAAACAATAGCCGCGAGCACAAGATCATGAGTGACATACCTAGTCTCGATCGGCTTTTAATGATTTAGAAGCACAAGTGACAGCATATTCTCTTTTGCAAGAGAACGGCATCCAAACCAATACGGTTAGCATTGGTACAAAAGATAAAGTCTTGGTTCCCTTCGGGAATCACAAGAATAAGAGTATCGAAAAGAAAGAATTTCTTTTAAATAATCTTCTTTCCTGAAAAGTTAAAACTTTAAAAATTACATTTATCTTTATGTAATAAAAATTCTAGAAAAATTTACATTTTTACAAGTCAATTTATTGTGTCTGACTGTCTCATCTAAGCATTTAGGAAATTCCTATCGATAACGTTGATCAAGCGCATCGACCAGAATTCTTAAAGCACTCAACGGGCAATACAATCACAAAATCATCTTTTATATGATGAAAATATCTCTTAAAAGTTTTGAGAATATTCTTTGCTCGTTTAAGATCAAAATCCAAATGTACTTATAAATAAATCTTATGAAAAAGATTTGCAAGGATTTTAAATTGCTAATTTCATCCAAAATCAATAAACACAAGAATGGTCTCATCGAAATACTCATAGAATACTCGGCTTATAAAATGGATGAAATAAGCTGGACAAATTGAATGATATAATAAGTCATTCATAAGAATCATAACGAGTGCGGAATGCGATAAGTGGAATGCTAACTGCCGAAACTCATAGCCAAATGAAAATCGGTGGCAAGGTCGAACTAGAAAGACCTTAACACCCCACAAAAGATTTCTTAGGTGATAATCCAAGGAGAAACTCAAAAGTACCGGAAAAGTTTCACAAATTATTTAGATGAGAGAAATAACACTTTTCTCATCTTGTGAGCTTAAAGAATAAAATGATTCCACCAAAAATTTGAAATCAGAATCACAAAGAAAAATAGAAAGCTGCTTAACAGATAGAAAATGTCGAAGATGAATAGTCCACAAGGGGCAAAGGATATGGCTTCACAATTATTTAGCCCATCCTTTCCAAAAATCAATTCCGAAGCCTAAGTAAAAATATCGGCTCGGAAAGAAAAATCACATAAAATAATTTCGACATCAATAGAAAGAAAATTGAGTGCTGCGGACCCATCCAGATTCACAATCCTCAAAGTAGTCTTCAAGCCCAAAAATGTTTAAAAAGAATCAACAAGTTCTTTTGATATAAATTAGTGAGATGGAACCCATATCAAAAAGAAATCAAATAAGAAGATCACGAAATAAAACAATGCCATCAAGGATTGAGTGAAAAATACCTTGACCAAGAGAAGAGTTGCTAGGATCTTGCACTACATTGAGCTTTCCCTCCTTCCTACTTTGAAGTATGGGACATGCAATTATATGGTGACCCGAATTTTTGCAATAGCGACAATAAAGAGGTTTCGGACACTCCCTTGCATAGTGGTCCGTGGAACCACAATTGTAGCATTGTCCACGACCAGAGGTAGGAGTCCTTGCTACCAAAATAGTTTGCTTCACTTTCTTATTAGGATTGAGGCCTTTGAATTTGATATGCCTCTTCAAGTTATTGTCGAATTTCTGTTGGGCACGCACAACTTTGACATCACCTTCATTATCGGCCTCTTCAAGACGAAGAGCGATATCAATAAGCCGATCAAATGACACCTCAAGTTTCAGAAGTAATGGCTTCTTAAGATTCTTATTCAAGCCATAGAAAAATCTCTGGTTTTTCTTCAATGGGGTATTAATGTACTCAACCCCGTATTTGGACAGAGATTCGAAAGATGCGACATAGTCTGTCACAGAAGATTCACCTTGAACAAGGTCAATAAAACATCGTGCTAAAGTTACTTTTTCATCCTCCGGCATGAATTTCAATTCGAATCGTTCTCGGAATTGCTCCCAAGTGAGATCCGCTTCAACAATTTCAGAAATTAAAAGCTCATACCAATCTAATGCTCTTTCTTGGAGCATGCTAGAAGCCACTTGGACTCGATGTAGATCAATAAGGTTCTTGCGAGAAAAGATGCGATCGCATGATTTGAGCCAAGCTTGAATTTCTATAACACTCTTGGATCCTTTGAATGGCCTTCCACCCAAATCGGTATAATCTCTGCACAAGCGTGCAAAACCGGATCTAGGATGAGTAAGCTCTGGATTGGGTCCTGCAGCTTGAGCATTCTTCACGAGATCTAAAAGCTGCTGGGCAGACATAAATACTCCATCTAGGGGAGTAGCACTAGATTGACCCGCACTGGGTCGGTTAGACCTAACCATTTCTCTTCTTTAAGAAAGAAAGAAGGAGAAAAGTTATTCTCAAAATAAATATCAAGCAATCTTGATAGATAAAACAAGGAATCATAAAGAAAAATAGGATGAATCGGTACGAAGACTCGAATAAAACCCTAAAGGACGACTCCTAAGAGAGACTTAGGACGATGATCCTTGTTATATTATTCTACATTGTTTCGAAGTTTGGCTCTGATACCAAGCTGTGACACCCCACCTCTATACCCACGCTAGCCAAGAACATTACGGTGTAATACTGTCAACTAGCACGGAGAATAAGGCTGTTGAGAAGCGACCATCCGTGTAATTGCTTTGTGCGAGCATCGATATGTCAAATAGTATAACATGCATTTCTTTTCAAGAGGAAATCCGACATACCGACACAAAATCAAAGCTACTACAAACTGGCTATAATATCTTCGGAAACAAATATAGAAATAAACATAACATAAATCAGTCACGGATAATTTATATCACAAAGGCGGAAATAGATATGAATATATATAACACATAAAAGTGTTCATCAGAGTAGTGGTCTAACAAGATCCACAATAACCCAAAAGAATAGAAACATGTGCTAAAAAAAATAATAAGTATACATCATAGAGTCTATATCTCAAATGTATATGTCCAAAAACTACTAATCTAAGCAGTTAGCCAAAAGTCATGGAGATAATCCTAGAAGTGAAGTCAAGCAGAAGCACCTGTAACATCTCGGTCTGACCCGAGTATTATTTAATAAGAAAATAATAAACGGATCAGTCTAGTTATAATTATCAGATAAAATGAGATATAAGAAGAGATATAATAAAAAGACGTATGATAACCAAAAATGTCATACTACGACAAGTATACATTAGAAAAATCAACAAAGGAAAATCAATATCTCAAGAATCTCATAGCATCAAAAGAATGTCTATTCTTTATTTCATTCACCAAGCCACAATAAAATGACATACATATCAATGCCAATTGTAAAAGTTGGTGAAACATAAATTCCGGAAATCATCAATTAGAAATCCAGAAATCACAAGAAAAGGATGGCCAAACCCAAACGGAACGCTATTCCATAGACCGAACATCGACGCACCTAATAGAGACGCCCCATATATAATCAAACATCGACGCACCTAGAAAGGTACGACCCATGCAAAGACAAGCACCGACGCACCTAAATAGATACGCCCCATGTAATGTCTAGCATCGATGCACCTAGAAAGATACACCCCATGCATAAATAAGCATCGACGTACCTAGAAAGATACGCCCCATGCATAAATCAACATCGACGTATGTAGAAAGATACGCCCCATGTAATGCCTAACATCGATGCACCTAGAAAGATACAACTCATGCAAAGTCGAACATTGACGTATCTAGAAAGATACGCCCCATGCCCCGACTTATTGAGCCGATTTCTCCACGAAGTAAACAAACATCGACGCACCTAAATAGGTACGACCCATGTGTAAATAAACATCGACGCACCTAAATAGGTACGACCCATGCGAGAAATGAGACGAAGCTCAATAAAATGAAGTACAGTCCTCCACATGGACAACGAGACATCGCACATTGCTAGTCTAAACCATAAAATGATCATCATCGATCATCAAGAAGTGTCAATTACAATAAGCTAGTAAATATATGAGCTTAGCCTCATGTCCCATAACCACTACCTTAACTTAAATATTTACGAAAAAATTGTAGATCTCCACTAGAAAATTGTCACAAGAGATTCAATCGAACAAGTCCAAGAATTAACCGACAAGGTAAACGCAAGCGTTTCATACCACTTGTTTTACTAAGTCGTTTAATTAGATTTCTCATACGAGTGAGGTAAAGATTTGTATATACTAATAGATTGGAAATCGGTTTGAGAAAACGAGCTTTGTTATAAAATAGTGTTGAAATCATTTGAAGAAAGAGTTTTAATATTTACTACTAGTATAGAAAACCTTTATATTTTAAAATGACAAATCATAGAAGTGATTGTAGAAACAATTAATCATAAAAATTCACATTCGAAGACGTGAATAAGATCCAAAGAAATCGATTACGGAATCCATCGAAATGGATATTCCCAAAAATCTCGATATAAAAGTCATCAAGGTCGATAATAAGTGATAATAACAAAAGGGAATCAACACGAATCGATTAAAGTTGGAATTCTCAAGAAAATAGGCAAATAGGCAAAAAGAGTGCAGATTCAGACGTCTGAAATCAAGGATTCAGACGTCTGAATTTGGAAAATAAAATATTTTCCAAAACAGAATTCAGACGTCAGAATCTTTGATTTCAAACGTCTGAAATAGGCACATTTTTGCCTATTTCCTTTCTGGTTCCAAATGAACCAATTCAGACGTCTGAAATATAGATTCAGACGTCTGAATACTGGGGGATAAAAATTCCCAGTATAATATTCAGACGTCTAAATACTATGTTTCAGACGTCTGAATCAAGGGTTTAGGGCATTCCTTGAACCTAGGCCAAAAATGGCCAAACGGATACCAAAGCGATCGATCGAGCGACAACGACTAAGGATTTACGCCAAGCGACAACCCAGCCTTAACGGCTCTTCGATACGCCTCAAATATCAATGTCCAAATATCCATAAAAGGATTTTCATAGATTTTGATTTCAAAACACCAAAAATTGGAATATACACCAAATCAATCCAAACCAAAATCAATTGCACAAGAATAAGTGTTAGGAATTCATACCTAACAATCGAAGATAATTATAGACTAAGATGTGAGATAAAAATCACACCTTTGAACCCAAACAAATGAAGAAGAAGCTTGAAAGAAAAGGAGAATCAACCATTCTTCAAATCCAACTCAAGAAGCTTGATTCTAAGCTTTAAAAGAATAACATTCCCAAAGTTTGGTTTAGGAATTTTTGAAATTGATAAGAGAATGAGTTGGAGAAGAAGAAGAGAAAGCTTACCAATGGGTTCTCTTAGAATTTAGAGCTAGATCTTGGATTTTGCAAATGAACTCGGGTTTTGGATTTCTATTTCCCATTCTCTTCCACAATTTTTTTGCTTTAGAACTGAAAAGAGGAGGAAGTGAGAGTGAATGGGGAGGGATGATTCAGTTTGTGGCACTACACCAAATCAGTGATTTTGCAACATTTTATATCTACTAATTTCTAACACTTATAAATGTTACAAACGTCCAACAGTAAAAAGTGTAATGATACTGAAAAAGTGTTGGTATAAATAAAATAGTATTATGTATCAACTTTGCAATATAAATAAGCATTACAAACACTTGGTAAATACGTAAATAATGTATTAATAAGTGGGGTCTTCTGTACCTTATGCATATGTGCTCTTTCCTCACGCTTGTCAATTATCGGCCACATAACTTCCAATTTAAATTAGGGTTTTCTCTCCCACTTGCCAAAACGATGTCGACTTCGTTCACTTCAAAATCGATGCCGATTTCATCCACTTCAACATCAACGCCGACTTCAACAACTTCCACGACTCGCGGCTCGACTTGATCGACAGCTCAGTAGAGAGATTGACATTTCATGACCGCTATTCTCGCGGCGATCCTTGTGGCGGCTACATCGATGATTCAGGCTCGACATCAAGTACATTGCTTGCTCAAAATTATGAGTGGCTCAGGCGAATGGATAACAGCGCGTCATTCTTTAAGGTTGACGTGGAGAGTAAATTTCTTTTTTTCCCTCTATGCTATTTTACTTGCAAATTTCAAACTTTTTTGTATTTGGGGAATTCAATTTAGGTTGAAGGTGTTTAGACTGATTATAGTATGTGTTTCAAAGCTTGTAGGCTAGCTTGGCAAAGTCAACATAAAAGGTAACTAGTTATACTGTTAGTATCATCAACTTGCTAGATTGTCTTAATCAAGGAACCTCACTGTAATGAGCTATATCCTTGAATGCAATAACTTTCTAGCTTGGCTTAACTAGTTGTACTATTTGTGCATTCCCATTCATTTCTATAATTCAAACTGCAGTTGATTGGCAAACTGCAGATGTTTTTTGAAATAATTATTGGAATCTTCTCCTTTTTTCCCATTTCCAAGTTCATATGTTTCATCTTCTTGTTTATTTTTAAAATTTTGTTACTATTACATGGACATACCTTTTCGCTACAGCTTTCTACCTACTCTTTTCCAAACATAAATTTGTAAATTACAATTTATTTAAACCTGTCTGTTTGCATATGCAAGTTTCATCACATTCATCTATCCCAGTGTACATCAAATTAACATCCTTGATAGACCACCTAACTATTCATTTAAAACACACACTTTAAGATTTAAGGCAAGGTGTTGTAAAAGTATATTCAACAAAAAATTGATTATGTTCCATAACAGTTGGAAGTCAGGTAGTGTTCTGTCACAGTTGAAAAGACAAACATTGATTGTGTTCAACTGTTCTGGGATTATTTTGTAAACGAGTGGAATGTTGCAGCATTAACGTTGAGAGAGTTAGTGATAAATGAGACTAATTTCAAGAAGTTATGGCACATAGGCTTTGGCCTGAAGTGCGATTGGGGAGGTTAACAACATCAATCTCTAGAACCAAAACTGTTCCCAACACCAACATTTGGGTTGATCTCTATACCCTAATCACTTCTTTTCCTTTTTAATTTTTGTTTATCATAGAGTTTCCAACTCTGGTTTAATCTACTCCACTATTAAATTAAAGTATGATCGTGGATGGAAAGTTTTGGAAGGTTCAGGTTTGGAAGATTTTGGAGTGGGGATTGATTGATTTGGAGATGGAGACATATCAGATTATCTTTCATGCATGCTTTGATACAGTGTAGTGGCTGTTCCAGTCTCTATTTTGCTGTTATTAACTTTTCTTATACTCCCTAATCTTTTATTTCTAGTAACTTTTTTTCATTGTTTTGTAATTTTTATCTTTTCCTTTTAGCTTATTATCTAAATGAGTTATCATTCAAACCTAAAGCTCAAACAGAGGTTTACTCAGCTGACTTCACTTTTGGACTGTTTTCAAACAAAATAAGTGACTTTCACATCTACTTTAAATCATGTTCTAATTGATGCTATTTTTGACTTAACAAAGATAGAGAATCCCTGTCGCAAATGTATCGACAACTCCTTAATTAGTTTATATATACATGATAGATATTAACAAGGATGAATCTACTGTGAACCATGCATAGCTTTGGCAGGTAATGAATTTGCTTATACAACAATGATCTTATTTTTTTCTCACATTAGTTAATATAAAGTGCACTAAGTCGAACTGCACTGCACTGTTGACTCCGTGCAGTTTGTTTGGTTGCATTCCTTCTGTTTGTTTGGTTGCATTCCTTCTGTTTGTTTGGTTTGCACTACACTGTCTACTCAGGATCATTACAACTGACACAAGGATTTATACTATAAGCTGCATTCCTTTTGTTTGTTTGGTTATTAGTGTCAAAAGTATAGACAGTTCAATCATGTTCTCTTTTACATATTTCTTGCATGATTGCAAACTAACCAAAATAGTTAAAAAAAAACTTTAAGTTTGGTGTGGCACAAAATGAAATTATTTAATATACTATTTTTCACTTCAAGCATACTTCCTGTATGCAGCTCTATTTTGTTTATCATTTCTATACATAACTTTTCATATTCTAAAGAATTTTATGGATCGTGAAACTGAAGTGTGTCTTGATTCATGTTTGGATATGTACCGCTATGATATATATTTGGACATTCATACCATGATAAGTCAGAACTTATCAAGTATAATGTTTTATATGTTATATTGTGTTATTTTCCATTATCAATATAATAAATCAGTTTAACAGAATGATTCCTTATGTACCATTAAGTATTATCAAACAGTATTTAGTGCATAATAGTAGTAATAATGATAATAATAATAATAATAATAATAATAATAATAATAATCATGGATCACCTGCCATAACGCTAGAGGCAGGTTGACCCTATAAATAATTAGACATGCTTCATGTTTCATCTCGTTCACTTGCACACATAGTTAGATGCACACCTTACTCATATGCTTATTACCAATAAATATCATTTACATTTATAGTATTATCAATGCATCACAATCATACAAACATAACCATCTTTTGCAGGTAATACTAGAACTTTATGATTGGTCATTATGGTATAATCATTTACTTTTTTAATTTTAGGTTTCACGGATCCAAAGATCAAAAGAAGGACAACAAGTCCAGAGCAGAGACATCATTTTTAGTTTATACTGAACTGAAACAAGCTCATCTTGCTACCATAGAAAAGAAGATTCAGTTTGTACTGAAATGAAACAAGCCCGGCTTGCTACCATAGAAAAGAAGAGTCACGAAGAAATTTCACTTAACATGTATATGATATTGTAAGTGCTTAAATTTAATGTGCAATGCTAGAATATGTGCTACTATTATTCTACTTTCTGGTTCACAAGTAGTATTTGTTATAAAAAAAATTATAACCATATTTTCTTGTGTAGGGTAGTTGAACAATCAAGTTCTGCAGTAAATATACAAAGAGCAAATAGAAAAGCTGCTTTGATACATCATCTAGACAAGGTATGTAGCACTGATATAGTTCAAGTGTAGTATGAAGTTTTCTAATAACCTACAATATTTAAATGCTGCAAGCATTTGAATGTAGGATGGTCAGTCATTGATTAGGAGTGAGAATGCGGATGATGAAGTATGGAGAGAAGTTGTGGCCGAAGTGCATGCAGATGCAGATCGCTTGTTCAAAATGATAGGAAAGACATACACTGTATTGCCTAACACCTCAAAGGTACACTTAATATGTTAATTGCTTATTGATTGGGCTTCCTAAAACTATATTTTGTGTGTTTGATTTTAAGTTGTCTCTTATTTATTTAAAATTCATTCTTCTGTGTGCATCTCTTTTATCCAAACTTGTACCTTATTGTTTTACTCGATTAGTGATTGTAATATTATTATTTTTTAAGTCTCAAAGGACAAAACATATGTTTGTAAACTCGATTAGTGTATGCAACAGACACGTAGTTGTTTCTTTCAGTCGGATTAAAATTGGTATGATTCATCCCTACTTTCAATTAATAGACTGGAGCTTAAAACAATCAGAGCCATGTGAATTAGTAATGAGGGTAGGCAGAACCTGCAATACAATCATCTATGTGCACATAAATTTTGAATTCTATTATTTACTTTATCTCAAAGAAACAAGCTTACTCTTGTAGACTATAACTGGGCAACTCCACGCATGTTATTGGCAGTCTTGAACATTAAGTAAATACATCCATTAACAAAAATCTCCATAAGGTGGATGTTTGTTTCCTGTTAGGATCAGATTATCATCGTTTTCGTAGTAGCTGAATGAAATTGGTATTAATCAGGGCCTGTGTTGTTGCGAACGGTAAACTTTATGTTATTGGTGGCCAAGAGGGAGATTTCATGGCAAAACCCGGATCACCAATATTCAAATGTTCTTGAAGACATGAGGTATTCATATATATTCAAATATCTCCAAAAGATAAAATCTATATGGAATTTTTGGGGGTAATCTAACACATAACAAAATTATACATCACGATAATGCAGGTTTTTTATGGAGATGCTTACATGGTAGATGAGAAGGGAAAATGGAAGGAGCTGTCTCCTATGCCTAAGCCAGATTCTCATATAGAATTCGCAGGTTGTTTATACGAGATTTCTTTATACATGCTTGATAAGTAATATGATTAACACTTACTTTCTTTTTTGCCTTTTTTATAATATGCTGCTGCACTGTAGCAGCAGTATGAGAAGCTGAGCAAAACCAAGCATGCAACCAATTTGCAAATCTAAGTTTGCATACTAAGTATTTTGCATACTAAGTTTGCGAATTCATAAATACGAAAAAAATTTAGAACCTGAGTTGTAACTCAGTCTTTAACCTTTTGATTTTGATGGTATAAGTTGTCATCGAGTGTTTATATTAAATGCAGGAACTTGAAGAAGGACGCTTTGGATTGTTGTATCGGACTGTCACGACCCGAAATTTTTGAGCAATTGAAATTGGAATATTCAATTGATTTTGAATATTTAAATATTAATTTTTAACTCGAATTCAAATATCACCAATTATTTGATAGTTAAAATTTAGAATTAAATAACTTGAATTTGAATAAAACGTTGAATCTGGAATTTTAATCCGATTTAAAATAATTTGAAGACTTATAAAATTTATATCGATAATACTGAAGATAGTTAAAGTGTAAGTATTGGTTTTTGAAGTGTAGTTGTGAAAATATATCGATTAAATTGATATTTGAAAATAGCCTTCCGAGGCACAGTCTCGGAATTCGACGAAACCAGTTCCATTGGGTCCGTAATATTGAATTATTATCGGATTCTAAATTTCATATTGATCGGAGCTAGTGTGTGAGTATACGACATACGAACGCGCTGGGATTTTACGGGTTTTCCTAATCGAATCGAAGGAGATTTATAACCTCGTCCCTTCCTTTGCAAGCCTAAAATAATAAAATAAAAGTATATATGTTTTACTCGAGGCTTCTTCTGAAAGCCAAACTGAAATGTTTTGTTTTATGATATATAATCACGCAACCTTTATTCTTTCCTCTTTATGAACTAAGCGTCATCTCTCCAGACAAACGAAATCAAAGCATAAATAAAAAAAAAAACACCAGTAATGGCCGAAAATCGCGTTTTCCTCCTCCCCTTCTCTCCACATTTCAATCGAACCCAACCCTAGTTCTCGAATCGAAGAAATAGAGACTCGTGAACCCGATTGAGGAAAGTGGCGACGAATTAAGGGTTCGAGATTCGTGTTCGAGCTCGTGAAGGTCGAGAGTGTATCGCTATGGGGATCGCGCATGGGGATATGGAGTGTTGAGGGATTGGTTGTTCGTTTGATGGCAAGGAGCTCGCGATTAGGGTTCGGCGACATCGCTGTCGCATGAGATCGAGGGTCGCTAGCAGATAAAGGGGTGATGCGATGGGTTCGAATGGTGCAAGCTCGAGTTCTCTTTGTCAGTGTCGACATGATCTCGAGGTGGGGGATTGTCTGTGTCAGTGTCGACATGCGTCCAGGGTAAGAGCTGTTTTATTTATTTATTTTTAGCAGAAATTGTGTTTATATAAAAATATATTATTGTAAGTCATAAAACAATTCGTTTTTGTTTTTCAGTTATATATATATATATAAATTCAGTCAGTAGAATCATGGCTAAATTGCAGGGAAGAAAAACAGAATTTTTCTTTTATACACATATTTATATATATATATATTAACATGTACCCGTAGTTTAATAGGCAAACAAAAAAACTTACTTATATACATATGTATATGATTTTGGAAAATATAGGGATTTAGATGTTGAAGGATTATACAAGAATTGGATCTTTAATTTAAAATCTAGATTTTAAAACCTATCGGTTTATTTTGGAATGATAATATTATTATGAAGATTAAGGAGATTTATTAACTTAAATAACTATTTCGGTTATTTCAAACGTAGTGTATTAAAAAGATATATAAATAATAGGTTTGGTGGGTAAATTGTTAAATTAACATATTTAATAAACTTATTCGATTTATTTTAGTTACTAGGGTTTTCAGAGGAAATTTAGTTAAATCAAATTATAAGCTAAAGTTAATGTACAAACGGGATTAATTGTTTGGCAAATTCGAATAGTAATAAATGATGAATTGTTTATTCAAGGTCAAATTCGTGAGGGAACGAGTCGGGATTGGATCAGATTGCAAATTATAAGGGACAAAGGTGAGTTAATCTCACTCAGTTTAAGTTTAAATTTAAATTTAAATGATTAAATTTAAATAATTGTTTGAATGGTTGAAATTGATTGACGTGATATTTGAAATTGGAATATTATGTTGTGCTAACGTCTGTGGATGCAGGAAAAACAGGTTGGAGGGATCCAACTGGGTCCCTCAACATATATATATATATTGTTTACTATTCCCTGTTATACTTTGTGAATATTCTGTAATGGATTATATTGAATATTGAATGCTATAGTTGTTTGGGTTATTCTGGTACCCTGAATTATCAAATTTGTATAGCATTGGATCGGTGGGAATAAATAATAAAAAGAATGACTTTTCAAGAAAACAATTACAAAGAATGTAAATAATTAAAATGAATTGGATAAGAATATTAGTGTTTCAAAATGCTAACTAATAAATTCTGTATATGAAAATAAATATTTAAATAAACAGAAAGTTAATGAAACTTAAACTTCAATGTTATTGTTTAAAGGATCAAGACATTTATGTTAAATTTAAGATTTTAAATTTTGGAAGGAACAAAGAAGAAAATGGGGAAAAGCATGAAATTTGGATATTTCAGTTAAAAGATTTAAAATCAAACAGGAAATCATAAGAATAAAAATAAAGTCCATAATTAATAAATTTTGAAATTATCCAAGTAATTAAAGAAATTTATTTCAACAGAATAAATTGGAAATCAATTCGGGAAATTGATTTAAGTGCTTGAAGTTGGAATTTTTCTCTGGATGGCCAAGTACGCGTTTTTTTTAAAAGTAAATTTATAAATATAAATTAAAGGTTTAAAGTTGTTTTTAAAAGAAAGCAAGTTTTGGAAAATTTATTATTTCTAATATGAAATTTCTAAAGCAAGTATTTCTTTTTAATATATTATAGCATTAATTATTTAAAAGTGACTTAGTATTTGTTTTAAAAGTGAAAACCTGGTTTTATACTTTATAAAGTAACCTTATTTTCTCAAATTCATATAGTATGTATTTTTAACAAATTATTTAAGTAGCTTTATCCTAAGTATTTTAAAGTTATATATTTCAAAGTAAAGTGTTTTAAATTATTTTAAAAAAATCTATTTTTGTGCTTGGTGATTTCAGAGGAAATATAAATATTTGGGAAGCGGATTCTGAAAAGAATGAGGGTTTTGAAACTGTTTTCAAGGGATTGAAAATATGAATATATCTTGTGAAGATATTTTGAAGTTAATAAATAATTTGGGAAATTATTTATTGTGTGATGGATGTTGTGAATATTAATTGATGGTTAAATAACCGACTATCAATATTGGCCAAATACGTTGATCGTTTCGAAGAGACCGGGATCGAGATTTATTTCTCGAAAACCACTTCGATCCGGTTTGTACGTTTCGTGCGGAAAACGTGTTCGGAGTCGAAGATGGAGCAGTGAAGTGCAAGGGCTAGTCGCTACTAATCCTGAGGATATTTCCAAAATGGATGTAGTAGGAGTAGTGCCTTCGGTTCCGTTCGAACCCGGGACGGACTTGTATGGATGAATGCTTGCGAAACATCGTCAGGTGGACGATGGGCATTCTAAGTGAAAACGTTCAAAAAGGTAACGCTAAGCCTCAAGCCTCATCAAATGGGAATGACTGAAAATCAGGGGATATGCAGCAAGGTTAGGTGGGTCATGCCCAAGCAGGACAAGATAATTCCCCTGTCTAGATGTCCCTTATATATTTCGGCTTAGTGGGTGGTTGGTCGCGCCAACCACGGGGTTTATCTTGTTCGGGACTGTTCAGTAAGGAATGGTTCCGGCCTTGTGTTGCAGGGGATGAAGGGAGTAGTCCTCGGTACGGTGATCTAGGCCCCGTACTGTGACAGGTGGTACCCCAGTGCCTAGTCATTGTTGGAAATCCATTTTCCCTACGAGCCTTGTACGAGTTTTGTTTGTATTACCCACTCTGTGGCTAGTAGCTGGAATTTAATCATGTAACAATTTCGGCTATTTTATAAGTATTTGTAAATAGACCCTATTATAATATCAGAGGATTTCTATAAAAAAAGTGTTTTAGCTATCGTAAGGTAAAAACCCGACATGTTTATTTGTGGCGTGGTCTTACGAGATGCTTTTGTTTTCAAAAGATTTTGAAACTTTAATAATCAATTGGGTGTGATTTTCTCACGCTGGTATTCCAGACTGACTCGGGTGTTATTTAACTGTAATGCTCGGGTCAGACCGAGTATTATAGGATACATGATGATGCTGTGGAGCTCAGGAGACGAGCTGGATGACGACACGTACTCTCGTACTTATTTATATATATATTTCCGCTGTGTTGAGTTGTTGGGTATTCATTGTATGATAGTGATGTTGTGTTGTGATGGATGTACTCTGATGTGTAATATATAAACAGAAATATTTGATGTTGAGTAAAGATTATATATTATCTATTATATTTTATTCCGCTGCGATGGTTAGATTCTGATGTTGATTTTGTTTTCTCTTCTTCTACCTCTTCTTCTTAAACCCAAATGGTTCGTATGTCTGTACAACTTGAGTTGATTGTTGTAGAATAGTGTTGACTCAAGGGGTACGGATTTGCGGGCTGTTACACTTGGTATCAGAGCTTAGGTTGGAGATAACCTTGGCTCTGGTGGGAATTACTCATAGAATAGAGTCCATAGTACTCTAGAATGAGTTTGAGAGTATTAATAGATATGAGCGCGTATTTGTTAGTGAATAAAAAAATTTGTTTTATATTGTGTTGATTTATCGGTTGAGTGTTTATGGATTCTGGTCGATGTATGAGACGCCATGTCATCGATAGGGATTTCTAAACTCTTGAACAAGATAAACCGACACAGTATTGTTTTAAATAAGGTAAATAAAATAATTTTACCTAAAATTATTTTGTATATAAAAGAAAATGATTTTCTTAATTATTATAACTATATATGGGTGTTTGGTTGTTAGAGGTGATAAATATTAAATTATTATCATTGTATGATAATTGAATAAAGTTTGAAATAATAACTAAAAAAATTAAGGAATAAATTAACATAATAGATGCAATTTATGAATGTGATTCATAATGGAATAAGGAATTGAATTCATAATTAAAAACTAAGAAACCAATTCATATTAAATGAATTTGTAAATGTAAACTATAATGTAAATTATAGTATGATTAATTATTAAAGTACGATAAAATTCCAAAGAAAGGTTTGAATTTAAATCTAAAGAGTTTGGAATCTGGGATTTAAGTTTCTTTGGATTGGATAAGGATTCTCAAAAGTTGGGAGGATAATATATATTGACAAATATTTTTGAATCGGATTTGAAATCTAGAGAAATTTGGAATTTAAAAATATTGGATGGATTTTGGAAAGAGAATAAAAGCATTTAACTCTTTTGGTTGCTAGAAAATAACTTCGGTGATGACTGCAGCATCATCGATGTTCATTTTCGAGTTTCCAGAAGTGAAATTGCTACCAAATTGTTTTGAATAGAAATTGTTTGCAAGACTGGTTGAGTTTTGAAATTCAAAGAGATAAATTGAATTTATCAAACGAATTTTGGATATAGAAAGTTTTAAAGGGAATTTTGAAATGTTGAAGGTTGTTTAACTTTGGAATTTGTTGAAAAACAAAATTTCAACGGTGTAAGTGAAACTGAGAACTGGAATTTAAAATTTAATTGTGTGGAGTTATGTGGAATGGGAAAATTAGTCAGGAAGGACTAAAAATAATAAATGTTTGGATATAACATTTGTGGGTTAAATAATGAATTGGTGAATGAATAAATGATCAAATAATGTACTTATAAAGAGAAGTTGATATTTATAAGCAGGGATTGAAAATTTTAATTCAGCAAATAAATTTAACTTAAGTGAATGAAAATGAAGGGAATATAAGCCTTGAATAATGGAATTTAAATTTAAAGGGGAAAAATGAAATTAATTTGGATTGGGAATAAAATTTTAACTGAATTAAAATAAATTGAATAAGTTGAAAATAATATCCAGTTGTATTCGGATTAAATTGAAATCGAATTGAGTTAAATAAAACCGAGTTAGAATAAAATTGAATTGGAATAAGAATTCAATTGAATTATTTAATGGAATTATATTCTTACCTGGATAAATGGAAAATAAGTGGAATAAGGATTGGAATTGAAATAAAAGAATAATGTGTAAAAGAATTAAAAATCCTTAAAATAAAATATGTTTGGGTTGTAGATAAGCATAAGGCTTGAGTTAAAAATAAAAGATAAATATATTCAAGCCTAAAATAAATGGAATTGTGTAAATAATGAGTTGTGACTTACAGGTTTTGAGAGTGGAATAGAAATTCCAAAATAAATATTGTTTGATGTTCTGGATAATAGAATAAAAATCCAAACTTGAATTATAAAGTATATTGAACTTAAGTAAATAAAATGAAGTGATATTTGGAATAAAAATTCAAGTGTTGGATTATAAATAAGGGACGAACTAATTAGATAATAAATTAGTTAATGAAATTGAATTGTGAGTTTATGATAAAGTTTGAAATAAACTCAAGTTTTAAATTAAAATGGATTCAAATTGTTGATGAAGTGGAAGTGGAGTGATTGTGAATGAAATTGCAATGTAAGTTAATAAAATTGGATGGTAAATTAAAAAGTGGATGGTGGAATCAGAACTTGAGTTATCAATGGAAATTCGACTTGAGGTGTTAACAAAGTAAATATAATTTGAAAGTATAAAATAAAAAAAATATGAAATGGATTAAAATAATAAAGGTATGAATTGCAAATCAAATCCAAATCAGTGGAAATAAGATGGAAATGGCTTTGTGATAAATTAAATGAGTTGAATCTGGGAAGTTAAATTCTATAATAACCAATCAAAGGAAATTGTAAATTTAAAATGAGATTTAAATGAGATGGAATCAAGTTGGATAAAAGAGAAAAATATTTATTTGTGAAATGGAAATAAGCTTACGTATAAATTTGAATAAATTGAAGTAAATTGACTTAAGCAGAATAAATCGAAGAGAGTTGAATTTAATTCAACTTAAACCAAGTTTAAATAAATTTGGATTGAATTTGAATCTAGTAAAGATAAATTTGGATTGAAATAGAACTTGGTGGGTTGAAATAATATTTAAGATAAGGAACATTCATAATTGATTGAGTGGATAAGTTAATTATATTGAATAAATAAATGATGGAATAAATAAGTATCGTATGAAATGTGGTTTTAAATAAGTTGAGAAATAATTATTGAGTGGGATAGCTTGGAGTGTCTTCGAGCTAAATAAAATAGTTTGGAATAAACAAATAAGGAATGAGATGCAAAGAAAATGAATGGATTGCAAATAAAATTTAAATGGAATGTGTCGAGCTAAATAAATGATGGTGAATGGATTAAAATTTAATTGCAATGAAACTGAGAATATATGTTTGGTGAATAAATTTAAAGTGGAATAGAATTAAGAATAAAATTGAGTGAAATCCATTTAAATTGGTTATAAACATAAATATCTATTTATTCACATAGATATCATCAATCTGCATAGAATAAATTGGCTATTGACGTAAATGAAAGTAATTAAAATTCTATGAGTTGATGGGAATTAAATAAATTGATTTTGGGATCAATTGCTAAGAATATGAGTTTGTTTGGGATTATAGATGGATTGAAGTTAGTAAGTGAATTGCACATCACTTAAATTGAATGCAATGGTAAGGAAAGCGAGTGAAACAAATTGAATTGGTGATTGACGCCTTATTAATCATTTGTAAGTTTGTTGGGTATGTATGGCTTATGAAATTCATGTGTTAGCTATATTAAAACAATTGAAATTCTAGTGAATTACATATATTTCATACTTACAAGTTTAAACTGAGTAAGTACAGGTACCCGGGAGCCGTGTGGCTGGATTTGGTTATGCTATTTGCTAAAAATAATAAGCTGCTTGCTTAAAATGCTAAATAAGGTACGCCTACGCAATAAAAATAGGAAATATGAACTGTTTTTTTTGTTTTCCGACCGTGTGGGTCGATGTATATATATTTATCTCTTTTGTCAAATTGCAAAAGCTCCTCCGTACAAAGGAGACTCTGCCAAAAAATTTCAGAAATTTTGGAGTTAGAAAATTTTTGGAATTTTTGAAAATTTTTACTAACTACAAATGAATTGAATTTGTTAAACAATTAGAATTGAAACTGGATATTGGAATCTAACTCAAAGGTGAATGTAAGGTAAAGTGAAATTGAAAAAAAACTAAAGAAAGTAAAATTGCAAATAAACTTTAATTGAGATTTAAATTTAATTAGTAAGCGCAATTAACTCAATATTCAAAATGGAAGCCAAATTGAATTCAAATGGAATTTTAAAGGTAAAGGCGAATAGAAATGGATATAAATTAAAGTGGTAAAGTGAAAATAAATGTAAGAAACATACAAATTGCTTATGTTCACTTAAGTAAGGAATGGAGAATTTCTTAATTTGAAATTAATAATATATATGTATTCCAAGTAAATATTTGGATGAATATTGATACTTCGTAAGGAAGTCGATGAAATGATTTTTGGAATATTGTGTTTGGATATTATTGTCAGGTAGGATATGCAGGTAATATAAAGGGAAAGGAGAATTGGGTTGATTTCAAAAGATAAAAATTTGAAATGCTCGACAAAAAGGTATGTATTTAAATTTGGTATGAAATTTGATTGGGATTTGGATTTGGATTGAGCCACTTGGCCTTTTTGTTTTCTTTTTGGATTTGGGAGGCCGTAGAGCCATTTTGTAGTTGTACCGAGTCAGCCGCGCAAAGGAAACGCTGGCAAAATTTTTCAGGAATTTAGGGAGTTAGAAAAATTTTGGGAAAATTTTTGATAATTTAAAATTGGTTTAAAGTTGAAACTTGAATGGTTAAACAAATAGTATAGTCTGAAACTATGGGAGAGTTGAGAAATTAATAAGAAGGATAATGAGTCTTTTATGAAAAATAGTTAGTTAGATGTTGAATTGTTTGGTTTTGGAAATAAGTAAACAGGTATTGGACCATTCTTCCTAAATAGTAATTTCGGGGACGAAATTCTTTTAAGGGGGGAGGAATGTCACGACCCGAAATTTTTGAGCAATTGAAATTGGAATATTCAATTGATTTTGAATATTTAAATATTAATTTTTAACTCGAATTCAAATATCACCAATTATTTGATAGTTAAAATTTAGAATTAAATAACTTGAATTTGAATAAAACGTTGAATCTGGAATTTTAATCCGATTTAAAATAATTTGAAGACTTATAAAATTTATATCGATAATACTGAAGATAGTTAAAGTGTAAGTATTGGTTTTTGAAGTGTAGTTGTGAAAATATATCGATTAAATTGATATTTGAAAATAGCCTTCCGAGGCACAGTCTCGGAATTCGACGAAACCAGTTCCATTGGGTCCGTAATATTGAATTATTATCGGATTCTAAATTTCATATTGATCGGAGCTAGTGTGTGAGTATACGACATACGAACGCGCTGGGATTTTACGGGTTTTCCTAATCGAATCGAAGGAGATTTATAACCTCGTCCCTTCCTTTGCAAGCCTAAAATAATAAAATAAAAGTATATATGTTTTACTCGAGGCTTCTTCTGAAAGCCAAACTGAAATGTTTTGTTTTATGATATATAATCACGCAACCTTTATTCTTTCCTCTTTATGAACTAAGCATCATCTCTCCAGACAAACGAAATCAAAGCATAAATAAAAAAAAACACCAGTAATGGCCGAAAATCGCGTTTTCCTCCTCCCCTTCTCTCCACATTTCAATCGAACCCAACCCTAGTTCTCGAATCGAAGAAATAGAGACTCGTGAACCCGATTGAGGAAAGTGGCGACGAATTAAGGGTTCGAGATTCGTGTTCGAGCTCGTGAAGGTCGAGAGTGTATCGCTATGGGGATCGCGCATGGGGATATGGAGTGTTGAGGGATTGGTTGTTCGTTTGATGGCAGGGAGCTCGCGATTAGGGTTCGGCGACATCGCTGTCGCATGAGATCGAGGGTCGCTAGCAGATAAAGGGGTGATGCGATGGGTTCGAATGGTGCAAGCTCGAGTTCTCTTTGTCAGTGTCGACATGATCTCGAGGTGGGGGATTGTCTGTGTCAGTGTCGACATGCGTCCAGGGTAAGAGCTGTTTTATTTATTTATTTTTAGCAGAAATTGTGTTTATATAAAAAAATATTATTGTAAGTCATAAAACAATTCGTTTTTGTTTTTCAGTTATATATATATATAAATTCAGTCAGTAGAATCATGGCTAAATTGCAGGGAAGAAAAACAGAATTTTTCTTTTATACACATATTTATATATATATATATTAACATGTACCCGTAGTTTAATAGGCAAACAAAAAAACTTACTTATATACATATGTATATGATTTTGGAAAATATAGGGATTTAGATGTTGAAGGATTATACAAGAATTGGATCTTTAATTTAAAATCTAGATTTTAAAACCTATCGGTTTATTTTGGAATGATAATATTATTATGAAGATTAAGGAGATTTATTAACTTAAATAACTATTTCGGTTATTTCAAACGTAGTGTATTAAAAAGATATATAAATAATAGGTTTGGTGGGTAAATTGTTAAATTAACATATTTAATAAACTTATTCGATTTATTTTAGTTACTAGGGTTTTCAGAGGAAATTTAGTTAAATCAAATTATAAGCTAAAGTTAATGTACAAACGGGATTAATTGTTTGGCAAATTCGAATAGTAATAAATGATGAATTGTTTATTCAAGGTCAAATTCGTGAGGGAACGAGTCGGGATTGGATCAGATTGCAAATTATAAGGGACAAAGGTGAGTTAATCTCACTCAGTTTAAGTTTAAATTTAAATTTAAATGATTAAATTTAAATAATTGTTTGAATGGTTGAAATTGATTGACGTGATATTTGAAATTGGAATATTATGTTGTGCTAACGTCTGTGGATGCAGGAAAAACAGGTTGGAGGGATCCAACTGGGTCCCTCAACATATATATATATTGTTTACTATTCCCTGTTATACTTTGTGAATATTCTGTAATGGATTATATTGAATATTGAATGCTATAGTTGTTTGGGTTATTCTGGTACCCTGAATTATCAAATTTGTATAGCATTGGATCGGTGGGAATAAATAATAAAAAGAATGACTTTTCAAGAAAACAATTACAAAGAATGTAAATAATTAAAATGAATTGGATAAGAATATTAGTGTTTCAAAATGCTAACTAATAAATTCTGTATATGAAAATAAATATTTAAATAAACAGAAAGTTAATGAAACTTAAACTTCAATGTTATTGTTTAAAGGATCAAGACATTTATGTTAAATTTAAGATTTTAAATTTTGGAAGGAACAAAGAAGAAAATGGGGAAAAGCATGAAATTTGGATATTTCAGTTAAAAGATTTAAAATCAAACAGGAAATCATAAGAATAAAAATAAAGTCCATAATTAATAAATTTTGAAATTATCCAAGTAAGTAAAGAAATTTATTTCAACAGAATAAATTGGAAATCAATTCGGGAAATTGATTTAAGTGCTTGAAGTTGGAATTTTTCTCTGGATGGCCAAGTACGCGTTTTTTTTAAAAGTAAATTTATAAATATAAATTAAAGGTTTAAAGTTGTTTTTAAAAGAAAGCAAGTTTTGGAAAATTTATTATTTCTAATATGAAATTTCTAAAGCAAGTATTTCTTTTTAATATATTATAGCATTAATTATTTAAAAGTGACTTAGTATTTGTTTTAAAAGTGAAAACCTGGTTTTATACTTTATAAAGTAACCTTATTTTCTCAAATTCATATAGTATGTATTTTTAACAAATTATTTAAGTAGCTTTATCCTAAGTATTTTAAAGTTATATATTTCAAAGTAAAGTGTTTTAAATTATTTTAAAAAAATCTATTTTTGTGCTTGGTGATTTCAGAGGAAATATAAATATTTGGGAAGCGGATTTTGAAAAGAATGAGGGTTTTGAAACTGTTTTCAAGGGATTGAAAATATGAATATATCTTGTGAAGATATTTTGAAGTTAATAAATAATTTGGGAAATTATTTATTGTGTGATGGATGTTGTGAATATTAATTGATGGTTAAATAACCGACTATCAATATTGGCCAAATACGTTGATCGTTTCGAAGAGACCGGGATCGAGATTTATTTCTCGAAAACCACTTCGATCCGGTTTGTACGTTTCGTGCGGAAAACGTGTTCGGAGTCGAAGATGGAGCAGTGAAGTGCAAGGGCTAGTCGCTACTAATCCTGAGGATATTTCCAAAATGGATGTAGTAGGAGTAGTGCCTTCGGTTCCGTTCGAACCCGGGACGGACTTGTATGGATGAATGCTTGCGAAACATCGTCAGGTGGACGATGGGCATTCTAAGTGAAAACGTTCAAAAAGGTAACGCTAAGCCTCAAGCCTCATCAAATGGGAATGACTGAAAATCAGGGGATATGCAGCAAGGTTAGGTGGGTCATGCCCAAGCAGGACAAGATAATTCCCCTGTCTAGATGTCCCTTATATATTTCGGCTTAGTGGGTGGTTGGTCGCGCCAACCACGGGGTTTATCTTGTTCGGGACTGTTCAGTAAGGAATGGTTCCGGCCTTGTGTTGCAGGGGATGAAGGGAGTAGTCCTCGGTACGGTGATCTAGGCCCCGTACTGTGACAGGTGGTACCCCAGTGCCTAGTCATTGTTGGAAATCCATTTTCCCTACGAGCCTTGTACGAGTTTTGTTTGTATTACCCACTCTGTGGCTAGTAGCTGGAATTTAATCATGTAACAATTTCGGCTATTTTATAAGTATTTGTAAATAGACCCTATTATAATATCAGAGGATTTCTATAAAAAAAGTGTTTTAGCTATCGTAAGGTAAAAACCCGACATGTTTATTTGTGGCGTGGTCTTACGAGATGCTTTTGTTTTCAAAAGATTTTGAAACTTTAATAATCAATTGGGTGTGATTTTCTCACGCTGGTATTCCAGACTGACTCGGGTGTTATTTAACTGTAATGCTCGGGTCAGACCGAGTATTATAGGATACATGATGATGCTGTGGAGCTCAGGAGACGAGCTGGATGACGACACGTACTCTCGTACTTATTTATATATATATTTCCGCTGTGTTGAGTTGTTGGGTATTCATTGTATGATAGTGATGTTGTGTTGTGATGGATGTACTCTGATGTGTAATATATAAACAGAAATATTTGATGTTGAGTAAAGATTATATATTATCTATTATATTTTATTCCGCTGCGATGGTTAGATTCTGATGTTGATTTTGTTTTCTCTTCTTCTACCTCTTCTTCTTAAACCCAAATGGTTCGTATGTCTGTACAACTTGAGTTGATTGTTGTAGAATAGTGTTGACTCAAGGGGTACGGATTTGCGGGCTGTTACACGGACGTTGAAGAATTTTCAAAACCATTAGAGTTTGGAGTGGATGATCAGGAATGGTTAGGTTAACCGCAAGTTAAACTTTAAGTGTATTTTGAAAAAAAAAATTGAAGCTTATGTTGTAATAATATCTGAATATATGACATTATGGTTTTTGAATTATGTAAATAATTGTTTATGATATATTATACTACATTTGCAGAGCGTTTAAACTTTGCATTGAATATGTATGATGAATTATTTATGATATGGAAACCATTATTTACAGAGTGTTTATATTTAAACTTTGCGTTTAAGTTTTGATATGTGTGTGTGTGTGTGTGTGTGTGTGTGTTACTAAATAATCATTTTCCAACACTTATAAGCGTTACCGTATATTTATGTACCAACACTTATAAGTGTTACCGTATATTTGGTTACCAACACTTATAAGTGTTACCGTATATTTCTCTACCAACACTTATAAGTGTTAGTAATACATATGTTTGTATGTTTGTAACACTTATAAGTGTTACAAATTTGGCCGCTCCATTCCTCACAGTCCATTAGTAACACTTAAAAGGTGTTACTGAAATTATTTGTAACACTTATAAATGTTAGAATTTGCCTGTTTTGGTGTAGTGGGGTATTATTATGGCTAGTGGGCTGAACCCAAACCCAAACCCTAAGTGAAAAAGGTCAAATTTTTAGCTAGCTCCAAACATATCGAAGTTTATAGTCAAAAAGGTTGCAAACGACATTTTGAACTCAAAGGAAGGGGTCTCGAGTCCCAATTCGACTGTTTGCAAAAAGTAGCTTTTCGGACTAAAATCCAACGAACGATGAAATATTTAAATAAAATATTTAACTATACAATTGATAAATATGCAGGTTGTTACATATATGCAAAGTGATAATCATGGACTATGAATTAATTAGGATTAAGTATAATTTAATTAAGCTTAAATATAATAAAAATCAAAGAGAAAAATGTCACATCAGGGGAGACAAAGATGTGACATATTGGCAACTCAAGGGGACAAGAGTACAATGGCCATCTTTTCGTGTTTTTCTTGAAATTAGGAAGGGATGGAACTTGCTTGGAGATGTGGCAAAGCATGAGAAGAGGGTATGTACGTGAAGGGCATTTCGTTAATTTAGCATAACCATTTGTATATACCCATTTCCTAATTCATTTATCATATTTCCTCATTTCATTTTCCACTTCTTTCTCATTCTTTACGTCTTGATTAAGCTTGTAAGATAATTTCCATGGCTTCCAAGTGATAAAAATTTCATGTTTCTACTTTTAAAAATTCATAAACTTGTTTAAAAATCTACATCATCTCCTCCATTTTTCCTCATTTTCTCACGGCCATAACTTCCTCCATAGTTCACCGAATCATGTTTTACTTTCTTTAAACTATATAAAATTCCAGTGGCTACAACTTTGTAGTTTACGACTTTTCTGATTTCGAGATTAGATGATCCAAAAATTCATTTTATTTGCAAGAGTGTTTTTGAACCTAGATTTTTATGTTCGAAAATACGCCTCACTATTTTGGCCATAACTTCCTCAAAATTTAATCTTTTTAGGTAAATATTTTTTTTAAATGATAGAGAAAAAGTTTCCTAAAACTTTCCTTTTAACCACTTTAGTAAATTCTGAGTGTAACATGTCTAAAAACCGAGAAGAATATGACCATTTTTGAGTTGATTTTTGGTGGATTCCAAGCGCTACAAGTTTAAAGTTTATTTCAAGTTTGAATAGCTTTCGGTGAGTAAAAATTCACCTTTGAACCAAAAGTTTTTAAACCATACTCTTGTTTACATTTGTTGCTATTGAATTATTATTGTATGTATTTAGTAGTATGGTAGTTGTTAGTTTGATTCATGCTTTAAAAAGTTGACATCTTGGTTGTAGTTTAGTAACTTGTAAAGTTAGTAACTAAAAGTTGCTTATAATGTTGGTTCATGCTTACTACATGTTGTATCATAGTTAATTACCTTGTATATATGCTCATACCCTTTATATGTAATGTTTGGCTGGATGATAATATCAAAAACTTGTTCTCCGAACTGCCCGTATAGCGATAGTCGCTATATCGGCATTTTCAGAAAATCACTTTTATCGAAACCGTTTGGTTTCATCTTCGTTCTTGGAATTGTTTTACAAGTTAAGCAAGATTTTGATTAACGATGTTTTCAAAAGTAATTAACCATTTTAATATTGATTATTTCACTCAATTAATTACTTAATTAATAAGGATTAAGGTTAACTAATTACTTAGTTAATAATGTGTTTAAAAATTAACTAATTACCTAGTTAATGATTGTTTAAATTAATTAATCATTTTATTTAATGATGTTTAAATTTAATTAATCATTTTATTTAGTGATGTTTAAGGATAATTAATCATTCAGTAATGATAAATTAAACCTAATTAATTAATTTGCTAATGATGCTTTTAAATTAATAAATCTTTTTAATAAATGATCTTTAAAATTTATCAACTTGTTTTAAATCTAATTAATCTTTCCTTTATTGACGTTTATAATTAATATATAATTTTCAAAATAATGAGAATTAATTAATTATTTCTTTAATTTAGTTAATTATATTTAAATTTGTTAATTAATTGAATTAATGATGTATTAAGGGTGATTTACCCTTTTAATTAAATGTTATTGGAGTTAATTAACCAATTTAATTTTGAAGTTTCAAAGTGATTTTGTCAAAGTAACAAGGATGTTTTTACTTTGTTATTCATTTAAATAATGGTAATTATTTATTTTTTAATTTAATTGATTATATTTTAATAATTAATTGAATTAATAAGGTTTAAAAGTGGTTTTCCCTTTTATCATTTAAAGACATTTGTGGTTCGAAAATCAAAGTGTGTGATGAAGTTTAAAGTTAATTAATCAATGTAATAAGGATGTTTTAAGTTATCAAATCCGTTTTAAATTGATGTATTGAAGTTAGCAAACTCTTTTAATAATATGTTTTAAAGCTAATACTTGTAATGTGAGGCCAAGAATGAATTCGAGTTTTTAAAAGAAAAGGTTTGATTCGTTTACGGAAATGAATTAATTTCCGTAAAGCGATATCACTTATATGGAATCGATTTATTGCAATACTTAACTCTAAACTTGAAGAAGTAGACTTGCTTCTATTTTGAAAGTTAAGAATAACCGTGGGACATGACTTTGAGGTAACACTACCTTGACTTGTTTGAAATCATTGTTAACCAAGAAATAGTACAAGTTTGAATTCGATGAGTGGTGATAAATATACAAGACTTAATTTTCATATACGATCGTTTTATATCCTCGGTATTTGGTTTTCCAACTATCGGTTACCGCAACTTCTTTATCATCATCATTCTTAGATGATATGTTGCTCCATTGAGCTTTGTTATCCTTTGTCAGAAATAACTAAACCAAAAGCGCAAGAGGAATATGTGGGGGTTTCTCCCACTAGGGTATTTTCACATCTCATCTAGATTTTTTTGTACCACCATGTGAAAAGCGGTTAAGATTTAGATGTGAAATATTCAGATACTTGATAAGATTACAGGGTTCAGCTTGGTATTGTCCGAGAAGTGTCACAGAGTAAATGAGCTTCTCAGAAGTATATTACTATAGGTGTACTTCAAAGGGGGTGCACCTTCCTAGTCATTGTTGGAAAATTTTCTTTTCTTATTTGATTTGAACATTTAAATCTATTTTCTTTAATTATAATGGAAAGAGTCAACCACTCTTCCTAGTGTTCAATTATTGGTTTTGTCCATCTTATCCAATTTAATACTTATAATGTTTAGTCCATTCTATCGAGTTTGGATTGTTGTTGTTTTTTATCCATGCTATCGAGTTTGGATATTAATTCAGACTATTTCCTTTCTTTCAAGTCTGAATGTTGTACAAATTGTGCCCATCATCTGTGTTTGGATTTATTTCCTATGGTACATTCATTTTTGTTATGGTTAGGTGTTGTTTATGTGAGAGAAAACCCATTCCGCATTAGCGGCATAGTCTCGCATATTATTGTAAAATGCACTTCCTTTTGCTTTAATGTTTTACTCATACCAGACATTTTGTTTGTCCCAAGCCATTTATTTTCCCTACACTCTCGGGCACTTGATTATATTTGCGTAGTCCAAGAATAGCAGATTTTCTTTGGAGCTCTTTGAAAACAGTGATCGAGCAGACAGCTCCTTAGTTATCTAGTTATTTATGTTCAGTTGTATGGTTATGTAGGTGTATTCTGTATCTTAAAAATGAAAAGTCAAAATGTATGGCTATCAATTTGTTAGGTGTAGTATTTTTTATAACTCTGGTAGCTCTTTATAAGGAGTAACTTTTTGTACTATATCATTTTATATTATATGTAACCATTTCGCTGTGAGGTTTATCTATTCTGTCTTGTTCTGTTCTTTATTTCATCCCAAGACAGCTTATCTTTCAGATGCTTGAGCAACGACACATGAATACCAATGGATGTATTAAATGTCGTTTTCAAGGATCAGAAAGGTGGGTTGTCAGGGATGATATTAGAGCTTAGGTTTAGCGAAACCCTAAGCCCTGTTGGGGTAAACTCTCTAAGGATAGGATTAGTAAAATCCTAGGATAAGTCTTAGAGTATAAGTATATATCAAGTGCGTATTTGTTAGTGTTATAAAAATATTTTATATTATATTGTTTGATATATGGAGTGGTATATGTATTCTGGTCGATACGTCTAATCAGCGTTGTCGATAGGGATTCCCAAAAACTTGAACAGATCTACCGATACAGTATTTATTTAAAATGGTAAATGAAATAATTTTACCTAAGAATATATTTTGCATATATAAGAATGATTTTCAAAATTAATATAGTTGTATAGTGGAGTTGGTTATTTAGAAATGATAATATTTTATCGTTATCATTTACGATTTATTTAGTTATGCTCGTTCCAGTTTGAGCATTAACTATTGTTGAATAGTTCACTAGGAATTTTCCTTTGTAAGATATAGGTCAAGTAAATGGGAATTGGGGAGTCTTGGAATGAACCCCTTGTGAATTAAGTTTCGCGGTTCGATTATAAGGTGTTCGGCGAAAGGGTTAAGTTAAAATTCATCTTTTAATAATGTTAAACTAAAAGTAAATTTGTAATAAAAAGTTGTTTAATCTAAATGGAAAAAAAATAAAATAATAATAATAATAATAATAATAATAATAATAAAGTAAAATGAAATAAATAAAAATTTAAAGGATAAATGTTTGGGAAAATTTAATTATAATAAAAGAGAATCATTTAAATGTTAGTTTAACTCACATCCAAGTTTGTTATATGATATCTATGATGCTATAAACTATTTTTGCTTTCTTGGATGATAGTTATATTTGTTTGACTGATTAATTGAAATTAATCTAAATATTCCATTTAAACTGTTTAATTGTCGTTATAGCAATTTTTGGTATACAATAATTTATTAAATATCATCCCCAAAACCTTGTGTGTGTTTGAATTGAGCTTGTGTTTTCCCAAAAGTAGATGTTTAAAATTTATTAATCATTTTGAGTAATGATATTTTAAATTAACAAACCATTTTAACTAACGGTGTTTAAAATTAATTAATCATTTTGATTAATGAGGTTTGGATATAATTAATCTTTTTAAGTTATGATATTTGAATTTATCTAATTATTTTAATTAATGATATTTGAAAATTAATAATCACTTTAATTAATGATATTTAAAAGTAATTCTTCATTTTAATTAATGATTATTTGAGTTTAATAAATCATTTGAAAGTTGGTTAACTGATTTAATAGGTAAGTTTAAAATATATTAATTGATTTGATGAATGTGTTTTGGAAGTAATTAACTATTTTATTAAAGATAATTGATTTGTTTATTAAAGAAAATTGTAGATTTGATTTATTATATTTTGGGATAGTTAATATTGTTTTAGATTTATAAAAGTGATTTATTTTCTTTCAGGATAATTAATGCTATTTTAAATTTAATAAAGGAATTTAAATTTGATTTATTTTCTTTGGAACATTTATAAGGTTTTAAGGTTTTAAAATGAATATTATAAATCATCCCCAAGGACAATTAACATTGTCCAGAATTTATAAAAGGTATTTAAATTGTTTTATTATCTTTTGAGATAATAAATATGTTTTAAATTAATGAATGATAGTTTTGAAATGAGAACTTTTAAATAGAATTGTTATAAATAAAT
This sequence comes from Allium cepa, assembly GCA_030765085.1. Classification (NCBI taxonomy): domain Eukaryota; kingdom Viridiplantae; phylum Streptophyta; class Magnoliopsida; order Asparagales; family Amaryllidaceae; genus Allium; species Allium cepa. The sequence goes on from CM060931.1 coordinate 239,741,597, forward strand.
CAAAGTGAAAATTGTTTTGGGATTTTAGTAAATGATGTTTAAAACGACGATTCTTTTGTCCCTTGTTTTAATATAATTAGTATTATAAATTTATCTATCCAAATAACATTGAAAGAGTTTTTGAAAATTTAAATCCTAGAATTGTTTAAAATGATTTCAAAAATTTTTTAGAAAAGTAATAGCATTATTATTTGGAAATACTTCTAAAGTGTAAATATTTTGGAAAAGAAATTTTAAGTAGAATGCCTTTTTTGAATAATTCGGAGGAAAATATTTCAGTTAGTTTTGTGGTAATCTGAATAATCTTCTAAATAACGACTAGATGTTTGCTTAGGCAAATGTTGTAGAGTACTTAGTAAATTATACTCTTTATCATTGTGCGATCGAAATTAGTTCAAAACCAAGCTAACCTAAAATGAGTTTTAGTAGAACAATTGTTTGAAATTATATCAGAAAGAAATATATGAAGTATGCTTTAAAAAAGGAATTTTGAAATAAAAATTGGGTAATTAATTTAGTTTCACTTAAAGAGAATTGATTTCCAAATAAAAATTATTTCTGATAACAGATTGTTTTGATAAATGAATTTGCACCCTTAGATAATATGAACGATAATTTAACACTAATTCAAAATTTGTTAGATTGGATAGGAAGGTTTTAATAACATTGTTTTATCAAAACCATAGATTTTATTTAAACATCTAAGTAGTGTAAACTATTTGTGGTTTTGGGTCAACCTATAAACATCTTCCCTTTTAAAACTCTAAGTTTAAGAGGTCAAGAGGATGGCTCAGTTTTAAAAGACTCGTATTCTGATTAGATCTTCACCTAAGTAAAATAAAATTTGTGTTTGTATGTACTCTTAGGATATAGAAGAGTAGTATACAAGTAAAAAAAAGGTAGAATAAATTATTATTTGGTGTTTTATAAAGAAATGAATTTACAAAATATTTTTATACTTTGGTGAAAATTTATGGAATAATTCATAAATGATTTTGGTATTGAATAAAATATACTAAATAGAAATTTAAGTGGTTTATAAATATTGGTATAATTAAGAAACCAATAATAGTGGAGTATAACTTTCAATTTTGTCCAAATTAGTTTGGACAATTATCTATATTTTTGGACAATCAAGAAAGTTTGAAGTAAAGTTGGATTTAGGTGTTAGTCATTTAGCATTTAAAATAATGTTGAGTCTATTTTATTCCTTTGTGGAATTTGTTTTGATAAGGTTTGATTAATTATGTGATTACATACACACACACACACACACATACACCATAGTTAATAAAGTTTAAATTTATAAACAGTGGATTTTGAATTGTTGTTTATTAGGACTTAAATCCCAGTGCGTTTGGAAATATGTTTTCTGAAATTTTTGGGAAAGAAATATTGATTGTTCACTCTAGTTGTTGTATTTGGAGGAACCGGAATACCACTAGATGCTCCATGTTGTTTTAATATTAGAGTTTTACATATCTTTTAGGAAAACACCCTCCTAGTCATTTTTGGATTTTTGTTTTAAAACATTCCTTTTTGGAAGAATTTGAAAACAATTTTTTTAATATAAAACTAATGCATTTAATTCTAAATTTACCTTTTTATATAATTGGATGCGTCGTATTTTATTTCAGAATATTCTCCGAATTTGGTTGCATATATATGTTATAGTGTACATATTGCATGTGTTTATGATAGAAATAATATAACTAATCAAATTTACAGAAAACAAAGTAGGTAAATTGATTTTCTTAGGTCGGTTATTACATTTTCCACTTCTTAATAATTTCAGGGACAAAATTCTTTTATGGGGGAGAGAGTGTATTGACCCGAAATTTCACTACATTGACTTATGACTACTTAATTAATTTTAAATAGTCAAATAGTAGGTTTTATAATTAAAATAAAAATCTTTTAAATAATAAATAATAATAATGAAATATTTTTCAAAATCTGTTTACAAAAATATATAGTTCGATGAAACACAGAAAATGTGACCGAAACCATTTTCCAAAATTTCGAAGTTTGATCGTATAAAAGTTGTTTAGAATGTTGTGTACACATTTGTAAATAAATATTCACATATATAAAAATTTATAATCATGGATTAGTGAATTAATTGGGATTAAGTATAATTTAATTAAGTTTAAATATAATAAAAATAAAAGAGAAAAATGTCACATCAGGGGAGACAAAGATGTGACATATTGGCAACTCAAAGGGACAAGAGTACAATGGCCATCTTTTCATATATTTTTCGAAATTAGGGAGAGAGAGGGAACGTGCTTGGGATTTGAAAATAGAGTTCTCAAGCATTTTTTTCTGTCCCAGAACGAACTCGTATAGATGAATGCTAGTGTAGCATTAGTTACCTGGAGGGCAATATTAGCATTCCAAGATGGTTTTCTAGGAGGAAATGGTAAGAGTGTGACCTCTTCGAGCCTCATACTCGGAAAATTAATAAACCAAGGACATGCGGCAGGGATAAGTGGGTCCCACCCAAGTAGGGTATGATCATTACAAATCTAGAGTGATATTTATGTATGCCTCCAGATCCCATTGTGTGCTTGTTGATCGCAACTAATGGGTAATCATATTCGGTGCTACTAGAGAAGGAGGTTGTACCGGTGCTGAGTAGCAAAGGTACAATGTGTTGTAGCCTCCCGTACACTTGATCTAGAGGTGTATGGATTCATTAGGTAGACCCTTACCCTTTCATTGTTGGAATCCATTATCCATTACGAACCTTCGGTTTTTGATTATAGAACCTAGTATGCTGGAATTTAACTAATGCCACAATTTCGGCTATGATTAATAAGTACTTGTTATTAGACACTATTATAGAATCAGAGGATTTCATATGAAATGTTTTGATTATCGTGAGGTATAACACAACCGTATTTATATGCGGCATGGTCTTACAAGATACTTTTGATTTACAAAGGTTTCTATAATTTTAGAATCTAGTTGGGTGAGTTTTCTCATGTTGGTTTTTCATACTAACTCAGGTGTTATTTTATTATAATGCTCGGGTCAGACCGAACATATTTACAGATTACTTTGGATGCATTGGAGCTCAGGAGACGCGTTGAGGTCTTCAAGTCATATTCAAGCATATGCTTATTTTCCGCTGCTTTGTTATGGAAATTATCGGCATTTATGAGGACAGGATATAATAACTGTCCAGGCTGATGATTGTGATTTTTGTTGTACTCTAATGGATGTATATAGATAATAAAGATCATTAATATTATATTATATTTTGTTCCGCTGTAATTGTGAGATTTTGTGTTCTTTTAGTTTCTTTTCTCTTCTTCTTCTTCTCTTCCCTTCTTCTTTCTTTCCCTAAACTATCTGAATTTCCATTTGATTTGGGTTGGACATGTGTGGTTTATTGTCAGCTTGAATTGTGTGGATTTGCGGGTCATTGCAAGTTAATTCAATGATATTCACTACTGGGTCAACCTAGCCTGTTATTCAGCCCTTAACATCCTAGAATGCAGTTATAGGTTAATAATGAAGTGAATATGAATGCACAAGCATATATGATAACTGATCAAATAACACAACAACATAAACATCCATGATTTAAATCCTTATAATCATTTTCAAATGAAATATGTTTAATACTCTTAACCCATTATTTTTAGTAAGGAAAGCTTCCTCTAAAATTTCAAGGTTTACTGCTATTTCAAAACTCTTTTATATTGCCTTGTGTTTACCTTGAAAAATGATTTAGGATCCTCTAATTCAAAAACTAAGACTTTCGACTATATCCTTTGTATCATTACTTAAAACCTTAGACATTCTCTTTCGAAACCGTAAAATAATCTTTTAAACACTTGGAAACATCCCTTTTGAAATACTTAAAAACATGCCTTTTGAAGCACTTAAAACATACCTTTCAAGAGAAGTAGGTTCAAGTAAAGGGTTATGGAAGCATAGCTTTGAAACCAATTGAATGTGTTTCTTTCAAAAACATAATTTGAAAACAAAACAAACTACAAATTATATAAAATGGGACGCATTGGAAAGCTATCCCTTCGAAAGACCTATGGTGACGGCAACATGCTTCCTACTTGTGTTTTAAATAAACAGCTACAAGCATATCAAAAGGTATGGGAGCAGCACCCACCCTTTCGCATGTATAAGTTTAAAAGAAAAGCCACTTCAATGGTTGCAGAAGGTATCGATTCATAAACCTACCCTCCGAACTCATAGATTCAAGGAGTTGTAAATATGGCCTCTTACTGAGGCAAATGGTCTTAATGCGGTGCTAGGTATTGAAGGGGATCAAAAGCAGCAACCCTTTCGAAGATATTAAATCAAAGGTAGGTTTATAGATTCGAAACTTGGAAATACAACATCACCCCTTATGCATGCACACTTTTGACACCTTTACTACCTTTCGCATAGATCCAATATACTTCATATCACTAGCTTAATACCATGTATATTAGCACCGAACAGATGCCGAAGGGTTAGAGGCGGGTGTGTATAAAGTCGAAAGCTAGCATGTTAAGTGGCGAAGACATAATTTGGATAAAAACTGCATTTTTGCTTATTAAAGAAAATACTTTTCACCTACCATCGATGTTGCCTCAATCTTATTGGTTTAGAAAACTTTGCAAATTTCCTTTTTTAAAATTAGCTGCCAAAATCAAATTTGGATTTGAAAAAACTAAACACTTAAGCCCTTCTCCTTAATAAAACGTTTAAAACATTTAAGTCGTCTAAGTTAAATCCATAGAAATACACTTAGAAAAATTCCCAAAAATTATAATAATTCTCATTAAATATGTTTTTCCAACATATATAAATTTCAGACCCGAAAACATTATTTATAATGCCTTAAATATTTTAAATCTAAAAGTAACTTCTTTCTCTCTAATAAATTCATAGCAAATCCATAATTACTTGAAAAATTATGAAACTTGAAACCCACTTCTAAAATAACATTTTTGACCATATATAAAAAACACAACACTTTTGGACGTCATATGATAAGTTTTCCAATCTAAAAGATGTCATAATATTCGTATTAAATTATATAAATCATCGACAAGTGTGTGTGTGTGTATATATATATATCCATTTAATCTATCAAAACATATCATCATTCATGCAATCATACGGTTTTAAACCTCTAACCCAAATTAAAACATTCAAGATGAGTAATATGAGATGGTTTAGATTATTATTCACCTTATTTGGATAAGGAACCCGAGATTTATTCTTGATTTAATCTTCCTGGCTTGAATCTTTAGCCTCTAAATGAGTTATGAGCTCCTCTTCACCTAGGGTTATGACTGACCTTGTTTTTTTCCCTTTTATTTATGTTTTTGGTTTATGAAAATGTGAATGAGAATGAGGTAAGCGGTTTAGAGATTATGATATATGGCTATCCCTATTTTGCCCGCGCCTTATTCTCTTAAGTTTCTAATTTATATATCACATTTATAATTTCATTAGTTAAGGCACGACCCTAATTATTTTCCAAATCTCAATTCCCTTATCACTCTAACTGCTACATTATCCTATTTAATTTATCTGATTATATCTCCTGAATAATGTTATTTAAAATTAATAATGTTACAAAGAACCCTGCCTCCGTTGGTTTGATTCATTGCTCTAATTCATTTTATGTTCAATGCTACCATTTGATGTAGATTTGTTGTTATAAATTCATTCGTAAACGGCAGTTGGTATAGATTTTTTAGTACGATTGTTCAAATATAATTTGATTGTTAATATTATTATGAAATTGTTTGATAAAGTCACTATAATCAGTATGGTGTGGTTGATGAAACCCCTTAGATGTTTTTTTAGCCCTGTTTAACAGTACAATATATGATAGTTATGCACGTATTTGTTTTTTAAAATAAAAAAATAACATTCATATGATTTGTTATTTGTTGGATTTTTCTCAGTATTGGATAAGTTACAAATGCAATGGCATTTATATTTTGCAAATCAATAATCTATATTGAACGGTTAGTGAAATTTCGTTGGCACTTTCTTCTTGTTCCGTATATATGCGCTTCTGTGAATGATATAGGAAAAAAGGAAAAGTTCTGTCAAAATTTTATCAAATATTCAATTTGAAATGATTAACGGAACGTAAATATCCTTGCATCTGTAGTAGGAAGTAGGATAGACAAACATTATAAAAAGTGTACAAATCTCTAGGTTATATATCTTTGAAATTCTTTGTAAATTCCACTGTTTTATAATAAAATTTATAATATTACTGAAATTAATAATAAAATTAATAATGATATACATATAATAAAATCAGTTATGTTATTAAACCTAATAATAAATTGATAATGTTATTTACATTAATTGTAAAATTAATAATAATGCTGAAATAATAAAATTAATAATGGTGATGTCATTTACACTAATTGTAAAATTAATAATACTACTGAATGTAATAATAAAATCAGTAATGTTATTTAAATTAATAATAAACCTAATAATATTATTTAATGTAATAGTAAAATTAATAATGTTTTCTAAACTAGTAATTTTACTTAAATTAGTAATAAAATAAATAATGTTAGTAATGTTTGGTTTTATTAAATATATGATTCTATAATGTTATTGTTTTTATTAAAATATTAAGAATAGTATATTATTATGTGAAAAATAATGTAATTTTGGTTTAAATGTAAAGTATAAAAGATGGGTTATTTGAATGATCAAACATGGATGCACATGAAAGGTAAAAAAAATAGGAACGCTGCTATTGCACTTTAGAAATGGTGTGGATGCATTCATGAAAGTGGCATCATATAAAAAACAAATATGAAAGAAGTCCAATGTCCATGTTTGAAGCGTCGTTGTTTGAAATTTATAGAGTATTAAACTATGATATTACATTTACACAAATATTTTTTATGCCCAACTATCCTTTGTGGATACACCATGAAGAAGAATATCACATTATATAGGAGGATACCATAAATATGGATGTGGATTGTGATGAACCCCCTGTTAAAGAAAATATAGATCTAGAAATAGAATGATTAAAATGGTTCTTGATGCTGCTCGTTTGAGCATGTGTACCGATGAATTATATTTGAAAATTAATAATCATTTTAATTAATGATATTCAAAAGTAATTAATTTTTTTAAATAATGATATTTGAAGTTAATTAATCATTTTTAGTTAATGATTTTTTGAAATTAATTAATCTATTTGATTATTGATATTTTAATTTTCAATAAATCATTTTAACAAAAGAAGTTTTAATTTATTATTTTAATTAATGGCACTTGAATTTAATTAATCCAATTAATTTATGATTATCTGAACTTAAATAATTGTTTTAATTCATGGTTTTAAAATTTATTAATCATTTTAATTAATGATGTTTGAGATTAATTATTCATTTAAAAAATGATTATTTGAATTTAATAAATATTTTTAATTATTGATATTCAAAGTTAATTAATTTATTTGATAAAAGTGTTTTAAGTTATTAACGATTTAGTGTTTTTAAAGTTAATCAAATGATTTGATAAAGATTTTAAAGTTTTTTTTGCAAAGCTAGCCGGCTTTATGGTGGTTTGTGTCGTTGTATATATAATGTGAAAATAGGCGTTCTACACATGCATAGAACAACTAAATTGGAGAATAACCAAATAAAAAAGAAAATAAACATAGGATCTAGGCAGAAGTTCTTAAACTACTAAACAAAAGGGACTACGTGCCTTCCAAAGATGAAGCGCTCCTGCCAACATTAGACGACGGGTCAGTAATGTGAAAGTACCTAAAGAAAAGAGTAGCAAGTTTGGGGTCATAACCTTCATACGTAGGAGAGTAAATAAATTTCCTATCCCAAACGACGTCATAGAACTTAATTTTATTCTCCTCACCAATCCTAGTAAGAGTCAGACCCTCGCCCTTAATGTGATAAATAAGAAATTGACTCTCACCCGCAACATCACTAATAAAGCATTAAAAGTGTCAGTCCCCAGCGAGTACCACATATCAGATAGAACATGAACCCAGGCTCGCTCCTAAGAGTTCCAGATGATAGTCTCGGACAAGATGGTAGTAGCATGCTCGAACTCGGCCAAGCCAACAAGAGCAAGAACAGAAGGAACATCAGCAGTAGCAAGCTAAAAATCAGCCGTAACAATAGGAGAAACAACTATAGGAACATCACCAGGAGAATCATCAACATCAGTGGGAATATCACCAACAGAAGGGCAAACAGAGGGTTCAGAGGGGATAGGAGTAACCTTCTTGACCTACTTCCTGGTAGGAGGACAAGGAAGTGGAACCCGAGCAGATAGGGGAATAAGATCGGCGGGGGCAGAACTAGCATAAGCAGTAGAAAGGTGCCCAACGGACTGACAGGTCATATAGATATCCAGTTTCCAACTGTAGCGAACTCGAACCTTAACAAAATGACCCATATCAAGTCTGACTTTCAACACCGAAGAAAAAGATTTGTCAGGGGTTATCTCAATTAGAGCTTTGGCATAAACTAATCTCTTTCTGGCTACTGTGTTGGCATTATAACATATCACCTTACCAACAAGGCCTGCCAGCCAATCAATCACAATCAGAGGTTGAAGAACAGAAGGAATGTGAGAGAAGTGGGCCCAATAGGAATAGATAACACCTAATCCTTTGCCTTATCGACGAATGGGGTCCATGTGGTAATAATGAATGGTTTCCCATCAATGAGAATAGGACCGGCCTCTAGAATACGTTTTCTTTCATCACTACGTGAGAATTTGAAGCAGAACATGGCATTATCGTAATGAACACTAATACCCCCTTAAGGCTTCCATACCTGGTTGCAACGCGGCTTAACTAGCTAATAGGCAGGGTTGGAGTCAAGGAAAAATTCCACCAAATAATCCTTCCACTAATCAGCACCGACCTCAATAACTTCAATCGATGGGATCATCATTCTGTCAATCTCAACTTTATCAAAACAACGGGGAGAATGTACGCCCGTATTTTTTGGCAATTTGGTGAAGAAAGATGACCACTGGGAAACAGGCCGAGGAGGAGAAGCAACCGTCGGAACAAGACCTATGCCATATGGAGATAAACTAGGAGAGGGAATAACATGCTTAACATTTTTACAAACAGTTGGTGTGCAACTAATAGTCTGACAAATGTCAGTGGATGCGTGACCATCTAGCACAACTCACTTTGAATATCAACCCCATCATCAATAACCGAAGCACCACCTTGTCAGCCTTACCTCCGCTACTTTTATCAATAAACTCAGATTTAACAACAACCAATTTAATGACTACAGGTTGACCAACATCTAAAATCGACCAAGCATTATTAGAAGTAGAAGCTAAGAACGGCGTCAGTGGGGACTCACCTGATTTTGAATTGTTTCCATGAATAGGAGGAGCGGGTAAAGATAGGATACTAAGTCTGACAGAATACCAGATAGTGGGCGAACAGTTACCTCCGCTGGGAAAGCACAGGCACGAATAGTACGAGCGGCAGTAGGAAGCTCGAAAAAAAATACTCAAAGGCACAGAATCTTTGATGTTCGCAATAGCCAAGAGCTCGCCAGATTTGCATACCAAATCTGAATTCGAACTCTTCTTCATGGGGATAGGGAGAGGCGAGCACAGGGGAGGATGGGAAAGGCGAAGACGAATAAAAGGTAAAAGGTGGAGGAAGAAGCGCAAACACGAAAATTACCAAAGGATCGCGAAAATCGCCAATTCAGGGCTCACCATGAAAGCGAAAAGGTTTTAAACTTCTGATTTTGATAATTATTATTTTGGAATTTTGCTAAAGTTGATTTAGTTTACTAATGATATAAAAGTGTTTAGAAATAATTAACTATTTTATTAATGATAATGGAATTGTTTACTTAAAATGTGTTTAGTTATCTTTTAGGATAATTAATATTGTTTTTAAAATTGTAAAGATATTTAAATTTCTTTATTATATTTTGGGATAATAAACATTAATTTAAAACTATACATAATGGTATACAAATGAGAAAGTCCATTAAAAAGGAATTATTTATAAATAAAGCTAAGTGTAAATTGTTTTCGGTTTATAGTTTACCATGTTTGAACAACATTTGTTTTTGACCCTTGTTGATACATTTAGTATTACAAGTTTGTCTTTTAGAATAATATTTCCAAAGCGTTGTTACCAATATTGAAATATGGAAATCAAGCACAAGTCCAGTTTTTAAAAGTTAAAGTTCGATTTTGGTTATGGAAAAGTAGATCCATAATCGATATCGTTTATATGGAAAGGATCTGATCATACTTTTAACGCTAAACTTGAGGCTTAGACTCGTTTTATCTCGAAGGTTAAAATTGTCGTCAGGTGCGCCTGGCTTCATTTTTAATCGAGGAATATAACTTGTTTGGAATTAACGAGTAGTGTTAAATATATAAAATTTAATTTCCACATAAGATCATTTTAATCATCCTCGATAGTTGATTTATTAATTACCAGTTCTATCTTTCTTCATGGTGTATCGTCACCTTAAAAATGATTTGCTGCTCTTTGAGCTTTGTTATCCTTTATTGGAAATGACTAAATCCAAAGAGCTTATGGGTGTCCAGCTATGTGGGGGTCAAAAAGGTATTTCACATCTCATCTAGATTGGATTTGGTTGCGCATATAGATGTGAAATATTCGGATTCTCGGGAAGGTTTGGCGAGATCTAGCTAGTACTTTTCTCGAGGAGGTCATTGAGCATACGACCTTCTTAAAAGTATATTCTAGAGGTATACAACGAAGGGGCCCGCATTCTCCTAGTCATTTATTAGAAAATTTCCTTTCCTTATTTTGATTTGTATCCTTGAATTTGTTTATCTTTAAATATCCATGAGAAGAGTCAACCACTCTTTGTGGCGTTTATGTATTGATTTATTCCATTCGATCAAGTTTGGACTGTTACCTTAGTTTATCCACTCAATCAAGTTTGTACTGTTTCCTTGTTTTATCCATTATGTCCAGTTTGGATTTTCCTTGGGTTATTTTCATTCTTTCAAGTCTAATTTTTATATTATTTATGCTCATTCATATTTGGATTTGTTTTTCTTGATGATTATTTCTACTCTTGCCTGTATGGATGTTATTCTTGTGAGGTAAAAACCCATCTCCTGTTAGCAGCATGGTCTCATAGAAATTTTATATGTCCCTGGTTATTTGAGGTATCTCATGCTGGTATTTCCATACTAATCCGGATGTTATTTTATTATAATGCTCCGGGCGGACCGAGTATTTTCTAGGTTGTCCTTGGTGTTATGGAGATCTTGGAGGGGAGCTAGAGATTCATATATCGTAGTGTTTTATTTTTTGCTGTATTATATAGTATCCCTATCAGCATTTGTAAGGTCAAGATTTTTATAACTGTTCGGCTGAAAATGTTTGTTTTAACTCTGATATACTCTGTATTTTAGAGTGATTGTTCTACTGTCATTATTATATTATACGTCGTCGATTCCGTTGTGAGATTCTAATTTTCTCCGTTCTCTGTTCTTTTCTTTTTATTTAACCCAACAATCTGCCCTTTTATCGATTGAATGTGCGACATTTGAACACAGTGGTAGTGTTTGATGTCGACTTTCAATGGTCAAAAATTCGGATCCTTACGATAGAGTTGCTTCAAAATCATGATAAAGAACGTGAAAGGTAAAAAAATGATTTGAAATTAAGAAAGGATGTCGCGTTGTGCTGCAATCGTCCTAAGCTGAAAATTGATAGCGAGCAAGCAAACTTCAAACATCCTATTTGTTACAACTCGAAAAATAAGCGCTAATAAGACTGATTAGGTGGGTTTAAAAATTAAGGTTTCTAAATGGAATTTCCTAAAATTTGAAAAGTGTGTTGGTATGAATGATTTTTATTTGTCAAGTATGAAGAGTCGCAATTGTCATGTATTTTTAAGAGGCTCTTTTTCTGTTAGTATTTAAGGACATATTGCTACCGAAGGTGTGGATGCCTATTACCAAGCTTGGTTTGTTCTATAAATAGTAGTGCTCAACCACACTTAATAAAAGTAATTAGGAGAAACAAGAAATTGATATACCCAAATTATTGTGTAAATTGGAGAAAATATTTCCACTTGATGTATTCAACCACCTAAAATATCTACAGTACATAGATTAACCGAATAATACGAGGATCTGTGTAATGTAGATGATTGTATTCTTCGAAAGGTATGAAAAATACAATTAGGAATTATTATTTTTTAAATCATAAAATTTAAACATATAATTGATAAAAATTTTGTGTGAAGGTATTTGGTTCAACTAAAAAAGTTGAAACAGAAGGCATGCATTAAAGGTTCAATATGTCAAGCATATTTATTGTTGAAAAAGCACCCACATTTTTCAGTTATTATATCGAACACCATGTTAAGCTAAATTCTAATAGTGGTCCTTGTAATGATGAAGCTATGGATGTGTCATATGACATTGCGCTTTCCATTTTTCAAAACAAAAACATCCTGCTAGCAAATGGAAGGATGGAAGTTTCCAACTGTTAAGAGCTTGTCATAGCTAGAACAATATGCTTCTCAAGTGAAGAATTATCATATCTTATAGGTTAAATTATTTTTTATTATTTACCGTCAATACCGTATTGTATATTGCAATCATGTTTATCTTAAAAATATCAATTGTTTAATAGTTAATTTGAGCACAAAATCCAAGGGTTCAACCCAATCAATGCATTTGAGGCTTGGTTTGAAAAATATGAAAACATATATATTTATTGGACAAATTTACAAAAAAATTCTTGAACTATATTATTAATGTGTAGTAATTTAATGCAATAGGTCATTGATAATGAAATCATCGGGGTACGTGTTAAAGGTGATGAACAAGGAAATATATTACGAAATTATTATAAAATATTACAGGAAATAATTGAACTTGCTTATTCTGCAATACTAGAGCTTAAAACATTTTTATTCAAATGCAATTGGTTTGTTAATACTCCTGAGGTAGGAGTATATTGTATAGATAAAGATCGTCCATTTATTGAGGTAAACCATAAAAGAAAGCATCAAGGAAACGATCAATTTATGCTAGCAATGCAAGAAACACAAGTTGATGTCTTTCAAAGAGGATGAAAATAGAGGTGAGTAATTACTTGTTTGAATATTACAGTTGAAATCATATATTACTATAACATTAGTATACATCTCATGTGCGCGTGCACATATATACAAATGTATGTACAGACGTACAAATATACATGTATATGCAATAATTTAATAATTAATTACGCATACATGCATGCACACATACATACATGCATACATACACACACATACACCCCCCCACACACACAAACACATACAACTATAGGTATGATTTCACCAACAATGTCACATTCGATGCCATCCCAATGGCTTGCTTGCAGGGATCACGGTATTTTGACCATGTTTTAGTGATATTCGTAATGACATTAAGAAAGTAATGTTTGAGGAATTTATAGCGTAATAATTTTATTACACAACATACTATATAAATATATATATATCGTTGTAGCGGCTGGGATTTTTGACCCTCAAAAATCGACCCTAATACGCCAATTGTATTGCATGTTGAACATTTAAGTGCCAGAAAAACCAATTGTTAAGGGTAAAAGAAAATAAAGACTGAACATAATCTCACACATATGGAATAATTTATTATATCAATAATCTTTACAGTGGAAAATTTAAAATACATACGTCAGAGTCTAACCTAAGCTTAGCCTCGAGAATTATAGAAACCTATGCTTAGAAATGTTGAAAAACCAAAACAATGAAACAAATGCAGCGGGAATATAAGCTACGTCCTATATCGATGAAGATCTCCATCTCTCCTCTAGAAACTCCAAGCGTCTAAAGCTAAACCTGAAACTACTCGGACCTGATCCAAGTATTAAAAATACCCGGATCTAGCTTGGCGAACTAATGTGAGAAACATGATTATAAATATGTAAGGCAGTGTTACAGATCAGATTGATGCTAAACAAAACCTTTTTGAAAAGAAAAGGTATCTCGTAAGACCATATCATACATAAACAGGGACGAGTTTCTACCTTACGATAACCAAAATAATTTATACTGAAATATTTTGGTATTATCTTTAATGGCATGGGTTTGAAAATACTTTTCAAATAAATATATAAGAAAGTGCCGATACTTGAGCACAAGGTATTATACTAAGGGGTAGCTAAAGTGTTTGCAAGGCACTATAGCTATTTTGGAAATATGATCAAAACCATAAAGCTCGTATTGGAATTGGATTTCCAACATGATAGGGAACTAATGGACATTTCCTTCCTTGCATACACTTTTTTGACAATCATAATGCTTGATCACTTTTCACCTGTCTTATGCTAGCCACTACAATATATTGTTCAACACCAGTGGATCATGCTGCCTGGTGACTTTTCACCTGTCTCAGGCTAACCACTACACTATTCCATTTTAAATTCTAAGGATGTGGCACCTTTTATCTGTGATTATCCATAGCCCGTAATATTATTGTATTTCCTACGGACCACATAGTTTTCTGTATCATCTTCGAGAAGTAAGGCTCGTGAGTACGCTTTACTTTTGACAAAGCCATCCTTTACTTTTCACAAAGCCAAGCTTTACTTTCCACAAAGCAAATTTCACTTAGAATGCCATATTGCTATTTCTAACAACACACTATTGGTTTTCATAAAAGTATATCCCTCGAGTTTATATGCCTTGGGGAAGGGTTTTAAGTATAAGAGAAGTTATCTCCTACACCACCAAACAAATGTACGTTTTTAGAAACCAATGCACGTAGTCTTAGAAGTGCAATGTCAAACATTCATCCATACAAGTTGTCCAGGTGAAGGACAAACCGAAGGCACTCCTCCTACTACATCCTATTTGGGAATCACCCCTAGGATTAGTAGCAAGTAGTCCTTGCCAATCAAAGAGCTCAGAACGAAGGCACCACTGCCACCATGTATATAATATGGAAATCACCCCAGAGGCTAGTGGTAAGCATCCCTATATTATGAAGATCTCCGTCTTCAAAATCATTGTCTTCAACGTGACTTCCTTTTCAAATGCATATATTAGTTCGAAGTAGTTTCCAGATAGGAACCACCCAAATCTAATCTCGTTATCTCCGAACCAATCATCGATAAAAAGATGTCGGACATGCAAGTGATTATTAAACATCATCCAATTTACAAATCTTTTCACCCAAATAAATATCTCTTTAGACATATAAGTTTTAAAACATTTCCATTTATTTTTAGTATATATGGATTATTAAGCTTCTTTTGTCAAATCCTTTCATTGATTAAAACACCTTTTTATCTTTGGAAATACCAAATCATTTCTTTTTAATTACTTAGGAAAATATTTCCATATTATAGTATTAGTATATTTCCAATATTAACGAAGATTAAACATTCTCAAAACATATCTTTAATGGGTCAAAAAAATATTATTTAAGACATCATTTACTGTAAACCAAACGAGTTAGTACTGAGTAAAAAGGATTCATATATTTTAGATTAGTTATACTCAATCTAATTTACATATTCAACTTGTACTATCCATCGAATAACGGTGAAATCGCCTTTAAAATTCATACAGATAGCATGAGTTCCCTCCTTGGAATTTAATACAGAGTTTAACTAGAATATTTTCTTTAACAACCACAATCCAATTTGAATCTTATATAGCTATTGGAAAACTTCGAACTTTTTTTATAATGTAGTCCAAGTAAATCGAATTAACTATCCTTTCCATCAGGGCAGTCTAGATAGCTAGGTGGAGCAGGCAACTGGATTTCCAAACCCTGGCCTAGAGGCTATCTCTCTTCACCTATAAGGCGTTCAAGTTATTTGATCAACTCTAAACCTTTTAAAATATCTTTGCAACTGTTTGAAAAATATTTCCACAATATTTGAGAAGAAAAACTCAAGTTTAAAACATTTATTCAAAAGTTGTCAAATTCTATTGCTAAATTGTCGATGAATAGTGATTTTAAAGCTTTATATATCAAAACACCAACTTCATTATATATATGTCCATTTTTATAACTCAAGTCCCATTTAAAACATTTTAACATCTTTATTGAATTTATTTTATTTTTTTAAAAGATTAAAAATATCCATTTTTGAAGTTTCAAAAATAATATCTTATCAACTACCAAAACGTATGAGACGACCCGACTTTCTTACCACAGAAAATCGCATCATTTATTAAGAAAGAAAAGGATAGAAAAGAGAAAAGAAAGAAGAGAAGAAAGAAACAACATCAGAATCTAAACAGCGGGATGAATAAATTATATTAATCACATAATACATTACATAGTATCATAAACATCAGAGATGCACAGCTAAAACAACACATATTAGACAGTTATAAACACCTGTCTAGTTATACAACTCATTACAACACAAAGACAACAACTTAGAGAACACACAGCGGAATGCTATATAACTATACGCAGAAGCCTCCTGCTCCATTGCTCCTCCAGAATTCGTCAAGCCAGCCTAAAATCCCCTGGCTACTCGTAAAAATTTGAATACCCAAGATTTTAAGAAAAACAAAATAAACTCCGGGTCAGACATGGGTCTAGTGTGAGTAAACGGTTAAAGTTTCTTAATTTTCAAAAACATTTTGAAAGAAAAGGTATCACGTAAGACTTCCCACACATAAACATGGAAAAGTTTTTACCTTACGCTAACCAAACATTTGATAGGAAATCCGATGATATTATAATAGGTCTAGTGTTTTCAAATAAATAAGAAATAGCCGAAATTGTTACATTCATTAAATTCCAGCTACTAGCCACAAAAGTGGGTAATACAATCAAATCCGATGGCACTTATTGGATTTTGGATTCCATACAATGGCAGGGCTACTGGGGCGTCCGTCACAGTACGTGGCCTAGATCACTGTACCGAGGAGTACGCCCGCTCCCCTCAACACAAAGCCGGAACCATTCCTTACTGAACAGTTCCAAATAAGACAACCCCGGCGGATGTAGCTGTTCAACCGCCCACATAGCCGAAATAAAGGAACCTCTAGACAGGGGTAAATCTTAGTCTCAATTGGGGGCTACCCACGAAGCCTTGCTGCACCTCCCCTGTTTTAGCCATTCCCGGTTGATGAGGCTTAAGGCTATGATTACCTTTAGTGAACACATCACTTAGAATGCTCATCGTCCACCCGATGATGTTCTGAAAGCATTCAATCCATGCAAGTTCATTCCGGGTTCGAACGAAACCGAAGGCATTATCTCGTTACACTCATTTTGGAATCACCCTCAGAGTTAACGACAATAACCCTTGCACTCTGAACCTTCATCTCGAATCTGAAAGTACTACTTGTCAAACTCATCACGGAATCACCCTCAAAGTTATACCGACGAATAGTTCTTACACCTCGAGTCTTCACTCTTCACAAGAGATTCACGACTATCGTTAATTTGGATCGATGTGGTTTTCGGATATCCAAATATGGAAACCCGATCCCGGTCTCATCGAAATCCAAAACGTATCTTTTAGGTCCAAGTTGTTTAAAGGTTAAACAATTCAATTCAACTATCTATATATACACAGAATAGATAATTCACAAGTCACAATTGATAACCACATTATCAAAATAAACAGATGATCCATAACAAAATAGGTAATCCACATCATTATCACAATAGATAATCTATATTACCATCACATTGCAACCAAGCATTCATACCACACAGCAATACTTATCTCATTTCTGAGATTACATCCATTCAAAACAATCAATGTCATCCATTCATACATAAGCAATGATTTACTTAATCATAACATAATTAATTTAAAATGAATTAAATTAACTATCTCTATCTCTAATTAATTTAAAGTGAATTAAATTAATTACTTCATCTCTTAATTAATTTAAATTAATTAAATTAATTGCCTTCATTATAACAAATCTTGCTTACTTGTTCATTAATTAAACCAATTAATTAATCATTATCTTAATTAATCAACCTTGATTAATTAAATCTAAATTAAGTAATTAATTCTTAATTATTCTCATTAATCCTATCAATTAATGATCCTTAATTAATTACTTCCATTAATTAACTAACTATAATTAATTACATTATTTCTTAATTAATTATATAAATTAATCATGCTTAAATTAATTGTTTCCAATTAATAAACTTTAATAAATAAATACAGTAATTAATTATTCTTAATTACTTCTAAATCAGTAATTTACCTTATCCTAATTACCCCTGTAATTTATCAATTACTTATCTTAAGTAATTAGCCTTATCAAAACTTATTAAGTAAACATACTTAATCTTTTATCAAGTGACCTTCTTTAATTAATTAACAAATTAATTAACTTACTTGATCACACTCGTCTCATCAATTATAGTCGAGTAATTTATCCATTAATTACTCTTTATCCAAATTAATCTTCAATTAACAGATTAATTATCTTCAACTATTAATTAATAAATCTCAATTATAAATCAATCCTTAATACAAAGTAATCAATCATTAATTACTTTTATTATTAATTAATTAACCTTAATGAACCAATTAATTATCTCTTAATCATCAATTAATAAAACTTAATTATTAATTAATAACCTTATTACAAATTAATTAATCCATAATTATAATTAATTCATCCTTAATTACAATTAATTAACCCTTAATAATAGTTAATTAATTCGTAATTAACTTGTATTATAGATTAATAATCCTTTTAATCATTAATTAAGAAAACCAAATTAAAAACTTAATTACTAGTTTAATTACTTAATTAATTAATAATTAAAATTTAATTAATCATTAGTTATTAATTAAATCATCATCATTATTAGTTAATTAAATTTATAATTATACTTAATTAATTACTCAATTAATCCTTTTAAAGTAATTAATTAAATTAATTAATTAAACTTAAAATTCTTATTCAACTTGATTAATTACAAATCATTAACACTTAATTAATATTTAAGGTAAAACATTATCTTAAATTAACCTTGAAATCATTACTTAACTTAATTCATTAATTAAACTAAAATATAAAGAAAACATTAATTATCTATCTTTAATTATTAATTAACAATCGTTAGTTTCAAGTTCAAAAATTACTTAAGCCCTTAATTGTTAATTAATAAAAACATTTATATATTTCCTTTTTATATTTCTAAAGTAAGTTTTGAAAATACCATTAAGGTTTTTAACTTAAAAACATTTTAAATCCATTCGTACAAATTCATTAAAAAAACAAATTAATTTAAAGAAATAAGTTTCTAGACATAACTTTAGCTTAATTGTTTAAAGTTTTAAAACTTACTTTATTTTAAATTTAAAAATCTGCTTTAATGTTCACTTTGGATTCAACCCATTAATACTTGAACCAAGAAACAAGTATGCTATTTTTTTTAAAAAAAATTTGACTTTAAAGTTTTAAAACCTGTTTTAATTAAAATTTAAAAAACTGTTAAGCACAACAGTTTAACCCTGCAAACAAATGACCCTAGAACAAATGCGAGACACAACCCAAAATACACAAGTTCCTCCCTGAGCCATCTCCCTTATACCCTAGTTAAAACCCAGTAACACAAAACCCACATACTAACTGACACCAACCCTCTCGTGCACCTGTACCAGTGCCGGAACCACCTCCGGTCATCGTCGAACCCACCGACACATCAATCAACAATCCTACTAGCATCCACGATCAACCAAACATTGATTCATGCCTCGATTCAAAATCGAGCTCTTCAGGGTGAAACTGTAACTAAACCATCATCAGAAAAATCACTGAATCCCACGCCTCCGGTCAAAGATAACTGCCCCGATCACTGTTAGGGCTTGCCGTCACACCGCTTTTCCACTTCTTAGAAATTCATATAACTCGATGCAAAAATGAAGATGTAGAAGCCAATTTCCAAAGTTCAAACAGAACTAGGTTTAAAACAAATCTCGAGCAAATTCAAACTTCATAGTGGATTACAAATTCATTAACCATTTTTGCAGCACTCTCTAATCTAAACCCTAGCTCCATTAAGAATCTCGAGCACCCCGGATGCTCAGATCAACATAATTTTGCAAAAACCCAATTTCCAGTTGAACTTCAAATACTTACTTAATACAATTTTAAAAATTGTAAATTTCTTTCCAAAATTCATAATTCCCAGTGATACTTTAGTTTATATAATTATTTTAACCAAATTAAACACTTTGTTTCAAACATTGATGTTAATTTGTTACTGCATTTTTTATTTCCAGATAAATTTCAAAGATCAGAGACTTTGTTCTATCTTTAGTTTTTAATTTATACCTAAACTATCTTACTTTGTTTAAATCTAAGACTTAACAATTTTTTAAAAAAATAACTTGAAGTTCTAACTGTTTCTTAGATTTTTGGTCAGGTGAAACAGAGAAGAAAATATAACATGCACAGATTTAAAGCCTTACAACATATTTTGCATATACAAACTATATATATGTAATAAACATCATCACTATCTTATATGCAACAGATAATTGCTACTTAAATTTTGAAGAATGTTTACTCACCTTTTATAAGGAAATGCAGAGAGATTGATGATAAAACTGGAACTGCAAAAACATTTGAACTTGAAGCTGAACCCTTTTGTTTATTTTAACTGCATTGCTTCAGGTTTACTTTGAATACTTGCTAGCTTAACTTTTTGCTTCAGATTGCCTCTTAAAAACTTGCATGCATTTGAAGATTGATGCAGACATAGGAAAAATTTCAGATCTGGCTTGATAACTTGCAACAAACTTTGAAAACATGTTGTAGATTTTGATTTGAAAACAACTGCAGGTATGTAGTTTTGATTTGAGCAATGATTTTTGTTTTGAAAATAAACTGCAGACATGCAGTTTTGATTTGGAAGAAGTTTCAGGTTTTGGATGTTGAGCAATTGTTTGAGGATTTCATAATTTTAAACTTAAATGATGGTTTCAAATTTTAGTTTTGAGGATTGTTTGAATTGAGGAGCTTCAGATTTAAATTTGAGGATTGTTTTGAAGATTTTCCGGTTTTTGGATGTTGGGTGAAGATTTGCATGAATATTTCTTGTTTCTCTTAGAAATGAATAAAAGTTTAAAGAAAAAGAAAGTGAGAAGAGATGGTGTTTATATAGAAATTTTCAGATTTATTAAATTAAAAGAAAATTAAAACAATGGACACTTGTCTTTGGTTTAGATTAAATGTTTAACACTTGTTATTTAAATGATTTCTAACTTAGCACATGTCAAATTGAGTTTATTTTAATCCTAAAAGAATTTAAAACCCTTTTTAAATTAATTTCCTAATTACTAATATGGTTTTCTTAAAAAATACTTTTCTAATTAAATATCAAATAAACAAATACATTTATACATTTATAAATGTTTATTAAATTTATATAAAATACAATCTTTAAAAAGAATGAAACCAAATATAATTTAAATAAAATTATAAAATATTGCAAACTCATTTTTATAAATGCTATTTCAAAAGCCTTGTATTTATTCTTATTAAATAAATACAAATCCAAATTTCCATATATAAATATTTATAAAAAGAATAATACAAAATCTTATTTTTAATTAAAAACATTATCTATATAATTTAAAACCAAACTATATATTATTATTCTATTTTAATATGTATGTATATTCCTTGAATTCAAATTTATATTCATTTCAAAGTCAAATTCAAAAATCCAAATCTAAAACAAATTTTAAATAAATAAAAATCAATTTTTAAATAAGCTCATTATTATTTACAAATAATCTATCCTATTTTAAAAACAATTTAAAACACACAGATATAAATGTATTTAAACACACTTATCAAATTTTGAAAACAATAAACCAATTTAGAATTTATTTACACAATAAAATAATTATTCTTATTTTAAAACCAATTTATAACCATAATTTTTTTAAAACATTATATTATTATTACTTTGTTATTTAATTTTAAAAATAACAATTTATCAATTTCCAATAATTTAGATTAAGAGATTATCACTTTTAAATTCCTGGAAATTCCGGGATATTACAACGTAACTATTTTGAAAAGTTGATTTGGACATATCTCAAACTTTACTAAATGAAATCTTGATTTTTATGTTTCATATGAAAACTGTGATTATAAGGGTCCAGAAATTTCTTATTTCGAAGAATTCGAACTATATTTTATCCTACATATTTGTATAACTTTCAGGTTACGAAATTTCGAACTACCAAAATGCGATGTGCTAATTTTCCACCTTTTAGTCAAATTTTATAAAACTTGTTCGTAACACTTTTAAATCATTTTAATAAAATAGTAAACTATATTAAACCAATTTTTCACTATTTTACTTTATTATAATCTCATTTTCACTTTATTCTATCATTAATATTATATTATTATATATTCAATTTCCATCTTTTTAATTCAAATTCTTGAATATTAAACCATATAATATTTTTCCATGTATTTTCCACCTTTTAAACTATTATTTTCAAAATGAAACCATTTGATCTACTTTTTGCCAAATAAATTAAATACTCCTCTTTACTTATCCAAAATAATTTCTATTTTCTAAAAGCGATATCCTTTTGATTTAAAATTCAAAAGAGGTTTGATGCTCCTTATACAAACATTATTTAGAATACAATAGGGATTATTTCTCATGATTTTACCATGGTTATTCGAAGTGATCATCTAAAACCCGATGGATATGATTTTCACATTATTATAACAATAACTAAAGTTAACTCAACCAAGTCAATATATGATTAATATAAGCAACCAATCAACCAATAATCAATCATTTTAGCATCCAAACTATGTTAATCAACAGAATAGACTTGCATAGCACCAATCATAGATAATTTGAAGACAAATTTAAATAAGATAGAAGTAGTGTTCTCACAATCATGCTTTCCTTTAAGCGCTCCAAAATCGACAAAACAATGCCTCTCTCCACACCGAAGCTTATGAAAGCTTACTCCTTGACCTTAGTGTTCGGCCTTGGTGTTTGGGTGTTGGTTGCTTGGCCTTGAGTAGTGGATGGGGTGACCTATGCACTATATAGGAGAAAAGAAGGAGTTTGGCAACATTTTAGGAGTGGAATAACTTTGCACATAATTTTCTTTTATTTTTCTATAATTTTGCCTTATTTTCTTAGAGAAGAAGAGGCGATTAAAGACCTTAAGGAAGAAAAAGAGAAGATGAAAATGGAATGAATGAATTTGTGAAGGGATATGGATGTATTTATAAAGTGAAAAGTTTTAACCCTTAAGCTTTGCAAATGGACTAAAATAACCCCTCTCATCACCTTTATGCTCACGCCTTCCTCCTAGTCCTCCCATGTGCACTTGTACCCCTTATGTCATGATCTGTAGTTGATTTGAGGGTTGCTTTTTAAGACCTAAGTGTGAAGTTTACATTTATATACAAATGAGGAGTTTATGTATAAATATGTATACTTTATTTTAGATATTTATATACAAATGAGGAGTATATATATAAATTTCTTATCATCTCTATATAATTAAAAAAAGATTATTTAAGTTATAAAACTATACTTACTAATGTAAAAATCCGATTCTAAAAATACAACGTCGGTTTGCCAAAATGCGATGAAGTTTGTATATTTTTAAAAAACAAGTATATATATTTATAAAACCAATATAAATCACTTATTATATAACAATTATACAAATTTTATTAATTCTACTATGTTTATAACATTTAGAAATTTTTAGAAACTTATATTTTCTAACTGTAAAAACACGATGAAGCTAATTTCTTTCTAAAATGAGTTCATATATTTATAAAACTACTCAAAATGAATTATTATCACTATATAATTAATAAAAATGCATTATTTAATATTTAAAATAAATTATTAGAATATATAAAATTAATTAAACATTCTAGATTTAAGTGATAAAATTCTACATCGTTACATTCTTCCCTCCATAAAAAATTTCATCCTTGAAATTTCACTATAGCCCAGAAACCAAAAGAGTTTTCCCAAAATATTATTTCATAAAATTAAACCCATATTATGTATACAAGTCATCTGTATGCAATATTTGGTTCAATCTTCTATTCGAATACACAACTTTACTTCCGAACTAGTATCGACCCCTCAATCTTCTAGTGTGAACTCTGATCATGTTTCTCAATCAGAAACCATCTATAATGACCCATAATTTTACCACCCTGATTTACAAATATTTAATAACATTTAAATATTAAAGTAATAGGTTTTATAATTAAAATATAACTCTTATAAAAATATACAAATAATGGTAAAATAGATTTGTAACGAACTAGGATTTTGCCACTTTGAAATAAGCTATTTAAATATATTTTATATAACCAATAAATGGATTTTTGTTAGAATATAAATCTATTTTAATTATTTAATCATGATGATAAAATAGTTTTCAAAATTTATTTACCTATATAGATAGTTCAAATAAAAATAGAAAATGTGACCAGAAAATGCTTTCCTAAATTTTGACTTTTCGACATCCGAAAGACATCGGGAACGTTGTGCACATTTGTTTTAAACATGCATATGCTTACTTAAACTTGGGATGATCACATTTACAAATAAACATACATGCATATAGAAGTATACATTGTAAATACTTGGTATATATAAATATACATGCATGATTTGACATTTATGTACAATGGATATTATATAACCTAAATTAACCTAAGATATCACACATTTATCACCTACATAACCTAGATTAGTACATGACAGCATGGTGGGGGTGTAGCCATTTTGGTAATGGGTGGAACATACAGTAGGGGGGTTTAGGCTAGGTTGATGCATGACATGGAAAATGCTATTTAATGCTAAGGTTATTTAGTAATATACTCGTTTTTCCATGCCTATATATACTTCCATCCCTACATAAATTTTCACTTTCCATTCTCATTCTTCCCTTATGCCTCCTTTCCATATCTTCCATCCATGGCTTCCACTTCCTTTTCCTAAGAAAAAGTTAGTTTACTCACTTAAAAATCTATTAAAAATTCCTCTTTTTCATTTCCAAACTCGTTCTCTACCGAACAAGGCCATATACTCTACTAAACCACCAAGGTCGAGCCTTGTTTGAGCGATGGCCATGCCATTTCCATCTAAGGTCGAGCCCATTTTGAGTGCGAGGGTCCATGAAACCTCATTTTTCCAAATAAGGAGTTAAGTGCTAGGTCGTGTCTAGGGTCGAGAGGAAGTTAGCTTAGTTTCAAGCATGTTCGGTAAGTAAAGTTTCACTTTAAAATCCAATTAGTTAACTACATAAAAGTAGTGTAAATATTGTTGTATAATGATTTTTGGATGTGTGGTTATGATTGGGCATTGTTTATGCATAAATATGATTGAACATGGAAGTGATTTGGGAGTATATAAGTGTGATGTTGTGATGTTGTTCGTAAATGTAATGTTAGTAAATGTTTGAAAAATGGAAAGTTAAATAGTAAATGGAAAGTTAGTATATTGCTTATGCTAGTGGATTGGATGTATGAGATGTTTGAGAATTTGATTATGGTATTGTTATGCTTAGTTCATGTTAAGATAAGTTAGCGCTTGCTAACTCAAAGCGACATGGAAATTCCTTTATAAAAAGGTTTGGAATTTAAGTATTAAAAATCTAAAATATGACAAGTCCAATCTTTGTTTTGGATTTTAGAAACATTTTTTATGTTTTAGACATGATAAGAGTTCAAAAGTTAAAGCTTTAAAAGTTAAAAACTAAAGTTTCAAGTTTGAAACTTACAGGTTCGTACAGTGATAGTCGCTACGCAGTTCGAAAAATTTAACTATTTATCTAATCTAAACTTGTTTGCACTTAGAAATCTTTTGGAAAATGTTTTCTAAATTTAGTTAGTGATTAGAGAACAATTATTTAATGATTATTTAATTAATTATTAATTAATAAAGGTAATTAGTACTTAATATTTCGTTAATAATGGTTTTTAAACTTAAACGTTAATCAATTAAGTAAATCATGATTTGTTCTTAATTAAAGTTAATTATTATTTAATTAAGGATTAACTAATTATTATTTAATTATTTATTAAATATAATTATTAATTAATTATTATTTCAAAAAGCGATTTTATTTAATTAATCTTTCATTAAAGTTAATTATTTTTAATAAGGTTTAATTACCTTTAATTACTATTTATCAAGGATCTGATTCAAATGAATAAGATTTTTTATTGTTCAAAAATCGCTTTGGTTTAAGTATTCGGTTTTGTTTAAGACAGTTTTCGTTTCAAATTTGTTTTAAATCAAGGGATTTCTATGTCACATACCTTTAAGTAACCCTATATGATTAGGAAAACTAAATGACATCTATTAGCAGAACAGTAACCCCATTCTGCTATCACAATTAATTTGGACATTTATTTAAGTTGATTGATGGTTATGTGTTGATCTCTTATATACCTGTTGTTATGTGATGCCATGTTAAATTGGATAAGTAAAACCAAATTAAAAGTACCATTATTGTCATTAAGCCTCCGCTTGATTTTTTAAGGATAAATATTTCATTTCTTTTTGAAATGGTTTCAAAAGTGATTTAAATTTGAATAAGAAATTTAAGGAATGATTTGATAAATAGTTTTACTAAAGATGTTTTTAACTAGTGGGAATAGTTTTCCATGTTATAAAAAGAAGTTTTTATACAGAATTTCATAAAGGAGTTGGAAATTTATAAAGTGTATTTGGGTAAACGGATTAGAGTTTTTAAGCAAAGAAGATTTAATAAATAAGGAAGATTTATAAAATGGATTTGATTATTAAAGATAGCTAATTTAACTTAAGGTTACTTAAGAAGTTGTTTAATCAGAAAAGATTTATAAAGAAGTTCATAAATGATTTTGGGGTATTTATAAAAGAAGTTTTAGAAATGATTTGGATATTCATAAAGGAAGTTTATAAAAATGTTTGGATATTTATTATAAATTTTTATTAAAAGTTGAATATTTATAAGGAAATTATATAAATTGTTTTAAAATTTTATAGAAGAGTTTTACAAATGAATTTGGAATTTGAAAAATGTTTTGAAATGGATTTGGATTTCAAGTAAAAGAGATTTCATGAATGAAATATATTTGATTAAAAATGATTTGTCGAAAGAAATATAAAAAGAATTTGAGATCCGGGTTTCTCTAAACTGACCTTTTAAAAATGGCGGTATGGAAATCCATTCCACACTTAACACCGAAGGAACAGTGTTTAGGGTTGTCCTTACCTCCAATTTAAAATACATTTATTTAATCCTTTTTAACAAGATTTGAAAGTAAGAAGTTAATTGGCATTATTTTATCTAAAGATGCATCGTGATGGGCGGTACCCCAGTAGCTCAGTCATTGTGTGAAATCCACTCCCCAGTAAGCATTGTACAGACTTAGTTGTGCCCAATTATGTTGAAATGTGAGATGCAAGAATTTTAGCTATATTCATATTTTATGTTGACCCTTAGATATTATTATAATATCAATGGATTTTCTACAGAAAATGTTTTGGTTTCGTATGGTAAAAACCCGATTGTTCATTTGCGGCATGCTCTTACGAGATCCCTTTGATTTAAAGGTTTTTATAAAGTTAAAGACTTATAATTTACTCACATTAGACCTATGTCTGACTCGGAGTTTATTTTCCCTTCTCCTCAACTCCTGGGTGATCAAATTTGAATGGGCAGCCAAGAAGTTCAAGTTTTTCCACAGATTCATCTTGGAGGAGCTTGGAGCAGGTGGCTTCATCTATAGCTAGTTATTACCTTGTTTTCCGCTATATTTTATGTATATTGTATCTGTTAGGTAGAGATAGGCTGTTATAACTGTCTTAGCTAGAATTTGTATTAGAATGATTCTGATGTAACATTTTTGACATGACTTTGTACTATATTTTGTTGAGTAATATATATTGTTCCGTTGCATTGTGAGATTTTGCGTTGTTATTTTTTTTCTCTTCTATCTTATTTTTCTTTTTCTTTTACCCTTAATGGCCTATCTTTCAGAGTAAGAAAGACTGGTCATTACATTTTGTTATTAGAGCTTAGGTTGAGTGAATACCTAGGCTTTGGTGGGGTAGACTCATTATAGATAGGGTCAGTAGTACCCTAGAATGTGTCTGAGTGTAATATATATGTGAGTGCATATTTACTATTGAATAAAAATGTTTTATATTGTGTTGTTTAACCTATTGAGTGGCTTAAGAATTCTGATCGATGCGTCTAATCAACATAGTCGATAGGGATTTCTTAAACGCTTGAACCAGTTAAATTGATATAATATTGTTTTAAATTTGGTAAATGAAATAGTTTTATTTAGGAATATATTTTCTATATAAAAAGGGATGATTTTCAAAACCTATGTAGTTATCTATAGGAGAGAGGATTAGGAGTTAATAATATTTAAATTATTAGCATTTACGGTTTAAATAATGATGCTCATTCAGTTTTGAGCATTGACTATTGTCAGATTTAATAGCATATTACTTTTTTCCATCATGGGTTGGGTAGACAGAATTTGTAGGAACATTGAATCGAACACCTTATGAATTAAGTTTCACAATTTTACTATAAGGCGTTCGGTAACATTAGGGTCAAAAATTGAATTTTAAGAAAGGTGTTTATTAAAACAAAATCTTTAGATAGTTTTATCAAAAGAATTAAGAGATATGATTTTACAAACTAAAACTATTAATGCGTTTTAAAAATGAAAAGGGTTTTGAGGATGTGAAATCCCGGTGGCTTTGATAAATTCCAAATGATCATGGAAAATAGTAGCAATCTTTCTTAAGGATATTTTAAGATACATATATTTTAAATAAAGTTTGAGAGTAAGGTTTTCTTTGGACGGTTTGAGAATAACTTTTGACCTGTTTTGTGTCGATCAGAGTAATCTTCTAAGTGACAATCAAATGTTTGCTTAGGTAGATATGATAGTGCATTTAGTAAATTATCCTCTTTGTTATTATACAATTGGGATGAGTTCAAATCTGCATGTATCCAAAGCAAGTGGATGATTTGGTTAAAAACCTTTTGTCGATAAATAGTATTGTTTTGAGAAGAAATTTGAAAAAAAAGATATATTTTTATTAACTAGTTCGAATGTCTCGAAAATGACTAAAAATAGGTAAGAAATGTGTTCGAATGCTTAACATTTCTCTTAGGTGTTGCCTTTCTTAGTCAATGGGTACATGATGCTATTGGTAGCACCCGGTTCCTTGACATCGTTTTGGAGTTACATTGGCTATATGTATGTTTTCAAAAGGTTTTTGAAATAAAAACCGTATATTGTGTTCTTGGATCGCTTAAAAGGAAGGGGTTTCAAAATAAAAAGATATTTTGAAGATGGATTAATAAATGAAATTTTAATTAGGTTAAATTTAATAAGGGATTTATAAATAAAAATTATTTAAATTGTGTCTTCTAATTTTAACATCTAGGATGTGAAGAATTATTTGATGTTATTAGACCAGCTAATAGACATTTTTACCATAGAAGTGTCTAAGAAAAAGTAGAATTTAAAATTAGATGTTTGAATATAGTCTTAGGATATAGAAGTGTATTATACAGGTTAATTAAATTTAAATATGGATTATTATGAAACGTGTGGGAGGTAGAAAGTAGTTATATATTAAGAATCATCGGATCAATATGTAGGTTGTATGATGATTATTTCTCCTTTTCACATAGTTCTCGATCCTAGATACGAATATAAGACTAGAGATGTTTTATACCATTCTGAATAAGGATTTATCACTTGATTTTTGATGACCAGCATTGGTGAGGGTTCTTATGTGGGACAAAAGTTGTTTATCATAGTTTATGGCTATGTAAGGAGAATAGAGATTTCTCTTTAAGAGGGCCGATCAAAGTCCGCCCTAAGAAGTCGGGTGTAACATCCCCTATCTGTAGTCCCGAAGCTAAGCGCTATAGATGCTACAGTCATCCATAGTATTAACTTTCGGTAACCAAATACGGTAATGTTAATGGTATCCATAATATCAGAAGCATATGAATGTGAAACAAAATCGCAGATTTCAAAAACAACTTTTCCGATTACATTTCACAAAACTTGTCTCATATTCCAGTACATAATCCCAGTCACTTTCCATATTCGGATCAAATATAATTATTACAAAATGCACCAAGAGAGACATATAAAGATGCCCCCTTGGATGACCGGAGTACTAAATAGTCATAACTGACTCAATACAACACACCGGAATAAAACAAATGATACATCTCCTAAATAGCTAACTTCAGCCTCCTGCTTGTCTTCGGTAAGTTTTATTTGTCCACCTACTAAAATATGTAAATCCTCAAATCTCAGCCTACTCAAATCAATTTTGAGCACCCGAGAGTTTAAGGGGGAAAACGTAAACTTCGAGTCGGACATAAAGCCTGGTGTGAATAATACTATACATCTCAGTTATTTGAAATTAAGTGATACTATGCTACTTAGCGGAATGGGTTTCCCCACATTAATATCCTTTTAAAACATATCTTTTGCAAATCATAATCCTGCAACCAAAACTGGTTAAAACAGTAAAGCATTATCATATAAACATACACATCAAGTAATAAATGAAGAAGCATCTATCCGAACACAATTGTTCTGTTTGGCTAACTACTAACCTATGGCTGACTCGGGCCTACCAGACAATATTAATAAACAATCTAACAACTATTAGATACTCCTCTTCTGGACGGTCTATCCCTAACTCACTTTCTCCAGGTCAACCGATCCTAATGGTTTTGCGGTCTCACCAATAACCTACCTTTGTACAAATATATTCCTTTCCGTGTGTAACATCATTTTAGTCTTACCTATGACAAAGCCCTACACACTAAAATTTCAGGTGAAATTAGCTAGGGGCTAATAGCTAATGTATAGGGAGCGATCCTATACCAGTCTCATCTGGTATTCTAAAATCTAAGTCATTTTACTTAGGGAAATCTTCCCTTAAATTTTCCTTGAAACCTTTTTCTTCTCAAATTGATTTAAACCTTTAAATCATACTTTAAACAAGGAAAATAAATTCTATGCTTTACTCAAATCACCTTGCCATGTTATATCTAATACTTTACACAAATCTTTGTTAATGAAAATATTTTAAGCCTTTGAAATTACCCCTTTCGATCCCATTGAAAGTATCCCTTTTGAAACCAAGCAAACCCTTTATAACCTAGACCGAAAGGCTAAAACATTCCCTTCCAAACCATTGATAAACCTACCAAAACCATTGAAAAACCTTTCCTTCGAAAGTAATAAAACCTTAGACATCCTATCTTTATAACATTTAAACATTGTCTTTCAAAAACATTGGAAAACCTTTCCTTTCAAACCTTTCGAAACCATTAAGGAACCATCCCTTCAAAACCTTCATTAAAACCTTTGGAAAGCATTAAAACATCAAACCTTTCGAAACCATTTGGGTTCAAGTAAAACATGTGGAAAACCTTTCGAAACCATTTAGAATTATCCCCTTCGAAACCTTTGGGTTCTACCTTCCATATAATAAAAGGGTTATAAAACCATTAAGTCGAAAGAACTCTTTCAAAAGCAATTCCTATGTAAAGAAGTGATGGTGTCGAAAATAACCCTTCGAAAGCATTGGAAAAGTGGCTTGGATTTTAAAACAAAGTATACCTTCCGAAACCATTTGTTTTGAAAGGTAGAAAGCAACAGCAAGGGGTTTCGACCCCTTCGAAAGCATTTCTTAAAACAAAGGCGCAATCCATTTTGAAACCTTTCCTTTAAAATATTTGATTCAGTCGAAAGCCAACCAAGTCAAAATCATTCCTTTCGAAAGCAAAGCAGGCACATTTTCATTTCAAAACAAAGTAACGCTTCAACCCCATATGAACCCCATGTTTCAACCCAGTCCCTCCCACCTATAACCAATTCGCTATATACCAAGCTTTGATATCATGTGCATTAGTTTCGATGGTGATGGAGGCGGAAGTACTAAGTTGGAACCCTAGGTGCTGAAAGTGGCAAATCAGGTAAAAAGCTTATAAAATCCGATTTTAACTTTAAAAAGAAATTCTTTTCAACAAATCTGCCTTATTTGTCAAAATATTAATGGTTGCTAGTTTTCTTTTCTAAAATTACTTCCAAAATTTCAGAAGTAAACAATTTAAATAATTTACAAAATGCCTCTTCTCCTTTTATAAATATATAAAACATTTAACTCCCATACCTTAAATAATTTTATATATCCATTAAACCACTTAGGAAAATTCTACAAAAGTTCCAAAAAATTATTTTTAATATATTTTCCAACATATAATAATTTTAGATCCAAGACATGTATTAGTTAACCGTAAATAATTTTTGTACCCAAATAATCAATTTCCTCACTAGAAAATTAATTTCAAATCTACATTGATTCAGAAAATTATAAAAATTGAAAACCGTCTCAAAAACATCATTTCTGATTTAAATCTAAAATCGCAAGGCAGTTGGATGTCATTTAATAAGGTTTTTACATCAAAACATTTCATAAAAGCTATATGAATAAGCATGAATCATCACCAAGCAATCATTCAAAAACATGGCATAACCTTGCAAAATAATTCGAGTTAACCTTAAAACCGAAAACAATAGAAAATATGAGATGTAGTCATTATTCACCTTAGCTTTGGGATTAAAGAGTTTGAAATTTGAATGGATTTGATTTTGATTATTCTTCCTTCCTTTGATTTTCTTTATCTTCTTTCTCTTTCTCTTGCTAATAGTGGTCGACCTCTGTATTAGTTTGGTATTGCAATGAATGTATGAAATGAATTCCTTTGCCCCTCACCTATTTCCTTTACCCATTTTATTTTAGTTCATTTATTCTCTTAAGCACGACTACCCCTTAGTTTAATCACAAATCTCAATCAACTAATCATCCCATTATTTTATTTATTTAGCTAATTAGATATCCTAAATAATGTTACTAAAAAGTAGGATCGTTACAGACTCCCCTCCTTAAGAATTTAGTCCTCAAAATTACGATAAGGTACACAACAAATTAATCATAAAGGTAAAAAATACCATCAAACAAATCAGCATAAGCATCTCTAAGCCTGCTCTCAATCTCCCAAGTATAGTCTCTCACATCGTCTTTCAACTGGACTTTCGCTAATCTAACTGTCTTGTTCTAAGTCTCTTCTCATCACTCGCAACTATCCAAACCGGCTTTCTAACTATAGTCAATTTTGGTTCTATTACCAAGTCATATAACAGTCGGTGTTATTGTAGACCCTGAGTCTCTAACAGCTTCCTTAGATGAGAAACATGGAAAACATCATGGACTCCTACGAAATTGTTCAATAACTCTTCTCTATATGCAAGTTTCTCGATCTTTCTATAATAGGAAATGGTCCTACGAATCTCGGTACTAATTTCCCTGATTTCCCGAATCAAATTACAACATTTATTGATGATATCTTAATGAAAACATGATCTCCTACTTAGAATTCTATGTCTTTCTGTCTTCCGTCTTCATAACTCTTTTGCCTAGATTAAGGATCCTTCATTCTAGCTCGAATCAACTCAATCTTCTTTGCAGCTTCTCTAACTAAATCTAGACCAAGAACTAACCTATTCTCTGTCTCTAACCAACAAATGGGAGATTTGCATGACCTTCCATACAAAGCTTCAAATGGTGTCATCCTAATACTAGCCTAATAATTGTTGTTATATGAAAAGTCGACTAAGCGTAGATGGACTTCCAATGTCCTCAAAAATCTAACACACAAGCCCTTAACAGGTCCTCCAAGACTTTGTTGACTATTTCTGTTTGCACATCGGTCTGTGGATGGTAAGCGATACTCATATTGAGCTTGGTACCTAAAATCTCATGTAGACTTTTCTAGAACTCGCTAATGAACAAGGAATCTCTATCATTTACTATACTATTAGGAATTCCATGAAGTCTAACTATATTCTTCATAGCTAAAACAAGTGTCGTACTAGTTGACTTAACTGGAATGAAATGGACGCTCTTGGTCAGTCTATCCACTACAACCCATATACTTTCATTTCCCCTATCAGATCATGACAACCATCCATAAAATCCATAGAAACAGAATCCCACTTCCAAACTGGAATATCTAATGGCTAAAGCAAACCAACTTAGTATCTGATGTTTGGCCTTTACCTATTGGTAGTTCAAACACTGCTTTGTCCATAAGCCTACATCCATTTTCATACCTTCCCAGAAGAAACTCCTCTTCATATCATGATACATCTTAGTTCCTCCCGGGTGAATAATGAACTTCGAATGATAGCATTCCTCCAAAACTTCCTTCATAATGCTTCCTGCATTCGGAACACACGACTTCTTTTCATGCTCAACCACCCATTCTGGTCAAGACTAAAACCTTTAAGTCATCTCTCTCTGTTCCACCCCTTAACTTCCTGATTGTTCAACTAATATTGGATCTTCCATAAGTTTAGAAGCAACCTTTTTGATCATCACCGGTGGAACTTCTAAACATTTCAATATAGCAATTTCCTTACTTGATCTAACTTCAGATTTCCACTGTGTACTACATGTTATCAACGCTTTCAAATCTTTCTACTCAGCTATCATCACCAACACTGCATTCGAACGTTTCCTACTAAGTGCGTCCGCAACCTTATTTCCATTCCTTGATATGTATTAAATACTAAAGTCATAAGCAGCTATAAATTCTGACCGTCTCTAGTGTCTCTTATTCAGCTCCTTCTGAGAGAACAAATCATCCAACGACTTATGATCCGTATAAAGCTCAAACCTCTCTCCCAAAAGATAATATCTCCACACCTTCAATGCAAATATCACTGTAGCTAATTCCAAATCATGCATTGGATATCTAACCTCTTGCGGTCCAAGCTGTTGAGAAGCATAGGCAATCACTTTACCTCTTTGCATTAACATAGCCCCTAATCCAGTTCCACATGCATTTGTATATACTACCAAATCCTGATTCCCTTCTGAAACAACTAACATAGGTGCATGGGTCAATAAGTATTTCAAGCTTTGGAATGTTTCCTCACACTTATCAATCCAAACAAACTTCACATTCCTTTGCGTTAGCTTGATCGTTGGTGCTGTTGTCTATGTATTTTTATTAATGAACCTCCTATAATATCCATACAATCTAATAAAACTCTTTATCTCGATCACTGTCTTAGGTCTCTTCCAATTATTCACCACTTCAATCTTAGTTGGATTTATATACAACCCTTTCTTTGAGACTTCATGACTAAGAAGCTTCACTTCCTTCTTCCAGAAATGATATTTTGAAAATTTCTCCTTCGGCTGATTTTTCCTCAACGTCTCAAGCACCACTCAAAGGTGAACTTCATGCTCCTTTCCATCCTTAGAGTATGTCAAAATATCATCTATAAAAACCAACACAAACCTATCCCAGTACTCTCAGAAAATTTGGTTCATCAAATTCACAAAGAATGCTGGCGCATTAGTTAGTCCGAACAGCATAACTAACCATTTGTATGATCCATATCTGGTTCTAAACGTCATCAAAGGTATATTATCCTCTACTACTTTAAGCTGATGAAAACCTGTTGCTAAATCCAACTGATAAAATACTTTGGCTTCACCCAACTGATCGAACAACTCGTCGATTTTAGGCAATGGATATCGGTTCTTTATCGCCTTCTCATTTAACTTACAATAATTGATACATAACCTCAACGATCCGTTTGGCTTCTTGGCAAACACTACGGTTGCTCCCCAAGGTGAACCACTTGGCCTAATAAAACTCTTGCCTTCCAAATCTACTAACTACACATTTAGCTCTCTCATCTCGGTAGGTGTCATCCTACTTGGCGGTCTAATGACTGGTTCTGCTCCAGGTTCTAAATCTATCTGAAACTTAATAGCTCATTTTGGTGGAAATCTTACTACTGGCTCGAAGACATCTGCGAATTCTCTTACCATGAAAACTCGATTTAACTCATCCTCTACCTCTACATCACCCAACAAAGCATTCACCTCACAATTAGGGCTTTCTATGGCTATAGTCAGGGTATCAAAGTGATAATTTCCTATCATGGAAAAATATCCTAGCATCTACTTACTTAACCAATCCATACCCAAAATAATTCCGAACCCTACATAGTCAAATACATGGAAACTGTAAACAAAGGTATGACCTAACAAATCAAACTCTAAGTGGTCATACTTCTTCCCAAGTGTCACATACCCTACTATCGGATTTACAAACCTTAAGGAATTAACTATGTATGAGGGTTTTGGTTAACCTTATCTATCGAATAACGAGATACAAAAGAATGCGATGCACCAGTTTCAAATAGAACGCTAACAGACATACCATGGATCTGAAGCGTATCTCCCAACACTACCTTCCTCTTTTCCTCTACGATTGGCCTCGAAGTTGATGGTTCCAATGCAAACATCTTTTCCTTCCATCCTTAGCAGGCTTTTTGCACTGGTTCTTATAATGGCCAATTTGATCGCATTTGATGCATATAATATTCTTCTTCCCGATCACTTCCTTCACCTTTCCAGTACGATATTCATTAGCAAAATATCCCTTCTTGTCGCACTTGGAGCAAACAACCTCTGATTTTCCCTTCTTCACGGCTCCACCTTTCTAAGCACCTATCTTATGAAAGAACTTCCTTTTTTGACTCTGCCTCACCTAGACCTCCTTTTCCTTATTCTTCTCCAGAGAAGTAAGCATCTTCTTATGTCTCAATGCCATCTCTACTACAACATCACAAGGATCCCTAATATGAGGTAATGTAGCCAACTCAGGCTTCAACCCCCTTATGAACTTCTCATTTCTCTTCATAACAGTATCCATAGTGGCAAGTCCATACCTAGCCAACTCCTCAAACCTCCTAGCATACTCCAACACAGTCAACTCCCCCTGTTCCAACTAGCAAACTTTCTAATCAAGGTAGAGACTTCGCCATCACAGACATGAACCTCTCCTTGAACCTCCTCTTAAACTCGGCCCACGCCATCATTTCTTCATTCACTCCAACTGTCACACTATTCCACCAGAATAAAGCTGCTTCTTGAAGCTGCCTCAATGCAAGCCTCTTCTTCTGCTTATTATTGAGCCCCAAGTCTACAAAGATCCTCTCACAATGTAGCAATTAGTTCTCTACCTTAATAGCATCTTCGGTTTTGATAAATGGCTTTCTTCCAAGCCTAACATAATCTCTACTTAGAATGGCATAATTGTTGACCACCGGAGCTTCCTGAACTCCTCCTCCAACTACTCCAGCAGCAACACCCGCTTGCATCATTTTGACAAAGAACTGATACATAGCTCCTATGTCAACTTGCGGTACTCCAGCACCCACATTTCCTACTTGTGCCTGACCTGGGTTTCTCCTGGTATTTGGTCTGGCATTTCCATTTGTTGTGGTGCTTCCCCCTCCAAGGTTAACTCTTCCACTTCTAGTGTCCATATTTGTATTCAAGCCTCATGAGATATAGAAGAATAGCCTGAGAGAGATAGAGAATAGAGATATAGCGTATACTTATATTTAGCAAATACAAAGACGTTATTATAGCATTATCCCATACACTAATATTATCTTTAATTACTTAGGATTATGTTTTCAAAAAGTCATTTATTTTTATAGTTTTTCATAAACCTATGCTCTGATACCAAGTTGTAACATCTCCTATCTAGAGGAGCAAAGCTAAGCACTACAGATGCTGTAATCATTCATAATTTTAACTTCCGGCGATCAAATACGGTAATGCTAATGATATCCATGATATCTGAAGCACATGAATATGAAATAATATCACAAATTTCAAAAACAACTTTTCTGATTACATTTCAAAAAACATGTTTCATATTCCATTACATAATCTCAATAGTCATAACTGACTTAATACTAAATAGTCATAACTGACTTAATACAACACAATGGAATAAAAAAAACATAACAACTCCTAAATAGCTAACTTCGCCTTCCTGCTGGTCTTTAGAAGCTTTATTCATCCACCTACTAAAACCTGTAAATTCTCAACCCTCAGCCTACTCAAATCAATTTTGAGCACCCGAGAGTTTAAGGGGAAAACATAAACTTTGAGCCAGACATAATGCCTGGTGTGAATAATACTATATATCTCGTTTATTTGATATTAAGTGAGACCACGCCGCTTAACGGAACGGATTTTCCCTCACTAATATCCTTTTAAAATATATCTTTTGCAAATCATAATCATACAACCAAAATCGGTTAAAACTGTAAAGCATTGTCATATAAACAAACATATCAGGTAACAAATGAGGAACTATCTGTCCGAAGACTATTCTTTTGTTTGGCTAACTACTAACCTTTGGCTGATTCGGGCCTACCAAACAATATAAACAAATAATCTAACCAGTAAACAAATAACCTGCCTTGTTTGTCAAAATATTATTAGTTACTAATTTTCTTTTCTAAAAGTACTGCCAAAATTTCAGAAGTAAACAATTTAAATAATTTACAAAATACCCCTTCTCCTTTTATAAATATATAAAACATTTAACTCTCATACATTAAATAATTTTATATATCCATTAAAACACTTATATTTTTAATAAGTTTTCTAGCATATAATAATTTCAAATCCAAAACATATATTGTTTAACCATAAATAATTTTTAAACCCAAATAATCAATTTCCTCAGTAGAAATTAATATTAAATCCACATTAATTCAAAAAATAATGAAAATTGAAACATATCTCAAAAATATCATTTCTAATCTAAATCTAAAATCGCAAGGCATTTGGATATCATTTAATAGGGTTTTCACATCAAAACATATCATAAAAGCTATATGAATAAGCATAAATCATCAACAAGCATATATAAACATTTAATCATTCAAAAACATGGCATAACCATGCAAAATAATTTGGATTAACCTTAAAACTGAAAAGAATAGAAAATATGAGAAGTAATCATTATTTACATTAGCTTTGAAATTAAGGAGTTTGAGATTTGAACGGATTTGATTTTGATTAATCTTCCTTCCTTTGATTTTCTTTATCTTCTTCCTTTTGCTCTTACTAATGGTGGCCGGCCACTATTTTAGTTTGGTATTACAAATAAACGTATGAAATGAATTCCTAAAGGTTTAGGGTATTAGAATACTCTTATTCCAACTTTGCCCCTCACCTCTTTCCTTTACCCATTTTATTTTATTTCATTTATACTCTTTGGCATGGCTACCCCTTAGTTTAATCACTAATCTCAATCCCCTAATAATCTCATTATTTTATTTGATTTAGCTAATTAAATATCCTAAACAATGTTACTAAAAATTAAGGTCGTTACATCGGGTGAGAGATACTAGTTCGGAAGTGAAATTATGTGTTTGAGTGAATGATCAAATCAGATTTTACATAGGGGTGATCTACATACATCATACAGACTGATTAAAAGTTTAAGTATATATGGGAATTTGGGTCGTGGTACAATTTCAGGAACGAAATTCTTTTAAGGGGGGAAGAGTGGAACAATCCATAATTTTACCACCTTGATTTGCAAATATTTAATAAATTTAAAATATTAAAATAATAGGTTTTATAACTAAGTGTAACTCTTTTTAAAAAAATACAAGTGATGATAAAATAGATTTGTAATAACCTAAGATTTTGCCTCTTTGAAATATGCTATTTGAATATACTTTATATAATCAAAAAAATAATTTTTATTAGCAAATAATTCTGTTGTAATTATCCAATAATGAGAATAAAATAGTTTTCAAATTTTGTTTACCAATATAGATAGTTCCAATATAAATAGGAAATTTGACCGAAGAACGTTCTCCGAAATTTCGATTTTTCGACACCCGAAAGTCATCGGGAGCATTGTGCACAATTGTTTTAAGCATGCACACACTTATTTAAACTAGGATTGATCACATTTACAAATAAAAATACATGCATATACATGTATACATTGTAAATAGTTAGTATATACACACATATATGCATGATTTGACCTTTTATGTACAAATGATTATCATATAACAAAAATTAACCTAAGATATCACCCATGCATCACCTACAGAACCTAGATTAGTACATAATAGCATGGTGGGGGTTATAGCCATGTTGGTAACGTGTGAAACATAGGATATGGGGGGGTTAAGGCCGGTTGATGCATGACATGGAAAATGTTATTTAGTGCTAAGTTTATATTAGTAATTTACTTATTTTTCCATGCCTATATATACTTCCAATCCTACACAAATTTTCACTTTCCATTCTCATTCTTCCTTTCTACCTCTTCTCCTTATCTTCAATCTATTGCTTCAATTCCCTTTCCTAAGAAAAGATTAGTATACTCACATAAAAATCTAGTAAAAACTCCACCATTTCACTTCCAAACCCATTCTCTACTAAACAAGGGCTATACTCCACTAAATCACTAAACCGACCCTTGTTTGAACCATGGCCATGCCATTTCCATCTAAGACCAAGCCTATATTGAGGCAATGGATCATAAAACTTCATTTTTTCGAACAAGGAGTCAAGTGCAAGGTTGTGTCTAGGATCGAGAGGAAGTTAGCTTAGTTTAAAGCAAGTTCGATGAGTAAAGTTTCACTATAAAATCCAACTAGTTAACTACATAAAATTTCTATAAATATTGTTTTATAATGATCTTTGGATGTTTGGTTATGAATGGGTATTGGTTATGCATAAGTATGATTGAATATAGAATTGATTTGGGAGTATATAAATGTGATGATGTAATGTTAGTAAACATTTGGAAAATGGAAAGTAAGACTGTAAATGAAAAGCTAGTATATTTCTTATGCAAGTGGATTGGATGTACTGAGATGTTTTTGTAATGGCTCGGATTTCTAGCATCGGATATTGGGCAATTACATGATTTTTATTATTGGAATATTAATTTTTATAAGTCGGATAGATGAGTTTTATGATATTTAAAATGTATAAATTAATAAATAAAATTAATTTAAAATAAAATTTCTATATATGATTGATTTTATAAATAAATATATATAAACTCCACCATTTAAAATTTAAGATCGAATATCCCTATAAGTTTATGTAAATATATAGATATAATCTTTATGATGATTGAAAAATATATATAAGAATATAGGTATACATATATGTATATACGTCGATATAAAGTGATAAACATATAAAAATGTATAAATGTAAATATGATAAAGTAAATATGTATAGTGTATATATATGTATATCTAAATATTTATAAATGCATTTATGGTAAAGATGGTGTATATGAGTATATATGTATATGATTACAAGGAGGTGTACAAGTAAAGATATGTACATGTTGGAAAAAAATAGTGAATAGGTAAATATATACATATAGTAAGGATAGTGAGTATGTAAGTATATATATATATATATATATATATATATATATATATATCATAGTATGATAGGATAAATGTGTATAAGTGCATGCGTACATACCTGTTTATACATATAGATATATATGTATATAAGGAGACATCATCATAGCCAATTTCAAAATCAAGTCACACACACAAATCAAAATCAAGTCAAGCATTTAATTCAAGCATACAAAACATTTAAAGTCATATAATATCACATACACAGAATAAATCAAAATCAAGGCAGAAATCAAATCAGCCACTAAACAAAGAAAATAAAATAAAAATGAGAAAAAAGAATGTGAAGCTTGTACAAAGATTTCAACCACCCTATACTTTCCTATTCACTTCCATCTTTCTTCTATATATATGCATAGCCATGCTTTGTTCACGCCTAAGAAAAAAAGGAAGAAAGTTCTTCCAACAAAACAAAATTACTCAAGCTCCAGCAAAAAAAGACAACGTCTTTCTTTTTCAAAGCAGCAGTGAGTTTTTTCAAAGGCTGGTGAGTAAAAGAAAACCTTCATTTATTGGAAACTATGTTTGCATATGCCTATGAATCTAGATAAAACCCTTACATTTTGGCATGTATTTATATATTAATATGTTCAATGCCTTATATATGTATGTTAATCATGTTAAACAGCTGTAACTAAAAGGATACCCTGATCTGGAAGAAGAAAAAAAGAAGGGGTTTAACACCTTGAAACTTTGAAAATCATTATCTCCTATCCTAGTTAGTTTTAATTTTTTATTTAAAAAACAAAGTTATGTGTTTTAGAATGTATATCATTATAAAATTGGTTTCATTAAGTATCTCAAGGCATAGAAGGAGAAAAAGGTAGTTTATAGTACGTAACTTAAGAATGTCTAAATTTTAAACATCATAATTCGAGTCTTTGATAATACGAGTGAGTTTGTCTTGGAAAAATGTGATTATTGGAAATGGTTTGATTATTTTTAATAGCTTATCGAATTAGAAAAAGGAGATGACCAAAATAAGGTTTTTTTTCGTTTTTCGGCGGTCAAGGTGGTGGTACAACTCGTGGTTGGTGTCGAAGGTGGTTTAGAGGTGGTAAAGCCCAAAAAAATGGCACGACATTTTTCAGTGAAGTGTGGCATCGAGGGGGGTCGTTTTAGGTTTAGGGCCTGTTTGTGGTAGGGTTAGGTTTCGAGTGAACTGTAGTGACGAGGGGAAAAAGTTTGAGGTGCGGTATAGAAGGAAAAGCAGGGGGAGGTGGTGGTGAATGTTCTAGCAAATTATGGTGGATGATGGCGGTATACAGTGGCGATAAGGGGTGTTTGGGTGGTAACATCTCGTTCGATTTTAGGTCTGGGTTGAAATTTTCAAACTAGGTAGATTGCCGTGGTTTTAGGTGGTGGAACGGAGGGTCGTGGTCGAAGGTGATGTGGTTGGATAGACGGCGGCATGGTTCGATGATCCGAGCGTGCATATACGTGCACATGTTTGTGCACCTAGAAGATTCCTAATAAGAGTGAAGAGGATAAAAGAAGAAGGGAGGAGGAGAAGAGGTTCGGTCTTTTGTTTTTTTGGGTTGGACCGGGAACAGTTTTATTGGGCTGAAGAAAAAAAATATGTTTTGGAAATAAAAGAAATTTGATAAACATTTATATTCTAAAATCCTTAATTCAAATATATATTCTCTCACTCATTAAAAATCCAAATCAACATGAAGATTTTTGCTTTTGATCCTATTACCTGGTAATATAAATTAACGTTATTAATTTTCCTTAATTAAATTAATTTTATTATAATAATTAAAATGAGTAATCAATTAGATTTTTACTTGACTAAATTTATGGCAATTAATAAAATTGGTTATAAATTTGGTTGTTTTAATCCTAATTTACAAATAATAAATTGTTTATAATTTTCTTTAAATTAATATTAATCTAGATAAAAAATATAAGCAGATTCGAATTAATTTAAGTTGATTAAATTCTAATTGTGAATTGTTTTAATATGAGTTGTTAATCATTAAATCAGTTAATGATCTATGCTTTGGATTATTCTCTTGGGTATTTATTTCAACTGTTCTTTGTCTGTACCACTAAATAGCCAAACGAATTAAAATGGCTAGGGTAAAATGTTGGCAGGTTTTTATTTGAAGTAGCATATGTAATAAATTTCCATATGTAAATATTAACACCTTGATTGTAGAATTGTTTATTTTTAAACAACATGACTCTTTTCGAATTTACTATTTTTAAGCTAGAAGAGACCGGGATCGGATATCAGAGATATCTGGAACCACTTTGATTTAACAATCATTACGAGCCTTTATGGTTTTGATTATAGAGTCTAATGTGATGGATTGGATTAATTTAACAAATTAGACTGTTTTAAATAAGTATTGTACTTAGACACTACTATAATATCGATGTACTTCTGCAAAATTCTTTGTTTATAATAAGTTAAAAATTCATCGTGTTGTACGAGCTACCTTGGTTTTCAAAAGATTTTGATAACTTAGTAGTTCAATTTAAGTGCGTTTACTCACGCTGGTTTCTAGCCTGGCTCGGGTGTTACTTTATTGCGATGATTGGGTCAGACCAAGTATTATAGTTTTCTGGTTAGGATGCTTCGGAGCTCAGGAGACGAGCTAGATGGCAGATACGTATTGCATGTATTTGACCATATTC
Source organism: Allium cepa (assembly GCA_030765085.1). Taxonomy (NCBI): domain Eukaryota; kingdom Viridiplantae; phylum Streptophyta; class Magnoliopsida; order Asparagales; family Amaryllidaceae; genus Allium; species Allium cepa. The sequence continues at coordinate 239,785,672 of CM060931.1, forward strand.
CGCTGTGTATTGTTTGCTATATATTCAGCATTTAGGGACAAGTTATTACAACTGTCCAGATTTATATGTTGATGATTGTACTCTGATAACTTCTATGTATATTAACAGTTACAGTTTTCTTGTGTGTAAAATACTGCTATTGTATTTTGTTCTGCTGCGATTTGAAATCGAAATGGAAATTGATTTGAATTAGTATGGGAATCGAAGTTAATTCGAATTGGAATCAGAATTGAATCAATTTAAATGGAAATGGAAATTGAAGTTGATTTGATTTGGAAGATTGGAAATTGATTTAATTTGGCTTTGGAACTATTTTCAAACAAATTATTTTAATCTAAACTACTTTAAATCTAACTTCTTAAATATTCAAAATATTTTGATTTTCCAAGCTATTTTATTATACAAACAATTCTTTTTAAAACCTAAACTATCTTATATTAACTACTTAACTATTTTAAAACTATTCAAGCTATTTTCTAAATTCAAATGGGTCAGAGTGGAATATTTTTTATATTTAAATCATGGATTTAAATACGAATTAGGATAAAATTGAAGTATTAACCCAAATGGAAATTCGAAGCATTTTTGAATTGGAACTGAAATCATTGTATTAAGGCAAAAAAATGATTTTTGAAGTGAGATGGCATACCATGAGTAAATATGATGATTTTAAAAGTGAAGACTTAGTAGTTACTATAGCTGAAACTTACTTTATAAGAAGTAAGAAATGTTACCAATAACTTTGAAAAATAATTGAACTTGGAAATTTGATTTGGCATAAATGAGATTATATAAGTTAGTTATATATTCAAACTTCCCTTATTGAAATTATAACCAAAAAGAAATGATCTTTGAAAGATATTTGAAATACTAAATGGAGTTTATATAAGTATGAAGCGGACTCAGAAAAATTATTGACCTGAAATTATTCGAGTTGAAAGGAATGATCTTATATGCATATGGGACTGAAATAGTTTTGGAACCTATTGATTTTTAAAGACTTTTGATTTTAGCAAATAGTCAATTTTGGAAACTGGGTAAACCGAATTTAAAACTATCAATTTTGAAGATATTGATTTTTTATAGTTAAAATTTATATGTGATATATATAAAGAGTATGATTTGAAAGGTACTATGTCGTTTTGAGACAAAAGTATGGAAAGGAGCCCCTATGAAAGTCGATACTTAGAGTAGGAGATCCACTGGGTGGTTCTACCCAGGAATCCAATGGGTGGGTTCAATGAGAATTGGGATCCTAGATGACGTTCGAGCAAAACTCATGAGTACCTAGTGATCTTTTGTTGGGTAGCGTAAGTCGTGAGGTGCTGGTAACTACAGTTACATTGTTGCTATGATAGAAACATAACCTTTGTGTAACTACGGTCTATCACGGTTCTATAGCGTATTCGGCTGGCAGCGATTGCCTACATTCTACGTTTGATTTCGCTGGGATAACGACGTAACATCGGTAGATTGCGATCTATATGGTTTGGTTCCATAGCATAATTCGGGTGGCAGCGATTGCCTACCATCTACTTTTGGTTTCACTGGGATAGTGATGCAACTTTTATGTAGCCTGCGATCTATGTGGTTTAGTTTCATTTGGTAGCGTAGCTCGAGGGGCAGAGATTGCCTACAGACTACTTACGGCTTTGCTGTGGTAGCAAAGCAACATTTGTGTAGCTATAGACTGTAGTGTTCCCATGGCGTAAGTCGAGGGGTATTGATGCCCACAGTTTTCTTATGATTTCGCCGGGACGGCGATGCAATCATTGGGTAAACTGCGATCCATGGTGGGAAAGGGGGATGATACTTTCCATATCGTTTTGAAAAAGGTTCTCAAGTATTTTCACTGGGTGTTGAAACGGGTGTACTAAGTACTTATAGGTTTTCAGTCCTACGCCTGATCAATATACGACTGAATTTCTATAAGAATAAGGATGGACTTGTTTAGACATCGAGTTATGAAAAATGTTTTAATATAAAACTAGATTGGTAATACTAAGGGATTTAAAGTGTTGTATCTTAAAATGCATAATAAAAGTGTAAGAGGTTTAAAACTTTGAAAAAAAATGATTTATTTAATAATATACATCAAAATTCAAATTTCTCGTTTCATTCCTTTTCGAGGACGAAAAGTTCTAAAGAGGAAGGAATGTAACAGACCGGATTTCTAACCATTGGACATTGGGCAATTAACTAATTTTTATTATTGGAATATTAATTTTAATAAGTCGGATAGATGAGTTTTCTGATATTTAAAATGTATAAATTAATAATAAAAAATTAAAATTTAAAATAAAATTTCTGGATATGATTGATTTATAGATAAATGTATATAAACTCCACCATTTAAAATTTAAGATGGAATATCCCTATAAGTATATATATATATATATAAGCTTTATGATGATTGAAAATATATATTAGAATATAGGTACACATATATGTTCACATGAAGTGTTAAACATATAAAAATGTATAAATGTAAATATGATGAAATAAATATGTATAGTCTATATGTATGCATATTTATATACTTATAAATGCATTTATGGTAAAGATAATGTATATGAGTTATGTACATGATGACAAGGAGGAGTACAAGTAGATATATATATATATATATATATATATATATATGTTGGAAAAAAATAGTGAATAGGTATATATATATATATATAGTAAGGATAGTGAGTATGTAAGTCTATATATATATGCCAGTATGATAGGACAAATGTGTACAAGTCAATGTGTACATACCTATTTATACACACACACACATATATATATATATATATACACATAAGGAGACATCATCAAAACCAATTTCAAAATCAAGTCACACACAAATCAAAATCAAGTCAAGTTTTTAATTCAAGCATACAAAACATTTAATGTGAGGACCCGTCTTTCTAACCCCAGAAATACGTATCATCAATAAGAAAAGAGAGATAGAAATAAAAAAGGTAGAAAAAAGAATAACAACATCAGAATCTCACAGCGGAATAGGACAAAATATAATACATCACATAACGATTACATAGTTTTTACATATATTAGAGTTATACAACATCATACAATAGGATATACACATATCTGTCCATACATACATCCAAAATACAACATACATCAACTACACAGCGGAACTAGATAGATATATAGATACGTCTGGAACTCCTGCTCCAAGCTCCTCTAGAACTCAACAATCCAAAAACCTATCACTTGGTTACTCATAAAAATTTGAGTACCCAAGAGTTTATGAAAAACAAAAATATAAACTCCGGGTTAGGCATGGGTCTGGTGTGAGTAAACGGGTTAAAGTTGTTTAACTTTAAAACCAATTGAAAATAAAGGTATCACGTAAGACTTCCTACACATAAACACGTGTAATTTTTTACCTTACGCTAACCAAAATTTTTTATAGGAAATCAAGTGATATTATAATAGTGTCCAGGGTTTTCAAGTAAATAGAAAATAGCCGAAATTGTTACATCTATTAAATTCCAGCTACTAGCCACAAAAGTAGGTGATACAAATCAAAACCATAGGGTCTCGTAGGGAAAATGAATTTCAATCAATGGCAGGGCTACTGGGGTACCGCCCGTCACAGTACGAGGCCTAGATCACCGTACTAAGGATCCACCCTAAATCCTCTGCAACACAAGGCCAGAACCATTCCTTACTGAACAGTCCCAAACAAGATAACCCCGCAGTTGGCTGCAGATCCAACTCCCCACACATCCGAATAAAAGGGACATCTAGACAGGGATATATCTCATCCTGCTTGAGCATGACCCACCTAACCTTGCTGAACATCCCCTGTTTTAGCCATTCCCGGTTGATGAGGCTTGAGGCTACAATTACCTTTATAGAACATATCTCTTAGAATGCTTATCGTCTGCCTGACGATGTGCTTAAAGCATTCAATCCATACAAGTTCGTTCCAAGTTTGAACGAAACCGAAGGCATTATCTCGTTACACTCGTTTTGGAATCACTCTCAGAGTTAACGACGATAACACTTGCATTCTGAAAACACCATCTCGACCTTCACTTGGGATGCCACGACCTAACGTTTATTTTAGATCGATGTGGTTTTCTAAATATCAAATTGACACCCGATCCCGGTCTCATCGAAATCCAAATGCCATTTTAGTGGCAAAGTGGTTTAAATAGTTTAAACAATTTAAATTCAATACTTTGAATTCACATCACATTTATCACAGATAAATCATATACAGTCATCACAGATATATCCAGAATATCACAAAATATCACGGAATATCATCAAATAGATATCAGAGTCAATCAACAAGAATCATCAATTCATATCAAAATAGTTTGATTAATTTAACTTAATTAATTACTTAATAATAAGCCATTTTATTCTGCTTAGTTAATTACTAATTAATCAACTTATTAAATTTATTAAGTACTTCTTAATTACTCACTTAATTAATTAACTAATTCTTAATTATTAATTTATAACCTTAATCATTAATTAATAAAACTTAATTACCCATTAATTACTTAATTAATCATTAATTACCAATTTAATTAATCATTAATCCTTAATTAATTACTCAATTAGTTAACTACTATTTATTTATTAGTTAACTTTAAGTAGTTAATTAAAATTCTTAAGTTCAAATTGATTAAACACAAGATTAAAAATATCAATCTTTAATTATAAATTTATTTAATCTTAAATTACTTATTTAATTACAATTATAAATTAATTTACATTTTTAATTAACTTACACTTAAAATTAATTTAATCATCTTACCTTTGCAAATCTTTCTTAACAAAATTGAAATCAAATCTTAACTTTAAAAAAAATAAACTCACCAACATTATTTATTTAATTAATACTAAACTTTGTTGACCAAATAACTTAAAGGTTTGTTAAGCTAACCCCTAGAAAGAAACCCGAGGCAAGCACCTCGTTTACTCGAGAAAAACTCGAGTTTCCCCTAACCTTTTCCCGTGTCCTCCACTCTTCCTCATACCTTCTTCTTCTTCTACCTGTTCTCTTCTCCTTTTTTTATTATTAGCTTAAGTTATTAACTGCAGTATTACTCGACTTACTCACGCACCATGGTTCGACTCGAAGCAACTACCCCTTTTACTCGAGCATCACTCGAGTTGGATCAACGCTCCAACGTCGCTGACATCCTACGCCACCGTGCACGTGCACAGTGGTTCGCCAACATTCTGGCGAACCCCTACGCCTCCGGCAAACCACAAAACAACATCACTCGCGAAAACAAGTTTCTATTCATCGCAAAAAGATTCGAAATCAAAATTCACTTATACGCTCGAACCAGCTACTCGAACACCCCCCAGAAAATTTCCATGTCCTACCAACACCGACCACTAGTGGCGACGCGATTCCGGCCACATCACGACCATAACTCCCTCTACCACCTCCTCGAAACTCGTACGGCTCGATCATCCCACGGCGGCAAAATCAATGAATTGCAGAACACAGAAAAACTCGAACCCAAACCCTATATTCGTTTCGCCCCCAAAATCTTTGCATTAGAAAAGTTTTCTAACATTTTTCCTATATTCGAGAAACATCAAACTAGCTATACAACAAATTTGAACATCTTATATTTGTTGAATCATCAGATATTCACAAAAAGGAATTTTCGGTTCATATATGAACTGCACCCTGTATAGTTAGCTAAAAATTACCATTTTTGTTTTAAAAATCCTACCTTTTTATGTAGATTCAAGATATAAAATCAAATTACTAAATTACAATATTCGAATTTTAACATATGATCTCCTTACTACTGTAAAATTGAAAATACAAGGTCTAAGTTACGCTTTCAACCTTCAAACAACTTTCCAAGCCATGATTCAAGTTTAAATAAATTTATTTAGCTTAAATTCCTAAGTTTAAAATATTTATATGAAGAAGTATTTAAAATTTTCTCTGCTTTCTTTGCTCAGGAGCTTGAAATATTGAAGATCATGACAAAGTATAGCTTCCAATAAACAGCCAACATCACAGAACTTCATATTTACAATAGATAGAAAGCAAAAGATTTTCCATGAACTAATTATCAAGATTTAATTTTCAAAGGAAGTATGTTTACTCACTTGAAAACAATCTGAACAAAGAACAGCTTCCTGATTGAAACGCTGCAGTTTGAATTCCTGTAAAACTTCTCTGCCTTGATGTTGAATTTATTTGAGTTTGTAAAGAAAGATGTTTATTTTTTTCTTTCTTTAAAGTTAGCTTCTCAAGTTTGCTAAGTTATGTGAACGAACTAAAAATAAGACGATGTTTATATATATAGGAGATAGGTTTGAACAGTAGGTTATATCTGGTTCAGTTTTACTTGTATGGATCATATTAGATTTTGTGTTTTAATTACTGTAAATTGAAGTGATATTTGCTTATTTCGGCTGAAAGATTTTCTTGCGACTGAATTGACAAAATGTTGTGCTAATTAAATGCATATGTCTTCATATTAGTTTACACATAATTATGGTTTCTGATATTTGTATTTGTGTACAAAGATATTTTGTATTATGTGGATAATTTATCTTCTTTGCATTACACATATGTATTACAGCACAACATATGTGTTAATATATATATATATATATATATATATATATATATATATTTCTTTCTTTGTTTCCTTTGGCCTGTTTATGTACAACAAAGATCATATGTTTGGTCAAAGATTTTATTTTTGTCTTGCATTCCATATGATTTATACTAGAACTATCTTATATTTCTAATTAACCATATAAGTTGTTGTTACATAACTTCTCAATTTTATTTCTGTTTGTAATTTAATTTTCAAACCTTTGATTTATAACATTTATTTGTATTTGTATTTGTATTTGCATATTTTATATTTATATTTATAGCTTATATTTATATTAAATATTGATGGGATTGTTTATTTTAAACATTTTTATTAAAGACTTGATTTATATTCATATATTAGATCAAATATTAATAATATATAGCCTTTAATTAAATTTAAATAAAACATATTTTATTATAAATATTTTTGAAATAATCTATTTTAAATGTTCAAATCAAAATTTCCTTTACAAAACATATAGATACATATATAACTGATAAATATCCAAAAATATTATTTATTTATAAAATGAAAAGCATGTATTTTATTTGAATTAGATTAAATTCTTATTAAAATATATTGTCAAAATCCCGGTGCGACGACCCGACTTCCTATCTCCAAGAAATCGCATCATCATTAAGAAAGAAAGGGATAGAAGAAGAAAAGAAGGAGAAAGAAGAAACAGAACAACATCAGAGAACTCACAACGGAACGAATGAAATATATTATATCACTTAAAATATTACATAGTTTCACATTACATCAGAGTACACAACTTAAACAACACAGATTAGACAGTTATAAATTTCTGTCTAACTATACAATTAAAGCACAACAGAAACAGATACCAACAAACACAGCGGAATCAATATATATCTACACGTCGAAGCCTCCTGCTCCATATCTCCTCCAGAATTTGTCAAGCTAACCTGATCCACTTGACTACTCATACATAATATGAGTACCCAAGAGTTTAATAAAACAGAAAATAAACACTCGGGTCAGACAGGGGTCTGGTGTGAGTAAACGGGTTAAAATTGCTTAACTATAGAAAACCTTTGAAAAGAAAAGGTATCACGTAAGACTTCCCATACATAAACATGGAAAAGTTTTTACCTTACACTAACCAAAACATTTGATAGGAAATCCAGTGATATTATAATAGTGTCTAGGGTTTTCAAGTAAATAAGAAATAGCCGAAATTGTTACATCTATTAAATTCCAGCTACTAGCCACAAAAGTGGGTAATACAATCAAAAGCGTGGGGTCTCATAGGAAGAATGGGTTTCCATCAATGGCAGGGCTACTGGGGTACCGCCCGTCACAGTACGTGGCCTAGATCAACGTACCGAGGAGTACGCCCGCTCCCCTGCAACACAAGGCCGGAACCATTCCATACTGAACAGTCTCGAACAAGACCACCCCGTAGTTGGCGCGACCAACCACACACTAAGACGAAATAGAAAGGGACCTCTAGACAGGGGTAAATCTCACTCTCAAGTGGGGGCTACCCACGAAGCCTTGCTGCACCTCCCCTGTTTTAGCCATTCCCGGCGGATGAGGCTTGAGGTTACGATTACCTTTATAGAACACATCTACCTTAGAATGCTCATCGTCCACCTGACGATGTTCTGAAAGCATTCAATCCATACAAGTTCGTTCTGGGTTCGAACGAAACCGAAGGCACTATCTCGTTGCACTCATTATTGGAATCACCCTCAGAGTCAACGACCATAGCCCTTGCACTCTAAATCACCATCTCGAATCTATAAGCACTATTCCGTCAACTCATTACGGAATCACCCACAGAGTTATACTGACGTGTAGCCCTTACACCTCGAGTCTTCACTTGCTCCACTTGGATTCACGTCCTAACGTTTAATTGGAATCAATGTGGTTTTTGGATCCCAAATATGGAAACCCGATCCCGGTCTCACCGAAACCAAACGCCATTTTAATGTCCAAGTTATACTTAAGGGGTTTAAACAATTAAACTTATATTCAGGATGAAATAAAAAAAATAGATGAATCATATTATCACAATAGATAATTCATCTCACACAGCATCATATCACATAATAGATATATCCAAATCATCCAGTATCAAACCAATATCGAACATCCAATTTCAACCAATCATCCCATATCAATCTCTAAATATTGATCATCCAATATTAATCAACATCCAATATGAACTATTCATCCATAACAGAATTGATTAACTCTTAATCACTTGGATTACTTGAACCCTTCTTCATTTATTTATCCCAAATAAATAGATTAATCATCTCTAATGACCTTCTTTAATTAATCTTCCTTGATTAATTACACTTTAATTACATTCAAGTAATTATCCTTAACCATATCCAGTAATTAACCTTTAATTACTATCATTAATTACAATAATTAATGATCATTCATTAATTAATTAACTATAATTAATTACATTAATTCTTAATTAATTACAATTAATTAATCATATTTAAATTAATCATTTATGTTAATTAACCTTGATTATCATCATTAATTACATAAATTAATTAATGATTCTTATTAATTAATAATACTTTAATTAATTAACTTATAATTAATCAATTCATAAATCATAATTGGTAATTAACAATTATAATTACTTATCTTAATTAATTAACTTCTTAATTAATTAATTTCTAATTTAATTATATTAATCCTTGATTAATTAATTTAATTAATTAATCTTTAATTACTTCATTAAGTAATTATTAAACAATTAAATTAATAAATAAATTATTAATTAATTACTTTATTGATAAATTTCAATTTTAATTAATTACACTTAGTAATTAATCCTAAATTAATCACATTCATTAATAATTAATCACATTAATTAATTAACTAAATAATTAAGTAATTAACTCTTAATTACTTACATAAGTAATTATCTCTAATTACTTCATTAATAAATCTTAATTACTTTCTTAATTAATTACCTTACAAATAATTAATTCCATTATTAAATAATCCTTAATCCTTTAATTAATTATTTCATAATTAATTATTTCATAATTAATTATCTTTAAAACAATTATATTAATTAATTCTTTAATTAATATCATTAAGTGATTAACCAATAATCACTTCAACTAATTACTCCATGAGTAATTACCATTAATTACTTCCATAAGTAATTAACTTTCTTAATTACATTCAACAATTAATCATTAATTACCTTATTAAGTAATTACACTTAATTAATCCATAATTAAGTGATTTTATAAATTTAAATAAATAATTAACTAATTATTTAAAATTAATTAAACAATTAATTAATTAACTAGTCTTCTTATAATTAAAGAAAATCTTTAATAAATTAAGAAAAGCATAAGTCTTATTTAATATCTTACTTATTAACAATTATACTTAATTAAGTATTCTTAAGTCATATTCAAATAATTTAACCTTAATTATCTTTATAAATAAATTATTTGAATAAATTTAAATCTTATTAATTCAAAGACAAATTATTAAACTTGATTTACAAAATCATAATAATAGTCTTACTTGAAGTAAAAGTATTTATAAATCATTTCCAAATTTAAAAACACTTTGAATTATCAAATTTTAAACTTATTTAATTCAATATAATTCGAAAATTTTGTTATTAAAACATTGCTTCAAAACTTAACTTAAATCTTAAATTCAAATTATCTTTTTAAATTTGAATTTTAAACTTAATTAAGATAATTATTTTCAAAAATCAAACATATTAAAACATTTTTAAATTTAAATATAAATTAATCGCTACTTTAAAAGTTTAATTTACATTTGCATCAAAGAACAAGTTTAACTTTATGAATTTGTTCCCTTTATAAACTTATTTTATAATCTAATGCTTACCTTTAATCACACAAACTCAAGTTAATTTAATCAACAGGTTTTAACATGTGAACCCAATATCTAATTTTTACTGTATTAAACACTATACAGTAATCAGAAAACAAAGTCCCTAAAAACTTGAGACAAAATCTACTATAAACCGAGCATGCCCCGAAGACTTTCCCCTACCCATCGTCTTTGAGTCGCCCCCTAGTCATACACGCAAATCCCTCTGGGTTCCATTCGTCTTCTCCAACATGAACATCCCAGTGCACAACCCAAACACGGTGCACATGCACCTTCACCGCCGACCTCCATCGTCCATCGCGACGATCTACTTCGGTCACAACATCACATGCAAGCACGGCCCCATGCTCAGATCCATCTCAGCAACATCGAAACGAATTTCGAACAATCGAACCAAAAACTCGAACCAATGCAGAAAACGTCGACCCCAAATCTCCCACGGCCATCTCAACGCCGGTTAACTCCGCTGAACCCCCACATCAACTCACCATGAACACGAGATCCATAATCCCCCATGTGCGAACACTTCTGGTCCTACGCTCGCGACGAAATTCCCCCAACAGCAAAGCCCAATTAAAAGCAAGCTAAAACCCTACTATCCTCAATTCCCAACAATTTACTCAACTGAAAAATTATTATGCATTTTTCCTAAAATCTATAGCTTACAAGCTAGCTATGATTCAAAAATCAAATCAAATTAATGTACATATCATTAGAAATCTACAAAATTCCCAATATTGCTCATTACAGCAAAACCCAACAATCACTTCACCAAAAATCCTGATTTTACTTTCTAAAATCATCATCTTCAATTACTAATATGTTCCTGAATTCAAATTACTGAATTGTGATGATTGATTTTGACATATATATATTGTATTTACTGTAAAAAAAAGAAATCCAAATGTGAAATAGTGTCTTAATATAATTCTTTGTAATTATTTTTAAGAATAGGTTTATAATCCTTCAATCATCTTTAATTTAAAGATCGAAGCATAAATTCGATCACAGGAAGAGATTTGAACATTATTTTTTTTTATAGTCTGTAACTAAACAGAGGAGCATATTTTATACAGACATTTCATAAATACAAACATGCATTCACATTCAAGCATATATGAGAAAAATTCATACCATTATACTTCAAGATCTTATTCATATTTCCCAGTAAATTCTCAGATGTAAAACTATTTTTAAAATAAAATTTACTCACCTGTATATTATAAGCAGAGCAGTGCAGACTCTAATTTACTCAGAAAAAATATGCTCTGATTTGCTTTGCTGAAGAAATCCCTTGCATGTTGAAATTTGATGATTTAAAAATGCTGTTGATCTTGATGTTGATTGCAGATGAACACCACTAAATTGCAGGTTGATTTGATTTTGAAATGCAGGTTCTAGAATTTTAAAAATGAAGTTTAAAGTCTGCAGATCTTAACTAAATTTAGATTTGCTCTACGCTTTGATTTTGAATTTCATGTTTTCAGGTTGAAGAAAGATTTTCAATTTGCTTTTAGTTTTCATTATCAGGTTTTGAGAAAATTTTCTGTGTTAGCCATTGATTTGAGAAATGAAGAAAGGAAAAAGAAAAATGATAAGAAGAAGGAAAACAATTTTCTTTATATTTTCATTAAAGTTAAAGAAAAATAAAATTTTTAAAATAAAGACACTTGTGCACAAATCTCACACTTGTCACTTATTTTGCTCAATATCTTTACAAATGTTATTAAGATGTCTTAATATGTTTACACATGCCCTTTGTATTTTAGTATTAATAAATTCTTATTTAATTTAAATGCAATTATAAACATAATTAAGTTACTTTGTTAATAAATGCTTACTTATGTATTTATATGTATTTATAAAATGTTTATACACATGAGTGAAATGTTTTTATGAAAATAAGCTTTTGGATTTTAATAAATATAAGTGTGAAATCTTTGTAAACCTTTATTTTATAAATAGCTTACCTTTTAAAGAAAATATTCTAATACAAATAAAAATGCAACTAATTCTTATATATGTATTTAAAATCTAAAACATCTATATTTACACAACCATTTTAAATTTAAAAAACTTTAAAAATAAAATAAAACAAAACTTTGATTAAATCCTTTATAAACTATCATATTTTTAAAACAACAATTATCTTATTAAAAACAAACTGATTATCTTATATTTTAAATGAATTAATCTTTAAATTTATTTTTGAAAACATTCATTCTAAAACAAAGCTTCAATCTACAATATTCATACATTATAAATTATTAATTGATTTAATTAAATTTCAAAACAACTCAAATTATAACATATACATACATATATATTACAATTTGAAAATTTAACTTTATTTAAAACAAAAAATCTCCTATTCATAATATATATCAAATGTATATATTATAAACAGAATAAAATTTAATTAGCTTTGGAAAATAAATCTTATCCATTTTAAATTATTAAAAAGATATTGATCACAATTATCAGATTAAATATTTATTAACCATAAAAAGAATAAATTTATCTGTTTAAATTAAAATCATAAAGAAAAATTATCAAACCAGTTAAATTGTTAATGCAGATTATTAAATTTATATTGCCCAAAATTCCGGGTCGTTTCAATCCTCCCCCCTTAAAAGAATTTTGTCCCCGAAATTTAAAAGCAAAGGTAATTTAATAATCCAGTAAAGATTTTAATTTCAATCAGCAAAGCATTCCTAACAACCAGTTACTAACAACCATAGCAATCAAATAAACAAACAAACTTAACTAATTATTCTGACACAAATCAGAGTAAATCTTACTAACACTATCTCAAGTTTCCCAAGTATAAATCATCGGGAGACTCGCTCTACCAAAAGCTCAACTAACTAACTACACAACCAAAATCCAGAGCTCCACTCATCTCTAGATCCATCAATCTGAATAGAACATCAGACTATACCCAAGTCCAGCTCAACTTCTAAATCCAACTGAACTACAGATTCAACAACCAATCGATGAATCATACATGCATTCCCTCAGAGATACGTGATACACAATGAATTCCAGCTATCCAAACTGGCAATGCAATCTTATCCTGTCAAAAACACAGATAAGAAATCTTCATATGCCTCAGCACTAACCAACCAATCTTATCAATTTCAGCTCTCTTAACCAAAGAAAATCTATCAACAATGAAGTCTCCAACTTTGAATTGCAAAACTCCTTATCTCATATCTGTAACTCAATAGACAATCCTGAACTGCCAATCTCTTCCTGATCAGCTCAATCTATGCTGATAAACCCAGAACAACAAGACCAAAACAAAAAAGCTTCAGGATCCTATCCAACGGAAAAGTCTTCCAAAATCCATCGAAATCTAGAACACAAACTCTACTACTCAAGCAATATCAAATTGAACTTGCTTCCTTCCTTGTACAGCTGCTACCTTGCTTCCGCTGCACAACTCTGATTCTGAAATAGATGAGAGTACTGCTGATGAACACGAATACAAACTTACCCAATATCTGAAAAGCTTTGTTCATCAAATCCATAAAAAAAAATCCGAGTGACTCATCTGACTCAGTCACACATCCTTATAGCAGTAATCCAAACTCATAAACTAAATCGAACCAATCCAAAAATATTTCCGAGCTGCTACACCAACTCTTCTTACTTCAAAAACCATCCTACTACCAGGCTAACTACCAAAATTACTTCCGGAACCAACACAGTATGGAACTCAACTCCAGATGCAGACAAACTTCAGAATACTCCAGCAGCTCCTATCCACATGAGAACCCTCAGCCTCAAACAACAGATCACCCAAGATAGCCTAAGAAAAATCCCAACTAATCGCAAGTCACTTTTGCGATCCTACCTAGTTCGGATTCCAAAGAAACTGTCCTCACTTTACCAATTAGAACAGCTTTGAGCTTTTCCAAACAAGGTTAGCCTTCAAGAATACATCACCACCTTCAGCCCGGACTGCTGAAAGAGAACCACAAGATCCTGAACCATCGGAGAAACAAGCCACACTGCTGCTTCTAACTCCACCTTAAAGATACTACAAAGCTAAAAGACCTCCTCGTTAGCATATCGAACACTTTGAGCTGAAACTGCTACCACAGCTAACCAAAAACTTCTGATCTAAAGGCTTCTCAAAACCCAAAACCATCAACAAACCACACAACTGACTTCCAAGATGAATACAACTCTCAAGAAACTCAGACTCCAAACCAAGCATCAATAACTTGCTTACCTTAAGGAATAACAATGAGACCATGCCAGGAGAGAAACAACTCATAGACCTTAGTCTCATATCCCAAAACAGTAAACCTCCTCGCAAAAGATCCAGACAACTTCTATACAGACAAATCTTCCCTGCAGCAGGTAAAGACTGCTCCTCAACCACTTCTAAAACTGCTTCAAGAGAAAACACCTTCTAAAAATATCCATGGATACTGCCTCTCATCACGCAGTTATCAAGATATCATTACTTATTTCTGCACTTCCGACAGATCCAAACTCAAGAAAAATTCGCTCACCCGAGCGAAATCCAAACTTACACTTCAAAGATAAACTCTGAATCTTCAAAAAGATTTCCTTCGGATATCAGAGAAACCCTCACTCCAAACTACAAATCTTATTCGAGACGATATTAGGTCTACAGTCTCGACAAAATACTTCAAACCTCAAACATATGGACCTCTTCCATTAGTGGTAATCGTGTTACACACACATACCACTACTACTCCATTTACCTCTAAAACTTATGTTGGAAAATCTGAACAGGTAACCCAACAGATTTAGCAGATATATATATATATATATATATATATATATATATATATATATATATAGTTATATATAAAAATTACAAGTACGCTCTCTCAAGGAAGACACCACTACAGAGCCTAGGTATTCACTCAACCTGGCTCTGATACCAAGTGCGATGATCCGACTTCCTATCTCCAGGAAATCGCATCATCATTAAGAAAGAAAGGGATAGAAGAAGAAAAGAAGGAGAAAGAAGAAACAGAACAACATCAGAGAACTCACAGCGGAACGAATGAAATATAATATATCAATTAAAACATTACATAGTTTCACATTACATCAGAGTACACAACTTAAACAACACAGATTAGACAGTTATAAATTTCTGTCTAACTATACAATTCAAGCACAACAAAAACAGATACCAACAAACACAGCTGACGCAGCGGATAATTCAAACAAAACTTCGATCGATGAAATGTAGCAATCGGTGAGTTGAAGATACCAAAATGCCCAAGTTCGTTGATCCAAAGATACCGAACTCTAGCTATCTCAAACACGTTGATAGCGCACTATACCGTGTTCAAAGATCTACGATTCTTCGCACGTTGATCTAGCGCACTAGATTCCGTGAATCGGCTTCAACAAACGTGGATTCGAGCGCACTCGAATGACGTAAGTGGAGATAGGAGATTACACTCAACTACCAATTGGTATGAAAGCACAAAGCTAACAAAAGAGAAATTTTATTCAAAATCAACAACCATCAAAAATTACAACACACACGCTATTTATAGGAATTACAACTCAACACAACAATCATTACCCAACTCTTAGGTCGGCCGCGACTTACGACCTAACTTAGGTCGGCAGCGACCTAACATCAACGACTCAACACCTTTCAGCACCTAGGTCGGCAGCGACCTATCAACACTGCATATTCTCCTGTATACAACACAGCACTCCACGCGACCTAACAAACAACTCACGCGATCTAACATTCATATGGACTGACTCAACAACCACGACTTAAGATAGGTCGTTAACGACCTACGACTTATACAAGGTCGTTTCCGACCTAACACACACCTGTACATTACATGGCGACTTAGTTAAGGTCGTTCGCGACCTAAAGGAGTGCTTCAGCAATCTTCTTGCGACTTTATGAGTTAGGTCGTTCGCGACCTAATAATGTGGTAACAGGAACTTCATGCGACCCATCTTCCTCGCGACCTAACTTAGGTCGGTGATTTCTTCTTTCGGAATTTCCACTAGGTCGTAGGCGACTTAGAATGCTTCTCATAGGTCGTAGACGATCTAACATCCCTTCCTTAGGTCGTGACCGACCTAAGGTGCCTTCGTTAGGTCGCAACTCAGTGTTTTGCGTTTTCTTAGGTCGTTGCCTGTTCTCGTTAGCTCGGCCATGACCTATACCTTTCTCCCTAGGTCGTATACGACCTAGGCCTTCTTTTTCCTGAAATTCTTTAGGTCGGACTTCTTCCTCCAGTGATTCCTTAAGTCGTACTCGACTTATAAGCAAGTTAGGTCGGGACCGACTTATGGCTTCGACTCTCTGGCCTGCATTATCCTCTCCGGGTTGACAGAAATTCGACCTCGAATTTTCACCATCTTCTACAACAATCCCTTCTCCATGATATGGAATTAAATGTTTGACGTTAAAAACATCAGATGTATAAACATCCTCTGGTAGCTTTAATCGATAAGCATTCTCATTGATTTTCTTTAAAACTTCCACTGGACCAATTTTCCGTGCTTTCAACTTATTATAAGCGCCCACTGGAAAACGATCTTTGGTTAATACAGCATAAACCAAATCACCTTCCTTAAATTCAACATTTCGACGTTTCAAATCTGCAGACTTCTTATACTTCTCATTCGATTTCTCCAATCGTTCCTGAACGATTTTATGACATTCAGTCAGCTCATCAACAAAATCAGCAGCTCGTTTAACTGTTCTCTTTGATTGTGGTACAACTGCTAAATCCAATGGCCCCCTGGGTAAATTTGAATAAATAATCTGAAACGGACTGAATCCTGTGCTTCGATTTACTGCATGATTATGAGCAAATTCCGCCTGGCATAGTTTCATGTCCCAACTTCTCAAATTATCCTGTACAAGACATCGCAACAAATTTCCCAATGACCTGTTAACAACTTCTGTCTGCCCATCGGTTTGTGGATGATAAGCACTGCTAAACTTCAGTTTCGTTCCCACCACCTTCCACAAACTCAACCAAAAGTGACTCAGAAAACGAGTATCTCGGTCAGAAACAATAGATTCTGGTAAACCATGAAGTCGATAAATCTCCTTGAAAAATAGCTGTGCGACTCGAACTGCATCTGCTGTCTTCTTGCAAGCAACAAAATGTGCCATCTTTGAAAACCTGTCCACCACAACAAATATCGAATCATTTCCCCTTTGAGTTCTCGGCAAACCCAAAACGAAATCCATGCTGATATCAACCCATGGCTTAGATGGTACTGGTAACGGCATATACAACCCTGCATTCGTTGCTGTCCCTTTTGAAACTTGGCAAATATGACATCGCTCCACGAATCTTTCAACCTCTTTCCTCATCGATGGCCAAAAGTAAGATTGTGAAATCAACTGCAAAGTACGATCACGGCCCACATGTCCTTCCTCGTGCAATTCCTTCACAATTTTCATCCTCAGACTACAATCTGGTATACATAAACGATTCCCTTTAAACAGAAAACCATCAACCAACATAAATTCATCGGTACTCCCATCCTTCACTTTCTCAACATATTTCACAAAGTAAGGATCTTCTTCAATCATTTCTGGCAACATTTCAAACCCTGTCACTTCAACCTTCATTGTCGTTAATAAATGACTCCTCCTACTCAAAGCATCAGCTACTCGATTCGTCACCCCTGATTTATGCTTAACGACAAAAGTAAACTGCTGCAAATAAGCAATCCATGATGCATGTCTCGCTGAGATTTTATCCTGCCCCTGTAAATGTTTCAATGCTTCATGATCTGTGTAAAGAACAAATTCCTTCTGAAATAAGTAATGTCTCCAATGCTTGACAGCTTGCACAACAGCATAAAACTCAATATCGTATGTACTGTATCTCATCTTCGCCCCTGACAACTTCTCACTAAAATAAGCAACTGGCCTTCCATTCTGACTCAGAACTCCTCCAATACCAACCTTCGAAGCATCAGTATGCAATTCAAACAACAACTGAAAATTCGGTAGAACAAGAATTGGTGCAGACGTCAACAATTCCTTGATTCTCTCAAAGGCAACCCCCGCTTCTTCTGACCACACAAACTGTTTACCCTTCATGCAATCAGTCACTGGAGCCATCACGCTACTGAAGTGTGGAATGAATCTTCGGTAGAATGACGCTAGCCCATGAAAACTTCTCACTTCGGTAATTGTCTTTGGCTGTGGCCAATTCCTGACTGCTTCAACTTTGCTCTGGTCAACTTGGATTCCTTCCCCTGAAACAACATAACCTAGGAATAAAACAGTAGGTGTCATAAACACACATTTCTTTGTAGCAGCATAAAATTGTTCTTCTCGAAGTATAAGCAACACTTCCCTCAGATGTAGAACATGCTCCTCTGTACTCCTGCTATAAATCAGAATATCATCGAAATAAACCACAACGAATTTCCCAATGAATGGTCGAAAGATTTGATTCATCACCCGCATGAATGTACTAGGTGCATTAGACAAACCAAATGGCATAACCAACCATTCGTACAACCCCTCTCTAGTTTTGAAAGCTGTCTTCCATTCGTCCCCAGGTCTGATACGAATCTGATGATAACCACTTTTCAAATCAATCTTCGAGAATATAGTTGCCCCACTCAGCTGATCCAGTAAATCATCCAACCTCGGCATAGGAAATCTATAACGAACAGTGATCTTATTCAAAGCCCTACTATCAGTGCACATCCTCCAAGTTCCGTCCTTCTTTGGTACTAACAATGCAGGCACAGCACATGGACTCAAACTTTCCTGAATACGACCCTGCTCAAGCAACTCTTCCACCTGCCTCCGTAACTCCTCATGTTCCTTCGGACTCATTCTGTAATGTGGTCGGTGTGGTAACACTGCTCCTGGAACAAGATCAATCTGATGCTGAATGTCTCTAAGTGGCGGTAACTCCTTCGGTAACTCATCTGGAAAGACATCTTCAAACTCTTTCAAAACTGGCTTTGCTTCTTCGGGAATCTCAACTTCTTCACTACTCTCTCTCCCAATCAACAAAAACACTTCCGGTTCTTCCTCCACTTCTTTAACAAACTCCTTCAAAGTCAACAGAGTTTTCAATTCTTCAATCTCTTCTAGCTTGCTCTCCTTCTGCTGCTGTTTCTTAGGAACCAAAGTGATTTTAGTACCCTCGAATATGAAACTGTAACTGTTGGCACGACCGTCATGCTGAACTGCTCTATCAAACTGCCATGGTCTGCCCAACAATAAGTGACAAACATCCATATCTACGACATCACACCAGATTTCATCTTTGTACTTCTTCCCAATCGAAAAATTAACACAAGCTCTTCGACATACTTTCACTTCACCTCCCTTCCTTAACCATGCTAGCTTGTACGGTTTCGGATGTTTCTCGGTCTTCAAGTTCAACTTTCTAACTGCCTCTGAAGAAATAATATTATCACAACTTCCCGCATCAATAACGAATTTGCAGACTTTCCCCAGAATAGTGCATGTCGACTGGAAAATATTGCTTCTCAACCAACTACATTCCTCTTCTTGTTTTGGTGTCAAACAGCTTCTCCTCAACATAAGATTACAACCTTCATCACCCGACACTTTTTCTTCCTCCTCAACATAAGGTACATTTGAATACTCTGCCTCCTCACCATCATCTGCTTCAACCTCTGCAACCATGGTTCTCTTCTTCGGCTTCGGACATTCGTTGCTTTTGTGACCCAACTCCTGACAATTATAACATTTGAAAACACTACTAGCCTTCGCCTTCTCAACCTCCTTCACCACTGGTTTTGTAACAGGTTTAGGAATACTAGAACTTCCACCGGCACCTTTCACTGGATTATTAGAATGAGTAAACACACCTCCTCCACGCCTTCCTTGTTTCTCCCAAGCTAACGCTTTCTGATGTGCCTCTGCAATGGATCTAGGATCAAACATATTAACCATATCCTGGATCTGCATTCTCAAACCCCCAATGAATCTAGCAGTTAGCTGTTCTTCTGTTTCCATGATATCATTCCTGGCGATGAGTTGGTAAAATTCATCAGCATAATCACTAACAGATTTTGTCCCTTGCCTCAGATTCTGCAACCTCTGGTACATAAGTGATTGATAGTTGTAAGGTAAGAAAGTAGATCTCATCAACTTTTTCATCTTATCCCACGATTCTATCTTTGACTTCCCCATTCTCTCCCTTGTAAGTTTAGTTTGCTGCCACCACGCCAAAGCTCTCCCCCTCAACCTAGTAGCAACCAACTTTACTCTCCTATGCTCAGGAACCTCCTTGAAATCAAAGATCTCTTCAACATTTGATACCCAATCAAGAAATTCTTCAGCTGCCATCCCTCCTTTAAACTCCGGAATCTCCATCTTCATACCCGATTCCCAACGTCGATCATCATCAATAACCCGATACTGACGTTGTCCCTGATCTCGGTCTCTGAAATGAACACTTCCCCTATCACCGTCAAACTCCTCATCAAAATCTGATGCATATCGTTGTCTTTCACGCCCTCCAACATCTCTACCACCACTCCTACAACCAACATCCCGTCTATCATGGTCATCAACATTCCTCCTACTTCGATTATCAACACTCCGTTGATCCTGACTTTCTCTCCTCTCCCGATCTGAATGATGTGAAACTCTACTTCCTCCATGAATGGATTCAGGGGAATTTCTTCTTCTACTTTGATTCATATCAATCATAAGCTTCTCCAACCTACCAATGCCTTCATCAATCTTCTCGTGCATACGTTGCTCCATTTGATCGGCCTCTTCTCTTCGATACAAAGCTTCAACGTTTTGATGTCGGTTAGCTCTCCTTGGTGGCATGGTTGTAAAGTTCACAAACTTCAACAAATTGAACACAATACTTCAAACTTCCAACACAAGCAATCTCGGCTCAACAATGCTTTATATACGACTCAACCTTAACTCTGTTCAAGTTAGGTCGGCTCTCCTTTGACTCGCTATGACTTGTCTTGGCCACCTACTACAAACACTTAAATGCAATCAACAAGGCACGGCTACTCCCAAGTATACACGGCCTTCTTCAAATTCAAACTCCTTGGCGCGCAAAAACTCCAAGTCAAAATCCAAACAAAGTCCAACTCCTCGATCCAAAATGAAATGGATCAAACACTCCTAACTTGATGCAACTTCAATATGAACACGATGAACTCCTTCAACTTCAAAAATTTCAAAAACTTGGCTCCAAGAATCAAACTTAGCTATGATTGGCTAAGTATGGCTCTGATACCAAACTGACGCAGCGGATAATTCAAACAAAACTTCGATCGATGAAATGTAGCAATCGGTGAGTTGAAGATACCAAAATGCCCAAGTTCGTTGATCCAAAGATACCGAACTCTAGCTATCTCAAACACGTTGATAGCGCACTATACCGTGTTCAAAGATCTACGATTCTTCGCACGTTGATCTAGCGCACTAGATTCCGTGAATCGGCTTCAACAAACGTGGATTCGAGCGCACTCGAATGACGTAAGTGGAGATAGGAGATTACACTCAACTACCAATTGGTATGAAAGCACAAAGCTAACAAAAGAGAAATTTTATTCAAAATCAACAACCATCAAAAATTACAACACACACGCTATTTATAGGAATTACAACTCAACACAACAATCATTACCCAACTCTTAGGTCGGCCGCGACTTACGACCTAACTTAGGTCGGCAGCGACCTAACATCAACGACTCAACACCTTTCAGCACCTAGGTCGGCAGCGACCTATCAACACTGCATATTCTCCTGTATACAACACAGCACTCCACGCGACCTAACAAACAACTCACGCGATCTAACATTCATATGGACTGACTCAACAACCACGACTTAAGATAGGTCGTTAACGACCTACGACTTATACAAGGTCGTTTCCGACCTAACACACACCTGTACATTACATGGCGACTTAGTTAAGGTCGTTCGCGACCTAAAGGAGTGCTTCAGCAATCTTCTTGCGACTTTATGAGTTAGGTCGTTCGCGACCTAATAATGTGGTAACAGGAACTTCATGCGACCCATCTTCCTCGCGACCTAACTTAGGTCGGTGATTTCTTCTTTCGGAATTTCCACTAGGTCGTAGGCGACTTAGAATGCTTCTCATAGGTCGTAGACGATCTAACATCCCTTCCTTAGGTCGTGACCGACCTAAGGTGCCTTCGTTAGGTCGCAACTCAGTGTTTTGCGTTTTCTTAGGTCGTTGCCTGTTCTCGTTAGCTCGGCCATGACCTATACCTTTCTCCCTAGGTCGTATACGACCTAGGCCTTCTTTTTCCTGAAATTCTTTAGGTCGGACTTCTTCCTCCAGTGATTCCTTAAGTCGTACTCGACTTATAAGCAAGTTAGGTCGGGACCGACTTATGGCTTCGACTCTCTGGCCTGCATTAACAGCGGAATCAATATATATCTACACGTCGAAGCCTCCTGCTCCATATCTCCTCCAGAATTCGTCAAGCTAACCTGATCAACTTGACTACTCATACATAATATGAGTACCCAAGAGTTTAATAAAACAGAAAATAAACACTCGGGTCAGACAGGGGTCTGGTGTGAGTAAACGGGTTAAAATTGCTTAACTTTAGAAAACCTTTGAAAAGAAAAGGTATCACATAAGACTTCCCACACATAAACATGGAAAAGTTTTTACCTTACTGACGCAGCGGATAATTAACAAAACAATATAGATCGATGAAAGTAGCAAACGGTGGATTAAAGATACTGAAATGCCCAAATTTGTTGATCACAAAGATACCGAATTCTAGCTATCTTCGACACGTTGATCGCGCAGGATACCGTGATGGAAGATCTACAATTCTTCAAACGTTGATCAAGCGCACTTGATACCGTGAATTGGCTTCAACAATCGTTGAATCGAGCGCACTCGATTAATCGAAAGTGGAGATAGGAGATCACACTCAACTACCAATTTAGATGAAAGCACACAGCAATCAGAACGAAATTTTATTCAAACATCAACCTTCTCAAAATGTACAACACACTCGCTATTTATAGTAGTTTCACTCCCTGACCCTTAAGTCGTATACGACTTACGACTTACTAAGTCGACAACGACTTATCATAACAGCGACTCAACGAGTTACAACTCAACATCAACAAACGACTTAAAGACGCACGACCAACAACTCACAACACACTTAAGTCGTATGCGACTTATACAACAACGACTCAACAGATTACCTCTCCACACACACATGACCGACTTAACTACATGTCGACTTACGACTTATCATCACACAAGTTAAAACGACTTAAAAAAATACAACGCACATTTACAACACTTAGGTTGACTTACGACTTTAGTACAAGCGACTCAACACAAGACGTATACATAACGACTTACGACTCACATATGGAGCGACTCAAATTAGAGCGTCAACTGTTGCCTCTTCCTTCAGCCATATTCCCTTAGGTCGTTGCCGACCTAAGTCTTCTTTCTTAGGTCGTTGCCGACCTAAAACCCTCTGAACGACCTAAACCCGAAGCTTCCTCCCGCGACTTAAGGCCTTCCTTCCCTGCTTGACTCGTGAACGACTTAAGACCTAAAACCGAAGCTTCCTTAACTCGAGAACGACCCAAGTCTTCCTCCTTAAGCCGTGTACGACTTATCCCCTGAGCTGCATCATCCTTCCCTGGTTGAGAAAAATTCGTCCTCGAATTTGTAAACTCTTCCACATCAGACTGTCCATCTCCATAATATGGTACAAGATGCTTAACATTGAACACGTCAGAAGTGTACACATCCTCCGGCAGCTTCAACTTATAAGCATTTTCATTAATCCGTTTCACAACTTCTACAGGACCAATTTTTCTGGCTTTCAACTTGTTATAAGCGCCTACTGGAAATCGATCCTTGGTTAACACGGCGTAAACCAAATCACCCTCGTTAAATTCAACACTTCGTCGCTTCAAATCTGCAGTTCGCTTAAACTTCTCATTTTCTTTCTCCAATCGCTCCTGAACGATTTTATGACATTCAGTCAACCCATCAACAAAGTCTACAGCTCGTTTAGCCATCCCCATTGGTTGTGGCACTACCGCTAAATCCAACGGTCCCCTGGGTAGATTTGAATATACAATCTGAAATGGACTGTAACCTGTGCTTCTATTAACTGTATGATTATGTGCAAACTCTTCTTGGCATAACTTCATGTCCCAACTCTTCAGATTATCCTTCACAAGACATCGCAACAAATTTTCCAACGATCTGTTAACAACTTCGGTCTATCCATCTATTTGCGGATGATAAGCGCTGCTAAAGTTTAACTTCGTTCCCACCATCTTCCACACACTCAACCAAAAGTGACTCAGAAAACGAGTATCTCTATCCGACACAATAGACTCTGGTAACCCATGAAGTCGATAGATCTCCTTGAAAAATAACTGAGCAACATGAACAGCATCCGCCGTCTTCTTACAAGCAATAAAATGTACCATCTTCGAGAAACGATCCGCCACAACATATATAAAGTCATTCCCCCTTTGAGTTCTCGGCAAACCCAGCACGAAATCCATGTTAATGTCTGCCTATGGTTTTGTAGGAACAGGTAATGGCATATACAATCCCGCATTTGTAGCTGTCCCTTTCGAAACCTGACAAACATGACATCTACGCACAAACCTTTCAACCTCTTTCCTCATTGACGGCCAAAAATAAGATTGAGAAATTAACTGCAAAGTACGATCTCTACCCACATGTCCTTCCTCGTTCAACTCTTTCACAATTTTCATTCTCAAGCTGCAATCTGGTACACATAATTGATTTCCTTTGAATAAGAATCCATCTATCAACACAAATTCATCAGTACTCCCATCCTTGACTTTCTCAACGAACTTCGTAAAATAAGGGTCTTCTGTAATTAACTCTGGCAATAGTTCAAACCCCGTCACTTCTACTTTCATTGTCGTCAGCAAATGATTCCTCCTGCTCAATGCATCAGCTACACGATTCGTCACTCCTGATTTGTGTTTAACAACCAAAGTAAACTGTTGCAGATACGCGACCCATGAAGCGTGCCTAGCTGAAATTTTATCCTGCCCTTGCAAATGCTTCAAAGATTCATGATCCGTATAAAGAACAAACTCCTTCTGTAATAGATAATGTCTCCAGTGCTTCACAGCTTGTACAATTGCGTAAAATTCCACATCATAAGTGCTATATCTCAACTTAGCTCCAGATAACTTCTCACTGAAATAAGCAACTGGTCTTCCTTTCTGACTCAATACTCCACCAACCCCAACCTTCGACGCATCAGTATGTAATTCAAACAACAACTGAAAATCCGGTAAAACTAGAATTGGTGCTGTCGTCAATAGCGTCTTGATTTCCTCAAAAGCAACCCCTACTTCCTCTGTCCATTCAAACTTCTTTCCCTTCATGCAATCGGTTATAAGTGTCATCACACTACTAAAGTGTGGAATGAATCTTCGATAGAAAGATACCAATCCATGAAAACTTCGTACTTCAGTAATTGTCTTTAGTTGTGGCCAACTCCTGACAGCTTCTACTTTACTTTCATCCACTTGAATTCCTTCTTTCGATAGAACATATCCCAGAAATAAAACACTGTCCGTCATAAACACACACTTCTTTGTTGCAGCATAAAATTTCTCCTGTCGTAGAATCAACAGTACTTCACGCAAATGCTGGACATGCTTTTCCATACTCCCACTGTAGATCAAAATATCATCAAAGTAAACAACCATGAATTTCCCAATGAATGGTCTGAAAATCTGGTTCATCACACTCATAAAAGTACTTGGTGCATTTGATAAACCAAACGGCATAACCAACCATTCGTATAAACCTTCCCTAGTTTTGAAAGCAGTCTTCCATTCATCACCTGGTCTAATACGAATCTGATGGTATCCACTCTTCAAGTCAATCTTTGAGAACACAACAGCCCCACTCAACTGGTCAATCAAATCATCAAACCTTGGCATAGGAAATCTGTATCTCACAGTGATCTTGTTCAGAGCCCGACTATCCGTATACATTCTCCACGAACCATCCTTCTTTGGCACCAATAAGGCTGGCACTGCACAAGGACTCAAGCCCTCCTGAACACGCCCCTGTTCTAACAACTCCTCCACCTGCCTCCTCAGTTCCTCATGCTCCTTAGGACTCATTCTGTAATGTGGCCTGTGTGGTAATACTGCCCCTGGCACAAGATCTATCTGATGTTGAATATCCCTCAACGGTGGCAACTCCGTTGGTAACTCTTTAGGAAACACATCGCTGAATTCTTCCAATACTGGCTTTACTTCTTCAGGAACTTCAACAGATTTAGTAGCTTCACGTCCAAACAACAAAAACACCTCTGGACTCTCCACTACTTCTTCAATAAATCCCTTCAAAGTCAATAAAGTCTTCAGCTCCTCAATCTCTTCTGACTTGCTCTCTTCCTGTTGTCTCTTCTTTGGAACCAAAATGATCTTAACACCCTCGAAAATAAAACTGTAGCTATTGGTCCGACCGTCATGCTGTACTGCTCGATCATACTGCCATGGTCTTCCCAAAAGTAAGTGACAAACATCCATCTCCACAACATCACACCAAATCTCGTCTTTATATTTCTTCCCAACAGAAAATGGAACTCGAACTCTCCTGTCCACCTTCACTTCTCCTCCTTTACTCAACCACGCTAACTTGTAAGGATTTGGATGCTTCTCCATTTTCAGCCTCAACTTTCTCACGACTTTAGTAGAAAGAATATTGTCACAACTTCCTGCATCAATCACAAACTTACAAGCCTTTCCCAGAATAGTGCACGTTGACTGAAAGATGTTACTCCTCAACCAACTAGCTCCTTCTTCTTGCTTCGGTATTAAACAAGACCTCCTCATCATTAGGTTACATCCTTCATCTCCTGACGCAACATCCTGTTGATCCTCCTCAACTGGACTAGGATAACCTTCCCCAACATCCTCACCTTCAACTTCAGCAATCATAGTTCGTTTCTTCGGCTTCGGACATTCATTACTCTTTTGACCCACTTCCTGGCAATTGTAACACTTGAAACTGTTGTTGACCTTCATCTTCGCAACCTCATTTACAACTGGTTTACTGATAGATTTAGGCACATTAGAACTTCCACTAACACCCTTCACTTGATTGTTGGAATTGGTAAACACACCACCACCTCGTCTTCCCTGCTTCTCCCAAGCCAACGCTTTCTGATGTGCTTCTGCAACAGATCTCGGATCAAACGTATTAACCATATCCTGGATCTGCATTCGCAACCCTCCAAAAAACCTAGCAGTCAGTTGTTCTTCCGTCTCCATAATATCATTTCTAGCAATGAGTTGGTAAAATTCATCTGCATAATCATTAACTGACTTCGTCCCTTGCCTCAAGTTGCAACCTCTGATACATGAGTGATTGATAATTGTAAGGCAAGAATGTAGCCTTCATCAACTTCTTCATCTTCTCCCATGATTCAATCTTCGACTTTCCCATTCTCTCCCTTGTAAGTTTAGTTTGCTGCCACTATGCCAAAGCTCTTCCCCTCAACCTAGTAGCAACTAACTTCACTCTTCTATTCTCCGAGACCTCTTTGAAATCAAAGATCTCTTCAACATTAGACAACCAATCAAGAAATTCTTCTGCTACCATTCCACCCTTGAATTCTGGAATTTCCATCTTCATACCCGGTTCCCATCGACGATCATCATCAACATCCCTATATAAGTTTCGAACTTGGTCTCGATCTCGATAATGAATGCTAGCTCTATTACCCCCTTCATCATAATCAAATGTACGTCTATATCGATCTCGACCATCAACATCCCTTTGATCACGCATGTCTCTTCTACTATGTCTCTCTTCTTCTCGATATGGTTCATTCTCAAACTCTCGTGGAGTTCTCCTCTCTTCATGTCCATAGTCATGGTGATCTCTCCTTGATGAAATTGATGTTTCTCTTCTCTCTTTAAAAGATTGCGGTGATACCCTTCTCGCTTCCGTAACCGATGGCGAAACTCGGTTTCCTCCGTGGTTCGAGATTGGTGATCTCCTCCTTTGATCTTGATTCAAATCATTCATCAATTTCTCTATCTTCCCAATACCTTCATCAAATTTCTCATTAATGCGTTGTTCCATTTGCTCAGCTTCTTCTCTTCTATACAACGCTTCAACATTCTGATGACGGTTAGCTCTTCTCGGTGGCATGATTGAACCAAATATTCTTCAACACAATTCACAATTACTTTAACAAATCAAACTTCAACTCTAACTTGTTCAACAAGTCACGGCTTAAACACTTAACTCGGCAATAGCAACGACCTAGGGCTTAGGTCGGCTCGGCTTCTAACAAGGATCGGCTTAACTCAAGCACTTCAAACTCTTCAAACTTTGGCGTGCAAAAATCTCACAACCAAATTCAAACAACTTTCACACTTTGATCCAAAAGAATATGGATCGAAACTCCCAACTTGTTGCAACTTCAAGATGAACACGATGAACACCAAACTTCAAACTCCTTGGCTCCAAGACTCATCTTAGCTATGATTGGCTAAGTCAAGCTCTGATGCCAAAAACTGACGCACCAGATAATTAACAAAACGATATAGATCGATGAAAGTAGCAAACGGTGGATTAAAGATACTGAAATGCCTAAATTCGTTGATCACAAAGATACCGAATTCTAGCTATCTTCGACACGTTGATCGCGCATGATACCGTGATAGAAGATCTACAATTCTTCAAACGTTGATCAAGCGTACTTGATACCGTGAATTGGCTTCAACAATCATTGAATCGAGCGCACTCGATTAACCGAAAGTGGAGATAGGAGATCACACTCAACTACTGATTTAGATGAAAGCACACAGCAATCAGAACGAAATTTTATTCAAACATCAACCTTCTCAAAATGTACAACACACTCGCTATTTATAGTAGTTTCACTCCCAGACCCTTAAGTCGTATATGACTTACGACTTACTAAGTCGGCAACGACTTATCATAACAACGACTCAACGAGTTGCAACTCAACATCAATAAACGACTTAAAGACGCACGACCCACAACTCACAACACACTTAAGTCGTATGCGACTTATACAACAACGACTCAACAGATTACCTCTCCACACACACACATGACCGACTTAACTACATGTCGACTTACGACTTATCACCACACAAGTTAAAACGACTTAAAAAATACAACGCACATTTACAACACTTAGGTTGACTTACGACTTTAGTACAAGCGACTCAACACAAAACGTATACATAACGACTTACGACTCACATACGGAGCGACTCAAATCAGCAGCGTCAAGTGTTGCCTCTTCCTTCAGCCGTATTCCCTTAGGTCGTTGCCGACCTAAGTCTTCTTTCTTAGGTCGTTGCCGACCTAAAACCCTCTGAACGACCTAAACCCGAAGCTTCCTCCCGCGACTTAAGGCCTTCCTTCCCTGCTTGACTCGTGAACGACTTAAGACCTAAAACCGAAGCTTCCTTAACTCGAGAACGACCCAAGTCTTCCTCCGTAAGCCGTGTATGACTTATCCCCTGAGCTGCATCACTTACGCTAACCAAAACATTTGATAGGAAATCTAGTGATATTATAATAGTGTCTAGGGTTTTCAAGTAAATAAGAAATAGCCGAAATTGTTACATCTATTAAATTCCAGCTACTAGCCACAAAAGTGGGTAATACAATCAAAAGCGTGGGGTCTCATAGGAAGAATGGGTTTCCATCAATGGCAGGGCTACTGGGGTACCGCCCGTCACAGTACGTGGCCTAGATCAACGTACCGAGGAGTACGCCCGCTCCCCTGCAACACAAGGCCGGAACCATTCCATACTGAACAGTCTCGAACAAGACCACCCCGTAGTTGGCGCGACCAACCACACACTAAGATGAAATAGAAAGGGACCTCTAGACGGGGGTAAATCTCACTCTCAAGTGGGGGCTACCCACGAAGCCTTGCTGCACCTCCCCTGTTTTAGCCATTCCCGGCTGATGAGGCTTGAGGTTACGATTACCTTTATAGAACACATCTATCTTAGAATGCTCATCGTCCACCTGACGATGTTCTGAAAGCACTCAATCCATACAAGTTCGTTCCGGGTTCGAACGAAACCGAAGGCACAATATCGTTGCACTCATTATTGGAATCACCCTCAGAGTCAACGACCATAGCCCTTGCACTCTAAATCACCATCTCGAATCTATAAGCACTATTCCGTCAACTCATTACGGAATCACCCACAGAGTTATACTGACGTGTAGCCCTTACACCTCGAGTCTTCACTTGCTCCACTTGGATTCACATCCTAACGTTTAATTGGAATCGATGTGGTTTTCGGATCCCAAATATGGAAACCCGATCCCGGTCTCACCGAAACCAAACGCCATTTTAATGTCCAAGTTATACTTAAGGGGTTAAACAATTAAACTTATATTCAGGATGAAATAAAAAAAATAGATGAATCATATTATCACAATAGATAATTCATCTCACACAGCATCATATCACATAACAGATATATCCAAATCATCCAGTATCAAAACAATATCGAACATCCAATTTCAACCAATCATCCCATATCAATCTCTAAATATTGATCATCCAATATTAATCAACATCCAATATCAACGATTCATCCATAACAGAATTGATTAACTCTTAATCCCTTGGATTACTTGAACCCTTCTTCATTTATTTATCCTAAATAAATAGATTAATCATCCCTAATGACCTTCTTTAATTAATCTTCCTTGATTAATTATACTTTAATTACATTCAAGTAATTATCCTTTACCATATCCAGTAATTAACCTTTAATTACTATATTAATTACAATAATTAATGATCATTCATTAATTAATTAACTATAATTAATTACATTAATTCTTAATTAATTACAATTAATTAATCACTTTTAAATTAATCACTTATATTAATCAACCTTGATTATCATCATTAATTACATAAATTAATTAATGATTCTTATTAATTAATAATACTTTAATTAATTAACTTATAATTAATCAATTCGTAAATCATAATTGGTAATTAACAATTATAATTACTTATCTTAATTAATTAACTTCTTAATTAATTAATTTCTAATTTAATTATATTAATCCCTGATTAATTAATTTAATTAATTAACCTTTAATTACTTCATTAAGTAATTATTAAACAATTAAATTAATAAATAAATTATTAATTAATTACTTTATTGATAAATTTCAATTTTAATTAATTACACTTAGTAATTAATCCTAAATTAATCACATTCATTAATAATTAATCACATTAATTAATTAACTAAATAATTAAGTAATTAACTCTTAATTACTTACATAAGTAATTATCTCTAATTACTTCATTAATAAATCTTAATTACTTTCTTAATTAATTAACTTACAAATAATTAATTCCATTATAAAATAATCCTTAATCCTTTAATTAATTATTTCATAATTAATTATCTTTAAAACAATTATATTAATTAATTCTTTAATTAATATCATTAAGTGATTAACCAATAATCATTTCAACTCATTACTCCATGAGTAATTACCATTAATTACTTCCATAAGTAATTAACTTTCTTAATTACATTCAACAATTAACCGTTAATTACTTTATTAAGTAATTACACTTAATTAATCCATAATTAAGTGATTTTATAAATTTAAATAAATAATTAACTAATTATTTCAAATTAATTAAACAATTAATTAATTAACTAATCTTCTTATAATTAAAGAAAATCTTTAATAAATTAAGAAAAGCATAAGTCTTATTTAATCTCTTACTTATTAACAATTATACTTTATTAAGTATTCTTAAGTCATATTCAAATAATTTAACCTTAATTATCTTTATAAATAAATTATTTGAATAAATTTAAATCTTATTAATTCAAAGACAAATTATTAAACTTGATTTACAAAATCATAATAATAGTCTTACTTGAAATAAAAGTATTTATAAATCATTTCCAAATTTAAAAACACTTTGAATTATCAAATTTTAAACTTATTTAATTCAATATAATTTGAAAATTTTGTTATTAAAACATTGCTTCAAAACTTAACTTAAATCTTAAATTCAAATTATCTTTTTAAATTTGAATTTTAAATTTAATTAAGATAATTATTTTCAAAAATCAAACATCTTAAAACATTTTTAAATTTAAATATAAATTAATCACTACTTTAAAAGTTTGATTTACATTTGCATCAAAGAACAAGTTTAACTTTATGAATTTGTTCCCTTTATAAACTTATTTTATAATCTAATGCTTACCTTTAATCACACAAACTCAAGTTAATTTAATCAACAGGTTTTAACATGTGAACCCAATATCTAATTTTTACTGTATTAAACACTATACAGTAATCAGAAAACAACGTCCCTAAAAACTCGAGACAAAATCTACTATAAACCGAGCCTGCCCCGAAGACTTTCCCCTGCCCATCGTCTTCGAGTTGCCCCTTAGTCATACACGCAAATCCCTCTGGGTTCCATTCGTCTTCTCCAACACGAAAATCCCAGTGCATAACCCAAACACGGTGCACATGCACCTTCACCGCCGACCTCCATCGTCCATCGCGACGATCTACTTCGGTCACAACATCACATGCAAGCACGACCCCATGCTCAGATCCATCTCAGCAACATCGAAACGAATTTCAAACAATCGAACCAAAAACTCGAACCACTGCAGAAAATGCCGACCCCAAATCTCCCATCGCCACGGCCATCTCAACGCCGGTTAACTCCGTTGAACCCCCACATCAACTTGCCATGAACACGAGCTCCATACTCCCCCATGTGCGAACACTTCCGGTCCTACGCTCGCGACGAAATTCCCCCAACAGTAAAGCCCAAATAAAAGCAAGCTAAAACCCTACTATCCTAAATTCCCAACAATTTACTCAACTGAAAAATTATTATGCATTTTTCCTAAAATCTATAGCTTACAAGCTAGCTATGATTCAAAAATCAAATCAAATTAATGTACATATCATCAGAAATCTACAAAATTCCCAATATTGCTCATTACAGCAAAACCCAACAATCACTTCACCAAAAATCCTGATTTTACTTTCTAAAATCATCATCTTCAATTACTAATATGTTCCTGAATTCAAATTACTGAATTGTGATGATTGATTTTGACATATATATATTGTATTTACTGTAACAAAAAGAAATCCAAATGTGAAATAGTGTCTTAATATAATTCTTTGAAATTATTTTTAAGAATAGGTTTATAATCCTTCAATCATCTTTAATTTAAAGATCGAAGCATAAATTCGATCACAGGAAGAGATTTGAACATTATTATTATTTTTATAGTCTGTAACTAAACAGAGGAGCATATTTTATACAGACATTTCATAAATACAAACATGCATTCACATTCAAGCATATATGAGAAAAATTCATACCATTATACTTCACGATCTTATTCATATTTCCCAGTAAATTATTAGATGTAAAACTGTTTTTAAAATAAAATTTACTCACCTGTATATTATAAGCAGAGCAGTGCAGACTCTAATTTACTCAGAAAAAATATGCTCTGATTTGCTTTGCTGAAGAAATCCCTTGCATGTTGAAATTTGATGATTTAAAAATGTTGTTGATCTTGATGTTGATTGCAGATGAACACCACTAAATTGCAGGTTGATTTGATTTTGAAATGCAGGTTCTAGAACTTTAAAAATGAAGTTTAAAGTCTGCAGATCTTAACTAAATTTAGATTTGCTCTATGCTTTGATTTTGAATTTCATGTTTTCAGGTTGAAGAAAGATTTTCAATTTGCTTTTAGTTTTCATTATCAGGTTTTGAGAAAATTTTCTGTGTTAGCCATTAATTTGAGAAATGAAGAAAGGAAAAACAAAAATGATAAGAAGAAGGAAAACAATTTTCTTTATATGTTTATTAAAGTTAAAGAAAAATAAAAATTTTAAAATAAAGACACTTGTTAATAAATCTCACACTTGTCACTTATTTTGCTCAATATCTTTACAAATGTTATTAAGATGTCTTAATATGTTTACACATGCCCTTTGTATTTTAGTATTAATAAATTCTTATTTAATTTAAATGCAATTATAAACATAATTAAGTTACTTTGTTAATAAATGCTTACTTATGTATTTATATGTATTTATAAAATGTTTATACACATGAGTGAAATGTTTTTATGAAAATAAGCTTTTGGATTTTAATAAATATAAGTGTGAAATCTTTGTAAACCTTTATTTTATAAATAGCTTACCTTTTAAAGAAAATATTCTAATACAAATAAAAATGCAAATAATTCTTATATATGTATTTAAAATCTAAAACATCTATATTTACACAACCATTTTAAATTTAAAACACTTTAAAAAGAAAATAAAACAAAACTTTGATTAAATCCTTTATAAACTATCGTATTTTTAAAACAACAATTATCTTATTAAAAACAAACTGATTACCTTATATTTTAAATGAATTAATCTTTAAATTTATTTTTGAAAACATTCATTCTAAAACAAAGCTTCAGTCTATAATATTCATACATTATAAATTATTAATTGATTTAATTAAATTTCAAAACAACTCAAATTATAACATATACATACACATATATTACAATTTGAAAATTTAACTTTATTTAAAACAAAAATTCTCCTATTCATAATATATATCAAATGTATATATTATAAACAGAATAAAATTTGATTAGCTTTGGAAAATAAATCTTATCCATTTTAAATTATTAAAAAGATATTGATCACAATTATCAGATTAAATATTTATTAACCATAAAAAGAATAAATTTATCAGTTTAAATTAAAATCATAAAGAAAAATTGTCAAACCAGTTAAATTATTAATGCAGATTATTAAATTTATATTGCCCAAAATTCCGGGTCGTTACAATCCTCCCCCCTTAAAAGAATTTCGTCCCCGAAATTTAAAAGCAAAGGTAATTTAATAATCCAGTAAAGATTTTAATTTCAATCAGCAAAGCATTCCTAACAACCAGTTACTAACAACCATAGCAATCAAATAAACAAACAAACTTAACTAATTATTCTGACACAAATCAGAATAAATCTTACTAACACTATCTCGAGTTTCCCAAGTATAAATCATCGGGAGACTCGCTCTACCAAAAGCTCAACTAACTAACTACACAACCAAAATCCAGAGCTCCACTCATCTCTAGATCCATCAATCTGAATAGAACATCAGACTATACCCAAGTCCAGCTCAACTTCTAAATCCAACTGAATACAGATTCAACAACCAATCAATGAATCATACATGCATTCCCTCAGAGATACATGATACACAATGAATTCCAGCTATCCAAACCGGCAATTCAATCTTATCCTATCAAAAACACAGATAAGAAATCTTCAAATGCCTCAGCATTAACTAACCAATCTTATCAATTTCAGCTCTCT
The DNA here is from genome assembly GCA_030765085.1 of Allium cepa. Lineage (NCBI taxonomy): Eukaryota > Viridiplantae > Streptophyta > Magnoliopsida > Asparagales > Amaryllidaceae > Allium > Allium cepa. The sequence continues at coordinate 239,821,648 of CM060931.1, forward strand.
TAACCAAAGAAAATCTATCAACAATGAAGTCTCCAACTTTGAATTGCAAAACTCCTTATCTCATATCTGTAACTCAACAGACGATCCTGAACTGCCAATCTCTTCCTGATCAGCTCAATCTATGCTGATAAACCCAGAACAACAAGACCAAAACAAACAAGCTTCAGGATCCTATCCAACGGAAAAGTCTTCCTAAATCCATCGAAATCCAGAACACAAACTCTACTACTCAAGCAATATCAAATTGAACTTGCTTCCTTCCTTGTACAGCTGCTACCTTACTTCCGCTGCACAACTCTAATTCTGAAATAGATGAGAGTACTGCTGATGAACACGAATACATACTTACCCAATATCTGAAAAGCTTTGTTCATCAAATCCATAGAAAAAAATCTGAGTGACTCATCTGACTTAGTCACACATCCTTATAGCAGTAATCCAAACTCATAAACTAAATCGAACCAATCCAAAAATATTTCTGAGCTGCTACACCAACTCTTCTTACTTCAAAAACCATCCTACTACCAGGCTAACTACCAAAATTACTTCCGGAACCAACACAATATGGAACTCAACTCCAGTATGGCATGACATTTTATAGTGAAGTGTGACGTCGAGGGGAGGTCGTTTTGGAGCTTAGGGCCTGTTTGTGGCAAGGTTCTGTTTCGAGTGAACTATAGCGATGAGGGACGTAGTTAGGGGTGTGGTGTAGGGGGAAAAGCAAGGGGAGATGGTGGCAAACGTTCTGGAGAAGTATGGTGGATGATGGCGGTATATGGGTGGCGATGAGGGGTGTTTATGTGGTGACATCTCGTTCGATTTTGGATCTAGGTTCGAAATTTTGAACTAGGTAGGTTGTCGTGGTTTCAGGTGGCGGAACGGAGGGTCGTGGTTGAGGGCGACATGGTTGGATAAATGATGGCATGGTTCGATGATCGAAGCGTGCGTACACCTGCACACTTTCGTGCACCTGGGTGATTTCGAATAAGAGTGAAGAGGAGAAAAGAAGCAGGGAGGAGGAGAAGAGGTTAGGTCGTTTGTTTATTTCGGGTTGGGCCGGGCACAGTTTTGTTGGGCTGGAGAAAAAAAATGTGTTTTGGAAATAAAAGAAATTAGATAAATATTTATATTCTAAAATACTTAATTCAAATATATATTGTCTCACTCGTTAAAAATCCACATCAACATGAAGATTTTTGCTTTTGGTCCTATTACCCGGTAATATAGATTAACGTTATTGATTTTCCATAATTAAAATTTAATTTAATTATAATAATTAAAATGAGTAATCAAATAGATTCTTACTAGACTAAATCTTATGGCAATTAATAAATTGGTTATAACTGTGGTTGTTTTAATCCTAATTAACAAAATAAATTGTTTATAGTTTTCTTTAAATTAATATTAGTCTAGATTAAAAATATAAGCAAATTCAAATTAATTTAAGCAGATTAACTTCTGATTGTGTATTGTTTTAATATGAGTTGTTAATCATTAAATTAGTTAATGATCTATGCTTTGGCTTATTCTCTTGGGTATTTATTTCAACTATTCTTCGTCTGTATCATTAATTAGCCAAACGAATTAAATGGCTTGGGTAAAACGTTAACAGGTTTTTATTTAAAGTAGCATATGTAATAAATTTCCTTATGTAAATATTAACACCCTCATTGTAGAATGTTTATTTTTAAACACATGGCTCTTTTCAAATTTACTATATTTAAGCTAGAAGAGACCGGGATCGGATATCAGAGTTATCCGGAAGCACTTCAATTTAATAATCATTACGAACCTTTGCGGTTTTGATTATAGAGTCTAATATGCCAGAATTGGATTAATTTAACAAATTCGACTATTTTAAATAAGTATTATACTTAGACACTACTATAATATTGGTATACTCCTGTAAAAGTGCTTTGTTATAATAAAATAAAAGTCGTCGTGTTGTACGAGTTACCTTGGTTTTTAAAAGATTTTGATAATTTAGTAGTTCAATTTAAGTGTGTTTCCTCATGTGGGTTTCCAGCCTTACTTGGGTATTACTTTATTGTAATGCTCGGGTTAGACTGAGTATTGCAGTTTTTAGGTTAGGACGCTTTGGAGCTCAGGAGACGAACTGGATGGCAGAGACGTATTGCGTGTATTTGACTACATTCCGATGTGTATTGTAGATCGTACATTCAACATTTAGGAACAAGTTATTATAACTGTCCAGATTTGTATGTTGATGATTGTACTCTGATATGTTGTATGTATATTAACAGTTACGGTTTTTCTATGTGTAAAATGTTGTTATTGTACATTATATTTTTTCCGTTCCGATTGTGAGATTCTGCATTGTTGTTATTTCTATTTCTTCTTCTATCTCTTTTCTTCTTAAACCCTTAAAACCTGGTATTTCCAGCACTCGATTGCTCGACACTCTATACAGTGAATGTATTGTGTCGACTTTAAGGTCGAAAGCCTCTCGGTCGTTAAAGTTTGAGAATTTGATTGTAATGTTGTTATGTGTAGTTCATGTTAAGATAAGTTAGTGCTTGCTAACTCAAAGCAATATGGAAATCCCTTTATAAAAAGGTTTGAAATTTGAGAATGTGGAAAGTCTAATATTCATTTTGGATTTCAAAACCATTTTTTATGTTTGAGAAGTGATAAGAGTTCAAAAGTTAAAAAGTAAAGTTTCAAGCTTGAAAATTATGGGTCCGCATAGCGATAGTCGCTGTATGCGCAGTTCAGAAAAGCTAACTATTTACTAACCTAAACTTGTTTTCGGTTAGAATATTTTAGAAAATCTTTTCTAACTTTAATTTAATAGATAGAGAACCATTATTGAATCATAATTTTTTAATGATTATTTAATTAATTTTTTAATTAATAAAGGTAATTAGTACTTAATCATCTGTTAATAATAGTTTTCAAACTTAAATATTAATCATGATTGGTTACTCAATTAAAGTTAATTATTATTTAATTTTAATTAAGGATTAATTAATTATTATTTAATTATTTATTAAGATAATTATTAATTAATTATTATTTTAAAAAGGTATTTTATTTAATTAATCTTTGATTAAAGTTAATTACATTTTAATAAGGTTTATTTAAAGTTTAATTACCTTTGATTAGAGTTTAATTACTATTTAACAAGGATTTAATTCTAATTAATAATATTTTTATTGTTTTAAAATTCCTTTGAGTTTAACTAATCAATTTTGTTTTAAACTGTCTTCATTTCTAATTTGTTTTAAATCAAGGGATTTCTGTGTCACTTACCCTTAAGTAAGCACATTTGATTAGGAAAAAAAATGACATCTATTAGCAAAACAAAAATACCATTCTGCTATTACAATTAACTTGGACATTTACATAAGTTTATCGATGGTTATGAATTGGTCCCTTATATACCCGTTGTTATGTGATGCCATGTTAAACTGGATAAGTAAAATCAAATTAAAATCACTATGTTGGTCATTAAGCCTCCATTTAATTTTGTAATAATAAATATTTCATTTTCATTTTGAAATGGTTTCAAAAGTTATTTCAATTTGAATAAGATACTTAAGAAATGATTTGACAAATGGATTTACTAAATATGTTTTTAACTAATGGGAATGGTTTTCCATGTTATAAAAAGAAGGTCTATAAAGAGTTTTATAAAGGAGTTGGAAATTTATATAAAAAAATTAGGTAAATGGATTTGATTTTTTAAGCAAAGAAGATTTCATAAATAAGGGAGATTTATAAAATGGGTTTTTTAATTAAAGGAAGCTTATTTGACTTATGGTTATTTAGAAGTTGCTTAAACGGGAAAGGTTTATAAAGAAGCTTACAAATGATTTTGGGGTATTTATAAAAGAAGTTTTAGAAAATGATTTGATATTCATAAAGAGAGTTTACAAAAAGGTTTGGATATTTATAAGAATTTATATAAAAAGTTGGATATTTATAAAGGAAATTATAAAAATGGTTTTGAATATTTATAAAAGGGTTTTATAAATGAATTTGGAAGTTGGAAGTATTTCAAAATTGATTTGGATTTCAAGTAAAAGAGATTTTATGATGAAATAGATTTGATTAAAAAGGAATTATCGAAAGAAATATAAAAAGAATTTGAGATCAGGGTTTATCTTAACTGACCTTTTAGAAATGGTGGTATGAGACATTTGTTTCGCACTTAACACAAAGGGAATAGTGTTTAGGGTTGTCCTTACTTCCAATTTAAACAAAATTTGTTTAATCCTTTTTAACAAGATTTGGAAGTAAGAAGTTGATCACAAATATTTGTGAATATACTTGTGTCGAAGAGATAAATATATGAATGTTTTAGACAAATGTTTTTGAAAGAGATTTATTAAATCAAGATTTGTTGTGAGGCTTAGTTGTTGCTATGGATAAATAAATCTCAAATGGAATTTGTTGTTGTTTATTTATTTGATAGTTAAATAACCAGCTATTAAATATGGACCTAAAACGTAACTTTGGAAATATGTAGAAGAAACACGTGTGTTTTATGGATAGTCATCCCCGATGATATTGTACCGTGTGTATAAATCTCATTTTGTTCTCCTAGGATAAATGATCAGAAATCCATCCACTAACAGTTAGGAAGCGATCTCTGCTCTTATTTTTGACTGTTTATTTCCTAAAGAACGGGGGTTGAGTTTACCCGAAACTATTGAATGTTGTTTTAAAGAGACCGGGTTCGGGTATGTTATCCGAAAACCACTTCGATCCAACTTAAGCATTTTGAAGTAAAGACATCATGGAAATGATGGAATTGCAGATGGAGCACTCAAGCGTTTCATTCAATCACAGAACGAACTTATATGGACGAATGCTGGCATCGCATTGTTGCCTAGAGGGCAGTGTCAGCATTCCAAGTGGGAAGTGCTATATAAAAAGGTAAAACGTAGCCTCAAGCCTCATTAACCAAGAATGACTAAAACATGGGAGATACATCAAGGCTAAGTGGGTCGCTCCCAAGTAGGGTATGATCATCCTTATCTAGAGTCGATATTCTCTCTCCTTTGTGTGCTTCGGGGCCAATTAAAAAAGGGGTGATCATATCCTATACTATGCAGTAAAGGGTAGGCCGATCCTGCGTTCATAGAGGTCGATAAGTTCGACCGTGGTGTTATTTTATCTAGAGATGCATCGTGATGGGAGGTACCCCAGTAGCCCAGTCGTTGTATGAAATCCATTCTCCAATAAGCATCGTATATACTTAGTTGTGCCCAACTATGTTAAAATGTGAGATGCAAGCATTATAGCTATTTTCATATTTTGCTTTGACCCCTAGACATTATTATAATATCAATGGATTTTTCATAGAAAATATTTTGGTTATAGTAAGGTAAAAACACATCCATGTTTATGTGCGACATGGCCTTACGAAATGCCTTTGATTTATAGATTTTTATAAAGTTAAAGACTTATGTTGTGCTCATACCAGACCCATGTCCGACTAGGAGTTTATTTTCCCTTTTCCTAAAATCTTGGGTGCTCAAATTTGAATGGGAAATCAAGTAGTATGGGTCTTTCCCAGATTCGTCTTGGAGGATCTTGGAACAGGTGGCTTCATCGATGGCTAGTTATTACTTTGATTTTCGATGTATTTTATGTATATTGTATGTGTTAGGTAGGGATAGGGTGTTATAGCTGTCCTAGGCTAGAATTTGTATTAGAATGACTCTGATGTAACACTTTTGAAATGACTTTATAATATATTATGTTAAGTAACATATATTTTCCCTTGCGTTATGAGATTTTGTGTTGTTAGTTTCTTCTCTTCATCTTATCTTTCCTTTTATTACCCTTAATGGCCTGTTTTTGGGAGTAAGAAAAGCAGATCGCTACACCTTCATTTTTCTTACATAACTCCCAACTATAATAGAAAATGCAAGTACCCAACCACAAGCACTCATCAATATTCGTCGTCAAGAATCGAGTAATAAATCCATTTTTGGACTAGTGCAATCACCTTAAAGTCCTATACTCGAATCTTAGATCCAAAAGTTGCGATAAAATGATCTATATATGTACTTATTAACCTTTCCATAAAATTTATAAAGATATTTCATAAAACTTTTATTCGTACATTTTTATAAAGATGCTTCTTTATATATAATTACGTTAAAAAATTTATTCACTAAAAATTCCTATCTTCTTTCCAAAGAAACCATTTCAATTTCAACATTTAGAAAATACCTCTACATACTTAAATTCATAAAAATCTTTGAGGAAAGCTTCAATTTTCCAAAACACACTTTATTAGGTCAAAATGAATATTGCGTAAAATATCGTTACGACGGCTTAAAAACACTAGCATAGGGATCTGATTAATTTTACTTAATATTTATTTTCGATATCGAACTTAAACTATTTATTTGTCAATAAAGAAACCGATCAAGTTGGGGTATCATTACCTCTTAAACCTTAAATGGATGACATTCTTAACTTAAAAATGGATATAAGTTACCCACCTCAAATCTTAACATCAAATACAGGATATGTATTAATCTCGTACACTATATAAAATATCTCCTTTCAGAAAGCACTTTTTAAAAAATAGTTTAAATCTTATTTTTTAATATCATTTTCAAATCATTTCTCTTTAAGATATTTTCACTTTATAAAAACTCTTTTATAAATATAAATTTCCAAAAATCTTTGTGAAAATATTTCATAGATTTTAACTTTGGTTAAACACGTTTATAAAGCCACTTCTTTATTTAAAATCCTTTTAGACGTGTATTTCAAAATATCTTATTAAATTGATTATAGAAGAAATGCACACAGAGAATAATTATGACGACCCACCTTTCTGATCCTTGGAAACGACACTTAATACATCCTCTGTATTCGTCCGTCATTGCCCATGCATCCGAAAGATGAGTTGTCTTCGCGTAAATTAAATGATAGAAAGAATAGAATAGAATAGAATAGAATAGTAAAACATCACTATGGTTACATATAGTACAAAATGATATAATACAAAAGGTTACACCTTACATGGAGCTAGAAGTGTTAAACAAAACTGCTAACAGATTTGCAACTATACATTCTGACTTTATATTATTCAGATACCAAATATAACAACATAATCATAAAATGGAAATAAATAACTAGATAATTAAGGAGCCGCCTGCTCGATCACCATTTTTAAAGAGCTCCACTGGAAACCTGCTACTCTTAGACTACTCAAATATAATTGAGTACCTGAGAGTTTTAGGGAAAGTAAACAACTCGGGTTGGACAAAATGTCTGGTATGAGTAAAACTTTGAAACAAAAGGAAGTGTATTGAACAATAATATGTGGACCCACACCGCTAATGCGGAATAGGTTTTCTCCCACATGAACCAAAACCAAACATAAGAATGGAAAAATACAATATGAAATAAATCCAAACATAGACGATGAGCAAAAACAGTATAAAGATCTAGACTTGAAAGAATGAAAATAGTCCGAACAAAATTCAAATTGGAAAGAATAGATAAAACAAGATAATAGTCCAAACTTGATAGAATGGAAAAAACCTATAACTAAACATCATGAAGAGTTGTTGACTCTTCCCATTGCAATTACAGAAAAACAATTCGAATGTTCAAATCAAATAAACAAAGGAAAATTTCCAACAAATGAGTAAAAAGGCGCCCTACCCTTGAAGTATACCTCTAGTATACTTCTTGGACAATACCAAGCTGGACCTCGCCATACCTTACCGAGAATTCAAATTTTTCCACATTTAAGTGCACAACCGAATCCAACTAGATGAGATGTGAAGATGCCCTTTTAATGGGTGCAACCCCACATAGCTTGGCTTCCTCTTGCACTTTAAGTTTAACCATTTTCGACAAAGGATTACAAAGCTTAATGGAGCAATAAATCATCTTAGAATGACGATAATGAAGAAGATGAAGTAACCGATAGCGAAGAAACCAACTGTCCAGGATATAAAACGATCATATATAGAAATTAAGTCTTGTATACTTACCACCACTCAACGAATTCAAACTTGCACTATTTCTTGGTTATAATAATACCGAACAAGTTAAGTAGTGTTACCTTAAAGTCACGTCTCACGATCTTTTGAAATAACGATAAGTTTACTTCTTTGATGTTTAGTGCTAATTATACAAATAAATCTTTTCCATATAAACGAATTGCTTTATGGAAATTAATTCATTTCCATAAAAAAAATCAAATTTTATCTTTTAAAAACCCAAATTCATGCTTGGCTTCGCATTATAAGTATTAGCTTTAAAACACTTTGTTAAAAGAGTTCACTAACATTAAACATCATTATAAAAAGGATTTAATAACTTAGACCATCCTTATCGCATTTATTAATTAACTTTAAAACTTCGTTAATTCAGTTGATTGATTGACTTATATAGCCCTTAATTCATAAGAAGTTAATCATCTTTAAATATCATCAATTTAATTAACTAAATAAATTAAATATAATTAAATATGATTATTTAAAATGATTAATCGATTTAAACCATCATTATGGAAAGATTAATTAAAGTTAAAACAAGTTGATTTCGTTTTAAAAGTCATTATTTAAGAAGATTGATTAATTTAAAAACATCATTTATTAATTGATTCATTAATTTTAATCCATCATTATCAAATGATTAATTATCCTTAAACATCAGTAAATAAAATTGTTAACTAAATTTAAAACATCGTTAACTAAGTAATTAGTTAAATTCCAAACACATCATTAATAAGTTAGTTAGTTAACCTTAATCCTTCTTAATAAAATAATTACATAAATTAAATAGTCATTATTAAAATAATTAATTAAATTTGGAATCATTATTATTTCAAAAGTTTCTTAACTGGTAAAACTAGTTTAAGCATGAAGATGAAACCAAATGATTTCGATAAAAGGCAATTTTTCCAAAGTGCCGATATAGCGACTATCACTATATAGGCAGTTCGGAAAACAAGTTCAAGGCTTAACATTACTATCAAACATCACCTAGCAAGGATATGAACGTATATACATGGTGATTTACAATAATACAACATAAATCAAACATTTGCTAACAATAGTTAACTTTAGCCACTAACTTTTCATATCCCTTACTACATCCAAACTAACTTCCAAATGCGACAACTTTTGTGATGTCCCGGAATTTTGGGCAATACTTATTTAATAATTTCCATTTATAATTTATTTTAAAATATGATTATGTTGATCTAAAATCTAAATTAACCAAATATTATATATTCAAAACCAATAATTAATCTAATTTAACAAATGTTTTCTTTTCAAAATTCAATAATAATTTAATTTGAATGTTTATTCTTTTCAAATTATAATAATAATATATATGAGTAATTAATAATTAATCTTTTTAAGTTAATAAAAATATTATATTTGTAATATATATGTATGTATACATTGTAATAAGGAAATTGGTTCAATTTAAATTTAATAAAAATATTTTCAGATTATAATATATATGTTTATATATTGTGATTTGGAGTTCAATTTCAAAACTCCAATAATTACTGAAGTTAATACTTAAGATGTTCTATTTATAATAAATATTTATATTTGGATATTTATTGTAAATAGGAAATGATGAATTAAACTTAAATAGAAAATATGTTTTTAAATTTATAGTGTACATAAGTTTTTATAGTAATTTGGAAAGTTTTGATTTAATTTAATAAGGTTCTTTTCAAAAGCTATTTAAAATCAATTTTTATTTATAAAACACTTAAAGGAAAAATCTATTTTTATTAAATGAATAATGGTTTGAAATATAGTACATTATTATAAAGATTTAATTTGTTTTCCTTTAAATTGATTTTTGAAAACAAATTTAGATTCTTAATATAATATCAATGTCACCTATAGAAATTTATGATTAAACTTTTAAAATAAAATTTGACTAATGTTTATTTTCTTTCTTTTAAACTTGTCTTTAGAAAATGGATTTGTAAATAATTATAAATTAAACACGAAGATATAAAGACATTTCATAGTTTATATTAAACATAAATGTTTAGGATAGTATTTAATTAAGGTTTAGTTCATTAGTAATAATAAGTAATTACTTTAATAATCAAATATAAACACACTTGGCATCATAAGAATTTATGAAAATACACTTGTATTCATAATATTAAAGGGTTGGACAATTGTTAATTCATGAAGTTATGCATTTAACAAGTGGCATCTTTATGTTTAAAAGAAAAGTTTGTTTTAATTAAAAGTTCAAAAGAAAATAAAAATTCAAGAGGAAAGTCTGTATATTTTCTTCAGCTAAGATCATTCTGTAAATAAATAAAAAGAGAAACCAAGTGAAAACTTCAAACTGAAAAAAAAAACCAAAGATCATTCAATGAGAAACCAAATGCAGATTCAAACTGTAATCGAATTTGAAGCCACCTACAACTTCAGATTCGAAGTAATCAAATCTGAGAACATGCAACTCAATTTGGGAATCAACAACAACTTTAACAAGCATGGTTCAAGCTTAACTGGGAGTAAACAGCAAATTCATAGTTTCAGGAATGAAAAATGCAGTAATAAAACTATCCTCTGCTCCTAGAACTCTGGTGAGTGAATACTTCTTAAAAACAGTTTTAAATCCTTTATAAGTTTGTTCAGAGAAATGAATGATTTAGTAAATATAATATAAATGCTTGCATGTTAGATTTGTTGATGAATTCAAATATATATGTTGTAATGACTGAGCATGTCTGAAGGTATGCAGAGTTTTAAATTCTGTTTTGTTCATGTTCCTGTTTCAGAGAAAAATATTTCTATCTTCTAAGTTGATCACTAATTATCATCGATCATTGAATGAAATTTGATTAAAATGAAGTAATCTTGGGTTTAAAAATAAATTTAGAAATATATATTGAACAATGTACTGTAAATATTAGATTTACAGTGCAAAACCAAATTTGAGTGAAAATCAATTTCCGTTATTTAAAATTCTGTTCATATGGCCTGAACTAGAATTCAAAATTATGAATTTTAATATGAATTTGGGAATTTATAATTTAGTATTTAAAGAGAAAGTAAGGGTTTTTGAATTTGGGAATGTGATCGATTATGGTTGATAGGAGTGGAGTTGGACGGCGAGATTTGGCATGGATGAGGGCACGGTGATGGGTGATGAGAGAAAAATGGTGAATGATTTTTCTGATGGACGTGGCGATGGGGGCACGGCATAGTAGGGTTTTGGGTTGTTTTCGGTTTAGGTTGGTAATAAGCGCAGTTCGTCATCGACAGTGCTCCGGGGTGAATCGCATGGAGGGGGATCGCGTCATCGAAATGCAAGGCGGCTCTAGAAGTGAAGCCATGGTCTCCGGTGTTGGCGTTCGACGTTGATGGCGAACTTTTGGTTCGAGCATTTTACTGGGTGTAGATGTTATAGCTCATATTTTGTTTCAGTGGAGTTTTTGCTAATCCAGGTGGACGAAGTTGATGAGGAGGTCATAGGCGACTTGGGGGAATCATCGGCGTTGATCGCCGCTGACCAGGGCCAACGTGCACGTGCACGAGCCATTGTTTGTGCCGAAGTTTTGGTTTGGGAAATTTTAGCTGGGTTTTTCGTGGATTTGCTCGAGCCTGATCTTGTGTTGATGTCGCGTGCAACTCGGAGTGGAAGAAAGATTGTTGCGTGACTGTTGGGTTTTCAAGTAGCTTGGTTACAGGAATTATATCCTGTTAGTTTTTTTTACTACAGAATGTATTTTAGAAATCTAAAAGCAAACTAAGTTTTAAAATGAAATTTTTAAATAGTTTAAAAATGTTTGAGATGTTTTTATTAAAACTGTGTGCTTTAACAAGTTAAAATTAATCTAGTTTTTAAAAAAAATAGTTTGTTTTAAAAGTTTAATATTATCCAGGTTTATACTTTATGAGATGAAGTTTCAATTTGGAAGCAAATTAATATTTAAACAAAGTGTTTAAATTAGTTTTATTAGGAATGAATATTTGACTTTAAAAAGAATTTTAGCTTTAAAGTCTGGTTTTTTATAATTTAAACTTTCATTTAAAAATATTTTGGTTTCAATTTTGTTTGTTTAATGATAAAATAATGTTTTCAATAAAATTGTATTTGAAGTAATTTAAAGGAGATTAAGGTAGAGTATTTAATAGTGTTAAATTAAATGATGATGTTTAGTATAAACCAATTAAAAGCTTTTGAATTTAAATATTTAATTTCAAGATAATTTATAAAGGTTAATGAAAGTGTGGTTTATATTAATCAAGTTTTTAATTAAAAAGGGTATTTAAGGTAAATTACTTAATTAGCTTAAATTAGTTAATATAAGTGATTAAATTAAGGTAAATTTGTTGAGTAATTAGCTAAGTGTAATTAATTACTTAATTAAAATTAATTAATCAAGTTTAATTAGTTAAGAATAATTAGTTAATAAATAATTAAGAAGTTAATTACTTAATGATTAAGAAGAATTATTTAAACATAATTACATAATAAAGTAATTAAAGCAATTAATTACTCAGAGAAATTAATTAAGTTATTATGGATAATTTTAGTTAATTAATTAAATTTAATTAATTGAAAGGGATTGCTTAATGATGGGATTAAGTGTAATTACTTAATGTAATTAAAGTTGTGATTACTTAGTGAAGTAATTAATGAATAATTACCAAGTGTAATTAATTAAGGAAATTACTTAATGAATAGTAATTAGAGGTATAATTACTTAGGGAAGTAATTAAGTGGTAATTACATAGTGTAATTAAAGAATTGATTAATGTAATTAGTCAAGGAGATGGTTTAATTTGTAAAGTAATTAAAGAAAGTTAATTACTGATTGTGATTAATCAGGTTTGATTAATAAATGTAATTAAGTTTATAATTATTTATTAAATGTAATTAAGAGAACAATTGATTAATAAAGTAATTAAAAGGTCATTAATTAGTGTGATTAATGAATAATTAATTGTTTAATTAATTAATAAATGTGATTAACTATAAGATAATTAATCAATGAAGCGAGAAGTAATTAATTAATGTAATTAATTAAAGATTTAGGTAATTAATTATTGTTAATTAATTAACTAGAATTAATTAAGATTAATGATTAAAGATAAATTAATCTATGTAATTAATTTATGGATTAATTACATAGCGTAATTAAAGAACAATTAATCTAGGTGATTAATTAAGAATATGATGGAAAGATAATTAATCTAAAATTGAAGATTAATTGATTGGATTATGAAAGTGATTTACGAATGATTAATTAATTAATTGTAATTAATTAATGATTGTTTAAGCAGGTTAGTTGTTTAATTCTCAAGTAATTAATTTGATTTAAGATGATTAAATTAATTATAAAGGAATTAATAATGCCTATTTGTGTATGATTGTTGTGGTATATCTGAATTGGTTGATATCTATTGAATGATTGATACTGGATGATTTGGATGTCTATGAGATATGTGATATGCTGCTTTGTGAGAGGAATGTTTGATATGAATTATCTGTTGTGATAATGTGATTCATCTATCTGTTTATGACATCCTGAATGTAAGTTAATTGTTTAAACCATTAAGTACAACTTGGACATTAAAATGGCGTTTTGGTTTCGATGAGACCGGGAATGGGTTTCCATATTTGGATATCCGAAAACCACATCGATTCCAATTAAACGTTAGGTCGTGAATCCAAGTGGAGCAAGTGAAGACTCGAGGTGTAAGGGCTATACGTCAGTATAAATCTGTGGGTGATTCCGTAATGAGTTTGACAGAATAGTGCTTATAGGTTCGAGATGGTGATTCAGAGTGCAAGGGCTATGGTCGTTGACTCTGAGGGTGATTCCAAAATGAGTGCAACGAGATAGTGCCTTCGGTTTCGTTCGAACCCGGAACGAACTTGTATGGATTGAATGCTTTCAGCACATCGTCAGGCGGACGATGAGCATTCTAAGTGATATGTCCTATAAAGGTAATCGTAGCCTCAAGCCTCATCAACCGGGAATGGCTAAAACAGGGGAGGTGCAGCAAGGCTTCGTGGGTAGCTCCCACTGGAGAGCAAGATTGACCCCTATCTAGAAGTCCCTTTTTATTTCGGCTGTGTGGGGCGGTTGATCATGACAACTGTCGGGGTGGTCTTGTTCGGGACTGTTCGGTAAGGAATGGTCCCGGTCTTGTGTTGCAGGGGAGTTAGGGGGCTCCTCGGTACGGTGATCTAGGCCACGTACTGTGACGGGCGGTACCCCAGTAGCCCTGCCATTGTATGGAATCCAAAATCCAATAAGTGCCTGTACGGTTTTGATTATGACCAACTATGTTGGAACGTGAGATGTAAGCATTCCAGCTATTTCTGTATTTTATTTTGAAAACCCTAGACACTATTATAATATCACTGGATTTCCTATCAAATGTTTTGGTTAGCGTAAGGTAAAAACTTTTCCATGTTTATGTGTGGGAAGTCTTACGTGATACCTTTCTTTTCAAAGGATTTTCTAAAGTTAAGCAACTTTTAACCGTTTACTCACACCAGACCCCTGTCTGACCCGAGTGTTTATTTTCTGTTTTATTAAACTCTTGGGTACTCATATTTCGTATGAGTAGTCAAGTGATTCAGGATTGCTTTGGCGAGATCTGGAGGAGATAATGGAGCAGGAGGCTTCAGCGTGTAGATATATATATATATATATATATATATAGCAGTTCCGCTATGTTTGAGTCATTTCTGTATCTGTGATGTACTTGAGTTGTAATATCTAGACAGGTGTTATAACTGTCTAGCTTTGTGTAGTTTGAGATGTATAACTCTGATGTATATGATACTATGTAATATTTTATTTGATTAATATAATTTATTCGTTCCGCTGTGAGATTCTGATGTTGTTTGGTTCTTCTATTCTTTCTTTTCTCTTTTCTATCGCTTTCTTTTCTTCTTAATGATGCGTCTTTCTGAAGATAGGAAGGCGGGTCGTTACAGTTGGTATCAGAGTACTAGGTTGAGCGAGTACCTAGGATCTGGAGTGGTATCTATCTTGAGAGAGCGTATTTGTATTTTTAATATGTATATATATTTATATGTATTCTACCTATCCATTGGGTTACCCGTACAGGTATTCCAATATAAGTTATAAAGGTAGGTAAGGTAGTGCTGTGTGAACACGACTACTACCGATGGTTGGAGTTTGAATGATGAGGTTGGAAGTGTATTTGTCGAGACTGTAGACCTAATACCGTCTCGAGTAAGTTTGGCAGTTGGGTATGTGGATTTCATTAATCTATGAAAGAAATCTTTTAAAGGTTCAGAGTTTATCTTTGGAGTATAAGATTGGATTGCGCTCGTGCGAGCGGAATCTCTAGAGTTTGGAACAGTTGGGAGAGCTGAAGCAAGTTATGGTATTTGGTAACCATAGGAAGGAGTCTTATCTGTTTTGGAGTAGGAGACTCAGTTCAGCTAGGTGTTTGTGCTTGGTTTGAAGTCCGAGTTTCCTGAGAAGATATCTGTCTATCTTGAAGACTCTGTGGAGTTGGTTGATATAGTTTGGGATTCAAGGAATTTTTGGATAAGGAAGTCTTTGGCAGCAGTAGCCGCTTGGAGGTGTTGAGTGTGCTGTCAGGAAATCTTTTGGCTCAGCAATATCCTAGAGGTTCGAAAGCAGTTGTGTGGTCCGTTTCTCCGATGGTTCAGGAGTCTTTGAGATTCTTCTGTCAGTAGATCAGGCAAATGGTGAATGCTTGTTCCTTTTTCTTCTGGAAGCTCAGCTGGGTAAGATGTTTGTGGTTGAGATGGTCCATCGGTTTCTTCTTTTGAAGGGCTTAAGCTGTTCTGTTATGTAAGAGAGCATAGTTTCTTTGGAATTCGAATTGGGTAGTGTTATCGCAAAAGTGACTTGCGATGGTTCGGAAGTTCTTTTAGTAATCTTTGCTTTAGTCTGAGACATCTCTAAAGATGTTGGAGCTATCGAAGGAGTTTGAGACTCTCTTAATATTTTTGAGGAAGTCAAAGGAATTTGTCCGCATCGGGAGATGGAGTTCTGTCTCGATTTGGTTCTTGGATTTTCTGGTGATTTGGCCTAGTAGAGAAAGGATTCCAGGATAGAGAATTTTTATGAGCAATCAGGATTAATTGGATCTAGTTTTCCGAATGGATTGCTGTTGTAGTATTTGTGACCAAGTCGGATAGGTCATTAAGCTTTTATGGGATTTGATGGACAATGTTTCTGGATAAGCTGATCAAGTTTGTGCTTGTATTCATCAGAAGCTTTCTCATCTTCTTCGGATCAGAGTTGCACAGTGGAAGCATGGTGGTAGCTATCCCAGGATAGAAGCAACTCGGATTCATCAAAAGATCTGTGTTTTCTTGGATTTAAGGTTTACTTTAGGAAGTTCTTTTGGGATTTGAAGGCTTTGATGTCAGGAGAATCTGTTCTGTTTTCCGGATAAGGGAAACAAGTTTGAAGTTCTTGATGCTTGTATAGTAGATTGGTGTTTTGAATTTCGATAGATTTTTGGGAAAATCATCTTGATAAGTAGAATCAGGATGTCATCTCATTCTTAATTCAGTTTTGATTTGAGATGCATCTGTGAAGTTGGATTGTCGGAAGATTGAGGGCAGTCCAGGATCAGTAGAAGTTGTGGACAAGAGACAAAGAGATTCGAAATTCGGAGTTGGAGATTTAATTTTTGGATAAATTTTCTCCGATCATAAGAGCAATGAGATTGGATAAGATGGGAAGCTAGCTCTCAAGTGTTTGGGAATCCTTCTGTATTCTCTTAAGGATAAGTGGTTGAGCTATCACTGGTTTAGAACTAGCAGATCATAGAGATTTGGAAATTGATCGGAGTTGTTTGTGGTCCGGTATCCTGTTTAGATTATAGATCTAGATATAGGAGTTCTAGATCTGAGTGGAGTAGTTAGTTTGGATTCTGTAGAGCGAGTGACCCAATGTTTGTATCTGGGAAACTCGAGAAAATTCTGTCCAAAATTTGATTGGATAGTTAGAATTGATTGTTTGAATTGGATGTTATGGTTTCTAGTATATGGTTGATAGCATATGTTGCTATTTTAAAATTTAAATCTGTATGAGATTATTAAATTATCTTTGCTTTTAATTTCGGGGACGAAATTCTTTTAAGGGGGGAGGAATGTGATGTCCCGGAATTTTGGGCAATACTTATTTAATAATTTCTGTTTATAATTTATTTTAAAATATGATTATGTTGATCTAAAATCTAAATTAACCAAATATTATATATTCAAAACCAATAATTAATCAAATTTAACAAATGTTTTCTTTTCAAAATTCAATAATAATTTAATTTGAATGTTTATTCTTTTTAAATAATAATAATAATATATATGAGTAATTAATAATTAATCTTTTTAAGTTAATAAAAATATTCTATTTGTAATATATATGTATGTATACATTGTAATAAGGAAATTGGTTCAATTTAAATTTAATAAAAATATTTTCAAATTATAATATATATGTTTATATATTGTGATTTGGAGTTCTATTTCAAAATTCCAATAATTACTGAAGTTAATACTTAAGATGTTCTAGTTATAATAAATATTTATATTTGGATATTTATTGTAAATAGGAAATGATGAATTAAACTTAAATAGAAAATATGTTTTTAAATTTATAGCGTACATAAGTTTTTATAGTAATTTGGAAAGTTTTGATTTAATTTAATAAGGTGCTTTTCAAAAGCTATTTAAAATAAATTTTTATTTATAAAACACTTAAAGGAAAAATCTATTTTTATTAAATGAATAATGGTTTGAAATATAGTACATTATTATAAAGATTTAATTTGTTTTCCTTTAAATTGATTTTTGAAAACAAATTTAGATTCTTAATATAATATCAATGTCACCTATAGAAACTTATGATTAAACTTTTAAAATAAAATTTGACTAATGTTTATTTTCTTTCTTTTAAAATTGTCTTTAGAAAATGGATTTGTAAATAATTATAAATTAAACATGAAGATATAAAGACATTTCATAGTTTATATTAAGCATAAGTGTTTAGGATAGTATTTAATTAAGGTTTAGTTCATTAGTAATAATAAGTAATTACTTTAATAATCAAATATAAACACAATTGGCATCATAAGAATTTATGAAAATACACTTGTATTCATAATATTAAATGGTTGGACAATTATTAATTCATGAAGTTATGCATTTAACAAGTGGCATCTTTATGTTTAAAAGAAAAGTTTGTTTTAATTAAAAGTTCAAAAGAAAATAAAAATTCAAGAGGAAAGTCTGTATATTTTCTTCAGCTAAGATCATTCTGTAAATAAATAAAAAGAGAAACCAAGTGAAAACTTCAAACTGAAATTAAAAAAAACCCAAAGATCATTCAATGAGAAACCAAATGCAGATTCAAACTGTAATCGAATTTGAAGCCACCTACAACTTCAGATTCGAAGTAATCAAATCTGAGAACATGCAACTCAATTTGGGAATCAACAACAACTTTAACAAGCATGGTTCAAGCTTAACTGGGAGTAAACAACAAATTCATAGTTTTAGGAATGAAAAATGCAGTAATAAAACTATCCTCTGCTCCTAGAACTCTGGTGAGTGAATACTTCTTAAAAACAGTTTTAAATCCTTTATAAGTTTGTTCAGAGAAATGAATGATTTAGTAAATATAATATCAATGCTTGCATGTTAGATTTGTTGATGAATTCAAATATATATGTTGTAATGACTGAGCATGTCTGAAGGTATGCAGAGTTTTAAATTCTGTTTTGTTCATGTTCCTGTTTCAGAGAAAAATATTTCTATCTTCTAAGTTGATCACTAATTATCATCGATCATTGAATGGAATTTGATTAAAATGAAGTAATCTTGGGTTTAAAAATAAATTTAGAAATTTATATTGAACAATGTACTGTAAATATTAGATTTACAGTGCAAAACCAAATTTGAGTGAAAATCAATTTCCATTATTTAAAATTCTGTTCATATGGCCTGAACTAGAATTCAAAATTATGAATTTTAATATTAATTTGGGAATTTATAATTTAGTATTTAAAGAGAAAGTAAGGGTTTTTGAATTTGGGAATGTGATCGATTCTGGTTGATAGGAGTGGAGTTGGACGACGAGATTTGGCATGGAGGAGGGCACGGTGATGGGTGATGAGAGAAAAATGGTGAATGATTTTTCTGATGGATGTGGCGATGGGGGCACGGCATAGTAGGGTTTTGGGTTGTTTTCGGTTTGGGTTGATAATAAGCGCAGTTCGTCGTCGACAGTGCTCCGGGGTGAATCGCATGGAGGGGGATCGCGTCGTCGAAATGCAAGGCGGCTCCAGAAGAGAAGCCGTGGTCTCCGGTGTTGGAGTTCGACGTTGATGGCGAACTTTTGGTTCGAGCATTTTACTGGGTGTAGATGCTATAGCTCATATTTTGTTTCAGTGGAGTTTTTGCTAATCCAGGTGGACGAAGTTGATGAGGAGGTCATAGGCGACTTGGGGGAATCATCGGCGTTGATCGCCGCTGACCAGGGCCAACGTGCACGTGCACAAGCCATTGTATTTGTCGAAGTTTTGGTTTGGGAAATTTTAGCTGGGTTTTTCATGGATTTGCTCGAGCCTGATCTTGTGTTGATGTCGCGTGCAACTCAGAGTGGAAGAAAGATTGTTGCGTGAGTGTTGGGTTTTCAAGTAGCTTGGTTACAGGAATTATATCCTGTTAGTTTTTTTTACTACAGAATGTATTTTAGAAATCTAAAAGCAAACTAAGTTTTAAAATGAAATTTTTAAATAGTTTAAAAATGTTTGAGATGTTTTGATTAAAACTGTGTGCTTTAACAAGTTAAAATTAATCTTGTTTTAAAAAAAAATAGTTTGTTTTAAAAGTTTAATATTATCCAGGTTTATACTTTATGAG
The DNA here is from genome assembly GCA_030765085.1 of Allium cepa. Classification (NCBI taxonomy): domain Eukaryota; kingdom Viridiplantae; phylum Streptophyta; class Magnoliopsida; order Asparagales; family Amaryllidaceae; genus Allium; species Allium cepa. The sequence goes on from CM060931.1 coordinate 239,841,544, forward strand.
ATGAAGTTTCAATTTGGATGCAAATTGATATTTAAAAAAAGTGTTTAAATTAGTTTTATTAGGAATGAATATTTGACTTTAAAAAGAATTTTAGCTTTAAAGTCTGGTTTTTTATAATTTAAACTTTCATTTAAAAATATTTTGGTTTCAATTTTATTTGTTTAATGATAAAATAATGTTTTCAATAAAATTGTATTTGAAGTAATTTAAAGGAGATTAAGGTAGGGTATTTAATAGTGTTAAATTAAATGTTGATGTTTAGTATAAACTAATTAAAAGCTTTTGAATTTAAATATTTAATTTCAAAATAATTTATAAAGGTTAATGAAAGTGTGGTTTATATTAATCAAGTTTTTGATTAAAAAGGGTATTTAAGGTAAATTACTTAATTAACTTAAATTAGTTAATATAAGTGATTTAATTAAGGTAAATTTGTTGAGTAATTAACTAAGTGTAATTAATTACTTAATTAAAATTAATTAATCAAGTTTAATTAGTTAAGAATAATTAGTTAATAAATAATTAAGAAGTTAATTACTTAATGATTAAGAAGAATTATTTAAACATAATTACATAATAAAGTAATTAAAGCAATTAATTACTCAGAGAAATTAATTAAGTTATTATGGATAATTTTAGTTAATTAATTAAATTTAATTAATTGAAAGGGATTACTTAATGATGGGATTAAGTGTAATTACTTAATGTAATTAAAGATGTGATTACTTAGTGAAGTAATTAATGAATAATTACCAAGTGTAATTAATTAAGGAAATTACTTAATGAATAGTAATTAGAGGTATAATTACTTAGGGAAGTAATTAAGTGGTAATTACATAGTGTAATTAAAGAATTGATTTATGTAATTAGTCAAGGAGATGGTTTAATTTGTAAAGTAATTAAAGGAAGTTAATTACTGATTGTGATTAATCAGGTTTGATTAATAAATGTAGTTAATTTTATAATTATTTATTAAATGTAATTAAGAGAACAATTGATTAATAAAGTAATTAAAGGGTCATTAATTAGTGTGATTAATGAATAATTAATTGTTTAATTAATCAATAAATGTGATTAACTATAAGATAATTAATCAATGAAGTGAGAAGTAATTAATTAATGTAATTAATTAAAGATTTAGGTAATTAATTATTGTTAATTAATTAACTAGAATTAATTAAGATTAATGATTAAAGATAAATTAATCTGTGTAATTAATTTATGGATTAATTACATAGTGTAATTAAAGAACAATTAATCTAGGTGATTAATTAAGAATATGATGGAAAGATAATTAATCTGAAACTGAAGATTAATTGATTGGATTATGAAAGTGATTTATGAATGATTAATTAATTAATTGTAATTAATTAATGATTATTTAAGCAGGTTAGTTGTTTAATTCTCAAGTAATTAATTTGATTTAAGATGATTAAATTAATTATAAAGGAATTAATAATGCCTATTTGTGTTTGATTGTTGTGGTATATCTGAATTGGTTGATATCTATTGAATGATTGATACTGGATGATTTGGATGTCTATGAGATATGTGATATGCTGCTTTGTGAGAGGAATGTTTGATATGAATTATCTGTTGTGATAATGTGATTCATCTATCTGTTTATGACATCCTGAATGTAAGTTAATTATTTAAACCCTTAAGTACAACTTGGACATTAAAATGGCGTTTGGTTTCGATGAGACCGGGAACGGGTTTCCATATTTGGATATCCGAAAACCACATCGATTCCAATTAAACGTTAGGTCGTGAATCCAAGTGGAGCAAGTGAAGACTCGAGGTGTAAGGGCTATACGTCAGTATAAATCTGTGGGTGATTCCGTAATGAGTTTGACGGAATAGTGCTTATAGTATCGAGATGGTGATTCAAAGTGCAAGGGCTATGGTCGTTGACTCTGAGGGTGATTCCAAAATGAGTGCAACGAGATAGTGCCTTCGGTTTCGTTCGAACCTGGAACGAACTTGTATGGATTGAATGCTTTCAGCACATCGTCAGGCAGACGATGAGCATTCTAAGTGATATGTCCTATAAAGGTAATCGCAGCCTCAAGCCTCATCAACCGGGAATGGCTAAAACAGGGGAGGTGCAGCAAGGCTTCGTGGGTAGCTCCCACTGGAGAGCAAGATTGACTCCTGTCTAGAAGTCCCTTTTTATTTCGGCTGTGTGGGGCGGTTGATCATGACAACTGCCGGGGTGGTCTTGTTCGGGACTGTTCAGTAAGGAATGGTCCCGATCTTGTGTTGCAGGGGAGTTAGGGGGCTCCTCGGTACGGTGATCTAGGCCACGTACTATGACGGGCGGTACCCCAGTAGCCCTGCCATTGTATGGAATCCAAAATCCAATAAGTGCCTGTACGGTTTTGATTGTGCCCAACTATGTTGGAACGTGAGATGTAAGCATTCCAGCTATTTCTGTATTTTATTTTGAAAACCCTAGACACTATTATAATATCACTGGATTTCCTATCAAATGTTTTGGTTAGCGTAAGGTAAAAACTTTTCCATGTTTATGTGTGGGAAGTCTTACGTGATACCTTTCTTTTCAAAGGATTTTCTAAAGTTAAGCAACTTTTAACCGTTTACTCACACGAGACCCCTGTCTGGCCCGAGTGTTTATTTTATGTTTTATTAAACTCTTGGGTACTCATATTTCGTATGAGTAGTCAAGTGATTCAGGATTGCTTTGACGAGATCTGGAGGAGATAATGGAGCAGGAGGCTTCGGCGAGTAGATATATATATATATAGCAGTTCCGCTGTGTTTGAGTCATTTCTGTATCTGTGATGTACTTGAGTTGTAATATCTAGACAGGTGTTATAACTGTCTAGTTTTGTGTAGTTTGAGATGTATAACTCTGATGTATATGATACTATGTAATATTTTATTTGATTAATATAATTTATTCGTTCCGCTATGAGATTCTGATGTTGTTTGGTTCTTCTATTCTTTCTTTTCTCTTTTCTATCCCTTTCTTTTCTTCTTAATGATGCGTCTTTCTAAAGATAGGAAGGCGGGTCGTTACAACTTTTTGCAACATGAAACAAACCAATGACAAAACCATAAATACACATATACAACAAGCATTCATAAGTCAATAATATGAGCATTAAAATAGTTTATAAACTTAGGTTGTATGGATGGAGTTCCACTTACCAAATTGCTTGCTAACTTAATCAAACTTGTGCTAACTTCGTGAATGCGACTAGAACAATGCGCTATTATGAAAATGACTTGACTTAGTGGGACTTAGAGGTGCTTTATGGTTTGGCCTAGAGGCTATAGAGCATGGCCATGATGAAAAAGGGGAAGTTATGTGTGTTGTTTTGAATGTAAAGTGAAGTAGAATAAACTAGAGTGTTTAAACTTGGTTTTTTGGATTGTGTAAACCAGTTTTTGTCTTAGGAATTACATTAAGTGGCCATGGAAGTATGGACGAGTATATGAAGAGTGTTTGGAATTTTAGAAGTTGAAATGAAGAAGTTAGAATGAAAAGTAGGAAACACGAAGAGGTTGGAGTATATAGGCATAAAAAAGTGCAAAATTACCAAAATACTCCAAAGGACATAACCTCCACTCAAAATCTGCCACATGTCTCCCCCTCCCTCACCTTGCACACGTTGGTCACCCCCTCCCATAACCCTAAAACGTGCTAGCTCCATGATGTGCGTACTTGGGTATGGTTTTCAGGCATGGCATGAGATATGATAAGATATATGCACATTCCTATAAACTAATGCATAAATTATCACACCAAGTTTTAGTTTAAACTAAGCATTATTATTTAGCACCAGCACCTTAATTATCTTACTATGGCATGTGCATATATGTGTGAATATGTACACAAATATGCACAATGTTTTCTAATGACTTTTCGATACCGAAAAGTCGTAATTTCGAAAAAAAATGATTTTCGATCACAGTTTCTATTTTTATTTAAACTAAATATTTTAGTAAACATATTTTGAAAATGATTTTGACATCATTAACTAATATTTAAAAGTTGTTTATTTGGTTATTAAAATTCATTACTTAAATATAGATTTAAATAATCAAATATAAAATGATTAGTTTACGGATCGTTACAGTAATCCACCAAAATGAGATTTACTAATTATTATCATAATATATACATCTAACCATAACCTTAGCATGTAGTACAGGTTTAAAGGATAAACCTAGAGATTACACAATCATTATATAGATACTAGGACTATTATACACACTATTCTTGAGCCTTTTACGAGGTAGATGGTGCTTTTCCTTTGGTACTAATGTCAACCATCCCCATCTTTTTTTCCAGACAGTCCTTCCATATATGTTTCCCCTTGTAGCACCAATTGTAAGTCCATGTGGGACACTCTCTGGCCCTATGTCCCGGTCCTTTGCAGTGTTAGTAACCCTTTAAATTTCTGATGGAACTCCGGGTTTCTTCTTTTTTCTAGGGAACTCGTGTAATAAATGCCCATGCCCTTTATAGTTGAAATAGACTATAATATCCCAAACAGTGTTTTCTTTCCTCCACTTCTTTACTTTTCTATACTTACACCTAACTGCATAATGTCCATCTTTACTGCATCTGTAATAGTAGATGCCAACATAAAGTCCTAGTTCTACCTTTTCTTGTGCTTCTCTCCCTACATGTCTCTTCGTGCTACTTTTGGACTTAGCCAAAACTCATCACCCGAAAGACACCAAGCCCCCTAAATGATATACAAAAATATCATTATTTTAAACTTTTCAAAGGTTTCTAAGATACCAGGATTTAAATTTTCAAAATTCCTTTATATAAAATATATTTCCAAATCCATTTTTTTACAAAATCATTTTATTTTTATAATACACACTTTTATACAACATGGTCATTTATTAACTTATATAAATTCATTTATCCTTAACCCAACATTATTATCAAACACCTTATAGTCAAATCATGAAACTTAATTCACAAGGTGTTATTTTAACTAATAAATCTCCAAATGATAAGAGATTAATCTTATTACTTCCTTAATCACAAACCAACACACATAAATATCCGTATCTTTTTGAAAGATATTTTATATATAAAATATAGTCCTCTCAAAAATAGTGTATCGGTTTGCCTTATTAAGTATTTAGGAATCCCTATTGAATACATGTGTCCACCATGCATCGACCAGAATTTAGAAACCACTCAATAAACCAATCAACACTAAAAAATTTACTAAGCACTAACAAATAAGCGCTCATATATATAATGCACTCAAACTCATTCTGGGGTGTCACTTACCCTATCTCTAATGAATTACTCATCCTAGGGCATTACTAATCCTATCATTGATGCGTCTTACCCTACCAGGCTCAGGAGTTCGCTCAACCTAAGCTCTGATACCAAATGTGATGGCCATGATTTTCGTCCCTCGAAAATTGACACCACTACGCCCAGTGTACTGCATGCCAAGCATTCAAGTGATGGAAAAATCGATTGTTAAGGGTAAAAGAAAATAAAGACAAAACATAATCTCACACAAATGGAAAATTTTATAATATCAATAATCTTTATAGTGGTAAATTTGAAATACATATACAGAGTCCAACGTAAGCTTAGCCTGGATAGTTATAAATACATGTCCTTACAAATGCTGAAAAACCAAAACAATGATACAAATCCAGTGGGAATATAATCTACATCCATATTTTAATGAAGGTCTCCAGCCCTCCTTTGGAAACTCCATGCGCTTAAAACTCAACCTAAAACTACTCAGATCTGACCCGAGTACTAAATATACCTAGATCAAGCATGGCAAATCAACATGAGAAACACAAAATATAAATATATATGGCAGTGTCATAGATTAGATCGATGCCAAACAAAACCATTTTGAAAAGAAAGGGTATATGACACTAAGGGGTAGCTAAAATGTTTGCAAGGAATTACAGCTATTTCGGAAATACAATCAAAACAGTAAAGCTTATATTGGAATCAGACTAACAACATGATAGGAACTAGTGACCGTTTCTTTCCTTGCGGACACTTTGTTGACGATCTTAATGCCCGATGACTTTTCATCTATCTTTGGATAGCCACTACACTATTCCATTTTAAATTCTAAGGCTGTAGCACCATTAATCCATGATTATCCAATAGCCCATAATATTGTAATATTTCTTGCGGACCACGTGGTTTTTCGTATCATCTTTGGGATGTAAGGTTCGTGAGGCGATGCTTTACTTTCCACAAAGCCACGCTTTACTTTTCCCAAAGTCACGCTTTACTTTTCATAAAGCAAATTTCACTTATAATGCTACATTGCCATTTCTAACAACATACTATTGATTTCCATAAAAGTACAACCCCCCAAGCTCATATTCCTTGGGGAGTGGTGTTAAGTATAAGAGGGGTTACCTCCTATTCCATCAAACAGATGTATGTTTGTAAAAAATAATGTACGTGGTCTTAGATATGCAATGTCAGTCCATACAAGTTGTCCAAATGAAGGATGAACCAAAGCACTCTTTCTACTGCATACTATTTGGGAATCTCCCATAGGATTAGTAGCGAGTCCTTGCTAATCAAAGATTTTTAAAAGGAGGCACTAATTTCACCATATATATAATATGGGATTCACCCCAGAGGTTAGTGGTAAGAAGCCCTTGTGAGAAATGCGGATTAAGGATCTTAAGGCTAGGATAAACACTAGAGGGAGGTGAATAGTGTTTTAGAGAATTATTAAATCTTTTTGAGTTTTTGTTAATTTGAACACAAATGTATGCAATATTCAGACACAGATATGATCACAGAATCAAACACAGATGCAAATATAAAGTAAAAGCAGTAAAGAAAAGAACACACCGGATTTTATACTGTAACGACCCATTATTTTGCACCATTCAAATTCGACAATAAATTAAAACATGTCAAACTTTAATAGTTCAAAACAATAGATTGTAATAAAATTGGAGCAATTGAAATCAAATCACAGAATCACAGACACAGAAATCAGAATACTCGCAGTGGGATTAAAATACTATAGTGGTTCATGAAACCATATCACATAGTCTCAAAATAAGTATAAATTACGTAGTCTTAAAACCAAATACAGTTTGAAACAACCACAGAGAATCCCAAATTTATTTGTCTCAATTACATAAGCTAGGATAAAAGACTGAATAGAAAATAACAACAGCTTGAAAGATGATCTTTAGAAATCCTAGCTCCAGGAAATGAAGTCTGAACTGATACTCAGGCTGACCCGAGCGTAAAATAAAAGATAACACTCGAGTCAGGACATACATACTTATACAGTGTAAGTTAATTCAAGTGAACCGTAATATAAAGCAAGCAACTTAAAGGATGCTTGGGACCGCCCATCCTCTAGGGATCCGTTAAACTATTTACTATGTAGTAATAATTTCGCTATTATAATAGTATCTATATTAAAATAAACTTACATTTAAATAGAATTACGGAGTTACCCAATCTCTCCCTTAACACAATAATAGTCCCAGTAGTCCATCCAGTATTAGCGCGTCTCCAGATTGGGATACTACCCTAAATACTCCACGGGCTACGGGAGAAAAGCAAACTCGTATAATGGCTCGCTAGGGTAGGTGACATGACACAACTAGGCAATGTCATGGTAGATATACCAATTACGCATCCGGACCGGTGGTAACGCGTAGCTGCTACTACCTCCCACCTCGAACAACACTCCCAAAATCAAAGGTGCGCACCAAACAATCACAAAGTAATAGAATGGCATACGAAGAAGTGCGTCCGATCAAAGGTGCTACCTCATTTGTCCGTCAATCGCTCCTGTTTTAGCCACCTTATTCCAACTCACAGGAGTCGGGTCCACGTACATACCTCGATAGAACATCACCACCATCCTACTTCATTCTGGAATCTTCACCGCGTACACGGTTGTCAAAGTGGTTTTCGGTATCGGCGGAGAGTATGCCCATATCTGATCCCGGTCTCCTTAACAACCAACGTTATTACTACTCGTGGTTATAAGTTTCAAAAATGATTTATATTTAAGTCAAAATACTTCATTTTAAACTATTAAAGTGAAGTTATTATTCTTACAACCCCATATTCAAATCCCCAAAGGTTTACCCTTAGTTCATTTGCATCAACTACAGCACTTGCAAAGTGCGGTAATATCCTTTATAACAGGTTTAAGTAAATTAAATTTCAGACTTCGATTTAATTTCAGCAATAATTAATCTTTGATTTAAACCAATTTAACTTAAAAAAATTATATTTTTTCACTTTGAAATAGTCATTTAAATTACCCAACAATTTATGATTTTTATAAAGTAAATTTCACACATAAATATCAAACTTTTCTATGCTTTACTTATTAAAATCAAGTGCAAATTTTCTATGGAATTTCTCCTAACAATTATGTTTAATTACCATTTCAAAAATAAACTTAATTTCCATTTTATTTCTTAACTTACCTTTATTCTAAAACCAATTTCACAATTCTAAATTAAGTTATATTTCAACTTCCATTTTTAAGTATTCACTTATTTAACCATTTAATTCATCGAAAATTTAAATAACACCTTATTAATTTATTTTAAATTCAAATTTATATCATATTTATTATAAATTTATTTACTTAACTTGAATTCCATTCCTTTACAAAAATCCAAATTCCAAAAGAAATTTATACTTCAAATTCTAACTTAGCCATTTATTTATTTACATATTTAACTTGTACATAATCACTATACCTTATAAAATCATTTTATTCAAATTTTAAACAAAATATTAAAATATACAAATTTAAAAATATTTAATATCTCCAGAAAATATATATATAATAACCACGGGTCTGTATAATATTTTCTTACCTAGGTCAAGCGATACGGATAATATATCATTTCAATCCGTAATTTACAAAGAAAAATCCAGGTTCAATCATTTCAAACCCGCAATCCCAAGTTAAATAAATAAACAAATATCATTCAGGCCTATCATTTCAGCCCATAACGATTACTCTACAGGGAACTTGCAGTGTGATGAACAGAAATAAATAAACAGTATAACAACATAAAATATAACAACATATGATATATCGGATGATGTGACAAATTATATAACAAGGTTTTAACATCATAAAAATTATACCACAGGCAAGTAAAATATAACAAAATCATTCTACAATTTCACTTGTTATTAATATACGATTCTATAAGTATGAATGTCAAGCGTGAATACTCACCTCTACGACACTAAAGATCAGATTCAAAAACGATATCCACACTGGATAAACGTACAGAAGGCACGATCAAATTTCAGCGGAGGCGACGATCAGATTCAAATTCTTGAAACAAAAACGAATAAACAAATTATGCGAATTTAAATACGATCATCAAATTTTATATAAAGCAAACTGGAACAAAGATTTGCAAAAGAAAGATATGAACAAAATGGCTCGACCATTCCACCATACGACTCAACCAACACTTCACATGCTCGACCATTGCCCAGATTTTAGATCAGAAACATGTGAGGCATCGAGAAGTCGAGGTATACAGGCTGTGCTTTTCAACAAACATACATGGTGCATCAATGGTTCATTGAGTTGGACCAATTGCTTCAGGAGGCTCGGCCTTCCCAAAGTCACGGTCTGACAGGCACTCAAGCGCACAAGTCAGTGGGAATTTTTTTAGGCATATAGGCTGAGTCTTTTTTTAACAACTATTGACTTAAAACACGCACGGCCACTGGACCATCAGCGCCAGCAGGGGTGTGGCCTTGTCCAAGTTGGCGTCACTGCCAGGAGGAGGTGGCTGCGGCATCACCTGATGGAGGAAGAGATGCATAGTCTCGGCTAGTCTTTAGGCTATGGGTTTAGTGGTGATGAGGTGCATGGCAAACACGGCCAAACTAGACATATCAGAGAAGGGGCTCACTCGACGGTGGAGGAGGGGCTGTAGGAGGTTCGTGCCGAGGTGGTAGAGCAGTCGAGCACAAAGTGGAACATTGGAACAAACGAAAACAAGAAGAAGAATAAAAAAACATGTGGCCATACATGTATCTTCACTCGAGAAAGAAGATTGAAACCAAAAATGAGATGCAAGTGAAGTTGGGTACGTGCGTTTGAATATATATCAGGTACTTGCGTTGATATTGCGTATGGAAGGAAACAAATCAAATTTGATTTTTTTGAAATGCTATAGAAATTGGAAGGATTCTATTCCTATTATGCAAGAGAGCCAAATGGAAAGTGTAGAAAATTTTGTACGTGAATTAAACAAGGTTTTAAATTCTTCTTCTAACAAATACACAGTTGATTTGTTTTGTTTAATTGCTGAGGTAAAAGTTAAATGAGTGCGTATAACCGATGCAATAATTAAACGAAATGTATGCCAAAATTTACCAAAAGTAACGTATGTAAATTTATACGTTTCTTATTTATTTAGTAAATATGCTAAAAATAAATCAGAAAATAACGTAACTTTTATAGCGTCAAATAAATCAACAAAAAGGATATAAATGTACCAATTAAAACGTGTAATTAAATAGCTTATTTATACACTATCCATTAATTAATTTAAAATTTTGATTTGTTTACATTCATTTGATTTATTTATCATTTAACTAAGAAACTGATGTATATACTTATAAAAGAAACGTAAAATTTATTTCTTTTTACCCAATATTTATTACTAAATTTAAAAAGTATATAACCAATTTTAAAAGAAACAAAAGTGAAATAAAATGTTGTACAAATATATACAGTCTAAATACAAGATTTGGGAGTTAGAATTTAAAATTTTAAAATTCCAATTAAAGTTAAACTTTAACCCAAATAAAAATTATAGAAATTGCTTATATTTATAAAATTTGGGCAATGATTTATAATTAATTTAAAAGTTCAAACTTTTGAAATATAAAACCCCAAAGTTTTTAAATAAATGAATAAAATATTAAATAAAAATGTTGGGCTGTTAAACTCTCCCCCACTCAAAACTTTTCATCCTCGAAAAGGAATGAAAGAAGGAAAATAAAGGAAGATAAGATAATAGAGCAAAGTGCCATAAACAAATAATTCCGGATTCGAAGCACGTATGCTCTCTTCCGTCTCCCAGGTGCAATCCCGTTCATCAGTGCTCGACTGCACTTTGACTAGGCGGACAGATTTCCTTCTTAGCTGTTTCATACCTCAATCGACGATACGAAGTGGCTTCCTCTCAATAGTCAGTTTAGCCTCGATATCCAAACTGTCAAGAGCAGAATGCTGGATAATAAGGGATGGATCATGCAGACAGCAACGAAGGTGTGATACATGGAATACATTGTGTACTCCAGCGAATTTCTCGGGCAAATCCAGTCGATAAGCAAGCGACCTAATAGTTTCCAAGATGCAGAATGGACCGATGAACCTAGGAGCAAGATTCCCTCCACGCCCAAACCGAACCACATTTCTTAAGGGAGAGACCTTAAGAAAAACCAGATCACTGACAGCAAACTCCAAACTCCTTCTACGACGATCAGCGTACTTCTTCTGTCTATCCTGAGCAATCTTTAACCTCCTCTTAATCTCCTTGACTTTCTCTGAAGCTTCCAAAATCATCTCAGGACCAAGGACCAATCGATTCCCAGATTCAATCCAGCAAGATGGAGATCGACAAGGTCGCCCGTAAAGAGCAGCAAATGGAGACATCCTAAGACTAGCCTGAACAAAAATAGGATGAGACAGATAGAGGATCAAGATAAGATAACGACAGAGGATCGGAATTATACCTGATAACCATTGTTATAGGTGAATTCCACAAGATAGAGATGATCTTCCCAAGATCCTCTATAATCCAAAATTCAAGCACGAAAGAGATCCTCTAGAATCTGATTCACCTATTCCGTCTGACCGTCAATCTATGGGTGGTAAGCACTGCTCAGATTCAGACGAGTACCTAAGGATTCTTGAAAAGATTTCCAAAACTGACTAGTAAAGATAGGGTCTCGATCGCAAACAATGCTAAGAGGAACGCCATGTAGGCGAACGATCTCCCTCATACAAATCTCAGATAAGCTCGAAGCTGAACGGGTAGACTTGACGGGAATAAAATGAGCAGACTTAGTCGGTCTATCCACAATAACCCAGATGCTCTCATTTCCTCTCCTAGATCTCGGTTACCCATCGATGAAATCCATAGAAACTTGCTCCCACTTCCAATTGGGAATCTCAAGAGGCTGCAACAAACCCGGCCTTCTGATGATCCGCCTTTACTTGCTGACATGTCGCACACCTACTAACAAAGATAGAGACGTCGCGCTTCATACCTCTCCACCAATAAACCTTCTTTAAATCCTGATACATCTTCGCTACTCCAGGATGAATGGAAAGTCTGGATTGATGAAGTTCCCGAAGTAACTTCTGCCTCAAACCATCAACATTCGGGACACAAATCTGATTATTAACCCTCAAAATCCCTTTATCATCAATCTAAGCTCCGCTACCATCAGAATCACTACTACCAACCTTACTACGAACAGTCTCCTTCATGCATCTAAGCATCTCAACCCCATCTTACTTAGCCATGATACGATCCAAAAGGGGAGAAGAAACAATAAGCTGGCACAACAAGGACTTCTTCCTACTCAACGCATCTGCCACAACATTTGCTTTCCAAGGGGTATAGTTGATGTTGAGATCATGTGAAGCAAGAAACTCAAGCCATCGAACTTGACGCTGATTTAAATCATTCTTGGTGAAGATATACTTTAATGACTGACGATCAATGAAGAGGTCAAACTTAGCACCCAAGAGATGATGTCTCCAAAGCTTCAAAGCAAAGACAACAGCCAGCAATTCGAAATCATGAGCAGCATAATTAGCTTCATGGGTCTTCAACTGACAACTAGCATAGGCAATCACCTTCCCATCTTGCATCAATACCGCTCCCAAACCCTCGCGACAAGCATCGGTGAATACCGTTAATCTCTCATTTCCATTCGCAACGGTAAGCACTGGTGCAGAAGTAAGCTTATTCTTTAACTCTTGGAATGTCGCCTTACACTTATCATCTCATATAAACTTAGCATTCTTTCGAGTTAGAGTAGTGAGGGGTGCAGTGATCCGAGCAAAGTTCTCAATGAACCTCCGATAGTAACCGGCGAGGCCCAGAAAACTACGAATATCAGTATGAGTCTTAGGAGTTTCCCAATCCTGAATAGGGAGAAATAAGAACCCTAGAAAATATAGAGTGATCAATTTTAGGAAGAGAAAGGAGTGAAAGACTTACATTGATCGCAGCAATCTTGAATGGATCAACAGAAACTCCATCACTAGAAACAATATGTCCGAGAAGTCGGACCTCGTCTTCCCTGAAATGACATTTGGACAATTTAGCCTTCAATTGATGTTTTCGAAGAGTCTCTAAAACATACTTCAAGTGAGACTCATGCTCTTCCTTATATCATCAATAAAGACTAGAACAAACTTATTAAGCACATCACGAAAGACGCGATTCATCAAATCGACGAAGAAAGCAGGAGCATTAGTCAAACAAAAAGGCATAACTAGCCATTCAAAGAAACCATTCTTAGTGCGGAAATCAGTTTTGGGAATGCTCTCCTTAGCAACTCTGAGTTGGTGAAAACCTGTGGCAAGATCAAGCTGAGAGAAAATAGTAGCTCCATAGAGTTGATCAAACATATCATTAATGCGAGGCATAGGATATCTGTTCTTCATAGTAAGCTTGTTCAGCTCCCTATAATCAACACACATCCGAAGGGAACCATCAGATTTCGTGACAAAAACCACGGCTGCCCCCCATTCTGAAAAACTAGGTCTGATCAGACCCACGGCGAACAAATCTTGAATTTGCTTCCTTTACTCAACCTTCTCGCGAGGTTCCATTCTTCTGGGTGGAAGAACTACAGGTCGAGATCCAGGAATAAGGTCGATACGGAAGTCAATTTACCGCTTAAGAGGTAAAGAAGTGACTTCACCAAATACATCGGGATAAAGTCCGACCACATGAGTCGAGTCAAGGTCGCTAGGGAATGAATCCAGAGAATAAATGAAACTACCAGTGAAATCCTGGGGCAAGCTACACTGGATCTCCAAAGAATTACCGAAATCGTCCTTAAGGGAAACATTTCGAGAACTACATGAGATATGGGCATCATGCCTATCTAACTAATCACCCCCGAGCAGTAGATCGAAGGCATCAAATCGTAAAACAGAAAAATCACCAGTTAATCGATAACTATCATGGAAAAGTTTAACATCCTTACAAATCTTACTAAGGTTCGCAGGACCACCGATAGGGTTTGAAACACATAGAGGCACAGAGGAAAACTCGGGAGAAAGAAGATTCTCAAATTTATTACAAAGATCTACTGAGATAAAGCTATCAGAAGCTCGAGTATCGAAGAGAACCCGTACGGGAAAATAAAACAAGGTAAAAGAACCTTAAAGTGTACCTTGAGAGTCATTAGGAGCAGGAGCGGGTGCAGGTGCAGGCTGTAGAGCTAGGAAGGATGCATAAGTAATAGCAAAAATCCCTGATGCCTTGCCCTTCTTCTGAGTAGGGCAGTCTCTCTTGAAATGTCCCGGCTGAAGGCAAATGTGGCAGAGGTCTTGTCTGACCAACTGGGTTGAAGGAGGGATCGCAGCACCCAACATAGGACAACTATTAGCGTAGTGTCCTTTCTGGTTGCACCTATGGCAAGTAATGGCAGATAGGTCTACATGCTGCCTCTGAGATGACGAAGACGATCCTAAACCCAGGGTCTTGTTCCAATTCTTCTTATGACTGTAGAATTTGGCCTTCCTTTTCTTAGAATTACCAGAAGACTGAGATAGGGCAGACTGGGCGGCTGGAGGGATCCTAGAGGTGGGGTTCTCATATCTGATTGCCAGGTCCATTAGAGCGGTGAACGTACCATGCACGTGGGTAATGAGGCGATCGTAGTACTCGGGCGTGCACCAGCAATAAACTTCTCGTTTTTCTTCAGAGGAGTGTCTATCAGATTAAGGCCATATTGCGATAGCTCATTGAATTTCCTTTCATATTCAGTAAAGGACATATCGCCTTGCTTCAAATCCATGAAGTACCGATACAGCTGAGACTTGCCTGCTTCGGGCATCCATTTCGTAAGAAAAGCGTCCCTAAAGCACGATAAGATATATAAGATAGATTTCAAAAGGGAGGAAACTGAGCCAACCGAAGAAGAAACCTAAAATGTTCCCAAGTGATGTCAGCATCAACGGTGTGAGGTGTAACGGACAGCCACCAATCCGAAGCTGCTCCTTTTAATTGCCAAGCCGCCAATTGACGCTGCTGGGCATTCATGGTCTAAGGACTGGAGAAAATTCTCTCCAAATCTCTCAACCACTACTTAGCTTTAATTATGCTCTCAGAAGGTGTGAACTTGGTGCCACCAAGCTCGGTATATTCCTTGCAAAGCCTAGTAAACCTAACTGGGGCAATGGGTGTAGGAGCTGGGGTAGCATCTCGTCCCCTACCTTTGGCATTTCCTCGATTCATCCTGAGAAATCAAGAATGAATTTAAGGATAGAGGAGAAATATAGAGACCAAGATAGATTAGATAGTCAATAGTTCACTAGAAAAGGCATTCAACAAAGGACCTAAACAAATAAGATGGAGAAAGGGAAAAAAGTGGTCGCGAAAATTTTGATTTCAAAACAAGAAAGTTTTATATCAAAATACTTCTTTCAAAATCCTTTAAAAATTTATTTTATACTTTAAAATACGCTCTCTCATAAAGAAGGGATTCTAAGATTGACTTCACTCATTCTAGGGTATTTCTACCCTATCTCTAATGAGTTTTTTGCTCCGTAGGCTATGGTTTGCCTAGAAACCAAAGCTCTGATACCAACTTGTAACGACCCACTATTTTGCACCATTCAAATTCGAAAATAAATTAAAACATGTAAAACCTGAATAGTTCAAAACAATATATTGTAACAAAAATTGGAGCAAATGAGATCAAATCACAGACATAGAAATCAGAATACTCGCAGCGGAATTAAAATACTATAGTCGTTCATGAAGCCACTATCACATAGTCTCAAAATAAGTATAAATTACACAGTCTTAAAACCAAATACAGCTTGAGACAACCACAGAAAATCCCAAAATTATTTGTCTCAATTACATAGGCTAGGATAAAAGACTGAATAGAAAATAGACAGTAGCTCGAAAGGATGATCTTCAAAAGTCCTAGCTCCAGGAAATGAAGTCCGAACTGATACTCAGGCTGACCCGAGCGTAATATAAAACATAACACTTGAGTCAAGACATACATACTTATACAGTGTAAGCTAATTCAAGTGAACTGTAATATAAAGCAAGTAACTTAAAGGATGCTCGGGACCGCCCATCCTCTAAGGATCCGTTAAACTATTTACTATGTAGTAATAATTTCGCTATTATAATAGTGTCTATGTTAAAATAAACTTACTTTTAAATAGCGTTAAGGAGTTACCCAATCTCCCCCTTAACACAATAATAGTCCCAGTAGTCCATCCAGTATCAGCGCATCTTCAGATCAGGAGACTACCCTAAATACTTCGCGGGCTCCGGGAGAAAACCAAACTCGTATAATGGCTCGCTAGGGTAGGTGACACGGCACAACTAGGCAATGTCAGGGTAGATGTACCAATTACGCATCCGGACCGGTGGTAACGCGTAGCTGCTACTACCGCCCACCTCGAACAACACTCCCAAAATCAAAGGTGCGCACCAAACAATCACAAAGTAATAGAATGGCATACGAAGAAGTGTGTCCGATCAAAGGTGCTACCTCATTAGTCCGTCAATCGCTCCTGTTTTAGCCACCTTATGCCAACTCACAGGAGTCGGGTCCACGTATATACCTCGATAGAACGTCACCACTATCCTACTTCATTCTGGAATCTTCACCGCGTACACGGTTGTCAATGTGGTTTCCGGTATTAGCAGAGAGTATGCCCATATCTGATCCCGGCTTCCTTAACAACCAACGTTATTACTACCCATGGTTATAAGTTTCAAAAATAGTTTATATTTAAATTAAAATACTTATTTTAAACTATTAAAGTGAAGTTATTATTCTTACAACCCCAATATTCAAATCCCCAAAGGTTTAGCCTTAGTTCATTGCATCAACTACAGCACTTGCAAAGTGCGGCAATATCCTTTACAACAGGTTTAAGTAAATTAAATTTCAGACTTCAATATAATTTCAGCAATAATTAATATTTTATTTAAACCAATTTAACTTAAAAAATCATATTTTTTTCACTTTGAAATAGTCATTTAAATTACCCAACAATTTATGATTTTTATAAAGTAAATTTCACAAATAAATATCAAACTTTTCTATGCTTTACTTATTAAAATCAAGTGCAAATTTATTATGAAATTTCACTTAACAATTAAGTTTAATTACCATTTCAAAAAAAACTTAATTTCCATTTTATTTCTTAACTTACCTTTATTCTAAAACCAACTTCACATTTCTAAATTAAGTTATATTTCAACTTCCATTTTTAAGTATTCACTTATTTAACCATTAATTCATCGAAAATTTAAATAACACCTTATTAATTTATTTTAAATTCAAATTTATATCATATTTATTATAAATTTATTTACTTAACTTGAATTCCATTCCTTTACAAAAATCCAAATTCCAAAATAAGTTTATACTTCAAAATCTAACTTAGCCATTTATTTATTTTCATATTTAACTTGTACAAAATTACTATACCTTATAAAATCATTTTATTCAAATTTTAAACAAAATATTAAAATATACAAATTTAAAAATATTTAGTATCTCCAGAAAATATATATATAATAACCACGGGTTTGTATAATATTTTCTAACCTAGGTCAAGTGGTACGGATAATATATCATTTCAATCTGTAATTTACAAAGAAAAATCTGGGTTCTGCCATTTCAAACCTGCAATCCCAAGTTAAATAAATAAATAAATATCGTTCAGGCCTATCATTTCAGCCCATAACGATTTCTACTCTATAGGGAACTTGTAGTATGATAAACAGAAATAAATAAACAGTATAACAGCATAAAATATAACAGCATATGATATATCGGATGATGTGACAAATTATATAACAGGGTTTGAACATCATAAAAATTATATCACGGGCAAGTAAAATATAACAAAATCATTCTACAATTTCACTTGATATTAATCTACGATCTATAAGTATGAATGTCAAGCGTGAATACTCACCTCTACGACACTGAAGATCACATTCAAAAACGGTATCCACACTGTTAAAGCGTACAGAAGGCACGATCAAATTTCAGCGGAAGCGACGATCAGATTCAAATTCTTGAAACAAAAACGAATAAACAAATTATGCGAATTTAAGTACGATCATCAAATTTTATATAAAGCAAACTGGAACAAAGATTTGCAAAAGAATGATATGAACAAAATGGCTTGACCATTCCACCATACGACTCAACCAACACTTCACATGCTCGACCATTGCCCAGATTTTAGATCAGAAACATGTGAGGCATCGAGAAGTCGAGGTATATAGGCTGTGCTTTTCAACAAACATACATGGTGCATCAATGATTCATTGGTTTGGACCAATTGCTTCAGGAGGCTCGGCCTTCCCAAAGTCATGGTCTGACATGCACTCAAGCGCACAAGGCAGTGGGAATTTTTTTTAGGCATATAGGATGAGTCTTTTTTTTAAACAACTGGTGACTTAAAACACGCATGGCCACTGGACCATCAGCGCCAGCAGGGGTGCGCCTTGTCCGAGTCGGCGTCACTGCCAGGAGGAGGTGGCTGCGGCATCACCTGATGGAGGAAGAGATGCATAGTCTCGGCTAGGCTTTAGGCTATGGGTTTAGTGGTGGTGTAGTGCATGGAAAATACGTCCAAAATGGACACATCAGGGAAGGGGCTGCACTGACGGTCGAGGAGGGGTTGTAAGAGGGTCGTGCCGAGGTGGTGGAGCAGTCGAGCACAAGGTGGAATAGTGGAACAAACGAAAACAAGAAGAAGAACAAAAAATAAAAGAAACATGCGACCATACCTGTAGCTTCACTCGAGAAAGAAGATTGAAACCAAAAATGAGATGCAAGTGAAGTTGGGTACGTGCGTTTGAATATATATCAGGTACTTGCGTTGATATTGCGTATGGAAGGCAACAAATCAAATTTGATTTTTTTGAAACGACTATAGAAATTGGAAGGACTCTATTCCTATTATGCAAGAGAGACAAGTGGAAAGTGTAGAAAAGTTTGTACGTGAATTAAGCAAGGTTTTAAATTCTTCTTCTAACAAATACATGGCTGATTTGATTTGTTTAATTGCTGAGCTAAGATATAAATGAGTGCGTATGACAGATGCAATAATTTAAACGAAATGTACGCCCAAATTTACCAAAGGTAACGTGTTTGAATTTATACGTTTCTTATTTATTTAGTAAATATGCTAAAAATAAATCAGAAAATAACGTTACTTTTATAGCGTCAAATAAATCAACAAAAAGGATATAAGCGTACCAATTAAAACGTGTAATTAAATAGCTTATTTATACATTATCCATTACTTAATTTAAAATTTTTATTTGTTTACATTCATTTGATTTATTTATCATTTAACTAAGAAACTAATGTATTTACTTATAAAAGAAATGTAAAATTTATTTCCTTTTACCCAATATTTATTACTAAATTTAAAAAGTATATAACCAATTTTAAAAGAAACAAAAGTGAAATAAAATGTTGTACAAATATATACAGTCTAAATACAAGATTTGGGAGTTAGAATTTAAAATTTTAAAATTCCAATTAAAGTTAAACTTTAACCAAAATAAAAAAAATAGAAATTGCTTATATTTATAAAATTTGGGCAATGAATTATAATTAATTTAAAAGTTCAAACTTTTGAAATATAAAACCCCAAAGTTTTTAAATAAATGAATAAATATTAAATAAAAATGTTGGGATGTTACATATATTGGTTCGGAGTTACCCTACATCCAGTCCCGCATGCAATTACGGATTTCCTTTCAAAAACAATCTTTACAATTACACCCTCGATTTCAAGGCAACGAGGGACACCCTCCAGATTCGCAATCGTCTAGGTAGAGATACTTGATTTCCCATGCAATAAGTTCACCCAATTGATTTCCAAGGCTACAATCACACCTTATCTCACTTGATTGATTTCCAAGGCTATAATCACACCTTTTCTCGTTTAATTTATTACAAAGAAGCCTATAACTCTGAGTAGCACTGAGAATCTTGTTGAGATAGTCATAGAGAATCAAACCAAAAATGATCTAGTTAGATTTAATGTTGATTTCGGCAGAGTAATGGTAAGATTATGTATATAGAAATGTGGAAGAAGAAGAGGAGTGAAAAACTAGAAAATCTATATTGAAATTCGTTGAAAACTGCCCCTATTTATAGAAGAACAACAGCTATGTCCATTCGTGAAGAGTTATGACGAATAGACACTTCTTTTGAAATTTAAATTTTGAAACCAACTGACACTATGTCGACATGGGTAGGTTGAGCATGACGACATCCCAAAGGAGTTTTTGGTGGTTTGTTTTTCTTTGAAAATAACTTCTATCTTATAATAAAATTATTTTAAACTTTATAAATATACTTGCCTATAGTTAAATTACATAAGTAAATATATAGAATAATGTATACAAAATTTTACTATAATTTTATATTTAAATCTAAGTATAAATATTTAAAGTTAAATATATTATTGTTAAAGATTGTTTAAAACTATAGATGATTTGATTTTGAAATTAAGGATTATTTTAAGGCTAAAAGTATTTGAAATCAGGATAGATGTTTTTGATGCTTTTAAAAGGAAGATGTTGAAATCATTTTGAAAACAAGATAATTTTGTAAAAACATTTGAATAAAAGATTATCGGATACAAAACAATGTTCCACTAGATTTTTCATAGGTTACATCCTACTTAGGGTTCCATCCCTTTAACAGGCTCGAAGTGGATTTCATTCCACGAATAAATTAGATTTTAAGATGCCAGTGCTTTTCTAGGAGTTTTAACAAAATTCCTAATTAAAAAATTCAATTACTTGAAATCTTGAACTCTTGATAATCTTGATATTCTTGATACTAATGAGTTTTCAAGCTTGATATCTTGAATCTCTATACTGTACAGTCTTCATTCTTGGTACCTGCATGGTTAAATCCTGCATATACATATATATCTAAACTTATACTGTTAGTATTTATATTTTTTAATCTATTCTAAGGTTGTTGTCATCAAAACCATCGTCTCAAGGACTAACAATCTCCCCTTTTTTGGTGATGACAACCTTTGTTTATAAAATATACTTCTATCCTAATTACTCCCCCTTAAATCTGTGCCTAACTATCCTATTTTATATTTCTCCTCCTTTGTCATCAACAAAAACTAACTCTAAATATATAACTTCAAACTATATAACTCCCCCTGAATCTAATACTCTATGACATGTGATTATAATGATAGTGTTATCATAAATAATCAACACTTAGATCTAAAACTAAAACTCAATCCTAAACTACTAACTATCCTAACTAAGTATCCATATAATAACACATATAAGAACATAAATTATTCATTAATTAGATAGTTGTATTTACATTTTCATGGGAAACGTAAGTAAGACCATATACCAAAAGAAAAAAGAGAAAAGAAACTAATGAGTGTCTTTAAAAATGGAAGATCTATAAATCGAACAATTCGGATAGTGGAAACAGAAATTTCCGCGTTGTTCGACAAGATTTCCATCTTTATCAAAGCACACTTCACCAACGCAAACAACTTTGTCGTCATATTCTGCGTGCACTTCTTCCATGGGGACTTCTTCTTCTTCTTCCTCACTAGCCTCTTGTATTTGATCTCCTGAAGAGTCTTTGTCAATCAAGATTGGGTTAGCATGATTGTCCATTAGAAATTTTTGCAAATTCCTAAGGATTTTGCCTTTCCTCTCTTGTTCCTTGGCCATTCGAAGTTGCATCACTTGGATTTCAGTCATTAACTAAAGTGCATCCTTTAGAGAATCCTCCTTTTTTTGTCACACGAGCGAGAGTAGTACGTTGAAATGGACCAGAATTGGGAGAAGGGAACGAAAAGGTAGAATTTTTGTTTGGTTTGGAAGAGGAGGCCATTGATTATTTGATTTCAAAAGATAGAACAGAGAAATAATAGAAAGAATGAATAAAATTTCCAAAATGAGAAGAATATATAACCAAATTTGATTCTCGGAATTAATATAATCTAGAGTAATTACTTCCTTATTTATATTATCTCTGAGAAAATGATGTCTTATATCAATATTCTTAGTTCGAGCATGTTGAGTAGTATTTTTGGATAAATTTATCGGCACTAGTATTATCACAATAAATTTGTGATTTTGAGAAACCATAATCTTTTAAAGTTTGTTGCATATATATTACTTAACAAGCTAAAGCAGAAGAAATATGTTCTGCTTCAGTTGTTGATAAAGAAACTGTGTTTTTTTACTAAACCAGGAAATCAGAGAATGCCCCAAAAAGTGGCAAGTTCCACTTGTACTTTTTCAGTCTGATTTACAACTAGCATAATCAGCATCATAGTAAGATATTAAGTCAAAAGAATCATTTTTAGGGTAAAATAAGCCATAATCAGAAGTGTGTTTAACATATCTTATGATACGTTTTACGGCTTTTAAGTGGGTCTCTTTGGGTTGTAATTGATATCTTGCACAGAAACAAATACTATGCATGATATCAGGTCTACTAGCAGTAATATAGAGTAGTGATCCAATCATTCCTCTATATAATTTTTGATCTACATCTTTCGAGAGATCTTCTTTACTAAGGTACTCATTGGTTGCTATAGGAGTGCATTTTCCACTCGAAGTAGTCAAACCAAATTTATTAATTAGGTCTTTAGCATATTTTTCTTAACTAATGAAGATACCATTATCTAATTATTTTATTTGTAATCCTAAAAAGAAGTTTAATTCACCCATATGACTCATCTCAATCTCTTTTGTCGTTATTTCAGAATATTCTTTATTCATTTCAAAATTAGTTGATCCAAAAATGATATCATCTACATAAACTTGTACTAGTTGAATATCATTTTTATTTCTTTTAATAAAAATAGTATTATCTACTTTACCAATTTCAAAATTTGATTGTAATAAGTAAGATCTTAGTCTATCATACCAGTCTCTAGGAGCTTGTTTTAGACCATATAAAGCTTTCTTGAGTTTGTAAACATAATTTGGTAGTTTTTCATTTTCAAAAAGTGGTGGTTGTTCAACATATACTTCCTCTTTTACAAATCCATTTAAAAAGGCACTTTTAACGTCCATTTGAAATACTTTGAAATTATTATGATTTGTGAAAGCAAGTAGAATCCTAATGGCTTCTAATCTTGCTACGAGAACAAAGGTTTCATCAAAATCTATTCCTTCTTCTTGACAAAAACCTTGAGCGACTAATCGGGCTTTATTTCTAACTACCTCTCCTTGTTCATTCATTTTATTTTTATAAACCCATTTAGTTCAAATTATAGTTTTATTTTCAGGTCTAGGAACAAGTTCCCAAACATTATTTCAAGTGAACTGATTTAATTCTTCTTGCATAGCCAAAATCCATGAATCATCAGTTGATGCTTCTTTTGGATTTTTGGGTTCAATAGTTGATATAAAAGCTACATTACTCATTTGACTTAGTTGATTTCTAGTTTTAACAACAGATTGCATATCTCCTAGTATATTTTCAATAGGGTGATCTTTTAAAAGTTTAGTCCTTTTATTAGGATGATTAATTTCATTATAAGTTTCAGTTGACTCTTGATTTTGAGTGATGAAATCCTCTTCATTTGTATCTTCAAAAATTTTGAGATTTTCATCGAATGAAACATGCATTGTTTCTTCGATGGTGTGAGTTCTTAAATTAAATACTCTGTATGCTTTCTTTTATTAGAATCTCCGATAAAAATACCTTTTTCGAATTTAGGATCTAATTTATCTAAGTTATCTTTAGTATTTAAAATAAAACATTTACTTCCAAAAATTCTAAAATAAGATATTTTAGGTTTCTTTCTATGAAGAAGTTCATAAGATGTCTTATCAGTTAAAGGTCTAATTAAAATTTTATTTAAAATATAACAGTCGGTAGCAACTGCTTCTGCCCAAAAATTCTTTGGTAATTTACTATCTGAAAGCATAGTTCTCGCACACTCTTGAATCATTCTATTTTTACGTTTTACTACTCCATTTTGTTGTGGAGTTCTTGAAAATGAAAAATTGTAAGTTATTCCCTTTTTATTGCAGAATTCCTCAAACTTTTCATTTTCAAATTCAACACCGTGATCACCACAGATGGCTATAATTTTTAGAGAAAGTTAATTTTGAATCCTTTTTGTAAAGTCCTTAAAACATTCAAAAGTATCACTTTTATGTTTCAAAAATATTGTCCATGTAAATCTGGAATAATCATCTACAATTACAAAAACATATTTACTATGATTTATTGACATACTTTGAGATGGACCAAATAAATCAAGGTGAAGTAAATCAAGAGGTTTTGAAGTTGAAATCATATCTTATAATTTAAAAGAACTTTTTTTAAGTTTTCCTAATTGACATGCATCACATAGACTATCTACTTTAGAATTCATTTTAGGAGACCTCTTACTAGATCATGTTTTGAGAGTCTAGATAAGAGTTTGAAATTCAAATGTCCAAATCTCTTATGCCAAATCCAAGGGTCACTTGTATTTGCCAAAAGACACAGGTTATCATTTGAAACTTTCATACTAAGAATATAAATATTCTTTTTACTAATTCCTTCAAATATTATGGTTGAATTATTATCTTCAATGTGACAATTATCTTTTTCAAAATTAATTTTATATCCTTTATCACAGAGTTGACTTATACTTAGTAGATTATGTTTCAGATTCTTTACTAGCAAAACATTAGTAATAATAGGAGTTTCGGATTTACCGACTTTGTCGATGCCAATCACATATTCTTTTGAATTATCTCCAAAGTTAACCAGTCCTCCGTCTTTGTATATTATATCATTCAACATATCTGGATTGCCAATCATGTGTCTAGAACATCCACTATCGAGTATCCATTTGTTCTTTTTGATCTACACACTTTGTCCATTGTGGATTGATTTCTCAATTCCCATAAAGCATGTTTCCTACACATCAAACAATTTTGGTAGACAACTTGAATTTGAACATTGATTATATGCAGACTCAAGAGACAATGACAATCTAAATATTTCTAAACTAGTATCAACAAACATAGTCATTTTAAAATTTTTTCAAAAATCAGATTAAGAAACTTTGAAAACCTTGCTCTGATACCAAATGTGAGAAACGAGGATTAAGGATCTTAAGGCTACGATAAACACTAGAAGGGGTGAATAGTGTTTTAGAGAATTATTAAATCTTTTTGAGTTTTTATTAATTTGAACACAAATGTATGCAATATTCATACACACATATGATCACAGAATCAAACACAGATGCAAATATAAAGTAAAATAAGTAAAGGAAAGAATACACCAGATTTTATACTGGTTCGTAGTTACCCTACATCCAGTCGCGCACACAAGTGCGAATTTCCTTTCAAAAACAAACTTTATAACTACACCCTCAATTTCAAGGCAACGAGGTACACCCTCCAGATTCACAATCCTCTGGGTAGAGATGCTTGATTTCTCTGGCAACAAGTTCACCAAATTGATTTCCAAGGCTACAATCACACCTTATCTCGCTTGATTGATTTCCAAGGCCACAATCACACCTTTTCTCATTTAATTGATTACAAAGAAGCCTATAACTCTGAATAGCACTGAGAATCTTATTGAGATAGTGATAGAGAATCAAACCAGAAATGATTTAGTTAGATTCAATGTTGATTTTGGCAGAGTAATGGTAAGAACATGTATATAGAAATATGGAAGAAGTAGAGGAGTGAAAAACTAGAAAATCTATATTGAAATTCGTTGAAAACATCCCATATTTATAGAAAAACAACAGCCATGTCCATTCATGAAGAGATGTGATGAGTAGACACTTCTTTTGAAATTTAAATTTTGAAACAACTGACACTATGTCGACATGGGTAGGTTGAGCATGTCGACATCCCAAAGGAGTTTTTGGTGGTTTGTTTTTCTTTGAAAAAAACTTCTATCTTATATTAAAATTATTTTAAATTTTGTAAATATACTTGTCTATAGTTAAATTACATAAGTAAATATATAGAATAATGTATACAAAATTTTACTATAATTTTGTATTTAAGTATAAGTATAAATATTTAAAAGTTAAATATATTATTATTAAAGATAGTTTAAAATTACGAATAATTTGATTTTGAAAATAAATATTATTTTGAGGCTAAAAGTATTTGAAATCAGGATAGATGTTTTTTATACGTTTAAAAGGAAGTTTTTGAAAACATTTTGAAAACAAGATAATTTTGTAAAAACATTTGAATAAAAGATTAGCGGATACAAAACAATGTTCCACTAGATTTTTCGTAGGTTCCATCCTACTTAGGGTTCCATCCCTTTAACAGGCTCGAAGTGGATGCCATTCCACGAATAAATTGGATTTTAAGATGCTAGTGCTTTTCTAGGAGTTTTAACAAAATTCTTAATTAAAAAATTAAATTACTTGAAATTTTGAACTCTTGATAATCTTGATATTCTTGATACTCATGAGTCTTCAAGCTTGATATCTTGAATCTCTATACTGTACAGTCTTCATTCTTGGTACCTGCATGATTAAATCCTGCATATACATATATATCTAAACTTATACTATTAGTATTCATATTTTATAAACTATTCTAAGGTTGTTGTCATCAAAACCATCATCTCAAGGACTAACAGCCCTACATTATGAAGATCTTTGTCATCAAAATCATTATCTTCAACATGCCTTCATTTTCGAACGCATATATTGGTTCGAAGTGGTTTTCGAACAGGAATCACCCAAATCCGATCCCGGTCTCTCCGAATATATCATCGATAAAAAACTTAGGTATGTAGGTGATTATTAAACATCATCCAATTTATAAATCTTTTCGCCAAAATAAATATCTCTTTAGAGATATAAATTTTAAAACTTCTCCATTTCTTTTTAGTATATATGGATTACTAAGCCTCTTTAATTTAATTCTTTGGTTAATTAAAACCTCTTTTATCTTTGGAAATACCAAGTCATTTCTCTTTAATTACTTAGGAAAAATATTTCCATATTCTAGTATTACTACAATTCCAATTTTAGTGAAGATTTCACATTCCCAAACCATATATTTAATGGGTCAAAAACAATGTTATCTAAGATATCATTTACTACAAACACAAAACAATTAATATTGAGTGAAAAGGATTCGTAGATTTTAGATTAATTATACTCAATACTAATTTTCGTTTTCAACGTGTATTATTCATCGAATAACGATGAAATCACCTTTTAAACTCATACGGATTGTACGAGTTATGTAACATTCAAGTTTTTAAATCAAATTTAAATTGGTAAGTAATTTAATTTTTGGAATTAAATCATGAATTAATTTGGTATTTTCGAAACTAAATAGATATTTGTTTGTTTATTAATATAAATGAATATAAATATGATTTTAAAATAGAATTTCTAATTTGAAATACAGAAATAAGTATTTTGAATAATATATTAATTATAAATTTGATTGTGGATAAATTTGAAATTTTTTGAATAAATATATTTATGAATACATATAGATTGATTTTGAATTTGAAACTCTAAGATAAATATTTTTGAAAATAAATCGAGTTTAATTTGGGAATTCAATTGTAAATATTTTACAAATAAATCGAATTTGAAATTTAAAAATAAATGTTAGGAATAATATCTGGATTTGAAAATTCTATATATTAATACTAATAGGAATTTGTTTTTCTTATATATATACATATATTTTCAAAGTTATAATTTGAATAAAATATATATAAATTTTTCCAAAAGCTATTTAAAGGTTTAAATTCAAATATATGTGTATTTATATATTAGTGTTTAGTTAATTGTTAAGTTATATTCTTTAAAGATGTAATACATATCTTACATAAACAATTAAAAAAAGATAAGTTAAAAGGGTTTTAACAAAAATTTATAAATTAAATAAAATTTAAGAAATGGGGTTTAAATACAATTTTATCATATACGACTAATGTAAAATATATTAAATATGAATGTAACAAGTGTAACATAATAATACAAGTGGAAAAATGATTTCATTTAAGAAAATTTAAACATGGATATAGGCTTAAGAAAAACAATAACCAGGCTTCATTTTTCCTCATTTCCCAATCTTCTTTGCTTCCTTCTTTTTCATTAAAACCTGGAAACTTAAAACAGTGAAAAGTAAAAGTAAAATAAATCAAAAGAAATTTCAATCTGGAAGAAAGATATAAACCAGATTCCAAATCCAACTCAAGCAAGGCAGAAATCAAAAGTCTGAAAACAATTCAAAGAAAATATCTTTTACATGAGACTGAGTTCAACTAGAATCAAGTTCAAGCTTTAGTTCAAAGTCTGGAAACTTTATACAAATCCGAAGCATGCAAAGTGATCAAATAATTTCAACCTGAAGATCTTCTAAAACAATTCGAAAGTCTAGAAATCAAAGCCAAAACCAGAGAAAAGAATATTTAAAATAAAATCAAATACAAAGATCGAACAATAGTTCTCTCAAAGCATCTCAAACCTAGAAATAAAAGCATGCAATAAATTCAAGAAGCAAATTCAAGTTCAAAGGCAAAACTTCAATGTTCTTCTCTTGTCCTTCTTAAGCAAGGTGAGCAAACTTCTTAATCCGGTTATTTATCTTGATGTTTGGGTTAATATTGAAGTATGATATGATAAATATGTGTTCAGTTGTTGAATTTGCTTGTGCATATATTTATATACATGATGATAGGTGTGCATGTCTGATATACAGACCCTATTGCCTCTGTTAGTTACAGGATTCAGAAATTTGTTTAAAAAAAATCAAGTTCTTTATCTCCAATCCATATTAACCTTTGATTTAAAATAAAAGTTGATTGCTATAGTATAATGTTAATTATAAAAATGGTTTCAGAACTTTTTAGTTAGAAATAAATTCAAACTTGGAAAATCACAGTAGAAAAATCAAATTTGATCAGAAATCAACCATTTCAATTCTTTGTTTTGATCATCCTGCCTGATTCGTAATGGTGAATAATGAATTTCAAAGGTAGTATCATGATTTTTAACATAGTAGTGATTGTGATAATTGGAGTTGATCGGAATAGGCATTTTTGCCAAATCCCGATGAACGAATAATGGTTTGTCGACAAGCTTAGGGGTGAGGATAGCTTGCAGGTTATGGGTCCCTGGAAAAATGGTCACTTAATTTTTAGTTGGCCGAGATGATCAGACATTGACAAACTAGGGTTCAAAACCTATTTTTGAAGGAGTGTTGTCATGACGTTTTCAACGTCGACGATGTACCGGGATGAATCGCGATGGAGGAACCGACGTAGAGGTTCGAGAAGAAGCTGGGATGTGGTTGGCGTGGTTCATCAAGGTCATGATCAGTGTTGAAGGATGGTTTTCCGGTGAGCGTTGTTCTAGGCTAGGTCGTTTTGGGTTGATTTTAGTTTCGCTAGCGAATATGCTAATCTGGATGGTTGAGTGCGTAGGCGATGTTGACGTTGGCTTGTCGAAGATAGCGTCGTCGATCTACGGTGGTCAGAACGACCATGCATGTGCATGGTGCACGTTTAAGTTCTGGCAAGTTAAGCTTGGGGGGAAGAAGCTTCGACTCGAGTCGAACTCGAAATGTTTACGTGTTTGCCTCGAAGGAGATGAGGATGTGGATCTCGTGTGTTGCTCGGGTTTTAGTTTTAGCTCGGGTTGGTTTTTGGTTAGTAACAGTTTTCAAAATTTTGTAAACCAATTAGTAAATTTTTAAGTAAGTTATTTTTAAATGATTAAGTTTATTTAATTATGTGATATTATTTTAATTAAAAATGTAGTTAAAAGTTAATTAAGGAGAAATAATTAATCAACCTTAATATCTTAAGAAAATCTTTGTGTTAATATTGATTAAGTACAAGGTTTATTTATTAAATAATTTAATGATAATTAAGTGATTAATGAGGATAAGACGTTTATCTTTTAATTAATTAAGTAATTAATTAATTAAGGATGAATAATTAATGATTTTAAAGATTTAATAATCAAGTGTTTAAACGTTGATTAATTATGAAATATTTAATTTATGTGATTAACTAATTAAGGCAATTAATTTGAGAATAACTAATTAATTAAAGGTTAATTTATTAATGAAAAGGGATTAAGGGATGATTTATTAATTAAGGGTTATTTAATTATTGTAATCAATTAAGGATAATTAAATAATTCTTTAATAATTAAAGGTTGATTAATTCATTAATTAAAGTTAATTAATAAATAATTAAGGGATAATTAATTAACATAAATTGAAATTAACTAATGTTAATCAATCAGGATTAGGGATTTATCTGATTAAATTAATCGGATGAAAAATTAATCTTACTTATGGATGTATGAATTGTATGAACTGCTGTGAATTGTTTGTTATCTCTACTGTGTGATGCTTTGTGATATGAATTGTTCTAATTTAAGTTGTGATGAATGTAATTTATTTTATCTGTGATGAAATTATATTATTTATCTGTGGATCTATGAATGGAAGATAAGCGATATAGAAGTATACCGCTTATCTATAATTGTTGTGCTTAAATCTGTGATGATTGATGAAGTTGCACTATTGTGTAGAACCCTTGAACTACACTATACACACACAAATATGGATTGCACGAGGAAATTGGTTAAGTCACGGATTTTTGAAATGGTTTTAAAAATTGAATTTTGAATCCAAAAGGTTTTGGAAATGGTATTGGGTTAAATATGAAAAACTTCTGAAAAGGGAATTTTGAAAATAAAAGTTATTTTGAATAACTTGATTAAGTTTTGAAATTTAAATAATTTGATTTGAATTTAAATTCAAGATTTGAAATTGAATTATATATTTGAAAATTATGGTTTAAAAAGGTTATACAAGTTATAAATGTGTTTATATGGGTTTTAAACCATTGTAAAGGTATTATTTTGGGAATTTGAACTTAACCCAAGGGCTTTAACTTGTACAAATGAAATCGGATTTCTCCGAAAACTATTGGTTTTCAAATAATAAAAGCTGTCATATAAGGAAAGAATTTTCAATTTGTGTTAAAGGGATTTCAAGTTTGAAATGAAAATGGTTTTCCAAGTTATGAATAAATCTTTGGAAACGATTTTGAAAGCTATGAATTAAATCTTTGATTTAAAGATTGGATGAGTTAATCCAATTTGAAGCGGAAATTGTTTTGAAATCTTTGAATGAATCTTTATGAAAAATGGGTGAACTTTGTAAAGTGAATCTTTTTGTTTAAAGATTTGGAAATGGTAATTTGTTTAAACCATTTGAAAGGAAAGTTTTGGGTTTAAGTTGTGACTTAACTGAAATCCCAATACCATATGTTTTTAAATATTGCGCTCATTATTCGGTTTAGCCGGGAGAGGACCATGTGTCCTATAACCCATTACGAATAATATGACGTTATGGATAGCATTTGAAGACCGGTGAAGACCGGGTATTTTCGAGAGCGAAAGGATTACCCATCGTATGACTCTGCACTGAGTAGCTACGGTATAGAGATCTCCATATATGATGGGGAGTCCGATCGAGATTTTGAATACCCAGATTGCGAGGGCTTCTTCGGAAGTGCCTTCGGTTCTGTTCGAACCTAGAACAGACTTGTATGGTTGTATGTTTGACATTAGACTTTGAGATATAAAGCATATTTCTTTCAAATACATTTCTGTTGGTGGCGGAAAATTTATTCTCTTAGCTTAACACCCTTCTCTGAGACCTATGAGCTCAAAGGTTATGTAATTGATGGTTACTAGTGATACATTCCCAATTTGGTATTGTGGCATACGAAGTGCTGCAGATCATTTGTTGATCAAAGCATGGCTTTGTGAAAAGCGTTGCTTTGTAGATGAGACTTCGTCGAGCCTCACAACTTGGTAATGGTTGAAACAGGAATCGTTGCAGCAAGGTTATTTGGGGGTAGCGCCCCTGAGGGTATGTCATTTCCTTCTGGATTATGAGTGGTATCATGGTATGGAGCCCAAATACTTAACTTTGTAGTGGCTGCAAAACATATTGCTTTGTGGTTGTTGGTTGATAGGCACCCCGGATAAAGGTTGGTAATGACTGGAGGGTGGCATACGCATGTCAGAGTTACTTAGTTACAAAGGTAACCCGGCCTTGTGTAGTAGAGACGTTCCATTTGATGTGGGAAGTTCTTTTGCCTGGCCATTTGTTGGATGTAACATCCCGCCTTTTTGTACGCTTTAAATCGACGATAAACCACATTCGTCAGACTTAAACCATACAGAAGGGCGGATGGTTATGGGGTAGATAAGAAAAAAAACAGTAAAAGAAAAAACGAAATTGAATCTTGCAGCGGAACGATAAAATATAATAATCAAATAAACAGTTCACGAAGCTGTTTGCAAAACATTTGATTATACTTATACAATACATATCATAGTTACACATACCAGAGTTACACATATCAGAGTTACACATACCAGAGTTACACATACCAGAGTTACACATACCAGAGTTACACATATCAGAGTTATACAAAACATTTGATTATACTTATACTTATACAATACATCTCATATCCAGTGTCTAACGTGAATGCAGAAACTTAAGAGATGCTCGAGATTCACATCTCCTAAGGATCCGTTAAACTATTTACTATGTAGTGATATTTTTCTATTATAATAATGTCTATAGTAAAATAAACTTACTTTTAAATAGCTTTAAGAGGTTACCCATATAGCCCTTACCACGTAATAGTCCAAGTAGTTCATCCAGTATCATGGTTCCTCCCGATCGGAAAGCCATCAGAGGATACCACACGGGCTACGGGAGAAAACCAAACTCGTACAAGGCGCGCTAGGGTAGGTGACACGGCACACAAGGCAATGCCAGGGTAGATACACCAATTACGCATCCGAGCTAGTGGTAACGCGTAGCAGCTACTACCGCCCACCTCGAGCCACACCCCAAAATCAAAAAAACAATCAAAAGTGGAAACCGAATCAATCCAAAAGTTAGAGTATAATATTACCTCTTTGGCCCGAGAATCGCTCCTGTTTTAGCCACCTTATGCCAACTCATGAGAGTTGGGTCCATGTATATACCTTAATAGAACGTCGCCGCTATCTTACTTCATTCTGAAATCTCCACCACGTACACGGTTGTCAAAGTGGATTTCGGAGTTGGCAAAGAGTATGACAACTTCCGATCCCAGTCTCTTTAACAACCAAACGTTATTATAACACCGCGGTCATTTCAAAATAACTATACTTCAAAACCGGAATATAATATCCATTCAAAACCATATAAATACTATATAATTTCCACTTCAAAAACTGAATCAATATGATATCATCTTTATTAAAACCCAAAGTAATATAATATCATTCTAATTTCAAATATATCCCTTTTCCAAAATCACAGCACCTTCAAATTTATACACTTCAAAACCAAATATTTGAAATTAAAACACCTTTAAACATAATACTTTGAAATTCATAATTTCAAAACCATAACTTCCAAAACTTAAATGGTTTGGATATTCAAACAGTATATAAAATAAAATAGTTTGAATTTAAAATTACTTTATAAAGTATAATAATTTCCTCGACTTCACAATTTTATTCACTTTAAATTAAATCTCAATTCATAACTTTCAACTCACTTTCAGTTTTCTATAAACCATTTCAATTTCACTATATTTCAAATTTTAAATATTAAATAATATAAAAACAAAGATTCGCAATTACTATTCAACAATTCCATTTTCTATTATTTAGTTTTGAAATATTTTCATAATAAATCCATTATCATTTAAATAAAACTCAAATTTCAAATAACTAAATATTTCCTTCAATTTAGTTATACTTGAAATATTCAATTAATTCATCTTAAACCAAAATCCAGTTATAAAATCATACCTTTAAAATATCTTTTTATTAAGTTTCAAATCAACTTCATATTTATCTTCACACCTTATTCTCATCTAAGTCGTTATAAACTCCAGAAATATAATTTAAATAAATACTTAACCATATTATATCTTAAAAAATCAAACTTTATTATTAAACTTATTTTATACTTTAAACCAATTTTATACATAGCTTAAAACCAAAAATTTAACTATATATAAAAATAACATTAGAAAATATCCAAATCAATATCTCATGAAACCATATATTTCTTTACCAAACCATAGAAATTATTTCAAAATATTTATATATATATATATAGACCATGGTATCTGTATAAAATTTCTATCCTATGGTCAAGTGATACGGATATTTATCATTTCAATCCGTAATTTAAAATAAAAATACGGTTATATATCATTTGAAACCGCAATCTCGGATGAAATAAAAATACATAACAACTTGCAGTTTATAACAATACAAAATACAACATCCATTCATCCAATGTCAATCGTCAACCATTTATCACAGTCATCATCCAATTCAATCAATAACATCGATGTAGAACAGAAAATAAATAACAGGCATTTACTGGCAGTTTATATTCGATAATAAATTAAATAACTATTTAACTGGCAGTTATATGCAATAATAAATTAAATAACAATTTAATTCAATAAATTCAATTTTAACTAAAATGATGATTAAAATATGCCAAACAGCTATAATTAAATTGCTAATCACATCATAAATAAATTTAACGAACATCAGAAATTTTCGAATTTTGAGTGGATTAAAACACTCACCTTTCGAATTTAAATCCAATTTAAAACCAAATTTGAACAGTCTCAGAATTCGTCCAAACCAGCATCGAAATGTTCGGAATTCTTATACGATCCCAGCGCAAAAACCAGTGCGTAATTTGGACCTCGTATGCGAAAGATGCATACTTAGAACACTTGAAAATTAAATTTAAATTAAAAATAGAATAAATAACGTTAACTCACTTATATCGCCACGTCATCACGCAGAGAAATACACGCACCTAGAAGCATCAATGTAACGACCCGTAAATTTTCGTCAGTTAAATTTGTCATTTTAATAAGATTAGATAATTTAACTTTAGAAAGAAGTAAAGATTTATAATTTATCATGAAGCATATGTTGAAAAAGAAATGAAACCATAGAAATTTAAGTTAAGTATTAACAGTTGATATAAAATGACGAATAAATTGAAATGATGTAAATGGTTATACTAGGCTAAGAAGAGAATATAGGGAAACAAAGGTAAGTTGTGAATCTATTTAATGGATTAATGATATTAGATATTACATTTGAATTAAATCAATGTCCTGTAGAGGTTGGAGTATGGTTAGTAATAAAAGCTTTTAAAGGAAAACCTTTAATTTATAAATGAAAATCAATGCATTAAATTAGGTGTAACTGAATGTATGTAAATAATTTTGTAAGAATAAGTTAATAAACAATTTATTTGCGCATACCCGATTTAATTGAAATAACAGAAAAGACAAGAACTTGATTTGCCTAGGCATTTATATATTTATAAACTATAACTAAATAGAAAGTTTGGTAGTAAATAGGATATAAGAAGACAAAGGCAACTAGTAAATTAATAAATGAATTCATAATAATAAGTAGTAATTAATGCATATATATTTGGCATTTGTGATAATTACAAAACTTTACCCATTTATCTAATTTATTTAATTAAATCTAAATCTATGGCAATTGATTGAAATAAATCTAAATTAATTATTTTGTTGTTAATGTGTCTAGTTAATAAAGGGAAATTTATAAGAAATGGAGCATACACTAATGAAATGTATTTTAGTTCAAATGTTATATATAGCCGTAAAATGACTATTTACTGAATAGAAAGATTTTTAAATCAATAAACGAATTTATTGAGGTTCCAATTTATAATTTATAACATTTAATGTAGACTTAATTTCAATTAATTGATTTAAATTGTGCAGTTAGCGTAGATTTTGTTGTAATTGAAGAGGGTTAATTTTATAAGACGAAATTTATGTTAATTCTTTTATAATAGGACCTTTGGTTGATCTTAAGTATAGAAAGCAGGATTTATAAATTTAATTAGAGTATCAAATTCAACAATTGCATTTATTGCATAATAAAATGGAATTTAACGGTTAAATATTACGTTATTGAAATTAAAATGGACTTTGAGGAAAATGATGTGGAATCACGAACCAATGTTGGTGACATCTTTATTTTGGATAAAAGTTGAGAATATAAAAGCTGAAAATCTAATAAATGGGTTTTCGAGAATTTAATTTATAATTTCTAAATATAAGAAAGTGGAGAAATTTAACACTGAAATTTATAGACTTATCAACTTTTAATTCCCATCTAAACTTGTTAAATCATTTAAATTGATTATGAAATATATAAGCGATAAAATTTGGCCAAGTTTAGAATTTAGATATAAAATTGGATTTTTATAATTTATTTTAATTTATTTAATTATTATAAAAATAGCCATTTTGGCCACAGACTCGGATTTCGACGAAACCAGTTTCATCGGATCCGTATCGGTGAATTATTGTAGGGTTTCAAGTTTCGTATCAATCGGACTTGTCGTTTGATCGTACGAACGCAAAACGCCTTGAAATCGAGTTAATTGAAATCAATTTGAAATCGATTTGAAAATTTTGTTTTCAGCATAACTTCTTCATACGATCAAATTTGGACGTGAAACTTTTTCCATCGCGTTCAGAATATTTTAAAATACCTATTCGGATATATGGGTTTAATAAATTTCGTTCCGGGGTTAGAACGGGCTTTTTGGGCCAACTACCGTTTAGCACGTTCGTAACTCGTGCCTACCTAGCCTTCTACAATTTTTCTATATATATGCTGTGATAAACCCTAGCCTCCATCTTCTATCATTTGTCTGTACGTTCATTTTCTTCATCTCTTTCTCTTCCTCAATGGTTGCAAAACCTAGATCTATCTACAGTTCAAAAATCAAAATCAAAATTTAAAGCCTCCAGAAAAATTCCAGAAAAATATATGTCATAGTTCTCGAGATACGTAATTTGCTGGTATGATTCGTTTTTCGATTCGGGTCTCAGTTTTTCCAGAAAACCCTAGTTTGTCCACGGCCGTTTATCATCGTCGCAACAAAATTTGTCGGATCGCAAAACCCTTTCTGGGTTTTGCAGAGGGGACCAAGGGGAGGAGATCTATGTGGTTATTGCATCGAATCAACGGTTGGATCTCTCGCATAATTCGAATTAGGGTTTCGGCCTAGGGTTAAAGTGGCGGCGGCAGAGGCCTTAGGGGCAACGGGACCTATGGGGATGGGTGCGGCTCGTCGAGCTGAGTTCGATGGTGGTGGTGCTATGGCCAACGGTGGCCGTTGGTGGCTAGGGAACGAGGTCAAAGTACGGTCAACGCATGGAAATTGGGTTTCACGAGATCGGGTTCTTGTGCGTACTGGGAAGATGATTGTTGCGTGAGTGCTCTGGAAAGTAAATGTTGAATGCTGACGTGGCAGAGTGTTGGAGGTGAATGTGTCTTTTGTTTATTTTTATTTTTTGATTTTCAACTCGCAATTTTCACTATAACTTTCTCGTACGACATCCGATTCACGCGAGATTTTTTTTGTTAGGATCGTATTAAAATTCCGGATCTGCTGACGTTGGTTTGGACCAATTTGGAGACCCTTAAATTTTTTGGTTTAAATTGGGTTTGAATCCAATTTAAATTCAAAAGGTGAGTGTTTTAACCCACTCACAACTTCTAAAAGTTTTTATGTTTGGTAAATTTATTTTAGACATGAGTAGAAATTTATTTATGACAGTTTGGCATGTTTTATTCAGCATATATGTTAAATCGAATTTATTAAATTTAACTGTTAATTTCTTTTAAGTATTGCATATGAATTGACAGTTAGAATTTATTTATGTGCATATAAACTGCTAGTTAAACAGTTATAAATTTAATTGAATATGAAATGTTAATTAATAACTGCCAATTATTTCCTGTTATAGTGTATATGCCATATATTGATGTTTGTTTAAACTGATGATGTTTGAGATAATTTGGTTGATGATTGATGATGGATGAATGGATGCTTTGTTTCATATCATAAACTGCAAGTTATCATGCATTTTCATTTCATTCGGGATGGTGGTTTGAAATGATATACAACCGCAAAATTTTATATCTTTTAAATTGCGGATTGAAATGATAAATATCCGTATCACTTGACCATAGGATAGAAAATTTTATACAGGCACTGTGGTCTATATATAAAATATTTTAAAGTGATTTCTATGGTTTGGATGATACGGTTTATAATAAGTTAATTTTGATATTTTCTTCTATATATATACATATGAAGTTAGAAATTTTGAGTTTAAGCTGTCTATAAATCTCTTAAATAAAAATGGAAAAATTTAGGAAATGGAGTTTGATAATTTATATTATATGTTAAATGTTTAAGTTTGGAAATTTTAAGATATGATATTTATAACTGGATTTTTCCAAGATAAATTTAAAATGAATATTCTAGTATAATTAAATTGAAGAAAATATTTAATTGCTAAAAATTGGAGTTTTATTTATGAATTTTATGTGAATATTCAAGACTAAATAATAGAGCATTTAATTTGTTGAAAGAATAAATTCCAACTTTAGTTTGAAATATTATTACTCTAAATGGATATATATATATATATATATATATATATATAGAAATTGAAGTGGTTTGGAACTTGAAAGTGATATTTAAATTTTATTTCAGACTTTAAATAAAGAAATATATTTGTAAAGCCATGGAAATTATTTTCTTTACAAAGTAACCTTAAAGTTAAACCATTTATTTCGTATACCGTTGAATATCCAAACCATTCAAGTTTTAGAAGTTATGGTTTTAAAATATGTGAATTTCGAAATATTATGCTTTGAAAGTATAGGTCAAATATTTGGTTTCCAGATATTTTAAATTTTAAAGCAGTATGATTTTGGAAAAGAAATATATTTGGATAAAATGGTATCATATTGTTTTGGGTTTTAAGATGATATCGTATTCATAGTTTTGAAATGGAATTTTATTCTGGTTTTAAAGTATAAACTATTTTAAATGACCGCGGTGTTATAATAACGATTGGTTGGCAAAGAGACTGGGATCGGATGTGGACATACTCTCTGTCGATA
Organism: Allium cepa; assembly: GCA_030765085.1. Lineage (NCBI taxonomy): Eukaryota > Viridiplantae > Streptophyta > Magnoliopsida > Asparagales > Amaryllidaceae > Allium > Allium cepa. The sequence goes on from CM060931.1 coordinate 239,880,894, forward strand.
CCGAAAACCACTTTGACTAACCGTGTACGGGGTGGAGATTCCAGAATGAAGTAGGTTGGTGGCGGCGTTTCCTGTAAGGTAAATACGTGGACCCGACTCCCGTGAGTTGGCATAAGGTGGCTAAAACAGGAGCGATTCTCGGGCCAATGAGGTCATTCCTCTGATCGGACACTCCTCTTTGATATTATACTTTGACTTTGGATTGATTCAGTGGCCACTTTTATTTTTGATTTTGGGGGAGTTTGTTCGAGGTGGACGGCAGCTGCGCGCTGCGCGTTTCCACCAGCCCGGATAGCAATTGGTATATCTACCCTGGCATTGCCTAGTTGTGCCGTGTCACCTACCATACCGAGCCTTTACTACGAGTTTTGTTTTGTACCATACCTATGGAGTGCCCTCTGACGACGCTCATTACGGGGGAGATTACGGTACTGTATAGACTATGGGAATATATTCTGTGTTAAGGGCTATATGGGTAACCCCTTAACGCTATTAAAAAGTAAGTTTATTTTATAAATAGACATTATTATAATAGCGCAATATACTACATAGTAAATAGTTTAACGGACCCTTAGGAGATGTAAATCGCGAGCATCTCTTGAGTTACTGTACTCATATTTATTTCTGTTAATTTTACTCACATAAGATCTTTTAGTTCTGACTCGAGTGTCTTTGTCTTTTCAAATTCGCTCGGGTCAGTCCGAGCGTTTCAGAATTTGAGGATTTAGCTTTGGAGGACGAAGACAAAGATTTGTATTACTAGTATCTACTATATTATTTCATTACACCATTTAATTCCGCTGCATTGATATTATTGGTATGTGAACTCTGATATTTAATTGTATAAAGAAGAATCAAATGTTTTGAAAACAGTTTTATAAACTGTATATTTTATTGTTATATTTTATCCTTCCGCTGTGAGATTCTATTTGGTTTTTTCCTTCTCTGTTTTTCTTATTTACCCTATAACAATCCGCCCTTCCGTATGGTTTGAATTGGCACGTGTGTCTGTTTAAATCGTGCGAAAAGGCGGGATGTTACATCTGGTATCAGAGCGAGGTTTAGCGATAAACCTTAGCTTTGTGGGGTTTGACTCTTTGTTAATATGGTAGTAATACCCTATGGGAGTCGCTGAGTGTATATGAGAGAGCGTATTTGTTAGTGCTATAAAAAGGTTTTAATATTGTGTTAGTTTGTTCCGTTTTGTATTTATAAATTCTGGTTGGTGCATGGGACGCTGTGACATCAATAGGGATTTCTAAACACTTAATAGGACAGACCGACATAATATTTGTTTTTAATATAAGTGAATGAAATAACTTCGCCTATTATATTTTCTATATATAAAATATTTTATTAAGGTATTATATATATATATATATATATATATTGTTGGTTGCAATAGATGGGTTGTTAGGAATAAAATTTATAAATAATAGGTAAAATAAGATTGAAATTAAAATCAATGAAATTTGGAAATTTTAGAACTTAAGTCTGGGATTTTGGAAATTTGCTTTCAAAGGATTTATGAATTACAATAATTTTGTTATAAGTATTTTCTTACATAAATATTTAGTATAATTTGGAAGAATTGTTTTAAAGAAGATTTTGGAGAAAATAAGTTTCGTACTTTCCTCTCTGTCGCTGGAAAATAATTTCAGGATGGCGGCCGCATCATCGACTTCTATTTTCGAGTTTCGAAGGGAAAAGGCCACTGTAGTAATTCTACTGCAGCTTTATTTTGAAAATATCTAAATTTTAATCTTTTTAAATAAAATTAGAGGTATATAAGTTATAAGAATATATGTATCTAATATTTCAAAATAATTTGAAATTTAACCCGGTATTTAATCCTTAGATTTCCATTAATTAATTGTTTAAATTATTGTAGTGAAATAAAAGGTAAGTGATTAATAAATTGAAACCTCTAATTTATAACATATGAGACAAAAAGTAATATTGTTGAACATTAAATTTAATTAAAAGAAGAGATAAAACTTGTATAAGTTCTTTTGCATTTTCTTTAACATGAATAACTTACCAAATATGAAAAGTTGAAATGTTAAATAAGAGATTGGAATAGAATATTATACAAGTAGAAATTTTGGAAATAATAAAGTATTAAATGAATTTATGTTATAAATGAGAATTTAATGTTATAAACTTAAGTTATAAATTGAAATTTTACCAAAATTAAAGGTAAGTATTATAAATAGGTGATTTTAAACTTAAGTAAATAAAATGAAATTCTTTAATAATAAGGATTGATGCGTAGGGTTATAAACCTAAGTATGATATAAATGCTACTAGTTTAATATAATAAAAGTAGGTAATATAAATAGATGACTGCAAACCCTTGTTAATGAGTTAATAAAATCCTTTACTTATAAGAATGGATGTTATAAGGTTAAGAATTTAAGAGTAATTAAAAAGGTTTATTATAATTAAATATAATAGAAATGTAAGCATTAAATAAATGATTGAAATTGAGAAGTGCATTTAATGTAATACAAATAAAAGAGACATACATAACCTAAATAAAATAAAAATGAATAATGGTAAGTAATAAGTAGAAATGAGGAAAAAACCATGGAATGAGAAATAAAATTTGAAGTTTGTTAGAAATAAATGTAATTATAAAAAAAAGGAAAATTTATGTGGTTTGAATAAAAGAAAGGAAATCAAACAATTAAAGTATGTAATGAATTTATATAAGTTGAATTGATTTGTTGGTTTAAAATCGATATTGTTTGCTTTGTAGTTGGCTGGGTAAGGAAATTTGAAGTTGTTGGATGAATAAATAATCTATTTCTGTCCCATCTAAGACTGTTGAGTAAATGATGCACTGGATAGTTATTTTTCATTCCGTACCATTCCAAGTTTTGAACCCGAACAACTATTTGTTTGTTTGATTGAATGATTGTATGTTTTGTTGTGTGTGCTGTTTGTTAAAATTGATGGTTGTTGTATTGATTTGTTGTTGGCGATTTGAAACCACTTACATATTTCACTATACATAAATAGTTAATCTTTTGGATTTTATAAGAGAAATGCAGGTTATGGAAGCAACTGCTACTACTTTTGGTTCCATAATAATAAGCGTAAATTGCCCGACAAATAGGTACGCTTTGAATTTCGGTTTATAGCGCTATTTTGTATATTTTTCCCGTATTGGGATACAATATTTGGATAATATAGGTAATATATTTGTTATATTTTGATATTATATTTTCTCCAGAGTCTCTCCGTACAAAGGAGACTCTGCCAAAATTTTCCGTAAATTTTGGACTTAGAATTGTGTTGAAAATGTTTTCCAAACTTTAATTATATAAGTAAAAGGATATAATGATTATAAAATGGGTATATTTTATGCAAAGTAATAAATTTAGTAAATTATTGTTTATAAGTTAATATTTGAAATAAGATGTACTGTTTATTAAATTCTTCCTTCTCTTTTCTTTTTCCTTTTCGGGGACGAAAAGTTTTGAGTGGGGGAGAGTGTAACGACCCGTAAATTTTCGTCAGTTAAATTTGTCATTTTGATAAGATTAGATAATTTAACTTTAGAAAGAAGTAAAGATTTATAATTTATCATGAAGCATATGTTGAAAAAGAAATGAAACCATAGAAATTTAAGTTAAGTATTAACAGTTGATATAAAATGACGAATAAATTGAAATGATGTAAATGGTTATACTAGGCTAAGAAGAGAATATAGGGAAACAAAGGTAAGTTGTGAATTTATTTAATGGATTAATGATATTAGATATTACATTTGAATTAAATCAATGTCCTGTAGAGGTTGGAGTATGGTTCGTAATAAAAGCTTTTAAAGGAAAACCTTTAATTTAAAAATGAAAATCAATGCATTAAATTAGGTGTAACTGAATGTATGTAAATAATTTTTTTAAGAATAAGTTAATAAACAATTTATTTGCGCATACCCGATTTAATTGAAATAACAGAAAGGACAAGAACTTGATTTGCCTAGGCATTTATATATTTATAAACTATACCTAAATAGAAAGTTTGGTAGTAAATAGGATATAAGAAGACAAAGGCAACTAGTAAATTAATAAATGAATTCATAATAATAAGTAGTAATTAATGCATATATATTTGGCATTTGTGATAATTACAAAACTTTACCCATTTATCTAATTTATTTAATTAAATCTAAATCTATGGAAATTGATTGAAATAAATCTAAATTAATTATTTTGTTGTTAATGTGTCTAGTTAATAAAGGGAAATTTATAAGAAATGGAGCATACACTAATGAAATGTATTTTAGTTCAAATGTTATATATACCCGTAAAATGACTATTTACTGAATAGAAAGATTTTTAAATCAATAAACGAATTTATTGAGGTTCCAATTTATAATTTATAACATTTAATGTAGACTTAATTTCAATTAATTGATTTAAATTGTGCAGTTAGCGTAGATTTTGTTGTAATTGAAGAGGGTTAATTTTATAAGACGAAATTTATGTTAATTCTTTTATAATAGGACCTTTGGTTGATCTTAAGTATAGAAAGCAGGATTTATAAATTTAATTAGAGTATCAAATTCAACAATTGCATTTATTGCATAATAAAATGGAATTTAACGGTTAAATATTACGTTATTGAAATTAAAATGGACTTTGAGGAAAATGATGTGGAATCATGAACCAATGTTAGTGACATCTTTATTTTGGATAAAAGTTGAGAATATAAAAGCTGAAAATCTAATAAATGGGTTTTTGAGAATTTAATTTATAATTTCTAAATATAAGAAAGTGGAGAAATTTAACACTGAAATTTATAGACTTATCAACTTTTAATTCCCATCTAAACTTGTTAAATCATTTAAATTGATTATGAAATATATAAGCGATAAAATTTGGCCAATTTTAGAATTTAGATATAAAATTGGATTTTTATAATTTATTTTAATTTATTTAATTATTATAAAAATAGCCATTTTGGCCACGGACTCGGATTTCGACGAAACCAGTTTCATCAGATCTGTATCGGTGAATTATTGTAGGGTTTCAAGTTTTGTATCAATCGGACTTGTCGTTTGATCGTACGAACGCGAAACGCCTTGAAATCGAGTTAATTGAAATCAATTTGAAATCAATTTGAAAATTTTGTTTTTAGCATAACTTCTTCATACGATCAAATTTGGACGTGAAACATTTTCCATCGCGTTCAGAATATTTTAAAATACCTATTCGGATATATGGGTTTAATAAATTTCGTTACGGGGTTAGAACGGGCTTATTGGGCCAACTACCGTTTAGCACGTTCGTAACTCGTGCCCACCTAGCCTTCTACAATTTGTCTATATATATGCTGTGATAAACCCTAGCCTCCATCTTCTATCATTTGTCTGTACGTTCATTTTCTTCATCTCTTTCTCTTCCTCAATGGTTGCAAAACCTAGATCTATCTACAGTTCAAAAATCAAAAGTCAAAATTTAATGCCTCCAGAAAAGTTCCAGAAAAATATATGTCATAGTTCTCGAGATACGTAATTTGCGGGTATGATTCGTTTTTCGATTCGGGTCTCAATTTTTCTAGAAAACCCTAGTTTATCCACGGCCGTTAATCATCGTCGCAACAAAATTTGTCGGATCGCAAAACCCTTTCTGGGTTTTGCAGAGGGGACCAAGGGGAGGCAATCTATGTGGTTATTGCATCGAATCAACGGTTGGATCTCTCGCATAATTCAAATTAGGGTTTCGGCCTAGAGTTAAAGTGGCGGCGGCAGAGGCCTTAGGGGCGACCGGACCTATGGGGATGGGTGCGGCTCGTCGAGCTGAGTTCGATGGTGGTGGTGCTATGGCCAACGGTGGCCGTTGGTGGCTAGGGAACGAGGTCAAAGTACGGTCAACGCATGGAAATTGGGTTTCGCGAGATCGGGTTCTTGTGCGTACTGGGAAGATGATTGTTGCGTGAGTGCTCTGGAAAGTAAATGTTGAATGCTGACGTGGCAGAGTGTTGGAGGTGAATGTGTCTTTTGTTTATTTTTATTTTTTGATTTTCAACTCGCAATTTTCACTATAACTTTCTCGTACGACATCCGATTCACGCGAGATTTTTTTTGTTAGGATCGTATTAAAATTCCGGATCTGTTGACGCTAGTTTGGACCAATTTGGAGACCGTCAAATTTTTTGGTTTAAATTGGGTTTGAATCCAATTTAAATTCAAAAGGTGTGTGTTTTAACCCACTCACAACTTCTAAAAGTTTTTATGTTTGTTAAATTTATTTTAGACATGAGTAGAAATTTATTTATGACTGTTTGGCATGTTTTATTCAGCATATCTGTTAAATCGCATTTATTAATTTTAACTGTTAATTTCTTTTATGTATTGCATATGAATTGAGAGTTAGAATTTATTTGTGCATATAAACTGCTAGTTAAACAGTTATAAATTTAATTGAATATGAAATGTTAATTAATAATTGCCAATTATTTCCTGTTATAGTGTATATGCCATTTATTGATGTTTGTTTAAACTGATGGTGTTTGAGATAATTTGGTTGATGATTGATGATGGATGAATGGATGCTTTGTTTCATATCATAAACTGCAAGTTATCATGCATTTTCATTTCATTCGGGATTGTGGTTTGAAATGATATACAACCGCAAAATTTTATATCTTTTAAATTGCGGATTGAAATGATAAATATCCGTATCACTTGACCATAGGATAGAAAATTTTATACAGGCACTGTGGTCTATATATAAAATATTTTAAAGTGATTTCTATGGTTTGGATGATACGGTTTATAATAAGTTAATTTTGATATTTTCTTCTATATATATACATATGAAGTTAGAAATTTTGAGTTTAAGCTGTCTATAAATCTCTTAAATAAAAATGGAAAAATTTAGGAAATGGAGTTTGATAATTTATATTATATGTTAAATGTTTAAGTTTGGAAATTTTAAGATATGATATTTATAACTGGATTTTTCCAAGATAAATTTAAAATGAATATTCTAGTATAATTAAATTGAAGAAAATATTTAATTGCTAAAAATTGGAGTTTTATTTATGAATTTTATGTGAATATTCAAGACTAAATAATAGAGCATTTAATTTGTTGAAAGAATAAATTCAAACTTTAGTTTGAAATATTATTACTCTAAATGGATATATATATACATATATATATATATATATAGAGAGAGAGAGAGAGAGAGAAATTGAAGTGGTTTGGAACTTGAAAGTGATATTTAAATTTTGGTTCAGACTTTAAATAAAGAAATATATTTGTAAAGCCATGGAAATTATTTTCTTTACAAAGTAACCTTAAAGTTAAACCATTTATTTCGTATACCGTTGAATATCCAAGCCATTCAAGTTTTAGAAGTTATGGTTTTAAAATATGTGAATTTCGAAATATTATGCTTTGAAAGTATAGGTCAAATATTTGGTTTCCAGATATTTTAAATTTTAAAGCAGTATGATTTTGGAAAAGAAATATATTTGGATAAAATGATATCATATTGTTTTGGGTTTTAAGATGACATCGTATTCATAGTTTTGAAATGGAATTTTATTCTGGTTTTAAAGTATAAACTATTTTAAATGATCGCGGTGTTATAATAACGATTGGTTGGCAAAGAGACCGGGATCGGATATGGACATACTCTCTGTCGATACCGAAAACCACTTTAACTAACCGTGTACGCGGTGGAGATTCCAGAATGAAGTAGGTTGGTGGCGGCGTTTCCTGTAAGGTAAATACGTGGACCCGACTCCCGTGAGTTGGCATAAGGTGGCTAAAACAGGAGCGATTCTCGGGCCAATGAGGTCATTCCTCTGATCGGACACTCCTCTTTGATATTATACTTTGACTTTGGATTGATTCAGTGGCCACTTTTATTTTTGATTTTGGGGGAGTTTGTTCGAGGTGGGCGGCAGCTGCGCGCTGCGCGTTTCCACCAGCCCGGATAGTAATTGGTATATCTACCCTGGCATTGCCTAGTTGTGCCGTGTCACCTACCATACCGAGCCTTTACTACGAGTTTTGTTTTGTACCATACCTATGGAGTGCCCTCTAACGACGCCCATTACGGGGGAGATTACGGTACTGTATAGACTATGGGAATATATTTCGTGTTAAGGGCTATATGGGTAACCCCTTAACGCTATTAAAAAGTAAGTTTATTTTATAAATAGACATTATTAAAATAGCGCAATATACTACATAGTAAATAGTTTAACGGACCCTTAGGAGATGTAAATCCCGAGCATCTCTTGATTTACTGTACTCAAATTTATTTCTGTTAATTTTACTCACATAAGATGTTTTAGTTCTGACTCGAGTGTCTTTGTCTTTTCAAATTCGCTCGGGTCAGTCCGAGCGTTTCAGGATTTGAGGATTTTGCTCTGGAGGACGAAGACAAAGATTTGTATTACTAGTATCTACTATATTATTTCATTACACCATTTAATTCCGCTGCATTGATATTATTGGTATGTGAACTCTGATATTTAATTGTATAAAGAAGAATCAAATGTTTTGAAAACAGTTTTATAAACTGTATATTTTATTATTATATTTTATCCTTCCGCTGTGAGATTTCATTTTGTTTTTTCCTTCTCTGTTTTTCTTATTTACCCCATAACAATCCGCCCTTCCGTATGGTTTGAATTGGCACGTGTGTCTGTTTAAATCGTGCGAAAAGGCAGGATGTTACAATCAAACCCTACATCTCGTTCGACAGTTTCAGCCGCCACTTAGGGTTTAAATTCGTCGACGCTACCACGTTTACTGCCTCGATCAAGCATCGCTGCTGACCTACGCGCGTCAGGCCGAGCTTCCAGGCCCAATGCGGCTGCTCCGCTACCACCATAAACGCTACGCTATCGCCGTCCTTCAATGCCAAATCGAGGTGATTCCGGTAGCTAAAAACCCATCTCAACCGTGCCGATCGACTCCCTTACGCTCCCTCTTCGATGCAGCACTATCGGATCGAGATGTTATCACAGAGCCATCGTTGATCGAGCAAGTGGCCTATGAACGGTCGAGGTTCAACTTGAATTTTTGGATAAAGGATGCATCGAACTGAAAAATGAATCACCGAATTGAGATGCACTCTTCGAGAGCTTTTCGACGATATAAAATATGATATAGTTTGTGGAGTTTGAAATTTTGATTTGATTTTGAATTGCTATTGTATTTCGAAGTGAGAATTTGTTTGTCTACCGTTGAGGAGGAGAGACGGCTGAATTGTGCATACAGAAATAAGGAATAAGAGATAGGCTAGGGTTTATAACAAGGTATATATAGGTTGGTCAGAAATAGAGATGAATGGACACGATTGGTTCGGACCGTTGAACGATAAATGGCCCAAAATACCGTTTTGACTCAAGACGAAATTGGGTCAACCCATATATCAAAATAGATGTTTTTGAATATTTTAAACTCGATTGTATAGATTTCAAGTCCAAATTCCATAATATGAAGAAGTTATGACAAAATCAAATTATTTCAAATTGATTTCAATTGATTCAATTAACCGATTTCAAGGCATTTCAAGCCCATACGATCAAACGACAAGCCCGATCGTTATGAAACTTGAAATCATACAATAATTCACCGTTACGGATCCGATGAAACTAGTTTCGTCGAAATCCGAGTCAGTGGACAAAATGGCTATTTTCCAGTAAATTAATAAATTAAAAATTAATTAATTAAATCAAATTTTCAGTTTCAATTCGATAATTGAAAATTTTTAACATTTCTAAATTTCTTAATCATTTACACTAATTTAAACAAATTTTGATGTCAATTTAGAGTTCATTAATTTATCAATTCCAGTGTTAACCTCAATGTCATTAAATTCAGAAATTATAAATTTAATTTCCAATAATTCTATTTAATTTACTTTTCATTCTGTTATCTAATTCATTATTATCAAAGGATGAAATTAACATTGGATTCATAATCTATTACATTAATATCCTCATATTCTGTCTTAATTTCAATTAACGTAATATTTAGATATTTAATTTCATTTATTTGCAATTAAATCCAATTATTATAGTTCAATTCCAATAAATTAATATATCTTCATTTCCATTCTTTTAACTCAACAAATTATTCTACTATGGATAATACTAACATTATTTTCAAATATTATCTTAATTAACATTAACGTAATAATTTATGTAGATTTATTGCAATTGATTCCAATTCAATTTAATAGATTAAAATATATCGGTAACTTATAATAATTGTTGCCACTAACTCTTAATCATACTTTAATAAGTTATCATTTTCAAACAATATTATAATTACTTACAGGACATTGATTTTATTTAATTACTATTTATTATTATTAATTCATTAATTAATTCAATATTTACGTTTGTTTTGTTATATTCAATTTATAGCCTAGTGTAACAATTTACATTACTTCAATTAATCATAATTTCATTTCAATAGTTAATACTTAGCTTCAATTTCCATGGTTGCATTTCACTTTAGCATTCATTTCATTATTAAATTACAAATTAATATTTCTTCACTATTAAATTACCAAAACCTTATTAAATTAACAAATTGTAATTATCAAAAATTTATGGGTCGTTACACTCTCTCCCACTCAAAACTTTTCGTCCCCGAAAAGGAAAAGAAGGGAAAAGAAAGAATTAAATAAATAACAATTTACAAATCAATTATTTAAAATAAAATATATCAATTTATAAACGTTAAATCTTTTTATACTCAAATTAATAAAGTTTGGAAAATATTTTTCAAAAATTTTCTAAGTCTAAAATTTACGGAAAATTTCGGCAGAGTATCCTTTGTACGGAGATGCTCGGGAGAAAAATAATATCAAATATAACAATATATCATAATATTTCAATATAATATATCCCACAACGGGAAAAACAATATAATAACGCTATAAAACCGTAATCTGAAGACGTACCTATTTGTCGGGCAAACAACGCTTAATTATGAAACCAAAAGCAGTAGCAATTGCTTCCATAACCTGTATTTCACTTATATAATCCCAAAAGGTTGATAATTATATAAAATAAAATATTTAAAGTTGTTCCAACCACTAACAACAATCAATATAAATAACAATCACTTGCAACCAACATGCCATCATCATATAAAATCAACACAATTCAATTATCCATCCATATCAAACAAAACAACTAGTTGTTCGGGTTCAAAAACTTCAAATTGTACAGAATGGAAAATAAACTTATTAAGTGCACCATTTACTCAATAGCCTTAGATGAAACTAAATAGATTATTTATACGTCCAAACAATTTTAAAGTATCCTTGCCCAAACAACCATAAACCAAACAAACAATAATTTCAAACAATAAATCTAGTTAATTTTTATCAATTTCATTTCATAACATTTGTTGTTGGATTTCCTTTCCATTCATATAATGGATTATCTTTTTATTTTACATTTATTTCTTACAAACTTTCATTTCCATCCATTGATTCAGTGTTTATTTCACTTAATTGCACTTATACTTACATGAATTCATTTTTAGTTATTCATATCATATAAATTTTCTTTTTATTGCATTACATTCATTCATTTCTCAATTTCATTTATTTACAGTATTCATCTTTCTGCTTATTTTTATTATAAATAGCCTCAATATTTACTTAAATTTATTATCATTTCTTTACAACTTTTCTATTATATTTTATTAGTGGCCTTTCAGTCATACTTAAGTTTACAACAATTGTAACGTTAAATTCTTACTTATAAAAGCATATTCATTGAATACTTTCATTACTTCAAGTTTGACTTGTAAAATTTTCCATTACATTTTCTTTAACATTTTAACATTTTATAGTTGGTAAGATATGTGTGTGTGTGTGTGTGTGTGTGTTAAAGAATGCAATTGAAAATTATACAAGTTTATCTCATTTCTTTTAATTTAATTTACTTAATGTTCAATAATCATATCCTTTGTTTTGTAGGTTACAATTACAACTTTCTTGAAATTTCATTTATAACCTAGCATTTAATCTCTTATTTTAATTAGAGGTTCCAATTATTAATTAGTTACATTCCATTTCACTACAATATTCGAAACATTGATTAACGGAAATTTAAGAACTAAAATATTGGGTTAAATTTTAAATCATTTTAAAATAATAGATAAATGTACTTACAACTTATATATCCAATTATATTTAAAACAATTTAAAATTTATACTTGTTTATCAAAATAAATCTGCAGTAAAACTACTATAGTGGCCTTCCTACCAAGAAAAGAAAATGAATGTCAATGATGTGTGCGCCGAAATTATTTTCCAGCGACAGAGAGGGGAGTACATAACTTATTTCTTTCCAAAATTTCTTTTAAAATATTTCTTTTAATTTATATTAAAATAGGTATATCAGAAAATACTTATAAACAATATTATCATATTCTAAATCCTTTGAACAAAATTTTCAAAATCCTGGAACTTAAGTTCTAAAATTTCCAACTTCGGTTACTTTTATTTTAAATCTTATTTCCGACCAATATTTATAAATTTCACTACCTAACAACCAATATATTACAACCAAATATATATATCATTTATAAAAAAATTATTTTATATATAGAAAATATAATAGGCAAAATTATTTCATTCACCTATATTCAAAATAAATATTGTGTCGAGCTGTGACGCCCCACCTCTATACCCACGCTAGCCAAGGACACTATGGTGTAATGCCGTCAACTAGCATGGAGAATAAGGCTGTTGAGGAGCGACCATCCGTATAATTGCTTTGTGTGAGTACCGATATGCCAGATAGTATATAACTTGCATTCTTTTCAAGAGGAAATCCGAAATACCGACACAAACTCAAAGCTACTAATCAGTGGCTATAATGTCTTCGGAAACAAATATAGAAATAAACTTAACACAAATCAATCACAGATAATTCATATCACAAAGGCGGAAATATATATGAATATATATAACACATAAAAGTGTTCATCAGAGTAGTGGTCTAAAAGTTCCACAATGACACAAAAGAATAGCAACATGTGCAATACAAAAGAATAAGAACACAACTATGAGTTTATATCTCAAATGTATACAACAAAAACTACTAATCTAAGTAGTTAGCCAAAAGTCAGAGTAATGAATCCCTGGGGAGAAGTCAAGCAGAAGCACCTGTACCATCTCGGTCTGACCCGAGTATTATTTAATAAGAAAATAATAAACGGATCAGTCTAGCTATAAATATCAGATAAAATGATATAGAATAAGAGATATGACTAAACGTATAATAATCACAATGCCAAGCTGTGATAAATAAGTAATTGAAAATCAACAAGAGATTAATCAATATCACAAAGATCTTCTCAAAGATCAAAAGGAATGTCATACTCCTTATTTCATTCACCAAACCATAAATATTGACAATTATATCAATGTCAATCACAAAAATTCAATGACACAAAAATTCACCAATGCACAAATATTGATAAAACTTATCAATGAAAATCACGAAAATTGGTGAAACACAAATCCAAGAAATCGTTAATAGAAATCCAGAAATCACAAAAAAAGGTGAAGGCCTATCACAAACGGGAGCATAAAGCTCACCAACACGTGTATCATAAACGGAACGCTAATTCCATGGTCGCTAACCAACACAAATTGAGCCGAAGCTCCATGAATGGCCCAAAGACCATGGGTTGCTACCCCACCAATTTGAGTCGAAACTCCACAAAACGGGGTTTAGACTCCCTCGTAGACAAAGAGACATCACACATTGCTAGTCTAAATCACAAAAATGATCGTCATCGATCACAAGAAGTGTCAATTACACTAAGCTAGTAAATATATGAGCTTAGCTTCATGTCCCATAACCACTAGCTTAACTTAAATATTTACGAACAAATTGTAGATCTCCACTAGAAAATTGTCACAAGAGATTCAATCGAATAAGTCAATTAACCGGCGGAGTAAACGCAAGCGTTTCATACCACTCGTTTTACTAAGTCGTTTAATTAGATTTCTCATACGAGTGAGGTAAAGGTTTGTATATACTAATAGATTGGAAAACGGCTTAAGGAACGAGCTTTGTAATAAAATAAGGTTGAAATCATTTTGATGAAAGAGTTTTGATATTTACTACTAGTATAGAAAACCTTTATATTTTTAAAGTGACAAATCACAAAAATGATTGTAGAAACAATCAATCACTAAAATTCACGTTCGAAGACGTGAACAAAATCCAAAGAAATCGATACTGAATCCATCGAAATGGATATTCCAAGAATTCCCGAAGAAAATAAGTCATTAAAGTCAATAACAAATGATAACAACATATTGGGAAATCACACGAATCGATTAAATTTGGAAGCCACGCAAAATAGGCAAAATAGGAAAAACAGCAACAGGTCGGTCGGCCGGCAACAGAGCTCGGTCGACCGGACCCTGTTCTAAAAAACATCCTCGGGAAGCAGGTTGGTCGGCTGAGCCCTGTAGCCAGTCGACCGGACCAGAGATAGAAAAGTGCTTATGCACTTTGGTAGCAGGTCGGTCGACGGGCCCAGGGGTTCGATCGGCCGAACCTGATGTTCTGCAAATTGAAACCTATTTCAAATGAGGTGCAAACTTCTTCAATTTGCAATCGGACAAGCACGGACGCTAGGGGATTACGCCCATCGGCTACCCGGTCCTATTGGCTCCTCTATGCATCACCAAAAACATGTTCCAACATTAAAGTTATGATTTTTAAGGATTTGAACTCAAAACACTGAAAATTGGAATATTCACCAAATCAATCCAAACCAAAAGCAATTGCACAAGAATAAGTGTTAGGAATTCATACCTAACAATCGAAGATAATTATAAGCATAGATGTGAGATAAAAATCTCACTTTTTCACAAAAATCAATGTAGAAGAGGCTTGAAAGCAAACGGAGAATCAACCACTCTTAAACACAACCCAAATGAGCTTGAATCTGTGCTCAAAAGAAGAACATTCCCAAAATTAGGTTTAGGAATTTCTGAAATTCAAGAGAGAAGGATTTGGAGAAGGTGAAGAGAAAGCTTACCAATGGGTTCTCTTGAATTTGGGGCTAGAAGTTGATTTGCAAATAGAAAACTAGGGCTTGAGTTTTAATTTCCCATTCCACTCACCATTAATCTCTTTAGGACTGAAAAATAGAGGAAGAGGGAGTGAATGAAGAGGGGGTTTCAGTTTGGGGTATTAAGTTAGAACATTGGGCTGAACCCAAACCCGTAGTGAAAAAGGTCAAATTTTTAGCTTGCTCCAAACATATCAATGTTTATACTCAAAAAGGTTGCAAATGGCAATTTGAACTCAATGAAAGGGGTCTCGAGTCCCAATTTGACCGTATGCAAAAAGTACATTTTCAGACAAAAATCCGACTAATGATGAAATATTTAAATAAAATATTTAAGTATAAAATCGATAAATATGCGGGTTGTTACAGACTCCCCTCCTTAAAGAAATTGCATCCTCGCAATATATAAGATGGAAACATAAAGTAACAACCATAAAGGCATATTAACACAATAGAAATTTGAAATAAGAAGTTCACCTCAAAGAGCATGAGTAAGTAAGTTCAGATGTGTTCGCTCGATGAATTCTCTAGATTCCCAAGAGCAATCCTTAGGATTCGCGGACCATTGAACCTTAACAAGAGAAACATCTTTATTTCGAAGGCGCTTGACCTCCGAAGCAATAATACGAATAGGATGTTGCTCATAAGTCAAATTAGGTGAAACTTCAATTTCTTCCACAATACCGGGCACAAGAATGGAATCGGAATCTCAAAGGCATTTCCGTAATTGAGAAACGTCAAACACGTCATGAATAGCAGAAAATTGAGCCGGTAATAAAAGGCGATATGCCACGGAACCAATACGTTCGGTGATAGGAAACGGACCAATATATCGAGGTGCTAACTTTCCTGATCGACTGAAACACACAACACCCTTCATAGGTGAAACATGAACAAACACAAAATCTCCCACAGAAAATTCTAATTTCCTTCTTCGGTTATCGGCATAGGATCTTTGTCTACTCTGGGCTTCTTTCATCCTTTCACGAATAAGGTCAATCTTTTCTGCGGAATCACGAATAAAATCCGGACCTAAAACCAGCTTCTCACCGGCCTCAAGCCAACAAGAAGGAGATCGACATGGCCTTCCATAGAGTGCCTCGAAAGGTGCCATACCAATACTAGATTGGAAGCTATTATTATAGGAAAACTCAACAAGAGAAATATGATCTTCCCAACTTCCACCAAAATCATGGACACATGCTCGAAGAAGATCTTCAAGAGTTTGATTCACACGCTCGGTTTGTCCATCGGACTGAGGATGATAAGCGGTTCTAAAATTAAGCTTCGTTCCCAAAGCTTTTTGAAGACTCTTCCAAAATCCACTAGTAAACAATGGATCACGATCACAAACAATAGAAGTAGGAACTCCATGTAACCTTACAATTTCTTTGATAAAAAGTTTTGCCAAGAGAGGAACGGTTCGATTGGACCGAACGGGAATAAAATGGGCGGATTTAGTGAGTCTATCAACTATCACCCATAAGCTATCATGGCCCGAACGAGAACGGGGGAGGCCATCAATAAAATCCATAGAAATTTGGTCCCACTTCCAAATTGGAATTTCTAAAGGTTGTCGTAACCCACCGGGCCTTTGATGTTCGGCCTTGACAATTTGGCAAGTCATGCAACACTTAACTAAGTTAGCAATATCAGATTTCATTCCCTTCCAATAATAAAGTCGCTTCATATCCGCGTACATTTTACTACTACCGGGATGAATGGTAAATTTAGAACGATGCGAATCTTCTAAAATATCTTTACAAAGATCACTATTATTTGGTACGATAAGTCTACCAAATTTTTGAATATTGCCGCGAGAATCGATATCAAAGTCTTTCAAACCTTCAATATCAATTTTATCCTTAATATTTTGGCCAAGAAGAGCCAATTCGGGGTCTAGCTTTTGAGCTCCAAGAATGCGGTCAAAAAGAGAAGGATGTGCCTCAAGGCTACATAAAATAAGAGATGAACATAAATCGAAATTACGATCTCGAATCTCACAAGTGGATAAAACCCCGAGATCATTCCATTCGGATATCATCATAGAAACAACCGCTTGTTGCTTGCGACTAAGCGCATAGGCGACGCGATTTCCCTTTCCGGGAGTATAAAGGATGTCAAGATCATAAGGTGCAAGGAACTCGAGCCAACGCTGTTGACGCAAATTAAGTTCCTTCTGAGAGAATAAATACTTCAAAGACTTATGATAAGTATAAAGAACAAATTTATCACCTAAAAGATAATGATGCCAAATCCGAAGGGCGAAAACAATAGCCGCGAGCTCTAAATCATGAGTGGCATATCTAGTCTCGGCTGGCTTCAATTGCCTAGAAGCATAAGCAATAACACATTCTTTTTGCATAAGAACGGCATCCAAACCAACACGACTAACATCGGTATAAACAATAAAATCTTGGTTCCCTTCGGGAATACAAGAATAGGAGAATCGGAAAGGAGTTCTTTTAATCTCTGAAAAGAAGTATCACATTTGTCCGACCAAATGTATTTAACACCTTTCTTCGTTAAGCTAGTGAGAGGCACGGCAATCTTAGAAAAGTCTTTGATAAAACGACGGTAATAACCCGCCAATCCAAGGAAACTACGAATCTCCGTCACACTCTCCGGTCTCTTCCAATCTTGAATCGCTTCAATCTTTGAAGGATCCACGGAAATTCCGGATTCGGAAATAATATGACCGAGAAACTTCACACGATATTGCCAAAAGTGGCATTTAGAAAACTTTGCCTTTAATTGATTACTCCTAAGAGTTTCCATCACAATCCGAAGATGCTTTTCATGCTCGTCCTCGGTTTTTGAATACACAAGAATATCATCAATAAAGATGAGAACAAATCGATCGAGGAGGTCTTTGAAAACTCGATTCATTAAGTCAACGAAATAAGCAGGGGCATTCGTTAACCCAAATGGCATAACAAGCCATTCATAAGATCCATACCGAGTACGGAACGATGTCAAAGGAATGCTATCCTCTGCAATACGAAGCTGATGAAAACCAGTAGCCAAGTCTAATTGTGAAAAGACTTTAGCACCACTGAGTTGATCGAATAGATCATCAATCCGAGGTAAAGGATATTTATTCTTGATAGCAAGATCATTAAGCTTGCGGTAGTCAACGCAAAGCCTAAGTGTACCATCGGATTTCTTCACGAAAATAGATGAAGCTCCCCAAGGTGAGGAACTAGAGCGAATAAATTGCTTCGTTTCCAAATCGGATAATTGTTTGCGCATCACCTCATTTTCTTTATTGGATAAACGATAAGGAGGACGAGTAATAGGTTGAGCTCCAGGGGTAAGATTAATTCTGAACTCAATTGCTCGCTTAGGTGGTAATCCTAAAACGGGCTCAAATATGTCGGAAAATTCACGAACAACATGAGTAAGAGAAATGATGTATTCCTCATCATCATTATCATCATCACGAGGATTTAAAGAATATAAAGATGCAGATAAAGTGGAATCCAAATCTTTGAGAATAATAGAAATCTGCCTAACAGATTGAGGATGTCGAAGATGAATAGTCCGCTCAGGACATAGGATATGATCTTCATAACGGTTAAGCCAATCCATTCCCAAAATCATTCCAAAGCCTAAATAATGCATGACATGCAAATCGGCTAGGAAAGAAAAATCACACAAAATAATCTCGACATCTTTGCAAAGCAAACTAAGAGTTGCGGATCCACCAACTGGATTCGAAATTCTCAAAGAAGTCATTAAAGCAACAACACTTAAAGAAAAAGCATCAACAAGTTCTTTTGAAATAAAAGAATGGGATGCACCCGTATCAAAGAGAACTCGAATAGGCTGTTCACGAAATATAATAATGCCATCAAGGATAGAATGAGACATACCTTGATTACGAGATGTGTTGCCAAGGGCTTGAGCAACACTTAACTTTCCCCCCTTCTTGCCCAAAAGCTTGGGGCATGAAGATATAACATGGCCGGGACTTTTGCAGTAGTGACAAGAGAGGGGCTTCGAACACTTATTTGAATAATGGTCCTTAGAACCACAATTATAGCATTCTCCACGACCAAAGGAAGATGTCTTTGCCACAGGGTTGCTTACTTCCCCTTTTTGTTGGGATAAGGATCTTTGAATTTGCTAGGCCTTTTCTTGTTGTTGTTGAAGTTTGGTTTGGAACCCACCACTTCATCATCACTTTCCCTATCCGCCTCTTCAAGACGAAGAGCGATATCAATGAGTTGGTCGAAAGAAACTTCTAATTTTAGAAGTAATGGCTTCTTGATATTTTTGTTTAATCCATAGACAAATATCTGGTTCTTCTTAAATGGGGTGTTGATGTACTCAACCCCATATTTAGAGAGAGATTCAAAAGACGCGACATAGTCTGTCACGGAAGATTCACCTTGAACAAGGTCAATAAAACGGTGAGCCAAAGTCACCTTCTCAGCTTCTGGTACAAACTTTAATTCGAAACGTGCCCGGAATTGCTCCTAGGTGAGATCCGTTTCTTTAATTTCAGAAATAAGAAGTTCGTACCAGTCCAATGCTCTTTCTTGGAGCCTACTAGAAGCCACCTGAACTCGGTGAAGATCAATAAGATTCATGCGAGAAAAGATTCGATCGCATGATCTCAGCCAAGCCTGGACTTCAATAATAGTTTCAGAACCCTTGAATGGTTTCCCACCCAAGTTGGTATAATCGTTGCACAAGTGTGCAAATCCATACTTAGGATGGGTTGGTTCCGAATTAGAACCGGCTGCTTGAGCATTCTTTACTATATCAAGAAGTTGTTGGGCAGACATAAAAACTCCATCTTGGGGAGTAGCACTAGATTGATCGGCGCTGGGACGGCCAAGTCTAACCATTTCTCTTCCTTAGAAAGAAAGAAGAAGAAAAAGGTTATTCACCAAATGAATATCAAGCAATCTTGATAGACAAAACAAGGAATCACAAAAGAAAATAGGATAGAACGGTACGAAGACACAAATTAAATTCTAAGGCACGACTCCTAAGAAGGACTTAGGACGATGAACCTTGTTAAATTATTCTACATTGTTCCGAAGTTTCGCTCTGATACCAAGCTGTGACGCCCCACCTCTATACCCACGCTAGCCAAGGACACTATGGTGTAATGCCGTCAACTAGCGCGGAGAATAAGGCTGTTGAGGAGTGACCATCTGTATAATTGCTTTGTGCGAGTACCGTTATGCCAGTTAATATATAACTTGCATTCTTTTCAAGAGGAAATCCGACATGCCGACACAAAATCAAAGCTACTACACAGTGGCTATAATGTCTTCGGAAACAAATATAGAAATAAACTTAACACAAATCAATCACAGATAATTCATATCACAAAGGTGGAAATAGATATGAATATATATAACACATAAAAGTGTTCATCAGAGTAGTGGTCTAAAAGATCCACAATGACACAAAAGAATAGCAACATCTGCTATACAAAAGAATAAGTACACAACTATGAGTCTATATCTCAAATGTATACAACAAAAACTACTAATCTAAGTAGTTAGCCAAAAGTCAGAGTAATGAATCCCTGGGGAGAAGTCAAGCAGAAGCACCTGTAACATCTCGGTCTGACCCGAGTATTATTTAATAAGAAAATAATAAACGGATCAGTCTAGCTATAAATATCAGATAAAATGATATAGAATAAGAGAACGACTAAACGTATAATAATCACAATGCCAAGCTGTGATAAATAAGTAATTGAAAATCAATAAGAGATTAATCAATATCACAAAAATCTTCTCAAAGATCAAAAGGAATGTCATACTCCTTATTTCATTCACCAAACCATAAATATTGACAATTATATCAATGTCAATCACAAAAAGTCAATGACACAAAAATTCACCAATGCACAAATATTGATAAAATTTATCAATGAAAATCAGGAAAATTGGTGAAACACAAATCCCAGAAATCATCAATAGAAATCTAGAAATCACAAAAAAAAGGGGAAGGCCTATCACAAACGGGAGCATAAAGCTCACCAACACGTGTATCACAAACGGAACGCTAATTCCACGGTCGCTAACCATCACAAATTGAGTCGAAGACCATGGGTTGCTACCCCACCAATTTGAGTCGAAACTCCACAAAACGGGGTTTAGACTCCCTCGCAGACAAAGAGACATCACACATTGCTAGTCTAAATCACAAAAATGATCGTCATCGATCACAAGAAGTGTCAATTACACTAAGCTAGTAAATATATGAGCTTAGCTTCATGTCCCATAACCACTAGCTTAACTTAAATATTTACGAACAAATTGTAGATCTCCACTAGAAAATTGTCATAAGAGATTCAATCGAATAAGTCCAAGAATTGACCGGCAAAGTAAACGCAAGTGTTTCATACCAATCGTTTTTCTAAATCGTTTAATTAGATTTCTCATACGAGTGAGGTAAAGGTTTGTATATACTAATAGATTGGAAAACGGCTTAAGAAACGAGCTTTGTAATAAAATAGTGTTGAAATCGTTTTGATGAAAGAGTTTTGATATTTACTACTAGTTTAGAAAACCTTTATATTTTTAAAGTGACAAATCACAAAAATGATTGTAGAAACAATCAATCACTAAAATTCACGTTCGAAGACGTAAACAAAATCCAAAGAAATCGATAACGAATCCATCGAAATGGATATTCCAAGAATTCCCGAAGACAATAAGTCATTAAATTCAATAACAAATGATAACAACAAATAGGGAAATAACACGAATCGATTAAATTTGGAAGCCACGCAAAATAGGCGAAATAGGCAAAACAGCAACAGGTCGGTCGGCCGGCAACAGAGCTCGGTCGACCGGACCCTGTTCTAAAAAAAATCCTCAGGAAGCAGGTCGATCGGCTGAGCCCTGTAGCCAGTCGACCGGACTAGAGACAGAAAAGTGCTTATGCACTTTGGTAGCATGTCGGTTGACCGGCCCAGGGGTTCGGTCGGCCGAACCTGATGTTCTGCAAATTGAAACCTATTTCAAATAAGGTGCAAACTTATTCAATTTGCAATCGGACAAGCACGGACGCTAAGGGATTACGCCCATCGGCTACCCAGTCCTATTGGCTCCTCGATGCATCACCAAAAACATGTTCCAACAAAAAAGTTATGATTTTTAAGGATTTGAACTCAAAACACTAAAAATTGAAATATTCACCAAATCAATCCAAACCAAAAGCAATTTCACAAGAATAAGTGTTAGGAATTCATACCTAACAATCGAAGATAATTATAAGCATAGATGTGAGATAAAAATCTCACTTTTTCACAAAAGTCAATGCAGAAGAGGCTTGAAAGAAAAGGGAGAATCAACCACTATTCAACACAACCCAAATGAGCTTGAATCTGTGCTCAAAAGAAGAACATTCCCAAAATTAGGTTTAGGAATTTTTGAAATTCAAGAGAGAAGGAGTTGGAGAAGGTGAAGAGAAAGCTTACCAATGGGTTCTCTTGAATTTGGGGCTAGAAATTGATTTGCAAATAGAAACTAGGGCTTGAGTTTTAATTTCCCATTCCACTCACCATTAATCTCTTTAGGACTGAAAAGTAGAGGAAGAGGGAGTGAGTGAAGAGGGGGTTTCAGTTTGGGGTATTAAGTTAGAACATTGGGCTGAACCCAAACCCAAACCCGTAGTGAAAAAGGTCAAATTTTTAGCTAGCTCCAAACATATCAATGTTTATACTCAAAAATGTTGCAAATGGCATTTTGAACTCAATGGAAGGGGTCTCGAGTCCCAATTTGACCGTATGCAAAAAGTAGCTTTTTGGACAAAAATCCGACTAATGATGAAATATTTAAATAAAATATTTAAGTATAAAATCAATAAATATGCGGGTTGTTACACGGTCTGTCATATTAAGTGTTTAGAAATCCTTATTGATGTCATAACATCCTATGCACCAACTAGAATTTTTAAATACAAATTGGAACAAATTAACACAATATCAAAACCCTTTTTATAACACTAACAAAACGCTCTCTCATATATATACACTCGGTGACTCATCGTAGGGTATTACTACCGTATTAATAAAGAGTCAAACCCCACAAAGCTAAGGTTTATTGCTAAACCAAAGCTCTGATACCAGATGTAACATCCTGCCTTTTTGTTCACTTTAAATCGACGACAAACCACACACGTCAAACTTAAACCATATAGAAGTGCGGATGGTTATGGGGTAGATAAGAAAAAAACAGAGAAAGAAAAAAACAAAATAGAATCTTGCATCGGAACGATAAAATATAATAATCAAATAAACAGTTCATGAAGCTGTATACAAAACATTTGATTATACTTATACAATACATATCAGAGTTACACATAGTAGAGAATAATAAAATGCAGCAGAGTACAAGATGCAGTCGAATAATAAAATATATAATAATAAGAGTACAATCCTCGTCTTCGTCCTCCAGAAATAAAGTCTTCGAATCCTGAAATACTCAGACTGACCCGAGCGAATTGAAAAGACAAAACACTCGAGTCAGAACTAAAAGATCTTATGTAAGTTAAATCAACAGTAAATAATATGAGTGGAATAGCGTCAGAGATATTTACGGGATTTGACATCTCCTATCCAGTGTCTAACGTGAGTGTAGAAACTTAAGAGATGCTCGGGATTCACATCTCCTAAGGATCCGTTAAACTATTTACTATGTAGTAATATTTCTCTATTATAATAATCTCTATAGTAAAATAACTTACTTTTAAATAGCATTAAGGGGTTACCCATATAGCCCTTACCATGCAATAGTCCTAGTAGTCCATCCAGTATCATGGTTCCTCCTGATCGGGAAGCCACCAAAGGATACTACACGGGCTACGGGAGAAACCAAACTCGTACAAGGCACGCTAGGGTAGGTGACATGGCACACAAGGCAATGCCAGGGTAGATATACCAATTACGCATCCGGGATGGTGGTAACGCGTAGCAGCTACTACCGCCCACCTCGAGCCATACCCCAAAATCAAAAAAATCAAAAGTGGCCACCGAATCAATCTAAAAGTTAAAGTATAATATTGGAGGAGTGTATCCGATAAGAGGGGCTACCTCCTTGGCTCGAGAATCGCTCCTATTTTAGCCACCTTATGCCAACTCACGAGAGCCGGGTCCACGTATATACCTTAATAGAACGTCGCCACCATCCTACTTCATTCTGGAATCTCCACCGCGTACACAGTTGTCAAAGTGGTTTTCGGAGTTGGCAGAGAGTATGACAACTTCCGATCCCAGTCTCTTTAACAAACAAACGTTATTATAACACCGCGGTCATTTTGAAATAACTATACTTTAAAACCGGAATATAATATCCATTCAAAACCATATAAAAACGATATAATTTCCACTTCAAAAACCGAATCAATATGATATCATCTTTATTAAAACCCAAATCAATATAATCATTTTTATTTCAAATATATCCCTTTTCCAAAATCACAGCACCTTCAAATTTATACACTTCAAAACCAAATATTTGAAATTATAATACCTTTAAACATAATACTTTGAAATTCATAGTTTCAAAACCATAACTTCCAAAACATAAATGGTTTGAATATTCAAACAGTATATAAAGATAAAATAGTTTGAATTTAAAATTACTTTATAAAGTGGAATAATTTCCTCGACTTCACAATTTTATTAACTTTAAATTAAATCTCAATTCATAACTTTCAACTCACTTTCAATTTTCAATAAACCATTTCAATTTCAATATATTTCAAATTTTAAGTATTAAACAATTTCAAAACTAAGGTTGGCAATTACGATTCAACAATTCCATTTTCTATTATTTAGTTTTGAAATATTCGCATAACAAATCCATTATTATTTAAATAAAACACAAATTTCAAATAACTAAATATTTCCTTTAATTTAGTTATACTTGAAATATTCATTTAATTCATCTTAAACCAAAATCTAGTTATAAAATCATACCTTTAAAATCTCAATTTCATTAAGTTTCAAATCAATTTCATATTTATCTTCACACCTTATTCTCATCTAAGTCGTTATAAACTCCAGAAATATAATTTAAATAAATACTTAACCATATTATATCTTAATAAAATCAAACTTTATTATTAAACTTATTTTATACTTTAAACCAATTTTATACATAGCTTAAAGCCAAAAATTTAACTTTATATAAAAATAACATTTATAAAATATCCAAATCAATATCTCATAAAACCATATATTTCTTTACCAAACCATAGAAATTATTTCAAAATACTTATTATATATATATATATATATAGACCACGGTGTCTGTATAAAATTTTCTATCCTATGGTCAAGTGATACGGATATTTATCATTTCAATCCGTAATTTAAAATGAAAATACGATTATATCATTTCAAACCGCGATCCCGAATGAAATAAAAATACATAACAATTTGCAGTTTATAATAATATAAAATACAACAACATTCATCCAACTTCAATTGTCAACCATTTATCATAGTTATCATCCAATTCAATCAATAACATAGATGTAGAATAGAAAATAAATAACAGACATTTACTAGTAGTTTATATTCGATAATAAATTAAATAACTATTTAACTGGAAGTTTATATGCAATAATAAATTAAATAACAATTTAATTCAATAAATTCAATTTTAACTGAAATAATGATTAAAATATGCCAAACGGCTATAATTAAATTTCTAATCACATCATAAATAAATTTAACAAACATAAGAAATTTTAGAAGTTGTGAGTGGGTTAAAAACCCGTGCGTAATCTGGACCTCGTATGCGAAAGATACATACGCTAGAACACTTGAAAATTAAATTTAAATTAAAAACAGAATAAATAACGTTTACTCACTTATACCTCCATGTCATCACAAAGAGAAATGCACGCACCCAGAAGCATCAAACCCTACATCTCGTTTGACAGTTTCAGCCGCCACTTAGGGTTTAAATTCGTCGACGCCACCACGTTTACTGCCTCGATCAGGCATCGCTGCTGACCTATGTGCGTCAGGCCGAGCTTCCAAGCCCCACGTGGCTGCTTCGCTGCCACCATAAACGCCGCCACCGTCGTCCTTCAACGCCAACTCGAGGCGATTCCAGTCGCTAAAAACCCATCTCGACCGTGCTGATCGACTCCCTTACGTTCCCTCTTCGATGCGGCACAATTGGATTGAGAAATCATCACAGATCTACCGTTGATTGAGCAAGCGGCCTATGAATGGCCGAGGTTCAACTTGAATTTCTGGATAAAGGATGCGTCGAACTGAAAAATGAATCACAGAATTGAGATGCGCTCTTCGAGAGCTTTCCAACGATATAAAATATGATATAGTTTGTGAAGTTTGAAATTTTGATTTGATTTTGAATTGCAATTGTATTTCGAAGTGAGAATTTGTTTGTCTGCCATTGAGGAGGAGAGACAACTAAATTGTACGTACAGAAATGAGGAATAAGAGATAGGCTAGGGTTTATAACAATGTGTATATATAGGTAGGTCAGAAACAGAGATGAATGGACGCTATTGGTTCGGATCGTTGAACGATAAATGGCCCAAAAGCCTGTTCTGACTCTGGGATGAAATTGGGCCAACCCATATATCAAAATAGATGTTTTTGAATATTTTAAACTCGATGGAATAGGTTTCAAGTCCAAATTCCATTGTATGAAGAAGTTATGACAAAATCAAATTATTTCAAATTGATTTCAATTGATTTCAATTAATCGATTTTAAGGCGTTTCAAGCCCATATGATCAAACGACAAGCCCGATCGTTATGAAACTTAAAATCCTACAATAATTCACCATTACAAATCTGATAAAACTTATTTCGTCGAAATCCGAGTCATTGGCCAAAATGGCTATTTTCCAGTAAATTAATAAATTAAAAATTAATTCATTATTTCAAATTTTCAGTTTCAGTTCTATAATTGACAATTTTTGTCATTTCTAAATTTCTTAATCATTTACACTAATTTAAACAAATATTGATGTCAATTTAGAGTTGATTAATTTATCAATTCCAGTGTTAACCTCAATGTCGTTAAATTCAGAAATTATAAATTTAATTTCCAATAATTCTATTTAATTTAATTTTCATTCTGCTATCCAATTCATTATTATCAAACGGATGAAATTAACATTGGACTCATAATCTATTACATTAACATCCTCACATTCCATCTTAATTTCAATTAATGTAATATTTAGATATTTAATTTCATTTGTTTGCAGTTAAATCCAATTATTATAGTTCAATTCCAATAAATTAATAAATCTTCATTTCCATTCTTTTAATTCAGCAAATTGTTCTATTATGGATAATACTAACATTATTTTCAAATATTACCTTAACTAACATTAACGTAATTATTTATTTAGATTTATTGCAATTGATTCCAATTCAATTTAATGGATTAAAATATATCGGTAACTTATAACAATTGTTGCCACTAACTCTTAACCATACTTTGAGAAGTTATCATTTCCAAACAATATTATAAACTTACAGGACATTGATAATATTCAATTACTATTTATTATTATTAATTCATTAATTAATTCGATATTTATGTTTGTTTTCTTATATTCAATTTATAGCCTAGTATAACAATTTACATTACTTCAATAAATTGTAATTTCATTACAATAGTTAATACTTAGCTTCAATTTCCATGGTTGCATTTCACTTTAGTATTCATTTCATTATTAAATTACAAAATTAATATTTCTTCACTATTAAATTACCAAAACCTTATTAAATTAACAAATTTTAATTATTGAAAAATTACGGGTCGTTACATCGGAAATCTAAAGAAACAATACGCGCCCTGTACGGTTTTAGTTGTATAACCTGTCATGGAATGTGGCGGTAACCTGCTATTGAACATGGTAGCTATAGTAGGCATAAGTGCAAAATGTCTATGCTGGCTAAGATTAATATTAAACTTTCGAAAGGTTTTCTGCACTATGCACTAATAATAATATCAAAAGGTTTTAGCATATCAAGCATGTTTGACTATCATAAGGAGAAATCTCCTCCTATTCTGCGTTTGCATTATGTGTGCGGTGGGAGGCCTTATGATAGTTTCATTTTTCAAAAAGCATTGTGGATTTCTTTTAAACTCTTTTGTTTTGCTTTTAAAAGAAAAACTGTTTTTATTTGCTCATACCAGTCCCATGACTGACCTGGAGTTTATTGTTCCTTTCCTAAACTCTGGGTGCCAACAATTTTCCACACGGGCAGTCTAGAGTTGGATTTTTCAGATAACTAAGTAGTAGGAGTTGATTTGATAGCATCCAGTCTTTGGTTTGGCAATCGCATTGGATCGAATTTGTTTCACTTCAGCATTGATGATAGCTCGAATTTTCGATTTGGAGTTTGGAGTTTTGGCTTTGGAGCTTTAGATTGGAGATATAGATTGTGGATTCACTCTTTATTGTAGATCATATTGGAGTTATCTCTTCTATTGTTATCCTTTCCGTCGTTGTTATTGTCTCTGATATTGTTGTATCCTATTATATCAGATATTGTATTCATTGTTGTATCAATGATATTATTCATTTCTTCTGCTGTGTTGTTATACTTAATGTGTTATAAGCTTCGGCGAACCAGATTCAATGTTTGAATCTGCAGCATTCGAACATGAGTAAAGTATGGATGTCGATTTTCGAAGGTCGAGTCAGAGTCGTTATAATTGGTATTAGAGCTGAAGGTTGAAACTTTATCTCAGGAGTATAACACATTAGGTAACTCATTAGAGATAGGGTGAAATATACCCTAGAATGAGTATGTCCCTAAGATATCTATTCGTATGCCTCAGTAAATTCTCTTACTATCCACTGATAGTAAGTATGAGGGAAGAAAAGGACGAGGTAAGGGACAGGGGAGTACCACTACAAATGGTCAATACCCTGCAACAATAAGGAACAACTTTTCTCCTCAATCTCCTTTGATTCAATTTCAAATTCTTTGATTGCTTCGTAGCAGCTCAAGGGAGAAGCTTCGGTGTGATAGTGCCCCTATGAGTCATGTAGATAAGTTCCTATTTCATATTCTTTTCATCGGTTCCTTACCAACTTTTCATTTTAACTTCAATGAATTTGGATTTCAAAATGAAATAAATTGGTTAATAAAATACGAAGATTTGTATCGATAAAATGATTTCGATTAAAACCAAATTTGAAATTCTACTGTGATTTCTTATGAAGATCAAAGTCCGAGGAGGGACAAGATAGTGTATACTTTGAGGTATTCCGACTTGAGTTTGGAATCCATACCTAATGTTTAAAATTTGTGGAAGATTAAATCCATTTATCTATTGTTTGGGTCTCGATATATTTTACGAATGGTTAGTTATTCCTTTGGACAAATCAATACCTCTGTATATCGTAGACCTGGGTGACCCGGGTGTTTGGTAAAATATCGTATGAGTTCGTTCTCATATTTATTGGTGATATTCTGATTTGGTAAGCCAAATGCAGAATAGATATTCAGTTTGACATGGAAAATTGTTTCTTTATCTTTGTATATTCATCCTTTGTTGTCTCCCTTACAAATTTCGAGGACAAAATTTTCTTAAGGAGGGAATCTGTAACATTCCTGTTTTTAAATCAAATTTAAATTGGTAAGTAATTTAACTTTTAGAATTAAATCGTGAATTAATTTGTTATTTTCCAAATTAAATAGATATTTGTTTGTTTATTAATATAAATGAATATAAATATGATTTTAAAATAGAATTTATAATTTGAAATACAGAAATAAACCAAAGGAAATTTCAATCTGGAAGAAAACTGTAAACCAGATTCCAAATCCAACTCAAGCAAGGCATAAGTCAAAAGTCTGAAAACAATTCAAAGAAAATATATTTTACATGAGACTGAGCAACTAGAATCAAGTTCATGCTTCAATTCAAAGTCTGGAAACTTTAAAAAAATCTGAAGCATGCGAAGTGATCAAATAATTTCAACCTGAAGATCATCTAAAACAATTCAAAAGCCTGGAAATCAAAGCCAAAACCAGAGAAAATAAAATTTAAAATAAAATCAAATTCAAAGATCGAACAGCGGTTTTCTCAAAGCATCTCAAACCTGGAAATAAAAGCATGCAGTAAATTCAAGAAGCAAATTCAAGTTCAAAGGCAAAACGTCAATGTTCTTCTCTGTTCCTTCTTAAGCAAGGTGAGCAAACTTCTTAACACGGTTGTTTATCTTGATGTTGGGGTTAATATTGAAGTGTGTTATGATAAATCTGTGTTCAGTTGTTGAATATGCTTGTGCATATATTTATATACATGAAGATAGGTGTGCATGTCTGATATACAGACCCTATTGCCTTTGTTAGTTACAGGATTCAGAAATTTGGTTTAAAAAAAATCACGTTCTTCATCTCCAATCCATATTAACCTTTGATTTAAGATAAAAGTTGATTGTTATAGTATAATGTTAATTATAAAAATGATTTCAGAATTTTTTAGTTAGAAATAAATTCAAACTTGGAAAATCACAGTAGAAAAATCAAATTTGATCAGAAATCAACCATTTCAATTCTTTGTTTTGATCATCCTGCCTGATTCGCAACGGTAAATAATGAATTTCAAAGGTAGTATAATGATTTTTAACATAGTAATGATTGTGTTAATTGGAGTTGATCGGAATGGGCATTTTTGCCAAATCCCGACGAACGGATAAGGGTTTTTCGACGAGCTTATGCGTGAGGGTAGCTTGCAGGTTGTGGGTCACTGGAAAATTGGTCACTTAATTTTTAGTTGGCCGAGACGATCAGACGTTGACAAACTAGGGTTCAAAACTTAGTTTTAACCGAAGTGTTGTCATGACGTTTTCAACGTCGACGATGCACTGGGATGAATCGCGATGGGGGGAATCGACATGAGTCAAGAAGAAAATGGGATGTGGTTGGCGTGGTTCATCAAGGTCGTGATCAGTGTTGAAGAGTAGTTTTTCGATAGGCGTTGTTACAGGCTAGGTCGTTTTGGGTCGATTTTAATTTCGCTGGCGAATCTGCTAATCTGGAGAGTTGAGTGCGTAGGCGATGTGACGTTGGCTTATCGAAGATAGCATCATCGATCTTCGGTGGTAAGAACGACCGTGCATGTGCACGATGCACGTTTAAGTTCTGGCAAGTTAAGCTTTGGGGAAGAAGCTTCGAATTGGGTCGAACTCGAAACGTTTACGTGTTTGCCTCGAAGGAGATGAAGGTGTGGATCCCGTGTGTTGATCGGGTTTTAGTTTTAGCTCGGGTTGATTTTTGGTTAGTAACAGTTTTCAAAATTTTGTAAACCAATTAGTAAATGTTTAAGTAAGTTATTTTGAAATGATTAAGTTTATTTAATTATGTGATATTATTTTAAGATTAATTAAAAATGTAATTAAAAGTTAATTAAGGAGAAAAGATTAATTACCCTTAATATCTTAAGAAAATCTTTGTGTTAATATTGATTAAGTACAAGGTTTATTTATTAAAGAATTTAATGATAATTAAGTATTTAATGTGGATAAGAGGTTTATCTTTTAACTAATTAAGTAATTAATTAATTAATTAAGTATGAATAATTAATGATTTTAAAGATTTATTAATCAAGTGTTTAAAGGTTAATTAATTATGGAATAATTAATTTATGTGATTAACTAATTAAGGAAATTAATTTGAGAATAACTAATTAATTAAAGGTTAATTTATTAATGAAAAGTGATCAAGGAATGATTTATTTATTAAGGGTTAATTAATTATTGTAATTAATTAAGAATAAGTAAATAATTCTTTAATAATTAAAGCTTGATTAATTCATTAATTAAGGTTAATTAATAAATAATTGAGCGATAATTAATTAACATAAATTGTAATTAACTAATGTTAATCAATCAGGATCAGCGATTTATTGATTAAATTAATCAGATGAAAAATTAATCTTACTTATGGATGTTTGAATTGTATGAACTGCTGTGAATTGTTTGTTATCTCTACTGTGTGATGCTTTGTGATATGAATTGTTCTAATTCAAGTTGTAATGAATGTAATTTATTTCATCTGTGATGAAATTATATTATTTATCTGTAGATCTATGAATGGAAGATAAGCGATATAGAAGTATACCGCTTATCTATAATTGTTGTGCTTAAATCTGTGATGATTGATGATGTTGCACTATTGTGTAGAACCCTTGGACTACACTATAAACACACAAATATGGATTGCACGAGGAAATTGGTCAAGTCACGATTTCTGAAATGGTTTTAAAAATTGAATTCTGAATCCAAAAGTTTTTGGAAATGGTATTGGGTTAAATATGAAATTTTTTTGAAAAGGGAATTTTGAAAATAAAAGTTATTTTGAATAACTTGATTAAGTTTTGAAATATAAATAATTTGATTTGAATTTAAATTCAAGATTTGAAATTGAATTCTATACTTGAAAATCATGGTTTAAAAAGGTTATACAAGTTATAAATGTGTTTATATGGGTTTTAAATCATTTTAAAGGTATTATTTTGGGAATTTGAAATTAACCCAAGGGCTTTAACTTGTATAAATGAAATCGGATTTTTTTCGAAACGAAAACTATTTTTTTTCAAATAATAAAAGCTTTCATATAAGGAAAGAATTTCCAATTTGTGTTAAAGGAATTTCAAGTTTGAAATGAAAATGGTTTTCCAAGTTATGAATAAATCTTTGGAAATGATTTTGAAAGCTATGATTAAATCTTTGATTTAAAGATTGGATGAGTTAATCCAATTTGAAGCAGAAATTGATTTGAAATGTGTGAATGAATCTTTGTGAAAATTGGGTGAACTTTGTAAAGTGAATCTTTTTGTTTAAATATTTGGAATTGGTAATTTGTTTAAACCATTTGAAAGGAAAGTTTTGGGTTTTAATTTGTGACTTAACTGAAATCCCAATATCCATATGTTTTTAAATATTGTGCTCATTATTCGGTTTACCCAGGAGAGGACCTTATGTCATATAACCCATTCCAAACAATAATACGACGTTATGGATAGCATTTGAAGATCGGTAGTGAAAATCGGGTATTTTTGAGAGCGAAAGGATTACCCGTCGAATGACTCTGCACTGAGTAGCTATGGTATAGAGATCTCCATATGTGATAGGGAGTCCGATGGGGATTGTGAATACCCGGATTGCAATGGCTTCTTCGGAAGTGCCTTCAGTTCTGTTCGAACCAGGAACAGACTTGTATGGTTGTATGTCTAACATTACACTTTGAGATATATAGAAGATTTCTTTCAAATACATTTCTGTTGGTGGCGGATAATTTATTCTCTTAGCTTAAAACTCTTCTCTGAGATATACGAGCTCAAAGGTTATGTAGTTGATGGTTACTAGTGATACATTCCCAATTTGGTAATGTGGCATATGAAGTGTTGCTGATCATTTGTTGATCAAAGCATGGCTTTTTGAAAAGTGTAGCTTTGTGTACGAGACTTCGTCGAGCCTCAAAACCCGGTAATGGTCGAAATAGGAACCGTTGCAGCAAGGTTATTTGGGGGTAGCGGGAGTGGTATCATGGTATGGGGCCCAGATACTTAACTTTGTGGTTGCTACAAAACTTATTGCTTTGTGGTTGTTGTTTGATAGGCGCCTTGGATAAAGGTTGGTAAAGACCGAGGGGTGGCATACTCGTGTCAGTAGTTACCTGGTTACAAAGGTAACCCGGCCTTGTGTAGCAGAGATCCGGTCAGGTTCTCGGGAACGTCCCTCCAGAGGCGTTCCATTTGATGTAGGAAGTTCCTTTGCCTGACCATTTGTTGGAAATCCAAAGAAACAATACACGTCCTGTACGGTTTTAGTTGTATAACTTGCCATGGAATGTGGCGGTAACCTGCTATTGGACATGGTAGCTATAGTAGGCATAAGTGCGAAATGTCTATGCTAGCTAAGATTAATATTATACTTTCGAAAGGTTTTTTGCATTATGCACGAATAATAATATCAAAAGGTTTCTGCTTATCAAGCATGTTTAATGTAAAGACCCGTAAGTCCGTACTCCTTGAATAGACACTAATCTCCTTTGTTTAATTCAAGATGAACGAAAATACGAATCCTTAGGGGTTTTAAAAAAGAATTTAAGAAAAGAGAAGAGGAAAGAAGGTAGAAATTAGAGAGAATAGAAAACAGAAAGAAGATAGAACATTTTAAAATAGAAGAAAAAGAGAAGAGAAAAGAAAAATAGAACATAGAACAAAATAGGACGGAACAGAAAACAAGAACAGAACAACATCAGAATCTCACAATTCGCAGCGGAACAACATATAATAATAAATGAATAATCTTTAAACAAAGAACTACATCAGTTATTACATTTTATACATTACATTACATCATATCATCAGAGTGTACAACAACAACAACAAACAGTGCAGCGGAAAAAGGAATACTATATAAACTAGTAATACGCCATGCCATCCAGCTTGCCTCCAGCAACTCCAGAATATCTAGAATATCCTGATAAACCTAACTCTTGACTGCCCGTGTGGAAATTGGTGGGCACCCAGAGTTTAGGAAGGAAAACAATAAACTCCAAGTCAGTCATGTGACTGGTGTGAGAACTCAAAACAGTTTATTTATCTTTAAAATCAAAATATAGAGATATTTTTAAATTAAATTCGCAATGCTTTTAAAAATGAGACTACCATAAGACCTCCTGCCACACACACAATGCAAACGCAGACTTGGAGAAGGTTTCTCCTTATGATAGTCAAACATGCTTGATACGCATTTAAAAGAACATTTCATATTATTATTAGTGCATAGTGTAGAAAATTCATTTAGAAAGTAGAATATAAATCTTAGCCAGCATAGGTACCATTATATTATGCCTACTAATAGCTACCATATTAGATGGCAGGTTCTACAACTAAAACCGTACAATTTTCGTATTGTTTCTTTGGATTTCCAACAAATGGTCAGGCCAAGGAACTTCCCATTGCCACATGAGAATGCCTCTGGAAAGACATCCCCGAGAACCAAACCGGAACTCTGCCAACACAAGGCCGGGTTACCCCTAACTGGGTAACTACTGACACGAGCACGCCATTCCCCGATCGTAAACGACCTTTCTCACGGGATCCCGAAAACCAACAACCACAAAGTAATAAATTCGTAGTAACCACATAGGTTAAATATCTGGGCTCCATACCATGATACCACCTCTATCCAGAAGGAAATGTACATACCCTAAAGGGTGCTACCCCTCATAACCTTGCCGCATCTTTCCTGTTTTGACCATTTCCGGGGTGTGAGGTTCGACGAAGTCACGTCCACAAAAACATACTTTATACAAAAGCCATGCTTTGGGTCAACAAATGATCAACACAATGATCACTAAGATAGACGATCAAATAAACGATCATATCACAATAATCAACACAATGATCATTTCAGCATCACTCAGCATGTCACATTACCAAATTGGGAATATATCGCTGATAACTTCAACTATATAACCTCTGAGCTCGTACATCTCAGAGAAGGGTGTTAAGCTAAAAGAATAAATTCTCTGCCACCACAGAAATATATTTGAAAGAAATCGGCTTTACATCTCAACTTGTAATGTCAGACACACAATCCATACAAGTCTGTTCCGGGCTCGAACAAAACCGAAGGCACTTACAAAGAAGTCCTTGCAATCCGGATATTCACAATCCTGATCGGATTCACCATCACATATGGAGAACTCTATACCGGAGCAACTCGGTGCAGAGTAAATCGACAGGTCATCCTATCGCTCTCGCAAATACCGGGTCTTCAACACCGATCTTCAATGCAATTATAACGACGTATCACATATTCAGAATGGGTTATACGACCCCATGGTCCTTTCCCGGTTAACCCGAATAGTGAGCGCTTATTCAAAAATAAGTGTGACATTCACATTCAATCAAATCACATCAATTACCCATTCAAAGGGAAATATTGATAGTCGGTTATTGAACTATCACTGGATATGCACACATCACCAATTTCCAAATAATTTTCCAAATTATTTATTTTCCAAAATATCTTCACTAGATATATTATTTCAACACTTCAAAAATAAATTAATATTTACTTTTAAACAAGTTTCCCCTTTCATTTATAAATTCCTTAGTGAATTTATATCTCAAAATATCCATGCATATCATTTCAATTATCCATTTCAATTTATCTTCAAAAAGATAAATTTTAATTATTCACTTCATATTGGAAAACATTTCCATACTTATTGAATAAGTAATCCACAAATCTTTTATTTTCTACACTTGGAAAATATTCAATATACTTAAATCGAATTAAGTATATATTTCATTCTATTAAGGAAATCATTCACTTAAACATATTTATTTGGGTCAAAACGAATGTTGCGTAAAACATTGTTACGACGTCCCAAAATTACTAGTATAGGGATTCGAATTTAAAATAGATATATAATCCCAATACTATACAAAACATTTCCTTTCGGAAATCATTTACTATAACAACTGTGTTATAGTCCACCATTTCCTTTTATTTCTCGAAACATCTATTTCAACAATAAATGTTGAAATCTATGGTTTCGAATCTCAACACATTTTAAAACATCGTTAGATCGTTTTAATTCTATTTAAAACATCCTAATCCAAAACAATTTCTTTAACGTGTTATTCACTATTCAAAAACGTGAATATACTTCATTAACAATTTCATCAATTCTATGCCTTTTATTTCAAAGGATTATTCACAGTCAAAAATGTGAATATACTTCATTAACAATTTCATCCTTTCTATGCCTTTTATTTCAAAGGATTATTCACAGTCAAAAATGTGAATATAACTCCATTAATAAGTTTCAACAATTTACTAATCAAAATAAGTCATTTCGAATTTATAAAACAACGTTTATAAATTCCATTTCTATTTATTTATAAAAACTTCCTTTTTATAAATTCTTTTATTAACCTATCCCAGTTTATAACTCAATTATAAACTAAAAATTCACATTATTAGTTAAATGCTTATGAAACGATTATTTTACAAAATCGTTCTTTTTAACTTCCCAAATTATAAATCTTATAACTTATAAGATTCATTCATTTATCCAAAATCATTATTTTAATAACTTAATAAATTTTATAAACCTACTGCTTATAAAATTCCATTTATAACTTCACCGTATAAAATTCTATAAATTCCATTCAATTATGAAATTCATTTTCACTTCATTCAAACACTTATAAAAACTCGTTTTATAATGTCCATATTTCAATTTATAAATATCCATTTATAAATCTCTTAATATAATTCAATTTATATTATTCTTTTAAAACTTCTTAAATTTCCTTTATTATTTCACCATTTTGATTCATAAAATAATTAAATTTTATAAATCCTATATTTAAACTTTTCACAATAATTCTAAAATATCTTGATTAAACTATTTTATAAACTCAATAGCATCGTATTCTCAAAAATCAGTTTTTAACTATATTTCTCAAAATCATAATTTTTATAACTTTAAAAATTATAACGTTTATTTATTTAAAATAAATCAATTCCAAAAATATTTTTTATAAACTTATACTTTCAAAAATCACTTTGAAAATCATTTTAAAAAATCCCAAATTTGGTCCAATGATGCTACACACCAAATAGTCAATCACGACTACAACGATATCATATATCGATATGATAATCCATCAAATATCAAAATATCTGAAATCAAATAAAAACTGTTGAGGAATCCAGTTGGATCCCTCCAACCTGTTTTCCTGCATCCAAAAACATTAGCACAATACCAATTTCGCTCCAGTACGAAATTATCGCGGTATATGTTCTTATTAAATATTATCCGCTTAATAACGGCGCAATAGGGTCTCATCCGCTAAAAAATGCGGGGAATCAACAACTGCAATATATACATATGCCAATATATATATATATTGATATTATATATAATACCAATTTCACTGTTTATGAAATATTCGCGGTACATGTTTTTAATAAATAACATCCGCTTAATAACGGCGTATAATGTCTATTTAACAATCAATAGATATCAATCATCATTCAAACATGCATTCAAATATTTTAAATCTAACTATTTAAAATAAAATCGAAACTGATTCGATTGAGTGAGAAGTTCTCACCTTGATTTTATTTTCCGTTTTAGCGATTTATTTCGAATAAAATTAAACGGACGTTTAATTTTACCCAAAATTCTCACTAACTCCAAACGACTCCAAACCAACTCCATCGCGTACTGCTCGTCCATACGATTCCAACGCAACTGAGTTTGCATTTTTTCGACCTCGTATGAAAAAGATATGAATTTTTGAAGTTACATGATTTATATACTTATAAATTTACAACTAACTTTATATTTTAAAATCTCAAACCACTCCAGGCCGTGTGATCTGCATCCAAGGCCCCTCCCTTCTCCTTCCCCATCACGCAACAAGCTCCAGGTTATACACGTTATGGCCGAACCCAAAATCAAAATTAGGTTTACAAATCGCGAGCAAAATACTCATCTACGCGTCGATCAGGTAGCGCCGAATCGAAGGCCTCACCCACCACTCCACTCGGCCTAAGACCGGCCACGCGCGCACCCCCCCAGCGCCTCGAAAAGTGTGCGCAACAGCCCAGGGACGCGGGCCTGTAGCTTCCTCCACACGACTCCGTTTCCGATCATAACCGTTGAATCTCTAGCTCTCTTCATGCTCTACCTCTTTGTAGTTGGAAGTTTCGTCTAATTGTTAATGGATTTCGAGTTAATTGAGGAAGAAGGAGGAGAAATACTGGCCGTGTATTAGGTGGAGGCGGTTAGGGTTTAAGTTTTCTTTTTTTCTTTTTTTTTTTTGATGGTGGTGGTCTATTTATAAGGAATTCTCAAACACTATTCATCCCGGAAATTCCGAACTCCGATTTACGCGCCGTAACCAGCGTTTCTAGGGTTTACCCCGCGTTCCGGACACAATGGAACAGGTTTCGAAAG
This sequence comes from Allium cepa, assembly GCA_030765085.1. Lineage (NCBI taxonomy): Eukaryota > Viridiplantae > Streptophyta > Magnoliopsida > Asparagales > Amaryllidaceae > Allium > Allium cepa. Next base: position 239,919,982 of record CM060931.1, read on the forward strand.
CTAATTCGGAAGTATGTGCGAGTTATGGCTGTAAACGCTCAATTTGAATTAAACCGATTTAACGCGATTTCTAGGCGTTTTAATTTGTACAGGACAAACCGTAAATCCAATTGACTTGAAATTTGAAACCTTACAATAATATCACATTACGGATCCGATGAAACTGGTTTCGTCGAAATCCGAGACTTTTTGAAAAATGGCTATTTTCACTCGTCAAATTTAAATTAAAAATAAATCGATGCGTTTCGAGCTTCCACGATCAAACGATAGCTCCGATTGACACGAAAATTGAAATCCGGTAATAACTAACTATTACGGATCCAATGGAACTGGTTTCGTTCAATTCTGAGACTATTCAAAAATTGACTATTTTCACTAGTCGAATTAAATATTAAAATATTCAATTTTCACAAATTAACTTTTAATTCGATTTTAAAAGTTCTAAAATATCGTTCTAACTCCCATATGATAAAATAAAATTTTACAAATCATTTTCAATCATATTTAACTATATTTTCAATTATTTCCATAATTTAACGTATTAAATTATCGATTTAATTATTCAATTAAATCCAATAATTCAAATAAAAATTTATTTGACTTATAAATTCACTCATTAATATTTAAAATTAATTAAATATTCAAATTTTAATTTCTAAAAATTTTGGGTCGTTACAATCTTCCCCACTTAAAAGAATTTCGTCCTCGAAATTAACAAGTAAGAAAGTTATAGAATTTATTAATTTTCCAAAATTCATAGTTAAACTTCTTACAATAACTTGCTAAGTGTTCAAATCATACTTAGTTATCTTTTCAAAAACAACTATTATTGTTTAACTTTCAATTCCAAATCAAAGTTAAAGTTTTCAAAATTTTCCAATTTTCTCAAATTTTTTTCTAACGCCTTAAATTTTCGGAAAAATTCGCCATAGTCTCCTTTGCGCGGCTCGATCCGAAAAAAAATGACAGTATATATATCACAAATATACATCTCATCAAGTAATGAGGCATCCCGCAGGGAAAAAAGTATAAAAGTACGATATTTAATCCGAGATATGTACCTTATATTTTATTAGCGAGCATATACGGCTAATATAGCGCGAAAGCGAGCTCCAAATGCGAAGCAAACGCGATCCGCACCAACTAATTACTCAACAAACAACATGAGAACATGCATATATGACAATAGTATCAATATACAACATATAGCAACATAATAACTATATATGCCAACATAGCAATGCATTCAAACAACACATATTCAACCATCAACCAACTATCATTCAACTAACATCCATAACCAATAAATATTCATTCATATTCTCATTAATATTAAATGAATTGGTTTTCAATTTAAATCACATTAGATTCATTAACATTGGATTTACTAGCATTCATTTTCAATTAGTTTATATTCACTAATTCATATTCAAGTTGGTTCACTTCCAAATTAAATTCAATTCTATTTAAGATTCACTTAACTTCCAATTGAATTCCAATTATTTTAGCTTTCAATTTCATTAATTCTATTTCATTAACACTTAATGAATTATATACAATCACTCAACTAACAATCATATAACAATCAATGTATATTAATTTCAATCAAATTCCTTTGCTTATATTCATCTTGGTTTAACATTAAATTGATTTCCATTCCAATTTATTCAACTTTCAATAACATTAGATTTTAAATGAATTAACACTTATATTCATTATTTCATATCAACTTAATTCACTTTTAATTGATTAATATTCAATTCATTAATTCAATTCAATTACTACAGTTGAATTTTCATTTATATAACTCAAGTTTATATTCATTTAATCCACTTGATTATTTACAACTCATATTCATGATTATATTCATATAATTTTACTTCTTATATATATAAGTCTATTTCACAATTGTAAAACACTTTAATTATAATTCAATTCTTATAATTCTTTTTGCTTATACAATTATTCTTTTATTTAGATTATTCAAACAACTTAACAATCAACTTACATACTCTTTAATAATTTTGAAAAATTATTTCTTTATATATAAAAATATAATCAAGGTAAAATTATTTCATTTACCCAATTCAAAACAAATATTGTGCCGAATTGTTCTATTCAAGTGTTTAGAAACCCCTTCGGCATAGTCTTGCGGACCACGCTGACGAAAGTTCATATACCACTCAATAAACCAATCATCACAATATAAAACAATTTTTATATTCACTAACAAATACGCTCTCATAGCTATTATTACACTCAAACTCAATCTAGAGTACTACTGACTCTATCTCTAATGAGTAATACCCAACAGAACCATGGTTGTCGCTTAACCATATGCTCTGATACCAACTGTAAAGACCCGTAAGTCCGTACTCCTTGAATAGACACTAATCTCCTTTGTTTAATTCAAGATGAACGAAAATACGAACCCTTAGGGGTTTTAAAAAAAGAATTTAAGAAAAGAGAAGAGGAAAGAAGGTAGAAATTAGAGAGAATAGAAAACAGAAAGAAGATAGAACATTTTAAAATAGAAGAAAAAGAGAAGAGAAAAGAAAAATAGAACATAGAACAAAATAGGACGGAACAGAAAACAAGAACAGAACAACATCAGAATCTCACAATTCGCAGCGGAACAACATATAATAATAAATGAATAATCTTTAAACAAAGAACTACATCAGTTATTACATTTTATACATTACATTACATCATATCATCAGAGTGTACAACAACAACAACAAACAGTGCAGCGGAAAAAGGAATACTATATAAACTAGTAATACGCCATGCCATCCAGCTTGCCTCCAGCAACTCCAGAATATCTAGAATATCCTGATAAACCTAACTCTTGACTGCCCGTGTGGAAATTGGTGGGCACCCAGAGTTTAGGAAGGAAAACAATAAACTCCAAGTCAGTCATGTGACCGGTGTGAGAACTCAAAACAGTTTATTTATCTTTAAAATCAAAATATAGAGATATTTTTAAATTAAATTCGCAATGCTTTTAAAAATGAGACTACCATAAGACCTCCTGCCACACACACAATGCAAACGCAGACTTGGAGAAGATTTCTCCTTATGATAGTCAAACATGCTTGATACGCATTTAAAAGAACATTTCATATTATTATTAGTGCATAGTGTAGAAAATTCATTTCGAAAGTAGAATATAAATCTTAGCCAGCATAGGTACCATTATATTATGCCTACTAATAGCTACCATATTAGATGGCAGGTTCTACAACTAAAACCGTACAATTTTTGTATTGTTTCTTTGGATTTCCAACAAATGGTCAGGCCAAGGAACTTCCCATTGCCACATGAGAATGCCTCTGGAAAGACATCCCCGAGAACCAAACCGGAACTCTGCCAACACAAGGCCGGGTTACCCCTAACTGGGTAACTACTGACACGAGCACGCCATTCCCCGATCGTAAACGACCTTTCTCACGGGATCCCGAAAACCAATAACCACAAAGTAATAAATTCGTAGTAACCACATAGGTTAAATATCTGGGCTCCATACCATGATACCACCTATATCCAGAAGGAAATGTACATACCCTAAAGGGTGCTACCCCTCATAACCTTGTCGCATCTTTCCTGTTTTGACCATTTCCGGGGTGTGAGGTTCGACGAAGTCACGTCCACAAAAACATACTTTATACAAAAGCCATGCTTTGGGTCAACAAATGATCAACACAATGATCACTAAGATAGACGATCAAATAAACGATCCTATCACAATAATCAACACAATGATCATTTCAGCATCACTCAGCATGTCACATTACCAAATTGGGAATATATCGCTGATAACTTCAACTATATAACCTCTGAGCTCGTACGTCTCAGAGAAGGGTGTTAAGCTAAAAGAATAAATTCTCCGCCACCACAGAAATATATTTGAAAGAAATCGGCTTTACATCTCAACTTGTAATGTCAGACACACAATCCATACAAGTCTGTTCCGGGCTCGAACAAAACCGAAGGCACTTACAAAGAAGTCCTTGCAATCCGGATATTCACAATCCTGATCGGATTCACCATCACATATGGAGAACTCTATACCGGAGCAACTCGGTGCAGAGTAAATCGACAGGCCATCCTATCGCTCTCGCAAATACCGGGTCTTCAACACCGATCTTCAATGCAATTATAACGACGTATCACATATTCGGAATGGGTTATACGACCCCATGGTCCTTTCCCGGTTAACCCGAATAGTGAGCGCTTATTCAAAAATAAGTGTGACATTCACATTCAATCAAATCACATCAATTACCCATTCAAAGGGAAATATTGATAGTCGGTTATTGAACTATCACTGGATATGCACACATCACCAGTTTCCAAATAATTTTCCAAATTATTTATTTTCCAAAATATCTTCACTAGATATATTATTTCAACACTTCAAAAATAAATTAATATTTACTTTTAAACAAGTTTCCCATTTCATTTATAAATTCCTTAGTGAATTTATATCTCAAAATATCCATGCATATCATTTCAATTATCCATTTCAATTTATCTTCAAAAAGATAAATTTTAATTATTCACTTCATATTGGAAAACATTTCCATACTTATTGAATAAGTAATCCACAAATCTTTTATTTTCTACACTTGGAAAATATTCAATATACTTAAATCGAATTAAGTATATATTTCATTCTATTAAGGAAATCATTCACTTAAACATATTTATTTGGGTCAAAACGAATGTTGCGTAAAACATTGTTACGACGTCCCAAAATCACTAGTATAGGGATTCGAATTTAAAATAGATATATAATCCCAATACTATACAAAACATTTCCTTTCGGAAATCATTTACTATAACAACTGTGCTATAGTCCACCATTTCCTTTTATTTCTCGAAACATCTATTTCAACAATAAATGTTGAAATCTATGGTTTCGAATCTCAACACATTTTAAAACATCGTTAGATCATTTTAATTCTATTTAAAACATCCTAATCCAAAACAATTTCTTTAACGTGTTATTCACTATTCAAAAACGTGAATATACTTCATTAACAATTTCATCAATTCTATGCCTTTTATTTCAAAGGATTATTCACAGTCAAAAATGTGAATATACTTCATTAACAATTTCATCCTTTCTATGCCTTTTATTTCAAAGGATTATTCACAGTCAAAAATGTGAATATAACTCCATTAATAAGTTTCAACAATTTACTAATCAAAATAAGTCATTTCGAATTTATAAAACAACGTTTATAAATTCCATTTCTATTTATTTATAAAAACTTCCTTTTTATAAATTCTTTTATTAACCTATCCTAGTTTATAACTCAATTATAAACTAAAAATTCACATTATTAGTTAAATGCTTATGAAACGATTATTTTACAAAATCGTTCTTTTTAACTTCCCAAATTATAAATCTTATAACTTATAAGATTCATTCATTTATCCAAAATCATTATTTTAATAACTTAATAAATTTTATAAACCTACTGCTTATAAAATTCCATTTATAACTTCACCGTATAAAATTCTATAAATTCCATTCAATTATGAAATTCATTTTCACTTCATTCAAACACTTATAAAAACTCGTTTTATAATGTCCATATTTCAATTTATAAATATCCATTTATAAATCTCTTAATATAATTCAATTTATATTATTCTTTTAAAACTTCTTAAATTTCCTTTATTATTTCACCATTTTGATTCATAAAATAATTAAATTTTATAAATCCTATATTTAAACTTTTCACAATAATTCTAAAATATCTCGATTAAACTATTTTATAAACTCAATAGCATCGTATTCTCAAAAATCAGTTTTTAACTATATTTCTCAAAAATCATAATTTTTATAACTTTAAAAATTATAACGTTTATTTATTTAAAATAAATCAATTCCAAAAATATTTTTTATAAACTTATACTTTCAAAAATCACTTTGAAAATCATTTTAAAAAAACCCAAATTTGGTCCAATGATGCTACACACCAAATAGTCAATCACGACTACAACGATATCATATATCGATATGATAATCCATCAAATATCAAAATATCTGAAATCAAATAAAAACTGTTGAGGAATCCAGTTGGATCCCTCCAACCTGTTTTCCTGCATCCAAAAACATTAGCACAATACCAATTTCGCTCCAGTACGAAATTATCGCGGTATATGTTCTTATTAAATATTATCCGCTTAATAACGGCGCAATAGGGTCTCATCCGCTAAAAAATGCGGGGAATCAACAACTGCAATATATACATATGCCAATATATATATATTGATATTATATATAATACCAATTTCACTGTTTATGAAATATTCGCGGTACATGTTTTTAATAAATAACATCCGCTTAATAACGGCGTATAATGTCTATTTAACAATCAATAGATATCAATCATCATTCAAACATGCATTCAAATATTTTAAATCTAACTATTTAAAATAAAATCGAAACTGATTCGATTGAGTGAGAAGTTCTCACCTTGATTTTATTTTCCGTTTTAGCGATTTATTTCGAATAAAATTAAACGTACGTTTAATTTTACCCAAAATTCTCACTAACTCCAAACGACTCCAAACCAACTCCATCGCGTACTGCTCGTCCATACGATTCCAACACAACTGAGTTTGTATTTTTTCGACCTCGTATGAAAAAGATATGAATTTTTGAAGTTACATGATTTATATACTTATAAATTTACAACTAACTTTATATTTTAAAATCTCAAACCATTCCAGGCCGTGTGATCTGCATCCAAGGCCCCTCCCTTCTCCTTCCCCATCACGCAACAAGCTCCAGGTTATACACGTTATGGCCGAACCCAAAATCAAAATTAGGTTTACAAATCGCGAGCAAAATACTCATCTACGCGTCGATCAGGTAGCGCCGAATCGAAGGCCTCACCCACCACTCCACTCGGCCTAAGACCGGCCACGCGCGCAGCCCCCCAGCGCCTCGAAAAGCGTGCGCAACAGCCCAGGGACGCGGGCCTGTAGCTTCCTCCACACGACTCCGTTTCCGATCATAACCGTTGAATCTCTAGCTCTCTTCATGCTCTACCTCTTTGTAGTTGGAAGTTTCGTCTAATTGTTAATGGATTTCGAGTTAATTAAGGAAGAAGGAGGAGAAATACTGGCCGTGTATTAGGTGGAGGCGGCTAGGGTTTAAGTTTTCTTTTTTTTTTATTTTTTTGATGGTGGTGGTCTATTTATAAGGAATTCTCAAACACTATTCATCCCGGAAATTCCGAACTCCGATTTACGCGCCGTAACCAGCGTTTCTAGGGTTTACCCCGCGTTCCGGACACAATGGAACAGGTTTCGAAAGCTAATTCGGAAGTATGTGCGAGTTATGGCTGTAAACGCTCAATTTGAATTAAACCGATTTAACTCGATTTCTAGGCGTTTTAATTTGTACAGGACAAACCGTAAATCCAATTGACTTGAAATTTGAAACCTTACAATAATATCACATTACGGATCCGATGAAACTGGTTTCGTCGAAATCCGAGACTTTTTGAAAAATGGCTATTTTCACTCGTCAAATTTAAATTAAAAATAAATCGATGCGTTTCGAGCTGCCACGATCAAACGATAGCTCCGATTGACACGAAAATTGAAATCCGGTAATAACTAACTATTACGGATCCAATGGAACTAGTTTCGTTCAATTCTGAGACTGTTCAAAAATTGACTATTTTCACTAGTCGAATTAAATATTAAAATATTCAATTTTCACAAATTAACTTTTAATTCGATTTTAAAAGTTCTAAAATATCGTTCTAACTCCCATATGATAAAATAAAATTTTACAAATCATTTTCAATCATATTTAACTATATTTTCAATTATTTCCATAATTTAACGTATTAAATTATCGATTTAATTATTCAATTAAATCCAATAATTCAAATAAAAATTTATTTGACTTATAAATTCACTCATTAATATTTAAAATTAATTAAATATTCAAATTTTAATTTCTAAAAATTTTGGGTCGTTACATTTAACTATCATAAGGAGAAATCTGCTCCAATTCTGCGTATGCATTGTGTGTGCGGTGGGAGGCCTTATGGTAGTTTCATTTTCCGAAAAGCATTGCGGATTTCTTTTAAACTCTTTTGTTTTGCTTTTAAAAGAAAAACTTTTTTTATTTTCTCATACCAGTCCCATGACTGACCTGGAGTTTATTATTCCTTACCTAAACTCTGGGTGCCTGCAATTTTCCACACGGGCAGTCTAGAGTTGGATTTTTCAGATAATCAAGTAGTAGGAGTTGATTTGATAGCATCCAGTCTTTGGTTTGGCAGCCGCATTAGATCGAGTTTGTTTCACTTCAGCATTGATGTTAGTTCGAACTTTCGATTTGGAGTTTTGACTTTGGATCTTTGGAGCTTTGGATTGGAGATATAGATTGTGGATTCACTCTCTATTGTAGATCATATTGGTGTTATCTCTTCCGTTGTTTTCCTTTCCGCTGTTGTTATTGTTTCTGATACTGTTGTATCATATTGTATCAGATATTGTATTCATTGTTATATCAATGATATTATTCATTTCTTCCATTATTGTTATACTTAATGTGTTATAAGCTCCGACAAACCAGATTCAACGTTTGAATCTACGGCATTCGAATACGACTAATGTATGGATGTCGATTTTCGAAGGCCGAGTCAGGGTCGTTATAAGTTACCTCCTCGGAATTTAGTATGAAGTTTAACTAGCATGTTTATTTGACAACCAGAATCCTATTTTAAATCTTATTTAGGTTTTAGAAAACTATAAATCTTTTTTCTTTTATCTTAAGAAAATATGATACGAGTAAATCAAATTAACTATAATCTTTGTTGGGCCAGTTTGGATAGCTATAGGTTGGTTTCCCAAAGCCCAGCCAAGAGACTATCTCTCTGTCATCCATAAGGCCATCAAGTTACTTGATCGACTCTAAACCTTTTAAAATACTTGTGCAATTATTTGAAAAATATTTCCAAAATATTCGAGAAGAAAAACCCAAGTTGAAAACATTTATTCAAAAGTTGTCAAAATACATTGCTAAATTGACAGTGAATTATGATTTTAACTTATGGATTAAAACACCAATTTCATTATATATATGTCCATTTTTATAACTCAAATCCCTTTAAAAACATTTTAGAATATTTCTGGAATTTATTTCCTATTTTAAAATATTAAAAATATCCATTGTTAAAGAGTCTCGGATATAGTATTTTATGAATTGCCAAAACGCGATGATTTTGAAAATTTGACTTGGACATATCTCAAACTTTATTAAATGAAATCTTGATTTTTCTTTTTAATTTGAAAACTATGATTATAAGGGTCTGTAAAATTCTTATTTTGAATAATTCCAACTTATATTTTATCATACACATCCATTTAATCTTTTAGGTCGTGAAATTTCGATCTGTCGAAACGCGACGTGCTTATTTTTCATCTTCTAGTCAAATTTTATAAAACTTGTCCAAAATACTTTTAAATCATTCTAATAATATAATAAACTATATTAAACCAATTTTTCGCTATTTTACTTTATTAAAATCTCATTTTCACTTTATCCCACATCTTTAATACTATATTATTATAATATTCAGTATTCATCTTTTTAATTCAGAATTCTTTTGTATTTAACCATATGATAATTTTCCATGTATTTTCCACCTTTTAAACTATTAATCAAAATCAAACTATTTGATTTAAAATTTCCACATAAATTAAATACTCCTCTCCAATTTTCCAAAAGCATTTCTTTTTTCCAAAATCTATGTCTTTTTGAATCAAAATTCAAAAGAGGCTTGATACTCCTTATACACACATTGTTTAAGTTATAATAGGGATTATTTCTCATGAATTTACCATGGCTATTTGAAATGATCATTTCAAATCTGATGGATATGATTTCATATTATTGTCAAAATAATTCTACTTAACTTAACCAAGTCAATATATGATTAACATATGCAACCAAATAACCAATAATCAATCATTTTAGCATCCATACTATGATAATTAATCAAGTATGCATGCATAGCACTAATTATAGATAAATTTAAGATAAATTTTAAAAAGATACAAGTAGTGTTCTCATAATCATGCTTTCCTTTCTTAAACACTCTGGAATCGACAAAACAACTCATCTCTCCACACCGAAGCTTATGGAAGCTTGCTTCTTGACATTAGTAGGGTTCAGCATTGGTGTTTGGGCGGTAGTTCTTTGGCCTCGAGTGGTGGATGGAGTGAGCCGTGCACTATAGAGGAGAAGAGAAGGAGTTTGGAAACATTTTGGAAGTGGAATAACTTTATACATAATTTTTAATTTTGCTATAATTTTACCTTGTTTTCTTAGAGTAGAAGAGGTCATTAAAGACCTTAAGGAAGAAGAAGAGAAGAAGAAGATGGAAGGAACGAATTTGTGAATTGTATAGATGTGTTTACAAGGTGAAAAGTCTTAACCCTTAAGCTTTGCAAATGGCTAAAATACCCCTCCCATAACCTTCATGCTCATGCCTCCCTCCTTATTTGTAACGACCTGCCTTTTTGGATGGTTTAAACCGACGATAAACCACACAAGTCAGACTCAAACCATTCAAAAGGGCAGATTGTTATAGGGTAAATTAGAAAAAGCAGAGAATGAAAGAAAACAAATACAGAATCTCACAGCAGAATGACAAAATATAATAATCAAATAAATAGTTCATGAAGCCATTTACAAATAACATTGATTATTCTTTTATAATACAGATCAGAGTTACATACAACAAGAATAAATAATAAATAAATACAGCGGAACAACATGATGCAGTGAAATAAATATAATAAATAATAATAGTACAAAATCTTCGTCTTCATCCTCCAGAAAGCAGTCTTCGATAAATTGAAAAGCTCAGACTGGCCTGAGCGATTTGAAAAGATAAAACACTCGAGTCAGAGCTAAAAGATCTTATGTTATTTAAATCAACAGTAAATAAATATGAGTGTAACGGCGTCAGATATGTTTATGAGGTTTGACATCTCCTATCCAGTGTCTAATGTGAGTGCAATAAATTAAGATATGTTAGGGATTTCCATCTCCTAAGGATCCGTTAACCATCTACTATGTAGTAAAATACGCTATTATAATATTGTTTATAGTAAAGTAAAGTATTAAAATAGCGTTAAGGCGTTACCCATACCCCCCTTAACATATTTTATATATTCCCATAGTCTATGCAGTATCGTAAACTCCTCCATGAGGTTTACCCAGAGGGAACTCCATAGATATGGTACAAAACAAACTCATAGAAGTCGCGATAGGGCATGTGAATACGGCACTTGAGGCAGTGCCAGGGTAGATATACCAATTTGTAACGACTCGAATTTCCCGACGTTTGATTTGGAATATTTAAATGGTTTTAAATATTGAATTTGAATTATAGATTGATTCTGAATATGGAAATTTGTTCTTTTATAAAATAAATTCAGAATTTAAATGTAGCGATTTATTGGATGATATAATTATTGAATGTTATAATTTAATATTGGTTAAATTATTGTATCTTGAGTTTTAAGCTCAATAAAAATAATTTAAATGCCTGTAAGATTTATATTGATAATAATGAAGATAATAAAAGTTTTAAAATTGAATTTAAAAGTGATCTGTTCAATTTTAAAAATAGTTTGTTCAAATAGACATTTAAAAATAGTTATCCGGGGGACAGTATTAAAATTCGACGAAACTAGTTCCATTGGATCCGTAATAGTGTATTATTATCGAATTTCAAATTTCGTAGCATTTGGAGTTATCATTTGATCGTACGAGATATAAACGCGCTGAAATTTATATCGAAATTTAATATAATAATTTGATTCAGAAAGCTATCTTCTCCATACGTTCGAATTAGGAATCGAAACCTTTTCCATTGCGTTCGGAATAGGGGAATAACATTATAAATGCAAGGTGGCACGCCTCGATAGGAGTTCAAAATAAATATCAAGATATTTGAAAACTTTATATATAATTGTTACATTTCAAAACGTCACTTCAGCTGTAAATTGGAGTCAAACTCTCTCTTGTCGCTGCAGCCTAGGATCGTGACCATCACCTCTTCTACACGCCACCTCTCTTCTTTTCAAATTCATGTTCTCCTTCCTCGAACGTTAATAGGCACAAGACAAAAAAAATTAAAACCGCATTCGTTTTTTTCTTCCATTTCAAAACAAAATTGAAGAGAGAAAAATTATGGCTATCTTCTGTTCTCCTCTAGCAATCGAAATCAAAATTCAAAAAAAAATATACAAATTGCAACTCGTAATAGAGCATGGCCATATAGATTCGGCAGGAGGGGAGAGATCGCGTCTTCAATAGGAGATGGGCGTGAATGCACGTGGGTCGAAGCGATGGTAAGGCTTTTGGCATCGTGGCTAGGCGAATGGGAAGGGGAGACCGGTTTCGGCTTGTAGTGGTTATTTTTGGGTTCGTCGGTGATAGAGTCGAGGGGAGGTCGACTTTGACGATCTTGGGTGGATATCTGGCTGCTCGATAAGCAAGTGGGTACAAGATGTAGGTCATGATGGCTGAGGAGGAGGCGAGCATGGAGAGGAGGTGGTTATGTTGTTAAGGGACGGTCGATTGAAGATGCCAAGGTTGAGCACGATAGTCAGTGAATGGAAGTGACTGTTGTTCGATGGATTTTTGGGAGGAAGACCTATCGAGTATTAGAGGGTAATTAAGGTAAACGACTGTTATTAATAAAATTAATTTCATAATTAATTCGTGAATCTTTTGTGTGTGTGTGTGTGTATTTGTTAATATAAGTCGTAAATTTTCATGCGAGGTTTAAATTAAATGAAATTAACCGTGTGGGGTTCGGAACTGCGGTAATCTATGAAAAAGAATTTAATTGGATTGTTAGCAAAATAAAGTCAAGGTGAGAATTCCTCACTCTTTTGGATTGCCACGTTTAAATTTAACTATTTAAATGTAAATTATTGATATTTGATTGGATTGATAAATTTTAAATTATCTGTTGGGTGATTATATAATATATATATATATAGTAGTATGTATATTAGTAGCTCGAGTGATATTCCCACACATTATAGCGGATGAGACCCTATGAGCCTCAACGGATGACCTTATATACCGTGATATCCCCCTTGAAGTGGGATTGGTATTCTTAATATTGTCAAACATTTATGGATGCAGGGAACTGGTTGGAGGGATCCAACTAGATTCCTCAAATATATTTAGTGTTTTTCATATATATAAAAATATATGACGTGATTGAATAATTTGCTAAATTATTGCGTGTTGTAAATTTTTAAATGTTGTAATATGGGAATTAATTTTTGGTATATTAAATACCATAAATATTATTTTGAATTTCTAAGGAACCAAAAGGAGATTTTTAATAAAAAAATATGTATATCAAAAATTGGAGTATTTAAAAGAGATTGATTTAAATAAACTGTAATTGGTTTTTGATCAAACTGAATAATGCGGGAAAAATATTTTAAATAGACAATTTAAGATAAATTATATAAAGAAAAATTTAAAGACTGGATTTTAAAATGATATTCGAAAAATACGGAAAGAAGTTGAAATCGATACTAAAAATAGATTGGCAAAGTATAAATGGACTTTATAAGAAATTGAATTCATAAAAATGGAAATTTATAAATGAGATTATTTTTAATGAAACTCAAAGAAGTTATAAAAATTTATAAACAATGTTTATAAATAAAGGAAATGGATATCGAATAAATTTGGAATATAAATTTACAGGGAGAATTTATATTTGAATATGGAAGTAGGGTGAGAGAAAGATGGTGGATGCTATTTTGAAGTGAAAGGTGGTTAAGAAGACCGAAATGGAAGTGATGTGATGGAAATCGAGAGGGATTTATACATTTAAAATTGGGTTATTGAGATTTAAAAATATATGTTTATTCAGAAGTTAAGTTTTATTTAAAAGGGAAAATTTTATTTACTAAAATATGTAATTTAAAGTTAGTTAGTGTTGAAATACTTCAAAAGTGAATTTTTTTTCAAATACTTAATATTTATTTTAATAAATACTAGATTTTTAAACCTGCTTTGAAAAGTGACGTTATAAAAAGTGTTTCAATATTTTAAATAATTATTTGAACACGTCTTAAAATAAATAATTATTATTACTTTCCTTCTAAATACCTATTTTTATTTACATATGTATATATATAGAGTTTTGAATTGGTGTAAACTTGTTAATAAATCTTCTCGAGAGTTGGGAATGGGTCATTCAGATATGGAGTCTATTTGAAAATTCTTAAATGGAATAGGGAAGAAAACAAAGAAAATTTCCGAGGTAGCCAATAAAAGTGAACTTTGAAGAATGAAACAGAAATCATAAAGGAGTACAAGGGAAAGTTGAGTAAATTCAGGCTAATTCTGAAATATTAAGGCTAATTCTGAAATTCATATAAACTAGTCAAGTATAATTAGCTTCGGAAACATTAAGGCTAATTCTGAAATTCATATAAACTAGTCAAGGAATTTACAAATAAAATTTGTAAATGATTTTGAAAAAAGAAATAGGAAATAAATGGAATACCTTCTAAGTGCTGAATATAAAATGAAGTGGGGAGGATGTTCTAAGTATTGGAAAGGGGTGGAAATGTTCCGTTGAAAATATAAGGATTTGAAAACTGTTTACAAATGTTGAAGTACTGAAAATATATATCTTATAAAGATATTTTGGGGTAAATTTTGGAAAATTTATAATAAGGCCTGATGATTGTTAATGGATGTGTATTGATAGTTAAATAACCGACCATCAATTTTGGCCAATTTCGTTAATCGTTTCAAAGAGACCGGGATCAGATTTAATTATCTGAAACCACTTCGATCTGGTTTGAACGTAACGGATAAGTATCGTGAAGATTATGAAGACGGTGATTTGGTTTGTCCAGACGTAGGACAACTTGTATGGACGAATGCAATCAGAACATCGTCATTGGAGGACGATGAGCATTCTAAGTAGAGTTTTGTTCTTGAAAGGTAACGCTTAGCCTCGAGCCTCATTAACCGAGAATGACTAAAATAGGGGAGATGTAGCAAGGCTAAGTGTGTAGCACCCATTTAGGGTATGTTATCACCTTTCTAGATATCCTCGGAAACCTATATATTATGGATATGGTTGTGCAAGGAAGAAGGAGCGCTCGATGGTAATGGTGGGAACACCTGGGCTGATAACATATTCAATCTATCCAGGATAGGGGTAGGCTGGTCTTGTGTAGCAGGGGAGCCCGGCATGGTCCTCGATACATTGTTCTAGAGGTGTACCGTAGTGGGCAGTACCCTAGTGGCCCATTCATTCAATGGAATTCATTCTCCAATAAGCGTCGTACGGTTTTGATTATGCCCAACTATGCAGGAATGTGAGATGCAAGCATTTCATCTATTTTTTATTTACTTTCTATAGACACTATAATAATATCAGACGATTTTGATAAAAATTGGTTTGGTTATCGTAAGGTAAAATCCCATTGTGTTTATTTGTGACGTGGTCTTACGAGATGCCTTTGTTTTCAAGGATTTTGAAAAGGTTAATAATTCAAATTGAGTGTATTTTTCTCACGCTGGTTTTCTAGACTGACTCGAGTGTTATTTTATTATAATGCTCAGGTCAGATCAAGTATCATAGATGCAGGTTAAAATGCTATAGAGCTCAGAAGACAAGCTGGATGACAGAGGTGTATCTTCGTACTTGGTTATATTTCCGCTGTGTGAGGACAAGTTATTATAACTGTCCATTTGATGCACTGAATTGTTGTACTATGATAATGGTATGTAGATTAACAGTACAGATCTTGTATTTAAAAATCTGTTATTATGTATTATATTTTGTTCCATTACGATTGTGAGTTTCTGTATTTTTGTTGTCATTTTCTTCTACCTTTTTATTCTTTTCCCATAATGAACTGGTATTTCTGGCACTCTACTACTCGGCATTTTATACATTAGACGTATAAATGTTGATTTCCAAGGGTCGAAAAACCCCGTTCATTACAGTTGGTATCAGAGCAGAAGGTTAAGCAAGAACCTTGGCTCTGATGGGGATTACTCATTAGAGATAGAGCCAGTATTACTCTAGAATGAGTTTGAGTGTATTAATAGATATGAGCGCACATTTGTTAGTGAATATAAAATGTTTTGTTTTGTGTTGGCTGAATTATTGAGTGGCTTATGAACTCTGGTTGACACGGTCCGTACAACTTATCGATAAGAGTTTCTAAACACTTGAATAGAGAAATTTGATACAGTATTGTAGCGACCCGCCTTTTTATCACCAGAAATACGCATCATTACTTAAGAAAGAAAGGGATAGAAGAAGAAAAGAAAGAGAGGGAAGAAAAAAATAAAGAGAGGGAAGAACCACAACACATTAGAATCTCACAGCGGAACGAATGAAATATAATATAAAACATATACATAGTATCTTATACATCAGAGTACACAACTATACCTCTCAATTTAGACAGTTATAACATTTTTGTCTAATATACAACACAAAAACATCAATACAGAATAACATCACAATGGAAATTTTATCTATATATCTACACACTGAAGCCTCATGCTCCAAAGCTCCCCCAGAATTCGTCAAGGCAAACCTGAATCCCTCGAATACTCGTACATAATATGAGTACCCAAGAGTTTAGTAAAACAGAAAATAAACACTTGGGTCGGACAGGGATCTGTGTGAGTAAACGGTTTAAAATTGCTTAACTTTTAGAAAATCCTTTGGAAAGAAAAGGTATCACGTAAGACTTTCCACACATAAACATGGAAAAGTTTTTACCTTACGCTAACCAAAACATTTGATAGGAAATCCAGTGATATTATAATAGTGTCTAGGTTTTTCAAGTAATATCAAATAGCCGAAATTGTTACGTTTATTAAATTCCATCTACTAGCCACAAAAGTGGGTAATACAATCAAAACCATAAGGGCACGCAGGAAGAATGGGTTTCCATCAATGACAGGGCTATTGGGGTACCGTCCGTCACAGTACGTGGCCTAGATCAACGTACCGAGGATCCACCCTAAATCCCCTGCAACACAAGGCCGGAACCATTCCTTACTGAATAGTCCCGAACAAGACAACCCCGCAGTTGGCTGTAGATCCAACTGCCCACACAGCCGAATAAAAAGGGACATCTAGACAGGGGTAAATCTCGTCCTACTTGAGCGCAACTCACTTAGCCTTGCTGCACCTCCCCTATTTTAGCCATTCCCGGTTGATGAGGCTTGAGGCTGCGATTACCTTTATAGGACACATCTATCTTAGAATGCTCATCGTCCACCTGACGATGTTCTGAAAGCATTCAATCCATACAAGTCCATTCCGGTTCGAACGGAACCAAAGGCACTAACTCATTACACTCATTTTGGAATCACCCTCGGAGTTAACGACAATAGCCTTGCACTCTGAATCTTCATCTCGAATCTGAAAGTACTATCTTCGTTAAACTCATTCTGGAATCACCCTCGGAGTTATAACGATATATAGTTCTTACACTTCGAGTCCTCACTTCACTTCACTTGGATTTACGACCTAACGTTAATTTGGATCAATGTGATTTTCGAATATAAAATCCAATCCCGGTCCCACCGAATCCAAACGCCATTTTGATGTCCAAGTTGTACTTATGGGTTTAACAGTAGATATTCAGAATATCACTTACATAAATGGATGATTCATAACACACAGATAGATAATCCACTATTTTCTAATTCATCCACACATATCACAAAGCAATATATATATATATATATATATATATATATATATATCACATCTCAGATATATCACATTCAAACCATCAAATATCAACCAATGACATCCAATATCATCCAATATCATTTACCTCATCCAATGATATTTATCATCCAATCATTAATCATCCATAAACAAGTTTTGACCACTCTTAATTAATTTAATTAATTCTTAATTAAATTAATTCCTTACTTAATCACTTGGATTATCATTAATCCAACTTACTTACCATTAATTAATTACAAATTAATTAATTACTCATTGTTTGCGCAAAAAATGGGCAAACACCTCAAAGTCGTATGATTCCGTTGATTTTAAGTTGTTTTTAGTGATTTGGGTGATTTATGCAAATATATAAAAAGCAGGGACTAAACTGTAAAAGACACACAGATTTATAGTGGTTCGGCCAGAACGTGCCTACGTCCACTTTATATGTTATTCTCCTTTTCTCTTCAGATTACAAGTACAAAGTTTTGATTACAAGTAACTGAAAGTTGTTTGAAAGTTCTAGCCGTGCTTGAGCTCTCAAACTTGTCTCCCATTGTTGTACCCCTGCCCCTCTATTTATAGAGTGAGGCTGGGGGTAGAGGTCCTGGATGTATATAGCTGCTGGTGGGCCTGGGCTGATGCTATCTGTCCTGGCAATGTTGGTTCGGCAAAGCCTTGGTTCGGTGATGCATGGAAGTGGATTGGTCCGGTAGAGGTTGGTCCGGTGGTGGCCTCCTTGCATTTGGTCCGGTGTTGACACTTTGGTTTGGTTCGGTAGACACATGGAGCAGGATGGTTCGGTGAAGGGGACGTAGCTTGGTTCGGTGGTGAGTGTATGAAGCTTGGTCCGGCTATGTGGGGGGAGATGGTTCGGCAGTGTTGGGAATGCCGAATGAACAGTGCCGAATGAGCTCTTAGCCTAGATCTGCCGAATGACTCTAGTGATGATCACCGAATGAACCTTATGGTGTAGATGCCGAATGGACTCTCGCATTGTTTTACCGAATGAACTTTTATATTTGAACCTTGAGTGAAATCCTAGACTTATATACGCTTGCTGGCTGCTTCTTCTTGGTTCGGTCGTGGTGGAAATGCACACAACATTGATATTCCAGTTTTGACTAAAAATGGGATAACACTTTGCCCCCCAAAACATGCCTTGCGATAGGAAGGCGTGTTTTGTAATGCCATGAGCTGGATGTTCATATCCTGTTGACAACCTGTAAAGAGCTTGATATTTTATATGGCCCCAAATGACGACCGTCCGGGATCGAGCTATTTGGGATGAAGCGCGGCCGTTCATGGTCAAGCGCCTAACTTCAAATGACGACCGTTCGCGATCGAGTCATTTGAGGTGAAGTGCGACCGTTCGCGGTCAAGCGTCTAAATCCATGCGACGATCGTTCGAGATCGAGTCATTTGCGGTGGAATGTGATCGTTCACGGTCAAGCGCTTTACTTCAAATGACGACCGTTCGGGATCGAGCCATCCGAGGTAAAGTGCGACCGAGCCCGATCAGAGGGCGGACCTCAAATGGCGACCGTTCGCGATCAAGCCACTTGGGGTGAAATGTGACCGTTCACGGCCGGTGCCGTTCGCAGCAAAAGATGAAATGGGACCGTTCGCGGTCAAGCGCCTTACTTCGGATGACGATCGTTCGAGATCGAGCCATTCATGGTAAGGTGCGACTGTTGGCGGTCAGGGGGTGGACCTCAAATGGCGACCTTTCGCGATCGAGCCATTTGTGGCAAGATGAGTTGTGCCGTTCGAGGCGAGTTTGTGACTGTTCGAAGTCGGGTGCCGTTCGAGGCGAATTGTGACCGTTCGAGGTTGGGTGCCGTTCGAGGCGAGTTGTGACCGTTCGCGATCGGGTGCCGTTCGAGGCGAATTGTGACTATTCGAAGTCGGGTGCCGTTCGAGGCGAATTGTGACTGTTCGAAGTCGGGTTCCGTTCGAGGCGAGTTGTGACCGTTCGCGATCGGGTGCCGTTCGAGGCGAATTAGTATGCCCGGGGGGGACTTAATAATATCAGTGCCGGAGTTATTGTTTGGGGGAGTTTCCGAATCAAAGACTTCGGCAGTTCGCTGCCATGCTAGAGGTGCTCGTGGACCGTTCGCGATCCACGGGCATACAAGTAAATTTGCAAATATCAAAGCAATAATCATATGAATCTTACAGCAGAAATGCCCAAACAGGAAGAATTTAAATATTCAAATCAAAATCAAAACAAAAAGCAGAATGAAGATGTCAAAGCATAAACTCTTACTATAACGCGGCTGGTAGTCATTCAGAGCATGCCTATGGATCGTGCGCGATCGCTCACATGTGTAAATGATTTAACCGTGTTAGCGAGAGGTTTACAACTTGTTCATCGTTATTTTAATCAAGCAATCAATGGATAATCAAACGGTGCCCCGATCCAGGGTCACCTCTAGCCGATGCAGACGGTGGTCGCTCTGGCTCCACTGCAAGAGTTCACCTCCTCACGTACTGAAGGAGCATACCGTTCTTGATATGCCCTTCCACCTCGTCCTTCAAATGCCTACAATCCTTAGTGTTATGACCGTTTAATTCATGGAATACACAAAACTTGTCTGATTTTCTTTCGTCAGAGGTTGGATCCCTTCGCATTGGTCTACGATACGGAACCTGCCCCTTGGTATCCTGATAAATTCGTTCCAGACTCTCATTCAGCTCAGTGTGAGTGATGAATCGCGGCTCCCTCCTTTACCGCTTTGACCTGTCATCATTATCCTCAGCCTTTCTCTTTCCTTTGCTAGTCTCCGCACCCTTTCCAGGTGTGTTTCCGCTCTTGATTGCGTAAACGTCATCTTCTTCCTCTCTTTCTGCACTAGCATCTTCCAAACGCAGAAAATTTTCAGCCTCATGATAGAACTCTCCCAGATTCATATGCGGGTCCTTGGTTAATGAATTCTTGAACTCTGTACTATCAGCTTTTCCAGATACAGCCGCCATCATGACCATAGATGGATCTGGTCGATCCACTGATGCTGCCGCCGCATTAAATCGCGTTAGAAAGCTCCTCAAAGTCTCTCTAGTTTTCTGCTTCAAGGTTGCCAAAGTCATCACATTCTTGGGTCTCGCAATATGAACCCTGAATTGCCTCATGAATCTCTCAGTTAAATCTGCCCACGTTCCTATGGAGCCGCTCTCCAGTTGCCTAAACCATAATGCTGCAATGTCCGTCAAATACAGTGGAAAGCACCGGGCCATGATCTCCTGTGATGCCCCCAGCACTTCCATGTGCCCCATATACTTAGTAAGATGGACCGCAGGGTCTGTCCTCTCATCGTACATCTCTACTGATGGTAGCTTGAATTCTGGTGGGTTCTTAGCCATCCTAATCGCAGAAGAAAAAGGACTCCTGTTTACATCTTCCAAGTCTCTGTTTACTAAACCGCCTCTCATAGCTCTTCTAACCATCTCTGCTAATCTGTCATTGTCTCCAAGCTGTAGTCCTCGTTTACTGCCTTCGACCTGCCCCCCGAATCCGCGGGAGTTTTCATGTGTATGCCTCCCCGGCTGAACGTTCATTCCTCTATTGCTACCAGGTGGCTCGGATCCCCCATCTCTCTTCCCGGGGTCGGATCAACATGCTCTGCATGAGTGCCCCCTAGCTCTGGTGCTACGCCAGATGGTCCTGCTCCGTTCTGAACTCCAGTTCCTCCTTGGTTTTGTGCTTCAAGTTGCCCAATTTGCTGAAGCAAGTTCTGGATAATCTCTTCTTGTCTTCTCATCATAGCCTCCATCTCATCCCTGGTGATGAATGCTGAAGCTTGGTTTGCTCCTGAGGAAGCCTCTTGACTCCCTTCCTGTTGACTCTGCTCTGGCCTTGGCCTTCTGCTTGATTATCTCGCCATGACTCTTCCAATCTGAATCTCTAAACTCTCAAATTCAACTTCTAAGCGGGAGGTCCTGAGTTCAGTTCTCAGTGAAAGCACCAAAAATGTTTGCGCAAAAAATGGGCAAACACCTCAAAGTCGTATGATTCCGTTGATTTTAAGTTTTTTTTAGTGATTTGGGTGATTTATGCAAATATATAAAAAGCAGGGACTAAACTGTAAAAGACACACAGATTTATAGTGGTTCGGCCAGAACGTGCCTACGTCCACTTTATATGTTATTCTCCTTTTCTCTTCAGATTACAAGTACAAAGCTTTGATTACAAGTAACTGAAAGTTGTTTGAAAGTTCTATCCGTGCTTGAGCTCTCAAACTTGTCTCCCATTGTTGTACCCCTGCCCCTCTATTTATAGAGCGAGGCTGGGGATAGAGGTCCTGGATGTATATAGCTGCTGGTGGGCCTGGGCTGATGCTATCTGGCCTGGCAACGTTGGTTCGGCAAAGCCTTGGTTCGGTGATGCATGGAAGTGGATTGGTCCGGTAGAGGTTGGTCCGGTGGTGGCCTCCTTGCATTTGGTCCGGTGTTGACACTTTGGTTTGGTTCGGTAGACACATGGAGCAGGATGGTTCAGTGAAGGGGACGTAGCTTGGTTCGGTGGTGAGTGTACGAAGCTTGGTCCGGCTATGTAGGGGGGAGATGGTTCGGCAGTGTTGGGAATGCCGAATGAACAGTGCCGAATGAGCTCTTAGCCTAGATCTGCCGAATGACTCTGGTGATGATTACCGAATGAACCTTATGTTGTAGATGCCAAATGGACTCTCGCATTGTTTTACCGAATGAACTTTTATATTTGAAACTTGAGTGAAATCCTAGACTTATATACGCTTGCTGGCTGCTTCTTCTTGGTTCGATCGTGGTGGAAATGCACACGACATTGGTATTCCAGTTTTGACCAAAAATGGGATTACACTCATCACTTAATTTTCCACTTTAATTAATTAATTAATCTCCCATGATTAATTATTTCTTAATTACTTTAAGTAATTATTCCTTAATTACAATTTTAATTAATCATCTTGATTAATTACTTCTTAATTATACCAAGTAATTATCTCTTAATTACCCTTTAAATTAATTATCCTTAATTGATTACTCTTTAATTACCCTAAGTAATTATGTGACGATTGCGATTTTTCGACGCTCGAAAACCGACATTAATACGTCCACTGTATCAACTGCCAAGCAATCGAATGCCGGAAAACCATACCGTTAGGGTTAAAGAAGAGGTAAAAGATAGAAGAAGAGAGAAAGAAAAAGAAAACAACAGAACAATATCAGAATCTTACAATCGCAGCGGAACAACATATAATAGATAAATGAATAATCTTTAAACAAAGAACTATATCAGTTTTTAAATTACATCATCAGAGTGTGCAACAACAAACAACAACAAACAGCGGAAAGAAATACTATATACTAGTGAATACGCCATGCCATCCAGCTTGCCTCTTGCAACTCCTGAATTCCAGAATATCCTGATAAACCCGACTCTTGACTGTCCGTGTGGAAATTGGTGGGCACCCAGAGTTTAGAAAGGAAAACAATAAACTCCGAGTCAGTCATGTGACTGGTGTGAGAACTTAAAACAGTTTATCTTTAAAACAAAGAACAGGATAATTTTAAAATAGATTCACAATGCTTTTTAGAAAATGAGACTACCATAAGGCCTCTCGCACACACACACAATGCAAACGCAGAATCGGAGGAGATTTCTCCTTATGATAGTCAAAGATGCTTGATAGGCATTAAAAAGAAACATTTGATATTATTACTAGTGCATAGTGTAGGAAAAATCATTTCGAAAATAAAGATATAAATCTTAGCCAGCATAGACATTTTGCACTTATGCCTACTATAGCTACCATGTTCAATAGCAGGTTACCGCCATATTCCATGGCAGGTTATACAACTAAAACCGTACAAGATCGTATTGTTTCTTTGGATTTCCAACAAATGGTCAGGCCAAGGAACTTTCCATTGCCACATGGGTACGCCTCTGGAAAGACGACCCGAGAACCAAACCGGATCTCTACCAACACAAGGCCGGGTTACCCCTAACTGGGTAACTATTGACACGAATATGTCATTCCCCGATCGTAACCGATCTATATCAGAGGATCCTCGATTTCCAACAACCACAAAGCAATAAATTTGCAGCAACAACATAGGTTAAGTATCTGGGCTCCATACCATGATACCACCTCTATCCAGAAGGAATGACATACACTAAAGGGGCGCTACCCCCTAATAATCTTGCTTCATCCTTCCTGTTTTGACCATTTTCGGGGTGTGAGGTCCGACGAAGTCTCGTCCACAAAGCCACGCTTTAAACAAAGCTGTGCTTTGTTCATCAAATGCTCAACAGCACTTCATATGCCACATTACCAATTTGGGAATGTATTACTAGTAACCATCAACTACATAACCTCTAAGGGTGTTAAGCTAAGAGAATAAATTCTCCACCACCAATGGGAATATATTTGATAGAAACCAGCTTTACATCTCAAACTGTAACGTCAGATACACATCTATACAAGTCCGTTCCGGGATCGAACGGAACCGAAGGCACTTACAAAGAAGTCCTTGCAATCCGGATATTCACTAATCACGACCGGACTTCCCATCACAAAGGGTAATAAATTTCTATATCGGAGATCAGCCGATGCAGAAATATTCGACGGTAATCCTTCCGTTTTCACAAATATCCGGTCTTCAACACCGGTCATCAAATGCAATCCATAACGACGTATCACATATTCAGAATGGGTTATACGACCCCAAGGTCCTTTCCCGGCTAACCCGAATAGTGAGCGCTTATTCAAAAATAAGTGTGGCATTCAAATTCAAGCAAATCACAACAAATGCCTATTTAAAGGTAAATATTGATAGTCGGATTATTTAACTATCAATAGGCGTGTTCAACATCACCAAATTCCAAATAATTTCCCATATTATTTACTTTCCAAAATATCTTTACTAGATATATAATTTTCCACACTTCAACCATTTGAAAACAAATTTTCAAATCACTTTTCACCTTTACAACTTTTGAAAACAAATTTCAATCATTTTCCTTACGCGGAAATACTTTCATTTCAAAATGGTTCATTTAACCCAATTAAATAAATCCTTAACGATTTACTTTATATTTACGTTCCAAATCCGTAAATTTATCCCCACGGTTCAAAAATAAATCAACGTTTATTTTTAAACAAATTTCCCTTTCTTTTATAAATTCCATGGTGAATTTACAATTCCAAAATATCTATGAATATACGATTTCAAATTGATTTTTAATATTCATTTTCAGTTTATCTTTAAAAGATAAAATCTCCAACATTTCACTTCATATTGGAAAACATTTCCATACTTATTAAATAATAATAAGTAATTCACAAATCCATTTATTTTCAACACTTGAAAAATATTCAATATACTTAAATCGAAATTAAGTATATATTTCATTCTTTAAAGAAATCATTCTCTTAAACACATTTGTTTGGGCCAAAACAAACGTTGCGTAAAACATCGTCACGACAACCCAAAATCACTAATATAGGGATTCGAAATTTAGATTGATATATATAAATCCCGATACTATATAAAACATTTCTTTTCGAAAATCATTTACTATAACAACAGTGTTATAGTCCACCATTTCCTTCTATTTCTCGAAAACGTCTATTTCAACAATGGATGTTGAAATCTATGTATTCGATTCATAATACATTTTTAAACCCTCTTTTAAAATAATTAACTTCATTTTATAATATTTCTTTCCCAAAACATAACCATTTTATTTAATAATATGTTAACTGTCTAAAATCGTGAATATACTTCATTAACCAATTTCAATATTTACTACACGTTTTATTTCAAGAATTTATTCGCTATCCTAAATTGCAAATATATCCCCTTTAATAAACTTCTATGTTTATTTCACCAAATTCAATTGATTTCGGATTTATAAACAACGTTTATAAGTTCATATATATATATATATATATATATATATATATATATATATATATATTCATTTCATAAAAACTTCAACTTATAAAAATCACTTTTACCTACCAATTTAATTTATAACTCAATTTTACACCAAAAATCTAATTTATAAGTTAATTACTTAAAATCTTTTATTTTACGAAATCTATTTATTTTAAAATTTCACAATTTATAAAACTATAGATTTCATTAACTTATGAAATCTATTTATACTTCTTTTTAACACTTATAAAACTCGTTTTATAATTCCTATATTTTTAATTTATAAATATTAATTTTAGGAATCTTTTATATAAACCGTTTAAAATAATTCAAAAATCTCAATTTTAACTAAACTTATTTTTTTTAGTAATTTACAAATCGTTATTTTAAGCTTATATACTTCAAAATCATACTTAAGTATTATTTTCCAAAAATCATAACTCTTATGAAAATAAAATTATAACGTTTATTTATTTTAAAAATTCAAAATTTAATAAAACGTATACTTTCAAAAATCACTTTAAAATTCCTTTTAAAATCAAAATCATTGTTTTAAAACTTCAAAAATGGATCCGATGATGCAACAACACCAAATAGTCAATCACGACAAACCAAACATCATATATCAATATGATAATCAACAAATATCACAATATTTGTAAATAAATCAATATAGTTGAGGAATCCAGTTGGATCCCTCCAACCTGTTTCCCTACATCCACAGATGTTAGCACAATACCAATTCCGTTCCAGTACGAAATTATCGCGGTACATGGGATTTATGAAAATATTATCCGCTTAATAGACGACGCAATAGGGTCTCATCCGCTATATAATGCGGGAAAATCAACTCCAAGTACATATATAATACCAATTCCAATCAAGATGGAATTATCCCGGTATATGTTTTTAATAAATAACATCCGCTTACTAACGGCGCATAATGTCTGTTTTAACAATCAATAGATAACAATCATCGTTCAACATATAATCAATAATTTTAAATCTAACTATTTAAAATTATAAATCCAAACAATTCGATTGAGTGAGAAGTTCTCACCTCGATATCAATTACGGTTCAACGTTTATTTCGAATAAAATTAAACGCGCGTTTAATTTTATCCGAAATTCTCACTAGCTCCAAACGACTCCAAACCTGCTCCATTGCGTAGTGCTCGACAAAACGATTGCAATGTAATTCGTTTCGTCCAAAACGGACCTCGTATGAAAGAGTTATAGCAATTTGAAGTTAATACAATTTAATTACAAATTAAATTCAACTTTCTTTTTATATTTTAAACCCTAACTACATCATCCCCGCAGATCTCAAGAAAGCAATCAGGGCCACACTTTTTCCTTTCATCTTCCCCAGTATATTGCGTTCGAACGAACCCATCAAGCCGCCACGTTCAAGCAATTTCGCCCCCCACTTCGACGAACTTTAACCCGATCAGACGGTGCAAAATTGAAGCCCTACTCGAGCTCTACCTACAGGCGCCACCACTTGAAGCTCGGCCTCCCTTTGAGCACGAAATTTGATGATGAACGGCCGGCCATCGCGGCCCCGTAGCTCCCACCTTGTCGCTTCAATTTCGATCGTAGCCGTTCACTTTAGAGATCTCAACACCCTCTCTCATTTTGTAGTTGAAGACTTCGCATGAAAGTCGATGGATTTAAAGAAAAACGAGGAAGAAAATCTGAGTTTTCTGGCCATTAATGAAGATAGTGGCGGCTAGGGTTTCTGGTTAGCGTTTGATGCAAAAACAAAGATATGGGGTCCTTTTATAGAAAATTGGCGAATTACTATTCATCCGAATTTTTCCAAACTCCAAATCTCGCGCAGTGACCGGCGTTTCTAGGGTTTACCCCACGTTCCGGACACAATAGAATAGGTTTCAGAGGCTAATTCGATCATCTGTACGAGCTACGGCAATATACGATCAATTTTAAATTAATCGATTTAAACTAATTTCGATGCGTTTCGAGCTCCACGGTCAAACTAAAACTCCGATTGCTACGAAAATTGAAATCCGATAATAACAAACTATTACGGATCTAATGGAACTAGTTTCGTCAAATTTTGAGACTGTTCGAAAATTGGCTAATTTCACTAGTCGATTAAATATTAAAATATTCAATTTTCACAAATAAACTTTAAATTCGATTTTAAAAAGTTCTATAACATTATTATAACTCCAACATGATTAAATAAAATTTTACAAATCAATTTTAATCATATTTAACCCAATTTTCAATTATTTCTGTATTTTCACATATTAAATTATCGATTTAATTATTCAATTAAATCCAATATTCGAAATAAAATTTATTCGACTTATAAATTTCATTTATTAATATTTAAAATTAATTAAATATACAAATTTCAATTAACAGAAATTCTAGGTCGTTACAATCTTCCCCCCTTAAAAGAATTTCGTCCTCGAAATTACCAAGTAAGAAAAATTTACAGAATCTATTAACTTTCCAAAACAAACCATTCAAATTGGATTTTTCAAATCTCTTAAGTGTTTAACTTTCCCAAAATCTATAGTTAAACTTCTTTCAATGACTTTACTAAGTTTCCAAATCCAAACTTAGTTTTCAAAAAAATTCCAATTTTCTCAAAAATATTCTAACGCCTTAAATTTTCAAAAAAATTCGCCGGAGTCTCCTTTGCGCGGCTCGATCCCGGAAAAAAAAATGACAGTATATATATCACAAATATACATCTCATTAAGTGATGAGGCATCCCGCAGGGAAAAAGTGTAAAAGTACGGTATGTAATCCGAGATATGTACCTTATTTATTATTAGCGAGCGTATAACGGCTAATATAGCACGAAAGCGAGCTCCAAATACGAAGCAAACGCAATCCGCACCTACTAAACACTCAACAAACCAATGAGAAACATGTATATATGAAAATAATATCAATATACAACATATAGCAACATAACAACTGCATGTGCCAACATAGCAAATGCAACAAATGCAACCATCAATCAACTATCATCCAACTATCATCCAACAAATTCATAACCAAATTAATATTCATTCATATTCTCATCATTATTCAATGAATTGGTTTTCCAATTTAATCACATTTTATTCATTAACATTGGATGTTTTTACTAACATTTACTCATATTCAATTAGTTAACATTCACTAATTTACATTCACATTAGTTCACTTCCAAATCAAATCAAATTCAATTCTATTCAAATTTATATATTATCCATTTGAATTCAATTACATAGCTTCCAATTTCGCTAATTCAATTTCATTAACACTTAATGAATTATATAAAATCAATTTACAATCAAATAACAACCAAGGTTTATTTAACATAACCAAATTATTCAATTTACATTCAATTTGGTCCAACACTTTTAATTCCAATTGGTTTATATTAAATTGATTTTCCATTCAATTTATTTAACTTCCAATAACATTAGCTTTTAATGAATTAACACTTACACTCATTATTTCATATCAATTCATTTACATTCGATTGATTAACATTCAATCCATTATTAATTCAACTGCTAATTTATTTAACAAATACGGTTAAATTTCTTTTATATAACTCAAGTTCATATTCATAATGACTTCATTTCATTAATTCACTTTTTTTATTTGCTTCGACACCAAAATCAACTTCATTCAACATCATTTAAGTTATATTCCATTTCAAACATCTTATCAAATCCAAATCAATTTATTTAACTTTCCTTTTGTTAAATTTCAAATCACATGTCTTTGATGACAACTCAAATTTATTTCAACTTGGATTTTTATTTATTCACTTATACTTACTTTAATTTAACCCCTTCCTTTAAGTCAAATTTATTCTATCAAAATTCCAATGGTATAAGTTATCAACTCATTTATCATTCCCATAAATATCTTAAATAGGATTCCAGAGTCCTTTCAACCTTTCAAAACCATTTTTGAAACCAATTCAAATTATCTTTTTGAATTTCAAAACCCAAACTCAAATTTTCCAAACAACTTCTTTGGAATTTTGTTTTTAGATTATAAATCACATTTATAAATCTTTTACTTATATAATTTCACTTCTTATATATAAGATTATTTCACAAGTTTAAATCATTTTAATTATAACTCCATACTTATAATTTCAATTGCCTATACAACTTATTCTTTTACAGCTGTTGTTTTTATTCAACTTATTCAACAACCAAACAATCAATTATATACACTTTAATAATTATGAAAAATTATTCCTTTGTATATAAAATATAATCAAGGTAAAATTATTTCATTACCCAATTTAAAATGATATTATGTCGACTTGCCTCGTTTAAGAGTTTAGAAACCCCTATCGATTACGGTTGTACACCCCGCACCGACCAGAATTCATAAACAGCTTAACGGATAAGCAAACACAATATAAAACAATTTCATATTCAATAACAAATACGCGCTCATATCTATTATTATACTCACACTCATTCTAGAGTACAACTGACTCTATCTCTAATGAGTAATTCCCAACAGAGCCATGGTTGTCGCTTAACCATACACTCTGATACCAAATGTGACGATTGCGATTTTTCGACGCTCGAAAACCGACATTAATACGTCCACTATATCAACCGCCGAGCAATCGAATGCCGAAAAACCGTACCGTTAGGGTTAAAGAAGAGGTAGAAGATAGAAGAAGAGAGAAAGAAAAAGAAAACAACAGAACAATATCAGAATCTCACAATCGCAGCGGAACAACATATAATAGATAAATGAATAATCTTTAAACAAAGAACTATATCAGTTTTTACATTACATCATATTACATTACATTACATCATCAGAGTGTGCAACAACAAACAACAACAAACAGCGGAAAGAAATACTATATACTAGTGAATACGCCATGCCATCCAGCTTGCCTCCTGCAACTCCTGAATTCCAGAATATCCTGATAAACCCGACTCTTGACTGCCCGTGTGGAAATTGGTGGGCACCCAGAGTTTAGGAAGGAAAACAATAAACTCCGAGTCAGTCATGTGACTGGTGTGAGAACTTAAAACAGTTTATCTTTAAAACAAAGAACATGGTAATTTTAAAATAGATTCGCAATGCTTTTTAGAAAATGAGACTACCATAAGGCCTCCCGCACACACACAATGCAAACGCAGAATCGGAGGAGATTTCTCCTTATGATAGTCAAAGATGCTTGATACGCATTAAAAAGAAACATTTGATATTATTACTGGTGCATAGTGTAGGAAAAATCATTTCGAAAATAAAGATATAAATCTTAGCCAGCATAGACATTTCGCACTTATGCCTACTATAGCTACCATGTTCAATAGCAGGTTACCGCCACATTCCATGGCAGGTTATACAACTAAAACCGTACAAGATCGTATTGTTTCTTTGGATTTCCAACAAATAGTCAGGCCAAGGAACCTTCCCATTGCCACATGGGTACGCCTCTGGAAAGACGACCCGAGAACCAAACCGGATCTCTGCCAACACAAGGCCGGGTTACCCCTAACTGGGTAACTACTGACACGAATATGTCATTCCCCGATCGTAACCGATCTATATCCGAGGATCCTCGATTTCCAACAACCACAAAGCAATAAATTTGCAGCAACAACATAGGTTAAGTATCTGGGCTCCATACCATGATACCACCTCTATCCAGAAGGAATGACACACACTAAAGGGGTGCTACCCCCTAATAACCATGCTGCATCCTTCCTGTTTTGACCATTTCCGGGGTGTGAGGTCCGACGAAATCTCGTCCACAAAGCCACGCTTTATACAAAGCTGTGCTTTATTCATCAAATGCTCAACAGTACTTCGTATGCCACATTACCAATTTGGGAATGTCTTACTAGTAACCATCAACTACATAACCTCTAAGGGTGTTAAGCTAAGAGAATAAATTCTCCGCCACCAACGGGAATATATTTGATAGAAACCAGCTTTACATCTCAAACTATAATGTCAGAAAAACATCCATTCAAGTCCGTTCCGAGATTGAACGGAACCGAAGGCACTTACAAAGAAGTCCTTGCAATCCGGATATTCACTAATCACGACCGGACTTCCCATCACAAAGGGTAATAAATTTCTATATCGGAGATCAGCCGATGCAGAAATATTCGACGGTAATCCTTCCGTTTTCACAAATATCCGGTCTTCAACACCGGTCATCAAATGCAATCCATAACGACGTATCACATATTCAGAATGGGTTATACGACCCCAAGGTCCTTTCCCGGCTAACCCGAATAGTGAGCGCTTATTCAAAAATAAGTGTGGCATTCAAATTCAAGCAAATCACAACAAATGCCTATTTAAAGGTAAATATTGATAGTCGGATTATTTAACTATCAATAGGCGTGTTCAACATCACCAAATTCCAAATAATTTCCCATATTATTTACTTTCCAAAATATCTTTACTAGATATATAATTTTCCACACTTCAACCATTTGAAAACAAATTTTCAAATCACTTTTCACCTTTACAACTTTTGAAAACAAATTTCAATCATTTTCCTTACGCGGAAATACTTTCATTTCAAAATGGTTTATTTAACCCAATTAAATAAATCCTTAACGATTTACTTTATATTTACGTTCCAAATCCGTAAATTTATCCCCACAGTTCAAAAATAAATCAACGTTTATTTTTAAACAAATTTCCCTTTCTTTTATAAATTCCATAGTGAATTTACAATTCCAAAATATCTATGAATATACGATTTCAAATTGATTTTTAATATTCATTTTCAGTTTATCTTTAAAAGATAAAATCTCCAACATTTCACTTCATATTGGAAAACATTTCCATACTTATTAAATAATAATAAGTAATTCACAAATCCATTTATTTTCAACACTTGAAAAATATTCAATATACTTAAATCGAAATTAAGTATATATTTCATTCTTTAAAGAAATCATTCTCTTAAACACATTTGTTTGGGCCAAAACAAACGTTGCGTAAAACATCGTCACGACAACCCAAAATCACTAGTATAGGGATTCGAAATTTAGATAGATATATATAAATCCCAATACTATATAAAACATTTCCTTTCGGAAATCATTTACTATAACAACAGTGTTATAGTCCACCATTTCCTTCTATTTCTCGAAAACGTCTATTTCAACAATGGATGTTGAAATCTACGTATTCGATTCATAATACATTTTTACACCCTCTTTTAAAATAATTAACTTCATTTTATAATATTTCTTTCCCAAAACATAACCATTTTATTTAATAATATATTCACTGTCCAAAATCGTGAATATACTTCATTAACCAATTTCAATATTTACTACACGTTTTATTTCAAGAATTTATTCGCTATCCAAAATTACGAATATATCCCCTTTAATAAACTTCTATGTTTATTTCACCAAATTCAATTGATTTCGGATTTATAAACAACGTTTATAAATTCACATATACATATATATTAATTTCATAAAAACTTCAACTTATAAAAATCACTTTTACTTACCAATTTAATTTATAACTCAATTTTACACCAAAAATCTAATTTATAAGTTAATTACTTAAAATCTTTTATTTTACGAAATCTATTTATTTTAAAATTTCACAATTTATAAATCTATAGATTTCATTAACTTATGAAATCTATTTATACTTCTTAACACTTATAAAACTCGTTTTATAATTCCTATATTTTTAATTTATAAATATTAATTTTAGAAATCTTTTATATAAACCGTTTAAAATAATTCAAAAATCTCAATTTTAACTAAACTTATTTTTTTTAGTAATTTACAAATCGTTATTTTAAGCTTATATACTTCAAAATCATACTTAAGTATTATTTTCCAAAAATCATAACTTTTATGAAAATAAAATTATAACGTTTATTTATTTTAACAATTCAAAATTTAATAAAATGTATACTTTCAAAAATCACTTTAAAATTCCTTTTAAAATCAAAATCGTTATTTTAAAACTTCAAAAATGGATCCGATGATGCAACAGCACCAAATAGTCAATCACGATAAACCAAACATCATATATCAATATGATAATCAACAAATATCACAATATCTGTAAATAAATCAATATAGTTAAGGAATCCAGTTGGATCCCTCCAACCTGTTTCCCTGCATCCACGGATATTAGCACAATACCAATTTCGTTCCAGTACGGAATTATCGCGGTACATGGGATTTATAAAAATATTATCTGCTTAATAGACGGCGCAATAGGGTCTCGTCCGCTATATAATGCGGGAAAATCAACTCCAAGTACATATATAATACCAATTCCTATCAAGATGGAATTATCGCGGTATATGTTTTTAATAAATAACATCCGCTTACTAACGGCGCATAATGTCTATTTTAACAACCAATAGATAACAATCATCATTCAACATACAATCAATAATTTTAAATATAACTATTTAAAATTATAAATCGAAACAATTCGATTGAGTGAGAAGTTCTCACCTCGATTTCAATTACGGTTCAATGTTTATTTCGAATAAAATTAAACGCGCGTTTAATTTTACCCGAAATTCTCACTAGCTCCAAACGACTCCAAACCAGCTCCATTGCGTAGTGCTCGACAAAACGATTGCAACGCAATTCGTTTCGTCCAAAACGGACCTCGTATGAAAAAGTTATAGCAATTTGAAGTTAATACAATTTAATTACAAATTAAATTCAACTTTCTTTTTATATTTTAAACCCTAACTACGTCATCACCGTAGATCTCAAGAAAGCAATCAGGGGCGCACTTTTTCCTTTCATCTTCCCCAATATATTGCGTTCGAATGAACCCATCAAGCCCCCATGTTCAAGCAATTTCGTCCCCCACTTCGACGAACTTCACCCCGATCAGACGGTGCCAAATTGAAGCCCTACTCGAGCTCTACCTACAGGCGCCACCACTTGAAGCTCGGCCTCCCTTTGAGCATGAAATTTGATGATGAACGGCCGGCCATCGCGGCCCCGTAGCTCCCACCTTGTCGCTCCAATTTCGATCGTAGCCGTTCACTTTAGAGATCTCAACGCCCTATCTCATTTTGCAGTTGAAGACTTTGCATGAAAGTCGATGGATTTAAAGAAAAACGAGGAAGAAAATCGGAGTTTTCTGGCCATTAATGAAGATAGTGGCGGCTAGGGTTTCTGGTTAGGGTTTGATGCAAAAACAAACATATGAGGTCCTTTTATAGAAAATTGGCGAATTACTATTCATCCGAATTTTTCCAAACTCCAAATCTCGCATAGTGACCAGCGTTTCTAGGGTTTACCCCGCATTCCGGACATAATGGAACAGGTTTCAGTGGCTAATTCGATCATCTGTGTGAGTTACGGCAATAAACGATTGATTTTAAATTAAATCGATTTAAACTAATTTCGATGCGTTTCGAGCTGCCACGGTCAAACGAAAACTCCGATTGCTACGAAAATTGAAATCCGATAATAACAAACTATTACGGATCCAATGGAACTAGTTTCGTCAAATTCTGAGACTGTTCGAAAATTGGCTAATTTCACTAGTCGATTAAATATTAAAATATTCAATTTTCACAAATAAACTTTAAATTCGATTTTAAAAGTTATATAACATTATTATAACTCCAACATGATTAAATAAAATTTTACAAATCAATTTTAATCATATTTAACCCAATTTTCAATTATTTCTGTATTTTCACATATTAAATTATCGATTTAATTATCCAATTAAATCCAATATTCGAAATAAAATTTATCCGACTTATAAATTTCATTTATTAATATTTAAAATTAGTTAAATATACAAATTTCAATTAACAGAAATTCTGGGTCGTTACAAATTATCTCTTAATTATCCCTTTTAAATTAATCACACCTGATTAATCACTCTTTAATTAATCACACTTGATTAATTACTTTTTAATTACATTTAGTAATAAAAACTTAATTATAGATTAATTATCCTTTAATTATTAATTAATAATTAATTATTTAATTAATTATTACTCTTATTAATTAAATCCTTTTTAATTAGTTATCTAACAAGTAATTAATCACTTATTAATTATCCTTAATCCTTTCATTAATTAATTATTCCTTAATTAATAATTTAAACCTTTAATTAATTATATTAATTAATTACCTTAATTAATTACTAAGTGATTAACCCTTAATCACTTTCACTTAATCACTTTCATAAAGTAATTAACCTTTAATCACCCTATTAAATAATTACCCTTTACTTAATTACCTCCAGTAATTAATTACTTAATTACTTCACCAAGTAATTATACTTAATTAATTTAAATCATAAGTGATTATCTTTAATTAACCACTAGTTAATTACTAAGCTAATTATTTAACTAATCATTTAAATTTAATTAAATAATTCTTTAACTTCTTATATTAAAAAGATCCTTAATTAAGAAAATCATTTATCTTAATTAAATTATTTATATCAACAAATAAATCTATATTTAATAATAATTGAATTATCTTAATTATCTTCTCACATTAAATATCTTTAATGAATCGAAACTCTTAATTACTTAAGATAACAAATCTTTATTATAATTGATTACTAAATCTTAATCATTAAACTTTATAAAAAAACATTTTAGGAATCAACTATGATTAAAACAATTTAAACGTCTAATTAACTTTTAAAATCTTTAAAAGATTCCCAAAGTTATTTAATAAATTTAATACTGACCTCATTTTTGAAAACCTGCTTATTTTATTTTAAAAAACTTTTATATTTCAACATATATAAAACTTATTTAAAACTTATCCTTGAAACAAGTTAATTTTATAAGTAAAACTTGTTTACTTTATTTTAAGAATTTGCTAACATTTTAAAAAAAAAAAATCAAATTCCTTTGTTTAAAAACTTAAGCATCCGATACAATTTAAAGTCTGTAAAAATTCTTAAGCTTTAAAAATACTAGGATCCTATACTGCTTCGAGCAAAACTTCCAAATCGAATGAAACCCGAGTTTCCCCACCCATT
Organism: Allium cepa; assembly: GCA_030765085.1. NCBI lineage: Eukaryota > Viridiplantae > Streptophyta > Magnoliopsida > Asparagales > Amaryllidaceae > Allium > Allium cepa. Next base: position 239,956,722 of record CM060931.1, read on the forward strand.
CTCCTACTTTGAGTAAAACTCGAATATGCCTGAACAAAAACACGAGCACCCGTCTTCCTCTCCAAAACCAACATTTCAGATACACAAATCGTGCACATCCATGTGCACAACTCCCCTGGCCAACGGTGAACTCTACTTCGGCCTCCAACACATCACTCTCGACCACGGCAACAACACGTGATCGTCCAATTATCTCGATTCATTCAAGAATCGAATTCGGCCCCTAAAACCCATCAGCCTGCAACGTACTTCACTAGAAAAACTGACCACCACCGACGATCAAACACCCAAGACACCATGCCATTCTCTTCGTAGCTACATCACGACCTCCAACACCTCCAGAACGTCATGCGATCAACTCCAGTCACATATAAGCATCGCGTGATTCAATTGAATGCTCACGATAAACATAGGGAATAAAACCCTACATTGCCTTCACATATCCACACCGGTCATTTAAAAATCCTAACACCAATTTTCTGATGAACTCCTACTTCCCCTCGACCTTCAAGCTCAATCACGATATCGAGTTCGCCGTCGATCGTCGTAATTTGGCCAATAAAGCTCGAACATTCAACATAGAAATGCACATCAAATTCCAAACTAAAAATCATCATACATGCTTTAAAAATCATGATTTCCTATATTGAATTCAATTATGAAATCAAAACTTAAAATTTGAATTTATAAATTTTTGACCCAATTTTATTTCTGTAAATTCAAAAATCCTGAGCCTATTATTAATTTTAAATACTTGTAATTATTTTTAAGTGAGATGTTACATGATTTCAAACAACTTCCATTTACAAATCACAAGCTAATTTGAATTCAAAAAGGATATATTCGATTGTGAAGGGAAATCAAACCCTGATAAAATACACAGAGCATAAATTTGTATGTTTACAGGCATTGCACAGGCATCAACCACTCATACACCTACATGCATTAATTTAAATCCAAGAATCCAGGCAAACATCATGATTTTCATACACATATCAAAATGGAATCCAGCAATAAACTGTTTCTAAAATATGTTTACTCACCTTGCAAAGAACAGAGACAGGGAACACATGTTTGTTTTCCAAGCTTGTTCATTTTAGTCTGAATCTCTTTTTGCCTGTTGAATTAAATCTTGCTGTTGAATTTTCATTTAGCTGTTGTTGGTTAATCTTCTTGCCTGATTGCATTTGAAGATCTTGCATTGATGTTGAACTTTCCTTTGCCTTTGGTTTCTTTGATTTTCTTGTTTCAGATCTTAGATTTCAGGTTTTTTTATTTCTTTCTTTTGATCTTGGATTTGTATAAACTTTTATTTGAAATGAAGAAAGAATTTGAGCTGAAGATTAAAAGTAAATATCTTCTTCATATTTTACAAAAAATTTCAGATTTTAATTATCAAAGGAAACAACTAAAGCCACTTGTTAGCTTGAATTGTTCATAAGCTTACAAATGTCTCTAACATGTATTATATTGTTTACAAGTGTTTTAATGCTTTATTATTGATTTACATGTGTTACTTTTCTTTTTATAAATTTATTTAAGTTATGTATATGTAATTATGAAATATTTACATGTATGTAATGTGTATTTATCTTTTTGTAATTTAACCTTTTAGATTTTATATAAATATACAATGTGAATTCATGTAAACAATTATAAATTACTTATGCTTTTGATCCAATTAAATGTATCATATGTTTATAAGCTTAAGAAATTTATTTTAACTCTATATATAAAATTTCTAAACTAAATTTATCTTATGTTAGAATTTTAAAATGAAAGAATATTAAAAACAATTGAACTTTTTAATTTAAATCTTATTTAAAACTCAAGTTTAATATATATATATATATATTTATAATAAATAAGAAATTATCCTTGTTGTTAAAAATTTAAATCTCAAATATCACTTTAAAAGTATTAAGTCAAATTATAATTTCCAAATTACAAACTATATATATTAAAGTTTGAAAACACCTTATTAAATTTAAATCAATACTTTTCCATTTTCAATATATACAAATATATATTCATTTAAATGGAAAACATTTTTATCATTAGTTTTGATAATTACTATATTGAATTTTAAAATACAATTTCAAATCACAATATATATACATATATATTTTACAATTTGAAAACATAGCTTTTATTACATTAGAGACTTCCTATTTACAATATATACCTATATATACACATTATAAATAGAAGATATTTTGATTAGCTTTTGAAAAATAAATCTTACCAATTTTATGTTGTTAGGAAAAATGTTAACAGATATTGTCAAATTAATCATTATTAGCCTTTAAAAGAATTTTTAACTTGTCAATTTATAATATAATTATTAACAAAGATTATTAAATTGATATTGCTCAAAATTTCGGGTCGTCACATTCCCCTCCCCCCCCTTAAAAGAATTTCGTCCCCGAAATTTAAAAGCAAAGATAATCTAATAACCCAACAAAAGTTTTAATTTCAAACATCAATTATACAAATCAATCATACATACACTTCCAATCATAGCAACCATAGCAACCAATTCAAACAAACAATTTTAACTATCAGACAAAATTCTGGATAGAATTTCCTATATTATATAGAGTTTCCAAGGTACCTATACTGGAATACTCGCTCTACAGGACCTTAAGTAATTACACTACTATAACCCAGAACTCCTTCTCATCTAGACCTACAAATCTGAACAAGACATCAGTCTAAACTCAAATCCAGCTCAATTGCTAGATCCTTCTGAACTGCTGATTCTATCACCAGATGAATCATACACGTATTCATCGTAGATACGTGAAATACAATGAATTCCAGCCATCGAACGGGCAATTCAATCCTGTAGATCAAAATCTAATCTCTAGAGAACACAGGAAAATCTAAAAATACTTCTGGAGCTAGCTCTCTGGTTTTACCCAATCTTATATCTCCTTTGATTGGATAAAACTAAAGCAATATCCAAATTCCAGCTTCACATTCCAAATCTCCTCAATTCTTAACTGCATAACCCTTTTGATGATCCTGGGTCACCTCTATCTTTCCTGATCAGCTTAACCCTTGCTGATTGCTTCATGAAACAAACTGGACCAAAATCAAACCAATTTCCAGATCCTACTCAACAAAATGGTTTTCCGAAAAATTCGCTGAAATCCAGCATACCATTCTATTCCACAAACATTAGTGGACTTCAAACCTACTTCTCTTATCTGAAATAGCCAAATAGTTGCACTTGACAACCTTGCCTTCAAATCCTGAAAATTCCTTCATACTTGGATTTCCTGTAGAAACCCTCTAATCCAAGAAAACTGCAACTCCTGGTTGCTCCCATTCTAGAATAACTGTTATCTCGCTTCTGCTGCATAACTCTGATTTGGAGTAGATGAGAATGTCATCAGAGAACTTGAGCACAAACTGGATCCATACACTGTTCATTAGATCCTTAAAAATCTTAGTGACCCATTCCACTTGGTCAAAGCATCTAGCAGAATCTCAACTAGAAAACTAGATGTGATCAATCCCTCTCCAAAGAATCCAGAGCTGCTTCACCAAACTCTTCTCTCTCAAAGAGCCATCCCTCCTCTATGTTGAACCACTGGTATTGCTTCGGAAATCCAAGTCGATAAGGAACTCAAACTCTGATGCGGTAGACTTCTGATTTCCTCAAAAACAACTGGAAAATCTCTGACTTGCTTTAATAGCTTTTACCTCCACCTGAGATGCCTCAAATATCATACCAAAGAATACTCAAAGATTTCCCAAACTAATCGCAAGTCACTTTTGCGATCTTACCCAGTTCAGATTCCAAAGAAACTGTTCTCTCTTCACCAAGTAGAACAACTTTCCAAATCGAGGTCAATCTTCAAGAATGGCTTATCTACCAAAAAAACTGATAGATCGCTTCCAACAAATATCCTGCTCTGCTGAGCCTCCTGAAGAAATGGATAATCCTTTACTACCTGCCCGGACTACTGATAGTAGAATCCCAAAGATTTCTGAATCATCGAAGAAACGGTCCACACTACTGTTTCCAAACTTCACTTCAATGATGCTTGCTAAGCCAAAAGATCTTCCTTAGCCAAAATCTCCTTGAAACACAAAACTATCACCCAATTCCACTAAAAGATCCTTGAGACGGGTGGACATCTTCTCAAGAAACTCGAGCGCCAAACCAAACACCAACACTTGTTCTTCTTAAGGGAAACAATGAGACCATGTCCGAAATGAGGTAACTCATCGACCTTAGTCTCATACTTCAATATAGATAAGATACCCTTACTTGAGATCCAGTAGATCCCTAAATATCCGAATCTTCCCTGCAGTAGGCATCACTGTTCCTTCAATACCATCTAAATCTGTGTCCAAAATGAACATCTTCAGAATCATCCATGGATACTGCATCCCATAACACTACTATCCCTTCCTGAAGTCGCTAAGATACCATCACCATCTTCTGCTCATCCGACAGATTCAACTCTTGGAAATCCCGCTCACTTGAGAGCAAATCAACCTTACACTCCAGAATATACTCCAAACCTTGAAAAGAATTTCTGTAGCATTAATGAAATCCTTTCACCAATCTGCAAAGCTTATTCAAGACGGTATTAGGTCTACAATCTCGACAGATACACCTCCAACCACAACATATGAGCCTCTTCCATTAGTGGTAGTCGTGTTCCTCATACTCCTACTTTATCTACCTTTATAACCTATGTTGGAAAATCCGAACAGATAACCCACATATATAAATATAAATATATATATATATATATATATATATATATATATATATATATATATATATATATAATATATAAATTACAAGTATGCTCTATCAAGAAAGAAGTCACTCCAAAGCCTAGGATTCACTCAACCTAGCGCTCCGATACCAACTGTAGCGACCCGCCTTTCTATCACCAGCAAGATGCATCATTACTTAAGAAAGAAAGGGATAGACGAAGAAAAGAAAGAGAAGGAAGAACAACAACACATCAGAATCTCACAGCTGAACGAATGAAATATAATACAAAACATATACATAGTATCTTATACATCAGAGTACACAACTATACATCTCAATTTAGACAGTTAAAACATTTATGTCTAATATACAACACAAAAACATCAATACAGAATAACATCACAGTAGAAATTTTATCTATATATCTACACACCGAAGCCTCCTGCTCCAAAGCTCCCCCATAATTCATCAAGGCTAACCTGTATCCCTCGACTACTCATACATAATATGAGTACCCAAGAGTTTAATAAAATAGAAAATAAACACTTGGGTCAGACAGGGGTCTGGTGTGAGTAAACGGTTTAAAATTGCTTAACTTTTAGAAAATCCTTTGGAAAGAAAAGGTATCACGTAATACTTCCCACACATAAACATGGAAAAGTTTTTACCTTACGCTAACTAAAACATTTGATAGGAAATCCAGTGATATTAAAAATAGTGTCTAGGGTCTTCATGTAAATATAAAATAGTCGAAATTGTTACATTTATTAAATTCCAGTTACTTTCCACAAAAGTGGGTAATACAATCAAAACCGTAAGGGAACGCAGGAAGAATGGGTTTCCATCAATGGAAGGGCTACTGGGGTACCGCCCGTGACAGTACGTGGCCTAGATCAATGTATCGAGGATCCATCCTAAATCCCCTGCAACAACACAAGGTCGGAACCAGTACTTACTAAATAGTCCCGAACAAGACAACCCGCAGTTGGCGGCAGATCCAACTGCCCACACAGCCGAATAAAAAGGGACATCTAGACAGGGGTAAATCTCGTCCTACTTGAGCGCGACTCACTTAGCCTTGCTGCACCTTCCCTGTTTTAGCCATTCCCGGTTGATGAGGCTTGAGGCTGCGATTACCTTTATAGGACACATCTATCTTAGAATGCCCATCGTCCACCTGACGATGTTCTGAAAGCATTCAATCCATACAAGTCCATTCCAGTTCGAACGGAACCGAAGGCACTATCTCGTTACGCTCATTTTGGAATCACCCTCGGAGTTAACGACAATAGCCCTTGTACTCTGAATCTTTATCTCGAATCTGAAAGTACTACCTTCGTTAAACTCATTCTGGAATCACCCTCGGAACTATAACGATATATAGTTCTTCGAGTCTTCACTTCACTTCACTTGGATTTACGACCTAACGTTAATTTGGATCAATGTGGTTTTCGAACATAAAATCCGATCCCGGTCTCATCGAATCGAAATGTCATTTTAATGTCCAAGTTGTATTTAAGGGTTTAACAGTAGATATTCAGAATATCACTTACATAAATGGATGATTCATAACACACAGATAGATAATCCACTATTTTCTAATTCATCCACACATATCACAGTAGTGTATATATCAAATCTCAGATATATCACATTCAAACCATCAAATATCAACCAATGACATCCAATATCATCTAATATCATTTACCTCATCAAATGATATTTATCATCAATCATTAATCATCCATAAACAAGTTTGGACCACTCTTAATTAATTTAACTAATTCTTAATTAAATTAATTCCTTACTTAATCACTTGGATTATCATTAATCCAACTTACTTACCATTAATTAATTACAAATTAATTAACTAATCATCACTTAATTTTCCACTTTGATTAATCTCCCTTGATTAATTATTTCTTAATTACTTTAAGTAATTATTCCTTAATTACAATTTTAATAAATCATCTTGATTAATTACTTCTTAATTATACCAAGTAATTATCTCTTAATTACCCTTTAAATTAATTATCCTTGATTAATTATTCTTTAATTACCCTAAGTAATTATCTCTTAATTATCCCTTTTAAATTAATCACACCTGATTAATCACTCTTTAATTAATCACACTTGATTAATTATTTTTAATTACATTTAGTAATCAAAACTTAATTATATATTAATTATCCTTTAATTATTAATTAATAATTTATTATTTAATTAATTGTTACTTCTATTAATTAAATCCTTTTTAATTAATTATCTAACAAGTAATTAATCACTTATTAATTATCCTTAATCCTTTTATTAATTAATTATTCCTTAATTAATAATTTAAACCTTTAATTAATTATATTAATTAATTCCCTTAATTAATTACTAAGTGATTAACCCTTAATCACTTTCACTTAATCACTTTCATAAAGTAATTAACCACTAATCACCCTATTAAATAATTACCCTTTACTTAATTCCCTCCAATAATTAATTACTTAATTATTTCACCAAGTAATTATACTTAATTAATTTAAATCACAAGTGATTATCTTTAATTAACCACTAGTTAATTACTTAGTTAATTATTTAACTAATCATTTAAATTTAATTAACTAATTGTTTAACTTCTTATATTAAAAAGATCCTTAATTAATAAAATCATTTATCTTAATTAAATTATTTATATTAACAAATAACTCTTTAGTTAATAATAATTGAATTATCTTAATTATCTTCTCACATTTAATATCTTTAATGAATCAAAACTCTTAATTACTTAAGATAAAAAAAACCTATATTATAATTGATTACTAAATCTTAATCATTAAACTTCATAAAAAAACATTTTAGAAATCGACTAAGATTAAAACAATTTAAACATCTAATTAACTTTTAAAATCTTTAAAAGATTCCCAAAGTTATTTAATAAATTAAATAGAAACCTCATTTTTGAAAACCTGCTTATTTTATTTTAAAAAACTTTTATATTTCAATATATATAAAACTTATTTAAAACTTATCCTTCGAAACAAATTAATTTTATAAGTAAAACTTGTTTACTTTGTTTTAAGAATTTGTAAACATTTTAAAAAAAAATCAAATTCCTTTGTTTACAAACTTAAGCATCTAGTACAATTTAAAGCCTGTAAAAATTCTTAAGCCTTAAAACTACTAGGATCCTATACTGCTTCGAGCAAAACTTCCAAATACTCGAATGAAACCCGAGTTTCCCCACCCCTTCTCCTGCTTCGAGTAAAACTCGAATATGCCAGAACAAAAACCCGAGCACCCATCTTCCTCTCCAAAAGCAACATTCCAGATACACAAATCGTGCACATCCACGTGCACAACTCCCCTGGCCACCGATGAACTCTACTCCAGCCTCTGACACATCACTCTCGACCATGGCAACAACACGCGATCGTCCAATTATCTCGATTCATTCAAGAATAGAATTCGACCTCTAAAACCCATCAGCCTGCAACGTACTTCACCAGAAAAACTGACCACCACCGACGATCAAACACTCGAGACACCACTCCATTCTCTCCGTAGCTACATCACGACTCCGGCACCTCCAGAATGTCATGCGATCAACTCCGGTCACATATAAGCATCGTGTGATTCAATTGAATGCTCACGACAAACACAGGGAATAAAACCCTACATTGCCTTCGCATATCCACACTGGTCATTTAAAAATCCCAACACTAATTTTCTGATGAACTCCTACTTCCCCTCGACCTTCAAGCTCAATCACGACATCGAGTTCGCCGTCGATCGTCGTAATTTGGCCAATAACGCTCGAACATTCAACATAGAAAAGCACATCAAATTCCATACTAAAAATCATGATACATACTTTAAAAATCATGATTTCCTATATTGAATTCAATTATGAAATCAAAACATAAAATTTGAATTCATAAATTTTTGACCCAATTTTATTTTTACTGTATATTCAAAAATCCTGAGCCTATTATTCATTTTAAATACCTGTAATTATTTTTAAGTGAGATGTTACATGATTTCAAACAACTTCCATTTACAAATCACAAGCTAATTTGAATTCAAAAGGGGGATATTCGATTTTGAAGGGAAATCAAACCCTGATAAAATACGCAGAGCATAAATTTATATGTTTACAGGCATTGCATAGGCATCAACCACTCATACACCTGCAAGCATCAATTTAAATCCAAGAATCTAGGAAATCATCATGATTTTCATACACATATCAAAATGGAATCTAGCAATAAACTGTTTTTAAAATATGTTTACTCATCTTGCAAAGAACAGAGACAGGGAATACATGTTTGTTTTCCAGGCTTGTTCATTTTAATCTGAATCTCTTTTTGCCTGTTGAATTAAATCTTGCTATTGAATTTGCATTTAAATACTATTGATTAATCTTCTTACCTGATTGCATTTGAAGATCTTGCATTGATGTTGAACTTTCCTTTCCCTTTGATTTCTTTGATTTTCTTGTTTCAGATCTTAGATTTCAGGTTTTTTTTAATTTCATTCATTTGATCTTGGATTGTATAAACTTTTAGTTGAAATGAAGAAAGAATTTGAGCTGAAGATTAAAAGTAAATCTCTTCTTCATATTTTACAAAAAAAATTAGATTTTAATTATCAAAGGAAACAAGTAAAGCCACTTGTTAGCTTGAATTATTCATAAGCTTACAAATGTCTCTAACATGTATTATAATGTTTACAAGTGTTTTAATGCTTTATTATTGATTTACAAGTGTTACTTTTCTTTCTATAAATTTATTTAAGTTATGTATATGTAATTATGAAATATTTACATGTATGTAATGTGTATTTATCTTTTTATAATTTAAGCTTTTAGATTTTATATAAATATACAATGTGAATTCATGTAAACAATTATAAATTACTTATGCTTTTGATCCAATTAAATATATCACATGTTTATAAGCTTGATAAATTTATTTTAACTTGATATATAAAATTTCTAAACCAAATTTATTTTATGCTAGAATTTTATAATGAAAGAATATTAAAAACAATTGAACATTTTAATTTAAATCTTATTTAAAACTCAAGTTTAAAACATATATATTTATAATAAATAAGAAATTATCCTTGTTGTTAAAAATTTAAATCTCAAATATCACTTTAAAAGTATTAAGTCAAATTATAATTTCCAAATTACAAACTATATATATTAAAGTTTGAAAACACCTTATTAAATTTAAATCAATACTTTTCGATTTTCAATATACACAAATATATATTCATTTAAATGGAAAACATTTTTAACATTAGTTTTGATAATTACTATGTTGAATTTTAAAACACAATTTCAAATCATAATATATATATATACATATATATATATATATATATATATATACACACACACACACACACATATATATATATATATATATTACCATTTGAAAACATAGCTTTTATTACATTAGAGACTTCCTATTTACAATATATACCTATATATATACATTACAAATAGTAGATATTTTGATTAGCTTTTGAAAAATAAATCTTACCAATTTTATGTTGTTTGGAAAAATGTTAATAGATATTGTTAAATTAATCATTATTAGCCTTTAAAAGAATTTTAACTTGTCAACGTATAATATAAAATGATCAAATCAATTAAATTATTAAGAATGATTATTAAATTGATATTGCTTAAAATTCCGGGTCATCACAAGTATTGTTTTTAAATAGGGTAAATGGAATAATTTTACCCAAATTATATATTGATATAAAAGAAATAATTTTCTGAAACTATTATATTTTAAATTAGTGTGTTTGGTTGTTATTATATAATCAAAATAAGGTTAGAAAATGTAACATTCCTGATTTTTTTAAACTTATTTAATTTGGAAATTTATATAAAAAATTGGTTTAATTTTGTTAAATTATGAATTAATAGAAAATGAATTTGAATATTTGGGGATAAAATAAAATTTGTATTTGGAATATGATTTAATAAATAAATTATATTTAAAAAGCTTTATTAATTAAGAATTATATATGTATGATTATTTATAAATTGTTTTCAAATCATTTTCCTTTGTAAATTATATAATTTTAAATGAAGGCTTTAAAACTTGAATATATAGGTATATGTATCTTTTGAAAATTAATAAGTACAAAATAAAATGTATGAATTTAAAATCTAAAACTTTATATATGTGTAAACCTTTAAAACATGAGAAACAAAGTTAATTCACAATTATAAAATGTTAAGGGTTTAAAAACATGATTTGTAAATAAATTAAAAAGAAGGTCTAAACATAAATTTAAATATATATATTTTTTTTGAACGGCAAGGAGGGTTGAATGGACCCTAACCATCTTTATTAAACACACAAACAGTAAACAAAACAGAGCAGGCCAAACTGCTCCAACAAACACAGAGATACAACTTAGAATTGAAAGAAAAACACAAGACAAACAAGCAAGAACACAAGTACATACACCAACCCCTTAATCCATAGTATCATACGCAGATTGATGTGAAGCCTTCTCCCTAACCTTAGTTGTAATAACACTGATTAAGGCAGTAGCAGACTTCCTATTGTTATCAAATTCCCTTGCATTTCTCTCTGCCCAAATTGCATTCACATAAACCTTCAATATTAACAAATGCCACAAGGTTGTAGAAGTCATCCACCTAGTCTTCCTGAACAACCTATTCCACTCAGCATCACCATGCAGTATGGTATCATTGTAGCCAGCACTATTGAGACAAGCTTTCCAAATTTTTGATGTAAAACCACAGCCAAAAAACAGGTGGTCAGTATCTTCAGCAACAATATTGCAGAAAACACACCTCAAGTCCACTGTAAACCCTCTACTACATAATTTCACCTTTGTCATCAAAGCATTTCTGAGAGTCTTCCACAAAGAGAAATTGAGGCTATGAGACGTAAAGCTATTCCACACTCTTGAATGCCATCTAAATTCAGAGTTACCTGTTTCTCCAATTAGTGCTTTGTAAATGCAAGCAATTGAATGCCTTTCATGTTTTGCTGCCCATACATAACCACTACCAACAGATGGTAACTTGTAGGCTTTCACAGACTCCCATAGTTGATTGATGTTAGGGTTGGAGGTGTAAGGCAACATAATGACACCATCAACACAGTAATCATTAGCACTTGCATTAATAGGGATGCCAGTTTGAATTACCTGATCATAAGTAAGCATGTCATACAATATCACACCTCTTCTCACCCAAGGATCAAACCAGAACCTTGCATCACAGTCAGGGGAAATGATCAGCTGGACATGGGGAAGTAGAATGCTTCTTAGATTTAGGATGGCTCTCCACACCCAGCCACACAGAGGAGATGGATCCATAAGCCAAAAATGTTTATTTCCAAGGTGATGTTTCCTCGCCCACTTAACCCAAATGTTAGGCCTGTCATTAATCAGATTATCAAAGTGCTTAGAAAAGGCAGCTTGATTCCAAATAGGCAAACACTTAAACCCCAACCCACCAAGTTTAAGTGGTTTTTCCACTTTGGCAAAAGCAATAGGAATAAGTTTGGTTGAGTACATATTTCCAGTCCAAAGAAAGTGATTCATAGCTTTCCTAATTTTCTGCAGTAGAGAAGATGGCAGCAAAAAGCATCTGCTCCAATACACTGTCATGGCCTGTATAATTGATTTAATGATATTTGATCTACCAGCCTGAGATATCTTGTTGCTTGCCCACCTGTTCATGGCCTCAGTAATTCTTTCAAAGAGTGGTAAGCACGCACTGGTCCCAATTTTCCTCGATGACAATGGAATGCCCAAGTGTATGGTACCATCAGGAAGGTTGGGAAGCTGATAATCATGAAAAATGGTCCGCTTATCAATCTCATTTAGACCAGCCACCAGGAGGTAAGACTTACTGCTGTTGACCTGAAGACCAGTGCAATTCTCAAAGGAGGTTAGAATGTCTTTGAAACAGTTTATAGTGGAGACAGTTGGCTTCATGAAAATAATCACATCATCAGCAAAGAGCAGCGAAGTAATGTTAGGATTCCTGCATTTGGGATGTAACTCAAATTTATTCAGTCTGACTTGCTTGTTTATAAGTTGAGTAAAAAATTCCATGACAATAATAAACAGATAGGAGGACATTGGATCCCCCTGCCTGATTCCCCTTTTACTTCTGAAATAACCAACATTGCCCCCATTATAACATAGGGAGTAAGATACAGTGGATATACACGTATATATCCAACTAACAAAATGGCAAGGAAACCCCATTAAACTCATAATACCAGTTAAAGCTTCCCAACACACAGTGTCATAAGCTCTTCTGATGTCAAGCTTCATCATAGCTCTAGGAGATACCTGGCTACGACCATACCCATTTAGAAGTTCGTGAGTGACCAACACATTGTCGAGGATACATCTATTGTTCAAAAAAGCAGATTGATTGTCAGATATAACAGATGGAAGCACAAGCCTGAGCCTTGAAGCAATGACTTTAGATATGCATTTGTATATTATGTTACAACAAGCAATTGGGCGAAAGGAATGTAAAGTTGCAGCATGTTTTACTTTGGGCACTAAACACAGATTGGTAGCATTGATAGGTAATGGCAATTTATTATGAGAAAAGAAATTATGCACTGCAGCTAACAGGTCATCAGCAACAATATCCCAACATTTTGTAAAAAAGACAGCATTAAAGCCATCAGGGCCACCACAAGAATCTCTCTTCATTCCAAACATAGCATTATATATCTCTTCATTTGTCACCGCTGAGGATAACAGCATCGTATCATCAGCAGTCAAAACTGGCATAGGGGTATTCAAGAGCTCATTTATAACTGGCGTCACTGTTTCATTGGGGGAAAAAAGGTCAGTGTAATGCTTGAGGAATGCCTTGTCAATGTCATGGGGATTATTTAATATGGAACCATCATCACACTGAATTTGGTAGATGTTTCTTTTGGCATTTTTAATTTTAAGGGAGGTGTGAAACAACTCAGTGTTCCTATCCCCATGCAGATCCCACTCTTTCCTCAACTTTTGTTTCTTCATACTTAGCTCAGCAGTTAGGGCATCAGATAAACGCTTCGTTAACTCATGTTCCTGTTCTGAAAAGATAATATTACCTGGATCTTCAAGCATCCTCAGCTGGATTGTTGATAGCTCTCTCTGCAAGACAGAAGAGTACTTGTTACCATCACCATACTTGTTCTTGGCCCATTTCTTTAAAGCTTCCTTGGTGGCCTTTAGTTTGCACTGCAATATAGTCATTTTGTTACCACTTTGAGGACATTTCCAAACTTTAATAACTAATGGCATAAATTCTGGATCATTTATCCAGGTATTAAAAAATTTAAAACTTGAGTTTCTTTTAATGGCATCACACTGAGGAGCTAAGAAAACAGGAGAATGATCTGATAGAAGTGGGGGAAGAATATGATTTAGGGAGTTGGGGAATTGCGTTAAGGCTTTAGTGTTTTGAAAAGTCAAGTCCAATCTACTCATGGTCCTCACACCAGAGCGACTTTTGTTATTCCACGTATATTTTGGTCCAACAAACGCTGCTTCATGTAAATTTGAGGTAGTTATGGCAAGGTTGAGAGGGGCAATGTCAGAGATTGAAAGTGGTTTGCCACCACAGCGGTCGTCAGCGGACAGCATGCAGTTAAAGTCACCCATGACAAACCAAGGGTGAGTTTCCTGCCTAAGATGTGGTAAATACTCAAGCATTTCCTGCCTTGCAGTAGGGTGGTTATCTCCATAGATGAAGGTCAGGTAAAAGGATGTAGAGGTTGAATGGTGTAAAGCTTGAAAATGGATGAATTGCTTATGGGATAATATTGGGGTTAGGGAGTATAAGTTGGGATCAGACAGCACCAAAATTCTTCCATATGGTGCCTCATCTAAATTATGATGATAGCTCCATAGTGGGTTGATAAAGTTTGCAGCTTTGAGGGTAAGATCTTTGTTAAGTTTGGTCTCAAGAATGCCAAATATGCCTAAATTATTCTCAGAAATTAAGTGTTTTGCTTGCACAAGTTTGATTTCCAAATGTGCTCCTCGAATATTCCAGAATCCAAAATTTTGTAACATGGGATATTAAGGTAATGGATTTTGTAATCGCGTAGACCTACGAAGGCCTGAGTTAGGAGTTTTTTCTTTATCAGGTAAGGTTTCTCCATATTCAACATAGCAACCTTTATCAAAGTCAGTCAAAGATTTCTCCTTTTTTTTCTTGACATTGCAAAGGTTAATATTATTTGGGATTGGAGTGTTGAGATGGTCTTGCTGAGGAAGATCATGTTGTTTTAGATAACCAGGTGGTGGTATGATGTGTGAGTAAAGGGTTTTGGGTAGGTTGCATGGGGGTGTGGATTCAACAGTAGCATGCATACTGATATTGTGTGCATGTGTAGCAATATTTTGCTCATGAGGTAGAATCTGACTATGGGAACAAGAAGCATTTTCATGAGAGGTTTTATTTTCCTCGTTGCAGTATATTAATGAAGGCACAGATATACCATCCACTATGACATTGTTATCAATAATGTTTGCCTTTCCTATTGAATCAGGTACCTCCTTTTCTTTTTGTTTTCCTTTTCTCACTTCCTTTCGTTTTGTCCTTCCACTTACTACCAGCTCCTGAACAAGCTTGCCATACCTATCTGCTAGATGATAGTTTGCATCTAACTCAGCAACATCACAGTGTTTAACATTGTTCATGTTGTTCACAGCATGCATTCTCTCATTAGCCTCTATAACTTCCTTGTAGGCAATAACAGTAGTTCTAATAAACCGTTCATCTTCTTTTTCACTTCCTCCTTCCTCACACTGATCTTCATTTACATCACTTACTTCTTGCAAAACTTGGAATTTATTTCCTAACTTCATTCCCATCACCTCAACAACCTCTCCTTCTTCAACTTGCTCTTCCATATTTCCTTCTGTATTCAGTGTTGCACTTCCTTCTTTTCTTGTTTTATTGTCACTTCCATTCCTTGTATTACCTAACCCGGTATTCTCCTTTATCTTAATTGACTCATTTTTCCTTTTGTTTCCATGTTCAACTTTCTTCCATATCCTGACAGAATTATTTTTGGCATTTTTAACATTTTGTTCTTTCTCTGCTGTGTCTTTTTCTGGTACTTGTTTTGGTATGGTATTCTTTTTACTATTCAGATTTTCATCTATCATAACACTATTCTTGCAACTTGAAATGTCGTGCCCAAATACCTTACAAGAAGTACAAGCAAGTGGTCTCCACTGATATTCCACAAATACAGTTTGCCTTGTTCCATCCTTGCACAGTACTTGGAAGTTGTCCACAAGGTCAGAGATAGGTGTCACTTCCACCAATGCTTTTGCGTAGGTTAGCCTTTCCATTTTCTCCGTACTTTCATCTAGACATTTTACACTTCCAATTCTTCCTGCAAGCCAGTTGATACCAAGAGGGGACCATGCTGCTAGTGGGATGTTGTAGATATGTATCCATACTGGCACCGAAGTGACCGATCCACACACGTTACTTACCGTGGGGTCCCATTGTTTAATAATAAACAATTTATTCTTCATTATTATCGGATCATCCTTGATGATCTTGCTCCGATCATCCTCATTAGAAAACAGGAATAGGAAGACAACACCATCAGACTTGACTTTTATATTTCCTTTCAATCGCCACACACGTTTGAGATGTTGAACTACCGCAGTAAACGACAGGGGTTTATCAAGGAAGAACCCGACTAAATAATCACACCATATGCTTTGCCCTGCTTCCTGAACAACATCAGGTAGAACAAGAGCATCACCATCAAACTGATTAATAAAGTTAACAGGTATGTACTTCCCCGCATTACGTGGTTTATTCTTGAAAAAAGAAGTCCATGTCTGTTGACTAGAGGTAACGGGATGGGTGGAAGACTATGCTAACTTGGAAGTATCAGAGGAAAGGGAGGGAGCATCAGTAGGCACAACCAAAGAGGTAGACTGATGCATTGGAGGGGGTTCAGGTTCAGGTAAGGACGACACAAGGTTAGGGGTTGAATGGCCTGCAGCGGGTAGAGGAATGATGTGGGATGGGTGGCCTGGAATGGGACGAGGAGAAGGGTGCTCTGCCATTAAAAAAAGAAGAAAAAAGAAGAGGACTGAAAATAAAATGGGGGATTAATACATGTTTTTGCAAGTGTAAATGATAAAGACATGTGGCAAGGGGGATTGTTTTTTTTTTGAATCAAAAAGAAAAAAAATTAGGAAGCATGCATAAGAAAAAATTTGAAACCAGGCTATCTTCATTTTCTTCTCAAGCCTAAGAGAAAAAAATGAAAATCAAAACCAAATTCAAACCTGAAAGAAATTCAACTCTCACAAGACATCAACCTGAAAACAAGATCAAGTTTTCAGATTCAAAGCAGCAAAATCAAGTACAAAGTTTCAGAAAAACAAAACAGAGATCAAGTTTGGAAAATGAAATAATACAAACCAGAAAAGAAATATTAAAGCCTGAAAACAAAAGCAAGTTCAAGCATGTAGAATCAAATCTGCAACCTGATCAAGCAATTCTAGATTTTCAAAATCTAGACAGAGCAGATCAAATGAAGTTTAAAATCAAAATCTGAAAGATCTGAGGCAACTAGAACAAATGCAAAGATCAAACTCAACAACTAAAGTCCAGACAGGAGCAAATCAAAAACAAAAGCAAGTTGAATTCAAAAAATCTAGGTTCCAGATCATCACAGTTTTAAAACTTCCATACTTCATTCTCTATTGCTTCTCTGCTCTGTGCATAGCCAGGTGAGCAAACTTCATTTCTATAAACCCATCTTCTTGATTCTGATATATGTAGTGAAAATGCCTTAGCAATTGATGATTTAATATGAATATACCTACAAGCATATGTGTATATTTATGTGTGTAATTGGATGAATGCATGTCAGTATATATGTATTTACACACCGCTGTGGATATAACAGGTTTAAAAATCTTTATAAAAAGATTCATATATTTTTATCCAAACTAATTTAGGCTATGGTTTCTAAAGGGAAATTGTTTATAAGAATGTAAATTCATTTTTAAGAAGTGTTTCCAGTAGAATTATGTGGAAAATATTGCAATTATTTAAAATTACACTGAAATCTCTTGTAAACAGAAAAATCACTGAAAAGAATTTCAAGTTTTAATTGTATATTTAAATTCATGTGGGGAAATCATGATTTTTAATATAGATATTAAAAATTTTAAGTTTGTAAATGGTGAAGAATCGATAGTTGAACTGAATTGGGGGTTGTACCATTTTCTGGCGATCACGGTGGCGTTGGACATCGGGGTGGTGACTAGAGGAAGGTTATGGTTAGTGGTTGAAGGAAAAATGGTCGTTGGATTTTTCGTAGAACAAGGTGGTTGAACATTGATAAAATAGGGTTTTTATCACAGTTGTGTTCGAAGAGGAAGATGCGGCAATGTCGTCGACTGTGGTGCATCAAGTTCAATCGCACCCAAGGGAAAGTGTTCGTCGGTCATCAGAGGAACCTTGGTCGCGACGGCGGGGATGCAGATGGCTGGGCTCATCGGAGATGGTGGTCTTTACGATGGGTATTGGGTTCCTGGTAGGAGCCGATGAGCTCGATTTGGTTTTGGCGTTGATTGCTTCGAACTAGAAGATCATGTTGGTCAGTGAAGTCGAAGGCGACTTGTGGAGGGGCTCGGCGACAATCAGAGATGATTGGAATAATGGTGCACGTGCAAGAGTGTTGGATTGTGTCTGGATGAAGTTGTTTGGGGGGAAGAAGTTTTGTCTCGAGTCATTGCTCGAGTTGATTCGTGAGTGTCTCGAAGCAGCAAGTTGTGTGGGGGAATCCGATGTAAGTCTCAGGTAGAATAAGATTTGGCTCGGGTAAAAGATGGTTTGGGCTCGGCCTATAATAAGTATATATGCTTGTTGATAAGTAAATCAGGTTTTAAAAATTTATCAAGAGAATAGTTTCAAAAGAAATAGAAACTGAGTTCTAAACAAAGTATTGATAGGTTTTAAACAAGTTTTTCCAAGTTAAATGTTTTAAGTGGTTTGTTACAGTAATTTTTTTTATAATAGATGAATTCCTATATGTTTTCAAGGTAATTTTAATAATGTGATTAAATCAAGGATTAATTATTAAGGATGGATAATTAGCTAATGTAATTAGTTAAGAAGTAATTAAGCAATGAAGTAATTATAGAATAATTAATTAATGTGATTAATTAAGGGTTAAGGTAATTAATTATAGTAATAAATTAATGAGAGTAATTAAAGGTTGATTACTGTAAACAGTTGAAGGTAATTAATTTGTGTGATTAATTAAGAGTTAATTACTGAATAAAAGTAATTAAGATAAATTAATTAATAATAATTAATGAAAAATTAATTAAAAATAATCACTAAATTGAAAGTGATTAAGAATGGATAATTAATGATAAAAAAATTGATTATATCTTTGTTATGTGATTGTGATGCTATGTAATATGAACTACTTTGTGCTGAGCTGTAATATCTGTGATGAATATACTGCTGTGTGAATGTGAAAACCCCTTGGCCGTAGAACGACATTTGAATTTCGATGTGACAGGGAGTTGGATTCTAGTTGGTTATCCGAAACTCACATCGAATCGTAATGATGAATCTTTGTGATTGATAAATTTACTTTATCTATGAATCTGTGAATGAAGATAAGCGTTATGGATTATATCGCTTATCGATATTGATGTGATTGAAACTGAGATGATTGATGTCGTTGCACTATTGTGTAAAACCCTAGACCACACTATACACACACAAATATGGATTTCACGAGGAAATCGGTTAAGTCACGGATTTTTGAAATGGTTTTAAAAGTTGAATTTTGAATTCAAATGGTTTTGGAAATGGTATTGGGTTAAATGTTAAAAGCTTTTGAAAAAGAGTTTTGAAGATAAAAGTTATTTTGAGTAACTTGATAAGGTTTTTAAATTTAAATAGTTTGATTTGAATTTAAGTTCAAGAATTGAAATTGAATTCTATGTTAAAAAATTTGGTTTAAAAAGGTTATAAAGGTTATAAATGTGTTTATATGGGTTTCAAACCATTTTAAAAGTATTGTTTTGGGAATTTGAATTTAACCCAAGCTTTATATTTGAAAGGCTTTAACTTGAGCAAATATAATCGGATTTTTCCGAAACGAAAATTATTTGTTTTTAAATAATAATAGCTTTCATATACAGAAAGGATTTCCAAATTATGTGGAAAAGATTTCAAGCTGAAATAGAATGGTTTTGAAAGCTATAATTGAATCTTTGTGATAGTTGAACCCTGTTTTGAAATTGAAGAGGATTTTAAATGGTGTATCTTTTATATATAAAAGATTTGAAACGGGAATTGTTTTGAAAGTTATGAATGAATCTTTGGAAATTGTTTTGAAAGGTATGAAATGAATCTTTGATTTAAAGACCGGATGAGTTAATTCAATTTGAAACGGAAATTGTTTTGAAAGGCTATGAATGAATCTTTGTTAAAGATTGGCGAACCTTGTTTTAAATTGAAAGGGGTCATAAAAGTGAATCTTTTATTTAAAATATTTAAGTGTGGTAATTGTTTAAACCATTGAAGGTTTTTGAAATGAATCATCTTGTTTAAAAGATTGAAAATGGTAATTTGTTTAAACCATTTGAATGAAAGGTTTTGGGCTTTAAGCTGTGATTAACTGAGACCCCAATATCCATATGTTTTTAAATATTGCGCTCGTTATTCGGTTTAGTCGAGAGAGGACTTTTTGTCGTGTAACCCATTCCGAATAATGATACAGCGATATGGATGGCATTTGAAGACCGGTGGTGAAGACCGGGTGTTTTCGAGAACAATTGGACGACCTGTCGAATGACTCTGCATTCAGTAGCTACGGTATAGAGATCTCCATATGTGATGGGGAGTCCGATCGGGATTGGGGATACCCGGATGTGCAACGGCTTCTTTGGAAGTACCTTTGGTTCTGTTCGAACCCGGAACAGACTTGTATGGATGTGCGTCTGACGTTACACTTTGAGATGTAAAGCTGGTTTCTATCAAGTACATTTCTGTTTGGTGGCGGAGATTTATTCTCTTAGCTTAACACCCTTCTCTGAGACGTACGAGCTCAAAGGTTATGTAGTTGATGGTTACTAGTGATACATTCCCAATTTGGCAATGTGGCATACGAAGTGCTGCTGATCATTTGTTGACCGAAGCATGGCTTTGTGAAAAAGGGTAGCTTTGTGGACGAGACTTCGTCGAGCCTCACAACCCGGAAATGGTCGAAACAGGAATGTTGCGGCAAGGTTTTTAGGGGTCGCCCCCTAGGGTATGTCCATTTTCTTCTGGATAAGAGGTGGTATCATGGTTTTGATCCCAGATATTTAACCTATATAATTACTGCAAATTTATTACTTTGTGGTTGTTGGTATCGAGGCCTCGGATAAAGGTCGGTAACAACCGGGGATGGCATAGCTCGTGTGTTAGTCACCTAGTTACAGCTTGGTTAAAGCGTGAGGTAGCGTCGGCCTTGTTTAGCAGAGATCCAGTTAGGTTCTTATGGGCGTCCTTCCTGTGACGACCCGGGAATTTTAATGATTTAAATGGAATAACAAATTATTTTTAACATTTGAAAGGTTAATTTTAGCTTGAATTCCGAATATTAATATTTATTAGATAATTAAAGTATTGAATTATATAATTGAAATTGGGTAAATTGTTGAATTTGAGATTCTAAGCCTGTTTAAAATAATTTGAAGGCTTGTAAAATCTAATGAGGATACTGAAGATAATTGAATGATTGAAATTTAATTTAAAGGTAATTTGTTTAATTTTAATAATATATCGTTTAATTCGAATTTAAAAATAGCCTTCCGAGGCACAGTCTCGGAATTCAACGAAACCAGTTCCATTGGATCCGTAATAGTTAGTTATTATCGGATTTCAATTTTCATAGCAATCGGGGTTGTCGTTTGACCCTGGCAGCTCAAAACGCTTAGAAATTATTTAATTGGATTAGTTTAAAATTTATTGTTTTCTTTTGTAACTCACGCATACGATCAGATTGGGCTCCGAAACACATTCCATTGTGTTTGGGACGTGGGTAAAACTTTATAAACGCCTGTCGGCATGTTTGATTTGGGGTTCGGGATTTCGCGTTATGGAACGCGAGATATTTTCACTATTTAATTATATAATAAAAATTGAAGTACAATCAGTCAGAGATATTTTGTATCCAACGCGTACTCGTGAAGCTTCTCAACCCTATATCTCATTCCCGTTCCCCTCTCTATTATCTTCAGTGTGTAAATCGAACACATCTTAAAAACAAAATCAAAAAAAAAAAGGGGGCCGAAGCCGATTTGATTCAAAGCTTCCTTCTTTCGATCGAACTCCTCCTCCTTCTTTAAATGCCGAAGTCGCGATAGATTAGGGGAGGGGGTTAGGGTTTGATTGTCTGGAAGCAAGCTGCGACGTGGGAGGCTCACGCGACTCGCGCAGAAAGGGGGCGGCGGCATTCGATGTCACGTTGGTCGCGTGCGAAGGAGAGTAGCCTAGGGTTTCACGCGGCGGCCAGCTTTGGACGGCGGCTGTTGCGATTGGTGGTGCTGGGTGTCAACGATGCTGGAGGGTCGCAGTGGCTTCGGGGGGATTGATGGGTGGGTTCGACTTTTGACTGAAGTGAATATCGTGGGTAGAGGGGGATTTCGTTCTGGGTTCACGTTGTTCGATGAGGTATATTACATTTATTTTAAGCTTTGATGTTATATATATATATATATAAAAGGTAGTAAGTTTAGAATTGCTGATTTCAAATAGTGAAATAAACAAACAGTTTAAACAATTCTATTTTGGGACCAGATATTTATAGGACAGTGAGTAGTCTGGGAATTTTGATAACACTAAGGTGGACTTTAATTTGAACAAATTGGTTTAAACAAAATTTATTAATAGTTCATGTAAATCATTGGTCGATTTAAATTATCACATGAAGTAATTAATTTAGGTTAAATTTTTAGTTTAATAAAAATTGTTAAAAGAGATAGTTGATTGTTCGATTATGTAAAATATTAATAAATCGTATAACTGTTATACAAGGTTTAAATCTGAAGGAAACAAATCGAGATCGGATTTGGATTGCAAAAGCAAAGGTGAGTAAATCTCACTCAGCCGAATTATTATTAAATTTCGCTAGTCAAATTTAAATGAATGTTTGAATAGTTGAATTGATTTGGTGTGTGCTAAGAATTGATGATTTGGTGGCTTTGGTTTGTTGAATGGTTGTCGAGTAGATTGTTGTTTGACTCGAAGTAATGGGGTTTTAAATTGTTTATACTCAAATCATAAATAAGAAAATGTTTTCATTTTAATGTTTATAAGGACTTAATGATTTGTGATTTGTTTAATTTATAGGGTAATTAAAATGGATAAATAAGTTATTCAATTAATTAATGAATTGGGTTAATTACATTAAGAATTAAGGGTTTGGATTTAATAATTTAGTTTACATGAATTAAGTAAGTGTAAGTAATTCAGAATAACCATTGGATGGTTTGATAATTAATTACTTAATGTAATTAATAAAATAAAATTACTTTGTGAATTTTGTTAAGATGATGAATTAAGAAATAATTGATTTATTTAGTGAGATAAATAAAGGAAAGTTAAATACAGTTTGGGATTAATCGAAATGACTAATATTGTGGTTTGAATTAATGTAATTAAATTTGATTAGAATAAATTTAAATGTAATTGGAGATCCGTAATTTATACAATTAAGGATGTAATCAAAGATTTATTAATTAAGATTGATTAATCCAAAATAAGTGACTTATGTGCAATGAATTAATATAAGCAATTCAAAACTAGTGTAATTACTTTAGTTAATTTATTTGTGAAGTAATTAAAGATTACTCGTTGATTTGGTAAGAATAATTAATATCGTGGAAGGAATTAAAGAGAATTACCTAAATTGATTTGGAAGATAATTAATCCAGGGTTCTTAATTGAGATGAATGGATATTGAAGAGTTGATTGATTAATAAATTGATTTGGAATTCATTAATGAAGGAATCTAGGAGAATGTGGTTAGAAATTCAATTTGAATCAATTGAATTGATTTGTATGTGATGGATGATTGATTGGCATTGGATGTTTTGCATGTGTTGATATCCCTGATATGAATGTGGTGTATTTCATTTGAATAACTTGGGATAGGTTAACACGAGTCTCGAAGAGATTGGGGTCGGGTATTAGGAAATACCCGAAACCCCTTCAAACTTTTATGGATAGATATATGAAATAAATAGTCTGGAATGAACTGATTTAAGTGAATCGGATTATTTTATCTAAGTTTGATACTTAGAAATTGATGTGTGGGATAAGTGTTGTCTATAGTAAATTGAGAATTCGTTAAATTAATAAAGGGTACCCCGGGTTTATATAAGTTGTTTGACTGTCTGGTTGTTCATGTTAGATGAGTTTACTCACGCTGGTTTCCAGCCTGACCCGGGTGTTACTTTGGTGTAATGCTCGGGTCAGACCGGGTATTACAGATTTTCAGGTAGGTACGTTCTGGAGCTCAGGAAGCGAGCTGGATGGCAAGAGCGTATAGTTATTCCTGCTGTATTTATATTCTGAGACATGCTTGTTTATATATGTTCAGTGACTGTATATATATGTGAAAAACTCTGATGTAAATTAAAATGTAATCGACAGATATAGTATTCTTTTGTAAACTGTTATTTATTATTATATTTTATCCGCTGCGAATGTGAGATGTTTGGTGTTTATGTTCTTCTTCTTCTACCTCTTTTTTTTTTTCAATAACTATCTGAAATTTTCGGGTTCAAAATTTCGGGTCGTTACATTTGGTATCAGAGCTGAAAGGTTAAGCGAGAACCTTGGCTCTGGTGGGGATTACTCATTCAATAGAGTCTGTAGTACTCTATAATGAGTTGAGTGAATATATGTATGTGTGTATATATATATGAGCGCGTACTTGTTACTTTCTTATATAAAGGTTTTAAATGATTTTATATAAGAATGTAATTTGATATATAAAGCTATATCTTCTTCTAATAAATATTAAGGAGATTGGCTGTTAAATTATTGGAATTAAATTAAGAAGTAATATAATACAATCAAATTGAAATCTTGAATTGGGACTAAGTGAAGAAGGAATATAATACAACCAAATTAAAAATGAAATTCTAGAATTAGAACTCAGAAATTAGAATTGTTTGAAACTTTAAATGAACAAATTTAAATTTGGTTTAAAAAGGTTAAACCAATCTTTGTGAATATAGCTCGAATTATATAATTCGAGATGGTTTAAATTTGAAGTTGGAATTGAACTCATTCAAATTGAATTCGATTTGAATTAATTGGATTTGGGATGGAAGATGTATAAGTTCAAAAATATTTAAATGGGAGATTTGAATTGGATTGAATTGGAATGATTGAAATTGAAGTGGGTTCAATTGAATGGATATTAGTCCAAAGTAATTGGAATAATTTTGGAATTTTAAATTTAAGTGGAATTGGTTTAAAATCAAAAAGGGATTTGAAATATAGATTGTAAATGTAATTTATTAATTGAAATAAACTTCATAAATAAATGAGATTATAATTTGAAATAGAATTCCAGAGAATATTTGAAATAGAGTAAGATGAAAATTCCAGAGTAATGTTTAAATATGAATTTGATGGATTGAGAGTTTGGAATTTTGGGAAAAATTAAAATTCCTTTTGGTTTGAAAGTGGTTTCCAAGGGTTTTAAAGAAAGAATAGTATTATTTCAAAAATATTTTTGTGTTTGAAATTTGAGAGATTTGAAATCAAAAATATTTGGAAGTGTTTTTTTTAGAGAGATAAAAGCATTGAACTCTTTTGGTCACTGGAAAATAAAGTCGGTGATGACTGCAGCATCATCGATGTTTATTTTCGAGTTTCTAAAAGAGAAATTGCTACCAAATTGTTTTAAATTGGGATTGTTTGTGAATTGGGTTTGATTTTAAAATTCAAAGGGATAATTGAGTTTGCCGAAGAATTTTGGATATAGTTGCATTCTAAGGTGATATTGAAATTTTGGAAATTTGTTTAAACTCTGGAATCTTGATTAAATGTTAATGGAATAATAAAAATATATTGGATAAATAAAATGTATAACTCCAAGTTAAAAGCAAAATGTGAATGTAATTGATTATAAATAGAAGTTGTAAAATTTAAATTTATAATTAAAGTTGTACAGGTTTAAAATTCAAATGGGAAATTTGTATGGGATTAACTTGAAAGGGTTATTGAACTTGAAGAGAGTTCAATTTATATTAGTCCAGATTTATCTGAATAATTTGGAATTGTAATTAAAGTGGAACAGGATTAAAATCAATTAGAATTTGATTTAAATTTGGGAAGGAATCAAGATTGATTCAACTTGAATTGGGAATTAATCAAGTCCAATAGAATTTGGAGTTATTTGGATTGGAATTGGGTCAATTTAAATGGAGATTTAAATTGAATTGTTGGGGAAGTGAACAGTTGGCTCTTGACTATTTTCAATATAAATTGTTTCGATAAAAACTTATTTTTCTAAGCTATTAAATATATACAACCTTTCTTTCTTGAAGCCAAATTATTATATACATGTTTTACAATTATTTTTGAAACTATTTAACCATTTTTCAGCAGTTTTCTAAACTAATTACTATTTTTCAACAATGTTACAAATTAATTACTAATTTACAACTATTTTGCAATTATTAAGATTTCTATAACTATTTAACTATTTTATAATTAGTTAACTATTTTACTATTATTTTGCAAACTATTGATTATTTTTCAACTACTTATCTATTTTAAAAAAAAAAATTCAAGGCTATTTTCTAAAATAAACTGGTTGGAGTTCAAACTGTTATTGATTTAAATACCCAACTGGGATGAGAATTGAGGAAATAATCCAAATGGGGATAAAGGCAAATGTGAATAAGTGAATGTGAATAGAAAGAAAATTGATATGGGAAAGAGTAATCAAATTTGAATATTTGATTTTGGGTAAACAAAGTTATATCTTTGTATGTATATATATTCTTCCCTTGTTGAATCTATTGCTGGAAGGAAAGGATTTTGGAAGTGTTGAAGTATAAAAAGGAGTTTTATACAAGTTTGAAAGGATCCAAAGTTTTAAAATTTTTATATATCTGTATATATATATAAAGGATCTTATGTGGATTTTGGAAAAGGTTTTGGGAACCTTTGGATTTGGAAAGGCTTTTGATTTTTGGGTAAAATCAATATTGAATTTGGAAAGCTTAGTTTGAGAATTATCGATTTTGGATAATAGATTTTGTGTAAAGGAGCTTTGTATAATATCATACTAGGTGTATGATTTGTAAATACTATATGTATAGTATAAAATGTTTTGATGATAGCTCTAGGGAAAAAGGCGCTTCCTTGAAATGGACTTCTCAGGAGTGCCACTGGGTGGTGCTGCCTTGAGCCCCAAGGGGGTTCTAAAGTTGATCCTGTGAGGAGTCCGGACAAAACTAGTTCCTGAGGATTATGAGTTGAGTTACCATAGCATAAGTCGTGTGTGCCGCGGAGAGCCAACAGTTACATGGACTTTTGTTGTGACTGCAACGTAACCCAGGATGTAACTGCGACCTATGGTAACATTGTGAAAGTCGTGTGTGCCGCTGAGAGCCAACAGTCTGCGTTTGAGTTTATCTCGGTAGACTGCGACCTATGTAGGAGTGGAGAAGTTTCATTTCGACAGCGAAATCAGAGGCCGTGGAGAGCCTGCAGTTACATGGACTTTTGCTACGACGGCAGCGTAACCCAGGATGTAACTGTGATCTGTTGTGTGGGATCCATGGCGTAATCGAGAGGCCGCGGAGAGCCTGTAGTTACATGGACTTTTGTTGTGACTGCAACGTAACCCTGGTATGTAACTGTGACCATGGATGGGTGTGATGATTTCCAGAGCATTCTCACCAAAGATATTTCCTCTATTTTCAAAAATTGTTTTCTGTATTTTCAATAAAATTATTTTCCAAATATTTTCACTGGGTGTTGAAAACGGGTTTACCAAGTACTTATAGATTTTCGGTCCTACGCCTGATCAACGTATGACTGAATTTCTGTGAGAACAAGGATGGACTGGTTGAGACATCGAGTTATAAGAAATATTTTATAAAAGCTATTTTAATATTATTATGAGATTTTATAGACATTTCTAAAATTTTAAAATAAAGGAGATGAAATTTTGGAAAATCAAGGGAAGCTCAAACTGAAATTGTAAAATAAAATTGAAACTCGGGAAATTTTAATGAAGTGATTCTTTGTAATTAAAAATCCAATGTTGAATTAAAAATTGGAAGTAAGCTAATTAACTAAATAATTATGTGATAGAGTATGTTAATGAAATTTAACCCTGTTAAATAAATGGATTTGTAAGTTAATAATGGAGTTAGGAGTTGAACTCGAATTTATAAATTGAATTCGACTCGGATTTGCTAATGAATTAAATAAGAGGAGATATTGTAAAATAAAAATGGAATAGAGTTGGATTGATAAATGTGATGGTTAGAGTTGTAAATCATAACCCAAGTGAATAGAAATAAATTGAGAATAGCCTTGTATTAATAAAATAAATTCAATAACGAATTAAGTAATTGAATTAAAAAAATTTAAAATGGGTTAATTGAGTTAAATAATAAATGGATGAAGTTTGGTTGAATAAAAACTGAACCAAAGTTGTGATTGGAATTGGATTATCATACTGAACTTTAATTTGTTAATATATTAATTTGAAGAATAAACGAGTTGTGTTTGTGCTTGGATATTATTCTGATAAATTGAGAAGGTGAATTTAAATTTAAAATTTAGAATGGAATGTGGCGAACTAAATGAATGGGTGTGAATAAGTTAGAATGGAATTGAATGAAATAAAATTAAGTTGGGATCAATTTTAGTTGGTTATAAAAACCTAAGTAATTATTTATTCACATGGATATTATCTAATTGCGTAGAAATGATTGTCATTTAACGTAAATGAGATTTAATTAAATTCTATGAAGTATTGGAAGCAAACATAATTGATTTTTGAATCAATTGATATGACTATGAGTTTGTTTTGCTTAAAAATGAAATGAATGCAAACAATTGCGTTGTAAACCATTAGAAATTAAATGAAATAGCATATGAATTGGATGGAAACATTTAAATTAGCTTTAAAAACCATATAAATCATTTCTAGTAAGTGTTTGGTGCTTATTGCTTTCGTAATACTTGTTGTTTATGTAATTCTTGGGTTAGCTATTAAAAGTAAGTGTAATGCTAATAGAATTTCTATATATGGCACTTACATATTTAAATTGAGCAAGTACAGGTACCGGGAAGCTGTTTGGTTGATTTGGATTGAGCTAATTGTTAATATAAATAAGCTGCTTGCTTAAAATGCTAAAAAAGGTACGCCTACGCAATAAAAATAGGAAATATGAACTGTTTTTGCTTTTTCCGACCGTGTGGGTCGATGTATACATATTTATATCTCTTGTCAAATTGCAAAAGCTCCTCCGTACAAAGGAGACTCTGCCAAAATTTTCCGGAAATTTTGGGAGTTAGAAAATTTTTGGAAAATTTTGGTTAACGACAAAACAATTTCAAACGGGAAACTTAAAGTAAACTAGTAAATGAAACTAATATGAATCAATTTAAATTAATGATATAACTCAATATTAGAAATCGAAAATGAATTGAATTCATATGAAATGGCGAAAACTAATTTGAATAGAAGTGGATATGAAACTTATCTAAAGAAATGTATAAAATGATTTTGGGATATTATGTCTGAATATTAGTGCTAAGCAGGATATGCAGGTATTATAAAAGAGAAGGAAATTGGATTTGATTCCAAATGATAAATTTGAATTGCCCGACTAAAAAGGTAAGTATTTTGTTTCCGTATGATATTGGATTGGGTTTTTGATGTAGCCACTTGGCTTTTGTTTTCTTTTTGGAATTTGGGAGCCCGTGGAGGCCTTTTGTAGTAGTACCGAGCTAGCCGCGCAAAGGAGACGCTGGCAAAAATTTTCGGGAATTTAGAGAGTTAGAAAATTTTTGAGAAATTTTGATAATTCAAAAAAATTGGTTTTAATTTGAAATTTAATTGATTGAGCAGAAGAGTATTGATTGGATCTATAGAAGGTTTTGGGAAAGTTGAATAAGGTGTTAGTGGACCTTTAATAAAAGATAAGTTGGTAGGATGTTGAATAGTGAGTTTTGGAAAAAGTAAACGGGTATTGGTCCATTCTTCCTAACTAGTAATTTCGGGGACGAAATTCTTTTAAGGGGGGAGGAATGTGACGACCCGGAATTTTAATGATTTAAATGGAATAACAAATTATTTTTAACATTTGAAAGGTTAATTTTAGCTTGAATTCCGAATATTAATATTTATTAGATAATTAAAGTATTGAATTATATAATTGAAATTGGGTAAATTGTTGAATTTGAGATTCTAAGCCTGTTTAAAATAATTTGAAGGCTTGTAAAATCTAATGAGGATACTGAAGATAATTGAATGATTGAAATTTAATTTAAAGGTAATTTGTTTAATTTTAATTATATATCGTTTAATTCGAATTTAAAAATAGCCTTCCGAGGCACAGTCTCGGAATTCAACGAAACCAGTTCCATTGGATCCGTAATAGTTAGTTATTATCGGATTTTAATTTTCATAGCAATCGGGGTTGTCGTTTGACCCTGGCAGCTCAAAACGCTTAGAAATTATTTAATTGGATTAGTTTAAAATTTATCGTTTTCTTTTGTAACTCACGCATACGATCAGATTGGGCTCCGAAACACATTCCATTGTGTTTGGGACGTGGGTAAAACTTTATAAACGCCTGTCGGCATGTTTGATTTGGGGTTCGGGATTTCGCGTTATGGAACGCGAGATATTTTCACTATTTAATTATATAATAAAAATTGAAGTACAATCAGTCAGAGATATTTTGTATCCAACGCGTACTCGTGAAGCTTCTCAACCCTATATCTCATTCCCGTTCCCCTCTCTATTATCTTCAGTGTGTAAATCGAACACATCTTAAAAACAAAATCAAAAAAAAAAGGGGGGGCCGAAGCCGATTTGATTCAAAGCTTCCTTCTTTCGATCGAACTCCTCCTCCTTCTTTAAATGCCGAAGTCGCGATAGATTAGGGGAGGGGGTTAGGGTTTGATTGTCTGGAAGCAAGCTGCGACGTGGGAGGCTCACGCGACTCGCGCAG
This sequence comes from Allium cepa, assembly GCA_030765085.1. Classification (NCBI taxonomy): domain Eukaryota; kingdom Viridiplantae; phylum Streptophyta; class Magnoliopsida; order Asparagales; family Amaryllidaceae; genus Allium; species Allium cepa. The sequence continues at coordinate 239,987,761 of CM060931.1, forward strand.
AAAGGGGGCGGCGGCATTCGATGTCACGTTGGTCGCGTGCGAAGGAGAGTAGCCTAGGGTTTCACACGGCGGCCAGCTTTGGACGGCGGCTGTTGCGATTGGTGGTGCTGGGTGTCAACGATGCTGGAGGGTCGCAGTGGCTTCGGGGGGATTGATGGGTGGGATCGACTTTTGACTGAAGTGAATATCGTGGGTAGAGGGGGATTTCGTTCTGGGTTCACGTTGTTCGATGAGGTATATTACATTTATTTTAAGCTTTGATGTTATATATATATATAAAAAAGGTAGTAAGTTTAGAATTGCTGATTTCAAATAGTGAAATAAACAAACAGGTTAAACAATTCTATTTTGGGACCAGATATTTATAGGATAGTGAGTAGTCTGGGAATTTTGATAACACTAAGGTGGACTTTAATTTGAACAAATTGGTTTAAACAAAATTTATTAATAGTTCATGTAAATCATTGGTCGATTTAAATTATCACATGAAGTAATTAATTTAGGTTAAATTTTTAGTTTAATAAAAATTGTTAAAAGAGATAGTTGATTGTTCGATTGTGTAAAATATTAATAAATCGTATAACTGTTATACAAGGTTTAAATCTGAAGGAAACAAATCGAGATCGGATTTGGATTGCAAAAGCAAAGGTGAGTAAATCTCACTCAGCCGAATTATTATTAAATTTCGCTAGTCAAATTTAAATGAATGTTTGAATAGTTGAATTGATTTGGTGTGTGCTAAGAATTGATGATTTGGTGGCTTTGGTTTGTTGAATGGTTGTCGAGTAGATTGTTGTTTGACTCGAAGTAATGGGGTTTTAAATTGTTTATACTCAAATCATAAATAAGAAAATGTTTTCATTTTAATGTTTATAAGGACTTAATGATTTGTGATTTGTTTAATTTATAGGGTAATTAAAATGGATAAATAAGTTATTCAATTAATTAATGAATTGGGTTAATTACATTAAGAATTAAGGGTTTGGATTTAATAATTTAGTTTACATGAATTAAGTAAGTGTAAGTAATTCAGAATAACCATTGGATGGTTTGATAATTAATTACTTAATGTAATTAATAAAATAAAATTACTTTGTGAATTTTATTAAGATGATGAATTAAGAAATAATTGATTTATTTATTGAGATAAATAAAGGAAAGTTAAATACAGTTTGGGATTAATCGAAATGACTAATATTGTGGTTTGAATTAATGTAATTAAATTTGATTAGAATAAATTTAAATGTAATTGGAGATCCGTAATTTATACAATTAAGGATGTAATCAAAGATTTATTAATTAAGATTGATTAATCCAAAATAAGTGACTTATGTGCAATGAATTAATATAAGCAATTCAAAACTAGTGTAATTGACTTTAGTTAATTTATTTGTGAAGTAATTAAAGATTACTCGTTGATTTGGTAAGAATAATTAATATCGTGGAAGTAATTAAAGAGAATTACCTAAATTGATTTGGAAGATAATTAATCCAGGGTTCTTAATTGAGATGAATGGATATTGAAGAGTTGATTGATTAATAAATTGATTTGGAATTCATTAATGAAGGAATCTAGGAGAATGTGGTTAGAAATTCAATTTGAATCAATTGAATTGATTTGTATGTGATGGATGATTGATTGGCATTGGATGTTTTGCATGTGTTGATATCCCTGATATGAATGTGGTGTATTTCATTTGAATAACTTGGGATAGGTTAACACGAGTCTCGAAGAGATTGGGGTCGGGTATTAGGAAATACCCGAAACCCCTTCAAACTTTTATGGATAGATATATGAAATAAATAGTCTGGAATGAACTGATTTAAGTGAATCGGATTATTTTATCTAAGTTTGATACTTAGAAATTGATGTGTGGGATAAGTGTTGTCTATAGTAAATTGAGAATTCGTTAAATTAATAAAGGGTACCCCGGGTTTATATAAGTTGTTTGACTGTCTGGTTATTCATGTTAGATGAGTTTACTCACGCTGGTTTCCAGCCTGACCCGGGTGTTACTTTGGTGTAATGCTCGGGTCAGACCGGGTATTACAGATTTTCAGGTAGGTACGTTCTGGAGCTCAGGAAGCGAGCTGGATGGCAAGAGCGTATAGTTATTCCTGCTGTATTTATATTCTGAGACATGCTTGTTTATATATGTTCAGTGACTGTATATATATGTGAAAAACTCTGATGTAAATTAAAATGTAATCGACAGATATAGTATTCTTTTGTAAACTGTTATTTATTATTATATTTTATCCGCTGCGAATGTGAGATGTTTGGTGTTTATGTTCTTCTTCTTCTACCTCTTTCTTTTTTTTTTCCATAACTATCTAAAATTTTCGGGTTCAAAATTTCGGGTCGTTACACTTCCAGTGGCGTGGCCATTTTGGTAAGGAAGTTCCTTAGCCTGACCATTTGTTGCAAATCCAATCAACAAATACGTGCCTTGTACGGTTTTAGTTGTATAACCTGCTATTTAACGTGGTAGCTATAGTAGGCATACGACAAAATGTGGTATGCTGGCTAAGATTGATATTATACTTTCAAAATGTTTTCTGCACTATGCACTAATAATAATAATATCAAATGGTTTTAGCGTATCAAGCATTTTTGACTGTCATAAGGAGAAATCTCCTCCAAGTGTGCGTTTGCATTGTGTGTGTGGCGGGAGGCCTTATGGCAGTTTCATTTTTCAAAAAGCATTGCGGTTTTCAATATTTTAAAATCTTTGTTGTTGTTTTAAAGATAAAACTGTTTTTGTTTGCTCATACCAGTCCCATGACTGACCCGGAGTTTATTGTTCCCATCCTAAACTCTGGGTGCCTACAATTTTCCACACGGGCAGTCTAGAGTGGGGTTTTTCAGATAATCCAATAATAGGTGTAGAGTCGATAGCTTTCAGCCTTAGGATCTGGCGATCGCATTTGGATCGAGTAGGGTTCGAGCTAACTTTGGATTGGAGATGGTGTTTTTGGAGTTTGGCATTAAAGACATTGTCTTTTCGCTGTTGTTGTCTCTGTTATTGTCTTGTATCTATCTTTGTATATCGATATCATTTGTATCATTGTTGTATATCATTGGATATTGTATTCATTGAAGTTATATGATATTATTGTTTCTCTTCCGTTGTGTTGTTATACTTAATGTGTTATAAGCTCCGGCGAGCCAGATTCGGCGTTTGAATCTGCGGCATTCGAGTACAAGTGAAGTACGGGTGCTGATTATCGAAGGCCGAGTCAGGATCGTTAGAGAAAAAAATTGAAAATGGTTTATATAACCAAATAGAGATTGTATTAAGTATAAATTATACAAATGGATTATAGCTAAAATTAGATTCAAAACAGAACCTAGAAATTTAAATCCCAGACAGTTCGAAAAAATTATTTTTCAAAGTGGTGTGGAAATAATAATAAGAGTATTATTTTTGGGAATATTTTTTTAAGGAAAATTGTTTAAAAATAGATTTTGGAAGAGATATAGCACCGAACTCACTTCAGTCGCTGGGAAATCATTCTAGTGATGACTACAGCATCACCAATATTCATTTTCGAGTTTCTAAATGACGGATTGCTACCGTAATATTTGTTCAGATTTGTTGGGCAAACCAGTTTTGTTTTGGAAAATCCAAAGGGAATTTGTTATGGATAAACACCAGGTTTGGTTTATATTTAAAAAGTGTGATTTGGAAAACTTATGATTTCAAAATGATTTGAAATAAATACCAGGTGTTTGAATTCTGGAATCCTTATTCAAATAATTTAGGAATCATCAGGAAGTAAGTTATAAACTTATAAATTGAGAATGGTTCTAAATAAGAAAGGAAATTGTGGAAATTGGATTTTGGAACAAATTTTAACATGAGAAAGTTAAAATGAATGAAATTTAACTTATGCAAAGTTAAATGGAATAAATAAATGAAGTAATGGTGATAATTAATGGAATTAATGAATTAATTAAAATGGATTGTATAAATTGAATCTAACCTGTGAAAGTTAAATAAATTGAATTGGTAAAAGAAAATTTATAGGAATTTAAATTTAACTTGAGTAAGTTAAATAAAATTGGATTGGAAACGGTATCGATTGGGATTGAGATAAAAAAATTAAATGAAATTCAACTTATGTTAAGTTGGGTAAATTAAAATTTAGAAATTTAATTAATGGTATTTGGATTGCATCAGTATTAGTGAAATGGGAGTTAACTTAAGCAAAGTAACTGAAATATATAATCAAATAAATGGGGATATGTAACTGAATGAATTAAAAATAAAATTTCTTGGAGTGAAATTTAATTTAAATCAGAATAACTCGAATATAGTTTTAAAATGTTGGTTAAAAGGAATTAAACTTTAAATAAAGAAGGTGAATTGGATTTGAATCAAATAGAATATAATTGAATATATAAATGTGAATTATAAAGTTATTATATAACTATGAGTTATAAAATTGTATTCGGTTGGTAATAATGTCGAATTGAAGTAAATATAAATTTTAATATGTGAAATAGTTGTATAACCATAAGATATAAATTTTGAATGAAATAAAATTCAAGTGAAAATTAGAATTATGAATAAATAAATTGGAATAGCTTATAAAAATTGAAATTAATGGAATAAAATATACTTAGGCTATAAATAAATGTATAATCTCGAGTTAAATATAAAATGTGGATATATTCGTGTATAGGATTGATGGAAATGTGAAAAATAAGTTGTGTGACTTATAAAATTGAAAAGTGAAGTAGAAAACCCAAAATAAAATTTGTTTGATATTTTGCTAAGGAAAATAAATCTAACTTGAATTATAAAAATGAGTTGAGCTTAAGAAAAATTAAATGAAATGATTTTTGAAATAAAAATCAGAAATTGAATGTGGAACTTGAGTATAAATTAAAATTCAACAAAATAGTGAGCAAATTAAATATATTTTGAAATTCCTCGAATAAAGTGGAATTGGATTGAAATAGCGACGATTTAAGTTGTAAATAAATTCAATGCGAGTATAAATAAATTGAATGTGACTTGTAAAATTAATTGAATGAATTTGAGCTTGGAATTAAAATTGAAGTGGATTAAATGAATGAACTTATTAATTAATTAGTAAATGAAATGGAAGTTGGTTGAAATGAAATAAACTTAAGTTATAAGGTTAAAATAATTGAAATTTAACAAATTAACTTAAGTTAATATTTGAATGAAAGATTGACTCAAATAAATTTGTGAAATGGTATTTATTGAAGTAGCGGAAATGGTTCCGAGCTTAATAAAATGAATTTGAATGTAATGAAAGTGGGCATGAATGGGATGCAACTGAATCGCTTAAGAATAAATTTGAAACGAAACAGAATATAAATTGATTGGAATCAATTTAAAGTAGCTATAAACTGAAATGGTAATGAATATCGCTGTAATTGTATAAAAAAATTGGCATTTGATGTAAACGGAAGAAAATAAAATTCTATGAATTAATAAAATGTGAATAAATTGATTTTTAAATCAATTTGGAAAGGATATGAGTTGAGTGCTAATAAGTTGGGTTGTAAAGCATTCTGGGTTAAATGAAATGGTATATGGATCAAGTGAGAGTAACTAAATTAGTAAAGGGACCTTATATTGCTTAAAAATCTTTGTTGGCATGTTATATATGAAATTCATGTGTAAAGTTAGTTAAATAAATGAAATGTTATTGAATTTCATGTTTTGGTACTTACGGGTTTAAATTGAGTAAGTACAGGTACCCAGAGGGATTATTTGGCTAAATTTGGGTTGCGAAATTGCTTTTGAAGTAAATGTTTTCTTAATAATGCTTAAAAACACTTAAATAAGTTATGTTTTCGGATTAAATACTATAAAAAATAAATATTGATATATATTTTTTTTGTTTTCCGACCATGTAATTCGATGTATATTATTTATCTCTGTTATCATATTGCAAAAGGTCCTCCGTAAAAGGAGACTCTGTCAAAAAAATTCGAAAATTTTGGGTGTTAGAAAAATTTCAAAAAATTTTTGTTAACGGAAATCGATTTCGAATTTATAATCAAAATAAAGGGTTTTGATTTAGGATGGAGAATTAATTGTTTTGAATGAAGGAAAAAGATTAGAAAAGTGAAATATCGAATTTTTACTAAGTGGGTTTTATTAAGTTAATGGGTTTGGAGCGTTTTTCTTGCCTTAGCAATTTCGGGGACGAAATTCTTTTAATAGGGGAGGAATGTAACGGCTCGAATTTTTCGACGTTTGATTTAGAATATTTATATGGTTTTAAATATTAAATTTGAATTATAGATTGATTTTGAATATGGAATTTTTTATAAAATAAATTCAAAATTTAAATGTAGCAATTTATTAGATAATTTAATTATTGAATTTTATAATTGAATATTGATTAAATTATTGTATCTTGAGTTTTAAGCTCGAAAAAAATAATTTAGAGGCCTGTAAAATTTGTATTAATAATAATGACGATACGAAAAGTTTTAAAATTGAATTTAAAAGTGATCTGTTCAAATTGAAAAATAGTTTGTTCAAATTGACATTTAAAAATAGCGATACGAGGCACAGTTTCGGAATTTGATGAAACCGGATCCATTGGATCCGTGATAGTGTATTATTATAGAATTTCAAATTTTCATTGCATTTGGAGTTATCGTTTGATTGTACGGGATATAAACGCGCTGAAATTTATATCAAAATTTAATATAATAATTTGGTTCAAAAAACTATCTTCTCAATACGATTGAATTAGGATTTGAAACCTTTTCCATTGTGTTCGGAATAGGGGTATAACATTATAAACGCCTGGCGGCTTGCCTCGATAGGAGTTCAAAATAAATATCCAGATATTTGAAAATTTTATATATAATTGTTATATTTCAAAACGTCACTTCAGTCGTAAATTGGAGCCAAACTCTATCTTATCGCTGCAGCCTAGGATCGTGACCATCGCCTCTTCTACACGCCACCCCTCTTCTTTTTAAATTCATATTCTCCTTCCATCGAACGATAACAGGCACAAGATAAATAAAATTTAAAACCACGTTTGTTTTTTCCTTCCATTTCAAACCAAAATCGAAGAGAGAAAAATAGCGGTTATATTCTGTTCTCCTTTGGATATCTAAATCGAAATTCAAAGAAAAAATATACAAATCGCGACTCGTACTCGAGCACGGCCATTTCGATTCGGTAGGAGGGGAGAAATCGCGTCCTCAATAAGAGATGGGCGCGCACATGCATGGGTCGAAGCGTTGGTGAGGGTTACTAGCGCTCGCAGCTAGGTGAATGTGGAGGGGAGATTGGTTTCGGATTATGTGGTATTTATTGGGTTCGTCCATGATAAAGTCGAGGGAAGGTCGACTTCGACGATCTGGGGTATATATCTGGCGGCTTGGCAAGAAAGTAGGTGCAACATGGGGTCGTGATGGCTGAGGAGGAGGCGAGCATGGAGAGGAGGTGGTTACGTTGTCAAGGGATGGTCGATTGATGTTGCCAAGGCTGATCACGATAGTTAGTGAATGGAAGTAACTGTTGTTCGATGGATTTTTAGGAGGAAGACCTATCAAGTATTGGAGGGTAATTAAGGTAAACGATTGTTATTAAGAAAACTAATTTCATAATTAATTCATGAATCCTCTGTGTGTGTGCGTGTATTTGTTAATATAAGTCGTAGATTTTCGTACAAGGTTTAAATCAAATGAAATCAACTGTGTGGGGTTCGAAATTGCAAAAATCTGTTAAAAAGAATTTTATTAGAACGTTAGGAAAATAAAGTCAAGGTAAGAATTCCTCACTCTTTTGGATTGCCATGTTTAAATCTAAATGTTTAAATGTAAATTATTTGATGCTTGATTGGATTGATAAATTTTAAATTATCTGTTGGATGATTATAGAATATATAGTAGTATATATATTAGTAGTTGGAGTGATATTCCCGCACAATATAACGGATGAGACCATATGCGTCCTGGATGACCTCATACACCACGATATCCCCCTCGAAGTGGGACTGGTATTTTTATTGTTGACTAGCATCTGTGGATGCAGGGAACAGGTTAGAGGGATCCAACTGGATTCCTCAAATATATTTAGTTTTTTTCGTATATATTAAAATATAAGATATGATTGAATAATCTATTAGATTATTGTGTGTTGTAAATTTTCAAATGTTATAATAGTATAGAAATCAATTTTTGGTATCAAATACCAAAAATATTATTTTGAATTTTTAAGGAACTAAAAGGAGATTTTCAATATGAAAATATGTATGTCGAAAATTGGAGTATTTAAAAGAGATTGATTTAACTAAGCTATAGTTGGTTTTTGATCATACAGAATAATGCGGGAAAAATATTTTAAATAGAGAATTTAAGATAAATTATATAAAAAAATTTTTAAAGACTGGATTTTAAAATTATATTCGAAAAATACGAAAAGAAGTTGAAATCGATACTACAAAAAGATTGGAAAAATATAAATGGACTTTATAAAAAATTAAATTTATAAAATGGAAATTTATAAATGAGATTATTTTTAGTGAAACTCAAATAAGTTATAAAAATTTATAAACGATGTTTATAAATAAAGGAAATGGATACCAGATAAATTTGGAATATAAATTTACAGGAAGAATTTTATATTTGAATATTGAAATAGGATGAGAGAAAGATGGTGGATAATTTTGAAGTGAAAGTGGTTAAGGAGACCGAAATGGAAGTGATGTGATGGAAATCGAGAGGGATTTTCAAATTCAAATTAGGTTATTTAGATTTAAAAATATATGTTTATTAATAAGTTAAGTTTTACCTAAAAGGGAAAATTTTATTTACTAAACAATGTAATTTAAAGTTAGTTAGTATTGAAATACTTTAGAAGTGAATTTTTTTTCAAATACTTAATATTTGTTTTAATAAATCCTAGATTTTTAAACCTTCTTTGAAAACTGACGTTATAAAAAGTGTTTCAATATTTTTTGAATAATTATTTGAACATGTCTTAAAATAAATATTTATTATTACTTTCCTTCTAAATACTTCTTTTTTTACATACGTATGTATATGGAGTATTGAAATGGTTTAAATCTATTTATAAATCTATGGAGAGTTGGGAATGAGTCATTCAGATATGGGGTCTACAAGAAAATTCTTAAATGGAATAGGGAAGAAAAGTTAGAAAATTTCAAAGGTAGTCAATAAAAGTGAACTGCGAGGAATCGAATAGAATTCATAAAAGGGTACAAGGGGAAGTTGAGTTTTTAAGCAAGTATAATTGGCTTCGGAAATATTAAGGGAATTAATTAAGGACTTTCGAAGCTTATATAAGCTAGTCAAGGAATTTACAAATAAAATTTGTAATTGATTTTGAGAAAAAGAAATAGGAAATAAATGGAATACCTTTTAAGTGTTGAATATAAAATGAAGTATGGAAGTTGTTTTAAGTATTGGAAAAGGGTGGAAATGTTACGTTGAAAATATAAGGATTTGAAAACTGTTTTCAAATGTTGAAATACTGGAAATATATTTATCTTATAAAGATATTTTGGAATAAGTTTTGGAAAATTTATAATAAGGCTTGATGATTGTTTATAGACGTGTATTGATAGTAAAATAACTGACTATCAATTTTGGCCAATTTCGTTAATCGTTTCAAAGAGACCAAGATCGTATTTAATTATTCGAAAACCACTTCAATCCAGTTTTAATATAATGAATAAATACCATAAAGATGATGAAGATGGTGATTCGATTTGTCCTGACCCAGGACAACTAGTATGGACGAATGCAATCAGAACATCCTCATTGGAGACGATGAGCATTCTAAGTAGAGTTTCGTTCTTGAAAGGTAACGCTTAGCCTCGGGCTTCATCAAACGGGAATGACTAAAACAAGGGAGATGCAACAAGGTTAAGTGGGTCGCACCCAATTAGGGTATGTTATCACCATTCTAGATGTCCTCAGAAACCTATATATTATGGATATGGTTGTGCATGGAAGAAGGAGCGCTCGATGGTAAGGGTGGGAACGCCCGGGGTGATAACATATTCGGTCTATCCAGGTTAGGTGTAGGCCGGTCTTGTGTAGCAGGGGATCCCAGCGTGGTCCTCGGTACATTGTTCTAGATGTGTACTATGGTGGGCGGTAACCCAGTGCCCCAGTCATTCGATGGAATCCATTCTCCAATAAGCGTCGTACGGTTTTGATTGTGCCCAACTATGCTGGAACGTGAGATGCAAGCATTTCAGCTATTTTCTATTTAGTTTCTATAGATACTATTATAATATCAGATGATTTTGATAAAAATTGGTTTGGTTATCGTAAGGTAAAAACCCATCGTGTTTATTTGTGACGTGGTCTTATGAGATACCTTAGTTTTCAAGGATTTTGAAAAGGTTAATAATCAAATTGAGCGTGTTTTCCTCATGCTAGTTTTCCAGATTGACTCGGGTGTTATTTTATTATAATGCTCGTGTCAGACCGAGTATTACAGATTCGGGTTAAATTGCTATGGAGCTCAAGAGACGAGCTGGACAACAGAGACGTATCTCCGTACTTAGGTATATTCCCGCCGTGTGAGGACAATTTATTATAACTGTCCATTTGATGTATTGAATTGTTGTACTCTGATAATGGTATGTAGATTAGCAGTACAAATCTTGTATTTAAAAATCTGTTATTATATTTTGTTCCACTGCGATTGTGAGATTCTGTATTGTTGTTTTTATTTTCTTCTACCTTTTTGTTCTTCACCCCTAATGAACTGGTATTTCCGGCACTCGACTTCTCGGCATTTTATACAGTGGACGTATAAATGTCGATTTTCAAGGGTCGGAAAACTCGGTTCATTACAAATTGCACTCCCGGACTGGTGGTAACGAATAGCAGCTACTACCGTCCACCTCAAACACACTCCCACAATCAAAATCGAAGGGTGGCCACCAAATCGAATCACAAGGTCAAAATATACTATCGTAGAAATGTGCCCGACAAGAGGAATGACCTCACTTGGCCTGGTAGGCTCCTGTTTTGGTCACATCTAAGCTGACTCACGGGAGTCGGGGTCACACAAATACCTCATATAGAATCGTTCGCCAAACCATCCTACTTCATTTCTGGAATCTTCACCCTTTACATAGTTGTTAAAGTTATTTTTGGTATTGGCAGAGAGTATGACAGTATCTGATCCCGGTCTCTTTAACAACCCAACACTTAGTACACACCTGATGATTCTTTTACATTTCTAAAACCATTTCATATTGATATCAAAATATCATATTCAATCCAAACCATATCACTTTCGAAATCATAATCTAAACCCCTGTTTCAAAACCATCGTATTTACTCAAAATATATTATTTAAATCCCAACATAGGATATTACATCACTTAATCATATTTACTTTTATATTAAGGATTTAAATATAATCACTTCCACTTTACAATTTAGAATTTAGAAAATAGTATGGATACTTACAAACAGTCTAAATAGTTAGTGTAGCTTGAAAATAAAATTAAATGGTTTGTAATACTTTTAAAATAATATAAAAGGTGGATCAAAATAGTTTAAATAGATTTAAAATAGTTCTAACAGAATTAAAATAGACTAAATAGATTTAAAACAAATTAAATAGATTTAAAATAGATTAAAATGGTTTAATTAGTTTAAAATAGATTAAATTGGATTAAATAGACTAAAATTGATTGAAATAGATTAAAATAGTTTAAATTAATTAAATCGTTTAAAATATTTTAAAATAGATTAACTTAGTTTAATAGTTTGAAAATCATACAAATTAGAATTTAAAATAACATTTTTAACGGTTCATATTAAAATAATAAATTTGAAATTAACATCAAATTTAACTATTTCTTCCATTTAACAAATCTGGACCATATCCAGATTTTAAATCAAAACCCAATTTCAATTTTTGAAATATCAAATCTTGCTATTCCAATTTCAATAGATTTTCAAAGTTACTGTTTCCAACATTTCAATACTCACTTTCGATAAATGTTGTTTATACTTCAAATTCAATTTAGATCCTTTGAATAATTCATTAAATCAATTCTAATTTCAACATTAACGCTATGATTTTCGAAAATAATTCAGTTTATATAAATCGATTTCTATTTCAAAATACCAGTTAATTGAATTCAAAATTTAAAGATTTAAAAATCATTTAATTTAACCAATCCGGTATGTATAACGACCCGTAAATTTTAGTGGTTTTATTAATTTAGTTAATAGAATTTTTTTTGTTAAAAATTTAAATAACAAAATTTTGAATTAAAAATTTAATATTTCGAATACGTAATTTAAACATGGAAAATGGTAAATTTCATCTGAAAATATGGAAATTTATTTTCTTGTGTAATTTTATTTAAATTTAAATCAGTTAATATTTGATGATAATAAAATGTTCCGGAATATTTTTATACAATAAATTTGTAAATCATCTTCCGAGTGAGATGTCATACTTCGTTTCGTCAAATTTGAAATGATATTGTCCCGTTTATCTTAATTTCGGCGTTTTAGCAGCAGTTTCGGTACCGATTATCGACTTTTGATTGGATGGTCGTACCATTGATATCTATGTATCATTTTGATTGTCCCGTCATGCTGATCTCCGCGGTATATTTATTTCTGTATTTTGAGATTCAATACACGTCAGACACAATAAAACAGCTCGTTGTAGCGGTACCAAAATTTTGACTTTATACTTTTCTTTTCGCTTTTCAAATCTGAAACGTGCTATACAAACAAATAGTAATTTTTTTTAATAACCTTTGCTGAATCAAGGAGGCTGACCATTACAGTTACTTTTATTTATATATTCGTTCAAAACTTTTACCCTTTTATTGTCTCTGTCTCTTCCATCCTTGTTTAGTTGGAAGATATATAAAGCATTGTCCCTGTAGCTTTATATTCAGATCTACCCCTTTGTTCTTCCAATTGCCTAAATACCCAAGAAAATTCCTACTACTTTCCCACGCAACCCCTCTAGTGCAGTCTAAGCTTGCCCTATAACCATTCCTAACGACTGAACCACTAATCCACTTTGACTCCTTTAGCAGGCTACCCCACAACACAATCCAACCTCCGCCATCTCACCGTGTCTCTCCGGCCCGACCTCTCCGTCATGACACAAGTTTACAAACCTGTCAGATCCAATGCCGCATCCACCTTCAGGTCCACCACCGTCCGGACTCCCTTCCTGACCTCCCATTTGAACCACATAACCCACATTGAAGCCTAACCAAGCCCCACTGCCTTCTTCCTCGGCCCAGCCTTCCCCAATCTTCCTTGTGCTGCACCTTGACCACCGAACTCGGTCTTCCTACCTACGTGCTCCAAGTTTGGATGGGAGCAGCACATTTTTGCACGCGTACGTATATATATCTTTTAAGTTTTGGAAGTTTATATATATTGGTTACAGTTATATTGATATGTTTACGGAATATTAGTTTACAATAGTTACAGTTTAGATATAGATTTTGATTTTAAAGTGGGTATGAGTTTTAAATTTTATATATATATAGGGATGTGTGTGTGTTTATATTTATCCACTTATATGTATAAGTTCATTATGCCTGAGTTGTATATATATATAATGTTGTTAAATATATATATAAGTTGTCAAGTGTGCAGTTTATATGCAGGTTATATATATATATATATATATATATATTAGTTTAATAAATGTAAACTACAACTTTGGTTTGCATGTTATACATCACCTGTACATATATATTATAATGATTGATTTTATATAGATTTCATACAGTGATCTATATATACATATATATATGTTACATTCTGTAAGTATATTATATATGTAAGTTACAGTTCTAATCTTGATTTAACGCACATGAATACCAAATTTACAAATATATAGACAGTTTATTTTAATTTATGTTTTAAAAATATGAATATATTTCAAAGGAATACGTGTTCAATATATTTTTGTTTCAATATTTTTACGTTAGACCCTCTTTGCCTTACTTAAAAACGTTGATGTTAAAATATAAAATATATTGGATTCTTAATACTTGAGTTTATTTTCCTATGTTTACGGTTACATCAGTTTACACTTATATCCAATATATATTAGTAATATATTATATGTTGGTTATAAATACAAAGTCCACATAAGATTTTGAACAGGTTAGTTTGTATAAATGTTCATATGTATTTATACAATGCAAGGTTACCTACTTTTTTTGCTGTGGTAGTGCCAGCATACAATACTAAAGCTTATATTAGTTATAAAGGCTAAGTCCACATATACTTATTATACTGATTTTCAGAATTATTAACTTTTTCTGTAAGTATGTAAATTTAAGTATAAATTATAATTCCACTAGCGTAGTTGCTTTTGCTGTTTGAATATAAATAGGTGTTCTGCCTTTTTAAATCTATGTGTTTTAAGCTAAGTGTGGGTTTTGTTATATATCATATATATACAGATTTTATGATTATATAAGTTGTTGAGTTATTAAATGTAATATGTCATTTTAAATATGTATTTAAATTTGAATATTTGTTTTAAGGAAATTAATAATAATAATGTATATATTTTGTTCAGTTTATATCAAGCTAATTTGATTTATTCCCACCGATTCTATCTATCAGCTTTGTTTGTCGAATCGTGTCCATCTAGCTTTGCTTTGGAAGTCGTGCTTGCATTCCATAACTCAACTCCATTTTCTATCTACTCCAGCCTCGAAAGGTGAGCAATCACTCACGATTAACGTTCTTATATTTATTAAATTTGATTTCAATTGAAACGACAATTGAAATATGTTGCTGCTTGTTATTTACATTGCTATATATACGATATCATCTATATCTATTCACCCGTGACATCTGACAATATTACATGTTATTTTCATTTATGGTATATGCCTTTTATATTATTATCATATCTGTTATCACTCTGCAAGCTCCCTATTAGTATAGAATTCCCTATGGGTTGAAATGATACATACCCAAACGATCTGGTAGAATAGGAGAAAATCGTTGTGGGTTGAAATGATAAACCCAAGCGATTTTCATTAAATTGAATTTGGGATTCAAGGTTGATAAGGTATATACCCGTATATATTTAAATTACGGATTGAAATGATAAATATCCGTATCACTTGACTATAGGATAGAAAATTATATATAGACACGTTGGTCTATACATATATTTTGAAATAATTTCCAAGGTTTAAAAGATATATATGGTTTTACAAAAATATTTATTTTTAATATTATATATAAATGTTATTTTATATATAGTTAAATTCTTGATTTTTTTTTTAAATTATATGTTCTGAAAATTTTCAAATTATTAGTAGTTTCAAAATTATTAATTTAAGAATGTACTTATAATTTTACTATTTTAAATATGTATAAATTAGTATTATTATAAAATAAGTTTGATAATAAGATTTAAATTAATAAAGTTTGATTTAATTTATATATAATATGTTTAAGTATTTATTTAAAATTATATTTTAGAATAGATTTTTATAATGATTTTTATAAATTAAGGTTGGGAAGATAAATTTGAATTTATGTGAAATTGTATTTAATTAAGAATTTTATTTAATTAAATTGATCTGGAACTTATTGAATTTGAGATTTTTAAAGGATATGATTTTTTAACTTGATTTTTTGTTTAAGCTGATTAAATAAATATTTCAAGTTAAATAAATTGAAGGAAACATTTAGTTCTTTTGAAATTAGGGGTTTTATTTAGATGATATTGGATTTTATTAAGTGAATACTCAAAACTAAATATTAATGAAGTTAAATTAAGGTACAAATGAAATTATCAAATTTAGTTTTGAAAAGGTTGAATATTTAAAGCTTTGAAATATATTAAAATTGGAATGGTTTATTTTGTGGTTCAAATCTGTATTTGAAATCGATATAATTTGGTATGGTTTATTGAGAAGCTGAATTGAGTTGAAATTTATGAATTGAGATTGAATTGAATTTGAATTTTGGATTCGAGTTGATTCGAATCGATTTGTGAAATTTGAAGAAGCTGTTTATTTATATAGAGTGTTTTCAAATTATATTTAAACTATTTATATATTTTACTTTATAAATTATTTGAATATGATTTTTTTTAATATAATTCATTTTAATATAAACTATTTTAATGTACTAATTATTTTAATATAAACTATTTTAACTTATAACTATTTTTATATAAACTATTTTATTTTATAAACTATTTTATCATATATACTATTTTTAATATCTAAATAATTTAAAAGAAAAATGTTATGATTTCAAAGTTATGTTTTCAAAGTGTTATGATTTTCAAAGTGTTACAATTTCCAATGTGTTATGATTTTTAATGGGCTTATGATTTCGACAGTGTTATGCTTTTAAAGTGTTATGATTTTGGAAATGGATATATTTGAAGTGAAAATGATATCGTATTGATATGGTTTTGAAATGGAAATGATATTTTGGTTTTGAAGTATAAACTATTTTGAAATGACAGTGGTGTTATAATAATGATTGGTTGTTAAAGAGACCGAGATCGGATATTGTCATACTCTCAGCTAATACCGAAAACCATTTTAACAACTGTGTAGGTGGTGGAGATTCTAGAATGAAGTAGGATGGTTTTTTGACGATTCTATATGGTATTTATGTAGCCTTGACTCCCGTGAGTCATCTTTATGCAGCTAAAACAAGAGCCATGCCGGGCCAAGTGAGGTCATTCCTCCAATCGGACACATTTCTTCGATACCATTCTATTGCTTTTGTCATTTGATTGGGTGCACCTTTGATTTTGGAGTGCGTCACGAGGTGGGCGGTAGCAGCTGTTATGCGTTACCACCAGTCCGAATCTGCAAACGGTATATCTACCCTGGCATTGCCTCGAGCGCCTTGTCGCATGCCATGTCACGCCTTCTACGAGTTTGTTTTGTATCATACCTATGGAGTGCCCTTTGATAGCCCTCCAGTTTACGGGGGGAGTTACGGTACTATATAGACTATGGGAATATGTAAAATGTGTTAAGGGAGGTATCGATAACGCCTTAATGCTATTTTGATACTTTTACTTTACTATAGACATTATTATAATAGCGTATATTACTACATAGTAGATAGTTTAACGGATCCTTAGAGGATATTTATCCCAAACGTTCTTTGGGTTACTTGTATTTCAGTTGATATTTCACTTGAGTTGGATTTATTGATATAAGAATGTTAATCCTGACTCGAGGGTTTTTTGTTTTTCTTTACGCTCAGGTCAGACTGAGTGTCACAGCGTTTGAGACTCGTCTTTGGAGTTCAAGCTTCACTAGGAGATCCATCTGTATCTATTCAGCTTTCAGCTATCTAGTGGTTTTGTTCAGACTTGTCATCTGTTTGTATTCGAGACTGCAAATCCTAACTCGAGTGTTTTGTGTTTTGCTTTACGCTTGGGTTAGAGGAGTGTCATAGTGTTTGAGACTCACCTTTGGAGTTGGAGCTTCACTTGATATCCATCTGTATCTATTCAGCTTTTAGCTATCCAGTGGTTTTGTTCAGACTTGTTATCCGTTTATATTCGTGACAGCATTGTATTTGAGATATTCTGTTGCATTTTATTTTAAATTCTGTTGTTTGTATAGTAGCTTCATGAACTACTATTTATCTATTCTGCTGCTTACCGTTGTAATACTCTTTGTCTGTGATTTTGTCATATATATATATATATATTTACTGTATATGCTGACTTTTACCAAATTTAAATCAACATCTGATATTTGAGCAATTCAAGTCTGACATGTGTGGATGCGAATGGTTGAAAATATGCGCGATGTTATAGTTGGTATCAGTGCTAGGTTTTAGGCAAATTTAGCATATGTGGTAAATTTAATTACGGAATCACCTTTGTTCGATCTTGAATCTCTTCCTCTTCGATTCGAATTTCTTTTGAACTTGGAACTTTCCCCTTCGTTCTGAAATCCATCCTTGTCCTTCCTATTTGTGTTCTTCTTGATTCTGGAGTATCCCATAGCTCTACGGCATTGATTCACCGGAGATTTCTAAATCCCCGTTTTACAATGCTGTTATCTCTTGTTATACCCTAATCTTCTCTAGTAGATGACCAGGGTAATTCTCTTATGATCTGATGTTGATTTGCCTCAGAAGTCTACATTGATCTTATCCTTGAAGTCTCGGTTGACCCGGTTAAGGTCATCCGCGATTTATATAAGTCTATCCATCTTTCCTCTTTTGTAATTGAATTATTTTATCTTCCTTTCGAGTCTATCTCGTTAGTTAGAATTCTCTTTGATTAGGATTCCTCTATATGTGGATCTTTATCCATTCTTGTATCATCGAGTAAGGAAGTGTATTTTGTAATTAATATAAAAATGTTTTATATATTGTGTTGTTTGAGGTGTTAAGTTTGAATTTTGGGTTTCGATCGATTCATCTGATCAACTTATCGATAGGAATTCCAAAACACTTGAACAGAGCAAACTAACACAATATTGTATTCAAATTTGGTAAATGAAATAAATTTGTATGATTATATTATATGTATATATAAGTACAATTTTTTCTAAATTAAATAGTTAACTGAATTGGTTGTTAGAAATGATAATATTTTATTATCGTTTATTGTTTTGTAAACCATTAACTATGGCAATATGATATAAATAAATGTATCTATAAAACATAGTTTATGAACTGGATTTGAAAATGAATGAATTTAAATTAAGAATTTGAGAATTTAAATTTTCGGTATTTCCAAAATTTTGGTTTTTAAAGTTTTGGAATATATTATTTGAAAGTGGAGAGACGAGTTAGTAGCTTTACTACACTTTGGTTTTGCAAAATGGAGTTGATTTGAAATTCTTGAATATGAATTGATTTATATAATATATATGTATATATTTATTTGAAAAATAGTTTGAAGTGAAACCAGAAATTTGAATTTAAGTTTTATATTAATAAATGGCTTCAATTATTGAAATAAAGTGAAATATTTGAATAATTGGAATATCTAAAATGATAAATGGAATTAAACCAACCTAAAATAATGAATTTGAACAAACTTATTTGTATAATACTAAATTGCATTCTAATATATATAAATTGCCTAAATTATTCAAAAAGTTAAAATGTTAGGATATAATAGGGTTGTACAAGAAGAAAACTTAAGTAATAAATTGTTCAAACCAAAATCTGGCTTAATATAAATGCTGTAAATAAGAGAAAATATGTATAGTGTTTATTTACACTCAAAAACATTAATATAACTTACCAAAAAAGTTTAAATGTAACTAGAGTGTAATTGGATAATATGTGATATAAATAATAGGATATCACAAACGATATTTTGTTAAGGGAAATTACTGATAATAAATTGGATAATAAGTTGAATAAATAAAAGAAAGTTTATTTGTTGAATAATATATGGTAATAAAATGTATACACCTTATATATGTTGCAAATTTTGTTAAGTGGAATAAATTAAACAAATAAAGAGAAGATCATTTAAGCAAAAAGAATAGTGAACTTGAATTTAAGTGGAATCAACTTAGCAGAAGATAAATGGATAAAATACATGAGTAAATTCAAAAACGAATTTGTTTGAAAGAAATGTTGATAAAATGAAAGAAAATCAATTTTAAATTGAATGACTATTTATTAGTTGAATAAATGGATTAAACCAAATTGTTGAATATTAATTTATTTAAAATTGAAATCTATATGATTTTTAATAGTTGAAGTTAAATGTTGAGGTGGAATTAACTATGGTTGATTAAATAGATTTAATAGATGAGTAAAATAGAACAAATTTGTTGTGAAATTTTTTGCAATAAATATAAATAAATTTGAAACAAATCAATTGAATAAAAATACATGGAAATGAAATCAATCAAATGTGAACACAATAAAGTTGATTTATTAAATAAAATGAGTTGGAATCAATTAATTGGATATAAATCATTTTTAAAATAAATGAAGTCTATATGGTTTAAAATTAATCAATCATTTCT
The DNA here is from genome assembly GCA_030765085.1 of Allium cepa. Classification (NCBI taxonomy): domain Eukaryota; kingdom Viridiplantae; phylum Streptophyta; class Magnoliopsida; order Asparagales; family Amaryllidaceae; genus Allium; species Allium cepa. The sequence continues at coordinate 240,007,765 of CM060931.1, forward strand.
TTCTGGTTGTTCATATTCTCCTACCTCGTTCCTTTTCGAGGACGAAAAGTTTTGAGTATGGGAGAGTATAACGACCCGTAAATTTTAGTGGTTTTATTAATTTAACTAATAGAATTTTTTATGAAAATTTTAAATAATAAAATTTTGAATCGAAAATTTAATATTTGGAATACATATATTTAAATATGGCAAATGGAAAATTTTCATCTGAAAATATGAAGTTTATTTCCTTATGTAATTTTATTTTAATTTAAATCGGTTAATATTTGATGATAATAAAATGTTTTCCAAACCCTGAATATTTTTGTACAATAAATTTGTAAATTATCTTCTGAGTGAGACGTCATCCTTTGTTTCGTCAAATTTAGACTGTTATTGTCCCGTTTATCTTAATTTTGGCATTTTAGCAGCATTTTCGGTACCGATTATCGACTTTTGATTGGATGGTCGTACCACTGATATCTATGCTTCGTTTTGATCATCCCATTATGTTGTTCTTCGTGGTATATTCTTTTCTGTTTTTTGAGGTACACGATGGTCACGATAAAACAGCTCGTTGTAGCGGTAGCAAAATTTTGACTTTATACTTTTCTTTTTGCTTTTCAAATCTGAAACGTGTTGTACAAACAAGTAGTAAATTGTTTTAATAACCTTTCCTGAATCAAGGAGGCTGACCATTATAACTACTTTTATTTATATATTCTTTCAAAACTTTTACCCTTTTATAGTCTCTATCTCTTCCTTCCTTGTTTAGTTGGAAAATATATAAAGCTTTGTCCCTATAGCTTTATATTCAGATCTACCCTTCTTCTTCCAATTGCGTAAACACCCAAGACCATTCCTACTGCTTTCCCACGCAACCCCTCCAGTGCAGCCGAAGCTTGCCCTATCACTATTCCTAATGACTGAACCGCTAACCCACTTCGACTCCCTTAGCTGGCCACCCCTCAGCGCAATCTAACCTTTGTCATCTCACCGTGTCTCTCCGGCCCGACCTCTCCATCATGACACAAATTTACAAACCCTCAGGTTAGATCCAATGCCGCATCCACCTTTAGGTCAACCACCATCCGGACTCCCTTCCTGCCCTCCCCCTTGAACTACACAACCCGCACCGAAGCCAAACCGAGCCCCACTGCCTTCTTCCACAACCCGGCCTTCCCCAATCTTCCTCGCGCTGCACCTTGACCGTCAAACTCGGTCTTCCTACCTGCGTGCGCCTAGTTTAGACGAGAGCATCACATTTTTGCATGCTTACGTATATATATTTTGAGTTTTAGAAGTTCATATATATTGGTTACAGTTATATTGATATATTTATAGTATATTAGTTTATAATAGTTATAGTTTAGATATAGATTTTAATTTTAAAGTGTGTATGAGTTTTAAATTATCTATATGTGTGTGTGTGTGTGTGTTTATATTTATCCTCTTATATGTATAAGTTCATTATGCCTGAGTTGCACATATATAAAGTTGTTAAATATATATAAATATATATATAAGCTTTCAAGTGTGCGGTTTATGTACAGGTTATATATATCAGTTTAATAAATGTAAACTAAAACTTCAGTTTGCAAGTTATACATCGCTTGAACATATATATTATAATGATTGATTTTATAAAGATTTCATATAGTTAGATATATATGTGTGTGTGTGTGTGTGTGTTATATTCTATAAGTATATTATATATGTAAGTTACAGTTCTAGTCTTGATTTAAGGCATATGAATACAAAGGATATTAATATATAGACAGTTAATTTTAATTTATGTTTTAAAAATATGAATACATTTGAAAGGAATACGTGTTCATTACGTTAGACCCTCTTTGCCTTACTTAAAAACATTGATGTTAAAATATAAAATATATTGGATTCTTAATACTTGAGTTTATTTTCCTATGTTTACAGTTACATCAGTTTACACTTATATCCAATATATATTAGTAATATATTATATGCTTGTTATAAATACAAAGTCCACATAGGATTTTGAACAGGTCAGTTTGTATAAATGTTCATATATATATTTATACAATGTAAGGTTACTATCTTTTTTTGCCGTGAAAGTGCCAGCATACAATATTAAGGCTTATATTAGTTATAAAGGCTGAGTCCACATATACTTAAGTTATACTGATTTTCAGAATTATTGACTTTTTTTGTGTAAGTATGTAAGTTTAAGTATAAAATATAATTCCATTAGCATAGTTGCTTTTGCTGTTTGAATATAAATAGGTGTCCAGCCTTTTAAAATCTATGTGTTTTAAGCTAAGTGTGGTTTTTGTAATATATCATATATATATACAGATTTTATGGTTATATAAGTTGTTGAGTTATTAAATGTAATATGTCATTTTAAATATGTCTTTAAATCTGAATATTTGTTTAAGGAAATTAATAATAATAATTATGTGTATATTTTGTTCATTTTATATCAAGCTAATTTGATTTATTCCCACTGATTCTATCTATCAGCTTTGTTTGTCGAATCCTGTCCATCTAGCTTTGCTTTGGAAGTCATGCTTGCATTCCATAACTCAACTTCATTTTCTATCCCTTATAGCCTCGAAAGGTGAGCAATCACTCATGATTAACGTTCTTATATTTATTAAATTTGATTTCAATTGAAATGACAATTGAAATAAGTTGCTGCTAGTTATTTACATTGCTGTATATATGATATCATCTGTATATGTTCACCTGTGACATCTGACACCATTATCTGTTATTTAAATTTATGATGTATGCGTGTTATATTATTATAATATCTGTTATCACTCTACAAATTCCCTGTTAGTATAGAATTCCCTATGGGTTGAAATGATGCATACCCGAACGACCTTGTAGAGTAGGAGAAAATCGTTACGGGTAGAAATGATAAACCCAAGCGATTTTCATTGAATTGAATTTGGGATTGCGGGTTGATAAGATATATACCCATATATATATTTAAATTTCGGATTAAAATGATAAATATCCATATCACTTTACCATAGGATAGAAAATTGTATACAAACATCGTTGGTATACATATATATATTGAAATAATTTCCAAGGTTTAAAAGATATATATTGTTTTATATAAATATTGCTTTTTAATATTATATATAAATGTTATTTTATATTTAGTTAAATTATTGATTTTTTTTAAATTATATGTTTTGAAAATTTTAAAACTATAAGTAGTTTTGAAATTATAAATTTTAAGAATTTACTTATAATTTTACTATTTTAAATATGTATAAATTAGTTTTATTATAAAATAAGTTTGATAATAAGATTTAGTTTAATAAAGTTTGATTTAATTTATATATAATATGTTTAAGTATTTATTTAAAATTATATTTTAAAATAGATTTTATAATGATTTTTATAAGTTATGGTTGGAAAGATAAATTTGAATTTATTTGAAATTGTATTTAATTAATAATTTTATTTAATTAAATTGATTTGGTACTTATTGAATTTGATATTTTTAAGGGATATAATTTTTAACTTGATTTTTGTTTAAGTTGATTAAATGAATATTTCAAGTTAAACAAATTGAAGGAAATATTTAGTTCTTTTGAAATTTGGGGTTTTATTTAGATGATAATGGATTTTATTAAGTAATATTCAAAACTAAATATTAATGAAGTTAAATTGAGATATAAATGAAATTATCAAATTTAGTTTTGAAAAGGTTGAATATTTAAAGATTTGAAATATATTGAAATTGAAATGGTTTATTTTGTGGTTCAAATCTGTATTAGAATTGACGTAATTTGAAATGGTTTATTGAGAAGCTGAATTGGATTGAAATTTATGAATTGACATTGAATTAAATTTGAATTTTGAAATATGAGTTGATTCGAATCAATTTGTGAAATTTAAGGAAGCTATTTATTTATATAGAGTATTTTTAAATTATATTTAAACTATTTATATATTTACTTTATAAATTATTTGAATATAATTTTTTTAATATAAATCATTTTAATATAAACTATTTTAATATAAACTATTTTAATATACTAATTATTTTAATATAAACTATTTTAAATTATAAATATTTTCATATAAACTATCTTATTTTATAAACTATTTTATTATATATACTATTTTTAATATCTAAACTATTTAAGAGAAAAATGTTATGATTTCAAAGTTATGTTTTTAAAGTGTTATGATTTCCAAAGTGTTATAATTTCCAATGTGTTATGACTTTTAAAGGGCTTATGATTTCGATAGTGCTACACTTTTAAAGTGTTATGATTTTGGAAATGGATATATTTGAAGTGAAAATGATATCGTATTGATATGGTTTTGAAATGGAAATGATATTTTGGTTTTGAAGTATAAACTATTTTGACATGACTGCGGTGTTATAATAACAAAATGGTTGTTAAAGAGACCGGGATCGAATATTGTCATACTCTCTGCCAATACCAAAACCACTTTAACAACTATGTAGGTGGTGGAGACTCCAGAATGAAGTAGGATGGTTCGGTGACGATTCTATATGGTATTTACATATCCCTGACTTCCGTGAGTTAGCTTGATGCGATTAAAACATTAGCCATGTCGGGCCAAGTGAGGTCATTCCTCCGATCGGACGCATTTCTTCGATACCATTCTATTGCCTTGTGATTTGATTGGGTGCACCTTTGATTTGGGAGTGTGTCACGAGGTGGACGGTAGTAGTTGCTATGCATTACCACCAGTCTGGACCCGCAAACGGTATATCTACAATGTCATTGCCTCGAGTGCCTTGTCGCATGCCCTATCCTGCCTTCTACGAGTTTTTTTGTACCATACCTATGAAGTGCCCTCTGATAGACCTCTAGTTTACGGGGGGAGTTACGGTACTGTATAGACTATGGGAATATATAAAATGTGTTAAGGGGGATATGGGTAATGCCTTAACGCTATTTTGATACTTTTACTTTACTATATATAATAGCCTATATTACTACATAATAGGTAGTTTAACGGATCCTTAGAGGATGATTATCTCAACATCCTTTGAGTTACTTGTATTTCAGTTGATATTTCACTTGATTTGGATTATTGACATAAGAATGTTAATCCTGACTCGAGTGTTTTGTCGTTTTGCTTTACGCTCGGGTCAGACTGAGTGTCACAGCGTTTGAGACTCGCCTTTGGAGTTAGAGCTTCACTTGAAAATCCATCTGTATCTATTCAGCTTTCACCTATCTAGTGTTTTTGTTCAGACTTGTCATCCGTTCGTATTCGAGACTGCATTGTATTTGAGATATTCTGTTGTATTTTATTTTAAACTGTGTTGTTTATATAGTAGCTTCGTGAACTACTATTAATCTATTCTGCTGCTTACAGTTGTAATACTCTATGTCTATGATTCTGTGATATATATATATATATATATTTACTGTATATGTTGAGTTTTGCTAAATTTAAATTGACAATCTGATATTTTGAGCAATTCAAGTCCGACATTTGTGGATGCGAATGGTTGAAAATATGCGGGATGTTACCCTGTCCGTATATAATTTTCTATCCTATGGTCAAGTGATATGGATATATATTATTTCAATCCGCAATTTATAATTTTATGGGTATATATCATTTCAACCCGAATCCCAAAATTTAATTTCAAATACACGAAATCGCTTGATTCTATCATTTCAACCCATAACGATTTCTCCCGAATCTATCAGATCGTTCAAGTATGTATCATTTCAACCCAGACGGAACTTGCAGTGTTATAATAATACAAAAATATAACATCCAGTCATCCAATATCAACAATCAAACATACATCATAATCACCATACAATCAACTAATAAATAACATCAATCAACTGATTATCATCAACAGGTATTAAATTGATAATTAAATTTAATATTAAATTAAATGAAGATTAAATGCAATAAAGGTCATATTTAACTGGAACGATAGTCTAAATATACCAAACATCAATCAATCAATTTCTAATCGCATCATAAATTTTATTTAACTAACATAAGATAATTTAGTTGTTGCGAGTGGATTAAAACACTCGCTTTTGTTTTCAAATCGATTTAAAATCCAAACAAAGGCCCAAAATTCAACAGTCTCAGAATTTGTCCAATCTAGTTCTGTAATGATCGAAATTTTGATATGATCACGGCGGATAAACCGCGCGTGAATCGGACCTCATATGTAAAAGTTATGCATATTTGAACGTTTGGAAAATTAAATTTGAATTAAATTGAAAATAACAAAACTAACACATAAGCTTACACGTCAGCAGGCTAATTACATCTCTCCTCTAGTGCGCACGAACCAGAGAAGCCTACGCACATAGTCAACCTTGTCATTGACAGCCCCTCACCATCCCTACATGTCGTTGATTGCCTTGGCACCTCTGCCATAAGCTCTGCCTGACCAAGCCACCTCCACGTGAGCCTTCCCGACCCTAAGATCAAAGTGCCGCCGCCGTCTTTTAGGGTTTCACGACCCTAAATCGCCAATTCTAGCCACCTCAGACCAAGCTAGCCCAAACAATCACCAGCCCACGACTCTTCGTGATAAACTCACAAACCCTAAATCAATTTCGGTGTCGACTGGGGTTCATGATTTCATAGCTTTGACCGTGATTCATGATTGACCCGGTCACTGTCTCAAAAAATGAACACCAAACGTAAGTTCCATTCGTCGAGATCTTTCTAATGATATATAGTATGATATAATTTGAGGAGTTTTAATTTTTGAAATTGATTTGGAGATTGAAATTTAGGTTTGAATGTAAAAAGAGTTTCTGCCATTGAAGAAGATAGAAGGAACAATCAGATAGAACTGTACGTATAGGAATAAGAAATAGAAATGCTTCTAGGATTAAAATAGAACAATTTATATGAACAAAGCCCAGTAAGAAAATAAACACAATCGAATTGGTATGAATGACAATTGCGACCCAAAAAGCTCGTTCTGCCTCCGAAACGAAAATGGGTCATCCCATATATCAAAATAAATGTTTTCGATATTTTAAAACTCAATGGAACAGGTTTCATGTCCTAATTCCATCTTCTAAAGAAGTTAGCTTTAAAATCAGCTTATCTCAAATTGAATTAAATTAAATTGATTTATGCGCTTTCGAGTACGTACGATCCAACGACAAATCCAATTACTACGAAACGTGAAACCTTACAATAATTCACTGTTACAGATTCAATGAAACTGGTTTCATCGGAATCCGAGACGGTGGCCAAATTGGCTATTTTCACGTTAATTAAATAAATTATAAGTTAATTTATTAAGTCACTTTTTAATTCAACTTTCATAAACTAACAATTTTCACTATTTTGATTACTTATACATTTACAATAATTTGAAACAAATTTACATATCAATTCATAGTTAATTATTACACCAGTTACAGTGTTCAATTTCAACTGTAATTAAATCCAATTAATTATTTTAACCCTATAAATTGATTATACTTGATTCCAGTCCTTTTTATTTCATTATTCATTACTCTATGCATAGTTTATCATTTGTTTATATTTTATTACATTAATATTCTTTCTTTATCATCTTTTACCATATTAGTTGCAATATTTCAATTGCATTGAAAAAAATTTCAAATTTATTATAATTTTCAAAATCCAATAAATCAATTATTGCCTTGTGTATATAATTGACATTTCTTTACCTTTTATTACATTCACAATTTACAGTTATCGTCTTAACTCCTATTAACGTGATATTTAATTTCATTTAATTTTAATTGATTTCCAATATAATTCAACAAATTAGATAAATTGGTAACAAATGAAAATTATTGCCTTTTCTAATTTAATAACATTTGTAAGTTTGTTATCTACACACAAATGTCATAATTACTACCACAAGACTACTTTTATTCAATTACAATTAATTACATACTATTTCATTAATTATTACCACTTTCAAATTATCAATTACTCTTTTAATCTAATTATCAATTAATACATATTATTACAATTAATTTACAATCTATAACCAATTATAACTTTTTAATCATTTCAATTAAATGGGAATTACATTTAAAGCGGTTATTAATTACCATAAATTAATACTATTACATTTTATTCTAGTATAGTCTTATTATTAAATCTTAAAAAAAATTATTTCCACAACATCAAACTCTAAAACTTATTTAATGTAATATTTTAAATTATCGAAAATTATGGGTCGTTACACTCTCCCCCACTTAAAAATTTTCGTCCTCGAAAAGGAAAAAGGAGGAATAAAGAACTAATATATCTTATTCAAAATATTAAATTTATAACAATTAATTTACATGATTAAATAATTTAAATAAAATATCAATTTATAAACAATTAAACCCTTTCATATTCAAGTTAATAAAAGTTTGAAAAACATTTCACAAAAATTTTCTAAGTCTAAAATTTACGGAAAATTTCAGCAGAGTCTCCTTTGTACGAAAAGGCCTAAGAGAAATAATAATATCAATAATAACAATATATATCACATATTTCAAAATAATATATCCCAAACAACAGGAAAACAATATAATATCGCTAGAAAACCGAAATCCGAAAGTGTACCCATTTGTCGGGCAAGCAACGCTTTATTTATAGAACCAAAAGCAGTAGTTACTACTTCCATAAACCTGTATTTCACTTATATAATCCAAAAGAGTTTGAATTAGTAAAAGAGAAATATTTAAGTTGTTTCAACTAATAACAACAAACCAATCACAACATAACAATAATCATTCGCAAACAAATAGTACAAACATCAATTTCAATAAAGAAAACAATTATCCATCCAAGCAACCAAAATAAATGGTTTGTTCAGGTTCAGAAACTTGTAGTCGTATAAAATGATAAATAAACTATTAAGTATACAATACACCCAAAAGTCTTAGATAAAAATCAATAGATTATTTACACATTTTTATACAGTCAGAAGTATCCTTTCCCAATCATCCCATAAACCAATACAAACAGAAGTTCAAATATCAATTAAGTTTATCCTTATAAATCTCATTTCATATTATTTACTGTTCTTCAGTTTCATTCACTCATACAATGTTTATTTAATTAATTTACATTCATCACTTACAAAATCTATTTTCATTCATACACAAATTTTTATTTCCATTTACTTACATAATCACTTATTCCACTCAATTATTTAACATAATCAATAAATTCAGTATTTAACTATTACATACTTTTTATTTCAGTTTACTTTACATTTGTTATTTACTTTGACTTCCTTTTTACATCAATATTCATGCGTGAAGCAACTCATACTTACTTTTTTCTCTTTTTTTCATTCATTTTTATTTCTTTTATATATAATACTCATTTTTACTTTATAAATGACTTCAACCATTACTTAAGTTTATAATAATTTACTTTCAGTATTCACTTTTTACTATTCAATCTGATTATAAATAACTTAAAATGTTAAATTAAGTTTATAATCTTTTCTCTTACATTATTCACTTTCTTATTACATTTGATTAGTAACATTTCAAACAATTAACCTAAATTTATAACAATTTATAATATTAGAATTCTTACTTATAAAAGTAATTCCATTGAACGCTTTCATTTACTAAAGTTTACTTGTATAGTATCCTATTACATGTTCCTGTTTAACACTACAACTTTTTACATTTTGGTAAGTTATATATATGTCTTTTAGAGTGTAATAGCATGTTACACAAGTTCATCTTATTCACTTAGTAAATAAAATGTTCAATAGTTATCATTTCTCATTTTTCATATCCTTTTGATTTATAGTTTACAAAATTTCAATTTCTTATAATTTCATTAATCACTTAACATCTAGTTTCTAATTACACATATTGAAAGTTTCCAATTATTAAATAGTTAAGATTTCATCCATTACAACAATTGAAACTTACTAATTTATAGAAACTTAAGAACTAAATACCGAGTTAAATTTTCAAATCATTTTAAAATAATATATATGTATATATCCATAACTTATATATATCCAATCATATTTAGAAAAATTAAGATTTGTTATCAAAATAAATGTGTAGTAAAACTACTACAGCAGCCTTTCCACTTTGAAACTCAAAAATGAACGTTGACAATGTGTGCACTCATTATAGAAATTATTTTCCAACGACCGAGAGGGGAGTACAGAACTTATTTCCTTTAAAAGTTCCCTTTAAAATTTTCTTTCAAATTATATTGAAAATATTTATCTGAAAATACTTCAAAATAATACTAATATTATATTCCAAAATTTTTTGAATGAAATCTTCAAAATCCCGGAACTTAAATTATAAATTTCCAATTTATATTTACTTTACTTGTAAATCCTATTTTACAATCAATGTTTATAAACTTTCACTACCTAACAAACATATATTACATCCAATTATATCATTTATAAAAATTTATTATTTTATATACAAAATATATAATAGGCAAAATTATTTCATTTACCTATATTTCAAACAATATTGTGTCAGTCTATCCTTTCAAGTGCTTAGAAATTCCTATCGATGCCATAGCGTCCTATGTACCGACCAGAATTTATAAATACTAAACATAATAAATTAACACAATACAAAACCTTTATAACATTAAAAAAATACGCTCTATCATATATATATACACACACACACACTCAACAACTCATTCTAGGATATTACTACCCTACTTCTTATGAGTCAGACCTCACAAAGCTAAGGTTATCGGTAACCAAATCTCCAATACCAACTGTAACGACCTGCCTTTTTGGACGGTTCAAATCGACGATAAACCACACACGTTGGACTCAAACCATTCAAAAGGGCATATTGTTATGGGGGTAAATTAGAAAAAGCAGAGAAAGAAAGAAAACAAATACAGAACCTTATAGCGGAATGACAATATATAATAATCAAATAAACAATTCATGAAGCTGTTCATAAATAACATTGATTATTCTTGTATAATATAGATCGAAGTTACATACAACAAGAATAAATAGTAAATAAATGTAGTAGAATAACATGATGCAATGGATTAAATATAATAAATAATAATAGTACAAAATCTTCGTCTTCATCCTCTAGAAAGAAGTCTTCGATAAACTGAAAAGCTTAGACTGACTCGAGCGAATTGAAAAGACAAAACACTCAAGTTAGAACTAAAAGATATTATGTAAGTTAAATCAACAGTAAATAAATATGAGTGTAACAGCGTCAGATATGTTTACGGGGTTTGACATCTCTTATCCAGTGTCTAACATGAGTGCAATAACTTAAGAGATTTTCGGGATTTCCATCTCCTAATGATCCATTAAACTATCTAATATGTAGTACGATACGCTATTATAATAGTGTCTACAGTAAAATATAGTATTAAAATAGCGTTAAGGCATTACCCATATCCCCTTTAACACATTTTATATATTCCCATAGTCTATGCAGTATTGGAAGCTCCTCCATGAGGTTTACCCAAAGGGCACTCCATAGGTATGGTACAAAACAAACTCGTAGAAGGCATGATAGGGCATGTGAACATGGCACTCGAGGCAATGCAGGGTAGTTGTACCAATTGTACTCCCGGACTGGTGGTAACGCATAGCAGCTCCTACCGCTCACCTCGGACACACTCCCATAATCAAAATTGAGGGGTGGCTGCCAAATCAAATCAAAAGGTCAAAATATAGTAACGAAGAAATGTGCCCGATAGGAGGAATGACCTCACTTGGCCTGGTATAGCTCCTGTTTTAGTCACATCTAAGCCGACTCACGGGAGTCAGGGTCATGCAAATACCTCATACAGAATCGTTTGCCAAACCATCCTACTTCATTTCTGAAATCTCCGCCACATACACACTTATTAAAGTGGTTTTCGGTATTGGCAGACGGTATGACAATATCCAATCCAGGTCTCTTCAACAACCCAATGCTTATTACGCACCGGATGGTTCTTTTAGATTTTTAAAACCGTTTCATATTGATATCAAAATATCATATTCAATCCAAACCATATCACTTTCAAAATCATAATCTAAACCCTCATTTCAAAATCACCATATTTACTCAAAATATATTATTTAAATCTCAACTTAGATTATTACATCATTTAATCACATTTGCTTTTGTATCAAGGATTTAAATATAACCATTCCACTTTACAATTCAGAATTTAGAAAATAGTATGGATAGTTACAAATAGTCCAAATAGTTTAGTATAGTTTGAAAATAAAATCTAATGGTTTGAAATACTTTTAAAATAATTTAAAAGGTGGATCAAAATAGTTTAAATAGATTTAAACTAATTCTAGTAGAATTAAAATAAATTAAATAGATTTAAAACAAATTAAATGGATTTAAAATAGATTAAAATGGCTTAATTAGTTTAAAATAGGATAAAATAAATTAACTTGGATTAAATAGATTAAAACTGATTGAATAAAATAGTTTAAATTGATTAAATGGTTTAAAATATTTTAAAATAGATTAACTTAGTTAATAGTTTGAAAATCTTACAAATAAGAACTTAAAATAACATTTTAACTGTTTATATTAAAATAATAAATTTGAAATTAACATCAAATTTAACTATTTCTTCCACTTCAACAAATCTAGATCATATCCAGATTTTAAATCAAAACCCAATTTCAATCAAATTTAGTTATTATAATTTCAATAGATTTTCAAAGTTTTACAGTTTCTAACATTTCAATACTCACTTTCGATAAATGTTGTTTATACTTCAAATTCAATTTTAGAATTCAATTTAAATCTTTTGAACAATTCATTAAATCAATTCCAATTTCAGCATTAACACTATGATTTTCGAAAATAATTCAGTTTACAAAAATCAATTTCTTTTCAAAATACCATTTAACTGAATTCAAAATTTAAAGATTTTAAAATCATTTAATTTAACCAATTCGGTGTTCGTATATAATTTTTTACCCAATGGCCATGTGATATGGATATTTATCATTTCGATCCACAATTTAAAATTTTACAGATATATATCATTTCAAACTGCAATCCTAAAATTTAATTTCAAATACACGAAATGGTTTGAGTCTATCATTTTAAGCCATTACGATTTCTCCCTAATCTATCAGATCGTTCGGATATGTATCATTTCAACCCATAGGGAACTTCCAGTGTTATAACAATCTAAAGATATAACATCCAGTTATCCAATATCAACAATCAAACATACATCACAACCACCATACAATCAACCAATAAATAATATCAATCAACTGATTATCATCAACAAGTATTAAATTGACAATTAAATTCAATATTAAATTAAATGACGATTAAATGCAATAAAAGGTCATATTTAACTGAAATGACAATTTAAATATACCAAACATCAATCAATCAATTTCTAATCACATCACAAATTTTATTCACTAACATAAGATAATTTAGTAGTTGTGAGTGGGTTAAAACACTCACCATTGTTTTCAAATCGATTTGAAATCCAAATAAAGGCCCAAAATTCAATAGTCTTAGAATTCATCCAAACTAGTTCTATAATGTCCGAAATTTCGATACGGTCATAGTAGAACAAACCACGCGCGAATCTGACCTCGTGTAAAAGTTATGCATATTAGAATGTTTGGAAATTTAAATTTTAAATTAAATTGAAAATAAAAAAACTAACACATAAGCTTACACGTCAGCAGGCAAACCATGTCTCTCCTCTCGTGCACACAAACTAGAGAAGCCTACACATGTAGTCAACCTCATCGTTGACCGCCCCTACCTGTCGTCGATTGCCTTGGCACCTCCGCCATGAGCTCCGCCTGACCAAGCCGCCTCAACGTGAGCCTCTCCGGTCCTTAGATCATAGCTTCTCTGCCGTCACCTTTTAGGGTTTCGTAACCCTAAATCGCCAATTCCGACCACCTCAGACCAAGCTAGCCCAAATGATCGCCAGCCCATAACTCCCGTGACAAACTCCACAAAACCCCTAAATCAATTTCATCGATTAGTGCCGATTAGGGTTCACGTTTCATTGCTTTGAATGCAATTCATGATTGAACCAGTCACTGTCTTGAAAAACGAACACTTGACGTAGGTTCCATTTATCGAGATCTTTCCAATGATATATAGTATGATATAATTTCAGGAGTTTTAATTTTTGAAATTGATTTGGAGATTGAAATTTGGGTTTGAATGTAAAAAGAGTTTTTTCCATTGAAGAAGAGAGAAGGAACGGTCGGATAAAATTGTACATATAGGAAAAAAAATAGAAAGGTTGCTAGGGTTAGAACAGAGCAATTTATATGAACAAGGCCCAATAAGAAAATAAACATAATCGACTTGGTACGAATGACAATTGCGACCCAAAAAGCCTGTTTTGCCTCCGAAACGAAAATGGGTCATCCCATATATCAAAATAGATGTTTTCGATATTTTTAAACTCAATGGAATATGTTTAAAATCCTAATTCCATTGTATAAAGAAGTTAGCTTTAAAATCAGCTTATGTCAAATTGAATTCAATCAAATTTATTTATGCGCGTTTCGAGTCCGTATGATCCAACGACAAGTCTGATCGCTACGAAATGTGAAATCTTACAATAATTCACTGTTACGGATCCAATGAAACTGGTTTCATCAAAATCTAAGACAGCAGCCAAAATGGCTAATTTCACGTTAATTAAATAAATTATAAATTAATTAATTAAGTCACTTTTTAATTCAACTTTCTAAACCAACAATTTTCACCATTTTGATTACTTAGACATTTACAATAATTTGAAACAAATTTACATATTAATTCAGAGTTAATTATTACACCACTTACAATGTTCAATTTCAACTGTAATTAAATCCAATTAATTATAGTTTAATTCCAATAAGTTGATTATACTTGATTCCAGCCCTTTTTATTTCATCATTCATTACTTTTGTGACGACCCGGAATTTTAGGCAATATCAATTTAATAATCCATATTAATAATTAAATTGATTTGATAATTTTTCTTTATAATTTTAATTTAAATTGGTAAATTTAATCTTTAAAAGGTTAATAAATTATTAATCTGGCAATATTGATCAATATCTTTCTAACATTTTTAAATTGATAAGGATTTATTTTTTTCAAAGCTAATAAAATTTTATTCTATTTATAATATATATTTGATGTATATTGTGAATAGAAGATCTTTTGTTTAAAATTAAAGATGAATTTTCAAATTGTAATATATATGTATGTATATGTTATAATTTGATGTTGTTTTGGAATTTAATATAATCTATTTATAATAAATATATATATATGTATGTATGAATATATTGTAATTTAAAGCTTTATTTTAAAATTAATATTTTTCAAAAGTTAATTTAAGATTTATTCAATTGTTTTCAAAGTATAAGATAATTGTTTATTTTTAAATATGATAGTTTAAAAGGGATTTCAACAAAGTTTTGTTTTTTTTTCTTTTAAAATGTTTAAATTTAAAATGGTTATAAATGTATATTTATATTATAATTAGTTTTAGAATATTTTCTTTAAAAAGTAAATTCATATTTACATATGTAAGTATTTATTAATAAGGTAAATTAAACAAGTAAGCTTATATTATCATTTGAATTAAATAAAAATTTATTAAAAATACTTAAGTAACATGTGTAACATATTAACACCTCTCAAAAACATGTGTTGAAAATTTAAGTTATATTAGTGACAAGTGTAAGTTTATATAACAAGTGCCTTTATTTTAAAATTTACTTTCTTCAATTTTAATAAACATAACATAATTCATTTAAACATAAAGAAATTTGTTCCTCTTTCAATTTCCAATCTTTCTTCTTCTCATTTCTTTTCTTTTCTTTCATTCTTTCAAATTAATGGCAAAAACAGAAATCTTTCTCAAATCTGAAATTAAAACTAAAAGCAAATGATGATCAAAATCTGAATTTAATTAAAATCCGCAACTTCAACTTTACTGCAATTCAGAGGGAAGTTCAACTGCATGTTTCAACTCTTAAAAACATCACATTGAAGGCATGCAGTAGGATGTTAACATCAAAGCCTTTTTCAGATTAAATGTTCTAGCTTGGGAAATGAATCAAAACCTGCTCTGCAAATTAAATGTGGTGAGTAAATCATTTTAAAAACAGATTAATTAATCTATGGTTGAATAATGATGCATGCAATGAATTTTGCTTTGATAATGAGTATTTGTTTACATGAATGCATATTTGTTTTGAATGTCTGTAAATGAGAAAATAGGTTCTGTTGTTAACAGATTTTGATTTTTCCCTCTTTAAAATTCAATATCACCTTCTTTAATCATTGTTAGTCTTTGATTTGCAAACAAGAAATGAGTGGAATCATGTAACATCACCACCAAAAATCATTCCAGGAATTTATAATAAGTTTTCTTTTCTAAATTTGTAAAATAATAGTAAAAACCCAAATTTTCATAATAATCAACTTCCATAATTTCATATTTGTATTATAGGAATGGATTCGTGATTGAAAATCATGAATTTTAACATGCAGTTCATAATTTTAAAGTTGATAATCTGTTGGGAATTGAGAAATGATTGATTTCGGCAATTTGACGAATTGCCGAAGATCAATGTGATGATTAAAGATGGAATCTTGATCGATGCTAGCTAGTGGATGGTTGATGAAGGAAAAAATGTTGTAAAATTTTTCCTATGATCAAATCGTTTAGATTCGATTAAATTAGGGTTTTAGCTTGTTTGTGGTTCGGCTTGGCTGTAGAGGTTTTTGCGACGTGAAAATTGGACCGGAGGTGTTCACATTTAGAGAGGATGAAGCTCATGGACGTGGTGTTCGATGGTGAGGTTGGCGTAGTTCAACGGCGTTGGGATTGTCGTCGGTGATGGGTTTTGTGGTCAGAGCTTCTGACGTTTTTCGTGAGAATGGTCGAATTTTGATTCGAATGTGATTTGTTCGATCTGGGTTCATATTCATGCTTGCGTGTGATAGTGTGATCGTCAACGATGGTCGCAACGACCTACGGCGGCCGGAGGCGGTGGAGCATGTTTGCGCCACAATTGGTCACAAACACCCAATATCATGAAAGCACCCGTTTATGAACACCAATCAGCAGCAATCAATATAGAACTCAGATCTAAGCAATAACAATCACAATAATTCACAAATAACAATCACAAACACAGGATTTATAGTGGTTCGGCGATCTTGCCTACGTCCACTCTGAAGCTTATGTCTTTATTGATTCACTTGATGATTCCAATCGATTACAGCGGATTACAATTGATGATAGCTTTCAAATCTGATTACAACAGTGATAATGAAGTGTGGAATTGAATCCGGCAGAGTCTGGACGTTGAATCGTCAAAAGATCCCCTTTTCTGAAGGCTTTAGGGTGCTATTTATAGGCGTAGGAGGCCCAGATCTTGCTCAAACTTCGGGAGACTTTTTCTGGCACGTGAGTGGGCCCACACGACCGACCCCACCAAGTTTCGACTCGATCTGAGATCGATACGAAGTGATTTCGTATCCATCAAAAAATGATCCAATCGAGCTCAAACTTGGCAGGAACAATCTGAAATTTGAAACACAGGCTTTCATGGCTTTGCTTGCCGCGCCCTATCAATTGTAGCCTGATCCGGGCTCGGACAAAATTCATCGATATCCATAGCAAAGCGATGTACAACCATCTCTGAGACGAATTGTCTTTTGTTTTCGATCAATCTTTTGGTATCACGGCTTTGCCAAAAAGCGGGATAACATTTGCCCCCCAAAACATGCCTTGCGGTAGGAAGGTGTGTTTTGTAATGCCATAAGCTGGATGTTCATATCCTATCAATAACCTGTAAAGAACTTGATAATTTCATATGACCTCGAATGGCGATCGTTTGGGATCGTGTGCCATTTGAGGTGAATCGGGACCGTTCGCGGTCAATGCCGTTCGCGGCGGATATCGATCGTTTGCGATCGAGTGCCGTTCAAGGCTGATTGTGATCGTTCGAGGCCTGACATAATAAGTGAATCGTGACCGTTCGCGGTCGGCTCCATTCGAGGCAAGTTGTGATCGTTCGCGGTCATGCGCCGTTCGAGGCGAATTTGTAACCGTTCGCGATCGCGTGCCATTCGAGGCGAATTTGTGACCGTTCGCGATCGTGTGCTGTTTGAGGCGAATTTGTGACCGTTCGAGGTCGGGTGCCGTTCAAGGCGAATAAGTGTGCATGGAGGGACTTAATATTATCGATACCAGGCTCACGTTCAAGTGGGTCCCTGGATCGTTTGTCGGACTTAATGTTTGGAGGAGTTTCCGAATCAAAGACTTTGGCAGTTCATTGCCATGCAAGAGGTGCCCGTGGACCGTTCGCGATCCATCGGGCATACAAGTAAATTTTTTCATAGAATTGAAAATATCAAAGAAATAATCATATGAACCTTACAACATAAATGTCCAAACAAGCAGAGTCTAAATGTTCGAATCAAAATCAAAGCAAAAAGCGAGATGAAGATGTCAAAGCGTAAACTCTTACTATGACGCGGTTAGCAGTCACTCAGAGCATGCCTATGGATCGTGCGCGATCGCTTACATGTGTAAATGATTTAACCGTGTTAGTAAGAGGTTTACAACTTGTTCATCGTTATTTCAATCGATCAATGGATAATCAAAAGGCGCCCCGATTCAGGGTCGCCTCTAGCTGATGTAGACGGTGGTCGTTCTGGCTCCATTGTTGGGGTTCGCCTCCTCACATACTGAAGGAGCATACCGTTCCTGATATGCCCTTTCACCTCGTCCTTCAGATGCCTACAATCATTAGTGTTATGACCGTTCAATTCATGAAATGCACAAAACTTATATGATTTCCTTTCGTCAGAAGTTGGATCCCTACGCATCGGTCTACGATATGGAACCTGCTCTTTGGTATCCTGATAGATTCGCTCCAAACTCTTATTCAGCTCAGAGTAAGTGGTGAATCGCGGCTCCCTCCGTCGCCGCTTTGACCTATCTCCGTCATTCTCAGTCTTTCTTTTACCTCTACTTGTTTCCGCGCCTTTCTCAGGGGGATTTCCACCTTTGATCGCATAAATATCAATTCCTTCTCCTTCTTCTCTTTCGGTGTTTGCATCCTCTAATCGTAAAAACTTTTCTGCCTCATCGTAGAATTCCCCTAGATCCACAGGCGGATCTTTAGTTAATGAATTTTGAAACTCTGTGCCGTCGGCTACTCCGGACACAGCTGCCATCACCACCATAGATGGATCTGCTGATCCACCGAAGCTGCTGCTGCATTGAATTGCGTTAGATAACTCCTCAAAGTCTCTCTGGCTTTCTGCTTTAGGGTTGCTAAGATCATCAAGTTCTTGGGTCTCACAATGTGAACCCTGAATTGCGTCATAAATCTCTCAGTTAAATCATTCCATGTTCCGATGGATCCACTCTCTAGTTGCCTGAACCATAACGCTGCAATATCCGCCAAGTACAATGGAAAGCACCGGGCCATAACCTCCTCTGATGCCCCCAGTACTTCCATATGCCTCATATACTTCGTTAGATGAACCGTGGGGTCCGTTCTCTTGTTATACATGTCCAACGATGGTAACTTGAAATCCGGTGGGTTCCTAGCTCGTCTGATTGCTGGAGTAAAAGGACTCCTATTAACGTCCTCTAAATCTTTGTTTACCAAACCGCCTCTCATAGCTCTTCTAACCATCTCTGCCAATCTGTCATTGTCTCCGAGACGCAATCTTCGTTCCACACTCTCAACCTGCCCCCCAAGTTCACGAGGGAACTCTGGGATCTGCCCCCTTGACTGAGCGTTCACTCCTCTGCTACTCCCAGGTTGCGCAGATGTACCTCTCTCTCTCTCTCCGAGATTGGATCAACATTCTCCATGTGCATGCCCCCCTATTACACCGGACGGTCCTGCTCCGTTTTGAACTCCATCCACTTCTCTATTATGTGCTCCAAGTTGTCCTATCTGTTGAAATAAACTCTGGATCAGCTCCTCTTGTTTCTTCATCATTGTCTCCATCTCGTCCCTAGTGATGAAGATCGATGCTTGATTCGCTCCTGAAGATGCCTCTTGACTTCCTTGGTGTTCACTTCTCTCTGGCCTTTGTCTCTTACTTGTTTGTCTCGTTATGGTTCTTAGATCTGACTTCTTAAGTCTTCAAATTCAAATTATCCTGAATCAGCTTTTCTCAGTGAAAGCACCAAAATGTTTGCGCCACAATTGGTCACAAACACACAATATCGTGAAAGCACCCATTTATGAACACAAATCAGCAACAACTAATATAGAACTCAGATCTAAGCAATAACAATCACAATAATTCACAAATAATAATCACAAACACAGGATTTATAGTGGTTCGGCGATCTTGCCTACGTCCACTCTGAAGCTTATGTCTTTATTGATTCACTTGATGATTCCAATCGATTACAGCGGATTACAATTGATGATAGCTTTCAAATCTGTTTACAACAGCAATAATGAAGTATGGAATTGAATCCGGCAGAGTCTGGACGTTGAATCATCAAAAGATCTCCTTTTCTGAAGGCTTCAGGGTGCTATTTATAGGCGTAGGAGGCCCGGATCTTGCTCAAACTTCGAAAGACTTTTTCTGGCACGTGAATGGGCCCATGCGACCGACCCCACCAAGTTTTGACTCGATCTGAGATCGATACAAAGTGATTTCATATCCATCAAAAAATAATCCAATCGAGCTCAAACTTGGCAGGAACAATCTGAAATTTGAAACACTGGCTTTCATGGCTTTGCTTGCCGCACTCTATCAATTGTAGCCTGATCCGGGCTCGGACAAAATTCATCGATATCCATAGTGAAGCGATGTACAACCATCTCTGAGACGAACTGTCTTTTGTTTTCGATCAATCTTTTGGTATCACGGCTTTGCCAAAAAGAGGGATAACAGAGCACGTGCATGTGTGTATGTGGTGTGCACTGGAATTGGAGTTGGGGAAGAAAGGATTTTCCCGAGTAGCTCTCGCGTTTTATTCGGTGGCGACTCGAAGTAGATGGTGCTGGGTTTGCTTCGGGGTAGGCACGAGTTGTTTAGGTGATCGACTCGAGTTTTTAGTCGTTTGTTTTCTGGTTGTACTGTGTAGATATTAAGTTGCAAATGAAACTTGAGTTTGAATAAATGAAATCAAGCATTAAACTATAAACAAGTTTTATAAAAGAAACCAAAATACAAAGTTACAACTTGTTGTTTAAAAATAAATGTAAATCAAACTTTTAAAAGTGATAATTGAATTTATTTTAAAATTTAAATTTGTTTAAAATGATTTCTTTTTGAAGTAATTAACTTCATTAAATTTTGAATTTTAATTTAGAGGAAACGTTTTGAATTTAAAGTATTAAATCAAAGTTTTAAGATAAAATTTTAAAGCAATGTTTTTAAAACTAAGTTTCAATTTATATTGAAAAAAATAAGTTTAAATTAGATAATTAAAGTGTTTTAAATTTTAAATTTGATTTCTAAATGCCTTATTTTCAAATAAGGTTATTGATATAATTTTGAAATCCAAATAAAATAATTTGTTTTTAAGTTATTAAAATTTGATTAATTCCAAATAATTTATTTATGAAGATAAATAAGGTTAAATTGTTATTGATATGAACTTAAGAATACTTAATTAAATATGATTTGTTAATAAGTAAAGATTAATTAAGATAAATGTTTTTCTTAATTAATTAAGGATTTTTAAATCTAAGAAGATTAGTTAATTAATTATTTAATTAATTTTAAATAATTAGTTAATTGTTTATTTAATTTTAAATAATCACTTAATTATGAATTAATTAAGTGTAATTACTTATGAAGTGATTAATGATGAATTTCTGAATGTAATTAAGGAAAGAGGAAATTACTCATCGGAGTAATTAAATGGAAGTGATTAATGGATAATCACATGATGTTATTAGTTAAGGAATTGATTAATATAATTGTTTTAAAGTTAATTAATTATGGAGTAATTAATTAATTAAAGAATTCAAAGATTATTTTGTAACAACCCTGGTTGGAGATTACCGTAAATATTAAATTATAATGAAGACTATAATTTAATATTGGAATTAATTGAATTAATTGGAAGAAAATGATGAATTATATTGTTTATTTGGAATAAAAAATATAATATGAATAAATTTTGGGAGAACAATATAAAATAAGGTTTATTTCAAATTAAATGATTGAAGCAAATTTAAGATGAAGGAAAGATGAAGTAAACAACTTAATTGTGATCTTTGAGTTGGAAATTGTCATTGATGGAATTTAGTAGGAGCATTAAAGGAATATTGGCAATTTATTCCAATATTCTCCTTTTATTGTAAAATAAAGGGGAAAATAAAAGTAGAAAGATTTTATTGTATTAATAGTAATAAACATATGTGTGAGATAAAGTTGTTCCTTTATTTCATGAATTTTGAATATAGAGATGCAACTATATTCAATTAACATGTACGATTTGGCGATAATGTAATTTATTGTCAAACTGCATCTTTTCTATGTTAAATACAAAGAAAATTGTTAAATAATTGTTTAATCATCATATGCATAATGAATTTGAATTTTTGGGCTAATGAATTGTAACAAAATAAATTAATCGCTTTATTTTGATGGTTGGAGTGATTTGGAATAATTAATGGAATTTTGTTTGGGTTGAGGAAATCATATTGGTAATTTAAAACCAATAATACATTTTATTGTAAAAAAATATGGGGAATAAGAAGAAAAATAATCTTCTTTGAGTATATAAAAAAAATGATGGACATGAGTGAAATAAAGTTTCTACTTTATTTCATGAATTTGAATGTAGTCAATTGACTACATTTGATTAAATTGATAATTTGTACAATATTGTGCTTGTTTGCCAATATTGTCATTTTATTAATTAAATATATATATATATATAAGAACGAGTTAATAAAATAATTAATCATGATAACTATGATTAAAAATGTGAGAAATAATTTAATAATGTCTAAACCTATATTTGTTTTGTTTTGGTTACATAGCATCTTTTAATTTAACCAATTGTATTAAATTTACAATTTGCAATTATGGGAAAATTGGATAAATTGAGCAGTAAATGGAAAGTTAATAAAAAAAATTGTTAAAACTTATGTTTTGATAATTTTATTAAAACCTAGATGACATAACGAATCCAACGCATCCAAAATCATTAAAAACGGAGTAAAAATGTAGAAGTTATGAAGATTTAAGCATTGTATAAGTGTAAATTGATCAACTTCATTATTTTTGTTAAGTAATTAATTTTGGGCCTAATTACCTAACCCATACCCATTAGTCCTAATGTGAAACATCTGAAGAAAAAGTACGTTCTTCTTCTTCAATTGTATACGGCTTCTCCTCAAAACTTCTGAAACTTAAAAACAATGGATGTCTTCTCAAACCCTAGCCATGATTAACAAAATTCTTTGCTAAATCAATAGAAATTCGGGTCTAATTCAACAAGAAGGTAATCTCCATCCTTCTCTATCTTAAATTTGAGGAGAAATCCATATTTGTTGATTGTAATTCTTGTTTTGTAATTCATCTTCTCTTGCACGCCTATTTCCAGCAATCATAGGTCCGACAAAGGCGAATTCGAGTTAATAGCTTCCGTCTTCAAGCCTAAATCATCATCTTTTTGCTGCCAATAGGTAAGCTAAGGCTTATAGCAACTGTAAGTGAACAAATTTCAGCAGCAAATAATCTCTTGCTTGAAATATTTGGTTAAATATGTTGAATTTTACCTCTGTTCTATATTGATTGATGCTAAAAAGCCCTGTCTTGTTTTGCTCATATCTGGCTCGTCCGATGTCGGATTGATGCCACTCTTTTTTCAGATTGTAGAGGACTGATTATAGTTTGTTCATGTTAAATTTCATTGGGTTTTTAGTCCGTTTGGACCTTCTTAGTTGCTATCAAAAATGAAAATCCGAGAGGGATTAAGCCCAGAATATTCTAGTGGCCGGTTAGTGTTTACGCCATAACTTTTGTGTTACTTATCGGAATTTTGATTTCTTGGATGTTCTAAAATCCATGTAAAATATGCTACAACTATCACGTTTTCGATTATAACTGATTTAGAAGTCTACATAGTGCAAAATTGGCATTTTCATCGCTGTCCTGTGTTGACAGGCAGCGCAAATAATTTCTTTCTTAGTAGTATTTCGATCATAACTCCTTCGTTACTGATCGGAATATAAAAATTTATGAAGTTTTGGAAACCTGAGGCTGTTGGCTACAATTTTTGTAGTTTTTGTTTTGTATAATTTGTTGAGTCACAAGCTTTATGAAAGTTTTGATTTCTGACAAATAAGGCGATTGATTTCTGACAAACAAGGCGATCGACAAAAACAAGGTCATTAGAGCTATATATGGTACTCTAGATTATAGGTTGATTATTTGTTGTTGTAATAGTAATAAATTTGTTAAAATCTATCCTCAAATAATCATGCATATCAAGCGAATCAATATATATACGAATAATTTATAAGTTGCATGCAGTTGCACAATTCAATGTGCAATTTAACAGGCACCGGTCGACCGGTCAATATAGGTGCGGTCGACCGTTCCTGTGTAAATTGCATAGTGAACGTGCACACATGCACATAACGTATATATATTTTGAATTCCTGTCTACCGGTCATTTTTTAACCCGTCGACCGTTTTTGAACAGAAAGCAAGTTTTCCAAAAGACACTTCTCTTCTCCAAAGGTTGCATCTCTTTATCTTTCATCAATGATCGTAACTCTTGATAGCAACTGTTCACAAAGAGTTACAACTATTTTTCTCTATATATACTCATCTAAATCATTGATTCAAACACAAGTTTTTACAACGATTTCATATATTCTTTTAATCTAATCTCTGATCTCAATTCTGTATTATAAAAGCTCTAAATTATTTATTGAATCTTTGAAACTATTTCATATCCTTTGATTCAATAATATACTTTCCTTAATCTTTTCAAAACATCATATCGCATACTTTGAGGATAAGATTATAGGAAGGGTGTACTGCTAGTGACAAATCCGTGTTTTCAAGAACACAAGTTGTCAACAACAATTGTATTTGTTTTTTTGTTGAAGTCCTCTGTGTTGTAAGAGGCAAGTATTGAAGTCCTCAGTATATTAGAGGCGTGAAATCCCGTTCGGTTGTTCGGGTGTTGTAAACCTGTTCCTCCGGGTGAAGCGAGGTAGTTAATAGTGAAAATCCAGATAGAAGTCTGGGACTGGACGTAGGACGGTGCTCCGAACCAGTATAAAAATCTCTGGTGTGATTTTTCTATTTACAATGCTATTATCATCTATTTCCGCATTTGTATTGTAATCCATATTACACGATCCGTGTATACTAGATTAGCACATATAATTGTATACACACCGCACTTTCATTTGGTATCAGAGCAGGTCATCATATAACCATAACACAGTTATTTGATATATTCTTGTAATATGGCAAATAACGCAAGTACTAGCACTCAAAACACCACTTACACAGAAGGGCAATCGACACAAAGACCTCCATTTTTCAATGGTCTTAACTATAGTTATTGGGCAACACGTATGTCATTCTTTATGCAATCAAGTAGCTATGATGCTTGGAATGCTACTCAAAGAGAAATAGTGAATCCAACAACTGATTATTCAGAATGGACTGTGGCTGAGAAAACGGCAGCAGCCGTAAATGCAAGAGCAATAAATATGTTGTTCTGTGCATTAGACCAAAATGAATATAACCGTGTTAGTATCTGCACTACTGCATATCAAATTTGGCAAACGCTAAAAATCACTCATGAAGGTACTAACAAGGTTAAACAAGCCAAAATAGCCATGCTGAAAAGTCAATTTCAAAATTTCAAAATGAAACCAAATGAAACAATCAATGACATGTATTCACGGTTTCAAACTATTCACCATGCACTTATTGGGTTAGGACAAGAGTATTCTGATTTTGATGTTGTTTCAACAGTCCTACATTCTCTGACTAATGAATGGGAAGGAAAAGTATTAGCAATTGAAGAAGCTAATGACCTTTCCGTCATGAAGCCAGATGAATTGATAGGAAATTTAATGTCCTATGAAGCAAATTTGCAGGCTAGAAAAGAACAGAAAGAAGAAAAGAAAAATGTAGCATTTCATGTTGAGAAAGATGAAAATGAATCAGATTCTGAAGATGAAGATTTGGCGTTCATTGCTAAAGGTTTCAAAAAATTCCTAAAATATCGAAAAGCCAGTCGCTACAATAAAAGGAAACCTGGATCAAATAAACCATCTCCATCTGCTATAGAATGTTTCAACTGCCATAAAAAGGGACACATGCAGAAGGATTGTCCAGAACAAAAGAAGAAGTCAGAAAATGACAAATTCAAATATAAGAAGGACAAATCAAAGAAACGAGCCTTCTCAGTAACATGGGATGATTCAGAGTCATCTTCATCAGAAAGTGAAAGTGATTCGGAGAATGAACAAGCTAATGTTTGTTTTATGGCAACAGAAGATGAGGTACAAATTCCTACATTTGATGAATTACTTGATATTAATGAGGAATTGATAGTCAAATATAAAGACATAAAACGTCAATTAAAAGTAGTCAAAGCAGATTTAAGTAGAGCAGAGTTTGAACGAGATATGTTAAAAGATGAGAAGAAAATATTAGAAGAAGAACTTGAAAATATTCAAGAATCATCATCTAATGTTGACTCTCAAATATCTCTTTTGAGTCAAGAAATAGAAGCTCAAAAAGAGAAAAATAATGCTCTCACTACTGAAAATCATGAACTTAAAGCAAAAGTCAAAATTCTAGACCTAGAAAAAGCTAGTTTACAAACAAAGTTTGATGACATTACTCAAAATGTTTCTAACTTTAACAAAGGTCGAGAAAATTTGACTAAAATCATTGAAAGTTCACAATCTATTTCAGATAAACAAGGTTTGGGATATAACAAACATGAAACTAAGAAACATCTTAGAAATAAAAGGAAGAAGAAAGTACAAAAAACTGAAGCTAAGAAAAATCTTAGTTTATTATATTTCAAACCAAAACCAGTTGTGAAATTTCAAAAGAGAAATGTCAAGACTATCAAAATATGGGTTCCTAAAACAAATAATAATTTGATTAGGAACAAATACATTCAGCAATTCATGAATAATGTACATTTTAATAACAATTATATATATAAAGGGGATACCGGACCCAAATGGGTTTGGACTCCTAAGACCTAACTCTTAGGACCCTATAAAAAGTGGGTACCATGAACTTAATTCTATTTTTTGCAGGTCCCACTGAAGAAAAGAGGAAAGTGGATATTGGACAGTGGTTGCTCAAAGCATATGACGGGAGACAAGAGCTTATTAACAAATATTAAATACTCAGATGGTGGCTCAGTCACTTTTGGAGACAATTCAAAAGGTTATATCATCGGCAAAGGCGATGTGAGCAATTGCGGTACATCTAACTTACCTCTTATTACTAATGTCATGCTAGTTAGAAATTTAAAACACAATTTACTTAGTATTAGTCAGTTATGTGACAAGGGTTTTATAATTTCCTTTTCAAATAATAAGTGTAGTATTTTAGATAAAGACCATAATTTGGTTTTTGAAGGTTATAGAGACAGAAATATATATATTCTAAATATGAATATTAATCATAATTCAGATATGTGTCTTGTGGCTAATGACAATGATCCATGGCTATGGCACAAACGTTTCTGTCATATAAACTTCAGAACTATTGACAAGCTAGCCAAAAACAATCTAGTTAGAGGACTACCCAAAATGAGTTTTAAAGTTAACAACATTTGTGATGCATGTCAATTAGGAAAATTGACCAAATCATCTTTTAAATCCAAGAAAGTCATATAAACATTACAACCACTTGAGTTACTGCACATGGATTTATTTGGACCTACTAGAGTTCAATCAATAAATCACAGTCAATATGTGCTTGTAATTGTTGATGATTTCTCTCGTTATACATGGACAATTTTCTTAAAAAATAAAAGTGATACTTTCGATCATTTCAAATCTTTCGTCAAAAGAGTTCAAAAATCAAAAGGGATTAAAGTTAAAAATATAAGAAGTGATCATGGCGGAGAGTTCGAAAATAATGAATTTGAACATTTTTGTACAAAGAAAGGTATATATCATAATTTTTCGTTTCCCAGAACTCCACAACAGAACGGAGTAGTAGAACGAAAGAACCGAACTTTACAAGAATGTGCAAGAACATTATTGAATGGAACCACCTTACCAAAACATTTCTGGGCAGAAGCTGTCGCAACTGCCTGTTATGTTTTAAATCGTGTGTCCATAAGACCTCTTACCTAGAATACTCCTTATGAATTGTTTAACAAAAGAAAGCCCAAAATCTCATACTTCAAAGTTTTTGGTTCCAAGTGCTTTATTTTAAATACGAAAGACCAGCTTGGAAAATTCGATCCAAAAGCCGATGAAGGAATATTTGTCGGTTATTCGGAACGAAGTAAGGCCTATCGGATATTTAATAAACGAACCAAAACTATTGAAGAATCACTTCATGTCTCTTTTGATGAAATCTATCAGCATCCTCACACAATATCAGATGATGACGAATCAATAGTCATTGATAATCCAATCATCTCAAATACTGATTCTGACTCAGAAGTAATTATTGAGAATACTCCTCAAATATGTGAATTACAATCACCACCAAGAATATTAAGAGACCATCCGGCCCAAAATATAATAGGTGAAATAACATCACATGTCAGAACAAGAAGTCAACTCAATCAAATGGGTCATGTCGCTTTTCTCTCAAATATCGAACCCAAGAATCCAAAAGAAGCTGCTACAGATGATTACTGGATCATTGCCATGCAGGAAGAACTAAATCAGTTTGAGCGCAATGACGTTTGGGAACTTGTTCCGAGACCAACTGATCAGTCAGTAATTGGTACTAAATGGGTCTATAAAAATAAGGCTGACGAACAAGGAAATATCACCAAAAATAAAGCAAGATTAGTAGCACAAGGATACAATCAGGAAGAAGGTATCGATTATGAAGAAACTTTTGCACCAGTTGCTCGACTAGAAGCTATTAGAATTCTATTATCTTTTGCTTGTCATCATAATTTCAAACTTTATCAGATGGATGTCAAAAGTGCTTTTCTCAATGGATTTATCAAAGAGAATGTCTATGTCGAACAACCTCCTTTGTTCGTACATGAAAAATATCCTGACCATGTGTTCAAACTTAAGAAAGCTCTGTATGGTTTAAAACAAGCACCTCGTGCTTGGTATGAACGATTACGTAGCTATCTTATTAATTCAGGATTTGAAATAGGCAAAGTCGATCAAACTTTGTTTATTAAACATTCTCGAAAAGATATTCTGGTTATCCAAATATATGTAGACTATATCATCTTTGGTTCAACAAACGATAAACTCTGCAAGGAATTTGCAAGTATTATGACCAAAGAATTCGAAATGTCTCATATGGGAGAACTATCTTATTTTCTTGGACTTCAAATCAAACAACTTTCAAACGGTATTTTTATCAATCAAGAAAAATACTGTGAAAATCTTATCAAACGGTTCGGATTACAAAATACATCTGGTAAACCAACTCCTATGAGTACAACTACACATCTTGAAAAAGATGAAAGTGGTAAGAATGTTGACCAGAAATTATATCGAAGCATGATTGGTTCTCTTCTTTATCTTACAGCTAGTCGTCCAGATATATTAATGAGTGTTTGTTTATGTGCTCGTTTTCAAGCCGATCCAAAGGAATCACATTTACGAGCAGTGAAACGTATAATTCGTTATCTTAATAATACCAAAGATTTTGGTCTTTTCTATCCAAAAGAATGTCCATTTGAATTAGTATCATATAGTGATGCTGATTTCGGTGGCTCACGAACAGATAGAAAAAGTACAAGTGGTACATGCCATTTTATTGGAAAATCACTTGTCTCTTGGTTTAGTAAGAAACAGAATTGTGTTTCACTATCAACATGTGAAGCTGAATATATATCAGCGGCTCTCGCTTGTACTCAAGTACTATATATGCAACAAACACTTCAAGATTTTGATATTCATTTATCAAATTCTATTATATACTGTGATAACACAAGTGCTATAAATCTTTCTAAAAATCCAGTGAATCACTCTCGAACTAAACACATTGATATCCGTCATCATTTTCTTCGAGATAATAATATATGTCTTGAATATGTCCATACTGACAATCAATTAGCGGACATTTTTACTAAGCCGCTGCTCGAATCTAATTTTATTAGATTACGAAGAGAGCTTGGTTTAATTTAAAGAAAAAATCTTGACTAAGCAATTACTAATGTACACCTTCTCTTTTGGTTATTCTCTTTAATTATAATTTTTTTTTTAAACTAAACTAATGTTTATTCTCCTAGTAACCGTATCTTTTACTTAACCTATTTTTTTATATTAAATATTAGCCATTGCTTTATTTAATGGTTAAATTCCATTTACTCATTTTATAAATTCAGTTTTAAAAACAAAGCTATTTTTAGATTTACAATAAAATTTCTGCTTATATTTTCGTGGTTAAAAGTTATCATTAACTCACATCCATAAGAGTATATATAAGAAACTTATATATATAAGCTTGCAAAAAAAAAATTTATTTTGTTCTTCTTTACTTCTTATCTAACCATAATACTATATTCAACTTACACTATGGCTCATATTTGTGACAAATGTGCACAAGAATCTCACATTTCTATTACAAGCTCTGAGTCGGACAAATATTATTCTCCTACTACTCCAAAACAAAAATCAAGCTGTCATCATCAATGCTCTTATATGTCTGATAAAACTCCAAATTCAAAACGAGTTAAAAGGACACTATTCTATTCTCCTCGAACCAAAGCTCAAATTCATGAGATACACCACTACCAAAAACATCAGATAGACCTTCAGAGACAACTCCATTACGGGCAAAGTCAACTTTATCACGAGCAACAACGGACATCGGCACGATTGTCTGTTTTAGAAAAGTTGGCAACATTTTTCTGCGGTTCCAACAAACATGACGTGCATGAACCAATGCCGTCTAGGCCATCAACATCGAAAAGTCCTAACTCATGGGATCGGAACTATGAAAAGAATGAAGGAGCTCAGAAACAATGGAGTCCATGGTCGAATCGTATTGAAGGAAACAACGATAATTCTAATGACGAACTTTCTCATTAGATTTATATATAGTTGTTATATATTTATCTATCTCTTGTGTAATGATGGTTATATTTTGTATTATGTATAACATATAATATATATATATATATAGGTTGATATATAATAAAAAACTTGAAAAAGAATCCTATATGCACAACAGACCAGGACCGGTCGACCGCCCATATTATTGCCGGTCGACCGTTTGCTCTCTGGTTGAAAACGGTCGACCGGCCAAAAGTTGTAGGTCGACCGGTTACGCATTTTTCAGTTTTTTATATATAACCCTATACGTTACTTTACCCTCTACCCTCATTCACTCTCTACTCAAACTATTCTCTATCCCCAAATCACAAACCCTAGTTCCCATTCTTCAATTCCCAAATCACAAATCCTCCAACAATGGCTCCTCCTCAAAAGAAATCAAAGAAAGGAGCAACCTCTGAAACTTCATCTCTTACCATCTCCGTCAAAAAATGGCTTCAAACTCCAATTGCTGTAACACGATGGAACCAAATGACAAATTACAAGTTTCATCCAGGATCTTTCATCAAATTTGATGATTTCACCGCTTACGGAGTTCGGAGGTTAGCCGATAATGCCAATATTACTCCATTGGTAGATTTTTCGGCAAATAGTGTGGAGATAAATCATTTAATGATTAAATTATTTTACGCCAACATGAATCTTGATGAATATCAACCTGATAATCCAAACGGCGTCATCTGGTCTATGGTCTGTGGAAAACAAATTTTTCTTACTCATGCTAGAATTGCCTCTATACTTGGCATACCAAATCGAGGCGAAGAATTTTCATCTACCTTCTGCGAAGTTTTCACTCGAAATAGTACAAGTCATCAGTTTATAGAAGACAATAGTGATGGCACTAAGTCTATTGGACTTCGACCGACAGCAAGGTTACTTCATCGGGTCTTGATGCATTCTCTTTTTCCTAGACTTGGAAATTATGATGCAGTGTACAAAGAAAACTTCAAGGCACTCTATGCTATCTATGGTGAAATCCAAATCAATTGGGTTCACATGCTTTTTGATGAAATTCTCAAGGTAAATAATTCAACCCGGCCTCATTTCTTCTATAATGAATATATCATGAGACTTTTGTTAGCTTGTGGGGTCAATCCTCCTGATTCTGCAACTTCAACACCAAAATGCATTGATTTCATAACCATCAAAAGAATGAAGCTTCCTCCACCTTATCTTGAGATTATGCCTTTTGAAGAATGGCAACAACGAGGACCGAGAAAACAAAGAGCAACTTCCTCTCGACCTCGTCCCGATGAGGTGAAACTTTTAAGATCAAAGTCATCAACAAAAGAATCTCTTGAAACCATTGCGCGTAATCAATTTCTGCTTGAATCTCGTCTCAAGCGTATGGACTCTAAAATTGATAAGCGCTTCAATAAGGTCAAGTCGTTCTTCGGTATGCTATGGGACGCTATATCATGTTCCTCATCCACCTCTGTTCAAGCACAAGATCCAGGAAAACGTCCAGCTGCTCCAGTTTTCACATGGACATCATCTGACGAGGGCGAATCGTCTAGAGGGAACAATGATGAGGAGGAAGAGGAAGAAGATGAAGATGACGACGATGACGATGATGAAGAGGAGATTCGATCTGCTTCATCCTAGATTCTATTATGTTTTAGCTCTTTAAAAACATTCTTCGACACTTGTACTAAATAGTGTCGTTATTTATGCTTTTCAATTAACATTATGTTCTGTAGTAAACTCTGTTATGTCTTTGATGTGTTAATGATTTATTTTTCTATGCTTATCATATTCATTCTACGCATATCATATTCTAGTAATCTGTTACTCCTTTTTGTCGATGACAAAGGGGGAGAAAGGGCTAACAATTGCTTGCAGGAAAGAAATCACATACTCAGGGGGAGATTCAGATTTGCAGATATATATATTGTCATCAATCAAAAAGGGGGAGAATGTTGAGTCACAAGCTTTATGAAAGTTTTGATTTCTGACAAATAAGGCGATTGATTTCTGACAAACAAGGCGATCGACAAAAACAAGGTCATTAGAGCTATATATGGTACTCTAGATTATAGGTTGATTATTTGTTGTTGTAATAGTAATAAATTTGTTAAAATCTATCCTCAAATAATCATGCATATCAAGGGAATCAATATATATACGAATAATTTATAAGTTGCATGCAGTTGCACAATTCAATGTGCAATTTAACAGGCACCGGTCGACCGGTCAATATAGGTGCGGTCGACCGTTCCTATGTAAATTGCACAGTGAACGTGC
The DNA here is from genome assembly GCA_030765085.1 of Allium cepa. Taxonomy (NCBI): domain Eukaryota; kingdom Viridiplantae; phylum Streptophyta; class Magnoliopsida; order Asparagales; family Amaryllidaceae; genus Allium; species Allium cepa. The sequence goes on from CM060931.1 coordinate 240,041,225, forward strand.
ACACATGCACATAACGTATATATATTTTGAATTCCTGTCTACCGGTCATTTTTTAACCTGTCGACCGTTTTTGAACAGAAAGCAAGTTTTCCAAAAGACACTTCTCTTCTCCAAAGGTTGCATCTCTTTATCTTTCATCAATGATCGTAACTCTTGATAGCAACTGTTCACAAAGAGTTACAACTATTTTTCTCTATATATACTCATCTAAATCATTGATTCAAACACAAGTTTTTACAACGATTTCATATATTCTTTTAATCTAATCTCTGATCTCAATTCTGTATTATAAAAGCTCTAAATTATTTATTGAATCTTTGAAACTATTTCATATCCTTTGATTCAATAATATACTTTCCTTAATCTTTTCAAAACATCATATCGCATACTTTGAGGATAAGATTATAGGAAGGGTGTACTGCTAGTGACAAATCCGTGTTTTCAAGAACACAAGTTGTCAACAACAATTATATTTGTTTTTTTGTTGAAGTCCTCTGTGTTGTAAGAGGCAAGTATTGAAGTCCTCAGTATATTAGAGGCATGAAATCCCGTTCGGTTGTTCGGGTGTTGTAAACCTATTCCTCCGGGTGAAGCGAGGTAGTTAATAGTGAAAATCCAGATAGAAGTCTGGGACTGGACGTAGGACGGTGCTCCGAACCAGTATAAAAATCTCTGGTGTGATTTTTCTATTTTTCTATTTACAATGCTATTATCATCTATTTCCGCATTTGTATTGTAATCCATATTACACGATCCGTGTATACTAGATTAGCACATATAATTGTATACACACCGCACTTTCAGAATTTCGAAGTTTTCATGGTGGAAAATTGATGTTTTCAATGTTGGTCTGTTATGAACTGCCCCAATATTGATGTAATTTTTCGACTTTGATGATTTCATTGCATGCTTTTGTAAGAATTTTACTACGAAATTTGATGCTAACATTTGATTCTTTTGTCCAGCAATGGACTAGTAAATTTAGAACGTGACTTGAATTTAAATTGGTTTTAAATTCGATTTAAAATTTGAATATCGGTTTTTGCCGATTAAATTGCAAATTGATGTTTTTCTGAGTTTTAAAAATCCGAATAAATTGCATAAAATCTTTTAAAATCATGGTTTGAGCAATAAATGTTTTTATACATTTTTAAAGGTTTTTAAACAATTATTCTTTATTTTCTAGGCTTTCAAAAATCATTAAAATTCTTTAAATGATGGGTTTTCACTCAAAATCCATTAGATAAATTTCTATAAATTGGTTTAAAATCCCGTTTTCTCTAGTAAAATATATTATAATTAATTTTATTTACTTTAATTACTTTGATTCTTTTTTGGACGTATAAGGAAATAAATTAAACGATTTAGTAAATCCGCGAGGTATGGGACTTGAGTATTTACTTTATCGGTTAATTTCGGACTTGTACTACCGAAACGATTTTGAGGAATCATTTGATTTCCTCCTTGATGTTAACCACATTGTGGTATGAGTTTGAGATTATATTAGTCCATTTGGCTAATACGTATAGTCCGGGATATCCTATTCGGGAGTATATACGAGATTAGGACTATATTGATGGAGATATACTTGCCAATGATATGAGGCAAGATTTTGATGGAATTTGATGAGTTTGATGTTTTTATGGAGCTTCTACTCGTCGATGAGATGAGACGGGTATAGCATCTTATACCATATGCCGATGACATGAGGCGATTCTTTTGATGATGTTGATGATTTCTTAGCGTGGCACGAACTAGCGGCTAGAAAACCGCTAAGTGAGAGCGTATGGTATGGGACATACGTTACCACTTTCCGAGTTACTACTCGAGAGTTGTTAACACATTCTGGGAGAACTACCAGTACTTAGAGTCCAGATCGGGTTAAGTAATACTTGACTCGATCACTTTTGATGGCGAGGACTCAGCGGACACCGATTGGAGTGAGGTGCTCCAATCACTTTTGATGGAGGGTGTTCGGGGAGAATATAGATGACGTCATAGACCGGATTAATTCGAGATGAGGACTCCGGTCGAGAGATGGATATGGTACCATGATGGTGAACAGTACTGGTAAATAGCACGTGCAACATGCTTTTGCATGTAATAATTGGCCAATATGAGATTTCTTTTATGAGTTATGATGATTTCGATTTCACCATTTTTGATGTGTTTACCTAGCCTTATAGATGTAAATATGGCAAATATGATTTCTTTGAGGATTTTGGTGATTTCGAATTTTATGGATTTATACTTGGGATTTATATACGACTTGAGAGATTTATTTATTCATGGATAATGTTTGAATGTTTTCCTTTATATCATATACATGAATTCCTTCAGATTAACCCAAGTATATGCATATGCAAACCACCATAGAGACATAGTGAAGTTACTTGATATCAACCCTAAATGTTCATACCTACTTATGTTATCCCATTGCGAAGCTCTTCTCTTTACCTTATCGTATTCCTTTCTAACGATAAGATTCAGTTGCCTGACCCGTGTGTTTATCACTCGGGTCAGACCGAGTTGTTTCAGTTAGCTATCAGTTACGGGACTTTGCTTTGATGCATCTGCTTGGATATCATCCTAGCACTTTTGTGGTTTATATTTCTTTCCGCTTGACTCTGATGTATTTATATTTGATTCCATGTATATAGTGTGGTCGAATACCACCTTTATTGTATTCATATTGTATTGTACTAAACATGTATCAGTGATATGTATATATACGATGTTGATCACCGTTCTGTGATGTGCTTTACATTTAGGTATGGTATTTTGTTCTGATAGATCCGTTAGCCACATATAGTTTTGGATTAAGCATTTACTGCGTATGTCGATCCATTGAGATAGAAAAAAAATCATAGTGCATTTATCGACGTATTCAGTAGATGTTTAAGACAAAGTTATAGATGGTCGCCCTTAACCAGCCCTATTCTCCGCTTTAGTAGACAGAATTACTCATTAATTCTCTTTACTAAGGTGGGTCTCGGGGTGGGGCGTTACAGCATGGTATCAGAGCTGTGGTCAGAACAAAGTAGAATAAACACAGAACAGTACGTATATCACAGTACGTCGAAGTACAATACGAGTGAATCATTGTCCTTTATTCGAGCTTGTTTTCGAATCGTGCTTTGATTCTTTTTCGAGTTTTGGGATATGTTGAGATGGAATATGTCTAGGAATATAAATTGTATTTCGTAGTATTCCATAATTGAGTTTGATGTTATCCTATTTTATGAATAATCTTATTTGGGATTATTCTATTCTTTTCGTTTTTTTCGATACGAGTGAGTTCGTATCGATGGAGTTGATCGATTTCTTTGAGCATTCTTGTTGCATTCATTCGAGAGTTATGAACCCTATTGAAGGGATCCTCAATGATTGGCTCATTGTGGGCATTCTGAGATTTATATTTGATGTTGCTTTTGTGAGTATTTGTTGTTACTCACAATCTTGAGATGTATATGATTTGAGATGGACTAACTTATTTGATGTTAAGTTCGATCCTTTTGTTGTTATAGGATCCTGTATTTATTTAGGCATCCTAATTTTATTGGGTTGTTATTTCTATCACTTTGGAATGTTGATGATGATTTTGAAGTTTCTGTATTCGCTCTTGAATATCGAGATGTTGATGATATATCTCGAATTCCAATCAAGGTGACTTTGTTGAGTTTTGTAAGTCCATTTGGGTTTGACATCCAATCGAGAAATCGAGTGTTGAGGTAACCTTATTCCTAGCTTTTAGCTCTTCGGTTATCCTTCCACGAGGATATCCACTAAGGAATGAGGAGAGTTTCTAGATTATTCGAGTTTGACTGAGTTTATCACTCTACTTTGTTTGAGCGTTCTTTTCAGATAGTCAATCAATGTTATCCTTTAGCATTACTCCGTTTGAAGTAGTGATTTGTGGATTGTGTGCTTCTTCTCATTCGAGAAGAATATCTTGCTTATTCTATATCTTGCTGATTTTTTTAGAGTGGCTCGTGACATTGTAAGATTGACGAGCATCCTATCTCCTTTTGATGATTTAGAGAATCGAGTATTCTGGAAAAATCTCGACGCATTCTCTTAATGTTCTTTGGTTTGATTTTTTTTAAAGCAATATATATATGAGTTTTAAAAAGAGAAATTGGAGTTTTGAGATATTTTAAAAATCAAAGAATGTTTTGAGAATATATTTATTTGAGTAGTATTCTTTCATAGAAATAATTTTAGAGTGTTGGGTTATCCATCGATTAGTTAAGAGTTCTGGTCGATACGCCTGATCAATGTTATCGATAGGAATCTCCTAAATGCTATGATGAGGCAATCAGACACAATGTTTTGTGTTTTAAAAATTGAGATTTTGAAAATAATATTTTGAGATTATATATTAAATTTATTTTTGAATGGTAATTGCAGCCAATGATTTTAGAGACGAGTAACAGAGTGGCGAGGCAGTTTTGATCATTTGATCGACTCTGCAGCCAATGGATATATCTATTATTAGAGATTCAATGGCGAGGCAACGCCATTTATTATTTATTTTGAAGTTGTAAAGATGAGAATATATGAGAATATTCTTCAGTTATACTTTATTGGAAGTATATTTTGAGATTTTTGAATCTATATTAGATACATTGGATATTTTAAGAGAAGAGTTACAAGAGTATTTAAAGATTGTTTTTAAAATATTTAAGTGGTTTAATAAAAAGAGTAAAGAGAATTTAAACCCTTAATTTATTTTGAGGGATATTATTATGGGTTTACAAATCTCTTTGGAAATTAATTTTGAAGTAAGAGAAGAAATTTGGACTTTTAATTTGAGTTTTAAATTACTTACAAAGTAGTATAGTAAAGAGTTTGAAAATTTTCAAATGTTAAAAATTGAGATTTAAAATTTAAAAGATGTTGGGATTTAAAAGTTCTAAATATCTTGGATTGAAAAGTAATTTGAGCTTATATCTTTATTTCTTGAGTATATTCTATCCTTGAGTAAATATCAACGACATGCCTTATCGCGGTCGTTCGAGTTTGGTGGCCTTGTAAGAAGTCATTACGTGATTTATTCATCTTGTCTATTGTGTTTATCTTGTTGTGAGGATGTTCTTTCCGCATTATTATACAGAAAATCTTATTGATGATATTCTTTATTGCTTATAGTTTGGGTTTAAGTGAGTTTGGTCCCAACTCCATTCGTAGAGTTTTGTGAAATCAATCATTTTCGATTGATTAATTGTTGAGCATCTTATTGAGTTTTTTTTTCGAAGATGGGATATCCTCGAAATTCTTTCAAGTTACTTGGAAAGTTCGATGGTTTGCTAATCGCTATATAAGCATTTAATGGACCATTGGATTAACCAATGAAGTTTTTCCTTGTTTCTCTCTACCACTCTATGTTGAGAATATGAATGGTTTGAGTTTCGAGCTTCTCTTTTATCCTTTGTCGATTGAATAAATTGTGTTGAATACAGATTTCCTCTAGAAATTGCGAGGACGCAATTTTTATAAGAGGGGAGTCTGTAACAACCCTGGTTGGAGATTACCGTAAATATTAAATTATAATGAAGACTATAATTTAATATTGGAATTAATTGAATTAATTGGAAGAAAATGATGAATTATATTGTTTATTTGGAATAAACAATATAATATGAATAAATTTTGGAAGAACAATATAAAATAAGGTTTATTTCAAATTAAATGATTGAAGCAAATTTAAGATGAAGGAAAGATGAAGTAAACAACTTAATTGTGATCTTTGAGTTGGAAATTGTTATTGATGGAATTTAGTAGGAGCATTGAAGGAATATTGGCAATTTATTCCAATATTCTCCTTTTATTGTAAAATAAAGGGGAAAATAAAAGTAGAAAGATTTTATTGTATTAATAGTAATAAACATATGCGTGAGATAAAGTTGTTCCTTTATTTCATGAATTTTGAATATAGAGATGCAACTATATTCAATTAACATGTACGATTTGGCGATAATGTAATTTATTGTCAAACTGCATCTTTTCTATTCTAAATACAAAGAAAATTGTTAAATAATTGTTTAATCATCATATGCATAATGAATTTGAATTTTTGGGCTAATGAATTGTAACAAAATAAATTAATCACTTTATTTTGATGGTTGGAGTGATTTGGAATAATTAATGGAATTTTGTTTGGGTTGGGGAAATCATATTGGTAATTTAAAACCAATAATACATTTTATTGTAAAAAAAAATATGGGGAATAAGAAGAAAAATAATCTTCTTTGAGTATATAAAAAAAATGATGGACATGAGTGAAATAAAGTTTCTACTTTATTTCATGAATTTGAATGTAGTCAATTGACTACATTTGATTAAATTGATAACTTGTACAATATTGTGCTTGTTTGCCAATATTGTCATTTTATTAATTAAATATATATATAAGAATGAGTTAATAAAATAATTAATCATGATAACTATGATTAAAAATGTGAGAAATAATTTAATAATGTCAAAACCTGTATTTGTTTTGTTTTGGTTACATAACATCTTTTTATTTAACCAATTGTATTAAATTTGCAATTCGCAATTATGGAAAAATTGGATAAATTGAGTAATAAATGGAAATTTAATAAAAAAAATTGTTAAAACTTATTTTTTGATAATTTTATTAAAACCTAGATGACATAACGAATTCAACGCATCCAAAATCATTAAAAACGGAGTAAAAATGTAGAAGTTATGAAGATTTAAGCATTGTATAAGTGTAAATTGATCAACTTCATTATTTTTGTTAAGTAATTAATTTTGGGCCTAATTACCTAACCCATACCCATTAGTCCTAATGAGAAACATCTGAAGAAAAAGTACGTTCTTCTTCTTCAATTGTATACGGCTTCTCCTCAAAACTTCTAAAACTTAAAAACAATGGCTGTCTTCTCAAACCCTAGCCATGATTAACAAAATTCTTTGCTAAATCAATAGAAATTCAGGTCTAATTCAACAAGAAGGTAATCTCCATCCTTCTCTATCTTAAATTTGAGGAGAAATCCATATTTGTTGATTGTAATTCTTGTTTTGTAATTCATCTTCTCTTGCATGCCTATTTTCAGCAATCATAGGTCCGACAAAGGCGAATTCGAGTTAATAGCTTCCGTCTTCAAGCCTAAATCATCATCTTTTTGCTGCTAATAGGTAAGCTAAGGCTTATAGCAACTGTAAGTGAACAAATTTCAGCAGTAAATAATCTTTTGCTTGAAATATTTGGTTAAATATGTTGAATTTTACCTCTGTTCTATATTGATTGATGCTGAAAATGCCCTGTCTTGTTTTGCTCATATCTAGCTCGTCCGATGTCGGATTGATGCCACTCTTTTTTTAGATTGTAGAGAACTGATTATAGTTTGTTCATGTTAAATTTCATTGGGTTTTTAGTCCGTTTGGACCTTCTTAGTTGCTGTCAAAAATGAAAATCCGAGAGGGATTAAGCCCAGAATATTCTAGTGGCTGGTTAGTGTTTACGCCATAACTTTTGTGTTACTAATCGGAATTTTGATTTCTTGGATGTTCTGAAATCCATGTAAAATATGCTACAACTATCTTGTTTTCGGTTATGACTGATTTAGAAGTCTACATAGTGCAAAATTGGCATTTTCATCGCTGTCCTGTGTTGACAGGCAGCACAAATAATTTCTTTCTTAGTAGTATTTCGATCATAACCCCTTCGTTACTGATCGGAATATAAACATTTATGAAGTTTTGAAAACCTGAGGCTGTTGGCTACAATTTTTGTATTTTTTGTTTGGTAGAATTTCGAAGTTTTCGTGGTGGAAAATTGATGTTTTCAATGTTGGTCTGTTATGAACTGCCCCGATATTGATGTAATTCTTCGACTTTGATGATTTCATTGCATGCTTTTGCAAGAATTTTACTACGAAATTTGATGCTAACATTTGATTCTTTTGTCCAGCAATGGACTAGTAAATTTAGAATGTGACTTGAATTTAAATTGGTTTTAAATTCGATTTAAAATTTGAATATCGGTTTTTGCCGATTAAATTGCAAATTGATGTTTTTCTGAGTTTTAAAAATCCGAATAAATTGCATAAAATATTTTAAAATCATGGTTTGAGCAATAAATGTTTTTATACATTTTTAAAGGTTTTTAAACAATTATTCTTTATTTTCTAGGCTTTCAAAAATCATTAAAATTCATTAAATGATGGGTTTTCACTCAAAATCCTTTAGATAAATTTCTATAAATTGGTTTAAAATCCCGTTTTCTCTAGTAAAATATATTATAATTAATTTTATTTACTTTAATTACTTTGATTCTTTTTCGCACGTATAAGGAAATAAATTAAACGATTTAGTAAATCCGCGAGGTATGGGACTTGAGTATTTACTTTATCGGTTAATTTCGGACTTGTACTACCGAAACGATTTTGAGGAATCATTTGATTTCCTCCTTGATGTTAACCACATTTTGGTATGATTTTGACATTATATTAGTCCATTTGGCTAATATGTATAGTCCGAGATATCCTATTCAGGAGTATATACGAGATTAGGACTATATTGATGGAGATATACTTGCCAATGATATGAGGCAAGATTTTGATGGAATTTGATGAGTTTGATGTTTTTATGGAGCTTCTACTCGTCGATGAGATGAGACGGGTTTAGCATCTTATACCATACGCCGATGACATGAGGCGATTCTTTTGATGATGTTGATGATTTCTTAGCGTGGCACGAACTAGCGGCTAGAAAACCGCTAAGTGAGAGCGTATGGTATGGGACATACGTTACACTTTCCGGGTTACTATCCGAGAGTTGTTGACACATTCTGGGAGAACTACCAGTACTTAGAGTCCAGATCGGGTTAAGTAATACTTGACTCGATCACTTTTGATGGCGGGGACTCAGCGGACACCGATTGGAGTGTGGTGCTCCAATCACTTTTGATGGAGGGTGTTCGGGGAGAATATAGATGACGTCATAGACCGGATTAATTCGAGATGAGGACTCCGGTCGAGAGATGGATATGGTACCATGATGGTGAACAGTACTGGTAAATAGCACGTGCAACATGCTTTTGCATGTAATTGGCCAATATGAGATTTCTTTTATGAGTTATGATGATTTCGATTTCACCATTTTTGATGTGTTTACCTAGCCTTATAGATGTAAATATGGCAAATATGATTTCTTTGAGGATTTTGGTGACTTCGAATTTTATGGATTTATACTTGGGATTTATATACGACTTGAGAGATTTATTTATTCATGGATAATGTTTGAATGTTTTCCCTTATATCATATACATGAATTCCTTCAGATTAACCCAAGTATATGCATATGCAAACCACCATAGAGACATAGTGAAGTTACTTGATATCAACCCTAGATGTTCATACCTACTTATGTTATCCCATTGCGAAGCTCTTCTCTTTACCTTATCGTATTCCTTTCTAACGATAAGATTCATTTGCCTGACCCGTGTGTTTATCACTCGGGTCAGACCGAGTTGTTTCAGGTTAGCTATTAATTACGGGACTTTGCTTTGATGCATCTGCTTGGATATCATCCTAGCACTTTTGTGGTTTATATTTCTTTCCGCTTGACTCTGATGTATTTATATTTGATTCCATGTATATAGTGTGGTCGAATACCACCTTTATTGTATTCATATTGTATTGTACTAAACATGTATCAGTGTATATGTATATATATGATGTTGATCACCGTTCTGTGATGTGCTTTACATTTAGTTATGGTATTTTGTTCTGATAGATCCGTTAGCCACCTATAGTTTTGGATTAAGCATTTACTGCGTATGTCGATCCATTGAGATAGAAAAAAAATCATAGTGCATTTATCGACGTATTCAGTAGATGTTTAAGACAAAGTTATAGATGGTCGCCCTTAACAAGTCCTATTCTCCGCTTTAGTAGACAGAATTACTCATTAATTCTCTTTACTAAGGTGGGTCTCGGGGTGGGGCGTTACAGCCTGGTATCAGAGCTGTGGTCAGAACAAAGTAGAATAAACACATAACAGTACGTATATCACAGTACGTCGAAGTAGACGTTACGAGTGAATCATTGTCCTTTATTTGAGCTTGTTTTCGAATCGTGCTTTGATTCTTTTTCGAGTTTTGGGATATGTTGAGATGGAATATGTCTAGGAATATAAATTGTATTTCGTAGTATTCCATAATTGAGTTTGATGTTATCCTATTTTATGAATAATCTTATTTGGGATTATTCTATTCTTTTCGTTTTTTTCGATACGAGTGAGTTCGTATCGATGGAGTTGATCGATTTCTTTGAGCATTCTTGTTGCATTCATTTGAGAGTTATGAACCCTATTGAAGGGATCCTCAATGATTGGCTCATTGTGGGCATTCTGAGATTTATATTTGATGTTGCTTTTGTGAGTATTTGTTGTTACTCACAATCTTGAGATGTATATGATTTGAGATGGACTAACTTATTTGATGTTAAGTTCGATCCTTTTTTTGTTATAGGATCCTGTATTTATTTAGGCATCCTAATTTTATTGGGTTGTTATTTCTATCACTTTGGAATGTTGATGATGATTTTGAAGTTTCTGTATTCGCTCTTGAATATCGAGATGTTGATGATATATCTCGAATTTCAATCATGGTGACTTTGTTGAGTTTTGTAAGTCCATTTGGGTTTGACGTCCAATCGAGAAATCGAGTGTTGAGGTAACCTTATTCCTAGCTTTTAGCTCTTCGGTTATCCTTCCACGAGGATATCCACTAAGGAATGAGGAGAGTTTCTAGATTATTCGAGTTTGACTGAGTTTATCACTCTACTTTGTTTGAGCGTTCTTTTCAGATAGTCAATCAATGTTATCTTTAGCATTACTCCGTTTGAAGTAGTGATTTGTGGATTGTGTGCTTCTTCTCATTCGAGAAGAATATCTTGCTTATTCTATATCTTGCTGATTTTTTTAGAGTGGCTCGTGACATTGTAAGATTGACGAGCACCATATCCCCTTTTGATGATTTTGAGAATCGAGTATTCTGGAAAAATCTCGATGCATTCTCTTAATGTTCTTTGGTTTGATTTTTTTTAAAGCAATATATATATATATATATGAGTTTTAAAAAGAGAAATGGGAGTTTTGAGATATTTTAAAAATCAAAGAATGTTTTGAGAATATATTTATTTGAGTAGTGTTCTTTCATAGAAATAATTTTAGAGTGTTGGGTTATCCATCGAGTAGTTAAGAGTTCGGGTCGATACGCCTGATCAACGTTATCGATAGGAATCTCCTAAATGCTATGATGAGGCAATCAGACACAATGTTTTGTGTTTTAAAAATTGAGATTTTGAAAATAATATTTTGAGATTATATATTAAATTTATTTTTGAATGGTAATTGCAGCCAATGATTTTAGAGACGAGTAACAGAGTGGCGAGGCAGTTTTGATCATTTGATCGACTCTGCAGCCAATGGATATATCTATTATTAGAGATTCAATGGCGAGGCAACGCCATTTATTATTTATTTTGAAGTTGTAAAGATGATAATATATGAGAATATTCTTCAGTTATACTTTATTGGAAGTATATTTTGAGATTTTTGAATCTATATTAGATACATTGGATATTTTAAGAGAAGAGTTACAAGAGTATTTAAAGATTGTTTTAAAATATTTAAGTGGTTTAATAAAAAGAGTAAAGAGAATTTAAACCCTTAATTTATTTTGAGGGATATTATTATGGGTTTACAAATCTCTTTGGAAATTAATTTTGAAGTAAGAGAAGAAATTTGGACTTTTAATTTGAGTTTTAAATTACTTACAAAGTAGTATAGTAAAGAGTTTGAAAATTTTCAAATGTTAAAAATTGAGATTTAAAATTTAAAAGATGTTGGGATTTAAAAGTTCTAAATATCTTGGATTGAAAAGTAATTTGAGCTTATATCCTTATTTCTTGAGTATATTCTATCCTTGAGTTAATATCAACGACATGCCTTATCGCGGTCGTTCGAGTTTGGTGGCCTTGTAAGAAGTCATTACGTGATTTATTCATCTTGTCTATTGTGTTTATCTTGTTGTGAGGATGTTCTTTCCGCATTATTATACAGAAAATCTTATTGATGATATTCTTTATTGCTTAGAGTTGAGGTTTAAGTGAGTTTGGTCCCGACTCCATTCGTAGAGTTTTGTGAAATCAATCATTTTCGATTGATTAATTGTTGAGCATCTTATTGAGTTTTTTTTCGAAGATGGGATATCCTCGAAATTCTTTGAAGTTACTTGGAAAGTTTGATGGTTTGCTAATCGCTATATAAGCATTTAATGGACCATTGGATTAACCAAGGAAGTTTTTCCTTGTTTCTCTCTACCACTCTATGTTGAGAATATGAATGGTTTGAGTTTCGAGCTTCTCTTTTATCCTTTGTCGATTGAATAAATTGTGTTGAATACAGATTTCCTCTAGAAATTGCGAGGACGCAATTTTTATAAGAGGGGAGTCTGTAACAACCCTGGTTGGAGATTACCGTAAATATTAAATTATAATGAAGACTATAATTTAATATTGGAATTAATTGAATTAATTGGAAGAAAATGATGAATTATATTGTTTATTTGGAATAAACAATATAATATGAATAAATTTTGGGAGAACAATATAAAATAAGGTTTATTTCAAATTAAATGATTGAAGCAAATTTAAGATGAAGGAAAGATGAAGTAAAGAACTTAATTGTGATCTTTGAGTTGGAAATTGTCATTGATGGAATTTAGTAGGAGCATTAAAGGAATATTGGCAATTTATTCCAATATTCTCCTTTTATTGTAAAATAAAGGGGAAAATAAAAGTAGAAAAATTTTATGGTATTAATAGTAATAAACATATGTGTGAGATAAAGTTGTTCCGTTATTTCATGAATTTTGAATATAGAGATGCAACTATATTCAATTAACATGTACGATTTGGCGATAATGTAATTTATTGTCAAACTGCATCTTTTCTATGTTAAATACAAAGAAAATTGTTAAATAATTGTTTAATCATCATATGCATAATGAATTTGAATTTTTGGGCTAATGAATTGTAACAAAATAAATTAATCCCTTTATTTTGATGGTTGGAGTGATTTGGAATAATTAATGGAATTTTGTTTGGGTTGGGGAAATCATATTGGTAATTTAAAACCAATAATACATTTTATTGTAAAAAAAATATGGGGAATAAGAAGAAAAATAATCTTCTTTGAGTATATAAAAAAAATGATGGACATGAGTGAAATAAAGTTTCTACTTTATTTCATGAATTTGAATGTAGTCAATTGACTACATTTGATTAAATTGATAACTTGTACAATATTGTGCTTGTTTGCCAATATTGTCATTTTATTAATTAAATATATATATAAGAATGAGTTAATAAAATAATTAATCATGCTAACTATGATAAAAAATGTGAGAAATAATTTAATAATGTCAAAACCTGTAATTGTTTTGTTTTGGTTACATAACATCTTTTTATTTAACCAATTGTATTAAATTTGCAATTTGCAATTATGGAAAAATTGGATAAATTGAGTAATAAATGGAAATTTAATAAAAAAATTGTTAAAACTTATTTTTTGATAATTTTAGTAAAACCTAGATGACATAACGAATTCAACGCATCCAAAATCATTAAAAACGGAGTAAAAATGTAGAAGTTATGAAGATTTAAGCATTGTATAAGTATAAATTGATCAACTTCATTATTTTTGTTAAGTAATTAATTTTGGGCCTAATTACCTAACCCATACCCATTAGTCCTAATGAGAAACATCTGAAGAAAAAGTACGTTCTTCTTCTTCAATTGTATACGGCTTCTCCTCAAAACTTCTAAAACTTAAAAACAATGGCTGTCTTCTCAAACCCTAGCCATGATTAACAAAATTCTTTGCTAAATCAATAGAAATTCAGGTCTAATTCAACAAGAAGGTAATCTCCATCCTTCTCTATCTTAAATTTGAGGAAAATCCATATTTGTTGATTGTAATTCTTGTTTTGTAATTCATCTTCTCTTGCATGCCTATTTTCAGCAATCATAGGTCCGACAAAGGCGAATTCGAGTTAATAGCTTCCGTCTTCAAGCCTAAATCATCATCTTTTTGCTGCTAATAGGTAAGCTAAGGCTTATAGCAACTGTAAGTGAACAAATTTCAGCAGTAAATAATCTTTTGTTTGAAATATTTGGTTAAATATGTTGAATTTTACCTCTGTTCTATATTGATTGATGCTGAAAATGCCCTGTCTTGTTTTGCTCATATCTAGCTCGTCCGATGTCGGATCGATGCCACTCTTTTTTTAGATTGTAGAGAACTGATTATAGTTTGTTCATGTTAAATTTCATTGGGTTTTTAGTCCGTTTGGACCTTCTTAGTTGCTGTCAAAAATGAAAATCCGAGAGGGATTAAGCCCAGAATATTCTAGTGGCTGGTTAGTGTTTACGCCATAACTTTTGTGTTACTTATCGGAATTTTGATTTCTTCGATGTTCTAAAATCCATGTAAAATATGCTACAACTATCATGTTTTCGGTTATAACTGATTTAGAAGTCTACATAGTGCAAAATTGGCATTTTCATCGCTGTCCTGTGTTGACAGGCAGCGCAAATAATTTCTTTCTTAGTAGTATTTCGATCATAACCCCTTCGTTACTGATCGGAATATAAACATTTATGAAGTTTTGGAAACCTGAGGCTGTTGGCTACAATTTTTGTATTTTTTGTTTGGTAGAATTTCGAAGTTTTCGTGGTGGAAAATTGATGTTTTCAATGTTGGTCTGTTATGAACTGCCCCGATATTGATGTAATTCTTCGACTTTGATGATTTCATTGCATGCTTTTGCAAGAATTTTACTACGAAATTTGATGCTAACATTTGATTCTTTTGTCCAGCAATGGACTAGTAAATTTAGAATGTGACTTGAATTTAAATTGGTTTTAAATTCGATTTAAAATTTGAATATCGGTTTTTGCCGATTAAATTGCAAATTGATGTTTTTCTGAGTTTTAAAAATCCGAATAAATTGCATAAAATATTTTAAAATCATGGTTTGAGCAATAAATGTTTTTATACATTTTTAAAGGTTTTTAAACAATTATTCTTTATTTTCTAGGCTTTCAAAAATCATTAAAATTCATTAAATGATGGGTTTTCACTCAAAATCCTTTAGATAAATTTCTATAAATTGGTTTAAAATCCCGTTTTCTCTAGTAAAATATATTATAATTAATTTTATTTACTTTAATTACTTTGATTCTTTTTCGCACGTATAAGGAAATAAATTAAACGATTTAGTAAATCCGCGAGGTATGGGACTTGAGTATTTACTTTATCGGTTAATTTCGGACTTGTACTACCGAAACGATTTTGAGGAATCATTTGATTTCCTCCTTGGTGTTAACCACATTTTGGTATGATTTTGAGATTATATTAGTCCATTTGGCTAATATGTATAGTCCGAGATATCCTATTCAGGAGTATATACGAGATTAGGACTATATTGATGGAGATATACTTGCCAATGATATGAGGCAAGATTTTGATGGAATTTGATGAGTTTGATGTTTTTATGGAGCTTCTACTCGTCGATGAGATGAGACGGGTTTAGCCTCTTATACCATACGCCGATGACATGAGGCGATTCTTTTGATGATGTTGATGATTTCTTAGCGTGGCACGAACTAGCGGCTAGAAAACTGCTAAGTGAGAGCGTATGGTATGGGACATACGTTACCACTTTCCGGGTTACTATCCGAGAGTTGTTGACACATTCTGGGAGAACTACCAGTACTTAGAGTCCAGATCGGGTTAAGTAATACTTGACTCGATCACTTTTGATGGCGGGGACTCAGCGGACACCGATTGGAGTGTGGTGCTCCAATCACTTTTGATGGAGGGTGTTCGGGGAGAATATAGATGACGTCATAGACCGGATTAATTCGAGATGAGGACTCCGGTCGAGAGATGGATATGGTACCATGATGGTGAACAGTACTGGTAAATAGCACGTGCAACATGCTTTTGCATGTAATAATTGGCCAATATGAGATTTCTTTTATGAGTTATGATGATTTCGATTTCACCATTTTTGATGTGTTTACCTAGCCTTATAGATGTAAATATGGCAAATATGATTTCTTTGAGGATTTTGGTGACTTCGAATTTTATGGATTTATACTTGGGATTTATATACGACTTGAGAGATTTATTTATTCATGGATAATGTTTGAATGTTTTCCCTTATATCATATACATGAATTCCTTCAGATTAACCCAAGTATATGCATATGCAAACCACCATAGAGACATAGTGAAGTTACTTGATATCAACCCTAGATGTTCATACCTACTTATGTTATCCCATTGCGAAGCTCTTCTCTTTACCTTATCGTATTCCTTTCTAACGATAAGATTCAGTTGCCTGACCCGTGTGTTTATCACTCGGGTCAGACCGAGTTGTTTCAGGTTAGCTATTAATTACGGGACTTTGCTTTGATGCATCTGCTTGGATATCATCCTAGCACTTTTGTGGTTTATATTTCTTTCCGCTTGACTCTGATGTATTTATATTTGATTCCATGTATATAGTGTGGTCGAATACCACCTTTATTGTATTCATATTGTATTGTACTAAACATGTATCAGTGTATATGTATATATATGATGTTGATCACCGTTCTGTGATGTGCTTTACATTTAGTTATGGTATTTTCTTCTGATAGATCCGTTGGCCACCTATAGTTTTGGATTAAGCATTTACTGCGTATGTCGATCCATTGAGATAGAAAAAAAATCATAGTGCATTTATCGACGTATTCAGTAGATGTTTAAGACAAAGTTATAGATGGTCGCCCTTAACAAGTCCTATTCTCCGCTTTAGTAGACAGAATTACTCATTAATTCTCTTTACTAAGGTGGGTCTCGGGGTGGGGCGTTATAGCCTGGTATCAGAGCTGTGGTCAGAACAAAGTAGAATAAACACAGAACAATACGTATATCACAGTACGTCGAAGTACGATACGAGTGAATCATTGTCCTTTATTTGAGCTTGTTTTCGAATCGTGCTTTGATTCTTTTTCGAGTTTTGGGATATGTTGAGATGGAATATGTCTAGGAATATAAATTGTATTTCGTAGTATTCCATAATTGAGTTTGATGTTATCCTATTTTATGAATAATCTTATTTGGGATTATTCTATTCTTTTCGTTTTTTTCGATACGAGTGAGTTCGTATCGATGGAGTTGATCGATTTCTTTGAGCATTCTTGTTGCATTCATTTGAGAGTTATGAACCCTATTGAAGGGATCCTCAATGATTGGCTCATTGTGGGCATTCTGAGATTTATATTTGATGTTGCTTTTGTGAGTATTTGTTGTTACTCACAATCTTGAGATGTATATGATTTGAGATGGACTAACTTATTTGATGTTAAGTTCGATCCTTTTTTTGTTATAGGATCCTGTATTTATTTAGGCATCCTAATTTTATTGGGTTGTTATTTCTATCACTTTGGAATGTTGATGATGATTTTGAAGTTTCTGTATTCGCTCTTGAATATCGAGATGTTGATGATATATCTCGAATTCCAATCAAGGTGACTTCGTTGAGTTTTGTAAGTCCATTTGGGTTTGACGTCCAATCGAGAAATCGAGTGTTGAGGTAACCTTATTCCTAGCTTTTAGCTCTTCGGTTATCCTTCCACGAGGATATCCACTAAGGAATAAGGAGAGTTTCTAGATTATTCGAGTTTGACTGAGTTTATCACTCTACTTTGTTTGAGCGTTCTTTTCAGATAGTCAATCAATGTTATCCTTTAGCATTACTCCGTTTGAAGTAGTGATTTGTGGATTGTGTGCTTCTTCTCATTCGAGAAGAATATCTTGCTTATTCTATATCTTGCTGATTTTTTTAGAGTGGCTCGTGACATTGTAAGATTGACGAGCACCCTATCCCCTTCTGATGATTTTGAGAATCGAGTATTCTGGAAAAATCTCGATGCATTCTCTTAATGTTCTTTGGTTTGATTTTTTTTAAAGCAATATATATATATATGAGTTTTAAAAAGAGAAATGGGAGTTTTGAGATATTTTAAAAATCAAAGAATGTTTTGAGAATATATTTATTTGAGTAGTATTCTCCCATAGAAATAATTTTAGAGTGTTGGGTTATCCATCGAGTAGTTAAGAGTTCTGGTCGATACGCCTGATCAACGTTATCGATAGGAATCTCCTAAATGCTATGATGAGGCAATCAGACACAATGTTTTGTGTTTTAAAAATTGAGATTTTGAAAATAATATTTTGAGATTATATATTAAATTTATTTTTGAATGGTAATTGCAGCCAATGATTTTAGAGACGAGTAACAGAGTGGCGAGGCAGTTTTGATCATTTGATCGACTCTGCAGCCAATGGATATATCTATTATTAGAGATTCAATGGCGAGGCAACGCCATTTATTATTTATTTTGAAGTTGTAAAGATGCGAATATATGAGAATATTCTTCAGTTATACTTTATTGGAAGTATATTTTGAGATTTTTGAATCTATATTAGATACATTGGATATTTTAAGAGAAGAGTTACAAGAGTATTTAAAGATTGTTTTTAAAATATTTAAGTGGTTTAATAAAAAGAGTAAAGAGAATTTAAACCCTTAATTTATTTTGAGGGTTATTATTATGGGTTTACAAATCTCTTTGGAAATTAATTTTGAAGAGAAGAAATTTGGACTTTTAATTTGAGTTTTAAATTACTTACAAAGTAGTATAGTAAAGAGTTTGAAAATTTTCAAATGTTAAAAATTGAGATTTAAAATTTAAAAGATGTTGGGATTTAAAAGTTCTAAATATCTTGGATTGAAAAGTAATTTGAGCTTATATCCTTATTTCTTGAGTATATTCTATCCTTGAGTTAATATCAACGACATGCCTTATCGCGGTCGTTCGAGTTTGGTGGCCTTGTAAGAAGTCATTACGTGATTTATTCATCTTGTCTATTGTGTTTATCTTGTTGTGAGGATGTTCTTTCAGCATTATTATACAGAAAATCCTATTGATGATATTCTTTATTGCTTATAGTTTGGGTTTAAGTGAGTTTGGTCCCAACTCCATTCGTAGAGTCTTGTGAAATCAATCATTTTCGATTGATTAATTGTTGAGCATCTTTTTGAGTTTTTTTTTCGAAGATGGGATATCCTCGAAATTCTTTCAAGTTACTTGGAAAGTTCGATGGTTTGCTAATCGCTATATAAGCATTTAATGGACCATTGGATTAACCAAGGAAGTTTTTCCTTGTTTCTCTCTACCACTCTATGTTGAGAATATGAATGGTTTGAGTTTCGAGCTTCTCTTTTATCCTTTGTCGATTGAATAAATTGTGTTGAATACAGATTTCCTCTAGAAATTGCGAGGACGCAATTTTTATAAGAGGGGAGTCTGTAACAACCCTGGTTGGAGATTACCGTAAATATTAAATTATAATGAAGACTATAATTTAATATTGGAATTAATTGAATTAATTGGAAGAAAATGATGAATTATATTGTTTATTTGGAATAAACAATATAATATGAATAAATTTTGGGAGAACAATAAAAAATAAGGTTTATTTCAAATTAAATGATTGAAGCAAATTTAAGATGAAGGAAAGATGAAGTAAACAACTTAATTGTGATCTTTGAGATGGAAATTGTCATTGATGGAATTTAGTAGGAGCATTAAAGGAATATTGGCAATTTATTCCAATATTCTCCTTTTACTGTAAAATAAAGGGGAAAATAAAAGTAGAAAGATTTTATTGTATTAATAGTAATAAACATATGTGTGAGATAAAGTTGTTCCTTTATTTCATGAATTTTGAATATAGAGATGCAACTATATTCAATTAACGTGTACGATTTGGCCATAATGTAATTTATTGTCAAACTGCATCTTTTCTATGTTAAATACAAAGAAAATTGTTAAATAATTGTTTAATCGTCATATGCATAATGAATTTGAATTTTTGGGCTAATGAATTGTAACAAAATAAATTAATCACTTTATTTCGATGGTTGGAGTGATTTGGAATAATTAATGGAATTTTGTTTGGGTTGGGGAAATCATATTGGTAATTTAAAACCAATAATACATTTTATTGTAAAAAAAATATGGGGAATAAGAAGAAAAATAATCTTCTTTGAGTATATAAAAAAAATGATTGACATGAGTGAAATAAAGTTTCTACTTTATTTCATGAATTTGAATGTAGTCAATTGACTACATTTGATTAAATCGATAATTTGTACAATATTGTGCTTGTTTGCCAATATTGTCATTTTATTAATTAAAAATATATATAAGAATGAGTTAATAAAATAATTAATCATGGTGACTATGATTAAAAATGTGAGAAATAATTTAATAATGTCTAAACCTGTATTTGTTTTGTTTTGGTTACATAACATCTTTTTATTTAACCAATTGTATTAAATTTGCAATTTGCAATTATGGAAAAATTGGATAAATTGAGTAATAAATGGAAATTTAATAAAAAAATTGTTAAAACTTATGTTTTGATAATTTTATTAAAACCTAGATGACATAACGAATCCAACGCATCCAAAATCATTAAGAACGGAGTAAAAATGTAGAAGTTATGAAGATTTATGCATTGTATAAGTGTAAATTGATCAACTTTATTATTTTTGTTAAATAATTAATTTTGGGCCTAATTACCTAACCCATACCCATTAGTCCTAATGAGAAACATCTGACGAAAAAGTACGTTCTTCTTCTTCAATTGTATACGGCTTCTCCTCAAAACTTCTGAAACTTAAAAACAATGGCTGTCTTCTCAAACCCTAGCCATGATTAACAAAATTCTTTGCTAAATCAATAGAAATTCAGGTCTAATTCAACAAGAAGGTAATCTCCATCCTTCTCTATCTTAAATTTGAGGAGAAATCCATATTTGCTGATTGTAATTCTTGTTTTGTAATTCATCTTCTCTTGCATGCCTATTTTCAGCAATCATAGGTCCGACAAAGGCGAATTCGAGTTAATAGCTTCCGTCTTCAAGCCTAAATCATCATCTTTTTGCTTCCAATAGGTAAGCTAAGGCTTATAGCAACTGTAAGTGAACAAATTTCAGCAGCAAATAATCTCTTGCTTGAAATATTTGGTTAAATATGTTGAATTTTACCTCTGTTCTATATTGATTGATGCTGAAAAGCCCTGTCTTGTTTTGCTCATCTCTGACTCGTCCGATGTCGGATTGATGCCACTCTTTTTTCAGATTGTAGAGGACTGATTATAGTTTGTTCATGTTAAATTTCATTGGGTTTTTAGTCCGTTTGGACCTTCTTAGTTGCTGTCAAAAATGAAAATCCGAGAGGGATTAAGCCCAGA
The DNA here is from genome assembly GCA_030765085.1 of Allium cepa. NCBI lineage: Eukaryota > Viridiplantae > Streptophyta > Magnoliopsida > Asparagales > Amaryllidaceae > Allium > Allium cepa. The sequence continues at coordinate 240,062,638 of CM060931.1, forward strand.
ATATTCTAGTGGCTGGTTAGTGTTTACGCCATAACTTTTGTGTTACTTATCGGAATTTTGATTTCTTGGATGTTCTAAAATCCATGTAAAATATGTTACAACTTTCATGTTTTCGGTTATGACTGATTTAGAAGTCTACATAGTGAAAAATTGGCATTTTCATCGCTGTCCTGTTTGACAGGCAGCGCAAATAATTTCTTTCTTAGTAGTATTTCGATCATAACCCCTTCGTTACTGATCGGAATATAAACATTTATGAAGTTTTGGAAACCTGAGGCTGTTGGCTACAATTTTTGTATTTTTTGTTTGGTAGAATTTCGAAGTTTTCATGGTGGAAAATTGATGTTTTCAATGTTGGTCTGTTATGAACTGCCCCGATATTGATGTAATTGTTCGACTTTGATGATTTCATTGCATGCTTTTGCAAGAATTTTACTACGAAATTTGATGCTAACATTTGACTCTTTTGTCTAGCAATGGACTAGTAAATTTAGAATGTGACTTGAATTTAAATTGGTTTTAAATTCGATTTAAATTTTGAATATCGGTTTTTGCCGATTAAATTGCAAATTGATGTTTTTCTGAGTTTTAAAAATCCGAATAAATTGCATAAAATCTTTTAAAATCATGGTTTGAGCAATAAATGTTTTTATACATTTTTAAAGGTTTTTAAACAATTATTCTTTATTTTCTAGGCTTTCAAAAATCATTAAAATTCATTAAATGATGGGTTTTCACTCAAAATCCTTTAGATAAATTTCTATAAATTGGTTTAAAATCCCGTTTTCTCTAGTAAAATATATTATAATTAATTTTATTTACTTTAATTGCTTTGATTCTTTTTCGCACGTATAAGGAAATAAATTAAACGATTTAGTAAATCCGCGAGGTATGGGACTTTAGTATTTACTTTATCGGTTAATTTCGGACTTGTACTACCGAAACGATTTTGAGGAATCATTTGATTTCCTCCTTGATGTTAACCACAATGTGGTATGAGTTTGAGATTATATTAGTCCATTTGGCTAATACGTATAGTCCGAGATATCCTATTCAGGAGTATATACGAGATTAGGACTATATGGATGGAGATATACTTGCCAATGATATGAGGCAAGATTTTGATGGAATTTGATGAGTTTGATGTTTTTATGGAGCTTCTACTCGTCGATGAGATGAGACGGGTTTAGCATCTTATACCATACGCCGATGACATGAGGCGATTCTTTTGATGATGTTGATGATTTCTTAGCGTGGCACGAACTAGCGGCTAGAAAACCGCTAAGTGAGAGCGTATGGTATGGGACATACGTTACCACTTTCTGGGTTACTATCCGAGAGTTGTTGACACATTCTGGGAGAACTACCGGTACTTAGAGTCCAGATCGGGTTTAGTAATACTTGACTCGATCACTTTTGATGGTGGGGACTCAGCGGACACCGATTGGAGTGAGGTGCTCCAATCACTTTTGATGGAGGGTGTTCAGGGAGAATATAGATGACGTCATAGACCGGATTAATTCGAGATGAGGACTCCGGTCGAGAGATGGATATGGTACCATGATGGTGAATAGTACTGGTAAATAGCACGTGCAATATGCTTTTGCATGTAATAATTAGCCAATATGAGATTTCTTTTATGAGTTATGATGATTTCGATTTCACCATTTTTGATGTGTTTACCAAGCCTTATAGATGTAAATATGGCTAATATGATTTCTTTGAGGATTTTGGTGACTTCGAATTTTATGGATTTATACTTGGGATTTATATAAGACTTGAGAGATTTATTTATTCATGGATAATGTTTGAATGTTTTCCCTTATATCATATACATGAATTCCTTCAGATTAACCCAAGTATATGCATATGCAAACCACCATAGAGACATAGTGAAGTTTCTTGATATCAACCCTATATGTTCATACCTACTTATGTTATCCCATTGCGAAGCTCTTCTCTTTACCTTATCGTATTCCTTTCTAACGATAAGATTCAGTTGCCTGACCCGTGTGTTTATCACTCGGGTCAGACCGAGTTGTTCCAGGTTAGCTATCAGTTACGGGACTTTGCTTTGATGCATCTGCTTGGATATCATCCTAGCACTTTTGTGGTTTATGTTTCTTTCCGCTTGACTCTGATGTATTTATATTTGATTCCATGTATATAGTGTGGTCGAATACCACCTTTATTGTATTCATATTGTATTGTACTAAACATGTATCAGTGTATATGTATATATATGATGTTGATCGCCGTTCTGTGATGTGCTTTACATTTAGTTATGGTATTTTGTTCTGATAGATCCGTTAGCCACCTATAGTTTTGGATTAAGCATTTACTGCGTATGTCGATCCATTGAGATAGAAAAAAAATCATAGTGCATTTATCGACGTATTCAGTAGATGTTTAAGACAAAGTTATAGATGGTCGCCCTTAACCAGTCCTATTCTCCGCTTTAGTAGACAGAATTACTCATTAATTCTCTTTACTAAGGTGGGTCTCGGGGTGGGGCGTTACAGCATGGTATCAGAGCTGTGGTCAGAACAAAGTAGAATAAACACAGAACAGTACGTATATCACAGTACGTCGAAGTACGATACGAGTGAATCATTGTCCTTTATTTGAGCTTGTTTTCGAATCGTGCTTTGATTCTTTTTTGAGTTTTGGGATATGTTGAGATGGAATATGTCTAGGAATATAAATTGTATTTCGTAGTATTCCATAATTGAGTTTGATGTTATCCTATTTTATGAATAATCTTATTTGGGATTATTCTATTCTTTTCGTTTTTTTCGATACGAGTGAGTTCGTATCGATGGAGTTGATCGATTTCTTTGAGCATTCTTGTTGCATTCATTTGAGAGTTATGAACCCTATTGAAGGGATCCTCAATGATTGGCTCATTGTGGGCATTCTGAGATTTATATTTGATGTTGCTTTTGTGAGTATTTGTTGTTACTCACAATCTTGAGATGTATATGATTTGAGATGGACTAACTTATTTGATGTTAAGTTCGATCCTTTTGTTGTTATAGGATCCTGTATTTATTTAGGCATCCTAATTTTATTGGGTTGTTATTTCTATCACTTTGGAATGTTGATGATGATTTTGAAGTTTCTGTATTCGCTCTTGAATATCGAGATGTTGATGATATATCTCGAATTCCAATCAAGGTGACTTTGTTGAGTTTTGTAAGTCCATTTGGGTTTGACGTCCAATCGAGAAATCGAGTGTTGAGGTAACCTTATTCCTAGCTTTTAGCTCTTCGGTTATCCTTCCACGAGGATATCCATTAAGGAATGAGGAGAGTTTCTAGATTATTCGAGTTTGACTGAGTTTATCACTCTACTTTGTTTGAGCGTTCTTTTCAGATAGTCAATCAATGTTATCCTTTAGCATTACTCCGTTTGAAGTAGTGGTTTGTGGATTGTGTGCTTCTTCTCATTCGAGAAGAATATCTTGCTTATTCTATATCTTGCTGATTTTTTTAGAGTGGCTCGTGACATTGTAAGATTGACGAGCACCCTATCTCCTTTTGATGATTTTGAGAATCGAGTCTTCTGGAAAAATCTCGATGCATTCTCTTAATGTTCTTTGGTTTGATTTTTTTTAAAGCAATATATATATATATATATATATGAGTTTTAAAAAGAGAAATTGGAGTTTTGAGATATTTTAAAAATCAAAGAATGTTTTGAGAATATATTTATTTGAGTAGTATTCTTTCATAGAAATAATTTTAGAGTGTTGGGTTATCCATCGAGTAGTTAAGAGTTCTGGTCGATACGCCTGATCAACGTTATCGATAGGAATCTCCTAAATGCTATGATGAGGCAATCAGACACAATGTTTTGTGTTTTAAAAATTGAGATTTTGAAAATAATATTTTGAGATTATATATTAAATTTATTTTTGAATGGTAATTGCAGCCAATGATTTTAGAGACGAGTAACAGAGTGGCGAGGCAGTTTTGATCATTTGATCGACTCTGCAGCCAATGGATATATCTATTATTAGAGATTCAATGGCGAGGCAACGCCATTTATTATTTATTTTGAAGTTGTAAAGATGAGAATATATGAGAATATTCTTCAGTTATACTTTATTGGAAGTATATTTTGAGATTTTTGAATCTATATTAGATACATTGGATATTTTAAGAGAAGAGTTACAAGAGTATTTAAAGATTGTTTTTAAAATATTTAAGTGGTTTAATAAAAAGAGTAAAGAGAATTTAAACCCTTAATTTATTTTGAGGGATATTATTATGGGTTTACAAATCTCTTTGGAAATTAATTTTGAAGTAAGAGAAGAAATTTGGACTTTTAATTTGAGTTTTAAATTACTTACAAAGTAGTATAGTAAAGAGTTTGAAAAATTTTCAAATGTTAAAAATTGAGATTTAAAATTTAAAAGATGTTGGGATTTAAAAGTTCTAAATATCTTGGATTGAAAAGTAATTTGAGCTTATATCCTTATTTCTTGAGTATATTCTATCCTTGAGTTAATATCAACGACATGCCTTATCGCGGTCGTTCGAGTTTGGTGGCCTTGTAAGAAGTCATTACGTGATTTATTCATCTTGTCTATTGTGTTTATCTTGTTGTGAGGATGTTCTTTAAGCATTATTATACAGAAAATCTTATTGATGATATTCTTTATTGCTTAGAGTTTGGGTTTAAGTGAGTTTGGTCCCGACTCCATTCGTAGAGTTTTGTGAAATCAATCATTTTCGATTGATTAATTGTTGAGCATCTTATTGAGTTTTTTTTTCGAAGATGGGATATCCTCGAAATTCTTTCAAGTTACTTGGAAAGTTCGATGGTTTGCTAATCGCTATATAAGCATTTAATGGACCATTGGATTAACCAAGGAAGTTTTTCCTTGTTTCTCTCTACCACTCTATGTTGAGAATATGAATGGTTTGAGTTTCGAGCTTCTCTTTTATCCTTTGTCGATTGAATAAATTGTGTTGAATACAGATTTCCTCTAGAAATTGCGAGGACGCAATTTTTATAAGAGGGGAGTCTGTAACAACCCTGGTTGGAGATTACCGTAAATATTAAATTATAATGAAGACTATAATTTAATATTGGAATTAATTGAATTAATTGGAAGAAAATGATGAATTATATTGTTTATTTGGAATAAATAATATAATATGAATAAATTTTGGGGGAACAATATAAAATAAGGTTTATTTCAAATTAAATGATTGAAGCAAATTTAAGATGAAGGAAAGATGAAGTAAACAACTTAATTGTGATCTTTGAGTTGGAAATTGTCATTGATGGAATTTAGTAGGAGCATTAAAGGAATATTGGCAATTTATTCCAATATTCTCCTTTTATTGTAAAATAAAGGGGAAAATAAAAGTAGAAAGATTTTATTGTATTAATAGTAACAAACATATGTGTGAGATAAAGTTGTTCCTTTATTTCATGAATTTTGAATATAGAGATGCAACTATATTCAATTAACATGTACGATTTGGCGATAATGAATTTGAATTTTTGGGCTAATGAATTATAACAAAATAAATTAATCACTTTATTTTGATGGTTGGAGTGATTTGGAATAATTAATGGAATTTTGTTTGGGTTGGGGAAATCATATTGGTAATTTAAAACCAATAATACATTTTATTGTAAAAAAAAATATGGGGAATAAGAAGAAAAATAATCTTCTTTGAGTATATAAAAAAAATGATGGACATGAGTGAAATAAAGTTTCTACTTTATTTCATGAATTTGAATGTAGTCAATTGACTACATTTGATTAAATTGATAATTTGTACAATATTGTGCCTGTTTGCCAATATTGTCATTTTATTAATTAAATATATATATAAGAATGAGTTAATAAAATAATTAATCATGATAACTATGATTAAAAATGTGAGAAATAATTTAATAATGTCTAAACCTGTATTTGTTTTGTTTTGGTTACATAACATCTTTTTATTTAACCAATTGTATTAAATTTGCAATTTGCAATTATGGAAAAATTGGATAAATTGAGTAATAAGTGGAAATTTAATAAAAAAATTGTTAAAACTTATTTTTTGATAATTTTATTAAAACCTAGATGACATAACGAATCCAACACATCCAAAATCATTAAAAACGGAGTAAAAATGTAGAAGTTATGAACATTTAAGCATTGTATAAGTGTAAATTGATCAACTTCATTATTTTTGTTAAGTAATTAATTTTGGGCCTAATTACCTAACCCATACCCATTAGTCCTAATGATAAACATCTGAAGAAAAAGTACGTTCTTCTTCTTCAATTGTATACGGCTTCTCCTCAAAACTTCTGAAACTTAAAAACAATGGCTGTCTTCTCAAACCCTAGCCATGATTAACAAAATTCTTTGCTAAATCAATAGAAATTCAGATCTAATTCAACAAGAAGGTAATCTCCATCCTTCTCTATCTTAAATTTGAGGAGAAATCCATATTTGTTGATTGTAATTCTTGTTTTGTAATTCATCTTCTCTTGCATGCCTATTTTCAGCAATCATAGGTCCGACAAAGGCGAATTCGAGTTAATAGCTTCCGTCTTCAAGCCTAAATCATCATCTTTTTGCTGCTAATAGGTAAGCTAAGGCTTATAGCAACTGTAAGTGAACAAATTTCAGCAGGAAATAATCTCTTGCTTGAAATATTTGGTTAAATATGTTGAATTTTACCTCTGTTCTATATTGATTGATGCTGAAAATGCCCTGCCTTGTTTTGCTCATATCTGGCTCGTCCGATGTCGGATTGATGCCACTCTTTTTTTAGATTGTAGAGGACTGATTATAGTTTGTTCATGTTAAATTTCATTGGGTTTTTAGTCCGTTTGGACCTTCTTAGTTGCTGTCAAAAATGAAAATCCGAGAGGGATTAAGCCCGGAATATTCTAGTGGCTGGTTAGTGTTTACGCCATAACTTTTTTGTTACTTATCAGAATTTTGATTTCTTGGATGTTCTGAAGTCCTTGTAAAATATGCTACAACTTTCATGTTTTCGGTTATGACTGATTTAAAATTCTACATAGTGTAAAATTGGCATTTTCATCGCTGTCCTGTGTCGACAGGCAGCGCAAATAATTTCTTTCTTAGTAGTATTTTGATCATAACTCCTTCGTTACTGATTGGAATATAAAAATTTATGAAGTTTTGGAAACCTGAGGCTGTTGGCTACAATTTTTGTATTTTTTTGTTTTGAAGAATTTCGAAGTTTGCATGGTGGAAAATTGATGTTTTCAATGTTGGTCTGTTATGAACTGCCCCAATATTGATCTAATTGTTCGACTTTGATGATTTCATTTGCATGCTTTTGCAAGAATTTTACTATGAAATTTGATGCTAACATTTGATTCTTTTGTCCAGCAATGTACTAGTAATTTTAGAATGTGACTTGAATTTAAATTGGTTTTAAATTCGATTTAAAATTTGAATATCGGTTTTTGCCGATTAAATTGCAAATTGATGTTTTTCTGTTATAAAAATCGGAATAAATTGCATAAAATCTTTTAAAATCATGGTTTGAGCAATAAATGTTTTTATACATTTCTAAAGTTTTTAAACAATTATTCTTTATTTTCTAGGCTTTCAAAAATCATTAAAATTCTTTAAATGATGGGTTTTCACTCAAAATCCTTTAGATAAATTTCTATAAATTGGTTTAAAATCCCGTTTTCTCTAGTAAAATATATTATAATTAATTTTATTTACTTTAATTACTTTGATTCTTTTTCGGACGTATAAGGAATAAATTAAACGATTTAGTAAATCCACGAGGTATGGGACTTGAGTATTTACTTTATCGGTTAATTTCGGACTTGTACTACCGAAACGATTTTGAGGAATCATTTGATTTCCTCCTTGATGTTAACCACATTTTGGTATGAGTTTGAGATTATATTAGTCCATTTGGCTAATACGTATAGTCCGAGATATCCTATTCAGGAGTATATACGAGATTAGGACTATATTGATGGAGATATACTTGCCAATGATATGAGGCAAGATTTTGATGGAATTTGATGAGTTTGATGTTTTTATGGAGCTTCTACTCGTCGATGAGATGAGACGGGTTTAGCATCTTATACCATACGCCGATGACATGATGCGATTCTTTTGATGATGTTGATGATTTCTTAGTGTGGCACGAAGTAGCGGCTAGAAAACCGCTAAGTGAGAGCGTATGGTATGGGACATACGTTACCACTTTTCGGGTTACTATCCGAGAGTTGTTGACACATTCTGGGAGAACTACCATTACTTAGAGTGCCGATCAGGTTAAGTAATACTTGACTCGATCACTTTTGATTGAGGGGACTCAGCGGACACCGATCGGAGTGAGGTGCTCCAATCACTTTTGATGGCGGGTGTTCGGGGAGAATATAGATGACGTTATAGACCGGATTAATTCGAGATGAGGAATCCGGTCGAGAGATGGATATGGTACCATGATGGTGAACAGTACTGGTAAATAGCACGTGCAACATGCTTTTGCATGTAATAATTGGCCAATATGTGATTTCTTTTGTGAGTTATGATGATTTCGATTTCACCATTTTTGATGTGTTTACCTAGCCTTATAGATGTAAATATGGCAAATATGATTTCTTTGAGGATTTTGGTGATTTCGAATTTTATGGATTTATACTTGGGATTTATATACGACTTGAGAGATTTATTTATTCATGGATAATGTTTGAATGTTTTCCCTTATATCATATACATGAATTCCTTCAGATTAACCCAAGTATATGCATATGCAAACCACCATAGAGACATAGTGAAGTTACTTGATATCAACCCTATATGTTCATACCTACTTATGTTATCCCATTGCGAAGCTCTTCTCTTTACCTTATCGTATTCCTTTCTAACGATAAGATTCAGTTGCCTGACCCGTGTGTTTATCACTCGGGTCAGACCGAGTTGTTTCAGGTTAGCTATCAGTTACGGGACTTTGCTTTGATGCATCTGCTTGGATATCATCCTAGCACTTTTGTGGTTTATATTTCTTTCCGCTTGACTCTGATGTATTTATATTTGATTCCATGTATATAGTGTGGTCGAATACCACCTTTATTGTATTCATGTTGTATTGTACTAAACATGTATCAGTGTATATGTATATATATGATGTTGATCACCGTTCTGTGATGTGCTTTACATTTAGTTATGGTATTTTGTTCTGATAGATCCGTTAACCACCTATAGTTTTGGATTAAGCATTTACTACGTATGTCGATCCATTGAGATAGAAAAAAAATCATAGTGCATTTATTGTCGTATTCAGTAGATGTTTAAGACAAAGTTATAGATGGTCGCCCTTAACCAGCCCTATTCTCCGCTTTAGTAGACAGAATTACTCATTAATTCTCTTTACTAAGGTGGGTCTCGGGGTGGGGCGTTACATATTTAATGATGGAATTAATTATTTGTTAAGTAATTTATTAAAAGAGTAATCATCTAATGAAAGTAATTAGAAGATAATTACTTATGTAAGTAATTAAAGGTTAATTACTAAATTAATTCAGTTAATTAATGAATGTGTTTAATTAATTAATGATTGTGATTGATTAATTAATTAATGAGATTAATTTAAGATTAATTACTAAGTGTAATTAATTAAAAATGTAATTAATTAATAAAGTAATTAATTAAGGATTATTAATTAATGTAATTGAATAATAATTACTTAATGAAGTAATTAAAGATTAATTAATTAGATTAATTAATCAAAGGGTTAATGTAATTAATTAAGAAGTTAATTAATTAAGATGAGTAATTACAAGTTGTTAATTACTGTTTATGATTAATGAGATGATTTATTACAAGTTAATTATTAAATTATTAAAGAAATTATTAATTAATAAGGATTATTAGTTAATGTAATTAATGAATTAATCAAGGTTGATTAATAAAAGTGATTAATAAAAGTGATTAATTAATGTGTAATTAATTAATTATAATTAATTAAGGATTAATGCAATTAATCATAGTTAATTAATTAATGGTAACAAATGTAGGATCATTGATTATTGTAATTAATAATAGTAACTAATGGTTAATTACTGTATATGGTTAAGGATAATTACTTAAATGTAATTAAAGGATGATTATTCAAGGGAGATTACTTAAAGAAGATCATTAAGAGATGATTTATTTATTTATTTGGAATAAAGTAATGAAGCAGGATTAAGATAATCCAAGTGATTAAAGGATAGTAATTAATTTAATTAAAGGTTAATTAAATTAATTTAGAGTTAATCAATTCTGCTTATGGATGATTGATCGATATTGGATGATTGATTAATATTGGTTGACTGATATTGGATGTTGAATGATGTTGGATGATTTGGACATCTATGATATGTGATATGCTGCTTTGTGAGATGAATATTTGATATGAATTATCTATCGTGATAATGCGATTCATCTATCTGTTTATATCATCCTGAATATAAGTTAATTGTTTGAACCCTTAAACAATCTGGACATTAAAATGGCGCTTGGATTCGGTGAGACCTGGATCGAGTTTCCATATTTGGATATCCGAAAACCACATCGATCCAAATTAAACGTTAGGTCGTGTATCCAAGTGGAGCTTAGTGAAGACTCGAGGTGTAAGAACTATTCGTCAGTATAACTCTGGGGGTGATTCCGTGATGAGTTTGACGGAGATAGTACTTACAGGTTCGAGATGGTGATTTAGAGTGCAAGGGCTATGGTTGTTGACTCTGAGAGTGATTCCAAAATGAGTGCAATGAGATAGTGCCTTCGGTTTCGTTCGAACCTAGAAGAACTTGTATGGATTGAATGCTTTCAGAACATCGTCAGGTGGACGATGAGCATTCTAAGATAGATGTGTTCTATAAAGGTAATCGCAGCCTCAAGCCTCATCAACCGGGAATGGCTAAAACAGAGGAGGTTCAGCAAGGTTAGGTGGGTAGCACCCATTTCAGGGTGAGGTCATTCCTGTCTAGATGTCCCTTTTATTTCGGCTTAGTGGGTGGTTGGTCGGGCCAACCACAGGGTGATCTTACTTAGGACTGTTCAGTAAGGAATGGTTCCGGCTTTGTGATGCAGGGGATTAGGAGTAATCATCGGTACAGTGATCTAGGCCACGTACTGTGACGGGCGGTACCGCGGTAGCCCTGCCATTGATGGAAACCCATTCTTCCTACGAGACCCTACGGTTTTGTTTGTATTACCCACTTTTGTGGCTAGTAGCTGGAATTTAATAGATGTAACAATTTCGGCTATTTCTTATTTACTTGAAAACTCTAGACACTATTACAATATCACTGGATTTCCTATCAAATGTTTTGGTTAGCGTAAGGTAAAAACTTTTCATGTTTCTGTGTGGGAAGTCTCGTGTGGGAAGTCTTACGTGATACATTTTCTTTTCAAAGGTTTTTTCTAAAGTTAAACAATTTTAACCCGTTTACTCACACCAGACTCCTGTCTAACCCGAATGCTTATTTTCTGTTTTATTAAACTCTTGGGTACTCATATTATGTATGAGTAGTCGAGTGATTCAGGTTTGCTTGACGAACTCTGGAAGAGATATGGAGCAGGAGGCTTCCACATGTAGATATATTATGGTTCTGCTGTGTTTGTATGATATCTGTATCTTGTGTACATGAGTTGTATAGTTAAACAGATGTTTATAACTGTCTAATATGTGTTGTATAAGTTGTGTACTCTGATGTAATATGATACTATGTAATATTTTATGTGATATATTGTATTTCATTCCTTCCGCTGTGAGTTATCTGATGTTGTTATGTTTCATCTTTCTCTTTCTTTTCTTCTTCTATCCCTTTCTTTCTTAATTAGTGATGCGACTTTCTGGTGTTAGAAAGTTGGATCGCTACAACTTTATGCCTATTTCATCGTTTGTTTATATTTTATTACATTAATATTCTCCTTTTATCATCTTTTACTATATTAGTTGCAATATTTCAATTACATTGAATTTTTGTCAATTTTATTATAATTTTCAAATCCCAATAAATCAATTATTGCCTTGTGAATATAATTAACATTTCTATACCTTTTATTACATTCATAATTTACAGTAATCTTCTTAACTCCTATTAACGTGATATTTAATTGCATTTAATTTCAATTGATACAGATTAAATAAATTGATAACAAATGACAATCGTTACCTTTTCTTAATTTAATAACATTTATATGTTTGTTATCTACACGTTAATGTCATAATTACTACCACATCACTACTTTTATTCGATTATAATTAATTGCATACCATTTCATTAATTAATACCACTTTTAAATTATCAATTACTTTTTTAATCCATTTATCAATTAATACATATTATTATAATTAATTTACAATCTATTACCAATTATAACTTTTTAATCATTTCAATCAAATGGGAATTACATTTAAAGCAATTATCAATTATCTTCAATTAATACTATTACATTTTATTCTAGCATATTCTTATTATTAAATCTTAATATTTTTAATTTTCAAAACATCAAACTCCAAAACTTATTTACTTTAGTATTTTAAATTATTGAAAATTACGGGTCGTTGCATTACCCCTTCCCCCCCCCCCCCCCCATGTGCACTTGTCCTCCTCATGTCATGATGAGATTTGAGGGTTGCTTTTTGAAACTTAAGGGTGAAGTTTGCATTTCTATACATATAAGGAGTTTGTATAGAAATATGTATACTTTATTTTAGATATTTTGTTTAGCTTTGGTTTGACTAATTGTGAAGGTATATGTGTATGCATATGTACGCGCATGCATGTGTGTATCAAATAATGTGGCAAAAATTTAAAACAACTTTTATCTGACAAAAGGTTGAAAATCTGAAAGCTTAATCCTGGTCACATTTTTAGTTTTTAATCAAACTATTTATTTATGCAAACAGAACTTGAAAATAAATTTCTTGTCATCTCTATATAAGTAAACAAGATTATTTAAGTTATAAAACTATATTTGCTAACATAAAAATTCAATTTTAAACATACAACGTCGATTTGCCAAAACGCTATGAAGTTTGAATACTTTTATAAAACAAGTATATTTATTTATATACCATCATAAATCACTTATTATCACTATATAACAATTATTTGAAGTTTATTAAAGCTATTATATTTTATAACATTTAATAAACTTTTGGAAACTTCTGTTTTCTAATTGCAAAACATGACGAAGCTAATTTCTTTCTAAAAAGTTCATATATTTGTAAAACCATTCGAATTGAATTTTAATCACTGTACAATTAACCAAAATGTATTATTTAATATCTAAAATCTATTATTTGAATATTTAAAATTAATTAAATATTCTAGATTTAAGTGATAAAATTATGGTTCGTTAAAATCTTTTTGTTAATAATATATTCAATTTGCATTTGTAAAGGAAATTTTCTTAGAGAGGGCATTTATAAAGAAATTGTTAAAAGGGTGTGAGGACTTGTTTCTGCGACTATTGAAAATCGACACGAATACATCCTCGGTATTCACGTTTCGTAAATCCAAGTACCGAAGAAGCGGATTCTCAAGGGTAAGAAAGAAAAATAAAGACAGAATAGAATTTCACATATGTTATTTCAATAAAAACTTTATAGCGGAAATTAAAATAAATTTATCAGAGTTAAAAACATGGAAAGTTATAAATTCATATCCTTACAAATGCGGAATAATATAGTACAAGAGTGTAGTGGAAATAGACCAAAATCTTCAGAAAAATCTTCTAACTCCATGTTCCGAGCTCTATCTAGCTATCTTCTAAACTAAACCTGACTACTAGGCTACCCGGGAAATTTTAGGCACCTAGAGTTTAAGGAAAATAAACTCCGGGTCAGTCATGGGGCTGGTGTCATAAATCAAAATACATGTTATGAAAAAAAAAATGTATCTCATAAGATCACGCCTCACATAAACACGGAACGGGTTTTTACCTTACGATAACCAAAACATTCTTGCGTAAAAATACTTGATATTATTTTTAATGACATATCTTTAAAAACATTTGCAAGTAAACTAATCAATCTTAGCCGAAATTGTTACCATTATTAAATTCCAACATAGTAGGCTCTACAAACAAAATTGCACGCTCTTATTGGAGAATGGATTTCCATACAAATGACAAGGTGAATGGACAACCTTACAACAGTACATCTCTAGAGGAATGTACCGAGGCACAGAACATTTGTCCTCTACCAACACAAGGCCGGCCTACCTTTCTCACTAATTAGTACCGTATATGTCATCACCCCGGTAGTTACTGACCTAATCCGAGGGCCCTCACAGCATACATCCACAATAATTTAAACCCAAACGTCATAGCGGCCAGAAATATATCTAGAAGGGAATGATCATATCCTAATAGTTGCGAACCACATAGCCTTGCTGCATCTACCTTGTTTTGGCCATTTTCAGGTGTGAGGCTTGAAGTAATGATTACCTTTTACTTTGCACATTTAACTATGAATGCCACATCGTCATTTCATCTATCACTATTGACTTCCACAAACATACAAACTCTGAGCTCATACGTCTTAGAGAAGGATGTTAAGCTAAGAGAAGTTTCCTTCTCCACCACCAAACAGATGTATATTTATAAAAAGTCAACGAAAAAATATCAAGAATGCAATGTTAGACAATCGTCCATACAAGTTCGTTCTGGGACTGAACGAAACTGAAGGCACCCTCCTACCACATCATTTAACCGTAGGATTAGTAGCGAAAAGTCCTTTAACCCAAAGAGTTTCAGAAATGAAGGGACCGCTGTTACTTTAATATTTTAGAGCTAACTAGGATTATCAACAAGCAGTCCTTTCACCCAATAAATCCTCGATCTTCATCCTTCATTCTCTTTATCAGGTCTTCATTATTGAACACATACATTGGTTCGAAGTGGTTTTCGGATAGGAATAACCCTAGATTCGACCTCAGTTCCTTCAAACCATCATCGATAAAAAGAGGTTCTATGGATAGAGAATCATTATTTAATTGATTAAATTCTTTTTACCAAAATCTCTTTCGAAGATATATATTTCTAAAACATTCTTTCCGGTATATACGGAATCATTAAACCTCTCTTATCAAATTTTTTGATTACATAAACCCTTTTCTTAAACTCGGAATAACTTGAATTCATTTCATTTTTCACTTAGGAGAACATTTACAAAATCATTTCATTTAAATCTTTAACAAAGATTTCATAATTCAAAACTCATAATTTTTATTGAGTTAAAACCATGTTATCTCGGATGTTAATCCAAAACAAGTAAATATTAAGTGAGCAGAAACTATAGAAATCATCTAGTTCTATTCAATGTCAATTCCTGTATTCAACAATACTATGGCCGAAATAACGGCAAAATCACTTTTTAAATTCCACGAATAGTATGAGTTCCCTCTTGGGGATTTAACACAAAGTATAAGAAGATCGTCTCTATACAACCAAAGTTGTATTTAATTTTGAAATTTTAAATCTTTGTATACTTAACTCATTTTCGACATTTTGAAAATGCCTCACCCAAGGAAGAGGCCAGGTGAGCCAGGGCACTGGTTGCTCCTAAACATTTTCTTAGTTTAAGCACCTCACATCCGGATCTCGTGGATAGAAAAATCCACGATACTCATCGGCTTTTAGAGGCAAGGTTAAACCACTTATTTATAATAGCTTTTCTTTAAATATATATTTAAATTCTTTTTAAATCACTACAAAACTTCCAAATCATTATTAAAACACCTAATTATTCATTTGAAAAAATTTATAAAAGATTTGGAAAAGAATTATTGAATTTATAGCTATATTTCAAAAGTTAGAGAAAAGTGCAACGGAAAGTGCTCTTAAAGCTATATTGACAAAAAATGACCTTTTATTATTTGATTATTCATTTTTATTACCCAAATCACTTTTAAAAGATTTATAAGATTTATTTCACATTTTTAAACTATTTTAAACATCATTTTCTAAGAAATCCAGTTTTGGATCCCAAATTACAAAACCGTGATTTTTCAAAAAACTTATTTTACTCATATCTCAAAATCTACTCATTGAAATTTCAATTTTCTTTCTTCGTTGGAAAAATATGGATATAATAGTTTTGAAAATTCTTATCTCGAAGAATTTCGTGCAATATTGCATCTTTTACACTTATTTGTTTATGCCGCGAAACCGCAAACTATCGTTATGCGATGCTCCTATTTTTGACTAAATTTTCCATTCTCATTCAAACTTCACCAAAACACTTTTAAATATTTATAAAATATTTCAAACTCGTTTTAAACCATTTTTAAATAATTTTCACTTTCTATGCACATCAATTCATTAATATAGAGGAAAATGATTTTCTTTGTGCTTATCGACATGTATTTCCATAACTTGCATCAATTTTCAAGATTCATATAAAAACATCCAAACTTAATTACCAAAGCTTAAAAATCCATTTAAATCATCATATCATCATCGAAAATATAATATAATAGTTTAGGAGTTCTCATCTTCATTTTCCCTTCGAATTAATTTTAAAATGGCTATAACTCTGCTATAATCGCACCGGAGCTTATGGAATCGAGTCCAAGACCCTTAAAAAGGCCACGGCCAAAGCTAGAAGAGGTGGAAGGGCTCGGCCTTGGTAGTGATGGGTTGTGGTCATGGTTAGAGTGGTGATAAGGAGGTGTTTTGACATGTTTTAGAAGTGGATTGACATTGTAAACTAGTGTCTATATTTTGCTAATATTTTGCCATAAATTTTGCTCATTATTTTTTTTAAAGAAGGAGGCCATTAAAGAGGAAGACAAAGCTTATAAATATGAAGAAAAGAATGAAAATGAAGAGAAGAGGGTATGGTATTCATAGGAAAATAAGAGTATGATGGAAGACATGCACACATCACCTTTTGCATCACCATTTCAAAGCTTCTCCAATACACCTCCCATCCTCTAATGCACAGAAAAAGCAACCCCACTCCATGTGTGCATATGTTGACTTATATAAGCTTAAGGAGGAAGCTTGCATAGAATATCTTACATATTTTATATTATGTATGTATTTTTAAGTGTATAAGTGTATATGTATGTATACATATGTTTATGTGCATGTTAGCCGATGCATTTGTATGTTACATATGTCTACATGACATACAAACAACGTTGCATTGATTCCCAATAACTTTCGTTCGATAAACCGTTGAAGTCCGGAGAACCGATTATCAGTCACATTTTCACTTATACTTTAACGTACATATATTTGTAAACCAATTTTAATACAAATTTCTTTTATTTTAAATGAATTAAAATAATCATATTTGATTTATAAAACCATGTACATTCATATTAATAATTATTTACAATAATTGTTATTATACCTATAAAGCAATATCGATTTTTCCTTATATTTTCAAATCTAATATATATCTTTATTAAACTATTATAAATGATTTATTGTTACTTTATAACTATTCAAAATGAATTATCGTCATTCAAAATAATTATTTGGAAAATTAAAATAATGACTAAATCACTAAATCTCAATTTAAATTAAATAAATCAATTATTTAAATTAAATAAATCAATTATTTAAATTCAGCTATCTTATCGATATAAATTTCGGGGAAAATATTGATTCAAAATAAGATTATTATTACTTATTATCACTTGGAACAACAGTATCCTTCTATTTGTATAAATTAAAAAATAAATAAAATTTATCAAAGTGGTAAATTTGCTGGTCGTTACAGACTTCCCCCTTAAAAGAATTTCATTCCCGTAGCCAAAACAAATCCCAAAGGTTTGCCCAAAATATTTATTTTTAAACGTATACCCGTAGATGTATATTGATCATATGTACACAATATCTATTATTCGAATTCACAACTTTACTTCCAAATTAGTATTGATCCCTCAATCCTTTAGTGCGAACTCTGATCAGGCTTTCCGATCATTAGTTCTCCTTGCATAGCTCTCAACTATGATAGAAAACTCAAAGTATCCAACTACAAACTCTCATCAATTATCATCATCAAGAATCGAGTGGTAAATCCTCTTTCAGATAAGTGTCAAACACATCAAAGTTCTATACTCTAATCTTATATTAAATCGTGCGATGAAATAATCCATATACTTCATATAATCTTTTAAAAAATTTATAAAAACATTTCATAAAGCTTCCATTCTTTATTTAAACTTTTCATAAAGATACTTCTTTATACATAATCACTTTAAAAATTTTTTCCAAACATTTCTTCGTAAAAATACATTTACTTTCAAAAGATAACTATCTTTTTATTATAATACACTTCTAAACATATCTTTGTGGTTTTATAGAAAACTGATTTTCGAAATAATTCATTATATTGATAAATTACCATAAACTTCCTTTACTTAATATCAAATGTGAAAACATTCTTTATTTAATTAAAACTTTCTTTATCAACTAACACTCCTTTATTAATTAAAACTTCCTTTATATATATTCTCTTTACTTATACCAGTTTTGATACCTAAAAAGTATTTATATACTTATTCCAATGTTTTAAGCATATTCATAATTTACTTAATAAGTTTTTTTTCTTACCTTTCCTTTAAAATATAATCAAAGAGAATAAAACAATTGCTACCAAAACATTATTATAATGAACTTCTCTTTTTATAACACGTTAATTACAATATTTTCTATCTTTTTATTAAAGACTCTAATACTTGTTATTGTCTTTAAAATCCTATTATTAAAGATCTAAATATACTCATAAGATTTCTTCCAAAGTGTCATTCAAGGGTTTAAAAACAAATGTTGTTATGAGATTGTTTAT
Organism: Allium cepa; assembly: GCA_030765085.1. Taxonomy (NCBI): domain Eukaryota; kingdom Viridiplantae; phylum Streptophyta; class Magnoliopsida; order Asparagales; family Amaryllidaceae; genus Allium; species Allium cepa. Next base: position 240,081,462 of record CM060931.1, read on the forward strand.
TATAAACCCAAAGCCATTCATTAATAACTATAAACATTAATTTTAAAGATCAAAGCATGCCCATGCTTATCAATTAAGATAATACACTTTGATAAAAATTGACAACCACCAATTAATTTATTAATCAAAGATTCACATTATGCTTTTTTAACTTAGAAAATTATATTGATCGAGTAATTCCAAAATGATACTATAACGACCCAGAATTCCAATCATTTGAAATTCGTGTATTTCTTTAATTTTAAATAGTCAAAAGTTAATTTTATAAGCTGAATAACTTATATTTCAAAAATAGTGATTTAGTTGGATAATTAAATTGTTTATTTAATATCTGAAATTGCGTAAATAACTGAAATTAAAATTTAATGTGAATAAAAATGATTTATAAAGTTGAATTAAATTATATTTGAATTAGAATGGAGTTAGAGAACTTTTAAAATTAAATTAAAAGTTAATTTATAGCAATTGAATATTTTAATATTTAATTAATGTGTAAAAATAGTTATTTTTCACATAGTCTCGGATATCGACGAAACTAGTTTCATTGGATCTGTAATGTTATATTATCATAGGATTTCAATTTTTGTGTCAATCGGATTTACGGTTTTGTCGTGGCAAGCTGAAACGGTTAGAAATTTGTTTAAGTAAATTCTAATTTCAATAAGTCGATTCAAAAACCTATCTTTCAAATATGATCGAATCGGCTTCCGACATATATTCCATTATGTTCGACATAGGGGTAAAACATTATAAATGCCAGATGGCATGCTTCGTTTGGAGTTTAAACTTTTTCGGGTGAATAGTGTCGCGAAATTTTCTATATATGGCTATTCTATTTGCCAAAACCATAATTTCCTAAGGAAAGCCACCACCTTATCAATCAATCGTCGAAAAACTTGATTCTTCCTTCCTATTTTTCTTCCATTCCATGCATATTTTCGAGAAACCTCCAACTAGAAAAATGTCAAGCTCGTTGAGATCTTTAATCTCAACGGCTATGATTTGATATGGCGTGGTGGATCAACAGCGATTGGTGTTCGAATATGTGACGGTCGAGCTTGATTTTCAGGAGGTGATCGGTCTAGGAGTGGAGGCACACGACGATGGGAGCTTTCGAACGGTGGGGTTCGATCATCGGCTAGGTGATCGTGGGATGCGCGAAAATTCGGAGACGATGGCGGCTGGGTGGGTTCATTCACGTGAGGACGATGGGAAGAAGAAGAAAAGAATAGCGGCCGAGATCTCATCAATAAAAACCGAACGGCCGTGATTAAGGTTAATTAAAAATAAAAATAAATTTGTAAATTGAATTATATTAAAATTGTATAATCTTTAAAACATCATAACTTCGTCATACGATGTCCATTTTTGACGAAACAAGTTGCATTGGGTCCATATTGACGAGCACTACATTGTAGAGTTGGTTTTAGTTGATTAGAGCTAGTGTAAATTTTGGATAAAATTAAACGCTCGTTTAATTTTATTTGGAATAAAACACAAGTGCTATTGGAAGTAATGTGAGTACAACTCACTCTTTCTTACTCACTGATATTTTTGCATAAGTGAGAATAAATTTATTTATGATTGTAACGACCCGAAATTTTCTAACCCGAAAATTTCAGATAGTTATGAAAAAGAAGAGAGAGATAGAAGAAGAAGAACAGGAACACCAAACATCTCACAATCGTAGCGGATAAAATATAATAATAAATAATAACAGTCTACAATAGAATATTATATCTGTCGGTTACATTCTAATACATCAGAGTTTCACATTATATACAGTCACTGAATATTTACAATTATCATATCTCAGGGTAACAATAATATAAATACAGTGAAAACACTCTATACGCTCCTGCCATCCAACTCGCCTCCTGAGCTCCAGAACGTACCTACCTGAAAATCTGTAATACTCGGTCTGACCCGAGCATTACATCAAAGTAACACCCGGGTCAGGCTGGAAACCAGCGTGAGTAAACCCATCTAACATGTAATACAAAAGTATCTAACTCATATAAACCCGGGGTATGTATATCAATTTACAACTTCGTAAGTTGCTACAGACATCCCTTATTTCACAAAGCAATTAAGTGCCAGAACTTTGATTATATGGTCCAATTTTACTTAAATCATTCCATTACACCCTATTGATTTCACGTATCAATTTGTAAAGAATCGAAGTGGTTTCGGGTATTAACTAATACCCGACCCCGGTCTCTTTGAATTCAGTTTATCATAACACAAATTATTCAAGTGAAATGCAATTCAACTTTAAATAAAGATGTCACCTTTACTCAGCAATTCATCATAGATAAATAATCACGTTATCATTGCCCGCCCAAACACATCATATCACGAACCATTTCATGTCAGGGATATCAATCAATTCAAGGCATATAAACACTCACTTATCATACATAAGCAAGATCATCAATCGCACTATCTCGAATAAATCTAATTAACCAGAGTTGAATTAAATCAATTAACTTTAAGTCCTGATTATTAATTAATTACAACCCAGTTGATTCACATCCCATGATCATTTATCTTAGTTAATCCTCCGTGATTAATTATTCTTTAATTACATTAAGATAATCATCATTATCTAATTACTTTCATTAAGTACTTATACTTAACCAAACCCGTGAATGATTATCCTCAATTAATCAATTAAACTTAACTAATTGCATCCCTTAATCAACCCCAATTCTCATAAACAGTAATTACCCCTCTGTAATTACTTACTTAAGTAATTAACCCCTTACTTAATTATTAATCCTTTTTTATTAATTACACCAAGTAATTTATCCTTAATTGCTTCTACTAAGTAATTACCCTTTTATTTACTTCCCATTAAGAAATTCCCTTTTTTTATTACATCTAGTAATTATGAATTACTTCACTAAATCTCATCAGGTATTTATATTTAACTATCACCAAGAGATTACCTTTAATTAACAAATTAATCTCAATCGGGTAATACATCCCTTAATTACCTTTAAACCCAATTAATCAATCTCAATTGCAGATTCATTATACTTTATCCAATATTTAATAAACCTTAATTATTGACTAACACAACTTAATTACAAATTAGATATTTCTTAATTATCTCTTAAATAAATCATTAGTCATTTGTTAATTAAATTACTTAATTACTTAACTACTAATCATTCGTTAATTAATTTAAGTAGTTAATTACCAATTTATTTGTCAACTGGTCATTAATTAATTCAAACTCTAATTACCATTATAATGTAATTATTCTTAATTATTTTCAAAAAAAATTAATTGAATAATTAATCATCTTAACTAACATTAATAAGAAATCTTCTTTAACTTTGAAAACCAATTTGTTACTAACCACAAAACTTTAAGTGTTCATTAATTTAATACTTAACGTAAATTAATTACTCAATTAAAATAATTAATTAGGAATTAAAATCATTGTTAAGCATTAACTAAGATGATTAAAACTTGTAATTAAGTCTTAACCTAAACTGTTAAACCCTTATTAAGTTTTTCTTCATTATTAAAACTTGTAACAAAAAACAAAACTGCAGTAGGAAACCCGAGACTCTCCCTGATTAGCTCGAGTTACACTTCGAATTGCTCCAGCTTTTACCTGAGTCTCCTCTCTCCCTCTCGTATCCATCTTCATTTTCCCCTTTTTTTTAAATTTGAAACTCGAGTATGAATTAGAGCATCAGGCAAAACCACGCTCACGCGCTTTGAACTGAAACCCGAAGCAAACATCTAAAAATTCGAGTATTGACTCGAGATCGTTCTCTTGTCCACGACGCTCACACCACTCTCCGCCGTACACGTGCACGGCGGCGCCACCCAACTCCAACGAACACCAACGCCGCAGGCATATCACGAAACACCCACATACTCGAAATCTAAACCCAAATCGCCTTCAGAAATTTCGAATCAAAAGTTAGCTTTCTGCTTGAAACTGAGGCTCAACCAAAAACGATAGAACGACTTCGCCACCGCCGCACAAACCACCGGGGTCGCCCAAAATTCATCCATAGCTCGACAACTCGACAAGCAATCATCCATCCGAGATTCGTGACACTCGATCACATATAGGAGTCGTGCTCCTCACATTACTGACAAGGCTAAAATCTTGAACCCATGCCCTAAATCAATCTCGTTCGACCAAAACTTGTATTTGAAAAAAAATTCAACAATTTTCCCAACGTCATGGATATTCAAACATGCTTCAAAACAAATGTCAATATTTATTAATGATTCGATCACTAGAAATGGTTAAAAATTCAATTTTTACTCAAATACAAACTGCTCTTGCATCACTGAGCTAAAAATCTTTATTCTAGTTGTAAAAATCATAACTTCCAGTAAGAATTCCAAATATAAACTTGAACTAGCTTCTTATGTCAATCAAATTTAGCAATGTATTAATTTTTTTTATTTGCCTGTAGAACAAGTTACAGTGATATATTTCTTACAACATAGTTTAATTAGCTTTAAAAATATCTTAATTTAGTCTTAAACATATTGTTTTAGTTTACAGATTTCCAATGTTTGATGAGAGTAATTTTGGTTTGAACAAAAAATATTCAAACTATAACAAACAACAGAGAGCCCAGAGTAAACAGAATTGTATACAAGACAAAGCATATACCATATCTTATGATCATTAAAACTTGATCTGTTTTAAATTGAACTTAAGCTTTAAAATTCTAGTTTACTCACCTGAAGACTCTGTTGAACAGAGAACACTCTGATGTTCTTGAATCTGCTTGAATTTCTGTCCTGTTCTTGTTGAGTTAAATATGATTTTAGTTTGAAAGGAAATGAAGATGTTGATTTCTTATTCTGGTTTCTAGGTTTTACTGAACGAACATGGAGTAGCCAGATGTATTCATATATAGGATAATCAGGGTATACGAGGGGAGGTGGTAACTGGTCAGCTTCTTCTTTTTGAACAGGTTTGCTAAATATTTTGAAATGACAAAATTTGGGCTTGAGCAGATAGCATTAAATGCTTTGTTCCTTCATATGTTTACATATTATCATTATGTTTTGCTGTGTATATATCTATATATATATATATATATATATATATATTTGTACATGAGTATGCATTTGTATTAGACAAAGCTTGTGTATGAAGATATTTGTATGAAGACATACATTCAGCAGGTAGGCTTCACTTGTATGTGAAAGTATTGTGTAAAAATGTTTGTTCTATCTGACTTCTAGTTTGAATAGTTTTATACACATATATTTGTGTTGGGTTTTACATTACATTTGGTTTTATTTTATTTTATTCTTTGTACCAAGATATTTTGTGAATTATGAATAGTTTGTCTTCTTTTGCTTTGTACAAATGTATATACAACAACTTATTATTATTTTCTTTATGTTTATGTAAGATCATGATAGTTATTGTTTACATACTTCTTGGTTTTATTTTCTATTTGTAATTAAATTTTCAAACCTTTAATTACAACATATGTTTGAGTTATTTTATTTTATACTTTACTTACAATTTTCCGGTTTATGTTGTATGCCTGCTTATTCATTTTAATTCTATTTGTATGTTAACTAACAATGTTTAAATTAGATTCATAAGTTTGACTTACTTGTATTTATATTTCATATTGATAGAATTTGGTTTTATTTCAACATTATGATCTATATATAATATGTACCAAATGTAAACAAAGTAAAGTATTTTAATTCAATTATATAAGATAAACTTTGTTGTAAATATTATTGAGATTTTGTTATTCTAAATTTCCACTCTTTATTTAAATTAGATTAAATATTTATTAAAATAATAGAGCCAAAATCCAGGGTCGTCACAATGATGATGGATGATTGATGATTGTTTGAATGATATATTACATAATATCTACATATTGATTAGTATTTGGATACATTCCTGCCTATTGGAGAAAATGAGACCCTATGCCTTCCCATGTATGAGCGGAGCGGATGACCCTTTGTATGCGCATCTGCCTCAAAGCGGACATTGTACACATATTCTTATATGTATATTTGTTGCAGATGACAGATTGGAGGGATCTAGCAGGATTCCTCACCGGTATTGGTTTTATTTATAGGTATTGATATATATGTTGTTATTATGTGATATATGACGATTTGGATGCTGTGATTAATGTATTTAGTGTTGCGGCTGCGTTGGGCCTATTTTGGATACTTAAAAATGATAAAGTGTTGATTTTCAATTTAAAAAGGATTTCAAAGTGATTTTTAAAATATATGTTTATTATTTTTGAATTGTTAAGAAATGGATTTACCTTAAATAATTAAAAGTTATAATTTTTATGTGTTATAAAAATTATGATTTTGTGAAATATGAAGTGAACTATTTTGTAAATAGTTAAATTAAGATTTTTGACTTATTATAAATGGATTATATTCTTATATAAGATTTATAAATTTGAATTTTTATAAATCAAAGTGATGGAATTATAAAGAAGTTTTGTAACTGTTAAAATGAAGTTACAAGTGGATTTTATAAGTAAATAAGATTTATAGATTTATGAATTGATGAAGTTATAAAAGAATGATTTTATAAACAAAGAGATTTATAAGTAATTAACTTATAATTGGATTTTGGCATATAAAGGAGATTTAAATGGAACTGGTTAGTAATGGAATTTTATAAGTGGAAGTTTTTATAAAATAGAGATGGAATTTATAAACATTGTTTTATAAATCGAAAATCAATTGATTATGATAAGTTAAATATGGAAGTTTATTAAAGGAGATATGTTCACGATTTTGGACAATGGATAATCCTTTAATAAATGTGTAGAAGTAATGAATTTGGGTAAGAGAATTATATTCATCGTTTTAGACAGTGAATAATCTTTCAAATAAAATAAATGTTTTGGGAAGTGATATTTTAAATGAAGTTAAATGGTTAGATGATGTTTTTGAAATGTGTGAGTATCGAATACATAGATTTCAACATTCATTGTTGAAATAGACATTTTCGAGAAGTAAGGAAATAATGTACTACAATACTGTTGTTATAGTAAATGATTTTCGAAAGGAGATGTTTTGTATAGTATATGGGATTTATATATCTATCTAATTATTGAATCCCTATACTAGTGATTTTGGGTTATCGTAATGTTGTTTTACGCAACATTCGTTTTGACTAAAATAAATATGTTTAAGAGAACGTTTTCCTTAAAGAATGAGATATATACTTAATCGTGATTTAAGTATATGTAATATTTTCTAAGTGTTGAAAATAAAGAGAATTGTGAATTACTTATTATTAAATAAATACATGGAAATGTTTTCCGATATTGGAATATTGAAATGGTTTTGAGATTATATCTTTTTAAAGATAGTTTGAAGTGAATATTTGGCAAGTGATTTAATTACTAAAAGTTTAATTAAAAGGGCCTAGTGATTGCTTATGGTGCTAAATATTTGTTGTTTGCTTTGAAAGTTAAATAACCGACTATCAAATTTGGCCATTTTAGTTCCTCGACTTGATGTGGGAACTATTTAGTCGTACACGTAGTACGTAGCCTTTTGTGTAAGCTTGATTATCGTTTGTGTTGAGGATGTTGATTTGTATATTATGGAGTATTATTCCAATTTATTGAGCTTCCTTCTTGGCCGAAAGATAGCAAGTTGAAAGTTGGAGACGTGATAAGTCTATGAGACTTATATTCTATATGAGGTTGAGAAACGCTTTTGCGTTGTTAGTGCGAAGAGACCAGGATTGGTTTATCCGAAAACCACTTCGGACTAATGTATATGCGATGATTGTGCAGGTTGGTTGTGATGATATTAATATTCAGGATTTTCATCGTGGGAGACTGCTTCTTGATCATTTGGGGTTAAAATCCCAATATACATATAGTAGTAGTGGTCTCTTTATTATGAAATATCTAATGCGAGGACTATTCGCTACTAATCCTAGGGATTTCCCAACAGGATGTGGTAGGAAAGTACCTTCGGTTTGTCCTGTTCTTGGACAACTTGTATGGATGTTTGTCTAAAATTGCATTTCTGAAGATTACGTATATTGGTTTTTACAAACGTACATAAGTGGCGGCGGAGAAGGCAAGTTCTTTTAGCTTAACACCCTCCTTGAGACATAAGAGCTTAAGGGTTGTATTTTTATGGAAGGCGATTAGTAGTCAACGGAAATGGCCATGTGGCATTCAAAGTGATGTGATATGTGAAAGGTAACCATTACCTCAGGCCTCATTAACCGGAAATGACCGAAATAGGGTTAGATGTGGCAAGGCTAAGTGGGTCGCTCCCAAGTAGGATATGATCATCCTCTTCTAGATATATTTCTTCCCGCTATGATGTTCGAGATATAAATTATTGTGGTTTGTATGCTATAAGGGCCCTCCGAAAAGGTCGACAGCGACCGGAGGATGAAATATTTGGTAATATCTAGTTACAGAGGTAGGCCGATCTTGTGTTGGTAGATGGAAGATGTTCTATGCCTCGGGACATCCATCTAGAGGTGTACTCATCGGAAGGTAGTCCCTTCACCTGGTCAGTTCTATGGAAATCCAAACTCCACTACGAACTTGCTGTATTGTTTGTAATGGCGTAATGAATATCCCCGAAATGCTATATGGGTAACCATTTTGGCTATGATTAATATTATTTGTATACTAGACACTATTATAATATAAGAGGATTGGATATGAATCGTTTTAGTAATCGTAAGGTAAAAACACGTCCATGTTTATGTGTGGGCGTGTCTTACGAGATACTTTTGTTTTGAAAAGAAAAGTTTGGTAATTTAATAAATTCAGTTGAGTTGTTTCTCACGCTGGTTTACCAAACAGATCCGGGTGTTCTTCCCTTTCAATGCTCGGGTCATACCGAGTATATTTACAGGTTTAGATTTGGTGCTTTTGGAGCTTCGGCAAGAGAACTAGAGATCTTCATTTTCATATACACACATCGGTTTTGATTATCCGCTATTCTTAGTTGTTGCATATTATTAGCAATTTAGGGACAGGTTATTATAACTGTTCAAGCTGATAACTAGTGATTGATTATTGAACTTTGATTGATGTATGTACATAATACAGTTTCTATTTTGTAAAGATCATTGATATGATATTATATGTTTTCCGCTGTGATGTGAGATTCTATATTATTCTGTTTTGTTTTCTCTTCTCTCTTTCTTCTCTTTTCTTCTTCTTTCTTCTTTTCTTTCTCACGACTCTCCATTAGTTTGTGCTTTTTGGGTCAGACATGTGTGGTTTATGGTCGATTCAAAGGGTATGGATTTGCGGGTCATCACAGATACCAAGGAATTGGGTACTACCAATAGTATCGCATATTTCCTTAACAAGAAGGGGGATACTTAAGAGAAGTGTTTACCATCCAAATACATTTCCTTCCCATTTTTAGTTACTTTCGAGCCATCCGAATCAATTAATCATGAGATTATTTTTCTTTTTCATAATCCCATTTTTCGGAATGATATTATTACTATTCCTTTCAAAAATAAAGGAATTTAAATTCCGCGAAAAAAATTCCTTTATAAAGCACGTTTTATAAATCCATTTTATAAAATTGCTTATATAAAACATATTCGTAAGATTTGTTTATCTTAAATACATTCCTTAAATCTTAAACAAACATTATTATTTATCGAATTCCCCATAATCAAATTGTGAAACTAAATTCACATGGTGTTCGTCATTCTTAAACTTTTAACTAAACAACCAATCAATCAATGATAATAATTGAGTATTATCTTCCTCAATCAAATAACTATATTACTTGGAAAATACTCTTTTAGACACAAGTAGTAGGAAATTGCTAGCTTATTCTTAGATAGAGAGCTTTGGCCAATACTCGGAAAGTGTTCTGAGATTTATGTCTAAAGATAGCTTTAAATATTATTTGTACAAAATGTTTATCATCAAAAAATCTTTGAAATTTATTTTACCAAAATATTCTTTTCTTTTCAAATATATATATATATATATATAACGTAATAATGATTTCATATAAAACCAAATTCACTTATATATGTATTAACAAATACGCGCTCGTAGACACACACAAATATACACACACACACTCCCAAACTCATTCTAGGGCATTGCTAACCCTATCTCTAATGAGTTACTCATCCTAGGATATTACTAACCCTATCTTTGATGAGTCTTTTACCCCTATTAAGTTCAAGTATTCGCTCAACCTAAGCTCTGATACCACGATGTGACGATCTAGGCTTTGCAACCATTGACAGTGGATACATCCCACCATAGCTCACACTGGCATCTCGAATTTGCTTTTATGGCCAGCCTCTCGACTGCACAACCAACCCTTTATCACTAAGGACATGTAGGAGTAAGATTCATCCATTCATTACCGAACAAGAAGTGAGAACCCCCTACATGTTGAACATAATCAAGCAAATCTGATCTCGGTTCCTCCGAACCAATCATCGATAAAAAGAGGTTCATTGGATAGAGAATCATTCTTTAATTGATTAAGTTCTTTTTATCAAAATCTATTTTGGAGATATATATTTCTAAAACATTCTTTCTGGTATATACTGAATCATTAAATCACTCTTATCAAATCCTTTGATTACATAAAACCTATTTTTTAAACTCGGAATAATTCAAAATCATTTCATTTTTAACTTACGAAAACATTTCCAAAATTATTTTATTTAAATCTTTAACAAAGATTTTGTAATTCAAAACTCGTAATTTTTATTGAGTTAAAACTATATTATCTAGGATGTTAATCCAAAGCCAGTAAATATTAAGCAAGTAGAACTTATAGAAATAATCTAATTCTATTCAATGTCAATTCCCTTATTCAACAAATATTATGGGCGGAATAATGGAAAAATCATCTTTTAAATTCCACAAATAGTATGAGTTCCCTCTTTGGGATTTAACACCAAGTACAAGAATATCATCTCTATACAATCAAAGTTGTTTTTAATATTGAAAATTTAAATCTTTTTATACTTAACTCGTTTTTGACATTTCGACCTTATCTATCCTTCACCCAAGGAAGAGGCCAGGTGAGCCAAGTCATTGGTTACTCCTAAACATCTTCTTAGTTTAAGCATCCCACATCTGAATCTCACGGATAGAAAAACCCAGTCTACTCGTCGGCTTTTAGAGCCAAGATTAAACCACTTGTTTATAATAGCTTTTCTTTAACCGTTTATTTAAATTCTTTTAAATAACTACAAAACTTCCAAATCATTATTAAAACACTTAATTGTTCATTTTAAAACATCTATAAAAGATCTGGAAAAGGATTGTTAAGTTTAAAGCAACATTTCAAAAATTAGAGAAATGTGTTGCGGATAAGTGCTGCGGAAAGTGCTCTTTTAAGCTATATTAATAAAAAGATCGACTTTTTATTATTTGAAAATTAATTTTTATTACTCAATTCACTTTTAAAACATTCTAAAAAGATTTATAAGATTTATTCCATATTTAAAAAAAACATCATTTTCTAAGAAATCCAGTTTTAGATCCCCAACTACAAAACCGCGATTTTTCAAAAAGCTTTTTTACTCATATCTCAAAATCTAGTCATAAAAATATCGATTTTATTTCTTTTTTGGAAAACTATGGATATAATAGTTTATAAAATACTTATCTCGAAGAATTCCGAGCTATATTACATCTTTTACACTAGTTTGACTTTTATGGCGCGACATTGCGAACTACCGTTACGCGAGCGCTTATTTTTGACTAAATTTTTCGCTATCATTCAAACTTCACAAAAACACTTTTAAATGTCTATAAAAAAATTCAAACCATTTTTAAAGAATTTTGACTTTCCATACACACCAATTCATTAATATAGAGGAAAGTGATTTTCTTTGTGCTTATCGATGTGTATTTCTACGACTTGCATATATTTCAAAATTCATATAAAAACACACAAAATTAACGATTAAATCATATTAAGCATCCATTTAAATCATCTTATTATCATCGAAAATGTAATATAACAGTTTAAGAGTCCTCACATTCATTTTCCCTTCGAACTAGTTTTAACACGGTTATAGCTCCGCTACGATTGCACCGGAACTTATGGAATCGAGTCCAAGTCCCTTAGAAAGGACATGACCTAAGTTAGAGAAGGTGGAAGGGCTCTGCCATGGTGGCGATGGATTGTGGCCATCGGTTAGAGTGGTGATAAGGAGGTGTTTGACTTGTTTTCTAAGTGGATTGACATTGCAAAGTTGTGTGTATACTTTGCTAATATTTTTCCATAACTTTTGCTTATTTTATTTAAATGAGGAGGCCATTAAAGAGGAAGACAAAGCTTAGAAATATAAAGAAGAATAAAATTGAAAATGAAGAGAAGAGGGTAGGATATTTATAGGAAAAAAAGAGTATAAAGGAAGGCATGCACACATTACCTTTTGCATCCCCATTTCAAAGCTTCTCCAAGACACCTCCCCTCCTCTAATACACAGCAAAAGGCTTCCCCCCCCCCATATGCCCATCACTTCCATCTTCTCATGTGTGCATATGTTGACTTATATAAGCTTAAGGAGGAAGCTTGCTTAAAATATCTTATATATTTTATATTATTATGTATTTTTAAGTGTATACGTATATATATGTATGTATACATATGTTCATGTGCATGTTAATGGATGCGTTTGTATGTTATATATGTGTATATGACATATAAAAAACGTTGCATTGATTTCGGACAACTTTCGTTCGATAAAATGTTGAAATCCGGAGAACTGTTATTGGTCACATTTTCACTTATACTTTAGCGTACATATATTTGTGAACAAAATTTAAATAAATTTCTTATCATTTCAGATGAATTAAAATGATCATATTTGAATTATAAAACCATGTAAATTCATATTAACAATTATTTACAATAATTGATATTATATCGATAAAACGATATCGATTTTTCCTTATATTTTCAAATCAAGTATTTATCTTATATAACTATTATAAATGATTCACTGTTACTTTATATGAGACGACATGTCCTCCTATCTTCAAGAAGACGCATCACTAATTAAGAAAGAAAGGGATAGAAGAAGAAAAGAAAGAGAAAGAAGAAACACAACAACATTAGATAACACAGCGGAACGAATGAAATATAATATATCACATAAAATATTACATAGTATCATATTACATCAGAGTACAAAACTTATACAACACATATTAGGCAGTTATAAACATCTGTCTAACTATACAACTCAAGTACCCAAGAGACATATACCAAACAAACACAGCGGAACCATAAATATATCTACACGTGGAAGCCTCCTGCTCCATATCTCCTCCAGAATTCTTTAAGCTAACCTGAATCACTTGACTACTCATACATAATATGAGTACCCAAGAGTTTAATAAAACATAAAATAAACACTCGGGTCAAACAGGGGTCTGGTGTGAGTAAACGGGTTAAATTGCTTAACTTTAGAAAAACCTTTGAAAAGAAAAGGTATCGCGTAAGACTTCCCACACATAAACATGGAAAAAATTTTACCTTACGCTAACCAAAACATTTGATAAGAAATCCAGTGATATTATAATAGTGTCTAGGGTTTTCAAAATAAAATACAGAAATAGCTGGAATGCTTACATCTCACGTTCCAACATAGTTGGACACAATCAAAACCGTACAGGCACTTATTGGATTATGGATTCCATCAATGGCAGGGCTACCGAGGTACCGCCGTCACAGTACGTGGCCTAGATCAACGTACCGAAGATTACGCCCAATCTCATGCATCACAAAGCCGGAACCGTTCCTTACTGAACAGTCCCGAGTAAGGTTACCCCGTGGTTGGCACAACCAACCACCCACTAAGCCGAAATAAAGGGACCTCTAGACAGGAACGACCTCACCCTGAAATGGGTGCTACCCACCTAGCCTTGCTGCACCTCCCTTGTTTTAGCCATTCTCAGTTTGATGAGGCTTGAGGCTGCGATTACCTTTATAGAACACATCTATCTTAGAATGCTCATCGTCCACCTGACGATGTTCTGAAAGCATTCAATCCATACAAGTTCATTCCGGGTTCGAATGAAATCGAAGGCATTATCTCGTTGCACTCATTTTGGAATCACCCTCAGAGTCAACGACCGTAGCCCTTGCACTCTAAATCACCATCTCGAATCTATAAGTACTATCTCCGTCAAACTCATCATGGAATCACCCTCAGAGTTATACTGACGAAGAATAGTTCTTACACCTCGAGTCTTCACTAAGCTCCACTTGGATTCATGACCTAACATTTAATTGGAATCGATGTGGTTTTCGGATATCCAAATAGGGAAACCCGATCCCGGTCTCACCGAAACCAAACGCTATTTTAATGTCCAAGTTGTTATAAACAATTAAACTTATATTCGGGATGATATAAACAGATAGATGAATCACATTATCACAATAGATAATTCATATCAAACATTCATCTCACAAAGCAGCATATCACATATCAGAGATATCTAAATCATCCAGTATCAACCAATCACCATATATCAATCATTAAATAGAAATCAACCAATATCAATCAATCATCCAAAAATAGAATTGATTAACTCTTAATCAATTGGATTACCTAAATCTTTCTTCATTAATTTATTCCAAATAAATAAATTGATCATCTCTTAATGATTTTTAATTAATCTTTCTTGATTAATTATACTTTAATTACATTCAAGTAATTAACCATAACCATATACAGTAATTAACCTTTAATTACTATCATTAATTACAATAATTAATGATCCTTCATTTGCTTCCATTAATTAATCAACTATAATTAATTACATTAAACCTCAATTAATTACAATTAATAAATCACACTTTATTAGTTACTTTTATTAATCAAACTTGATTAACTCATTAATTATATTAACTAATTAACCTTATTAATCAATAATTAACTTATAATTAATCATTAATCATAAAATAGTAATTAACAACTTGTAATTACTTATCTTAATTAATTAACTTCTTAATTAATTATATTAACCCTTGATTAATTAATCTAATTAATTAATCTTTAATTACTTCATTAAGTAGTTATTATTTAATTTAAATTAATAAATAATCCTTAATTAATTACTTTATCAATTAATTACATTTTTAATTAATTACCCTTGGAAATTAATCTTAAATTAATCTCATTCTTAAATTAATTAATCACATTAATTAATTAACTAAAATAATTAAGTAATTAACTCTTAATTACTTACATAAGTAATTATCTTCTAATCACTTCCATTAATAAATCTTGATTACCCTCTTAATTAATTACTTAACAGGTAATAAATTCTATTATTAAACAATTCTTAATTCATTAATTAATTAATTACTCCATAATTAATTAACTTCAAAACAATTACATTAATCAATTCCTAGATTAATAATATCAAGTGATTATTCATTAATCACTTTAATTTCTCCCATGAGTAATTTCCACCAATTACTTCCATAAGTAATTACTCCTTTTAATTACATTCAATAATTAACCATTAATTACTTCATCAAGTAATTACACTGAATTAATCCATGATTAAGTGATTATTAAAAATTTAAATAAATAATTAACTAATTATTTAAAATTAATTAAATAATTAATTACTAACTTCTTATATTTAAAAAATCTTAATTAATTAAGAAAACATTAATCTTAATTAAACTCTTACATACTAACAAATTATATTAAGTATTCTTAAGTTCATAACAAAATAATTTAACCATATTTATCTTTATAAATAAATTATTTGAATTTTAATCAAATTTTAATAACTTAAAACAAATTATTCTATTTGGATATTAAATCATAACAATAACCTCATTTGGAAATAAGAAATTTACAGACAAATTTCAAAATTAAAACACCTTAAACATCTAATTTTATCTTATTTATTTCAAATAAAATTTGAAAACTTTAGTTTTAAATCATTACTTAAAATTGTAACTTAAACTTTGATTTAATATTTAAATTCAAAATATTCCTTTAATTGAACTTCAAAATTTAATTAGATAATTATTTTCAAAAACAATCATCTTAAACCATTTTAAACTTGAAATATAAATTTAATTTACAATTTTTTAAATGTTTGATTAACTTTATTCCAAAACACAAATTTTGACTTTGAAAATTTGTTTTCTTTTATAAAACTTATTTATAATTTTAAAACCTACCTTCATCTATTCAAACTCGGGTTAAATTTTCAACTTAATCAATACAATACTAACAAAAACACAAACAACCCTAAAACCTGAGTTACTTTGCAACTTTATTTCAAACAACAAGTATCATTTGCAAACCTTATATCAATATACAGTATTACCAGAAACACATCGCCTAAACTCGAGCAAATCACTGCAAATACATGAGCCTGCCCGAGTAAATTCCAGCTCCATCTTCTTCAAGTCGCTCTCGATAAAAACGCGAGCAAAGCTTCGGGTAATCCTTTCTTCCCCAACACTTCAAAATCCCAGTGCACACGAACTAGCACGGTGCACGTGCCCAATCACTTCCGGCCACCCACGTTCGTCGCGACTATCGTCGATGGTCACAATATCATGCGCGATCACAAATCTAAACCCAGATTCGAGATTTCATCATCGAATCGAATTTTCGATCCCTAGCTCAAAAACTACACAGCAACACGAAACAAAACCCCATCGCCAATGACCATCTCGTCGCCGTTGAACTCTGCCAACTCCACCATCGAAACCCACATCCATGAACTACATCTCCACCAAAAGTGAACAATTCCGGTCCACTATCCAAGTCGTAAAAATCACGACAGTCCAGCCGAAACAAAAACCAAAAAAACCCTAGTTCGATCCAATACGAACGATTCGGCCATTAGAAAAATTCATGCACATTTTTCCCATCATCAACCATCCACAATCTAGCCTCGACCCAATTACAACTCAAATCAACAAGTGGATCAACGGCAATTCACAAAAATCCCCAAAACGTTCAAACCCAAAATTCACATTAAATACCCAATTAAAAATTACAAATTGCATATCTAAATTCATGATTTTTAATCATGATTACATGCATGTAATTCAATTTAGAATTTAAAGCAGTTGATTATTTTCAAAAATCCTAGTTTTACTGTAAATTCCCTGTTTACAATTATTTGTTGTATTTTAAATTATGAAACTATTTTTAAAATCACTATCAAGCATTAACATACAATTTTCGTTTACGTATCAAATTCAAATAAGGCTTAGATTTGAAAGATTTTGCATCTTTCTTTGAGAAAAACAACCTCTGTAATTATACAGAGTTGAATATAAACAGGTTTCATCTAATACCCAGCATTCTATATCCTCAATCATGTATATACAATAGTATTCATATAAATAAATATTCAAAATCATAGCCAAAATCATCACATGCAAAAATAAATTTAACTACAATATGATTAAATCTGTTTTTAAGAGGTTTACTCGCCTTTTTAAAATATGCAAAGCAGTTTTAAGTTTTCTTTCTTTTAATTTTCCAGGCCTTGAAATATTAATCTGGAAAAAGCTTGTTTGGGTTTTACTTTGCTGTTGAAGTTGAATCCCTCTGCATGCCTTTAATTTTTGATTTAAAATGTTGTTGAAACAGCTGAGTTGCTTATCCATTTGCATTACAGGTTGAAGTTGCAGATTTGCAGATTTGTAAATTGATGTTGCAGGTTTGATTTTGAGAAGAACTTCATTTTGCAGATTTAGATTTGAATTGCAGCTTTGAAAAATGCAGATTTGATCATACTTTGCTTTTGGGTTTTAAATTTCATATTTGAAAAAGAAAATTTTCTGTTTGAGTTAAGAAAGGAAACAAAGGAGTGAAAGTGTTTGAAAAAAAAACTGATTTTCTTCTTAAAAACATTTACTAAAAATTAAAATGAAATGTATTGCCATATGTTAATTAAACTTACATTTGTCACTCTATTTGCTTAATTTACTTACATGTGTTAAAGATCTTTGCAAAACTGTTTTTAAAACCTTATAAAAATAATAATTATAACTTATATCTATGAATATGGATATTTGTATTTATGAAATGTTTTTTTTATGCATATGAAATGTTTTTATGTTAACTAACTTTGAATTTTAGATAAATATACAAGTTAAATCCTTTAAAGAAAATATTATAAAGCTAGTTATAATACAAATAAATCTTTATACATGTAATTTAAAATCTAAAACATCTATATATATTTATAACCACTTTAAATTTTAAGCAATTTAAAGGAAACCAAACAAAACTTTGTTTAAACTATCATATTTAAAAATAAATAGTTATCTTATATTTTGGAAACAAATGAATTAATCTTTAAATTAACTTTTGAAAAATATTAATTCTAAAGCAAAGCTTCAAATTACAATATTCATTCATATATATATATATTATCAACAGATTAAATTAAATTCAAAACAATATCAAATTATAACATATACATACATATATATTACAACTTGAAAATTCAATCTTTTATTTAAAACAAAAGATTTTCCCATTCACAATAGATATCAAATATATATATTATAAATAGAATAAAACTTTATTAGCTTTGAAAGAATAAATTCTTATCAATTTTAAATTGATAGAAAGATATTGATCAAAATTACCAGATTAAATATTTATTAACCATTAAAAGATTAAATTTACCAATTTAAATTAAAATTATAAAGAAAAATTAACAAACCAAATTAATTATTAATACGGATTATTAAATTGATATTGCCTAAAATTCCGGGTTGTTACATTATAACTATTCAAAATGAATCATCATTATTCATAATAATTATTTGTATAATTAAAAAATTATTAAATCTCAATTTAAATTAAATAAATCGATTATTTAAATTAAATTAATTAATTATTTAAATTCAATGCTATCTTATCGATATAAATTTCGAGGAAAATATGATTATTATTACTTATACCACTTGGAACAACATTATCCTCTAATTTACATAAATAAAAATAAATAAAATTTATCAAAGTAATAAATTTACAGGTCGTTACAAAGGGCTTGAGTGGGCGAAGCAGCCAAAAATATACTGAATGGACGTAAGGTATGCATAGAAATGGAGAAAATCATCCATATCTTTCCCAAGTGATGTACAAGCAGTTAGTGAAGTATTGGGATTCAGATGACATCAAGAAGATAGCAAAACGGAATGCCGAAGTTAGGAATAGAAATCCTAGGTCGCATAGTGATGGCTACAAATCATACGCAGATCAACGTAATGATCTAGTATATATTTATTTAACATTTTCAATAAATTAAACTAGGTTTATAGAATAGGGTGCTTCATTTAAATTTAAGTGCAAAGAGTAGAATAGTGAGCCTACATCTGAGTAAACCTATTGCAAGTCTCACCAGATTGAGTCATCGCATGGGTCCACTATAACGAATGATTTTTTGAACCCGAATGTCGACACTAATACATGAATGATATTCACGTGTCGAGCATCCAAGTGACAAAAAGGAAAAATGTTTTGGTAAAAGGAAAAGAAAAGGAAACCAGAACAAGAAAGAACACAATATTAGAATCTCATGTGCAAAAAGATAATATATAATATCTCAAACATTTATACTGAAAAGAAAACTTTAATATACATACAAAAATTAGGGCAAACTAACCTATTATTATCCAAGACAGTTATAACAGCATGTCCTCACAGTTGCAGATAGATACAAAATAAGTAATGCGGTGGAAAATAAATACGTAAATGGGTCTTGGAGGCATTCGGCCCGTCTCCAAAAGCACCAAGCTTTCAGCTATATCTATAATATACTCAGGTTTGACCTAAGCATTATAAGGAATAACACCTGATCAGTCTGGTAAACCAGTGTTAGAAACTTAAATCATATGGATTTTTATATTTATAAAATCCTTCAAAATAAAGGTATTTTGTAAGACCATACCACAAATAAACACGGAAGGGTTTTTATCTTACGATAACCAAATCCTTTCTTTTGGAAAATCCAGTGATATTGCAGTAATGTATATGTTATGAATTAAAAATAATCATGTAGCTGTAATGTCTGTGAGTGTACATCACAACAATAACAGGTATATAATCAAAAGCGCTAAGGCATGTTTTCTAATTGTGTAGGATTCCATGGAGGTGTCCTTGGTACTTCGAGAACGATCCTCCTGCACAAGGGTCAGAGATATCCTTCTGAAATATCGTACATCCCTAGCCGATGTGCTATAGGAAATACATAGTTGGCCACAACATGAGGCCAAGTGCACCACTCGTGTAACGACCCAGAATTTCAGTCATTTGACTTTAGAGTATTTAATTGATTTGAAATAGTAAAACATTAATCTTATAAGTTAAATAACTTAAATTTCAAGTATAGTGATTATTTGATAATTAAATTGTTAAATTTAATATTTGGAATTGTTTAAAATTATTAATATTGCATTAATGTGAATAAGAATAATTTTAAAAGTTGATTTAAATTCTATTTAAATAAGAATGGAGATAGTAAACTTTTAATTTAGGTTTGAAAGTGATTGATTTGGTTTTTATGATAATTCGTTTTAACTAACATGTAAAATAACCATCTGGGGCACTGTCTCAAGTTTCGACGAAACCAGTTCCATTGGATTCGTAACAGTAAATTATAGTATGCCGACGAATTTTGTGGCGATCGGACATATTGTTTGGTCGTGCGAGTTTGAAACGCATAGAAATTAAATTAAGGAATTCAATTTAATATAACTCGATTTTGAAAAGTTAACATTTGTATACAATGGAATTGGGTCCTGGTTATATTCCATTGTGTTCAAAAAGGGGTATAACATATAGAACGTTAGGTTGCATGCCTCGTTTAAAGTTGGAAAATTTAATGAATGAACAACGCTTTAAAAAATTTCTATATAAGTTCCTAAACATTTTCATTTTGCAGAACCCTAAACAAATTAACCCAGCCGTTATTAACCATCTTCCCCATCTAATGGCCCTAAACCAATTGAGAGATAAGAGCAACTTTAAGCCTTAACTCCTACATGTAAGATGAAGGCATGGCTAATTTAGTTATTTAGGTTATAACTTTTATTAACTAAAGTTAATTATATTTAATTATTTCAAAACATTCATTAATTCATATCAAATTCATACGAGGCCCAAATCGAGCGCGACAAGTGGTGTTGTGATTGTATCAGCGAGTACTTTGCAATGGAATTGGATTGGATAGATTTGGAGCTAGTGGGAAATTAGATAAGTGGGTCTCTCCCAAGTAGAGTATGATCATCCCTACCTAGATTTGATATTATCTCTCAATTGTATGCTTCGGGGCCCATTAACATAGGGGTGATCATATTCGATACTAGTAGTCAAGTGGTAGGCTATTTCTGTGTTGGTAGGGGATCCCGGTGAGGTCCTCGGTTTATTTTATCTAGAAATACACCATGATGGGCATTACCTCAATGGCCCAGTCATTGTATGGAATTCATTCTCCAATAAGTGCCGTGCGGACTTAGTTGTGCCCAGCTATGCTAAAATGTGAGATGCAAGCATTCTAGCTATATTTATATTTTACTTTGACCCTTAGACATTATTATAATATCGTTGAATTTTCTATAGAAATTGTTTTGGTTATCATAAGGTAAAAACTTGTCTGTGTTTATGTGCTACGTGGTATTACGAGATACCTTTATTTTGAAAAGAGTTTGATAATTTTAACAATTCAACCAGTTGTGTTTTCTCATGTTGGTTTACCAGACTGACTCGGGTGTTATTTTATCATAATGCTTGAGTTAGACTGAGATTTACATATTGCTTTAGATGCATTGGAGCTCAAGAGATGAGTTGGAGGTCTTCAAGTCGTATTCACATATATGTTCATTTGCCGCTGCGTTGTCGAAATCATCAGCATTTGTGGGTTGTTATAACTATCCAAGCCAATAATTGTGATTTGTGTTTGTACTCCTATCGATGTATGTCTATAACAGTTTCTCTTTCGTAAAGATCATTGATATTACATTATATTTTTCCACTGTGATTGTGAGATACAATGTTGTTTCAGTTTCCTTTTTCTCTTCTTCTTCTCTTCTTTCTTCGCCATAACTATCCATTTTTCCATTCAATATGGATTGGACATGTTTGGTCTATTGTCGGCTTTAATTATGCGGATTTGCTAGTCGTTAGAGCTTGTGTGCATATATGTCTGTGTATCTATGTGTGTATGAGTATCACATTTATATATATTAAGTGTGTTATATGTCATTAAATATATGTGTGTGTGTGATACATCTAGCTAAACGTTTGATTGAATTAATTAATATAATTAACTAATAAGTGTAATATAATTTAAATAAAATATTATTATATTTAATTGCTAGATTAGATATAGTTAAACCTATTAGACTTCATAGGGCCACTATGATCCAAATAGACTTTTTTCTTGAAATCTACCTATTTTATCCATTGCAGAATGACATGGTTCTTATAATGGCATTAGAACCAAAATGATCAATGTGGTCTAATTAGTAACTTTAAGGCCAACTAATTAAGCCTAAATATCCAATGGGTATCTGGAAAAGTAGTCTTTAGTGCTTTAGGGGGGTTTCTAGATCATCACATTGCTATTATTATTTGCTAACGACTTAGAATAAGAGGTTTTGCCTTTAGTTTTGTTCGAGCTTTTGTATGCACTTGCAGTTTGCATTTACGACCTTTGAAGCTTGCTGCTTTCTCCCCTATTCCATATAGATAAGTGATAGACTTGGTTGTTAAGCTTCCTTCTATAGTAGCTTTTGCTTAATATCTGATTTTTAATTTCGAGTTGCAAATTTGTGTTTTGTTGTATGAATTATGGCTCCTCAGGCATGAAGTTGGGTGTGTAGTATGTAACGACCCAGAATTTTTATTAATTAAAAATTGAATATTTAATTAATTTTAAATATTTATAAGTGAATTTTTAAGTCAAATAAATTTTTATTTGAATTTTTGGATTTAATTGAATAATTAAATCGATAATTTAATATGTTAAATTATGGAAAATATAGAAAATCGAGTTAAATATGATTAGAAATAATTTGGAAAATTTTATTTAATCATACTGGAGTTATAGGAATATTTTAGAACTTTTAAAATCGAATTAGAAGTTAATTTGTGAAAATTGAATATTTTAATATTTAATAATCGACTGTAAAATAGTCAATTTTTGAACAGTCTCAGAATTGAACGAAACCAGTTTCATTGGATCCGTAATAGTTAGTTATTACCGGATTTCAAATTTCGTGTCAATCGGAGTTATCGTTTGATCGTGGCAGCTCGAAACGCATCGAATTATTTTTAATTTAAATTTGGCGAGTCAAAATAGCCATTTTTCAAAAAGTCTCGGATTTCGACGAAACCAGTTTCATCGGATCCGTAATGTGATATTATTGTAAGGTTTCAAATTTCAAGTCAATTGGATTTACCGTTTGTCCGGTACAATTTAAAACGCCTAGAAATCGACTTAAATCGGTTTAATTCAAATTGAGCGTTTACAGCCATAACTCGCACATACTTCCGAATTAGCTTCCGAAACCTGTTCCATTGTGTCCGGAACGCGGGATAAACCCTAGGTACGCTGGTTACGGCGTCTAAATCGGAGTTCGGAAAATCCGGGATGAATAGTGTCGCTCGTTCCTTATAAATAGCCCTACCCCTTCACAAAATTTGATAAAATACATTCAAAACCCTAATTTGCTTCATGTAGCCGGCCCTAAAAATGAATGGCCAGAAAACACTCAACTTCCCTCCTCGATTTCTTCCAATCCGTCGACAATTAGGCTAAGGTTTCAACATGAAAGACGTAGAGGGAGATGAGAGCTTCGATGTGAACGGCTGTGATGTAAAATGGAGCACCAGGGGAGGAGATAGGGGGGGCCGACAGGGGGGGACCTGCGCACGACTTCCTAGGCAGCACATGAGGCCGAGCATCATGGGGTTGGGGCCGAACCTAGAGGGGGAGAGGAGCTTCGACGTGGCGGAGGTGTGATCGAATTTCGTTGAGAGATGGAGGAGAACAATTGAACCCTAGATTTGGTGTTTGGGTTCAAGGGGGAGCGGCTATCTCCTGTAACTTGCGTGAGTGGGGAAGATGATGGGAACGGCCTTGATGATGCAGTGCAAGATCCAATGGCCCATATGAGTTGAGGGTTTAAATATGAAAGTTATATTGTAAATTTAGTTATAAAATTGTGTGCAATCTTGTAAAATTCATAACTTTTTCATACGAGGTCGAAAAAATGCAAACTCAGTTGCGTTGGAATCGTATGGACGAGCACTACGCGATGAAGTTGGTTTGGAGTCGTTTGGAGTTAGTGAGAATTTCGGGTAAAATTAAACGCGCGTTTAATTTTATTCGAAATAAAAGCTAAACGGAATTTAAAACCAAGGTGAGAATTTCTCACTCAATCGAATAGATTTCGATTTTATTTTAAATAGTTAGATTTAAAATATTTGAATGCATGTTTGAATGATGACTGTAAATTATTGATTGTTAAAATAGACATTATGCGCCGTTAGTAAGCGGATGTTATTTAATATAAACATATACCGCGAATATTTCATAAACAGTGAAATTGGTATTATATATAATATCAATATATATATATTGGCATATGTATATATTGCAGTTGATTGATTTCCCGCATTTTTTTGTTTAGCGGATGAGACCCTATTACGCCGTTAGTAAGCGGATAATATTTATTAAGAACATGTACCGCGATAATTTCGTACTGGAGCGAAATTGGTATTGTGCTAATGTTTTTGGATGCAGGAAAACAGGTTGGAGGGATCCAACTGGATTCCTCAACAGTATTTATTTTATTTCAGATATTTTGATATTTGATGGATTATCATATCGATATATGATATCGTTGTTAGTCGTGATTGACTATTTGGTGTGTAGCATCATTGGACCCAGATTTTGGGATTTTAAAATGATCTTTAAAATGATTTTTGAAAATATACTATATCTTTGGAATTGATCCATTATAAATAAATAAACGTTATAATTTTTAAAGTATAAAAATTATGGTTTTTGTGAAATATAGTTATAAAGCTGATTTTCAGAAATACGATTAAAAGTCGATTTTTGAGAAATATGAACTAATGATTTTATAAAATAGTTAAATTGGATTTTTGAATATATGATAAAAGTTTAAATATAGGATTTATAAAATTTGATTATTTTATAAATCGAAATGATGAAATTATAAAGGAAATTAAAAGATGTTTTAAAGAATAATATTAATTGATTTATATTAAGAGATTTATAAACGGATATTTATAAATCGAAATATTGACATTTTAAAACGAGTTTTTATAAGTGTTTGAATGTAGTGAAAATGAATTTCCTAAATGAATGAAATTTATAGAATTATATAACGGTGAAGTTATAAATGGAATTTTATAAACAATAGGTTTATAAAATTTGTAAAGTTCAAAGGAACGATTTTTGCAAATAAATAAATTATAAGTGTTTGACTTAAAAATTTGGACTTTTGGTTTATAATTAAGATTATAAATCGAATAGGTTAATAAAGGAATTTATAAAAAGAAGTTTTTATAAATAAATAGAAATGGAATTTATAAACGTTGTTTTATAAATTCGCAAACGACTTATTTTGATAAGTTAATTGTTATAACTTAGAAATGGAGTTATATTCACATTTTTGAATAGTGAATAATCCTTTGAATTAAAATGAATAGAAAGGATGATATTTATTAACGTAGTATATTCACATTTTTGAATAGTGAATAATATGTTAAAGAAAATTGATTTAGATATGATGTTCTAAATAGAATTAAAACGATCTAACGATGTTTTTAGATGAGTTGAGATTCAAAACCATAGATTTCAACATTTATTGTTGAAATAGATGTTTTCGAGAAATAAAAAGGAAATGTGGACTATAACACTGTTGTTATAGTAAATGATTTCCGAAAGGAAATGTTTTGTATAGTATTGGGATTTATATATCTATTTTAATTTCGAATCCCTATACTAGTGATTTTGGGTTGTCGTAACGATGTTTTACGCAACATTCGTTTTGGCCCAAATAAATATGTTTAAGTGAATGATTTCCTTAAAGAATGAAATATATACTTAATTCGATTTAAGTATATTGAATATTTTCTAAGTGTTGAAAATAAAAAGATTTGTGAATTACTTATTTTTAATAAGTATGGAAATGTTTTCCAATATGAAGTGAAAAATTAGAATTTATCTTTTTAAAGATAAATTGAAATGGATTATTGAAATCGCATATGCATGGATATTTTGAAATATAAATTCATTATGGAATTTATAAATAAAAAGGAGAATTGTTTTAAAAATAAATATTGATTTATTTTTGAAGTGTTGAAATTATATATATCTAGTAAAGATATTTTGGAAAATAAATAATTTGGAAAATTATTTGGAATCTGGTGATGTGTGCATATCCATTGATAGTTCAATAACCGACTATCAATATTTCCCTTTGAATGGGTATTTGATGTGAATTGATTGAATCTGAATGCACACTCATTTTTGAATAAGCGCTCACTATTCGGGTTAACCGGGAAAGGACCATGGGGTCGTATAACCCACTCCGAATATGTGATACGTCGTTGTGAATCGCATTTGAAGATCGGTGTTGAAGACCGGTATTTGCGAAAGTGATAGGATGAACTATCGATTGACTCTGCACCGAGTTGCTCCGGTATTGAGTTCTCCATATGTGATGGTAAATCCGATCAGGATTGTGAATATCCGGATTGCAAGGACTTCTTTGTAAGTGCCTTCGGTTCTGTTCGATCCCGGAACAGACTTGTATGGATTGTATGTCTGACATTACAATTTGAGATATAAAGCCGATTTCTTTCAAATATATTTCTGTTGGTGGTGGAGAATTTATTCTTTGCTTAACACCCTTCTTTGAGACGTACGAGCTCAAAGGTTATATAGTTGAAGTTATCAGCGATATATTCCCAGTTTGGTAATGTGACATGCTGAGTGATGCTGAAATGATCATTGTGTTGATTATTGTGATAGGATCATTTATTTGATCGTCTATCTTAGTGATCATTGTGTTGATCATTTGTTGACCCAAAGCATGGCTTTTGTATAAAGTATGTTTTTGTGGACGTGAATTCGTCGAGCCTCACATCCCGGAAATGGTCAAAACAGGAAAGAAGCAGCAAGGTTATGAGGGGTAGCACCCTTTAGGATGTGTCCATTTCCTTCTGGAAAAGGGTGGTATCATGGTATGGAGCCCAGATACTTACTCATGTTGAAAACACTTTGTTATGATTGTGTGAATTGATTAGAGAGCGCTCTCGGAAAAAGGTCCCAAAGGACCGGGGGATGGCATATTCGGTCAGTTGTTACTCAGTTAGGAGTAACCCGGCCTTGTGTTGGTTGAGATCCGGTTTGGTTCTCGGGGATGTCCATCCAGAGGCATTCTCAGTGGCAATGGGAAGTTCCTTGGCCTGACCATTTGTTGGAAATCCAAAGAAACAATACGTGACTTGTACGGTATTAGTTGTAGAACCTGCCATTTAATATGGTAGCTATTAGTAGGCATAATATAATGGTACCTATGCTGGCTAAGATTTATATTCTACTTTCGAAAGGATTTGTTCTACACTATGCACTAGTAATAATATCAAATGCTCTTTTTAAATGCGTATCAAGCATGTTTGACTATCATAAGAAGAAATCTTCTCCAAGTCTGCGTTTGCATTGTGTGTGTGGCAGGAGGTCTTATGGTAGTCTCATTTTTAAAAGCATTGCGAATTGAGTTTAAAATATTCTCTTTTTGATTTTAAAGATAAATAAACTGTTTTGAGTTCTCACACCAGTCACATGACTGACTTGGAGTTTATTGTTTTCCTTCCTAAACTCTGGGTGCCCACCAATTTCCACACGGGCAGTTAAGAGTTAGGTTTATCAGGATATTCTGGATATTCTGGAATTGCTGGAGGCAAGCTGGATGGCATGGCGTATTACTAGTTTATATAGTATTTCTTTTTCCGCTGCACTGATTGTTGTATGTTGTTGTACACTCTGATGATTTGATGTAATGAAATATAATGTAATGTAATAACTGATATAGTTCTTTGTTTAAAGATTATTCATTTATTATTATATGTTGTTCCGCTGCGAATTGTGAGATTCTGTTGTTGTTCTGTTGTTTCCTTTCTGTCTGTTCTATTTTTAAAATTCTTCCATCTTCTATTTTTCAAATTCTCTATTTTCTATCTCTCCTCTCTTCTTCCTTTTTCTTTTTCTTAAATTCTTTTTTTAAAACCCATAACATTCCGGTTTTTGACCTTCGATTTCTCGGCAGTCGATAAAGTGAGTATCGATGTCGGATTTTCGGAAGTCGGAAATTTTCGGGGCGTTACATTTGGTATCAGAGCTTATGGTTAAGCGACAACCATGGTTCTGTTGGGTATTATTCATTAGAGATAGAGTCAGCAGTACTCTAGAATGAATTTGAGAGTAATAATAGCTATGAGAGCGTATTTGTTAGTGAATATAAAATTGTTTTATATTGTGATGATTGGTTTATTGAGTGGCATATGAACTTTCGTCAGCACAGCCTCGAAACTGAGCCGAAGGGGTTTCTAAACACTTGAATAGAACAATTCGGCATAATATTGATTTTAAAATTGGGTAAATGAAATAATTTTACCTTGATTATATTTTTATATATAAAGGAATAATTTTTCAGAATTATTAAAGTGTATGTAAGTTGATTGTTAGGTTGTTTGAATAATCTAAATAAAAGAATAATTGCGTAAGCAAAAGAATTATAAGAATTGAATTATAATTAAAGTGATTTACAATTGTGAAATAAACTTATATATATAAGAAGTTAATATATTTATGAATGTGAGTTGTGAATAAAAATGAATTTAAAGTTAAATGGAATATAACTTAAGTGTTGTTGAATTAAGTTGATTTTGGTATCGAAGTAAATAATCAAGTGGATTAAATAGAATATGAACTTGAGTTATATAAATGAAATTCAACTTTAGAAATTGAATGAATTGAATGTTAATCAATTAAATGTAAATTTAAGTTGATATAAAATAATGAATATAAGTGTTAATTCATTAAATTCTAATTTTATTGGAAGTTGAATAAATTGAAAGAGAATGAATATAAACAAAGGAATTTGGTTGTAATTAATACACTTTGGTTGTTATATGATTGTTGATTGATTATATGTAATTCATTAAGTGTTAATGAAATTGAAAGCTATGAAATTGAATTCAAATGGAAAGTAAA
The DNA here is from genome assembly GCA_030765085.1 of Allium cepa. NCBI lineage: Eukaryota > Viridiplantae > Streptophyta > Magnoliopsida > Asparagales > Amaryllidaceae > Allium > Allium cepa. The sequence continues at coordinate 240,110,768 of CM060931.1, forward strand.
TAAATTTGAATAGAATTGAATGTGAATTGGATTTAATTAGTAAATGTAAACTAATTGAATTGAGAATGAATGTTAGTAAATCCAATGTTAATAAATCAAATATGATTTAGAGTGAAAACCAATTCATTGAAAATTAATGAGAATATGAATATTTGTTGGTTATGGAATGTAGTTGGTTGATGGTTGAATATATATTGCATTTGCTATATTATGTAGTTGTTATGTTGCTATATGTTGTATATAGAGATTATTTGCATATGTGCATGTTCTCATGTTGTTTGTTGAGTTTAGTAGGTGCGGATCGCGTTTGCTTCGCATTTGGAGTTCGCTTTAGCGCTATATTAGCCGTATATGCTTGCTAATAAAATATAAGGTACATATCTCGGATTAAATATCGTACTTTTACACTTTTTTCCCTTCGGGATGCCTCATTACTTGATGAGATGTATATTTGTGATATATATACTGTCATTTTTTTTTCGGATCGAGCCGCGCAAAGGAGACTATGGCGAATTTTTTCGAAAATTTAAGGCGTTAGAAAAAATTTGAGAAAATGGGAAATTTTTTGAAAACTTTAACTTTGTTTTGGAATTGAAAGTTAAACAATAGTAGTTGTTTTTGAAAAGATAACTAAGTATGATTCGAAAACTTAGTAAAGATTGGTAAAAAGTTTAACTATGAATTTTGGAAAGTTAATAAATTCTGTAACCTTTCTTACTTGTAATTTCGGGGACGAAATTCTTTTAAGGGGGAAAGATTGTAACGACCCAGAATTTTTATTAATTAAAAATTGAATATTTAATTAATTTTAAATATTTATAAGTGAATTTTTAAGTCAAATAAATTTTTATTTGAATTTTTGGATTTAATTGAATAATTAAATCGATAATTTAATATGTTAAATTATGGAAAATATAGAAAATCGAGTTAAATATGATTAGAAATAATTTGGAAAATTTTATTTAATCATACTGGAGTTATAGGAATATTTTAGAACTTTTAAAATCGAATTAGAAGTTAATTTGTGAAAATTGAATATTTTAATATTTAATAATCGACTGTAAAATAGTCAATTTTTGAACAGTCTCAGAATTGAACGAAACCAGTTTCATTGGATCCGTAATAGTTAGTTATTACCGGATTTCAAATTTCGTGTCAATCGGAGTTATCGTTTGATCGTGGCAGCTCGAAACGCATCGAATTATTTTTAATTTAAATTTGGCGAGTCAAAATAGCCATTTTTCAAAAAGTCTCGGATTTCGACGAAACCAGTTTCATCGGATCCGTAATGTGATATTATTGTAAGGTTTCAAATTTCAAGTCAATTGGATTTACCGTTTGTCCGGTACAATTTAAAACGCCTAGAAATCGACTTAAATCGGTTTAATTCAAATTGAGCGTTTACAGCCATAACTCGCACATACTTCCGAATTAGCTTCCGAAACCTGTTCCATTGTGTCCGGAACGCGGGATAAACCCTAGGTACGCTGGTTACGGCGTCTAAATCGGAGTTCGGAAAATCCGGGATGAATAGTGTCGCTCGTTCCTTATAAATAGCCCTACCCCTTCACAAAATTTGATAAAATACATTCAAAACCCTAATTTGCTTCATGTAGCCGGCCCTAAAAATGAATGGCCAGAAAACACTCAACTTCCCTCCTCGATTTCTTCCAATCCGTCGACAATTAGGCTAAGGTTTCAACATGAAAGACGTAGAGGGAGATGAGAGCTTCGATGTGAACGGCTGTGATGTAAAATGGAGCACCAGGGGAGGAGATAGGGGGGGCCGACAGGGGGGGACCTGCGCACGACTTCCTAGGCAGCACATGAGGCCGAGCATCATGGGGTTGGGGCCGAACCTAGAGGGGGAGAGGAGCTTCGACGTGGCGGAGGTGTGATCGAATTTCGTTGAGAGATGGAGGAGAACAATTGAACCCTAGATTTGGTGTTTGGGTTCAAGGGGGAGCGGCTATCTCCTGTAACTTGCGTGAGTGGGGAAGATGATGGGAACGGCCTTGATGATGCAGTGCAAGATCCAATGGCCCATATGAGTTGAGGGTTTAAATATGAAAGTTATATTGTAAATTTAGTTATAAAATTGTGTGCAATCTTGTAAAATTCATAACTTTTTCATACGAGGTCGAAAAAATGCAAACTCAGTTGCGTTGGAATCGTATGGACGAGCACTACGCGATGAAGTTGGTTTGGAGTCGTTTGGAGTTAGTGAGAATTTCGGGTAAAATTAAACGCGCGTTTAATTTTATTCGAAATAAAAGCTAAACGGAATTTAAAACCAAGGTGAGAATTTCTCACTCAATCGAATAGATTTCGATTTTATTTTAAATAGTTAGATTTAAAATATTTGAATGCATGTTTGAATGATGACTGTAAATTATTGATTGTTAAAATAGACATTATGCGCCGTTAGTAAGCGGATGTTATTTAATATAAACATATACCGCGAATATTTCATAAACAGTGAAATTGGTATTATATATAATATCAATATATATATATTGGCATATGTATATATTGCAGTTGATTGATTTCCCGCATTTTTTTGTTTAGCGGATGAGACCCTATTACGCCGTTAGTAAGCGGATAATATTTATTAAGAACATGTACCGCGATAATTTCGTACTGGAGCGAAATTGGTATTGTGCTAATGTTTTTGGATGCAGGAAAACAGGTTGGAGGGATCCAACTGGATTCCTCAACAGTATTTATTTTATTTCAGATATTTTGATATTTGATGGATTATCATATCGATATATGATATCGTTGTTAGTCGTGATTGACTATTTGGTGTGTAGCATCATTGGACCCAGATTTTGGGATTTTAAAATGATCTTTAAAATGATTTTTGAAAATATACTATATCTTTGGAATTGATCCATTATAAATAAATAAACGTTATAATTTTTAAAGTATAAAAATTATGGTTTTTGTGAAATATAGTTATAAAGCTGATTTTCAGAAATACGATTAAAAGTCGATTTTTGAGAAATATGAACTAATGATTTTATAAAATAGTTAAATTGGATTTTTGAATATATGATAAAAGTTTAAATATAGGATTTATAAAATTTGATTATTTTATAAATCGAAATGATGAAATTATAAAGGAAATTAAAAGATGTTTTAAAGAATAATATTAATTGATTTATATTAAGAGATTTATAAACGGATATTTATAAATCGAAATATTGACATTTTAAAACGAGTTTTTATAAGTGTTTGAATGTAGTGAAAATGAATTTCCTAAATGAATGAAATTTATAGAATTATATAACGGTGAAGTTATAAATGGAATTTTATAAACAATAGGTTTATAAAATTTGTAAAGTTCAAAGGAACGATTTTTGCAAATAAATAAATTATAAGTGTTTGACTTAAAAATTTGGACTTTTGGTTTATAATTAAGATTATAAATCGAATAGGTTAATAAAGCAATTTATAAAAAGAAGTTTTTATAAATAAATAGAAATGGAATTTATAAACGTTGTTTTATAAATTCGCAAACGACTTATTTTGATAAGTTAATTGTTATAACTTAGAAATGGAGTTATATTCACATTTTTGAATAGTGAATAATCCTTTGAATTAAAATGAATAGAAAGGATGATATTTATTAACGTAGTATATTCACATTTTTGAATAGTGAATAATATGTTAAAGAAAATTGATTTAGATATGATGTTCTAAATAGAATTAAAACGATCTAACGATGTTTTTAGATGAGTTGAGATTCAAAACCATAGATTTCAACATTTATTGTTGAAATAGATGTTTTCGAGAAATAAAAAGGAAATGTGGACTATAACACTGTTGTTATAGTAAATGATTTCCGAAAGGAAATGTTTTGTATAGTATTGGGATTTATATATCTATTTTAATTTCGAATCCCTATACTAGTGATTTTGGGTTGTCGTAACGATGTTTTACGCAACATTCGTTTTGGCCCAAATAAATATGTTTAAGTGAATGATTTCCTTAAAGAATGAAATATATACTTAATTCGATTTAAGTATATTGAATATTTTCTAAGTGTTGAAAATAAAAAGATTTGTGAATTACTTATTTTTAATAAGTATGGAAATGTTTTCCAATATGAAGTGAAAAATTAGAATTTATCTTTTTAAAGATAAATTGAAATGGATTATTGAAATCGCATATGCATGGATATTTTGAAATATAAATTCATTATGGAATTTATAAATAAAAAGGAGAATTGTTTTAAAAATAAATATTGATTTATTTTTGAAGTGTTGAAATTATATATATCTAGTAAAGATATTTTGGAAAATAAATAATTTGGAAAATTATTTGGAATCTGGTGATGTGTGCATATCCATTGATAGTTCAATAACCGACTATCAATATTTCCCTTTGAATGGGTATTTGATGTGAATTGATTGAATCTGAATGCACACTCATTTTTGAATAAGCGCTCACTATTCGGGTTAACCGGGAAAGGACCATGGGGTCGTATAACCCACTCCGAATATGTGATACGTCGTTGTGAATCGCATTTGAAGATCGGTGTTGAAGACCGGTATTTGCGAAAGTGATAGGATGAACTATCGATTGACTCTGCACCGAGTTGCTCCGGTATTGAGTTCTCCATATGTGATGGTAAATCCGATCAGGATTGTGAATATCCGGATTGCAAGGACTTCTTTGTAAGTGCCTTCGGTTCTGTTCGATCCCGGAACAGACTTGTATGGATTGTATGTCTGACATTACAATTTGAGATATAAAGCCGATTTCTTTCAAATATATTTCTGTTGGTGGTGGAGAATTTATTCTTTGCTTAACACCCTTCTTTGAGACGTACGAGCTCAAAGGTTATATAGTTGAAGTTATCAGCGATATATTCCCAGTTTGGTAATGTGACATGCTGAGTGATGCTGAAATGATCATTGTGTTGATTATTGTGATAGGATCATTTATTTGATCGTCTATCTTAGTGATCATTGTGTTGATCATTTGTTGACCCAAAGCATGGCTTTTGTATAAAGTATGTTTTTGTGGACGTGAATTCGTCGAGCCTCACATCCCGGAAATGGTCAAAACAGGAAAGAAGCAGCAAGGTTATGAGGGGTAGCACCCTTTAGGATGTGTCCATTTCCTTCTGGAAAAGGGTGGTATCATGGTATGGAGCCCAGATACTTACTCATGTTGAAAACACTTTGTTATGATTGTGTGAATTGATTAGAGAGCGCTCTCGGAAAAAGGTCCCAAAGGACCGGGGGATGGCATATTCGGTCAGTTGTTACTCAGTTAGGAGTAACCCGGCCTTGTGTTGGTTGAGATCCGGTTTGGTTCTCGGGGATGTCCATCCAGAGGCATTCTCAGTGGCAATGGGAAGTTCCTTGGCCTGACCATTTGTTGGAAATCCAAAGAAACAATACGTGACTTGTACGGTATTAGTTGTAGAACCTGCCATTTAATATGGTAGCTATTAGTAGGCATAATATAATGGTACCTATGCTGGCTAAGATTTATATTCTACTTTCGAAAGGATTTGTTCTACACTATGCACTAGTAATAATATCAAATGCTCTTTTTAAATGCGTATCAAGCATGTTTGACTATCATAAGAAGAAATCTTCTCCAAGTCTGCGTTTGCATTGTGTGTGTGGCAGGAGGTCTTATGGTAGTCTCATTTTTAAAAGCATTGCGAATTGAGTTTAAAATATTCTCTTTTTGATTTTAAAGATAAATAAACTGTTTTGAGTTCTCACACCAGTCACATGACTGACTTGGAGTTTATTGTTTTCCTTCCTAAACTCTGGGTGCCCACCAATTTCCACACGGGCAGTTAAGAGTTAGGTTTATCAGGATATTCTGGATATTATGGAATTGCTGGAGGCAAGCTGGATGGCATGGCGTATTACTAGTTTATATAGTATTTCTTTTTCCGCTGCACTGATTGTTGTATGTTGTTGTACACTCTGATGATTTGATGTAATGAAATATAATGTAATGTAATAACTGATATAGTTCTTTGTTTAAAGATTATTCATTTATTATTATATGTTGTTCCGCTGCGAATTGTGAGATTCTGTTGTTGTTCTGTTGTTTCCTTTCTGTCTGTTCTATTTTTAAAATTCTTCCATCTTCTATTTTTCAAATTCTCTATTTTCTATCTCTCCTCTCTTCTTCCTTTTTCTTTTTCTTAAATTCTTTTTTTAAAACCCATAACATTCCGGTTTTTGACCTTCGATTTCTCGGCAGTCGATAAAGTGAGTATCGATGTCGGATTTTCGGAAGTCGGAAATTTTCGGGGCGTTACATAGTATCTCTTGCCAAAATTAGGTAGAGTAAAATTATAACTAAATTTTCTTTTGATTTATAAGTTGAGGTAAAATTATTAATTACTTGTTGACTTCCCTTGTAGAAGTTTCTTCTAATTTTGGTATTGTAATAGCCGCCTCTAGCAAAGGTTCCATTAAGATTGCTCCACACCAACTTCCTAACCCTTTTGACCTTGCCTAACACTATGTTGAAATGATTTGCATCGGGAAATGTCAAAATTGACTTTCCCGCTTTGTAACTATGCCTCCACTCTTTCCTTGTAGTTATCTAGGTCATGAATGGTTGAGATTTGACTTTGTGATTTAGTAAATTTTTTCTCGGCCTTGTGATTTAGTAATTGATAGTCTATTTCTATGATTTTCCATAATTTAATGCTTTTTGTTTCCCTTTTTTATGCAGTCTTGCATTTTTGTCTTTCCAGATGTGGTAAATAACTGTTCTTAGTATAATGCAGGCTTTGTCATACTCTTTTGATTTGATTTGAGTCTTTGTTGAATGTGTTGAATATTTGTTTTTATGTTGTATTGTGAAATAAATTGATAGAGATTAAGCTCTCCTTTTGTAATATACCATATATGTCTTGAGTATATACAACTACAGTATAAATGCTCTATTGTTTCTCATTCTGTTTTGCAAAGAAGGCATTTAATTTTACCATTTTTACTCCATTTGTTGCATCTCTCTCGTAGGCAGGCTATATAACAAGGCAAAATAAGCACAATATGCAATTTTTAGGTGGTTTTCCCTATTCCAAGTTGTTTTATACCAATCTACTTCAAATTTTGCACTTTTAATATATTTCATATATTTTTGAATGAGACTTCTCCTTTAGCCGATAATTTCCAACACCAAATGTCTTTATTCAAGTTTGAATCTATTTTAATTCTTTCTATGGCTGATTTGAATATAGAGGCAGCTGGTTACAGATTTGTATTTCATTTGTAGTTTGTATTATACTTTCCACTTTTGCATTTGTCCTTCCAAATTGCAATATATTATAATGGCCTAGTAAATTGACCAGAGATTTGTCATTTATCCACAAACCAAAGGCTAGTATCCTTTCCATCTTTGAATTTTCTTTCAATTAACTTGATGCCTATTTCTCTACACTTCATAATATTTTTCCAAGTATGTGAGTAGTGATTTTTTTATTGGCATAGTTTAGAAGATATTTTTCGTTCATCCGCTTTGCCCATAGAGAATTTCCTTCAATGAATTTCCGGACCAACTTGAGATTACATGCTTCAATTATGTCTTCCATATTTCTTAGGCCTAGACCCCTATCTTTTTTGTTTTATAGACTGTCGCCCACGAAATTTTATGAAATTTGCCTCTCCAAATAAAGTTTTCACATATTATTTCTATTTTTTGCAATGCTTTTGATGGTATGTTATGAGTTTATATCCAATACATGATGATAGTTGTGATGACAGTATGTGCAAGCTCTAGTCTACCAGCAATTGACGATAGCTTACTTGACCAACCCTCTAATTTACCTTGTATAATGTCAAATAATCTGGCACAATCTCTATCTGTAATTTGGTTCGTAATAAGAGGAAGTCCCAAGTATTTGACAAGTATTTTACCATCCTGAAACTTTAAAATTTGAAGAATTTCTTCTTTTCTTGTATAGTTTTTGTTGAAATAATCTTTGCTTTTGCTTTCATTTATTTGCAACCTTGCAAAATCGTTTAAGTTTTTAAAAATTTTGCTACAGAATTTGCAACATATATGACATTCATAAATAATTAAAGGGATGTACTAGAATTAATTTTATTTGTTGGTTTTAAATTTCCATTCATCCTTTCGAATTCCATTTGTATTGAGAAATATTCCATAACAATAGAAAATAGATAGGGTGATAATGGATCTCCTTGTCTTATTCCCCTATTACTATAAATAAAACCCCAAGGTGGTCCATTTATAAGGATTAAATATATAGTTGTATTGATGCATTATTTTACCAAATTATAGAATTTTTCATGAAAACTCAATTATAACATCATGTGAATTATATCAAATGCTTTATGCATATCAGTTTTAATGCACACTTTATTTTTGCAATCCTTACTGAAATTTTTAACAATTTCGTGAGCTAATAATGTGTTTTCCACAATATATCTATCTGGTATAAAAGCACTTTGATTTTCAGAAATCAAATACTTTAAAAAATATATTCTATTTCTCAAAATAGCAGCCATGATTTTATAGATAAAAGTGTAACAGACTATGGGTCTACAATCCCATAAACTATTAGGAGTTTTAACTTTTGAAATAAAAGTAAAAAATGTGTGATTTAAACATTTCAAAAGCTTTCTAGTCATGAAAATTCATTTACTATACCAAATAGATGTTGTTTGATATCTTCCCAATGTATTTACAAAAATTTGCCCCAAGTCCATCTTGTCCTGGACTTTTAACAATGTTGGCATCAAAGATTATACTTTTGATTTCCTCCAAATATATGAAAGCAAGAAGAATTTCTTCACTATTTCCATTAAGTAATATTTTTATAGAAAATTTTGGAAAATTCCTCTTATATGATTCGGTATTATACGGATCAATAAAATAATTGATGGCATTCCTCTTTATTTGAGTAACATTATTAATTGTAACACATCTATCATCTAGCAATTTTATTATGTCATTTTTGTATTTTCTATTGAACATTTTAACATCGAAGAACTTGCTATACTCTTCCCCATTAGTAAGGCAGTCAAATTTAACTTTTTGCCTCATGTTTATTGCTTGCACATGTAAAGCTTTACTAAATTTTCTTGCATTTGAAAAAGTTTATTTACAAGAGATTAGTCTGAGCTATCAAAGTCAATTTCATTTTGGATTTTGTCAGATTCATTTCAAATTTGATTAATATCATTTTTATATAAAATTCTATTTCAAAATATTAAGTTTTATTTTTTATTTTTTATTTTTTAAGAATTTTGCTGAACTTGTATTGGGTTGATCCATGAATTGATGCTGCTGTATTTTTTCTTATAGTTTCTTAGTAATTGCTTTCTGGAGTCCAACCATTCACATATCTAAATGGTGTAATATTTCTTAAGACTATTTTTTTGAGAAAAGAGATTTTGAATAGGTTATGGTCATTAGAAGCTTGTGGTAAAGTGGAGCATTGAAAATCAGTAAAATAGTTTATGAATTTTTTATTGATTTATATTCTGTCTAATTTATAGTGAATATAGCTAAATTCATCAGATGTCCAAGTGAATTTATTATCCATTATAGTAGGGTCAATCAACCCAATTTTTAAAATAGAGTTGTTGAGGATTTCTAGCTTTTTAAAAGGAATAGGTAAACCTTCTTTTTTCAAAAGAATGCATTACTATATTAAAATCCCTCGTTATTATATAGGATTTGTTCATATTTTCGTTTAGTAGCTCTAAATGATTCCATAACATTTTTCATTTTCACTGTTAGAAGTATATATAAATTTTAAATTGAAATCCTCCTTTGTTTATAAATTTACAATGAATATTTTGTAAATTTACAAAATATTTATTTAAATTCCAAATATTTGAATCCCGTAATGACATAATCCTCCCATTTATTCTCATGGAATTATTATTTACAATGATCCAATTTCTAAAGCTTTTGGATTGATATTCTTCTATTTTAAAGTTCTCAAGTTCATGTTCTAGTATCCCTATTATATTTGGTTTATTAGTTGACAGCTAATTAGTTAGATTTAATTTCCTTTATGGGGAGTTTAATTCCCTAGTATTCTAAGTAATTATCGAAATAATATTTAAAATCATATTTTTAAAGGATATCTCTAGCAGCTACAGTGAATAACTGGAGTTGGCATTTTCCATGATCTTAGAATTCTTATTAACTTCCATATATTCAAAATTCTTTATCCATTTTCTTTTAGGTGGCTTTTTATCTTGAACTCTGGTCTGTTCTTCCCATATTGGATGTTTGATAATATATTTTTCTCTGAATTTATCTTGCTCTTTATTTTCTTCACTGGTTTTAGACATTATGTCTTGCATATTCCTTGTCATGTTTTTTTCTTTCTTCTATTAGCAAAAGAGGAAGAATATGATAGGAGTTTTACTATTTTATGTACCTGTGTTCTAAAATGCACTGAGAAGGAAGTAATCTTTCAGTAAAATAAGTACTGGAAGCATTCAAAATGTCATAAGTTGTGTTTTTAGAATTTGAGCTTGTTTCCAAAATTGAATTACTTTCTTCTATAATAAATTTCGAGGTTTCTTTTAAGGGATAGTGTTCAATAATTTGGGCACTATGATCCTCTATAAACATTTGCAAGTTTACTACTTATTTTATTGTATTGCCTACGACATACTCTTCAGCAGTGTTTTGCATAAAATTCTGTATATATTATCAAGTGAATTTTTTGCTTGACCATTAATTACTGATTCTGCTTGGGTCTGGGTTATCTTATTTACTCAATATTGTTAATATTTAGATAATTTGCATCCATGCTTTTTGAAGCTGCATCGTTTTTTGTGTTTTCAAATATATTTTTCCTGAAACTGCATTGTTTTCCACTACACCAAAGTAGACGATTCCTAATGAGTATAAAGGTTGCCAAGAATTTTAGTAACACTTGTATATGTCGCTATAGGAGCGTGGACATTTATTTGTAATACTTATAAGCGTTGGGAGATGTTTTTCCCTAACGCTTATAAGCATTGGGAAAAATGTCTCCCAACGCTTATAAGTGTTACAAATAAACACTTATCGGTAATGTGAATGCTGAAAGATATAATGAGACTATATTTAATATGAAACATTGTCTTAATTTAGAAAATTATAATCCAATAAATATCAATAAACAATATTAACAATCATGGTAATAAAATAGAGCATCAATTAACAAAAAGAAGTTCAATACATAATTAAGTTATGAATACATAGTTTGCCAATTCCATATTCATATCAAATTGCAACAACAAAAGATAAGGCATAGCTCATAGTTAAAGTCTAAAATACCGAATACGAAACTCTAGCCATATAAAGTATTCATAGTTTGCTCGATAGTAAATTTTCTTTCTATCGGAATAAAAAACTTTCGCAATTGGATCATTTCCAAGATCTTCTACTTCACCATTACCACTAGAACCACCATCTAATTTCCTTCTGCTTCTTCTATAAGTGCCTACATGCATTCAATATCATATTAAATTTAAATTTATACTAAAAAGAATGGAAAATAGTAATCAAGGTGATAGCACATGATTTAACAGTAAAGGACATTAAATAAAACAAGCAAATATGCAAGAACACTGATTTAAAATTAAGTACTTCATATACGCATACTGGTCTTAGTTTAAAGCTGAGGCAACCGAGCCTCGGTGTTAAACCGAGGCTCAACAACCATGCTTCAGTTTAAAACTGAAATGAACCAGGCCTCTGTTTGAAACTGAGGCGGACATGCCTCGGTTTGAAACTGAGGTCGGCATTACGGCATGGCCTCAGTTTCAAATTGAGGCGCACCAGGCCTCAGTTTCAATATATGAAACTTTGATTTGACATATAAATAAGTGATTAGTAAATTTGGAAACATAAAACATGTATCAAAATCAATTAGAATTGGAAAAATAAATAAATAAGACAAAATTAATAAAGCACAATGATTTCATAAACTCTAATTCTTGTAAAAGTACAGTCATAAGCTAGTATGCCAGAATTGATATCACAAAATCCAATTTTATTTACATCCGATATGAATGAATCTGAAATTATATAGAAAAGAAAAACTTTCCAATTTAAATTTATAGACATAAGTAGTTCCATTTTTCAACTGAAATTTGAAAAAAAAATGTGGATATCAAAATAAATTAAATAGTGGGAAAAATTAGAAAAATTGAACTAAAATAAATAAAACTTTTTAATTTCATAAACTCCGGTTATATTTAAAGTATAATATTTAGCTAGTATATAAAACTTATAGCAAAAAAGACAGATTTCTAGAGAATGAATTAAAGATAATTTGAATTAGAATAGATAGAACACTCTAGTTTTGTTATGTATTGTTTAGATTTCAATTAAATTAAGCATGTCAAAACTATAAAATTAAAGAAATAGAAGAATATAAAATATTAAACATACAATATCTTCATTGATTGTTTCTTTCAAAAAGACACGTAGCCAAAGAACAAAAAGTGAGAAAATCTTTAAAATGAGTAGGAAAAGATACAAAATGATTTGATCATAATCTAAAAAGCATGACAATTACTCCTTTAAAGATCACGTGGAAAAATAAGTTGTTTATGTAATGAACCGAACACTTTGGATAATACTACCCTAAAGTAACATTAAACCTTGTTGTTGTAAAAGACAAACAATTGTAAAAGACAGACGGTTGTTATATAGCAAATCTATAAGTGATAGAGAAATACAGCACAATAGATCATTATCATAAATCTAAGTATTTTTATAATCCAAAAAAAATAAAAAATCTAAGTATCGTGTTAATGAGGAACATGCACTTTTATAGTAAATATACTTTAGACTGCATAAATAGTTCAATATAACAAAAGGGTATTCACATCTAAACCCCCACAATACTAATGATCTGTTGGAATTAGTATTTCTGACTGGAAATCTCTATAGTTTAACCCTCACAGAAAATTCTTTAATTTATGACAACAATCCAAAAGGAAATATTAAATCGGTAGAAAATAATAAGAGTCTGCATAGAATTAATAAGAGAAGAACAAATAAACTTATTAGAGGCTACATAAAATTAATATGACACAAGAAATAAATTCATTAGAAATGTATAATTAAAAAACCATTAACTACAGAAACATGATAAATACGTACTTACAAATTAAGATTTGGTATAGTGTAGTAAACAATTATTACAGTATGGGCAACATGATTCAAAATGCTACAAAATTATGTGCAATTGCCTAACAAAAAAAATTAGACCTTTCAAATAGTAATCAAGTTAGTTGGTATTGCTGTTAAATTTTCAATTCAATGCATAATACCTTTCAGATCCAATGATCCTATATCACTCCCTTCTACTTTATTCATTGAACGTTGATCTATAGAGTCTAAATTGAAGGAACTGATAAAGAATTCATCAATCTTTCCTCTTAGTTCAATTTTAAGTTTTATCACTCCAATCAAAAAGCTAAAACAAAAATTAAATGGCCAGACCAATGCTTATCTTATTTTTTACCTCTTGGATGACACATCGACCAGAATAGTAATTATTATACACGATTATAACAACTTAGTACAAAATCATAATGTTTGAGAGCATCTTTAATAGATCCATACCTAAAAGAACTACCCGAAGTCGACAACGCCTACCTGAAGTTGAAAGCAAGCGCCGGAAGTTGAGAGCGAGTGCTTAAAGTCTAGAGCGAGTGCCTGAAGTCGATGGTGAGATCGAGCGCCTGAAGTCGGGGTCAAAATCGAGCGCCTAATGCCGAGGCTAAAATCGATTCCCCTGACGCCGAAATGGAACCGCAAGTCAATTTTTTTTTACCAGCAGCTAAACGAATGCATTGAGAAAGGGATTAGGGCTATGAAGAAAAAATGCTTATTTACTTTTTTCTAAGCAACGTTCAGTTGATTTCAATTTAACTGACTTTCCAACGCAAATATGTGTTAGCAATAATAAAATTATAAATGTGTGTGGTTAGTCATACATTTTTAGCTTAGCAGTGGATATTGTTGTGATTAATCTACAACACAAAAAAGTGTTGCAACTGAAAAAAATAAGTGTTACGAAATGACTGTTATGGTATAGTGTTCCGGACTCCTAAATATAGACCGGATTTGCTCAGAAGCATCATTTGACATGTTTCCATCTCTTAAACTAGAATTTTGCTTAGAAATACCATCTGATATGTTTTAATCTCTTAAACCAGAGTTTTGCTCAGAAGCACCATTTGACATGTTTTATCTCTTAAACTAAAATTACTTTTGCTAGAGGGTTCATTTTCTGTATTAACTTTGCTTTCATTGATATTTTCTTACCAAACTTTTTTTATCGAGCCATTTTCCATGGGATGCCCAAAACAAGCACATGTCATACATCTTGGAGGAATCCACTCATACTCTATTTTCTAAACAAGATTTTCTCCATCGTGTATAGTAATATAAGCCTTGTCGGGCAAGTCTGCAATTTCTTTTATTTCAACCAGAATTCCTTCCAAGCCTAATCAAGTTTTTTTGCTATTAGTTCATCCAATTTTGAGGAATTCAAACAACACTAGCAATGACACTAAATGCTTCTTTATCCAACAACTTTAAATTTAATTCAGGGAGTCGAATCTGAATAGAGAAAGTGGATAAAAGATCTCAGTCGAATGCTATTTTGTTATTTCCATTTTTTTTGCAATGATAAGGTTTCCATTAATAAGTAAGGCCCTACATTTATTGTCTTTTTCGCAATCACGGGCATAAGCAAATCTAATTATAAAGAATCCATTATTTCTAGCGTAAATTTTAAAATAACCGATGGGCTTCCGTGTTCTTTGAACAAAGGTTTTGAAGTGATGATAGTAAGACCTATTGCCAAACATGTAGGCTACTACTGAACTGCTCCATTTAGAATCGGTCCTTCTACTGACCTCCTCTGTCACAACAATTCTTTTTTTTGTTGCTAATTGTGATAGCCGGTACAAATTCCAAATCGAAATTGTGATTGAAGCCACCATTCTTTATCATATCAGCTCATGATGATGATTTCTTTACAGATGAATTGATGTTGCTTTAACTTTTTGTTAAAGGATTTGCATGAGATTTGTTGCCATGTGAGATCGAATTTGTATTGAACAACATGTTTTTTGTAATTCTTAGATCTCTTTTGTTGGCTTTATTGAACTTTAGCTGAATCTTGATGCTTTCTTGAACATTATTAGAATGATGAGGGGGAATTGATCTTCTCTGATGACTCCTTACTTGCTGGAATCTGTCATTATCAACATCCGGTGGCTTCACCTTAAGATTTGAGGAAGAGAGAGGGTTTGGCGTTGTTGGGGTGATGGGGTTGATAGAGAAAGGGCTCTTAGTCCGATCAAGGTCCGCCATTATTTTATAAAGCTTTTATTTAAATTGTTCTTATGACGACAGACACATGTATAGTTTAAAATAAAATTACAACCAAAAGATCATACTTTTATTAAAGGGTATGTTTGGCATACACCCCTATTAAGATTTGAAAATACAAAAAACATCCCTATGTTTTTTTTGATAAGTTTTCAGTCCCTTTTTTCAAATTCACGCACGCACAAAGACTAACATTTCAAACGCACATAACTTTCTATAGAAACATCAGATCATCATACCGTTTTCACACAAAAAAATCAAAAAAAATTTATGATCTTTAAAAGAGATTCATTGTTGATACTAAAAAATCATATTTGCAGTAAATATGCAATTGTTCAATATATTTGCAGACAATTCTGCAAATTTTAAACATCTTCGATTTTTCTTCAAATCTACAACTATTGCATATAATTACAAACATTTTTACAATTATAAGGTATAATTGCAGACATGTCTAATTATTGCATATAGCTACAGAAGTGTCTACAACTATTGCATATAACTATAGACATTTCTGCAATTATATGGTATGATTGCAAACATGTCTGCAACATTATTGCATACAGTTGCAACTGTATGCAATAATTGCAGACATTTCTGCAATTATATGGTATAATTGCAGACATGTCTGCAATTACTTCATAAATTATTGCATACAGTTGCAATTATTGCATATAACCGCAGACATTTCTGCATTTATATGGAATAACTGCAGACATGTCTGCAATTATTGCATACAGTTGCAATTATTGCATATAGTTGCAGACATTTCTGCATTTATTGCATATAATTGCTGAATTGTCTACAATCATATCATATAATTGCAGAAATTTGAAAAACATCAATTTGTCATGCCGTTGTTTTTACATACGCACAATGCCACTCGTTAGGAAGATAATAAAATTTGTGATTTAGTGGTGAAAAAGGTTTTTTATCGTTTCTACAAGAAGTTATTGCGTTTTAAAGATTGATAATTAATGGGGTGCAAATTTTAATCATGGATGCGAGAGTAACTTTCATATATGAAGAATCAACATTGATGCAATGAAGAAGATGGGTATTGTAGGGAAGAAAATTATAGATTTGAAAATAGGGATGTAATTTATATCTTTTTTTATGAGGAGAATGTTTTTGTATTAAGATTGATTTTAGGGATGTGTCCCTTATTTTTACTTTATTAAATTCCTTCTTTCTTTCTTTAGTGGCCTCCAATGGTAAAGAACTCTTCTCTTCCGACAATTCAGATTCGGTATCTCAATCCTCCATAGTTAGCCCCACCTTCACTCACGTAGTTAGCTCCTCTTGTCTGATCAACAACACAATAGTCCCCCCCCCCAATCAAATTCCATTGCACACCTTGTAATGACCCACCTTTTTGGATGGTTAAAATCGAAAATAAACCATACATAGTTAAATTAAACTATTCAAAAGCGAGAATTGTCAATAGGGTAAATAAGAAAATAAGAAAAAAGAAAAAAACAAAACACAGAATCTCACAGCGGAATGATAAAAATATAATAATCAAATAAATAGTTCATGAATCTGTTTTATAATATACATTTGATTACAAAAATTTTGAAACAATCAAAGTACAAACAATGACATACCAATAATGATGCAGCGGAAAATTACTAATAATAATATATACCAAACTTTGTCTTCGTCCTCCAGAAATAAAGTATTCAACACTGAAATTCTCAGGCGGACCTAAGTGTAATGAAAATACAAAACACTCGAGTCAGAACTAAAGGATTTTATGTAAGTTAAATCAATAACAAATAATTATGAGTGTAATGGCTTCAGAGATGTTTATAGAATTTTACATCTTCTATCCAGTGTATAACGTGCGTGCAATAACTTAAGAGATGTTTCGGTATTTTTCATCTCCTAAGGATCCGTTAGACTATCTATATGTAGTAATATACGCTATATATGTAGTGTCTATCAGTAAAGTAAAGTATTAAATAGCGTTAAGGTATTACCCATATCCCCCTTAACATATTTTTATAGGTATCATGGTCTATTTAGTACTGCAAAATCCACCGTAAACTAGTGTGTTATCAGGGAGCACTCTATAGGTACGACATAAACCAAAATCGTAATATGCTTGATAAGGCATTTGACAAGGCACGCAAGGCAATGCCAGGGTAGGATTCTACCGTTTTACGGAACTAGGCCGGTGGTAAAGCATAGTCGCAGTTACCGCCCACCTCGAAACAACACGCCCATAATCAAATCGAGGGTGGCCACCAATCAATCACAAAGTAATAGATATGGTATCGAAGAAGCGTGTTCGATCGAAGGAGCGACCTCACTTGGCCTGATTATGGTTCCTGTTTTAGTCATATCAAGCTGACCCGAAGGTCAGGACTGCGTTCTTACCTCATATCAGTAGCGTTCACCAAACCATCGTACTTCGTTTTGGATTTTCCACTACGTGCACAGTTGTTAAAGTGGTTTCGAAATTGCCAGAGGGTATGACAATAACCGACCCCGGTCTCTTTAACAACCAAATGCTTATTTCACACCGTGGTTATTGTATAAAACATTTTTAATAAAAAATCCAAAAAACAGTTTATACCCTCATATCAAGATATCCATATAATAATTCTAAAAGTATAAATGTATTCATAAATACCGAAGAAGAATTCTTTTAATCTATTTCGAAAATAATTTATAAATCTCTTAAACCATTTATAAACTATTTATATGTTGTAGAACCATTTATAAAGCTATTTATAAATTCCAAAACAGTTTATAACTCTTCCCTATTTTCATAAACTTCTACTTAAATTCCTTTAAAACGATTCCAATCTCTTTATACAAATTCCTTTATAAAGCCCTTTATAAAGTCCTTTAAAACCTTTATAACTCATTTACAAAACCAATGTAAAATCCTTTATAAAAAAATCTTTCAAAAAAATCCTTTTATAAAATCCATTATAAAATTTCTTACAAATTTTTTATAAATTCCTAACAAAACTTTTACAAAATTCTAAAATCTTTTACAAAAATCATTTATCTGTTAAAGTAAATATAAAAGTCTATATTTATTATCTTAAATCAAAATTATATTTATAATATTAAATTAAATTTAATATATATATATATATTAAACTATATTAAATATTTTATTAAATTAAATTTTAAACTACTTAAAATATTTTTTTAAAATAAGTAAAATTAATAGTTAAAATCTTAAATTTACATTTAAAACCATATATTAACTTATAATTTGAAGCGTTAAAACATATAAAATAAATTATTTTTCAGATATTATTTTTTACATAAAACCATTAAATTAAATTTATAAATCAAATTTATAAATCAAACATATTTTTACCATTTAGAAAATAATTTAAAACTGATCAACTCTGTCCGTATATAATTTTCTACCCTATGGTCAAATGATTGGGTATGTATCATTTCAACCTAAATAGCTAAATTTCCCGGGTATATGTCATTTCAACATGTATCCCTAATCAATTATTTCCAATTGATAAAATTGCTTGGGTATGTATCATGTCAACCCATAACGATTTTCCCTAATCTATAAGATCATTATAGGTATGTATCATTTCAACCCATAGTAATTTTCCTAATAACAAATTAAGGGAGCTTGTAGTGTGATAACGACATGTATAATAAATATAACATCCAATTGTCCAAAATATCAACAAATAAACATCTATCACAATCAACATCCAAATCAGCTGATAAATCACAAATATTAACTAGTTATCATTATCAGGTATTTAACTAACAAATTAAATTCAGTATTAATCTAAATGGAAATTTAATTCAATAAAATTAAATTTCAATTAAAATGCCATATTAAACTTCCTACTGCAATCAACAATATTACTACCACATCATAAATATAATTTAACTAACATAAGAATGTTTAGTATTTGTGAGTGGGTTAAATCACTCACCTTTGATTTTTAGTCGAATTAAAATCCAAAAGAACGTCCAAATTCCAACAGTCTCCAAATGCAGCTAGACCAGTTTCATATTGTCTGGAATTTTGATACGATCCTAACAAAAGAAACCATGTCCAAATTCGAGTTTGTATGCAAAAGTTATGATGGTTAGAACGTATTAAAATTTAATTTTAAATTAAAAACAAATTAAGGGAAAAATCGTAAATAGCTTACCATCTAACCCTAGCATTGCGACAAATCATGTACACGACCTCGCTCAAACTTCCAGCCACCACGCTTGAGACCAGATTGCCGCTGCCACGATCGTCCCAACTTTGATCAGACCACGCCATTGCCTCTTCCACGCCAAGTCGCACCATCTATGGCCGCACGATTGCTCTGCCTTGCCAGATATGCCAACGGCCGCCGCCCCTATAGTCGTCAGATCTGGCGAACTCGCTGATGATCTTGACAAACTAACCGCATAGATCGAAGCCGCTTGACGTCCTCTACAAGCTGCAACTCTCGGATCGTCAAATGGTCGACTATCCACCGTTGATCATAAAACCTTAACAATGTATGGTTGAGAAAGATCGCCAAATTCTGGCCAAACCATGACTTAATTGCAAAAACAAGTTGTAGATATAGATTGCGTTCGTTGAGAGCTTCGCAACGATATACAATTCGATAGGTTTTGAGGAGTTGAATTTTCGATTTGATTTGGAATTTGGGAATTTAGGGTTTTGATGTATGTCATTGGAAAGAAGGTAAGGAGCAGATGGAAATAACAATATGTACAGAAATTGGTTGCTAGGGTTTTAGAAAAAAAAATTATTTATATAGATATGGATGGATAAGAACGAATGAACACATTGAACTGGGTCGAAACGATAACAACGACCTGAAAAGTCTGTTTCATTCCCGAAACGAAAGTAGGCCATCCAATATATCAATTTTTTTTTGGTATTTTAAAACTCAATGAGACTAGTTTCAACCCCAATTCCATCGTGTATAGAAGTTAGCTTTCAAAATCAAATTATATTCATTTAAATTTCATTAATCGATTTCAATGCGTTTCGAGCTCGCACGATCAAACGATAAGTCTAATTGCTACGAAACTTGAAATCCTATAATAATTCACTGTTACGAATCTGATGAAACTGGTTTCATCCAAATCCGAAACAGCGCCCAAAAACCCAATTTTATACGTTAATTAAATAAATTATTAATTTAAAATCAATTTAATCGTCTTTAAATTCTAGATTAAAAGTTAACAATTTTCATCATTTTTTATTTAACAGAAATTTATAATCAATTAAAATACAATTTTCTATATTAAATCCAAGATTTAAATATTGCACTAATTTCAGCGTCCAATTACGACTGTAATAAATCCATTCATTATAATTTTATATTCCAAACAAAATCTTTTATTTAGATTTAAGTTCTTATATTAAATCACTATTACCTGATGAATTAATTTGACATAAGTTACTATCTTACTATTCTCATCACTCAACAGCTAACGTCTTTTACCGTATTAATTGGAATATTTCAGTTTACCAAATTAATTACAAACGGATTAAATAATAAAATAATAATTAAAAAAAATATTACACATTAGTAATTTAAACACATTTTCAAGTCTATTTTTAAAAAATAAAAGCTAATAAATTTATGTACTAATTAATTTATTTCACATTCTATAATAAACCTATTTCAATTAATAACAGATAATTTCAACAATGAATCCAAAATTTAATTTATTCCTTATCTGCAATTTTAACCAAATTAACTTTACAATTATTTACATTGATTGGAATTACATTAAAATAGTTGTCAATAACATTCAAACAACAGTATTAAATCGTATTCTAATTATTTTTCCCATCAATAAATCATAAATTTTTAAATTTCTAACAATATTAATTTACAAAATCTCATTTAAATTAATATTTTTAATTAACAAAAAATACGGATCGTTACACTCTCCTCCACTCAAAACATTTCATCCTCGAAAAGGAACAAGAAGGAATTAAGAAACTTGATATAATTTTATTCAAATTATTCAATATATAGACACTTTAAATTTTCATCATTAAGTTTTAATATAACTTTGAAAATAATTCCACGTTTTAACAAAAAAAATTCTAAATCCTGAATTCACGAAAAGTTTCGGCAGAGTCTCCTTTGTGCGGTTAGGTCCGAAAAATAATAATATCAAAAATTATAATATATATCATATTTCTATAATAAAATATCCCAAACATGGGAATAACAATAAAATATCGTTCCAAAAACCGTAATCCGAAAATATACCTGTTTGTCGAGCAAACTATTTTATTTATGAAACCAAAAGCAGTAACTATTGCTTCCATAAACCTATATCTCACTTACATAATCCAAAAAGAGTTTAAATTATGTAATAGAGTAACATTTTAGTTGTTTCAAATCAATAGCACAAGCAACATAAGATATATAATAATCATATGCGAACAAAAGCAATACAACTATTATATGCCAAAAAAGAATCCATCAACCACTTATAGCAACCAAGACTAATGGTTTGTCCAGGTTCAGAAACTTTTCATCGTACAATGGTGTTAAATAAACTACCAAGTGTACCTTACGCTCAACAGCCCTTAGGTAATTTCTTAATAAATTATTCATACAACCTTGAACAATTAAAAGTATCATTTCTCAAACTTCCCATAAGACAAGTACATAGAATTTTAAATATTATTTAAGTTTATTCGATTGGTTTCTTTCCACATTACTTGCCTTTTATTTATTTTCATTCATTCATACAATGTCATTTTTATTAATTTACATTCATTGCTTACACAATTTATTTCCCATTCAATATTTAGAATCATCAATGAATCCATTATTAGAGTATTACATACATTTCATTGCAGTTTATTTCACATTTATTATTTACTTATAACTTTGATTTCCATTTTAATATTAATATTCATCAACGAATCATTTTAGTCATTTTCTTGAGTTTATAATCATTTACTTGAACAATATTCATTCATTTTTATATTTAATTTAATTACTAGCATTTCAAAATATTAATTTATGATTAAAATATTTCTTGCACATCATAAATCTTATTTGTAGACCTAACTCCATTACTTAAGTTTTACTTGTATAAAATTCTATTACATATTCATATTGACATTACAACTTTTAAAATGTTTCTGGAAAATTTTATTTATTTTTTTAGAATGTAATTGAGTGTTATACAAATTTATCTTATTCATTTTAGTCAACAAAATATTCAATAATTTACATCTTCTAAATTTCATTACCCTTTAATTTACTAGTGATAAATCTCCAATTCCTTTATAGTTTCATAAATCACTTAGCTTCTAATTTCTTATTTTTCATTTTAGAAGTTCAACTATTAAAATTTCACTTTATTTCTACAACTGAAAAATCATTAATTTAACAGGAACTTACGAACTAAATACCGGGGTCATTTCAAATTATTTCGAAATAATATATATATATATATATATATATATATTCATATTTCTATATATCAAATCATACTTAAGAAAATTAAATTAAATTTTTTTATCAAGACAAATGTGTAGCAAAGCTACTACTGTGGTCATCCCACTTTGAAACTCAAAAATGAACGTCGGTGATATTGCGATCATCACCGAAATTATTTTCCAGCGATAGAAGAGGGGGAACTTATTTCCTTTCTAAAAATTCTTTAGAATGTTTCTTTCATATCACATTGAAAATATTTATATCCGAAAGTACTTCCAATTAATACTAATTTTTTTTTTCTTTCAAAATCTTTGAAAACCAATTTCAAAACAGCAGCATTTAAGTTCTCAAATTTCCATTTAAATTCATTTATTTGTAAATCATAATTTATAAAATTACATTTATATAACGTACAATAGTTAATGGTTTTAAGAACCATGACTAACCAAACAATAATTAAATATTATCATTTCCTAACAACCAACACACCAAAAATAACTATATCAATTTATGAAAAATTATATATATTTTTATATATACAAAATATAATGCTAGGTAAAATTATTTCATTTACCTATTTAAAAATAATAATATTGTGCTGGTCTGCCCTAATAAGTTTTTAGAAATCCATATCAACGCCATAACGTCCTATGTACGGACCAGAATTTATAAATACGAAACAGAACAAATCAACACAATATAAAAAAAAACTATAACACTAACAAATATGCTCTCTCATATACATACGCTCAAATAATTTATTCTAGGGTATTACTACCCTATCTCTAATGAGTCAAACCCCATAAAGCTAAGGTTATCGCTAAACCAAAGCTTTGATACTGATTGTAACGACCCACCTTTTTGGACGGTTTAAATCGATAATAAACCACACATGTATAACTTAAACCATTCAAAAGAGAGGTTGCCAATGAGGTAAATAAGAAAATAAGAGAAAAAAAGAAAAATAAAACACAGAATCTCGCAGTGGAATGACAAAATATAATAATCAAATAAACAGTTCATGTAGCTGTTTTATAATATACATTTGAGTACATAATTTTTACAACAATCAGAGTACAAACAATGACATACCAATAATGATGCAGTGGAAAATTACTAATAATAATATTTACCAAACTCCATCTTCGTCTTCCAGAAATAAAGTCTTCAACACTGAAATGCTCAGACTGACCCGAGTGTAACGAAAAGACAAAACACTCGAGTCAAAACTAAAAGATCTTAAGTTAATTTCACCAACAAATAAATATGAGTGTAATGGCTTCAGAGATGCTTATGTGATTTACATCTCCTATCCAGTGTATAACGTGCGTGCAATAACTTAATAGATGTTTTGGGATTTCCATCTTCTAAGGATCTGTTAAACATAGGTAGTAATATATGCTATATATGTAGTGTTTATCAATAAAGTATTAAAATAGCGTTAAGGCGTTACCTATATCGCCCTTAACATTTTTATAGGCATCGTAGTCTATACAGTACTGTAAACTCCACTGTAAACTGGTGGGCTATTAAGGAGCACTCTATAGGTACGACACAAATCAAAATCGTAGAAGGCTTGATAAGGCATACGATAAGGCACATGAGGCAATGCCAAGGTAGGATTCTACCATTTAGCGGAACCAGGCTGGTTGTAACGCATAGCCAGAGCTACCACCCACCTCGAAACAACACTCCCATAATCAAATTGAAGGCGGCCACCAACTAATCAGAAACTAACAGACATGGTATTGAATAAGCATCTTCGATCGGAGGAGCGACCTAACTTGGCCTGGTTATGGCTAATGTTTTATTCATATCAAGCTGAACCGAAGGTCAGGGCTGTGTTCTTACCTCGTACCAGTAGCGTTCACCAAACCATCCTACTTCGTCCTGGATTCTCCACCACGTGCATGGTTGTTAAAGTGGTTTCGAAATTGGCAGAGAGTATGACAATATCCGACCCCGATCTCTTTAACAACCAAACGCTTATTTCACACCGTGGTCATTTTATAAAACATTTTTAATAATAAGTTCAGAAATAGTTTATACCCTCATATCAAGATATCCATATACTTATTCCAAAAGTATAAATATATTCATAAATACCAAGGAATATTTCTTTCACTCAATTTCGAAAATAATTTATAAATCTCTCTTAAACCATTTATAAACTATTTATATGCTATAGAACCATTTATAAAGCTATTTATAAATTTTAAAAAAGTTTACAACTCTTCCCTCTTTTCATAAACTTCTACATAAATTCCTTTAAAACGCTTCCAAATCCCTTTATACAAGTTCCTTTATAAAACCCTTTATAAAATCATTAAAAACCTTTATAACTCCTTTACAAAACCATTATAAAATCCTTTACAAAAAAATGTTTCGTAAAATACTTTTATAAAATCCATTATAAAATCTTTTACAAAACTTTTATAAATTTCGTACAAAACCTTTTACAAAATTCTAAAATCTTTTACAAAAATCTTTTATCTATTAAAGTTATTATAAAAGTCTATATTTATATATTAAAATAGTTTATAGATTAAAATAGTTTATAGATTAAAATAGTTTATATAATAAAAATATTTTGTATATTAAAAAATATTTATTTAAAATTATTTATAAATTTAAAATAATATATATCAAAATAGTTTATATATTTAAAAGAGTGTATATCGAAAACAGTTTCAAGTTAGAATTGTTTCTTCCAATTTCACAAATAAATTCAAATCAACTTTAGTTTCAAAAATTCAATCAATCCCAGTTCAACAATTTAAATTAAAAGGTTAAAGGTCCAATTCAAATTCTCATTAAAATCATTTTTAACTTATATCGATTTCAAATTCAGGTTTGAACTACAAATTTAAACCACTTCCAATTCAATAGGTTTCAGAGTTTAAATATTCAAACAATTTACAATAACTCAATTTGATAAATTTCATTTATATTTCAAAATTCAACTTCAATTTTATTTAAAATTTGAAAATATTCACTAAATTATTTTTAATAACCATTTAAATAAAATCTCAGATTACAAATTTAAATCAATATTCAATTTCAATTTTATTTAAATTTAAAAATATTTTTTTAATCATCTTTAATCAAATCAAGTTATCAATTTATAAAATCATATCCTTTAAATCTCAAAATCAATAAATTAAAATCAATTTCTGTTTAAATACAATTATTAACCAATTAAATTTCAAGTCAAATTTAATTTAGCTTTCCAACCTCTATTTATTAAAGTTATTATAAAAACTATTCTCATATATTAATATAAATCTTAAATAAATATTTTAAACCATATTATTAAACATATTAATTAAATTACATTAAATTAAACCTTTTTATTAAATCTATTTTAAATCCTATTTTATATAAGTTATAAGTAAAATTTTATAATTTATATTTTAAACTTTAACTTATAATTTTAAAATTTTCAAAACATATAATTTTAAAATCTGAATTTTGCACATATATTAAAATAAATAAAATCTTTATATTATATTTTAAAATCAGAACTCGTATATTTTTCTTTTCTCAGAAATTTGAAAATCATTTAAAAATAGACCAACAGTGTCCGTTTATAATTTTCTATCTTATGGTCAATTGATACGGATATTTATCATTTTAATCCGCAAAAATTTTAATTTACGGGTATATATTATTTCGACCTGCAATACCAAAATTTCAAAAAAAAAAACCCAACACAATTGTATGGGTTTATCATTTAACCACTAATAATGTTCCCTAATCTATAATATTGTTCGGGTATGTATCATTTCAACCCATAGAGATTTCCTAAACTAACAGGGAACTTGCAGTGTGTGAACAATTAAATAATAATATAAATAGCATAACATATCAATGACAACCATTAAATAATATATATATACACACACACACACATACACACAACATGGTTATGGTGCCAATTAGCATATGTGAACAAATGCAAATAATAACGTATCATATTTAACGATTTAATTACCAACAAGTTCATATTTAACAATATATTTAAATCGTCATTTCATGTGAAATCAATTTACTAAACATAAGAATGTTAATCGTGAGTGATCGCTCACCTTTCGAGGCTAGAGAAAATAGATAACACAACAAGCTACGATTTTGAATCACGAACTCGACTAATCCAAACGACAATCCCAAAGGAAAGTAAGGAGGACTCGAGATCGATGATTTTTTTTTTTAAATCAAATAAAGGATGAAAGGCTGCTGCTATTGGCTATGGTTGCGACTGCTCTCAGGTGGGCTTGTGTACACAGCATGGGGTGCTGTCGCGACAAGGAGGAGGGGGATGCTCAGGTTCGGTCAGTGGTGGCGTGGGTATGGTCGGTTGCTCGGAGGCGTTTGGTTCGGATCTGGTCGCTACGGTGGTGGAGATGAGCTCGGAGATCGGAGCGGTGGGTGCAAGGCTGTGGTGGTCTTTTGCGAGTTGTGTGCAATGGCTATTGGCATGGGAGAAATGGTGAGGTGTTTGGAAAAGAGAAGTGAGGCGGAGCAAGCTGTCAGGAGGGTGTCGAGTTCGGTGATGGAGATGGCGCGGTGCAAAAGAGATGGACGGCAAGGAAAAGATGAATGGGCTGTGCTCGGTTGGAGATCTGAGTTCGGGCCTGATGGAGGGTGATGCAGCAGCTAGCTTCGGTAGGGGGTTGTGGGATGCATGTCGGGCGAAGATGATGAGGAAGTGGAGGTTGGAGGTTGTGCAGGCGGGTGTGGAGATGTGGGTTCGGTGATGGCTGCTATGGTGGTGAGTTGGAGGGTGAGCGGCTAAGGCTATTAGTGGAAGGGGATGGGCTAAAGAGTTGTGTGGGTATGGGTTCAGGTGGGTGGAGGTGAAAAGGCAACAGTGGCAGCCAGAAAAATGGAGGTTCGAACAGTTGCAACTAGGAAGAAGGACGAGCCGCATATTCACAATCAAATATATCAACTTTATTATATGGGGCTTTGCACCGAAGGTCTCTATTTTCGATGTTGTTGTAAGAAAAGTCCCTATGACAATAAGTATGTAAATTAAGTCTCTTTTTTTTGTAAATCAGAAATCGCAAACTATCTTGCGCTTTTCTTACAAAAGTGCAAGTTAACTTGCGCTTTTCAAAATTTTAAATTTTTGAAAATTTCAAAATTTTTTAAAAAAAAATTCAAAATAAAAAAGCGCAAACTAGCTTGCGCTTTTCTGAAAAAAGTTGCAAGTTAGCTTGCATTTTCTGTCAGAAAAGTGCAAAGCACCTTGCGTTTTCTATGTTTCAAAAAATAGGGACTAAATTTACGTACTTATATATGCAGGGACTTTTCTTATAACAACATCAAAAATAGGGACCTGTAACTCATTTCTTGTTATTATATATATATATATATATATATATATTTATTTATTTATTTATTTAAGCACAGAACGAAGAGAAAGGCAAGAAACAAAAATGTATGGACCAACCAGAATTAATATATTGAATATAGGGAACGGTAACCATTGAATTCTGGAATTATTTATGGTTAGTGGCTATTAATTATACTAGACGAACAAACGAAAATACACAGAAAACCCAAATGACTCAAATGCGGAACCGATACGGTTAATCGTTTTACTGATTTCGTCGCATACCGAACACCGAAATGCACAAACGAATATGCTGCGGAAATCAGCACGACGAGACAAACAGAATGATACACAGATATGAGTGACGCGACCCACCTATTAAAACTCGATATTCGCTACCGAAAATACTGCTAAGACGTCGAAAATAAGATAAACGGAGTTAGAGCAGTTCAAATTCAGCGAAACGAAATATGACGTTTCACTGAGAAAACGATATACATTTTTTATATATAAAATATTCAGCTTTCAGAAATATTTTATTTTTAACAAATTTAACTGATTTTAAATTTGAAATTGAAAATTTCATAACTGAATAAACTTTCATATTTTCAAATGAAAATCCGCCAAATGCTATACTTCAATAGACGCATACCAAATATCAAATTTTCATTTCTAAAATTTTATTGTTTATTTTCTTGAAAAATTTAGTTAATTACGTTATATAAATCGTTAACATTTACGGATCGTTGCACAAGCCATTGTATCTCGCTCCGGTACTGAAGCGGAATATCGTTCCATAGCCAGTATAGCAGCGGAGATAACTTGGGTCGAATCGCTACTTTGCGAAATCAAAATCAACCTCACAAGCATTTCGATTATCGTGTGTGACAATCTCAGCTCAGTTTCACTCTTTGCCAGTCCAATTTTGAACTCACAAACAAAGCATATCGAAATCGATTTAAACTTTGTTCGTGAGAAAATTATGAGTGGAAGACTGAAAGTAAATCACGTACCAGCCTTGTATCAAAGAGCGGACATTCTTACGAAGCCGCTTTCTAAAAAAAAATTCACTAGATTAAAGCATGAGCTCAAAGTAGAAAGTGGCGGCGGAGAGATGAGATGTGAAAAGGAAACTCTAGATCTAATTGAAGGGGGAGTTAGAATAAACGAAGTACCCATAGAGTTGTAAAATATAAGAGAGATCGGGTTCTCAGTTTACATGGTCATGGGCCGAATAAGTTAGCCCGATAGTTTATTACACTACTCATTTCTCATGTACAGGTGTGTGTATAAATGCCGTTCACTCTGTTTCAAAGTATTGTAATATACAACTTTCTTCTCAATAAAAGTTTTCAGCAATATTTCTATTATTTTGTTTTAGAAACAACCAATGTTCTGTTTCCTATAAACATTAATTATCTCTCTGTTTCTGTGTTCCAAATACGAAACTTGTTTTATTCATGGGTCCAAGTCAATAGGAAGTTTATGTGCATTTTTGTCATAATATCCCGTAAAGTATTAGATGAAACTTTATTTTGCTAGTAGAAACTACTACCTGACCTTGACCTGATTCTTGCAGTTGGGAGTTATCAAAAGATTTGTTGCGTTTGGACAGGTAATATTTTGTATGCTTGATCAAGTATTAAAATTTGTGGGATACTTCTGAGTTTGATTAGCGTGGTTGAACTTAAGTACGTTGTTTTAGTATTAACCTTTTTTCTTTTCCAATATCCTCTATCCATACCATTTTAATACAAATTGTTTTGATAAATAATGATTATTTGAATCCTCTATTCATACCAGTCTATTGGCATTGAACTGGTTAATCAAGATTGATTATTTGAATACCACCGGCTACCTAATTCACTTTTATTTTTCAACATTTAGCATAAAATAATGATTCAGTTAGGGGTTCATATGTATCATATTCAAACTCATAACAATGTTATCTTGTATAAGTATATATTAGTTCCCCTGTTTTAGTTAATAAGCAGACTTCGGCTGTCATTAGATATTGTGTAGTGCAAATGTTACATTCATCTTACAGAGTGGTGTAAATACTTCCTTTTTTCTCGTTTTCTGAATATCTTATAGGGTGATGTATATTCTGTTATACGTCTAGTATACCAAAATAGAGACTAATCAATAGTAAACTTGTCTCACAAGTTTACAAATCAGATTTTCACTACTTTGAAATTCTGTATTAGTTATTCCAATAATAAGTATGTTGTAATTAATTACAACAACAAACTAACAACTATATTAATAATAACTATAGCGATAAATCAAACGTTATACTATTTAAAGAAATAGTACAACGTAGAAACGAAAATGATATACATATATATATATAAATATATATAAATATAAATATATATAAATATAAATTATATAAATATAAATTAACTAGAAACCTAACCGGTTGAAGAAGAAAATTTCGTCTGAGGCTTGTCGTAACAATTTCTTTAAGACTTTATTTAAAGTCTTCCAAGATACAACAGACGTGATCTGCTCGAGATTGTGATGTGTATGATCCTCAGTGTGATAGGACTGATTATGATTTTAAGAAGATGAAGATAAAGAAGAGATAATTCGGTTTGAAAAACGAGTGAGGAAAGTGATCAGGTTTCCTTCTAATTTATAGCCGAATTCCCAATGACTATAACCTTTGAGCAAAATAGCATCCCTTCATTTACAACGCCAAAAAGTGTTACTGTTCGCAACAGTGGCGCCTCTACATTTGCAACGGCTAAAAACTGTTGCTGTCGGCAACAGTCGCATCTCTTCGTTTGCAACGGCCGAAAAGTGTTCCTGTTTGCAACAGTTGCGTCTCTTCGTTTGCAACGGCAAAAAACTATTGCTGTTTGCAACAGTCGCGTCTCTTCGTTTGCAACGGTAAAAAATTGTTGCTGTTTGCAACGGTCAAAACCTTTGGAAAAACACACTTCTGTTTTTAAAATCAGTCCATTTTTTAGGTAGCAAAAATATGACACAGCCCAATCTTATTGGACCCGCACCCGGCCCGGTTCGGACGGACAGGCGGCGCGCGCCTGTGTCAGTTCATGGCCATATAGGTCATCCCCCTCGCACAAAATTACCTGACCCTAAGGGCCAATGTAGGGACTGAGAATACACTATAAACAAGAAAATGAACATATTTTTGCCGATGTGGGACATATCTCATTCACTATTTTTTGAGATTTCTAACAATCCCCCACACGAATGACGATATATATCTCCCCCACACAAAGTGTAATATCACACAGTTCATATGAAAATAATGCTATATCGAGCTTTGAACTTTCCCTAGTTAAAATTTATCGGATATACTTGGCTAATCGGTGAATTATTTCATCTTAAACCGTCAGCCGTTATTATATAACCAGACAATAAGCTTTACAAAGCATTATTTCCCTTCACATCCAATCTCTTGGTTGTTTTCATTTTGGTCCTAAACAATTTTTGGTTCTGCGAGTGTTTTTAGAGAACAAAAACCTTTAATATTCTCATAGAGTCGACCCAGCTCACACTAACATAGGTGATCACAACCATTAAGAGTATCTTACATATGCCCACTTGTTATTTTCGATATATGGTTATCATTAAAAAACATAGTTGTATCTTTTTAATACTTCTGTAGGCATGTATTTATATTGTGAATCATAGGAATGGAGTAGGACTAAGTCCAAACAAATGCATTACGTCTTGAGTTATTCAGAACTGGTTTGCATATTGAACCTAGTCTGTGGGATCTTCATCTGCAAGGATAAGTTTCCGTATAAGATAACTCTTGTTGGTTTAGGCTTTTAAACCTATTTCTTTCGATGCATAGTTAATTTTCTCTCTTGATAAACCTTTAGTAAATGGATCCGTTAGGTTATCATTTGTCCGCACATAATCTATGGAAATAGTTCCATTTGAGAGTAACTGCCTAACTGTGTTATGGCGTCGACGAATGTGTCATGACTTTCCATTATACACAAAGTTTTGCGTTCTTCTTAATGCTGCTTGGTTATCACAGTGTATGCATATGACCGGTATAAGTTTAGGCCAAAACAGAATATCTTCTAAAAAGTGACGAAGCCATTCTGCTTCTTTGCCTGCTTTATCTAAAGCGATGAACTCCGATTCCATAGTGGATCGAGCTATGCATGTTTGTTTAGTAGATTTACATGATACTGTTGCCCTGTTAAGGTAAATACATAATCGCTCGTTGGTTTTGATTCCTCTAAATCAACAATCTAGTTTGCATCACTATATCCTTCTAAGACGGTAGGATATTTTTCATAATGTAAGGAATAGTTTGTGGTATTTTTTAAATATCCAAACACTCTCATTAGTGCGTTCCAGTGTTCCTTCACTGGGTTGCTTGTATACCTGCTTAATCGACTTACTGCATAAGCTATATCTGGTCTTGTGCAATTCATGAGATACATGAGATATTCTATTACACGAGAGTATTCCAGTTGCATGACACTCTCATTAGTGTTTTTATGCAATACTTCTAATGGATTAAAAGGTGTTCTTACTCTTTTAATTCCAAAATTTTGAAAATTTTCAATCACTTTGTCCACATAATGTGACTGAGATAATTCAAATCTATTAGGTGTTCTTATTATTTTGATTCCCAAAATAACGTCTGCAACTCGTAAGTCTTTCATATCGATATTGCTAATTAACATCTTTTTTATGGTCTCTATTACCCGAGTATTTGGATCAAATATTAACATTTCGTCTACACATAAACAAATCATCATATATGCTGTCCAATTTGTTTATAATGAACACACTTATCACATTCATTTATACGAAAATCATTTCTCATCATGACACTGCTAAATTTTGCGTGCTATTCTTTTGGAGCTTGTTTTTGTCCGTATAATGATTTTACTAATCTACAGATTTTGTTTTCATTTCCTTTGGAAACAAAACCTTCAGGTTGCTCCATGTAGATCTCCTCATCGAGATCTCCATTTAAGAATACTGTCTTTACATCCATTTGATAAATTTCTAGATTATAGATCGATGCAATTGCTATTAGCATTCTTATAGAGGTTATTCGTGTTACCGACGAATATGTATCAAAGAAATCTACTCCTTCTTTTTGACAATATCATTTGGCTACTAATCTGGCTTTATACTTGTCGATATAGCCATCTGCTTTCATTTTCTTCTTGAAAAACCATTTACAGCCAATAGGTTTTATTCCATGTGGAATATCAACAATTTCTCAAGTTTATCATTTAGAATTGAAACAATCTCACTTTGGATTGCTTCTTTCCAACATGAAGATTCAGAAGATGACATTGCTTCCTTATACGTTTGAGGTTCGTGTTCTAACACATATGTGAAAAAATCCAAACCAAATGTCTTGGAAGTTCTAGCCCTTACGCTTCTTCTTGGTTCAACTTCCTCAATCTCATGATGAGTTTCATCTTCATGTGAATTGCTTGATTTTTCCCTTGTCCTTTTAGGGACATTATCCCCTTCCTTCCTTTTGTGCGGAAACACGTCTTCAAAGAATGAGGCATCTCTAGATTCTGTGATTGTATTTACATAAATATCAGCTATATCAAGCTTGAATACCAAAAATCTATAGACACCACTATTTTGGGCTGGTCCTAGATAGTAATAATTTACTATTTTTGGTCCTAGTTTGACTCTCTTGGAAGGCGGAACTGGAACTTTTGCCAAGCACCCCCACACTTTGACGTATTTAAAGCTCGGTTTCTGTCTTTGCCAAATTTTATATGGAATTGTTCCTGTTTTATTGTGAGGGACTTTGTTTAATATGTGATTAGACATATTTAAGGCTTCCCCCATAAGTTCATGGGTAGACCAAAGGTTAAAAGCATGACATTAATCATGTCTTTTAACGTTCTATTCTTCCTTTCGGCTATACTATTTTGTTGTGATGAATATGGAGCTGTTGTTTGATGAATTATACCATTTTTGCCACAGAACTGTTCAAATGGTGATTCATATTCTCCACCTCGATCAGATCTCAATGTCTTGATCTTTTTATTTAACTGATTTTCTATTTCAGCCTTATACTTTATAAATGATGTAATTGCTTCATCTTTATTGTTCAAAAGATATATATAGCACTACCGCGTCAATAAACGTGATAAAGTACTTTTTCCCACCTTTTATAGGTAACGATTTAAAATCACATAAATCTATATGAATAAACATAATGGTTCGGTGCTTCTATCAACAGATTGAAATGGTTTTTTAACCATTTTTGCTTATATACATGTCTCACATTTGTAGTTCTCATCTACTTGGAATTTCGGAATTAATCGCAAGTTTGATAATGTTTTCATTTTTCGGAAATTTATGTGTCAGAATCTATCATGCCATAGTAAAATTTCATGCTCAAGCAAGTAAGAAACTTCAATTTTATTAATAGCGCAATCAGAATACATAGTTTTATTGCCGATAACGGCTACATTTGGCTTAAATAGGCCATCAAATAAATATCCTCTTTCGATGTACATTCCAGCTTTGGACATAACCATCTTGTCTGACTCGAACACCATTTTGAATCCTTTCTTCGATAGTATTGCACCAGAGATGAGATTCTTGCGTATGTTTGGAACGTGGAGCACGTCATTCAACTTGATAGTTTTTCCAGAAGTAAACTTGAGGATTACTGTGGCACTGCCTTCGATCATGGATACTACAGAATTACCCATATATAGTTTTTCTTCGTGATCGAATTTCTGGTATGTAGAAAATATGGATTTGTCAGAGCAGACATGACGAGGAACGTCTGTGTCTACCCACCATTGATTAGGATTCTGAACCAAATTGCATTCAAATACAGCTGCCGAGAAGTTGGACTCGTCTACTTCCATACTGTCTATTATATTTGTTGCGTTTCTTTTTGTGTCTGCAATTTCTAGCGGCATGTCCAACCTTTCTACAAAGTCAACACTCGCCATTAAACTTTCTGATTCGTTTGTTGTCTTTTGAGTTGTTGTCTGGAGCTTTCCTTTTCTTCTGGAAATTCTTTTTTTTGTTTATGGTCTTTGACCCTTCAGCCACCAATGCCTTCTCGTTTGGTTTTGTAACTCCACGGTTATCTGCCTCAATTTTTAGTCAGACTATGAGATCATGTAAAAAGATTTCCTTCTTTTTATGCTTTAGTTGCGACAATCTCTTCATGACGACGATGGTTTTCCTGTGATGGCTTTAACTAAAAATGATTCTCCATCCTTATGACCTTTTGCTTCGAATTCATGAATGATGATTTGCAGTTCATACAGTTGAGCAGTCACTGGTTTGGAGTCAATTATCTTGTAGTCCATGAATTTGTTTACAATGAATTTCTTAAGACTGATGTTCTGCGTTTTGTACTTAGTGGAAAGTCATTCCCGAGTGATTTTGCTGTCTTTAGAGGCTGATATACTTAGTATAGCACCTTGTCAAGACAATTCAGAATATAGTTTCTGCATAGAAAATCGGAATGCTTCCACGTATCAACATCTGATTCCTTGTTTAGTGCAGGAATCGGTTCTTCTTCCTCGAGATACCGTTGCAGACCGAGTGTGGTGAGATAAAATAATATCTGATTCTGTCATGTTAGAAAGCCATCTCCTTTAAAAGGATCAGACATGTTGTGAGTAGTAGCATTTGTTGATAGTTCAACTGTTGTCATCTCTGTTTTAGTTAAAACAGTAAAGTCTTAAGATGTTATGCGTATAGTATATCAAAATAAAGACTAATCAATAATAAACTTGTCTCACAAGTTTACAAATCAGATTTCCATTATTTTGGAATTCTGTATTAGTTATTTCAACAATAAGTATGTTGTAATTAATTACAACAACAAACTAACAACTATATTAATAATAACTATAGCGTAAATCAAACGTTATACTATTTAAAGAAATAGTACAACGTAGAAACGAAAATGATATATATATATAAATATATAAATCAACTAGAAACCTAACCAGTTGAAGAAGGAAATTTCGTCTGAGTCTTGTCGTACCAATTTCCTTAAGACTTTATTTAAAGTCTTCCAAGATACAACAGACGTGATCTGCTCGAGATTGTGATGTGTATGATCCTCAGTGTAATAGAGGACTGATTATGATTTTAATAAGATGAAGATAAAAAAGAGATAATTCGGTTTGAAAAACGAGCGAGGAAAGTGATCAGGTTTTCTTCTTATTTATAGTCGAATTTCCAATGGCTACACCCGTTGAGAAAAATAGCATCCCTTCATTTACAACGTCAAAAAGTGTAACTGTTCACAACAGACGCGTCTCTTCATTTGCAACGGCTAAAAACTGTTGCTGTTCGCAACAGTCGCGTCTCTTCGTTTGCAACGGCCGAAAAGTGTTACTGTTTGCAATAGCCGCGTTTCTTCGTTTGTAACGGCCGAAAACTGTTGCTATTTGCAACAGTCGCGTTTTAAAATCAGTTCATTTTTTAGGTAGCAAAATATATGACATAGCCCAATTTTATTGGACCCAGACCCGGTTAGGTCGGTCTGACGGGCGGGCGTTGCGCGTTTGTGTTAGTTTGTGGCCATATAGGTCCTCCCCTCGTAGAAAATTACCTAATCTTAAGGACCAGTATATGAATTGAGAGTACACTATATAAACAAGAAAATGAACATATTTTTGACGATGTGGGACATATCTCATTCGCTATTTTTTGAAATTTCTAACATTTACTTTCCTTTTTCTCTTTTCCTAGCGATAGTAGTATGCATATACACTGTTTATACACTGTTTTAACCTTGCATTGAAGGATATATATTGCTGTCAATTTAGAATATGAAACCTGCAACTTCGATCAATCTAACTTCAGTGTAGCATGTTAGAAGAGGAAAATGTATATTATTCGAAAACATATATATAAAGGAGTGTATATTAACGTTAATTAGCATATACATAACAGTTAATTGCTACTGTTTTATAGACTACATTGTAATTTTACAGGCACTGCATTATGTTTTGGACACAATTTTGTGGACTGAGCGAGCAAGGACTCGAAAAAGAGCGAGCAGGACAGAGAAGGCAGATAGAAAAAACTTTCAGTCACAAATGGTGAAGGTGATGACAAATTGACAATGCAACAAAGGCATGATGGATCTAATTATGTAGACACTTCGTCGTCGTGATCTTTGTAAGCACTTTGGATATGCTAGTTAGACATTTTGTTTAAATTGAGATTTTATGTGTTTTTTGTATGGGGTATTAGTGATGGATGAGGATGGTATAATTTTTTTGAATGGAATATTAGCACTACTTGGTTTGTTATTTAGAATTCTATTTAGTGTATATATGAACTAATGGTTTATAATTGCATTTTAATTTTTGTTTATGCAATTCATTTTAAATAAAATGTGCATGCATATATATCTACAAATGATTTCATTATCAATTGTCGAAATAATTTTGACAGTTTTGGTATTAGGGAAATGTGTAAAAAAGGGAAAAAAAAATTAGTATAGCAAATTACAGCTACCTGAAATGATTATGTGTATTAGGGTAAGTTGCTTGATGAAGTGCCACTGAAATCCTAAAATGATTATGTTTATGTATAGCCGCCAACCGACCGCATTCGCCTAGATCTCTTCGTCTGCTACTAGAACAACAGCTATTGAAATCAACTAGGTCTGCTACAGAAAAGAAATGACTGCTACAAATTATAAGGAAAATGTTTTGGCTTGTTTCAAGACATTCAAAGATTATATGTTGCTTGAAGAAGGTAGTGCCTGGGACGAACAATTGGGTGGCGCTGAGCAGTTAGGTAGCAGAGGATTGATGGTTTACGTTATGGTATGTCGGTGTTGCAGGTAATGGTGGTACCTAGGAGACTAGGAGTTTTAAGGTTCCATGAGAGGGGAAGGTGATAAAAAACGGGTTTTGGTGTGACTATAAAAATGACAAGGAAATGACAATGTTAGGTAGGAGAGTAGTTTTAGATATGGTGGGGTTTGAGAAAGGAGATGACGGGTTATAACTGCTTACATTGGAGAGGAGGATATTAATGCATTAACAAAAAATGGGGAAGTGATTAATCGTACAAGGAGTGATGTTGCATGCGCATGTGAATATGGTGTGGATGCAGTTAGAAGAAGAGCACGAGCTAGTGAAAGATTTAATTTGTTTATATATGAGCTATATAACGTGTACGTATGTATACATGCTAGTTCAACACATTTATATGCATACTTGCCGGATATTATTATTTTAAATTTAAAATAATACAATATAACAAATACATATAAATACACATATATATACATACACACACAAAAGTAAATATTCTTATACACTAAAATAATTGTGTGTAAATTTATTTGAAATATAAAACTAAATCAAAATTAAACATTTAAAGTAGCTTAAGAAACATTAAAATAAGAAAATAGATCTAGATCCAAAATACTATATCATTTGAAATTCAAATTTAGATTTGAATACTATATATTCAATGTGTGTGTGTGTTGTGTTTATATATATATATATATATATATATATATATATATATATATATATATGGATTAAAATATATTTTTGTTAGTTTGAAAATACATAAAACGAAACACATATGTCCACATATTTTAAAATTAATAAAACTCTAATTTATAAATATATGTAAATAATATTACATGTTTATGCATAAAACAAAATCTGCCTTTTCTTAGCCAAGAAAGTGTTTGGAAGAAATCAATTATTATTTTTAAATCCGTGCGGTTCAAAAAAATAATTTTTTTTTGTAAATTATATGAAGATTTCACATTAATTTTTTATAATATATAATTTCGTACATAGCTTATACTATATATATATATAATTATTAAAACTTAGACATATATATAAACATATTTATATGTATAAACATTTAAATATTTCTATACATAAAAATTTATATTTTGGTCTTGGTTGTATGCGTGCATGTATGTACAAGAAAATTATTAAATAAATTATATATTTAATGAATATAAAATCAATTTAAGGTTCTAATTAAATTTAAAAATATTCGAAAAGATTTTTTCGCTATAAAATATTTTTACTTTCGAATTTAATTTATACAGCTAAAAACAAAAGTACACAAATGCAAAAAAATAAAAATAAAGAACACACACAGTGTGTGTATTTGACACCAAACAAAATATAAATTCATGATATTATAAATTCTGGTGTACATACATACAACGGTAGATGTGAAAACCCACACCTCCGGACACATCGATCCAAAGCCAAAAATGGCATTTGAACTCGCATTGTGTTAAAAAGTATGAACCGTTAGGTTTTAACGTTTGCACGATACAGAGACAGATAAATTTTAGAACATTCCATGCTTTCAGGTCTCACAACTGAATGAAATAAAATGTAGGTACTAAAAATAACTCAAAGTAGTACAAGTTTAAATAACCGCGGTATATATAATGCCTAACAAAATAAAATCTTAGAATAACATCATAAAAAAAGTCTATCTAGTAAATAAAAATGGTACACGGAGGAATGGCTATGAATTAATAAAGCTCATGCATCATGACACCATCTTCACACACCATTTCCACCTGCTACATTGTCCTATTGTAATAGATATAAAGGGGAAGAGAAGGCGGGGATCAGACGAAGCCTGATAAATGAATTAGATCATTAATGTATGGTGTTCACAAGTAATTAATATCACTTTATAATCTACATGACCTAAGGTGTTCAACAGTGAGTGTGACTATGTATAAGGAACTAGTAATATACATACTACGATGCAATAGCTCTAAGGGTATCTAACCATACATCAAATAAACATCCTCTATGATGAACCACTAAACAAATACACCGTGTAGAAAGTCTCCGATATGAATCCCAAGTATATGATCACTTTGTTCATTGTATCTCATCGAGTATACCTCACAGTGACTAAGCCCATAGTGCCTCAAAAGCATTGAGTAACCTCCTCGTTAATGTTCATTATCTTGTGCACGACATCGGGTATACATCATAATGTCTGAGCCCACTTGCACCTAAAACATTGGGTAACCTCCCTGTTAGCACCCGAAACTATGCACAACATAGAGTATACATCACAATGCCTGAACTCACTTGCTCCTAAAGCATTGACTAATCTCCTTGTTAGCGCCAGTATGTTCCAAAGCATTTAGTTGTGATAGACTCACCATGTTGAGTGCCACACTTTACAACTTCATGAAGTGAGTACCAAAGAATCCAGTAAGTGTGATACATTTGCCTCATTGCATGACTCCATTCATGTTCGTGGACTCCCAAAGTCAATGAAGTGGGAACAAGTTTTCCCTCGATACACTTTACTTGGCCTGCACAAAGTCCATATTCTACCTAGGCTTACTACAGCCATTCAAACATCTGATTTTCAACCCCTGTAAAATAAATTGACCAAGGGCATTCAGACATTTGACCTATATTCAAACGTCTTACTTTGGTTCCAAACATCTAAATATAAGTCCAAACATCTGAATCGCGCTAGATTTGAACTAATTCCTTTCTGTTTCATGTTTCCAGAAATTCAGATATTCGGTCATCAATTCAGACGCCTGGATTGATGTTTCCAAGTTTGTTATCTTACTTGTTTTATTAATCTTCTTTGTGAATTCAACTGTAGATGTAGAGGTTTATTTTCAATAGTATTTTTGGTTTAGACATTTTTATTTATACAAATCAGCTAGTTTATCTCAGTGATTGTACATAGCAACAATTACCCACGCATATTTATATCAATAATCTATATATATATTTCAAGTTAAGTAGAATCAATTCTAGGAAGATTCTAAAGTTTGTATTCAACCATCGTTTTTATTCATCAAAGTTAATCCAACTTATCATATAAGAAGCATATCTATTGAATTAGAGTAGTTTCAAATCAATTTACCTTTCCGTCTCTAGTTCCAACAATTATAGCGTTTAAATATTTTCCTACCATTTTCCAGTTCTTACAATTCATAAGAATTACCTATTAAAATTATTAATTCATATCACTACTAGAATTTTGTTCATGGATATCAGGCCAAGACCGATGTCTATGAAAAAAAATATACCGATGTGTTAGTGGGTGATCTTAAAAATAGCCAAAGTTTAGACAACGATTTATAGCTGATGTCTTTACGTACATCCGAAATCAGTTTTAAACTTATCAGTGATTTAAATCAGTTTAGCTACACATCGCTTATTCTATCAGACACAATGTTATTGAATATCATATACACTGGTTTGTTATAATTGTAATCAATTTTATAATTGTAATTTGTGATGTTATTTTTTTATGCATATTAAATAATACTCAATAATGTTGAAGATGGTTATATATACAACAAACAATAGTATAAACGCATAATATTTCATAGTACAAATTTAGTATATAATACACAATGTTAAACATTCATACTCATAGACTACATCCCTAAACATCAAACGCACACACTTCTCCCACTTTCTGAACATCAAACACTCCATAACAGCATATCATGTGATTAGTTCACATCCCCATAGCAGAACATTATGTATTGGAAATGGTGTGTGTACCTAATTTCATTTCTACACATACCATGCCTTCATAACCATTCCCACAAACACTTGGTGATCGCTACTATATACACACAAGCCACACAATGTTTGCATATGCTCCTTTTAGCTCATAAACACTCCACCCATTCGTGTCTACAACGTATATTGCACACTACTAACTTCGCAGCAACAATAAGAATTGCATCAAATAATTTGGGGACCGTACTGCTAACAACTAACTTCGCAGCAACAATAAGAATTACATCTCTGTTGGTCTCTTCAATATATTCTTCATTTGCATCTTCATCTTCTGTCTCATCTGTAAATAAAGCAATCTGAAAAATCAAGTAAAATTGAAAAACTAACAAATAGTGGATCTCGAAATATAGACTTATCTTAAAGCCCAAATGACCAAGAAACGGAATTAAAGGATGCACAAATATAGTTCCCTCATATTTTGACATTTTCGTCAGGTCCTTAAGTATCAATATTACAAGTCAACTTTTCAGATCTTTTATGTTGTAGTTTTAATAAAAATAAGATTCTAATTGCCATATCTCAGTTAGTATTAAAATGCAAGGACTTTATTTAGACAAAACCTGAGATAATATGTTCATAATACCTAGAAATGACCATGAAGGACCTGATATATTAAACAGAAGTTCACAAAGATTCCAAAAACACTTCATGTTATATCTTTCTAGACAATATCCTAAACATTCTAGCCTTGTTAGTGCAAATTTTGAAATTATGAACATGAACCAAGTTTCAGAAAGAATGGCACTGACCTAAAGAATATACACCAAATAGCCAATCATGAATCACAAAATGAAGAACCCTACCTCCAGCAAATCGATCACCGAACAGTCAATCGCGACTTCACCGACTACACTCACCGGAACATTGAATCACACGAATCGAGCAATTGACTGAATCAAAATCAAACCCACAATTAGACTTTCAGTTTATCGATGACTTCAGGTTGGCAGTATTAAAATTCACAGTGGAGTTGTAATTTGATCACTGTAATGATTTTGATAGCAGAAGATAATGAGAAGATGATGTAAATGATGTATTGATCTTCTTTTCAAAACTGAAAACGTTACAGAGTATTTATACAATTTTTTCTTTGGTATTGGGCCTGAATGGCAAAGCCCAGATACACTTTACATATTCACTTTGCTTAATACAATATTACAATCTTCTGAGTACAACAAGTCATTTGCTCGATATTTCCAATATCCCCTTAAAAGCGATTAGGGTTAGGTTACCAAATTTCTCTGCCGCCACTTGATGAAATCATTTAGATCAGAGAAGAAACTGCAGATCGAAGCCCTGGAGATAAAGACAGAGCATCAACTTGACTTATTATTGAGATTGTTGCCAAGGTCTTCCTCTGGCTTGATGATGTTTTGTTCTATGGTCAAATTGAGGCTTGAAGAGTGTTGATCTGTCTTATTGTTGTTGTTGTCCTGAGTCTTGTCAGGTTTGATGATGTTTCTTTTGACCTTCAGTTCTTCTCGAAGTCGAATAAAGTTTCTTGCGGTAAGTGGCTTAGTTAAGATGTCTGCAACTTGGTAAGTAGCTGGTACGTGGTTAATTTGAAGCTTTCCTTTTTGAATTTGTTCTCTTATGAAGTATAGATCAATTTCTATATGATACGTTCTTGAGTGAAGTACAAGATTTGCTGATAGATAGACCGTGCTTAAGTTGTCGCATCACACTGTTGGTTTGCTGTTTGTACATATTTGTAATTCATGCATAAGTGATTGTATTCACATCTGTGTAGTTAATGCCCTGCTATTACCCCGCTGCAATCCCGCTATATCTCGTAGCGGATTTCTACCGCTACGATTTTTTCATATAGCCCCAGAATATAGCCTTTCCGCTTTAATCCCCGCTATTTCCGCT
Source organism: Allium cepa (assembly GCA_030765085.1). Taxonomy (NCBI): domain Eukaryota; kingdom Viridiplantae; phylum Streptophyta; class Magnoliopsida; order Asparagales; family Amaryllidaceae; genus Allium; species Allium cepa. The sequence continues at coordinate 240,154,339 of CM060931.1, forward strand.
ATATCTCGTTAAATCCGCTATAATCTACTATTCCCGCTATATCTTTTTTAATAAAATGAATTGAAAAATTGCATTTATACATTATAAAATTATGAAACTAATTTATTTGATTTAATTTTTAATATATTTTCAGAAAAGAAAATACTATAATATTCTACCAAATTCAATTATGTTATATAATAGTTTTTCGTTTATTTAAAGTATATTCGCACATATTTTTATTTAAAATTATTTACGTATTATTTATAATTTGATTGAATGATAATTTTTCATTTAATTACCATTTATATATTTGTAAAAACATTAAGTAGGAGTTTTATATGCTATTTTAGAGCCATCCGCTATATCCCGCTGTTCGCGCTAAAATTGGTCACAAACACCCGATATCGTGAAAGCACCCGTTTATGAACGTAAATCAGCAATAATCAATATTGAACTCAGATCTAAGCAATAACAATCAGAGTAATTCAGCAATCACAATCACAAACACAGGATTTATAGTGGTTCGGCGATCTTGCCTACGTCCACTTTGAAGTTTTCTATCTTTATTGATATTCTCTTGACGATTACAGTTGGTTACCGCAAGTTACAATGGACTATATCTCTGAAACTCGAATGTAACAACGATGATAAGGTGTAGAATTGAATCCGGTAGAGTCTTGGCGCTTTCGAATTCCGATCCCCCATTCCTGAATGACCTCGAGCTCTATTTATAGGCGTAGGAGGCTGATATTTCGCCTAAAATCCGGGGAGACCACTTCTGGCACGTGAGGGGGCCCATACGGCCGAATTCTGGAGGTCTGGGCCCACTTTGGGATCGATTCGACCCTTGGTTCGAATCGATCAAGAAAGTATCCAATCGAGATGAAATTTGGTGTGGACATTGTTCAACATGTAAGCAAACTCCTGTAAAAATTTCATAGCATTTGGACATGTAGATCTCAAGTTATGATCGATTCAAGTTGGTGCTCCTCGTCCTATGGATTCATTCGAATCGATATGGTTCGAATCCATAGGGTCGAATCCATGCTTCTGCATGTGAAAGTGATGACGTGGTGCGTATGCTTCGGGTCAATCCTCCTTTTTCTCAGAGTTTATTGGGTTGACTCCATCATTTTCGCCATTTGACTTGGTGGATTCGAAGGAACGGATTCGAGGCAAGATGCACTCATGGAGTCGAAGCAGGGGTGTCTTGGATGGATGCGAAGCTCAGCAGCGCCTATGGATTCAAAGCAGGGGGAACATGATGGATTCGATTATGTGTTACGGTGGTGGATTCGAAGTGTGGTTGCTTTACGGGTTCGAGGTTCTTTGCCCTGATGGATTCGAAGGAAGGCCGTGGGATGGACACGAGGCTTGGCTACCTAATGGATTCGAAGGAAGGTCGTGGGATGGACACAAGGCTTGTCTACCTGATGGATTCGAAGGAAGGTCGTGGGATGGACACGAGGCTTGGCTACCCGATGGATTCGAAGGAAGGTCGTGGGATGGACACGAGGCTTGGCTACCTGATGGATTCGAAGGAAAGGTGACTTGATGGACTCGTACATGTTGCCTCGGTGATGGATTCGAAGTGGGGGTGATCCCATGGATTCGAAGTAAGAGGAGGCCGATGGGTTCGAACCTATGCTATTCCTGAGGGGTTCGAACTAAGGGATACGAGGGTGGAGTCGAATCAATGGATTCGAACCGAACAAGGGCTATTTCTCTCATACTGAATCCATCATATCTTGAGCATACGAACTCGGATTGACTCGAAATTTGAAACGTTGGCTCTCGTGGATTTGCTAGCCATGTCCTATCAATTGTAGCCAGATACGGGCTCGGACAAAATTCATCGATATCCATAGTAAAGTGGAATGCGATCAATCTCTGAGGCGAATTGTCTCTCATTTTCGAACAATCTTTTGGTATCACGGCTTTGCCAAAAAGCGGGATAACATTTGCCCCCCAAAATACGCCTTGCGGTAGGAAGGCGTATTTTGTAATGCCATGAGCTGGATGTTCACATCCTGTTGATGTCCTGCAAAGGAAGTTATAATTTTATGTGATCTCAAACATCGACCGTTCGGGATCGAGATATTCGAGATGAAGTGCGATCGTTCATGGTCAAGCGCCTGACTTCAAATGACGACCGTTCGGGATCGAGCCATTCGAGGTGAAGTGCGACCGTGCGCGGTCAAGTGGCGGACCTCAAATGACGACCGTTCGCGATCGAGCCATTTGAGGTGAGATGAGTTGTGACGTTCGGGGCGAGTTGTGCCTGTTCGAGGCAAATTGTGACCGTTCGCGATCGTGTGCCGTTCGAGGCGTTTTTGTGAACGTTCGAGGTCGGGTGTCGTTCGTGGCGAGTTGTGACTGCTCGAAGTCGGGTGCCGTTCGAGGCCAGTGGTGACTGTTTGAAGTCGGGTGCCGTTCGAGGCGAGAAAGTGTGCCTGGGAGGGCTTGGTATTATCGATACCAGGCTCACGTTCGCGTGGGTCCCTGGATCGTTTGTCAGGGTGGTTTATCGCCATCTCAGAGCATGCCTAAGGACCGTTCGCGACCCCGTACATGTGTAAGTAGCTTAGCCATTTCAGAATTATCAGAATCAAATATCTATTCAACAGATGAATTTTAAAAACAGAAATGTCCAAACAAACCAAGTTCAAATGTCCAAATCAACATGAAACAAAAGCAAAGCAAAGATGTCAAAGTGTAAGTTCTCACAACGATAAGGTTAATAGCCATTCAGAGCATGCCTGTGGACCGTTCGTGATCTCGTACATGTGTAAATGATTAACCCACGTTAGTGAGAGGTTTACTACCTGTTCATCGTTATTTCAATTAATTGATGATCAAACGGTACCCCGGTTCAGGGCCACCCCTGGCTGATGTAGATGGTGGTCGCTCTGGCTCCACCGTTGGAGCTCGCCTCCTCCCATACTGAAGGAGCATACCGTTCCTGATGTGCCCTTCCACCTCGTCCTTCAGATGCCTACAATCATTAGTGTTATGACCATTTAATTCATGAAATACACAAAACTTATCTGATCTCCTTTCGTCAGAAGTTGGATCCCTTCGTATCGGTCTACGATAGGGAACCTGCTCTTTGGTATCCTGATAAATCCGCTCAAAACCCTCAGTCAGCTCGGTGTAAGTAGTGAATCGTGGCTCCCTCCGTTGCCGTTTTTACCTGTCATTATAATCCTCAGCCCTTCGTTTTCCTTTATCCTTGTCTAAGTCCTTTTCAAGAGGCTTTTTGTCCTTAAGCACATAAACTTCTATTCCCTCTCCTTCTTCTCTTTCTGCATTCGCATCCTCTAATCGTAAAAACTTTTCTGCCTCGTTGTAGAATTCCTCTAGATCCACGGGTGGATCTTTAGTCAATGAATTTTTGAACTCTGTGCCGTCAGCTACTCTGGACACAGCTGCCATCACCACCATAGATGGATCTGCTCGATCCACCGAAGCTGCTGCTGCATTGAATCGTGCTAGATAACTCCTCAAGGTCTCTCCGGCTTTCTGCTTTAGGGTTGCCAAAGTCATCACATTCTTGGGTCTTGTAATGTGAACCCTGAATTGCCTCATAAATCTCTCGATTAAACCATTCCATGTTCTGATGGATCCATTCTCCAATTGTCTAAACCACAATGCTGCAATATCCGTTAAGTACAATGGAAAGCACCGGGCCATAACCTCCTCTGATGCCCCCAGCACTTCCATATGTCTCATATACTTCGTTAGATGAACTGTGGGGTCTGTTCTCCCGTCATACGTGTCCAATGATGGTAACTTAAAATTCGGTGGGTTCCTTGCTCGCCTGATTGCTGGAGTAAAAGGACTCCTATTAACATCCTCCAAATCTTTGTTTACCAAACCGCCTCTCATAGCTCTTCTAACCATCTCCGCCAATCTGTCATTGTCCCCGAGATGCAACCTTCGCTCATCACTTTCGACCTGCCCCCCGAGTCCACGAGGGAATTCTGGGATCTGCCCCCTTGACCGAGAGTTCACTCCTCTACTACTCCCGGGTTGTGCAGATGTTGCTCTCTCTCTCTGAAATTGGGTCAACGTTCTCCATGGGTGTGCCTCGTAATCCAGGTGCTACGCCGGATGGTCCTGCTTCGTTCTGAACTCCGTCCGCTTCTCTATTCTGTACTCCAAGTTGTCCTATCTGTTGGAAAAACTTTGGACCAGCTCCTCCTGTTTCTTCATCATTGTCTCCATCTCGTCCCTAGTGATGAAGATTGAATCTTGATTCGCTCCGGAAGAAGCCTCTTGACTTCCTTGGTGTTCACTTCGCTCTGGCCTTGGCCTTCTACTCGATTGTCTCGTCATGATTTCTCAAATCTAAACTTTCAAACTTTCTGGACCAACTTTTAATTGGTAGAACTCCTGAGTTCAATTCTCAGTGAAAGCACCAAAATGTTCGCGCCAACATTGGTCACAAACACCCGATATCGTGAAAGCACCCGTTTATGAACGCAAATCAGCAATAATCAATATTGAACTCAGATCTAAGCAATAACAATCAGAGTAATTCAGCAATCACAAACACAGGATTTATAGTGGTTAGGCGATCTTGCCTACGTCCACTTTGAAGTTTTCTATCTTTATTGATATTCTCTTGATGATTACAGTTAGTTGCCGCAAGTTACAATGGACTCTATCTCTGAAACTCGAATGCAACAACGATGATAAGGTGTAGAATTAAATCCGGTAGAGTCTTGGCGCTTTCGAATTCCGATCCCCCATTCCTGAATGACCTCGGGCTCTATTTATAGGCGTAGGAGGCTGATATTTCGCCTAAAATCCGGGGAGACCACTTCTGGCACGTGAGGGGGCCTATACGGCTGAATTCTGGAGGTCTGGGCCCACTTTGGGATCGATTCGACCCTTGGTTCGAATCGATCAAGAAAGTGTCCAATCGAGATGAAATTTGGTGTGGACATTCTTCAACATGTAAGCAAACTCTTGTAAAAATTTCATAGCATTTGGACATGTAGATCTCAAGTTATGATCGATTCAAGTTGGTGCTCCTCGTCCTATGGATTCGTTCGAATCGATGTGGTTCGAATCCATAGGGTCGAATCCATGCTTCTGCACGTGAAAGTGATGACGTGGTGCGTATGCTTCAGGTCAATCCTCCTTTTTCTCCGAGTTTATTGGGTCGACTCCATCATTTTCGCCATTTGACTTGGTGGATTCGAAGGAACGGATTCGAGGCAAGGTGCACTCATGGAGTCGAAGCAGGGGTGTCTTGGATGGATGCGAAGCTCAGCAGCGCCTATGGATTCGAAGCAGGGGGAACATGATGGATTCGATTATGTGTTACGGTGATGGATTCAATGTGTGGTTGCTTTACGGGTTTGAGGTTCTTTGCCCTGATGGATTCGAAGGAAGGCCATGGGATGGACACGAGGCTTGGCTACCTGATGGATTCGAAGGAAGGTCGTGGGATGGACACGAGGCTTGGCTACCTGATGGATTCGAAGGAAGGTCGTGGGATGGACACGAGGCTTGGCTACCTGATGGATTCGAAGGAAGGTCGTGGGATGGACACGAGGCTTGGCTACCTGATGGATTCGAAGGAAAGGTGACTTGATGGACTCGTACATGCTGCCTCGGGTGATGGATTCGAAGTGGGGTTGATCCCATGGATTCAAAGTAAGAGGAGGCCGATGGGTTCGAACCTATGCTATTTCTAAGGGGATCGAACTAAGGGATATGAGGGTGGAGTCGAATCAATGGATTCGAACCGAACAAGGGCTATTTCTCTCATACTGAATCCATCATATCTTGAGCATACGAACTCGAATTGACTCGAAATTTGAAACGTTGGCTCTCATGGATTTGCTAGCCATGTCCTATCAATTGTAGCCAGATCCAGGCTCGGACAAAATTCATCGATATCCATAGTGAAGTGGAATGCGATCAATCTCTGAGGCGAATTGTCTCTCGTTTTCGAACAATCTTTTGGTATCACGGCTTTGCCAAAAAGCGGGATAACACCCGCTATATCCTCGCTCTATCCCCGCTATGACTTTTTGCATCTCCACCGCTTTGAATCTACCGAGCGCATTAACTGCACTGATTCACATGACTTCCGCTGTTGCACTGGCCACACTTCGATACTCTGCCTCTGTGCTAGATTTAGATATTGTATTTTGTTTCTTTGAGCACCAGGAAACTGGATTTTCACCTATGTAGATGTAGTAGCCTGTGGTGGATCTTCTGTCATCGAGATCTGTAGCTCAGTCAGCATCTGCATAGCCAGTTATATTAAGGTGTTTTCCTTTCTTTAGTAAAATTCCATAGTCCAATGTTCCTTTTAAGTATCGTAGTATTCTCTTGACTGCTTTCCAGTGTTGATCCAGTGGTTTCTGCATGAATTGACAAACTTTGTTAACACTATACGACATAGTTATGGTGACATAATGTAATGCCCTAACTAGACTCCTATATTGTTAATCATTAAATATGGCTTCTTCCCTGTTTTTGGATAAGTGTTGACTGCTTATCATTGGAGTTGGTTGGGGATTAGCATTTGTCATCTTTGCCTTATCTAGTAATTCCCTGACATATTTAGTTTGACACAACATGACTTCTGAATGTGATATTCTTTTGACTTCTACGCCCAGGAAATAATTTACATTTCTTAGATTCTTAATTGAAAACTCCCTTTCAAGATGCTGAGTAATTTTGTTGATTTCTGCGTTATAGTTACCTGTAACAATTAGGTCATAAACATAAATGAGTATATAGATTGTAACAGTATCATCAATTCTTGTAAACAGTGAGTTATCTGACTTTGTGGATTGAAAACCCATATTACATAAAGTGGCTTTTAACTTATCAAACCACACTCTTGGTGCTTCCTTGAGACCATATATGGCCTTGTTTAATCTGCACACAAGATTACTGCCCTGTTGATACCCTGGTTGCTATTGCATATATACTTCCTCTTTTAATTCTCCATTGAGAAAGGCGTTATTTACATCTAGTTGCCTGATTTGCCAGTCTTTATATAGAGATATGGTGAGAATAATTCTGATGGTTATTGGCTTTATTACTGGTGAAAAGGTTTCATTGAAGTCAAACCCATGTTCTTGTGTGTATGCCTTAGCCACCAGTCTTTCTTTGTGTCTGTCAATTGTGTCATCTGGTTTCTTCTTTAATTTGTATGTCCATTTGCATCCTATGACATTTTTGTCTTTGGGTAGTGTAACCAGATTTCATGTTCTGTTTTTGATGAGAGCATTATATTCATCATTCATTGCTGTTCTCCAAAATTTGTTTTTGACTGCTTGATCAAATATCTCTGGTTCCTCTGATATGATGGATGAATATACTTTGGGTTTAAAAATTCCACTCTTTGATCTGGTAATCATATGATATCCAGTTGTGATTCTGTCTTCAGTGTGTGATGATTCATTGTCTTGATTTGAGTTGTTTCTTGATCCATTATACTGAGTATTTGATTCAGATTGACTCATGATTTGTGTTGAATTTGATTCTTCTTCATGTAAAACCATTGGCTCTGCCTGACCTGTTGAACAGACACTTTGTGTTGTGGTGCGGAGCTTACTGAATTATCTTCAATTCCCGTCTGAGTCCATTCTGATGGATGCATGGGCATAGAGGGTATTGATGCATTTGGATTGTACACTTTCCCGGTTGTCTTGATACTAATATCAGAGTAGGGATAAACATGCTCATTAAAAACTACATGTCTACTTACAAATATCTTGCCATTGCTATCAATATGTTTGTAGTCTTTTTGATTTGATGCATATCTAAGAAATGTGCATGGAGTGGATCTAAAATTTAATTTATGTGTGTTGTATGGTCTAGTGTAAGGAAAACACAAACATCCAAAAGTTTCTAAAGCTTGATAGTCAGGTTTTATATTAAATAACTTTTCCATTGGGCTTTTATCATTTAATACTTTGGTTGGTAGCCTGTTTATTAGATGTACTGCAGTACTAAATGATTCGGGCCAGAATTTCATGGGTAACTTTGCCTGAGCAAGCAATGTTAAACCTGACTCCACTATATGTCTATGTTTTCTCTCTACTAGGCCATTTTGTTCAGAAGTATAAGGGCATGTTGTTCTATGAACTATCCCCTTTTTGCTAAAATAATCATTGAGAGTTTTAAATTCTCCACCACCATCAGTTTGTATAACTTTAACCTGGTGGTTAGTTTGTTTTTCGACTTGTGTAATAAAGTGTATGGTGATTTGGTGTGCTTCATTTTTGGTTTTCAAAAAATACACCCAAGTATATCTTGTACATACATCAACAAAGGATATGTAATACTTATAACCATAGTCAGAACAGATTGGAGATGGACCCCAGAGATCAATAGCAACTAATAATAATGGTCTATCATATTGAGTCACAGAGTTTGAAAAAGATAATTTATGACTCTTACCCATTTGATAAAATGTACAAATATAAGGGAGAGTAACATCAAAAGGAATTTTGTTTTCTAATAACACTTTTTTTACAACATTTGCACTGGGGTGACCTAGTTTATAGTGCCAAATATCAAAGTTGCTCAGTTTCTTTTCACTTTGAGCAAGTTCGGAAAAATTACACTTCTCAACACATTTGTCAGCATTTGTGTTTCATGACTCAACAAGATTAAACCTATACAGACCCTTCACAACTTCACCCTGCAGCAAAATTTCTTTTGTTAGAATATCTCTAACTAAATAGTATTTAGGGTAGAATTCAACATATACATTGTTATCACTTGCAAACCATGATACACTTAAAAGATTTTTCTTTATTTGTGGAACCATCAATAGATTATTGAGATATAGTTTTCTTTCACCTTTGATGCAAGCAATACTAGTGTGTGTGATCTTTACCGCCTCACCATTTCCCATGTGTATAGTTTTATTACCTTTGTACTCCTTGTTTCCCAGATTCAAATTGTCCAGATTGTTAGTGATGTGATTGGTTGCACCAGAGTCAGGATACCAACTTTCATCAAATGTTTGATCTGATCTGTTAGTGTCATTTTGATTGCTTGCCCTGTTACTGCCTAATTGATTACTTGTGTCTTGTTGTATTTGGGCTATGTTTGCACTCCCATTCCTTTGATTGGTTGAATTTTGATCAGGTGTATAGTTCATGTTGAGTCTAAAGTAACATTTTGGGGCAGTGTGACCAATTTTCTCGCATATTTGACACTTGGCATGTTGTTGTTGTATCTTTCTCTGCATCTTCCTCTGGCAGGTGGATTACCTTTGTTATTGTTGTTATATTGATTCTTTCCTCCGTGACCAGCTGCACAATTGACTATCATATCAGTATCTGATGTTTTCTTGAATTCAAGCCTTCCTTCATGGGCAAGAAGTATAGCATGAACATCCTCTAGGGTTGGTGTTGTTCTTTGAGAGGATATAACATCAACAACAGATTCATAATCTTCACTTAAACCACTTATGATTAGTACTTGTTCAGATGATGGTACTTTATGACCTGCTGCCTCAAGAAGGTCACATGTAGTTTTGATTTTTGCAAGATATTCACCCATTGTGATGTTTTCTTTTCTAATACTGTGAAGTTGTCTTTTGTGATGCATTACTTTGGCAACTGACTGTGAATTAAAGATCCTCTCAACTGTTGACCATACACCATTTGCAGTTTTACGGCCAATTACCTATGGCAGTAGTTTTACACTTATAGATGAAAGTAACCAAGAACAGATTAAGCTATCTTGTCTCTGATACTTCACAAATTCTGGGTTATTAACTGTTGTGTTTTATGAACTAGTGATGAATCTTGATGGAATTATGATAGTCCCATTGAGGAAATCTTCAAGTCCATACCCTCTGACAGCAGCCTCAACCTGAGCTTTCCACAGAAGATAACTATCTTCCTCCAGATGAACTGTGACTAGTTGGCTCCATGGGCTAACTATGGTTTTGATGAGGTTCTCTGTGGCAGTTTGATCAAATTCAGATGTTGATGATGTTGCTGAGCTGTTGACCATGATGCAAAAACAGGAGAATGAATCAGAGGGATTAATGCAGTCTTGATTCAAGAACTGCTACTTGTGGGTTTAACTGTGTGGGAGAAGGAAAGAAAACACAAGAATTGCTCTAAAAATCCTCAAAATATCAGGTAAGTTCAACCACTAACCCAAAGATTGATTTTGGTGATGGTTTTTTTGGTATGGTGCAATTCCTTGATGTTTTGATGGATTTTTTGATGATTTCTTTTCTTGTGATGAATTCAAGGCTTTTCTTTGTTTAAAAAGTGGTGCAGCCAGTATCTTTGCTAGGCATGGCACCTTCTTTCTTCTTGAATTAAAGCTTTGAGTTCCTTTAATCTCAGACGATGAGTGAATTTTCTGATGAGATGCTGAAACTAATAACGCCAGATGATGATTCTCTGATGGTGTTATGTTTCAAGATTGCAGTTAGGCTTTGAATGGCTCTGATACCATATTAAAATTCACAGTGGAGTTGTAATTTGATTACTGTAATGATTTTGATAGCAGAAGATAATGAGAAGATGATGTAAATGATGTATTGATCTTCTTTTCAAAACTGAAAACGTTACAGAGTATTTATACAATTTTTTCTTTGGTATTGGGCCTGAATGGAAAATCCCAGATACACTTTACATATTCGCTTTGCTTGATACAATATTACAATCTTCAGAGTACAGCAAGTCATTTGCTCGATACTTCCAATAGGCAGCAACGCAAACTCGAACATCGTGACCTTAAGCTCAAGACTACTTTTGGCAACGTGTTCTCTGACTTCATTTTTGGGATGATGGTTTTTCTTTTAGGCAAAAGTTTTGAAAAGGCTGAATTTTGATTTTGGGAGATGGCGAATATTTTGAGGAGGAAGATATTATATTTTCTATGTTGAATAAAAGTTAAGGAGAAAGTAAGGGATGATTTGGAGGGAAGTGAAATAATTTTAGAGGAGCTAGATGATTTTTAGGAAATTTTTTTAAGATGTGTGATTTTCGGATGACGTGGCTGAAGCTGGTTGGAGAGTTCTTAAATGCGGATTGTGAATAACAATTGTGGGAAAACCGATCAATTTACAAAAAAATGAAAAACATGTTACTTCTTTTTTGAGTCAACCGACCCGAGTCCAAGCCGCAATGCAATGCCCCCAAAATGATAATTCCCCCTATAACAATTGTACCAGAGGCAGCGCTACCCTTGGATTTTGCCACGGTCTTAGATCCAGAGAATTGACGGATACAACGAAGCTGAGGGTGAACAGAAAATTGAACTCAACTGGACATGAGAGGAGGAGATTTGAAAACAGGTTGGGTGTGATTGGGTTGATTATGCAGATTTGGAGAGCGAGTTGTTTTTCGAAGAAGTTCAACTTTTGTGAATTCCGTGTTTTCTATCAAAATATTTAAACTTAATTTTTCCGCACTTTCTAGTATTGTCTTAAAAATCGTATTCTTTAGTTTTAAGTAGATATATAAAAGCAATTCAATTGCTTGCTTACATCATAACACATCATAATAGATCACTTGGCCTGGAATTGCTTTTTGAAGAGATTTCCTTTTAACCTGATTCGAATTAGCATTTCTCTTCCTCTCCCTAGCTCGCTTTTGTGTTTGGCTGTCCCTTTATTTTACAATTTGAACTCTCTATCTCTCTTCTCCTTTTCTTTTTATTTATTTGTTAGATTTGATTTGTTTAAGGTTGGAGTAGAAGAAGAAGAGAATATGAATAAGTAGAGTGACGATGGTGAGTGTATTATAATAAAGAAAGGTGAGGGTTAGGTCTTTATTTATAGTTGAAAATTAGGGCTATTAGGCTTAATGTCATAAGTTTTATTTACAGAAATGCCACCAGACCTAGTTCCCGCTGATTCTTACCCGTTTTATCAATTTCAACAAGTCATATATGTTTCTTGAACATAAACGGCTTCCCGAGTCAATGGAATAGGTCCCTCTATCTAATTCCAATGTTTGTAAAAATTTATTAATGTTCTTTTATTTAAAAATTACATTTTACCCTTATTGGTGTTTTTATTTATTATTTGAAATTTTCTAGGTGTTCCATTCTCCCACCTTAAATGGATTTCATCCTCGAATTCTCCAAGGATGAAAAAATGAAACTCCCTTATAGAAGCAATATCAAACCACCACCACTAGAAAATATTATCCTTTAATTCAATTTTTTAAATGTAGCATGTACATTGGTGTATGGAATGCATATATACATATATGTAAAGTAAAATTAGGTAGTCTCCTAAAGTATCAGATGCCTCCTGATAGCAAGTTCTTATCCTATGTATCTAAAATGGATGCAACTGTTGGAAACTGGAGTGGCTACAACGCAATATTGGATCTTAAGGCTATTCAGACACTAGAAGTGGTAAAATGTGTTTTAGTTACTTACTTATGAAGATAAAATTGTATTTACTCAAATTGCAAACAGAAAGAAGTAATCAGAGAATAAGTAAGTAATAAAGTAAAATGCATTAATGTAAATAACACCCGGATTTTTATACTGGTTCGGATTAACCAATCCTACATCCAGTCCTACACTCTATCGTGCAGAATTCCACTATAATCGCTTGCTTTCCATAGGTGGCAAGAACACCTTTACAATCTTGGTTTCACGGGCTACAAGACACACCCTCTTGATTTTACAGGCTACAAGAACACCTTCTCCTTATCACCAACAACAAACTATGGCAAGTAGTCGTATCTTCAATACAGATTCTTGCAGATTTGGTACAATGATCCTATAGACCTCCAATGACAATATATCTTTGAATTCTTTGAGGAATAGGATGAAATTAGAGAGAGAATGGCGTGAATTAAAGTACAACTCTCTGATATTGTGTGGTTTGCAAATCAGTGAAGGATTGGAGTGAAACATTATTGATTTGCAAAGAGATTGAAAGAATATGCAATGGATTTCTTTTGCAAATGTTTGGAGAAGAAGGAGTAAGAGAAAATAAGAATTCTTGATATTAAAATTCGTTTTCAGATGCCTTTATATAGTGGTTGAAGAGATGTGTCTTTTGGTGAAGAGGTGGAGGGAAATGTCTCTTCATTTAAAATTTAAAATTTTGAAAAACGGCTAGCATGTCGACAACCCCCTACCCCCCTTGTCGACAAGGGTGTGTTGCAAAATGAACAGCAACACTAATAAGTGTTGCAAATTTTCAGCATTTCAAATTACCTTATATTTATGGATTTTGGTGATTCGGTTGAGGTCAATAGTTGATGATCTTTAAGTATAATTGCCATGAGAACTTTAACAAGATATTCTAAGGTTCAACCAACTCCTCATCACTTCAAACATCTTTATCCTTCAGCATTCTTCTCTAATTGGGTTTTGTTCTTCAATTGCTCTGATTAACCTTCTTCTATAATTAATTTGCTTCCACTGTATTCTTGTTTATCTCTGTAAATGTCTCCATAATATATCTGATATGACTGCATAACTCGAAGATACGTTAGTAGTATTATTTATGTGGTTGTTGTCATCAAAATCAATACCTAAAGTATTAACAATCTTCGCCTTTTTGATGATGACAACCATATAAATATTTGAGAGATAAAATATAATACTTTTATATTTGACTCCCCCTAACTCTATGCACTTCCGCTATCATTTTTCCTAGTATATTTATACCTTTTCTCCCCCTTTGTCATCAACAAAAAGGGCGAAAAAAGAGTCACTTAAATCACTACTAGACAATATGTAGAGTTTGTATATTGAGATAAATGCTTATAAATAAAACACATGAGGGGAAACCAAATCAATTCAAAACATGAAATAAACTTATCTGGTAATAAGATGAGTTTTAGAGTTACTGACTTTGTCGATGCCAATAACAAATCCTTTTCATATTTATCCAATGTTCAATAGATTTCTTGTCATATGCTTTGAGCATCTGCTATCTGATATACATTGTTTGGTATCTGAAAAATTATAAAATATGCACACTGTTACCCTTTTTATTCTAGGGTCCATGGGGTTAAGTTTTGGGATGCCAAACCCAAGAAGAGTTTGAATGTCCTTTCAAAATATAATCATTAGATGAATGAACCTTATTAATAAAATTATCAATATATTTTTCTTTTTCAATATCATCCTACCTTTTTGGAACCCATAAATTAATGAATCTATTTGAAGGTTTTAACTTTAATATCCTAGGTTTTGGTTTTAACTTGGTAGTCTTAACAATCTTAGTATTTTGAATACTATTTTTCTTTGATTTAGCCTTAGGGGTGTATCCAAGTCTATGTTTATTCCTAGTGTGTTTAGATCCAGATAATAATTTTTCTAGATTATCCTTCCCTTCGTTAAATTTATGAATGTTAGTTTTCATTTTGTCAAAATCCTTATTATGGTTAAGAATAACATTGTCCAGAGATGTTATTTTGTCATTCAGATCAGTGATCTGTAACTTCATTGAAAGATTTTTTATTTTTAAGGATTCATTTTCACTTTTTAGTTTTTCAAAACTTCCAAGTGTCAAATCCTTTTCATTATTATACCCATTAAGTCTTTCACTTTCATCTTTTAGACATTGTTTTTCTTTAGTTAACCTTTCAATAAATATTTTTAATCTATCTATCTCTGCCAAACTATTGTTGTACTCTTTCCTAAGTACTTTATATCCCTAATACATATCATTCAAAACATTAGTTATTTCTTTATTAAAATTCAATACCTGGTCATCCTTTGCCATGAAGCATATGTTGGCATTTTCTGTTTCTAAATCACTATCACTTGATGATGTATCTGAATCATCCCATTTTGCATTGAATGCCTGTTTCCTTTCCTTATTGAAAGTGTTTTGACTTTGATTTCATCAGTTTGGGACAGTCTCTTTTCAAATGACTGGGTTTATCACATTCGAAACACTTAACAACATTTCCATTTCTAGAATTATTGTTGTTAGTTTTTCGAAGTTTGTTTGTTATCCAATACTTCAAGAATTTCTTGAACTTCTTGGTCATAAACTAGATATCATCATCAGTAGCATCATCATCTGGTTCATCCTTGTCGATCATTGGGTGCTAGTGATTTCTTCTCATTTGCCCGACTCTCTTTTCTAATCTGCAACTTTACTTCATAAGACATTAGGTTACCAATTAAATCTTCTATTTTCATAGTACTAATATCATGGCTTCTTCAATTGCCAGAGTCTTCTGATCCCATTCACTAGGAAGTGAATTCAAGATCTTTTTGACTTGGTCTTCTTCGGTAATTTTTTTCCAAATGATATTAATGCATGTACTATATCTTGAAATTTAGAATACATATCAGAAATAGACTTATTTGGTTTCATTTGAAAGAGTTGAAATTGGTTTGTTAGCATAGATATCTTTGTTTGTTTTACTTTATTGGTGCCTTCATGCGTGACTTACAGTGTTCTCCAAATTTCATATGCAGAATTACAAATAAACACTCGATTAAATTCATTTCTATCTAAGAAGAAAAATAAAATGTTCATGGCCTTAGAATTATTAAGTGCTTGTGTATTTTGGTCTAGTGTCTATTTTGA
Organism: Allium cepa; assembly: GCA_030765085.1. Taxonomy (NCBI): domain Eukaryota; kingdom Viridiplantae; phylum Streptophyta; class Magnoliopsida; order Asparagales; family Amaryllidaceae; genus Allium; species Allium cepa. The sequence continues at coordinate 240,169,853 of CM060931.1, forward strand.
ATATTCAGCTTGAGGATGTATGTACTCTATTTGGGTAATGTTGCAAATATCCAAACCATTAGACTACAAATAACATTTCATCCTACAAGCTCAATATGCATAACTACTGCCATCAAATAGAGGAGGCCTAGTGGTAGATTGCCATTCTACAAAAGTGTTAAAAAATGTGTTACTAATGTCACTAGCCATTTATACTTTTCAAAAATCAAGTTATGAATTTTTGAAAACCAATGCTTTGATAACAATGTTGGAAACTGGATTGGCTACAACATAATGTTGGATTTTAAGGCTATTCAGACACTAGAAGTGGTGAAATGTGTATTAACTACTTACTTATGAAGGTAAAACTGTATTTACTCAAATTGCAAACAGAAAGAAGTAATCAGAGAATAAGTAAGTAATAAAGTAAAATGCATTAATGTAAATAACATATGGATTTTTATACCGGTTCGGATTAACCAATCCTACATCCAGTCCTGCACTCCGTCGTGCAGAATTCCACTATAACCGCTTGCTTTCGACGGGTGGCAAGAACACTTTTACAATCTTGGTTTCACAGGCTACAAGACACGCCCTCTTGATTTTACAGGCTACAAGAACACCTTCGCCTTATCACCAACAACAAACTATGGCAAGTAGTCGTATCTTCAATACAGATTCTTGCAGATTTAGTACAATGATCCTATAGACCTCCAATGGCAATATATCTTTGAATTCTTTGAGGAATAGGATGAAATCAGAGAGAGAATGGTGTGAATTAAAGTACAACTCTCTTATATTGTGTGGTTTGCAAATCAGTGAAGAATTGGAGTGAAACAGTATTGTTTTGCAAGGGGATTGAAAGAATATGCAATGGATTTCTTTTGCAAATGTTTGGAGAAGAAGGAGTAAGAGAAAATAAGAATTCTTGATGTTAAAATTCGTTTTCAGAGGCCTTTATATAGTGATTGAAGAGACGTGTCTTTTGGTGAAGAGGTGGAGGGAAATGTCTCTTCATTTAAAATTTAAAATTTGAAAAATGGCTAGCATGTCGACAACCCCATACCCCCTTTGTCGACAAGGGTGTGTTGCAAAATAAACAGCAACACTAATAAGTGTTGCAAATTTTAAGCATTTCAAATTACCTTATATTTATGGATTTTTTTTGATTCGGTTGAGGTCAATGGTTGATGATCTTCAAGTATAATTGCCATGAGATCGTTAACAAGATATTCTAAGGTTCAACCAACTCCTCATCACTTCAAACACCTTTATCCTTCTGCATTCTTCTCTAATTGGGTTTTATTCTTCAATTTCTCTGATGAACCTCCTTCTATAATTCATTTGCTTCCACTGTATTCTTGTTTATCTCTGTAAATGTCTCCATAATATATCTGATATGTCTGCATAACTCGAAGATACGTTAGTAGTAATATTTATGTGGTTGCTGTCATCAAAATCAATACCTAGAGTATTAACAGCAATGTCCTATACCCTTGCAATTCTATATGAATGACCAACCATTCAATACATATGTAAAATGCAAAAACCATTATGCATCTAACTAATATAATAAAATTGACAAGGTAATGTGTGTTGTAAGCCAACAGGAGCATATCGACCCATTTGTGCAATACTAACTAATAAAATACATCCATTTGCAACCATCATACAAAGAATTTCCTTAACACATTCACATCCATTTCTAGCATCTCTACACTCCTAACTATGGAATATACTAAGCAAATTACTACACATTCAAGCAATCATACTAACTTAAATAGAAACTAACTAGAAAAGAGCTCTGGATGGGTGGCTCAGGTTTTCTCCTTGGGCTCTCAAGTACTCTCAACTAGATCATCTTTCCATTGGACTCTAACCAATCTAACAACTCTATTATGGAGTCTTCTTTCTATGCTTAACAATGCAAGTAAGGGTGCAATGAAGAAATGACTCTCTCTACTTCAACCTTTTATAACTGACTTGGCTCGATCACAGTAGCTGAATTGTGTAAACATTTGCACAAGTATGACATATGGAAGATATTATGAACCCCCACCAGCCCTTTAGGAAGCTCTACTTGATAAGCTAACTTTCCTACTCTCAAATATTGGAAAGGCCGTACAAATATGAATGAAAACTTTCCCAAACAATCAAACCTCGATGTGACTAAGTGGTGAAGCCTTCACAAAGACCTTTCGCTCATTGCGAACTCTAACTCCATGTCTCCTATCAACGTATAACTCGACCTATATTGTGCAGTCTTCATCTATCTTTGGATCAAATTTACCTTCTTCTAAGTCTCTCTAAGTATGTTTGGTCCAAAAATGATTCTATCTGTAGTGTCCCACCAAAGGATGGAGATCTACATGGCCTCGCATAAACACCACGAAGGGTACCATTCATATACTTGCTTGATAGCTTTTATTATATGCAAACTCTACTAATGGTAAGTGATCCTCCTAAAAACCTCTGAAATCCAAAATACACATCCATAGTATATCTTCCAATACCCAAATCAGCTGATCGACCATGACCTGGATATTATCGTTTCTATTTCTACTCTTAGGTAGCCTATCAATAAAATCCATAGAGACGCTCTTCCATTTCCACTGTGGAATATCTGAAGGCTGTAATAATCCACCAGGCTTCTTTAGCTCTACCTTTTCTCTCAAACAAGTCACACACTTGGAAATAAACTCCGCTACGTGTGTTTTTCATACTTATCCACTCTCTTCATGTCATGACACATTTTGTCACCACCGGAATGAATGATATCCTAGAACAATGAGACTCTCCTATTATCATGTTTCGCTAACTCCTTAATAAAGGGAACACACAATCTATCATCTCTTTATAATCATCCTCTCAAATCAATGGAATAACCACTACAACAAAACCAATTATTCATAGTACCAATAGATAGCATTTTAGTTATATGTGCTATTAAAAGTTATTAGAAAGAAACAATAATAAGTTGGAGCAGCTATTGGGACACAAAATAAAACACAAACTAGACATAATAAGTATTGACCATTGGATTCTTTTGACTTTACATGGGAGGTGGGATTAAGGGGGGATCTAACGGTCAAGACTTATGTGTCTTATTTTGTGTCTACATGTTACGTTTAAATAGAATTTTCCATAATAAATATAAACTGCTATATATTTTATTAGGTGGGGTGAAACATTTGCTCGCATCACTAATAATTTCCACTATGCTACTTCGAACCTTTCGCTTCTTATCCATTCATCTAAGTGAAAAATAGTACAAATCCATATGTAAACATCCCAGTCTTGACTAAAATCTATGTTTCTGTAATTTCTCTTCAGAAAACTCAATTATACCCTAGATCCACTCTGAACTATTCAATCTGTTGAACATAGATCCATCATAGATTAGCCTAGAGCAAATAAAGGATCCCGAATCCTAAATTCTCTCCAAACCGGCCATTCACTCAAGAAATTTTGATCAATCCCCACAAAAGAAAAATCCTATTTTAGGTAGTTTTTTATCTGTAGAATTTACTCATCTTATTTCTCTAGCTTTTATAATTACTTAACCTGATTAGATTTGAATGGTGGACTTATGAAAACTAGCACCAAAATGTTACGGTTGATTGGTCATTGTCTAAGGCAAACATCTCATTAAGAAAACGAAAATATGGGTTAAATATTCTTAGATTCAAAACTAAAATTTAAAAGGATTTATGCTTATTTTAGGGTATACCAAATTTGATTTGGAAGCTCCTGGTTTTAGTAAAAAAAACTGTCTTTTTATATTTATTTATATCTCACTAAGGATGATGATGCTAATATTATTAACTGAAAACAATCAAATAATAATTGAATATTTTTGCCATATTTGTACTTCTTACCTATTATATTTGATATTTAGACCGCTCCTAAGATTCATCATATAAACTACAAATAGATGTTTTCATTATAAGTACATCTACAATCTAAGAGTGAATCAAACCATCTATTAAGAATAAGAAATAACAGCAAGTTAGGTTTTACTACTAGTGGTGTTTTTTCATCCATTGGTAAATAACTACCCATTTAAAGTTTGATTTAGTTATTAAGTTTGATTTAGTTATCACTTTGTATTTAACATTTCAAAGTTTGACTAACTAATATAATATCTAATATAAGCAACTTGTTGTTGTTTAACACTTCAGAGTTTAACCAGTTAGAATTGAATCAAGTTTATTTTGTATCTATTTTGTAACTAATAGTATCTAATATTTTAGTGTTTAATATTTCTTTCCTATCAATCTTGATAACAGATTTTAGGTCTTTCGCACTCTGTTTATCACTGGACCATCCTTTCATAGACTGGTTGGAAATCTAATTTCCTATTAGTTTTGATAACATTTCTGTTATCCAGCCTTTTGAACAGACAATATTCGGACAAATTGGACAAGTCGAGCTTGTAGTTGTCATGGCAGAAAGCCCGAAGAGATAGACCAAGGGACCAAAAAACCAAGCACGTGCAGAGACATGTGACATAAAGCAAACCAACCCGAGACCAGGAATCCAACCAAGATCATTACCGATTATGGGTGGGCATTTAACCGACCTAACCGACTTAACCGATCCAACCAACCATAACCGAACCGCATTAACCGATAAATTCGGTTAACCGAACATTCGGTTAAACGATCGACGTTAACCGATAAAAGTCGGTTTGGTTAACGGTTAACCAAATGTTACTTATTGGTTAACCGTTAACCGAAAATAATTTTGCATGTTTAAACTTTAAACTAAAGGCTGCAATACGAACTACGAAGCACAGCCACCCGCCCATCATTAACATCGCATAATGAAAAATAATAGAAACCCTAGAGTCCACCACTTTCACAATTCATTCTTCCTACAAATTACGGAGCTTCAGCTTATCGATCTTGTTCCCAAATTTCTTAAATATACTAATTTCTCAAATCTATTGAATATCGATTTCTCAATCCCTAATTGTTCTTGGAAAAACCTAGATCAACACAAAGCCTCTCTACCCATCAATTAAATAGCCGATCAACACAAATTCAGATCGGTCTACTGATCTACAAATTCAGATATGGTGAATACTAGTAGGAAAAGAAAAATGTAAGCTTGTATTAATCATTTGATTATGTTCATTTTTCGTTTTTATATGTTTTATTTAGTTTGTATGGACTGTATAATTCGTTATACTCAATAAACTGAAAATATGACCAAGTTGAACTTCTTTATAGTTGATATTAAGTTCAGATTAAACTGCTTTTAAAATATACAAATTCAGATCGATCTATACAGAGTCTTAGAACTTATTTGTAGTTGGTATTAAGTTCGACTAAATTGTGTAATTGTTATATATTTCTATACTTGAAACTTAGTTTATTAAACTATGTAATTGTTATTTACATTTAATTAAACAGCTTGAATTTGCATTTAAAATGCTAATTGTTATCAATTTTGAAGTTAGCTTGCTGCTGAATAATTGAGATGATAAAACTAACTATTAAACTGATATTGATTAGCTTGTAGTTAATTAAAGGCTGTCAGTTATACAATAATTGAGATGACTAACTGATATTGATTATAGCTGATATTGATTATATGCTTATAATAGTTAGTTGCTTTGCTTGAACCTGACTGTATAACACTATAACCGATATTGATTATAACTGATTTCATTTCTTATATTACATTTGTGCTATCATTTTAACCTGACTGTGTCACTGTATAACCTTATAACTAATACTGATTATAACTGATTATAACCTGACTGTATAACACTACGCCTACCATATTATATCGTTCAATTTTATTATATTGATTTCATTGCTTACATACATTTCCATTTATATAAGTATGATTTAGTGATTTATAAGTAAAATATACATATATATTACATTTGTGCTATCAGTCAGCAAGACAATATATCATTTTAGTTGTTGATTTAGTGGAATGGTGATATAACTAAATTACATAACTATATCTCCAACTAAACTAGACTTCGATTTCTTCTCATCTGATGTTTGCTGAAACAGTGCTTCATGAGAGCTACAACCAAAAACCGATACACAAGACATAGTTAAATCAGTGTACATGCATCGTAATTATGCTGTCCTTTTTATGCTAGATAAATCAATATATACGCATTAGCTTCATAATTTTATTTCTTTTCCAAAGCCTATGATTCAGTGTTTGTACCTCCTGGCTGTATGTTTTACTTGCGGGAACAACTTTGCTTCGTTGTTTTCGGGTCCTAGAGTAGTTCTTTTTATCAATAAAACATCCCTAATGCTCATATTTCAAACTAGTCACTACTAGTGCTATCTGTGTGCTGCTATAACATTAGTTAAACAAATATCTAGTCTGAGTTGTGAGAGTCAGTGGTTTATAAATGCACCAGGAATGTAAATATTCACCTTTCTTTTCTTAAAAAATATATATGGTTGCACAAAACATGCACACAGCAGCAAGTCATAACTGTTTATACACTTTCAGAAAAATGAAATCAAGGTTTAATAATATTCCTGTATCATTTTACAGTGATTACAATTGAAACAGATACACACAGATATGAACCGTATATTTCTAATCTAAAATGTATTTTGTTTTTCATGCACTATAACAGGTACAAATAGGTAGTTCTAGAGAAACAAGAGATGACGATGAGTTTGTGGAAGAAGCGGACGATGAAGAAACCGACGAAGATGGCATCAATATTAGAAAACCTCCTCTACACCCGGTGCGCAAGCCTTCTTCTAGAAAGCCTTCTCTGGTATGGGAACATTTTACTAAAGACGCTAATTTCAATTTTCAGAAATGTATATGCAACTATTGTGGTCAACAATTTTCATGTGATTCAAAATCAAATGGCACTACACGTTTAAATTACCATATAAAACATTCAAGTAAGTCCATTCCACATGATAGTGATAAGAGACAGAATACTTTAGCTTTTGGAACAAATAGCGATAGTGAAGGTTGGTGCAATCTTACCGCATGGTCATTCAATAAAGTGGAATGTAGAAAAGCATTAGCTCGAATGCTAGTTATTGATGAACTCCCTTTTAGTTTTGTGGAGGGTGAAGGTTTTCTTCAATTTTGTCGGGAATCGTGTCCTAGTTTTGAAGTTCCTTCACGTAGAACAATTTGTAGGGATGTGCTTCCATTATATTGGGATTCGTTAGAATCTCTTAAAAAATTGTTTTCAAATTCATTGCATGGTGTTTGTCTAACTACTGATACATGGACATCTATTTAGAATGTGAATTATATGGTTTTAACTGCACACTTTATCGACGGAGATTGGAAGTTACATAAAAGGATAATAATTTTTTGTGTGATTACTAGTCATAAAGGAGAAAATATTGGAAAAGATATTGTCCACTGTATCAAAAAATGGGAACTTAAAGAATAGCGTCTATCCTGGTCGATAATGCTAGTGCAAATGAAGTGGTAATTAATTATGTGAAAAGAAAATTAAATGATCATAATGGTTGTTGTGTATTGAATGGTGATTCCATGAATATTCATTGTTGTGCTCATATAACCAATTTAATCGTCAATGATAGGCTAAAAGAAATTAGTTGTACTATAGCTAGAATTCGTACTGCAGTCAGATTTGTGAGATCATCTCCATCATGATTGAGTAAATTTAGAGAGTTACGTTTAAGTTTGGAAATTGAGAATAAATCTATGCTTATTTTAGATATACCGACTAGGTGGAATTCAATGTATTTTATTTTGGAAGCGGCTTTAAAATACAATTTTTTTGATGATATGAGAGAAAATGATGGTATTTTTGTTGCTTACTTTGATGATGAAATTCATCCTCCGAGGTCTATGGATTGGAAAAATGTTATATTATTTATTAAATTCTTAAAGTATTTTTATGATATTACTTTAAAATTTAGCAAAACTTTGTCCATTACTGCAAATGTTTGTTTTGCTGAGCTTAGTGGAATTCAAGAAGAATTTAAGCGTTGGTTGATAAAATGAATCCTTATCTTGCTAAAATGGCATCTAGTATGAAAATGAAGTTTGATAATATTCGGGAAGCGAAGGTAATATGAACAAATTTTATTTGTTACGTGTGTGCTTGACCCAAGGTATAAATTCCAATTTTTGAAGTTATGTGTTGAAGACATGTATGAAAAAAATATTGCGGAAAACATATTAAAAAGTATGAAGAATATTTTGATAAGGTTTTTTGACTTTTATGTTAACGGTTCTACATTTGGAACACAAACGCATGAGGAACCAAAACCTAGTATGCTCGTTGCTAGTGAACGTGTTGAGGATGTTAGTGATGTTCTTTCTAGAAGAATGAATACTTTTCTAAGATAGGTTCAACAACAGGATGATGAAGGAAACAAACTAGAAAAGTATTTAAATGCACCGATTGAGGGTACACCAAATAATTTTGATGTTTTACTATGGTGGAAGGTAAATAGTTCCAAATATCGTGTTTTATCTTTAGCCGCTCGGGATCTTCTTGCTATTCCGGTATCCACAATTGCTTCCGAATCCGCTTTTAGCACCAGAGGAAGAATTATAGATCCTTTTAGTAGTACTTTGAGTCCATGGATGGTTGAGGCATTGGTTTGTACTCAAAATTGGTTAAGGTTCAAACCAATTTTTGTCGATCATCGGATTGAAGTTCTTATCGATGATGTTTCTTATTATGATGAACTCCTATCAGATTATATTTTCATTTGTAAAATAATATTGTAACGACCCGAAATTTTCGATCCAGAAAATTCCAAATAGTTAGGAAAAGAAGAAAAGAGAAAGAAGAAGAAACAGTAACAAGTCACAGAAACCTCACATTCGCAGCGGATCAAAATATAATATCACATAAATAACAGTTTTACAAAGAAGAACCGTATCAGTACACTTATATTTTATACATCAGAGTTACAACCATTACCCATCACTGGACAGTTTAAAACAACATGCCCTAGTTATACAATAATATATCACAGCGGAAAACACTCCATACGTTTCTGCCCTCCAGCTCGCCTCCTGAGCTCCATAACATCCTTACCTGAAAATCTGTAATACTCGGTCTGACCCGAGCATTACATCAAAGCAACACCCAGGTCAGGCTGGAAACCAGCATGAGTAAACCCATCTAACATGGAATACAACAACATAAAACTACATAAAACCCAGGTATCTCGTATAAATTTACAGATACACAATTTTTTATAGACAGTACTTGTTTCACTCACAAATTTCTAAGTACCAAAACTTAGATTAAATAGTCCAATTTATTTAATCATTTCATTCCAGCTTATTGATTTCTCATATCAATCTATAAAGAATCGAAGTGGTTTCGGGTATTTACTAATACCCGACTCCGGTCTCTTCGAAACCAATGTCATCTAAACCCAAGTTATTCAATTAAATACCATTCAACTTTAATTACCGGATAATCCATTTTACACATCAATTCATAACTGATAGATAATCACATTATCACTGTATCCAGCATATCATATCACAAGGCAATTCATATCAGAGATATCAATCAATTTGAGGCATTTAATCATCATTCAATCGTTCATAAGCAAGATAGATCATTTCCAAAATCAATTTAATTTATCTCTAATTAAATTAATTACTAATCCTTTAATCACTTAGATTACCTCTACTTAATCATTTATTAATTACAAAGCAATTAATTAATCATCTTTTAATTATCCATCTTAATTAATCATCCTTGATTAATTATCTTAAATTACATAAATTAATTATTCTTAACCATTACAGTAATTAATCTTTAATTACTTTACTTTCATTAATTAATTAATTACATTAATTAATGATCCTTAATTAATTACTTCCATTAATCAGTCTTAATCAATCATAAACAGTAATTAACCATTCTGTAATTACTTACGTTAATTAATTAACCCTTTAATTAATTATATTAATCCTTTAATTAATTACACCAGGTAATTAATTCTAAATTACTTCTCATAAGTAATTAACCCTTAATTATTTTCCATTAAGTAATTTTCCTTATATTAACTACATCCAGTAATTTATCCATCAATTATTTCACTAAGTAATTACACTTATCAATCTCATTAAGTAATTATACTTAATCAATCACCAAGCGACTATCTTTAATTAATCATCAAATTAATCAATCACATTCATCTCATTAAATACAAGTGGGTAATTCATCCCTTAATTACCCTATAAACCAATTTATTAATCCTTAATTTTAAATATCTATTAATAAACCTTAATTATCACTTAATCTTCTTCAATACAAAGTAATCAATCCTTAATTACTTTTAAAATCAATTAATTAATCTTTAATTAACTAATTATCCATCCATTAACCATTGATTAATAACCTTAATTATTAATCAATATCTCTAAATACAAATTAATTAATCCATAATTACTTTAATTAAATTAAGTAATTATGCTTAAATTTCTTAATCAACTTAATTATTCTCTAGGCATTAAACTTTAATTATCTCAAGATAAAACTTTATCTTATTAATACCTTATTACCATTATACTTTTAAAACATTTTATCATTATAATTGACTTTACTTAATTAAATCATTAATTAAGTTTGGAATAAAATAATCATTTAACTTGGTAATTTTAAAGTTAACAAACTTAACTTCCTTAAAATAACTTAAGACATTATCAAGTAGAAGTATTTAAAAACTAGTTTAAATTTGTACTTTTAAACTTGGTTTTAAAAAAAAATTCTTAAATTCTCATTTTAAACTTAAGTTTTAAAATTACTTAATTTTACAAAATTTAACTTAAACAAATTTTCAAAACTTCTTAATCAATTTTTAAAGAACAATTACAAAAAGAGTAAATTTTAAGAAAGTTTCGAACTAGATTTAAATTTAAAATTTCAAAAACTAATTGATTATAAATCCTTTAAAGTCTACTCTTACTTAACTTCGGGTCAAACCCAAAGACAACTCGGGTTAAATCCCGGGTAAACCTTCCTTTCTACCCATTTTCTTTTAAACTTAAGACTAAATTTTTAAGTTTAAAAACTACAGACTAATCACCCTCGCTACTTCGAGAACAAACTCGAGCTGCTTATACCAAAATCCAACCTCTACTTCGAGCAACCCACCAGCCAAGGCAGCTGACACCAGAGCATCAGTGTGCACATGCACCACCACCTGAAGCAACTCCGACCATCGCCACACCCTCTGACACATCATCCAACATTGCAGCAACCAAAATCGATCACCAAATCATACTCACTATTCCTCTAATACGATCGAGCTACCCAGATGAAATCTGAAACCAAATAGCCTTCAATAAAACCCCCTCGACCACACAACTCTGACCACCAACGATGATACAACTCTGGCCACATCTCGCCGCCCCAACACATAACCTTTTCCCCGAGTTCCATGGCACTCGATCCATCAGAGGAGAAGTAGTGTCCCGAATATCAAGCTCTATCAAAACTAGGGTTTAAAACCCTTATGACCAACCGCCACTGTCCACGTTCGCCTCGACCACCATTTTTGCTAAGCACCCTGATCGTCAATCTAGCTTCAAACGAAAACTTGACCACTCGAATACCTCCGATCACCAGGAAACCCCCAAAAATCACATTCCAGTCATCTTAGAATTTCACAAAAAATCCTAAACTAAAATTCGTGATTTCTTCTTTAAAAATCATATTTTCCGAAGATGTTTCAGGTCATATAACTGGATTATCAAATGTTAATACTTGATTTAACAAGCATTTAGAACTGTTACTGCATTTTCTTAGTTTCAAGACAAAATTCAAATCTATATTGCTCTAAATAAATTTTAAACTTGAATTTATGATTAAGCAATCATGTTATATTTGAATCTCTAAGCCTAACAAAGACTAGGTGATTAGATTTTGAATTTTTGATCAAACTTCATTGTTTTGGACCAAGAACAGAGATGATTTAAATACAATCAGGCATGCACACATACAACATTTAAAATCACAGAGATAGCTCATATATATATGCACAACTAAGCATCATTCATCTCAGACTTCACAAGCATCAAATGTTTATTTGCTTAGATTTTAATTTAAAAGTGTTTACTCATAGATTTTATAAATGCAGAGGCTTCAAAACTAGATTGAAAATTGGAAGGCTTTTGATTACTACAATGATTAACACACTGGAAACTTGATAATGTTGCTTGAAAGGATTGCTTGACCATGAACTCTCAGGTTGCATTTGAAATCTCTATTTTGAAAGATGGCTACAGACTTGCTAATCAGATTTGAAAAGAAAAATGGGGTTACAGGCTTGCATTTAGAAAATCTGCAACAGGCTTCCAGATTTTCATTCTTGAGTTTGAGGTATTCACAGGTTTGCATTTGAATGATCTTTGCCTACAGGCTTAAAAAAAATGCTTCTAGGCTAAACACTTTCAGGTCTTTTGATTCGAAAAAGATATTGGTTATAGTTTTGAGGGGAAAGCAGTTTACAGGGATAGCATTTGTTTGATTTTGGGTTTGAGGAATTTTCTGATTTGTTTGAGTATTATTTTGGTTTGAGGAATTGTTTTGAGGAATTGTTTTCAAGTTTTGATTCTTGATCATTTTTTGGTTTTTAAAGATGAAGTTCAGGTTTGTAGATAAATGAACATGGCTTTGAATTTTTTTTTTAGAAAGTGAAGATGGAAAAGAAATAAAAGAGAGGAGAGGAGAGTTTATAAAATATGAATTAGGATTTATTTTAGAATTAAAGAAAATAAAAATAAATTTTGACACTTGTTTACAAATGCTACACTTGTCACATCCTATTATTAATTCACTTACATGTGTATTTATATGCTTTAATAAATCAACACTTGTAATCTTTCATTTTATTTATTTTTTAAAAGATTTTTAAAAGGCTTTTTAAATTAATTTTCCTAGTAAATAAATACATTTGTAAATTAATAAATCTTTCCTAAATTTATATAAATAAAATCTTTAAAAGAAAATAAAGTATAAACCAATTATAATTTAAATAAAATCATATATAATATATTAAACTCATTTTAAAATGTTAATATAAACCTTCTGTATTTATTTTACAATTTAATAAACACTATCTTAATTAATAAAAATAAATTCCTTTTAAGGAAAAAATCTATTTTAAATAAAAAATTATTCATATATTTTATATCCAAAATAATTTCTAAGATGTAATTCATTATATTCAGAATTTAAATCTACATTCAAATTCAAATCCAATTTAAAATTCTAATTTAAAATCAAATCCATATATATTAATTTTAAATAAACACAAATTAAATTTAAAAATAATAACTTTATTTAAAATCTATTGTACAACACAATTACAAATATAAATATTTACTTAATCATATTCATTTGTTCAATCTATAATTCAATATTTCTATTAATTAACCCAATTATATTATCAATTACAGGTGTCCAGAAAATTCAGGTTATCACAAATATAGCTCTTCATTTGTTGGATTTGAAATACAATGCTCTAATTCACTTGTTTTCCATGTAGATTTTGTACATGGATGTCAATGTCAGTCGCCATCAGATTTTATGTTCACGATGGATGGTCCATGTTCGTCATCATTGTATTCACCTTCACTACGGTTCGTTCCACTTAGTAGAAATGTTCATATAGTTTAGTGTTTACACTTTCAAAACAATAATATACTTTCAAAACAATCATATACTTTCATATACAATCATACAACTTTATAATGTCAGTTAATAGTTCCACGGATATAGTAATAGTGTATTTGATATTATAACACTTAATGATGTTTGATTTTTATTTATTCACTAATTGGATTGTTTGACTGTTTGATTTCAGATGATAAGTTGATGTTATATTGAGGATGACCTGTAATTCAGAATTAATGAATTATTGTTATTTCAGGTATGAGAAAGAGAAATTAAATAGCCTATGCATCCATAGTTTTAATTAAATAGTCATAACATAAACTATGCTTGCTGGTGTAATTGCACATGTTTGATGCTTCATGTTTGTGTTTATAAATGATACTGAGCAATTAATGCTTGCTGTAATTGCACATAATTGATGCTTCACGTTTATATTTATTAAATGCAATTGCACATGCTTGATGCTTCACATTTATGCTTGCTAGTCATGTAACTGAGCAATTAACATGTTTATAGCATGATAGAAAATTGAAATTGCTCAGTTATATTGTATTAAATGATGTGTACCATAGTTTAGAACTTTAGAACATACAAATATAATTAAAGGTTAGTTCTAACAGATTATACTTCAAAACATATTTATCTTGGGATTAAGTTCTGGAGAGTTCAACCTGTTCAAACGTTACTTCAAAACATACATAGTTCAGAGCTATGTATAATCTGTATACACGACATATTGGGATTAGTTCTAACAGGTTATACATGCTTCAGTGAATTGGTTATACATTGGTTGCATTTGTTACCTAATGCTTCAGTTATACATTGGACCACTGGTTATACAATGCTTCAGTTATACATTGGTTGAATATAACTGAAGCATATATAATCTGTTAAATATAACTAAAGCATATTTACACATTAGTTCTATAAATAGATTACACATGCTTGAGTTATACATTGATTGCACTAATATATTGCACAGTTCAAACAAATTATACATGCTTCAATTTATAGAAAAAACATATTATATATATGTTAGTTGCTCAGTTATATTGTATATTTTGATCTTATTACTCAATTATATATATTAATTGCTTACTTATAGTCTTATACTATTATACATGTTTATCTTTGCAGATTTGGAGAATGGAGTTAAGTCGCAACTTATAATTTCTTTGAACCCGACACTCTGAAATACTTATTATATTCATTGCCATTGTTTGTTTAAGACCGTGTTTTTTGGACTTTGTAATTGTATTAAACATTATTGTATTTTTATTTTACGTTTAGACTTTTGAGGTTAAACATTACTTTGAGGTAACTCAATAACTCATTATGTATGTTATTTGGACTATTTTAAAATTGTTATTTGGACTCTGCAGCCTGCAGTAACTCTACGTATGATTATTTATGTTTATTACAACAACATTACACTACAAGACATTACTGCGGTAACGGTTCTACATTTGTTACTTAACGCATTGCATTGCATATTGTGATTCAACTTAATAGCCGGTTAACGAGCTAGTATAAAGGGTTAACTGGTCAACGGTTAAACGTTCAAATTAAACGGTTAACCGGTTAAATATAATGGTTAACACAGTTATATTTAACTGGTTCGATCGGTTGGCCCATTCCAATATTAACTGAAAAAGGTTAACCGAACCGAAACTATTATACGGTTAATCGAAAATATTAACCGGTTGAGTCGGTTAACCGACCGTGCCCATCCCTATTACCGATCCAACCCCTTGGAGCGATACTGATTCGAATGTTGTCCACCAAAATTTCCCACCTTCTGCCTACATGCTCACTCGATGTTAGAAGCCTATTCCATGTGTTATTTTGTTGTTCTAATGCAATTCTCTATCGATCTCCATGAACACTTGAATCATGAACTTTGTCTTCAACGGATCCATCATTTGAATTTAGGGACAATAAATATTCATGCATACAAACTTGGAATCACGAAGCTAACCATCAATTGAGGCACGATAAAGAGTTCTAAACAACCAAATTGGCCATCTCTTGGATCGGTACCGATCCAATCCCATGGATCGGTACCGATCCATGCAAATTGATGGGGTGTCTCCCTATTTCTTTGGAGAAATGGTCTATGGCATAGAAAATTAGACGGAGATTTTCGGGCGAGATTTTAGGCTTCATATGTCTATAAATAGAGGTGCATGGCTCATTTCTAAGGAACTTTTAGCTCTGGCTTTCCCTTACTCTAATTTCTTATAATAACTGTTGGATTTATAATGATCCATAAGAAGAACTACTTGTAATGCAGTGATCTTCAATAAAATCGTTAAGTGGACGTAGGACAGGATTAGTCGAACCACTATAAATCGCCATGTGTCCATTTCTACCCATTTTCATTTAAATTTCTTTACGTTTTATTCTTTTCTTAATCTTCTAGGTGTTTGTACCATTTTTAGTTTAATCATTTTGGTGCTTTCATTGAAAGACTTTTATTCTCAAGCTACATAGATCCATCATCTACCATTGGGTTTCATTCCAAGCAATAGATCCAGTTTTCTAACCTTATAGTTATACTATTTAGATTTTCAATAATCTATGAAAAGTTATTTGCCATGGCTCCATCAAGAAGAGAATAAGCTATAACAACTATATACTAATGATTCCGAGAATCAAGATATTCACCATGTGGATGGAGCTGGCCAAATAGAACAATTAGAGGTCCAAAACCCAACCGATGTCGTAACCAGAGTAAAAATGGATCAGACGATGAAGTAAATAGATTCTAGAAGAGTCATAACCAAATGAACCAGTATATGCACTAGAGCTTGAGGCTGTTGAATGAACTAATGCATAACAGTTGAAGGAGGAGCATGAGCGATTCAAGTTCAGAATCCGAAAGTTCTTTATCATCCGACCAGGGATGGAGAGACAGAAAGCAGAAGAAGGCTCAAAACACTACTAGGATGTCATATCAAGGAGGAAGACAAACTCGAGGCTCGAGTTTGTGGATTGGTACCAATTGAAGAGGACGAATCGGTACCAACCCAGCCGATAGTGGGCCCAGTGCTCGCCCTCTAGATAGTAGTGTGGATCTGACTTTTGGACTCAGCATGGATGATCGTAATGCTGAATGTTGGACAACTTCTGCTGATGCCATAACGAAAATCAAATAAGAGGGACTGCTAGACGAACGGATCTCCCAGAGTCTGAAGAACCCAGGTATCGAGAGTATCCCCGAGAGCGTTCGTCGGGCCGAACACTCAGAATAGATCTCGATCGTCGCCATTCAAATGAACCTAAGGACACAAGTACATGGAGGATATGATCTGTAGACTTATGAGTGAAAACTGATTCTGAAGCAATAATGAATATGGTACTTCTCTTAGTCAAAATCCATTTACTAAGAACATTCTTTATGAGAACTATCCACAGAGATTTGTAATGCCAATGATTTTACTACATGGTGGATAAATGAATCCTATGCAACACTTAATAATTGCGAATGGCATATGGACATAGCTCGAGCGTATGATGCCTTGAGATGTGTCGTTGTTTTCCAATTTTCCTAGACGAGGTAGCAACAATGTGGTACACTCGACCCCACCGAGGTCCATATCGTCTTTCGCTGTGTTTTGAAAATTTCTAGAGCAATTCCGTTTACACACTGCATCCGAAAGATGTAATGTCATTATTAGACCTCTTATAGAAAGCAGGAGAGTCATTAAAAGATTTCTTGAATCAACTCCATACAGCTGTGATAGAAGTAAAAAATCCCAATGTTGACATAGTATTGATGGTGTTGATTAGGGGGATTAATCCTGAGGCAGATTTCAGGGAATGGTTGGAGAGGAAACCCCATCGATGGTGGATGCTTTATATAGAAAAGCTAATCAATACTAACTCTTGGAAGAAGCACGCAACGGACCCCAAAAAAGTGGTGTTGGAAATTCAAATGAAGTGATACGAAGTAATATTGCTATAAAGCAATCTAGAGGATGTTATGGAAATGTGGACGTGAATATTAGCAGCAAGAGTGATAGCCTGAAAAAACGATAATGGGGCCAAGAAACGAAAGCCAAATAATAGGAATTGCCTTAGGATTCCTAAATATTACAATCATACCGAATTGAATAACTCATCAAGAACATCTATCTTGCAACTCAAGGTACTGAGCAATACAGGAAGCCGGCTTCGAGAGATTTGACCGAGTAGGAAAAGAGATTTGGAAAGTTTTGTAGGTTTTATGAGATGCACAGTCATCATTTCAATGAATGCAAGCACTTGCGTGATATGATTGAGGAGCTTATTCGATAGAAAAACTACAGCAGTTTGTAAAATCCCCACAGAACGGCGAGCAAGGAAACTCTAATCCCCCTGGGTCGATATCCCAATGGGGGTAAGCTGTTCCTAGTGGTGAGGAGCCGAGGTGCCTTGAAAAACATTTGGTTGTAAACTCGATCATCGGTGGACCGCATCTAGCCAACAAGTGTTTGAATGAGATGGATATGTGTGCTATGCTTTGAAGCATACTGAGTATGAGAGCTGTTTAGCAGTTGAGGATGGAACTTCGAAAAATAATTCAGAATCATAACAGATGACATCATTTCCTAATACAGAGATATTGATGGGGTGGAAGCCCCAACGACTGACTTGTTGGTTTTAACAGCCACAATTGGCCCTGCTATTGAACGAAAGGTTCTGATTGACTGTTGGAGCTCGGTTAATATTCTATTTGAAAAATCCTATGACCAGATGCTTTTGGATGGAAAGGACTTAAACCCGCGTAAATCTTAGATCCAAGGATTCACCGGTATAGCTATAGAACTAGTCGAATATATTGAATTGTCGATGGTGCTTAGAGAGGGCTACCGTAGGTGAGTATGGGGCATGCCTTTTACCGTGTTGGATATTTACTCTACTTACAATGCATTTTCAGGCTGACTAGCCCTTGTTGAGTTCAGAGAGGTTATGACTCCCTGGTGTTTGACGCTTAAATTTCCCACAAAGAATGGTGTGGGAGTAGTGCATGAAGATCAAGGGCTTGACCGTGAATATTATGTCAACGAGCTAAGGGAGGTGAGGCGAAGAGAGAAAGGAAAAGGTGCAGAGGAGAGTCTTTGCACCAAGGATTTGGACACATAGCGACGAATGCTTGAGCCCTAGCTCGGGCAGCACAGTCAGTTCCAAAAGGATATAGATCCATGAAAATATCCACTGGACGAAAGAGAAGCTCTAGTCGAGCTAATGATTAATATCCCAGTTAGTCGGGATTACCCAACACGTATCGTAAAAGTCAGATCATAACTTGGTGTTTGGATGATGAAGGAGTTGATTGGTTCTCTATGGACGAACATGGATGTGTTTGCCTGAACGTACTCTAATATGTGTGGGATCTCACCAGAGATAGCGAGCCATGCATTGAACATAAACTCCAAATGTGTTACTATGAAATGAAGCATTGTAGCTTGGGTCTGGAGTGACTTGTTGCACTCAAAGAAGAAGTGGAGAAGTTGGTGGACAATGACTTTATCTTCAACGACTTATACTAGGAATGGGATTCAAATCCAGTCGTAGTGAAGAAGCCTAATGGGAAATGGAGGACCTGCATCGATTATTTTGACTTGAATAAAGCATGCCCAAATGATAGCTTCCTGCTTCAAGGATTGATTAGTTATTGGAATCAACGGCTAGATATGAATTGCTTTCATTAATGGATCCATACTCTGGATACAACCAGATTCCAATTCATGTCACGAACCAAGAACGTACCAGCTTTATTACCGATTTGGGACTGTATTACTATCTAGTCATGTCGTTTGGGTTAATGAACGCTAGAGCAACCTACTAGAGACTGGTAAACAGGCTGTTCAAAGATTAAATTGGACGTTCGATGGACGTCTATGCGGGTAACATGCTCGTGAAATCACAATGTTTGGAAAACTACATTAACGATCTAGCAGAAATGTTCGACGTTCTCTGAAAATACAGGATGAAGCTCAACCCTTTGAAATGCACTTTTGGCATTGCATTGGGGAAGTTCTTGGCTTCATTGTGAATTCCTATGGAATTGAAGCCAATCCGGAGAAGATAAAGGCATTAAGGAACATGGAGGCCCCAAAGACAGACAAGGTGGCCCAGAGTTTAAATGCAAAGGTCGCCACCTTAGGTCGATTCATCTCCAGAGCCACTGAAAAATGAATCCCTTTCATTGACGTGATTAAAAAAGGTAAGAGCACAAAGGGAAAAAAACTTTCATTTGGACGCAGGAGTGCGCAGACACATTCCAGGCTCTGGTTGATACTTAGAGAGACCTCCATCCTCTTGCAGCCGGTGGATGACGAGGACTTGTTTATATATCAGGCAAAGTTGGTGCATGCTTTGAGCCCCGCACTCGTACATGAGGAAGCCTTCATCCAATGGTCAGTCTATTACATCAGTAAGCGATTGACATGAGCAAAGAAAACTACTCAAAGCTGGAGAAGCTTGTGTACTGCTCGTTGATTTCTTTAAGGAAGCTTCGCCCTTACTTTTAGGCTCATATGTTCAAAGTTCTTACCGACTAGCCTTTTTGACAAATCTTGCAACGAATTGAGACCTCTAGAAGGCTATTGAAATGGAACATTGAATTGAGCCAATATGATATAACCTATCACCCTTGGAGATCTATCCAGGATTAAGCTTTGGGAGATTTCATAGTTGAATCCACTGCACGAGACGATACTTCACAGAGCAATAGAGAGCAAAATGCTCGATGGAAGATGTATAAGGATAGTGCATCAAATGAGCGTTGTTCTAGTGCTGGAGTTGTACTCGTCACCGTCGACGAACATTCAATCTATTATGCCCTAAGATTCGATTTTCCTAAAACAAACAACAAAGTTGAGTATGAAGATATGACTGTAGGACACACGATTGCCAAAGAACCAGAGATAAAACTGTTCATATTTTTCGTCATTCTCGGCTAATGGTGTGCAAAGAGTTTCAGAAATAAAGAGTAAGGCTAGACTTTTATCTAAACCTAATCCTTGAGCTACGTAGTGGCATTGAATAATATACGAGAATGCATATTCCCAGAGAAGAAAACGCGAAGGCCGAATCACTTGCTAAGCTGGCCGATTCCAGAGATGCGCAGCTTATGGGCCTGGTTCTAGTGGAAATATTTTTAGCACGGAGCACCGACCAGATGAATGTCGATTGGATCTTGAAGGTTGAACATGAGAGAGATTCATGGATGACTCTGATAAAAGAATGCCTACAGAGAGGAATCCTTCCCAATAGGAGTAACGAGCGACGGAATCTCCTTCGCCAAGCTCCAAGATTTACCATACAGGAAGTATTAATGTTCAAGAAGATTTTTTTTATCCCTATCCTTCGGTGTGCCGCTTATGATGAGGCCAAGCAAGTCCTAAGAGAAGTGCACGAGGAGGCCTATGGTGACCATCGTGGGCAAACCCTAAAGAAGAAGATTCTCTGCTATGGGTACTTCTTGCCAACTGTCAACCAACACGCATTTGATTACACTAGAAAGTACGACAAATACCAGAGGTTTGCTAAGATTCCAAGAGCCCCGCCGACTGTGATTACTCAAATGGTCAGTTCTTGGTCGTTTGCAGTTTGGGGGGTTGATATTATCGGTGTGTTAACAATATCTAAAGGTGGCACGAAATATGTCATCGTTGCGGTTGATTACTTCACTAAATGAGCCGAGGTGGAGCCGTTAGCCACAATTATCATGAAGAAAGTGATCAACTTTGTAGTCCAGAATATTATCTATCGTTTTGGAGTTTCATGGGCGATTTTTGTCGCTGACATCGCATAGAGAAGAGATTTTCTATGGTGGCACAACCATTGCAAATGGATAGGTTGAAGCTGTAAACAAGGTTACCAAGTCCACTCTGAAGAAGTGACTTGAAAAGTCTAAGGTCAAGTGGATCGACGAACTTCCATTGGTACTTTGGGGTTATCAAACGACCCATAAGTCAGCAACGGGCCATTCTCCATTTGCCCTAGCCTACGAATCAGAGGCTATGATTTTGGTTAAACTAGAAATACCTTCTCATCGGGTAATTCATTACAATCCACAGACAAATGAGCAACTCCTTCTGGAATCACTTGACATGGTAGATAAGAAACGAGATGAAGCTGACCTAAGGACAGCTATGCACCGCAACCAAGTCGTTCGATATTACAACGCCTAGGTCAGGAATCAAAACTTTGAAATCGGAAAACTGGTCCTTAAGCGAATCTTCCCGAGCCCTGAAAACTTGGGCCCAACATGGGAAGGTCCATAAAAGCTTGGAGGTGGCACTTTCAGGCTTGTAATGGTTGAAGGAATCCCGCTTCCGAGGGCATGGAATAGTGAGAATTTACGATGCTATTCCACTTAGAAATAAATTTGTACATAATTGAATGAAGCCGTGTAATATGATAGAATTTATCATTTCTCATTTTTAATAAACGGCTTTCCGGATTTGTCTTTATATTGCTTAGGATTTATGAAATGTGGCCAACTCGAATGAATCTGTGTGTGTCTAATGTAAGTGTGTAGGTACTTGGTGATAGGAGCCGACCAAAAATTCGCAGTCCATGATCGAACCCTTGAATTTCAATCACTATCAGTATTCAGAGATCGATAGTACCTAACTCTTGCCCTTGACATAGGGGCAGGAATATAAACTAAATATGACGTGATTTAACTGTCCGCTGACTAAATCTTGCCCCTAACATGGGGATAGGACTATAAATTCAAAATCGACATGATGCAACCATCCGAACGCTAACTTCTAACCTTAGATTAAGGACAGGAGGATAAATCTAAGTTGACGTAATTTATCCATCCATCCGCTAACTCTTGCCTCTACAGTGGGGGCGTGGGTATAAACCCAAAAAGGGCATTTCTTGCCCATCCATCGACTAACTTTAGCCCTTAATGTAGGGGCGGGAATATAAATCAAAATGAACGCATATGACCGTTCGTCCACAAACTCTTGCTTCTGATATGAGGGAAAGAGTATGACTTGATTTGGATGTGATACGACCATTCGATCACTGACATCTTGCCTAAAGTATGCAAGGCCAAAGATCTATGCCTAATGTAAGGTGGGATCTTACTTATGAACTTCAATCAATGCTCGGAGTTTGGCACAATCGAACATCATTAGCTTGGAAAAGGATATTATAACTGCAACTCTAAGTGATCTACCCTGACTAATGCCCAGAATTGGCATTTCTTTGACTATTTAACGTTTGCTAGAGCGAAGAATGGCCAGTAAATTAGAAAACGGGCAATTGACTTAGTCCAACGATGATAATAAAAAGATATGGATTACAGGTACATAGAATGGAAAGTGCATGTCTTAAATAACTAAGGAAAATTCACATAAAGACTTAAAAAACAAAAACGTTTGTTATTAACATAGAACTTGGAAAGATAAGTGCAGGTTTTATTTACACCTAAACAAAAAGAAAAAGCACAGCCTGAATCCCCACTAATATCAGCCAAGAAAACAAAAGGCGGATGATCGAAAAGAGCCTAAGTGCTGCTATACAACCGGAAAACACAAAGAAGATGGATGAACACTTCTTGATCCTCTTCTTTCTCTCCTTCCTCTCCTTCTACTCTATAGAAGGTGGCGCACCAGATCCTTCTGATTTCTTCCATGTCTTTCCCTCGCTTCCTTTGCCGTTGGATGGAGTGCTCTATGATGATCTAGCACACATGTTATGGGTGCTCCCAGTTGGAGGAATGGTGA
This sequence comes from Allium cepa, assembly GCA_030765085.1. Lineage (NCBI taxonomy): Eukaryota > Viridiplantae > Streptophyta > Magnoliopsida > Asparagales > Amaryllidaceae > Allium > Allium cepa. Next base: position 240,193,211 of record CM060931.1, read on the forward strand.
TGGGAGCAATGATAGTCTGACCAGGCAGAGCTACGGATAGCGGAGGAGGAAAAGTCTAAAGTTTCTCCAACTTGAACTTTTTGGCTGGGATCAGTTCCTACTCACGGGTACTTCTGGTGGGACCCAGCAGAGGCTCAAAGAACCTAGTAATAATAATAACATCATTGTCAGTCTGATTTCCTTGGAGCTCATTGGTCCCTTCATCCTAAAGAGCATCTATCATCTGCTCGCCAGGCTCAGGAGTCTCGCTAATCGAAAGAGTCTACACCATCGTCGAAGTAGTCACGGTCATCGATTTTATTGTAGTCATTTGTTGACCTGAGTCGGGAAGCAGGGTGACCTAAGGCTAACCTAAAACAAGAAAGATATAAAAAGATAGATCAGCGATGTCAATCGGTGACATATTGACTCTCTGAAATTCATGTGAAGTCAACAAGATACCTCCTTCAGTTTGAGTCTTTATTGGGGCCGGAGTGCCTTTAGAGTTCCCCTCCAAAATAGGAGCAAGGATAGCAGGCTTTTGCATTTGAGGCTGATCTGGATTGTACCCTGGGACCATAGATGGATCGAGAATAATTCTGGGCCCAGGAGGTGTCCCTAACAAAAGAGTTTTAAAGAGACGATCTGGAGCCTTCGCCTAAATCATTTTGTACTGTAGCAACTAGCTCTGGATGCAGAATAAGCTGACCCTCTTTCAGCACCTCAGGCTCATCTTTAATCAAGATTTCTTTCCCTAGCTGAGCCAGATCCACCTCACGACCTTTAAGAAATTCCTTTTCTTCCTCAATAATTTGTTCTCAAGCAAGGGCAATAATGCTAGGGTAATCATTGTTGAACAACTCTAAGTTGTGAAATTTGAGCATGTTGCATTGTACTTCTTAAGAAATGGCTCAAATTTCTCTATTATCCACTGTCCCGTAACTTCAACTTTCTTCTGGGCAAGTGCATCCACATCTTTAACACGTTCAGCCACTTTGTCTCTTTCACCATGAGCAGTAAGTAGCTCTTCACAATAATCATGTGCTTGTTATAGAGCGTCATTCTTTTCTTTGTCTCGCTCTCAAGTTTGGCGGCCAGCTCAATCACTTTCTTGTTTGAGGCGTCTCTCTCCAGCACTAAGGCGCGATTCCGATGATGAACAGCCTCAGTCTCATCTCGATGCTTTTTTCTCTCATCTTCAAGCACCTTGATGGCATCCTCGGCTTTCTTCTCAAATTCAGCTTGTGATTTCCTTAATTTTCAACCTCAACATCGAGATGGGCAATACTTTTTTTTCCTGCGCTGATGTGAGATTCAGATTATCAATCTCAAGTTGCCTTTCCTTCGAGACTTTGCATATTTTCTCAACTACCCACAACCATCTATTGTACTGGCTATAAGCATCGGTTACACAAGAAATGGTCATGTCTTGGAAATAAGGTAGAATTCTCTTCAAGTTGGGCATGAACATGAGCCTATCAATGCAAACACTCAAAAAAAATTCTTTCAGTTCAGCCATTCAGGTGCGGACAACAAGTTCATGCTTTGCAGTGACAACTGAAGCTCCAATCGATTGTTTGTCGACTCTATGATGGGAAGTCTCAGAACTGCTTTGATGACGTCTATGGTTAGAGGATTGACTGAGAGGGTGCCAAGTGCTGCACAGGATTAGAAGCTGGAGGAGGTGCACGAGAAACGTCGCCTGGTAGCAAGTCATCGTTAGTGATCATAATGCCCATCTAAGCCTCTGGATGAAGGTGAACTAGATTTGGAACGACGTATGGAAGTGGAGTCATTTGATAGATGATCTCTATCATAACCGCCTCTATCACGACTGCCTCTACCTTGGTTAGATCGGTAACTAGACTAAGAATCTCAACCACTGCTCTGATGATATGAGCCTAGACAATGCCTATATGATCAGGGTGCATTTTCCTCAAGGCATTTATATATACTTTTTCCTCTCCATGGAGCTGGCAAATGAAACAAGAACAAACTAGTTTCCACTAGAAAGGATGCAGTCAAGTGCAACGTAGTGTCCTAAGGTGTATATGCAGGTGAGTGTACTAATGTCCTCTTGACAAACCATGTTCTGGAGTTTTGCCCGTAGGAGTGTTCTCTCCCATGCTAATGGGAGGAATGTCATTATTAAGGCAGATAATGGAGTCAAGACCCTCGAGGCTTATGTAATCGATGCCTAAGGAGCCGAACTCGATAGGATAGGCCCTAACTTGGAGAATGTATCTATGGAAGGAAGATAAGTAGTTTTCTCAGCAGTTGTAATGGGTGAAGGCTGTATAGAAGTCTACGCCTTAGAAATTTCACGTCTGGTCTCTTCTTCGAGGTAGACTATTGGTCGTCTATAAGTTGTTTAACCAAGGACTCATGGCCCGCATCAATGCAGTCATGGCCAGCCTCATCATTGCCACCTACAATTTCATTTTCCTCGGCGTATTCCTCCATTTCTTCAAGTTTTTCCCTTGGACTCGGGGCTGGAGGCACATCTGGATTAGCCTCATAGCATCCAGGCGAGTTATTTGTCATCATCGTTGCTAGCGGCCACTTGGACTAGACTAGTGTCACGGCTCGCTTCCAGCAGATTATAGGCTAGGAGATTCTCGTTGGAGAGAAGAACTCCAATGTCTCCGTCCCTCTTCAGAAGTGCCATGGGACTTTGACATCATCCATAAGAGTCATGCCACTATGCCTAGTCAGAACATCTGAGTGACAGAAAGAATATGAGTTAAGTTCAATAACTAACAACGTGAACCCGTAGTAAATGAATGAGGTAGAACTTACGTCCAGATATCCATCTTCGAGCAAACTCAAGTGAAAAACATATGTAAAACCATTTGCTTTTAAAATAGCTTAACTATTTCCATGTGCCAGTGACAATTCAACAATTCTTTGCTGGCTCCAAGCATGTTAAGGAAGGACCACCCTTTTGGCTTTCAAAGCATGTACATGGTTTCTTCATCACTGGATACATGATGCAAATGTTGAATGAAAATAATGTACATGCCGAGAAGGAAGGCATAGCTATTCGGATGTAAATATGTTGGAGCTTGTCTCATGAAGTTTAGAATTCAACGAATGAATGGATTGAATGGTGGAATACATCCCCCCAAACATATATATCTGTTGCAAGTAGTGTAACCTTCTGGAGGACTGTGAGCTCTATGATGTCGAGAGGAGACTAATACATCATCGAATGGAATTTCATGCTTTCGCAAATTTTTCAAACAGATCCCTCGTTAATATTTGAAGCACGAAATCAATATGATCATCTAAAAGAATAGCATCTTCGAGAGTATCAAGAGCAGGTTCTATAGGATTTTAAAGAACTTGTTCAACCTATGGATTTTCTTGTTGATGTGCATGATGTGATGGAGTTTTTGTACAAGTAGAGTCATAATTGAACTTGACTCATCATCAGATTCAGTGTATTTGGAAGTAGATGGACCTACAGCTAAGATGGCATGACGCTCGGAAGGTCTGTGCTACATTCTATAAAAACTCAGCATACTGTCAATATCAAGATAATTAAGAGTTGTACCCCCATGATAAAATGGAATCTAGTGTGGTGTTGTGTAGTGTAGTACAGTTCAAATTTCCTATATTATATAATAGTTCAATTTAAATTCTGGATATCACCCGAAGTGACCGTTATCGCTGACCGTCACGACAGGCTTCATGTTATCGGCATGCTTCAGAAATGCATTGAAACCAAGAAGTAGAGGTTCAACACTAATCCACTAAGGCAAGGTACACTTATGGATTTGGAGTTCGAAAAATTCTCCCAAGTGTTGGAGTCATACTGACCCAACTTCAAGGGAGGATTTCATCCTCCTCCTTCTTGCCTTCAACTCCAATCACGGCTTTCCACATCATCCTTCCTTACATCAAAATCTGTCACCACCACCTACCTATTCATGCGAGTTGAATAGGTTCAATTATGGAATGTCAAAGCTAAGGGGCGATTGCCCTATGTCTTAGGACGGTGCAAAAATTGGTTGGGTCTATGAAGGTGATGGAAAGTCAACCACAACAATGGTAGGCCCGTGTGAGGAGCAGAGGTGGTGGCAATACTAGGGTCTAGTAGGGAGGCTAAGTTCAATTTGGAGACAATGGTTTGTTAATGGCAGAAGCTCAAGGTTTGGATCGGAAAAGGCAAGTGAGGAAGAAAATGAAAAGAGATGGGCCATATAACCCAATAAGGCCCGTATCTTTAGGAAAATAAATTAGGAATTGGAAAACACTCAAGTTTCGGATTGGTATCGATCCAAGTAATGGATCGGTATCGAGTCTTGAATAAAAAAACAACAAACAAAAATATATATACATATACATGAATGTACATGCCAGAAGTTGTTCAAGAACGTGCACGTGTATGCATGAATGTGTACATATTCAATTCCCGATCAAAGAAATCAGATTCAAACCAAGAAAAACTATGAAAGGAATTAGTTTAAAATTACAAAGCTCGAAATGTAGAATCGATCCGTAGGAAGGATGATGACCATCCGAAGTACATAATGGAATCCTTCAAAGTGATCCTGAATTGTTTCGATTCGAAGCACATCACATTTGAAGCGAAATGTACTTTGGTGGGCAAGTGTTATCAAGCTTTTTGACCAGGCAACATATAGACAAACTGGGCGAGTCGAACTTGTAGTTAATAAGGCAGGAAGCCCGAAAGAGATAGCCCAAGGAACTAAAAAGCCATGCACAAGCAAAGCCATGGGACAAATACCAAACCAACCTAAGACTAAAAGAGCAGGAATCCACCCAAGTGGTGGATCGATATCGTTCCAACCCCATGGATCGGTTTCGCTCCAACTTTTCTCCACAATAAGATCCCTTCTTCTCCCTACATCCTCCACTCGATGCTAGAAGCCGATCAAAGTGTTAATTTGTTGTTCCAATGCAATTGTCTATCGATCTTCACAAACACTTAAATTAGCAACTTTATTCTTTGATGTATCCATCATTTGAACTCAGGGACAAGCAAATACCGATGCAAACAAGCTTGGAATTGTGAAGCTAACCATCAACTAAGGCAGACAAAGAGTTCAAGACAACCAAATTGGACATCTCTTGGATCAGTATCGATCCATGCAAATTAATGAGGTATCCCCCTATTTCTTTAGAGAAATGGCCCATGGCGTGGAAAATGAGGCGTAGATCTTCTAGGCGAGATTTTGGTTTCATACGTCTATAAATAGAGGGGAGGGACTCATTTTTAAGGATCTTTTGGCTCTGGCTTTCTCGTACTCTAATTTCATGTAATCATTGTCAGATTTATATCAATCTGTAAGAACAACTGCATGTAACCCAATGATCTAGTCGATAATATCACTAAGTGGACGTAGGCCAAGATTAACTGAACCACTATAAATTGCTATGTGTTCTTTTCTACTCTTTTCTACTCTTTTCTATTTAAATATATATATATATATATATATATATATATTTTATTCCCTACTTAATCTTCTGAGTATTTGTGCCATTTTTGGTTCAAATAATTTCAGAGTCGATTGGAAATTAGCAATTGAAAAAAGTGCATCCTTCTTTTATTAGATATTTGAGGGATGAGAAGAATGCTATTTAAAATTGTCCTTATTTACCTCTCTTTTACCACATATAGTATGTAATAACCATATAGTGATTGCCCTTGTTAAAAGGAGCAGAATTGAGAAACATCCATGTTTTGGCCAAGTTCACCATAATTCGACCACCAGATCATCAGAGGCAGTTGTTGATCATGTCAAAGGTGGTGCAGTGACATAATAAGGAGGTTACATCTTCAGTAGTGGAAGAACATGACATATATCAGGGTGAATGCTATATTTTGATTTATTTGTAATAGTTGTAAGCTTGATGGGAATGAGGTTTGATCGGGCTAGTGAATGGGTGTAGTTTGGTTTATGGCTTGTGTGTACGATTCATTTATGGAAAGGTATATATAAACACACATGTAAAGAACTTGAATTTAGTGATGAATTGTTTTCATTTTCCATGTTCTCTTTTCTTGGTCAGTTTCTCGCAAAAATCTCTCCATCCTCGTTTCAACTCTTGCTTGAGACTCCTTCTCCCCGATCATCTTTCTGGCTACCTTCTCCTTGCCTTCTGATCATCTCCATCATCTCAAACTTCTCCTCCACTTTTACACACCTCTTCTTCCAAGCTTCTAGTTAAATTTTCTCATAATTCTTCATCTACCCATTCTAATACACTTTTACCCTTTAATATTTGACATGATGAGAATTTTTGAACAAAAAGAACCTTCCAAAATGGTATCAGAGCCTTCAACTAGGCATGACATAGATCCTTAGTTAGATCCTCACATGAAAAATTATACAACTTACACGCAACTTCAATATCAAGATCAAGAATAAGCACGAGCAAGGCAAGAAGATATTAACAATTTCATTAAGAAATTTGGAGCATATCACATGGGTTATCAACACAAATTCTAAGATATTTAGAATGTTTTAACTACATTTTCTCAAGACTTATAGCATATCAAGATGTAAATCGCACAACTTGCTCAAGAAATTTGGAATTCTTTAAAGTGGAAATTAGGAACACATACCTCTTTTTTAAACTTATTTGTTTTATATCCTTCCTTTTAGAAAATATTTTCTACATCCCTCTTTTTTATTTTCTTCTTCTTTACTTCTATCATTTCCAAATTTTAAAATGGCCGCTACGACGCGTATTACGGCGGTTATGAGTCATGGACGTATACCCTAAGAATACATGATAATTTAGTAAAATTGTAACGACCCAGAATTTTGGTTATTTGAAATTGTTTATTTAATTCATTTTAAATATTTGAAATTTAATTATATAGATTTAATACTTGAATTTCAAATATAACAATTTATTGGATTATTTAATTGGTGAATTTAATAATTGAAAATCATTTAAATAATTTCATATTAGGTTTTAAGCGGGGTAAAAATGATTCAAAGGCTTATTTAATTTCTATTAATAAGGATGAAGATAATAAAACTTTTAAAATTGATTTAATAGTGATTTACTCAATTTGGAAATAACTTGTTTTAATTAAGATATAAAATAGCCTTCCGGGGCATAGTCTCGGATTTTAACGAAACCTGTTTCATTGGATTCACAATAGTGTATTATTATCGGGTTTCAAATTTCGTAGCATTTGGAGTTATCGTTTGGTTGTACGGGATAGAAACGCGTTGAAATTTATATTGAAAAATTATATAATACTTGGGTTCAAAAAGCTATCTTCTCCATACGACCGAATTGGAACTCGGAACTTATTCCATTGCATTCCGAATAGGGTATAACATTAGGAACGCCAAGCGGCATGCCTCGATCAGGGATCGGAATAAATATCTAGATACTTTGGAATTATATATATATATATATATATATATATATATTTCATTTCACTTCAGCCACCATAACTTACCCTCAGCCCCCTTTAGCCACCTTAACCTAACTGACATTCGTACCTACCTTTTTTCTTTAAAACTGCTTCCCTCTTTATTTTAAAAAGCACGAGAGAAATAAAATCATAGAAAACGAATGTAAATTCCTCCCCAAATCCTACGACCTTAAACGACTTGGACCACTTCGATCAATTTCAGGCCGAGGCTCCAACTAATGGAATGATCACAACAGCAAAAGGAGGTCAATCAATGGTGGAGATATGATGGATCAAAGCGTGGCGACGGTGGGAGGATGATGAACAACGATTGGTTCTCTTGCCGATTGCGGCATTTCAGAGGGTTTTGGGGCGAAGCTTCCAACTGATGGAATGTAGGGGAGGGGCAGGCCTAGCTTCGGCCAAAATTTGATAGCACGAAAATGGCTATGGCGGTCAAAATTGTGATTTGAATGGAAACATTTTCATGGGTTTTGGCTGGCATAGGTGATGAGCTGGGTGGTCGCGAGGGTGGCAGCATAGGGATTGGAGAGTGGTCGAACGTCGGTGAAGTCAAGGCGGCGTGGTTTGGCTTCTAGCGGTAGGGAAGGACGGAGTTTGATGGGCATAGGCATTCATTCGTGGTCGAGATTTGAGGGGGGTGAGAAGAAGTTTTTAGTGGCTGATAAAATTTTAAATGGTAATTAGTTTTTTTTAAGTATGTCATTAAGAAAATGTTATATTATTTAAACCATGTAAATTTTAAAATATAATAACTTATGCGTTTAGGATTAGATTCGAACAAAACGAGTTGCCTTAGGATCGTATCGTTGCATAATACGAGATGGAATTGGGTTTGTCGAAATTTAAGCTTATTGGAATTTACCCTGGATTCGAACGTCATTCGAATTCAGACAGAACCAGAATGGCAAGCGAACACTAGAATAATTATGACTAAATCTCACACATTTGGATAACTAGTTTTATTTTAAAGTGTGAAAAATTATTTATCAGTTAATCGGACGGTTTAATAAATTATTATCAGCTGGATGTTAGAGTGTATATATAGTAGTATATATATTAGTAGTTGGATATATTTCCCACTGTTGGAGCGGATGAGACACTATGCACCCCGGATAATAGCGCATGCCCTATATTACCGCGATATCCCACCTCGAAGCGGAATTGGTATTTTATGTTATTTAACATTTATGGTTGTAGGGAATCAGGTTGGAGGGATCCAACGGGATTCCTCTAAAAGGTTGATTTTTATTTCATATATAGTGATATATGATGTGTATGAATAATCTGTGATAGATTATGATGTGACTTGATTTATTAGATGTTATAGTAGCACTAGCCTTAATTTTTGTATTATAAATACCATGAATAATATTTTTGAATTTAAAAAGGAAATTCAAGGGCGAATTTGGAAATGCAAATATTTATATTGAATTCTGGAATTATTTAAAGGGGAATTTGGTTTGGATAAAATAAATAATTGGATTTTTGGATATTTGTTTAGCCATTTTGTAAAATGGTTCCAAATAGAGAATTCTAAGTTGAGGATTTTTAAACGATGGATATTTAAACGAGATTTCTTAAAATACGAAATGGAAGTCGAAATTCATATTTGAATGGTTTTTGGAATATAGTTTGTATTATTTAAGAAATAGATTTATAAATGGAAATTAATTAGAAATCGATTTATAAATGGATTTTAGTGATATGAACCTGTTATATACTGGAATGAGATTTATGGAAATTATATACAATGCTTATAAATAAAGTGGAATAATTATTGGTAAATTGGAAATATAAATTTACAATAGGAATTTATAATGGGATATGGAAATCGGTTTAGAAGAAAATAGTTGGTTCTATAGTGGAATTTGGAAAAGGTTATGAAATTGGGAATGTAGTAGATGTGTTATGAATCGAGAGAGATTATAAATTGAAATTGGTAATATTGGAGGTTTAAAAAAAATATTTTTATCGAGAAGTTAAGTTTTTTTTAAAAAGAAGATTTTAATTATTAAACTATGTAATTTAGAACTGTTTTAGCATTGAAATATTTCAGAAAGTTAGTTATTTAAATATTTAATTTGTTGAAATGAATTATAAGTTTTATAAACAAGTTTTGTAAATCGATTAGAAATTTTATAGATAAATCGGAATTAGTTATTGACGTTTATTTAAAAGTGCTTTTATATTTTAAATAATTATTTAAACATAGCTTTGAAATTTATTATTATTATGTATATAGTATAAAGTAAGCAATTGGAATTTATTTATAAACATCTCGAGATTGTAATCCATATTTATTAAACGGATCTGATTGCATAAGTGAAGTGTTATAATGGGATTTCTGGAAATTAAGGGAATTTCCAAAATATAAAGGGATTAATAAAATTCCTAAGACTTATGGATTAAGTACGGAATATTTCCTAGGTATGGATATTAGAAATGATTTTGGGAAAAGACTTATAATATTTTCCTAATTATTAGCATTAAAGGCTTTAGAGATATTTTAGCGACAAAATGATTTATATAGTAATATTTTTATGAGTAATGAATTATAAGTTGGATGTAGAAATATTTTTAAGGGTTAATGTGGGTTGAAATATCCTGTTATAGATATAAGTATTTGAAATTGCTTCGAATATTGGAATATTGAAAGAGATTTGAATATATATCTTTGTAAAGATATTTTCAATTGAATGTTTTTAAAAGATTATAATATGGGCCTAGTGACTGCTTATGTGTGTGATTTGATAGTTAAATAACCGACTATTAAATTTGGCCAAATTTGATAATCATTTCGAAGAGACCGGGATCAGATTTAATTATCCAAAAACCACTTCGATTCGATTTATGCGTTACGAATTGTGATATCGTGAAGAAAATGAAGATAGTGATTTTGGAGATTTAGTTTGTTCAGACCCATAACACTTTGTATGGATGAATGCTATCAGCACATTGTCATTGAAGGGCAATGGGCATTCTAAGTGTAAATTTCTTGAAAGGTAATCGTAGCCTCAAGCCTCATCAACCGAGAAATGGCTAAAATAAGGCATACAGCAGGGCTAAGTGGGCCACTCCCATTTGGATATGTCATCATCTTTCTAGATTATCCTATATTATTATGGATTTGATTGTGCATGAGAGATCTTGATTAAGGTCTTAAGACCGGGATGATGACATATTCGGTACTAGTAGTCAAGTGCTAGGCCGGTTCTGTGTGGCAGAGTACAAGGTGTTCTTATCAGGCCTACGTGCATTGATCTAGAGATGCAACCATCAGAGGTAGTTCCTTACCTGGTCATAGTATGGAATCCATTCTCCAATACGTGTCGTATGGTTTTGATTATGCCCAGCTATGTTGAAATGTGAGATGCAAGCATTTCAGCTATTTTAACAAGTATTTGTACTTAGACACTATTATAACATCACACGATTTTTATATAAAAGTGGTTTGGTTATCGTAAGGTAAAAACCCGTCGTGTTTATATGTGGCATGGTCTTACGAGATACCTTTCTCTTTAAAGGATTTGATAATGGTAATAATTCAAATTGAGTGTGTTTCTCACATTGGTTTTCCAGACCAACTCGGGTGTTATTTTATTATAATGCTCGGGTCAGACTGAGTATTACAGATTCAGGTTAGGATGCTATGGAGCTTAGGAAAAGAGCTAGATGACATAGATGTATTCCCGTACTAGTTTATTTTCTGCTATATGTGTTAAACTGTATACTCAATACTTGTGAGAACAAGTTATTATAACTGTCCAGATTGTTATGTTGATTGTTGTACTCTGATTGATGATTATATTCACACATATATATATTACAGTTTGTTTTTGTGTAAAGACTTGTGATATATTATAGTTATCATTACGCTGTGAGATTCTATATTGTTCAGTTTTCTTATTATCTTTCTTTCTTTTTCTTCACCCCTATCAATCCGCCCTTTTGTTCAATTTAGTGCAGTTTATTGTCAGCTTAGACTGTACAGAAAAGTGGGTCGTTACAAAAAATACCCAAATACCTTATTGAATTTAACCTTTTTTTTTATTAAATAGAGATGTAATTTATAAAACAAAATTGAGAGGGTCCTATGGTTAATTTTTTATTATCAAAAGGATGTATGTAAAAAATTTCCTTCTTTAAAGTCATCTACAAGAACCAATAATGAAGATAGAATCCCTTAACCTAATAGTTAAATCTATTCTATTTTTAATTTGAAATGAATTACAATTTCAACCAAAATAAAATTCTACTTACAATTTATAATATGGTTTATCCTATCAATGTAGAGGTGCTCCATGAAGTATTTGACCCATGTGGCTATATATATATATAATATTAGTATTTCATTTAAACTAAATAGGTTACAAGTATTCATTACCAGAGACAGTAGTTACTTCAACTGCTATTTGCCGTTGATGGCCATCGGAAGCCATCGGAAGCCGACAGAAATAACCATCGAATACTTGTCATCGAACAATTGCTTTTTGATAGACTTTTCAACATCTCCGTCTACATCATTTCAAAGGCTATCTTCGACTCTTCGATGGCTTTCGGTTCCTGTCGTGTACACGTGGAATGTCATGCCCTTACCAATTTGATGTCGCTAGCCGCCACAAGCTATCGAAAATTTGCAACCCGAAAGGGGGCGGAAATCTGAAGTTTTTTTATTACAGCAGCACTTCATCCCCAAACAACACATATATAATAATATATATCGTGGTCCAATTTCACACATATAAATTATATATATCAAAGCCCAAATCACATATATCACACCAATAATAAAAAAACATCAATATATACAATAAATCAACCACAAACATCCACCGATATACCACAAATCACAAACATCCGTCAATAACTCAAATTATATCATACATCACATCAAATCAATCTCACCCATCCAACAACATCTCAAGATGTATCATAAATATCAAATCACCTCAACCCCATCCATCTTAAAGTGTATACTCTCAGACTACCTTGCACATAGTCAAACTGCCTCACCCATCTCAAAGTGCATATACATACTATCTCAACATAAACAAAAATAATAATCATACCTATCGATCCTCGTTGCGTCCAGACCCCATTAATGAAGGAAATGTGCCATGTTGTTGTATGTACATAGCAATGTGCTCATCCAATATCTGATACGTCTCCACAGACCAATGCCTATCTCATTCCTCTAGGTTAGCAATCCAAGCTTTCAACTTTACAATCTCCTGATTGTACCGAGGTCTTTTATATCTGCTTTGCCTGCGTCTGGCCTGTAACATCGTGTACCAAAGTGTATGAGTTTCATATACTGTGATTAATAAAATCAGCGTGTTAAAAGTTATTCATAAATATATTATATATTAACAATACCTTTGGGTTCCCAAAATCATAATGCCTATTCCATATTATCGGTTCCATAATAGCATCAAAAATCTAGTCCTCTTCTTCATCGGTCAGCTCGTCCCGACCTGTTCCTTCGAGCAGTTTCTCTTGTTCTTTCATGAATTCATCCCGCGATTACAAATAGAATTATAATTAAAATTCATGCTACATTATTTTAATTATTTATAACTTATAATTTAATGTGATTATTAATAACTTATAATTTAAAACATGTTTACTGTGGCACCTTTTGATTTCTGTCATGCCATGTGTATGTTATTGAGACATCTTCATTGACATGCTCGATGACATGAGTACGAGTAAACACTTCCAAGTAAGAGATGGCATAACCACGCTTTCTTTCCTAAAATAATTATAATGTACCATTATATATATATATATAATATTATACAATGTAATAAGCATTTATATCAACAATTAATAAATTTATCAACTCTTGATGGTAATGCTAAAATGACTTTTAACCCTAGCGGCATGTGACAAGATTTTTATTTCTATTTGCGGAATTTCGCTCAGACTCTACCTATAAATTTAAAATGAACATTATATTTCATATTTGTAAATTGATGCAATTATTATACTAAATCTACTAAATTTTTAATAAATATACGATACTAATAAACTTACAATCACAATTGGATTTCTCTGTGAATCATTCTAAGCTTTCCATATACTTGCACTCATCCAGTCAGGCTTTACCACCTTTTTTTCATATTTAACATTTTATCCTGGTAATTCTTTCGCATTTGTTTGACCCGGTAATTTTGCAAAGGGAATAATCGGATTTCTGTACATCTAACTGCCGTGCACACTAAAGAAATATAAGTTATACATTTATGCTTAGTCAATAAATTGCATAGTTGTTACCGTACCATCCATATTTCTCCAACTGTATTAAAGTGGAATTAAATAAGGTACAGAGGTAATAGACGTGCCCTCACAATTAAATTTAAAATGAAAAGGGAAGAAGTCGAAGCGGTCCAACTAATAGTGCACAAAAAACCAGCCTGCGGTCGTGATACTTGATCCAGCTAAAAGAACCACAGCCAAAAAGCAGGAAGTTACAACAAAATAAAATACTGCGCTCATATGACGAGCCACAAAGATATCAGACCTGTGCCCATCCCTAAATTTCAATATTATATATTATAATGAACCTAGAGTTTGACATTGTCACAGGGAACAGAAAACAATACATTGTTATAATACACAAGACCAAAGCAAGGCGTAGATGCTGCACAGCGACATTAGAAGCTGCTTTGGAGAGGTCAAAGTACAACACATCTTGATCAAAAAGTTATGCACAAACCAAAATACATGGACAATCGAACCACGCTATCAAAATCCCAAAGCTTATACTTTGTTAACACCTTCAGAAGTAAACCTACACCGCATTTGCTGAGTGCTACCTAAGCAGTATCGTATGGAGTCAAAAAAGCATTCCAAAGGGCTGCACACAAAGCCACTCAAATAACGATTCAATGCAGATCCACGCTAACAGGTACATATCGAAGATACAAATCAACCTTGTCAATAATTCGTGCACATCAACATCAGGGGAAACTTAGATCAAGTCAGCTCAGATTGCAATCAGCTCATATCACGTTTGCACATGCATTGAACTAACTCCTGGGTTAAGCAAATCATGCATGCTAAAGCCTAAAGCAGCTCAAGATTAGCACACCTATGTATTAGGCAAGCACCGCAACATCTTGCAAGTAACGCACAACTATCAGGATGGCCTCACTTCAAATATGTCGATGGTACCTCAAAACCAACTGGTAAATTTTATTGTCCTCCTAAGGACTCACATGCAAAGCCAATTCAAATTTGAAGTCTCCCACTATAATTTCAAATATTCCGACTCCAATTTCAAATATTCCCACTTCAATTTCAAGAGTTCCTACCTTCATATCAAATTTCTCGCTAAAGATACATCAGCAATTTGGGTGTATCAAACAGACGATGTAGATAGATGACACTTAGCAAGATCCAAGGGCTGAAACACAATGGTAAGAAAAGGATTGTAGCGATCCGTATAGATCTCCATACAATAAACAGAAAAGGCACAATAACAAGAATGGGACTATTACCTTTTTCCACTTTTTGATACTTTTAATGTTTGAAAAGAAGAAAATATTATACTGACTACCATGGAAACCATTACCAGAAAACAAAAAGGAAGAAAGATAAATTCCCCATGGACGTACGATTCCTTAACATCCGAACCACATAAATTCTTTATTTTCTTTACTATTTCTTGCATTTTTGTTTACCTACCTAGTTTTAAGTACCGAATCTTACCTTATTTGTATCGGCATTAAATATTGGTTGGATTTGATATTTTAGCAAAAAGTTAAAGTGTAATTACCTGATTGTATAAGAATCCAGTGACATGAGTACTATTTAGCGGCAAAATTAATACTACTTAACTTTGCTGATTCAAAATCATTGAGGTAATTAGTAGGATAATTACTTTATCATCAAATTAAGTGTTGTAAGATGAAAAATCTTACCAACAGTTATATGTAAAATGAAATACACATTTACACTTACATAGATATCCTGCCAAACGCACTCTACAATGTGGGCTGAGATATTATCCCACTTAGGCCAGTAGCAATCATTCAACTCTTATAAGCAATATTAGAAATATCAAGAACAACATCCGAGAGGTCAAGTTTAATGCCCCTATATTAATCATAATATAGACCTTTAATACATGAATGATATATCATGCATAAAACATTTATGATGTTGTAATAAATTTTGTACATACCCACTCGCTTACTTACTAATGTGACCATGGGACGATCTACCTACTATGACGAGCCACCGCCACCGTTGTCGCACCAATCCCTCTTTGACTAGAAGCGGGGGAACCTAATGAATGTGAAGATCTCCAATGTGGTAAGATAATGTCAGAATCTCTATTCTATGGTTTTAATGACAGTAACTATACAATCATATATGTTATACATCTTATCAAGATTACAGGTATATACTACGAGAGATCAACATGTTGAAAGATATTGGGACTCGAAGACAAGCAAAGACCTAAGTAATATTATTCTAGTATGGTAAGAGTCTTAGATAAAACATTGTACAGTCTTCCTGAGTATACGAGCACACAAAATTTCATATACACTAAAATGCATTGAAAAACTGAATTAACCATCCATGGACATCTGAGGAAAACCATAGACTTTTGTGACAATACTCGGTAAATTATTTCCTAAAGCCACAGATGTCTGAGGTTTCCCCACAAACGTCTGTAATTTGAACAAATCCAAAAATATGAATAGACAGCTCTGTTAATTGAATAGAAATCAACAATTCATCAAAAGGTTGCACCATTAAAATGAATAGCCCTTATCTAACAGTGACAACTCCTCATCTGCACCTCTTTAAATCTATAAATACTACGATGATTCATATTGACAAAAAATTGAATTGAATAAATTAAATCTATTCTCTCTTGATTTCTTATTATTCTCTTGTGCATACATTGCTTACATACTCTCAATCTATCATAACCAAAACATAATTTTGATTAAACCACTTCCTACAACTCAAAGAATTTACATTCACAAACTCAAAATAGACCACGGGAATATTTTTATTATCAGTCAAAATCCATGTTATCTGGAACACAAGATTATAAAAGATATACTTTTGTATTAGTTTAGTTCTCCGGGCAAAGCGAAGGTTAGTTGGTTAAAGGAAATACCGCAGGGGAGCTTCAGGATTGGACGTAGGATGGGAGGTCTAAACCAGTATAAAATATCTGGTGTGGTCTCTTTTATTATTTACCTTATTTATATTCAATTATATTCTTTGCTTAATATCATTAGTAATATACACTCTCTCACATGTGTGTGTGTGTATAAGTTGCATCACTTAAAAAGATCCTATAGACTTATGCGTTACTGCTATATGTTAAAGTTGTGGCAATGCAACTGTGGATGGAAAGAAACAAAAGAGTTTTCACCAACTATAAATGGAAAAGAATTGAGGCATTTAACTGCATCTTTCGTGAAATACACAATGAAATGAAGTGCTCACCTCACTTCTTTGGCACTGCCGTGGTCGAGATCTGGGCATAATATCTTATGCATCTATTTTCTTTTTCTCTGTGTTTTTCTAAAAGAAATTCATCCTCTAGTTTCCCTCAGTATTTCTTATTTATGATTGTAAGAACCTTTCTTATTGTTATAAATATATGGTAAGGGTCATTCAACCCCGCTGGCTTTGCCAAAAAAAGATCCTGTAGACTTTCATTTGGTATCGGAGCTTAGTCATTTCAATATACAATAACACACGGTTGAAAAATCATTAATATGGCAAACACATTTCTAGAATGTCAATCAATAGCTCATCCTCCATGATTTACTAGTTCTAATTATGTTTATTAGTCAACATGTATGCAAATTTTTATGAAAGCCAATGGTTTAGAAATATGGCTAGCAACTCAAAACAAATATGAAGCACCTGATACCAACATTAGCACTTGGTTTGATGCACAAAAAGCCATGGCATTTAATAATTCCAAATCTATGAATGTATTAATTTGTTCACTTGACAAAAAGGATTCTTCACGTGTCATGCTTTGCACCATTGCATAGATATATGGCACACTTTACAAGTCACAAATGAAGGAACAACTAAAGTCAACCAAACTAAAATTTTGATTTTACAGAACCACTTTTCATCTTTCAAAATGAAAACATATGAATCAATTATTGATATGTATGCTAGATTTCAAACCATTCAACACGACCTTATGGCACATGGAGTCAAATTCATAGATTTTGACTTAGTCACTCGAATTTTAAACTCTTTGACAAATGAATGGGGAAGAAAAGTTTTAGCCATTAAAGAAGCTAATGATTTTTCTCAACTTAAATTCGAAGAGCTAATAGGAAATGTGATGTCATACGAAGCTAATTTGCAGGCTAGAAAGGATCAAAATCATGAAAAGAAAAACATAGCAATCCAAGCAAATAACAAAGATTCAGATTCATACTTAGACGAAGATAAGATTGTTTTTACGGCCAAAAACAACAACAAATTTAAGAAATTCAAGAAGATGACCAGATTTCAAAATGGTGGCAAACTAAACTCCTGAACATAATTAATGGTTAAATGCTATAACTATGAAAAATTAGGCCACATGAAGAAGGATTGCCCACAACTCAATAATGATAAAAGAAACGAAAATTTGAAAGTTTCAAGAAAAGGAAAAGAACTTTTTAAGTAACATGAGATGATTCAGATTCATCTTCTTAATCTGGCAATGATAGTGAGAGCGACTTGGAGCAAGCAAATGTGGGTTTTATGGCTATCACTGATGAGGTACGACCTAAGCTTACTTATGATAAAATAATGGGAACTAGCATTGAATTGGATGATAAGTATAGATAAATAAAAAAAAATTAAATAAGGAATATGTAGGAAAGTTAACTAGAGCAGAATTAGAAATTGGATTATTGAAAGATGAAAAAAGTATCTTAGAAGAAGAACTAGAAATTATTAAAAAAAAATATGCAACATTATTATCTTTAAATGACAATTTATTAAATGATTTAGAAAATTATAAGTTAGAAAAAGTTGACCATGAAAAAGAAAAATTAGAATTACCAGCAAATTTAGAATGTAGAAATATTGAAATTTGTGATCTTAAAAGTAAGTTAGATAAAATAACAAATAATGTGACAAAATTCAACAAAGGAAAACACAATTTAGAGAATTTGATTAAAATATCTAAACCACCTGGAAACAGAAATAGATTGGGCTTTGAAAGCAAAAAAAAAGTCAAAGATTATAGCACATTATACACCAAGTTCAAACAGCCAAAGTTAGAAACTACGATTAAAAATTCATACATAAATATGGTCAAAATTTAGATTCCTAAAACAAATAATAAGCTAATTAGACAAAAATATGTTGATGAATATTTGAAGAAAGTTGTATATAACAATAATTACATTTCTAAAGGAACCAAATCCACATGGATTGGCTACCTTCTTCCACTAACACGTAGGACCCTAAACAATGAATGTGGGTACCAATTAAATTATCTTGTTTCACAGGTCCCCAAAATTAAAATAAAATGTAAAAAGAAATAAATACTTGATAGTGATTACTCCAAGCACATGACTGGAAATGCTCATATGTTATCCAATATAACATATATCGATGGTGGCTCTATGAAATTGGGAGAAGATTCAAAAGGATTTATCATCGGCAGCGGAGAAGTCATAAATATTTGTATTTCTAATTCTCCTATTATTATTAATCTTTTATTGGCAGAGAAGTTGAAACATAATATATTAAGTATAATTAATTATGTGATAAAGGATTTAAAACTAATTTCGAGAAAAACAAATGCAATATCTTTGACTAAGATAAAAATCTAATTTTTAAAGGACTTAGAAAATCGTAACATATTGTTTTAAACACGAATATAAAAAACAATACCAATTTATGCTTAGCAAAAAATCATGATGATCCATGGTTATGGCATAAACAATTTTGTCATATAAATTTTAAAATTATCAGCGAACTTGCTAAAAATGAATTTGTTAGACGATTACCTAAGATCATCTACAAAGTTAAAAAATGACGCAGCGGATAATAACAAATGAAGCAAAACGATGGAACGATACAAAGATGAATTGGTGAATTGATGGTACTAAATGCCCAAATCCGTTGATCTCTCGAGATACCGGATTTTAGCTATCTTCACACGTTGATCGCGCATGATACCACGTTAGAAGATCAACAATTCTTCGACGTTGATCTCGCGTACGAGATTCCGTGAATCGGCTTCAAATTCGTTGATTCGAGCGCACTCGAATAACCGAAGATGGAGAAAGGAGCTCACACTCAACTTCCAATTTTTAAAGAGGCACAAAGCTCTCAACAAAATTTTATTCAAAAATCAACCACCATTTACAAACGACCAACACCCCTATTTATAGAGATTTTACAACACACAACATCCACAACCTAACATCAACAAACAAGTCAACAATAGGTGCTCACGACCTACGACTCAACACGAGTCATTAACGACCTAACACAGGCGACCCACAACTTCAACACTTACAACCCAGTTAATATTACACGACCTATGACTTACAACATATGACATGACAAGTTACAACATTCACGACTTAACAACACAACAACATCACGCGACTTAACATCAGAAATGACCTACGACATAACAATAGCACGACAACAGGAAGCTTGAGCGATCTATCAACTTGAGCGAAATAAGGAAATCTCAGCGACCTATCTTCTGGGCAACTTAAGGAAATGCGCGGTATAAAGTATAAAGTGAGCGACTTAAAATCAGAGCGACTTAAGGTCAGCGACCTATCACGGTGAGCGACTTAATCAATCAGCGACTTAAGAAAGATAGCGACATAAGATCTTGCGACCTAAAAGATGCGGCATATGTTGAGATAACTTGCAGGCAAGTTAACCACTAGGTCGCTGGCGACATAAGGAGGGGCACAACCTAAAAATGAGCGACTTAACTCGCTAGGTCGTTTGGTTTGACCTAAAAGCTTGTGACTTAACTTGCTAGATCGCTCAAGCGACTTATCATAGGCCGCTGCATTATCCTCCACTGCATCATCCTCCCTTGGTTGAAAAGAATTCGACCCCGAATTTGCACTTTCCTCTTCTTCGACACACTTATCTTCATGATACGGAAACAAGTGTTTGACGTTGAAAACGTCAGCAGTATGGATATGATCCGGAAATCTTAACCGATAAGCATTATCATTGATCTTCTTCAAGATTTCTACTAGATCAATCTTTCAAGCTTTCAATTTGTTGTAAGTTCCAACTAGAAAACGATTTTTCATCAATACTGCGTAAACAAAATCACCTTCTTTGAAGTCCACACTCCTTCGCTTCTTATCTGCCAGTTGCTTATACTTCTCATTTGACTTAAGCAATCGTTCATGAACAATCCTATGACATTCCTGCAACTCATTCACGAAATCACAAGCTCGTTTAACAACCACTTTCTGATGTGGGACTGTCGACAAATCCAACGGTCCCTTCAGAATTGCTGAATATACTACTTGAAATGGACTGAATCCAGTACTTCGATTAACGGCATGATTATGTGTGAATTCTGCCTGACACAATTTCACATCCCAGCTCTTCAAATTATCCTTCACAAGACATCTCAACAAGTTTTCCAAAGATCTGTTCACCACTTCCGTTTGCCCATCCGTTTGTGGATGATAGGCGCTACTAAAATTCAGCTTAGTTCCAACCATCTTCCACAGACTCAACCAAAAATGACTTAGAAATCGAGTATTTCGATCAGAAACAATGGTCTCAGGTAGTCCATGTAGTCGATAAACCTCCTTAAAGAACATTTGAGCACCACGGACTACATCGGCGGTCTTTTTATAAGCTATGAAATGTGCCATCTTCGAAAATCTATCTACCACAACGTATATACAATCATTCCCTCGTTGAGTTCTGGGCAAACCCAAAACAAAATCGATGCTAACATCAACCCATGGTCTAGTAGGCACGAGTAATGGCATATACAATCCTGCATTCATAGCTGTCCCTTTGGAAACTTGACATATGTGACATCTCTACACAAATCTTTCAACTTCTTTCCTCATGGAAGGCCAAAAATATGATTGAGAAATCAACTGCAAGGTACAATCTCTTCCCACATGACCTTCTTCATGCAATTCCTTCACAATCTTCATTCGAAAACTGCACTCTGGTATACACAACAGATTTCCTTTGAATAGAAAACCATCTACCAACACATACTCATCTGTCTTCCCTTTCTCGACTTCATCTACAATCTTAGCAAAGTAAGGATCCTCAACAAACAATTCTGGAAATACATCAAACCCCGTCACTTCAACTCTCATCGTAGTCAACAAATGATTTCTTCTACTCAATGCGTCTGCCACACGATTTGTAACTCCCGACTTATGCTTTACAACAAATGTAAACTGTTGCAAGTATGCGATCCATGAAGCATGTCTGGCTGCAATCTTATCCTGTCCCTGCAAATGTTTCAATGCTTCATGATCAGTATACAACACAAACTCTTTATAAAACAAGTAGTGTCTCCAATGCTTTATGGCTTAGACAATAGCATAGAACTCCAAGTCATAGGTACTGTATCTTGTCTTGGCTCCAGAAAGTTTCTCGCTAAAATAAGCAATTGAACGACCCCTTTGACTTAACACTCCACCAATTCCAACTTTAGACGCATCAGTATTCAGCTCAAAGAGTAACTGAAAGTCCGGGTATCTAAGAATTGGTGTTGTAGTCAAAAGTGTCTTGATCTGTTGGAAAGCAGAATCAGCCTCTTCAGTCCACACAAACTGCTTTCCTTTCATACAATCTGTCACTGGTGCCATCACACTACTGAAATGTGGAATAAACCTTCGGTAGAATGATGTTAAACCATGGAAACTTCTCACTTCAGTTACAGTCCTGGGTTGTGGCCAATCCTTGATTGCTTCCACTTTACCTTGATCCACATGAATACCTTCCTTGGACAACACATGTCCCAAGAACAAAATACTGTGTGTCATGGACATGCACTTCTTTATTACTGCGTAAAATTGCTCCTAACGAAGTATCATCAACACTTCCCGTAAGTGTTGTAGATGTTCTTCTGTGCTTCCACCGTATATCAATATATCATCAAAGTATACCACCACGAACTTTCCAATAAACGGTCGAAAGATCTGATTCATCACTCGCATAAAAGTACTAGTTACATTCGAAAGACCAAATGGCATGACCAGCCATTCATATAACCCCTCCCGTGTCCTGAAGGCTGTCTTCCATTCATCCCCTGGTCGAATTCGAATCTGATGATACCCACTCTTCAGATCAATCTTTGAAAAGACAGCAGCTCCATTCAACTGATCTAACAAGTCGTCCAATCTTGGCATCGGAAATCTGTACCTCACTGTAATCTTGTTTAGTGCTCGACTATTTGTACACATTCTCCAAGTTCCATCCTTCTTTGGTACTAACAAGGTTGGTACTGCACAAGGACTTAAAACATTCTTGTACGCGCCCTTGTTCAAGTAACTCCTCCACCTGCCTTCTCAACTCTTCGTGCTCCTTTGGACTCATTCTATAATGTGGTCTATGTGGTAACACAGCTCCCGGAACAAGATCAATCTGATGTTGTATGTCTCTCAACGGTGGTAACTCTTTTGATAATTCTTCAGGAAATACATCTTTAAATTCCTTCAACACTGGCTTAACTTCCTCAGGAATTTCAACCGCTTCACTACTTTCACGTCCAATCAACAGAAAAACTGCAGGCTAATCCTCTACTTCTTTGACAAACTCCTTCAAAGATAACAGAGTCTTTAGTTCCTCGATTTCCTCCAACTTGCTTTCACTTTGTCGTCGCTCTTTAGGAACTAAAGTGATTCTAGTTCCGTTGAACATAAAACTATAGCAGTTAGTCCTACCATCATGTTGCACGACTCTATCAAACTGCCACGGTCTTCCCAACAACATATGACATACATCGATATCCACCACGTCACACCAAATTTCATCCTTATACTTCTTTCCGATGGAAAAAGTTACACAAGCTCTTCGACTAACCTTCACTTCCCCACCTTTCCTCAACCAAACCAATTTGTAGGGTTTGGGATGCTTCTCTGTCTTTAACGCTAACTTCTTTACAGCTTCTGTAGAGATGATGTTATCACAACTTCCTGCATCGATAACAAACTTACAAACCTTTTCCAAAATAGTGCACGTCGACTGAAAAATATTACTCCTCAACCAGCTAGTCTTCTGCTTTGGCGTCAAGCAAGATCTCCTCATCATTAAAGAATATCCCTCGTCTCCCGTCAGTAATTCTTCTTCCTCCTCAACTTGTGGTGAATTGGAACGCTCTATTTCTACATCCTCATCCTCAAGCTCAGCAACCATCGCTCGCTTCTTAGGCCTCGGGCATTCATTGCTCTTATGACCAACTCCTGACAGTTATAACACTTGAAATTGTTGTTGACCTTGGTCTTAGCAACTTCATTGACAACCGGTTTACTAACAGCCTTGGAAACATTAGTATTGCTACTAGCCCCTTTCACCTGATTGATCGAACTTGTAAACGCATCACCTCCTCTTCTACCTTGCTTCTCCCAAGCTAGAGCCTTCTGGTGTGCTTCAGCAACGAATCTTAGATCAAACATATTTACCATATCCTGAATTTGCATTCTCAATCCTCCAACAAATCTAGATGTCAACTGTTCCTTCGTTTCCATGATATCGTTTCTAGCAATCAATTGATAAAACTCATCTGCATAATCATTTACCGACTTTGTCCCTTGTCTCAAATTCTGTAAGCGTTGATACATAAGAGACTGATAATTATAAGGCAAGAAAGTAGCCTTCATCAACCTCTTCATCTTTTCCCATGAAACAATCTTCGACTTTCCCATTCTTTCCTGTGTACGTTTAGTTTGTTGCCACCATGCCATAGCTCTTCCCCTCAATCGTGTAGCAACCAACTTAACTCTACGATGCTCGGGTACTTCCTTGAAGTCAAAAATTTCTTCAACATTTGATAACTAATCCAGAAATTCTTTCGCTATCATTCCCCCTTTGAATTCTCGAATCTCTGTTTTCATCCCCGATTCCCATCGATGATCATCTTCGAAATCTCTACTTCGACTTCGTCCTTGGCCATGGTTTTGACAAAAGCTACTATCACCATCACTGGATTCCTCCAAATCTGACGTATGTCGATGTCGATTTGGATCATCAACATTTCTGCTACCATGCACGTCTCTTTCTTCCGAAACTGAAGGTGAAACTCTATTTCCACTATGGTGTGAAACTAGTGAAGTTCTCCTTTGACTTTGCTTCATGTCTCTTATCAACGTCCCTAACTTTCCAATACCTTCATCGAACTTTTCATTGATACGCTGCTCCATCTGCTCAACTTCTTGTCTTCGATACACATCTTCAACATGTTGAAATCGATTAGCATGTCTCGGAGGCATGATTATCAACAAACTCTTTTCCGATCTAACTTTGATATGGTTCGACTTAACTCTGACTTATCTCAGCTCGGCCTAGCTTGGTTCTGCACTTAGCTTGGCTAGGCCTTGACTTAGCTCGGATCTGATCTGCACTTAGCTTCAACTTAGCTCTGCATGCTCTTCAAGCTCTGATACCAAACTGACGCGGCGGATAATAACAAATGAAGCAAAACGATGGAACGATACAAAGATGAATTGGTGAATTGATGGTACTAAATGCCCAAATCCGTTGATCTCTCGAGATACCGGATTCTAGCTATCTTCACACGTTGATCGCGCACGATACCGCATTAGAAGATCTACGATTCTTCGACGTTGATCTCGCGCACGAGATTCCATGAATCGGCTTCAAATTCGTTGATTCGAGCACACTCGAATAACCCAAAATGGAGAAAGGAGCTCACACTCAACTTCCAATTTTTAAAGAGGCACAAAGCTCTCAACAAAATTTTATTCAAAAATCAACCACCTTTTACAAACGACCAACACCCCTATTTATAGAGATTTTACAACACACAACATCCACGACCTAACATCAACAAACAAGTCAACAACAGGTGCTTGCGACCTATGACTCAACACGGGTCATTAACGACCTAACACAGGCGACTCACAACTTCAACACTTACAACACGAATTAATATTACACGACCTATGACTTACGACATATGACATAACAAGTTACAAAATTCACGACTTAACAACACAACAACATCACGCGACTTAACATCAGAAACGACCTACGATATAACAATAGCACGGCAACATGAAGCTTGAGCGATCTGTCAACTTGAGCGACATAAGGAAATCTCAGCGACCTATCTTCTGGGCGACTTAAGGAAATGCGCGGTATAAAGTATAAAGTGAGCGACTTAAGGTCAGCGACCTATCATGGTGAGCGACTTAATCAATCAGCGACTTAAGAAAGATAGCGGCATAAGATCTTGCGACCTAAAAGATGCGGCATATGTTGAGATAACTTGCAGGCAACTTAACCACTAGGTCGCTGGCGACATAAGGAGGGGCGCGACCTAAAAATGAGCGACTTAACTCGCTAGGTCGTTCGGTTTGACCTAAAAGCTTGTGACTTAACTTGCTAGGTCACTCAAGCGACTTATCATAGGCCGCTGCATTATCCTCCACTGCATCAAAAAATTGTGTGACGCCTGTTAACTTGGTAAATTAAAGAAAGGTTCTTTTAAATCTAAAAAAAATCTCCATGAAGCAATCTCTCAAACTACTTTATCTAGAATTATTCGGACCGACTCAAGTACGCTCCATAAATCATAACGAATATGAATTTTGTAATTGTTGATGATTTTTTAGGATATACTAGAACATTATTTTTAAAACATAAAAGCGACATTTTAGAAATGTTCAAATTTTTTTGCTAAATGAATCACAAATTTGATGAATTTAAAAATTAAAAGTATATGAAGTGATCATGGAGGCAAATTTAAAAATGAACTATTTACAAATTTTTGAAACAAAAAGGGAATTAGTCATAATTTTTCATTTCCACGAACACCTCAACAAAATGGTGTTGTAGAAAGAAAAAATCGAACTTTGTAAGAATATGCACGAACCTTGCTAAATAGAAGTAACCTACCAAAAAGATTTTGGGCTAAAGCTGTTGCTAACGCATGTTATGTATTGAATCGTGTAACACTTAGATAAATGACTAAAAATACATGTTATTAAATATTTTTCAAAAAACCTAATGTATCGTATTTTTGAGTATTTGGATCAAAGTGTTTTATCTTAAACACAAAATATTGTATAGGAAAATTCGATTCTAAAGCTGATTAGGGGATATTTGTTGGATATTCGGATCGAAGTAAAGCATATAGAGTTTTTATTGAACGAACAAACATTATAGAAGAAAGTCTGCATGTATCATTTAATGAAAACTTTACAAACAATAAAAATGACGATGATCAAGAAGTTATAAATAAAACTAGTATATCTATACATGAAAAAGTTATAATAATGTCAACAACAATAATGATAATGTGATAACGTCACCCCCTAAGATATTAAGAGACCATCTTATTAATAATATTATCGATGATTTAAATACAAGAATATCAACTAGTAGTAAATCAAATGAGTCATGTTGCAATTGTACCAAATTTTGAACCGAAAAATTATAAAGAAGCATCAAAAGATATTTTTGGATTATTGCAATAATAGAAGAACTTAATCAACTTGAAAGAAATGATGTTTGGGAACTTGTACCGAGACCAAACAATCCATCTATAATTGGAACGAAACGTGTTTTCAAAAATAAAGTAGACGAAAATGGAAATATTGTTCAAAGTAAAGCAAGATTAGTAGCTCAAGGATATAATCAAGACGATGGAATTGGTTATGACGAGACATTTTCTCCTGTAGCACATCTCGAAGCAATACGAACATTACTGGCTTTTGCATGTTATCATAATTTTAATCTTTTCAAATGGACAAGTGCACTTTTAAATGGATTTATAAAAAAAGATGTATGTTGAACAACCTCCTCTATTTATTTACGAGAAATATCCCGATCATGTATTTAAACTTAGAAAGGCCTTATATGGATTAAAACAAGAACCTTGTGCTTGGTTTGAAAGATTAAAAACTCATTTACAAAATTTCGATTTTCAAATTGGTAAGATTGACTCCACTTTATTCATTAAACAATAAAATAATAATGTTTTAACCGTACAAATATATGTCGACAACATTATATTTGGATCCATGGATGAAAAATTTTGTACTAAATTTTCTAACATAATAAAGATGAATTTGAAATGTCACATATGGGTGAATTAAACTATTTCGTGGGTTTGCAAATAAGACAACTTGAAAATGGAATTTTTACAAATCAAGAAAAATATTTTCAAGATTTATTAAAACGTTTTGAAATGAAAAATATTTCAAGTAAACCGACTTCGATGAATACTACTCTACATTTAGATAAAGATGAAAATGGAAACTATTTCGACCAAATTTTTTACCGAAGTATGATAGGATTTTTGTTATACTTAACGGCTAGTAGACCAGATATTATGATGTGTGTATACTTATATGCTCGGTTTCAAGCACAACCAGAAGAATCACATTTTCGGGCAATAAAGCGAATCTTAAGATATTTAACAAACACTAAAGAGTATGGAATTTTCTACCCAAATGGAAGCTCGTTCGAACTGTTGTCATATAGTGATGCTGATTTCGGGGGTTGTAACACAGATAGAAAAACCACAAGTGGCACATGTCATTTTATTGGTCAATCTTTAGCTTCAAGGTTCAGTAAAAAAACCGTGTTTCGCTCTCGACATGTGAAGCTGAATATATTTCTGCGGCTTTAGCATGTGCACAAGTAATCTATATGCAACAAACTCTTCTAAATTTTAGTAAAATCATAACAAATTCTCCAATATATTGTGATAATACTAGAGCCACAAATTTATCAAAAAATCCTATTAACCATTCTTGAACAAAACATATTGATATCCGTCACCATTTTCTAAGCGATAATGTGGAAAAGAAATTATTCGCTAGAATTTGTAAATACTGAAAACCAAATAGCTGATATTTTTAACAAACCCCTAAGCGAACTAACTTTTATTAAATCGAGACGAGATCTAGGAATATGTTCTTACAATGAATTGGTAAACTAAAATAAAAATTTATTTAACTTATATAAATTATATACAATGATATTTTAATTCTTAAGCACAAAATAATTTCATCATTACAAAAATAAATAAGTTTCTTTTGTAATTTTTCAATATATATATATATATATATATATATATATATATATTATTCTATGTAAAAATTCTCTTGAAATTTAAAAAAATAAAGATTCACATTTTCATTTTGATGCCTATTTATGAGAAAGCAGACCACGGACATCTGTGACAATATCATAGACGTCTGTCAGGAATTTTTTTTTTTATGAAACCACAAACGTGCGTGATAATTCATAAACGTCTGTCGCAAGTTTGAGGAAACTATTTCCTGAAACCACAGACATCTGTGAAAACTCATAGATTGCTATCATATGTTTCAGATAATTTTTTTTACAACCACAGACTTCTTTTTTACTCCCACACACATCTGTCACAACTCTGAATCTGCTTTACCTGTAGCCGTGTGTGTGTGTGTGTATATTTACCCTTTTTTAACTTTTCATTGGCCTATTCTCAATCTACACTCAAACCATGATTCCCTAAAATCTTAAATTGCTCATTAATGGCTTCCAAGGCAAAAACTCCGGTTAGCAAACGATCCAAGAAAGGTCAATCATCTTCTTCTCAAAACCCTTAGTCAATGATGCCCACATTCAAGAGTGGCTTCGAAATAGCCCGACTGCTAAAAAAAGATTTGACAAGCTTTAAGAAGTTTAATTCCAACCCATTCTACGGATTACAAAAATTTGGCAAATATGGCATTCAAGAACTCACTGTCGCCTTCGATTGTCGGGATTTAACCCATTTCGATGAAAATGAGATACAAATTGATCAATTGGCAATCTTTCCTTTTTACGCCAATTTGTGTAGTAGTGATATTTGGACTCCTGATAATGAAGATGGTTGGTTAGGGATGAGTGTTTACAGACATGTTTTAAAGATTAGCATAAACACCATTGGTCATATACTTACTTTTTATTCGTCCGGAATCGAATTAGAAGAAGTTCAAGACCATATAAATTTGCCACGAGATGAAATAACTCATCAAATTTTGGAAGGTAGGTTTCTATATAGTGGAAATCTGTTTACTTATACCCAAAAGCTAGGTTATTAATTGTATGATTATGAATACAATAATTCCTCATCTAGGAAGTCATGAACAAATCTACGATAACGACTCAAAATCATTTATGCTAATTTTGGAGGGATACAAATAAATTGGGCTAAGTTCATTCATGATGAAATAAAAATCTTTTGGTCTCATCACCAACGCACGATTGTGTATGCTCCATATATTATGCATCTCTTACATGCTCTTGGGGTATCCTCTTATATCTTTCATTTTGAAGAAATCACTATCAAAGAGAGCTGAATAAGATTTTTATCTTTAATGCACCTTCCCCAATGACCACTCTCAATTACCTCCCTGGAACAATGGTCCCCGCAATAGCAACAATAAGTGCATCATGGTCCTCAACCCACTGCTACTCCTCAACATAATTATTCACCTTGTCTTTCACAGCAACCTGCCTCCTCAAGTCATGCTACCGAATACTATTTGGATTTGAAGATTCAAGAAGCTCGTATTGAACAAATGCAAAATGAATTGATCGTGATTCAATAGTTAAAAATCAAAGGTTAATCAGGCCAACCAACGGGCTTTAAACAGTAAATTGATTGGCTTGGAACGGTCCTACTCAACACATTTGACTAAAATGGAAAAGACTTTAGAAAATCTCATCTCCTAGGAAAAGCAATAAGAAAGGTACACGGCAAACCATCCTCTCAGTCTTGATCTTTTGCTTCACCTACACCCCTTCCCCAAACTCAAACACCAATTTACCATGCTTAAACTTCTGATGAAGGAACTTCTCATGACAAAGGAAAGACTATTGAGCAAGAACAACCTGAAGAGGAGGAAGAAGATAGTGATGTTATGTACTTATTTGACCATCATCAATTTCAACATCAACCTTACATGGGTTTTCAAGGATATTCGATTCAGGAAAATGAAGAATATCATGATAAAACTAACTGGCAGGAGCATACGACCAAGATCCTTCGTCATATTAGGAGTACTATGAGAATTACAGTGGATTTTTCTATTCCTCGTATCAGTACATCTACCTTATTTCTTTCTTTTATTTTTATCTGTTCTTTTTTTCACTTGTGTTTATGCTTCTCTTTTTTAATGCGCTTTGTTACTTACCTTTTAAAACTTAGTTTTGTCCGTCCTTGCTTGTACGTATTTATCTTCAATTACTTCATTCTCGTATCTTTGACATATCTATAACTATATATCTATTTAATGCATGCATAATATCTTTTCTTCTTTTTTGATAATGATAAAGGGGGAGAAATATATACATATACATAAGGGGAGATAAAATTCACTTTATGTGAACATTTTCTATTTTTGATTATGAATGACTATAATATCTCTTTTGGCTTGATTGTATAGTTGTCATCATCAAAAAGGGGAAGAATGTTAGAACCTCTATTCTATGGTTTCAATGCCAACAACTATACTATCACATATATTTTTATCTTATCAAGATTATAGGTATATACTACGAGAGATTAGCATGCTCAAAGATATCGGGACGCGAAGACAAACAAAGATCCATGGACCATGCTATGATTAAGTAAGGTTACTCCAGTATGTTAGGATTCTTAAATAAAACATTGTACGATCTCCTGGAGTATTTATGCTTATACGATTTCCTATACATTAAAGTGCATTGTAAAACTGAATTTACCATCCACGGACATCTAAGGAAAAACCACAGATGCCTGTGACAATACTCGAGAAATTATTTCCTAAAGCCACAGACATCTCAGGTTTCCCACATAATTCTATAATTTAAACAACTGCAAAAATCTGAACAACCACCTCTATTAAATGAATAGAAATCAACACTTCATCGAAAGGTTACAGTCATTAAAATGAACAGACCTTATCTAACAATAACAACTCTCATCTGCATCTCTTTAAATCTATAAATACTACAATGGTTGAGGTTGAGAAAAATGTTGAATTGAATAAATAAAATCTATTCTCTCTTGATTTCTTATTACTCTCTTGTGCATACATTGCTTACATACTCTTTAAAAAATATAATTTTTGGTTAAAGCACTTCCTACAACTCAAAGCATTCACATTCACATACTTAAAGGAGATCATAGGAAGATTTGTAATATCAGTCAAAATTCGTGTTATTTGAAAACACAAGGTTGTCAGAGATATACTTTTGTACTAGCATATTCCCCCAGGCAAAGCGAGGGTTAGTTGGTTAAACGAAATACAAAAGAGGACTTCAGAACTGGATGTAGGATGGGAGGTCCGAATCAGTATAAAATATTTGGTGTGGTAACTTTTATTATTTACCGTATTTATATTCAATTATTATTCTCTGCTTAATATATTTAGTAATATACACTCTCATACGTTTATATATAAGTTTCATTACTTAAAAAGATCCTATAGACTTTCATTTGGTATCGAAGCCTGGTCGTTTCAATCTACAATAAGACATATTTGAAAAATCATTAATATAGCAATCACATTTCAAGAAGGTCAATCAACTACTCGACCTCCATTATTTACTGGTTATAATTATGCTTATTGGTCAGGAAGTATGCTAATTATTATTAAAGCCAATGGTTTAGAAATATGGCTAGCAACTCAAAACAAATATGAAGCATCTGACACCGACATCAGCACTTGGTATGATCCATAAAAAGCAATGGTATCTAATAATGCTAAAGCTATGAATGTATTATTTTGTTCACTTGACAAAAATGAATTTTCTCGCGTTATGATTTGCATAACTGCATATGATATATGACGCACTTTACAAGTCATACATGAAGGAACAACTAAAGTCAAGCAAACTAAAAATTTTATTTTACAAAACCAATTTTCATCTTTCAAAATGAAAACAAGTGAATCAATTATTGATATGTATGCTAGATTTCAAACCATTCAACATGATCTCATGGCACTTGGAGTAAAATTCACAGATTTTGATTTAGTCACTCGAATTTTAAACTCTTTGATAAATGAATAAGAAAAAAGTTTTAGCCATCGAAGAAGCTAATAGTCTTTCTCAACTTAAAGTTGAAGAGCTAATAGGAAATCTAATATCATATGAAGCTAACTTGCAGGCTAGAAATGATCAAAATCATGAAAAGAAAAACATAGCATTCCAAGAAAATAACGAAGATTCGAACTTAGACAATGATATTATTGTTTTCATTGCCAAAAACTACAACAAATTTAAGAAGTTCAAGAAGATGACCAGATTTCAGGCGGCAAACCAAAATCCTCAACTCAAACATCGGTTAAATGCTATGAGTATGAAAAATTTGACCACATGAAGAAGGATTGTCCACAACTCAATAATGATAAAAAGAAAAGAAAATTTGAAAAATTCAAGGAAAGGAAAAGAGATTTTCAAGTAACATGGGATGATTTGGATTCATCTTCTTCATCTGATAGTGATAGTGAAAGCGAATCGGAGCAAGTAAATGTGTGTTTTATGGCTAACGCTGATGATGTACGACATGAACTTACTTATGCTGAAATAATGAAAATTAGCATGGAATTGGATGATAAGTACAAAGAAAAAAAAAATAAGGAATATGTATGGAAGTTAACTAGAGTAGAATTAGAAATTGGATTTTTAAAAGATGAAAATAATATCTTAGAAGAATAACTAGAAATTATTAAAAAATAATGTGCAACATTATTATCTCAAAATGACAATTCATTAAATGATTTGGAAAATTATAAGTTAGAAAAGGTTAAACTTGAAAAAGAAACATTAGAATTACAAGCAAATTTAGAATCTCCAAATACTGAAATTTGTGATCTTAAAAGTGAATTAGATAAAATAACAAATAATGCGACAAAATTCAACAAAGGAAAACAAAATTTAGAGAATTTGATTAAAATACCTAAACCATTTAAAGAAAAAATGGATTGGGTTTTAAAAGCAAACAAAAGTCAAAGAAGTATAGCGCATTATACACCAAGTTCAAAAGGCCAAAGTTAGAAACTAAGGCTAAAAATTCATACACATATATGGTCAAAATATGGATTCCTAAAACAAATAATAAGCTAATTAGACAAAAATATGCTGATGAATATTCGACGAAAGTTGTACACAAACATAATTACATTTCTAAAGGAACCAAATCCTCATGGATATGACTACCTTCTTCCACTAACTCATAGGACCCTAAAAAAATAATGTGGTTACCAATTAAATTTTTCTTATTTCGCAGGTGCCCAAAATAAAAATAAAAAGTAAAGATAAATGGATACTTGATAGTGGTTGCTCCAAGCACATGATTGAAAATGCTCATATGTTATCTAATTAACATATATCAATGGTGGCTCTTTGACATTCGGAAACAATTCAACACGATTGGTCATCAGCATCATAGAAGTCATCAAAATCGGTATTTATAATTCGCTTGCTATTATTAATGCTTTATTGGTAGAGAATTTGAAACATAACTTATTAATTATAAGTCAATTATGTGATAAAGGGTTTAAAATTGATTTTGAGAAAAACAAATGCAATATCTTTGACCAAGGTAAAAATCTAATTTTTGAAGGATTTAGAAATAGTAACATATATATATTAAACATGAATATAAAAAACAACACTAATTTATGCTTAGCAACAAATCATGATGATCCATGGTTATGGCATAAACGTTTTGCCACATAAATTTTAAAAATATCAACAAACTTGCTAAAAATGGATTAATTGGAGGATTACCTAAGATTAACTACAAAGTTAAAAACTTGTGTGATGCCTGTTAACTTGGAAAATTAAAGAAAAGTTTTTTAAATCTAAAAAGGAAATCTCCACAAAGCAATCTCTCGAACTACTTCGTCTGGATTTATTCGGACTGACTCAATTACACTCTATATATCATAACAAATACTTTTTGTAATTATTGATGACATTTCAAGATATACTTGGACATTGTTTTTAAAACATAAAATTGACACTTTTGAAATGTTCAATTTTTTTGCTAAACTAATCACAAATTTGATGAATTTAGTAATTAAAAGTATACGTGGTGATCATGGTTGCGAATTTGAAAATGAACTATTTACAAATTTTTCAACTGTAACGACCCGAAATTTTCGACTCTGAAAATCCCAGATTGTTAAAGAAGAACGAAGAACAAAGAAGAAAGAAGGAAAAATAGAAAACAACAACATCTCACATTCACAGCAGATAACATATAATAACAAATAATAGCATTTTAATAAAGGAAAGCTGTAATTGCTACTTTACATACAATTCATCAGAATACAATCACTTATACATAAACTGGACAGTTATACAACTTGTTCCAGACTACACAGTCTCATATACACAGTGGAAAACTCCATATGTGTCTGCCATCCAGCTCGCCTCCTGAGCTCTAGAAACGTCATTACCTGAAAATCTGTAATACTTGGTCTGACCCAACCATTACATCAAAGTAACACCCGGGTCAGGCTGGAAACCAGTATGAGTAAACCCATCTGACATGAAATACTAATACATAAAACTTATTTAAAACCCCGGGGTAACTCGTACTTCACTACAGGTTCTTAACTTGTTATAATCAATACTTATTACACAAATCAACCCCTAAGTACCCTTACTTAGTTTCAATGGACCAGTTTACTTAAATCATTCTATTCCAGCCTATTGATTTTACAAACCAAATCTATAAAGAATCGAAGTGGTTTCGGGTATTTGCTAATACCCGACCCCGGTCTCTTCGAATCCAATGTCGTCTTAACGCAAGTTATTCAAGTGAATACAATTAAATTTTAAATACAGGATGTCACTTTTACACAGTAATTCATCATCGATAGATAACCACATTATCACTATTCAACCCAAACATATCATATCACAAAACATTCCATATCAGAAATATCAATCAATCATTCATAAGCAAGATTAATTAGTCACACCATTTCTAATTAATTTAAATAAATTAAATTAATTACTTTAATCACTTTTAATCCTGCTTACCTAATATTAATTAATTACAAACCATTAATTAATCATCCTTTAATTATCCTCTTTAATTACATTAACTAATTAGCCTTTAGTTAATTACACAAATTAATTAACCTTCACCCATTCACATTAATTACATTTATCCTTAATTAATTACTCAAATTAATTATCCTATAATCACTTACATTGATTAATTATCTTTTAATTAATCACACTCATTAATTAACTAACCCTTAATAAATTTTCTTAATTAATCAATCCTTTAATTAATCAATCCTTAATTAATCAATCCTTTAATTAACTACACTATGTATTAATCTTTAATTACTTCCATTAAGTAATTTCCCTTTAATTACTTTCATCAAGTAATTATCCCATTGGTTAATTATCCTCTTTTATTATTAATTAATTTAACCTTTAATTCATTTAATTTATCTTTAATCACTAAAGACCTTAATTAACTTTAAGATAATCCATTTATCTTTATTGATTGCTTAGTTAAACAGAAAGGGAATTAATCATAATTTCTCATTCCCATGAACATCTCAACAAACGATGTGGAAAGGAAAAATCGAACTTTACAAGAATGTGCATGAACCTTACTCAATAGTAGTAACCTACCAAAAAGTTTTTGGGCCGAAGCTGTTCCTAACGCATGTTATGTATTGAATCGTGTAACACTTAGACCAATGACTAAAAATACATGTCATGAAATATTTTTCAAAAAAAAACCTAAAGTGTCGTATTTTAAAGTATTTCGATCAAAATGTTTAATCTTAGACATAAAATATTTTCTAGGAAAATTCGATTCTAAACCTAATGAAGGAATATTTGCTGGATATTCAGATCGAAGTAAAGCATATAGAATTTTTAATAAATGAACAAACATTATAGAAGAAAGCCTGCATGTATCATTTGATGAAACATTACAAATAATAAAAATGACGATGATGAAGAATTTATAAATAAAACTAGTATAACTATACATGAAAATAATAGTACTAATGTCAATAACAATAATGATAATGTGATAACATCACCACCTAGGATATTAAGAGATCATCCTATTAATAATATTATCGGCGATTTAATTACAAGAGTATCAACCAAAAACCAGTAATCAAATGAGTCATGTTGCATTTATAAAAATTATAAAGAAGCATCAAAATTTGATTTTTGGATTATTGCAATGCAAGAAGAACTTAATCAATTTGAAAGAAATGATGTTTGGGAACTGTTTGCACAAAAAATGGACAAACACCTCAAAGTCGTATGATTTAGTTGATTTTATATTGTTCTTAGCGGTTTGGGTGATTTATGCAAATATATAAAAAACAGGGGCTAAACTGTAAAAGACACGCAGATTTATAGTGGTTCGGCCAGAACGTGCCTACGTCCACTTTATATGTTATTCTCTCTTTTCTTTCAGGTTACAAGTACAAAGCTTTGTATACAAGTATATGAAAGTTGTTTGAAAGTTCTTTCCGTGCTTGAGCTCTCAAACTTGTCTGCCATTGTTGTACCACTGCCCCTCTATTTATAGAGTGAGGTTGGGGGCAGGGGTCTTGGATGTATATAGCTGCTGATGGGCCTGGGCTGAAGCAATCTGGCCTGGTGCATCTGGTTCGGCGGAGCTTGATTCGGCCGTTCTTGGTGTGGTTAGTCCGGAGGTTCATTCGGTAGTGGGTGGAAAGATTGTGGTTCGACATTAGTAGGGAGAGAAGCTGGTCCGGCATTGGTAAGGAGAGATGTTGATTCGGCATGGCTTCTGGACCGGTGTCTTGGTGATTCGGCAGGAGGATGGAGTGACGTTGGTTCGGCAAGTGGTGGTTCGGTAGGCTTTGGTTATGTGGTGGTGGGTTTTGGTCCGGTGGTAGGTTGGTTCGGTGATGGTTTGAAGTGGATTGGTCCGGTGGTTGCTTGGACCGATGATGGTGGATGGAGCACGGTTCGGCGTGGGTATGGGTACCGAATGGGCACGGATACCGGATGGAAATGGCGAAGCTGATGCCTCTTGGTCTCGTGATTCCATGGGTGAGAATTCGGCCAACAATTGCCCCCCAAAGTGGGGCACGTGCTTGCAGGTGTCGCGCTTTGTTTTTCTTCCAGTTGGTGTAGCTACGTTCGGTTTTGAGTGCCGAACCATTTGGTTCGGTTGTCCTGTGTACGTCTATAAATAGGGGCTACACCCCTTCGTTATTCCTTACCGAATCAGAGAGAGCCGAACCAACTTGAGTGCCGAATCAACCTTGTACCGAATCAACCTCATGCCGAATCAAACTCGTGCCGAATAGGTATGTTTCTCTTTTCGCCGAATGGGCTTGAAAATTTTACTACCGAGTGAAAATTATCCAGGTGATGCCGAATGGACAATTGCCGAATGAGTTCGATTATTGGGAATGCCGAATGAAGCTTTAACCTTTAATGCCAAATGAAACTCGAAAACTTGACCACCGAATGAAGCTTGATAACTATTCGTTTATATTCCCATACTCCTTGTTCTAATACCATGTTTTTCTTGTGCCGCAGATAAATGTCTCGCAAAGCGGAAACTCGATCAGATAGAAAGAAGTCCAAGGATAGAGAAGAGTCTTCTTCCGTGCCCCCAGCCCAACCAGGACCGGCGCAACATGGACCTGCCCCGAGGTCGTTAGTGGATGGGTATGGTCCCCAGGAACTTCTGGTCTCCCCTCCCGATTACTTTCCTAGCTCCCTAAAGGAGGAGCAACTTGATGTTATATCTCGTTCCTTCGGGATAGATAGAGCGCTTATGCGGTTGCCGGGGGACGGAGTGATGCCGTACAATCCCCCTGAAGGATATTTTGTGTATAGTAGGTACCACTGCATGTGTGGGGCCATTCCTCCCATTAGTACCTGGATAGTAGGCTTCATTACTTATCTGAAGGTGGCTCCTTTCCAGCTTCAGCCCAATTCCTACGCCATCTTGGTGTGCTTATACATTATTTTCCAGAGAAGGTACGGGCGCCCCCCACCAACCGGGGGATCCGGTATCTATATAACTTGAGGGGTTACAAGAAGGGATCTCCGTACGTTAGCTTGGAAGCGGCTGTTCCTTTCAAACCAGTCCTGGACCTATATTCGAAGCTTAGTATGTTTAAGAAAGAATGGTTTTTCATCAGGGATGACTCCGTTTCCTTCCGCCTTTTCACCTCTGGCTGTGAGTTGAACTTCATTTATAGTTTCCTTATTTCGGCTGCAACGCTTCTTCTTATATGCTTTCATTTCTTGCTAGCGACAGGTGGCTTTGTGGTCATGGAGAATGATTCCTTGGTTCAGATGGCTGCGGAAATAAGAGCCATTCCGGGACGGGATCGGTCGGCTTCTTACTTGATCAGGAACGCTACTCTCCTGGAGCACAACTTGATCCTCCCACGCCAGTCCGTGGTTAAGCAGAGAGATACAGCTGAGGAGAAGGCTGCCAAAGCCAAGGAAGGGGCCACGGTGAAGAGTGGCAAGAGGGAACCTTTTACAAAGCCTCCCGTTGTCGGAGGTAAGAAGCTTAAGAAGTCTGATGGTCCCTCTCCTAGCACTTGCCCAATTGCCCCGGGAGAGGAAGATGTGGAGGAAAATAGAGGTGAAGGTGAAGGAGGAGATGGACAGAGTGGTGGTGATGTCGATGCCTTAACCTCTGGGCAAGCGAGAGAGATTCATGAGTGGACGGATGATGCTTTCCGTCAGGCTTTTGGGGAGTCGGAGGAAGGATCGGCTTTGGTTGAGAAGGCAAAGGAGGTTGACAAGGCTGGGGCTGGCGCCGATTCATTCTCTAAGAGTTCTTCAGCTACGGCGACTCCAGTGATTCAAGGGGAACTTTTGACTTCTGCAGACTCCATTTACGATAGGGACTTAGGAATATTTTATGGTTCGCTTCCGTCCTGGAATGAGATTCAGGACTTATTGCAGTATCCTACTCCTCCGCAGGGTTTGTATAATAGATGTGTCTTCTCACTCTTTTTAACTTAACATATTTCTCGAATTATGAACCATTGTATGTTCGTAACACTTGGCTTTTATTCCAGGAGCAGGTAAGGCGACCAAGTCATCAGATATTCGGCACCGCCTCGAACAGTATAAGCTACTCAAAGCTTCTGCCAAACCAAAGCCGCCAACTAGCCGTTCTGGGGATGTAGTTAGATATCGCCCTCTTCTTGGAGTCATTGAGGAAGATATGCAAAAGAGGAAGAGGGGCCGATCTTCGTTTGAACCTTCTCCTGGCCCCCAGCCTCCAGTCCAGCCCATCCATGATATTACTGAAGAGGATACTGAGTTTATGCCTTCCCCCCATCCGTCCGAAAATCCAACCGTTACTCCGATAGACCGTCCTGGTTTGGATCGCAACCCCTTTGCCGGCCACCCGGATCTGGACCCGAGTTTTCAGGATATCTCTTTTGACGAGGTCACGGGTGAGCATCTTCTTCCCCGCAATCCCATGGTACGAGTGCTTGATGGGGCTAAGTCGTTAGACCTCGATTTGCTTACTACTCGGATTGTGACCATAGGGAATGAGGCCAAGGCAAGTATCGATCGGGTGGCTGAGGAAACCAAGAGGTTAATGGAGCATCATGCTCGACTGGCCAGGGCTGGGGAGGAAATCGGAAGTGCTAACATCCGATTGCGGCTACAGGTTTCTGATCAGGCCAAGCAGCTTGCCGATCAGGCTATCCAGATATCCCAGCATGAGGCGGCCACCCGACGACTAAAGAAAATCATGGAGGAGGCTAGCAAGGCTGAGTTGCGAAAGGTGGAGGCTGCCTGCAAGGAGCGGATGGACATAGCCATTGCTACGGTGGACGAGGTTCGGAGGGCGGATCTCGAGCAAGTAGAGGAGTTATCTGGGAGGCTTGAGGCCGTAGAGCTTGCTCAGGCCAGGCTAAAGGAAGAGATGGAGGAAATGAGGAGGTCTCTCCAGGCTGACCGCTTGAGATATCGATCGGAGAGGGATGTTGCCGTCGCCAAGTTGTTGTCCTCCGAGGCCCGGGTGAGGGAGTTTGAGGAGAATGAGGGAATGATGGATGAGATGTTGCAGGATATGTACTTCCGTACCTGGAAGCAGGGTAATCTATCCTGGATGGATGACTATCCCCGGATCATGGCTAGGATATATCTCCGGGCTTTGGAGGAGGCCAAGGCCGATGCGGATAAGGAAGGTGGAGCGGCATTCAGGATGGACATGGTAACCGCCCAGTTCTCAAAGGAGGATAAGGTAGCGGTGAAGGAGGGGATGCGGCTACTTGCTGCGGAGGAAGCCGGTGTGCAGTTGGGGGATGAGGACCAAGAAGCGGGTGCTGGTGAGTTCTCCCTATTTTAGTTTTTCATGACTTGATCGTCCGTTGTTGGTTTAATGGATTCCTCTTCTGAATTGGACAGGTGGGACTTTTGATAAGCATGCTGGGAGCTCCGACCCTGCGGCTAAGTAGGCTTGGAGAGCTGGTAGGATGAGGGTGAGGTGCGGAGCAGCTGGTTCCTTGTCCGGATTCGGTCACCTTTTGATTTCCCTTTATCGCTGTTTATGTTAGTCCAAAACATTGATGTGACTGTAATAATATTGTTTATGATGAATGACTTTATGTAATTTCATAACATAAGCTGATTCCTTTATGTTGGAATGTTATCGCTATTTTGATGTGTTGTGTAAGTGATGTAACTATGCATGTTACTAGTGGCTTGACTGTGCCTGATGCCAAGTTTTTTGCTTAAAGTATAATTTTCTCATTTTGCAACGTAAATGTGATGTGTGAATATGAACTGCAGCTATGCATTAATGTATAAAAGTAGAAGGTACCGCCCTTCGTGTTTCGGCTGTGGACGGCAACTTCGTGCGCCCTGAAAGACTAAGCACGGAATGCTATTGAGTGTCTCGTCATCCGATTGTAAGTTTCTGTTCCCATTAGCGAGCGTTCCCTATTTCATGTCCTGTACTTTCAAGCACCGTTACGGAGAATAGGAGAAAAGTTTTAAATGAAATGGGAATATAGGAAAAGTAAAACTTCCATTCACGGAAGGCCACCGATGTGCTTAAGTTCGTGGCAAACGGGTTTTGTAGTCACTTTCCCTAGCTGTGGGTCTTGGAGACATTTGTCACCCATCTTACGCCTCTGCGGGGAGTTTTCTTTTTTTACCACAGTCGCACTTAAAACACATCGGAGCCGATCGCGCATAGTAACTACCCGGGCCATTATGGCCCGTAATCGCGGGTATTATTTGATTTACTGTGGCCGGCTAGCGTGGGGGCCGATCGTCAACTGTGAACTGCCCCTGGCTGGCCACACCTTATGTTGGGGCTTATGGTCGGTTCACAGTTGCCAGCGAGCCGAATCGCTGTAATGAGCTGCCATGGCATAATCGGCCTTCTCGGTGGCTTATACTCGGCTTATTACAGTCGGCTTTAAGGGCCGAGGCAAACAATGAGTTAACTCGCGGTAGAGGGATACCGGAGCAAAGTGTCTCATTGGCGAGGGCATAGGATCGTAGCGTACCTGTTAGATTTTGTCCAGGTGGAGTTGTGTTGTGAAGCTCTGAATTGAAATGTCATCTGCAAAGGATTTTGTTCAACAGCAAAGGATAAAGCTTAACAAGTAGCCAAGATATAAAGGAACAAGTTAACAAGAGCCAAGTTTTTAAAGTGGTTCGGCACGAAAATGCCTACGTCCACTGATTCTCTTTGTTAATTCACTTCATATGGGCAGTACAAGTTAAGAAAAGTATCGGCGGAGGTGTTGGATGTTCCATGCCCTCTGGAACACCTCTCCGTCCACTGTTGACAAAATATAAGCTCCATTGTGGAGATCTTTATGAATTACATATGGTCCGTCCCAGATGGGGTCCAGTGCCCCGGGGCGCGGAAAGATTCGCTTGAGGACAAGATCTCCTTCTTGTAAGCTGCGATGCTTGACTTTGGAGTTGTATAGTGCTGCCACTTTTGTTTGTGAGCTGCTACTTTGAGTGCTGCATCATTTCTTCTCTCCTCAATCAGATCCAAAGACAT
The DNA here is from genome assembly GCA_030765085.1 of Allium cepa. Lineage (NCBI taxonomy): Eukaryota > Viridiplantae > Streptophyta > Magnoliopsida > Asparagales > Amaryllidaceae > Allium > Allium cepa. The sequence goes on from CM060931.1 coordinate 240,235,831, forward strand.
GAGGAGGAGTTCTTCGTTTTCTTCTGGGTTGTAGTGGATCCTACGGTGGGAAGGCACAATAGTCTCGACTGGGAGCATTGCCTCCGATCCGTATGCCAAAGAGAAAGGAGTATGCCCTGTTGATGTTCTGAAAGATGTGCGGTAGGCCCAAAGTGTCGTAGGAAGTTGATCCACCCAAGCGCCCTTTGACTTTTCAAGCTTCTTCTTGATCAGCGTTTTGAGAATTTTGTTGACAGCTTCGACTTGGCCATTTGCCTGGGGATAAGCCACGGATGAGAAGCTTTTGTGAATCCCGTGCTCTTGGCACCAGTCGGTGAATTCCTTGCTGTCAAACTAAAGTCCATTGTCTGATATGATTTTGAGTGGTACTCCGTACCTGCACAGAACATTTTTTATCAAGAAGTTAATGATTTTGTCGAAGATATTTTATTTAGAGGTTCCGCTTCCACCCATTGGGTGAAATAGTCGACTGCTACTATAGCATATTTATCTCCGCCTCGGCCCATTGGCAGTTCACCAATCAAGTCAATTCCCCATACCGCAAAGGGCCAAGGGCTAGTCATTTAAGTGATCTCATTTGTCGGTAGTCGAGGAATTTTGGCAAATTTCTGACATCTGTCACATTTTCTGACGAAGTCTAAGGCGTCTTTGTTCAAGGTGGGCCAGAAATATCCATATCGGAGTATCTTCTTTGCCAGAGTATGCCCTCCAGTGTGATCTCCACAGCTTCCCTGGTGGATGTTGGATAAGATTTCCTTGGCTTCCCTTCCAGCGACACATCGTAATAAGGGGTTAGAGAAGCCACGTCGGTAGAGGATTCCTTCTTGCAGTGTGTAGCGGGAGGCTTTCCTCAAGATTTTCCTGACTTCGCTACGCTCGCTGGGCAATGCGCCATCTTATAAGTATTTCCGGATAGGAGCCATCCAAGTTTCTTCTTCAATCGCAGCTATCAGACCCTCCCGTTCGAAGCTCGGGGCTAGTTGTTTTGAGACGGCTATTGCTCCCGAAAAGGAGTTGTTCTTCATGCTGGCTTGCTTTGCCAGTTCGTCGGCCTCTTGATTCTCCTCTCGAGGAATGTGTCTGATCAAATAGTGATCCAGTTGGTTAAGTAGCAGCTTGGTCTTCTTTAGGTATGCTGTGAGTCGTTCTCCTCGAGTATGGAACTCTCCTAGTATTTGATTTACAATAAGTTGAGAATCACTATGGAGACATAAAGAACTGACTCCAATTTCCAGTGCAAGTTCTAATCCGGCTATCACTGCTTCGTATTCTACGTCATTGTTGGTGGCAGCGAATTCCAATCTTAGGGCGCAGTGTAGCTTCTTTCCCCTGGGGGTGATTATCACAACACCTGCCCCCGATCCTTGTTCGTTTGACGCTCCATCTACGAAGAGATTCCACTTGATATCTTCTGCTATTTCAGATTGGTCCTTACCTTCGCTAGTAGTGAATTCGGCAATGAAAGCAGCTATGGCTTGCCCCTTGATAGCAGTGCGAGGATGGTAAGTGATATCATATTGACTTAGTTCGATGCACCACTTAAGTAATCACCCAAAAGTATCGGGGCGATGGAGCACTTGCCTTAGCGGTTGATCGGTTAAAACTCTGATGGAATGAGACTGGAAATAGTGTCGCAGTTTCCGCGACGTGATAAACAGAAAGTATGCTAGCTTTTCAAGTTTAGGGTATCTGACTTCTGCCCCCGTAAACCTCTTACTTACGAAGTATACGGGCCGTTGCGTGCGGTTGTCTTCTCTCACCAGCGCGGCACTTAGGGCATGCGGTGACACAGCAAGGTATAGGTATAGTTCCTCGCCTTCATTTGGAGTTAAAAGTACCGGTGGTCTCTGGAGGTGTCCGATTAAGTTAAGGAAGGCTGTCGAGCATTCGTCAGTCCATTCGAACTTTCCTTTGTCTTTCTTTAGAGCTTCGAATAAAGGGATGCATTTGTCGGTTGCTTTAGAGATGAACCTACTCATGGCGGCCACTTTCCCGTTTAGGCTTTGCATCTCTCTTCGAGTAGATGGTGTCTTGATATCTTGTAAAGCTCGGACTTGTTCGGGGTTTGCTTCAATCCCCGTGGCATGAACGATGAATCCCAAGAACTTTCCCGATGATACTCCGAAGGAGCACTTCAAAGGGTTCAGCTTCATTCCATATTGGCGAAGTACTTGAACATCTCGTCCAGGTGGTTTATATGGTCGTTGGCTTTCCTTGATTTTACCAGCATGTCATCCACATAAACTTCCATAGTTCATCCTATCAGTTCTGCAAACATCTTGTTGACGAGGCGCTGATAAGTAGCTCCGGCGTTTTTAAGTCCAAATGGCATTACCTTGTAGCAGTACAATCCTCGGTCAGTGATGAAGCTAGTGTGGTCTTGATCGGGGGCGTGCATAGGGATCTGGTTATATCCTGAGTATGCGTCCATAAAGGATAAGAGTTCGTGTCCGGCAGTGCTGTCCACGAGTTGGTCGATTCGGGGGAGTGGGAAGCAGTCTTTCGGGCAAGCGTCATTTAAGTTGGAGAAATCGATGCATGTTCGCCACTTCCCATTAGCTTTCTTTACCATTACCGGGTTGGCGATCCATTCCGAGCAGACGGCTTCACGTATGAAGTCATTGGCAAGTAAGTTCTTTACTTCTTCCTCGAGAGCTGCTGATCGTTCTGCCCCCATACTTCTCTTCTTTTGCTTTACCGGTACCTTGGTAGGATCGATGTTTAATGCGTGGCATGCTATGTCCGGGGAGATTCCAGTCATATCAGCGTGCGTCCATGCAAATACATCCATGTTGTGGCGAAGAAAACCAATGAGTTGATTCTTTAATTCTCTTTTTAACTGAGATCCGACTCTCAGCAGTTTACTTGGGTCGCGTTTGTCTACAGATACGAATTCCATAGCCTCTGCAAGCTCGGCGGTGGCCTCCTCCTCTTCGTCCCTAGGGTCTAATTCATTGAAAGGATCACTGGTATACCGAAGAGGAGGGGCTTTCTTTAGTTGCTATGCTTCCAAGCTTTTCATGCAGAGAATAGTCTCTGCATTTTTCCCTTTATCTCTCCTGCGATTATTGCGAAGTTCGGTTACATAGCAGTCCCGAGCGACGTCTTGATCCCCTTCTACTTCTCCCACTCCATTATTCGTTGGGAACTTCATCTTCAGGCACCATGGGGCAAGGACAATTTGAAAGTCGGACAAGGCTGGTCTTCCTAAAAAGGCATTGTAGGCCGAGTGGTTGTCTATTAGCACGAATGTTTGTTTCCGAACGGCGGAGCGGGGATGACTTCCCAATTCAACAAAGAGATCCAATTGTCCGAGGGGCATCTTTGCTTCTCCAGTGAAACCGTGTAGCGGTTTATTGCAGGGAGACACGTCCTTCATTGACAGCTTCATTTTGTCGAAAGCATGCTTGAACAGAATATTCACTGAGCTTCCAGTATCTACTAGGATTCGAAAAACTTCAGCTGGGCCGAACCAGGCAGAGATGACCATAGGATCCATCTGAAGGTATTGCCTTCCTTCTAGGTCGCGCCCACTGAATGTGATGTCATTATTTTCCTTCCGCTTAGGGTGGCGTTCTTCCATAACAGAATTGACGCAGTCTCCCTCGCTTCTGAGTGAGTTTCCATATCTTTCCATTTCTGCCCAGCTTTTGTCGGCGATGTGTGGCCCCTCAGATATTGTATGAACCACTATCTTCTCTTGGCTGGAACCGCTGGTGTTGCGGTTTCCTTCGCCTGTTTCTGGGTGGAGCTGCCCTGGGTTTTCCTTGGCGGGAGTTGGAGTCCTGTCCTGGCCCTTTACATAGCGTTCCAGCCTCTTTCTCCTGATATGTTCTTCAATTAGGTCTCGGAGATGGCGGCATTCATTGGTATCGTGCCCATGAGACTCGTGGAAATGGCAGAATTTTCCGGACTGGATTGCGCGATCTGACTCTTTCATGTACGGGGGGCGCTTGTATGTAAGTTCGTCCTGGGTGGCAAGGAAGATGTTCTCGACTGTTTCATTCAAGGGAGTGTAAGCGTCAAATCTCGGTCCTGGTCGGTACAAGCACTTTTCTCCCTTCTTGCCCCCTGCATTGTCTCTGGAGTCGTTTCTCCGAATGTCCTTCGCTGCGGCGGGGGCGTTTCCATGAGTCGTCTTAGCCTGTGGTCCTGTCTGCCTTTCAGTGGCAGCCTCTTTGAGTCTCATGTACTTCCCAGCTTCATGGAAGAAATCGGGCAAGGTAGCTGGTTTTTCTTTAGTTAGTCTTCTCGAAAACTTGGTATCCGGATGCACACCACTACAGAGGGCCATCAGGACAAGTTTCTCGTCGGCATCTTGAACTGCTGCCGCTGCGGCATTGAACCGGGTCAGGTATTGCTGCAGTGTCTCTCCGGGTTTCTGTTTGACAGTAGATAGGGAGTAAGCATCCTTGGGTTGTTCCACATGAATGCGGAACTGGCTAATGAACTTTTCTTTCAACATCTCTCATGAGCTGATAGATCCTTAGGTAGATGGCAGAACCAGGAGGTAGCTAGGTCTGCTAGGAATAGCAGAAAGCATTTACACAACACTCCTTCCGTTGCTCCGCTCATGAGCATATGCTGTGTGTATCTCTGCAAGTGTACAACGGGGTCGGAAGTTCCCTTGTACGGTTCCATCGTCGGCATTTTCCATTCTCGAGGGGTGATGGCGGTTTCGATGTCGCGGGTGAAAGGGCTGGTTACCCTAGCGCCTATCCCTCGATCCCTTTGCTCCCGTCGGACGCATTCCCTGAATAATCGTGCCATTCTTTCATCAGAATTTGGAGCGGACAAAAATGAGCTTGGTTCTACCCTGCGGGATCGATCTCGTCCAGATGACCTGTAGGGATGGCATAGTCTATCACTTCTGACGTTATCCAGTGGCTGTCTTTGGCTGCTCGGATGCATGCTAGGACCAGCTACAGTTGGCCCCTGCCTTGATCTTCCCCTGTGGGGTTCTGTTTCGAGCATTTCCATGGGGTCAACTTCGGGCTGGGTTCTAGCTCGGCTCCGTTCAATGGGGTTTCTATGATTAGGCGGCATGACTGGCTCAGCTACATCCGACCCTCGCCTGGTGCCTCCCCCATTGGGTCCGGTTCCAAGCGCTTCCTCGAGCCGGAGTTCGGGCTGAGTGCGGGTGCGGCCCCTATCATTGTTGTTCCTGTTGATAGCTTCTTCGAAGAGGGAAGACCTTTGTTGTCTCCGAGATCCTCCAGATTGAGACTCACCCCATGATTCAGTGTTGCGGTTGGATTCTTCGGCATCCCTCAAGCGTGACATGAGTTGGTTCACCAAAGCTTCTTGTTGGGATGCGAAGCGGTTAGTCACTTCAACCACAACTCTGTCTAGGTCTGCCCTAGTGATTGCTGCCGGTTGTTCCGCGGCAGGGGCTGTCGGAATTGCCAGATCTACATTTGGCACTGCTATCGTAGTGGGATGGTTCTCTTCATCTGGATCCGCTGGATCTGGAGCGCTGCTGGTTGCAACGTTCTTTCCCTTGTTGGCGTCTTTTCTCGGCCTAGAAGTCATGTTTCCTAGGCAATGAAGGGTGCTATTGGGAAAGAAGGTTGAATGAGGGAAGCTGAAGCTTCGAGTTCCAAGTTCTCAGTGAAAGCACCAAAAATGTTTGCACAAAAAATGGACAAACACCTCAAAGTCGTATGATTTAGTTGATTTTATGTTGTTCTTAGCGGTTTGGGTGATTTATGCAAATATATAAAAAAAACAGGGGCTAAACTGTAAAAGACACGCAGATTTATAGTGGTTCGGCTAGAACGTGCCTACTTCCACTTTATATGTTATTCTCTCTTTTCTTTCAGATTACAAGTACAAAGCTTTGTATACAAGTATATGAAAGTTGTTTGAAAGTTCTTTCCGTGCTTGAGCTCTCAAACTTGTCTGCCATTGTTGTACCCCTGCCCCTCTATTTATAGAGTGAGGTTGGGGGCAGGGGTCTTGGATGTATATAGCTGCTGATGGGCCTGGGCTGAAGCAATCTGGCCTGGCGCATCTGGTTCGGCGGAGCTTGGTTCGGCCGTACTTGGTGTGGTTGGTCCGGAGGTTCATTCGGTAGTGGGTGGAAAGATTGTGGTTAGGCATTAGTAGGGAGTGGAGCTGGTCCGGCATTGGTAAGGAGAGATGTTGATTCGGCATGGCTTCTGGACCGGTGTCTTGGTGATTCGGCAGGAGGGTGGAGTGACGTCGGTTCGGCAGGTGGTGGTTCGGTAGGCTTTGGTTATGTGGTGGTGGGTTTTGGTCCGGTGGTAGGTTGGTTCGGTGATGGTTTGAAGTGGATTGGTCCGGTGGTTGCTTGGACCGATGATGGTGGATGGAGCACGGTTCGGCGTGGGTATGGGTACCGAATGGGCACGGATACCGGATGGAAATGGCGAAGCTGATGCCTCTTGGTCTCGTGATTCCATGGGTGAGAATTCGCCCAACATGAACTTTTACCAAGACCAAACGATCATCTATAATTGTATTGACTCCACTTTATTCATAAAACTCATTTACAAAATTCCGGTTTTCAAATTCATAAGATTGACTCCTCTTTATTCATTAAAAAAGAAAATAATAATAACTTAGCCTTACTAATATATGTTGACGATATTATATTTGGATCCACTGATGAAAAATTGTGTATTAAATTTTATAACACAATAAAAGATGAATTTGAAATGCCACATATAGGTGAATTAAACCATTTCTTAGGTTTGCAAATAAGACAACTAGAAAATGAATTTTTTATAAATTAAGAAAAATACTATCAAGATTTATTAAAATGTATTGGAATGAAAAATATTTCAAGTAAATCGACTACTCCGATGAGTACTACTATATTTAGATAAAGATGAAAATGGAAAAGCATTCGTCCAAAAAGTATACCAAAGTATTATAGGATCTCTACTATACTTAATAGCCAGTAGACCAGATATTATAATGAGTTTATGCTTATGTGCTCAGTTTCAAGCCCAGCTAAAAGAATCAGATCATCGGGCGGTAAAATGAATCTTAAGATATTTAACAAACACTAAAGAGTATGGAATTTTCTACCCAAAAAGAAGCTCGTTCGAAGTAGGGTCATATAGTGATGCTGATTTTAAGGGTTGTAAAATAGATAGAAAAAGCACAAGTAACACATGTCATTTTATTGGTTAATCTTTAGTTTCGCGGTTTAGTAAAAAATAAAAAATTGTTTCACACTTGACATGTGAAGCCGAATACATTTTAGAGGATTTAGCATGTGCAAAAGTAATCTACATGCAACAAACTCTTCTAGATTTCGGTAAAATCATAACAAATTCTTCTGTATATTGTGATAATACTAGTGCCATAAATTTATCAAAAAATCCTATTAACCATTCTCGAACAAAATATATTGATATCCGTCACCATTTTCTAAGAGATAATGTGGAAAAAGAAATTATATCACTAGAATTTGTAAATACCAAAAACCAAATAGCTGATATTTTTAACAAATCACTAAGCGAACTAACTATTATTACATTGAGACGAGATCTTGGAATATGTTTTTACAATGAGTTGGTAAACTAAAATAAAAAATTATTTAACTTATATAAATTATACACAATGAAATTTGAATACTTAAGCATAAAATAATTTTATCCTTATAACAATAAATAAGTTTCTTTTGTAATTTTTTAATATATATTGTTCTATGTAAAAACTCTCTTCAAATTTCAATAAATAAAGATTGACATTTTCATTTTGATGCATAATTTCTGAGAAAACAGACCACAGACATCTGTGATAATATCATAGCCGTCTGTCAAAGGTTTTAGCATAACAATTTTCTGAAACCACAGACGTCATTCGCTATTTCTGGGAAACTATTTCCTGAAACTTCAGAAGTCTGTGAAAACTCACAGACGTTTGTTATATGTTTCGGATAAACAATAGATGTCTGTCACTACTCCGATTCTACTTTACCAACAGCCATATATATATATATATATATATATATATATATATATAGACATGCACACCCTCCTTTTTCAACTTTTCACCAGCATATCCTCAATCTACACTCAAAACCTAATTTCCTAAAATCTGAAATTGCTTACTAATGGCTCCCAAGAAAAAAACTCCTATTAGCAAACGGCAAAAACTCCTATTAGCAAACGATCCAAGAAAGGTCAATCGTCTTCTTCTCAAAACCCCTTAGTCAATGATGCCCTCATTTAAGAGGGGCTTCAAAGTAGCACGATTGCTAAAAGGATATTTGACCAGCTTAAACAAAAGAAGCTTCATTCCGGCTCATTCTACAGATTATGCAAATTTGGCAGATATGGCATTCAAGAACTCATTATCGCCTCTGATTGTCGGGATTTAATCAATTTCGATGAAAACGAGGTACAAATTGATCAATTGGCATTCTTTCTTTTTTATGCCAATTTGTGTAGTGGTGATATTTGGACTCTTGATAATGATAATGGTTGGTTATGGACGAGTGTGTACGGAGGTTTTTTTAAAGGTTAGCATAAACACCATTAGTCGTATACTTAATTTTTCTTCATCCGAAATCGATTTAAAAGAAGTTTAAGACCACAAAAATTTGCCGCGGGATCAAATAACTCATCTAATTTGGGAAGATAGGATGCCATAGTGGAAATCTGTTTAATTACGCCCAAAAGCTAGGTTGTTAAACCGTATGATTATCAATACGATAATTCCATGCCTAGGAAGTCATGAACAAATCTACGACACGACCAAAAAACCCTTTATGCTATTTGTGGTGGGATAAAAATAAATCAGGCTAAGTTCATTCATGACGAAATAAAAAGCTTTTGGTCTCATCACTGACGCACGATTATATATGCTCTATATATTATGCGTCTCTTACATCCTCTTGGGGTACCCTCTTATATCTCTCATTTTGAAGAAATCCCTATCACATAGAGCAAAATGTGATTTTTATCTTTAACGCACCTTCCCCAATGACCAACCTTAATTATCTCCTTGGAACAATAGTCCTTGCAACAACAATAACAAGTACATCATGGTCCTCAATCCACTCCTGCTCCTCAACATACTTATTCGCCTCGTCCTTCACAGCAACCTGCCTCCTCAAGTCATGCTACCGAATACTATTCTGATTCGTAGATTCAAGAAGCTTGTATTGAACCAATGCAAAATGACTCAATTCATGATTTAATACTTAAAAATCAAAGGTTAATCATGGCCAAACCTTGTGCTTTAAATAGTAAAATGACTGGCTTGGAACGATCCTTCTCAACACATGACTAAAATGGAAAAGACTTTAGAAAAGGTCGTCTCCACCTTAGGAAAAGTAATGAGAAAGGTATGTGGCAGACTATACTCTCAATCATTATCTTCTCCTTCACCTACACCCCCCGCGAACTCAAACACCAGTTTACTATGCTTAAACTTCTCATGAAGGAACTTCCGACGACAAAGGGAAGACTATTGAGCAAGAAAAACCTAAAGAGGAGGAAGAAGATAGTGATGATATATACTTATTTGACCCTCATCAATTTCAACATCAACCTTACATGGCTTTCCAAGGACTTTCCATTCAGGTAAATGAGGAATATCATGATCAAACTAACTGGCCAGGAGCATACGACCAAGATCCTTGGTCGCATTGGGAGTATTATGAGAATTACGGTGGATTTTCCTATTACTCAAATCAGTACAACTAGCTTAGTTCTTTTTGCTATTTTTAACTGTTCTATTTGCACTTATGTTTATGCTTTCTTTTTAATGCACTTTGCTACTTACCATTTAAAACATAATTTTGTTTGTCCTTGCTTGTATGTATTTACCTTCAATTATTTCATTTTTCGTATATATGACATATCTATAACTATATTTTTTTTGATGTATACATAATGTCTTTTCTACTGTTTTGATAAAGAAAAAGGGGGAGAAATATATGCATATACATAAGGGGAGATAAATTCACTTTATGTTAACATTTTCTATTTTTGATTATGAATGACTATAATATCTCTTCTGTTTTTATTATTTAGTTGTCATCATCAAAAAAGGGGGAGAATATTAGAACCTCTATTGTATGGTTTCAATGATGACAACTATATAATCATATATATTATACATCTTATCAAGATTACAGGTATATACAATGAAAGATAAGCATTCTCAAAGATATTGGGATTCGAAGACAAACAAAGACCTATGGACCATGCTATAATTAAGTAAGGTTATTCTAGTATGTTAAGAGTCTTGCATAAAACATTGCATGGTCTCCTTAAGTATACATGCACACACGATTCATATACACTAAAATGCTTGAAAAACTGAATATACCATCTACAGACGTTTGAGGAAATACCATAGACGTCTATGACAATACTCGAGAAATTATTTCCTTAAGCCACAGATGTCTGAAGTTTACCCATAGACATTTGCCATTTGAACAAGTGAAAAAATCCGAATAGACACCTATGTTAAATGAATTGAAATCAATGCTTCATCGAAAGGTTGTAGCTATTAAAATGAATAGATCTTATCTAGCAGTAACAACTCATCATCTGCATCTCTTTAAATCTATAAATACTATAGTGATATTGAGATTGACAAAAAAATTGAATTGAATACATTAAATCTGTTCTCTCTAGATTTCTTATTACTCTCGTGTGCATACATTGCTTACATACTCTCAATCTATCATAACCAAAATGTATTTTGGTTAAAGCACTTCGTACGACCCAAAGCATTCACATTCACATACTCAAAGGAGATCACAGGAATATTTGTACTATCAGTCAAAATACGAATTACTTTTAACACAAGATTGTCAGATATATACTTTTGTATTAGCATATTCCTTTGGTCGGAGCAATGGTTAGTTGGTTAAAGGAAATATGGGGACTAGAGGTAGGACGGAAAGTCTGAACCAGTATAAAATATCTAGTGTGCTTGATTTTATTATTTACCTTATTTATATTCAATTATTATTCTTTGCTTAATATAGTTAGCAATATACACTCTGACATGTGTGTGTGTGTGTATAAGTTGAATTACTTAAAAAGATCATATAAACTTTCACATAATATTTTCCATAGACATTTTATTTTATTATGAGAGAGCATATCATTTTATTATGAGAAAACATATCGTTTTTAATGGGAAAACATGTAACATTAATAATCACATAAGTTACCTTCCATCCAAACATACAGTAATAATCAGCATTTGTTATTTTCTGATACAGACTAGGTCACATACTCTATATCGTTATTCTCTGTAGTCACAAATAATTCTACAAAAACATTTGATTTATCATTTTGAAAATCAAAATCAGTATGATTGTAGGTTATTATTATTTCATTATTTTCCTCAAGATCTGCCTGATAAGCTTGTTCGTCTGTAATATTTTTTCCATTAAACGTAAACCTTTAACTCATGCATTTTGTCTAACTTTTTCTTTAGATAATTTAAGTACATATTGCAAAATTATTTCAAATTAAATTTACTTATGTTATTGAATTATCTCTCAAATGGATACATCCATCCATATTGCACAAGATCTCGAAGATGTGCTTCGGATGGAAGATGGACATGTAAATGCTCCATTATATTAAGAAACCTAGAGGAAAGATTTTCTCCAGTTTGCAGAGCAGTATAAGAATATCTACTTCAAGTTTACGTAGATGTTCAACTTTTAACATAGTCGAATAAAGCTCTTTAGAATAACAAACTAAGTTTCGTTATAAGTGTCCAAACTTTTACGGGTAACAGTTCTTAAAAACTATGGTAAAAAAATTTCCATTATTACATAGCAGTTGTGACTTTTCATCCCATTCAGTTTATTTTTTTTTAAATTCGACATATCTATGAAGATCAGAAGAAACCCTATCAAGAAATCTTAATCCTTCCATTCACTTTAACACAAGTTTTACTTGGTTATTATCTAACTCACAGCATGCTTTGGGCTTTTTAGTGTGTTTGGTTTAACATAAAGATTGGGATGCTTACATAATTCTTTTATATTATGACTTGACTTCACATCGTCCTTAATCTTCCCCTTAACAATCAAAATTGTCTTAAACACATTATCAGACACGTTTTTCTCATTTGCATCAGGTCAGTATTATGACAAAGTAAGAGATCTTCCCAATAAGGTGACTCCCAAAATATACTTTGTTTGCACTAATGATGAACCGTCGGTTTACCTGGAATTTCAATTTGTACTCTAGTTTCATGTATCTTTGGATATTCCTTTACAAGCTCGTATTTGTTCACAATACCAAATCGTTAGTGGTTTTTAGTCTCTACTCTATTAGATAGAAAGTTTTTTCACCTCTTCTAAAAGTATGATTAATATGGAGAAAACACCTATGACAATCAAACCATGAAATTTTCTTCCTATGTGGTAAAAAAACTACTCGTTTCTTCCAAGCGATGAGACAAGCTGGACGACTGGTCATCCTCCAACCTAAAAGCATTGCATAAGCAAGAAAATCTCCAATAGTCCATAACAAAGAAGCAAATATTCGGTTTAAATATCTTAGCCTTAAACTATTTTTATTATCTTTTATATTTTGATTTCAAAATCATCTCTTATTTTTAAACTATCTCCTGGTTTTAATATTATAAGCTTTGAATCTCAAAAATATATTCTATACTTAGTTTTTAATATTACTTTTATATTATAGAATATATATTTTTAAGATCACTTTTTAAATCTCTTTTATAAGTTTAAACTATATTCAAAATGATTTATAAACTTCAGAAATTTTTTTGACAAGTTTTAAAAAGAAAATCTCTTTTAAAAACAAAAATCAATTTTCAAAATTAACTACGACATGTCGACATACGCCATCCCTCCACGTCGACATGGTAGCCATAGAAATTTAAATTTCAAATTTTCAAATGAAGTGTTTATTCATCGTATCCTTTCACGAATGGACATGACTGTTGTTCTTCTATAAACACAGTTGTTTTCAACGAATTTTAAATTGATTTTTCTTCATTTCTTCACTCCTTCTCCACTCAAATATTCTCTTATATTTTAATAAAACTCTACCGAAATCCTAAGTGAATCAAACTTGATCATCTTTAGTTTGATCCTTTACCACTCTCTCTGAAAGATCTCCGTGCTGTTCAGAGTTGTAGGATCATTTGTAATCAAAGATCAAAAGATCGAAGTGTATCGAGTCTCTCTCTAACAAAGCGATATTGGAAACGGTGTGACTGTGGCCCATGAATCAATTGGGTGTGATTGCAGCCCATAAATAAATTAGGTGATCTTGTAGCCTGGTTAAATCAAGAGAGTTTACCCTAGACTCGAAGACTGAAGGGTGTATCTCGTTGCCTTGAAATCGAGGTTGTAATATGGACATTATATTTGAAAAGAAATCTGCAGAAGAAATTGTGTGAGATGAAACGTAGGGTAACTCCGAACCAGTATAAAATTCCAGTGTTCTTTTCTTTACTACTTTTATGTACTATTTGCATATGTGTCTGATTCTATGATTTTTTCTATGTTTGTGAATTGCGTCTGTTTGGATTAAATATGAAAAGATTTCAAAACAATACATAAATTTAATTAAACACTATTCACCCCCCCCCCCCCCTCTAGTGTTAAACCAGCCTTAGGATCCGTAATCCGTATTTCCAACATTTGTTATCACAGCATTGGTTTTCAAATTTTTCATAATCTGATTTTTGAAATAATTTCAAATGGCTGCCAACACTGGTAATGTCAACACTATCACTAGCTCATTTGTAGAAGGTCAGTCTACTGCCAGACCACCACTTTTTAATGGCAGTAACTATGCATATTGGGCATGTAGGATGAAAATCTATTTACAATCAATAGGATTAGACACTTGAAATATCACACAAACTGAGTACATTGAACCCATAATTTTTTTTGTACAATTGACCGCTGAGCAAAAGACTGTTGCTCAAAATAATTCCAAAGCCAAGAATATTCTTTTCTGTTTACTTGATAGGAATGAGTTTAATAGAGTGTCAGTCTGTAAGTCTGCATATGAGATCTGGAAAACTTTGCAAGTTACTTATGAAGGAACAAACAAAGTTAAACAGACCAAAATATCCATCTTGACCAATCAGTTTTAATTATTTAAGATGAATCCAAATAATCCATTTCAGACATGTACAGTCGGTTTCAAGACATTATGCACTCACTAATTGCATTGGGAAAGAACTTCTCTGAAGAAGATCAAGTTAGAAAAACTCTGAATTCACTCACTTCGGAATGAGACCAGAAGACTCTAGCAATTGAAGAGGCAAATGATATTAGTACTCTTAAAATTGAAGAATTGATTGGGAATTTGATGTCATTTGAAGTACAAATGCAAGGGAGAAGAGAAAGCAAGGTTACAGAAAAGAAATCAATAGCGTTCAATGCAATAATAGATAGTTCAAACTCAAACAGTGATGATGATGAAGAAATAGCCTTGATGACAAGAAATTTTAGAAAGTTTCTAAAATACAGAAAGAAGAACAACTACAAGAGAAATGATCATAAAAATTGTGAAAATAACAACGAGACTCTCAACAACATCAGATGCTACAATTGTGATGAGCTAGGCCACTTAAAAAGAGATTTTCTACATCCGGATAAGCAGAAATTTCCTCCTAGCAATGATTCACCAAAGAAATGGAAGAGAGCATATACTGCTACACTAGACGATTCAGACTCATCCTCCAGTAAATTCAAATATGTGCTATACAGTTATTCACGAATCTGATGGTCTCGGAAATATGGATCCAAAAATAGGTACGCATTTAAATTATATTGGTTTAAATTATTTGCGTGAATGTTTGAATGTTTGATTGTTTGCATGTTTTGAAATTTTTTTTTGTTTGTATTTAAAATTTTGATTTTAAAAAAAATATTATTTTAATATTATTTTAAATATTAATATTAAAGTGTTATTATATTTTATATTATTTCAGATAGAATATAAATAAGATTATAGGATGTGTGTGTGTGTGTCTATATATATATATATATATATATATATATATATATATATATATATATATATATTAAACAAATTAGAAAAAATTAGTCACATGTATTATAGGACCCATGTCGACATGGCCCTACCCACTATGTCGACATCCCTACCAGAAATTTGAAATTCAAGTTTGAATTCAAAACTTTGAATTTTCCTCCACCTTTGCACTAATTCCAAAGCTCTGAAAAGGTGTCTCTTGACCAGAGAACATGAATATTGAATATCTATTTGTCTCCTTAACTTTGTCCTATCTTTTCACCTTCATTTCAAAATTCGAACTCTCTTTCAAACTCTCAAGCTCTCTACTTTCTTTAGAAATGGCTTCCTCAAGCACCCCATCCACTAATAGGGTGCCCAAAGCCATAAAAGAATTCCTCTAAAATGATCCAGAAGCAATCAAAGCTTACATAAGCTATGTAAACTTGAAAAAGTCCATACGGAAAAATTTGCTATCTTTAATGATTTTCCTTCTTATGAACTCAATGTTCTTTTCGAAGAGAATCAAATTCTCGGTTTAATTGATGATTCACAAAATGGTTTTGTTTGTTATCCTAATCTTGTTAAAATGTTTTATGCAAATTTGAATCGTGGTTTTGATGATGGTAATGAAAGGGAAGTTTGGAGTAGTGTTAAAGGAACACAAATTGTTTCGAATAGTGAGATTTTGGAAAATATTTTGGGTTGTAAGTATACGAGAATGAATCTTTCAGATTTTCAAATTGATGAACATGATCGAGAGACATTTCATCACATTTTTTAAGGAGATGATAATTTTTAATTTATAAATCGAAATTTCCGTCCTAAAGCAAGAATTGTTAACCTTCTTTTGCAACATACCATAACTCCAAGATCGAAAATTTTCAATCACCCGACCTTAAAAGTTTGTAAGGTTCTTTTGCTATTTATGGGCACTATGACATTGATTGGAACAAGTAATTTTGGATAAACTTCGTCCCAAAATTTTTACTTTAGGAGAAAACACTTTGTATCATGGAATTTATCTTACTCGGATTTTTAACTATTTTAGAGTTGATTATAAGAGAGAGGGGTTTGTTTCTCGAAAAGTATTTAACCATGCAAATATCTCTCTTATGAAAATTACGCTTGTGTTTCAACCATATAAAACACTTACCGAAAAGGATGAAAGGTTGGCTCATTAAGAAATGGAAGAAGAAGAGAAGGAGGAGGAGGAATGGGAGGAGATGGAGATTGAAGAAGAAGGAGCGAAGGACGAAGAGACATCATTGGAAAGTGTTGAATACCCTATCACTCCCAACAATCTATCCAA
Source organism: Allium cepa (assembly GCA_030765085.1). NCBI lineage: Eukaryota > Viridiplantae > Streptophyta > Magnoliopsida > Asparagales > Amaryllidaceae > Allium > Allium cepa. The sequence continues at coordinate 240,252,121 of CM060931.1, forward strand.
TAAAACACTTTTCAAGAATCAAAGGGTTATCGTGGAAAACCAGCGGATTCTCAAAAGATCCGTTAGTAAAAAGTTGGACAAGATTTCCACCAAAATGAACAAGATCCATGGAAAAGTGAGTCGCATGCATCGATTATCATCATCTTCATCATCCTCTAACTAATACTGGTTACATTTCATGTTTTATTAGTTTGTATCTTTAGATTAGTTAATGTGATGTATTGTTTATGTAATGTTAACTAAAATTTATCAATGAAAATCCTTTATTTTCTGTTTATTAGCTCTAAATTATCTCTGGAATGCTTGTTATTATATTATATAAGTTTATATATATAGACTTGTACATATTATAAAAAACCAAAGCAAATTGCCAAAATAAACAGGAACATGTCGACATCCCCCTACCCCCCATGTCGACATATAACGGCCGAAAAGTAATTTTTTTTTGAAATTGAAATTGATATAACTATCTTGTGTCTATTCATTTCAAACGACTTTCTAACCCTATAAATACATGTTTCTTCAAGAAAAATGCATACTTTCAAACTCTCTTTATTTTCTATTGAATTTCTTCATATTTTTATCAAATAATGGCCTCTCCTATTCATAATCTAAGTGAGAATCTTGAAGAAACTCTCAAATCTTTCAAGAACATATTTACTTTCATCCTTCGGAATAAATGTAACTTAGAATGAAGCCAAATGCAGATGATAAAGGAACAAGAAAGGCACTTCGATGCCATTCGATGGATGATTTCAGCCCTCAAAAAAGAAGAACTCGAAGCAAATCCAGAAGGAACTCTGAACAAGGAAAATGAAGAATGGGATGCTATAATGGCAAATCCTATCTTTGGTGAAGAAGGATGGGTTGAAGTTCCAAAAAATATTTGATTTGACTTGTATGGTTTGATTTACTTTCATTCGATTTGGTTTGATGTGGTTTAAATTGTTTGGTTTGATTTGACTTGATTTGAATTGTTTGAACCAATTTGATGTAATATATGATTGAAATGGTGTGGTTTGATAAATGTATTGATTGATTATGTTTGAAATTTTTAAATCTCTCACATTCACCTTACTATGTTTTATTCATATTATTACCTGTCTCAGTCTACTATACTGTATTATTATCCTATATATGCTGTAGTATAAGATTTAGGGGGAGTTATGTAGTTTAGGATTAGTTTTTGTTGATGAAAAAGAGGGAGAATTATAAAATAGGTTAGATAGGCTTATATTAAAGGGGAGTTAGTAGATTAAGAGGGAGTTGTTGGAATAAAGGAGAGTCAGAGTAGAATCAAAGTTTATGGAGTACATTTTATAAACAAAGATTATCATTATCAAAAGGGGAGAGTTTGTTAGTTCCTGAGACGATGGTTTTGATGACAACAACCTTATGACTTGTTATAAAATATAAATACTAATATTCTTGTATATATATATGTATGTATGTATGTATGTATGTATGTATATGAAGTATATATATGCAGGTACTGAGAATGAAGACTGTACAATATAAAGATTCAAGACTGACGAATTCAAGATTGAGTAAATCAAGACCGAAGACTCATGAGTATCAAGAGTTCAAGATTTCAAGAGTTTCAGATACCAATATAAGTAATAGTGTCTAAATTTATATTAAAACTTCATAGTAGCACTAAAATCTTTATTCGGATTTTAATTGTGGAATGGAATCCACCTTCTTACTTTAATAGTGGGATGGAACCCACGACCTTCGCTAGTGGAATGGAATCCATGAAATTTTCAAAATGATTTATTTTAACTATTTTTTTCAAAAACTATCTTTTTAAAAGTTTTCTCTCTTGGTTTAAATATTTTAGGCTTAAACTATTTTTATTACCTTTTATTTTGATTTCAAAATCATCTCTTATTTTTAAACTATCTCCTGGTTTTAATATTATAAGCTTTAAATCTCAAAACTAAATTATATATTTAGTTTTTAATATTACCTTTATATTATAGATTATATAATTTTAAGATTACTTTTTAAATCTCCTTTGTAAGTTTAAACTATATTCAAAATGGTTTATAAAGTTCAGAAATTGTTTTGATAAGTTTTGAAAAGAAAATCTCTTTTAAAACAAAAATCAATTTTCAAAATTAACTACGGCATGTCAACATACCACATCCCTCCATGTCGATATAGTAGCCATAGAAATTCAAATTTCAAATTTTCAAATGAAGTGTCTATTCGTCATAACCTTTTACGAATGGACATGACTGTTGTTCTTCTATAAACACCGGTTGTTTTCAATGAATTTTAAGTTGGTTTTTCTTCATTTCTTCACTCCTTCTTCTCCACTCAAATATTCTTTTATATTTTAACAAAAATCTACCGAAATCCTAAATGAATCAAACTTGATCATTTCTAGTTTGATTCTCTGCCACTCTCTCTGAAAAGTCTTAGTACTATTCAGAGTTATAGGTTCATTTGTAATAAAAGATCGAAGTGTATCGAGTCTCTCTCTGTAAAAGTAATATTGGAAACGGTGTGATTGTGGTCCGTGAATCAATTGGGTGTAACTGCAGCCCGTAAATCAATTAGGTGATCTTATAGCCGGATTAAATCAAGACAGTTTGTCCTGAACTCGAAGACAGGAGGGCGTATCTCGTAGCCTTGAAATCGGGATTGTAATATCAACATTATATTTGAAAATAAATCCGCACAAGAAATTATGTGGTACTGGATGTAGGGTAAATCCGAAGCAGTATAAAATTCCGGTGTGTTTTTTCTTTTACCGCTTTTATTTACTATTTGCATATGTCTCTAACTCTGTGATTGTTTCTATGTTTGTGAATTGCATATGTTTGGATTTAATTTGAAAAGATTTCAAAAAGATACATAAATTTAATTAAACATTATCTACCACCCTCTAGTGTTAAACCAGCCTTAAGATCCGTAATCCGCATTTTCAAAATACACAACTCCTTTGAAAATGATATATTTTGAGTCTAATTTTTTTTTCTTTCGTTTTTTTGGTTCTCGCGTTATGAATTAGATAAATACATTATAAAGTATATATGACCCGAATTTCATCTCGTTTGGAGACCGTTTGACCTTTGAACGAAAGTTTTTTTAGACCGAATGTAGACGAACAATTATAAATTTGAGAATTAAGATCTACACCTAAATTTATTTACTTTTTTATCATATTTTGAAAGTAGGTCCAAAATAGTTTGATCGACAGAAGATTTAAAAAAAATTACTTTTCTGTCGAACATTTTCTTTTATATGAATTTATAATGTTAAATATAAATAAAAATCCATAATTAGTTACACAATGATTAAAAAATATATTTGAATTCATAAACTATTACATATAATAAATTTCACCGAAGTTGCATAATGGACAAACTGAAAGTTACAATGGTTGATTGTTTGAGTTAAATTTTCAATAAAGTTAAATATCGAATTACACAACAAAAGATTATCAAAAATACTAATTGTTTTTTTGAAAACTTAGGAGAACCTGGCCGGCCGGTAAACTCCTGAGGAGGGTACAGTAAAGTCGTCCGCTGATTCAACCCGCCATACCCTGGTAAATTTATATAGGATGGGGAAGCGCATGGTAGGAATCGAACTTGGATCCTTTTAGCAGAACTCAAATCTCATTTCCACTGCGCTGCACCCGCCGACTATCAAAAATACTAACTTAATTAACCATAAGACGTACTATAATTGAATAATTGAATAAAAATATCTTCTTTGATATTTAGCGATTAAATTAGTATTTTTAAACAAATTTCAAATTTCTATAATTAATAAGGTAGAATAATGTACTAAATTAAAATATTTAAAATAATGGGCTGTCGAAAGCCGTCAATTTTTTTAATCACAGAGCCAACGACGGCCACCGAAAACGTTCGTTGCTATTTTGGCCATTTCTAGTAATGATTAATACAATTTGAATCACCTCAGTGTGCAATCTAAGCAAGAGATTGTTTGCAATGAAGAAATGCATATGAGGAATGTTGTCGACTAGATGTAAAATTCTGTAAGTATGAGTACAAGGATTAGCTATGGAAATTGATGATACGTGCTAGTTGAAATAGTTGATTTTGATTTTCTTTAATATGGTGCCCTGTTCAAAAACAACCAGGTAGTGATTGCATATGTTAAAAGCAGCAGAATTGAAAAAGATCCCTATTCCGGCCAAGTTCACCAACATTTGGCCACCAGATTGTCAGAGGTGGTTGTTGATAATATTAGCGGTCATGCAGTGGCATAACAGGGAGGTTGCGTCTTCAGTAGTGGAAGAACAAGACATGTATCACGATGTGCATGCGTGTGCATGTACACAATGATCTCAGCCACTCATTTTTGTATCAATTCATTGTTTTAATAGTATGGCGGGATCCAATCAATAATTGGATCTGTGATGCAGGACTGGAATTGAACTGGTTACATGGGATAGTAAATATTGAGATAGAGGAATCGAGCTAGTGCATCAATCATGTATTTAAAAATATATATAAACCATGGATGTAAAGAACTTGAATTCAGTTTAATGATAACAAAGCTTTTTCATTTTTCATGTTCGCTTTTCTTTGCAGGTTTCTTGCATAAATCTCTCCCTGCTCATTGCAACTCTTGCCTGAACCACTTTCCCCTTTAATCATCTTTCTGGCTACCTTCTCCTTGCCTCTGATCGTCTCACTAATCCTAAACTTCTCCTCCTTCTCTTTACACCCCTCTACCTCCCTGCTTCTTGTCAAATTTCCCATAATTTTTCGTCTCCCCCTTCTGATGCACATTCACCCTTCAATATTTGACATGATGAGAACTTTTGAACAAGAAGGACCGACCTTCCATACTAAGTGTAATGACTCTAATTTCCGACTCGATTTAAAATTGTAAAAATTCATCGTTTTAATGTAAAATTTTGAAAATTTATAAACGATTTCAATTTGCGTCCAAACTTTATTTATGACATACGTCTAGTTAGATATGAGCATGGAAAAAGTTTCGTCGCAAAATATTGCAGTAAACTTCGTTCGCGTTTTACTGCATATCAGTCCATATAAAGCTGCGTAAAATTTATCTTCCAAATCTAAATATTTTTATACAGTTATGTTGTAAAAATTATTCTGATCATGATTATGAAATTCGTTTCGTCAAAAACTGTCATCGCCTACTCCGTTTAAATTGTTTTGCAAAACGCGCAATTTTAGCGGCGAAAATGCGAATTTTATAAGAATCATCGTATCGTAATAATCTGCGTACCGTTGGAATCGCCTCATCGCATGGATCAAAACGGTATATTTATTCGTGCCAATCGGTGTCCGGCATGATCCGTCGCGTTAATTTAACCGTTCTGGACGGACCAGGTACACAATTTCAACCCAAAATTCTTTAACCCATTTACAAAAGAAAATTGAAAATAAAGTCAGCTGTGCATTTAATACGGTAGTTGGGAGCTAGTAGCTAGTGGTGGCTAGGGAATAGGAGTGGACATTTGGGAATGAACGTGACCTTTAGAAATCCAATGCAAATTACTACTGTTACTTAATTTGTGAAGATAAAGCAAACACTTCATTCTTCCACTGTTTCATTCTCGTACAAACTCTTCAGGTGATTCTTCTTCATCCTCTCCTCTCTTTTATTCTTCTCTACTGTTTATAAATTTTTTGTTTACTGCAAACAAAAAAAAAAAATTCATGAAAAGGAAATATGCAAATGAAGCTCAGCCTTCACATGCAAATGAAAACAAAGCATTCACGTATTCCACTCCGGCCACCACTGCCCTCGCTTGTGCCGTAGCTCCCAGCCAACCGTCCCCTACACCGTGCCCTCAACAACCACCACCTGAAGTCTTCGCCTCCACCTCACCCACTTTCGGCTGCATTCCACCTTCGTGGTGTGCGTGTTGTGTGTAGTGTTGCGTGCAAGTGTGCGTGTGTTGTGTAAAGAAAAAAAAATATTTGAAATATGCGTGTAAATGGGAATGATGAATGTCTGTGTGTTGTGAAGATGCATGTGTGTTGTGAAATATGCATGTGTGTTGTGAAACATGCAGGTAAATTGAAATTGAAATATGCGTGTAAATTGAAACATGCATGTGTGTTGTGAAGATGCATGCGTGAGTAAACATGCATGTATGTTGTATGTACGTATTTGAGTATGCAGGGAGGGAGGGAGTTTGGCCTTGTATGTACATGTTTTGAGTGGAATGTTGGACAGTGATGGAAGGCAAGGTGGGGGTTGCACGTATAAAATAAAAAAAAAAAAAGAAAAAAAAAGAAAAAAAAAGAAAAATATGTGAATGATGAAGAGCGTACGCAAGTGCTGTTGAACCCATTTGGGTTGGGGTGAGGCTTTGTTTTATGAAGAAACAAATGTGTGCTTGCGGTGGTAATAGGAAGGATGAATCACTATCTGAAACGCAAGCATATATATTTTGGAAATGCATTTTTTTTTTTTAGTCCCATTCCTGTGAGTTTATTTAAAAAAAAAAAAAAAAAAAAAAAAAAGTTTTGAAACGGAGATTGACATAGCGTTGGATATTGCAGTAGAGATTTGCACCAATATCTACTTTGGTTGCCAAATTTGTAACCGACTTTTCTTTTTCGTTGTGTGCAGAAGCTACCGGTTGAGCTTTTTGCAGCAGCACCGATCTTCATCTTTTGTTCTCTTCTCCGTCGTCGGTAAGCGCATTTATATAAATTTATAAATTATATACAAATGTTCATTGTGTTAATATCGTTTTCTTTTGTCGATATTACAGCGTTCGTTGTTCGTGCTATACCGACTCTATTCTTGCTTCATTCGTGCTTCTTTTGTTTCGCCGTCACATTTCCTATCCACGAAAGGTGAATTAATTTTCACGACTATATTTTTATGCTAGTTTGTATTGATGAATGATTACTATTTGATGTGAATTGGTTGTTAATTGTATTGTTAAGTGATAAATAGTTTGCAAGTGAAATTTGAATAGGATAGTTAACCAATTTAAATCGGATTATATACGTCGAACTTTGATTTGTTAAACTTGACCCCTTCATATGTTGAATACTGATTAGTTAAATTTGACATTTTAATTGTTAATTAAATTGACGTAGAAATTAGTTAATTTCACTTTGTACCATTTAACGTATATCAGATTTATTATATAATGTAAATTTGAAATTGAATTGAACGACAAGTGAAAACCGTAATACGATAATCTTTAATCTACATGAAATGATAGTGTAGATTCTAGGAATAATTTGATTAATTTACATAAATAACAAATGTAAATTAATACAATTATTTCGGGATTATTTAAATAATTGTTGAATTGTTATGTATGGATGCTATTGCTTGTTTATTTACTTTGACACCATCCCAGCTTTCACACTGCAAGTTCCCTTTGTATGCTTGATTTTTGAATTGAAATGGAATCGGGTTGAAATGATAGATACCCAAATAAACTTGACTTAGGATAGAAAATTAAATTAAAACCGTTTGGTCAATGTTTTGATTTAAATGAAATAAAATTTATTTGACTAATAACAAGGTTTTGAATAACATTGAAATTTAATTCCGAATGAACGTAAATGTGAATATTGAATTTGAAACAAATAGTAACGTCGTAATTGACAAAAGAATATTGTTTTAAAATTTAATTAATTAATGATTAAATGTATAATTATTTGATAATTGATTTTGAAATTATTAATATATTAAGTTGAAACTGATAATAATCAATTTGGAATTATTAATAATCAAGTCTTGAAATTTATTAATAATGAAGTTTGAAGCTATCAATAACGAAGTTTTGAAATTATAAATAATTAAGTTTCAAAATTATAAATAAATTAAGTTTGAAATTATTAATAATTTGGTTTTAAAATTAATAATTGAGTTTGGAATTATTAATGAATGAGTTTGAAATGATAATAAATAAGATTTGAAATTATTTGATAATTGAATAAGGTTGAAATGTTTAATGATTGAACTAAATTGAATAAGATTGAATTGTTTAATGATTAAACTAAATTGAATAGAATGAATTATGTAATAATTAAATTGGATTGAATATTCTTTATTAAGAGAAATCGAATTTTTGAATAAGTGAAACTAAGTTCTTAATTGAGATTTGAAATCTGTAACGAAAGAAATAAATATATGAAATTGAATTTCTTTAATAAGAAATAGAACGCGCTTTATCGAAAACAAATGAAGTGCTTGTAATTTAGAGAATTGGATTTGATAAATTCAAATTGAATAAATATGTAAGCTGTGATAATGAAACGAACTTAAGGAAGTAATGAATTGGAAATTTAATTGAAATTGTTTAATGATAAATAATGTAATGAATATCGAATGAAATCGATAATTGGATTTAAATCGATTTGGACGTTAAATGATTTTGGAACGAACTTATACTTGGAATTAAATGAATATTTGAAATTGTTTTAAGTTGAAACTTTGAAATGGAATTATAGAAATTTTGAAATAAAATTGTGAATTTATGAAATGGAAATTTTGGAACTTGATTTAGAATGAATAACGAAATGTTGATTTACGAATTAGAATTGAAATTGAAATTGAATTGGTTTTTAATATATTAAACGACCAATCGGTAAATTAATTACGAAGGTTATTAAAGGAACCGGAATCGGTTAGGGACATAATCACTGTCTAAACCGAAAACCACTTTAATAACTATACGCGGAGTGTGATCCAAAATGAAGTGGTTGGAATGACGTACGTTGATGATTGAAGAAAGTGAACGATTATGGATAGCCTTGACACTTGTGTCAAATTGGAAATGACTAAAATCAGGAGCCGTGCCGGGCCAAATGGGGTTAGCTACCTCGAGCGAACACACTTCTTCGTAAACTACTCATTTACTTTTGTGATTGATTGGTGCGCACCCTTGAATTTGGAGTGTTGTTTCGCGGTGTTGCGATCGTTGCGGCGATGCGTTCTCACCAGTCCGGATCAGGCGAACGGTAGTTTCACTACCTTGGGTATTGCCTCATGTGCCTTGTCATACTTGTATTCCCGTATACGCGACCACTACGAATTTGTTTTGTATTATACCTATGGAGTACTCCCTGATATCCCACTAGTTTACGGTGGAGTTTACAGTGTTGTATAGTCTATGATGCTGTATAAAATGTGTTAAGGGGGATAATGGTAACGCCTTAACACTATTTTGATATTTTACTTTACTGTTAGACATTATCTATGTATCGTACACTATTATGTATAAATAGTTTATCGAATCCTGAAAGATGTTTATTCCATGCATCTTTGAGTTATTGTTTATTTCAAAATTTGAACCATATTATCTGTATAAAAATATATGTCCTGATTCGAGTGTTTGTTTGTGCATATGCTCGGATCAGATTGAGGATTGCTGTTGCTGTTTATTTGGAGCTGAAGACCGAAGACTATCATTATCTTATCTTATCAGTATTGCTCTTGCTATTTAGACTATTGGACATCTATGTTGTTCTATTTTATTTTATCTGAGACATTGTTGTATTTCTGGGTAGCTTCATGAACTACTCTTATGACTATGTTGTATTTCCGCTGCACTATTCTGTGATGTTATATTTCTGTGATTCTGTGATGATTCTCATTTATATATATCTATACTCCATTAATGATTCGTGTTTTGTACTATTTAAGTTGACATGTGTGGATTATTGTCAATTTAAATGGTCCAAATATACGGGTTGTTACAGTTGGTATCAGAGCTCTGGTTCCCGATAACCTTAGCCTGTGGAGTTTTAAAGCTCATTAGAGATAGGGTAAATATACCCTAGAATGAGTAGAATCATTTCAGAATTCACATCTTTTGATTCATCTTTCTTATTGAATTCGTTTGAGTAGAATTTCCTTAAGTTCTATAAATTCCTATCTTTGATTCTAAATCACTTTTGGTATTCCAGGATGGCTGCCAGAAGAAATGTTAGAGGTGGAAGGGGTGGAAATGCTCCTGCTCCACAAGCCCCCGCAATCCGATTCTCCACTCTTAGTAAGGAGTACACTCAGCTTGGAGGAGTCAAATTCACTGGCTCCGAGAGTATCATCGAAGCACAGCAATGGCTAAAGAGTTTGGAGAGGATCTTTACTGGCTTGGAAATCACGGACGCTCAAAAGCGTCAGTTGGCCGCTTGGCAACTTCAGGATGCTGCACAAGACTGGTGGGAATCCGTCACTTCTCGTACCGATGAGGAAAACATCACTTGGGCCCAGTTTAGGTAGAAATCTATCTCAATTACATCAAATAAATTCCTTTTATCTCGTTCAAATTTTGACTCGTTTTCATATCATGTGTAAATAGGGACTCCTTTATGGCTCAATGGATGCCAGCTGCTGGGAAGGCCCAACTCTATCGTTCTTTTATGGATCTCAAGCAAGGCAACATGACCTTCACTGAGTATGAACGGAAGTTCAACGAACTATCCAAGTTCGGACCTGGCTTGATTGATACACCACTGCTTAAGAATGAGAAGTTCATACATGGCGCACGCCCTGAGTATTACGAGCTTCTCACCGCTCATGTTCATGGAACTTTCACTGAGTTGATGGACTTTGCTCTTCGATATGAGGGAAAGCCAAAGGAAACATCATCCTCCAAAGCTCCAGTTGTTCAGGCATCAGCTAGTAAGTCGGGAAAGAGAAAGCCAAACTTTGCACAGCAGAAGAAGAATTGGCAGTAGAAAACCGGGCTTGGATACTCTCAGAAGAAGCCCATTGACATATCATCCATTACTTGCTTCAACTGCAACCAAAAGGGTCATTATGCTAGTAGCTGCCCATCTCCAAAGAGCGCAGCTGTTCCGCCACCAACACAGATGACTAGGAGGGATTTGTGTCATATCTGCTTACAACCTGGACACTTCAAGAAAGACTGCCCAACACAGAAGCGTGGTACACCATCTGGAGTTTTTGCTCTTTCCACACCTGCCCCGGAAGTTCCTACCTCGGAAGTTCCGGATAACCAAGGTACTTTACAAAGTACTTTTATGTTGCATACCTTGCCTGTTAGAGTTCTATTTGACACCGGAGCAACACACAGCTTCATATCTATTGACTTGTGTAATAAACTTGGTTTGGAACCCACTCTTGCATCTATTTCCTTATGTGTATCTAACCCTATTGGAGGGCCCGCTAACCTCAAAAGGGTTTGCAAATATGTCACTCTTATGCATGGCATTCACCGTTTCACTTGGGATTTCTATGTTCTTGGATTTAAGGCATTTGATATTCTATTAGGCATTGATTGGCTACGAAAGTTCGAAGCTGGTATCTCATGTAAAACTCGAACTGTCTCTCTAAGTGACGACAAGAGTATGCCTTTAGTTGTTAAAGGCAAATCACCTCAAGAATATGCTGGGAGTTTTATATTCTCTCTTGACTCCCATCCAAATGAACTAAGCTCTACTCCAGTTGTCCAACTCTTTTCTGATGTATTTGGAGAAGTTAATTCCTTACCACCTCCACGGGAAATCGAATTCCGCATCGACCTTATTCCTGGTGCACGACCAGTAGTTCTTCCTCCAAGGAGAATGGCTCCTAAAGAAAAGGCAGAATTGAATGTTCAAATTGAAGATTTATTTTCCAAAGGCTTAATTCGGCGCAGTCATTCAGAATGGGGTGCTGCAGTTGTATTTGTCACCAAGTCTGATGGCTCACTCAGAATTTGTGTGGACTATAGAGAGCTAAACAAGCTCACACACAAGAACAGGTATCCGATGCCTCGCATCAACGATCTTTTCGACCAGCTTCATGGAGCTAAAGTCTTTTCTCAACTTGATTTGGCTACCGGTTTTCACCAACTCAGAATCGCTGAGGAAAGTATTCCTAAAACAGCCTTCCGCACAGAAAATGGTTTCTATGAATGGCTAGTTATGCCGTTCGGTCTCACTAATGCTCCAGCTTATTTCGTCGACTTGATGAATAGAGTTTTCAGGGATGTTCTTAACAAGTTCGTGCTTGTTTTCATCGATGATATTCTCGTCTTCTCCAAAGATGAGAAAGAACATAGTTCACATTTGGCTTTTGTTCTTGAAACTCTTCGCAAACATCAGCTTAAAGCCAAATTTTCGAAATGCCACTTTTGGAAAGATGAAGTTCGTTTCCTTGGCCATATTGTTTCGGAGAATGGGATTTCGGTCGATCCAGCTAAGATCGCCGTAATCAATGTAAGTTCTATTCTTACTTGTCAAATTCTATCTAAACAACTTATCGATATCTAAATTCGAATTCTTGAAATTTGCAGGATTGGGAGACTCCCAAAACTCCTACAGATATCCGCAGTTTCTTGGGATTAGCCGGTTATTATCGCAGATTCATAGAAAACTTTGCTCGTATTGCTGCCCCACTTACCGCACTGACCAGAAAGAATGTGAAATTTATTTGGAATGAAAAGTGCGAAGCAGCTTTCAATGAGATGAAGCGAAGATTGACATCTGCTCCAGTTCTTACAGTCATTGATGGTAGCGAAGGATTGACCGTTTATACAGATGCCTGCCGTGATGGATTGGGCGCAGTTTTAATGCAGAAAGGAAAGGTTATTGCATATGCGGGTCGTCAGTTAAAGACCCATGAAGCAAATTATGCAACACACGATTTAGAGCTTCTTGCGGTTGTGTTTGCTCTTAAGCTATGGAGGCATTATCTATTGGGAACAAAATTTGAGTTATTCACTGACCACAAGTCACTGAGATATATTTTCTCGCAAAAGGATTTGAACCAGAGACAAGTCCGATGGCTCGAATTTCTAGCTGCATATGATCTTGATATTAATTATACTCCAGGGAAAGCAAATGCCGTAGCCGATGCTTTGAGCAGAAACCAAGCAATGGCATGTTGTAATCTTGTTGAGGGAATGTTATTCCAGCTTTCCGTCTCCCCAGCTCTTATGGATCGTATTATAGCCAAACAATACGAGGACACGTTGCTTTATCGTATCAAGGAAATAGTCCTTGGAAGAGTTGGAAATGCTGACAATAAATTGGGTGCACATGTTGATAGTAACGGAGTCTTGAGAATTGATAATCGCATTTGTGTTCCTAATGTTGATGGCCTAAGGCAAGAAGTGCTGAGAGAAAACCATAACTCTTCACTTTCATTTCATCCCGGTGTTACTAAAATGTACCAGAATATGAAGAAGTTATATTGGTGGAGTGGGATGAAGCGCGATATCTCTACATATGTCAGCAGATGCACAACTTGCCAGCAAGTAAAAGCTGATCACAGAAAGATAGCAGGTTTGCTTCAGCCACTAGAGATTCCAGGATGGAAGTGGGAGCAAATTTCTATGGACTTTATTGATGGGTTGCCAAGGACTAGAAAGGGTAACGAAAGCATATGGGTGATTGTCGATAGACTGACGAAATCCGCTCACTTTATTCCAGTCAAGTCCACTCGTACAGCTTCGAGTTTGGCAGAGATATACATGACAGAAATTGTTAAACTTCATGGTGTACCATCTAGTATCGTATGCGATCGAGATCCTCTTTTCACTAGTAAATTCTGGAAAGCATTTCAGGATACTTTGGGCACCAAACTGAATCTGAGCACAGCTTACCATCCTCAGACAGATGGCCAAACTGAGAGGGTGAATCAGATTTTAGAAGACCTTCTCCGAGCTTGTATTATTGACTTTGGTGGATCCTGGGAAGACCATCTTCACTTGGTCGAATTCACTTATAATAATAGTTACCAGGTAAAGATATTGAATTTCGAATTTGAATAAGTATACTAGAATTTGAATTTTTAATTAATCATCTGTAATAAACCAGGCAAGCATTGGTATGGCACCGTTCGAAGCCTTATATGGACGGCCATGCAAATCGCCGGCTTGTTGGATCGAGTCTGGAGATAGACTAGTGCTTGGTCCAGAAATGATTATGGAAGCTTCTGAAAAGGTCGAAGAAATCAGGAAGAAGATAAAGACAGCACAGGATAGACAGAAGAGCTACGCTGACAAAAGGAGGAGAGATCTTGAATTCAGCGTAGGAGATAAAGTATTTCTGAAAGTATCGCCTTTGAAGAATATTGTTCGATTTGGAAGGAAAGGGAAGCTAGCTCCGAGATTTGTTGGTCCGTTTGAGATTACGGAAAGAGTTGGAACATTGGCATATAGAGTTGCATTACCAGAGAAGTTCGCCGGTGTGCACAATGTGTTTCACGTCTCTCACCTTCGCAAAGTTGTGCACGATCCATCTATGACTATTCCTACTGCTCAGTTAGAAGAGATAGTTATCGAGCCTGACTTGACTATTGAGCGTAAGCCGCTCCGGATAGTCGATCGTGAGACCAAGCAACTCAGAAGGAAGTCGGTAAATCTCGTCAAAGTCCAATGGAGTGCAGATGAGCGGGATTGCACATGGGAAACTGAGGATAGTATTCGGAATACAAACCCCGAATTACTAATTTCAGGTATAATTCAAATTTCTTAAAATCTATCTTGATTTTCTGCTCGTTCCATTCCTACTTCACTCGTCTCGTTCCTTTTCGAGGACGAAAAGTTTTGAGTGGGGGAGATTGTAATGACTCTAATTTCCGACTCGATTTAAAATTGTAAAAATTCATCGTTTTAATGTAAAATTTTGAAAATTTATAAACGATTTCAATTTGCGTCCAAACTTTATTTATGACATACGTCTAGTTAGATATGAGCATGGAAAAAGTTTCGTCGCAAAATATTGCAGTAAACTTCGTTCGCGTTTTACTGCATATCAGTCCATATAAAGCTGCGTAAAATTTATCTTCCAAATCTAAATATTTTTATACAGTTATGTTGTAAAAATTATTCTGATCATGATTATGAAATTCGTTTCGTCAAAAACTGTCATCGCCTACTCCGTTTAAATTGTTTTGCAAAACGCGCAATTTTAGCGGCGAAAATGCGAATTTTATAAGAATCATCGTATCGTAATAATCTGCGTACCGTTGGAATCGCCTCATCGCATGGATCAAAACGGTATATTTATTCGTGCCAATCGGTGTCCGGCATGATCCGTCGCGTTAATTTAACCGTTCTGGACGGACCAGGTACACAATTTCAACCCAAAATTCTTTAACCCATTTACAAAAGAAAATTGAAAATAAAGTCAGCTGTGCATTTAATACGGTAGTTGGGAGCTAGTAGCTAGTGGTGGCTAGGGAATAGGAGTGGACATTTGGGAATGAACGTGACCTTTAGAAATCCAATGCAAATTACTACTGTTACTTAATTTGTGAAGATAAAGCAAACACTTCATTCTTCCACTGTTTCATTCTCGTACAAACTCTTCAGGTGATTCTTCTTCATCCTCTCCTCTCTTTTATTCTTCTCTACTGTTTATAAATTTTTTGTTTACTGCAAACAAAAAAAAAAAATTCATGAAAAGGAAATATGCAAATGAAGCTCAGCCTTCACATGCAAATGAAAACAAAGCATTCACGTATTCCACTCCGGCCACCACTGCCCTCGCTTGTGCCGTAGCTCCCAGCCAACCGTCCCCTACACCGTGCCCTCAACAACCACCACCTGAAGTCTTCGCCTCCACCTCACCCACTTTCGGCTGCATTCCACCTTCGTGGTGTGCGTGTTGTGTGTAGTGTTGCGTGCAAGTGTGCGTGTGTTGTGTAAAAAAAAAAAAATATTTGAAATATGCGTGTAAATGGGAATGATGAATGTCTGTGTGTTGTGAAGATGCATGTGTGTTGTGAAATATGCATGTGTGTTGTGAAACATGCAGGTAAATTGAAATTGAAATATGCGTGTAAATTGAAACATGCATGTGTGTTGTGAAGATGCATGCGTGAGTAAACATGCATGTATGTTGTATGTACGTATTTGAGTATGCAGGGAGGGAGGGAGTTTGGCCTTGTATGTACATGTTTTGAGTGGAATGTTGGACAGTGATGGAAGGCAAGGTGGGGGTTGCACGTATAAAATAAAAAAAAAAAAAGAAAAAAGAAAAAAAAAGAAAAATATGTGAATGATGAAGAGCGTACGCAAGTGCTGTTGAACCCATTTGGGTTGGGGTGAGGCTTTGTTTTATGAAGAAACAAATGTGTGCTTGCGGTGGTAATAGGAAGGATGAATCACTATCTGAAACGCAAGCATATATATTTTGGAAATGCATTTTTTTTTTTTAGTCCCATTCCTGTGAGTTTATTTAAAAAAAAAAAAAAAAAAAAAAAAGGTTTTGAAACGGAGATTGACATAGCGTTGGATATTGCAGTAGAGATTTGCACCAATATCTACTTTGGTTGCCAAATTTGTAACCGACTTTTCTTTTTCGTTGTGTGCAGAAGCTACCGGTTGAGCTTTTTGCAGCAGCACCGATCTTCATCTTTTGTTCTCTTCTCCGTCGTCGGTAAGCGCATTTATATAAATTTATAAATTATATACAAATGTTCATTGTGTTAATATCGTTTTCTTTTGTCGATATTACAGCGTTCGTTGTTCGTGCTATACCGACTCTATTCTTGCTTCATTCGTGCTTCTTTTGTTTCGCCGTCACATTTCCTATCCACGAAAGGTGAATTAATTTTCACGACTATATTTTTATGCTAGTTTGTATTGATGAATGATTACTATTTGATGTGAATTGGTTGTTAATTGTATTGTTAAGTGATAAATAGTTTGCAAGTGAAATTTGAATAGGATAGTTAACCAATTTAAATCGGATTATATACGTCGAACTTTGATTTGTTAAACTTGACCCCTTCATATGTTGAATACTGATTAGTTAAATTTGACATTTTAATTGTTAATTAAATTGACGTAGAAATTAGTTAATTTCACTTTGTACCATTTAACGTATATCAGATTTATTATATAGTGTAAATTTGAAATTGAATTGAACGACAAGTGAAAACCGTAATACGATAATCTTTAATCTACATGAAATGATAGTGTAGATTCTAGGAATAATTTGATTAATTTACATAAATAACAAATGTAAATTAATACAATTATTTCGGGATTATTTAAATAATTGTTGAATTGTTATGTATGGATGCTATTGCTTGTTTATTTACTTTGACACCATCCCAGCTTTCACACTGCAAGTTCCCTTTGTATGCTTGATTTTTGAATTGAAATGGAATCGGGTTGAAATGATAGATACCCAAATAAACTTGACTTAGGATAGAAAATTAAATTAAAACCGTTTGGTCAATGTTTTGATTTAAATGAAATAAAATTTATTTGACTAATAACAAGGTTTTGAATAACATTGAAATTTAATTCCGAATGAACGTAAATGTGAATATTGAATTTGAAACAAATAGTAACGTCGTAATTGACAAAAGAATATTGTTTTAAAATTTAATTAATTAATGATTAAATGTATAATTATTTGATAATTGATTTTGAAATTATTAATATATTAAGTTGAAACTGATAATAATCAATTTGGAATTATTAATAATCAAGTCTTGAAATTTATTAATAATGAAGTTTGAAGCTATCAATAACGAAGTTTTGAAATTATAAATAATTAAGTTTCAAAATTATAAATAAATTAAGTTTGAAATTATTAATAATTTGGTTTTAAAATTAATAATTGAGTTTGGAATTATTAATGAATGAGTTTGAAATGATAATAAATAAGATTTGAAATTATTTGATAATTGAATAAGGTTGAAATGTTTAATGATTGAACTAAATTGAATAAGATTGAATTGTTTAATGATTAAACTAAATTGAATAGAATGAATTATGTAATAATTAAATTGGATTGAATATTCTTTATTAAGAGAAATCGAATTTTTGAATAAGTGAAACTAAGTTCTTAATTGAGATTTGAAATCTGTAACGAAAGAAATAAATATATGAAATTGAATTTCTTTAATAAGAAATAGAACGCGCTTTATCGAAAACAAATGAAGTGCTTGTAATTTAGAGAATTGGATTTGATAAATTCAAATTGAATAAATATGTAAGCTGTGATAATGAAACGAACTTAAGGAAGTAATGAATTGGAAATTTAATTGAAATTGTTTAATGATAAATAATGTAATGAATATCGAATGAAATCGATAATTGGATTTAAATCGATTTGGACGTTAAATGATTTTGGAACGAACTTATACTTGGAATTAAATGAATATTTGAAATTGTTTTAAGTTGAAACTTTGAAATGGAATTATAGAAATTTTGAAATAAAATTGTGAATTTATGAAATGGAAATTTTGGAACTTGATTTAGAATGAATAACGAAATGTTGATTTACGAATTAGAATTGAAATTGAAATTGAATTGGTTTTTAATATATTAAACGACCAATCGGTAAATTAATTACGAAGGTTATTAAAGGAACCGGAATCGGTTAGGGACATAATCACTGTCTAAACCGAAAACCACTTTAATAACTATACGCGGAGTGTGATCCAAAATGAAGTGGTTGGAATGACGTACGTTGATGATTGAAGAAAGTGAACGATTATGGATAGCCTTGACACTTGTGTCAAATTGGAAATGACTAAAATCAGGAGCCGTGCCGGGCCAAATGGGGTTAGCTACCTCGAGCGAACACACTTCTTCGTAAACTACTCATTTACTTTTGTGATTGATTGGTGCGCACCCTTGAATTTGGAGTGTTGTTTCGCGGTGTTGCGATCGTTGCGGCGATGCGTTCTCACCAGTCCGGATCAGGCGAACGGTAGTTTCACTACCTTGGGTATTGCCTCATGTGCCTTGTCATACTTGTATTCCCGTATACGCGACCACTACGAATTTGTTTTGTATTATACCTATGGAGTACTCCCTGATATCCCACTAGTTTACGGTGGAGTTTACAGTGCTGTATAGTCTATGATGCTGTATAAAATGTGTTAAGGGGGATAATGGTAACGCCTTAACACTATTTTGATATTTTACTTTACTGTTAGACATTATCTATGTATCGTACACTATTATGTATAAATAGTTTATCGAATCCTGAAAGATGTTTATTCCATGCATCTTTGAGTTATTGTTTATTTCAAAATTTGAACCATATTATCTGTATAAAAATATATGTCCTGATTCGAGTGTTTGTTTGTGCATATGCTCGGATCAGATTGAGGATTGCTGTTGCTGTTTATTTGGAGCTGAAGACCGAAGACTATCATTATCTTATCTTATCAGTATTGCTCTTGCTATTTAGACTATTGGACATCTATGTTGTTCTATTTTATTTTATCTGAGACATTGTTGTATTTCTGGGTAGCTTCATGAACTACTCTTATGACTATGTTGTATTTCCGCTGCACTATTCTGTGATGTTATATTTCTGTGATTCTGTGATGATTCTCATTTATATATATCTATACTCCATTAATGATTCGTGTTTTGTACTATTTAAGTTGACATGTGTGGATTATTGTCAATTTAAATGGTCCAAATATACGGGTTGTTACACTAAGTTCCGTGTTTTTCTAATCAAATAAATGTTGAATTTGCACTCACAGTTATAGCTTGTTGGATATCAAAAGTTTATAAAGTACAAGAAAGCATACATGAAGATCGCAACTTTTATTTTTAGCATGACTATAAAATATCTTGATGATAGAGAATTTTCATGGAGGAATAAACATATGCTTTGTATTGTTCTCACCAATGTCTTCATGGCTTTTCTGCCAAAACCAAAATATGTTTTTGTCTACTTATCTTGAGCTATTGGTACATATTCTTCAAGTTTTCCTATAAATATTTGATAGTCTGTTGTGCATAAAAAAGCAATAATACATGAGTCCTTATATAAATTAATTCAAAGTAACGCCAACATGGTTGAATCGGTTGTTTGGTAGTTCAGACTACGAGATTAAAGGTTATGGGTTGGATCCTCAAGATCGACATTTATTGGTATTAATGAATCATGATGAAAAAAATTAGTTCAAAGTAATTAATATAATGGCTCCATTCCACTTTAGAAATAATAACATGAAAACTATTGCATTGATGTCTTGTGTTGTTATGTATCACATTAGAGTAGTTAGATACTGATCATGTAGAGCACACATGAAGTTGGAAATATAATTTTATATTTCATAAGTTTCTAACATGGCTATACCTTTCATTTTAGCTCAAACCGTTTTGTACAACAGTACCAAAGGTTCATAAAAAAGAACAGAATCATGGCCATGAGAATTAGAGTGACGAGGTTAGAGCACACATGAAGTTGGAAATATAATTTTATATTTCATAAGTTTCTAACATGGCTGTACCTTTCATTTTAGCTCAAACCGTTTTGTACAACAGTACCAAAGGTTCATAAAAAAGAACAGAATCATGGCCATGAGAATTAGCGTGACAAGGTTATTTTAAACAACTTGGTATTTACCTCAGATGTTTATGAATATTGAATCATTTTCTAATCATGAAGAAAGTTTATTAATAGATCACATCATAGTTTTCTAATCATGAAGAAAGTTTATGAATATTGAATCGTTTTCTAATCGAAGTTCAAACACTCTAATAAAACAAAGGTTAATTAATAGATCACATCATAGTTTTGAGGACCCGGTCGAAGATCAAACCGCGGTGCTTCAAGATCGGAGGTTCAAAAGGTTCAACCGATCGGACTGATGGTCTTTGATAGATATGATTTACAAAGTACATACGCATTTATGTGGAAAAAGGGGTGTGATTTGCAAAATCAACTCAACAAAATAACAAAAAATTAAAGGTTTCAAGTGCAAATATGCATGTCATCTGTTGTTATCATCCTCTTCTCCTCTTTTGGTTTCCACTGAACCCAAAAACCCTAAGATTTTTGGGTGAAACCCCAAATTAATTTGATAAAGCCATTAATGATCCATCTCCTATTTGATGTATTAGGGTTTTGACTGATTTAAATGCGGCTCGATGAAGATTACGACTCAACTTCGCTCACGGCCGTCGGCGCTGGCAGCTTACGGTTAGCCGCTGTTGAACCTATGACCGAGTCCGGTCTTCAAAACATTGTATCACATAGGCAGAAGAAGGACAGTGAGAATAGAGTAAAGAAAACTTCCAATAGAAAGCATCTGCAAATTAATAATAAAAGGGCTACGAAAACAACGTGAACACCAAGACTGAGACTCTTAAGTACATTATTGGTCATGCAAGTATGCAACCGTGCATGAGTTTGTCCAGCGGACTCATTATGCACTATATATCTTCGTTTTAGGGTAGGAGCTGACTGTATTTTATGAAAACGCATGAATAATGTTTGTACTATCTACATACAAGTGTGTTATTAGATATATTTGTATAAGCATCTTTCATTTCAGCATGTTGTTTCCTCTCCATTTTTTTTAATCATATCTACTTATCGTTAATAGTTATTTTCATGATCATTTTTTCATGTTTAATTTTTAACACTGCAGCTCTCAACTTTGGTGTTCAGTCTGCTAACTCAGTCGATAATTAAGTTTATCTTGCTCTTTAAATTCACTTATATGAAATGCTTTGCTTTGTTACCTTAAAGCTTATGAACTAATGCCCAACTATAAAAATAATTGATAACAAAGTAAATTTGATAGCGCACTAATAGATTAAAAATATCAATTTATGAAAAGATGGCTCTTAATAACTAAGTACTGTGCATTTTTTGCTAAAAAATTGTTGCAAACAAGACTTGTTGGATTAAAATCCTATTACAGGCACATATGTATTATTGTATGATGCTATTAGAATTAATATAGGGTATTAATGTCGTGAAGTAAATGTGCAGAAACCATAACTCATATTTATAATTTGATGCGGGGTCAAATTGCAAATATCAAATAACTGATTATTATCGGTTAACATAAACAGTTGTGGTCCCCAAGAAATAGTACATCTCTTTTTTTCTCTTATTTTCATCAAAGAGAAATTAAAAACAAAAAAGAATCTGTTTTCTTGGAAGATCATAACCTTTATACAATCGATTTAATGGACTCTGGTACGCTTTCATTAATGTTTGGTTATTTATTGTTTGTTTTCTCATGAATTGATTATGGCTAAATTCAGATTTGTTTGTCAACATGTGGTATTAGAGCAACCCTGAATTGATCCTTGAGGATTTACAGTAGCACTGTTATGATCTTCTTAGCTATAATTGTTCTCTGTAAACATCTCTCGCTCTACAGTTAATTGGAAAATTCAAATAAAACCAGTTATGAATGAAGAGACATGATACATGCCAACAGAATCCGTTATGCATTGAAATACAATTTCTTTTGACAATGTTCTATAAAATGAGTCATGATTTTTATTTTTCCAAGGAGAGAACACTGTCAATATGTCACATTCCAATAAACATCATTTCTTTTTCAAGATTTAGCCCACTTACCTCTAAAGTAAGGGTCCTCTGAATGAACGAGCCAGATTATATGCTTTAAAATTTAGCTCCATGCATAACTAGACAGTAGACAAGATCCTTGATATACACCACAATGAACTTATACATTAAGGTTACCCCAACTTTTGTTTTCTAATTTTGCAACAGTTATGCTAACACTTCTTAAACAAGTGTGAACAAAAGTGCACAATAATCTATTGATGTTCAATGGGTAAAGATTGTTTTGGGTTCTAAGTTCTAACAACCGTCAATCCTTTTGGAAACATGTAATTTTTGTGACCTATAAAATATAGTAAAATAAGTAGGTAGTGAATTTTCTTCTTATCAATTAAAGTCAAGTTGAAGAATGCACACTAAAGCTACAAGGATGAACCAGCATAGGTGATGAGACTGTGAATAAACATGTTTGAGTATAATATATTTTTTAAGTATTACAACAGTTGTTTCTAATATTTAAAAAAAAACAATTTATATTCAAATTTGATTTCAAATTTTCTTAAGGATATCTAATATTTAAATAGATCAACTGAAATAAAATATAACCAAAGTGATCACTTTTATGTAGATTAATTTAATTAAAATATCAAAAAATTATGTGTATGTAATTCATGCATTTATTAACGAACCCGAATGTGAATTGGTGTTTGGCCGAATTTCATGCATACTTGTGACGATAAATGTGTGACAATTATAAGGTATTTTATGTGAGCAATATGTTGGTCCAAAGATTGCATATTAGTTGACATAATTTATTGTCAATGTTTTATCGCTACAACAAGAGTACTGTTTACAGTTAATATTACTGTCCAAAGACTTGATATTAATGATGTTTTTGGTATCTTGAGATGAGATGAACCATTATTTGAATTAATTGTTTTATATGGATTCCTATATGAGCGTGTTATTTATATAATTGTCATGTTCTATTTTCAGCTGTTGCTACCATATCTGCTAACCTCAATTCAGTACCGGTCCTCAATAATAATAACTTTAAGGACTGGAAGGAGAACATTTTCATTGTTCTTGGCTGCATGGATCTTGACCTTGCATTAATGATGGATGTGTCTGCTTCTCTTATGGATGCTAGTTCCTCCGAGGAAATGAGAATTTTTAAGAAGTGGGACCGTTTAAATCGCACGAGCCTTATGATCATCAAGCGTGACATACCTGAGGTTTAGGGATGCGGTGTCCGAGGAGATCACTGATGCCACAACTTTCCTTGCTGAAATTGAGAAACGTTTTGCAAAAAGCGATAAGGCGGAAACAAGTACTCTTTTAGAGAAACTTATTTACATGAAGTTCAAGGGCAAGGAAAACATAAAGTAGTACATTATGGAAATGTCTCACCTTGCTTCAAAGCTTAAGGCACTAAGGCTTGAACTTTCAGATGACTTGCTTGTGCATTTGGTACCTATCTCTCTTCCTCTACAATTCAGTCAATTCAATGTCAGTTACAACTATCAAAAAGAGAAGTGGACTCTTAAAACTCATTTCATTTTGTGTTCAAGAGGAAGAAAGAATGAAGCAAGAGAAGACTGTAAGTGCTTATTTGGAAAGCACCTCTAAGGATAAGGGAAAGAAAAGGAAATTTAAGAATGAAGCTGATAAGGATCTAGCTCAAAAGAAACAACAAAAGGAAATAGAGGGTACTTTCTTTTGTCACAAGGCTGGACATGTGAAGAAGGAATGTACCAAATATCATGCATGGCATGCAAAGAAAGGTATGTTTCTTACTTTGGTCTACTCTGAGGTTAATTTATATTTAGTACTTAGGAACACTTGGTGGATAGATTCTAGTGCTACTACTCACATAAGTGTTTCTATGCAGGGTTGCATAAGCTACCGAAAGCCAAGTGATGGTGAAAGAAACATCTTGGTGGGTGATGGACAATCAGTAAAAGTGGAAGCAATTGGGCATTTTAGATTGTTATTAGGTACTGGTTTTTATTTGGATTTGAAAGGCACTTTTGTTGTACCATCATTTAGATGGAATTTAGTTTTTGTTTCTATGTTGGATAAATTTGGATATTATTATTCATTTGGAAACAATCAGTTTACTTTGTCTTTGAATTCGAATGTTGTTGGAACTGGTTATTTAAATGCTTATGAAAATCTTTATTTGCTAGAAACTATTGCATCCTATAATGAAACCTTGCATGTGAAATCACGTAGAACTAAATGTAAATTAAATAAGGAAAATTCAACATCCTTATGGCATAAGTGCTTAGGTCATATCTCAAAAGGTAGAGTTGAGCACTTAGTGTCTAATGGAATTTAAGAATCTCTTGACTTCACAAACTTTGATGTTTGTGTAGATTGCATCAAGGGAAACAGACCAAAACTAAAAGATTAGGTGCCAATAGATCTTCAGACATCTTAGAACTAATTCATGTAGACATTTGTGGATCATTCCCTACGAAATCTTGGAATGGTCAACAATATTTCATATCATTCATAGATGACTACTCACGTTATGGGTACCTATATCTCATTCATAAAAAGTCACAAACACTGGATGTGTTCTAAGCTTATAAAGTTGAAGTTGAGAATCAACTCAATAAAAGGATTAAAAATGTTAGATCCGATCATGGTGGTGAGTACCACGATCGATATGATGGCTCAAGTGAACAACGTCCAGGACCGTTCGCTAAATTCCTAGAGGAATGCGGTATTATCCCATAATACACCATGCTAGGATCACCTAGCATGAATGGTGTTGTTGAAAGACAAAATAGGACTCCTAAAGATATGGTATGATTGCTCATTCCACTTTACCGAAGTCTCTCTGGGAAGAAGCATTAAAGACAATAACTTACATTCTCCATAAAGTACCAACTAAAGCAGCTGCAAAAACACCTTATGAACTTTGGACAGGTCGAAAGCCTGGTCTAAAGCACTTTCACATTTGGGGATGTCCAGCTGAGGCAAGGCCATATGGGCCACATGAAAAGAAATTGGACTCCAAAACAGTGAGCAACTACTTTATTGGTTATTCTGAGTGTTCTAGGGGATATAAGTTTTATGATCCCATAGTTAGAAATATTTTTGAGATGGAAACTAAAATATTTTTTTAGGGTGTTGAGTTTGGGGAAAGAAATAAATTTAAAGATATTAATTTTAAGGAGGAATTGGATTCAAACCTAGTTCCTATTATTACTTTTGACAATGTTCAGTTTCCTACACCTATTATTGATCAAGAAGTGAATCCGGAACCTCAAAAAGGCAATTTTGTACAACCCCTTATTCAAAATGAAACAATTATTCTAGAAGAAAGAACTCAACAACCTCAAGAACCCGTGCCATTAAGAAGGTCTATGAGAGGAAGGAGAAGTGCTGTTTCAGATGATTATATTGTATTTCTCCAAGAACATGAGAATGACAATGGAGTGATGGAAGAAGACCCAATCAACTTTCATCATGCCATGAAAAGTTCTAACTCTCAAAAGTGGATGGATGCCATGTATGATGAGTGTAAGTCCATGCAAGACAACAAAGTTTGGGAACTTGTCCCATTACCGAAAAGTGCAAAACCAATTGGTTGTAAATGGATATTTAAAAGCAAGATGGATGCAAATGGTAATGTGGAGAGGTATAAGGCACGCCTTGTAGCAAAATGATATATTTAGAAAGAAGGCATTGATTTTATAGAGACTTTCTCTCGAGTTCATCGAAAGACTCTTTTAGAACAATTATGGCATTTGTTGCTCATCTTGATCTTGAGTTACATCAGATGGATGTTAAGACAATGTTTCTCAATTAAAGACATTAATTTTGAGGAGGAATTGGATTCAAACCCAGTTTCTACTATCACTTTTGACAATGTTCAGTTGCTTACACCTATCATTGATCAAGAAGTGAATCCGGAACCTCAACAAGACAATTTGTACAACCCCTTATTCAAAATGAACCAATTGTTCCAGAAGAACAAACTCAACAACCTCAAGAACCCATTCCATTAAGTAGGTCCATTAGAGAAAGGAGAAGTCCTATTTCAGATGATTATTTTGTATTTCTCCAAGAACATAAGAATGACAATGAAGTGACGGAAGATGACCCAATCAACTTTCATCGTGCAATGAAAAGTTTTAACTATCAAAAGTGGATGGATGACATAAATGATGAGTATAAGTCCATGCAAGAAAATAAAGTTAGGGAATTTGTCCCATTGCCGGAAGGTACAAAACCAATTAGTTGTAAATGGATATTTAAAAGCAAAAGGGATGCAAATGGAAATGTAGAGAGGTATAAGGCATGCCTTATAGCAAAAGGCTATACTTAGAAAGAAGGCATTGATTTTATAGAGGCTTTCTTGCCAGTTTCATCGAAAGACTCTTTTAGGACAATTATGGCACTTGTTGCTCATCTTGATCTTGAGTTACATCAGATGGATGTTAAACAGCGTTTCTCAATAGTGACATTGATGAGACAATTTATATGGTACAACCAGAAAACTTTGTGTCGGGAGCTCCAAAAAACATGGTTTGCAAATTGATGAAATCCATCTATGGACTTAAGCAAGCTTCTTGTCAATAGTACTACAAGTTTCATCAAGTAACCATATCATTTGTTTTTAAGATGAATGTTTTTGATGATTGTGTGTATCACAAGTTCAATGGGAGTAAACATATATTCCTGGTTTTATATGTCGATGGCATACTGCTTGCCACTAATGATATAGGCTTATTGCACGAAACCAAGAGATTTCTATCTAAACATTTTAAAAAGAAGGATCTTAGGGACGCCTCTTTTTTTATTAGGTATTCGGATACTTCAAGATCATTCTCGAGGTATTCTTGGATAATCACAAAAGAGCTATATTGATAAAGTACTTAAAAGGTTTGGCATGCAAGATTGTAGACCAAGAGATACCCCTGTTACTAAAGGAGATAAGTTCAGTCTTAGTCGGTGCCCTAAAAGTAACATTGAAAATCAAGAAATGCAAAAGATTCCCTATGCTTCAGCTATTGGGAGTTTAATGTATGCTCAAGTATCTGATACTGCATTCGGATACTGCATACATTGTTAGGATGTTAGGCAGATACTTAAGCATCTCTGGTATAGACTATTGAAAAGCAGCCAAGAAATTTATGAGGTATCTTGAAAGATAAAAAGATTACATGCTCACTTATAGAAGATCAGAATGTTTGGAGGTCATAGGTTATTCTGATTCTGATTTCCTTGGGTGCCAAGATAGCAGAAAATCTACATCACGCTATATTTATCTATTAGCTAGTCTGGAAAAGTGTTAAATAGACACTTGTAACTTCTTCCGCTATGGAAGTAGAATTTATAGCATGTTATGGGGAATCAAACCAAGGAATATGGCTACAAAACTTTGTATATGGGCTACGCATTTTGGAAAATATAAAAAGACCATTGAAATTATATTGTGATAATAAGTCGGCGGTGCTATATTCCAACAACAACATGAGCTCAACTAAGTCAAAGCATATTAACATAATTCCTGGTTGTGAAAGAGAGAGTGTAGAGTGAACAAATATCCATAGAGCATATTGTGACAAACTTCATGATAGTAGATCCACCCATAAATGGTTTAGCGCCCAAGGTCTTTCGTGAGCACACTGCTCATATGGTTGTTATATTATTTGAGGATATTATGGTTTAGTGGGAGTTCGAATTATTTGCTTTATGTTTGTTTTAAGACATTTGTGTATTTGGTTGTTTTCTAATTTGAAGTAAAGTATTCAGTTCATTCACTCTGTTTTATTATTTTGATTCTGACCTCACTTAAGTTTAAGGAGAAGCAGTTGAAAATAGACATGTTTGGTTCACATTGCATGTAATTTTCATGTTGCGCATCCATGATTGATCTATGTCATTTTACTGCATATATTTATGTGACCATTGATGGTTTTAATCATGATTAATATGGCGAAGACCACTTTGGTCCTATATAGACATGATCGATGGACAAGATTGTTAAAGAATGCCTTTATTTAATAGCAAATTTTATGCTCATAAAGTTGTTTATATGGAAACATATGTTGCCTAAGTGAGAGATTATTGGATTAAAATCCTATTATGGGCACATATGCATTATTGGGTGATGCTATTATAATTAATATAGGGTACTAATGTCATGGAGTAAATGTTCAAACACCATAAGTCATATTTATAACTTGATGAGGGGTCAAATTGCAAATATTTAATAACTGATTAATATCATTTAATATAAGCGGTTGTGGTCCCCAAGAAATAGTACATCTTTTTTTCGCTTGTTCCCATCAGAGAGAAATTAAAAACAAAAGAGAAAATGTTTTTTCGAAGATCATAACCTTTGTAGAATCGATCCAATGGACTCCGGTACGCTTTTGCTAATATTTGGTTATTTATTATTTGTTTTCTCATGAATTGATTAGGGCTAAATTCAAATTTGTTTATCAACAAGACTTTGCATTGATTTTGTATGATTAAAATGAAAAATTAGAAGAAATTTTATATATTTTTCTATCTTGGACATGAGAAGATGGTACCAATTCAGTAACCATGGCTAAAAGATGAAGTAAGCTTAGTATTGTGAACAGAGCTGTTGAATTGCTTCTTTAATTAGATAGAATGCCACCTAACTGTTTTTATAATATTTTCATTCCAAATGACTGAATGTTTAACTCTATAGCTTCATACCCAATAACTCCATGTCTTGCTTTTGACTTTTTCCAATACCATCCATAGGTGAAGACTGAACATCTAAAGTTGCTAATAGCCCCATTGTAAGGTCCGATGAAGGTCGAAAATCAAAAGTAGAAATGAACTAAAGTACTTTCACTTCAAAAATATAGAGCTTAGCATCACATGCTTTCTACTCAAGGCATTTGCTACAACTTTGTTGATTGCTCAAAGTTTACAAGGTACTAGAATTATGCGACAACTGGAACTCATCCACCTCTGCAGCTTCAAATTCAAATCTTTTTTAGAAGAACAAATACTTAAGAGATTTATGATCCATGAATAACTTAAACCGCTCTCCTAAAAGATAATGCATTCATGATTTGAGGGCATAAACAATAGCTGTGAACTCAATATCATAGGTTACGTAGTTTCTTTTGCATACTTTCAACTGTTGATTAGCATAATAAACAAGAATACCCTCCTCCATTAAAGCAGCATCCGGTCGTATACTGTAAGCATCAGTAAATACCACAAGTGCTTTCGGACCATCAGAGAGTATCAAAACAAATGCACTACTCAACAACTTCTTTAGCTTAATAAAGACATCCTCTCATTCTAAGTTCCATGAGAAAACCAAATTCTTCTTGGTAAAGCGTGTCTGCATTGCAAAAATTTCTACGGAGTCCTTAATGAACTTCATATAGTAGCTAGCCAAACCAAGAAAACTTTTCATGTCCTTAGCATTTTTCGATACCTACATCGTAGCAACTTTTCTAAGATCGACTGATAGTCTATGCTCAGAAACAACATGTCTTAGAAAGCGAATCTCCTTGCACTGAAAGTGATATTTGAAAATTTTTGCCTTTAGCTTATGCCCGTAGAAAGTATTAAGCACTTTTCTTAAATGCAATTTGTGCTTTTCCTCGCTTTTCAAATGGACAAGTATATTATTGACAAATACCATCACGAACATAATTAACAACCCTCTAAAAACTCGACTCATAAGGTCGAAAAAATATGCTGGTGAATTAGGCAGTCTAAACGCATGACTAATCACTCCTAAAATCTATCGGATGTACGAAAAGTGGTTTCTAAATATTATCATTAGCAACATGTAGTTGATAGAATCTAGCACCCAAGATAAGCTAAGGGAATACCCTTGCTCTAACTAACGGATCAAAAAGATCATTTATTCATTGTAATGGATAATGATTCTTTTTTGTTAGCTTATTCAACTCGTAATAATCGATGCAAAGCCACAAAGAGCCATCAGCTTTAGTAGCAAAGAATATAGGTGCTCACATTCCGAATACTTCTTCGAGTAAAAACTTTCTCTAGTAACTCATTCACCTATTTATTTAGCTTACGCCTTTCTCTAAGGGCCATGTGCCTAAAGGGTAAGACAACTGGTCTAGTATTCTCTTATAGATAAATTCAATCTCCCGATGGGGAGGAAGATCAAAACTTTGGTAATGATGTCTGGAAAGTCACTAACTATCGGTATAGAGGTTAACTCCTCATGTGGAAGGTCTAAGAAATATAGATAACTTAACATAACCAAACTTTTGGTGTCGCAGTAAACCTCCAAGCTATGCCCACTGTAAGTACCCAAATGAACCACCTTTCTATAATAACCTAGTATTGCCTCATTCATAGTCGTTTGGTCCATCCCAAGAATTAAACCAAACCAAAAAAATCCCAAAACAAAAATAGCTCAATCGAATTACACTCAAAATAAACAATTTCAAAATCTTACAAATCATGGATAAATGAATCGATCCACCTACTAGGTTCGACATTATAACAGGGTCTGTAACTATATTATACTATACTATATGTGCAATTCATGTAATAACATACTTGAAATAAATGAGTGTTATGCTCCAATATTAAATAAAGGGCAAATAGATAAATCAAAGAGGGTTAACACACCATTTATGATGACCTTTTTTCAATTTTCCATAACTGAAGCTACGCTCAAGCTAGGAACATCGTCCAATGCATAAGATAGAACCACTTGGATAAAAGTCTTAGGTGTGGTCAAACACTCTCCTCATGCCCAAACTGGCTATGGTTGGAGTATTTTATCATAACAGTACTCATCTTGCAATCCTTTATCAGATTCTCCTTGCTGTAACGACACCAATTTTAAGTAACTTTATTTAGGATATTAATTAGTTAAATTAAATAAAATAATGTAATGATTAGGGGATTTATATTTGTGATAAAAGAAGGGTAGCCATGCCCATTTGAACCAATGAATTAAGAAAATTCAAATGAATCAAGTTAGGGTAGTAGACAAGGGAAATATTGGAATAAGTATATTCTTATACCCTAACCCCCCATACACATTCATCATTCACATTCACAAAACAAAAACTAAAGCCAGAGGCCGGCCACCATTAAAAGAAAACAAGAGAAGATTTCAAGAGGAAGAAATTAACAACTATATCCAAGATCAAATCTCAAATCCTTAATCTCAAGGTAAAGGTGAATAATAACAACATCTCATATTTTTAATTGATTTCGGTTTTAGATTAAATACGAGCTAATTTGCAAATGTTTTGCCATGTTTTGAATATTAAAATAGATATATATGCTTGATGATTTATGCTATTTCATATGGATTTTGTGATAAGATTTAGTGTAAAAACCCTATTAAATGATATCTAAATGCTTGTGATTTTAGTATATGGTCAGAAATGATATTTTAGAGATGGGTTTCAATTTTCATAATTTTCTGAATGAATGTGGATTTATTATAAATTTTCTAGTAAAGAAAATAATTATTTTGGGTTTAAATTAATTATGGCTATTTTATGATGATTTTGGGTCCGAAATTTATATATGTTGGAAAACTTATTAAAATTGTTTTATGCAAATTTTTATAAAATTTTCCTAAGTGTTTTAATAGATATATAAAATTATTTAAGGTGTGGGACATAAATGTTTTATATATTTATAAAAGGAGAAGGGGAATTTTGTAAATAATTTAATTTTTTATTTTTGAAATTTCGGCAATACTTTTAGAAAAGAAATTAGCAACCAATCATATTTTGACAAACAAGGCAAGTTAGTTGAAAAGAATTGCTTTAAAAGGTTAAAAATTAGTTTAAACATGCTTTTTACATGTTTCACCACTTTCGGCACCTAGCTTTCGACTAAATACTCCCGCCTCCATCTCTATTGAAACCAATGCACATAGTACTAAAGACTTGGTACATAGGGAATTGGATTGGGGCGAAAGGTATAAAGTCGTAACATGGGGTTCCAAAGGGGTCGAGGCCTTGTCTTGCTTTTAAAAGAAAATACGTCTGCTTTGCTTTCGACTAAGTTAAATTTTGACTTGGTTAAATTGTTTTAAGGAATGGTTCTGAAAGAGGTTGCGCCTTTTGTTTAAGTAAATATTTTTGAAGAGGGTCGAAACCCTTTGGTGTCATTTTCCACCTTTCGAAGCAATTCTTTCGAAAGGGATATATTGTTTTAAAACTTAGCCACTTCTCCAACGCTTTCGAAGGGTGGGTTTCGACACCATCACTTCTTTACTTAGGAAATAACTTTCAAAAGAGTGATTTCGACTTAGTTGCTTTATGAACCTTTGTGTTATTGTATGTTTAACCCAACTGGTTTCGAAAGGAAAGGTTTTAAATGGTTTCGAAAGGTTATTCCACATGTTTTACTTGAACCCAAATGCTTTCGAAAGGTTTGATTTTATGAAAAGGATTTAGTACTTTTGAAAGGTTGAAGAGAAAGGTTTCGAAGGGGTGGTTCCCTAAAGGTTTCAAAAGATTTTTAAATGGAAGGTTCTAATTTTTTCAAGAGACAATGTTTATAGTGTTTTGACAAGAGGATGTCTAAGGTTTAAAGCTTTTGCAAGAAATGTTTTGCAATGTTTTCGAAAGGTATATTATTAATGGTTTTGAAAGGTAAATTTTAACCTTTTGGCCTAAGGTTTTACTTGGTTTCGAAAGGGCTACTTTTTTCGATTTCGAAAAGGACACTTCAAAGGTTTAAATGTTTTCATCGGCAACGTTTTGTGTAAAGTATATATAACATGGCAAGGTAATTTGAGTAAAACACATAGTCTATTTTCCTTATTTAAAGTATGATTTAAAGGTTTAAATCAATTAGAAAGAAAATGTTTTCAAAGTTTTATGGGCAGACAATCTTAAGTAAAATGATTTAGATATTAGAATACCAGATGTGACCGGTATAGGGTCGCGCCCTATACATTAGCTATTAGCCTCTACCTAATTTAGTCCAAAATTCCAGTGTGTAGGGCTTTTTCACAGGTAAGACTAAAATGATGTTACACACAGAAAGGAATATACAGAGTGAGGATAGGTTATTGGTGATCTCGTAAATTCATTAGGATCAATTGACCCTGAGAGAAGTAAGTTAGGGACAGACCGTCCAGAAGAGGAGTATCTAACTAAAGTTAGATTATTTGTTTGTTTTGTTTGGTAAGCCCGAGTCAACCAAAGGTTAGTAATTAGCCAAACACAACTATAATACTCGGACAGATATTCCATTTGTTAACTGATTTGTATACATACATGTTATTGCTTATTTTTTTAACCAATTTTGGTTGCAGGATTAAGATTTGCAAAAGATATGTTTTAATAGGATATTAGTGAGGGAAAACCCGTTCCTCTAAGCGGTGTGGTCTCACTTAATATCAAATAACCAATATGCATAGTATTATTCACACCAGGCTTTATGTTTAACTCGAAGTTCATATTTTCTCGCTTAAACTCTCAGATGCTCCAAATTGATTTGAGTAGGCTGCCGGTTGAGGATTTATAGGTTTTTAGGTGGATGAATAATGCTTTCGAAGATGAGCGAGAGGCTGAAGTTAGCTATATTTAGGAGTTGTTTTATTTTATTTCCGTTGTGTTGTATTAAGTCTATTATGACTATTCAATACTCTGGTCATCCGAGGGGGAATCTTCATATGTCGCTCTTAGCGTATTTTAAAATAATTATATTTGATCTGAACTTGGGAAACGTTTAGGATTATGTAATTTGGATATGAAACATGTTTTATGAAATGTAATCAGAAATGTTGCTTTTGAAATCTATGATTTTGTTTCATATTCATGTGCTTCTGATATTATGGATACCATTAACATTACCAATGATTGCAGCATCTGTAGCACTTAGCTTCAGGCCTCCAGATAGGGGATGTTACAACTTGGTATCAGAGCGTAGGTTTGTGAAAAACTTTAAACTAAAATGATTTTTGAAAACATAATTCTTAGGAATTAGAGATAAGATCGGAGTATGGGATAATGCTATAGTAATGTACCTGTATTTACTATATATAAGTATATGTTATATCTCTATTCTTCTATCTCCCTTAGACTTTTCTTCTGTATCTTATGAGGCTTGAATACAAATATGGATGCCAGAAGTGGAAGAGTTAACCTTTGAGGGGGTAGCACCACAAAAATGGAAATGCCAAACCAAACACCAAGAGAAACCAGGTAAGGCACAAGCAGGAAATGTGGGTGCTGGAGTCCCGCAAGTTGACATAGGAGCAACATATCACTTCTTCATAAACATGATGCAGGGGGTGATTCTGTTGGAGCAGTTGGAGGAGGAAATCAGGAAGCTCCAGTGTTCAACAACTATGCTATTTTGAGTAGGGATTATGCTCGATTGGGAGGAAAGCCATTCATTGGAATTGAAGATGCAATTGAAGTAGAAAATTGGTTGCTTTATTGTGAGGGGATTTTGTGGACTTAGGGCTCAGTGATGAGCAGAAGAGAAGACTTTCTTCTAGGTAGTTACAAGGAGCAATACAGTACTGGTGGAACAACGTTATAGTTGGAGTTAACGAAGAGATGATGATGTGGGTTAAGATCAAAAAGAGATTCGAGGAGAGATTTATGTTCAAGATTGCGAAGTCCACTTTGCTCGAGAAGTTTGCTTACTTGGAGCAAGGGTATATGACTGTACTTGAGTATGCAAGGAGGTTTGAGGAGCTAGCAAGATATGGCTATATAATGGTAGATACTAATATTAATAGGAATGAAAAGTTCATCAAGGGGTTGAAGCCTGAGCTTGCTAGGGCTATATTATCGCACATTAGGGATCCATGTAATGTTGTTGTCGAGATGGCATTAAGACATGAAGAGATGCTTGCTTTTCTTGAAAGAAATAAGGCTAAGGAAGTTGAAGGAAGGTGGTGTTAGAAAAGAAAGTTCTTCAATAAGAAATGAGCTCAAAAGGATGGAGCTGCAAAGAAGGGGAAATCAGAGGTTGTCTGCATTAAGTCTGATAAGAAAAGGCATTTCTCAAATGAATGTCGCTCAGGTGATGGAAAGAAAGTGACCAAGAAGAAGATATCAGGTGCTTCAACTGCGATCAAATTGGACACTATAAGAACCGGTGCAAAGAGCTAGCAAAAGATGGGAAAGGCAAAGTGTTTGCATTGGAGCAAGCTACCTTGAGGCCAACGATAGAGGAAAAGGGAAAAGTTGCGTTGGGTGGTATGCTTCTGATTCATGCTATGTCAGTTAGCGTTCTGTTTAATACAAATGCAACACATTCTTTTATATATCATTGTTTGGTAGATAAGCTTAATCTAGAACCCTTATGCCTAGTTACTTCTTTAAGGTTGCAAATCTGATAGGAGGGTATGCGACACTTGGGATGAAGTGTGACCGCATAGAGTTTGATTTGTTAGGTCATACCATTTTTTGCAGTTTTCATGTGTTTGATTTCGTAGGGTTCGGAATTATTTTGGGTATGGATTGGTTAAGTAAATACGATATTAGGATATTTTGTCATGATAGGAAAATATCAATTAGACACCTTGACTGTAGTGATCAGATAGTATACTCCGCAGGAAACCTAGTTTTGAGGACAATGCTTTGTTGGGTGTTGTGAAGGTAGAAGATGAGTTAAGTCATGTTTTCATTGTTAGAGAATTGCAGATTTCTTTGAACCTGTAATAGGATTGCCACCTAAATGAGCCATTGAGTTTTGGATAGATTTTGGTGCTTGGAGCAGAACCAGTAAGTAGACTGCCGAGTAGAATGACACCTACTGAGATGAAGGAGCTAAATGTGCAGTTGGTGGATTCATAAGGCAAGAATTTTATCAGACCAACTAGTTCACCCTGGGGAGAATCCGCAGTGTTTGCCAAGAAGCCGGACGGATCATTAAGGTTGTGTATCGATTATCGTAAGTTGAATGAGAAGGCGATAAAGAATAGATGTCCATTACCTAGAATTGACGATTTGTTTGATCAGTTGAGTGGAGCCAAGGTATTTTCTTAGTTGGATTTAGCAATAGGTTTCCATCATCTTAGAGTAGCAGAGATAGTATTCCTTTGACGGCTTTTAGAACTAGATACGGATCGTACGAATGGTTAGCGTTGCCGTTCGAACTAACTAATGCGCCAGCATTCTTTGTGGACTTGATGAACCGATTTTTTCCAAAGCATTTGGTTAGGTTCGTATTGGTTTTCATAGATGATATTTTGATTTACTCTAAGGATGAAAGGGAGCATGAAGTTCAATCTTAGAGTGGTGCTTGAGATACTGAAGCAGCATCAGCTGAAGGTGAAGGTTTTGAAGTGTCATTTCTGGAAGAAGTGAAGTTTCTTAGTCATGTAGTCTCAGAAAAAGGGTTGTCTGTAGATATGACGAAGATTGAAGCGGTGAATAATTGGAAGAGACCCGAGACAGTGACTGAGATAAGGAGTTTACTTGGATTAGCTAGGTACTATCAAAGATTCATTTAGGATTTTTTGCGGATAGCAGCATCGATGACCAAGCTAACGCGAAAGGATGTGAAGTTCGTTTGGACCGATAAGTGTGAGGAGGCATTCCAGAAGCTGAAATACTTATTGACTAATGCACCTGTGTTAGTTGTTCCGAAAGGGAATCGGGACTTAGTAGTATATACAAATGCATGTGGAACATGATTAGGAGCTGTGTTAATGTAAAGAGGTAAATGTGATTGCCTATGCATCTCGGTATCTTTGACCGCATAAGGTTAGGTACCCGACTCATGATTTGGAATTGGCTGTAGTGATTTTCGTGTTGAGGGTGTGGAGACATTCCTTTTGGGAGAAAGATTTTAGTTATATACGGATCATAAGTCATAGAAGTATCTATTCTCTCAAAAGGAGCTGAATATGAGACAGCAGGTGTGATCGGACTTTATTGCTGCTTATGACTTTGGAATTGAGTACACACCGGAAAAGGGCAATAAGGTTGTTGATGCACTTAGCAGAAAACATCAAAATGCAGTGTTGGCAATGATAGCTGAGTGGAGAGATTTGGAATCGTTGACAACATGCAAAGTACAGTGATGATCTGAAGCTATATCAAGTAAGAAGACCGCTATGTTGTCATGTTTCGAAGTTCGACCAGTTTTGATTGAAAAGATTGCTTCTAAACAAGAAGAGGATCCAATGTTGGCTCAACAGATTAGGAAGTTAAGGGATGGAAAAGAAAGCGATGACTTGAAGGATTTCAGTTTTGACCAGAATGAGTGGTTGAGGGAGAAGGGAAGATTATGTGTTCCGAATGTGGGAAACATTAGTAAATAAGTTTTGGAAGAATGCCATAGTTTGAAGTTCATTGTTCGTCCATAAGGAACTAAGATGTATCAGGATATAAAGAGGTGTTTCTTCTGGGAAGGAACGAAGAGTGATGTAGGCTTATGGTTGAAGCAGTGTTTGAACTGTCAATAGGTAAAAGCCAAACATCAGAAACCAAGTGGATTGCTTCAGCCTTTATATATTCCAATATGGAAGTGGGATCCTATTTCGATGGATTTATAGACGGGTTGCCAATATCAAATCGAGGAAATGAAAGTATAAGAGTTATAGTGGATAGATTGACCAAAAGTCTCATTCTAGTTAAGTCAACTAAGACGACACATGTTTTAGCTAAGTTGTTTATGAGGAATGTAGTTAGAATTTATGGAATTCCTAGTAGTATAGAAAGCGATAGAGATTCCTTGTTTAATTGTGAGTTTTGTAAGAGTCTACAGGATACTTTAGGTACCACAAGATGAGTACCGCTTACCATCCGCAGACTGATATGGAAACAAAAAGAGTTAACAAAAGTCTTTGAGGACTTGTTAAGAGTTTGTGTGCTAGATTTTGGAGGATCATGGGAAGACCATCTACACTTAGTCCAGTTTTCATATAACAACAGTTATCAAGCTAGTATAGAGATGACACTATTTGAAGCTTTGTATGGAAGGCAATGCAAATCTCCAATTTGTTGGTTAGAGATCGGGAATAGGTTGGTTCTTGGTCTGAATTTAGTTAGAGAAGCTGCAGAGAAGATTGAGTTTATTCGAGCTAGAATGAAGGAAGATCAGTTTAGGCAGAAGAGTTATGCTGATAGAAGACGGAAGGACTTAGAATCCTCGGTAGGAGATCATGTTTTCGTCGAGGTATCACCGATGAAAGGTGTAATTCGATTCGGTAAATCAGGAAAGTTATCACCAAGATTCACAGGATCATTTCCTATTATAGAGAGGATTGGGAAACTGGCATACAGAGTAGAGTTACCAAACAGTTTGGCAGGAGTCCACGATGTTTTTCATGTTTCTCATCTAATGAGGTGTATTCAGGATCCAGAGACTATTATAGAACCAACTTTGTTAGAGGACTTAGTAGGAGAGGCGAATTTGACTATAATTAGAAAGCTAGTTCATATAGTTGCGAGAGATGAGAAGAGGCTAGGGAATAAGATAGTCGGATTAGTTAAAGTCCAGTGGAGCGACAATTAGTTAAAGTCCAATCGGATTAGTTAAAGCTTATCCTAATTTGTTTGATAGTATGTTTTACCTTTATGATTGATTTGTTGAGCATCTTATTGTAATTTCGAGTACGAAATTCTTTACGGTGGGGAGTCTGTAACGACCCTAATTTTAAGTAACATTATTTAAGATATTTAATTAGTTAAATTAAATAAAATAATGTAATGATTAGTAGATTGAGATTTGTGATTAATAGAAGGGTAGCCGTGCCCATTTGAACTAATGAACTAAGAAAATTAAAATGAATTAAGTTAGGGTAGTAGACAAGGGCAATATAGGAATAAGTATATTCTTATACCTCAAATGGCCCATATACGTTCATTATTAACATTCACAAAACAAAAACTAAAGCTAGAGGCCGACCACTATTAGAAGAACACAAGAGAAGATTTCATGAGGAAGAAGTTAATCAACTATATCCAAGATCAAATCTCAACTCCTTAATCTCAAACTAAAGGTGAATAATAAATATATCTCATATTTTCAATTGATTCCGATTTTAGATTAAATCTGAGCTAATTTGCAAATGTTTTGCCATGTTCTGAATATTAAAATGGAGATATATGCTTGTTGATAATTTATGCTCTTTCATATGGATTTTATGATAAGATTTAGTGTGAAAACCCTATTAAAAGACATCAAAATGCCTTGAGATGTTAGTATATGATTAGAAATAATATTTTAGAGGTGGGTTTCAATTTTCATAAATTTCTGAATGAATGTGGATTTATTATAATTTTTCTAGTGAAGAAAATAGTTTTTTTGGGTGTATATTAATTACAGCTATTTTATGATGATTTTAGGTCCAAAATTTATATATTTTAGAAAACATATTAAAAGTGATTTACAGAAATTTCTGTTAATTTTTTCCTAAGTGTTTTAATAGATATATAAAATTATTTAAGGTATGGACTTAAATGTTTTGTATATTTATAAAAGGAGAAGGGACATTTTTAAATAATTTAATTTGTTACTTCTTAAATTTCGACAATTCTTTTAGAAAAGAAATTAGCAACCAATCATGTTTTGTCAAACAAGGTAGGTTAGTTGAAAAGAATTTCTTTAAAAGGTTAAAATCAGTTTAAACATGCTTTTTACATGCTTCGCCACTTTCGGCACCTAGCTTTCGACTAAGTACTTCCGCCTCCAACTCCATCGAAACCAATGCGCATGGTATCAAAGACTTGGTATGTAGCGAATTGGACTAGGGCGAAAGGTATAAAGTCATAACATAAGGTTCCGAAGGAGTTGAGGCCTTGCCTTGCGTTTAAAAGAGAACGTGCTTGCTTTGTTTTTGACTTAATTAACTTTCGACTTGGTTAAATTGTTTTAAGGAATGGTTCCGAAAGACGTTGCGCATTTTGTTTAAATAAATGCTTTCGAAGAGGGTCAAAATCCCTTGCTGTCGTTTTCCACCTTTCAAAGCAATTCTTTCGAAAGGGATACTTCCTTTTTAAACTTAGCCACTTCTCCAATGCTTTCAAAGGGTGGATTTCGACACCATCACTTCTTTACTTAGGAAATAGCTTTCAAAAGAGTGTTTTCGACTTAGTTGCTTTATGACACTTTGTGTTAGTGAAAGTTAAACCCAATTGGTTTCAAAAGGAAAAGTTTTAAATGGTTTCAAAAGGTTATTCCACATGTTTTACTTGAATCCAAATGCTTTCGAAAGGTTTGATTTTATGAAAATGATTTAGTGCTTTCGAAAGGTTTAAGAAAGGTTCCGAAGAGGTGGTTCCCCAAAGGTTTTTAAATGGAAGCTTCCAATATTTTCAAGAGGCAATGTTTATAGTGTTTTGATAAGAGGATGTCTAAGGTTTAAAGCTTTCGAAAGAAAGGTTTTACAATGTTTACGAATGATATGTTTTGACTTTCGGCCTAAGATTTTAATTGATTTCGAAAGGGCTACATTCAATGGTTTCGAAAGGGATACTTTCAAAGGTTTAATGTTTTCATCAATGATGTTTTGTGTAAAGTATATATAACATGGCATGGTGATTTGAATAAAGCATAAGTATATTTTCCTTGTTTAAAGTATGATTTAAAGGTTTAAATCTGTTTGAGAGAAAACGTTTTCAAGGAAAAATTTATGGGCAGATGACCCTAAGTAAAATGACTAAGATATTAGAATACCAAGTGGGACTGGTATACGGTCGCGCCCTATATATTAGCTATTAGTTTCTAGCTAATTTAGTCCAAATTTCTAGTGTGTAGGGCTTTGTCACATGTAGGATTAAAATGTCGTTACACACAGAAAGGAATATAAAGAGTGAGGATAGGTTATTGGTGATCCCGCAAAACCATTAGGATCAGTTGACCATGGAAGAAGTAAGTTAAGGACAAACCATCCAGATGAGGAGTATCTAACAGAAGTTAGATTATTTTTTTATTTTGTCTGGTAGGCCCGAGTCAGCCAAAGATAGCTTCATTGTTTTACCAAGTTTTGGTTGCAGGATTAAGATTTTTAAAAGATATGTTAAAGGATATTAATAAGGGGAACCCGTCTGCTAAGCGGTATGGTCTTACTTAATATCAAATAACCAAGATGTATATTATAATTTTGAATGTGCATTCTCTCTGTATGCGTCTAATCCCCAAAAAAATTCCTAAACCTAAACTTCAATACCAAGTGTAATAACTCACACTACCGGACATACATGTCCACAGCCAAAAAATGGAATTTGAACTAATGTTGTACCAAGAAATATAATTCATTAGGTTTTAAGGTTTGCATGATGCCAAGACAATTTTTTACAACATTATATACTTTCAAATCTCATAAGAGAAGAAAATAAAATTTAAATACTGAAAATAACTCAAAGTAGTATAGCTTCAACATAACCATGGAATATACAATTTATAAGAAAATAAAATCTCTGAATAACATCATATTAAAAATCTATCTAGTAGATAAAATAAGGTACATAAAGGAATGGCTATAAATTAATAAAATCTGCATGCGTTATGTCACCATCTCCGCACACATTTTGCAACTCAACTCACCTGCTGCATTATCCTCTTACAATATATATAAGGAGGAAGAAAATGAGAGGATTAGACAAAGCTTGGTGAATGAATTGCATCACTAGTGTATGGTGTTCGCAAGTAATTAAATTCCCTTAATAATCTGCACGACCTAGGGTGCTCAATTGCTTTGATGATCATGTATAAGGAACTAATAATCTGCACACTAAGATGTAACAACTCTGAGGTACCTAATCATATATAGCATAAACATCCTTAATAATGAACCATCAAATGAAGACACTAAGTAGACAATCTCTAATATGAATGCAAAGCATACGACCTCTATGGTCATAGTATCATATCGAGTATACCTCATAATGCCTAAGCCCATATTTCCCCGAAGGTATTGAGTAACCTCCTCGTTAATGTTCAACATCCTACGCACAACACCGGGTATACATTATAATATGTTTGAGCCTAATTGCCCATAAAACATTGAGTAACCACTCCATTAGTGTCCGATTCCTAAATTTTATAGGTAGCATTGGGCATACGTCACTATGTCCGAGACTGCTTATGACGGTTGTCCTACACCTTTAACACCTAATATAACATGTATAGTGCATTGATACGGTGTCCAACTGATGCAAAACAATTGTCAGGGGTAAAAATAAGAGAAATAAACACAGAACCTGTCGCATATTTCATAGCGCATTGAAAACATATAATAATCATCACAGATATAAAATAGGCCAGACATTAATAACTATATGAACTACAATATCAGAGTACATAGGTTCACAAAGTCATACATGATAGTAGTAGAGTTTATACAACTGATAATAAACTCAAAAGATAAATTGTCTCTAATCATAATAAGCAAGCCTTCACAATGTCACACAATGGAATAAGCAATAGTAGGTCCATATATAATAAGAGAAAGCACCAATATGCTCATCCTTTGCATGGTCACAACATATTACCAAACCTGCTATCTAATCTATTCATTTAAGAGTACCCGAGATAATAAGAAGCAAAGCATAAAACCTTGAATTAGACAACAGTCCGGTGTGAGTGATAAACAAATCTTAGAATCATAGCTGACATGTCCCTCCTTCTAAACAGTTAGCACATAACATCTATAATATGCTATTCTACCATCATTATAAAGGTGAACCACATCCTAAGTACAATGTCGGGGTGTCTAGGTATGTACATCAATAGTACCTACATCACATGACATCCCTAGAATGACAGATAACAGGAAGAACAACTACAGAAAACATATCATCCATCAAGCAATCCTCACTATCACTCAACGTGCTTTGGATGTAAGACGGCTCGAACGACATCCATATACGCCAAAGAGTAATGGAAAGTACTAGATTTCTCAGTACTTATCTCCCACCACTCTATACAGTCAAGGACTAGACCAAGCATATAAGGTCTAGAGTAATCCATCCACATAAGAATCCAGATCCCATATAAATGTGGATGGGCATCCCCACATACCCCTACTATATGAGTACCCCTCAAAAACCTTCGAGTATCAACCATCCCTTCGCATCCATCTTTGAACCCATCATCGTTCTATCGTTTTCCATTTTTCCATAGTAAAACTCATCCTTGGTCCTACACACGAGCTCTCCTCATTGAACTCGCCCTTCTATACCATCACAACCCTTATTCTTCGAGTCATCCTAATCAAAACATCCCTAGAAATCCTGTATAAGTTAAAGGGTCAGTACATCAAAATCTCGCAGACATCACATCGAAGCACCTCCATATTGCATCTTCCATTAGTCACCATACTTCATTGCGTTGCTACATCATAGCCTAACGTAATGAACAAACACTTCTAGCACGGCCCCTACAACCTCCTAAGTATTCCTTAGGAGTTTGGCCTGAATTGGTCACTCTAATTCATGTCGAAACCAACATGAATGGGCTCATGTCGGTACCGATAT
Source organism: Allium cepa (assembly GCA_030765085.1). NCBI lineage: Eukaryota > Viridiplantae > Streptophyta > Magnoliopsida > Asparagales > Amaryllidaceae > Allium > Allium cepa. The sequence goes on from CM060931.1 coordinate 240,295,748, forward strand.
GAATTACATAGCCAAATATTTGGCTAAGTACTTGATACACGATCACTTACTCTTTTGCTTGGCTGGACCTCCTTCTTCCCATGCCTTAACTCTTCAAGTCATTTAGCCAGCTCTATTTCCCTAAAAAGATGTCAACATCGACCAAAAGAGGTTAGCACCGAGTTGTAGAGTTTTGATAAATTTTGAAGTTAAGTCCCCAAATTCCGTCCTTGACCCTAAAGCTTGCCTAAAGTTTCACAGTCTAAGTCCTGAAGCAACATCCTTTACTAATCTGAACTGCAAAACTCCAATGATATGATTTAGCAAGCCAAACCACCTCCAAACTACTTGCAACCAAAAATATAGGCTTCCCAAACAACCTTCAACAACATATCCAAGTCGCATTCAATTCTGACCACTTTTGAACTCATTTTGCCAAAATTGGCAAACACATACTAACTACACTAAAATGCACTAACAAAAACATCAAAGCAATACAAGCAAGGGAAAACATCAATCACCAACATCCACAAAGCAATTATAAATTTTTATTAAAGTTAGATTAGAGTTTAAAAATGTTTTAACATCCAAATCATCATTTTAAACTACATAAACATGCATAGAATAGTGAGAGATCATAAATCACTCACCTAATCGCCAAAATTACAAATTCCTTCCTTAGATCTGAAATGGACGGCAAGCATTTCCATTTCAAATCCTAAAGTAATCAAAACGATAGATCTACCCATTGTAATGACCCAAATTTTTAGTAACATTATTAGGAACATTCAATTAGGTAAATTAAATGAAATAATGTAGAATGCTTAATGGATTGAGATTTGTGATTAGTAAGGGTAGTCGTACCATGTATAAAAGAACTAAAGAATTAAACTGTTAAGGGGAATAGATAAGGTGCAATATAGGAATATGACACATCCATATACCCTAAACCCTTAATTCCATCATTCTCATGTTCATTCTAAATTGACAAAACAAAAATACAAGCTAAAGGCCGACCACCATTAGGAAAAGCAAAGAGAAGATTTCAAGAGGAAAAGCTTAAGCAACTTAATCAAGATCAAATCTCAAATCCTTAATCTCAAAGCTAAGGTAAATAATGACCATATATCATTTTTCTAAAAAAATTCGGTTTTAAGGTGAATCCGAAGTATTTTGCATGATTATGCCATATTTTTGAATGATTAAATGTTTATATATGCTTGTTGATGATTTATGCTTGTTCATATAGATTTTATGATATGCTTTAACGTAAATACCCTACTAAATGACATCCAAATGCCTTTCAATTTTAGATTTAGACAAGAAATAATATTTTAGAGTTGGGTTCCAATTTTCATAATTTTCTAAATTAATGTTTCTAGTGAAGGAAATGATTATTCGGGTTTAAAATTATTTACGGTTAAATAATATATGATTTGAGTCTGAAATTAATATATGTTAGAAAACATATCAAAAATGATTTTCTAGAATTTTCGTAGAATTTTCCTACGTGTTTTGATAGATATATAAAATTATTTAAGGCATGGGACTTAAATGTTTTATATATTTATTAAAGGAGAAGGGGTATTTTATAAATAAATTAAATTGTTTATTTCTGAAATATTAGCAGCACTTTTGGAAAAAATTAACAACTAATAATATTTTGACAAACAAGGCAGGTTAGTTGAAAAGAAATTCTTTTAAAGTAAAAATTAGTTTTTACATGCTTTTGGCATGTTTCACTACTTTTGCACCAGAGGTTCCGACCAAGTAATTCCGCCTTCATTACCATCGAAACCAATACGCATAGTATTAAGTAATTGGTACGTAGCGAATTGGACTAAGGCGAAAGGCACTGGATCGAAACTAAGGGTTCTAAAGTGGCCGAAACGTTGCCTTGCTTTTAAATGAAAACGCACCTGCTTTGCTTTTGAAGGAAGTGCTTTCGACTTGGTTGGCTTTTGGCTGAGTCAAATGTTTTAAAGAAATGGTTTCGAATGGGATTGCGCCTTTGTTCTAAGTAAATGCTTTCGAATGGGGTCGAAATCCCTAGCTGCTGCTTTTTTTACCTTTCGAAGTCAATGGTTTCAGAAGGTATACATTGTTTTAAAACCCAAGCCACTTCTCCAATGCTTTTGGAAGGTTAGTATCGACACCATCACTTCTTTACTTAGGAATAGCTTTCGAAAGAGTGTTTTCGGCTTATATGTTTTAGTGACCCTTTTTCTCTGTTGACGGTAGAACCTAAATGGTTTCGAAAGAGATGATTTATTTAATGGTTTCGAAAGATGTTTCCACATATTTTAAATTCAACCAAATAGGACTGGTATAGAGCCGCGCTCTATACATTATCTATTAGCCCCACCTAATTTAGTCTAAAATTCCAGTGTGTCGGGCATTGTCACTGGTAAGACTAAAATGATGATTTCACATAAAAGGGAATATATATTTGTATACAGATAGGTTATTGGTGAACCCACAAACCATTAGGATCAGGTGACCCTGGGAAAAGATAAGTTAGGAACAGACCATCCAGAAGAGGAGTATCTGACAGATAAATTAGGGACAGACCGTCCAAAAGAAGAATATCTAACAAATGTTATATTATTTTATTTATATTTTCTGGTAGGCCCGAGTCAACCAAAGGTTAATAGTTAGCCAAACAAAACTATAGTGCTAGAACACATAGTTCATTTATTACCTGATATGTATGTTGACGTGATGATGCTTTACACTTTTAACCAGTTTTGGTTGCAGAAAATGATTTGCAAAAGATATGCTTTAAAAGGATATTAGTGAGGGGAAACCCATTTCGCTAAGAGGCATGGTCTCACTTAATATCACATAACTGAGATGTATTATATTATTCACACTAGACTTTATGTCTGACTAGAAGTTTATCTTTTTCCCCGTAAACTCTTGGATGCTCAAAATTGGTTTGAGTAGGCTGGGGTTGAGGTTTAAAGGTTTTTAGTAGAATGGCGAACAAAGCTTCCAAAGACGAGCAAGTGGATGAGGGATAGCTATTTAGGAGTTGTTGTTTTATTTTGTTTATTCTGTTGTGTTGTATTAAGTCAGTTATGATTGTATAGTACTTCGGTCAACCAAGGGGCATCATCATATGTCGCTCTTGGTGTATTTTGTAATATTTATATTTGATCTTTACCTGCAAAATGTTTATGGGATATTGTAATGGAGTATGAAACATGTTTTGTGAAATGTAATTAGAAATGTTGTTTTTGTGGAATCTGTCATTTTGTTTCATATTCATGTGCTTCTGATATTACGGATTCCATTAACATTACCATATTTGGTCACCAGAAGATAATACTATGGATGACTGCAGCATTTGTAGCGCTTAGCTTCGGGCCTCTAGGTAGGAGATGTTACAACTTGGTTTCAGATCATAAGTTTATGAAAAAATTTAACTAAAAATGGTTTTTGAAACATAATCCTAAGAAATTAGAGATAAGGTCGGGGTTTGGGATAACGCTATAGTAACGTACTTGTATTTGATATGTATAAGTATACGCTATATCTCTATTCTCCTATATCTCTTAGGTAGTTCTTCTGTATCTCACGAGGCTTGAGTACAGATATGGATGCTAGAAGCGGAAGAGTGAATCTTGGAGGAAGCACCACCATAAATGGAAATGCCAGATTGAATACTAGAAGGAACCAAAGTCAGGCACAAGCCGAGAATGTTCATGCTGGGATCCCACAGGTGGATATAGGAGCTATGTATCGATTTTTTGTGAATATGATGCAAGCTGGTATTATTGCTGGTGTGGTTGGAGGAAATGCTGGAGTAGGAGTTCAAGAAGCTCTGGTGGTCAAAAACTATGCTATCTTGAGTAGAGACTATGTTAGGCTTGGAGGGAAGCCATTTATAGGAATTTAGGACAATATTGAGGTGGAGAATTGGTTGCTGCATTGTTAGAGGATTTTTGCGAACCGGGCTCAATGATGAGCAGAAGAGGAGGCTTGCATCGAGACAACTTCAAAGAGCAGCTTTATTCTTGCGAAATAGTGTGACGGCTGGAGTTAATGAAGATGAGATGACATGGGCTGAGTTTTGGAGAAGGTTCTAGGAGAGGTTCATGTCTGTAATGATGCAGTTTTCTTTGGTCGGAAAGTTTGCTAAGTTGGAGCAGGGGGTGATGTCTGTGTTGGAATATTCTAGAAGGTTCGAGGAATTGGCAAGGTGTGGGTATGCTACTATGGATACCATGATTAAGAGCAATGAGAAGTTCATCAAGGGGTTGAAGCCTGAGTTGTGAGGGCTACATTACCTCATCTTAGGGATCCTTATGTCGTTGTGGTAGAGATGGCGTTGAGAGGAGATGTTTACTTCTCTGGAAAAGAATAAGGCAAAGGAGGTCCATGTAGGGCAGAGTCATAAAAGGAAGTTCTTTAATAAGAAGTGTGCTAAGAAAGGTGGAGCAGCAAACAAGGGAAAGTCTGAGGTTGTTTTCTTTAAGTACGACAAGAATAAGGCATATTGCAAATGAATGTCATACTGGGAAGGCGAAGGAAGTGATCGGGAAGAACATCAGATGCTTCAACTGTGATCAGATTGTTCATTATAATAGTCAATGCAAAAAGCGTGCTAAGGATGGAAGAGGCAAAGTATTTGCATTAGAGCCTGCTGCATCAGGACCAACATCGCAGGAGAAAGGGAAGGCAATGTTAGGAGGTACGCTTCAGATTCATGGTATGTCTGTTAGCGTTTTGTTTGATACTAGTGCATCACACTCTTTTATATCTCATTGCTTGGTAGATAAGCTTAACCTAGAACCCTCATACATAGTTACTTTTTTAAGAGTTAGTAATCCGATAGGAGGGTATGTGACATTTGGGATGAAGTGTGACCACCTAGAGTTTGATTTGTTAGGTCATACCTTTGTTTGCAATTTGCATGTGTTTGAATTTGTAAGGTTCAGAATTATTTTAGGTATAGAATAGTTGAGTAAGTATGATGCTAGGATATTTTATAATGATAGGAAAATCACTTAGACAACCTAACAATAGTGATCGCATTATATATATCGTAGAAAGCCATAGTTGGGAGGTGAAAGCTTTATTGGGTGTTGTGGAGGTTGAAGATGAATTGAATTGAGTTTTCATGGTTAGAGAATTCACAGATGTTTTCGAGCCAGTAGTAAGGTTGCCATCGAAACGCCATTGAGTTTCGGATAGATTTGGTGCCTGGAGCAGAACAGGGGAGTAGGCAACCAAGCAGGATGACACCTATTGAGATGAGAGAGTTGAAGTTGCAGTTGGTGGATTTGGAAGGCAAGAATCTTATTGGACCTAGTAGTTCACCCTGGGGAGCAGTCGTAGTGTTTGCCAAGAAGCTGGACGGATCCTTAAGGTTATGGATCAATTATCGTAAGTTGATTGAGAAAACGATAAAGAATCGATACATGTTACCTAGAATTGACAATTTGTTCGATCATTTGAGTGGAGCCAAGTTATTTTCTCAATAGGATTTAGTAATAGGTTTCTATCAGCTTAGTGTAGCAGAGAATAGTATTCCTTTGACGGTGTTTAGAACCAAATATGGATCGTGCGAATGGTTAGTTATACCATTCGGACTAACTAATGCACCGACATTCTTTGTGGATTTGACGAACCAAGTTTTCCAAGAGCACTTGGATAGGTTCGTGTTGGTTTTCATAGATGATATTTTGATATACTCTAGGGATGAGAAGGAGCATGAAGTTCATCTTAGAATTGTGCTTGAGACGTTGAGGCAGCATTAGTTGAAGGAGAAGTTTTCAAAGTGTCATTTTGGAAGAAGGAAGTGAAATTTCTTGGTCATGCAGTCTCAAAGAAAGGGTTGCTTATAGATCCGACTAAGATTGAAGCGGTGAATAATTGGAAGAGACCCGAGACGGTGATTGAGATAAATATTTTTTTTTGATTGGCCGGATATTATCAGAGGTTCATAAAGGATTCTTCGTGGAAAGCAGTACCGATAACCAAGCTAACGTGAAAAGATGTGTAGTTTGTGTGGACCGAAAAGTGTGAGGAAGCATTCCAGAGCTTGAAACACTTATTGACCCGTGCACCTATGTTAGTTGCTCTAGAGGGGAAACGAGATTTGATAGTTTATATAGATGCGTGCGAAACTGGGTTAGGAGTTGCGTTAATGCATAGAGGTAAACTGATTGCCTATGCTTCTCGATAGCTTAGACCGCATGAGGTTGGATATCCAACGCATCATTTGGAATTAGCTGCAGTGATATTTCATTGAAGGTTTAGAGACATTATCTTTTGGGAGAGAGGTTTTAGTTATACACTCATCATAACTCGTTGAAGTATTTGTTCACTCAGAAGGAGCTAAACATGAGACAACAAAGGTGGTTAGAGTTTATTGTTGCTTATGACTTTGGAATTGAATACACACTAGAGAAAGATAATAAGATTGCAAATGCACTTACCAGAAAGCATCAGAATGCATTATTGGCAATGATAGAAGAGTGGAAAGATTTGGAAGCATTGTCGACTTGCAGTGGAGATCTGAAGTTGGATCTAGTGAAGGATCTGTTGTGTTATCTTGTTAAGAAGTTCGATCGACGACGATCAAAAAGATTGCTTCTAAAAAAGAGGAGGATCCAGTATTGGTTGAATAGATCAATAAGTTAAGGGATGGAATGGACAGCGATAACTTAAAGGGTTTTAGTCTTGACCAGAATGGGTGGTTGAGAAAGAAAGGTAGGTTATATGGGAGACATAAGGAAAGACGTTCTGGAAGAATGCCATCGTTCGAAGTTCACTATTCATCCAGGAGAAACTAAGATGTATCGGGACATGAAGCAGAGTTTCTTCTGGGAAGGAATGAAGAAGGATGTTGGCTTATGGGTAAAGCAGTGTTTGAACTGTCAACAGGTAAAATCCAAACTTCAGAAGCCTAGTGGGTTGCTTCAACCATTAGATATTCCAATATGGAAGTGGGAATCTATTTCTATGGATTTCATATACGGGTTACCAAGGTTAAACAGAGGAAATGAAAGTATATGGATCATAGTGGACAAATTAACCAAGAGTGCCAATTTCATTCCAGTTAAGTCAGCTAGGACGACACCTGTTTTGGCTAAGTTGTTTATGAAGAATATAGTTAGACTTCACGGAATTCTTAGTAATATAGTAAGTGGTAGAGATTCCTTGTTCATTAGTGAGTTCAGGAAGAGTCTACAGTATATTTTAAGAACACCAAGCTCAATATGAGTACCGCTTACCATCCGCAGATCGATGGGAAAACATAAAGAGTTAACAAAGTCTTGGAGGATTTGTTAAGAGCTTGTGTGTTAGATCGTAAGGAAAGTTGGCACCGAGATTCGTAGGACCATTTCCTATTATAGAGAGAATCGAAAAACTCGCATATAGGGTAGAGTGACCAACTAATTTGGCAATAATCCACAATGTTTTTCATGTTTCTCATCTAAGAAAGTCTATTAGAGATCCAGAGACTACTATAGCACTGAGTATGTTAAAAGACTTAGTAGTAGAACCAGACTTGAATATAGTTAGAAAGCCGATTCGTGTAGTCGCAAGAGATGAGAAGAGGCTAAGGAATAGGACAGTCGTATTAGTTAAAGTCCAGTGGAGCGACAATGAGAGAGACTGTACTTGGGAGACTGAGAGAAGGATTAGATACTCTTATCCCGATTTATTTGATGGTATGTTTTACCTTTTTGATTGATTTGTTGTGTACCTCATCGTAATTTCGAGGATGAAATTCTTTAACGATGGGAGTATGTAACGACCCTAATTTTTAGCAAACTATTAGGAACATATAAGTAGGTAAATTAAATGAAATAATGTAGAATGGTTAATGGATTGAGATTTGTGGTTAGTAAGGGTAGTTGTGCTATGTATAAATGAACTAAAGAATTAAAATGTTAAGGCGAATAGGTAAGGGGAAATATAGGAATATGACAAATCCATATACCCTAAACCCTTAACTCTATCATTCTCATGTTTATTCTAAATTCACAAAAAAAAAATACAAGCTAGAAGTCCGCCACCATTAGGAAAAGCAAAGAGAAAATTTCAAGAGGAAAAGCTTAAGCAACTTAATCAAGATCAAATCTCAAATCCTTAATCTCAAAGCTAAGATGAATAATGACTACATCTCATTTTTCTATTTGTTTTCAGTTTTAAGATGAATCTGAAGTATTTTGCATGATTATGTCATGTTTTTGAATGATTAAATGTTTATATATGCTTGTTGATGGTTTATGCTTGTTCTATAGATTTTATGATATGTTTCAATATGAAAACCATATTAAATGACATCCAAATGCCTTGCAATTTTAGATTTAGACCAAATATGATATTTTAGAGTTGGGCAATTTTTATAATTTTCTAAATTAATGTGGATTTTATATTAATTTTCTAGTGAAGGAAATGATTATTTGGGTTTAATATTATTTACGTTAAATAATATATGATTTGGGTTTGAAATTAATATATGTTATAAAACATATTAAAACTAAATTTCTGGAATTTTCTTAGAATTTTCCTAAGTGTTTTAATAGATGTATAAAATTATTTAAAAACTGAGACATAAATGTTTTATATAATTATAAAAGGAGAAAGGGTATTTTGTAAATGAATTAAATGGTTTATTTATGAATTATTGGTTGCACTTTTAGTAAAGAAAATTAGCAACCAATAATATTTTGGCAAACATGGCATGTTAGTTGAAACGAAATTCTTTTTAAAGTAAAAATCGGTTTTTACATGCTTTTGGCATGTTTCTCCACTTTCGGCACCAGGTGTTCCGACCAAGTACTTCTGCCTTCATTACAATCGAAACCAATGCGCCTAGTATCAAGTAATTGGTACATAGCGAATTGGACTAAGGCGAAACACACTTGGTCGAAACTAAATGTTCTGAAGGGGTCGAAACGTTACCTTGCTTTTAGATGAAAACGCGCTTGCTATGCTTTTGAAGGAAGTGCTTTCGACTTGGTTGGCTTTCGGCTAAGTCAAATGTTATAAAGGAATGGTTTCGAATGGGCTTGCGCCTTTGTTTTAAGTAAATGCTTTCGAATGGGGTCGAAACCCTTAGCTGACGCTTATTCTACCTTTTGAAGTCAATGGTTTCGGAAGGTATACTTTGTTTTAAAATCCAAGCCAATTCTCCAATGCTTTCGAAAGGTTGGTATCAATACCACAACTTCTTTACTTAGGAATAGCTTTTGAAAGTATGATTTTGACTTAATTTTTTAGTGACCCTTTTGCTCTGTTGAAGGTAGAACCCAAATGGTTTCGAAAGAGATGATTTTTTAAATGGTTTGGAAAGATGTTTCCACATGCTTTAAATTGAACCCAAATGCTTCCGAAAGGTTTGTTGTTTACAAAGGTTTTGATGCATTCGAAAGGTTTTAAATGAAGGTTTTGAAGGGGCGGTTCCCCAGTGGTTTCAAAAGGTTTGAAAGGAAGGTTTCCTATGGTCTCGAAAGGCAGTGTTTAAAGGTTTTAAGAAGGATGTCTAAGATTTTATAGCTTTCGAAGGAAAGGTTTTTCAATGGTTTCGAAAGGATCATATAAAAGGTTTCAAAAGGAATGTTTTGGCCTTTCGGCTTAGGTGAAAGAAAGGGGTCTACTTGGTTTCGAAAGGGGTACTTTTAATGGATTCAAAAAGGGTACTTCCAAAGGTTTAAATGTTTTCATCAACACAAACTTGTACAAAGTATATATATAACATGGCAAGGTGATTTTTGGTAAAGCATGGAGTATATGTATTTTCCTTGTTTAATTTTAGCTTAAAGGTTTTAAATCAATTTGAGATGAAAACGTTTTTAAGGAAAATTTTGGAAAGATTAGCCTACGTAAAATGACTCGGATATTATAATACCAGATGAGACTGGTATAGGGGATCGCGCCCTATACATTAGCTACTAGCCCCAGCTAATTTAGTCAAAAATTCCAGTGTGTAGGACTTTGTCACAGGTAAGACTAAAATGCTGATTACACACAAAAGGGAATATATATTTGTATATAGATAGGTTATTAGTGAGCCCGCAAAACCATTAGTATCAGGTGACCTTGGGAGAAGATAAGTTAGGGGCAGACCGTCCAGAAGAGGAGTATCTAACAGGTGTTAGATTATTTTATTTATATTATCTGGCAGGCCCAAGTCAACCAAAGGTTACTAGCTAGCCAAACAAAACTATAGCGTTTGAACATATAGTTCATTTATAACCTGATATGTATGTTTACATGATAATGCTTTACAGTTTTAACCAGTTTTGGTTGTAGAAACGATTTGCAAAAGATATGTTTTAAAAGGATATTAGTAAGGGGAAATGCATTCTGCTAAGCGACGTGGTCTTACTTAATATCAAATAACCGAGATGTATTGTATTATTCAAACTAGGCTTTATGTCTGAATAGAAGTTTATGTTTTTCCCCTTAAACTCTTGGGTGCTCAAAATTGATTTGAGTAGGCCGAGGGTTTAGGTTTACAGGTTTTTAGTAGGATGATGAATAAAGCTTCTAGAGACGAGCAGGCGGCTGAATGATAGCTATTTAGGAGTTGTTTCCTTATTTTGTTTATTCCGTTGTGTTGTATTAAGTCAGTTATGACTATATAGTATTTTGGTCAACCAAGGGAGCATCATCATATGTCGCTTTTGGCATATTTTTTAATAATTATATTTGATCTTTACCTAGAAAACGATTATAGGATCATATAATGGAGTTTGAAATATGTTTTATGAAATGTAATCAGAAATGTGGTTTTTGTGAAATCTGTAATTTTGTTTCATATTCATGTGCTTCTGATATTACAGATACCATTAACATTACCGTATTTCGTCACCGGAAGTTAATAATATGGATGACTGCAGCATCTGTAGCGCTTACCTTCAAGCCTCTAGATAGGAGATGTTACGCCCATTTGCTTAAAAACGCTTCTAATGATGGTTTAGGCTAGATTTAGTATGAAAATGAGGAGCCTTTTGATGGAATTTACGTTAATAGAGGTTTAGGCTTGTTTTTGGGAAGTGCAAAATGATTTGGATCTATCCAATCGTTCCCGAATAAGCATAATACCCATAATGGGTTAATAGGCTTAAAACTAGGCTTAACAATTACCCGTTAATCTAAACAGCGGCAGTTTAAATTTTATCCAATCGCTCCCTAATAGTCACAATACCCGTAATAAGTTAGTGGGCTTAAAACTAGGCTTAACTAGTTACCCGTTAATCTAAACAGTGGCAGTCTAAATTTAAAATGGTCGAATCTCCTAAATGGAAAGCCTATTTTCCTATTATGACCACTTTATAGAAAGAGAAACCATTATCTCGGTCTAATGGAAGTGGTTTTGGACCTTAATTAGACTTTTATCAAAAGTTATAGGCTTTACAAGAATTTTTTTTCTAAACTATCCGATAAAAACTTAATAGGTGGAAAATACCCCAACGACCACATAAGAATTAAATAATAATATTATACGATCATCCGATGCGAAAAATATGGGTTGTTACATTTTCCCCCTTTAGGAATTTCACCTCTGAAATAACCAAACAAATCAAAAAATTGTCAACAATGGTTACCTCGCATGCATAATAATCATCAAAAATCTCAAACAGGCAGTCATGCAATCAATAATATAGATAAATCTAATCTAGCATGGGAGGTACTAAACTGTCCTATACGATATCAAAAGTGAAAGTAAATATGATGAATATAAGACTTTACCATGCAAAAACTTTGAATATGTAGCCCTTATGTTCTCCTTGGTTTCCCATACGCAATCACGTTCATTTTCACCCCATTGAACCTTCACTTACTTCATCATCTTCCTCCTTAGTTGTTTTGTATCATGTCTGACAATATGAACTAGCCTATGAGGTCTTGAAGCTTCTAGTGGAATCTTGATATCACCAAATTGATCCAGTGCAATTGTCATATCTGACTCGTGCATAAACCTCTACAAGTGAGAAACGTGGAATATGTTGTGCATGTCCACCATCTTCTAAGGTAAGTTGACCTATATGTTAGGTTTTTGAGCCTCTCTACTATTGGAAAAGGTCCTACGAATCTCAGCGCTAACTTCCCCTTATTATTGAATGAACAGCATTCTTCAGTGGAGAAATTTTCCCAAACACCACATCGTTGATAGAGAACTCCAAATCTCGACGTCTTTTGTCAGCATAGCTCTTCTGCCTATCATAAGCAGCCATCATTCATTTTCGAATGATTTCAATCTTCACCGAGGTCTCTCAAATCATGTCTAGCTCAAGTATCAATCTTCTATCCACTTCCCACCGATATGAAGGAGCATTACATGGTCAACCATACAAAGCTTCAAATGGTGCCATATCGATGCTAGATTGATAGCTACTATTGTACGCGAACTCCACCAAATGCAAATAATCATCCCATAAGCCTCTGAAATTGAGATGCAAACTCGCAAGAGATCTTCTAGTATAGGATTCACCATCTCGGTCTCTCATCGGTTTGCAAATGATAAGCTGTACTAAGATGCAGCTCCATTCCCAACGCCTCTTGTAAGCTCTTCCAAAACCCATTAGTGAATAAAGGGCCTTGGTCACTCATAATGCTCTTCGACACACCATGGAATCACACCATCCATTTCACATACAACTTGGCTAATTTGGATGTCGTTCTACTAGAGTTAACGTGTATGAGTCGGGCACCCTTAGTCAATCTGTCGACTATGACCCAAATGCTATCATACCCTCCTTTAGTCCTCGACAATCCACCAATGAAGTCCATCGATACTTATTATCATTTCAACCTAGGAAATTTAAGTGGTTGCATTAACGCATTTGGTTTCTTATACACTACCTTCACCATATAGTTGTTCATACACTTCAACATGAATGTATTAACATCCTTCTTCATCCCCTCCTAATAATATGTCTGCTTTATACCATGGTACATCTTATTCTCGTCGAGATGTATAGTCAATCTAGATGATGACACTCTTGTAGCACCTCAACTAGTGATCCATCAACATCAAAAATAAATAATCTCACATCCTTATGGAACCAAACATCTCGGTCGACTGCATACTACCTCATCTCATCAGACTCCACTCCTTCTATTGTCATTACGATCTCTGCTAGTATAGCGCTCACTATTGACTGGTACCAATCCTTTCGATTAAAGTCAGTCTGATGGTCAAGCTCACCCACATCTGTGACTCGAACCTACAACGAGGTCTAAAGTCATAACCTTCAAATTAATTCGACTGCTTTCACTCTAGGAACATCACTCCTAAACTGGAAAATCTTCTACTCAAAGCATCGATGACTGCATTTCCTTTATTGAATGTATAAGAAATGCTAAAGTCATAGGAGGAGAAGAACTCTAACCATTATTTCCAACGAAGATTGAGGTCCTTTTGGGGGGAAAATGTACTTCAATGACTTATGGTCAGTGAATAGCTCGAACCTCTCTCCTAATAAGTAGTGCCTTTAAATCTTTAAGGTAAACACTACCTCGCCAACTCCAAATCATGGATCAAATACTTCCTCTCATTCGGCTTTACTTATCAACTAGTGTAGGAGAGTACCTTACCTCCTTCGTTAGTACCACATCCAATTCGGTACTACAATTGTAGATGTATCCCATCATCTCCTTATTCCTGCTCAGAATGAACAACACTGGTGCACTCGTCAACCTCTCCTCTAGACTCATAAATGCATACTCCCACTTTGTGGCCTATACAAAAGTTTGATTCTTCTCCATCACGTTAGAGTTCTTGATAAAACATCTGTAATATACCGCCAATCCTAAAAAGCTTCTCACATTAGTAGTGTTCTTGGGTTGGTTTCAACACTGAATCGCTACCAACTTTGCAGGATCTGCTTAGATACCTATCTCGTAGTTGACATGACCCAAGAATCTCACTTCTCTCTTCCAGAAGCGACATTTTGAAAACTTCGCTTTCAACACGTGCTTCCTCAACACTTCAACCATAATCCTCAAGTGTATCTTGTTTTCCTCCTCCGTTCTAGAATAAACCAGAATATCATCCACGAACACAAGCATGAATTTGTTTAGCTGATCTCTGAAGACACAGTTCATAATATCAATAATGTATACCGGAGCACTGGTTAGACTGAATGACATAACCAACCATTTATAGAAACTAGATGAAGTACGGAACACAGTGATCGGCAAGCTCTCCTTCGCCACTCTCGGTTGGTGGAATCCCATCGCAAGATCCAACTGAGAGAACACCTTCGCATCGTGGAGCTTATCGAACAAGTCATCAATACGCAGGAGTGGGTACTTGTTCTTTCTTGTTACCATATTCAGCTCACGATAATATACACACGACCTCCGAGAGACATCTGTCTTAGTGGGAAATACTACAGGTGTGCCACACTCAGATATACTCCAATGAATGAACCCCCACCTTAACAGGTCATTCACTTGCACCTTCAGCACCTTTTGCTCTCTAGGAGTTAAACGCCTTAAAGTCATAACTACTGATCTAGCCTTCTTCACTAAGTCTTTGCAGAACTCAATATCTCAGTGTGGTAGTAGCCCGATCACCTCCTAAAATATATCCAGATACTTTCTAACGATAGACAGAGATGGTAACTCATTATGTGGGACTAGCAAATATAGAAAGCTAACCATAACCTCATCCTCCGATAGGAAGCCAGTCATTATGTTTCACTCCTTCCTAGCCCTAATCATCACTAATAATTTCTCGCAATCCACTAATATCACATACTTCTTTAACTAGTCCACCCCCAAGATAATATCAAACCCAATGAAACTAAAAAAGAGCAATCACAAACATAAGAGCATTCATGACTCAACAAAGACCCGACAAACCGTACAAAGTCTGGTAGAGCCTCCAACATGGTTCATCGCTACTAAAGGTCGGTCAACTATTTCAGGTCTCAATTACAATCTATCTACTAGGTCACTAGATATAAAGGAATTGAAGCTCTGATGTCAAATAAAACAAGTACTGGAACATCATAAATAGAAAGCTTATTTTAAATAATGACACGTTCCTCCTTCTCATTCGTCGAAGGAGTACTCGACAAAGTTGGGGCAGCATCCAAAGCATATGATTTCACTACCTACTTCTGCCTAACTAGCTTAGGATAGTCCTTCTGCACATGCCAATTCTCATTACAGCCATAACACTTATTTTAAGCTTTGCACTCCTTCTTTAGGTGACTTTTCTCACCAAAATTATAGCAGGTAGGGTCCCACTCAACCTTCTTCTAGTCACGCTTTTGAAACTGCTTCTTCTTACTATTGTTCCACTTCCTCTTGCCTTCCCCGCTAGCTAGTGGCTTTGGACCCTTAGTGGATACAACAACAGTAAGCTTGAGTTTAGGGTACATACTCTAAAGCTTGAGAGCCTTTTCAATCACCCTCTCAAATAACTTATCTATTTGCCTTACAAGCCTCTACCCTGTATAATTATCCAACCTTACGATAAGCTTTCCATTTTCCTTTCAAAGGAGTGTCTATGAAGGACATCCCATACTTCGACAAAGAATCAAATTCAACAAAAAATTCAGAGATAGCCATGTCTCCTTACTTCAGCTCTGCAAATCTTCTTAATAGCACCAACTTTTGAGAAACTAGTATAAACCCCTCTTTAAATCTAGTTTTGAACTGGTTCCAAGTAAAGTGATCCTTAGGAGCAGAAATCGTAACTATATTTCACCAGTTCATGGCTCTCCCCTAACTTTGTCGGGAAGGCAATCTTCTCCTCATCACATCATGTAGTTCCATATCATTAATGATCCTTTCGCAAGTATCCAACAAATCCTACACTTCCACATCCGATTCCATTCGTTGGAATGGTTTGTCAGCAAGAATGGAAAAATCCTTATTCAGCTTTGCAAAATTGGCCCCGACACCTACACTTAAGAAGCACCACCAACAACACTAGGAGCAGCTCCTTGGGCATTTTTCAGCATGTTCGCCATCATTGCATTGAACATAGCTTGCAAATCAGGGTTAGCGACCCCCTGGGCTTGCTCCTTCCTCGACTCCAAAGACGGAGTTTCTCTTAGTAGTTCTTGCATGTCGAATCATTTGTGGTCTGTAACAAGAATGATCGGTCTCTCATAAAGAAAACTGCATCAATGTACTCATGTGTGCATGCGACTTATATACTATATATATTATTATATTGTTTTGAAAATTGAAATATAACAAATACACTCTCTCTTGCATATATACACTCTCGATGTGGTCTAGGATGATAATAATTTCCTATCTCTATTAGATCATGGTATCAACTTAGGTTAATCTTGTAATCTAGCTCCGATACCAAATGCGACGACCACCCTACAGCTTGGACACCCAATATAACTTGTATAGTGCACTGCTACGGTGCCCAGCTGATGCAAGATGATTGTTGAGGGTGAAAAGAAGATAAATACTCACAACGTATCAAATAAAATATAATAGTCATCGTAGATATAAAAAAATGAGATGGTAACAGCTAAATTACCATATCTTAGAGTACATAGGTTCTCAAAATCATATAAGACAGTAGTAGACTTTATACAACTGGCAATTAACTCAAAAGATAAACTATCTCTAATAATAATAAACGAATTTTGTCTAAGCTCTACAGTATCACATGGCGGAATAAGCAATAGTAAGTCTATATATAATACAAGAATGCATCATCCTGCTCGTCCTCTTCACGACCACCACGTATCACCTAAACTTGCTATCTAGTCTACTCGTTTAAGAATACCTAAGATAATAAGAAGCACAACATAAAATCTCAAGTCACACAATAACCTGGTGTAAGCGATAAATAAATCTCAAAATACTATATAAGTTGATACAGTATGGAACATAGTCATAAGAGACATACCTGACCTATCTCTGCATTCAAAAAGTTGGCACATAACATCTATAATATGCTACTCTGGTATCATAATAAAAGTGTACAACATCCTAAGTACAATGTCGGGGTGTCTAGGCATCCACATCTACAGTACCTACATCATGTGACATCGTTAGAGTAACATACAACAAGAAAAGAAACCATAGCAAATGTAGCATCCATCAAGCAATCCTCGTTGTCATTTAATATTCTTTGGATGTAAGATGGCTCTAACGGCATCTACATAAGCCAAAGATCAATGAAAACGTCTTGGTTTCTTGGTACACGTCTCACACCACTCTATATAGTCCAAGACTAGACTATCCATATGAGATCTAGTTAATCCATCCACATAAGGATTCAGATCTCACATAAAACTTGGTGGGTATCCCCACATGCCCCTACTGTATGAGTAGCCCTTAGGAACCGTCATATCAACCATCCCTTTGCATCCATCTTCGAACTCATCATCGTTCTATCATTTTCTATTTATCTATAGTAGAACTCATCTTTTGTTCCACCTACGAGCTCGCCTAATTAATCTTGCCCTTTTGGAACATCATAACCCTCATCCTTTGAGTCATCCATATAGGAACCTCTGTATACATCTTGCATAAGTCATAAGGCTAGCAGGTCAAAGTCCTGAAGCCATCATATCAAAGGACCTCCATATTTCTTCTTTCATTAGTAATCATCCTTCATCACGCTACCATATTGCAATCAAATATCGAATGATCACCTTCAACATGACCCTTATGGCCTTCTTAGTATCCCCCAGGAGTTTTGGTGAAAATTGGCTACTCCAATTCATGCCGGTACCGACATGAATGAGCTTATGTTGGTACCGATATGAATTACTTAACCATATATTTAGCAAAGTACTTCATACCTGATCACTTCCTCTTTTTCTAGGATGGAGCTCAATCTTCCCATGCCTTAACTCCTTTGGGCCTTTAGCCAACTCCTTTTCCCTAAAAAAAATTTGGTATGACCAAAATAGGTTGATACCAAGTTGTAGAGCTTCACCAAATTTTGAAGTTAAGTCCTAAACTCCTTCCTTGCCTTGTCCTAAAGCATATCCCGAAGTTTCACAGTCTAAGTCCTGAAGCAACCTCCTTTACTAACCTAAATTGCAAAACTCCAATGATATGATTTGACAAGCCAACATTCTCCAAACCACCTACGATCAGGTCTAAAGCTCCCCAAACTCCTTTCAACAACATATCTAAGTCACATTCAATTCCGAGCACTTTTGACCTCGTTTTAATTGAATCGACAATTACATCCTAACTACACTAAAAAGCGCTAACAAACACATCAAAACAATACAAGCAAGGACAACACCTATCACTAACATCCATACAACATTTATAGACATAAGTTAGATTAGAGTTTAAAAATGTTTTAAAACAAAATAGTCATGTTTAATTATATAAACATGCATAGCATAGTGAGAGATTATAAATCACTCACTTAATACCCAAATTACTAATTCCTTCCTTAGATTTGAAACGTACAGCAAGTAATTCAAATCCCAAAGCGACAAAATGATAGATGTATAATCCCCTTTTCTAATTACCTTTGTAAAGATGGTTTGGGCTA
Organism: Allium cepa; assembly: GCA_030765085.1. Classification (NCBI taxonomy): domain Eukaryota; kingdom Viridiplantae; phylum Streptophyta; class Magnoliopsida; order Asparagales; family Amaryllidaceae; genus Allium; species Allium cepa. The sequence goes on from CM060931.1 coordinate 240,314,202, forward strand.
GATTTAGTATAAAAAAGAGGAGATTTTTGATTGAAAGTAGGTAAATGGATGTTTAGACTTGTTTTTGAGAAGTGGGAAATGATTTAGATCTATCATAGCAATCTCTTTTTGGCACAAACCTCGAAATGGATTAGTGGACTCGAGTTTAGGCTTGACTAATTACCCATTACTCTAGCTAGCAATAGTTTAAACTTAAAATAACCATATTTTCTAAACGGTAAGTCCACTTTCCTATTATGACCATTTACAAAAGGAGAAACCATCATCCTGACCTAATGTAAATGGTTTCAAATCCTAATTCAACTCCTATCAAAAGCTATAGGCTTTATAATAATTTCTAGATCCAAACTCGATAAAAATTCTAAAGGTGGAAAATGCCGCTAATAGTTATTTTCTAAAATTTTAGACACATACATCCTCATATAAATTAAAAAATAATCTTTTACAATCATTTGATCGTAAATACGATTTGTTACACTACTAAGCCCTAGAACATTGAGTAACCTTCCCGTTAGCACCCGTAACTATGCACAACATCAAGTATACAGCAGAGTGTCTGAGTTCACTTGCTCCTAAAGCATTGAATAACCTTCTTATTAGTGCCTATATGCTCCAAAGAATTTAATTGCCAAAGGATCACACCCCATGCTTAGTGTCATGCTTTATAACTTCTTGAAGTGAGAACCTAAGACACCACCAAGTGTGGTACTTATTCCATCTCATTACACGACTTCATTTAGTTCTATGGACTCTCAAAATCGAAGAAGGAACAAGTTTTCCACTGATCTACCCTACTTGGCCTGCATCAGATCAATGTTTGACCTAGGCATACTACAGTCATTCATACATCTGATTTTCAATTAATACGTAGACTCTTTGTAGAAAAATTTGTTTATGGGCATTCAAACGTCTGACTTCGATTCCAAACATCTGAATCTTACCAGATTTGAACTGATTCCTTTTTGTTTCATGCCTTCTAAAATTCAGAAGTTAAGTCATCAATTCAAACATCTGACTTGATGTTTCTTGGTCTGTTAAATTATTTGTTTTATTTAAATTCTTTTGTGATTCAAGTAGAGATGTAAGGGTTTATTTTTAATAATATTTTAAGTACAATTTCTTTTTTTATTTATACACAGCTTCAGTTAGTTTATCTCAATGATGGTATATAGCATTTCGATCAACTACCCATGTATATTTATATCAGTGGATAAATAATAATAAAATATACATTTATTTGGAATAAGATTCGTTATAAGAGTTAAGTACATAATCAAAACACAAAATTTCTCTAAGAGCATATCCGTTGATTGAATAGTTCGGGTCAATCTCAGAGTTACACGATTTATGGAGATCTGTAGCCATTGAGTGCACAGTAAAAAATATAGGATGTAATCAAAATGATTCTACTAATGCAGGTAAGAGAAACATGTTAGGTTTTAGACTGGTTCGATTGAAATATCTATGTCCGTAGTGATTTTTCTCATTTTGTTGCGTTATAATTTAAATAGAGTGAATACAAAGAAAGCAATAGAGTCCTACTAGAAAACTTGATCCTTTGCACTAATGTAGGTCTTTTCTTATAATTAACTATTTCAGATGAGGATTGGATAGTCCAGATTCATGTCTATCCCTTCATGTACCTCCTGAGCCGTTGGATGCCAATTTATGTCCAAACATCTCCTTCTGAGCTTTGTGTTGTCGTTATGCCATTAAAGAGAAATTATAGTTCATTGTCCTCCGTAGCATATTCTTGTCAGGTTGCAAATGTCAAAGCATGCTTTAGTCATGAGAATTGATGTTATTGTAGTTTTCTTAGCTGTCCTAGGCCCCAAATGTTGTTTGAATCGTGTGCGACCAATTGTGCAACCCTACTCCGACATCATATCCCTTTGAGGCCAGACATGACTGTTAACATTCTACAATGCTATGGTATGGTCAAGGGAGAAGCGAACACAACTATGTTGATGTCATTGAGGGGATACTGATGGTTGCACATATGTTCCAGTTGGTGGTTAGCGGACTTAGTAAGGATTGGGGTTGGATCCTGAGCAGGCTTGCATGAGCGTTAAGGCCGATTTGTGTTGCATGGCAGAGAGGTTTGGTTTTGATATGGAAGAGAACTATAATTTTGAGTCTCGTGATTGGAGGGTTAATGTAACAATATAGGTGTGTGGCTATGAGGTCAGGTTTTGAGCACGAGATTTCTGTTTTATGTGCAAAGAATTCATGTGATAATACTATTATCGTGTCTCTAGAACTCCATGACTAAAATTTCCCAAGGTGATAGGACCCATATCTAGTAAAGGTCTCTTCGTGGCATACTTCATGGCTCTAAGTCATCAAATCTTCCTTTCATGTCCATGCCATCTAAAATTTAATGGAAATCTTTCTTGTGGTAGAATACTTGTATGTTATTACTTAGTTACTCACACAATTCCCCTTTGACGTTGCTCGAATCTCACTATATTAATTCATTGTCGATCAAATTTCAGCTCCTAAGGACTCTAATAGTTGTACTACATTCATAGTAATCCATATTCTCCTGAGTTTTCTTCAATGTACTTATCTTTATCCATTGAATACTTAGCAATTGTCTCATCGACCAAAAAATTAAAGTTCTTGGAACATGGCCGGAACTTCCAAAAATGTAGCATTGAACATTTCGTATACATAGGTTGAACTCTTGTCTAAATCGAACATGAAAAGATGAAGTTATAGACATCAAAAGTCTAATTCTCTATTTGAATCGATCACTTGATCGGCCCTTGGCTCACCTTGGGTCAAGACTAATTCTAACCTAATTCAATCTTTAGTTTATGACTTGGAGTTGGAGCATTTTCCTGTTCGAGCAAGATCAACGCCCATAACTTGGTTTGGGTTCAACAATTCACTCATCCCCGAGTCATGGCTTGGGACATTTTGGTTTAGGGCCTGTTGCTTGCTCTAGGTCAAGCACTACCGTGACTCGGAGCTAACTCGGGGTCAGTCTATGTTGATTATACCAAAGTTTCATTTTGGTACTAGACGAAATAAATTATTCAATTTAATTGGCATCTTGAAGAATGAGCCATTTTGGCTAAGTTTGTTTTTCGATCACTTTGTTTCTCGATCACTTTGTTTTTCGATCACTTTGTTTTTCGATCTTCCATTGCCTAGATACGTGTCTCTTTGTTATTCGTTGATTTTCTGACATTATGGTTGACCTAACCATTTAAATGGTACTCCTTTAACACTTCGTCAAATTTATTAGCCAAATTAAAATGACCTAGTTTTCTCTTATTGTAAACCGGGATAAGCGCCTAATTTCCCTTGCTCGAGTCTGGTTGATCCTCTATTTTCAACATTTCCAACCTGTTTGCCATTTTGTTAAATACCAACGTTGCCGCAACCCCAATCCAACCTATTTTTGGACTTTGAACATTCTATACCACTCTTAAACTAAGTTGATCAGCTTGCAATCAATGCACAACAAAACATATCAACTATCAAGCATATAAACATAGATCATAAGAATTATATTAAAAACATTATATATATAATCAATTAAACACGTAATATATTCCATAAACTAACATTAAAACGTGATTCAGTTATTTAGCATAGAAAACTATGGTTTTTCATATATATACACATACACGAACACACCCCATTTTTAACATTTAGTTTCATTCAAAAAACAAATGATAATAAGATGTATTGAACTTGATAGCGCTCAAGATATAGATATAGCAATCTTAGATGATTCATTTAATTGACTCTAGCCTTTTACTTATTTATTTAATATATTTGATAAAGGACTCAACGAAGAATAGCAATGGACGATAGAGAAGTTTAATATGATTTGTAGAAAAGTCTATTGATGGCTGTTTTTTGCCTACCCATAGCAGAAATCTTGATATCCTGTTTAAGTTGGGTATTTGGGCCTTTGGGTTGAAACTGTCTAATCTACCTTCTACAAGTTAAATTCGTATTTGAAACAACTTGAATCATTTACTCGTTCTTTATGCTTGGAAAATAGCAAATAAAAGGAAAGGCCCTAATTCATACAATACTTAAGTAACAGAAGTAACTAGTATGTAACTCGTGTGTTGTACACGGTAATGTTGTAAAAGAAATTATCAAATATACATAGTTAAATAGTTGGAGTACAATGTAATATGCTAATGTTAAGCATATATTTGTGTAAGTCATGTATTTCAATTATTGCGCATATGTTAGTCTATAATAAAATATCAATTTCGAAAGAAAAATAACGACGTAAACTTAAATGTAGCTTATTTAAATAGAATTAAAGAGAACATTCCAAATAATTTGTAAATCATACTTTAATATAAAGTGGTAAGGAAAAATAAAAAGAGCCTTTATTATTATGTATGTTTATTATTACTAAATATCATTTAAGAAAGAAAATAATAATACAAACTTGAATGTAAAATAGTTGAAGTTAATGAAACAATGATAGAATTTATACCTGAAACAAAATGCTAGTTTCAAAATAATGTTATATTTTAAAGTTTTATTAAGTTATATTTTTTATATTATATGCAACATTCAAATTAGATTTAGATAAGAGTATAAAATTGTAATATATATATACACATACATACATATACATATACTCACACACATATATATACATACAAACACATATGCATACATACATACATATATATGTATGTACGTGGGTTAGGATCGGTTACACCTCATTTTTGCTACACCTCAAGTTACTCCTGATTTCAACCACATGTTTCGAATAAAATAATATACATTTTCTCTTTATACTAGAGAGAAAATGTATATTATTTAATTCGGAACATGTGGTTGAAATCAAAGGGGTTTTAAGGTGTAGCAAAAATGATGTCTGTGTGTATGTATGTATGTATATGTATTTATACACACACACACACAACCAAGGATGATACTATTTTATTTTTGACTTACTAAAATCATGGGAAGCTTCATAACAGATTAACAAAGGGAATGAAGAACAAATCTTAAAAAGAGAGAATTAAGGAGAAAAATATATTTTGTTCTATTTTAATATTATTTAATAGATCAATAGTTAGATAAACATATATATTAATTAATTTAAAATATTAACCGAATAGCTCATAAGTACCTGTATATTTTTAGAATGTAAGTATCTAAAATAATACATTTGGATTATAAAATAATTTTGAGATCTATAACATTAAGTGTAATATTTCACTGGCTTATATTTGTTAAATAAGTGTAGATGAATTTATAGAAAAATTATCATTATTATTTTTTAATGTTAGCATGTTAAAATGTTTTGTTTTCATAAATATTATTTTCGAATAGTTAAAAATAATCATATATTCATTGTTTTCGTATTCTAACTATTTAAAATGATATATTTTGTTAAAATTTGGTTTTCCAAAAGTATATCTAAAGTTAAGAAAATTTTATGTCAAACATATTATTTTATTAATTTATATGTTGAAAAAATGTAAATAAACAAAGATATATTATTTTTATTTTTGAAATTTTATGTTTTAAAATATTTTATCTAATTTAAAATATGTATAATTTATACGTTAAATATGATGATATACCTATATATGTGAAAAAAATTGTAAGTATTTATTTATGCAATAAATTTCAAAGAAAAACATTGATGTTACATTTTTCTTTTTTAAAGTAATATTAAATAAATTCGCAATCTTGTATGTACCTATGAGCATACGCACCCGCACATATGTACGATAGGTTTTAGATGTTAAATTGCAAAATAGGTATTGACAAGAATTTTAAATGTAATATAAGATAATTAAGGAAAAAACTATTTTTTTAATTTACTAATTGCAGATAATAATAATAAAAAATTAGTAGAATGTATCTTATGCATTGCACACGCTAATGTTGTAAAAACATGGTACTTATACTTAAATATTGTTAAAATAAAATTTTGTTATGCAATGTTCGGTATTTCAATTATAAATTAAACATTTTATTATAAAAAAAATGTTTAATTTTTAAACATTTTATTATTATTTATACATATAATTTTTGTTAAGTTATTCATATATTTTTATATTTGAAAGAAATATCTATTTTATCATTTTGTTACTACGAATGCGGTATATAAATTAAAATTGCCATTTTGTTTATAAATTAACACAGAACTTAATAACTATTAATTACTTGAATTTATTTATATAGTATGAATTTATAGTGTTTGGTTAATTTAAATACATTGATTTGAATGTAAAATAATAAGAGAAAATTGATGACAATTTTGTAGATGATTGTGGAAATTATAAAATATCGGTATATTAATATAAAATCATGAAAAAAATTAATGTAATATTTTGGATAACTATTGAAACGACTCGCGAATTTATCACTTTGATAAATTAAATTTATTTTTAAATAAAAGATGACAATACAGATAATATTGTTTCAAGTAATAATAAGTAATAGTAAATTTATTTAGAAGAAATATTTATAAGAATATTTTCCTTGAAATTTATATCGATAAGTGGCATCATATTTTAATATAGATTTATTTAAATTAAATCAAGATTTAATGATTTAATAATTATTTTAACTGTTCAAATAATTATTTTAACTGTTCAAATAATTATTTTAAAATGACGATAATTAATTTTGAATAGTTATAAAGTGATAATGAATCATTTATAATAGTTTTATAAAGATACATATTTAATTTGAAAATAGAAGGGAAAAATCGATATCGCTTTATCGGTATAATGGCGATTTTTGTAAATAATTTTTAATATGAATTTATATAGTTTTATAATTCAAATATTATCATTTTAATTAGCTTAAAATGATAATAAATTTATTTTCAAATTTTTTTCAAAAATATATATACACGTTAAAGTATAAGTGAAAATGTGACCAATAAACGGTTCTTCGGATTTCGACGATTTACAAACGAAAGTTGCTCGAAGATGTTCGAAGTGTTATGCACCTACATTTACATACATATATATGTTACATGCACATGATAACATGCATATAAACATATTTATATAATTAAGTATAAGAAATTTAATATAAAATAAATAATATATTTTAAGATTTCTTACTCCTTAAGCTTAAATAAGTCAACATATGCATAAATGAGATGATGGAAGTGATGTGCACATAGGGGGTGGACTTTTGACATGTATATGGAGGAGGGAGGTCTGTTGGAGAAGCTTTGAAATGGTGATAAAGGTGATGATGTATGTATGAATACTTTTACGCTCTTCATTTCCTATAAATACCCTACCATCTTCTCTTCATTTTCATTCATCTTATTCTTCATGTTCTTAAGCTTTTGCTTCCACTTTAATGGCTTCCATCCTAAGAGAAATAATGTCAAAAATTATTTCAAAAAGAAATTAAATTATAATATAGCCTCAAAACAAACCCGAAGCCCCACTTTTTCTCTTTGTTCTTCACAATCTCCAACCACTTCATCATAGGCCGAGCCACTTCCTTGCTCCACCCTAGGCCGTGCACCCCAAGCAATGCCAAGGCTCGGCCGAGCTGCTTTTTGAGTCACAGGCTTAGTTTTGTTTGCTTTGGCTCGATCGTAGTGGAGCTATAGTCGATTTTCTATTTGCTAGAAGGGAAACAAAGGTGAAAACACCTAAACTATTATATTATATTTTGGATGATAATATGATATTTGTAAATGGATTTTTAATATGCTTTGATCATCAAGTTTGGTTGTTTTCATTTCAATATTGAAAATATATGCAAGTCACGAATATACATGTCGATAAACACAAAGGAAATCACTTTCCTTGAATTAATGAAATGATGTATATGGAATGGTAAACCTCTTTAAAAACGATTTAAAATGAGTTTGAAATGTTTTATAAACATTTAAAAGTGTTTTGGTGAAGTTTGAAAAGAAATGGCAAATTTAGTCAAAAATAAACACGTTGTATAACGGTAGTTCGCGATTTCATACCATAAAAATCAAACGAGTGTATAGAATGGAATATAGCTCAGAATTCTTCGAGATAAGAATTTTTTGAACTATTATATCCATATTTTTTCACCGAAGAAAGAAAATCAAGATTTCAATAAGTAGATTTTGAGATATGAGTAAAACAAGTTTGTGAATAATCCCGATTTTGCAGTTCGAAATCCAAAACTGGATTTCTTAGAAAATGGTATTTTAAAATTGTTTAAAAATGTGGAATAAATTTTATAAATATTTTAAAATATTTTAAAAGCGATTTGAGTAATAAAAATGAATTTTCAAATAATAAAAAGTCATTTTGATTAATATAGCTTATAAAAGCGTTTTCCGCAACACTTTTCCACAGCACATTTTTTTATATAACTTTTATACTTTTGTTTTAAACTTAACGATTCTTTTTCAAATCTTTTATAAATGTTTTGAAAAGGATTATTAAGTGTTTTAATAATGACTAGAGGTTTTCTAGCTTATTTAAGAGAGTTTAAATAAATGTTTAGAGAAAAACTATTATAAGTAAGTGGTTTAAATCTTGGGTTTAAAAACCAACGAGTGGACTAGATTTTTCTATACGTGAGATCTGAATGTGAGGTTCTTAAACTAAGGAGATGTTCAAGAGCGACTAGTGCCCTGGCTCATCTGGCCTCTTCCCTGGCCAGGGATAAATAAGGTCAAAATGTCGAAAACGAGTTAAGTATAAAAGGATTTAAATTTTCTAAATTTAAATTAAATAAAACTTTGATTTTATAGAGATGATTTTCTTGTACTCGGTGTTAAAGCCCGAAGAGGGAACTTGTACTATTCATGTAATTTAAAAGGTTATTTCGCCGTTATTCTGCCCATAGTATTTGTTGAATATGGGAATTCATGTTGAGTAGAATTAGATGATTTCTATAGATTCTGCTCATTTAATATTTACTGGTTTTGGGATTAACATCCTAGATAACATAGTTTTAACTCAATCAAAATTATGAGTTTTGAATTAAGAAATCTTTGTTAAGATTTAAAAGAAATTATTTTGGAAATGTTTTCCTAAGTAAAAAATGAAATGATTTCAAACTATTCCAAATTTAAAAAGGGTTTTACACAATCAAAGGATTTGACAAGAGAGGTTTAATAATTCCATATATATCAGAGAGAATGTTGTGGAAATGTATATCTCTAAAAAGGGATTTTGATAAAAAGAACTTAATTAATTGTAGAATGATTCCCTATTCACAAAACCTCTTTTTATCGATGATTGGATCGAAGGAATCTGGGTGGATCTAGGGTAATTCCTATCTGAAGACCACTTCGAACTAATGTATGCATTCGAAAAGTAAAGAGCTAATAGAGAGAATGAAGGATGAAGACCAAAGATCTTCGAGGTGAAAGGAATACTTATTAACAATTATGGTTAGCTCCCAAATACAAAAGGAGCAATGGTCCCTTCATTTCTGAAACTCTTTGGGTTGTAAGACAGGATTTGATAGGAGGGTGCCTTCGATTCCGTTCAGTTGCAGAACGAACTTTTATGGATGGATGTACGACGTCGCATTTTTGAGATTTCATCATTGACTTTTATAAACGTACATCTATTTGATGGCGAAGAAGGCAACTTCTCTTAGCTTAACAAGCTTCTCTGAGACGTATGAGCTCGGAGGTTGTATGTATGTGGAAGTCAGCAAGTGATTGATGGAATGGTAGTGTGGCATTCAAAGGAATGTGATGTGCTATGTGAAAGGTAATCGTTACCTCAGGCCTCACACCTGAAAAATGACCTGTGGCAAGGCTATGTGGTTCGCAACCATTAGGTTATGATCATCCCCTTCTAGATATATTTCTACTCGCTATGATGTTCGGGTTTAAATCAATGTGGATGTATGCTATGAGGATCCTCGGATAGGTCGATAACGACCGGGGTGATGACATATTCAGTATTATCTAGTGAGAAAGGTAAGTCGGTCTTGTGTTGGTAGAGGTGCAGATGTTTTGTTGACCTCGATACATTCCTCTAGAGATGTACCGCTGATAGGTAGTCCCTTCACCTGGTCATTTGTATGAATCCATTCTCTAATAAGCGCTTGCCATTTTGTTTGTAGAGCCTAGTATGCAGGAATTTAATAGTGCTAACAATTTCGGCTAAGATTAATAAGTTTATTTGCAAATGTTTTCAATGATATGTCAATAAAAATAATATCAAGTATTTTGATGTAAGAATGTTTAGGTTATCATAAGGTAAAAATCCATTCCATATTTATGTGCGGCGTGGTCTTATGAGATACCTTTTTGTTTTCAAAATACGTATTTTGAGTTCTCACACTAGTCATATGACTGACCCGGAGTTTAATTTCCTTTTCATTAAGCTCTTAATGCCCTAATTTTCCCCGGCCATCCTAGTAGTCGGGTTTAGTTTAGAAGAAAGCTGGAGGGAGCTCGAAGCATAGAGTCGGAAGATTTTTCTGAAGATTTTTGTCTATTTCCACCACACTCATGACTATAATATTCTGCAAATTTGTAAGGATAGGACTTTATAACCGTCTATGTTAACTATGATAAATATATTTTAATTTCCACTATAAAGATTATCCATTGCAATAATATATGTGAGACTCTGTTCTGTCTTATTCTTCATTGTTATCCTTGAGAATCCGCTTTTCCGCATTTAGATTTACGGCACGTGAATACCGTGGATGTATTGTGTCAATTTCCGAGAGCCGAAGAAACGGGTCCTCACAACTATAAAATGATAATTTATATTGATTCAAAAAAATCAAAGAGAATAAAGAGTGCAGGTGAAATAAAAATTTGATATTGGAAATACATCTACTTAAACATAGTAAATGGTAAATTTTAATTGGAAAATATGGATGTTTATCTTATTATGTAATTTTATTTAAATTTAAATCAGTTAATATTTGATGATAATAAAATACTTCTGAAACCTGAATATTTTCGTATAATAAATTTATAAATCATCTTCTGAGTGAGACGTCATATTTCGTTTCGTCAAATTTGGACTGCTATTGCTTCGTTAATCTTATTTTTGGCGTTTTAGCAGCATTTTCGGTATCGATTATCGACTTTTGATAGGATGGTTGTACCATTGATGTCTGTATACCGTTTTGATTATTTTGTCATACTGGTCTCCATAGTATATTCATTTGTGTGTTTTGGAGTCCAGAGACGGTGGAATCTGTAAAATGTTGGACCGTATGGGTACCCGTTTGAGTCTGCTTATTTTCCCTGTAACCATTCAATTATTTACCGTGTGAAACAAATGGCCAGTAGCTTTTATTAATCCCTGAAATTTAAGTGTTGGGTTTTGTTATTCCACCTTTTCCAATTTTATTTACTATTTCATTTATTATTACTGGTTGCTTATTCCCTTAGAGTTCTTATCCCCTCCTCTTCATCTTTTGTTCTATATTTTTTAAGAAAAAAAAATCAAATCTATTACAAAGTTTGTATTATCTATTGGTTTTATTTGAAGAACTGCTCATCTTCCCTGCTGCGCTTACCACGTCCATCACCAGTGCTTACCTCCAACCACACGACCCGATCCACTTCACCAACCAAGCCTCGGTCTCCTTCCTTTCCCAGCCCACCTCCATTCCTTTCTCCCCCTTTTCTCTTCCTCCTCCACCTAAACTCCCCCCTCTTTTCTCTCTCACCTCACTCCATTCCCATGTCCAGCCACACTTCCTCCGCCACCTTGGGACTCGCGCCATCACCGTCCAACCTCTGGCCGTGCCTCCCCTCTATGGCAGCAACAGCTCATCTTCTTCTCCCATCCTCTCTACAGCATAAATGTATGTAAATTTTATATGTACTTATATATTAGTGTTATATGCAAGTTTATATACTAGTTAGTTTTATTAGTTTATATATATATATATATATATATATATATATATATATCAGGATATATGTAGTTTATATCTATATTGGTATATATGTGTTACATTGTAATTATAATATGTTATAATATATAAGATTTCCATATATTTGTTTATGCATACTCTATGGGTTTATAACTTTTGATTTGAAGGATATATATTATATATGTGGAAATTTATACGATAGTTCATATATTTTCTTTGAAAGGCATATATAACCTATTGTGTAGATAGGTTTATATATATCTGTCCATTATATGTAAGTTCTATTTGCAATTTTATTTATTATTTTCAGTTCTATATATGTTCAAACATACTCAGCTTAGTATACATATATATGTATGAAAAGTATATAATGATATTATGTTTGAAGTGTTAACATTTACGTAGTTACATATATATAGTCTATATACTATATTACCTGGGTTACATAAAAGTAAGATGAATACCAGTTTTATATAGCTTCAGATTTTTATATATATACTTAATATAAAAGCTATGTGTATATATATACACTTTGATTTTTAACACATATGTATAATGTTTGTATATACATTTGTTATATGCAATCTGTCTGCTTATATATGTAAAGGTATATATAAGTTATATGTATGTATGTATTTATGTATATGACTATGAGTATACGTATATATTGATTCGTTTGTATCGATTTTATAATGTATGGATATATTAGTTGTATAAGTTTATATATAAAATGAATTAGCATAGTAGCATCTGTTGTGTTTATATATAATAGTAAAGTAAAGATTTTTCATAGTAAGTTATCTTGTTTTCAAAGATGGAAAGTTATATATAATATGTTTAAAATATTTGGGTTATGTTAGTAATCTGAATATATATATATATATATATTGATATTTTCAAATGAATGTACAAAAATGTATAAGTATTATTGCATTTTAAATAAGTATATATATAAGTATTTGTTTCAAAATATATTATGTATATATGTTGATTTTAATATATGTGTTTTAATTTAAAACAATGATTTTTGATATATATACATATATACATATATATATATATATATATTTAATTTAATATGTGTTTGAATTTAGACTATGATATATATTTATATAGTTATATATAGTTATATATATAAGTTTACTCATACTATTTATCTTCATCAAATCCAGTTCATCGTGCCTTACTCTTGTCACACCAATGTCCAATTTCGTCGCAGCATCTTTTTGATTTGCTCGTGTCTGTATCCGCGTGCGTGTCTGTGCCATCTTCTGTGTTCTCTAGCCTCGAAATGTAAGCAATCACTCACGATTAACATTCTTATATTTATTAAGTTTGATTTCACTTGAAATAACAATTGAAATATATTGCTAAACTGAACTGCTAATTTTGTAATTTTTATATATGATATGTCATTATCTGTATCTGTTCACCTGTGAGATACGACACCATAACTTATTGTTTATATTTTATTTAAATTTGTTACTGATGATATATGCCTGTTGTTGATATTATTATCATAACTGTTCTTACTCTACAAGTTCCCTATTATTATAAAATTCCCTATGGGTTGCAATGATACATACCCGAACGATCTTGTAGAATAGGAGAAAATCGTTATGGGTTGAAATGAAAAATCCAAGCGATTTTCATTGAATTAAATCTTGGGATTGCGGGTTGAAATGATATATACCCGTAGATATTTAAATTGCGGATTGAAAAGATAAATATCTGTATCACTTGACCATAGGATAGAAAATTTATATACAATAACCAATGGTACATATATTTTTTAAAATGATTTACGTGGTTTTGAAAAGATATATATATATATATATATATGGTTTTATATAAATATTAATTTTAAAATATTATATATATATATATAAATGTTATTTTATATATGTTTAAATTCTTGATTTTTAAAAATTATATGTTTTGGGAAATTAAAAGTTATAAGTTAGTTTTGAAATTATAAATTTTTAATATTTTACTTATAATTTTACTATTTTAAAATATATAAAATAAGATTTAATTTAATAAATTTTGATTTAATTAGTATATAATAAGTTAAGTATTCATTTAAAATTATATTTAAAAAAATAGATTCTTATAATAATTTTAATAAATTAAGGTTGGGAGGATAAACTTAAATTGATTTGAAATCGTATTCTTTTAAGAATTATATTTAATTAAAATTGATTTGAAACTTAGTGAATTTAAGATTTTAAAGATATGATTTTATAACTTGATTTTTGATTTAAAGTGACTAAATGAATAATTCAAGTTTAAATAAATTGAAGGGAATATTTAGTTTATTTAAATGGTAATTTAAGGTTTTATTTAAATGATATTGGATTGACTAAGGGAATATTTCAATATTAAATAATGGTAAAGTTGAATTTGAAATATAAATGAATTTATCAAAATTGAGTTATTGTAAACGTTTGAATATTTAAAGCTTTGAAATCTACTGAAATCGAAATGGTTTAATTTGTAGTTCAAATTAGTATTTGCAATTGATGTAAATTAAATATGGATTATTAAAAACTTGAGTTGAATTGAAATGGATGAATTAAGATTGAATTAAATTGAATTTTTGGATTTCGAGTTGACTTGAATCGATTTGTGAACTTTGAAGAAACTATTTTTATTATATAAAGTATTTTAATATATATAAAAATATTTTACTTTATAAATTATTTTATTATATATACTATTTTAATATACATACTATATATAAAACTATTTTAATATATATATATAAAAATTATTTTTATTACGAACTATTTTTAATATAAAACAATTTTTATATACTAATTATTTTAATATGAACTATTTAATTTATAACTATTTTAATATACTAATTTTTTTATTATATATACTATTTTCTATATCTAAACTGTTTAAGTAGGAAGTAGTATGATTTCAAAGTATTATGATTTCAAAGTGTTATCATTTCTAAGTTATGATTTCCAAGATGTTATAATTACGAAAGTGTTATAACTTTGAAAGTGCTATTATTTTTGAAATGGATATATTTTAAGTGAGTAATGATCTTGTATTGATATGGTATTGAAATGGATATGATATTTTAGATATGAATTATGAACTATTTAAAAAAAATGACCACGCTTTTATAATAACGTTTGGTTGTTAAAGAGACCGAGATCGAAATGTCATACTCTCTACCAATACCGAAAACCTCTTTAACAATTGTGTACATGGTGGAGATTCCAGAATGAAGTAGGATGGTTGGCGACAATTCTATATGAAGTATATACGTGGACCTGACTCCCGTGATTTAGCATAAGGTGGCTAAAATGGGAGCAATTGACGGGCCAAGTGAGGTAGCCCTCCAATCGGACACAATTCTTCGATACCATTCTATTGCTTTGTGATTGATTGGGTGCACCCTCGGATTTTTAGGAGTGTTGGACGAGTTGGGCGATAGCTACGGCTATGCGTTACCAACATCCAAGAAGTGCAATTGGTATATCTACACTGGCATTGCCTTGTTGTGCCATGTCACCTACCATATCGCACCAACTACGAGTTTGTTTTGTACCATACCTATGGAGTGCCCTCTGGTAGCCTCCACTCTACGGAGAGATTACGGTACTGTATAGACTATGGAAATATATAAAAATATGTTAAGGCAGATATGGGTAACGCCTTAACGTTATTTTAGTAGTTTATCTTACTATAGACATTATTATAATAGCGTATATTACTACATAGTAGATAGTTCCATGGATCCTTAGAGGATGGATATCCCAAACATCCTTTAAGTTACTTGCATTTCAGTTGATATTTCACTTGAGTTGGATTTATTGATATAAGTATGTTAATCCTGACTCGAGTATTTTGTGTTCTGCTTTATGCTCAGGTTAGACTGAGTGTCATAACATTTGAGACTCACCTTTGGAGTTTGGAGCTTTGCTTGGAGATTCATCTATCTATCCATCTTTCAGTTATTCAGTTGACTTCAGTGATATATTCGGATTTTGTTATTTCACTATGTATTGAGACTTCTATGTATCTACATTTCCGCTGTATTTTGTTTCATACTCTGTTGTTTATATTGTAGCTTCATGAACTACTATTTATCTGTTTCCGATGCTTATTGTTATTACTCTGTGTGATTTTATGATTGATTTTATTTACTGTATATGTTGAGTTTTGCCAAATATAAATTAACAATGTGATATTTTGAGCAATTCAAGTCCGACATGTGTTGATTCCAATGGCACGGAATATCGGATCGTTACAGTTGGTATCAAAGCTCTGGTTTAGGCAAAACTTAGCATATATAGTAAATTTTAATATAGAATCACCTTCATTTGAGCTTGAGCTCTTCCTCTTTGAATCTATTTCATTTAAATTTTGGAACTTTCCCTTCATTCTAGAAATCTATTCCGGTCTTTCATGTTCGTGTTCTTCTTGATTCTAGAGTATCCCATAACTCCATTTCGGTTGATCTTTATAATGTATCGGCAGTCCCATTAATCTTTGAATGATTTATAAAGGGTGAAACTCCTTTACAACAGGCATTGATTCACCAAATATTTCTATATCCTCGGTTTAGATGCTGCTATCTCTTGCTATGCCCAAGTGTTTCTCTAGTAGAAGACTAGGGTAATTCTCTTGTGATCGGGTGTCGATCTGCCTTAGAATTCTGCGTCGATCTTATTCTTGAAATCACGATTGATCCGGTTAAGGTCGCCCACGATTAATATTAGTATATCCATCTTCCTATTTTGCAATTTAATCATCTTATATCCTTTTCGAGCCTATCTTCTAGTTAGAGTTCTCTTTGATTAGGGTTCCTCCAAATTGGATCTCTATCCTTGTTTTGAAATCTATTCTTGAATCATCGAGTGAGGGAGTGTATTTGTAACTAATATTAAAAATGTTTTGTAATGTGTTGTTTGAGTTGTTAAGGTTGAATTTTAGGGTATCGATCGATTCGTCTGATCAACGCTATCGATAGGAATTCCAAAACACTTGAACATAACAAACTGACACAATAATGTTTTTAAATTGGAAAGTGAAATAAATTTTGTATGATTATATATATATATATATATTAGTGCAAATTTTATGGAATTAAATATTTAACTGAATTGGTTGTCAAAAATGACAATATTTTATTTTCATTTATTGTTTTGTAAACCACTGACTATTGCAACATAATATAAATATAATAAAATTATAAAATATGGTTTATAAATAGATTTGGAACTGAAATGAATTTAAATTAAGAATTTGCGAATTCAATTTCAAGCATTTTTAGAAAATTTGGGTTTTAAAATTTTAGAGTATATTATTTAAAAGTATTTTCGAATAGAAGTCGTTTCCAAAGAATTTTAAAAGTTTAAATCAGTATTCTCCTATTTTGTCGCTGGAAAATAATTTCGGTGATGACTACAGCATTATCGACATTCATTTTTGAGTTTCAGAGTGGAGAGATTAGTAGCTTTGCTACACTTTTGTTTTGGAAAATGAATTTGATTTAAGTTTCTTGAGTATGACTTGATGTATAATATATATAGGTATATGGTTATAGATTAGATTTGATATATCGTGTGTGTCTATATATGTATATATATATTTATCTCTATATGATTTGAAGTGAAATAGAAAATTTAACTCTTAAATTTTTGAATAAATATTCAAAACTTGAAATAATTGAATTGAAAAACAAATTTAATTGTATAATACTCAATTGCATTCCAACATATATAACTTATCTAAATTATTCAGAATTGAATATGTAATTGAATAGTATACAATATAAAATGATTGTTAAAGGATTTTATAAATAAATTTGAGTGGTCATAATAAGTGTCAATATAATTAATCTATGTAATAAGATATATTAAGTGGAATAAATTGAATAATAATTTGGGAAAAAGAAAGAACTAATTTGTTGAATAAAATTTGATTATAACAAATATTTATACACTTAATTTATGATTATAGAAAATGTTAATTGAGGATAATTCAATAATAAGATAATGAATGAATAAATATGAATTTAGGAGTTAAGATTGAATTAAAAGTGAAATTAACTTAAACGAACTCAAATGGATTAAGTAAATGAGATAAATAAAATGAATTTTGTTTTGAAAGAAACCTTTTTGTAACAAACATTAATAAATTGAAATTAAATCAATTGAATGAAAATACATTGAATTGAAATCAATTAGTATAATATAAACCAATTTAAAAATAAATGAAATTTATATGGTTTTAAAATTAATTATCGTATTTTGTATTTCAATCTACTTTTCTTTCTGGTTGTTTCTATTCTCCTACCTCGTTCCTTTTCGAGGACGAAAAGTTTTGAGTGGGGAAGAGTGCAACGACCCATAGATTTTTTATAATTTTAATAATGTAATTAACTGAATTTTTGTGAAATTTTAAATAATTGAATTTGGAAATAAAAATTTGATATTAGAAATACGTCTACTCAAACATAGAAAATGGTAAATTTTCATTGGAAAATATGAAAGTTTATTTTATTATGTAATTTTATTCAAAATTTAAATTAGTTAATATTTGATGATAATAAAATACTTCCCAAACCTAAATATTTTTATATAATAAATTTGTAAGTCATCTTATGAGTGAGACATCATATTCTGTTTCATCAAATTTGGACTCCTATTGCTCCGTTTATCTTATTTTCGGCGTTTTAGCAGCATTTTCGATACCGATTATCGACTTTTGATAGGATGGTTATACCACTGATATCTGCATACCATTTTGATTGTTTCATCATGTTGATCTCCATAGTATATTCATTGTGTGTTTTGGAGTCCGGGGACGGTGGAATCTGTAAAATGTTGGACCATGTGGGTATCCGTTTGAGTCTGTTTATTATCCCAATGACCATTCAATTATCTACCGTGTGAAACAAATGGCCAGTAGCTTTTATTAATCCCTGAAATTTAAGTGCTAGGTTTTGTGATTCCACCTTTTCCAATTTTATTTACTATTTCATTTATTACTATCGGTTCCTTATTCCCTTGGAGTTCCCATCCCCTCCTCTTTATCTTTCGTTCTACATTTTTGGAAAAAAATCAAATATATTACATAGTTTATATTATCTATTGGTTTTACTTGAAGAACTGCTCATCTTCCCTTATGTGCCTACCACCTCCATCACCAGTGCTCACCTCCGGCCACACGACCCGATCAACTTCACCAACAACTAAGCCTCGGCCTCCTTCCTTTCCCATCCCGCCTCCATTCCTCTCTCCCTCTCTTCTCTTCCTCTTACACCTGAACTCGCCCCCTCTTTTCCCCTCTCCTCACTCCATTCCCACGTCCAACCACTCTTCCTCCTAGGCCTTCCTCCACCACCTTGGGCCTCACGCCATCACTGTCCCACCTCCGACCGTGCCTCCCCTCTACGGCAGCCACAACTCATCTTCTTCTCCCCTCCTCTCTGTAGCATAAATGTATGTAAATTTTATATGTACATATATATTAGTTTATATGCAAGTTTATATACTAGTTAATTATATTAGTTTATACATGCATACATACATACATATATATATATATCAAGATATATGTAGTTTGTATCTATATTGGTATATATAATATGTTACAGTGTAATTATAATATGTTATAATATGTAAGATTTCCATATATTTGTTTATACATACTCTATGGGTTTATAACTTTTGATTTAAAGGATATATATATTATATATATGAAAATATATACGATAGTTCATATATTTTCTTTGAAAGGCATATATAACCTGTTGTGTAGATGGGTTTATATATATATATATATATATATATATATATATATATATATATATATATATATCTGTCCATTATATGTAAGTTCTATTTGCAGTGTTCTATTTGCAGTTTTATTTGTTATTTGCAGTTCTATATATGTTCAAACATACTCGGCTTTGTATACATATACGTGTATGAAAAGTATATAATGATAATATGTTTAATGTGTTACATTTATGTAGTTACATATATATAGTCTATATACTATATTGCCTGGGTTACACAAAAGTAAGATGAATACCAGTTTTATATAGCTTCAGATTTTTATATATATATACTTAATATAAAAGCCTTGCATACATACTTTGATTTTTAATACATATGTATAATGTTTGTATATACATTTGTTGTATACAATCTGTATGCTTTTATATGTAATGGTATATATAAGATTTATATATATGTATGCATATGACTTTGAGTATACGTATATTGATTCTTTTGCATCGATTTTATAATGTATGGATATATTAGTTGTATAAGTTTATATATAAAATGAATTAGCATAGTAGCATCTGTTGTGCTTACATATAATAGTAAAGTAAAGATTTTCCATAGTAAGTTATCTTATTTTTAAAGATGGAAAGTTGTATATAATATGTTTAAAATATTTGGGTTATGTTAGTAATCTGAATATATATATACACATATTGATATTTTCAAATGAATATACAAAAATATATAAGTATTTTTGCATTTTAAATAAGTATATATATAAGTATTTATTTCAAAATATATTATGTATATATGTTGATTTTAATATATGTGTTTTAATTCAAAACAATGATTTTTGATATATATATATATATTTAATTTAATATGTGTTTGAAATTAGAATATGATTTTTATATATATAGTTATATATAGTTACATATATATAGGTTTACTTATACCATTGATCTTCATCAAATCCAGTTCATCGTGCCTTGCTCTTGTCTCGCCAATGTCCAATTTGGTCGCAACATCTTTTTTATTTGCTCGTGTCCGTATCCGTATGCATGTCCATGCCATCTTCTGTGTTCTCTAGCCTCGAAAGGTAAGCAATCACTCACGATTAACATTCTTATATTTATTAAGTTTGATTTCACTTGAAACGACAATTGAAATATGTCGCTAAATTGAACTGTTAATTTTATAATTGCTATATACGATATGTCATTATCTGTATCTGTTCACCTGTGAGATATGACACCATATCTTGTTGTTTATATTTTATTTAATTCTGTTATTGATAATATATGCATGTTGTTGATATTATTATAATAACTGTTCTCACTCTGCAAGTTCCCTAATAGTATAGAATTCCCTATGGGTTGAAATGATACATACCCGAATGATCTTGTAGAATAGGAGAAAATCGTTATGGGTTGAAATGATAAACCCAAGCGATTTTCATTGAATTAAATTTTGGGATTGCAGGTTGAAATGATATATACCGTAGATATTTAAATTACGGATTGAAATGATAAATATCCGTATCACTTGACCATAGGATGGAAAATTTATATACAGACACCGTTGGTCTATATATATATATATATATATATATATATATATATATATTTTAAAATGATTTCTAGGGTTTTGAAAAGATATATATGGTTTTATATAAATATGGATTTTAAAATATTACATATATAAATGTTATTTTATATATGTTTAAATTCTTGATTTTTGAAAATTATATGTTTTGAGAAATTTAAAGTTATAAGTTAGTTTTGAAATTATAAAATTTTACGATTTTACTTATAATTTTACTATTTTAAAAATAAGTTTTAGTATAAAATAAATTTAATAATAAGATTTAATTTAATAAATTTTGATTAAATCAGTATATCATAAGTTAAATATTTATTTAAAATTATATTTAAAAAAATAGATTCTTATAATATTTTTAATAAATTAAAGTTGGGAAGATAAACTTAAATTGATTTGAAATCGTATTCTTTTAAAAATTATATTTAATTAAAATCGATTTGAAACTTAGTGAATTTAAGATTTTAAAGATATGATTTTATAACTTGATTTTTGATTTAAAGTGATTAAATGAATAATTCAAGTTTAAATAAATTGAAGGGAATATTTAGTTTATTTAAATGGCAATTTAAGGTTTTATTTAAATGATATTGGATTGACTAAGCGAATATTTCAATATTAAATGATATTGAATTAGCATAGTAGCATCTGCTGTGTTTATATATAATAGTAAAGTAAAGATTTTCCATAGTAAGTTATTTTGTTTTCAAAGATGGAAAGTTATATATAATATGTTTAAAATATTTAGGTTATGTTAGTAATCTGAATATATATATATATATATATATATATATATATATATATATATATATATATATATATTGATATATCCAAATGGATATACGAAAATATATAAGTATTTTTGCATTTTAAATAAGTATATATGTAAGTATTTATTTCAAAATATATTATGTATATATGTTGATTTTAATATATGTGTTTTAATTTAAAACAATGATTTTTGATATATGTATATATATATATATATGTGTGTGTGTGTGTGTTTGTGTATATATATTTAATTTAATATGTGTTTGAATTTAGAATATGATTTATATATATATAGTTATATATATATATAGGTTTACATATACCATTATCTTCATCAAATCCAGTTCATCGTGCCTTTCTCTTGTCTCGCCAATGTCCAATTTGGTCGCAGCATCTTTTTTAATTGCTCGTGTCCGTATCCGTGTGCATGTCCGTGCCATCTTCTGTGTTCTCTAGCCTCGAAAGGTAAGAAATCACTCACGATTAACATTCTTATATTTATTAAGTTTGATTTCACTTGAAATGACAATTGAAATATGTTGCTAAATTGAACTGTTAATTTTTTAATTGCTATATATGATATGCCATTATCTGTTTCTGTTCACCTGTTAGATATGACACCATATCTTGCTATTTATATTTTATTTAAATCTGTTACTGATAATATATGCATGTTGTTGATATTATTATCATAACTGTTCTCACTCTGCAAGTTTCCTGATAGTATAGAATCCCCTATGGGTTAAAATGATACATACCCGAATGATCTTGTAGAATAGGAGAAAATCATTATGTGTTGAAATGATAAACCCAAGCGATTTTCATTGAATTAAATTTTAGGATTGCGGGTTGAAATGATATATACCGTAGATATTTAAATTACGGATTGAAATGATAAATATCCATATCACTTGACCATAGGATGGAAAATTTATATACAAACACCGTTGGTCTATATATATATATATATATATATATATATATATATATATATATATATTAAAATGATTTCTAGGGTTTCAAAAAGATATATATATGGTTTTATATAAATATGAATTTTAAAATATTATATATATATATATATATGTTATTTTATATATGTTTAAATTCTTGATTTTTAAAAATTATATGTTTTGAGAAATTTAAAGTTATAAGTCAGTTTTGAAATTATAAAATTTTAAGATTTTACTTATAGTTTTACTATTTTAAAATATATATAATAAGTTTTAGTATAGAAATAAATTTAATAATAAGATTTAATTTAATAAAGTTTGATTTAATTAGTATATAATAAGTTAAGTATTTATTTAAAATTATGTTTTTTTAAGAAATGGATTCTTATAATAATTTTAACAAATTAAGGTTGGGAAGATAAACTTAAATTGATTTGAAATCGTATTCTTTTAAGAATTATATTTAATTAAAATCGATTTGAAACTTAGTGAATTTAAGATTTTAAAGATATGATTTTATTACTTGATTTTTGATTTAAAGCGATTAAATGAATAATTCAAGTTTAAATAAATTGAAGGGAATATTTAGTTTATTTAAATGGTAATTTAAGGTTTTATTTAAATGATATTGGATTGACTAAGCGAATATTTAATATTAAATAATAGTAAAGTTGAGTTTGAAATATAGATGAATTTATCAAAATTGAGTTATTGTAAATGTTTGAATATTTAAAGCTTTGAAATCGAAATGGTTTAATTTGTAGTTCAAATTTGTATTTGAAATTGATATAAATTGAGTATGGATTATTAAAAACTTGAATTGAATTAAAATGGATGAAATGAGATTGAATTAAATTGAATTTTTGGAATTCGAGTTGACTTGAATCGATTTGTAAACTTTGAAGAAATTATTTTTATTATATAAAGTATTTTAATATATATAAAAATATTTTACTTTATAAATTATTTTAATATATATACTATTTTAATATATATATAAATTATTTTTAATATAAACTATTTTTAATATAAATCTGTTTTTATATACTAATTATTTTAATATGAACTATTTAATTTATAACTATTTTAATGTACTACTTATTTTATTATGTAAACTATTTTATTATATATACTATTTTCTATATCTAAACTGTTTAAGTGGGAAGTATTACGATTTCAAAGTGTTATGATTTCAAAATATTGCGATTTCAAAGTGTTATCATTTCTAAGTAATGATTTCCAAGGTGTTATAATTTTGAAAGTGCTATCATTTTTGAAATGGATATATTTTAAGTGAGTAATGATTTCGTATTGATATGGTTTTGAAATGGATATGATATTTTGGATATGAATTATGAACTATTTGAAATAAAATGACCACGGTGTTATAATTACGTTTGATTGTTATAGAGATCGGGATTGGATTGTCATAATCTCTACCAATACCGAAAACCACTTTAACAATTGTGTACGTGGTGAAGATTCCAGAATGAAGTAGGATGGTTGGCGACGATTCTATATGAGGTATATACGTGGACCTGACTCCCGTGAGTTAGCTTAAGGTGACTAAAATAGGAGCAATTGATGGGCCAAGTAAGATACCTCCTTCGATCGGACACACTTCTCCGATACCATTCTATTACTTTGTGATTGATTTTATTTACTATATATGCTGAGTTTTGCCAAATATAAATTAACAATCTGATATTTTTAGCAATTCAAGTCTGACGTGTGTGGATGCGAATGGCATGGAATATCAGGTCGTTACAATTGGGATGGAGAAAACACCGATGACAATCAAACCAAGAAATTTTTCTTCCATACCGTAAAGAAAATGATCTTGTTTCTTTCATGCAATAAGGATAGGCTAGACGACCAGCCGTACTCCAACCTGAAAGCATCCCATATGCAGAAAAATCACTAATAATCCATAACAAAGAAGCAAACATGCGAAAATTCCTCTTTTGTGAAATGTCGTATGTTTCAACACATTCAAACCACAATGTTTTCAGCTCTTCGATTAACAGTTGTGGATAAACATTGATTCTTTGTGTATGATCATCAGGACTAGGGACGACAATAGTGAGAAACATGTATGGAGTTTTCATACACATCCATGGAGGTAAATTATAAGAAGTAATGATAACAAACCAAGATGAATATTTGCTACCAAATTGAGAGAATGGCGAAAACTCATCCGTACATAAACCAAGTCTGACGTTAAGGCTCTCTGCAGCAAATGTGGGATACGTCTTATCGAAATATTTCCATGCTTCTCCATCGAATGGATGTGTCAAAGTTCCATTTGCCTGTCTTCTCACGTTGTTTCATCGCATATGACATGCCGTGGCTGAAGACGGATGTAACCTTTGAAGTCTAGGGTTAATTGGTAAATAATACATTCTCTTGTATGGAACTTCATTTCCTTTCTTCTTTCTTAGTTTATATCTTTCCTCATTACATATTTTGCAGTTCGTAAGATTAATGTCATCTTTCCAATACAACATGCAACATTTTATACATGTATCTATCTTCTGGTAAGGCAGACCGAAAGTCGACATAAGTGTTTTTACTTTATAATGACCACCGCACATCAGATTATTGGGTGGCATATGCCGTTTTGCATCTTGTACACCTTCTACGAATCCAGCTTCTATAAAGTTGAATTTTGATGTTATAGTGATGCATTCAGCGATTACAGATAATTCGGTTCAACTTTTACAACCATCCCACAACAGTCTCTTAGCGGCATCCAATAAATCATAAAAAAATTGCTCCCACATTCGATTCTTCTTCGACATTGATGTCTTCATCATCAACTTGAACGGTAGGGAACATTGACCATGCTGCATCTTCCACCATATCTTTTATAGGATTCGTCATAATAACATCGACCATTGACGCAACATGATCTGATGTAGGTGCAATAAGTTCTCCATGACGATCCCATAAATAATAATTTGGCACAAATCTAGATTTATACAAATGTACTTTAACTGTTCTGGTTTTTAATGCTTCAAATGTTGACACTTACTACAAGGGCAAAGAAGTTCTTCGTTATTTCGATTATTAGACATTGCGAATCTAATAAATTCGTGTACACCATTGTAGAAATGTTCTTTTACCAAGCCTTTCATTCTAGTTCTGACTTCATACATCCAAGTGCGGTCGACAAAATAATCAAATGTTGTTCCTAATTTATAAAAATAGGTTAGTAATTTCGATAGCACTTCACTTCGCTTCTATTCTATGCATAACTTCTCATCCAAGTGATATATTTTTGTTATTTTATTTTCTAAAATAAAGTAAAACCTTTTAGGACTAAAGACTTCACACACCACACTTCTGTCTAATTTCGACAGCACTTCACTTCACTTTTACGCATAACTTTGCATTCAAGAGGAGTATTTTTGTTGTTGTATTTTCTAAAATAAATTAAAACCTTTTGGGACTAAAGGCTTTGATTTGTGGTTGTTGTATTTGTTATAACAATACTTAAATGCTTATTTCAAATCAATATTATATTCATTTCAATTTTTTTTAAATAATCGATTTTAGTACAATATTTGTTCTTGTATATAAAAATTTTAGCATTTTAGAAAATTGATTTGAGTACATTATTTAACTTAATGGAAAATCGATTTCGATAGCATATTTCTTGTTGTTATGCTCGTTTCTTAAGTTTAAAGAAAATCGATGAGTACAATATTTGTACTTGTCATATTCATTTCTTAACTTTTTGGAAAATCGATTTGAGTACAATATTTGTTGTTGTCATATTTATTTCTTGATTTTTTTTTTATAAAATCGATTTCAGTAAAATATTTGTTATTGTGATATTTGTCACTTAACTTTTTACAAAATCGATTTCAGTACAAGATTCTTTGTTGTTATTTTCATTTCTAACTTTTTACAAAATCGATTTAAGTACAATATTTCTTAACGTTTTATTAACCAAATTATAAGCTTTTCAAACTCTTTAAACTAAATTTATAGATTTTGTAAGCTAAAATTAGAAGTTAGCACTAATAATAACAAATTAAAATAAATTAATTTTATACTAAGCGTCAGCAGTTATGATTAACACGCACTAATTAATTGAAGAATGTTACTTATGTTTAACCATACCTACTTAGGAGCATATTAATCAATAATTATACTGTAATTTTCACGTAAATTGTAACAAACATCGTTTTCCACTGTAACGAACATTTGCATAAACTTATCAATAAGCATATTATTCAATAATACTAATTTTTGAATTTTAAATCAACCCTAATTTTTAATTATAAACTAAATAATCAAACCACTTACTAACATCCCCAAATCAACTAACACACTATCATCATCAACTAATACACAATAATCATCAATTTCAAATCAATATCAACTAAATTTTTTAAATTATGGTTTTGATTTTGTCTCCAAATCAACTAATAAACTATACCATCATCTAATACTAATTAATCTAACCTATTCAAACCAAAAATATTAATTTTTTTATAAATAGGGTTTGAAACAATATACCTCAAAAATGGGATAAAGAGGAGGAAGGAGTGCGCAGTGGGAAGGGGTCGTCGGCGTCGGCCTGAGGCGGCTGGAGTTGGCAAGGAATGAAATTGAGAAGGAGGTAAGAAAAAAGGATGGAGGGAAATGCTGAAATGTTCTCTAGTTCGCAGGTTATATTCAGGTAGGCGATGGCTAGCGACGGCCGTCTTTTTTAGCCGACGCAAACCGTCGCTAAGAACTGTCGCAAACTGAAGTCGTTCTAGTAGTGTGTCCATTTAATTTTTCATTATTTTGGATATAAATATATAGTAAAATTAATGGATTTTACATTATTTTGGATATAAATATCGAGTAAAATTAATGGCCTAAAAAAGGCTTAATGTTTGATGGTTATAATAAAAAAGCTTAATAAAGAAGGTAGAAAAAAGTCTTTGAAAAATGTAGCATAAGCATTAAAAGTCGGAAATTAGTAGTACTAGTTAAAACATATTTGGAACCTTAGAGGCACCAATTAAAGAGGTGCATTAGGGAGCCTGGAATTCACGGTAAAAATAAAATTCACAGGAATTTCGGGAGTAACAATAAGGGGAAATTTAAACTAGCATGATTTTTTTATCCATTTATGGTTACACGTGTTATGACACGCGCTTCGCGCGTGAATTGTTTTACTTATAAATTGTATATGTTTAAATAAGTCAAAAATTGATTTTTTATTTTCAAATGATATTAAGATTTGTAAAAAAGTATTTTGAATTTGTAAAGAAAGTTTAATTTAGATTCTATTTTTAAAAGCATTTTGAATTTGTAAAGCATATTTAATTGTTAGTCCTACTTTTAGGGGTGTTTACATTTGTAAAAGAAATTGAATATGAAATCCTACTTTTAAGCGATTAAGATTTGATAATACATAGATGAGCGTTTTGGTAGTTCACGTTGATACAAAAAAAAAGTGTGACACCAAAGCTATTGCAACTATTATTAAAGATTTTTTATTCTATTTTTAGAAGCGTTTCGAATTTGTAAAACATGTTTAATCGTTAATTCTTACTTTTAGAGGCGTTTGAATTTGTAATAAAAGTTTAACATGAGATCATATTTTTTAACGATTAAGATTGACTAATATATATATAGAGGAACGTTTTTGATAGTTCACATTGGTATTAAAAAAGTGCGATGTCAAACTATTGCAACTGTTATCAAAGATGATAAATAAAATATATCATATAGCATAAGCCTTTGTTTGAACTATAATAGATTAATAGTCGTTTCAAACTTATAAGTACTTATCCATTAACGGCATGCAGCTGGTATATGCACAATACGTGAAACTATGCAAAGACGGGTCAAGGTTATAAAATTATGCACACACTTGTTTAATTGCATATAGCTGTCTGTTAGTCAGGTACATAACATATAATAAACTAAAAGCGCCAGCATATACATAGATGTATGCATATAATGCACATATGTCTAACCAACTGTTTCAACCACCAGTGACGTGTGTTTGTTTGTGTATGCATGTCTACGTGTATATTTATGGATAAATGTGTGAGTATTCATATTCCAAACATACATAGCAGTCAGAACTTATTGATTTACTGATATTTCAAGATTGAAAACATATTTCACTTTGGCATAAGCTTCTAAGTTGCTATTAACTATGGGTATTGGTTATTTCAAATTTTTTAATGAACAAAAACTAACATATATGAATACAGATCTACAGAAAGAAAGAAAAAAATTAATGCCTAAAAAGGTTTAAAGGGAAGAAAAACAAAACAGTAGACATAAAAAGCACCATTTTTTGAACAGATAATTCAAAGATGTGAGAAATAATAGATTTATTTGGTGTAAAACGATATTTCCTATAGTGACACGACTATTCATCGTTTTATTTTGTATTAGCAATCGACTTATTCCATATATGACATGCATAAAAAAATCAGAATCTAAAAGACATTTTCGCACGTTAAGAACATCAAATCTAAATTCGGAAGCGAAAAACCGTTCATGTCGTGAGAAATACATTTAAAAATAAAATAAAGTAAACCATGATGCGCCTTTAAGGCATAGAGTACAGTAAATCTTTTCATTCCCTTTCATTTTGTAGAACGATGAAGTAAGATTACAAGCTTTAAATTTTTATGACAAAGAAATTAACTCACTGAACCATGGATCTAAGGTTTTAGCTTCTAGACTAAAAAAAGATTACGTACATCAAATGGTATACAAAAGATATTTAAAATGCTTCAGCGGAATAAAAAAATAACCAAACAAACGTTTGTGTATATTTTTGGATTTCTGATGAAGTGATATAGCAATGATAAAATCAAATTTATAGAGATCACTGCAAGACACGTCGATGATGCTTTCATTAAGACGTTATTTGCCACATCACTACTCGTTGAACAAAGATATGGGTGTTGTGAGTTTAGACAAATCGTCTTTCAAGATACAATGGAATCGAGATGATTACTTTCTTAACACTGTCGAAATCGATTTAAATTAACTTATAAATTGATTGCAGTGGCAAAAGTATCGAGTTTGTGATCTGCAGTAGCACAAACCCGAAATAGTTTTGAAAAAAAATAAGTGAGGAGAAGAGAATGAGAAACTTGAATTTGTTGTTTTCAAGGAAAGGAAGTGCTTTGAAACACTTTTCAGGGAGAAGAACTAACTTGAAACAGTTTTCGGGTGTTGCTATTTATAATTGTGAAAAGAGACGTCTTTTCGCTTGAAACATCACGTCTCCCGCCATTTACATATGTTTCAAATAGTCATGTCCTTTCATCAATTCAAATGGTTGCATTTTCCGCCGTTTGCAGTAGTCAAATCTCGTGTCGTTTCTGTCAATTTAATTTTTGTTAATGAGATCAAATCTGGTCATTTTAACTAAAATAATTCCTGTTCAAAAATATAATATGGATTCAAACCCAAACCTGGTCCAGTCGTTCGGATGGTGGCGGCACGTGTGCATGGTGGTTGTGCGTGGCATTCCTCCTAACAAAAGAGTAGGCATTGGATGCCCAAAGGGCCCAACCTTCACTTGAGAAAGTTATATTTAAACAAGTATAGTTCCCAATATTGTAAGATGTAGGACTATTCTGATCCCTCATTCTTCCTATTCTCTTTCTCTTCTTCCCATTTTAAAACAAGTAACCCACACAAATAATTTTATAAAAATTTACATTAACAATCACCTACCAAATCTTAATAAATTTCTTTCGTCATATATTGTAGAAAAACTTGTGAATAAGTATAGACATCTTGTGGACTTGAATATATACATGGTGACAACATACCAGAGCACATCAGGATGGAATTGTTGACTAAGCATTGAACCAACGATCCCATGCGACGTAGCCGACGTGTTTCAGACACTTGTTTT
The DNA here is from genome assembly GCA_030765085.1 of Allium cepa. Classification (NCBI taxonomy): domain Eukaryota; kingdom Viridiplantae; phylum Streptophyta; class Magnoliopsida; order Asparagales; family Amaryllidaceae; genus Allium; species Allium cepa. Next base: position 240,345,011 of record CM060931.1, read on the forward strand.
CTTTTCTTCGGATAGTTCATAAGCCGACATATGGTTTGGTCTTATGTTTATATCTTGGTTTCATGAAATGCCCTCAGAGACTTAAGCCATAGTCTCATAGAAGGCGGTACCACCTTCGTATATCGATCATATAGGTAGGTTTATCTCAAGTGTTCTATAACCATACACTTCAACGGTACTTTAATTATAAACCTATTAAGTATTAAGTGGTACAACCTCCACTATATATCATTATAGGTATTGTAACGACCCGTATTTTTTCGATAATTAAAATATTAAATTAAATAAGATTTTAAAATTTTAATATTGTAATAAATTAAAATTTATGATTTATTAATGGAAAATTAGTTAAAACACGAGTTAGTAATATTGTTTGAATGTTAGTGACAACTATTTTAATCTAATTTCACGTAATTGAAATAATTGTAAAGTTAATTTGGTTAGAAATCGTAAATAAGGAAATAAACCAAATGTTGTATTTAATCGCAAAATTGTACGTAATAAATTGAAATTGGTTAATGTAGAATGATTAATAAGTATGTGAATTATTAGCTTGATTTGTAAACAATAAACATAGGTGTGAAATTGTAAGATTGTAACAATTGTTTAACTGTCACTTCACTATTTAATCCATTGAAATTAAATTGAAAATCAATTGCAATTAATCTACTTAAATATTGTAATTTATATGGTCAAAGATGATAACGGTAAAATATGAATGTAATAAAATGTAAATTTATGTTAATTATATTCATAAGATAATAGTTGATTGAATAATAAGATGAAAATCAAAATAAATGAATTTATTGGAATTTAAATTACGATTAATGAATTTTTTGCAATTGAAATTGAACGCTGTAATTTGTTCAATATTTAACATTGAATTTGACATGGTAAATTTATTTAATTTCTGTGTGATTAGAAGTGATAAAAATTATTAGTTATAAAATTTGAATTTAAAGGTGGTTTAATTAATTTAATAAAAAATTATTTAATTCACGTGAAAATAGCCATTTTGGCCACTGTTACGGATTTCAACGAAACTAGTTTCATTAGATCCGTAACGGTGAATCATTATAGAATTTCAAGTTTCATAGCGATCAGACTTGTCGTTTGATCGTGCAGTTTCGAAACGCATAGGAATTAATATAATGAATTCAATTTGCATAAGCTGATTTTAAAAGCTAACTTTTGTATACAATAGAATTCGGATTTGAAAAATATTTCATTGAGTTTAAAAATATCGAAAACATCTATTTTGATATATGAGATGACCCACTTTCTTTTCGGAAACGGAACGGGCTTTTAGGTCGTTATTGACGTTTCGAACCAATTCGATATGTTCATTCATTCTTATCGGGCCTTGTCTATGTAAATAGTTTTCTTTCTTAAACCCTAACAGCCTTTATTTCTGCCTGTGCGTACAATTCTATCTGTCCGTTCTTCATTCTTCCAATGGCTGAAACCAAATTCCAGTTACGAATCCTAATTTCAAAATCAAAAGCAATTTCAAAAGTTCAAACTCTCCACACTATGTCATATTATATATCGATGAAAAGCTCTCGACGAGCGTAATCTATGGGATCGATTTCACCATAGAGGCAGGGTGAATAGGGTGATGCTAATAGTAATAAAAATTAATGCGAAAATATATAAAATGATTGCAGCACGGATAATAACAGAATAATAAAAGCAGAAATAGAACAACACAGAATTACCCAGCTTCAGCAAAACCCTGCATACGTGTTGCATCCAAGGTTTCTACTGGAAATTAAGTAGTCATATGCTTACACACGTAAACTTGCGACATCCGCTAACGACTAACCTAACTCTATGCTCAAAACCCTGCCACAACTCAGCCACTGAGTTGCGAATTCTCAAACTATGCCTCGTAGTGTGTCCCTAGTCACACGACTAAAATATTACATAATTTTAAATGGAATTCAAAATAAAAATTAGAATTAAAAATTATAAAAACTCTTAATTGAAAAATAGGCCCAAAATAAAATATAAAGAGACCGGTCCAATTGAAAATAAAAGAAGATGTCTCCCTTTTTTCTTTTTCTTTTTATCTACCGACCCTTTTTGCTATTGTTCAATCCTTCCGACATTCATTCCTTTTTCTCTTTTGTCTGAAATTTAGGGTTTTTGAAATTGAGCTGTTGCTTGTAAGAATTGAGGCTCGAATGGTCTGATGCTTTCATTCCTGCTTCGCTGCTTCTTTTATGAGTGAAATTCAATTACTTTACGGCCGCTTCTCGATCGAGTTCCAATACTGGTATGCAATTTTCTTGTTTGGTTTATGATTAAGCTTGACTCGATTTTGCCTTCGAACTCAATTTTTTAAGCCGATGATGATATGGGGTAATTTATAGGGATAAAATCCCTAAAATTACGTTCGTATATTTTGCTTTGAGTCTATCTGTTATTTTGCTCGGCCATACGATTATTACTTGAATGCTTGTGCAGTTCTTAACTTGTTCATCTCTGATAGATTTGAATTTTACTTGAATCGGTTCCATTATTTTTGGCGTTTGAATTTTTTTCTCGTTTTTTTCCTCTATGACTTCGGAGAGTAACATTTTATTACCTCTGTTCCAATCTTAACCGGCACTGTGACTTCTTCAATTCACATTATCGGCTTTGACTTTGGCATTTTTAATTTTTGTGATAAACCTGACTTTTCATTTCATTTTCCATGGTTTTGAATTTTTATATTTCTTGTTTATCACCTGAATGCCTACACTTGGTTACACTGTCCACTTGCATTGACTCGCACTACTTTATACTCAGGGTGTTGATACACTTGGTTGAATATATGCTTGGTTGGAGTCTGTAACTGAATTGTACCAACATGTATATATGTATGCATGTATGATATATGTGTAGTGCCTGCATTGCTCTGGTCTCTGTTTGAATTCTTGTAGTCTAGTTCTTGCATTGGTTTTTACGTATGATTGCATACATGTCCAGTTGCTTTATGAGCATTTCCAGTTTGTCTCATTAAAGTTAGAATGCATTTGTTGTGGTATTGTAGTCTTTGGTAACATTGTTGCATCGCTAGTACATTTTATTTGGTGAACTTGATGCCTAAACTTATAGAATGCTTGCATACCCATATACTCTGGTCTGGTTGTCCTTTTGGTTGAGGCTGAGTTCTTTGCTTGATCTATTCTTTGAACTGATATATGTGTATACTCATATATGTACACATGTGTATGTACTGACTGTTCCTCTTTGATCATTTCATTGAACTTCTACAGATACTGTGCTTGATCATGTTATGTTCACTTATATGTATGTCACCATGTATATACATACATATATGTATATATGTGTATAATTGTTGTGCCAATGCACTGGGTTGGCTTGATGTCTCCACTGCTCATTGCTGTTATCTGGGTTATCCTGTTGCCTTCATACTTGAACTGATATGTGTATGCATATGCATACATGCTCCAATGCATATACTTTGGCCAGTTAGTCCACTGTTCTGTTGCATTGCATCATGTGCTGCCTTGTATCTTTGAGCTTCTGATTATGTTCATGCGATTGATGGTCTTGTTTGGTCTGGTTCAGTTCTCCCTACTTTGCACATGTGAGCATGTCGAGTCTGCTGTGTGTTTTTGAGCATTGCCTTGACCATCCATGTCTGGCCTTGTTTGATTCTTTGTATTTCTGTTTGCATTTTTTTATTTCTATGTGGAGCTTTGAATTCGTTCCTTGTTCCATTTATTTTTGGCATTTATTGTCTGAATGCATGTTGAATCTGGTTTTGGTTGACTTGGTCGAGACTCTATGCACTTGAGTTGAATCCAGCCTTTGGCTTGGATTTGACTTTGTCCTCACTGTCTCTACAGTTTTATCAAGTGTATATCAGTGTGCACAGCCTTGTGGCATGTAAAGTGATACATTGTGCATGTCACAAGTTGTTCATGTATGATGAATTCAAAAGAAATAAATGAAGAACAACCCAAATAACTAAGGCAAATAACATTTTCAAAAACACACACTTCATTGTGCACTACAAAAATGTTTCTTTTTCAATTTTGCTGCATTAGCATTTATTTTGTAGATAATTCAGATGCTGAATTCAATCTGTAATAGAGTTGAAGACAAATATGAGTGAATGAGGGATATGTAGTGAGGTGAATATTGTAAATTGAAATTTGTGATATAATCGAAATTGTAATGTAATTGAAATTGTGTATATATAACGAGAGCTTAAATTTGTACTATTCAATATTGTAATAAAATATTTTTTTGAATAAAACATTTGTTTGAATTTAAATTCTGTGTTATTTATTTTATTCAGCAAATATTCATTTAACTACGTGAAAAATAAAATAAAATAGTACAATAGCAAATACATTTAAATGAATATATATACATATATGTTTATTATTATCAAACAAAAATCATATACTAGCATATTCAACATAATCGAGATTTGCGGTTCATTTTTGCAATCGAGTTTTGGTTTGTTCAGAAATGACCAAAATAATTTCGGCCATCGATTTTGGTGATTGATCAACAACCACGATTCGTCGATTCAAGGACACAGTTGTGTAGAGATTGTCATGGGGAATTCACCTGTGCCGTTCATTTGCAATTGTGATGGTTAGATTTGGCATGAAAGTTGAATTAGGGTTAGATAATAATGGCGACCGTTGCTCCTTCTTGGACGACGATGGCGATCGAACCAAGAGGAAGTGGAGGAGGGAGGCGAGTCGAGGCCATGGATGGTCACGCCATGACCTACGACAGCGAGATGGTAGTGAGATAGACCGTCAACGTTGTGGCATGTACGGTTGCGTACTGTGTTTGATCATGTTTTAGTCTGCTAGAGTTTGGTTCTCCTGAGCGAAAATGGTAGGTGATGTGTTAATTTATTTATTTTCTTATTTTATTTACTTATATTATAAATCTTATAATCTTCTAACTTATATAACTTTCTCATACGAGCTCAGATTCACACGCTGTTTTCTCCATTGCGATCATATCGGAATTTTGGATAATGTACGACTAGTTTCGCTGCATTATGAGATTGTTGAAATTTGGATCTTCGTTTGGATTTTAAATCGATTTGAAATTGAAGGGTGTTTTAACCCACTCACAACTATTAAACTATCTTATATTAGTTAAATTAAATTTATGATGTGATTAGAAATTGATTAGTTGCTGTTTGGTTTATTTAAATCATCATTCCAGTTAAGTCTAAATTTTTATCGAATTTAATTGCCATTTAATTTAATATTGAATTTAAATTGGCAGCTAAATACCTGGTAATGATAATCAGTTAATTATTGCTATTTATTAGTTGATTTGAATAATGATTGTGTTGTATGTTTAATTGTTGATATTTAGATGATTGATGGATGTCTATTTTATATGTTGTTATCATACTGCAAGTTCCATTGGTTATTGTTAGGAAAATCACTATGGGCTAATAATACATACCCGAATGATATATGGATTAGGGAAAAATCATTGTGGGTTGAAATGATTGACTCGAGTGATTTTATGGATTTTGAATTTTAACTCAGGATTGCGGGTTGAAATGATATATACCCGTAAATTTTAAATTATTGTGGGTTGAAATGATGGATATCCATATCACTTGACCATAGGGTAGAAAATTATATACGGACACCAGATTGGTTAAATTAAATAATTTTAAATCCTAAATTTTTGGATTCTGTTAAATACTATTTTAAAATAAAATTTGATTTATATGAACTAAATTATTTTCGAAAATCCAAGCTTTAAATGTTGAAATTGGAATTTGTTAAAATGAATTGTTTAAAGGATTTAAACTGAAAATTTAAAGTTGAATTTGGTGCATAAATGAAGTTTATCAAAATTGAATAATTGAAAATGTTTGAATATTAAAACTTTGAAATCTACTAAATTTGAAGTAGTTTAAATTTATAGTTAAACATGGATTTGAAGTCGACTAGGTTTAAATGGTTTTACTGGGAATCTGAATTGAAAGACAAAAATTGAGTTTGGTAATTTGAAAGCTGGATATGGTCCATATTTGTTGAAATGGAAATAGTTTAATTTGATATTACTTTCACATTAATTATTTTAACATAAACTATTTAAAAACATATTATTTTAAATTCAGATTTATTTACATTTTCAAACCATTTTATATTAAACTATTAAGCTATATTAAACTTATTTTAATCTATTTTAAACTATTTAAACTATTTTAAGCTATTGTGATCTATTTTAAACTATTCTAAAAAAAGTAATTGTTTTAAACTGTTTTTAATCTATTTTAGACATGTGATGCCCCATCCCGAGACCCACGTTAACAAAGAGAATTGCTTAGCAACGCTGTCTGCTCATGCGGAGAATAAAGTTAGTTAAGGGCGACCATCATAGTCTTACATTAGATAAGAGCTAAGTATGTCAATTTGGTACTCTCTTTTTTCATTTCGTCTCAAGTATTCGACATACTTAATTCCTATCTAATACATTACTATGGTGGCTTCAGGATCAATTCAGAAACAAAATATAATAACTACAACAATCTCAAGTCGTAGAACAACAACACAGATAATACACATATACACATATACCAAATGTAATACAACATGTAATATGTGGTATTCAACCACAATATATATACATCCATCCCAACAAAAGAATATGTACATCATAAGGTTTCCAAACAAAAGACTATTACACAAAAACTATGACATATCCAAAGTCGTTGAAGAAGCCCAAAAGGTAAAGTTAGCATAAGTCCAAAAAGCTAAACTGCCACTCGGTCTGACCCGAGTAATGAATACATGGCTCGGGCTAACTAGAACTTGATATTAGCAAGAGATGAAGGAAAATAGGCATATAAGTGAAGCATTCCTTTGAATATAAAGTAATGACATGAGTAAAGTTTAACTTATACTTCCAAGGGTGGAAGTGTCTCAAAGGTCCATAATTAACTTAGGAATGGGTTTAACATAGCATAGATGTTTCAGACTCAAGGGTTCGACAATATGCGTGAACATAACCAATCACACCAGCCATAAGTGAAATCATCGAAATCTCCAAAAGCAAATCTCATGAAACTCAAATAAGAGCTTATAATTCCAATATCGAAATCACCATAAACATATATATAAGCCTTTCTCTACTCAAGGCTATAAATAGAATCGTCATCTCAAATTGGTGAAATCAAAATCAAAATTTCATAAAAAAACACTCGGATTGGCCAAATCCCATATGCACGCTGAAGTGATGCTGCACTTTCCAAACTCAAACCAGTATTATATATATGATTTAGGTACCTATCCTAGATGACCGAAGTCGTAAATTCCAAACGATCGAAGTCGTAATGCCAGACGACCGAGGTCGTTAATCCCAGACGACCGAAATCGTAAATCCCAGATGAGCCGAAGGTCTATAGTATCGACAATTCCAGAATGTGTCACAAACTCCCAGATAAGAACCCAAAGAGTGTTAACCTGCGTCCGATACCACACTTTCAGACTTAACAGTTTACTAATCGCTAGTCAGTGCCACATTAGAAAATAGAAATCATTATAAAATCTCAAACTCGGAAAACTCAAGACTTGCCTCATCTCATCGGCAATTAAAACACTATATCAGCTTCTCATAGATCATACTCCTTGAATAAGAGATCTCGAACCACAACTCGCCAAATATTGGCATTTCCTAGATAATCGCTATAAATAGGAATTATAATCTCAAAAACTCGCCATAAAAGGGCTAAATAACTCAGAAATCAAATACCTCGAATAGTTTCAACAGATAAAGTAAACTCACGTGTCCCATACCACGTGCTGTACTAGATCATTTAATTCTCTTTCTCAAACGTCCGAAAAGTATAAAAATAAAGTATATTATTTATAAAATAATTTTCTAGAGAAAACAAGATTTTAAATAATTTTATGAAACCATTTTGAAAGAAATTTATTGAAAATTTTCCTCACTATAGAAAATAATATATTTAAAATGCTTCAAAATTTTAAATTCCAAATTTCTCCAAATCTCGGCTTATCCTTTGATGGATGTCATAGCCCATAGTAATCGTCAAATCATCTCAAAATTTGCATTAGAAATGAGCCACGAAAACATAAAATAAGATAAGCATATAAGGAAAAAAAGTTCGGATCAAAAGGCAATAGGCTCACGTACCTAGACCAATAAGGGCCAAACCAGACCAGTGGCCAGGTCGACCGCCAGGTCAACCTACAGGTCACCTAGAGACTGCTGGGTCGACCTTCCTGTCGACCCAGGCTACAAAATTGTTTTCCTAGGTGTTTCCTGCTTCATTTTGATTTTCCAGTGATGATTTAACATAGCAAACAACTGAGTTTTGGAATGAAATTTGACATGCAACAAGATTAACAACTAAACTACACTTTGGAAAAGATCTGGCAACAATTCAAGTGAAAATCAAAGAGTTATGGCCACACAAAGTGGCAACCAGAAATAAGAAATCAATAGAACAACAGACAATAAGCTAAACGTATACGGTAAATTTATTACAGAGCGATTTCTTTACAAGTAGCATTTTCCAGTTAGCAAATGTGAGTTTTTACTCACCTTGATGATTTAGTAGCGATTTAGAATGCAAGCAGTGAACTTTGATGAAGATAGAAGCCCTAATAACCTATAGGACTTGAAAACAGACATGCAAAACGAACAAAACAAATTACAGATCATTCATACCAAAATTCTAAGATTTTTCATGAAAACTTTTGGTATTGGATAAGGATTACCTTATGCAATCTTATTTAGGTGGATTTCTTCTTTAATTTGCAGCAACTTGGAGTGGAAATTGATTTAGTTTGAGGAAGCCATTACTTATTTTCTTTTATTGTGAAGTTTTGTTTTTTGAGAAGGATGAAGGAAAACAAAGTACTTCATGTTTTCCTCTTACTAGAAGCATCCATATTATGGGTTAATGGATCCAAACCAAACCCAAAAAGCTCGACTCTATTTATACTTATAGAAAATGTTAAGATATGCACACATTAACCTATATTATCTACATATACACTAGTTTCTCAAATTTTAAAATCAAACGTGTGACGACCCGAACTCGATGCCCGACAAACGACATCGAATCCGTATCGCCGTAGCTTGCAACAACATTTGATGATAAACAACACAGCGGAAACAAAAGATGATAACATTGATATACAATATAGATACAATGTTAGATACATCATGATACAACAACCCAACACCAACAGAGAGTGTATACAACATAATACCACAGCAGAAATTAGAAAAGTCTTCAAGGGAATCTAATACTGCAACTCCAAACCAAACTCCAAGGCTAGAGCTCTAACTTCAAGCTCGAATCACCATCAAGCTGAACTTGTAGCGAATGCAATCCCAAACTCGATTACCAAACCAAACTTCAAAGATCCAAAAGCTAAAGAAGATTTCCAAATGCTACCAAACCATAAACTTCGAATGCTAACGAATCTATACCGATTATTTGATTATCTGAAAAACCCAACTCTAGACTGCCTGTGTGGAAAATTATGGGCACCCAGAATTTAGGTAGGGAATAATAAACTCCGGGTCAGTCATGGGACTGGTGTGAGCAAACAAAAACAGTTTTGAATAAAAACAAACTACAAAAGAATTTAAAACATTGAAATCCGCAATGCTTTTTGGAAAATGAAACTACCATAAGGCCTCCCGCCGCACACATCATGCAAACGTAGAATTGGAGGAGATTTCTGCTTATGATAGTCAAAAATGCTTGATACGTGAAAACCATTCAATAATATTATTAGTGCATAGTGTAGAAAAAACTTTTCGAAAGTATAATATTAATCTAGCCAGCATAGACATTTCGAACTATGCCTACTATAGCTACCATCTAAATAGTGGTGACCACCATAAGTAAATGGCAGGTTATACAACTAAAACCATACAAGGCGCGTATTGGTAATTGAATTTCCAACAAACGGTCAGGCTAAGGAACTTCCTATTGCCACATGGGAACGCCTCCAGAGGGACGCCCCGAGAACCTACCTGGCTCTTTGCGAACACAAGGCTGGTTTACTCCCTTCCCGGGAGTAACACCTAAGATATGCCATCCCCGGTCGTTTGCGACCGTTATACAAGGATCCTCAACCATAAAGCAACATCACACAGTGATAAATTCACAGTGTCCACATGTGTTAAGTATCTGGGCTCCATACCATGATACCTTCCTTTTCCAGAAGAAATGGATATACCCTAAGGGCGCGACCCCTGCAACCTTGTCGCATCTTTCCTGTGTCGACCATTTCCAGTTTGTGAGGTCCTGATGCAGTCTCGTCCATAAAGCTATGCTTTTTCACAAAGCCATGCTTTGATCAACAAATGATCAGCAGCACTTCGTATGCCACATTACCAAATTGGAAATGTATCACTAGTAACCATCAACTACATCACGACGAACTGGACCACCAGGATTCAAGCCATCACGTTTAGAGCAGCACTTCATCACCACGCAACCATATCCACACTCATGAACTCCTCCGATATCCCATGGCCATCGCCATTGCCTCGCGAACATCATCGTCCAAACCCACCCTTCTAACCCTAGTTTGGCTTCGAATCACCTCTCCGTTCATCGGAAAAATTCTCATCCATTTTTCCTATGATCTACAACACTCCAGCCACTTCTAGGCCAAATCTGGCCAAACATCATCACGCCGATCACCAGATTCTTCCCCAAAACCAGTTTTCGTTCATCTAGCAAATGCCACCTTAATTCTAAACTAAAAATTCTGATTTTTGTTTTAAAAATCATTATTTTTGAAATGGATTTGGATGATGTTAATGTAACTTGGATCCATGCAAGTTGAAAATTGGATAAACTTTAAATTTCACCGTGTTTCTTCATTCGGACAAAAACCATTTCATATTTTCATGGAAATAAAATTTTAAAATTAAGTTAGGGTGATTTTAAACATATTTTGTTTTAACATCACTAGCTGTAGATGATCAGAGCAAGTGGGATTAAATTTTGAACTAAATCTAACCTGTAAATTTTTAACAGAGGCCTTCTGTAACACCCCCAAATTTATCAATTTAAACTTTTAGTTTATTTGAATTTTTGGAATTCAATTTGAAGTTAATTTGAATTAATTTTAAAAAATTCAAAACAAGTTAAATATTGAGTTTGTTTGTTTAATTATATATCTATGTACATATGTATGTAGAATGTATTGAATTTCAAATTTGAATTTGAATTTGAATTTAAAATTTAAAAAAAAATGTCTTAAGTAAAATTATTTGGATTCAAATACATTAACATATGTGTATAGTTTATAAATTAGTATTAAACCTTTTCTTTTAAAAAGATTGTATAAATGTAAACAGTGAATGTAATTATTTAAATAAGAAAGAAAATAATATAAAAACTTTTATTTAAAATATTTTCTTATGCATGGATTAACAAGTGTTAGAATTATGGGAGAATGAAATAACAAGTGTTCAAATCCTAGAAAGTGAATAAGACAAGTGTCATCTCTTTTGGTTTAAATTTTTAAGAAAATACATAAAGAGAAATTTAAGCTATTATTCTCATTCCTCTCATCTCTCTTAACTCATTTTCAAAAAATTAAAGAAAAAGAAAGCCTGTACAATTTAAATCAGAAAGAAAAAAAATCTGAGAAGCTACAAACCCTCAAACCAACAAGTAATCAAACCAGATCATCAACAAGAAATTTAAACAAAGGTTTTTTCTTCAATCTTTTAATCAGTAACTCAGATCAAGGAAATAGTTTCAAAACTTCAAACAAACACTCATCAAAGCTTCATCATCTAAACAACAGGAATCAAGCATTGTAAAATCAAGTCAGTAAATAACAAAGCAAGGCAAGGATCTTTCCAGTAGGCTAAACAAATCATGATTGCAATTTCAAGATTTCAACACTCAGGCCTTCTCTATTTTTATAAACTGAAGGTAATTTTTCTTTTCTTTTTAATTTGAGTTTCAAATTGTTAATTAATCAAGAAAATAAATACATCATAAGCTAAGCAACTTTAAATAACTAGTTGTAGGAAAAATCCAAGATCAAGTTTAAAATAGCAATTCCAGTTCAAATAATCAACTTCTAGGTTTCTTCTCCCTTACTCTCAAAAAACAGGTGAGTAAATCTCTGTTCAATCCAGTTTTAACTGTTGTTTGTAAACGTGCCTGAATGATGTTGAAAGCCCTTTGCATGTGAACAAATTTGTGTGTATGTGTATATGAATTTGCCTGTGCATGTCTAAGTAATAGACATATGTTTCTGTTTTAAAGATAACAGATTTCAAACCTATAAGAAAATAAAAATGCTCACCCCCTGATCCTTATTAAGCTATGCGATTTAAACAAAAATTGCTAGGTTTAATATGATTCGAATCTTAAAAATAGGTTTAAGTAAATTCAATCAAAGCTTCACTGGAAAATTTAAAAATATAGTCAAAATGCAAATCATGTTAAATTTCAAACCTCGTAGATTTTAATTTCAAGTATACCATCTGAAATCTTATCGAAAATAATGATTTTTGAAAGCAAAATCATAAATTTTAAATCAGTATTTACTGGGATAGACTGAAATGAATGATTTTGGGTTTTTTGGCCATTGCCGATCATCGATATGATGGCTATGGACGGGGTTGCTCGTGAAGGGGAAGGGAGACTCAGTGACCACCAGAATAATATCGAACGGATTTACGATTCACTATGGCAATGGGTAGGCAGAGATCTAGGGTTTAAACCTATTTTTCTATAAGGGTCGAAAACTTGGTTGCTACATCGTCGTTGGTCGACCGGAATTGATCACGCCAGTGCCATCATGAACGTTAGACATCGTGGAAGCTTCGATTGCATACACGTGACTGCTGATGGCCTGAGGTGGATGATCGAAGCAATTTCGTGATGACCGGTTTTGTCTCCAATTTGGGGTCGATAGCGAAAATTCGAGATCGTCGACGTGATGGGTTTCTGGGTGCTTGTGGGGTTCAGGGGAGTTGTCGTCGACTCGACGGAGGCTGGAGCATCAACCAACGATGGCGTTTTCGATTGTGCATGTGCACAGCGAATGGTTTAATGTTAGTGAAAAGAGAATTGGGGAAGAAGGGTTCGACTCGAACCAAATATCGGGGTGAAACGTGTGGTGGCTCGAGTTTTAACTCGAGTAAAATTTGTGATGTGCCAGGTCAAAAATACTTAGAAAATTTTTAAGTTGAAATTTGGGCGCTCGGGTCGAATTTTGATAAAACCCGAAGCAAACGAGAATTTTTCTCGGGTGTGACTCGAAGCGGGGGGTCGAGTTTAATGTGTAGAACAGTTTTACTTTAAAAAAATTCAAACTTTGAAACAACTTTTAAAACATGTTTCAAATTGATGACTTTGACTTAAGTTTGAATCAATTAAGGATTTAAAGTAATTAAGTTTTAATTTATTTAATTTCGATACATTATTTTATAAAGCCATTTATATAAAATAAATAATGTAATTTAAAAAAGGGTAATTAAGATAGAATGTTGTTTAAACTAATCTTAACCTTTTGAAGAAACTAATGTAATGAAGATGGTTTATTAAACAAATTCTAAAAGATAACCGAAGTGATTAATAAAGATAAAAAGATTTATCTTTTAATTTATTAAGTAATTAATGATTTATTAATATAATTATTTTTAAAAGTAATTATTTAATATTAAAGATTTATTTAATAAAAATTAAGGTTAATTAATTTGTAATTAATTATTAATTAATTAAGGAATAATTAATTAATAAAAGTAATTAAGATTTAATTAATTAACAATTAAGGTTTAATTAATTAAGATAATTAATTAAGGAATAATTAATTAATAAAAGTAATTAAGATTTAATTAATTAACAATTAAGGTTTAATTAATTAAGATAATTAATTAAGAAATGATTAATTATTAAAAATGATTAAGACTCAATCAATTGTAATTAATGATAATTAATCATTGATTAAAAATTACTGATGAAATAATTATGTGGTTAATAAATTTAAAACCATACGATTTATTCATCTTAATTGAAGATGTTTGATTGTTATTGAATGTTGTGTGTTGTATTGTTATATCTGATATGTGATGTGATGCTATGTAATATGAAACGCTTTGTGCTGAGTTGTGATATCTGTGATGAATAGACTTCTGTATGAATGTGAAAACGCATTGGCCCGTAAAACGGTAATTGAATTTCGATGCGATAGGGAGTCGGATTCCAGTTGGTTATCTGAAACCCACATCGAACCTGTAAATCTTTGTGAATGATATATCCACGTGTTTTAAAATTGAGCACTCAATATTCGGTTTAGCCGAGAGAGGACCTTTGTGTCATATAACCCATTCCGGATATGTGATATGACAAAATGGGTAGCATTTAAAGAGGTGGTGAAGAACGGGCGTATTCGAGAACGATAAGATAACCTGTCGAATGACTCTGCACTGAGTTGCTCCAGTATAGAGATCTCCATATGTGATGGGGTGTCCGATCGGGATTGTGGATGACCGGACTGCAAGGACTTCTTCGGAAGTGCCTTCGGTTCTGTTCAAACCCGGAGCAGACTTGTATGGTTGTATGTCTGACATTACAATTTGAGATATAAAGCTGATTTCTTTCAAATACATTTTTGTTGGTGGCGGAGAATTTATTCTCTTAGCTTAACACCCTTCTCTAAGACATATGAGCTCAGAGGTTATGTAGTTGAAGGTTATTAGTGATATACTCCCAACTTGGTAGTGTGGCATGTTGAGTGCTGTTGATTATTTGTTGATCAAAGCATGGCTTAGTGAAAAAGCGTAGCTTTGTGGACGAGACTTCATCGAACCTCACAACCCGGTTATGGTCGAAACAGGAATCATGCTAGCAAGGTTATTTGAGGGTAGCGCCTCCTATGGGTTCCATTTCCTTCTGGATTATAAGTGGTATCATGGTATGGAGCCCAGATACTTACTTTGTGGTTGCTGCAAACTTATTGCTTTGTGGTTGTTGGTTGAGAAGCGCTTCGAATAAAGGTTGGTAACGACCGGGGGGTGGGATACTCATGTCAGTTGTTACCTAGTTACAGAGGTAACCCGGCCTTGTGTAGCAGAGATCCGGTTAGGTTCTCGGGGACGTCCCTCCAGAGGCGTTCCATTTTGTGTGGGAAGTTCCTTTCCTGACCATTTGTTGGAAATCCAATCATCCAATACGAGCCCTTTACGGTTTTAGTTGTATAACATGTCATTTACTTATGGTGGTCACCACTGTTTAGATGGTAGCTATAGTAGGCATAGTACGAAATGTCTATGTTGGCTAAGATTAATATTATACTTTCAAAATGATTTCACACTATGCATTAATAATAATATCTAAAAGAGTTTTCTCGTATTAAGCTTGTTTGACTATCATAAGAAGAAATCTCCTCCAAGTCTGAGCTTGCATTGTGTGTGTGGTGGGAGGTTTTATGGCAGTTTCATTTTCCAAAAAGCATATCGGTTTTCTTTTATAAACTGTTTTATTTCAAACAACTGTTTTTGTTTACTCATACCAGTCTCATGACTGACCCGGAGTTTATTGTTCCTTTCCTAAACTTTGGATGCCCATAATTTCCACACGGGCAGCCTAGAAGCAGGTTATCCGTGTTTTTCGAGCTAGCTTGGATTTTGAAGTCTTTTCGGAAGCTATCAGTTTTTGGGAGAGCTTTTGGATTTGGAAATCTCTTGAAGGATTGGAGTTTTGAAGACCTTATCGAAGTGAAGTATGTTGGAAACTTGTTGGAGTTTTCTGTTGTGATATTATTGTTGTATCATATTTGTATCACTCTGATATTGTTGATCGATTTTGTATTGGATATTGTATCATGTTGCATCGTTATTGTGATCAATGATATTCACTTTTTCGCTGTTTATTTTCATCTAATGTTGTTATAAGCTCCATCCGAACTGGAGTTCAACGTTTGAATCACCGATAGTCGAATACAAGTGAGTTATTTGATGTCGATTTTCAATCGCTGAATTTTGGGTCGTGACAAGTGGTATCAGAGCTAAATGTTGAGTAAGAACTTTAGCTACGGAGTATAACACATTAGATGGCTCATTAGAGATAGGGTGAAGTATACCCTAGAATGAGTATAAACCGAAAGACCGAAACCCTAAAATTTCTCGGTCTATTCCTTTTTAACTGTTGATATTCCCTAAGATATCTTGTCCGTATGCCTAAATCAAGTCTTCTTACTATTACAGATAGTGAGAATGAGAAGAAGAAGAGGACAAGGTAGGGAACGGGGAAATACCCCCACAACTGGTCAAGTCCCTGCAACAGCAACTGTGCCTACTCAACCTCAGCCGAATCTGGCTGATTTATATAAGAGCTTCTCGAGACTTGGTGGTAAGCTGTTCACTGACAAGGAGTCTATTGTTGAAGCCCAAGCTTAGATCTGATCCTATGAAATAATTTTCAGGGGATTGAAGTTGGAAGACGATCAAATGCGATTAATAGCTTCTTGGCAACTCCAAGAGGAAGCATTAGCTTGGTGGGAGACAGTTGCTGTGGATGGGCCAGAAGATGAGTTTACTTAGAGACGATTTAAAGAAGTGTTTAAGCAGCGGTATATTCCATCTCTGGTATCTCCCGAATGTACCAGGAATTCAATGATTTGAAACAAGGAAGTCTATCATTTGAGGGATAATTGAATAAATTCAATGAATTGTCTCGATTTGGTCCGGATCTAGTGAACACACCCTTGAACAAAAATGAATGGTTCATTCGGAGAATGAATAAGGAGTACCACAAGAGGATGACAGCCCACATTAAAGAATCCTTTTCGGACTTGATCGATATGGGTTATCGATATGCTACTCTACATATGCAGAAAGTTTCGGAAGAGAAGGGGAGTTCAAGTAGTTCGAATTGGAAGAAAAGAAAATTTGAAGGAAAAAGGCCGGTTCAAGGTAAGGAGAAGAAGAAGAGTAACCAAGAGAACTTAGCTAGAAATGTTTCTTGTTATAACTGTCGAGAGAAAGGCCATTCAGCAAACGATTGTGAAAGGCTAAAGAAATAAGTGAAGAAAGATCAACTTGTAAAGACGAGCCAAAGATCCAAGGAATGTTATTGTTGTCACCAGACGGGTCACGGAGTTAAAAATTGCCCGAAAAAGAAACAAACACAAGTAGCGAAAGTGTATGCAGTAAAAAATGACCCCTCAACTTCAAATACAGATGAAGGAAAAGGAGTTTTAGAGGGTAACCTTATTGTTGGTGATAGAGTTGTTAGAGTTTTATTCGACACGGGAGCTTAACATAGCTTTATCTCCCAACAAATCGTGGATGAATTAAAACTTAAACCTAAGTTTTTCGATGAACCTATTTGTGTGAAGAATCCGGTGGGTGGTCCTAGAAATCTTGGTCTATATTGTAGGAGGGTGCCTATCTCGTATTCTAGCTATCGATTTCCTATTAACCTTTATGTTCTCGACTTCAATGAATATGGAATCCTACTCGGAATGGATTGGTTATCGAAATACGAAGCCAAATTAGATTGCAACAACCGAGCAATTCTGGTCAAAAAAAACTTGGAGATTTCATTGAAATTTCTTGTGAAGACCCTAGTCCATTAAAGGATAAACCGATGTATACTTTGGGATATCCAGAACCTAATCTGGAGTCCATTCCTATTGTCCAGCATTTTCCCGATGTATTTGAAGAAGTGAAATTTTAACCCCACATAGAGAGATTGAATTTAGAATTGGCATAGTTCCAAATGCTCGTCCTGTCGTTCATGCTAGTCCCAGGATGGCACCCCGGGAAAGAATTGAACTAGTCAAGCAAACCGGGGATTTTCTAGAGAAGGGATTGATTCATCCTAGTGTTCTTGAATGGGGTTCAGCTATGGTGTTTGTGGCTAAATCTGACGGATCCTCGAGATTGTGTGTTGACTACCGCGATCTCAATAAGCAAACTCTCAAGAACAAGTTTCCTTTACCCAGGATCAACGACTTATTCGATCAACTGCATGGCGCACGATTCCTTTCGAAGATGGATCTAGCCCAAAGATTCCATCAGCTACAAATTGCCGAAGACTGTGTGCATTTGACTGCTTTTAGGGGTCCGGACGTATTCTATGAATGGTTAGTCATGCCTTTCGGACTAACCAACGCACCCGCGTACTTTGTTGATTTAATGACCCGTGAGTTCCGGGAGGTGCTGAATAAATTTGTTCTTGTATTTCTCGATGATATCCTAATCTACTCCAAAATCGAAGAGGAGCATGCTGAACATCTTAGAATTTTTTGGAGATATTGAGAAGGAACATCATATTCGCTAAATTTTCTAAATGCCACTTTTGGGTCAAAGAAGTCAGATTTCTTGGCCATGTTGTTAATGAAGAAGGGATTTCTATTGATCCGAGCAAAATTTCCGCTATTCTTGAATGGAAGCGACCCACAACTCCGAAAGAAGTTCTAAGTTTTCTGGGTTTAGCAGGGTATTACCGGAAGTTTGTTCAGGACTTTTCTAAGATAGCTGGTCCGTTGACTAAGCTATCAATGAAGAATGCCAAGTTTGATTGGACTCCAAAATGTGATGAAGCTTTTCAGGAATTGAAAAAAGAGTGACTATTGCTCCTATTCTCGCTATCATTAACGGGACAAGGCTTATCTATCTATACTGACGCCTGTGGTGATGGGGTAGGTGCAGTATTAATGCAGAATGGGAAGGTAATTGCTTATGTGAGTAGACAATTACATCCACACGAGAGAAACTACCCAACACACGATTTGTAGCTCTTGGCTGTTATTTTCGCCTTAAAAATCTGGCGACATTATCTTCTGGGTAAGAATCTCTTTCAACTTTTCTAAAAGAAATTTTTTAAAGTTCAACATAACTTAATCTATACTTAATAAATTCTTCTTGTTTAGGTGAAAAATTCGAATTATTCACCGACCACAAATCTTTAAAGTATCTCTTCACCCAGAAAGATTTGAATCTGCGACAACAACGTTGGTTGGAATTTCTGGCATCCTATGACCTAGATATTATGTATACACCCAGAAAAGCCAATGTAGTTGTCGATGCTTTGAGTAGAAAGCATGCCATTCTCGCTCATCTTGTTATCGCTCCTACTCTTCTCAAAAGGATTGCGAGATAGCAGAAAGAAGATGAGTTTCTTCGAGGAATTTATAAAAGAATATGCCAAGGTGAAGATACTAGTTTTGAGATGGATAGCAGAGAACTTAGAAGATTGAAAGGAAGAATTTGTGTCCCTGACATTCCAGAGCTGAAACGTGAAGTTTTGGACAAATGCCACAAGTCCAAACTTTGCATCCATCTAGGAATCAATAAAATATATCGTGATATCAAAAGAACGTTTTCGTGAAAAACGATTAAAAGGGACATATCTATATATGTGAGTCGTTGTGCTACCTGACAACAAATTAAAAGCGATAAAAAGAAAGTGGCCGGTTTACTTCAGCCCTTGGAAGTACCGAAGTGGAAATGGGATCAAGTGTTGTTGGATTTCATCGACGGATTGCCACGAACTAAGAAAGGAAATGAAGCAATTTGGGTTATAGTGGAACTTCTAACTAAAACCGTTCACTTCATCCCAGTGAAATCCACCCGGACTGCAGCAAGCTTAGCAAAGCTGTATATAAAAGAGATTGTTCGTCACCACGGTATTCCTAACAGTATAGTGAGTGATCATGATTCGATCTTCACTAGTATATTTTGGGAAGCATTCCAAGCCGCATTGGGAACAAAACTGAATTTTAGTACTGCTTATCACCCGCAGTCTAATAGGTAGACAGAAAGGATTAATCGAATTCTAGAAGACCTTTAGCAAGCTTGTATTCTCGACTTTGGTGGTTCTTGGGAGGACCATTTACATCTGGTAGAATTCTCATATAACAATAGCTATCAGGCCAGTATTGAAATGGCTACTTATGAGGCTTTATATGGTTGTCTGTGTCAATCACATGCATGTTGGATCAAGTCAGGTGATACACTCGTCGTTGGACCAGATATGATTAAAGAAGCCACGGAGAAAGTAGATTTTATTCGAAAGAAATTAATAACTGCTCAGAGTCGCCAGAAGAGCTATTATGACCGTAGATGAAGAGAATTGGAATTCCAGATTGGAGGTTCTATATTCTTAAAAGTGTCTCCAATGCGTGGTGTATTGAGGTTTGGGAAAACTGGTAAGTTGGCACCACTGTATATTGGTCCTTTTCCTATTTTGGAAAGGATCGATCCTCTAGCATATCGAGTGCAGCTATCCAGCTGGTTGTCTGGCTTTCATGATGTGTTCCACATTTCTAATCTCCGAAAATATGTGCACGACCCAGATAGTATTATTGAAGAGGTAGTAGGATCTTGAGATCACTCCCAACTTAGCAGTTAGAAGAGAGCCATTGAAAAAAATAGATCGTGATGAAAAGCAGTTGAGAAACAAAATTGTGAAACTAGTCAAAGTACAATGGAGTGGCGATCCAAAGGACTACACCTGGAAAACAGAGGATAGTATGCAGAAGTCCTATCCCAATTGCAGAGTGGATATCTCGGCTTAATCTGGTATGCCATTACTTTATCTTTTATATCTTCATATCTTATTTGTTTGTCTTTCTCTCTCTTTCAAATTTCGAGGACGAAATTTTCTTAAGGGGGACATGTAACATCCCCAAATTTATCAATTTAAAATTGGTAGTTTATTTGAATTTTTGGAATTCAATTTGAATTTAATTTGAATTAATTTAAAAAAAATTCAAAATAAGTGAAATATTGAGTTTGTTTGTTTAATTATATATCTATATACATATGTATGTAGAATGGATTGAATTTCAAATTTGAATTTGAATTTGAATTTAAATATTTTAAAAAATGTCTTAAGCAAAATTATTTGGATTCAAATACATTAACATATGTGTATAGTTTATTAATTAGTATTAAACCTTTTCTTTTAAAAAATGTGTATAATAGTTTTACTTTAAAAAAATTCAAACTTTGAAACAACTTTTAAAACATGTTTCAAATTGATGACTTTGACTTAAGTTTGAATCAATTAAGGATTTAAAGTAATTAAGTTTTAATTTATTTAATTTTGATACATTATTTTATAAAGTCATTTATATAAATAAATAATGTAATTTAAAAAAGGGTAATTAAGATAGAATGTTGTTTAAACTAATCTTAACCTTTTGAAGAAACTAATGTAATGAAGATGGTTTATTAAACAAATTCTAAAAGATAACCAAAGTGATTAATAAAGATAAAAATATTTATCTTTTAATTTATTAAGTAATTAATGATTTGTTAATATAATTATTTTTAAATGTAATTATTTAATATTAAAGATTTATTTAATAAAAAATTAAGGTTAATTAATTTTTAATCAATTATTAATTAATTAAGGAATAATTAATGAATAAAAGTAATTAAGATTTAATTAATTAACAATTAAGGTTAATTAATTAAGATAATTAATTAAGGAATAATTAATTAATAAAAGTAATTAAGATTTAATTAATTAACAATTAAGGGTTAATTAATTAAGATAATTAATTAAGAAATGATTAATTAATGAAGATAATTAAGACTTAATCAATTGTAATTAATGATAATTAATCATTGATTAAAGATTACTAATGAAAGTAATTATGTGGTTAATAAATTTAAAACCACATGATTTATTCATCTTAATTGAAGATATTTGATTGTTACTGAATGCTGTGTGTTGGACTGATATATCTGATATGTGATGTGATGCTATGTAATATGAAATGCTTTGTGCTGAGCTGCGATATCTGTGATGAATATACTTCTGTGTGAATGTGAAAACCCATTGGCCCGTAAAACGGAAATTGAATTTCTATCCGACAGGCAGTCGGATTCCAATTGGTTATTCGAAACCCACATCGAACCTGTGAATCTTTGTGAATGATATATCCATGTGTTTTAAAATTGAGCGCTCACTATTTGATTTAGCCGGGAGAGGACCTTTTTTTCATATAACCCATTCCGAATATGTGATACGACGAAATGGATAGCATTTGAAGATGGTGGTAAAGACCGGCGTCTTCGAGAACAATAGGATAACTTGTCGAATGACTCAGCATTTAGTTGCTCCGGTATAGAGATCTCCGTATGTGATGGGAAGTCCGACCGGGATTGTGGATGCCCGGATTTCAAGGACTTCTTCGGAAGTGCCTTCGATTCTGTTCGAACCCGAAACAGACTTGTATGGTTGTATGTCTGACATTAAAATTTGAGATATAAAGCTGATTTCTTTCAAATACATTTGTTGGTGGCGGAGAATTTATTCTCTTAGCTTAACACCCTTCTCTAAGACATACGAGCTCAGAGGTTATGTAGTTGAAGGTTATTAGTGATATACTCCCAACATAGTAGTGTGGCATGCTGAGTCTTGCTGATCATTTGTTGATCGAAGCATGGCTTTGTGAAAAAGCGTGGCTTTGTGAAAAAGCGTAGATTTGTGGACGAGACTTCGTCGAACCTCACAACCCGGTTATGGTCGAAACAGGAATCGTGGCAGCAAGGTTATTTGGGGCTAGCGCCCCCTGAGGGTATGTCCATTTTCTTCTGGATTATAAGTGGTATCATGATATGGAGCCAAGATACTTACTTTGTGGTTGCTGCAAACTTATTGCTTTGTGGTTGTTGGTTGAGAAGCGCTATGGATAAAGGTTGGTAACGACCGGGAGGTGGCATACTCATGTCAGTTGTTACCTAGTTACAGGGTAACCTAGCCTGTGTAGGAGAGATCCGGTTAGGTTCTCGGGGACGCCCCTCCATTGGCGTTCCATTTTGGGTGGGAAGTTCCTTTGCCTGACCATTTGTTGGAAATCCAATCATCCAATACGAGCCCTTTACGGTTTTAGTTGTATAACATGCCACTTACTTATGGTGGTCACCACTATTTAGATGGTAGCTATAGTAGGCATAGTACGAAATGTCTACACTGGCTAAGATTAATATTATACTTTCGAAATGATTTCACACTATGCACTAATAATAATATCTAAAAGAGTTTTCTCGTATTAAGCATGTTTGACTATCATGAGAAGAAATCTCCTCCATGTCTGAGCTTACATTGTGTGTGTGGTGGGAGGTCTCATGGTAGTTTCATTTTTCAAAAAGCATATCTGTTTCTTTTATAAACTTTTTATTTCAAACAACTGTTTTTGTTTACTCATACCAGTCCCATGACTGACCCGGAGTTTATTGTTCCTTTCCTAAACTTTGGGTGCCCATAATTTCCACACGGGCAGCCTAGAAGCAGTTATCCGTGTTTTTCGAGCTAGCTTGGATTTCGAAGTCTTTTCGGAAGCTATCAGTTTTTGGGAGAGCTTTTGGATTTGGAAATCTCTTGAAGTTTTGAAGACCTTATCGAAGTGAAGTATGTTGGAAACTTGTTGGAGTTTTCTGTTGTCATATTATTGTTGTATCATATTTGTATCACTCTGATATTGTTGATCGATGTTGTATTGGATATTGTATCATGTTGCATCTGTATTGTGATCAATGATATTCATTTTTCCACTGTGTATTTTCATCTAATGTTGTTATTATCTCCATTCGAACTGGAGTTCAACCTTTGAATCTCCGGCAGTCGAATACAAGTGAGTTATTTGATGTCGATTTTCAATTGCTGAATTTCGGGTCGTGACACCTTCTTACCTAATTCCAGATATATACAGAGAGTGTATATATACACAGACATATTTATATAACCATACGAGCATAGCTTGATTCATAACTACCCAGATGATCACATGCATAACCATATATTCAAACAAATCTCAGGTTTAAGAATGAGTTTACACACCTGGAATAAAGTTTGAACAGAGAAGAATTTTTTTGAGCCTGGACTTGAATTTGAATGTCTGGAAACAATCTTTGATTTAGGAATGTTGAATCTAAAGCTTGAGATGATCTAACTTTGATTCATTTCTGGTTTTAGATTTTCTTGTTTCAGATGAATTGAATCTTGAAAAACTGGAATTCGAATTCTTTTTGAGCTTTGAATTTTGATTTTCTTTTGATCTGTATCTTTGCTTTTGCTCTGGTTTGAAGATAGGCTGTTGTTTTTTTCTCAGGTTTTGATTTGATTTGAATTTCCCTGGTTTTGATCTTTGTTTCAGATTTTAGATTGAAGATGGATTTGAATTTTGGTTTTCTCAGATTTGAGAAGAAAAATGAAAATAGCCTGATTTTTTTTTCTTTTTCTATGCATGTTTTTCTAAATTTAATTTAAAACAAAAGAAATTGTCTTGCCACATGTCCATTTTAATTACACGTGTAATTTGCATAATCTTTTTTTATTTACAAATGTCACTAATATTACTTTTATGTTTAAATCCCTCTTTTGAAAGATTTTACAAATTTTGTTTTAAACCTTCATGTATTTATATTTTCATATCTCAACATATGCTTTTATTTTAAATGTTTATGTTTTTATCTTCTTATATATTTTTATACTTGCACAACTTTTTAAAGAGAATGATTTAGTACTAGTGTATATATTTATACTTTCAAGGAATTGATTTTTAAAAATCTAGTTATACTTTAAATAAATAATCACACATATGTAAATTATAAAATTTAACTTTTAAATAACTTTTAAACTTTTACTATATTTTAAAAACTACGAATAATATTTTAAATATAACTTTATATCATACTTCCTATTTAAATAAATACATCTTCTTTATTAATTATTTATATAAATCTTTGAAGAAAAATGGTTTTAAAATTTAATCACATATATATAAATATTTTAGAATTTTATTCTTAATTAGCCTTGGAAAAATTTGTTATATCAAATCCAAAATATCTTTTCTTAAATCAAAATGCATGTTAAATAAAATTAGAAATAAATTCTTATTGACTTAAAAATAAATGTTAAAACCAACTTATTTTTTTTTAGTTTCCAAATTCAAATTTCCATTAAAAACTGTACACATGTATAAACAAACCACTAGTATTTTATTTTATTTTGGAAAAACTCAATTTAATTTACAATTTAATTTCAAAAATAAATTCAACTATCTAATTAAACTTGGATAAAATCCGTGAATGTTACAAATTTCCCCCCTTAGGAAAATTTTGTCCTCGAAATTTGCCAGGGAGATAACAAAGAACAGATGAAAGATAGAGAAATATCTTTTCAGATCAAATTGAATATCTATTCAGCATTTGGCTTACCAAATCAGAATATCAACAATAGATATGAGAAAAAACTCATTTAATATTTCATGAAGTACTCAGGTCATCCAGTCTACGAAATATATAAGGCACTGGTTAGTTCGAAGGAATAATTAACCGTACGCAGAAAATATCGAAACCCGATGAAATAGGCAAAAATAGGTTCGACTATGATCTCAGATTCAAGATTTAACTCATTTATGATTTGTTGAGAAATAAAACTATGTGTGGTTCCTATATCGTACAAACTTGAAATTTTTTATCGTAAAACGAGAAGGTTACCTTTTAAAATTCATTTTCCTTTATCAGTCTTTGAGGTTGAAGAACCGTCTTCGATTGCATACACCCTCGCTACTTGAGCTTCCTTCAGTGCTGGGCAATCCTTAATCCTATGTCCTGACTTGTGGCAGTAATAGCATTCCCTGGATTCCTGTTCTGGCTTCATATATGGCTCTCTCTTTCCTTGCTTCCAGGGGTTCTTGCAATTGTTCGAGTAATGACCTTTCTCCAAGCAATTCAGACAAGTAACATCTTTCACCTTGTTATTCTGAGTATTCTTCTTTCCTTTGCCTCTCCACGGTTTCTTTCCGCCGAACTTCCTTTTCCTCCAATTTAGATTGCTTGTATTCCCTTTCTCCTCCGGAACTTCCTGCTTATCCAGAGTATCGTATCTATAACCCGTATCGATCAAGTCCAAAAAAGATTCTTTAACGTGAGTAGTCATTCTCTCCTGAAACTTCTTGTTCATTCCTCGAGTAAACTTTTCATCTATTTCAAAGGTGTATTCAACAATTCCGGACCAAATCGAGATAATTCGTTAAATTTGTTGAAGTATTCCTCAAACGATAAGCTTCCTCGCTTCAAATCCACGAACTCGTAGTACATTCCGGAGATACCAACAAACGGCATATATCGCTGCTCGAACACTTGAAACGAATCCAAGTAAACTCATCCGTCGGCTTATCCACAGTATGTCTCCCACCATGCTAAAGCCTCTTCCTGGAGTTGCAGGAAGCTATCAATCGCATCTGATCATCTTCCAATTTTAGTCCTTTGAAAATCCTTTCGCACGATCGAATCCAGGCTTGTGCTTCGACAATGGTTTCCTTGCCTGTGAATGGCTTTCCACCAAGTCTGGAAAAACTTAGATACAAATCAGCCAGATCCGGCTGAGGTTGAGTGGGAATAGCTGTTATTGCAGGGACTTGACTAGTTGAAGTGGTATTTTCCCATCCCCTACCTCGTCCTTTTCTTCCACTCATTCTTACAATCTTTAAATAGTAAGAAAACCGATTTAGGCATTCGGACGAGATATCTTAGGGAACAACAACAGTTAAAGAAAATAGACTGAGAAATTAGGGTTTTTCGGTTTCACGGGTTGTACTCATTCTAGGGTATATTCACCCTATCTCTAATGAGCCATCTAATGTGTTACACTCCGTAGCTAAAGTTCTTACTCAACCTTTAGCTCTGATACCACTTGTGATGACCCGAACTAGATGCCCGACAAACGACATCGAATCCGTATCGCCGGAGCTTGCAACAATATTAGATGATAAACAACACAGCGGAAACAAAAGATGATAACATTGATATACAATATAGATACAATGTTAGATACATCATGATACAACAACCCAACACCAACAGAATGTATACAACACAACACCACAGCGGAAATTAGCAAAGTCCCCAAGAGAATCTAATACTGCAACTCCAAACCAAAACTCCAAAGCTAGAGCTCTAACTTCAAGCTCGAACCACCATCAAGCCGAACTTGTAGCGAATGCGATCCCAAACGCGATTACCAAACCAAACTTCAAAGATCCAAAAGCTGAAGAAGATTTCCAAATGCTACCAAACCAGAGACTTCGAATGCTAACGAATCTATACCTATTATTTGATTATCAGCAAAACCCAACTCTAGATTGCCCGTGTGGAAAATTGTAGAAAACCGGAGTTTAGGTAGGAAGCAATAAGCTCCGGATCAGTCATGAGACTAATATGAGCAAACAAAAATAGTTTTGAATAAAAACAAACAACAAAAGAATTTAAAACATTGAAATCCACAATGCTATTTGGAAAATGAAACTACCATAAGGCCTTCCGCCGTACACACCATGCAAACGCAGAATTGGAGGAGATTTCTCCTTATGATAGTCAAAAATGCTTGATACGCGAAAACCATTTAATATTATTATTAGTGCATAATGCATAAAAAACTTTTCGAAAGTATATTATTAATCTTAGCCAGCATAGACATTTCGAACTATGCCTACTATAGCTACCACCTAAACAGTGGCGACCACCATAAGTAAATGGCAGGTTATACAACTAAAACCGTATAAGGCGCGTATTGGCAATTGAATTTCCAACAAATGGTCAGGCTGAGGAACTTCTTATTGCCACATGGGAACGCCTCTGGAGGGACGCCTCGAGAACCTACCCGGCTCTCTGCCAACACAAGGCCGGTTTACTCCTTTTTCGGGATTAACACCTAAGATATGCCATCCCGGTCGTTTGCGACCTTGATCCGAGGATCCTCAACCACAAAGCAACATCACACAGTAATAAATTTATAGTGTCCACATGAGTTAAGTATCTGAGCTCCATACCATGATACCACCCTTTCCCAGAAGAAATGGACATACCCTAGGGGCACGACCCCTGCAACCTTGCCGCATCTTTCCTGTTTTGACCATTTTCGGTTTGTGTGGTCCTAATGCAGTCTCGTCCACAAAGCTATGCTTTTTCACAAAACCATGCTTTGATCGACAAATGATTAGCAGCACTTTGTATGCCACATTACCAAATTGGGAATGTATAACTGGTAACCGTCAACTACATAACCTCTAAGCTCGTACGTCTTAGAGAAGGGTGCTAATCTAAGAGAATAAATCTTCGCCATCAAATAAAAATGTATTTGATAGAAACCAGCTTTACATCTCAAAGTGTAATGTCAGACACACATCCATACAAGTCTATTCCGGGTTCGAACAGAACCGAAGGCACTTCCAAAGAAGCCCTTGCAATCCGGATATTCACAATCCCGATCGGACTCCCCATCACAAATGGAGATCTCTATACCGTGGATACTCAGTGCTGAGTCATTCGACGGGTTATCCTTTCGTTTTATACCCTGTCTTCATCACCGGTCTTCAAATGCTATCCATAACGTCGTATCATTATTTACAATGGGTTATGACACAAGGTCCTCTCCCGGCTAAACCGAATAATGAGCGCAATATTCAAAAACATATGGATATTGGGATTTCAGTTAAGTCACAATTTTAAAACCCAAAACCTTTCTTTTCAAATGGTTTAAACAAATTACCATTTTCAAATCTTTAAACAAAAATATTCATTTCACCAAGTTCACCCATTTTTCACAAAGATCCATTCACAGATTTCAAAACAATTTCCATTCGAATTGGATTAACTCGTCCAATATTTAAATCAAAGATTTAATTCATAGCTTTCAAACTCGTTTCCAAAGATTCATTCATAACTTGGAAAACCATTTTCCTTTCGAACTTGAAATCCTTTCAATACAAATTGGAAATTCTTTCTTATATGAAAGCTATTATTACTTGAAAACAAATAGTTTTCGTTTCGGAAAAATCAGATTTCATTTGTACAAGTTAAAGCCTTGGGTTAAATTCAAATTCTCAACACTTTTAAAATGGTTAAAAACCCATATAAACTTGTATAACATTTTTAAACCATGGCTTCCAAACATGGAATTCAATTTCAAATTTTGAATTCAAATTCAAATCAAACTATTTAGATTTCAAAACTTTATCAAGTTATTCAAAATAACTTTTGTCTTCAAAACTCCTTTTCAAAAGCTTTTTACATTTAACCCAATACTATTTTCAAAATCTTTTGGATTCAAAATTCAATTTTTAAAATCATTTCAAATTTATGAATTAACCAATTTCCTCGTGCAATCCATATTTGTGGGTGTATGGTGTAGTCTAGGGGTTTAACACAATAGTGCAACATCATCAATCATCACATATTCTATAATATCAATTTCGATAAGCGGTATATTCTTATAACGCTTATCTTCCATTCACGGATTAACAGATAAATAATATGCATTTATCACAGATAAAATAAATTACATTCATCACAGCTTGAATTAAAACAATTCATATCACACAACAACACATAGTAGAGATATCAAACAGTTCACAGCATTCAATAGAATACAGTCATCTATAAGTAAGATTAATTGATTATCTGATTAATTGAAACTAGATTAATCACTAATCCAGGTTAATTAATCAATTATAAATTAATTAACTTTAAATTTTTAATTAATCAACCTTAATTAATAAATGAGTAAATCTTTAATCATTAGATAACTAATCCTTAATTATTTAATTATTCTTAAATTAATTATCCTTAATTAATTACATTAATTAATTAGCCCTTAATTAATCTTAATTAATGAATTAATCAACCTTAAATATTAGAGAATTAATCTTAATTATTTAATTACCCTTAATTAATTATCTTAACAAATTAATTGATAAATTAATTAACCCTTAATTAATTACCATTTAATTAATTAAATTACAATATGTGATTATCCTTAATCACTTTCATTAATTAATTAATCTTAATTACTTAACCAATTAATTTCAAATTATAAATTAATTTATTGTAATCAATTAACCCTAATTACTTGATTAAATTATTCTTAATTATTAATTAATCACTAATCACTTAATTAATAATCCTTCTTAACATTAAGTAATTAACCTTTTAATTATCAATTTAACCTTATTTATTTTACTGATTTATTACTCTTAATTAATCTCAACCTTTACTAATTAAGAATAAATTCTTTATATAAAAAAATACTATATCATTCAACTTCATTAAAAACCATTCATGAACCAATTATGTGATTAAAAGTATATAATTTACTCAAACAATTTAAATATTAAATTTCAAACATTTAAGATCTTTGAAAAACCTTTTCAAAGTTGTTTAATAAACTAAATGAATAGTTACTTGAAAACTTATTTATTATATCACTTTAAAGACCTATCTATTATAAATATATTTAAAAACTTTGTTAAACATTTATTATAAAAAATACTAATTATTTTCGAAACTTAAAAACTTACTTTTATTTTGCTTTAAACTTCAAAATATTTGCAAAACTCAAGTTCTTTGATTTTTTTTTAAAACCTGGAACATTTCCTGATTTCAATTTAAACAGTTCAAACAAAATCAACTCGAGCAAAACCCCGATCTACCTGAGTAAAAACACGAGAAACACTCATCCCTCAACAGCTTCAAGTCAACACAGCAAAACATACGAACACAACCCGATAAGTTCGCCTTCTTCCACAACCTTAATCTTCACCAGACAAACAAAGGTGCACCGTGCACATGCATGGCACCGACCTGCCCCTCTGACCATCTCTCCGGTCATTAACAAATCGACATCGACCTTGATAGCTAACATCGCAACCCAGATATCAAAATTCGAGAGAAATTCGAAATTCAAGCACTCGATCGAACAACCATAACCAACCCACACGACTCAGCCTCACTCCGACGACGAACTGGACCACCAAGGTTCAAGCCATCACGTTCAGAGCAGCACTTCATCACCACGCAACCATTTCCACACTCACAAACTACTCCAATATCCTATGGCCATCGCCATTGCCTCGCGAACATCATCGTCCAAACCCACCCTTCTAACCCTAGTTTGGCTTCGACTCACCGCTGCGTTCATCAGAAAAATTCTCATCCATTTTTCCTATGATCTACAACACTCCAGCCACTTTTAGGCCAAATCTCGCCAAACATCATCACGTTGATCACCAGATTCTTCCCCAAAACCATTTTCCATTCATCTCGCAAATGCCACCTTAATTCGAAACTAAAAATTCTGATTTTTCTTTTAAAAATCATTATTTTCGAAATGGATTTGGATGATGTTAATGAAACTTGGATCCATGCAAGTTAAAAATTGGATAAACTTTGAATTTCACTGTGTTTCTTCATTCAGACAAAAACCATTTCATATTTTCATGGAAATAAAATTTTAAAATTAAGTTAGGGTGATTTTAAACATATTTTGTTCTAACATCACTAGCTATAGATGATCAGAGGAAGTGGAATTAATCTTTGAACTAAATATAACCTGTAAATTTTTTAACAGAGGACTTCTTGCCTAATTCCAGATATGTACAGAGAGTGTATATATACACAGACATATTTATATAACCATACAAGCATAGTTTGATTCATAACTACCCAGATGATCACATGCATAACCATATATTCAAACAAATCTCAGGTTTAAGAATGAGTTTACACACCTGGAATAAAGTTTGAACAGAGAAGAAATTTTTTGAGCCTGGACTTGAATTTGAATGTCTGGAAACAATCTTTGATTTAGGGATGTTGAATCTAAAGCTTGAGATGATCTAACTTTGATTCAGTTCTGGTTTTAGTCTTTCTTGTTTCAGATGAATTGAATCTTGAAAAACTAGAATTCGAATTCTTTTTGAGCTTTGAATTTTGATTTTCTTTTGATCTATATCTTTGCTTTTTCTCTGGTTTGAAGATAGGCTATTTTTTTCTCAGGTTTTGATTTGATTTGAATTTCCTTGGTTTTGATCTTTGTATCAGATTTTAGATTGAAGATGGATTTGAATTTTGGTTTTCTCAGATTTGAGAAGAAAAATGAAAATAGCCTGATTATTTTTTTCTTTTTCTATGCATGGTTTTCTAAATTTAATTTAAAACAAAAGAAATTGTCTTGCCACATGTCCATTTTAATTACACTTGTAATTTGCATAATCTTTTTTTATATACAAATGTCACTAATATCACTTTTATGTTTAAATCCCTTTTTTTGAAAGATTTTACAAATTTTGTTTTAAACCTTCATGCATTTATATTTTCATATCTCAACATATGCTTTTATTTTAAATGTTTATGTTTTTATCTTCTTATATATTTTTATATTTGCACAACTTTTAAAAGAGAATGATTTAGTACTAGTGTATATATTTATACTTTCAAGGAATTGATTTTTAAAAATCTAATTGTACTTTAAATAAATAATCACACATATGTAAATTATAAAATTTAACTTTTAAATAACTTTTAAACTTTTACTATATTTTAAAAACTACAAATAATATTTTAAATATAACTTTATATCATACTTCCTATTTAAATAAATGCATCTTCTTTATTAATTATTTACATAAATCTTCAAAGAAAAATGGTTTTAAAATTTAATCACATATGTATAATATTTTAGAATTTCATTCTTAATTAGCCTTGGAAAAATTTGTTATATCAAATCGAAATATCATTTCTTAAATCAAAATGCATAAATAAAATTAGAAACAAATTCTTATTAACTTAAAAATAAAATGTTAAATCCAATTTATTTCAAATATATTTAATTTTTTTGGAGTTTCCAAATTCAAATTTCTGTTAAAAATCAATACATATATATAAACAAACAACTAGTATTTTATTTTATTCTGGAAAAATTCAATTTAATTTACAATTTAATTTCAAAAATTAATTCAATTATCTAATTAAACTTGGCTAAAATCCGAGAATGTTACAAAATGAAATATGTACAACCAATTTGTATATAACCAAAACTATTATATACACAAAACAAAATTTATTTCAAATATAAAATGTTATTTTTAACATTAAAACCTTACTTTTAACAATATTTTACAATTTTCACAATTTACTCTATTTTATTACAAAAACACTATTTTCAATACAACAACTTGTACAAAAATTGTTTTCTTGTCAAATAAATTACCATAAATCATTTTAACTGTTTATAATCATCAAAATATTAATTGAAACCACATTTCACTCTTTTATATCAATAAATACATAATTACTTCATAGTTCTCCTTTTTAAAAATAAATAAAAGATTAATATTGGCAATATTTCCTAAATAGAGTTGCAATTTGATTATTTTCTACTCAAATTCTCGAAATAATGTTTTTAAAACTTTGTTTCCATTACTTCAGATTTATTTCAATAATTTAACGTTGAAATACATCAGCTAATTAATTTATTAGCTCCAAACGAGTAAAAACCCAATATTTCAATTTATTTAAACCAAATACTTATCCGATCAACATTAATCCCATATTTGTATCCAAATAAACGAAATAAAGTTCCAAACTTTATTTTTCCCATTTTATTTACAAAATTAATTGTTTATTCCATATAAACAATTTAAAATTTCCAATTGTATTTTAATTTACAATATTAAATTATAACTTCCGTTATAATTTAATATATACTAGTAATATCCAAACCAGGGTTGTTACAGATTCCCCCTTAACAAAATTGCATCCTTGTAACTTCTAGAGAAGAGTTTGTATTCAACATATTAATTTTATCAATCAAAGGAAGGATAGACAAGCATGAGATCAAAATTCCTCACTCTCTACTCGAGACGAAAGAAGACCAAGATAGATTGCTTAGTAAATTCAATGATTTTCCTAAGTATAAACACTAGGATTTGATGACCATTGAATTTCTTTGAGCAACACGTCATGATTTCGAAAGCATCGCACTTTCAAAACAAAAACACAATGGGGTGCTACTCAAAAATCTATCGAAGGAGATTGATTTCATGAAAGTTTCTCGAATACAGTTGGGATTTAGCATCGCTTTATCCGAATTCCAACCACAAATTGATGATTTCCCGTATGTCACTATGGAAGGATTCATACTGATACTAAGATAACAACCATTGAGGTAAGAAGACCCGATGAGAGATGGTTACTTCAAAGATCACCCTACTCAAACAACCGCAAAATGCTAGTCATTAGACTATTGCATTAAGGCAAGACAATCACGAGGAACACAATAGATATGAATTTTAATTTACAATCAAAATTTATTAGAGTTCAAAATTCATTATCTTCAAAGCTATAATCCAAATCTTTTTTATAATCAAACTTCCTAAAGTTCAAAAACTCATTGCCTTTAAATTCAAAATCTCAATTTTCAACACTTGGAAATTTTCCAAATTCCTTCCTATAATTCTTATAAAATGATAAATAATTTCAAACTCATATTCCCCCTTTTTATTCCAAAATTAAATTTTCGAAAGAATTTTTATAATTTCATTTCAACAATTCTTAAGATAAAATTTAAAATTTACTACTCTTTATTTTCAAATACCCAAATTCTCATAACAAACTCCAACTTTAACATGTATAACTTATTTTAAAATATTCAATAAACATTTATTCCTTAAATAAAGTACTATCTCATCATTTCAACTATAAAACATAACTATATTCAAACTCATACATTCCAATTATCATAATGGCATTGGCTTGCCATTGATTTATAATAAATAACCCTATCGATTGGCTACAACTTTGACCAAATGATCAAAACCACCATGCCACTCAACCAATCCCTCTATGGTTCAATGGCTGCATACGTCATCTAGAATAAAATTTAACTCACAAATCTTTTTAGTTTATTTCCAAATTTAGTCTCATTAAAACTCTGTTTATTGTTCATGTGAGAAATGCAGATTACGGATCTTAAGGCTAGGATTAACACTAGAGGGGGGTAAATAGTGTCTTAAGGAATTACTAATTCTTTTTGAGTTAATATTAATTTGAACACAAATGTATGCAATATTCAGACACAGATATGATCACAGAATCAAACACGGATGCAGATATAAAGTAAAAGCAATAAGGAAAGAACACATCGGATTTTATACTGGTTCGAAGTTACCCTACATCCAGTCCCGCAATACAAGTACGAATTTCCTTTCAAAATCAATTCTTACAATTACACCCTCGATTCCAAGGCTACGAGATACACCACTCCAGATTCACAATCTTCTAGGTAGAGATACTTGATTTTATGGGCAACAAGTTCACCCAATCGATTTCCTAGGCTACAATCATACCTTTTCTTGCTTGATTGATTTTACAGGCTACAATCACACCTTTTCTCACTCAATTAATTACAAAGAAGTCTATAACTCTGAATAGCACTAGGATCTTGTTGAGATAGTGATAGAGAATCAAACAAGAAATGATCTAGTTAGATTCAATGGTGATTTCGACAGAGTAATGGCAAAAATGTATATAAAGAAATGTGGAAGAAGAAGAGGAATGAAATCAGAGAAAATATGAATATAAATTCGTTTTAAAACAACCCATATTTATAGTAGAACAATAGCCATATCCATTCGTGAAAGGATATGACGAATAGACCCTTCCTTTGAAATTCAAATTTTGAAAATAACTTCTATCTTGTATTAATACTATTTTAAACTTTATAAATATACTTAACTATAGTTGAAATACATAAATAAGGATAGAGAATAATATATATATAATTTTACTATAATTTTACATTTTAAATCTAAGTATAAATATTAAAAGTTAAATATATAATTAAAAGATAGTTTAAAACCAAGGATAATTTAATTTTGGAAATAAAGATTATTTTGAGCCTAAAAGTATTTTAAAACTAGGATAGATGTTTTTGATTATTTTAAAAGGAATACTTTGAAATCATTTTGAAAACAAGATATAATTTTGTAACGACCCAGAATTTCTATTAATTAAAGTTTGTATATTTAATTAATTTTAAATATTAGTAAGTGAAATTTATAAGTCGAATAAATTTTATTTCGAATAATTAGATTTAATTGGATAATTAAATCGATAATTTAATAATTGAAAATACAGAAATAATTGAAAATTGGGTTAAATGTGATTGAAAATGATTTGTAAAATTTTATTTTATCATATTGGAGTTAGAACGATATTTTAGAACTTTTAAAATTGAATTAAAAGTTAATTTGTGAAAATTGAATATTTTAATATTTAAATCGACTAGTGAAATTAGCCATTTTTCGAACAGTCTCAGAATTGCACGAAACTAGTTCCATTGGATCCGTAATAGTTTGTTATTTTAGGATTTCAATTTTCGTAGCAATTGGAGTTTTCGTTTGATCGTGGCAGCTCGAAACGCATCGAAATTGTTTTAATATTTATTTGACGAGTTAAAATAGCCATTTTTCAAACAGTCTCGGATTTCGACGAAACTAGTTTCATCGGATCCGTAAAGTGATATTATTGTATACTTTCAAATTTCATGTCAATCGGATTTACCGTTTGTCCGGGGCAAGCTAAAACGCCTAGAAATTTGATTTACCGATTTAATTTCAAATCAAACGTTATTTCCATAACTCGCACAGATGATCGAATTAGCTCCCGAAACACGTTCCATTGTGTTCGGAATGCATGGTAAACCTTAGAAACGCCAACCGGCACACTTCGTTTGGAGTTCGGAAAATCCGGGATGAATAGTGTTCGTTGAATTTTCTATATAAGCCCTTCACTCTTCACATTTGCAAGAAAACTAAACCCTAACCCTAAACCTAATAGCCAGCCGCCACTTTCTGCAGTTAATGGCCGAAATTTTCTCTTTTTCTTCTTTCGATTTCTTCAAATGCGCTAATCGAATCGAAAAACTTCCAACTAGAATATTGTAGAGGCCAGTGAGTTCTAGATATCCAACTGGTATGATCGTGTTTGGAGCTTTGGATCAATGACAAAATGGAGATGAACATGTGTCGTTCAAACACGTTTTTCAAGCTGCTAGGTCGACCGAGTTTCGTGAAATTCTGGCCGAGCATGGAGTAGGAAATGCTCTTCGAAGTGGTGGTTGTTGATCAGGGTGTAAGCGATCGTAGAGGCCGCGATTTTTAACCCTAGAAGTTGCGTATATGGGTTCGGCTTCGTTTGGAGTTACCGGGTAGGGAACGAAGATGGAAGAAGCAAGGAACGGCCACGATGTTGCAGGGGTAAAGATCAACGGCTTGTGTAACGACCCAGAATTTTTAGAAATTAAAATTTGAATATTTAATTAATTTTAAATATTAATAAGTGAATTTATAAGTCAAATAAATTTTATTTTGAATTATTGGATTTAATTGGATAATTAAATCGATAATTTAATATGTTAAATTATGAAAATAATTGAAAATTGGGTTAAATGTGATTGAAAATGATTTGTAAAATTTTATTTTATCATATGGAAGTTAGAATGATATTTTAGAACTTTTTAAATCGAATTTAAAAGTTAATTTGTGAAAATTGAATATTTTAATATTTAAATCGACTAGTAAAAATAGTCAATTTTTGAACAGTCTCAGAATTGAACGAAACCAGTTCCATTGGATCCGTAATAGTTAGTTATTACCGGATTTCAATTTTCGTGTCAATCGGAGCTATCGTTTGATCGTGGCAGCTCGAAACGCATCGATTTATTTTTAATTTTAATTTGGCGAGTCAAAATAGCCATTTTTCAAAAAGTCTCGGATTTCGACGAAACCAGTTTCATCGGATCCATAATGTGATATTATTGTAAGGTTTCAAATTTCATGTCGATTGGATTTACCGTTTGTCCGATACAAATTAAAACGCCTAGAAATCGATTTAAATCGGTTTAATTTAAATTGAGCGTTTGTAGCCATAACTCACACAGATGTCCGAATTAGCTTTCGAAACCTGTTCCATTGTGTCCGGAACGCGGGGTAAACCCTAGGTACGTCAGTTTCGGCGCGTAAATCGGAGTTCAGAATTTCCGGATGAATAGTGTTCGATTTTTTTCCTATAAATACACCACAAATCTCAAAAAAATTAAAAAAAAAAAAAGAAAAAGAAAAGAAAACCCTAATTTCTAAAACTGCAGCCGCCTCCTCCCAATCAATGGCTGAAAACTAGCTATCTTCCTCCACCAATCTCTCTTCATCCATTCACTTTTAGCAAATGTCTTCAACTACAACATTGAAGCTCGTCTTGAGTTCTATAAGATCAACGGTGGTGATGAAAAACGGAGCGACGGGGTGGCGTCTAGGGGGGGCCGACAGTGCTAGGCTGCGCACGACTTTCCATGCAAGGTTGGAGGCCGAGCTTGCTCTCCTTGGGGCCGAAGGTGGAGGAGGGGGTGAGCTAGAAGTTGCAAGTCCCTGATCGAGTTCTAGGTGTATGGATTGGTCGTATAATTTAACCCTAGTCATGAGCTTATGGGTTTGAACGGCCTGTGCGTGCGTGAAGGAAGAAACGTAAGGGAGAGGGAGAGTGAGGGGACGGCCAGATTTGCATGATGAAGGATCCAATGGCTTTGATTTAAGTTAGGTTTATTTAAGTTGTAATTATTAAATATAAATCGTGTAAACTTCATAATATCATAACTTTTTCATACGAGGTCGAAAAAATGCAAACTCAGTTGCGTTGGAATCGTATGGACGAGCACTACGCGATGGAGTTAATTTGGAGTCGTTTGGAGTTAGTGAGAATTTTGGGTAAAATTAAACGTCCGTTTAATTTTATTCGAAATAAATCGCTAAAACGAATTAAAATCAAGGTGAGAATTCCTCACTCAATCGAATCAGTTTCGATTTTATTTTAAATAGTTAGATTTAAAATATTTGAATGCATGTTTGAATGTTGATTGATATCTATTGATTGTTAAAATAGACATTATACGCCGTTAGTAAGCGGATGTTATTTATTAAAAACATATACCGCGAATATTTTATAAACAGTGAAATTGGTATTATATATAATAGCAATATATATATATTGGCATATGTATATATTGGAGTTATTGATTTCCCGCATTTTTTTGTTTAGCGGATGAGACCCTATTACGCCGTTATTAAGCGGATAATATTTAATAAGAACATATACCGCGATAATTTCGTACTGGAGCGAAATTGGTATTGTGCTAATGTTTGTGAATGCAGGAAAACAGGTTGGAGGGATCCAACTGGATTCCTCAACAGTTTTTATTTGATTTCAGATATTTTGATATTTGATGGATTTTCATATTGATATATGATATCGTTGTAGTCGTGATTGACTATTTGGTGTGTAGCATCATTGGACCCAGATTTTGGGATTTTAAAATGATTTTAAAGTGATTTTAGAAAGTATACGTTTTATAAAATAATTTTGGAATTGATCCATTT
Organism: Allium cepa; assembly: GCA_030765085.1. NCBI lineage: Eukaryota > Viridiplantae > Streptophyta > Magnoliopsida > Asparagales > Amaryllidaceae > Allium > Allium cepa. The sequence goes on from CM060931.1 coordinate 240,384,274, forward strand.
TAAATAAATAAACGTTATAATTTTTAATGTTATAAAAATTATGTTTTTTGAGAAATATAGTTAAAAACTGATTTTTGAGAATATGATGCTATTGAGTTTATAAAATAGTTAAATCGAGATATTTTAGAATTATTGTGAAAGGTTTAAATATAGAATTCATGAAATTTAATTATTTTATGAATCAAAATGGTGAAATAATAAAGGATATTAAAGACGTTTTAAAAGGATAATATAAATTGATTTATATAAGAGATTTATAAATGGATATTTATAAATTGAAATATGGACATTATAAAACGAGTTTTTATAAGTGTTTGAATGAAGTGAAAATGAATTTCATAAATGAATGAAATTTATAGAATTTTAAACAGTGAAGTTATAAATGGAATTTTATAAGCAGTAGGTTTATAAAATTTATTAAGTTATTAAAATAATGATTTTGGATAAATGAATGAATCTTATAAGTTATAAGATTTATAATTTGGGAAGTTAAAAGAACGATTTTTTTAAAATAATCGTTTTATAAGCATTTGACTTATAATATGAACTTTTAGTTTATAATTTAGTTATAAACTGGAATAGGTTAATAAAAGAATTTATAAAAAAAGAAGTTTTTATAAATAAATAGAAATGGAATTTATAAACGTTGTTTTATAAATTCGCAAAAGACTTATTTTGATAAGTAAATGGTTATAACTTATTTATGGAGTTATATTCACATTTTTGACTGTGAATAATCCTTTGAATTAAAATGAATAAAAGAATGAAATTGTTAATGAAGAATATTCACGTTTTTAAATAGTGAATAATACGTTAAAGGAAATGTTTTGAATGAGATGTTTAAATTGAATTAAAACGATCTAACGAAGTTTTAATTGTGTTGAGATTCGAAACCATAGATTTCAACATTTATTGTTGAAATAGACGTTTTCGAGAAATAAAAGGAGATGATGGACTATAACACTGTTGTTATAGTAAATGATTTCCGAAAGGAAATGTTTTGTATAGTATTGGGATTTATATATCTATTTTAATTTCGAATCCCTATACTAGTGAATTTGGGACGTCGTAACGATGTTTTACGCAACATTCGTTTTGGCCCAAATAAATATGTTTATGAGAATGATTTCCTTAAAGAATGAAATATATACTTAATTTCGATTTAAGTATATTGAATATTTTCCAAGTGTTGAAAATAAATAAAACTTGTGAATTACTTATGAATAAATAAGTATGGAAATGTTTTCCAATATGAAGTGAATATAGAGAATTTATCTTTTTGAAGATAAATTGAAATGAATTATTGAAATCACATGCATGGATATTTTGAAATGTAAATTCACTAAGGAATTTATAAAAGAAAGTGGGATTGGTTTAGAAAAATAAATATTGATTTATTTTTGAAGTATTGAAATTATATATCTTGTAAAGATATTTTGGAAAATAAATAAATTGGAAAATTATTTGGAATCTGGTGATGTATGCATATCCAATTGATAGTTCAATAACTGACTATCAGTATTTCCCTTTGAATGGGTAATTGATATGATTTGTTTGAATGTGAATGCTACACTTATTTTTGAATAAGCGCTCACTATTCGGGTTAACCGGGAAAGGACCATGGGGTCGTATAACCCATTCCGAATATGTGATACGTCGTTGTGAATTGCATTCGAAGATCGGTGTTGAAGACCCGGTATTTGCGAGAGCGATAGGATGACCTGTCGATTTACTCTGCACCGAGTAGCTACGGTATAGAGTTCTCCATATGTGATGGTGAATCCGATCAGGATTGTGAATATCCGGATTGCAAGGACTTCTTTGTAAGTGCCTTCGGTTTTGTTCGATCCCGGAACAGACTTGTATGGATTGTATGTCTGACATTACAAGTTGAGATATAAAGCCGATTTCTTTCAAATATATTTCTGTTGGTGGCGAAGAATTTATTCTTTTAGCTTAACACCCTTCTCTGAGACGTACGAGCTCAGAGGTTATATAGTTGAAGTTATCAGCGATATATTCCCAATTTGGTAATGTGACATGCTGAGTGATGCTGAAATGATCATTGTGTTGATTATTGTGACAGGATCGTTTATTTGATCGTCTATCTTAGTGATCATTGTGTTGATCATTTGTTGCCCCAAAGCATGGCTTTTGTATAAAGTATGTTTTTGTGGACGTGACTTCGTCGAACCTCACACCCCGGAAATGGTCAAAACAGGAAAGATGCGGCAAGGTTATGAGGGGTAGCACCCTTTAAGGTATGTACATTTCCTTCTGGATAGAGGTGGTATCATGGTATGGAGCCCAGATATTTAACCTATGTGGTTACTACGAATTTATTACTTTGTGGTTGTTGGTTTTCGGGATCCCGTGAGAAAGGTCGTTTACGATCGGGGAATGGCGTGCTCGTGTCAGTAGTTACCCAGTTAGGGGTAACCCGGCCTTGTGTTGGCAGAGTTCCGGTTTGGTTCTCGGGGATGTCTTTCCAGAGGCATTCTCATGTGGCAATGGGAAGTTCCTTGGCCTGACCATTTGTTGGAAATCCAATTCCCAATACGAAACTTGTACGGTTTTAGTTGTAGAACCTATCATTCACTTATGGTGTCGCAACACTGTTTGGATGGTAGCTATAGTAGGCATAGTTCGAAATGTCTATGTTGGCTAAGATTTATATTCTACTTTCGAAATGAATTTTTCCTACACTATCACTAATAATAATATCAAATGTTATTCTAAATGCGTATCAAGCATCTTTGGCTGTCATAAGGAGAAATCTCCTCCGATTCTGCGTTTGCATGTGTGTGTGTGCGGGAGGCCTTATGGTAGTCTCATTTTTAAAAGCATTGCGAATTGAAATAAAAATATTCCTCTATTTTGATTTTAAAGATAAATAAACTGTTTTGAGTTCTCACACCAGTCACATGACTGACTTGGAGTTTATTGTTTTCCTTCCTAAACTCTGGGTGCCCACCAATTTCCACACAGGCAGTCAAGAGTTAGGTTTATCAGGATATTCTGAATATTCTGGAGTTGCTGGAGGCAAGCTGGATGGCATGGCGTATTTCTTATATAGTATTTCTTTTTCCGCTGCACTATTTGTTGTTGTTGTTGTTGTTGTTGTACACTCTGATGATGATATGATGAAATGTAATGTATAAAATGTAATAACTGATATAGTTCCTTGTTTAAAGATTATTCATTTATTATTATATGTTGTTCCGCTGCGAATTGTGAGATTCTGATGTGATTCTGTTGTTTTCTGTTCCGTCCTATTTTATTCTGTTTTTCTTTTTCCTCTATTCTCTTTTTCTTCTATTTAAAAAAAAATTTCTATTTTCTATCTTCTTTTCCTCTCCATCTTCTATCGTTTTCTCTTCTCTTTTCCTAAATTCTTTTTCTTAAAAACCCTCAGTGTTCGGTTTTCCGTCGTTCGATTTCTCGGCAGTCGGTAAAGTGAGTGTCGATGTCGAATTTTCGGAAGACGAAGAATCGGGTCCCGACAGCTTGATGCAAATTAGGTTTAGAAATAAAAATAAATGTTGTAAAATATATATATATATATAAATTCGTGTAACTTTAAATTAACGTATCTTTTTCATATGAGGTTGAAAACGCACGAAACCAGTTGCGTTGGGTTCGTATGGACGAGCACTACACTATGGAATTGGATTGAAGTCGTTTGGAGCTAGCGAAAATTTCGGGTAAAATTAAACGTCCGTTTAATATTATCTGAAATAAAAGCTGAAAACGAAATTTAAATCAAGGTGGGAACTTCTCACTCAATCGAATCGATTTCGATTTTACTTTTAAATAGTTAGATTTAAAATTCTTGAATGTATGTTTGAATGATGATTGTTATCTATTGATTGTTAAAATAGACATTATACGCCGTCAGTAAGCGGAGGTTATTTATTAAAAACATATACCGCGAATATTTCACAGTACGGTGAAATTGGTATTATTTATGTACTTGGAGTTGATTTCCCGCATTATATAGCGGATGAGACCCTATTGCGCCTTCTATTAAGCGGATAATATTTTAAATCCTATATACCATGATAATTCCGTACTGGAACGGAATTGGTATTGTGCTAACATCTTTGGATGTAGGAAAACAGGTTGGAGGGATCCAACTGGATTCCTCAACAGTATTTATTTGATTTCAAATATTTTGATATTTGATGATTATCATATACAGGTATATGATGTCGTTGTTGTCGTGATTGACTATTTGGTGTGTAGTATCATTGGGCCAATTTTGGAATTTTAAAAGAATTTTTAAAGTGATTTTTGAAAATATACGTTTATAAAATATTTTTTGAATTGATTCATTTTAAATAAATAAACGTTATAATTTTAATGTTATAAAAATTATGATTTTTGAGAAATATAGTTAAAAGTTGATTTTTGAAAATATGGGGTAAAAGATTTTATAAAATAGTTTAAATTGGGATTTTTGAATTTATTGTAAAAAGTTTAAATATAGGATTTATAAGATTTGATTATTCTATAAATCAAAGAAAATGGGGAAATTATAAAGGAGTTCAAAGATGTTTTAAAATAATAATATAAATTGATTTATATAAAGGATTTATAAATTGATATTTATAAATTAAAATATTTTAATTATAAAACGAGTTTTTATAAGTGTTAGAATGAAGTGTAAATGAATTTCATAAATGAATGAAATTTATAAAATTATAAACGGTGAAGTTATAAATGGAATTTTATAAGCAGTAGGTTTATAAAATTTGTAAAGTTATTAAAAGAATAGATTTGGGTAAATAAATGAATCTTACAAGTTATAAGATTTATAATTTGGGAAGTTTAAAAAGAAGGATTTTGTAAACAAATAAATTATAAGCATTTAACTTATAATATGAACTTTTGGTATATAATTGAGTTATAAATTGAAATAGGTAAATAAAGGAGATGTATAAAAGGAAGTTGTTATAAAATAAATAGAAATGGAATTTATAAACATTGTTTTATAAATCCGCAAATGGCTTATTTTGATAAGTAAATTGTTATAACTTATTAATGGAGTTATATTCACGTTTTAGACAGTGAATAATCCTTTAAAATAAAATGTATAGAAATGATGAAATTGGTTAACGAAGTATATTCACGTTTTTGAATAGTGAATAATATGTTAAAAAAAATGTTTTGGATATGATGTTTTAAATAGAATTAAAATGATCTAACAATGTAATTAAAATGTGTTAAGATTCGAAACCATAGATTTCAACATTCATTGTTGAAATAGACGTTTTCGAGAAATAGAAGGAAATGGTGGACTATAACACTGTTGTTATAGTAAATGATTTCCGAAAGGAAATGTTTTGTATAGTATTGGGATTTATATATCTATTTTCATTTCGAATCCCTATACTAGTGATTTTGGGTTGTCGTAACTATGTTTTGCGCAACATTCGTTTTGGCCCAAATAAATGTGTTAAGAGAATGATTTCCTTAAGAATGAAATATATACTTAATTTCGATTTAAGTATACTGAATATTTTCCAAGTGTTGAAAATAAATGGATTTGTGAATTACTTATTTTTAATAAGTATGGAAATGTTTTTCCAATATTAAGTGAATATTTTAAGATTTTATCTTTTAAAGATAAATTGGAAATGAATAATCAGAAATCGATTTGAAAATCGTACATTCATAAATATTTTGGAATGTAAATTTACTATGGAATTTATAAATGAGAAGGTGGATTTGTTTAAAAATAAACGTTGATTTATTTTTTATTTTTGAAGTGTGGGAATAAATTTACGGATTTGGAACGTAAATATAAAGTAAATCGGTCAGGATTTATTTAATTGGTTCAAATGAACCATGTTGAAATGAAAGTATTTCCGCATAAGGAAAATGTTTGAAATTTGTTTTCCAAAGTGGTAAAGGTGAAAAGTGATATGAAAATTATTTTCAAGTGGTTGAAGTGTGGAAAATATATATCTTGTAAAGATATCTTTGGGAAATTAAATAATTTGGAAATTTTTTTGGAATCTGGTGATGTGTGCATATCCATTGATAGTTCAATAACCGACTATCAGTATTTACCTTTAAATAAGTATTTGTTGTGATTTGCTTGAATTTGAATGCCACACTTATTTTTGAATAAGCGCTCACTATTCGGGTTAGCCGAGAAAGGACCTTGGGGTCTTATTACCCATTCTGAATATGTGATACGTCGTTATGAATTGCATTTGAAGACCGGCGTTGAATACCGGATATTTTTGAAAACGGAAGGATTACCGTCGAATGTTTCAGCACCGAATGGCCTCGGTATAGAAATTCCATATGTGATGGGAAGTCCGGACGTGATTAGTGAATATCCGGATTGTAAGGACTTTTTTGTAAGTGCTTTCGGTTCTGTTCGATCCCGGAACAGACTTGTATGGATAGTATGTCTGACATTACAAATTGAGATATAAAGCTGATTTCTTTCAAATATATTTCTTTTGGTGGCGGAGAATTTAATCTCTTAGCTTAACACCCTTCTCTGGGACGTACGAACTCAGAGGTTATGTAGTTGATGGTTATCAGCAATATATTCCCAATTTGGTAATGTGACATGCTGAGTGTTGCTGTGAAATGATCATTGTTTGATCATTTGTGATATGATCATTTGTTTGATCATTTATCTTTGTGATCATTACTTTGATCATTTGTTGAACCAAAGCATGGCTTTGTACCAAAGCGTGGCTTTGTGGACGAGACTTCGTCGGACCTCACACCCCGGAAATGGTCAAAACAGGAAGGATGCAGCAAAGTTATTAGGGGGTAGCGCCCCTTTAGTGTATGTCATTCCTTCTGGATAGAGATGGTATCATGGTATGGAGCCCAGATATTTAACCAATGTTGTTGCTACAAATTTATTGCTTTGTGGTTGTTGGAAATCGAGGATCCTCGGATGTAGATCGGTTACGATCGAGGGATGACATATTCGTGTCAGTAGTTACCCAGTTAGGGGTAACCCGGTCTTGTGTTGGCAGAGATCCGGTTTGGTTCTCGGGACGTTATTCCAGAGGCGTTCCATGTGGCAATGGGAAGTTCCTTGGCCAGACCATTTGTTGGAAATCCAAACAAACAATACGATCTTGTACGGTTTTAGTTGTAGAACCTATCATTCACTTATGGTGGTCACCACTGTTTGGATGGTAGCTATAGTAGGCATAAGTGCGAAATGCCTATGCTGGCTAAGATTTATATCTTTATTTTCGAAATGATTTTTCCTACACTATGCACTAGTAATAATATCAAATGTTTCTTTTTAATACGTATCAAGCATATTTGACTATCATAAGGAGAAATCTCCTCCGGTTCTGCGTTTGCATTGTGTGTGTGTGCGGGAGGCCTTATGGTAGTCTCATTTTTAAAAGCATTGCGAATTGACTTTAAAAATATTCCTCTATTTTGTTTTTGAAGATAAAAATAAACTGTTTTAGTTCTCACACCAGTAACATGACTGACTCGGAGTTTATTGTTTTCCTTCCTAAACTCTGGGTGTCCACCAATTTCCACACGGGCAGTCAAGAGTCAGGTTTATCAGGATATTCTGGAATTCAGGAGTTGCTGGAGGCAAGCTGGATGGCATGGCGTATCATTTAATATATAGTATTTCTTTTCCACTGTTTGTTGTTGTTTGATAGTTGTACACTCTGATGATGTGATGTGATGTAATATAATGTAATGTAATGTAATAACTGATATAATTCTTTTGTTTAAAGATTATTCATTAATCTATTATATGTTATCCACTGCGATTGTGAGATTTTGATATTGTTCTGTTGTTTTCTTTCTGTTCTGTTCTATCTTTTCTCTCTTCTTCTATCTTTTTCTTTTTCTTAAAACCCTAAGTGTTCGGTTTTCCGGCATTCGAGTGGTCGGCAGTTGATACAGTGAACGTATTGATGTCAGTTTTCGGAAGTCGAAGAATCGGGTCCTTACAATGTGGTATCAGAGCATATGGTTAAGCGATGACCATGGCTCTGTTGGGTATTACTCATTAGAGATAGAGTCAGTAGTGCTCTAGAATGAGTTTGAGTGTAATAATAGCTATGAGAGCGTATTTGTTAGTAAATATAAAATTGTTTTGTATTGTGTTGACTTATCGGTTGATTGTTTATAGATTCTGGTCGATGTAGTCTAGCTAACTATGGTAGATAAGGGTTTCTAAACTCTTAAACAAGATAAACCGACACGATATTGTTTTAAATTGGGTAAATGAAATAATTTTACCTTGATTATATTTTATATATAAAGAGATATTTTTTAGAATTATTAAAGTGTATGTAAGTTGATTGTTTAGTTGTTGAAAATGTAAGATATATGCAAGTTAATAAAAGTTGTTTGAATAATCTAAATAAAAGAATAATGGTATAAGTAAAAAGAATTATAAGTATGAAATTATAATTAAAGTGATTTACAATTGTGAAATAAACTTATATATATAAGAAGTGAAACTATATGAATATATTTATGAATATGAGTTATAAATAAAAAATGAATTAAAAGTCAAATAAAATTTACTTAGAATTGGAATCTGAATTGATTTATAAGTGGGAATTTTAGTTAAGTAAAACCAAATAATGTTTAAAATGGAATATAACTCAAGAGATGTTGAATGAAGTTGATTTTGGTATCAAGTAAAATAATAAAGTTAAGTGATAAATGTGAACTTGAGTTATGTAATTCAACTTTTGTAATTGAATTGAATGAATGGATTGAATGTTAATCAATTAAATGTAAATTAAGTTGATATGAAATAATGAATGTCAGTGTTAATTCATTAAAATCTAATGTTACTGGAAGTTGAATAATTGAATGAAAATCAATTTAATTAAGCCAATTGAAAGTAAAGGTGTTAAACCAAATTGAATGAATATGAGCAAAGGAATTTGGTTGTAATTAATATACATTGGTTGTTATATGATAGTTAGTTGATTGTATATAATTCATTAAGTATTAATGAAATTGAAAGCTAAAGTAATTGAAATCCAATTGGAAGTTAAGTGAATCTTAAATAGAAGTGAATTTGATTTGGAAGTGAACCAACTTGAATATGAATTAGTGAATATAAACTAATTGAAAATGAATGTTAGTAAAAACATCCACTGTTAATGAATCAAATGTGATTAAATAGAAAACCCATTTCATTGAATATTAATGAGAATATGAATGAATATTTATTGGTTATGGATGTTAGTTGGATGATAGTTGGTTGATGGTTGAATATATTGCTTTTACTGCATTTGCTATGTTGGCATATATAGTTATTATGTTGCTATATGTTGTATATCGATACTATTGTCTATATACATGTTTCTCATTGTTTGTTGAGTGTTTAGTAGGTGCAGATCGCGTTTGCTTCGCATTTGGAGCTCGTTTTCACGCTATATTAGCCGTATATGCTCGCTAATAATATATAAGGTACATATCTCGGATTAAATATCGTACTTTTACACTTTTTTCCCTGTGGGATGCCTCATCACTTGATGAGATGTATATTTGTGATATATATACTGTCATTTTTTTTTGGATCGAGCCGCGCAAAGGAGACTATGGCGAATTTTTCCGAAAATTTAAGGCGTTAGAATATTTTTGAGAAATAAAGTGGAAAAGTTTGAAAACTATAATTTTGATTTGGAATTGAAAGTTAAATGATAGTAGTTGTTTTTGAAAAGATAACTAAGTTGGATTTGAAAACTTAGTAAAGTTATTATAAGGAGTTTAACTATGGATTTTGGGAAAGTTAATAGATTCTGTAACTTTTCTTGGTAATTTCGAGGACGAAATTCTTTAAGGGGGGAAGTATGTAACGACCCAGAATTTCTATTAATTAAAGTTTGTATATTTAATTAATTTTAAATATTAATAAGTGAAATTTATAAGTCGAATAAATTTTATTTCGAATAATTAGATTTAATTGGATAATTAAATCGATAATTTAATAATTGAAAATACAGAAATAATTGAAAATTGGGTTAAATGTGATTGAAAATGATTTGTAAAATTTTATTTTATCATATTGGAGTTAGAACGATATTTTAGAACTTTTAAAATTGAATTAAAAGTTAATTTGTGAAAATTGAATATTTTAATATTTAAATCGACTAGTGAAATTAGCCATTTTTCGAACAGTCTCAGAATTAGACGAAACTAGTTCCATTGGATCCGTAATAGTTTGTTATTTTAGGATTTCAATTTTCGTAGCAATTGGAGTTTTCGTTTGACCGTGGCAGCTCGAAACGCATCGAAATTGTTTTAATATTTATTTGACGAGTTAAAATAGCCATTTTTCAAACAGTCTCGGATTTCACCGAAAGTAGTTTCATCGGATCCGTAATGGGATATTGTTGTATGGTTTCAAATTTCATGTCAATTGAATTTACCATTTGTCCGGGGTAAGCTAAAACGCCTAGAAATTTGATTTACCGATTTAATTTCAAATCGAACGTTTACTGCCATAACTCGCACAAATGATCGAATTAGCTCTCGAAACACGCTCCATTGTGTTCGGAACGTGGGGTAAACCTTAGGAATGCCAACCAGCACGCTTCGTTTGGAGTTCGGAAAATCCGGGATGAATAGTGTTCGTTGAATTTTCTATATAAGCCCTTCACTCTTCACATTTGCAAGAAAACTAAACCCTAACCCTAAACCTAATAGCCAGCCGCCACTTTCTGCAGTTAATGGCCGAAATTTTCTCTTTTTCTTCCTTCCATTTCTTCAAATCCGCTAATCGAATAGAAAAACTTCCAACTAGAATATTGTAGAGGCCAGTGAGTTCTAGATATCCAACGGGTATGATCGTGTTTGGAGCTTTGGATCAACGGAAAAATGGAGATGAACGTGTGTCATTCAAACACGTTTTTCGAGCTGCTAGGTCGACCGAGCTTCGTGAAATTCTGGCCGAGCATGGAGTAGGAAATGCTCTTCGAAGTGGTGGTTGTTGATCAGGGTGTAAGCGATCGTAGAGGCCGCGATTTTTAACCCTAGAAGTTGCATATATGGGTTCGGCTTCGTTTGGAGTTACTAGGTAGGGAATGAAGATGGAAGAAGCAAGGGACGGCCATGATGTTGCAGGGGTAAAGATCAACGGCTTGATGCAAATTAGGTTTAGAAATAAAAATAAATGTTGTTTAGATATATAAATTCGTGTAACTTTAAATTAACGTATCTTTTTCATACGAGGTCGAAAACGGACGAAACCAGTTGCGTTGGGTTCGTATGGATGAGCACTACGCTATGGAATTGGATTGGAGTCATTTAGAGCTAGCAAAAATTTCGGGTAAAATTAAACGTCCGTTTAATTTTATTCGAAATAAAAGCTGAAAACGAAATTTAAATCAAGGTGAGAACTTCTCACTCAATCGAATCAGTTTCAATTTTAATTTTACATAGTTAGATTTAAAATTCTTGAATGTATGTTTGAATGATGATTGTTATCTATTGATTGTTAAAATAGACATTATACGCCGTTAGTAAGCGGAGGTTATTTATTAGAAACATATACCGCGAATATTTCACAGTACAGTGAAATTGGTATTATTTATGTACTTGGAGTTGATTTCCCACATTATATAGCGGATGAGACCCTATTGCGCCATCTATTAAGCGGATAATATTTAAAATCCTATATACCGCGATAATTCCGTACTGGAACGGAATTGGTATTGTGCTAACATCTTTGGATGCAGGAAAACAGGTTGGAGGGATCCAACTGGATTCCTCAACAGTATTTATTTGATTTCAAATATTTTGATATTTGATGATTATCATATACAGATATATGATGTCGTTGTTGTCGTGATTGACTATTTGGTGTGTAGCATCATTGGGTCAATTTTGGAATTTTAAAAGGATTTTTAAAGTGATTTTTGAAAATATACGTTTATAAAATATTTTTTGAATTGATTCATTTTAAATAAATAAACGTTATAATTTTAATGTTATAAAAATTATGATTTTTGAGAAATATAGTTAAAAGTTGATTTTTGAAAATATGGGGTAAATGATTTTATAAAATAGTTTAAATTAGGATTTTTGAATTTATTGTAAAAAGTTTAAATATAGGATTTATAAGATTAGATTATTTTATAAATCAAAGAAAATAGTGAAATTATAAAGAAGTTTAAAAACGTTTTAAAATAATAATATAAATTGATTTATATAAAGGGTTTATAAATTGATATTTATAAATTAAAATATTTGAATTATAAAACGAGTTTTTATAAGTGTTAGAATGAAGTGTAAATGAATTTCATAAATGAATGAAATTTATAGAATTATAAACGGTGAAGTTATAAATGGAATTTTATAAGCAGTAGGTTTATAAAATTTGTAAATTTATTAAAAGAATAGATTTGGGTAAATAAATGAATCTTATAAGTTATAAGATTTTTAATTTGGGAAGTTTAAAAAGAAGGATTTTGTAAACAAATAAATTATAAGCATTTAACTTATAATATGAACTTTTGGTATATAATTGAGTTATAAGTTGAAATAGGTAAATAAAGGAGATGTATAAAAGGAAGTTGTTATAAAATAAATAGAAATGGAATTTATAAACATTGTTTTATAAATCCGCAAATGGCTTATTTTGATAAGTAAATTATTATAACTTATTAATGGAGTTATATTCGCGTTTTAGACAGTGAATAATCCTTTAAAATAAAATGTATAGAAATGATGAAATTGGTTAACGAAGTATATTCACGTTTTTGAATAGTGAATAATATGTTAAAAAAAATGTTTTGGATATGATGTTTTAAATAGAATTAAAACGATCTAACAATGTTTTTAAAATGTGTTAAGATTCGAAACCATAGATTTCAACATTCATTGTTGAAATAGACGTTTTCGAGAAATAGAAGGAAATGGTGGACTATAACACTGTTGTTATAGTAAATGATTTCCGAAAGGAAATGTTTTGTATAGTATTGAGATTTATATATCTATTTTCATTTCGAATCCCTATACTAGTGATTTTGGGTTGTCGTAACGATGTTTTGCGCAACATTCGTTTTGGCCCAAATAAATGTGTTAAGAGAATGATTTACTTAAGAATGAAATATATACTTAATTTCGATTTAAGTATATTGAATATTTTCCAAGTGTTGAAAATAAATGGATTTGTGATTTACTTATTTTTAATAAGTATGGAAATGTTTTTCCAATATTAAGTGAATATTTTAAGATTTTATCTTTTAAAGATAAATTGGAAATGAATAATTAGAAATCGATTTGAAAATCATATATTCATAAATATTTTGGAATGTAAATTTACTATGGAATTTATAAATGAGAAGGGGAATTTGTTTAAAAGTAAACTTTGATTTATTTTTGAAGTGTGGGAATAAATTTACGAATTTGGAACATAAATATAAAGTAAATCGGTAAGGATTTATTTAATTGGTTTAAATGAACCATGTTGAAATGGAATTATTTCCGCGTAAGGAAAATGTTTGAAATTTGTTTTCAAAAGTGGTAAAGGTGAAAAGTAATTTGAAAATTGTTTTCAAATGGTTGAAGTGTGGAAAATATATATCTTGTAAAGATATTTTGGGGAAATTAAATAATTTGGAAATTTTTTTGGAATCTGGTGATGTGTGCATATCCATTGATAGTTCAATAACCGACTATCAATATTTACCTTTAAATAAGTATTTGTTGTGATTTGCTTGAATTTGAATGCCACACTTATTTTTGAATAAGCGCTCACTATTCAGGTTAGCCGAGAAAGGACTTTGGGGTCGTATTACCCATTCCGAATATGTGATACGTCGTTATGAATTGCATTTGAAGACCGGCGTTGAATACCGGATATTTTTGAAAACGGAAGGATTACCGTCGAATGTTTCAGCACCGAATGGCCTCGGTATAGAAATTCCATATGTGATGGGAAGTCCGGACATGATTAGTGAATATCCGGATTGCAAGGACTTTTTTGTAAGTGCCTTAGGTTCTGTTCGATCCCAGAACAGACTTGTATGGATAATATGTCTGACATTACAAATTGAGATATAAAGCTGATTTCTTTCAAATATATTTCTGTTGGTGGCGGAGAATTTGTTCTCTTAGCTTAACACCCTTCTCTGAGACGTACGAGCTCAAAGGTTATGTAGTTGATGGTTATCAGCGATATATTCCCAATTTGGTAATGTGACATGCTGAGTGTTGATGTGAAATGATCATTGTTTGATCATTTGTGATATGATCATTTGTTTGATCATTTATCTTTCTGATCATTACTTTGATCATTTTTTGACCCGAAGCATGGCTTTGTACCAAAGCGTGGCTTTGTGGACGAGACTTCATCGGACCTCACACCCCGGAAATGGTCAAAACAGGAAGGATGCAGCAAGGTTATCAGGGGGTAGCGCCTCTTTAGTGTATGTCATTCCTTCTGGATAGAGGTGGTATCATGGTATGGAGCCCAGATATTTAACCTATGCTGTTGCTACAAATTTATTGCTTTGTGGTTGTTGGAAATAGAGGATCCTCGGATGTAGATCGGTTTCGATCGGCGGATGACATATTCGTGTCAGTAGTTACCCAGTTAGGGGTAACCCGGCCTTGTGTTGGCGGAGATCCGGTTTTGTTCTCGGGATGTCATTCCAGAGGCGTTTCCATGTGGCAATGGGAAGTTCCTTGGCCAGACCATTTGTTGGAAATCCAAAGAAACAATACTATCTTGTACGGTTTTAGTTATAGAACCTATCATTCACTTATGGTGGTCACCACTGTTTGGATGGTAGCTATAGTAGGCATAAGTGAAATGCCTATGCTGGCTAAGATTTATATCTTTATTTTCGAAATGATTTTTCCTACACTATGCACTAGTAATAATATCAAATGTTTCTTTTTAATACGTATCAAGCATATTTGACTATCATAAGGAGAAATCTCCTCCGATTCTGCATTTGCATTGTGTGTGTGTGCGGGAGGCCTTATGGTAGTCTCATTTTTAAAAGCATTGCGAATTGACTTTAAAATTATTCCTCTATTTTGTTTTTGAAGATAAAAATAAACTGTTTTAGTTCTCACACCAGTAACATGACTGACTCGGAGTTTATTGTTTTCCTTCCTAAACTCTGGGTGCCCACCAATTTCCACACGGGCAGTCAAGAGTCAGGTTTATCAGGATATTCTGGAATTCAGGAGTTGCTGGAGGCAAGCTGGATGGCATGGCGTATCATTTAATATTTAGTATTTCTTTTCCGCTGTTTGTTGTTGTTTGATAGTTGTACACTCTGATGATGTGATGTGATGTAATGTAATGTAATGTAATAACTGATATAATTCTTTTGTTTAAAGATTATTCATTAATCTATTATATGTTGTCCACTGCGATTGTGAGATTCTGCTATTGTTCTGTTGTTTTCTTTCTGTTCTATTCTATCTTTTCTCTTCTTCTATCTTTTTCTTAAAACCCTAAGTGTTCGGTTTTCCGGCATTCGAGTGCTCGGCAGTTGATACAGTGAACGTATTGATGTCGGTTTTCGAAAGTCGAAGAATCGGGTCCTTACAAATTTTATAAAACATTTTAATAAAAGTTAGTGGATACAGAACAATGTTCCACTAAATTTTCGTAGGTTCCATCCTACTTAGGGTTCCATCCCTTTAACGGGCTCGAAGTGGATTCCATTCCACGAATAAAATGAATTTTAAGATGTCGGTGCTTTTCTTGGAGTTTTGACAAAATTCCTAATTAAATTACTTATACTGAAATCTTGAACTCTTCATAATCTTGATACTCATGAGTCTTGAATCTTGATATCTTCGATCTTGAGTTTATCAATTCTTGAATCTCTATACTGTACAGTCTTCATTCTTGGTACCTGCATGGTTAAATCCTGCATATACACACACATATATATACACACACATGCATATCTAAACTATAATGTTAGTATTTATATTTTATAACAATTCCTAAGGTTGTTCTCATCAAAACCATCTTCTCAGGGGCTAACAATCTCCCCTGTTTTGATGATGACAACCTTTGTTTATAAAATATTACTTCTATCCTAATAACTCCCCCTAAATCTAATAACTCCCCCTTAATCTATGCCTAACTATCCTAATTTATACTTCTCCCCCTTTGTCATCAACAAAAACTAACTCCAAACTATATACTCCCCCTTATTCTTGTACTAAAGTACCTGCATTAATAAAATATACAATGGAGTATATAATAAATTGATTAAGAGATAATTATACCGATAGTCATGATAACTAAACAAAGATCATATAAATATCAATGTGTATTTATACATATTATGTTTTGCACACAAATTATCAGTCCACACCAAACCAAATCAAATCAAATCAATCCAAGCAATCAATTCAAATCAAACAAAGCAATCAAATAAAATCAAACATTACGAGGAACTTCCACACATCCTTCTTCTCCAAATATAGGGTCTGCTTTAATGGCATCCCAATTTTTATTTTCATTGGTGAGAGAGACTGGAGGATGTGCTTCATTATCATTTTTGTGCAGGGAGGAAATCATCCATCGTATTGTATCGAAATACTTTCTTGCTCCTTGATCATCTGCATTTGACTCAACTGTAAGTGTCGTTGATTACGAAGAATGAAAGAAAGAATATTTTTGGAAGAATTAAGGGTTTCTTCATGATTCTCGGTTAAACTATGAATTGGATTGGCCATATTTGAGTTTGTGAGAAGAAATATAGATAAAGTAGATAAGAAATGATTTTGAGTGATGAATTCTGGAAGAAATATGTATTTATAGACGTAGAAATTCGTTTGAAATGAATAGACACAAGGTAGTTATTCAAATTTCAAATTTAAAATGAAAAGTCATTTCTGACCAGTACTTGTCGACATGGTCTATGGGGGGTTGTCGACAAGGGTCAGTTAATTTTGATGACTCATTTTCCTTTTGTGAATAATGTGTGTGTATATATATATATTTAGTATATATAATATACTAACATTTATTCTAGAGATAGGATAAGCTAGATAATAGAAAAGAAATTCAATTTCATTTCATAATAGAAGGATACAATGATTAAACATTACACGAACATTCAAATCAAAACAAACTAAAACCGATACAACATGACATGAAAAGGTAAAACTAGTTAGAGGATGACGAAGATGAAAATAATCCAAGCTTCTTGCTGACTTTGGAGATAAACTTGTTCATCTTGGATGACATTTTATCCAATTTCTTATTAACGAACCATTTAAGTGTCCTTTGATTCTCAACAATGATCTTTTGATTTTTGAGTAAGGTTTTGTTGGTTGGATTAGAGGGATAGTCAATACTTTCCAAGGATGTTTCACTTTCTTCTTCTTCTATTTCCATTTCATCCCTTTCTTCTTCTTCTTCCTCCTCCTCTTCCATTTCCTCATGAGCCAAACGCTCTTCCTTTTCGGCAAGAGTCTTATATGGTTGAAAAACATATGGAATTTTCATAAGAAAAATGTTTGAGTGATTAAAAACTTTTCTTGAAACAAATTCTTCTCCTTTGAAATCTACTCCAAAATAATTAAAAATCCGAGTGACATAGATTCCATGATATAAAGTGTTTTCACCCATTTCAAAAATTTTGGGACGAAATTCTTCTAAAATAACTTACGCCCAATTAATATAATAATTTCCAAAAATAGCAAAAAGTGCTTTGTAAACTTTTGAAGTTAGATTGTTAAAACTCCCCGATCTTGGGGTCAAAGTATGTTGTAAAAGAAGATCAACAATTCTAGCTTTTGGTCGAAAGTTTCGATTTATGAATTCAAAGTTATCATTTCCTTCGAAAATGTGATGAAATGTCTCACGATTAGTTTCATCAATATTAAAACTAGAAAGATCCATTCCCGTGCTCTTGCATTGAGAATGGTACCCAAAATATCACAATTTTGAAAATATTCTAGTGCCTTTGACACTACTCCAAATTTCATCATCATTTCCATTATAAAATCCACTGTTGAGATTTGCATAGAAAATTTTAACAAGATTTGGATAACAAACAGAATCATTTTGTGAAGCATCAACAAGACTAAGAACTAGGTTGTTTGCAAAAAGAGAATCGATTTCATAAGTAGAGAAATCTTGAAATAAAGCAAAATACCCTGGATGGACTTTTCCATAGTTAACATAGTTGACATATGCTTTTATAGCCTTCGGATCATTGAAAAGTTGCCCTTTTATCTTTTTGGAAATTCTTATTGTGGAAGGATTTCTTGTAGAAGCCATTAGAGTAGAGAGTAGAGAGCTTGATATTTTGAAATAAGAGTTTGAATTTGAAAATGAAAGTGAAAAGTTGTGATAAGAGATAGTAAATAGATAGATTCTCAAGGCACATGTTCTCTGGTCAAAATGTGACTTTTTAGAGTCTTGAATGAAGTGAAAAGATGGAGGAAAATTCAGCATTTGAATTCAAATTTTGAATTTCAAATTTCTGTACCCTTGTCGACAACGTGGGGGGAGGCCTTATCAACAGGTGTCTTTGAATTTTCATGATTTATTTCTCATAAGTATTCTAATATATATATATATATATATTATTTTCAATGTCTATATATATCTAGAATATTACTAGAATTATAGTATTCCATAAAATATTATGATACTATTAAAAAATAAACATAATAACGAAATAATAGTAAAAAAATAAAAATTTTAAAATTCAAACAACTCGCCAATTCAAAATCAACCAATCAAGCATCCAATCCTAAGCATGTAATTTCAACCAATGTATTGTAAACGTGTACCTTTTTCTGAGTCCGTTTCTCTGAATTCGTCGGAATCATGAACTATCGTGAAACACATATTTGAATTATCTATCTTCTGATCATCATCGCTTGAGGAAGAGTCCGAGTCATCCAAAGTAGCAATAAATGCACGTTTTCATTTCATTGCGGAATCATTGTTTATAGGAAGATTATGCCTATCTGGATGCGGACAATCTCTTTTGCTATGGCCTGGTTCGTCACAGTTGAAACATTTCATATAGTTTGACACTACATTCTGATTACCAGAGTTCTTATAGTTGTTTCTTTTAAGATTATTCGTCTTTCTGTATTTCAGGAAATTCTGAAATTTTTGGTCATAAAGGCTATCTCTTCATCATTATTGCTGTTTGAGTCTGATCCATCGGTCAATGCATTGAATGCAATTGATTTCTTTTCAGATGCTTTGCTTTCTCTTCTCCCAATTATTTGGACTTCAAACGACGTTAGATTTCCTATTAATTCTTCTATCTTTAAGGTACTGATGTCATTTGCCTCTTCGATCGCAAGTGTCTTTTGATCCTACTCTGGAGTAAGAGATTTAAGATTTTTTCCTGAGTTGATCTTCTTTCGAAAATTCCTTTCCCAAGGATATTAGAGAATGCACAATATTCTAAAATCTACTATACATATCTGAAATAGACTCATTAGAATTCATTTTAAATAATTGAAACTGGTTTGTGAGCATGGAAATTTTGGTCTGTTTAACTTTGCTTGTTCCTTCGTGAGTAATTTGCAAAGTTTTTTGGATTTCATATGCAGAATTACAAACTGACGCTCTATTAAATTCATTCCTATCAAGTGAACAAAACAAAATATTCATAAACGGTCTTTGGCTCAGCAGTCCACTGTGCAAAATCAGTTGTGGGTCCAAAATATTCAGTCTGTGTGATATTCCAAGTGACTAGTCCTACACATTGTAAATATATTATCATCCTACATGCCCAATATGCATAGTTACTGCCATTAAAAAGTGGTGGTCTGACAGCAAACTGACCTTCTACAAATGAACTAGTGACAGGATAATAGAACCAGTGTTGGTAGTAGTAACAGTACCAGTGTTGGTAGCCATTTTGAAAAATTTTCAAAATTCAGATTATGAAACTTTGAAAACCTTGCTCTGATACAAAATGTGAGAAATGCAGATTATGGATCTTAAAGCTAGAATTAACACGAGAGGGGGAGTGAATAGTGTTTTAAGGAATTACTAATTCTTTTTGAGTTTATATTAATTTGAACACAAATGTATGAAATATTCAGACACAGATATTATCATAGAATCAAACACAGATGCAGATATAAAGTAAAAGCAATAAAGGAAAGAATACACCGGATTTTATACTAGTTCGGAGTTACCCTACATCCAGTCTCGCAACACAAGTACGGATTTCCTTTCAAAATCAATTCTTACAATTACACTCTCGATTTCAAGGCCACGAGGTACACCACTCCAGATTCACAATCCTCTAGGTAGAGATACTTGATTTTATGGGCAACAAGTTCACCCAATTGACTTCCCAGGCTATAATCACACATTTTCTCGCTTGATTGATTTTATAGGCTACAATCACACCTTTTCTCACTCGATTAATTACAAAGAAGTCTATAACTCTGAATAGCACTGGAATCTTGTTGAGATAGTTGTAGAGAATCAAACCAGAAATGATTTAGTTAGATTCAATGGTGATTTCGGTAGAGTAATGGTAAAAATATATATAAAGAAATGTGGAAGAAGAAGAGGAATGAAATCAGAGAAAAGATGAATATAAATTCGTTTTAAAACAGCTCCTATTTATAGTAGAACATCCACATCCATTCGTGAAAGGATATGACGAATTGACACTTCCTTTGAAATTCAAATTTTTGTAATAAATTGTCACCTTGTCGACAAGGGTATCTTGGGGTTGACGACAGGCCTAAGTAATTTTTGGTAATTTGTTTTTCTTTTAAAATAACTTCTATCTTATATTAAAACTATTTTAAACTTTATAAATATACTTAACTACACTTAAACTACGTAAATAAGTATAGAGAATAATATATATATAATTTTACTATAATTTTATATTTAAATCTAAGTATAAATATTATAAGTTAAATATATTATAATTAAAAGATTGTTTAAAACCAAGGATACAAAACAATGTTCCACTAGATTTTTCTTAGGTTCCGTCCTACTTAGGGTTCCATCCCTTTAATAGGCTCGAAGTGGATTTCATTCCACGAATAAAATGGATTTTAAGATGTCAGTGCTTTTCTAGGAGTTTTAACAAAATTCCTAATTAAATTACTTATATTGAAATCTTGAACTCTTGATAATCTTGATACTCATGAGTCTTGAAACTTGATATCTTCGATCTTGAGTTTATCAATTCTTAAATCTCTATACTGTACAATCTTCATTCTTGGTACCTGCATGGTTAAATCCTACACACACACACACACACACACACACACACATATATATATATATATATATATATATATATATATAAACTATAATGTTAGTATTTATATTTTATAACAATTCCTAAGGTTGTTGTCATCAAAACCATCTTCTCAGGGACTAACAGATCATGCATATCGACTAGAATTCTTAAAGAACTTGATGGACAACCCAACACAAAAATCATCTTCTATAAAATAAGTATCTCATATATAGTTCTCAAAATATTCTTTATTTATCTCAAAAACCAAATCCAATTCCTCTTAGAAATATCTTCAATTTTTGAAAAATTTGAAAACACAATTCATTACATATAACCAAAGTCAAAAACACATAAAGAGACCCATCGAGATGTTCCTTGAATATACTAAATTCATAAGATTGAGGGAACAGATTGGAGTGTTCGTCATTCCCAACGGTATAACGAACTACTCAGAAACCTATAACGAGTGCAGAATGCGGTAAAAGAACACTATCCTTTGTAACTCGTAGCAAATGGGAATCGGTGTAGGGTCAAGCTAAAAAAGACCCTAGCACCATCATTAGATCGAATAAGAAATCAGCGAGATATAAGGGTAAGGGTAAAATATCTTCTCGAATAAGGAGAAGAACAAAAACGGCAAATCATTACTTTGGGTTAAGTAATATCACAAAGCCTATAAATGAGCATCCAAAAAAGTTATCTCAAAGAGGTAAGAATGGCAATATCAATTAAATTCCAAGGATCACCTCATTTCCTTAGTGGGCATCCTTATGGAAGGATGAACGAAAGGCTAAGAACCGAGAATGAGGTCAATAAAATATTCGATTGCCTGATTGGGTGTCATATATCAATTAATTTCCAGAATGTGTCACAAACTCTAATAAGGATCCTGAAGTAAACTTTTTACAAAGCGATTTCTTTACAGGCGGCATTTTCCAGTTAGCAAATGTGAATTTTTACTCACCTCGATTATTTAGCAGTGATTTAGAATGCAAGAAGTGAACTTTGGCGAAAATAGAATCCTGCAAAACAAAAAAACGAATTACAGATAATTCGTACCAAGATTCTAAGAATTTTGATGAAAACTTTTGGTATTGGATAGAGATCACCCTGTATTATTTAGGTGGATTTCTTCTTTACTTTGCAACAAATTGGAGTGGAAATTGATTTTGTTTGAGGAAGCCATTATTTTCCCTTATTCTCTTTTACAGGGAAGTTTTGTTTTTTGAGAAGGAAAAAGGGAAACAACATACTGTATGTTTTCCTCTTACCATAAGTATCCATATTAAGGGTTAATGGATCCAAACCTAACCCAAAAAGCTCGACTCCATTTATACTTAGATAAAATGTTAAGATATGCACACTATTAACCTATATTATCAACATATACACTAGTTTCTCAAATTTTAAAACAAATGAAATATGTACAACCAATTTGTATGTAACTAAAATTTTTATACACACAAAATAAAATTTATTTCAACTATAAAAAGTTATTTTTAACAATAAAACCTAATTTTCAAAAATATTTTACAATTTTCATAATTTACACTATTTTATTACAAAAACACTATTTTCAATCCAATAATTTGTACAAAAATTGTTTTCTTGTCAAATAAATTACCATAAATCATTTTAACTCTTCTTAATCATCAAAATATTATTTTTAAACCACGTTTCACACTTTTATATCAATAAATACATAATTACTTCATATTTCTCCATTTTTAAAATCAATAAACGATTAATATTGGCAATATTTTCCCATATTGTTGTATTTGCGCAAATAAAATTGTAATTTGATTATTTTCTACTCAAATTCTAAAAGTAAAGTTTTTAAAACTTTATTTCCATTACTTTAGATTAATTTCAACAATTTAACGTTGAAATACATCACCTAATAATTTATTAGCTCCAAACTAATAAATACTCAATATTTTAATTTATTTAAACCAAATACTTATCCAATCAATATTTTATCCTATATATATCCAAATAAACAAAATAAAGTTCCAAAC
Source organism: Allium cepa (assembly GCA_030765085.1). Taxonomy (NCBI): domain Eukaryota; kingdom Viridiplantae; phylum Streptophyta; class Magnoliopsida; order Asparagales; family Amaryllidaceae; genus Allium; species Allium cepa. Next base: position 240,407,504 of record CM060931.1, read on the forward strand.
TTTATTTTCCCCATTTTATTTACAAAGTTCATTGTTTATTCCGAACAATTTAAAATTTCCAGTTATATTTTAATTTACAATTTTGAATAATAACCTCCGTTAAAATTTATATACTTGTAATCACCAAACCAGGGTTGTTACAAAACCATTAAACTATTTAAACTATTTTAATCTACTTTAATCTACTTTAAACTATTTTAATCTATTTTAAAATATTTTAATCTAATTTTAATCTATTCTAAATCATTCAAACTATTCTGAAGTTTTTTAAACTAGTTCAAAACTATTTTAAAATTATTTTTAAACTATTTATGAATATCTAAATTATTTTCAAAAATTCAAACTGTTCCACTCTAAACTGTTTTAATTTAAATCCTGGATTTAAAAGCAAATATGGTTTAATGATGTTATAACTTACATTGGAATTTGAAATGATATTTTTTAGTGAAATGACATATCTGAGTAAATATGATGACTTTTGAATCGAGGATTTAACTTATTTGTGAATACGATTTCGAAAGTGAAAATGATTTCTAAAGTGAATATGATCTCGAAAGTAATATGATTTTAAGTGGATATGATATTTTGATATCAATTATGAATTGGTTTTAGAAATGTAAAAGAACCATCCGGTGTGAAATAAGAGTTTGGTTGTTAAAGAGACCAGGATCAGATATTTTCATACTCTTTGTCAATACCGAAAACCACTTTAACAACTGTGCACGTGGTGGAGATTTCAGAATGAAGTAGGATGGTTTGGCGAACAATTTTGTATGAGGTATTAACATAGCCCTGACTCCCTCGAGTCAGCTTGATGTAGCTAAAACATGAGCCATGTCCGGCCAAGTGAGTTCGCATCTCAGATCGGACACATTCTTTGATACCATGTTTATTACTTTGTGATTGATTTGGTGGCCACCCCTCGATTTGATTTTGGGAGTGGTTCCAAGGTGGACGGTAGTAGCTACTATGTGTTACCACTAGTCCGGATCCGCAAAATGGTAGTATCCTACCCTGGGCATTGCCTCGAGTGGCTTGTTACGTGCCTTAACGCGCCAATTACGAGTTTGGTTTGTACCAAACCTATGACGTGCCCTCTAATAGTCATCCAGTTTACGGAGGAATTACGGTACTGTATAGACTACGAGAATATATAAAATGTGTTAAGGGGGATATGGGTAACGCCTTAACGATATTTTAATACTTTACTTTACTGGTAGACATATTATAATAGTGTATATTACTACATAGTAAATAGTTTAACAGATCCTTAGAAGATGGTAATTTCGAACATCTCTTAAGTTATTGCACGCACGTTAGAATCTGTATTGGAGATGTAAAACTCCGTAAACATCTCTAAAGCCATTGCACTCATATTTATCTGCCGTTGATTTAATTTACACAAGATCTTTTAGTTTTGACTCGAGTGCTTTGTCTTTTCATTACGCTCGGGTTGGCTTGAGCTTTTCAATGTTGAAGACTTTATTTCTGGAGGACGAAGACGGAGATTTGTATGCTATTTATTTTATATATATTCCACCGCATCATGTTGTTCCGCTGCAGTATTTATTTATTCTTGTTGTATGTATACTCTGATGTATTGTAAAAGTGTAATCAAATGTTATTTGTAAAAACAGCTTCATGAACTATTTATTTGATTATTATATTTTATCATTACGCTGTGAGATTCTATGTTTTGTTTTTCTTTCTTTTCTCTTCTTTTTCTTATTTATCCTATTACAATCTTCCCTTTTGAATGGTTTAGATTCGACATGTGTGGTTTATTATCGATTTAAACTATACAAAAAGACGGTTCGTTACATTGGTAACAGAACCAGGTTTAGCGATAACCTTAGCTTTGTATGGTCTGACTCATTAGAGATAGGGTAGTAATAACCTAGAATGAGTCGTTGAGTGTATACATATGAGAGAGCGTATTTGTTAGTGTTATAAAATGTTTTATATTGTGTTAATATGTTCTGTTTAGTATTTACAAATTCTGGTCGGTACATGGGATGCTATGGCATCGATAGGGATTTCTAAACACTTAATAGAGCAAGCTGACACAATATTGTTTTGAAATATAGGTAAATAAAATAATTTTACATAGTATTATATTTTTTATATGTTACCCGACACATTGGCTTGGCTACAAAACGACAGTTGAAGATATTATTGTTAGCACTAGACTTCTGTCCAAGAAGAGCCTGAAGATATAAGGGTTTGATGCAATCGACATGTTTCGACGTTTATGTGCGGTTTGGTAAGTACGGTTCGGTGTATACCGCTCGGTCTGGGTAACTCGACACACGTCGCTCAGTTAAGATCGCTCGACACGCATCAATCGATCAGTTGAGTCGTCGTCGCTCGGCATGTACCGTTGGATAAGGGAGTAAGGTCACACATGGCTCGATTAGGTAAGATTGGAACATGTGGCTCGGTCGGCGACGAAAGACACATGTCGCTCGACCTGGATGGGTTAGCGGTTATTGTTCGTAAAAGGGGAGTTGTTGCCGTTCGGTCAGAAGTGGTTCGGCGTGTGTGGTCGGTGTATCTGGCTCGGTGCACGATGAGGAAGTTAGCCAGTCCGTGGAACCAATAGTGAAGCGAGAAATCCGGCACTGGTTTACTTCGAGGTCCACAATGAGTTACTTCGAGTCCTTTAAGAGCTCGCTTCGAGCCGATTACCCAATGACCACTTTTCAGCCATCCTGGATCGGCATTTGTCGTTCGGTGTATCTTGCTCGGCATGCCTGGGTCGGTTGACTTAAGATTCCCATATATGGGCCAAGGTACTTCGCTTCTAGGCCTGAGAAGGAAGTTCAGCCTATCTTCGTCTATAAATAGAGGGACAGAGGTGCAGTGAAAAGGGACTTTTTTCGAGAACTCCGAGGACAATCTGCCATTTTCTACACTAGCTTTCTTTGAGTTCAAACTTGTATTTGAGCTATTTGTTTACGGATTGTATCTGTATTCAAGTTTTTAGGAAAGCAATTAAGATTATACTTAGAGTGGACGTAGGCAGTTACGCCGAACCACTATAATCCTAGTTTTCTTGTTTCTGCAGTTAGTTTTGAATACATTCCTCTGTTTTAATTTGTTTTTTCATTAATCTCTCAACATAATTCTACTCAAAGGTGTTAGTGACTAATTTTGGTGCTAACATTTCGGTGCTTTCACTGAGAATAGCATTCTCAAGCCGTTGGGATCTACTTTGCCGCTATTGGATCGAGGAAATCCCCCAAAGAAGATCCAAGTTCGTTCACAAGAAGTTCACAGATTCTACTCAGAGTTCCTACCAATAACTCTATAATGGGAAGACCGCGTACCAGATCAGCCTCCCACAATGCGGATGTCAATGAGACTGCCAGCGTCCAACAAATAGGACCCAGCAATCAACAAGCTAGTCCACGTGCAGGGACCGCCACCGCCCTAAACAAAACATAAGTTGTCACCAGAACGGAGTTCAACGAGCTAATGAGAGAACTCATGGAAAGCAGGAGACAGCTTAATGAGTAGATTCAAGCTAACACCAATCACATGACTCAACTTACACAACAATAGCATCAAAATGCTGGAGGAAGTCCCGCTACCTACTCATCATCTGACATCTTTGCTTCATCTGATGAACATTCCAGGCATAGACACCGCAGAATTGAAATAGCGCAAATAGGCGTAGTAAATCAATCCAACGGGAATGGTCCAGGTTCCCTACCTGGAGGCGTGACCCCTCACTTGCACCTAGGAAACCGCTCTCAAGTTGGAATGGGAAACTTAGGATTTGGAGCATGAATGGAAGCTGGCCGACCGGCTCACCAGGGATATAATGAAGCAGGTCCCCAGGATGCTCATTTGGGAGATCACCAATCTAGGGGGCACTAGCCGGGATGGTCACGCAGGATGGAGTCCAACTTGCCACCTCCCATCCGGACACTGAACTTGTCAGCCATGGTCAGACAGTTGATGAGGGAAAATCAGGGCTTATCCAACGATGATTGGGGCATAGATAGAAGTCATACTCCATTCACAGATGCTATCCTACAGGCTGAGTGCCACTGGAAGTTTAGTATGATGACTATTCCAGCCTATGAGGGGAAGACTGATCCCTGACAGCATGTAATAAGATACGAGTGGATGATGAACTCAGCAAACACAATGATGCGACTAAGTGTAGATGTTTCCCAATAACCTTATCTGGAATCGCTACCATGTGGTTCACGAGACTTCCTCTCTGATCGATCTCCAGATTTGATGAGTTAGTGACAAAATTTGTAGAGCAGTTCAGAATTCATGCCACCCATCCAGAGGACGTGATATCTTTATCCAGTGTAATTCAAGCCCCAGGGGAATCATTAAAGGAATATTCACAAAGTTTTCATGTTACAACTACCGAAGTTAGCAACCCGAATGATCATGCTATTCTAATGGCCGTGATGCGAGAAGTAGATTCAGACTCAGAGTTTGGTGATATGCCGGCAAGAAAACCTCCGGCTACCGTTGAACATTTTTATTCAAAGGAACACCAGTTCATGAGAAAGGAGGAAGCCAGGTCGACGAGGCAAGGTTATGTGCCAGGGCCTGGCAAAGAGGTGGTGTAAAGTAACATCACAATAAAACAGGCTGGCGACAATTCTGGAAAGGTCAAGGTTAATGTTCAGAACAAGCCCGTGCAGTCTAAAGCGTCGGTGTGACGACCCATTGTTGAATCTAGAATATTTAAGTGGTTTTAAATATAGAAATTGAATTTTAAATTGGTTTTAAATATGAAAAGAAAAAAAACTTAGATTTATCTATTCAAAATGTAGATACAACAATTTGTTGAACAATATAATTATTCAATTCAATAATTGAAGATTGAGTAAAATATTTAATCTTGAGTTTTGAGCTTGTCAAAAATATTTTAAGGGCTTGTCAAATTTATATTGATAGTACTGAAGATAGTAAAAGTGTTAAAATTGAATTTGGAAGTGTTTTGTTAAGTTTTGAAATTATATCGTTTAAATTGATATTTAGAAATAGCCTTCCGAGGCACAGTCTCGGGATTCGACGAAACCAGTTCCATTGGATCCGTAATATTGTATTATTATCGGGTTTCAAATTTCGTAGCTTTCGGAGTTATCGTGTAATCGTATGAGATATAAATGCCTGGAAAATAATTAATTGAATAAATTTTAATAGTCAATTCAAGAAAGCTATCTTCTCCATACGATCGAATTAGGACTCGAAACCTTTTCCATTGTGTTCGAAATAGGGGTTTAACATTATAAACGCCAAGCAACATGCCTCGATAGGATATCGAGATTTTAAGTTGCATTTATCGAGACATTTGAATTTGAATTTGAATTTAATATTTACATATACCCTAGTCAACGCAGCTGAAATTCCTTCCTATCAGCTGCCTTTCTTTCACCATCAGTATATTTTCAATTTCAAATCACTATATCCCTTCTCTTGTACGCCAATGTCATTTCTTGTTTCCCTCTTCTTTTTGACCAAGCCGAACACTTTCCTTCTCCAAAATCTTTTCCTCTCCTCCATATTTTTTTCAGCCGAAAGAAAAATGGCAGATGAGGCATATACTCCTTGTTCCTTCAGTTCAATTTACAAACTTCCCATATATTTCTTCCGCTCCAGTTAAATCAATAACGAAATCGAGTTCGTTATTTAATAAAAAATCAAGCTTCCTCTTTCAAAGTTCCATTCGTTGCTCAAATCGATTTCGGCTGTAAGAAATCGTTTCCTCCTCTCCTCTATACAATTCGAATCGTACAAAAAAATATCGCAAGTGGCGTTGACAAGGCGGTGGCTCGGGGGTTGGCTTCAGCATGGGAAGTGGCGCGATTGATGGGTGTCGCAAGGGACTCTATCGGAGTTCGATGGAACCGATCTCGAGACAGAGTTTGGTCGTAGGGATGTTAAAGTTGTTGCCTATACTTGGAGGTTTTCGCGAATGTGGGGAATGAGAGTGACGGTGGTTCGGTGTTGAACTGGCGAAGGACGGTGAGGCTAGCAGGTTTGGCAACCCCTGTCACGGCCAGGCAGTGGAGTGGCAACGGCGTGCTTGGTCGCCTGAATCCCGTTTGATAAGGTATCGGTCAATTTTTTTTCTTGGTTTAACAGAAGTAAAATCATTCAGTGTTTTAAAATTTGTAATTAGACTGTTAAGAAAAATAATTAGGCTTGAATAACCTGTAATTTGTTTTGTTAATTTAAAAAATATACATATGTATGTAAGACTTTGGAAAAGGAAAAAATATAGGAGTTTTAAATGTTTGAGATTATATAAAATTAGATTTTTAAATCTATATAGATTATTTTATAAAATATATGTAGTTTCAAAAGAATAAAAAAATAAAAATAAATAAATAAACATGTTAAACTTATCATTTTAAAATAATGCATTGGTGCTTAATGCTTTAATTAATTTATTCAATTATTTTAGTTACTAAAAAATTATATGAAGGGAAGTTAGTTTAAATAAAATTATTAGTTAATTAAATATATTAAATGGTAATTAATTTTTCGATTAGTTCAAATGTTAATAAAACGTTTAATATTTTTACAAGGTCTATAATCGTGAAAAGCAAGTCGAGATTGAAGTGGATTTCAAACAAAAGGTCAAAGGTGAGTTAATCTCACTCTTATGGATTGCTATTTATATTTAAATGGTTAAATTTAAATAATTGGTTGAATGATTGAATTGATTTGATGTGCTATATTACATATAGTAGTATATAGCATATATTGGAGTGATTGACTCCCGCATTATATAGCGGATGAGACCCTATACGCCGCATAATAGCGGATGATATTATATTTAAAACCCATACACTGCAATATTCCACCTCGAAGTGGAATTGATATTTTATTATGCTAACATCTGTGGAAGCAGGGAAACAGGTTGGAGGGATCCAACTGGATTCCTCAAAATATTTAGATTTGTTAAAATATTCTGTGATATAATTATTTGCTATCCTGTGATGAATTATATTGATAATTGGAAATGTTGGATACTATGGTCGATTTAAAATATTTCGGTGAACTGAGTTATCAAAATCTATAGAAATGGGATTCTGAAAAGAAAATAAAAGAGTGAATTTTGAGTAAAATAATCATAGAAATTGGAATAAATTAAAAATGAATTGGAAAAGAATAAAAAGTGATTTTTGAATTCTGATAAATAAAATTCCAAGTGTGGAAAATGAGATTTTGAATAAATGGGAATAAGTGATTTTATTTTTAAACTCAAGTGATATTATTTCAAGAAATAAAGAATTTACTTTGAAATTCAAGGTTTAAATTTATTTGAAAGGATAAAGAAGAAATTTGGAAAATATGAAATTGGTATTTTCAGTTAAAAAGATTTTAAATCATAATTAAGAAATGAAATCTGAAGTCTATGGGTTTTGAAATAAAATTGAGTAAGAAAAGGAATTTATTTCAAAATGGGAGTAATTTGGAAATCAATTTGAAGGTTGATTAAGTGTTTAAAACCGGGATTTTTAAAAGAGAAGTGAGACTTTGGAATTTATAAATTGGGTTTATAAAGGTAAAGTAATTTATCAGTGGATATTTGGAGGAATAAATTCACCGTAGGAATTTATTAAAGGAATGGGTAAATTTGTTTAAAAATAAATAGTGATTTATTTATAAAAGATGTGGAAGGGAAGCGTATTTCCCTGAATAGCCAAGTACGTTTCAAACAAATTTTATGTATAAGTAAAAAGTTTTAAGTTGTTTAAAAAGTATGTTTAGAAAACTTTTTATTTCTAAATGTTTAGATTCTAAAGTAAGTATTTTCTTTTAATCTATTATAGCAGTAATTATTTAAAGGTGGCTTGGTATTATGTTTTAAAAGTTAGAAATTCAGTTTTATATTGCACAAAGTAGTTTTATTTTAAATATCCTTAAAGTATATGTTTTGAATAATTATTAAAGTAATTTTTAATTTAAATGTTTTAAAGGATATTTTATAATAAAATGTTTTAAATTATTTTAAAAATTTGAAGTTTTTGTGCTTGGTGTTTTCAGTGAAATGAATATTTGGGAATTCATTCCATGAAAAGAGTGTGGTTTGAAAACTGTTTTCAAAGGGTTGAAAAGTGGAAATATATGTTGTGAAGATATTTTGAGATTAATAAATAATTTGGTGAGATTATTTATGTTGGATGGATGTTTGTGAATGTTAATTGATAGTTAAATAACCGACTATCAATATTGGACAATGCGCTTATCGTTTTGAAGAGACCGGGATCGGGATTTATTTCCTGAAAACCACTTCGATCCGGTTTGAACGTTTTCATGTGGAAAACAAGAGTTTGGATTCAAAGGTGGAGTAGTGAAGTGCAAGGGTTGTTCTCTACTAATCTTGAAGATGATTCCAAAATGGATGTAGTAGGAGTAGTGCCTTCGGTTCCATTCGAACTCGGGACGGACTTGTATGGATGAATGCTTTCGGAACATCGTCAGGTGGACGATGGGCATTCTAAGTGAAATGTTCTAAAAGGTAACGCTTAGCCTCGAGCCTCATCAACCGGGAATGACTAAAAATCAGGGGATATGCAACAAGGCTAAGCAGGTAGCACCCATTAGGGTGAGGTCATTCCTATCTAGATGTCCCTTTTTATTTCGGCTTATTGGGCGGTTGCTGATCCCAACCGCGGGGTGATCTTACTCGGGATTATCCAGTAAGGGGTAGTCCCGGTCTTGTGTTGTAGGGGATTGGGAGTAATCCTCGGTACGGTGATCTAGGCCGCATACTGTGACAGGTGGTACCCCAGTGCCTAGTCATTAGTTGGAAATCCATTCTCCCTACGTCCCTTTTACGATTTTTGTTTATATAACCCACTTTGTGGCTTGTATGCTGGAATTTAATCATGTAAAAGTTTCAGCTATTTGAATAAGTATTTGTATATAGACACTATTATAATATCAGAGGATTTTGATAAAAAGTGTTTTGGTTATCATAAGCTAAAACCCGACATGTTTATTTATGATGTGGTCTTACGAGATGCTTTTGATTTTCAAAGAATTTTTGAAACTTTTATAATCAATTTGAGTGTGATTTATCACGCTGGTATTCCAGACTGACTCGGGTGTTATTCAACAATAATGCTCGGGTCAGACCGAGTATTATAGAATACAGATTCTGGATGGACTGCTGTGGAGCTCAGGAGACGAGCTGGATGGCGAGACGTATCCGACGTATATGATGTATATTCCGCTGTGTATTCAGATTTGGAAGGATAGGATATTATAACCATCCTGAGTGATTTTTTAATTGTATTGAATTCTGATGTTGTATTCGGATTATGTAATGTATAAACAGATTTTCTTTTGTGTAAAGATCATTTATTATCTATTATACTTTATTCCGCTGCGATGGTTAGATTCTGATGTTGTATTCTATTTTCTTCTTCTACCTCTTCTTCTTTAACCCAAATGGTTCGTATTTCTGTTCATCTGGAGTTGATTGATGGAGAATAGTGTTGACTCAAGGGGTACGGATTCGCGGGTCATTACAGTTGGTATCAAAGCTGAAGGTTAAGCGAGAACCTTGGCTCTGGTGGGGATTACTCATTAAAGATAGAGTCAGTAGTACTCCAGGATGAGTTTGGGAGTATTAATAGTTATGAGCGTGTATTTGTTAGTGGATATAAAAATGGTTTTATATTGTGTTGATTAATTTATTGAGTGGCATATAAGCCTTCGTCGGCACAGTCTGGACAATTTATCGAAGGGGTTTCTAAACACTTGAATGAAACAATTCAACACAACATTGTTTTCGAAAGCGGGTAAATGAAATAATTTTACCCAAAATTATTTTTGATATAAAAGACATATTTTCTTAAATTGTTATATAACTTGGATGTTTGGATGATAATATTCTAAACAAATACGATTATAAAAATTGGAATAACTTGGATAATCAAATGGGAATTTGTATGAGCATAAATTATACAAATGAATTTTGGTTTAAGTCAAAATCTGTAAATTTAAAATCCCGGAGATTTTGGAAGTGTTTTGATCGAAGTGTTTTGAAGATAAATAATGGCATTATTATTTTGAAAGTAATTTCCGTTGTTTCAAATAAATTTTGGGAAAGGATATAGCATTGAGCTTACTCCAGTCGCTGGAAAATAACTTCGAGGATGACTACAGCATCATCGATGTCCATTTTCGAGTTTTTAAGTGATGGATTGCTGTTGTGGTCATTGTTTTAGAATGTTTTGGGAAAAAAGTTTGTTTTTGAAAATTTGAAAGGAAATTTGTTGGGGACAAAAACCAGGATTTGTTTAAAAATTTAAGAAGTGTGATTTTGAGATATTGGTTATTTCAAATTGATTTGAAACAAAAGCCAGGTGTTTAAAAAAATCTTGAAATCCTTATTTAGACAATTTAGAGATCATCAGGAGATGAGTTATAAACTTATAAATGGTAAATGATTTTGATGAGGAATATGGGGACTAGATTATGGAATTAAAATTTAAAGGTGAAAGTTAAAAAATAAGGATTTAACTTGGATTAAGTTTAAACATTGAAATTTAATTGATGATTGGAAGAAATAAATTAGTAAATCTTGAATGTGATTGGAATGGAAAAATCAGAATTAAATTTGTATTGAGAAATAAAATTAATTAGAATTAAATTAACTTAAGCAAAGTTAATAATAATGAACTGGATTTGAATTAAGTTGAAATTGAATTGTAATGAAATAAATTAAGATGTAGATGATATTAAGTGAAAGTAAGTTTTTACTTAATCTAAATTCAAGTGCATTGAGTGGATTAAAGAGAATGGTATGATGCTAGATTTAACTGAAGTTAAGTTAAATAAAATTTAATTGAAATAAATTAAGTTGAGTTATAGATAATATTGAATGGAATAAAATTCTTACTTAAATAAATAAGCTTTGGAAGCTTATAAAGGAATTGAAAAGCATTGAAATAAAAATATAATCCCTAGTTAAAAGTAAAGTGAAAATGTGATTGACTGTAAATGGATGGAGAAATATGAATATTAATAAGTGAGTAGCTTATAAAAATGTAAAAAGGGAATAAATAACCCGAAATAAAAGTGTTGGAATTTTGGGAAATGAAAGAAAATCCAAACTGGAATTATGAAAAAAAAATTGAACTCGGGAAAATTTAGCGAAGTGATTTCTGTAATAAAATCGAATATTGATTTAAAAGTTGGAAGTAAGCTAATTAGCTAAATAAATCATTTGATAGAGTATGTTAATAAAATTTAACTCGGTTAAATAAAATGGATTGTAAGTTGATAATGAAATTTGGAAATAAACTCGAATTATAAACAGAATTCAACATGGACTGATAATGAATTAAAATAAGTGGAGATGTTGTAAAAATAAAATGGAACTGGATTATAATAGAAATGATTTGAGTTACAAATAAAATCCAATTCGAGTATAAATGAGTTAAGTATGTGCTTGGATATTATTTTGATAAATTGAGAAGGCGAATTAAAGTAAAATGGATGGGCTAATTGAATTAAATGGTATTTGATTAAATGAGAATCAAATAGAAGTGAACTTAAGTCTGAAGTTGGAATAAATTAAAGTAAATTAACTTAAGTTTAAAATTTATAGAAGCTTGGCTTCGAGGAAGGGTAAAAGTTCAGTAAATAAAAGTTTGGGTTAAATTAATTTGGAAAAATGGTTATTGATATAAGCGTCGAATGTTATCAAGCTCAATGAAATGGTTTTAAAATGAAACCAATGCAGAGATGAGATGAAATGCAAATGTATGGTTGGTGAATAAACTAGAAATGGGATGGAATTTAAAATAAATTGAGTTGGAATCAATTGGATGTGGATAAAAACTAAAATGGATATTCTATTAAGTGAATATCGTCGAATTGCATAGAATAAATTAGTCGTTCGACTTAAACGGAAGTAAATAAAAATTCTACGAATTGGTAGAAGTAAATAAAATTGATTTTTGGAATCAATTGAAATAAATGTGAGTTTTTGGGTTAAAAATGAATCGAATGTAAGAAATTGAGTTGTAGACCATTAAAAATTGAATGAAATGGCATATGAGTTGGTTGAAAGCAATTGAATTAGTTTTGAAATCATATAAATTGCTCATGGAAAGTGTTTGGTGCATGTTGCTTATGAAATGCATGTGTTTAGTTATTGAAAGTAAGTGAAATGTTAATAAATTTCGTATATTTAGTACTTACATGTTTGAATTGAGTAAGTGCAGGTGCTGGGAAGCTGTTTGGCTGGATTTGGACGCGCTACTTGCTAAAATAATAAGCTACTTGCTTAAAAATGCTAAATAGAGGTACGCCTACGCAATAAAAGTTAGGAAATATGAACTATTGTTTGTTTTTTCTTAGGACCGTGTGGGTCGATGTGTATATATTTATATCTCTTGTTAAATTGCAAAAGCTCCTCTATGTAAAGGAGACTCTACCAAAAAAATTTCAAAAATTTTGGGAGCTAGAAAATTTTTGAAAATTTTTTTTTGTTAGCGACAAAACGATTTCAAATTGGAATTGAAATAAGAGATTTTGGAAATAGAAATTTAAGCTAATTTTTAGTTCGAACTAAAGGATTAGAAAATTGAATATGGGATTTTCACTAAATAGGTTTTAGTAAGTTAATAGGTTTGGGACATTCCTCTGCCTTAGCAATTTCGGGGACGAAATTCATTTAAGGGGGGAGGAATGTGACGACCCGGATTTTCCAACGTTGAATCTGGAATATTTAAGTGGTTTTAAATATAGAAATTGAATTTTAAATTGGTTTTGAATATGAAAAGAAAAAAAAACTTAGATTTATCTGTTCAGAATGTAGATACAGCAATTGGTTGAATAATATAATTATTCAATTCAATAATTGAGGATTGAGTAAAATATTTAATCTTGAGTTTTGAGCTTGTCAAAAATATTTTAAGGGCTTGTCAAATTTATATTGATAGTACTGAAGATAGTAAAAGTGTTAAAATTGAATTTGGAAGTGTTTTGTCAAGTTTTGAAATTATATCATTTAAATTGATATTTAGAAATAGCCTTCCGAGGCACAGTCTCGGGATTCGACGAAACTAGTTCCATTGGATCCGTAATATTGTATTATTATCGGGTTTCAAATTTCGTAGCTTTCGAACTTATCGTATGAGATATAAACGACTGGAAAATAATTAATTGAATAAATTATATTAGTCAATTCAAGAAAGCTATCTTCTCCATACGATCGAATTAGGACTCGAAACCTTTTCCATAGTGTTCGAAATAGGGGTTTAACATTATAAACGCCTAGCGGCATGCCTCGATAGGATGTCGAGATTTTAAATTGCATTTATCGAGACATTTAAATTTGAATTTGAATTTAATATTTACATATACCCTAGTCAACACAGCTGAAATTCCTTCCTATCAGCCGCCTTTCTTTCACCATTAGGAAATTTTCAATTTCAAATCGCTATATCCCTTCTCTTGTATGCCAATGTCATTTCTTGTCTCCCTCTTCTTTTTGACCAAGCCGAACACTTTCCTTCTCCAAAATCTTTTCTTCTCCTCCATATTTTTTTTCAGCCGAAAGAAAAATAGCAGATGAGGCATATACTCCTCGTTCCTTCGGTTCAATTTACAAACTTCCCATATATTTCTTCAGCTCCAGTTAAATCAATAACGAAATCGAGTCCTTCATTTAATAAAAAAAGAAATCGGGCTTCCCCTTTCAAAGTGCCGTTCGTTGCTTAAATCGATTTCGGCTGTAAGAAATCGTTTCCTCCTCTCCTCTATACAATTCGAATCGTACAAAAAAATATCGCAAGTGGCGTTGACAAGGCGGTGGCTCGAGGGTTGGCTTCGGCATGGGAAGTGGTGCGGTTGATGGGTGTCGCAAGGGACTTTATCGGAGTTCGATGGAACCGATCTCGAGGCAGAGTTTGGTCGCGGGGATGTTGAAACTGTTGCCTATACTTATAGGTTTTTGCGAACATGGGGAATGAGAGGGACGATGGTTGGGTGTTGATCTGGCGAAGGACGGTGGGGCGAGCAGGTTTGGCAACCCCTTTCATGGCCAGGCAGTGGAGTGGCAAGGGCGTGCTTCGTCGCCTGGATCCCGTTTGGTAAGGTATCAGTCAGTTTTTTTTCTGGGTTTAACAGAAGTAAAATCATTCAGTGTTTTAAAATTTGTAATTAGACTGTTAAGAAAAATAATTAGGCTTGAATAAACTATAATTTGTTTTGTTAATTTAATATATATATATATAAGATTTTGGAAAAGGTAAAAAAATATAAGAGTTTTTAATGTTTGAGATTATATAAAATTAGATTTTTAAATCTATATAGGTTATTTTATAAAATATATGTAGTTTCAAAAGAATATAAAAAAAAAATATACATGTTAAACTTACCATTTTAAAATAATGTATTGGTGATTAATGCGTTTAATTAATTTATTCAATTATTTTAGTTACTAAAAAATTATATAAAGGGAAATTAGTTAAATAAAATTATTAGTTAATTAAATTTATTAAATGGTAATTGATTTTTCGATTAGTTTAAATGTTAATAAAATGTATAATGTTTTTACAAGGTCTATAATCGTGAAAAGCAAGTCGAGATTGAAGTGGATTGCAAACAAAAGGTCAAAGGTGAGTTAATCTCACTCTTCTGGATTGCTATTTAAATTTAAATGGTTAAATTTAAATAATTGGTTGAATGATTGAATTGATTTGATGTGCTATATTATATATAGTAGTATATAGTATATATTGGAGTGATTGATTCCCGCATTATATAGCGGATGAGACCCTATGAGCCGCATAATAGCAGATGATATTATATTTAAAACCCATATACCGCGATATTGCACCTCGAAGTGGAATTGGTATTTGATTGTGCTAACATCTGTGGATGCAGGGAAACAGGTTGGAGGGATCCAACTGGATTCCTCAAAATATTTAGATTTGTTAAATTATTATGTTATATAATTATATGCTATCTTGTGATGAATTATATTGATAATTGGAAATGTTGGATACTATGGTTGATTTAAAAAAAAATTGGTGAACTGAGTTATCAAAATCTATAGAAATGAGATTTCTGAAAAGAAAATAAAAGAGTGAATTTTGAGTAAAATAATTATAGAAATTGGAATAAATTAAAAATGAATTGGAAAAGAATAAAAAGTGATTTTTGAATTCTGATAAATAAAATTCCAAGTGCGGAAAATGAGATTTTGAATAAATGGGAATAAGTGTCAGACCCGAAATCCAATGTTCGAAAATTGACATCAAATACCTCACTTGTATTCGACTGCCAAAGATTCAAACATCGAATTCTAGTCGGATGGAGCTTATAACAACATTAAATGAATATAAAACAGCGGAAACAAATGAATACCATGCATTACAACACCGATACAACACCTTCATAATATCTGTTACAACATCAGAGTATCATAATACATATATCACAACTCCAAATAGAACATCATAATAGAGCAACAAGTCATTATATGCCAAAAGTCTTCAAGTAAATAGAGTGATAATAAACTTCCAAAACTAAGCACCTTGAGATCCAAAAGCTTTCAAAATATCTCCAAGGTAAAAGCCTCCAAAAACCGATAGTCTCCAAACCAAAAGTCTCCAAAATACAGCTAATACCAAAATATGGAAAACCTGCTACTAGGCTGTCTGTGTAGAAATGATGGGCACCCAGAGTTTAGAAAGGAAACAATAAACTTCGGGTCAGTCATGGGACTGGTATGAGTAAACAAAAATAATTGCTTTTAAATTAAACAGATTTATACAAGAAAACCGTTCATGCTTTTGGAAAATGAAACTACTATAAGACCTCCCGCCACACACACAATGCAATCGCAGAATTGGAGGAGATTTCTTCTTATGATAGTCAAATATGCTTCATACGGGAAAAATTCTTTGATATTATTACTAGTGCATAGTGTAGAAAGCCATTTCGAAAGTATAATATTAATCCTAGCCAGCATACTACCATTATTGTATGCCTACTATAGCTACCATCTAAACAGTGGGGCGCCACTATAAGTAAATGGCAGGTTATACAACTAAAACTGTACTAGGTTCATATTGGGAATTGGATTTCCAACAAATGGTCAGGCTAAGGAACTTCCTACTATCACATAGGTACGCCTCTGGCGGGACGTCCCGAGAACTAAACTAGTTCTCCGCCAACATAAGGTCGGGTTACCTCTGTAACTAGGTAACTACTACACGACTACGTCATTCCCCGGTCGTTTGCGTCCTTTATCTGAGGGCACTCCATCACAAAGCAACAACCACACAGTAAATGGGATTACAACGACCACATAGGTAAAGTATCCGGGCTCCATACCATGATACTGCCTTTTTCCAGAAGGAAATGAAATACCTAAAGGGAGTGACCCTCATAACCTTGCTGTATCTTTCCTGTTTCGACCATTTCCGGGGTGTGAGGTCCGATGAGGTCTCGTCCACAAAGCTACGCTTTACACGAAAGCCATGCTTTGATCATAAATGATCAACAAATGATCATCAATACACAGCAGCACTTAGCATGCCACACTACCAAATTGGGAGTATATTGCTGTTAACCTTCAACTACATAACCTCTGAGCTCGTACGTTTCAGAGAAGGGTGTTAAGCTAAGAGAATAAATTCTCCGCCACCAACAAATATGCATTTGAAAGAAATCAGCTTTATATCTCGAAGTGTAGTGTCAGACACACGACCATACAAGTCTGTTCCGGGTTCGAACAGAACCGAAGGCACTTCGTCCAATAAAGGAAGAAGCCCTTGCAGATCCGGGCATCCCCAATTCCGATCGGACTACCCATCACAGGTGGAGATCTCTCTACCAGAGCAACTCAGTGCAGAGACAATTGATAATTATCCTATCATTTTCAAGGACACCCGGTCTTTAACACCGTCTTCAAATGTTATCCATTTCGTCGAATCGCTATTCGGAATGGGTTATATGACACAAAGGTCCTGTCTCGGCTAATCCGAATAGTGAGCGCTCAATTTTAAAACATGTGGGTGTATCAATAACAAGGATTCACATTCAAGGTTCGATGTGGGTTTCGGATAACTAACTGACATCCGACTCCCTGTCGCATCGAAGTTAAAATGCCGTTTTATGGGCAAATGGGTTTTCACATACACATAGAAACAAATCACAAATCACAGTTCAGCACAAAGCAATCACAGTATCACAACAGAAATGTCAATCCAGTGCACAACATTTAATGATAGTCAATCATCTTCGGTTAAGGTGAAATGATTTAAGTGAATTAACCATATAATTATCTTTATTAATTATTCTAAATCATTGATTAATTTTACTTAACTATGAATTAATTAAATCTTAACAGGCTTTATTAATTAATTATTCTTTAATTGATTATCTTAATTTTATAATTCTTAATTATTAATTAATTAAACCTTAATTACTTTTATCAGTTAATTTCTCCTTAGTTAATTAATAATTAATTACAAATTAATTGACCTTAATTATTTATTAAATCAATTTTTTTTAGTATCAAATAATTAATTAAGTGATTACCTTTTTTGGAATAATTAAATCATTAGTTATTAAAAAATAAATTAATTACTTCGATTATCCCTTTAAACCTTGTTTAATAAATTACCTTTATAACATTAGTTATGTTGAAAAGGTTAAGATTTGGTTTAAACAACATTTTACCTTAATTGCATTATTTACTAAACATAAGTAACTTTATAAAAATATGGTATCAAAACTAAATAACTCATATTTAATTTCTTAAAAACATCTTACTTAAGTCCTAAATTTATTTAAAACTTTAATCAAAACATGGTTTGAAAAAATAGTTTAAAAAGTGTTTAAGAGTTTGAAATTTTTTTTAGTAAAACTGTTTCATTTGTTAGGCACGAGACCTGCTTCGGGTCAACCTCGAGAAAATGCCCCCTTGCTTCGATTTTTTACCCAATTTCACCCGTATGCTTAAAAAAAATTCCAACTTGAATTTTTTCTAAGTAAAATTTTCTTTACACAGCGCACCTATATTCCACCCAAGTTAAAACTCGACTTACCCCATGATTTACCCGATGCTCGCTTCGTGTTGCCCCCTTTCTTCCCCAACCCATCAGGACTGACACCACAACCACCACGTGCACGTGCACGGTCAGAATCATCACCGTTGGTCGAAGCGGCAACCACCGTCGAGTCGACGACCATCCCCCTAAACTCCATAAGCACCCAGAACTTCAATTAATTTCGAAAACAAGAATCTAGTCATCTCGACCCAACAACCCAGCAGAACATCATCAGAAAATGGCCTCGCCCCACCTCCTTTGACTGTCAGCGGTCACCAAACTTTGACCAAGGCTTCGCCCACGTTAGACGCCGCAATTGGCACCATTGACACGCAGTCCGATCACCCATTGATGGCGCAGCACCATCGTTTCGAACGTGAACAGAAATGGGTTCTTAAACCCTAATTTGACATCGAATCAAAAATTTAATGATTTATAATTTCCACTCGTATTTTTCTAGTGATCTCGAACATCCAATCTAACTTTGACGACGAATTCGATGGCCATAATCACTTTGATCACCGGAATTTTACAAAAATTCATTTTTTTATCATCCCAAATATCCCAGTGAACACTTAATGAAAAAATTGGATTTTGGTTTCAAAAATCATTATTCTTAAAGGGGATTCAAATTACATTCCTGAAAATAAAATCGGTGAGGTTCGAATTCTTGCTTATTTGGATTGTGACTGTGTTTTTCACAGTTTCCAGAAAAAAAGAAAACTATATGACTTTGCTTTAATTTGTTACTGGAACATAATGCAGTGTTAAAACCATACTTTAACTTGTTTTACAATCCATTTTTCAGAAGAAATGAGGGAGAGAGAGATTTTGATTTTGATATGGTTTACTCTGCAAACCAGAGAGTTATATATGACTGTGTTTTACGGTTTCTAAAAAAAACATATTGCCTTACTTTGATTAGTTACTAAACAAAATGCATGTCAAACCATACTTTAATTTGTTTATTTTTCAGATTCAACAGAAGATAGAGAGAAGGGGTTTGAGTTTGGCATGTTTACTCTGCAGACCAGAACTCAGAGAAACGGGGAAGGAAATACATTCCCAGGCAAAAGGAAACACAAGCACAACCATTTATTCACATGCAAGTGTCTTTCAACATTCATTCAGGCATTCAAACAGCGGCAAATGATTGAATAAAATAGGGGTTTACTCACCTTTTCCTAAAGACAAAAGCTTCCCGACAGTTTCAAAAGAAGGATGAAAGCCTGAAAAAAAATTCTTCTTTTCCTACTTAAATCTTGGAGTTTAGATCTGCAAGTTGTAAATACAGATCTTTGTTTACTCTTTGTTGTATTCATTTACTTAATTCATCAATAACAGTAATTTTAAATCTACTTACAGTTGAATTCTTCTATTTAACAGAGAACCCTTTTTTTTCTGCAACTTGAAAACTAGAAATAGATATAATCTTTGAGCTTGATTTCTCCTGCAAATGATTAATATTATTGTTTTAAATTCTTTCTTCATTACTGATTATAACTTCAAATTCAAATTTTAAAAAGAAAGTTACCTGCCTTTAGATTATTTCAGAAATTACTGCACTGGGAAAACCTGAAGCACTTGTTTAATTATTCTGTAGTTTTACATTGGTGTTAAAATTTGATTTTAAAATCATAATTTCATTAAACTATAAAGTATAGAGTTTACTTGAGAGAGGGAATGTAACACTATAGCTTGATGTTTAGAAAGAACTTCAGATTCTAATTTTTACTTCTGAATTGAAGAAGGTTGGCAGTTATCTTTTTTTCTTTTTGATTTTTTTTCTCTTGAGTGTTGGAGTTTGGAATGCTAAATCTTTTGGTTACTGTATTTTCAGAGATTTGTAGGCTTAATAAATTTGAAATTGGAAGTTGAAAAGTTTTCTAAAATTTTTAATTTGATTTTTTATTCAAGTAATGATGTTGAATGCCATTTGTAAACAATAATCATGAGGTCTAAATTTTGTTAATTTCTTTACTCCATCTCCCATGTGAATGTATATTTAACATTTGTGATTTTTACAAGACAAAAGAGTTTTTAAATTTTTTTATATCATATTCATTTTATAAATGAATACACCCCCTTATTCATTTGTGTATATATGTATTCAGTGTTAAAAGAATTGTTTTTAGCCAATATTTACATTATATACATCACATCTTAATGATTTTAAATGCCACCTATTTTTTTAAAAATATTTATTTTAAATTTAAATTCAAATTTCAATTCAAACTTGAAATATAACCATTTATGTCCATTTATATATTCACACATATCTCGAATAAATTTAAATTAAATTTCAATATGTATTCAATCTTACTCATATATGCAGTGTACATATATGTATAAAATTTTAAATTCAAATGACTTTTTAAAACATTTATTATTTCAAAACTTTAAACTCAAAATAAATTAGAATTTATTTATATATGATTATCACCTATTTTATTTGTTTAAGATTTTTTTTTCAATTTATCTTTAAGTTAAATCCAAAGGTTTAAATATATCACTAATTTAAGTTGATAAATTTTGGGATGTTACAATAAGTGATTTTATTTTTAAACTCAAGTGATATTATTTCAAGAAATAAAGAATTTATTTTGAAATTCAAGGTTTACATTTATTTGAAAGTATAAAGAAGAAATTTGGAAAATATGAAATTGGTATTTTCAGTTAAAAAGATTTTAAATCATAATTAAGAAATAAAATCTGAAGTCTATGGGTTTTGAAATAAAATTGATTAAGAA
Source organism: Allium cepa (assembly GCA_030765085.1). Classification (NCBI taxonomy): domain Eukaryota; kingdom Viridiplantae; phylum Streptophyta; class Magnoliopsida; order Asparagales; family Amaryllidaceae; genus Allium; species Allium cepa. The sequence goes on from CM060931.1 coordinate 240,428,325, forward strand.
AAGGAATTTATTTCAAAATGGGAGTAATTTGGAAATCAATTTGAAGGTTGATTAAGTGTTTAAAACCGGGAGTTTTAAAAGAGAAGTGAGATTTTGGAATTTATAAACTAGGTTTATAAAGGTAAAGTAATATATCAGTGGATATTTGGAAGAATAAATTCACGATGGGAATTTATTAAAGGAATGGGTAAATTTGTTTAAAAATAAATAGTGATTTATTTATAAAAATATGTGGAAGGGAAGCGTATTTCCCTGAATAGCCAAGTACGTTTCAAACAAATTTTACGTATAAGTAAAAAGTTTTAAGTTGTTTAAAAAGTATGTTTAGAAAACTTATTATTTCTAAATGTTTAGATTCTAAAGTAAGTATTTTCTTTTAATCTATTATAGCAGTAGTTATTTAAAGGTGGCTTGGTATTATGTTTTAAAAGTTAGAAATTCAGTTTTATATTGTACAAAGTAGTTTTACTTTAAATATCCTTAAAGTATATATTTTGAATAAGTATTAAAGTAATTTTTAATTTAAATGTTTTAAAGGATATGTTATAATAAAGCGTTTTAAATTATTTTAAAAATCTGAAGTTTTTGTGCTTGGTGATTTCAGTGGAAATGAATATTTGGGAATTCATTCCATGACAAGAGTGTGGTTTGAAAACTGTTTCCAAAGGGTTGAAAAGTGGAAATATATCTTGTGAAGATATTTTGAGATTAATAAATAATTTGGTGAAATTATTTATGTTGGATGGATGTTTGTGAATGTTAATTGATAGTTAAATAACCGAGTATCAATATTGGACAATGCGCTTATCGTTTCAAAGAGACCAGGATCGGGATTTATTTCTTGAAAACCACTTCGATCCGGTTTGAACGTTTTCGTGTGGAAAACAAGAGTTTGGATTTGAAGGTGGAGTAGTGAAGTGCAAGAGCTAGTCGCTACTAATCCTAAGGATGATTCCAAAATGGATGTAGTAGGATTAGTGCATTCGGTTCCGTTCGAACCCGGGACGGACTTGTATGGATGAATGCTTTCGGAACATCGTCAGGTGGACGATGGCATTCTAAGTGAAACGTTCTAAAAGGTAACGCTTAGCCTCGAGCCTCATCAACCAGGAATGACTGAAAATCAGGGGATATGAAGCAAGGCTAAGTAAGTAGCACCCATTAGGGTGAGGTCATCCCTATCTAGATGTCCCTTTTTATTTCGGCTTAGTGGACGGTTGCTGATCCCAACCGCGAGGTGATCTTACTCGGGATTATCCAGTAAGAGGTAGTCCCGGTCTTGTATTGCAAGGGATTGGGAGTAATCCTCGGTACGGTGATCTAGGCCGCGTACTGAGACAGGTGGTACTCCAGTGCCTAGTCATTAGTTGGAAATCCATTCTCCCTACGTCCCTTTTACGATTTTTGTTTGTATAACCCACTTTATGGCTAGTATGATGGAATTTAACATGTAAAAATTTCAGCTATTTGAATAAGTATTTGTATATAGACACTATTATAATATCAGAGGATTTTGATAAAAAGTGTTTTGGCTATCAAAAGGTAAAAACCCGACATGTTTATTTATGACGTGGTCTTACGAGATGCTTTTGATTTTCAAAGGATTTTTGAAACTTTAATAATCAATTTGAGTGTGATTTCTCACGCTGGTATTCCAGACTGAATCAAGTGTTATTTAACTATAATGCTCGGGTCAGACCGAGTATTATAGAGTACAGATTCTGAATGGACTGCTGTGGAGCTCAGGAGACGAGCTGGATGGCGAGACGTATCTGACGTATATGATGTATATTCCGCTGTGTATTCAGATTTGGAAGGATGGGATATTATAACCGTCCTGAGTGATTTTTTGATTTTATTTAATTCTGATGGTGTATTCTGATGATGTCATGTATAAACAGATTTGCTTTTGTGTAAAGATCATTTATTATCTATTATATTTTATTCCGCTGCGATGGTTAGATTCTGATGTTGTTTTCTATTTTCTTCTTCTACCTCTTCTTCTTTAACCCAAATGGTTCGTATTTCCGTTCATCTTGAGTTGATTGATGGAGAATAGTGTTGAGTCAAGGGGTACGGATTTGCAGGTCATTACAGTTGGTATCAGAGCTGAAGGTTAAGCGAGAACCTTGGCTTTGGTGGGGATTACTCATTGGAGATAGAGTCAGTAGTACTCCAGGATGAGTTTGGGCTTATTAATAGTTATGAGCGTGTATTTGTTAGTGAATATAAAAATGGTTTTATATTATGTTGATTAATTTATTGAGTGGCATATGAGCCTTCGTCGGCACAGTCTGGAAAACTTTATCGAAGGGGTTTCTAAACACTTGAATGAAACAGTTCGACACAATATTGTTTTCGAAAGCGGGTAAAAGAAATAATTTTACCCAAAAATATTTTTGATATAAAAGAAATATTTTCTTAAATTGTTATATAACTTGGATATTTGGATGAGCATAAATTATACAAATAAATTTTGGTTTAAGTCAAAATCTGTAAATTTAAAATCCTGGAGATTTTGAAAGTGTTTTGAAGATAAATAATAGCATTATTATGTTGGAAGTATTTCTGAAAGAAAATTGTTTCAAATAAATTTTGGAAAAGATATAGCATTGAGCTCACTTCAGTCGCTGGAAAATAACTTCGGTGATGACTACAACATCATCGATGTCCATTTTCGAGTTTCTAAGTGATGGATTGCTGTTGTGGTCATTGTTTTAGAATGTTTTGGGAAAAAAAGTTTGTTTTTGAAAATTTCAAAGGAAATTTGTTGGGGATAAAAACCAGGATTTGTTTAAAAATTTGAGAAGTGTGATTTTGAGATATTGGTGATTTCAAAATGATTTGAAACCAAAGCCAGGTGTTTAAAAAAAATCTTGAAATCCTTATTTAGACAATTTAGAGATCATCAGAAGATGAATTATAAACTTATAAATGGTAAATGATTTTTATGAGGAATATGGGGATTGGATTTTGGAATTGAAATTTAAAGGTGAAAGTTAAAAAATGAGGATTTAACTTGGATTAAGATTAAACGTTGAAATTTAATTGATGATTGGAGGAAATAAATTAGTAAATCTTGAATGTTATTGCAATGGAAAAATAAAAATTAAATTTGGATTGAGAAATAAAATTAATTAGAATTAAATTAACTTAAGCAAAGTTAATAATAATGAATTGGATTTGAATTAAGTTGAAATTGAATTGTAATGAAATAAATTAAGATGCAGATGATATTAAGTGAAAGTGAGTTCTTACTTAATTTAAATTCAAGTGCATTAAGTGGATTAAAGAGAATGATATGATGCTAGATTTAACTGAAGTTAAGTTAAATAAAATTGAATTGAAGGCAACTATTTAAAAGAAAAAATATCCGATTAATACGTAAATCGCATTATTTTATAAAATCTTTCATTTCAGTTGAGTTATAGATAATATTGAATGGAATAAAATTCTTACTTAAATAAATAAGCTTCGGAAGCTTATAAAGGAATTGAAAAGCATTGAAATAAAAATATAATCCCTAGTTAAAAGTAAAGTGAAAATGTGATTGACTGTAAATGGATGGAGAAGTATGAATATTAATAAGTGAATAGCTTATAAAAATGTAAAAAGGAAATAAATAAGCCGAAATAAAAGTGTTGGAATTTTGGAAAATGAAAGAAAATCCAAACTGGAATTATGAAAAAAAATTGAACTCGGGAAAATTTAATGAAGTGATTTCTGTAATAAAATCGAATATTGATTTAAAAGTTGAAAGTAAGCTAATTAGCTAAATAAATCATTTGATAGAGTACGTTAATAAAATTTAACTCCGTTAAATAAAATGGATTGTAAGTTAATAATGAAATTTGGAAATAAACTCGAATTATAAAGAGAATTCGACTTGGACTAATAATGAATTAAAATAAGTGGAGATGTTGTAAAAATAAAATGGAACTGGATTATAATAGAAATGATTTGAGTTACAAATAAAATCCAATTCGAGTATAAATGAGTTAAGTATGTGCTTGGATATTATTTTGATAAATTGAGAAGGCGAATTAAAATAAAATGGATGGGCAACTAAATTAAATGGAATTTGATTAAATGAGAATCAAATAGAATTGAACTTAAGTCTGAAGTTGGAATAAATTAAACTAAATTAACTTAAGTTTAAAATATATAGAAGCTTGGCTTCGAGGAAGGGTAAAAGTTCAGTAAATAAAAGTTTGGGTTAAATTAATTTGGAAAAATGGTTATTGATATAAGCATTGAATGTTGTCAAGCTCAATGAAATGGTTTTAAAATGAAACCAATGTAGAGATAAGATGAAATGCAAATGTATGGTTGGTGAATAAACTAGAAATGGGATGGAATTTAAAATAAAATGAGTTGGAATCAATTGGATGTGGATAAAAACTAAAATGGATATTCTATTAAGTGAATATCGTCGAATTGCATAGAATAAATTAGTCGTTCGACTTAAACGGAAGTAAATAAAAATTCTACGGATTGGTAGAAGTAAATAAAATTGATTTTTGGAAACAATTGAAATAAATGTGAGTTTTTGGGTTAAAAATGAATCGATTGTAAGAAATTGAGTTGTAGACGATTAAAAATTGAATGAAATGGCATATGAGTTGGTTGAAAGCAATTGAATTAGTTTTGAAATCATATAAATTGCTCATGGAAAGTGTTTGGTGCATGTTCTTATGAAATGCATGTGTTTAGTTATTGAAAGTAAGTGAAATGTTAATAAATTTCGTATATTTAGTACTTACATGTTTGAATTGAGTAAGTACAGGTACTGGGAAGCCGTTTGGCTGGATTTGGATGCGCTAATTGCTAAAATAATAAGCTGCTTGCTTAAAAATGCTAAATAGAGGTACGCCTACGCAATAAAAGTTAGGAAATATGAACTATTGTTTGTTTTTTCTTCCGACCGTGTGGGTCGATGTATATATATTTATATCTCTTGTTAAATTGCAAAAGCTCCTTCGTACAAAGGAGACTCTGCCAAAAAAAATTCAAAAATTTTGGGATCTAGAAAATTTTTGAAAAAAAAAATTTGTTAGCGACAAAACGATTTCAAATTGGAATTGAAATATGGGATTTTGGAAATAGAAATTTAAGCTAATTGTTTAGTTTGAACTAAAGGATAAGAAAATTGAATATGGGATTTCACTAAATGGGTTTTAGTAAGCTAATAGGTTTGGGACATTCTTCTGCCTTAGCAATTTCCGGGGACGAAATTCTTTTAAGGAGGAGGAATGTGACGACCTGGATTTTCCAACATTGAATTTGGAATATTTAAGTAGTTTTAAATATTTAAATTGAATTTTAAATTGGTTCTGCAAATGCAGACACCTCCATGACGCTATGGAGAAACTGATTCTGCAAATGAAGCTGCAGCAGTTTGTTAAGAATCCGCAGGAAGGCGGACAAGGAACGTCAAACCCTGGTCGTGGGAAAGCTCCACGCCATCTTGAGAAACCTACTTGGACTATAGGTCGACTAATCATAAACACGATAGTCGGTGGGCCTCACCCAGCAGACAAGTGTTGGAACGCTATGCTAGTTCCTTGAAACACGTGGACTTTGAATGTTGCTCGAACTCGGAAGATGGGATTCCAGCGAAACAGCAGCGAATGATGACTGATGATATAGTGTTTAGAAGTAGAGATGCTAATCGGGTGGAGGCACTTACCGTTGACCCGATGGTCATCTCGGCAACAATTGGGCCAACATTTGTGAGAAGGATATTGATTGATTGTGGGAGTTCTGTCAACATTATATTCAAAAAGGCATACGACCAAATGAAAATGGAGGCAAAAGATCTGAAACCATCTAAAGCCTGCATTCATGGTTTAATGGTGCAGCCACTGACGCGATAGGTTTTGTTGAATTACCAGTTGAATTAGGAGAAGGTGAACGTAGGAGGGTACAGATCCTACCGTTCATTACGTTGGATGTTGATTCCCCGTATAATGTTTTTATGGCCCGACCGGCCCTGGCGGAGTTTCGTGCAGCTTTGGCCCCATGGTGTTTGACTTTGAAGTTTCTGGCGGATAGAGGAGTTGGGGTGATACATGGCGACCAGGAGGCAGGTCGTGCATGTTATGTGGCTGAGCTGAGAGAAGCCTAGCGGAGAGAGAAAGGAGAGGTTGTGGACAACTCTATCCGCATCTAGGTAGCACAAAATTGACAAGTAGTGCCCAAGCCTTGGCTCAGCCAGCAGGGTCAGATCTACAGAGACATAGATCCGAGAGACGATGATGAAGAACCTAAGGAGCCTAAAGCTGCACCGGCTGAACTAACGATTGACATTTCAGTCTGCCACGATGACATCACGGGTGCTTAAGATTGGATCATAACTCACTCCCTCGATGACTGAGGACCTAACTGATTTCCTCCGAGCGAACCTAGATGTTTTCTCTTGGACCCACTCTGATATGTATGGGATTTCTCCCGCCATCGCAAGTCATATGTTTAATGTTGACCCAAAGTATGTACCAGGGAAACAGAAAAGGAGAGGTATGGACCCGGAGAGGTCTTTTGCTCTCAGAGAGGAGGTGGATAAACTCAAAGCCAATGGGTTTGTCTGCGATGCCCTCTACCCTGAATGGGTGTCTAACCTCATGCTAATGAGAAAAGCGAATGGGAAATGAAGGACCTGTGTTGATTAATCAGACCTAAACAAGGCTTGCCCTAAGGATAGTTTCCCTTTACCCAGAATTTGAATTCCAGATTTGGAACACACTAATTTTGTCACGGATGTCAGACTGTATTGTTATGTGGTGATGCCTCTTGGGTTGAAAAACGGAGGAGCGACTTACCAGCACTTGGTAAATCAGATGTTTAAAGACCAAATTGGAATAACAATGAAAGTCTATGTGGATGACATGCTCGTGAAGTCACGACAGTCAAACGACCACATTCAAGACTTAGCGGAGATGTCCGATATACTTAGATGCTACGGAATGAAAATCAATCCACTAAAGTGTTCCTTTGGTGCTGCGTTGGGAATGTTTTTGGGCTTTATTGTCAATGCACGAGGAATTGAAGCTAATCTAGAAAAGATTCAGGCTATTCGAGACATACAAGCACCCAGAACTATAAAGCAGGTACAAAGCCTGAATGGAAAGGTCGCCGTGTTGAGTCGGTTCATATCCAGAGCGACGGGTAAATGTATTCCCTTCTTTGCTGTGATAACGAAAGGAAAGAGAAATTTTGAATGGACACCTGACTGTAAGGATTACTTCCGAGCTCTGGTGAGACATTTGGAAAGCCCCCCAGTTCTGTCAAAGCCTACAGACTATGAAGTGTTATACGTATACCTGGCCGTGTCTCAACATGCCATCCGTACGGCCTTGGTTCGTGAGGAGGACCGAATTCAAAGACCAGTATACTATGTCAGTAAACGTCTAACGAGAGCAGAGAGAAATTATCCTAAAATTGAGAAGCTAGCCTTCTATTTGGTGATTGCATCACGAAGCTTTGTCCATATTTTCAGGTACATCCGATCAGTGTTTATACCCATTAGCCTCTACGAAAGGTGCTCCAATGACCCGAGACCTATGGAAGGTTGTTAAACTGGAACATTGAGTTGAGTCAATTCGATATCACCTGCCTACGACGGAGGGCTATCCAAGGACAGGAGCTAGCGGACTTCGTTGCAGAATTCACCATGTCAGACGAGTCAAGCATTGATGATGTTATTCCCCCCACTCGATGGAAACTATATACTGATGGTACATCCAACGATCGTTGTTCTGGGGCTGGTGTAATTCTTGTAACTCCCAAAAACTAATCAATTTGTTATGCTTTGAAGCTCGATTTCCCAACTACAAATAACGAAGCCGGGTATGAAGCATTGATTACTGGCTTGAAACTTATCAAGGAACTTAGAGTAAAATCAGTTGAAATCTTTTATGACTCATAATTGGTGGTGTACCAGGTGCAAGGAGACTATCAAGCAAAGGAGAAGAGACTTGCCCCATACCTTGCTCGGTTTCAAGAGCGGTTGGCAGACCTTGAATACTACAATATTTCACACATCCCACGTGAAAAAAATGGGGAAGCCGATTCATTGGAAAAATTCGCAATTACTGGTGATGCACAGAAGATGGGATTGGTTCCTGTCGAAATCTTACATGCTGCGAGTATAAATGAGATTAAAGTAGATATCGTGTTAGAAACAGAAATCGAGAAAGAGTTATGGATAACCCCATTCAAGCAATACCTGCTACACGAGGTTTTGCCCAAATAGAAGAATGAAAGATGACAAGTCATTCGCAAAGCTTCGCGATATGTAATGCAGGACGAAATAATGTATCGAAAGGGATTCTTGGTCCCCTTACTTTGGTGCATTGCTCACGATGAGATAAAATGGGTCTTAAAAGAAGTACATGAAGGAGAATTTAGCGACCATACTGGGGGCAGACATTAGTGAAAAAGATTGTCCGCTATGGATACTATTGGCCAACCGTGAATCGAAACGCCAAGGACTATGTGCAAAGATGCAAAAAATATCAAAAATATGCGAAAATCTAGAGGGATCCGTCGATAGAACTCATACAAATGGTTAGTCCTTGGTCGTTTGCAATATGGGGAATCGATATAATCGGCACCTTGCCAATCTCCAAAGGTGGTGCAAAATACGCAATAGTTGCAGTCGATTACTTTACCAAGTGGGCGAAAGCAGACCCCTTAGCTACAACACCACCAAAAAGGTCATTAATTTCGTTGTGCGAAACATCATATGTCGTTTTGGCCTCCTGCGAACTATCATTACGGACAATGGAACTCAGTTTGAAAGTAGGGAGTTCAAAGAATTTTGTCAAAAGTATGGCATTGAGACAAGGTTTGCAGCAGTTGTTCATCCAAAATCCAATGGACAAGTAGAAGCCGTAAACAAAATAATCAAACCATATTGAAAAAACATTTGGAGAGGGCTAGAGGCAAGTGGGTGGATGAGCTTCTGATGACACTCTGGGCTTACAGAACCACCCACAAGTCCGCGACTGGTCACACTCTATTCACATTGGCATATGGCACGGAAGCTGTTATACCCGTGGAACTTGGAGTTCCTTCACATCAGGTAACTCATTATGATCCTAAGATGAATCAAGATCTCTTCATGGGATCACTGGACTTTATTGACAAAAAACGTAAAGAAGCTGATTTATGGGCGGTTGCATATAGGCATCGAGTTGCTCGATATTATAATGAAAAGTCTGACCAAGATTCTTTGATGTAGGCGATCTCGTTTTGAAGCGAGTTTTTCCGATCCCATCGCATACGAATCCCACATAGGAAGGTCCATACATCATTGAACGGAAGCTTGGAGAGGGAAGTTTCAAGCTAACGACCGTCGATGGCGCGACACCCCCCGAGCATGGAATGGCGAGCATCTGCGTCGTTATTACACTTAGTTGTTTCCTTTGCCTTTTAGTGGCAATTGTTTCCAGTATGTTTTTCTTTTTTTTGGCCTGTAATAAGACAATTCAGTTGTTCCTATTTGATTATTGGTAATAAAGGCTTGAAGCCTCTTTTCTATGAACTACTGATGTTCTGTATGTTGTAATTCCATGACAAAACTTAAATCACATTATTTTGTGCAGCGTATGAACGTGCACACAAAATTAAAAATAAATCGATAAATGACTTAAAAATCTCAAGGTCCCCAGAGTGTGGACTAAAGTACTCTGAGTTCCCAGAGAAGGGACTAGAGTACAAGAAACTTAAAAATCTCTGAGTCCCTAGAGTGCAGAGTAGTGTACTCTGAGTCCCTAGAGCACAGACTAGGATATAAACGACTTAAAAATCTCTAAGTCCCTAGAGTGCGGACTAGAGTACTGTAAGTCCTCAGAGCACGGACTAGAATATAAATGACTTAAAAATCTCTAAGTCCCCAGAGTGTGGACTAGAGTACTCTAAGTCCCTAGAGTGCAGACTAGAGTATAAACGACTCAAAAAAATCTCTCAGTTCCCGGAGTGCGGACTAGAGTACTCTGAGTCTTCAAAGTGCGGACTAGAGTATAAACGATTTAAAAATATCTAAGTCCCCAAAGCGCCGACTAGAGTACTTTGAGTCCCCAGAGTGTGGACTTGAGTATAATTGATTTAAAAATCGCTAAGTCCCCAGAGCGACGACTAGAGTACTCTAACTCCCCAGAGCGACGACTAGAGTACTCTAAGTCCCCAGAGTGCTGACTAGAGTATAAACGATTTAAAAATCCCTAAGTCCCTGGAGTGCGGACTAGAGTATAAATGATTCAAAAAAATATCTAAGTCCCTAGAGCATGGACTAAAAGTATTCTAAGTCCCCAGAGCGTGTACTAGAAGATTTGCGATTCGAAAAATATTTGAGTCCTGTGAAAGCGGACTGGAGTTTGTGTAACCCATAAGAATTCGAATTTCGACTACAAGTTAGACTATAAGCTAAACGGCAAAATCATCAGAAACAAAGAAACAAAATTTTATTTAATAATTGGAGATTAAGTTTCACTACAACTTCTCCTGAACTCGAAGCAAAAAGTCTATTTACAATGACTATGAAAATAAATAGAAATAACTACATAATTCAGACTTATTTGGGTTGGATAAGGCATGATCGGATGACTAATTTTTTGATTTATTTTCCTTCCTCGGCTTCTTCGAAGGCTCCTCACCCGAGTGTTTCCTCTTGGATGCTTTACTTCCTAGTGAGATGGTGCCCGAGGAAGAAGGAGGAACTTCCAGTGGCCTGGTCTCGTCGGGGAGAATGACCTTCAAGGTCCTGTTCAGGGGATCATCCAGTTCCACCACTTGGGGCACAGCCTTAATTTCAGCTTTCTTCTTTCACGCTTCCATGGTTTGTTCCTCCATGCTCAGTTTCGAAGTATGTTGGGAGGCGCCCGTGATTTTGACTTCATTATATTCTTCTGTAGGTGATGGGTTCTCGAGTTTGTCCTCATCGAGCGCCCCGATCATTTAAGCATCGGCTTCGAGGGCATTCCCAGTGTGAGATGCCTCTCCCAATTTCTCTTCCTTCTCCGTGGCAGCATCGCTCCTTGGAGTTGGTTCAGGATCAGAATGGACTACACGAAGTTATGAAAGACAAATGTTAGAATACATTTATTACCCTCTAAGAAGCGATGGTTATTTGAATTTTAGAAAGGAAGGTTAAGTACCAGTCATTGGATGACTCTCGGCTATTTTGGGAGACTCACCCTCTAGGATAGGGGACAAAATGTGGATATCAGGCCCGGGTTCTCTAGATCATAACCAATAGGTTGTTCAAAAGGATCGGGTGGAGAGCGACCGGTCGGCTGAACAGAGAGAAGAACTTGAGATTCTGTCCCGGATGGACCAGCAACTTCGTCCTTCCCTTTTGATGAGGAGGAATCTCTTCCATAAAGGGCTTTAGCTGCAGATAAATCGGAAGGCTCTTTTCCCTGTTGTGCTTCCTTCACGAGAGAATCCTCATCAACCTCCTTGGTGCCCAGCTCTACTCATTTGATTTTTATCAAGGTGTCCCATGCCTCAGATAATGATTCAAGGTTACCCTTGCCCAGAAAAGATAGATCTTGGTGCATGAGTACCCGAGCGTTGTATTCAGCAATGAGTGGATCAAACAGGCACTTAATTTCCTCCCTACCAGCCTCAGCAGCAGTCTCAAGGCGAGAATTGATTTTCGAGAGTGCCATTCTTTTGCCCTCTTCACGGGCTGCGTCCTTCAGCGCTTTAGCTTTGGAGAGCTCCTCAACAAGCTTTATATTTAGAAGTCGTGTAGCGACAATCTCATCGCAACATCGTTGTGACTCCTCTTGAGCAGCAGTTTTTTTTCTTTTTCTTTAAGGAGTAGCTCCTCCAATTCCTTAACTCGCTGAGCGAGGACATCCTTTTATTTTTGGATAGAGTCCTTTTCTAAGGCTAAAGCACCATAGCGTTGGACCGCCTCATCAATTTCCTTTTTGTGTGTAGCCTCCAGGCGATTGACCGCCTCAGCAGTATCCTTAGCATTCTTCTGGGCAGCCTCAAGCTGAGATATATTCAAGGAAAGCTCTTCATACTGGGCTTTGATGATATCTTTATCGTGGATGGCCTTAAGTTTTAGGTGATCGATTTCGTGCTAACATTCCATAAAAACTTCTATAACTTTTTCTGCCAAATGAACAAACGCGTCGTGTTGGACGTAGACATCGTCATTGTAAGCAATGGCACTTTGTTTAACATGCCTTGGAATAGGATGGATCGCACGAAGAAATTTTAATCCATCAAAGCATATTTTTTGGAAATGTGGCTTTAAGCTCAGCTAGCTTTTCTGCTATCGATGTATCGTGTGCATGGGCTGAGGAATTTTGTTTAGCCAAAGCCATGGACTTCTTGTGAGGCTCGCGAGTTTGCCTAGTGCTTGATGAACTAGAGTGTTGATCGCGAGGAGCTTCAGATTGAGATCTCCTTTGAGAAGATTTCTCCCTACTTTGTTCTGATTGAGGAGAAGGATCACTGGGGTACGAAGAATGGCGGTAAGTTTTCTTTGAAGATTACGACGAATCTCGTGGATGATAGTCTCTATCGCTATTGTCATCTCTATCTCTGCTTCTACCGGACCCCGAGTCTCGGCTGGAGTGATGAAAGATAGAAGACCCATGAAGGCGGTTGAATCCGTGAGTGCATCCCATATGATCTGCACAGAAATTAAGTGAGGACAAGTTAGCAAGAATAACATGATGGCTAAAGTTTAAGTGTAAGGTGAAGTGTAAGTGTTCGTGTGTGTCCTTGTGATTTCCCCCGACGGACCAGTTTCTTTTGCTATACTAATTGGGGTTGAATCTCCATGTTGACCGGCCGAATCGCCTACATCGCCTCTTGTGGGAGAATTAATCCCCATATCTCCTGGGTCGTTAAAACCATAATTCAGCAAGTCTTCGGGGATGGTCGGATCTGAAAGACCTTTTAGTGAACCCTCAGGATGTTGGGGTGACGATTTTTTCTCGACCGGAGTGATGGTAACTTTAGCAGTCTCGCCAACTATATTCTTCTTCAATTTATAGGCTAAGCCTTTTTGCCTCTTCGAAGGGGAAGCGATTTGGTGACGTCAGGTACGTCGGTTATAGGCGCAATATTAGAGCCTAAGTTCTCATCGGTCGTTTTTGGTGCCTAGGCCTTCTTTATTTCACCTTCTTCAGATATATCGGGGGTTCCCCCAGTAGAGGGCATCGAAGGCCCAGCTTGCCCTTTTCCTTTTTCCGAGGTAAGTCCGGTTGAAGTGGCACTAGGAGGAATACTTGTTCGAAGGCCTTCTACCAACAATCCAAACTTTAAAAGCGACTCATTGGAAATGACGGATTTGATCTCCCGGTCTCCCACGGGAACGGCTCGAATGGCTTTAACGGCCTCAGAATACCCGGTGCCTTCGAGACATGGGCTGATATCTATAAAAATCGAAAAAGGTTTAGAAAGAATGCACTTTGTGTCGTAGACAAATATTGATCCAGAAAAGGAACTTACTCCCTTCCGGCCATCTTCTCGCAAAGTCCGGAGGGCAGCGTACATAGAACCATTCCTACTTATATTGGGTGAATTTACTCCATGTCCCCGTCAGGATATGAGATTTGGAATATGGCTCAAGGAATATGAAAGATGGACTATCGGACCATCTTTTGAAGCGATAGATGTAGCGGATGTCACCTGGAGTGGGGAGCCTGAATAGGATGCTCATGAAGAGAATACAAGTGCCATAGATGAATGCATGACTATTGGGATGTAGCTGTGGCGGGGCGATCCAAATATACTTTAGCACCTTACGGAGAAAGGAGTTGGAAGGTGGCACGCTACCGATCCAGCACATGAATTTGTTGCAAGTCGTATATCCAGCTGAGGGCAGGTGAGGACGATCTTATGCCGATAGAACTAATACGTCGTCAAAAGGGATTCCATGGATCAAACATAGCCGGTGATGAGCAGTTTCACTAATTTTTGAAGCTTGAGAATCAGTCAGATTATCCAGGATAATTGCTCCATCTATAGCATCAGGTGCCAGGCCAATAACTACAGCGGATGGATTCGAAATACCCTACGTGGAGGTTGTCGGTGGTCCGAAGTACCTACTGCCTCCTGCTGAGAGCCTGGATCAGGCTTATCAGAAACTGTAGCAGAGCTCGATTTTCTAAACATCTTTAAAGAGCAATGGATATGGATAAAATCCTATTTGAACTATACTGGAAAGATAATCGATATTAGATACAACGACAAAAATATTCCCCCGTGTGGTGTATGGACTAGTGCAATCATTCAAGCATGAGTACAAAAGAATTAAAGATTTAAAAACCGATGAAGTGTGATTGAACATTAAGCTATCATCTTCGAAGACCGTCATTACTGACCGTCTTCGAGAGCTTCTCCTATGATTCGGTAGTAGGGGTCTTGAAACCAGATAGTGGCATTATATGTTGAAGGTTGTTGTTTGTTTTTGTTAAGTTGAACTCGCGTTTATAGTCCCTGTAACTACGGAGTCGTTAATCCAAACTAGTTTCATATGTTCATGTGCTTAAGATCTTGTCATTATTCATCGTCCTATGGTCAGGCATGGAGATATGTGATCTTAACATGTGCTATGTTTAAGTGGATAAGATTTTGGTTGTCAATGCCGATCCGAAGTCTGAGGCCGATCGCCTTTCTGAACCCCCATACCGAACCACATATCCATAGGCTACCGAACGGCCACTAGACAACCAACACCGTCCCGCTCACTCTCACTCTCTAATTACGTAACGACATCCTTGATCGGTATACTGAACACTCCTAGTGGTCCTTTACCCAGCCGCATTACACTTTTGGTATCGAAAAACTCTCCACCGAATAACTGACCGAACCACATACTACCAACTTCCCACTCTACATGCTGAGCGCCTTAATTAACCTATGCCCACTACTCTTACAAGCTCCTAAGTCCTACCAACTCATAACACCTCGAGGGGTTATGATTTTCTCTCTCTAGTTACATTTCTGTAAAAAGTTACCGAACAGCTTCAGCATAGCATATGCCGAGCCACTCCTTTTCACAGTTTCGACCTACTTTGTTTTCAAATTCCTAACAACCCAACATCACTACATTGGGCTACCGCTATACTCCCTCGATCGTATGATAAACTGAATGCTACAAGCTTTACACCAACTCCTATGAATCATCAGGCCTTCTCCTTCTCTATGTCCCCGACTTGAAGTTAGGGCTACAACCACTTCTCCTAGTAACTTGCCCTTATTCCATTAAGACCGAGTCAAATGCCTGGCCTACAGCATGCTCCTATCTCCAATTCATCCCTCTATTGGCCGGTTCCCATTAACTCCTATCTAGGAACCCATATACTCAGACCTCGAACGAGACTCCGAGCTAAGGAAGATGAGTTAAAATAAGGAATTCATACCTACAAAGGAAATTAAGAGTTTGTGAAAATTGTGGGGCTTCAAGCTGAAGGTTGTTCAGGTTCAAGGGCGTCTCGAGTTGCAAGGCAGGAGATATAGGTTCGAAAGGAGGAGAGCTGAATATGAAGGTAAACAAGGATTGAAGAAAAATAGATAATCGGGCTCGTAAGAGTGAAATAAAAGAAAAAAGAGGAAGAAGGAGCAACGCCCAAGGTTTATATATGGCATAGGGGGATGAGAACCAATGTCTTCCTATGGACCCAATCACTTTGCATCACCCAATCGGTAGGTGGGCGCGTCGAATGTTAATAAAGTAAACCGAATTTGTGGACCGGTCTCTTTACATCCAGCCACTATTTGAAACATATAAATAATAATAGCAACGGTAAATAAAAATTTCCATAAATGGTGATAAAATGATAAGAATGTGGATAATAAAATGAAATATGTATACGAGAACAAATATACAAGATTGGGGATGATAACCCCAAGAAGGGATATATACTATCATGATTCATCCTTCGAAAGGCTGCAAATCTTTCACTTTCGAAAGGTCGAGACAGGATTTCAAGAATGACTTTGAAATTGGACCAGTGCGATCAGGTGATGCAAAGTTACATCGAAGGCTATGGGGAAACGGTAATCAGCTATCATTCTAAACGAGCTAACTTCTAAAAGCAGCAACCGATTACTGATTCACATGACATGCTTTGGGGAGCAAATGTTACCCGGCACCTTGGTCCGGCTATAAAATAACAGCTGAAGATATTATCGTTAGCACTAGACAAGATTCTGACCAAGAAGAGCCTGAAGACATAAAGGTTTGATGCAATCAACATGTTTCAGTATTTATGTGCGGTTCGGTAGGTACGGTTTGGTGTGTGCCGCTCAGTTTGGGTAACTTGTCACACGTCGCTCGGACAAGATCGCTCGGCATGCATCAGTCGGTCAGTTGAGTCGTCGTCGCTCGGCATGTACTGCTCGGACAGGGGAGTAAAGTCACACATGGCTTGGTTAGATTGGATTGGAACGCATGGCTCGGCCTAGACAGGTTAGCAGGTATTGTTTGTAAAAGGGGAGTTGTTGCCATTCGGTCAAAAGTGGTTCAGCGTGCGTGGTCGGTGTATCTGGTTCGGTGCACGATGAGGAAGTTAGCCTGTCCGTGGAACCAATAGTGAAGTGAGAGTGCGAACACTGCTTTACTTCGAGGTCCACCACGACTTACTCCGAGTCCTTTAAGAGTTTTCTTCGAGTTGATTACCCGATGACCACCATTCGGCCATCATGGATCGGCATTTGTCGTTTAGCGTATCTCGCTTGGCATGCTTGGGTTGGTCGACTTGAGGTTCCCATATATGGGCCAAGGTACTTTTCTCCTAGGCCTGAGAAGAAAGTCCAGCCGATCTTCATATATAAATAGAGGGACAGGGGTGCAGTGAAAAGGAACCTTTTTTCGAGAACTCCGAGGACACTCTGCCATTTTCTACACTAGCTTTCTTTGAGTTCAAACTTATATTCAAGCTATTTTTTACGGATTGTATCTGTATTTAAGTTTTTGAGGAAAGCAATATAGATTATACTTACAGTGGACGTAGGTAGTTACGTCGAACCACTGTAATCCTGGTTTTCTTGTTTATACGGTTAGTTTGAATACATTCCTCTGTTTTAATTTATTTTCTTCATTAATCTCTCTACATAATTCTACTCAAAGGTGTTAGTGACCAATTTTGGTGCTAACAGTATATAAAAGTATAATTTTTATAAATGGGTATGATTGTATATGATATATTTGTTTGTTAGGAAGTGAAATTTTATAAATATTGGTTGCAAAATAAGGTTTATAGATAAAGTAAACAAGAAGTGAAAATTTGAGAACTTATGTTCCAAGGTTTTGAATTTTCTTTTAAAAGAATTTGGAATATAATGTTAGTATTATTTGGAAGTATTTTCGAATAGAAGCATTTTCAATGTGATTTAAAAGAAATGTTTTTAAAAGAATTTTGGAAGGAAAAAAGTTGTGTTCTCCAATCTCTTGTCGTCGGAAAATAATTTCGATGATGAGTACATGCATCATTGACGTTCATTTTTTATTTCAAAGTGGAAGACCGTTGTAGTGGCTTTACTGCATATATGTTAGATAACCAAATCTTAATTTTTAATTTCTAAATACGATTTGGATATATAAAAGATATGAGTATATATATTATTTTAAAATAATTTGGAAATGGAACCCGGTATTTAATTCTTAAGTTTCCGTAAATTAGATATTTTAATTATTGTAGTGAATGAAATCTTGAATATATTAATAATTGGAAACTTCTAAAGTGAAAAAATAATAAATTAGATGCTAAGTGACTAATGAAATATATAAAAAATTGAAAGTTTGTAACTTGTAAATCAAAAGAAATAAGACTTTAAAAGATGTAATTATTGAATATTTGTTAATTAAATTGAATAAGATAATTTGTGTAATGATCAATTACATTCCTAAAACATATATATAACTTACTAGAATTATTTAAAAAGATGTATTGTTAAATAAGATTATATAATAGAATATTATATAAGTAAAACTTAAGTAATGAAAGTGTTCAATGAATTTATTTCTATAAATAAGAATTCTAATGTTACAAAATGTTATAAACTTAAGTTAATAATTTGAAATGTTACTAATTAAATTTAATAGAAAGTGTGAATATTGTAAGTAAATGGTTAGAAATTTAAGTTAATGCTTGGTGTTATTTATAATTAAAATGTGTAGTAAAAGTGAATACTATATTAAGTAAATGATTATAACTTCAGAAAATGTGAAATGATTCAGAATAGATTAATAGTCAATAATACCATACATGAAAGAAATAAATGTGAAAAGAAAAAGAGTTAAAATTATAAGTATGAGTTGATTCATAAATGAATAATGATTTAAAAAGGAAATCAATGTAAATAATAACTGTGAATAAAATTTGACAAAGTGACTTACATAATACTTTAAGAATTGATTTCGGATGATCCAAATAATTGGATGGAAATAACGTATGTAAATAAATGAATGAAAATTATTGGAAAAAATGGCATTGTATGAACGAATGGGAAATATATTTTGTAAGTAATGAAGTTAAATTAATAAAATAATCATTGTATGAATGAATGAAAGCAGACAAACAGTAAATAATACGAAAGGAAGTTAATTGGATAAACTTAAATAAAATTTGAAATTCTTCATTGTTTAGTTTATGGGATGTTTGAGGAATGATACTTCGAATTGTATATGGATGTATAAATAATCTATTAAGTAATATCTAAGGCTGTTGAGCGTAGGGTACAATTGGTAGATTATTTTCACCTTGTACGATTAAAAGTGTCTGAATCTGAACAAACCATTAGTTTTGGTTGCTATGGATGCATGATTGATTCTCTTGTTGCACGGAATGGTTGTACTATTTTGTTTGCTTATGTATTGTGATTTTTTGTTATAAATTGAAAACAAGTAAATATTTCAATTATACATAATTCTAGCTCTTTTGGATTATATAAGTAAAATATTGGTTATGGAAGCAATAGCAACTGTGTTTGGTTTCATAAATAAAGCGTTGTTTTCCTGACAAATAGGTACATTTTCGGATTACAGTTTATAGCGATACTATATTGTTTTTCACGTTGTTTGGGATATATTATTTTTGAAATATGATATATATTTTGTTATTATCGATATTATTATTTTTCGGACCTCTTCGTACAAAGAAGACTCTGCAAAAAAATTCATGAATATAAGATTTAATTTTTTTTGTAAAAGTGAAATATTTTCAAACTTTTATTTAACTTGAATACGAAGATTTTAATTGCTTATAAATTGATATATTTTATTTAAAATACTTAATTATGTAATTAATTATTTATAAATTGAACATTTAGAATAAAATGTATTAATTTCTTAATTCCTTCTTTCCCTTTTCGAGGATGAAAAGTTTTGAGTGGGTGAGAGTGTAACGACCCATATTTTTTCGATAATTAAAATATTAAATTAAATAATATTTTGGAAAATTAATATTGTAAGAAATTTAAATTTATGATTTATTAACGGGAAGTTAGTTAAAATACGAGTTAATAATGTTGACTTTGAATGTTAGTGACAAATATTTTAATCTAATTTCTTGAAATAATTATAAAGTTAATTTAGTTAGAAATCGTAAATAAGGAAATAAACCAAATGTTGTATTTAATGGTAAAATTGTACGTAATAAATTGAAATTGGTTAATATAGGATGATCAGTCAGTATGTGAATTTATTAGCTTGATTAATAAACAATAAACATAGCAATATGTTTGAAATTGTAATATTGTAACAATTATTTAACTATCGCTTCACTATTTAATCCATTGAAATTAAATTGGAAATCAATTGTAATTAATCTAATTAAATATTGTCGTTAATATGGTAAAAGATGATAACAGTAAAATATGAATGTAATAAAATGTAAATTTATGTTAATTATATTCATAAGGTTATAGTTGATTGAATAATAAGATGAAAATCAAAATAATGAATCTATTGGAATTTAAATTATAATTAATGAATTTTTTTCGCAATTGAAATTGAACACTGTAATTTATGCAATATTTAATATTGAATCTGACATAGGAAATTTGTTCTAAAAGATTATTTAATTTCTGTGTGATTAGAAATAATAAAAAATGTTAGTTATAAAATTTGAATTTAAAGGTAATTTAATTAATTTAATAATAATTTATTTAACTAGCGCGAAAATAGCCATTTTGGCCACTGTTTTGGATTTCGACTAAACCAGTTTTATCAGATCCGTAATGGCGATCGGACTTGTTGTTTTATTGTGCGGGCTCGAAATGCATAGAAATCAATTTAATGAATTTAATTTGAATAAGCTGATTTTAAAAGATAACTTCTATATACGATGGAATTTGGATTTGAAACTTATTCCATTGAATTTAAAAATATCAAAAACATCTATTTTGATACATGGGATGACTCACTTTCATTGAGAAAATGGAACAGGCTTTTCGGGTCGTTATTGTCGTTTCGAACCAATTCAATATGTTCATTCATTCTTATCGTGCCTTGTCTATATAAATTGTTTTTTTCCTAAACCCTAGCAGCCTTTTATTTCTACCTGTATGTATAATTCTATCTGCTTATTCTTTCTTCTTCCAATGGCAGAAACCAAATTCTAATAACAAACCCTAATTTCAAAATCAAAAGCAATTTCAAAAATTCAAACTCTCCAAACTATGTCATGCTAAATATCAATGGAAAGCCCTCGATGAGCGTAATCTAGATATGCTGTTCATTTTGGCAATCGAGTTTGATTTGTTCAGAAATGACCAAAACATTTTCGGTCATCGATTTTGGTGGTTGACAGCTAAGATTCGCTGATTCAAGGACACAGCTGTGTAGAGATCGTCATGGGAGTTCATCTGTGTTGTTCATTTGCACTCGTAATGGTCAGGTTTGGCATGAAAATCGATTTAGGGTTAGATAATAACGGCGACAGCTGCTCCTTCTTGGACGATGATGGCGATCAAACCAAGGGGAAGTGGAGGAGGGTGGTGAGTCGAGGCCAGGGATGGTCATGCCATGACCTGTAGTGGCGGGTTGGTGGTGAGATAGGCTGTCAACGTTGTGGCCTGTAAGGTTGTGTACTACGTTTGATCGTGTTTTAGTCTGCTAGGGTGTGATGTCCCGGAATTTTGACAATAGCAATTTGATAATCTTTATTTATAATAATTTAAATTGGCAATATTGGTTGATAATTTCCTTTTATAATTATTTAATTTGGCAAATTTTTATTCTTTTCAAAGCTAATAAAAATATTTTCTAATGATAATGTATATATCCATATATACATTGTGAATGGGAAGCTTTGGTTCGAATTTAATCAAAAGATATGTTTTCAAACTAGTGTGTGTATATATATATATATGTATGTATGTATGTATGTCTATATATTGTGATTTGGAAGCTATAGTTTCAATGTAATAATTTTCTAAAGCTAGTCAAAGTTAACTCTATATTTTCAAATACTTAAGATATTATATTTCTTTAAAAAGTATGATAGCTTAAAAGAGTATTTAATAATAAGAGTTTAATATGTTTTCTTTAAAATTTATATTTGAAATAAATTTATTTTATATATATATATATTTATCAATTTAAGTATAATAACTTAAGTTTAAAATTTAAAATAAGATTTAATAAAAAAGTTCATTTCTTTTGTTTTTATATGCTTTCTCTTTTTAAAATTTAACATGAGATAAAATATATATGTAACAATTTAAGCATATACTAATATGAAAACATAAGAAAGTATTTGAAAATAGTTTTTGACATTTGTAAAAATATAAAACGTACAGTAGGACATTTGTAACTTTGGATATCATGCATATAAACAAGTGGCCTAATCTTCTTCTTATTAAAATTATAAATAATAAGTGTTTTGAGAAGAACTAGGCTATTTTCATTTTTCAGTTCAAACTTTCTCAATCTTCGTTCATTTTCAAAACTAAATCAAAGAAAAATCAAAACAAACAGTAGAATCAAACAAGCAACATCAGTTTTTCAATCTTCAACCTGAGCAATTCAACTTAAACAAGCAAATCAACATCAACTCAATAATCTAGTAGATTCATATCAAAGCAAGTTTCAGTTTCAAAAACAATTTCCAGATCAAAAGATTAAAACTGTTCTCTGTTTTTATAACTGATGAGTAAACTTTCTTTTAAAAACAGTTTTAAGTCTATTCTTATGGTTGATACATGTGATTAAATGTTGTAGTAAGGTAGTGAATGATGGTTGCATGCATGAATTTATATATGCATGTATAAATATGAGAGGATGGTTCTCTACATGTCTGTGCAAAGGAATATACTTGCTTCTGTTGTATTACAGGCTTTAATTTTATATATAAAAATTTATATCTTCCCCTATAATCGATTTTAGGCTAAGATTTATTAATGAAAAATGACTACAACAATGTGTTATCAATTTTAAAAATAATATCAAGTATTCAAATTTAGTAATTATTTCAAAATTAGAAAAATACAGTAAAAATTATATATAGGTCAAAAATCAGTGATTCAGATTTCATGTTTGGATTTCATGAATTGATTCATGTTAGGAAATAATATTTTTGATAGTGGTTTCAGGATTTTAAGATTAGTATGTGTTGAGATAGTTCGAGTTTTGGTATTTCATCGATTTTCGATGAACAATGATAGGTTGTGGGTCGTAATTTATGCCGAAGGTAGCTTGGAGGATGGGAATCATTGGAAAAATAGTGGGAGGATTTCTGGGTGGTCGTGGAGGCTGTTCGATAGTAAAGTAGGGTTTAACGTGCAGTTTTGGGTCGGCTAAATTCTCGAGTTCGTGCATGGTCAAGGATGGATCGGACTCGATCGCGAGGGGTGGAATCGATGTTTGGGTTCGAGGCGCGGCTCTGGACAAAGCGACTAGGGTTTCGGTGGACGAGATCATCGTCACGGTGAAGTTTTTGTGGATCTGTTTGATTCCAGTTTTTGATCGATGGGCTCGATTTCGATTCGCTGTTGAATTTGTTGTTTTGGAAGGTAGAGGGGGACGACGGGGTTGTTGACGACTTGACGGGGATCAGGAAGTTGGTCTAAGGCGATCAGGTGGCGTGTGCATGTGCATGTGTACATTTTCGTGTCTGCGTTTGGTTTGGTTTGGTTTGGGAAGAAGCTTTTGTCTCGGGGTCAAGCCCGAAGTTTTTGCGTGTATGTGTCTCAAAGGAGTTTAGATCGTGAGTTGCTCGAGTTCTTGGTCGAGTTCTTGCTCGAGATTTAGTGAGTTTGATTCGAGAATTTTGTATCTTGGCTCGGGTCGTTGTTGTTAACCGGGTTTCTAAGGAAATATGTAAAACATGAACAGTTTTATAAAAGCAAATGTTTTAAACAAGTCTAAGTTTAAAAATTATTTAGTTTAGCCCAGTTTTAAAAGTATATTTAAACAAAAAGAATTAGTTTTCAACGAAAAAATAAATTTTAATTGAAAATTTTCAAGGTATGAGTTAACTAAGTTTAAAGGTAGAATAAATATGAACTTAGTTAACAAGTTTTAGAGTTTTAAGGAAATGAATATGTTTTCAAAGGATCATTAATCGGGTTTCCAAAGTAATTTATTACAACAAATTTTCAAAGATTAAAATGTAATAGTAAATATTTAAAATTGTTTGTTTAAAGGTAATTATATTTAGGTTAATTATGATTTTAATTCCTAAATATTTTTCAAATAAAGTTTAATGATGTAATTAAGAATTAGTTAAGATAAGTGTATCGATTTTAATTAATTAAGAGTTTCAAATGATTTTTTATAAATTAATTTCAAGCATTTAAATTAAATAAGATTTAAATGAGTAATTAATAAGGATAAAGAATTTATCTTTAATTAATTAAGATGGTGATTAATTAGGGATAATTAATTTATGAAATTAATTAAAAGTTAATCACTTAATGTAATTAATAAGGGTTTATAAATTTATGTTAATAATCAAAGGATAATTACTTAATGGAATTACTTAATGGAAGTAATTAAGGATAGTTAATGAATGTAATTAATTTATGGATCATTAGCTAGTGATTTAGGGATAATTAATTAATTAATGTGATTAATTTAAGATTATTAATTAGTTTAAGGATAATCACTAAATGAATTTGATTAAGTATAATTACTTAATGTAATTGATAAAGTATAATTACTTAATGTAAGTAATTAATGAATAATTACTGAGTGTAATTAATGGGTAATTACTGAATGTAATTAATTAAGGAAAATTACTTAATGAAAGTAATTAAATGGAAGTAATTAAGGTTTAATTACTTAGTGTAATTGATTAAAGGATAATTACTTAATTAATTAAAAGACACTTAATTAATGTGATTAATTAAGGTTAATTAATGAATGTGATTAATTAAAAGATAAATAATCAATGTAAGTGATTATGGAATAATTAATTAATGTAATTAATTAAGGATCAATGTAATTAATTATAGTTAATTAATTAATGAAAGTAATAAAAGGTTAATTTATGTGAATGGTTAAAGAATAAATAATTTGTGTAATTAATTAAAGGCTAATTACTTAATGTAATTAAAGAATAATTAATTAAGGATGATTAATTAAGATGATAATTAAAGGATGATTAATTAAGATGATAATTAAAGGATGATTAATTAATTGGTTTGTGATAAACTAGTGATTAAGTAAACAGGATTTAAAAGTGATTGAAGTAATCAATTTTGATTTATTTAAATTAATTAGAAATGGTGTGACTAGTTAATCTGGCTTATGAATGATTGAACGTTATTGAATGCCTTGGATTATGTAATATCGCTGATATGTGATATGTGATATGTGCTGCTATGAGATGCTTCGGTTGAATTGTGATAATACGGATTATGTATCTGTGATAATGTGAATTATCTTTCTATGTGAATATGTTATTCTAAATAATAAATTGAATTGTAAAACTTAAAACAACTTAGCCTTAAAAGATGGCATTTTGGATTTCGATGAGACCGGGATCGGATTTTCAAATTGGATATTTGAAAACCACATCGATTCAAATTAAATGATAAGTCGCGAAATCTCAAGTAAAGATCAAGATGAAGAATCAAAGTGTAAGCGCTACTTGTCGTTAACTCTGAGGGTGATTCCAAAACGAGTGCAACGGAGATAGTGTTTTCAGTTTCGAGATGAAGATTCAGAGTGCAAGGGCTATTGTCGTTAACTCTGAGGGTGATTCCAAAATGAGTATAGCGAGATAGTGCCTTTGGTTTCGTTCGAACCCAGAACGAACTTGTATGGATTGAATTCTTTCAGACCATCGTCACTGGAGGACGATGAGCATTCCCAGATATGTGTTCTAAAAAGGTAATCGTTGCCTCAAGCCTCGTCAACCGGGAATGGCTAAAAAAGGGGAGGTGCAGCAAGGCTAAGTGGGTAGCACCCAAGTTGGATAAGATTTCCCCTGTCTAGATGTCCCTTTTTATTTGGCAGTGTAGGCAGTTGGCCGCGGCAACGGCGGGGTTGTCTTGTTCGGGACTATCCAGTAAGGGATGGTTCCGGTCTTGTGTTGAAGGGGATCGGGGGGATCCTCAGTACTATGATCTAGACCAGGTACTATGACGGACGATAACCAGTAGCCCTGTCATTATATGAAATCCAATCTCCAATAAGTGTCGTACATTTTGATTGTGCCCAACTATGTTAGAACGTGAGATGTAATTCCAGCTATTTCTGTATTTTACTTGAAAACCCTAAACACTATTATAATATCACTAGATTTCCTATCAAATGTTTTGGTTATCATAAGATAAAAACCCGACATGTTTATTTGTGGCGTGGTCTTACGAGATACCTTTGTTTTCAAATAATTTTCAAAGTTAAAACAACTTTAACCCGTTTACTCACACCAGACCCATGTCTGACCCAGAGTTTATTTTCTGTTTTCTTAAACTCTTGGGTACTCAAATTTTTACGAGTAGCCAAGGGATTCAGGTTTGCTTTGATGAATTATGGAGAAGATTTAGAGCAGGAGGCTTTAGCGTATATAGATATTGTGGTTCTACTGTGTTGATGAATTGTATTGGATTCCGAGTTGTATGATGGACAGGCCTTCAAGAGTGTCTAATTTGTGATGTATGAGCTGTGTAACTCTGATGGAAGTTGTCTATTATGTTAATAACTATGTGATTAATTTATTTTATTCGTTCCCCTGTGAGATTCTGATATTGTTTAGTTCATTCTTTCCCATCTTTTCTCTTTTCTATCCCTTTCTTTCTAAATGATGATGCGTCCTTCTGTGGAATGAAAGGCAGGTCAACACAGCTAGTATCAGAGCACTAGGTTGAGATAATATCTAGGCTTTGGAGTGATATCTATCTTGAGAGAGCGTACTTGTATTTTTATTATATATATATCTACCTAATTTGTTGGGTTACCTGTCTAGGTTACCCGCATGAGTTAGGCTGGCAGCTTGAGTTCTAGAGGTAGGAGAGGTAGTGATGTGAGTGGCACGACTACCACTAATGGAAGAGGTCCGAGTGTTGAAGGTGGAAGAGTATCTGTCGAGGCTGTAGATCCAATACCCCTCGAGTAAGCTTTGTGGCATGGTGTAAGGATTTCACCAATCTCTGAAGGAAGCCTTTTTAAGGTATGAAGTCCATCATTAAAGTGTAAGTTTGGTTGCACTTGTGTGAGCGGATTTTCTAGAGTTAGAATCTGTCGGATAAGCAGAGAAGAGTGATGGAACCTTGGCAATTTCAGGAAGAAGCAGCTGAGTGGTGGGATGCAGTATCCACAGATGTTCCCGAAGGAGTATTCTTTTCAAGCAAGTTTAAGAAAGTATTTGAGGAGCAGTTTGTGCCTACTGCAGGGAAGACTCGACTGTATAAGAAATTTTTCTGGATCTCAAGCAAGGGAATTTGTCTATATCGGTGATGAGACTAAGTTCAGGGAGGTGTCTGTGCTTGGTTTGAGGCCTGAGCTTTTTCTTGAGAGGATGACTGCCATCTCAAAGGCTCGTTGAGGAATTGGTTGATATGGCTTTGAGGTTCGAGGAGATTATGGATAAGAAGTCTTTGGCATCTGTGGCAGCTCCGAGTGGGAATTCTTCCAACCAAGAGGCAACAATGCTGCCCGAAAGTATTTTGTGTGCCAGTAGGAAGATCTTTTGGCTAAGCAGTATCCTAGATGTGGAACTTAGGAGCAGCAGAGTGGACCGTCGGCTTCTTCTGATAGGAGAAGGTGTTCATGAAGGGTTTGACTTTATTTTGAAATTTTGGTGGATTGGTTAGACAAGCATAAACTGTTCTGATTTGTGAAGAGAGAACATTATCTTTGGAAACTGAACTGAGTAGGATTGCAAAAGTGACTGGCGATAGTTTGAGTGTTTTCTTGGATAATCTTTTGCTTGGAATTAAGGCATATTATAAGGAAGTAGGAGCTATTGAAGTGGTTAGAGATTTTTCGTATGACTTCAAAGAAGTCAAGGTTTGCCTTAGCATCGAGTGATTGAGTTTTCTTATCGACTTAGTGCCTGGAGCAATATCGGTGGTTCAGCTAAATAAAAGGATGGCTCCTAGAGAGAGGATTGGTGAAGCAGCTCAGGATTTCATGGAACTTCTCTGTTTTCTCTTTTATGGATCTGATGAACCATGTCGTCCGGGATGTGTTAATCAAGTTTACGCTTGTGTTCATCGATGGCATTCTCATCTACTCCAAATCAGAGTTGCACAGCGGAAGCAAGGTATCAGTTATTCTAGAGTGGAAGTAACCTCAGATTTCTACGGAAGTTCGTAGTTTTCTTTGATTAGAAGGTTTCTATAGAAAATTTTTCAAGATGTAAAAGCATGGTGGTCGAGTGCACCCATTCTGGCTTTTCCGAATAAGAGATGTAAGTCTAAAGTCTACTAATGCTTGTGAAGTAGAGCTTGTGTTCTGGATTTTGGCGGATCTTGGAAAGACCATCTTGTTAAGTAGAATCCGGAGATCATCTTATTCTTGGTCCAGATTTGTTTCAAGAGGCATCTGCGAAGTTGAGATGATCAAGAAAGGTTGAAGGCAGCCCAGGATCGTTAGGAGAGTTATGAAAAAAAGAGACGAAGGAATTTGGAATTCGAAATTGAAGATTTGGTATTTGTGAAGGTTTCTCCGACCAAGGAAGCAATCAGATTTGGTAAGACTGGAAAACTAGCTCCGAAGTATATTGGACTTTTCTATGTTCTCGAAAGGATAAGTTCTTTGGCCTATAGGATTGAATTGTCAGTTCAGATAGCTAGGATTCATAAATGTATTTCACATATCTCATTTAAGAAAGTGCGTGCATGACCCATCACTGGTTGTAAAACCAACAGTTCAGGAGGATGTGGAAGTTGAGTCGGACTTGTCTGTGGTCAAACATTCTGTTCATTTTATAGATTGTTTTGAGGAGGAGCTAGAATCGGAGTAGTATAGCTAGTTAAGGTTTAGTGGAGCGAGGATCCCAGTGATTGTAATTGGGAAACTCTAGATAATATTAGGAAGTCCTCTCCTGAATTGTGCCAGGATAGTTAGATTTATTTGTTAGAATGAATTGGTTGCTATTCTTGTTAGTATATGATTAATATGTATGCTTGCTGTTTGAAAATTAAAAAATTTGCAGGATTATTAAATTATATTTGCTTTTAAATTTCGTGGACGAAATTCTTTTAAGGGGGGAGGAATGTGATGTCCTGGAATTTTGGCAATAGCAATTTGATAATCTTCATTTATAATAATTTAATTTGGCAATATTGGTTGATAATTTCCTTTTATAATTATTTAATTTGGAAAATTTTATTCTTTTCAAAGCTAATAAAAATGTTTTCTAATGATAATGTATATATCCATATATGCATTGTGAATGGGAAACTTTGGTTTGAATTTAATAAAAAGATATGTTTTCAAACTAATATATATGTATGTATGTATGTATGTATGTATGTATGTATGTATGTATGTATGTATGTATGTATATTTTGATTTGGAAGCTATAGTTTCAATGTAATAATTTTCTGAAGCCAGTCAAAGTTAACTCTATATTTTCAAATACTTAAGATATTATATTTCTTTAAAAAGTATGATAGCTTAAAATAGTATATAATAATAAGATTTCAATATATCTTCTTTCAAAATTTATATTTGAAATAAATTTAGTTTATATATGTAGTTATCAATTTAAGTATAATAACTTAAGTTTAAATTTTAAAATAAGATTTGATAAAAATGTTCATTTCTTTCGTTTTTATATGCTTTCTCTTTTTAAAATTTAACATGAGATAAAATATATATATGTAACAATTTAAACATATACTAATATAAAAACATAAGAAAGTATTTGAAAATATTTTTTGACATTTGTAAAAATATAAAACATACATTAAGACATTTGTTACTTTGGATATCATACATATAAACAAGTTGCTTAATCTTCTTTATATTAAAATTATAAATAATAAGTGTTTTAAGAAGAACCAGGCTATTTTCCTTTTTTAGTTCAAACTTTCTCAATCGTCTTTCATTTTCTAAACTAAATCAAAGAAAAATAAAAAAACAGTAGAATCAAACAAGCAACATCAGTTTTTCAATCTTCAACCTGAGCAATTCAACTTAAACAAGCAAATCAACATCAGCAAGGATTCAACTCAACAATCTAGTAGATTCATATCAAAGCATGTTTCAGTTTCAAAAACAATTTCCAGATCAAAAGATTAAAACTGTTCTCGGTTTTAATAACTAGTGAGTAAACTTTCCTTTAAAAATAGTTTTAAATCTATTGTTATGGTTGGTACATGTGATTAAATGTTGTAGTAAGGTAGTGAATGATGGTTGTATGCATGAATTTATATGTGCATGTATAAATATGAGAAGATTGTTTTCTGCATGTCTGTGCAAAGGAATGTACTTGCTTCTGTTGTCTTACAAGCTTCAATTTTATATATAAAAATTTATTTCTTACCCTGTATTCGATTTTAGGCTAAGATTTATTAATGAAAAATGACTATAACAATGTGTTACCAATTTTAAAAATAGTATCAAGTATTCAAATTCAATAATTATTTCAAAATTAGAAAATTACAGTAAAAATTATATATAGGTCAAAAATCAATGATTATGTTTGGATTTCATGAATTGGTTCTTGTTAGGAAATAATGATTTTTGACAGTGGTTTCATGATTTTTAGATTAGTATGCGTTAAGATAGTTCGAGTTGATCGAGTTATGGTATTTCATCGATTTCCGCTGAACGACGACAGGTTATGAGTCGTAATTTATGTCGAAGGTAGCTTGGAGAATGGGGATCACCGAAAAAATAGTAGGAGGATTTCTGGGTGGTCGTGGAGGCCAGTCGACGGCAGAGTAGGGTTTAACGTGCAGTTTTGGGTCGGCTTAATTCTCGTGCTCGTGCATGGTCAAGGTTGGATCGGACTCAATCGCAAGGAGTGGAATCGATGCTTGGGTTCGAGGCGTGGCTCTAGACGAAGCGTTTGGGGTTCCAGGGATGAAATCATCGTCGCAGTGAAGTTTTTATCGATCTGTTTGGTTCCAGTTTTTGATCGATGGGCTCGATTTTGATTCCCTGTTGAATTCATTGTTTTGGAAGGTCGAGGAGGATGGCGGGGTTGTTGATGACTTGCCGAGGATCAGGAAGTTGGTCGTAGGCGATCAGGTGGCGTGTCCACGTGGATTTGCATATTTTTGTGTCTGAGTTTGGTTTGGTTGGGGAAGAAGCTTTTGTCTCGGGGTCAAGCCCGAAGTTTTTGCGTGTGTGTCTCGAAGGATTTTAGATCATGAGTTTCACGGGTTCTTGCTCGAGTTTTGGTGAGTTTGGCTCGGGAATTTTATATCTTGGCTCAAATCGTTGTTGTTAACCGGGTTTATAAGGAAATATGTAAAACATGAAGAGTTTTATAAAAGCAAATGTTTTAAACAATTTTAAGTTTAAAAGTTATTTGGTTTAGCCCAATTTTAAAAGTATATTTAGAAAAAAGAATTAGTTTTCAAAGCAAAAATAAATTTTAATTAACAAATTTTTAAGGTATGAGTTAGCTAAGCTTAAAGGTAGAATAAATATGAATTTGTAACAAGTTTTAGAGTTTTAAAGGAAATGAATATGTTTTCAAACGATCATTAACAGTGTTTCCAAAGTAATTTATTACAACAAGTTTTTAAAACAAGTTTTCAAATATTAAAATGTTATAGTAAATATTTAAAATTGTTTGTTTAAAGATAATTATATTTAGCTTAATTATGAATTCAATTCCTAAATGTTTTTCAAATAAAGTTTAGTGATGTAATTAAGAATTGGTTAAGATAAGTGTATCGATTTTAATTAATTAAGAGTTTTAAATGATTTTGTATAAATTAATTTCAAGCATTTAAATTAAATAAGATTTAATTTAGTAATTAATGAAGATAAAGAATTTATCTTTAATTAATTAAGATGGTGATTAATTAGGGATAATTAATTTATGAAATTAATTAAAAGTTAATAACTTAATGTAATAATAAGGTTTATTAATTTATGTTAATAATCAATGGATAATTACTTAATGGAATTACTTAATGGAAGTAATTAAGGATAGTTAATGAATGTAATTAATTTATCGATCATTAACTAGTGATTTAGGGATAATTAATTAATTCATGTAAATAATTTAAGATAATTAATAAGTTTAATCAATTAAGGATAATCACTAAATGAAATTGATTAAGTATAATAACTTAATGTAGTTAATAAAGTATAATTACTTAGTGTAAGTAATTAATGAATAATTACAGAGTGTAATTAATGTGTAATTACTAAATGTAATTAATTAAGGAAAATTACTTAATGGAAGTAATTAAATGGAAGTAATTGAGGTTTAATTAATTAGCGCAATTGATTAAAAGGATAATTACTTAATTAATTAAAGATACTTAATTAATGTGATTAATTACGGTTAATTAATGAATGTGATTAATTAAAAGATAAGTAATCGATGTAAATGATTATGGAATAATTAATTAATGTAATTTGTTAAAGGTCAATATAATTAATTATTGTTAATTAATTATGAAAGTAATTGAAGGTTAATTTATGTGAATGGTTAAAGAATAATTAATTTGTGTAATTAATTAAAGGCTAAGTACTTAATGTAATTAAAGAATAATTAATTAAGGATGATTAATTAAGATGATAATTAAATGATGATTAATTAATTGGTTTATAATAAATTAGTGATTAAGTAAGCAGGATTTAAAAGTGATTGAAGTGATTAATTTAATTTATTTAAATTAATTGGAAATGGTGTGACTAATTAATCTTGCTTATGAACGATTGAATGATATTGAATGCCTTGGATTATGTGATATCTCTGATATGTGATATGTGCTGCTATGAGATGCTTTGGTTGAATTGTAATAATGTGGATTATCTATCTGCAATAACGTGAATTATCTATCTGTGTGAATATGCTATTCTAAATAATAAATTGAATTGTAAAACTTAAAACAACTTGGCCTTAAAAGACGGCGTTTTGGATTTCGATGAGACCGGGACGGATTTTCGAATTGGATATCCGAAAACCACATCGATCCAAATTAAACGATAGGTCGCGTAATCTCAAGTAAAGATCAAGATGAAGACTCGAAATGCAAGGGCTATTGTCGTTAACTCTGAGGGTGATTCCAAAACGAATGTAACGGAGATAGTGTTTTCAGTTTCGAGATGAAGATTCAGAATGCAAGGGCTATTGTCGTTAGCTCTGAGGGTGATTCCAAAATAAGTGTAGCGAGATAGTGCCTTCGGTTTCGTTCGAACCCAGAACGAACTTGTATGGATTGAATGCTTTCAGACCATCGTCACTGGAGGACGATGAGCATTCCAAGATATATGTTCTAAAAAGATAATCGTAGCATCAAGCCTCATCAACCGGGATTGGCTAAAATAAGGGGGTGCAGCAAGGCTAAGTGGGTAGCGCCCAAGTAGGATAAGATTTCCCTTGTCTAGAGGTCCCTTTTTATTCGGTTGTGTGGGCAGTTGGTCGTGGCAACTGCGGGGTTGTCTTATTCAGGACTATCCAGTAGGGGATGGTTTCGATCTTGTGTTGCAGGGGATCAGGGTGGATCCTTGGTACTCTAATCTAGACCCAGGTAATGTGACGGACGGTACCCCAGTAGCCCTGCAATTGTATGGAATCCAATCTCTAATAAGTGTCGTGCGTTTTGATTTTGCCCAACTATGTTGGAACGTGAGATGTAAGCATTCCAGCTATCTCTGTATTTTACTTGAAATCCCTAGACGCTATTATAATATCACTGGATTTCCTATCAAATGTTTTGATTATCGTAAGATAAAAACCCGACATGTTTATTTGTGGCATGGTCTTACGAGATACCTTTGTTTTCAAATGATTTTCAAAGTTAAAACAACTTTAACCCGTTCACTCACACCAGACCCATATCCGACCCTGAGTTTATTTTTTGTTTTCTTAAACTCCTGGGTACTCAAATTTTTACAAGTAGCAAAGGGATTCAGGTTTGCTTTGACAAATTCTGAAGGAGATTTGGAGTAGGAGGCTTCAACATATATAGATATTGTGGTTCCGATGTGTTGATGAATTGTATTGGATTCTGAGTTGTATGATGGACTGGCCTTCAAGACAGTCTAATTTGTGATGTATGAGCTGTGTAACTCTGATAAATGTTGTCTATTATGTAATAACTATGTGATTAATATATTTTATTCATTCCGCTGTGAGATTCTGATATTGTTTAGTTCATTCTTTCCTATCTTTGCTCTTTTCTATCCCTTTCTTTCTAAATGATGATGCGTCCTTCTGTGGAATGAAAGGCGGGTCGTCACATAGGGTTTGGTTCTCCTAAGCAAAAATGGT
The DNA here is from genome assembly GCA_030765085.1 of Allium cepa. Classification (NCBI taxonomy): domain Eukaryota; kingdom Viridiplantae; phylum Streptophyta; class Magnoliopsida; order Asparagales; family Amaryllidaceae; genus Allium; species Allium cepa. The sequence goes on from CM060931.1 coordinate 240,462,161, forward strand.
AGGTGACGCATTATTCATTTATTTATTTTTTATTATTTTATTTACTTATATTGTAAATCGTATAATCTTCTAACTTACATAGCTTTCTCATACAAGCTAGGATTCACGTGCGGTTTTCTCCATTACGATCGTATCAGAATTTCGAACAATATAGGACTAGTTTAGCTACATTCTGAGATAGTTGAAATTTGGACCTTCATTTGTATTTTAAATCGATTTGAAATCAAAGGTGGTTGTTTTAACCCACTCACGACTACTAAACTATCTTATATTAGTTAAATTAAATTTATGATGTGATTAGAAATTGATTAGTTGCTGTTTGGTATATTTAAATTGTCATTCCGGTTAAATTTGAACTTTATCGAATTTATTTGCCATTTAATTTAATATTGAATTTAAATTGCCACACTTGTTAATGATAATCAGTTAATTGTTATTTATTGGTTGATTTGAATGATGATTGTGTTGTATGTTTAATTGTTGATATTTGGATGATTGAATGGATGTCTATTTTATTTGTCGTTATCACACTGCAAGTTCCCTTGGTTATTGTTAGGAATATCACTATGGTTTGAAATGATACATACCCAAACGATCTATAGATTATGGAAAAATCGTTGTGGGTTGAAATGATAGACTCAAGCGATTTTATGAATTTTTAATTTGACCCGGGATTGCGGGTTGAAATGATATATACCCATTCAAATTATTGTGGGTTGAAATGATAGATATTCGTATCACTTGACCATAGGGTAGAAAATTATATACGGACACCAGATTGGTTAAATTAAATGTTTTTAAATCCTAAATTTTTAAATTCAGTTAAATGACATTTTGAAATAAAATTTGATTTATATAAACTAAATTATTTTCGAAAATCCAAGCTTTAAATGTTGAAATTGGAATTGGTTTAAATGAATTGTTTAAAGGAGTTAAATTGAAATTTTAAAGTTGAATTTGAAGTATAAATGAAGTTCATCGAAATTGAATTACTGAAAATGTTTGAATATTTAAACTTTGAAATCTACTAAATTTGAAGTAGTTTAAATTTATAGTTTAAGCATGGATTTGAAATCGACGTAGATTTAAATGGTTTTATTGGGAATCTGAATTGAAAGATAAAAATTGAGTTTGGTAATTTGAAAGCTGGATATGGTCTTGATTTATTGAAATGGAAGTAGTTTAATTTGATATTACTTTCAAATTAATTATTTTAGTATAAATTGTTTAAAAATATATTATTTTAAATTCAATTTATTTGAATTTTCAAACCAATTTAAATTAATTATTAAACCTATTTTAATCTATTTTAAACTATTCAAACTATTTTAAGCTATTGTAATCTATTATAAACTATTTTAACTACTTTAAACTATTTATAAACTATTTAATCTATTTTAACCCATTAAACTATTTTGATCTAATTTAAACTATTTTAATCTATTTTAAACTATTTTAGTCTAATTTAAATCTATTGTAAACCATTTAAACTATTTTAAAGTATTTTAAACTATTTTTAAACTACTTTTAAATTATTTTGAAAATATTTATGACTATTTAAATTATTTTTCAAAAATTCAAACTATGCCAGGCTGAATTGTTTATATTTAAATCATGGATTTAAAAGTGAATATGGTTAAATGATGTTATAACTTACGTTGGAATTTGAAACGATATTTTCTAGTGAAATGGCATCTTTGTGTAAATATGATGACTTTTGAAATGAGGATTTAAAATATTTGTGAATACGATTTCGAAAGTGAAAATGATTTCGAAAGTGAATCTGATGTTGAAAGTTATATGATTTTAAGTGGATATGATATTTTTATATCAATTATGAATTAGTTTTGAAAATATAAAAGAACCATCCTATGTGAAATAAGCGTTTGGTTGTTAAAGAGACCATGGTCGGATATTATCATACTCTTTGTCAATACCGAAAACCACTTTAACAAGTGTGCACGTGGTGAAGATTCCAAAATAAAGTATGATGGTTTGACGAACGATTCTGTATGAGGTATTAACGTAGCCTTGACTCCCTTGAGTCAGCTTGATGTGGCTAAAACAGGAGCCGTGCCAGGCTAAGTGAGGTCGCACCTCCAATAAAATACATTTCTTCGATACCATATTTATTACTTTTTGATTGATTTGGTGGCCACCCCTCGATTTGATTTTGGGAGTGTTCTCCGAGGTGGACGGTAGTAGCTACTATGCATTATGACCAGTCCGGGTTCGCAAAACGGTAGTATCATACCCTAAGCATTGCCTCGCGTGCATTGTCACATGCCTTTTCGCGCCCATTAAGAGTTTTGTTTGTACCATACCTATGGAGTGCCCTCTGATAGCCATCCAATTTACGAAGGAATTATGGTACTGTATAGACTGCGGGATTATATAAAATGTGTTAAGATGGACATGGGTAGCGACTTAACGCTATATTAATATTTTACTTTATTGATAGACATATTATAATAGCTTATATTACTACATAGCAAATAGTTTAACGAATCCTTAAGAGATGGTAATCCCAAACATCTCTTAAGTTATTGCACGCACATTAAACACGGTATAGGAGATGTAAAACCCCGTAAATATCTCTGAATCTGTTACACTCATACTTATTTACCATTGATTTAACTTACATAAAATCTTTTAGTTCTGACTCGAGTGTTTTGTCTTTTCATTACGCTCGGGTCTGCCTGAGCTTTTCAGTGTTGAAGACTTTATTTCTGGAGGATGAAGATGGATATTTGTATGCTATTTATTTGATATATATTCCACTGCATCATGTTGTTCCACTGCATTATTTATTCATTCATGTTGTATGAATACTCTGATGTATTTTAAAAGTATAATCAAATGTTGTTTGTAAAACATCTTCATGAACTGTTTATTTGATTATTATATTTTATCATTCCATTGTAAGATTCTATGTTCTGTTTTTCTTTCTTTTCTCTTTTTTTCTAATTTACCCCATTACAATTATCTCTTTTGAATGGGTTGGATTTGACATGTATGGTTTTTTTCGATTTAAACTGTCCAAAAAGGCAGTTCATTATAGGTATCAAGCACTCTTCTTGGAATGGATATAATATTAGTTGTTCAGACTAATATTATGGTGCTTCAAATCACATCGTATAATGTACTTTTGCTCATTAAACTCAAGATAATGAATTTCGTCACATTGGGTTAAGTTTTCATCATTGGTGATTTCTATATTGACTTTAAACTCATTTTTTTATGTTTGCAAAACTAAATCTCTTACAAAACCTTTTGTAAATGGATCAGCCATGTTTTGCCTATTTCTCATGAAATTTATGGTAATTACCCTATCAGTGAGCATTTGCCTCACTACATTGTGCCTTAGGTCATTGTGCTTAGATTTTCCATTATATGCCATGTTACATGCGCTTTATAGTGTTGTTTTACTATCACAATGCACAAATACCGGAGGCATTGGTTTTGACCACGCATGAATTTATAACAACAAATTTCTTAACCATTCTGCTTCTTTATTACAAGAAGCCAGTGCTATAAATTTAGCATCTGTGGTAGAATATGCAATACACGTTTGTTTCTTTAAGGCACGGGATATTGCTCCTTCACTAAGAGTGAATATCCATCCACTGGTTGATTTATTATTATCCTCTCTTCCTGTGTTCTAACTTGTATCTATGTATCCTTCAATTACACTTGGATATTAAAGTCGCTATGGATCGTGTAATATAAATAGTTCTACTGTTAAAACTTATATATAACAACGGCAAAAATAAAGTACAAACAATCATATCATAGATTTTTATACTAGTCTATGTCCAGTCCCAGACTCTTTCTAGATTTAAACAACACCCTTATTTAAGTTGAAAGAATAGGCACATGAGCATCAGAACAAGATTTCAACACACTTGCCCGAGCAACCGAACGGGACTTCAATACTTTTTCCTAAGCAGTAGAAAAGGATTTGGACTACGAATAGTAGTAAGTTTCTTGACTGATTGTGTTTTAGATAACACGGATAAGTCTATTAAGTACACCCTTCCTATAATCTTCTTGAGATGATGATTATTGTAGGAAGTAAATTGTTGACAATTTTATAATTCACAAGTGCATATAGATTAGAAAGATAGAAAGAATCGGTTCATGTAAAAGTGAATTTTCAACTCTATTTATAGATTTGAAAAGTTCTGGTTGAGTAGTAGTAACAATTGGAAGTATTGCAACTTTTTGGAAAGAAGATGACTTTCAAATTTTGAATTTCTGCGAAGAGACGCTTTTGTTCGTCATGTTTAGATGTCTAAAAAATGTCCTGCTAGCTATGCAATAAATGGGAGAAAGCAGAAACTACAAGCACAAAATACATGATCTGGATGTCTGGATATTTTGTTCTAGACGTCTATTATTATAACAGACGCCTGCGATAAAAATTCTAGACGTCTGTTTACCATTACAGGCGTCTGTTGCAAAAGTTCCAAACGTCTTAAACTTGCCTATTTTGTTCCTTTATGTGTATATTTCATAGCTTCTGATCGTGGGTTATTTTGTTTATGAAAACCTTTGAATCTCTAAATAAAAATTAGTTAAATGATAGCACCTTAAAGATGGTTTTGAAATGTATTTTTGTGTGTGTGTAATCATCAACTCAGAGATTTTACATGATAACTAAGACAACAAAATTACATGACAAACTCTTTTAGTCTTCTTCAATTGAGCTCGATTTTGATGCCGATCGTCATATCTCTTTGTATATGTTCCTGCACATATAATAATAGTGTATATATATGAAAATGTTTATAATTATCTCATTGAAACCGAAAAGGCAGGATCTAATGGGATACCCACTGTACAATATTCCATAGTACATGGTTCCTTTTAAATATTTTAAAATTCTTTGCACAGCTAACTAGTGAATATGACTAGGGTTACCAGTATATTTACTCATTTTGCCAATAGTGTAGGCAATATTAGGTCTTGTGGATGCCATGGCATACATTAGACTACCAATAACTTTAGCATATTTGTAGTTAATCTATTGATCTACCAGTATTAGAATATAGTTGCATATTTGGGTCAAATTGATGATCGTTATCAGGATTTTCGATATTATGGAATATATTCACTGCATATTTTATACTGGATAGCCAAATTCATTTGTTTTTGTATTGTTTCACTATTTTGGAATTTGAGAACTTAAATGTGATACATTTAATCTATGCTATACTATTATTAGTGAGTTGCATTTCAAGCGCACCCAGGCCCTCTCCAATTTTCAACTGAAGCGTCGCCCAAATTTTGTTTCCTTTGTCCCTCTCTCGAATTCTGGGCTTCGGATCATATATTCACATGCTTTTTCCAATATATCACCTTCTACCTCTCTCCTGTCATCGCTCCATCACAATCGTCTTCCCTCCTACTACTGTCGTCGGACCAATCCGAAACCAAAATCCAAAACCAAAATTATCCCATCATCTCGTATATAAGTCGAGTTGATCACTGCTTCAGATGCCCACTATCTTTGCTCACCAGATGCACAATATTTTCTCAGCAACATTTTTTCGACAATTTCAATTATCATATAATCCCTAATTATTTCAATTGAATTTTCTTTCAAAGTCTAATTTTCGTTTCCTCATATTCGATTCCTCGGTTCACATGGAAAAAGAAGCTGTTGCCACCCCCATTATTTTCACCAACAATGAGAACATGGATGTTGTTCAACGGCGCCTCATGTTTGAGGACATGTGAGTAAAACCTATATCTCAAAATATTCACTTTTGATATTTTTATTTTTTAGGCGATGATGAATTTTTTATCGTTATTATTTGTTGTGATACATGTGACGGGGATAAGAATACAAATGATTGTAAGGTTATACCTTTCTTTGAATAATAAGTGGATAAGTTGAATATAAGACTGGTTTGGTAATTTACAGTTAGAAAATAGTAAGAAAATGGATTTTGGTACTAAGTTTCTTACTATTTCTTGGTTGTATTTTTTTAACATTGATTCTCATTTTATGTGATGTTCACAATATTAATTTTTGGATCATCATCATATTTTTCATTGTTAGTCGTTAACTCTTTTGATTTATTATTATGCGCTTGATTGAAAAATTGATCTAATTTGTACTATTTTAGCAAAATTTTCAATAACATATTGCCGATATGAGATTATTATATGGGACATTATGCATGTTACATAATTTGTTAGGATCTGATTGCTTAAGTCCCTGATTATCTCACAATTTAGGTCTCCATGTCCAGCTTTCATTTTCGTAGGCCTCGCATTTCTATAGGCCATCAAGTTAGCAGGTCGAGTTAGGACCGCCTAAATTCACATGCCCTTTATAATGGTTACTGTCATTGACGCATATTAGGACGACTTGATGGAATTTAATCAGGATTTTCAAGTCCCTGTAGCTTTTATTTTTTCTTCCCAATGAAGTAAAATTTTACCAATTTTTTACTACGCAAAGTTGAATAATATATGTTATTTGAAATTCTGTAAAGGTTTGTATTTAATTTTGTTTCAAGTTTGTTTCTATGCTTATTAGTGATATACTCTCTTTAAGGAAAACTACTACGACTGTTGGGATTTTGTCCATATTTATGTTTGTTTTTTAGTTCATGATCCAATAAGTTCGTGTAATGGCCTTGATTATTATATTTTGATTAATATATAGAAAGTGATGAATGTAAAAAAAAAGAGTTAAGAAAGTCGGTTCATTCAAATGATTATAAAGGATGCCATAGTGATTTTTTTCTTCCAAACACTTACAGGTACACTTCTAATAGATGCAACTATTTAAATCAATTATTTACTTGCTCTTAATTCATTCTATCGACCGCGTATCAAGGAAACGAAGTTGATAGAGACAAAAAAGAGCAAAAGAGTTGCTACTTTGGATGCTTTTCGTGGTCTCACCATTGTGGTAAGTTGCAATCACTATATTGCTTTTCTGTAAGAAACATCTACTTATCGTGGATAATAATCATATTAAAAAGAAAGAGCCAGATTTGTGTCATAAAAATGTGCAAACACAAATCATGCAATGTAAAATCATAAGCTTATTGAATTCTGCTCTTTTGTCTTTTTTAAAAAAGAAAATTTCTAAAAAGAAATGGAGAACCAACATATAATATGTAAAATAATAAGCTTGGTTATAAATAGGGTGACCGTTATATTTCTTGTATTAAAAACTACTTCTTTTATTAGAAAAATCATATAAAAATGAAAGATCAAAATAAAATGAATGAGTGAGAACCCTTTGAGGCCGATATTGTTGCTCTCCTGTTTTTTTAAATAAATAAATTATTTCAATAGCAAAGAGTCTTATGCATTGAATTATTCTCTTTTTATTTATTTGAATTGAAAAAGAGAGCAAATATACATTAATATGAAATCAACAAGAATGAATAATACTAGCTAGCTTGATTGGCTTTGGTTAAAAAATTAGTAGAGGTCAATCGCCATGTGTATTTATACATATCAACAATATAGGTAATGATATTAGTGGACGATGTTGGTGGTGCATATGACAAGTTTGACCATTCACCATGGAATGGTTGCACACTTGTAGATTTCATCATGCCTTTCTTTCTGTTCATTGTTGGTGTTTCAATTGCACTTGCTCTCAAGGTACGGTAACCTCAATGTTTGTATTTCATGTGAATAATTTAGCATACATGAGCTTTTTATATATAACAAAGATGAAAGTTCTAACAGTGGGTTCATAACTATTGCCCTGGTACAGACCATTTGTTTGATATCAAGCATTGACATATATAATAACTTATTCAAAAATTAGTTGTATTCATGAATTCTACTTGACTTCTTTCTAACAGATAGTTCCAAAGCCTCAAGTGCAATTAGAAAAATAATAATCAGAACCATAAAACTTCTTTTCTGGGGAATAATTCTTCAAGTTTAGACAAATGCACGTCTTTTCACTAATTTTATATTTATGATTACAGTTTATATTTTCCAATGTTTATTTCAAAATAAATTAAGGCAGCTATTCTCATGCTCCTGATGGTCTCTCATGTGGCGTGGATATGAAACAAATCAGATGGTGTGGAATTTTGCAAGTATGAATTATGTTGTTTATTATACGATTTGAAGATTTAAACTGCAGTAACGACTGCTATGTACACAAAAAAGTGTTTAATAAATGAATCCATTTTTTTAATGAGTTTGAGTCTGGGCAATGCAACAATACAAGCACTTTGTATTGCAAGATTAGCTTTATGCTAACACTATTTTTATTTTTGTTTAGAGAATTGCTTTGGCCTATTTATTTGTAGCTATAACTGAGGCTTTAACACTGAAACTCATACCAACAATTTTAGCTTCGGGAAATTTCACCATTTTTACTGCATATCGCTGACAATGGTAAAACTATTTCTCCTCATTTTTGTCTTTTTAATCAGTGTTAAGTTTATATTGTCTTGAATTTGCATGTGAAACAGGCTGGGTGGGATTGTTGCTTTTATCATTTACATGATCACAACCTTTACATTGTATGTTTCGGACTGAGTTTTACTTTTCACAACCCTGGCGACTCCAATGATGGCAAAACTTTTAAAGTATGTCATTTAAGTAAAACTTTGCTTCTTTTGAATGCAAATTACTATAGACAAAGTGGACATGCTATGTGATTACAAAAAATATTTTAGGTTGGTTGTGGGGTGAGAGGTCACCTTGGTCAGGCAAACGAATCAAATACAATCAATAAGTTACCATATGTCCAAAATCAACATTTATACCTTTTTCTATTTGCACTCAAAACCTTTTTACTTAAAGATTAAAGAAATACAATCAGTTGCAGGTTTATGGCTGAGTGTGTATAAGATGTTGGCATATATCATTTCTCTTATATATATATATATATATTTTCCAATACTTTCATTGGCAAAAGATGGATGTGTATAACATATTATGACTAATTATGCACTGAGTTTTATTTCCACCTATTTCTATGCAGTACAGTTAGATTCTACTCCCAAAAGAAAAGTAAAAGATTATTTTCATTGATGTATAAGTGATAAAGATCTATATAATGAGCTATACAATGCATAACAAAAATACATAATGCAGCTTTAGGCTCAAATATCTAAATATTATTGTACATCAAGAATTAAGAAATTGAAACTATTACCTATCTTTGTCGTAAACTGATTTATATGTAGAAATGTGCACCATATCTAGCTTCTCCTCACATAATAGAGGCTTTAGTGCAATTTCTATGCTTTTAGAAAGAACTGCATAAAATTTCATCATTCATCACAAGTTTTTTCTTCTTATGTTCGTCGTTTACCCTATATTTTTTATCCCGTATCTACCTAACATTAACTAGAACCATATTGAGATACTTGGAGTAACCTTTGTACTTGAAAAATAAAAGAATGTTATCTACAAGAACAAACTGTATATGCCATATTTGATTTACGATCATTAAATTATGTAATTTTGATTTTTGGTTGGTTGGATTCAAAAATCATAGCAACACTTGAAGTGGATTCGGTAACTGTATAAATACTAAAATATGTGAACATTAAAAAAATAAGAAAGCTTCTTTTCTTCAATTGATATTTATTATGATTTCTATAATGAAAATTATGATCAAATTGGGATAGCTACAATGATCATAGGACGCTAATAGTCATTAGGCATGCTATAGGATCCTAGGTGAGTTATATTCTATTTATTATTGCATATTTTTATCCTTTCAGTGCATAAGCCAAGTAGTTTACTACCCGTTTACCAGGCGTGGTGCTAAGAGCACTATAGAAGATGATAATAAAAGGATGCCATAGAATAGTTTATGAAGTTGAGCAAAATCTAAGCAGTGGAAAATGTGCAATGCATGAATTAAAAAAATAAAATAAATTGCATGAAAGTGCAAAATTTTCATAGAATTATATTGTAAGCATTTTTTCCTGTTACCTGGAAATACAGTGCTTCTTATAGATAAATGTTTGCTACATCTAACATTAACTTGTTTCTTTTGTACGAAAAATGAGTAGAAGAATATATTTAACCAAGTATAATCAGGTTTGGATGACATTAGCATGTTTGAGAATCAGGGTATACTTTCATGAAATGCAAAACATTGTGCTAATATACTTGGTATTTGTGCATATAAATTTGAGTTTAAAAACCTAAAATATAATGTGATGATATCACTTATTTTGCCTTAGGTTAAAGGTTTTCCTAAATTTTGTCTCAAATTTAGTCAATGAATTTTTAACCCATAGGGACTGGACTATCTTTTGCATACGTGGACTACAAAGAGAGTAGATGAGTGGGGAAGCTAAAAAGGAAACTCAATTTTTTAGCAGAAAAGGAGATGGTTGACCAAGTTGTAAAGAACCAATACTAACAAAGTATCATGAAGCATCATATAACTAAACACATGATTGCAGCATGCTGTGTCTCATACTAAATGAGAAGTCATAGTCATATTTTCTAAGAAACAAGCATTATTCAAAAAGGAAAAGTTTACATGTTGAGTGATGTGGAAAATTAACAAAATTTGTCAAAATGACTGTATTTTGGGTCAAAATATTGATAAGATAAAAAAAGTTATTAGATGACAACTCCATAGCCTAATTTTGCATGTCTGTTGAATATGCAAGTATATGACTTTTGTTTGATGATAATAAACATATATATATATATAATCACTTAAATGTATTGTTAATGTACTATTTCATTTTTCACATAATTAAATAAATATTTGCGAAATAAAATAGATAACACAGAATTTAAATTTAAACAGATATTTTATTCAAACAAATATTTATTACAACTTTGAATAGTACAAATTTGAGCTCTCACTATATATATATATATATACACAAACAATTTCAATTACAATACAAATTCAATTACATTACAATTTCCAATTTAAATTTGCACCTCACTACATTCAACTCATTCACTCGTATTTGATCTTCAACTGTATTCCAGAATGAATCCAGCATCCGAGCTATCTGCAAAAATACACACTGACACAATAAAATTGAAAATGAAATATTTTTGCAGTGAAAAATAAAGTGTATATTTTGTAAATATTATTTGCCTCAGTTATTTGGGTTGTCCGTCATCATTTAATTTTGAGTTCATCTTACATGAACATTTATGACTTGCATGGTGTATCACTGTACATGCCACAAGGTCGTGCACACCTACATATACCTGATAAAAATTGCAGGGATAGGTGAGCTCAAGGTCTAACCCAAATCAAAAGCTGGGTTCAACTCAAGTGAGATAAATATTAAGTCACGATATTGAGCACAAGGTCAAACCCGAGCTTTAAGCTGGTTCAACACAGGTGCATGTACAAAACAATGGGTCAAGACAAAACTGAGGTGGCTACAGTAACAAGCACACATGCCTAGGCTTAATCAAAGTCAAATGCACAAGTAAAGCTCTGAATCAATTGTAATGGCAATATCAATTCAGACAGCAAGTAGTATATTAGATACAAGTGCGTTGCAACTCAATGCAAACCAAGACTACAACATGCTCAAATATAAAAAGTCAAAAAGAAACTGGAACAAGCAATAGTGCAGCAGCCTCAACATCAAAGACCAGACCCAAATCAACATCAAGTATACATGATAAAGAACAATATGCATATGGTCGAGCACAAGACTCAATGGTGGAGTTGAAACAATATTAACATGCAATATCGACCAAACCAGACTTTGAATCAAGAAGGTGAACTTACTCAACACACATCAGGCATCATACATATGTAGTCGAGGCAATTGAACTACTTGATTGGAAATACCACACATGAAAATGCAAACACAAGATTCAAGTATACAAATGAAGACATATACAAGTGCACATATGTACATATTAGCAGTGACGTACACATGAAGTTCAACAAAAAAATGGATCAACGAAACCCAAAGATATATGAACACACATGTATGCAATGCACAAGTACAGGCTGAAACAAAATCAAGCAGGAATTTACAAAAATAACCAACATGTACTAAAAATAGCAGGTTCTACAAGTTTTAAACCAAGTCAAAGCCGTGGGTCGTCAAAGTAGAGTTCGAACAAAAGAAATTCACATAGCAGGCTTTTTTACAAAGTGAAACGTAATAGTTTCAAACCAAAGTCAGTGATTGAGTAAAAATTATCAGAGTATCAACTGGCTGAAGTCAACAAGCACAAAGAAAAATAACCAAGGCAAGTTCGAACAAATCCATGTCAAAGCCAGGTGATAAAAACCAAAGTGGACGAAGTAAAAGGAAAAAGAATGGAACCAAATCAAACAAGCCATGGTGGCCTAGAAATCAAACAAAGTCGTGATAATCAAGCAACACACAATTATACGATTGAAGAAGTCAGTAATCATCTCAAGCATTCAAACATAATCAAGTGGCCGAAGAAAATTATCAGATGAATGAGATTATAGGGGATCGAACCCTATTTAACCCATTTATCATTGGCGTAGAAAAATCATTGAGTTCAAGCATATCAAGCAGAAAAGCAAAGGGAAATAACATACCACTAAAATCGAACTCGATCGAAGCAGCCGAAGCTAAGAAACAAAGAAACGATCGATCAACAAAGCTGCACACAAATATCTATTCAATCGATCAATTTGAAGTCGGCTCTTCTTCAATTACAAAAGCCCTAATTTCAGAACAAACGAGCAAAGCAGCCATTATCACAAACAAAAGAAGACATGGGCCGAATAATAAAAAAGAAAAAGAGGGATACTCCTTTATTCAATTTGGGTCGGTTACTTTAATTATTTTTGGGCTTTAAATTTTAAAAATTAGGGTTTCATTTGTTTTTAGTTGTTTTTATTTTGTAATTACTTTTTAATTTGTGTGATTGTCTAGTTATGTGACTAAGGACGAACTACGGTGGTGTAGTTCGAGAATTCGCAACTCAGTGGCTGAGTTGTGGCAGGATTTTGAGCGTAGAGTTATGTTAGTCGATATCGGGTGTCGTGAGTTTATGTGTGTAAGCATCCGACTACTTAATTTCTAGTAGAAACCTTGGGGGCAGCACGTAGGCAAGATTTTGCCAAAGCTTGGTAGATTTGTGTGTTCTATTTTCTACATTATTATTCTGCTATCATCTATGGTGTTATTACTCTACTATATCTATGTTGCGATTATTCTATATAAACTTCCATAATAATTTTTATAATTATTAGTATTACCCTATTCACCCCCCTTAGGGTGAAATCGATCCTACATCGTCTTCAGCTATCAACACATGACCATTAATTGTTCCTTATTTGGCTGTTTATATTTTTGTTTTGTTAAAACCACTGTTAAATTTTAAAAGGCGTGCATTCTGATAATTAGTTACATTAAATATTCAAACAATATTATAGGTGGGCATAATCATTCGTGATTTTATCTTTTAAATTTGGTTCAAATAAGTAGTAGGCTCTTTGAGTATCAAGTTTTTATTTTTTAGTTATAAGAAAATTTCTCTGTCATTAGAAATATAGAAAAGGTTAATGCTTTTGAGTAATAGAAAGCACGAGATAACTTATAATTTAAACAAAAATGAAAATTGATTTGAGCTTTCTGTACGTGTACATTGTTTCTTTTTAACTATACCTTCTATTAGGATTTCATATTTTTACCATTATTAAAAAATTATACAATTTTCGAGAAACTATACAAAAAGCATGGGTTAATTTTCAAGACGTGGAAGTTGCCTTTAGTATTCAAATTTTCGAAAAATACGAACTATTTTGTAGATTCATTGATACATAAAACTTTTCCTTAAATAACATAAAAAACAAAAAAAAACCTTTTATCTGCGATTATTAATATTGAATATTTGATCTCTTTACTTATAAAATTTAACCTTATTATGGTCTACAATCAATTTTTTATTTATTTGAAATCAAAGTTGGTATATTCCTGAGATATCAAAGTAGTTTCCAAAGCAACCATTCTTTTGATTTCTAATGAAATTGTTTCACAAGGTCGAAAGTTATAAAACATTATTATATGCGTTTGTGAGGTTGATCCTTGCAACTAGTTTAGTTTATTGGTCAAAATACCACAGTGTGCTATAATAGTAATAATCATTAAAGACGAAGAAGTATTTTATAGTAGGCATGATTAAGTTTTATGAATAATGAATGAAGATCCAATGCCGTGTGCACAAATATTGTAATCAGACCGTATCTTACATGCTAACTTCGATTATAATTTTTCATATTGCTATGTTTTTTGTAACATTAGATCGGTATTTAGATGGATAAACAAATTAATTTCATTTCGGTTCATTGTTATTTTTCTTCTGTATTAAAGCAATAAACATATTGATGGAAATGGGAAAAATATCCAACTATTATTATACGCATATAAGCCTAATTCATTTCCTGTTTGATAACTTACAAAGCGAGAGAGACTATCAATAAGGTCTCTGTTATTATTGATAGTCACAAAGCGAGAGATACTAAGAAAGACTAATTAGCCGGTAGTTCTTTCATGTTTAAAACCGCTCTGTTGTTATGTTATAACTGCTACCACATACCCGTCCTCTTCAATTGGATACTAATTTTGTTATATTTAAATTTTATACATCATATAAATTTGCTACCAGAACCATTCTTTCTATTTGGTTATGACATATAAGATTGCAATATTTTCACAACACCGTGTGCCAAGCACGGGTTCACACTAGTCTATACTATTATATTATTAATGAGTCTGGTTTTAAGGGCATAGAAGCCTCCTTATTTTTTGTGAAATGGAACGTCGCTACTCCAGATTTTTCCTTTGCCGCACTTCCTCTCTCCTTCCCCCTCCTTTCCCATAAACAAAAAACATGCCGCCGCTTCCCTCAATTTTTTTCCCCTCTTCCTCCCCTTCGCATCTCCTGCAATTACTCGCTTTTCCACTTTACCCCAACTGTCCGCCCTTTCTGCTGCCTTCGCCTGCCTTCCTCCTCTGTCGCCCTGATCTCCCTGTTCTTTTACCCTATAACCTAAATCGTTTTTCCTACACTTAAATCACCATTTTTCCTCGATTTTCTAGCTGCAATGATACCCAAATATGGATGAAATATTGAAGAGGCAAGACGATCTGCCTTCATACTACTGCCGACGATAAACAAACAGGCTATCGACATCGGGTATCAGGACTGCTATAGGCATTAGGTATAGTGTGGATCTGACTTCGTACTACTTTTGACATTATTTTTGGTTTTTTTGGTTGATGTATATAGTTTCAATTAAAATTGTTATCAACTGTTATTTGGGTTCTTTTTGTATCTATGTTTCAATTCGTATACATATGAAAGATGAGTCTACCCTTCACAGTTTGATTCAGTTCTGTAAAGTTCTGTAATTTTTTATTATAAGCTCCTATCATTTTCTAGATATTGTTTCATTCATAGTATTAATTTATATATCGTTTTTTACTAGAAAAAATGTCTAATATCTTTTTCATTCATAACTTCAAAGAAGTTAAAAACTTTGTCGGAATATAGGCTTGATTTTATGCCCTATACGCAATAAATAAAGTATTTGACAACCCTTTCAAGACATAAGCACAGTATGTGACAGGTAATAATAAATTTAAAATTTACTTAGTTGAAAAGATATGTTTTGGATTCAATCACCTTTAAAGAATAGGCCTGCAATCCCTATTGTCATACCAAGAAATAAATAGTAAATTCCTTGGATCACAAGCCACTGTTACGTTGTGATAAAGGTTGCCAACTTGAGAGGGAGTTTGTGGGGTTTTTGTGTTTTCCCTTTTCATGGTGTGCTCTGAGTTGAATTGTAGTTGCGAATAGCTAAAATATACTTTGTTTTAGACAGATCTTCAAATGAGTCTATTATTTTCATGGTTCGATGAATGTCTTTCATGTTTTTATTTATTTATTTTTTGTCTGTACCTAAAATTTTCCCTCATACAACATGCTTCTTTCTCAAAATAGCTTTGACGTTGTGTAGTCATAATTTTGCAAGTTGCATATATATAATTGTTGCACTAAAGTATTTATATAACAACTGTTGTGCCATCATATTCCCATATATAAGTTTCTATACAATTATTTTGCATATAAATAAGGAAATCAAGAATTTGTTGGAACTATTGCTATTAACTTCTTTGGAAGAATGTATTCACAACTTGCCTTTTCAACCAATTTACCTACTTATTTATGCTATGCACAACTTAGATTACTTTAAATTCAAAGCTAAAGTGTTACCATCGTGATAAATGGTAATGAAATCTCTAATTCAAATTCAACTAAACATGAATTCAAATTTATTTTGATTACTTATAATGAATGCTATAACTAATTTTGCATTAACTATGATTTATATCCTTTTATACTGATTAAATTTCTAATGCTTACCTTTAACATGTTAACGGTTATAGAGATTATTTTCTCTACTGACATATCCACTATATGTTATATAATGGTTTGATTGAAAAATTCTATTCATAATTGACATCAATTATTTCATTCTACTATATGTTAAACAATGGTTTAACTGAAAACTTTTATCCATACTTGACATCAAATATTTCATTCTACTAGAGGAAAATTTTCTTATGCAGTATCTTCTCATTCTTCAAAAAGTTGCCATGTGACAAGTCCAAATCTAGCTTTAAAAAGATGTGTTTCATAGACAATCTTCCACTCTTCTGCATTCTAGATAGGAAAAAAGTTATAGGTCATCTGCAATCATTCTGCAATTCAGATCTTCAACCTTACATTCAAATCTTAATGACAGTTCACAAAAGATTTGTTTTTTATGATTGAATTACCTATACAAGGTAATGATGTCCTTTCCTTTCAATTTTTAGGCTTTGATGTTTTTGCCAATGAAAATAAGCATTATTCCGTCATAAAATAAACATAAAATGGTTATTTTAGAGAAAGTATATGTTTCTAAGCAATCATTATTAAATGAATTTATAATTATTTTTATCGAGTTAGTTTCAGTAATATATTGTTAAGTACACGTAACTATAATATGCATTTTTGAAATATTTTTTGTTCTCCCATTTTTGTTTAGTTTTTACTTTCATGAAATTAAAAAATCAATATTATTTTAAGTTCCAGATTTTGTATTTTGAAGTATTTTATTTGAACTGTAAAAAAAGGATCGTTTTAATATCTTTGTAATACTTGAAAATTGTAATATCTTTGTTCATGTTTATATGATTTAATTGTTTTTTTCCATTTTCATAATTATCTTGCCTAATGTCCAAAGTCCTATTTATATTTCCATAAATACTCAGTTTTCCACTTTAAATTCTGAATTTGTTTTAACAGCTTAGTGATACAAATCATGCATTTTACTATAGTTATGTAAAAATTATCAATGAATTATCAGCAAATGTTGATGTTATATCTACAATTTTAAGCATGCTACTACATCTTAATTAATTATTGTGCATAGGGTCATGCATTTTCCAATTTACACTTGATAACAAGGATTCGCTTTTTGCACTGAATCATTTTTGCTTATAAATTCAACAGAAAGAGAGGGGTAAGGTTCTAAACCACGATTTGTGTTTTAACTTTTTATGTGTTTGGTTTGTAACTTCCACTACCTCATTTATTTGATCTAGATTACGCATTTTTTAATCACATTTATGTCAAATTTTATTCATGCTTTTGGCATTGTATACTTTCTGTTATATAGTTACTATTAATGTCTCGACCTTCTCAAAACATAGAAATAGAGGTGAGTTATGTGGTTATGCCTTGGATTAACAAAGTAAAAATCTATATTATCATGGACTAATGAAGAGGATGGTTATTCAACCAAGTTATTATTTGATAAGAATGTATGCATTTCACAACCTTGAGAAAACTAGAGGATGGTGCTGCAACTAAGACAATATATCCAACATCGATCAAAATCCTTAGGTAGAAACGGACAAGGAATTCAAACTTTAAGCTAGCTTTTGCTCAATGTTCCGTTATTTTCCTTTAATGCTACTACTTCCCTACAATTAGGCCCCTATATTTCCATTTATTTCTTTTTTATTATAACAATTATCTACTATATTAGTACAAATGGATTGTGAAGGGATCTGCATTGATAATCTAATCCAACGAAGATGCTACACTGTAGACATTTCTTTTGAAAAGGTACTTTGATCCAACTATGCGTTCATGAAAAATATTTCACACTGATTTGCACGCTAATATCAATATTTTTGTTCTTTTTTGCATAATTTATTTACTGGTCCTGGAAAATAAATTATAGATCAAGCTTTTGATGTGTTTGGTGATATAAGCTGTCAATTTGTTCGTTAAATTTTATCCTAGGAAAAAATGAATCGCACTGAACTGGTTCCTTATATTATTATGCTTTTAAGAAGTTATAAAAGCATTTATAACAACCAATTATTGTAATAAAGTCGAATATTGGTCATTTAACTTAACTATTGCATTTTTTAAATTCATAAATTGAATAAGTACTATGCCCTAATTTATATCTTTCTGACCTAATGCTTAAACAGTCTTTCCCAATTCCATGATTGTTAATGGAAAAAAATTAATTGATATGTCAACTAAATGAAAGATGATATCATATGTTTGGCAAGATATGTATGTTCGTCTGCTTAGTGATTATGTCGAACTTTATTTTTATATTTAGGATTTCGACTATATATAGAAATAAATAGATTTATATTATGGCTGATATTGCTTTATTTGGAAAGTAAGTTAAACTAATGAGACATATATTAATCTTCCAAGTTCCTTAGGATGATCAGAATATTAATAAAGAAATTGCTAATTAAGCATAAGGAATAATGAAGCAAGAGTGTGATGTCAAGTCCACTGTTTGAGACAAAATTATCAAAATGCCATGTTATGGCTCACCAGAGAATCTTCTTTAGAAGGCTTTGAAGACGTGGGAATGTTAGGGGTGGTCCGGATGAGAATAATGATGATGAGGATGACGAAAGAAGATGATGATGAGAAAGAATAAGTTAAAGACTAAAAAATGGGTAAATATTTGAATTTTTTCTATAAGTTCAAGCACTATGTTTTATTTGAAATCGCATGATGATGATGCAATCTTATTTCATTGCTAGATCAAGAGCACTTTGCTATTACATTTGAGTTATGAATTTTTAACTTTGAATGCTTAATAACGAGCATTTTCACATTCATTTTTTTTCTATTATAGTGGCTTTGCTTAAATGGTTTATATATTTCCAATTTATGGAAATCACATCAGAGTGGAATCATGGTAGATCAACCTGCTGAGTGCAGGCCTGTGTAGTTACTGTCTCGCTATTACCCCGCTACAACCCCGCTATATCTCATAGCGGATTTCTACCGCTACGATTTTTCCATGTAGCCTCAGAATATAGCCTTTCCGCTTTAATCCCCGCTATTTCCGCTATATCCCGTTATTTCAGCTATATTCCGCTATTCCCGCTATATCTTTTTTAATAAAATGAATTGAAAAATTGCATTTATACATTATAAAATTATGAAACTAATTTATTTGATTTAATTTTTAATATATTTTCAAAAATGAAAATACTCTAATATTCTGCCAAATTCAGTTATGTTATATAACAGTTTTTCGTTTATTTAAAGTATATTCGCACATGTTTTTATTTGAAATTATTTATGTATTATTCATAATTCAATTGAATGATGATTTTTCATCTAATTACCATTTATATAATTGTAAAAACATTAAGTACGAGTTTTATATGCTATTTTAGAGTCATCCGCTATATCCCGCTATATCCTCGCTGTATCCCCGCTATGACTTTTTGCACCTCCACCGCTTTGAATCTACCGAGTATATTAACTGCACAGGTGCAGGCAACAAAAAACTGCTTTTCATTTAATTGTAGGTGTGCTTCTTAGCATGATTTTTTTCCCTTATGATAAATTGATAAAATGAGCTCAATAAGTCATGTTATTGACAATTTAAACAACAACCCGGAAAGGAAGAGTTGATATGTACAGAGCGACAATTTCGAATCTTTTAATATCGTATCATATAATTCAAATTCTTATTTTTTTTTAACAAATAGTAATTACTATAACAATAAAGTCAACCCAAAACAGGATCCCACTAATTATGGTTTGATTATTCTTGGACTGTCATCTTCTTTTTTAAAGTTTCCTTCATCGTTATTTCTAATATAATTTAATTTATCGCATCTATATGCTCTTTTGTTCGAATAACATATTACTTCTTGATGTCCTAATTTTCTTATATAGTTGCTTTACTGAGAACTAGGAGCAACATCATTGCAGCTTATAATCAGCAGTTCAATATTTTTTAATAAGGCTGACAACATAGATGAACATTCAAAAGTGTACTATAATAGGTTAGAAAATGGTATAAAAAAGGTGATTAAAATATTATTTTAAGCAAGCATAACATATCTACACCTATGATCTTGTTTAATTATCAATTATATACGAAAACTAACAAAATGACTATTTTTGGTTGACAACATAATTACCCTACATTTATACCTTGAGTAGAACAAAAATGTGCACATAGTTTTAACTTTGCTCTATTATTGGAATAATTATATGATAAGTCATAAAAGTTAAAGTTTTAGTAGATTAGTACACCCCAAACTCATTGATGATCATAGTCATAACCTTTTTGTTTTCATCCTCTCATCAAGTAGGTAAAAGAGATTGTGGTTATGTACTTTATTTGTACCGTATATTTCCATTTTTCAATTTTTATATCTTCCATATAGGTCTGTCAATGGATACTTTCAGATACGAATAGTGTTGTATCCATATTAGAAACCATTTTCGGATATTTTCGGGCATCTGTATCTGCTTAATTTTTGGATATAGACGAATATCAGATATTTATCCGCTCCGTCCATAATTAATCAATTTAAAAGAATAAATAAAAAATTAGACTAACACAAAACCATTTTGGTGGAATGCTTATAAAAAAATAAAAAGAAATAAAAAATATGATAATAAAAAACAGTTTTGCACAACGAATATTCATTTATACACACATTTTATGAGTTATTTCCATGACAAAATAGCAAACATCAATCGTTCAATGTACTAAAATATACATAATATCAACTACTAACTTGACAAAAGTCGGACGGATAATTATCAAATGTGTATACCATCGTATCCATATTCGTGTCTTTTTTTGGATTTTGGATATTTTTTATAATTTTCAGATATAGATGCGGACGAATTTTAGATTTTTTTGAGTATCCATTGACTTCCCTACTATCATGGTTACACATTATTCGATCAAATTTTGGTCAAAATTGATCCCTATAGATTTAATACATGGATCTAGTAGTTTTGATCTAACTTTTAGCATATTTCTTTCCATACCAACATATTTTCTTTGGCTACTTCTATCCATCCCCCACGTAATGCTTTACACACCCCATTATATATGACAAAATTTTACCATTGTAATTTCGGTATTATGGTGACCTTAATGATGAAACATGAAGAGCCTCAGTAGAATCAAATACACCAATACACAATAATTTTCATTCATGTTACACCACTTCTTCCTTCCTCTTTACCTGATTCGATTCACTTCATAACCAAGATTTTCATGCCATAATTCAAGCAAGTCCCAACTTAGCAATCCAACCAAATAAAAAAAGAAATTCATGTTTTATACAATTTTATTCGAAATTTAATCTTAATAATCCTAGAAAACATTGGCCAAACCCTAGAAGACAAACAATAAATGTCAAAGGTGGAGTGCTTGAATATGTGAGCTAAAGTAGCATGTAATTGCAGTGTGGGAAGATAAAGGGTAATAAAGGAAAATGTATGGGGTTAAGACTAATTAGTGGGGTTCATTCTGTTTTTTGAAAATTTCAAGGTGAGAAAGGCAGTTTCAGGGGTGTTGATAGCCTAAGCCATTTTCTTTGACCTTTTTAATTGTCTTGATAATACTCCCGCTATATTGTACCCTTTTTTCACATAGTAAAAAGTAAAGTCTGTAATTAGATCCACAATCTGAACTTCGACTTTTTATTTCTACTAATGAAATAATTGTTTTGTTTGTAGGTTGAAACTAACGGGCCTGTAACATTGGTGAAATTTCAATTATTGTGTTAGGGATGAAAAATCTCAACACACAAAATGATGTGTTACAAGTAGGTTTCCCTTTACCTTAATCAAACATATAACTGTTACATGATTTTTGGCCAAGCATCATGTTCCACCTTCAAACCATACAACATCACACTTTATAAAATTTTGAAATGTGTTATTGCCATGATATTTTGTATTGGTTATTAAACTATTCAAAGATGTGCTACTTGCACATTTTCCCCTAAAATCATACATATTAATTGTCTAATTAGAAAGGATGGTAACAAATTGATGGACTATCCATCCAACAAATTTTTACTGTCATCATTTTACCACCTACTTTGCAACATATAGAGACTGTATGAAATGTTTAGAAATAAAGCTAAAAACATGAGTAGTTTTGTGAGTTCCACGTTTATTCCCACTTATTGATCCACTAAATAGTTGTATCATTTTTCCTTCCGTCAAACCTATAATCTTCGGTAGCTTAACGCTCATTGAGTTCTTCCGCTTCTTCGGTATAACTTTTATTCCATGTGCCAGGTTTAAAGAAAGTAAATGTCCTGATAAAGCATAAATCAATCCAAGTTTCACAAATTCCAAGTAAAGGATCGTTTGAAGTTCAAGTTACTGTGTTCCCATTTTAGTTTTTTTCCCCTATTTTCATATATTATATCTTTTGTATGGTAATGTATTGGTTTTGGAAGTAAATCGATGTTTATTATTGGACATATTAGACATTATTTGTTTTTCTTATGGTAAAGTTATGTGGTACATGTGTTTGGCTTCTCATAAAAAAGTAATCAAATTAGCTAATTGGTAATAAAGAATAGTTTGTACTGAAAGAACAAGTTGGTGCAGTCAATAATAAATAACGAGCAATTGTACATAAGTTTATTTGCTAATGATTTGATAATATTGAATATATATGCCTTACATGATAAGGCTTATAAGTATACTGAATGTGAACAAACAATCTTTATCTATTTACTGCCTTCAATGAGGAATGCATAGTTTCACTGTTTGAAATCAATTTCTACAACCTTTCTTTCGGTTGTCCCTCTATTTATTTTTTGTTCTTAACGGTCTACATTACATAACTTTAGAGAGGGAATAAACTTACTACATTCTTGTTATATGAACACATGCATGAAATATTTTGTGCCTTGTACCATTTTTGTAGGCCTTTTTGTGCAAACGCATCAAACTCCTGGAGCCTTCTTTAATTTTGAAGTGTTACCGAAAGTTTTTGTTGTTCTAGCATTACCAAAGCTAAAAACTATGGCATAAAAGTATTTAATATATGTTATAATCAATTATGGGTTGGCAAAAAAAAATTATGAATTGGTAACAAAAATTTCAAACTACGCTTACTTTGTGTTCGACAATCAAATATCTGTTTTTTACATAGCATGAAAGATTATATTTTATGAACATAATATTTACTTAGAATACATACAAACAGCATATTAAATGATAAATTTTCTCATACAGAAATAATAATCACACTTTAATATTGAAAAAAATATAGTTTGTTATAAAATGAAGAAAGTAGAAGTCATTAGAGAGAGAGAGAGACAGAAGATATATAATACGTTCCTGAAATTAGACATGTATTTACATTATAGTCTCCTTTATATAAAGGCTTCAGAGCTATGGATTTAATATATTCCACGATGTGGGACTAAACAAAACAACATAAAAGCATATTCATTTCATGATTTACATATATTGTAACATTCCCCCTTGAATATGCATCTTCAAAATCTTGAATGCTCTGATAACTTGAAATTTTGCATTTCGAAACGTGTATGATGATTTCTCCCCCTCATTATTATCTTGCGTGCATTTATCGATCAGTCGATATAGATATTGTCTGTTGCCTCATTGAACCCTTACTGAGAAAAACCCAATGGAAAAAATCTTAGTGAGGGAAAAAAAGAGTACAATGACATATCTTATTTTCTCATTTCTTCAAATGAATTTTGATACTTCTGGATCAAACTAATGCCTCATTAAAACCTTACTAAGAAAAACGCAATGGAAAAAATCTTAGTGAAGAAAAAAAAAGAGTACAATGACATATCTTATTTTCTCATTTCTTCAAATGACGTTTGATACTTCTAGATCAAAATTTTGCCTCATTAAAACCTTGCTAAGAAAAACCCTATGGGAAAAATCTTAGTGAAGGAAAAAGAGTACAATATAGTATTACATATTTCAATAATTTACAGAATCAAATAGAGTTTGATACTTCTGAATTAATACAATACTTCATTAAAAACCTTATAAAGGAAAATCCTTTGGGAAAAACCTTAGTCAAGGATAAAAATATAATTTAACAAACATATTAGAGATTATTTCTTGAAAAAATGTTTGATTCTTGTAGATCAAGATAATGCCTCATTAAAACCTTAGTAAGAAAAACCTAGTGGCAAAATCTTAAATAAGGGAAAAGAGTACATTGTAACTTATTTTCAAATGTTACTGAGGAGTTGATTCTTCTGGATCAATATAGTGCCTCATTATAACCTTACTAATAAAAACCCAGTGGAAAAAATCTTAGTTAAGGAAAAAGAGTGCATTATAAAATGCTTATGGATGCTCCCCCTAATTTAAAAGTTTCCTCTGAATTCGCATTCATCCTTCGATAACTTAAATTGGTTGTAGGTACTTCTGGATCCATAAATAACAATTAGAATTTCCAAGATTGTTTCTATCAAATATGATTTGCATTTTATGCATTTTGTTTGCTACCTTTACGAAAAACACATCGTGTGCTTTCACTTTTATGCTTCAAATCAGTTTTGCATATTGCAACTACATCTTTGATGAATATTAAAAGTTCCATTACAACAATACTTAAAATCAGGAAGTAATCTGCTCATCTTGAAGTGCATCAAGAATTTCATTACAGTAATACGTAGGAGAATGTTGTAATCTACATTCCATGTTCTTTTTATTCTTTATAATCATTGAAGTTATTTGTATTATTTAGGAATTTATATATTTTAATAAGGTTTTCATATCGCAACTAACACTTTAATGGATATTAAGAGTTTCATTACAACGATACTTAAAAATAGGAAGTAATCTTCTCATTATGAATTATATCAAGATTTTCATTACAACAATACTTAAAAGTAGGTTGAAATCTACTCTCCTTGTTCTTTGCATTCTTTATAACAATGAACGTTATTTATATTCTTCAGGAATTTGTATACTTTCATTATTTAATATGATTTAAACCAGATTTATACTTCGGGGTATATTAATAATTTCAAGTACTTTCGGTACTTTGCGGACTACATGTTCATATTTCTCTACTATTAAAGGATTTATGATGGCCAATCCTATTTTCCCCTTATTCAAGATCCTTAATCTATTTATAAACATAAGCGCTTTATTATTTATAAATTTATCATCAATAATTATTTCTTGTCAGCTCTAGACATGAATTATTGAGATCTCTTTGATTATCATGTTATAGGTACCTAAACCACTTTTTAGGGTTATTTGACAATCATGTCATTAATCTCTTTAAAAGCACCCTTAAGTGTTTCTTCAAGAACACTCACCTCTTTTATTTGGCATCTTTATTACTTTCTCTAAAAGTATTTCAAACTAATTTTTGTACCATATTTCAGATGTGGTTTACACATTTTTATCCTTTAGGGATTCAAATCTATATTGGAGAAAGTCTGCTAAGGATATTATTAGTAATTTATTCAAGTTACTTAATATTTTGCATCATTATACATGTTAACAAATATTTGACACTGATGATCAAAATGAACTTGTATCCCTTTATCCTCCCCCTCAATGTTGACAAACATCGTCACATTAAATAATAATCATCTTTGGATTCTCATTTTGATCCATTATCATATTGCTACTAGCAAATACACCATACATATTAATAATAATAGGATAATCCTTTTATCAACTGATAAGATCCATTTAAGTGATATTTGTGAGCTGCTGGCTCATGTTTAAATATGGGATTCAATTATGCCAAATTTTGTGAAATATAATCCAATTGAAATTGTATCAAATTTTTCTAAAATGAGCTTCCAGCTTTCAATTTGTAGAGATAACGCAAAGATATTCTTTGACGTTTTCATTATAGTTCCAATATGGTAATCATTCATTTATATATCCTCAAAACTCAACAAATTTCTTTTAAATTTGCTTGAGTATAATGTATTTTGAATTAAGATATATGTACCATTTGGTAATACTATATGAGCTCTCCCGTACCCTTCAATTATATAGCAAATTTGCTATGGTTGAAATTTTTAGCTAGAATATTTTCAGATAGTTCATGGAAAAACTTTTGTTTTTTCAAAATCATATGAGTCGTTGCTCTATCTAGTAGGCATATATTACCTCTCAAATATTGATGGTCTATATCTTAAGAAATAAAGACAACATAGTTAGTTAACTATTAAAATTTGTAAGCATTAAATGGATGCCAATATTTTCCAAAATAAAATAAAATGGACTACTGATTAAAACACAACATTCATCGGTATGTTATTTCAATTAGTTTTGAAAAGAAAAACATACAAGCACTAACTTCCAACTGGTTGAAACTTCAGGTTCAACCACTCTTGTTTAGTGTTTAGAAGTGTGGCCATCTTCTAATGGTTATAATGCTCCTTCAGGGAGTTCCATAAGTAAAGAAGATTTTTTCCAGTTAAATGTCTTATTTTAAGATTGTCGTAGATATGACACCTTAAAAATATAAGAGCCTTTGTTTTATCATACTGGGACATATTATTATCATTTTTAATGGCATATTCTAAGCATTGAGATTGTAATTGAATGTCAGCATCCAATATCCATGACAAAAAGTTATCCCTAATAAGTCCAAAGTTTTAAATTCAAGCTTGGCTATGTTTATTATATTACCAACTATCAGTGGAAATAAAAATGCATAAGCATCAATATTATTCATAGGTATATAATTAACGCATTTCATAAAATAAGAACTCATATCTAATAGTAGTTACAGTGAAAAAATAAAAACATTACTGCAAAATAGTAAACGACAACCAAATATAATCTATAAAAGCGACTATAATTTCTTATTTACATCCTTTTGATAGCTCTAGATCCAATTTCATTAATTGCATTAAATAATTTCCTTGAAAATGCAAAACTACCCTTGAAAATATGGAAAGGCCTTTATATGCATTGATTGTTGGAGAAGGGATGAATTATAATCAAAGATTGTACATAGCTTGCATGAAAATTATGATATGAAATGTAGACCATCTTTTCGGGAGAATATTTAAAGATATTTCTTCAAGAAATGATTATGTATATAATATTTCTTATTAAATAATTACTAGGAATATGACCTTTATGGTATAATTAGACATATGAACATAGAATAATGTACTCTTGAGATAATCTTAAACCTTTTGGATCTAATCTAAACTAAATTAGGATCCTTCATAATCATATTTATGTACACTTATTTGGTTTAATAAAATTACCAAATATATAAATAATTCTCTTTTGGAGATATACTATCATTTTCAAATTTATAAATTTCTTCTAGAGATATTTTAGTACCACCACTTCTGGAGTGAACTTTCTCTTCTAGAGATATATATATATGCACTATTGGAATGCCCTATCAATACATAATATTTATTTTATATAAATTACATAATTACTACTTTTACAGTAGCATAAAGTATCCATGTTGGAGATTTTTGTTGTAACTGCTTTTAAAATGGCATATCAAACTTTAAATACAGTGACAAAATTAGATTTACCAACTAAAAGTAAGATACAAGAGATAAAACCACTATTTCTGGAATGTAAAATTGGTATACAATATCATTTTTTTGGATAAATTATTGTTATTACTTTAAAAAAATTATGTCATTATTCCTTCAGGGAATATTTTTTTTAAGGAATTGTAATGTAACAAAAATAAAATTCCGACAACATCTCTTCTGCGATGTTGGATTCTGCAATATAAATATAAATAAATCTCTAAAATATCTCTTTTGGGATGATTTATTAATTTCCTTTAACTTCTTCAAGGAGTAAAACCTTATCATCTTACACAATTTCAATAGAGCTTCGAGCTTTTAATTCATGAACTTCAAGTTCATTAATTTATTATGAACTTCAAGTTCTCAAATTTTGTGTAATTTTTAGAAACTTGTAAATTTTGACAAATTAAAAAAAAGATATTGATAAAAATTAAAGCATGTAAACTTTATCAGAAATTCTTTTCATAAATCAAGACTTCACGTTTTGGATTTTGAGTTTTACTTCTATTAAAATAATTTCTTTGCACAACTTCAAGTTATTGTTAAACCTAATTCTTCCATTACCCTAGACATTACTTGTCAAAATAAATACATCAAATAGTACATCATACGTTAATTCTTATTCCAAACACAAACATAAAATATTATTTAATTTACAATAACCAATGCATTTAATACATTTATGATAAAAATAAATGCATTTAACCTTTATGTGATCTAAGATATAACTACTATCACAACAAAATGATTTCATTATAAATATATACGAATCAATTGAATAAAACATAGTTAAAGTAACATAATCTCATCTCAGATCTAAGTTCGAGATTACTCGATAATAAAATTAAAATGGATATCTTAAAGAGAAAGTTTATTCTCAATGATTATAATTTCTAAAATAAACAACATTATCATCTCAGATCTATCCATATCATTCATAATCATAAATAACTATACATCTCATATCCAAATTATTTCCCTTATAAGAAATTAACTTCATAATTCTTTATCAAATTTAGCAAAACAAACATGTAAATCTTCAAATGTTATCTCGTAAATTTGGGGAATTAATATTATTTCCAAAAAATAAAAACATTTTAGAATTTTATTTAATTACACAAACTCTATACAGATCATTTAGATCTTGCTTTCTACATTAAAAGCTACTTTTTGGTCTACGAAAAACAACTTAGCTTCAAACCAAATTCAAAATTATCAACAAAAAAATCTTTCATACATAAATCAAATAGATCTAAAATTTAAGTAAGATATTACAAGAATTCAATGACTTATAAATAAAGTCGATTCAAAACTTACTCAAAAAAATTAAAAATTCATAATGAAATCAAAGATGAGTGGATCTAATACCACTTGTTAGAAATTTTGAATTAATTCAAACCGAATATTTATCAAGTACAAATTCTAAAAGAACAAATAAAATTGTTTTCAACTAAAAGATATGTAATAATAAGTAATCTCAGAAGTCATACTTGATTTCAATAAATAAATAAGAGAAAACGATGAATAAACATGAAAAAGAATAGATCTGATGACTAAAATATATAGATCTCAAAGATATATCATTTGAATATGATATTAAGATCCACAAAAGATCTAAAAAAAATTAGAACATAATATTTACAATAGAATGGGATCAAAAAATTAGATCTATGATCGAATGAGATCTAAGAAGATAAAATTAATAGAATTAGATCTGAAAAAGATAAAATCAATATAATTAAATCTAAAAAATAGCTTACCATCTTGAGATCTATAATTAAATCTAAAAAGCAAAGTAGATCTGGTCTTCTAGATTATCACAATTCAAATCTATAAAAAAAATGTTTAGAGATCATGCTGATAACGTGTTATAAAATGAAAAAATAGAAGTCATTAAAGAGAGAAGCAGAAGATATATCATTCATTCCTGAAATTAGACATGCATTTACATTACATAGTCTCCTTTGTATAAAGGCTTCAGAGTTAAGGATTTAACATATTCCATGATGTGGGACTAAACAAAACAATATAAAAGCTTATTCATTTCATGATTTACATATATTGTAACATAATTGATATAAATTAACTTTGCAATCAGTGTGCGTTGCACGGGTTCACACTAGTTTATATACATAGCTGGCCAAAGATAATTTATATCTTTGGAAAAAAAATTATATTATCATATTAAACGCTTGAAACTATTAATTTTCCCATATCATTTTACGTCTGCTAATTGGAGCATTTGAGGTACTGAATCTACCCATCTTTTCACACAAATATTTTGTAAACTAGTTTGCACAAAAAAATACAACCTAATACTATATCTTTCCTCTCTTATGAAAATCTACACACACACACCAAGCCTAGTTTTTCCACAATTCAAAATGAAATATTATGAAGATTACTGCAAACAATAAAACGTGAAAGAAAACTGCCACCTTTCCATCATTGTCCACGTACTCAATGAATATAGGTCATCAAAGAAGATAAATGGAAAATATGCTAGTGTGCTAGCAAAGAGCAGGCTGAATGTGTGATGCTTTGTGGTCTTTGATTGGCCCAATAAACCAATATGAAAAGAGAGGCATTTTTTCTATTTAATTGCTTTTGGAATAAAAGTATTTTACTCCCATCGTACTCGTATCTTCTTCTTTTCTTCTTCCTCATCTCTATTACTATATTCTGAGTAAAATGTTAAATTGCATGAAAAGGTGATCTCAGCCTTTCCATAAATGAATATGAATGAACTGATGTATTGTATATAAGGGCATCTCCAGTGGGTTCAAGGCTGAATAT
Organism: Allium cepa; assembly: GCA_030765085.1. Taxonomy (NCBI): domain Eukaryota; kingdom Viridiplantae; phylum Streptophyta; class Magnoliopsida; order Asparagales; family Amaryllidaceae; genus Allium; species Allium cepa. Next base: position 240,492,811 of record CM060931.1, read on the forward strand.
TCAGCCCTGAACCCGGTGTGGGCACACAGTGGTCAGGCACCCATTTAATGTGCGCCTGATGCCAGGCTCCCATTTTATGGGAGCCTGATGTCAGGCTTCCATAAAATGGAAGCCTAATGCCCCTCCATAATTGGGCGCTTGGCCTAGTTCAAGATCCTGAATTGGATCCTGAACGTTCAGCTGAATATTCAGCCTGAATTGAACGATTGGAAAAAAAAAATTGGGCAAATTCAGTATGTAACTGAACCACTAGAGATGCCCTAACCGGAGGCATCTGGGAAGATTCAGCTGAACCTAGCTTCTAGGATTACCTGAAAAAGAGAAACAAAAATGATTTGTTGTAACTCTTTAGATTTTTGACCGTTCTTCTGTCACAGACCAGTTAATAGTAAGCCTCAAGCAGCAAACATATAAAAAGAGTTATTTGAAAAAAGTACACAAATAATAAATTTTGAAACTAAAATTTGGATCAGTGATTACACTGAGCAGTTTGCGGGCGTTGGAAAAATAATGGGAGCTTGGGTTGAGATATGCAAGAAAGTGACGTACTTGTTACTTTGGTGTACGCCTTTGCATCGTATGATATCTATTGCAGATTAGTAAATGGGTCGGTCTATTACCACCTTCTTCATTACCGTTCACCCGATTAAAACAATAAAATAACAATTTCAATTATATCATTCAGCAATGTTGTGAATCAATTACATTGACTTACGTGGAGAAAATAAAACAAAGCTATTCAGTGGCCTTGAAAATACTTGGTCAACGTTAGGATAAAGCTCTCAAAGTTAAAAAAACAACCTTGTGGCGTGGAATGTTAAATTTTAGTGATATAAATTTAAAATAGAATGAGACAAATATGAAAAAATGAAACTAATCACATGTTCTCATTATGAAAATGCATAAATTATTGGATTGCATTTGCATGGGATGACAAGAAAATAAATGCGCATGCACGTTATGCAATAATATATATGCAAAAGAATATGCATATTATTTCTTTCTTGGTAATCGCATTGTTTTAGGATTATTTTCTTCCATTTTTGCTAATTAAATGAATGAGTAAATTACTTGTTGTGTTTGCACTATTTGTTACCATTGTAACTTGTCTTCATTACCATCTTACCATATTTTAGTAATTTAATCAACGACTCTCATGAATTTGCACAGGCTATATATGTACTTACATACATAGATATACATACATACATACATATATAAACTTCATTGTAAACCCATCCCGACATTCAACCAACGATCCTCTAATAGAGAGTCACTTCTTGTTAAACCCAACTTACGACTTTGGTATGGAAACTCTTATCTTGTAATCTCTTTTAACTCTCTCATGAGTAATAAAATCTCTCCTTTGAACTGGACGTACACTATCTTGATAATAGTGGAACCAGTATAAATATTGTGCGCATCTTTTTTTCTTTATAGTTATTTACTATTTATGTGAAGTAATAGAATAATTGCTGCTTGATTGAGTGATGTTCAGTTGGAAAATCTGGATTTTGTTTATTATTTTTTCGCGTTTGTGCAATTTTTGCAAAACATGGGAAATCAAAAAACATACGCTAATATTTGATGTGGAAAATCAAAAAAATAGGTTAATATTTGATGTGGAAAATATAAGTGGGTTGTTAAAAGAACTTATAAATGTGCTTCATAATACCATTACTAAAGAGCACCATATCTAGTTAACTTATGTGCTACCAAATACCATAGAAGATAATTATGAGGCACTCAAAACACTTGAACCATAATTCATGTTCTTCCTTTCCAACAAAAAAAACAAAAACAACGGCGCATAACAGTATCCCAACAATGAGAAAGTCGACTGGATTTGCCAGGCTAAGCCAATGCTTGCAATAATCTTGTGGCCAACCAAGGAATACACTTTTACTTTTCCATCTTTTGATGTTTACTTTCCTCCTCGGAACAGTGCTCTTACTCTATGGATTAGTGATCTAAAATTGAAATTTTAGTCAATTTTGATAAAGAGATTTCTGATTTTAGGCTTTTATATGTTTGGTATTACGCCAAGATATTTAACTTCTACAAAAAAAATTGATGATTAACTATTAAATGAAGAAACAGAAATGGTATTAAGTAGCATGTTTATTTATTAACCTTGATTTAAATTTTATATGCTATTAGTAAGCATATTTCTGTGTGTTTTTTGCAACACACAAATATAAATTCAACGCAGTTTACAAGGAGTGTTAAAAACAGAAGCTAACGATGAAATCTCATTTGGTTATCGTATTCATTTTCTATATCATTTCCAAAATCATTTTTAGAAGATTTCCAAAATGTATTCTTTTACTTTCTTGAAATCTCATTTTTTTCGTTACTCAATTATAGGCATCCCTAAAAAGTTTCTACGATACCACGAATCATACTCAAATCGTAACAACATTTCCACCAAATATTTTGTACTTGAGGTACATCAAAAATTATAGGAAAAGCCCTAGTAGATCATTTGACTAATGACAGTAGGGCTAACTTGTCACTTAACCAAGGTGTTATCTCGCAGTCGATTAATGTAACAACACGTACTTCAGTGGACCTAAATTTTGATAAAAATCGAATCCAAGTCCATCAAAGCATAGATCATTGGATTTTGTAACGACCCGTATTTTACGTGTCGATAAATCATAAAATAGATGCCATTAAGTCGTTAGTGTTGATAAGTCGTCCAGAGTTTAAGTCGTGTTGTAGTTTGAATAGTGGAACGACTTATGGGAGTCAACGACTTAGTGCTTAGGTCGTGTGGTAGTTAGCTCGTGTGGTGCTTAAGCCGTGGGTAGCTTAGGTCGTGTGAATGCTAGGTCGAGTGGAGCGACCTATAGGAATAACGACTTAAGAAGGTCAGGCGAGTTAAGTACAGTGAGCGGGTTAGTGGAGCTAGCGAGTTAACGGGTTAAGATTTGACCGACCTATAGATTTGAGCGACTTAGGGGGAATAGACGACCTAAGATAGTTAGAGGCTTAAGGGTTTAGGTCGTGAGTCGTTTGGAACGACTTAATAGGAGGCGACCCATAGTAGTTAACGGCTTAAGGTAGGAAGGTCGTTCGTGCGACTTAGTATAGTTGGGTCGTATTGGGGCTTAGGTCGTATAGGGAATGGGACGACCTAAGGGACTTAATGGGTTAAGCGAGTGAACGACCTAAGATAGAACTGTGTTGTAGTTAGGTCGTGAACGACCCAAGGCTTAGGGACCTAGGCTTAGTATTAAGTCATTAGGTGGTGTCTTAGTTAACTCGCGTACGAGTTAGGTCGCGAGCAATGTTAGGTCGCGTAATGACTTAGGTCGTTAAGTCGTAAAGTGGTTAAGTCGTAGGACGTTAAGTCGTCTTCCCTGATGAGTCGTAGGTCGCGAGGGTTGTTAAGACGAGCATTAGCTTGTTTCGTTAGGTCGTTCCTGTAGTAGGCCGCATGAAGGCTTAAGGGGTTAGGTCGTGTATGTTTTAGGTCGTGCATAGGTTTAAACCGATAGGTCCTTAGGTCGATGGGGGATCTTTAGGTCGTAGGTCGTGGACATTGGTAGGTCGTGGACGACCTAAAGGCGAGCGACCTAAGAGCGAGCCTATAAATATACGGTCTATCTTCACTTTTTGGCACCGGATTTTGAAGCGACGAAGTGCTGCCATTTTGAGAGCTCGACTACAACATTTCTTCACTTCTTTTCTCCACTATAATCTAGTTCTTACATCCAACCAAGATTGAAGATCAAGGTTGAAGATCCAAGATCCAAAGTTAAATATCTACATTCTTCAAAGAGAGATTTCATCGATTGAAGCGAGATTTTGGCCGGATCAAGCTTAGTTCTTCGTTGTCCAGATCTGAAGTTGTTATCTTTTGAGGCGTTTAGGTGTTTTGGTGAGTGGTGGTTATCTCTCACACGGACCCAAAGGAGTATATTGGATCGGTGACTTGTTTATGTGTTAAAAAGAGTGATTTCATGCACTTTTCTTAAGTCTGCATGTAGATCTATTGTTCATGATGATTTGACACCTATTTTACTACATGTTCACTTATGCAAGTTTATTCATCAAGTTGTAGAGATATTGTTCATGATTCATGCTTGTTAGATTGCATGTTAGATTTGGGCTCTTTATTTACGAAATTGCCATTATTGTTGTAATTGTTTATTTAGATCTTGTTTGAATGATTGATTACTTGGATTAATGTTTGATTTGATGGATTAGTTGATTGATAACTTGATTTGGACCAGTTGGTCGAAGATGATTCAAAAGCTAAGTGGAATGGCTCTTGAATAAGGAAAGCTGCTTGTGGCATATAAAGCGGATGTTGAAGCTCATATGGATAGATTTGATGATGATGTTGAGATGGGACTTTGCTATGATGAGATGAGGCGAAGCATGACGTGATATAGCCTTGGCATAGTCCAGACGGGATCATTCCAAGCATGTTGATAACTCGAGGGATGGTTCGAGTTGGTTGATAATGGATTGCTCGAGAGGTAGCTTGGGCTAGTATGAGAATAGTCGTCGAGGAGGATGACTAGGAGGCTTGGATTTCATCGTTGTTGAAGGTTCTAGTAAACTCAAAACAAGAGTACATGGGGCGCCCAAAACGACTACAGGCAGGTGGTCGGGACACCCAAAAGACTACAGGCAGGTGGTCGAGTACTCTGGGCAAAGTAGGTAAGTCCTAGGCACGGGTTACGATGACGTGCGGAGTTTGTCTAGAACCGGGGTTACCATTAGCCCTTGACTTACGGCTGAAAGAATGTGCCGGTCATTCAATTAATGGTGGTTTCGAGGCAATGATAATAGTGATAGCCAGAGTCATGGATGTTTGGTTGCACCATCATTCGATCTCAAGAGCGATGTTTTCTGGGTGCTTATCTGATCTTGGTTTAGGCCTTGGGGGTTTGTACTTGAAAAACATCGACCTTGACTCGAGTGATAATTGCTTTACTTAAATTGTCTGCTTTGCTATGTTTGTTTATGCTTACAGGGTCTGGGGGCTATCATTGTAAAAAGAGGTGGAGTGGGATGGTTGGGTTCCTATTCCTTTTACCCTTTATGCTCTTTTGGTATGTTTGATAGTTGATTTACTGCTCACTAAGACTTTTGTATGACTCAAGGTTTTATGTTCAATTCTTATTACCTTGGGCTGTTCATCCATGTTAGGATGGGCAGACTAGGTAGCAGGTGACAGGTGCTGTTCTTTACTACCAACGCTGTTGATGACGAAGACGAGCTGGAGGCTTTTGCATATTGTTTTCCTACTATATGTACTGGATGTTCTGCTGTTTGTTTGATACTCTGAGTGTTATGTAGTGAGGCTTGATGTATTGACTATTCAGATGATTGTATAAAACTATTATGAGTTTATATGATTCTGTTCTATGGAGCTTCACTATGTATATTTTCTATTGTATTTTGTCCATGCGCTGTGAGTAATAAGATAGACTATTCTGTTTTACCTTACCCTGACTATCGTCCATGGCTGCCTGGCACACCTTTCAGTGCATCTTTTCCTTGTTTTCGTGCGGGAGTCATGGGCGTACGTCTCATTTGGTATCAGAGCTTTGGTTAATCGATTTTAGCCAACGCTCGTTGACGTAACTACGTATGAGAGACGTAATTGTATTTTGATGGATGATTACTATATATAATATAGTAGTTTAGAAGGATTTGAACTCCTTATGTAGTTGTTTCTCAAGGTGTTCTAAATCATTCCTTTTTGTAGATATTAAGGATGAGTCGAAGTGAGAGACAAACTGCTAGGGAAAGTCATGATGTTGGGGGAGCTACTGACTATGCTGCAATGTTCGAAGCTATGATGACTTCGATCATGAGAAGGATACCAACTTCAGGACCGTCAGTAGATGTTGGAGTTCAAGTTCAAGCTCCAAGACCAGTGGATTTTGCTAAGTTGTGTAAGGACTATGCTGCTCTTGGAGGAAAGATTTTCTTGGGAACAGAGTCAACCATTGACGTCCAAAGATGGATAGATGCTTGTCGAAGGATCTTTGGTGACTTGGGAATTGAGGATGCGACTAAGAGGAAGCTTGCATCCAGGCAGCTTCAAGGGAGAGCTTCGAATTGGTGGAACTCTATCACAATTGATACTCCAGAGGAAGAGATTACTTGGGAGCAATTCCAAGTCAGATTTGAAGCTAAGTTCATCTCTACAGCTCAGAAGTCTGTTTTGTTCAAGAAGTTTGTGGAGCTCAAGCAAGGAGGGAGATCAGTTCTTGAGTATGTTTCTGAGTTTGAAGCTTTGTCCAAGTATGCTAGATCGTATATTGAGTCTTCATATCAGAAGAATGAGAAGTTTGTGACAGGCTTGGATAGTTACCTTGGGAGGCAGTTGGTGGATCATTTGGACGATCCATTTGAGAAGCTTGTGGAGAAGGCTCTCAGGCATGAGAGTTTGTTTCCTAAAGAAGGATCTGTTGTTGTGACCAAGGAGGAGTCCAAACCACAGCAAGGTGGGAACAAGAAGAGGAAGCAGCAGCAGCAGCAAAGGGGTAAGAATAGCCAGAAGAAGCCGAGGAGCGAAGTGACCTGCTACAACTGCCAGCAGAAGGGCCATCTCTCCAGAGATTGTAAGAATCCCAAGGTGCCAGGAAAGTGCTATAACTGCGATAAGCTGGGACACATCAAGAAGGATTACCCGGAACCGAGGAAAGATAAGCAGATTGTGCAAGCTTATGCTTTGGGAGCTGTTCCATCATCTTCGAAAACTCCTACTGCTGAAGAGAAGGGGAAGAATGTAGTGGTTCAAGGTACTCTTTCTATATGTGGTGTTCTAGTTAGAGTATTGTTTGATACTGGGGCATCGCATTCGTTTGTTTGTATTGATCTTGTAGGCCGGTTGGGTTTGGAACGTTGTTGATAGGCCATTGGTTGTGACTAATCCAGTTGGGGGTTCGTCATGTTTGTGTATGATATGCCGTGGTCTGGTTGTATCGAGTCATGATTGCTCTTTTGTTTGTGATTGTTTCGTTCTGAACATTGCGGGGTTCGAAATTATTTTGGGTATGGACTGGCTTAGGAAATATGCGGCAAGGGTTGATTGTGAGAGGCTGGAGGTGACAGTCATGAATGTGGAGAGGCGAAATGTTGTGATACGATGTAAGCATGAGGAAGGCGTCTTCATGAGCTTCATGTATTCGCTGGTTGTTCCACGGGATGGACTGTTATCGGTGCCTATTGTGAATGGATTTGAGGATGTCTTTGACGAGGTCAAAGGGTTACCGTCGCATAGGGAGATCGAGTTTCGTATCGAACTAGTTGAGGGAGCCAGACCTGTTGTGATGCCTCTTAGACGGATGGCGCCTAGGGAGCAGCAAGAGTTGAAGGTGCAAGTTGATGACCTTTTACGGAAAGGATTCATTCGGCGTAGCATGTCCGAATGGGGTGCACCGGTTGTGTTCGCAACCAAAGCGGATGGATCGTTGAGCTTGTGTGTGGATTATCGTGAGCTGAATAAAGTGACTAGGAAGAACAAGTATCCATTGCCGAGAATAGATGACTTGTTTGATCAGCTTCACGAAGCTAAGGTGTTTTCTCAAATGGATTTGGCAACGGGATTTCACCAGTTGAGAGTGGCTAAGGATAGTGTGCCGAAGACTGCTTTTAGGACACCATCCGGTTTTTATGAGTGGCTGGTAATGCCGTTTGGATTGACCAATGCACCAGCATATTATGTGGATCTTATGAATAGAGTATTCAGAGATCAGTTGAACAAGTTTGCACTTCTGTTCGTGGATGATATTCTGATTTATTCCAGAACTGAAGAAGAGCACAAGACGCACTTGCGTATTGTTTTGGAAATCTTGCGGAAACATCAGCTGAAGGCTAAGTTTTCGAAGTGTCACTTCTGGAGGAGTGAAGAGAGGTTCTTAGGCCATGTTATCTTTGGAAATGGAATAGCGGTTGGTCCCGCTAAGGTGGCAGCAATCCAGGATTGGGTTAGACCTAAGAATGCATCTGATGTGAGAAGTTTTCTTGGATTAGCAGGATACTATCGTCGGTTTATCAAAGACTTTTCCAAGATAGCTGCACCGTTAATAGGATTGACGAAAAAGAACCAAGTGTTCAAATGGGATGATAAGTGTAAGCAAGCTTTCGGAATCCTGAAAGAGCAACTGACAAGTGCTCCTGTTTTGACTATTCCAAGTGGGAATGATGAGATGGTGGTTTATACCAATGCATGTGGTACTGGACTTGGAGCAGTGCTAATGCAGAAAGATAAAGTTGTTGCGTATGCAAGTCGACAACTGAAGCCGCATGAAAGGAATTATCCGACTCATGATTTGGAGTTAGCGGCGATTGTATTTGCTTTGAAGATGTGGAGACACTATCTATTGGGAGTTCGATTCGAGTTGTTTACAGATCATAAGTCGTTGAAGTATCTGTTCTCCCAAAAGGATTTGAATCTTCGACAGCAACGGTGGCTAGAGTTCTTAGCATCATATGATTTTGGTATAGCCTATACTCCGGGAAAAGGTAATGCAGTGGCTGATGCGTTAAGTCGAAGACATGCAGGATTGGGAGCCATGTTTTCGGAATGGAAGAATCTTGAGTATTTGGCTGGATTTGACTTCAGGCCTAGATGTGAATTAGAACCTGAGATGTTGGCAAACTTATCAATAAGACCTACTCTTGTGGAAAGAATTGGCGAGGGCCAAAAGCGAGACGATAAGCTTGTCAAGATTATCCGTGATTTGGAATTTGGATTGGATCCAGAGAAAGATAAAGGATTCGAGGTAGATCGAGAGGGTTGGCTTCGGAAACAAGGACGACTGGTTGTTCCCAATATAGATGAATTGAGGGATGAAGTTCTGAGTGAAGTCATCACTCGAAGTTGACAATTCATCCAGGTGGAAATAAGATGTATCGGGATATGAAAAGGACTTATTACTGGGAAGGTATGAAGAAGGATGTTGGAAATTTTATTTCCAAATGTATGAACTGCCAGTTGGTAAAAGCCGAACAGAAGAAGCCAAGTGGATTGCTTCAGCCATTAGAGGTTCCTACATGGAAGTGGGAGCAGATATCGATGGATTTTATCGATGGTCTACCTAGAACTAGGGCAGGAAATGAAGGGATTTGGGTCATTGTAGATCGTTTGACTAAGAGTGCAAGATTCATTCCTGTTCGATTAACTAGGACTGCATCGAAGTTGGCTGAGTTGTATGTTAAGTGGATAGTTCGATTCCATGGTATTCCGAAGAGTATAGTGAGCGATCAAGACCCATTGTTCACTAGTGGATTTTGGAAGAGCTTCCAGGAAGTTTTGGGAACCGAGTTGTGTTTGAGTACAACATATCACCCCCAAACAGATGGTCAGACCGAGAGAGTCAACCGAGTTTTGGAAGATCTCCTGAGAGCATGTGTTTTGGATTTCGGAGGATCATGGGAAGATCACCTTCATTTGGTGGAATTTGCATATAATAACAGTTACCAGTCAAGTATTGGTATGGCACCGTATGAAGCATTGTATGGAAGACCGTGTAACTCTCCGACATGTTGGTAGGAAACTGGAGAAAAGCTGATACTTGGGCCAGAGATGATTCGACAGACTACGGATTGTATAGAGATCATTCGGCGACGAATGAAAGCAGCCCAAGATCGTCAGAAAAGTTATGCCGATAAGCATCGTAAGGATTTGGAATTCGACGTAGGTGATATGGTTTTCGTGAAGGCTTCTCCACTAAAGAATGTTATTCGATTCGGGAAGAAAGGAAAGTTGACTCCGAGATTTGTTGGACCATTCCCGATTATCGAGCGAATTGGAAAGCTCGCCTATAGATTGGAGTTACCAGAAAAGATGGCAGGTGTGCACAATGTTTTTCATGTATCTTATCTACGGAACTATGTGCACGACTCGAATACGGTGGTTTCTGCTGAAAGCTGTGAAGATTTAGAGGTTGATCCAGTTGTTACGAGACCTCGTAAGCCGCTTCGTGTTGTGGAAACCAACACGAAACAGCTTAGGAGGAAGGCGATTACGTTGCTCAAGGTACAATGGAGTGATGATGTTAACGACTGTACATGGGAGGAGGAAGAGAGGATGAAGGCAGCTCATCCTGAACTCTTCGAGGTATGGCCCTAAGGTGTTGTGACGTCTCATGAACTTGTAACTTGTTCTAGTCTTAGTATTCTGCATGCTAAGCTAGAATTGGATGCATGGTTTGTTGATTGCTATGGATGGTAGGCATGCAGAATAGTTTTGATTGCTCTTATTTGTTTGGAATTTCGGGGACGAAATTCCTAAGGGGGAGAGAATGTAACGACCCGTATTTTACATGTCGATAAATCATAAAATAGATGCCATTAAGTCGTTAGTGTTGATAAGTCGTCCAGAGTTTAAGTCGTGTTGTAGTTTGAATAGTGGAACGACTTATGGGAGTCAACGACTTAGTGCTTAGGTCGTGTGGTAGTTAGCTCGTGTGGTGCTTAAGCCATGGGTAGCTTAGGTCGTGTGAATGCTAGGTCGAGTGGAGCGACCTATAGGAATAACGACTTAAGAAGGTCAGGCGAGTTAAGTACAGTGAGCGGGTTAGTGGAGCTAGCGAGTTAACGGGTTAAGATTTGACCGACCTATAGATTTGAGCGACTTAGGGGGAATAGACGACCTAAGATAGTTAGAGGCTTAAGGGTTTAGGTCGTGAGTCGTTTGGAACGACTTAACAGGAGGCGACCCATAGTAGTTAACGGCTTAAGGTAGGAAGGTCGTTCGTGCGACTTAGTATAGTTGGGTCGTATTGGGGCTTAGGTCGTATAGGGAATGGGACGACCTAAGGGACTTAATGGGTTAAGCGAGTGAACGACCTAAGATAGAACTGTGTTGTAGTTAGGTCGTGAACGACCTAAGGCTTAGGGACCAAAGCTTAGTATTAAGTCATTAGGTCGTGTCTTAGTTAACTCGCGTACGAGTTAAGTCGCGAGCAATGTTAGGTCACGTAATGACTTAGGTCGTTAAGTCGTAAAGTGGTTAAGTCGTAGGACGTTAAGTCGTCTTCCCTGATGAGTCGTAGGTCGCGAGGGTTGTTAAGTCGAGCATTAGCTTGTTTCGTTAGGTCGTTCCTGTAGTAGGCCGCATGAAGGCTTAAGGGGTTAGGTCGTGTATGTTTTAGGTCGTGCATAGGTTTAAACCGATATGTCCTTAGGTCGATGGGGGATCTTTAGGTCGTAGGTCGTGGACATTGGTAGGTCGTGGACGACCTAAAGGCGAGCGACCTAAGAGCGAGCCTATAAATATACGGTCTATCTTCACTTTTTGGCACCGGATTTTGAAGCGACGAAGTGCTGCCATTTTGAGAGCTCGACTACAACATTTCTTCACTTCTTTTCTCCACTCTAATCTAGTGCTTACATCCATCCAAGATTGAAGATCAAGGTTGAAGATCCAAGATCCAAAGTTAAAGATCTACATTCTTCAAAGAGAGATTTCATCGATTGAAGCGAGATTTTGGCCGGATCAAGCTTAGTTCTTCGCTGTCCAGATCTGAAGTTGTTATCTTTTGAGGCGTTTAGGTGTTTTGGTGAGTGGTGGTTATCTCTCACACGGACCCAAAGGAGTATATTGGATCGGTGACTTGTTTATGTGTTAAAAAGAGTGATTTCATGCACTTTTCTTAAGTCTGCATGTAGATCTATTGTTCATGATGATTTGACACCTATTTTACTACATGTTCACTTATGCAAGTTTATTCATCAAGTTGTAGAGATATTGTTCATGATTCATGCTTATTAGATTGCATGTTAGATTTGGGCTCTTTATTTACGAAATTGCCATTATTGTTGTAATTGTTTATTTAGATCTTGTTTGAATGATTGATTACTTGGATTAATGTTTGATTTGATGGATTAGTTGATTGATAACTTGATTTGGACAAGTTGGTCGAAGATGATTCAAAAGCTAAGTGGAATGGCTCTTGAATAAGGAAAGCTGCTTGTGGCATATGAAGCGGATGTTGAAGCTCATATGGATAGATTTGATGATGATGTTGAGATGGGACTTTGCTATGATGAGATGAGGCGAAGCATGACGTGATATAGCCTTGGCATAATCCAGACGGGATCATTCCAAGCATGTTGATAACTCGAGGGATGGTTCGAGTTGGTTGATAATGGATTGCTCGAGAGGTAGCTTCGGCTAGTATGAGAATAGTCGTCGAGGAGGATGACTAGGAGGCTTGGATTTCATCTTTGTTGAAGGTTCTAGTAAACTCAAAACAAGAGTACATGGGGCACCCAAAACGACTACAGGTAGGTGGTCGAGACACCCAAAAGACTACAGGCAGGTGGTCGAGTACTCTGGGCAAAGTAGGTAAGTCCTAGGCACGAGTCACGATGACGTGCGGAGTTTGTCTAGAACCGGGGTTACCATTAGCCCTTGACTTACGGCTGAAAGAATGTGCCGGTCATTCAATTAACGGTGGTTTCGAGGCAATGATAACAGTGATAGCCAGAGTCATGGATGTTTGGTTGCACCATCATTCGATCTCAAGAGCGATGTTTTCTGGGTGCTTATCTAATCTTGGTTTAGGCCTTGGGGGTTTGTACTTGAAAAACATCGACCTTGACTCGAGTGATAATTGCTTTACTTAAATTGTCTGCTTTGCTATGTTTGTTTATGCTTACAGGGTCTGGGGGCTATCACTGTAAAAAGAGGTGGAGTGGGATGGTTGGGTTCCTATTCCTTTTACCCTTTATGCTCTTTTGGTATGTTTGATAGTTGATTTACTGCTCACTAAGACTTTTGTCTGACTCAAGGTTTTATGTTCAATTCTTATTACCTTGGGCTGTTCATCCATGTTGGGATGGGCAGACTAGGTAGCAGGTGACAGGTGCTGTTCTTTGCTACCAACGATGTTGATGAAAGAAGACGAGCTGGAGGCTTTTGCATATTGTTTTCCTACTATATGTACTGGATGTTCCGCTGTTTGTTTGATACTCTGAGTGTTATGTAGTGAGGCTTGATGTATTGACTATTCAGATGATTGTATAAAACTATTATGAGTTTATATGATTCTGTTCTATAGAGCTTCACTATGTATATTTTCTATTGTATTTTGTCCATGCGCTTTGAGTAATACGATAGACTATTCTGTTTTACCTTACCCTGACTATCGTCCATGGCTGCCTGGCACACCTTTCAGCGCATCTTTTCCTTGTTTTCGTGCGGGAGTCATGGGCGGTCGTCTCAGATTTGGTACCTATAAATAAGCATGTGCATTATCAAAGATTAATAAAAATTTAAACTTACAGCGGAAATAATAGTAGGATAAGAATACTGATTATGACTACTGCCTTGGAATTAATGGTATTCCTTGGATAACAAGTTGTCACATCAGCATTGAACATGAGGGAAAAGAAGACTTCTCCAACAACTAAACACATCCAGCTTCAATGACATGTTCCTCAAATTGTGTCCTGTGAGTTGTAATGAGGAGGGAGTTAGAACAACATTCCGGTGACTAAAAAATCTATAAACTATCCATAACATAAATTTTTATCGATTGGATTCCATTTAATAGTTATGTCTATTCAGGTTAGCAATTCTAACCTTGCACACGAGTACTTACATATCCCTTTTCAAGGTACAAAATACTGACGAAACCTTATCAACCACTTAATACTTCCAAACCCATTTGCCACCAACTACTTCTAAATATGAAGTGGGCTTCTATAATCACTACAAAACAAATTTAAAAGAGAAATAAGCAGACTCTGTCATTTAAGACATCAATCAAGGTGGACCCCTTCATTTAAGATTTATTCTCAAGGTAGTTTTCTAACAATGTTGTCAAGGTCAGTGGGTTTTAGCTACAATGACCTCTAACCACTATTTAAGGCTTTCCACATTTAATGTCCAACTATTACCGCGTTCATCGCCAATAAAATTGTAGCCATGTAAGAGGCAGTATTCAAGCCACACAATACCTTACAAGGGACTAGGCAGATTTCTAACCATTTAAACCTCTATTCTAGATAGGTCCTACTTCACTTAATACTTATCTCCAAATGGACTCCTCACTGGTGCTATCGTTATTACGACCTTACAATGTGAGAGACTATACCCAAATCACTTAATACCTTATTAATAAGGACTAGACATGCCCCTGACCATTTAACATCTATTTATAGGTAGGTCTTTGTCATTTAATACCCAACCCCAAAGCGGGCTTCTCACCGGTACTATCAAGCCGACATCGCTTGGAATCTCACTAAGTTACTTAATACTTCTTATTAGGAGAGGGGCGACCCCTTAGATCAATCACTTAATACCTCAAATCTGAAGCCAACCCTTTCCGAGATATCCACTATCACTTTTAATTATAAATATGGAATGCCATGAGGTTACTTCTTTGGTAGGGAGGCAGACCCTAAAATTGCCACTTAATACCTCAACACTGAAGTAAACCCTTTTAGATGCATCCTTATTTATTTGTTATCTCACTAAGTTACTTAATACTTCCTTTTAGGAGAGAGGCGGATCCTACAGCCACTTAATACCACAAATCAAAAGGGAACCCTTATAGAGATATCCCTCCCCATTCCTAATTTCAAATTTGAACATTTTAATACATTTCAATTAGGAAAGCAGGCTCAATCTCTCATGCCATCATGGGTCCTAGGATTAGTGATATCTCGCATCAGTAGTAAGTGCACCCTACTGTTGATAGTCTCAAAATGAAGGGTAGTCTTCCATCGAACGACTCTACTGACCTCGTACCACTAACCTACTATGTTCGATTAACCATCCTAAGTCTTTACTTACATTATCATAGGTGGACATAGGACTTAGCTTAATAATTCCATTTTTACTTAAGGCAATAAGATTTACCTTAGATGCTTATCTATCCAAAAATCCCCTTTTAATGCTCGTAAATGTCAATTTATCCATAAAATCCTAATGAACATTTCCTAATACATTTATATATGATTACTATTTTCAAATTAGTAACATTTGTAACAATTCCATAGTTATTATTTCAAATTTTTTATTTATTAGTCCCATTAATCTATTTACCCTATCAAATTATTGCAACTACCATATTTATTACCATTTATTTCACATTTGTTGGAGTTACAACCTTTTCTTTTCTCATTAATTAACTACCCTAAACGTGAATAATATGTGTAAGCGTCGTTATTGGCTAAGTTTTATTTAATTATTAAAAGCGCGGTAAATTGCGTACAAATATCTACTTTTATCAAACATATTCTAGATATATATCTTCACTAGAATATTCTATTCCATGTTCAATTATTGGAATCATATCTAAAAAGATTATCCGCTATAATTTCTATAAATTAGTCCAAAACAAAAGATTTAACTTCAAAATATAAAAGATTACATCGTTTGAAATTACAAAGAATAATCGTTTCTTTTTATTACTAAAATAGACAGTGTAAACTATAACGAATTCATACTTTACACATCCGTTTCTCTTTTTATTTACACCTATTCTTTGTCAGATCAGACGCTGTATTTTTCTAAAAGGAAAAGAAATCAAACTAATTTACAAATATTAAACGGATCTAGATTCTAACAATTCCAAACATAGAAAAGTTTACATTTCAACAAGATTTGGGTAATAATCCAAATTCATAACATTATTATACAATCTACTTTAGATCTGGAATAAATTTCATTCAAATCAATATTCTAAATTCATACTTTTGGGACTGATTTCCAAATGAGGTTGTAAACAATTCTAAATTCATTCATAAACAAGAATACGTAGGCGATATTTATTATATCCATATTATATTTAATTTGTTGCCTTCAACTCATGTACAATTATCCAGTTAGGCATAATAATCAAATAAACACCAATATAATAATTTTCATATTATAAAAATCTATACATGTCTCGCTCGCCTTTTAAATGCGATCCAAATCTCCAAATCTGAACTAGAGCCTTAAATTCATCACCAAATCCTCTTTAATCCAAGAAATATGTATAAAAGAGTATATAAATACATTAGAATTACAGATCTGGGAAGAAATTTGGGATTGGGAGAAAAAGTAGATATAAATATGTAAATTATCTCAAATGCACGTATAATTGATTCTCTTTTATTCTCCTTTTTATTAGATATTTATTATTCTCCAATTTGTATGAATATAAATACAAATATCTTGATTTTATAATTTAGAAAGAAATTGGAAAAGAAGAAACGGCAGAGCTTCGCTACTACCTCCAAAAAAATATGAGATGAGAAAGAAGGGTTAGGCGCTAGAATTAAACAAAAGCGTTATATTGAGATATATTATGTAACGTGCCGCCTTTTCGCATGCTTTAAATCGACACACGTGCCAATTCAAACCATACGGAAGGGCGGATTTTTATGGGGTAAATAAGAAAAACGAGAAAGAAATAAAACAAAACAGAATCTCACAGCGGAACGATAAAATATAATAATCAATATACAGTTCATGAAGCTATTTACAAAATATTAAGTTTTCATATACAATATATATCAGAGTTGCACATACCAACGAATAAAATCAATGCAGCGGATTACAGTGTAGTGGAATCTAATATAATAATAATAATGAAACCTTCATCTTCGTCCTCCAGAAATAAAGTCTTCGGTCCTGAAATGCTCGGACTTACCCGAGCGAATTGAAAAGACAAAACACTCAAGTCAGCACTAAAAGATCTTATGTAAGTTAAATCAGCAGAAATAAATATAAGTGCAGTAACTCAAGAGATGCTCGGGATTTACATCTCTTAAGGATCCGTTAAACTATTTACTATGTAGTATATTTCGCTATTATAATAATGTCTATTAGTAAAATAGACTTACTTTTAGTAAAATAGACTTACTTTTAAATAGCGTTAAGGGGTTACGCATATAGCCCTTAACACAAATAATGCCAATAGTCTATACAATGCCGTATATCTCCTGATCGGGAGACTACGAGAAGACACTCCATAGGTACGACACAAATAGAAACTCGTACAAGGCGCGATAGGGTAGGTGACGCGGCACAACTTGGCAATGCCAGGGTAGATATACCAATTACGCATCCGGGCTGGTGGTAACGCGTAGCAGCTACTACCGCTCACCTCGAACAACACCTCCAAAATCAAAAATCAAAAGTGTCCATCGAATCAATCCAAATGTCAAAGTATAATATCGAAGGAGTGCGTCCGATCAGAGGAATGACCTCATTGGCCCGAGAATCGCTCCTGTTTTAGCCACCTCATGCCAACTCACGAGAGTCGGGTCCACGTATTTACCTCAAAGGAAAAGCCGCCACCATGCTACTTCATTCTGGAATCTCCACCGCGTACACGGTTGTTAAAGTGGTTTTCGGAGTTGGTAGAGAGTATGACAACTTCCGATCGCGGTCTCTTCAACAACCAAACGTTATTATAACACCGCGGTCTTTTCAAAATAGTTTATACTTTAAAACCAGAATAAAATATCCATTTCAAAACCATATAAATACAATATCATTTCTATTTTAAAACCCAAATCAATTTGATATCATTTTTATTTCAAATATATCCTTTTTTCAAAAATCATAGTACTTTCAAATATATATACCTTAAACCCGTAGCTTCGAAACATAAATTTCAGTACTTAAATGGTTTAATAATAAATTACTTTATAAAGTAAATTAGCTTTTTATTTCTCAAATCAATTCCAAATACAAATTTGAATTCCCAAATAAACCATTTAAATTTCCATATATTTCAAAGTTTTAAATATTCCACCATTTCAAAACTAAATTTTTAATTCATATTTATATGCCAAATTCACTTTACTATTATTTAGTTTTGAAATACTTACTTAATAAATCCAGTATCCTTTAAGTAAAACTTTCAAATTCAATAATTGAATATTCCTTAATTTATTTAGCCTAGATATATTCACTTAAATCATCTTAAACCCGAATTTAGTTATAACACCATATTCTTTTTAAATCTAGATTTCAATAAGATCTTAATTAAATAAAATCTCAAATCAATTTCAAAACTATCTCCTCAACTTTGATTTATAAAAATCAATATAAACTCTATATTAGAATATAATTTAAGTAAATACTTATCCATAATATATTTTAATAAAATCAACTTTATTATTAAACTTACTTCATACTTTAAACAATTTTATACATAGCTTAAAACCAAGAATTTAACTATGTATAAAATAACCTTTATCAAATATCCGAAATCAATATCTCATAAAACCATATATATATTTCTTTACAAAACCATAGAAAATCAATTTAAAATATTTTAATATATATAGCACGGTGTCTGTATAAAATTTTCTATCCCATGGTCAAGTGATACGGATATTTATCATTTCAATCCGTAATTTAAAATAAAAATTACGGTTATATATCATTTCAAACTGCAATCCCAAATGAAATGAAAATGCATAATAACTTGCAGTTTATAACAATATAAAATATAGCATCCATTCATCCAGTATCAACCATCATTCATTTATCACAATCATTATTTAGTTTAAACAATAGCATCCATATAGAACGGATAATAAACAACAGGCATTGACTAGCAGTTTATATTCAATGATAATTTTAATAACTGTTTAACTGGCTGTTTATATGCAATAATAAATAAATAAATAAATTTAACTGCCAGTTTACATGCAAATGAATAATTAAATAACAATTTAATTTAAGTAAATTAAATTAACTGAGATGATGATTAAAAATATGCTAAACAATCATAAATAAATTTTAAATCACATCATATATCAATTTAACAAACATAAGAAATTTTAGAAGTTGTGAGTGGGTTAAAACACTCACCTTTTGAATTTAAATTGAATTTAATCCAATTTAAACCCAAAAATTTGACAGATTCAGAATCCGTCCAAACCAATGCCAAAGTGTCCGGAATTTTATTACGATCCTAACAGAAAAATCATGAGTAAATCGGATATCGTACGCAATAATTATTCATGTTAGAACATTACATGATTTAAACTGTAATAAATAGATAATAAATAAACAAAGTACCGTTAGCCAAACACGTCAGCACGCAAACCACGCAACCTCCCTCCTAATCCTAGACCCTAACACGAACGCTATTAACAGCCGCCGAAAACTCCCCACGATTGACCATCCACCGCCGCCACTATGGTCGCTTTGCCTTCAATCAGAGCCCACCAACGTCGCCTCCTCCTCGAGACGCCCCACCTTAGGCCGACCGGCCACCTCCGGCTCGCCAAGGCGTGCTCGCCGCCGCCTCTATTTATCCCCAAATCACGACGAATTTCGTCGACTATAACCCAGATTAACCGCATAGATCTCCACCCCTCGATGACCTCTACGAGTATCTACCCTCCGATCGACGCCAGAATCAAGATCCACCGTTAATCCTCCATGATGACACACGAACGGCCGATAATTAAACCCAATTTGTGATCAAATGATAAATTGAATCAAAAAACGAACACCACCAGTGAATTACGCTAGTCGAGAGCTTCAACATATAATTTTTTTCAAATTATTCCGAGGACTTTGAAATTTATGCTTTGGATTTGATTTGTAATTGGATCTGGAAATATAGAATTTTGTCTGCCATTGTGGAAGATGAGGAAGAGAATGAATTTACGTACAGACAAATGAGAATTAGGGAGGCTAAGGTTTATAGCAGGATATTTATAGAGGAAGTTAAATTAGAATAAATGGATCGGGTTGAATACGCGCTAACGACAAAGTGGCCCAAAAAGCCCGTTCTGACTTGGAATGAAATTGGGTAAACCCATATATCAAAATAGGTGTTTAAAAATATTTTAAATGCAATGGAAAAAGTTTCAAGTCCAAACTCCATCGTATGAAGAAGTTATGCTCAAATCAATATTTTTCAAATTGATTTCAATTGATTTCAATTAAATTGATTTCAATTGATTTCAATTAAATCGATTTCAAGTCGTTTCGCGTTCGTACGATCAAACGACAAGTCCGATCATTACGAAACTTGAAATCCTACAATAATTCACCATTACGGATCCGATGAAACTGGTTTCGTTGAAATCTGAGTCGGTGACCAAAATGGCTTTTTTACACTAATTAAATAAACTTATAATTAATTGATTAAATCCAAATCTAAATTTCAATTCTAAAATTGACAAATTTTATCACCCTTATATTTCTCAAACATTTACAATGATTTAAAAAAATTTAAATGTTAATTTTGAGTTGATTAATTCATAAATTCCATTGTTAACCTCAATTTCAATATTTATTAAATTTTGAAATTATAAAATAAAACTCCAAAAATCCATTTATTAAATTCTTAACCCTTGTTATTCGGGTCTTATTACAATAAGAATGTAGCTAACATTGCTTTTAAGTCTTGGTTCCTAATATCCACCCATTTTGACTTAATTTCAATTAACGTACAAATTAAATTATTTTTAATTGCAATTAATCCTATCATTACAATTTAAATTCCAAATAAATTAATAAATAAATTAATAATAAGTTAATTTAATCAAATTTACAATTCAACTTTAATTATTTACAAATTTTGTCAGTTTGGATTACTTGGTAAATTTAGAATCCTTTAAACAACTTTCTACATCAATTTATCATCGAATAATTCACAATTTACAATATTAAATTACATTTCCAATTTATCCCGTAATTAAAACTTAAATTCCCAAAGAATTTATTTATTTGTTTTTTTAAATCCTGTTATTTACTAAATTGTCATCTCATAGTTACAATTAACATTGGTTTGTATTTATTACATTCACACCTTTAGTTATTGCGTAAATTCTCATTAATATACATTAAAGTTCATTTAATTCTAATTGATTCTAATTTTAATTATTAAACCAAATAAATGGGTAACTTATAACATGTGTTACCATGATTTTAATTACACCTATGAATTTCCTATTATCAAGCAAATGTTACAATTCTTTAGTACTTCTGTTTTCATTTAATTACCCTTTACTATATTATTATTATTCCCTTAACAAATTTAGTAATTATATTCGTTTCTTACATTTCAAACTCATAACCAATTATAACAAATTTCAATAATTCCCCCAGACCTTCCCTTTCCATTTATCCATTTATTAAGTTTACATTAATAAATCTTTTCTTCCATTCCTTAAATTCAACAACTAGTTCTATTATGAATACCGTTAACGTTATTTCCAAATATCCCTTAATTAACATTAACGTAAATTTATTTTTATTTTTATTGCAATTGATTCAAAAATTCAATTTATACGTCTTACTATACTCTAAATTAACAACTTCTAAACATGGTATTACTTCTCATATAAATGTAACTTGTATTTATTGTATTAACATTTATTTCAAATTCTAATTCCATCAACTAATTAAACAGGTAACTTATAATATATGCTTACAAGCCAAATATTACACCAATTGTCATATTCTGAATGGAGTTAGCATTAATTTCAAAAATTATCTAAATTTTACATTAAGATAATATTTAATTACCTTTAATGAAATTAAATCCCCCATTTATTTAATGCAATCAATTTTGACCTTTCGGTTATTTCAATTAATTGGGGTTGCGCAAATTAATTATTTATTAACTTACATTAACATAATTGCAATAATTTACATTCAGTTACAAATAAATTAATACACTGATTTCATTTGTAAATTAAATGCTTGCCTTTATAAGTTTTCATTCCCAAACAATATTTCAATTACTACAAGACATTGATTTAATTCAATTTACTATTTCATATTATTAATTCATTAAATAAATTCACTATTTACCTTTGTTTTCTTATATTCAATTCCTAGCCTAGTATAATAATTTACATCACTTCAATTTATTCGTAATTTTATTTCAACTGTTAATACTTAGCTTTAATTTCCATGGTTTCATTTCATTTTCAACATTTGCTTCATTATTATTTATAAAAAAATTATTTCTTTCTAAATTAAATTACATAAATCTTATTAAAATGACAAATTTAATTAATGAAAATTATGGGTCGTTACATATTAAATCCGGGCCGTTGAGCCTGGGCTAACCCTAGCCGCCACACAGGAAGCGGTCGACCGCCCTTTTACCTACGAGCTGACCGCCCCTGGTCGACCGCTCATGATGGTGGGTCGACTTGTGGGCCTGGGTTAATTTAGTTAATTTCCTTATTTATTTATTTATTTTCATTCTGAATTTTTTTTTCATCCGTTACTTTTCATTTGGACCCGATCACAAAACTACAAATAAGAAAGTTGTTCAGAACTTCGTTACGAATGCAATGGCTGCAAGTTTTATGGGCAAATTCCACCGTTTGCACCAATTTCATTTTTGGGCCTAAATTAATTAACTAACTAATTAAATAACTAATGAAAAATTGCTACCCTGAGGTTTCACCAATGATTAAGTCATGGTTTTGGCTTCTAATTATCCTAAACTACAAAACCAATGAGTGTACAATCAATTTTGCAACCAACGTGCACAACTGCATAGTGTATTATTATATCACCACATAGAAAATATGTATGTAGAATGATTCTAAATTGGATCCTCATATATTAATGCATTTCTTTTGAAACCATTTTTCGAAACATGATGCAAACAACGTGTATATATATACTAGCAGTTCTATATGTATGCAGCTTTTTGAAAAATCTTTTCAACCAGAACACCCATACTACTACGATTAGAAGTGTGAAGCAAACCATTTTACATCCACTTTCTACCGTCCAATAATTTAACGCATCAAAAAATCGCTTTCTAAACTTTAATCCTATGTCGGAAAAAGGAACTTAGGCGAAGAATTTAACAATCTTGGCACACCATAGTCTTTCCATTCCTGTAGTACAATGGAAGTTTTCTTGCTGTCCCAGATTCACTTCAAATTTTACACGTACAGAACGCATAAGGAGGCTTATTTTCAAGCTCTAAAATGAAATTAAGTCTAAAAATAGACTCACGTGCGTCGTCAACAATGTGTGGAAATAGAAATTCCAAATCTAAAACAACTTTTCTCTTTTTATCGCATTATCGATGCGAATACACCGCCCACAAATTCTTCCTCTACTTGTCTTTTCTACGCCTAATGGGTGGCCTTCAAAATCAAAGATCTCACAAAAATCTTTCTCACTTTTCAACTTCATACATCAAAATAAGATCCTAAAATAATCTGACGCACATTTTCCCTTGATATCAAATTTTTGGATAAAAACTCTAAAAATAATTTAAAAGTCAAAAATAACTAAAACGCAACTTTTTTTTCGAAATGTAAAATTTTCAAGTCAAGGGAAAACTTTTCAATATATTTTCCTTTTTAAAAAATTTAATAAATCAAACTACAATTTCAGCGTAGTCAGAAGTCATTTGTGCACTAAATGCATAAATCAAATATTAAAATCTGCAGCTAAGCTTTACCTATAAAACTTGAAATTTTATTTAAAAATGTCGTTGCGCCTATTACTCAAAAAAATTAGCTTTTAAGGAACATGTGCAATGACCCGTGATATCACAAACAACGTTATTATGTCATTTGCAAAAGAATTCCAACTATTCTAAACTTTCCATCTTATATTGCATTTACTATTATCAAGTGTCTTTATGAAATTCCCATATTAATACTGCTCTTTTACTATGCAGATATAGGAGCGGTTTGAATGTTCAGAAACAACAACACAGCAAATAAATAGAAACTCCTAATACGTGCATACTTTGCACAAGAGATACTAGCAGTTAGAACCTAATCAACCTAAAAGAAAAGAACAAATGATGGAAGAGAAAAGATAAAAATACCATAAATCCTAAAACAACGCCAATAGACAATTAGATGTCTTGTTCCGCAACTAGAGCTTGATCCATTGCACCCAATCTCAAGAAGCAAATTCAACATTTCAAAGTGTGAATTCAAGGCTCTGGTGAAACGTGTATTTCTAATCTAATTTTATTTTACTTACAATTTATATAATGTATTTGCTAGATAGCTTGTTTATTACGGATCACGTGTACCAATTTATCATTACATATCGATGGTTGTGTGTTGCAAATGCATATAATAAAATAAATATATTTTGTAAAAAGCAATTTCCATATTGCTCACGTCAAAAAAAATTCCAAAACTAAATATAATATTATTATTTGTTCTTAAACTATGCAAATTTGTATAATACATTTACAGTATATAAACTATGTTGTAAATTTGGAAAAAAATTGCCTCTACATTTTTGTCATTCGACAATTAAAAAAAGCATTATAAACATATATATCAGTATTGATAGAATAAATACAAAACCTTACTTATAAGTTCATTTAAAATTAGTTTAGTATATATATGGATATGGATATATATAGGTATGTATGTATGTATGTATGTATAGAATGATAAGTTAATGTAGAAAAGTTTCAAAATAATAATTTTTATTTTTATTTTCAAAAATTATTTAATTTTTCCATTTGTCTTTCAGCATTTTTTTATTTAAAAGCAAATTTTTAGGCCAAGAGCAAATATATTGTATATTTCTATGATATATATATATATATATATATATATAATTCTTTACATGTTGTAACGACCCACTATTTTGGACCATTCAAATCGACAATAATCCACACATGTCAGACTTGAATAATTCAAAATAACAGATTGTAATAAAATTTGGAGCAAATAAAATCAATCACAGAATCACAGACACAGAAATATCAGAATAACTCGCAGCGGCAATAAAAATACCATAGTAGTTCATGAAGCTACCATAACAAAGTCCCAAAACAAATACATAATGTCAGTCTAAAAACAAACATAATAGAAATCCCAAATACATAGAAGTCCACTAATACAAGAGCTGAAATAGAACAACTGAAACTGAAATAGATAGATAACTAGATAAGAAGAATCTCCAGCGATTCCTAGCTCCAGAAAGAGAAATCCAAAGCTGTAAATACTCAGGTTGACCCAAGCGTAAAGACAAACAAAAAACACTCGAGTCAGGACATACATACTTACACAATGTAAACTAACTCAAGTGAACTACAGTAAATGAACAAGTAACTTAAAGGATGCTTGGGACCGTCCATCCTCTAAGGATCCGTTAAACTATTTACTATGTAGTAATATTTCGCTATTATAATAATGTCTAATAGTAAAATAAACATAATTTAAAATAGCGTTAAGGAGTGACCCAATATTCCCCTTAACACAAAATAGTCTCAGTAGTCCATCCAGTATCGGCATACCTCCAGATCGAGAGGCTAACCTAAATACTCCATGGGCTACGGGAGAAAAACAAACTCGTAGTAAGGCTCGCTATGGTAGGTGACATGGCACACAAGGCATTGCCAGGGTAGATATACTAATTACGCACACAGGCTGGCGGTAACGTAGCAGCCACTACGTCCACCTCGGAACACACTCCCAATCAAAATCGGAGGATGGCCACCAAAACAATCACAAAGTAATAGAATGGTATCGAAGAAATGTGTCCGACCAGAGGTGCTACCCGTTTTGCCCCGAGATCGCTCCTGTTTTAGCCACCTTAAGCCAACTCACGGGAGTCGGGTCCACGTTCATACCATAATAGGATCGTCGCCATCATCCTACTTCATTCTGGAAACTCCACCGCGTACAAAGTTGCAAAAGTAGTTTTCGGTATCGACCGAGAGTATGTCCATATCCGATCTCGGTCCCGTTAACAACCAATCTTTATTATAACACGTGGTCATAAATTTCAAAAATAGTTTATATTTCAAATCAAAGTACTTCATTTAACCATTTAAAAGTGAAGTCATTATACTTACAAAACAAATATTCGATTCCCAAAAAGTTAGTCTTTTCAGAGTTCATTTATTCACTTAAATACATTAAAACAGTGAAATTTCAGCTTTCGCAACACTTAGAAAATGCTATGGTAAGTTACATTTGAAAAAAATTAAATTCAACAAAGACAGCATTTAAAAACTGCTGTAATAGTTCAGTTTTAGTTGAAAAATTGTTCAATTCAGCAAAGACAACATTTACAAAACTGCTGTAGCAGTTCAGGGTTCAAACTAAAAGATTTAATTCAATTCAGCAAAGATAGCGTTTACAAACTGCTGCAGTAGTTCAATTATATTCAAAAATCTCATTTCAGCCAACTGCAGCACTTAACAAGTGCTACTATACCCTTTGATAAATTTTAGATTTTAGTTTCATTCTGCAACCACAGCACTTACAAAGTGCTGTAATATCACTTAGTTAAATTTTAGCCATGGTTCATTTGCATCAACCACAGCACATACAAAGTGTTGTAATATCCTTTACTACAGGTTTTAAGTTAACTTCAGAAATGATAGCATTTCTGAAGTGCTGTTAATTCAATTTTCAGATTTTTCAATACAATTTCAGAAACAATTAAACTTTGATTTTAACCTTTTTAACTTATGAAAATCATATTTTTCCACTCAAAAATGTTCATTTAAATACCTTTTAACTTATGATTTTTATAAAGTAAAATTTTATACATAAAATCAAAATTTTCCAATAATTCACTTATTAAATTCAAGCATACAAATTTCTATTCTTTGCATTTTTAAAAATTAACTTAACACTTAAGTTTTAATTACCATTTCAAAATATAAACTTAATTTCCATTTTATTTACTTAATTTGACTTCATTTTTTAAACAAAATCTCAAATTTCAAATTTTAGTTATATTTCAAATTTCAACTTAACCATTCATTTATTTCACATTTTTAACTTATAGAAAAATCATTAACACTTTATAAAAATCATTTTTAATTCAATTTAAATCAAAATATCATAAATTTACATTTTAAAAATACTTAAAAATTTTCCATAAAAATATATGAAATAACCACGGGTCTGTATAAAATTTTCTAACTTAAGTCAAGTGATACAGATAATATATCACTTCAATCCGCAATTTACAGAGAAAAATCCGGGTTCTATCAATTCAAACCCGCAATCCTAAGTTAAATAAAATAAATAAAAATCGCCCGGGCCTATCTTTTCAGCCCATAACGATTTTCTTTATTCTAAAGTCCGTTCGGGTATGTATCATTTCAACCCATAGTGATTCTATTCTACAGGGAACTCGTAGTGTGAGAACAGAACAAAATAAACAATATAACAACATATAGCAATATCAATGATATGACAGGTTTATAAATAAGGTTAACATCATATGATTCATATCACAGGTAGGTATAACATGATATAATATTCTACACATTCACTTGTTATTAATTCACAGATTATATAAGTATAAATGTCATGAGTGAATACTCACCTTTTTACGCTAGATTTAGCAAATCAAGACACACAACAAAAATCCAAAAAGCACGATAGCAGGACTTTTGATTCAAGTGAGTGGAGAGCTAAGATGATGATCTTGTAAACAACAACCAAACAAGACAATGTAAACATATATTTTCAACCCAAAACAACATTGAAACAATTTGAAATGAAAAGCAACAAAACACAAAATGACTTGACCTTGCCTTAAACACTCAAGTGCTCGGCCATAGGGGTTCATCTGCTCGGCCATAGTTGTGTTTTTGGGTTCGGGTTTGGCATCAAAAACACGGCTAGAAGTGGATGTGAAGGGGTAGGATTTACACATGAAGAAGACAAAGGGTCAAGGCCAAAAGCTGAAGTTTGGTGCATACTAGGCTCTGCCTGGTTAAGTTTTGGGCTCGGCTATGCAGGGTTCAGGTCAGGCCAGAGGAGCGGCTGATGGTCAAGGGTCAGGTCATTAGGTAGTGGTGGTTATAGGGTAGTGGCCGAGTGGACAATGAAGGGGATGGTGAAAATTTTGGCTCGGCTAGGCCTTTTTGGTGGAGTTCTTTGCAAATTTGAGGTGCTTGCATCATAGGGAGGCCACGGCTAGATCTGGACAAGGTAAGTGAAAATGGTTGCTGCCGTGTATGGTGGTGGTGGTCGGTGGTGATGAAGGGGGTAGTGGTCGAGCAAGGCTAGGTAGAAGCAAGGAAAAAAGTCAATAAAAATAAGAAGAAAAGAAAGAGAAAGAAGAAGACATGACTTACCAAAAATTTTTAGAAAAAATGAAATGGCCGAAAGTTTTGAAATGAAGAGAAGTTTTCACGTGAATTAGAAATGACAAATACATGGCTATGCATAGAAAAATGTATGGCCAAAACAAAGTGAAAGGTCAAAAGAAAATGGAAAGACAAGGTAAAATGAAAAGTCATAAGAAAATGAAAAGGTTTTGACTCTTTGAATTTCTAATTTCTTTTATTCAAATTAAACCAAAAAGCAAGCAAATAAAAAGAAAAATGGAAACAAAATAAAGAAGAAAGGAAAATAAATAAATAATTTAAGGAAAATTTAAAATAAATAAGAAAATAGTTTCTTAAATTGAAACTAGAATTTAAAATTGTAAACAATATAAGATAAGCATTGGAAAATTACCACTACACTTTTAAAAATGTTTTAAAATAAAGTCTTGAAATAAAATAAATTTTAAAATATTTTCAAAATGAAATAAAATCTAATTTAAAAATATTTCAAAAATCTAGGGTTGTTACACTCTCCCCCACACAAATCTTTTCGTCCTCGAAAAGAACGAACAAGGAAAATAAGGAAACAAGATAGAAAAGCAAATAGTACCTGAAATAAACAATTCCGGATTCGAAGCATGAATGCTCTCCTCCGTCTCCCAGGTACAATCTTGATCATCAGTACTCCACTGTACTTTGACAGATAAACAGATTTCCTTCTTAGTTGCTTCGTACCTCTGTCGATAATACGAAGTGGCTTCCTCTCGACAGTCATATTAGGCTCAATATCCAAACTATCAAGAGCAGAATGCTGAAAAATAAGAGACGGGCATGAAGATACCGACGAAGATGAGAGATATGGAATACATCATGCACTCCAGAAAGCTTCTCCGACAAATCCAGACGATAAGCCAAAGAACCAACTCTTTCCACAATGCGGAAAGGACCAATGAACCTAGGAGAAAGCTTCCCTCTATGACCAAAGTGAATGACATTCCTTAAGGGAGAGACCTTAAGGAAAACTGATCACCAATAGCAAACTCTAAACTCCGCCTATGCCTATCAGCATACTTCTTCTGCCTATCCTACGTAACCCTCAACTTCCTCTTAATCTCCTCAACTCTTTCAGAAGCCTCCAAAACCAAATCAGGACCAAGAATCAAATGATTACCCGATTCAATCCAGCAAGATAGGGATCTACAAGGTCGTCCGTAAAGAGCAGCAAACGGAGACATTTTGATACAGGCCTGGATTCAAAGATGGAATGAGAGAAATAAAGGATTAAGATAAGCTTAAATAGAAGATAAGATTATACCTGATAACTATTATTGTAGGTGAATTCGACAAGATGAAGATGATCTTACCAAGATCCTCCATAACCAAGCACACAAGCACGAAGAAGATCTTCGAGAATTTGATTCACTCTTTCCGTTTGACCGTCGGTCTGTGGATGGTAAGCAGTGCTCAGATTCAGATGAGTACCCAAAGATTCTTGAAAAGCTTTTCAAACTGACTGGTAAAGATAGGATCACGATCACAAACAATAGTGAAAAGAACACTATGGAGACGAACAATCTCCCTCATGTAGATCTCAAACAAGCTAGAAGCAGAACGGGTAGACTTGACTGGAATGAAATGAGCGGACTTGGTCAATCTATCCACAATAACCTAGATACTCTCATTACCCCTCCTAGTCCTCGGTAATCCATCAATGAAATCTATGGAAACCTGTTCCCACTTCCAATTGGGAATCTCAAGGGGCTGCAACAAACCAGGGGTCTTCCGATGATTGGCCTTGACTTGCTTACAAGTCGCACACCGACTAACAAATATAGAGATATCCTGCTTCATCCCTCTCCACCAATAAAGCCTCTTCATATCTTGATACATCTTCGACACACCAGGATGAATAGAAAGTCTAGATCAATGATTCTCCCGAAGTAACTCTTGCCTCAATCCATTAACATTCGGGACACAAATCCTACCATTAATCCTCAAAATCCCTCTATCATCGATCTGAGCCCCATTACTACCATTACTACTCCCTCCAACCCTACTACGAACACTCTTCTTTATTAATCTAAGCATATCATCCTCATCTTGCTTAGCCATGATACGATCCAAAAGAGGAGAAGAAGAAACAACAAGCTGACACAACAAAGCCTTCTTCCGACTCAGAGCATCGACCACGACATTAGCTTTACCGGGAGTATAGTTAATATCGAGGTCGTAAGAAGCCAAAAACTCAAGCCAATGAACTTGCCTATGATTCAAATCTTTCTGGGTGGAGATATATTTCAGAGACTGATGATCGGTGACAAGCTCAAACTTCGCTCCTAGAAGATGATGTCTCCAAAGCTTCGAAGCAAAGACAATAGAAAGCAACTCTAAATCATTAGCAGCATAATTAGCCACATGGGTTTTTAACTAATGGCTGGCATATGCAACGACCCTACCTTCCTGCATGAGAACATCACCCAATCCCTCACAACTAGCATCAGCATTTACCATCAATCCCTCACTTCCATTTGGAACGGTAAGAACTGGTGCGGAAGTTAGCTTGCTATTTAACTCATCGAATGCAGCTTCACACTTCTTATCCCAGATAAACTTAGCATTCTTACGAGTCAAAGCAGTGAGAGGTGCAACAATCCAAGCAAAATTCTCAATGAATCTCCGGTAATAACCGGCAAGGTCTAGAAAACTACGAATCTCAGAAGGAGTCTTAGAAGTTTCCCAATCCTGTAACAAAATAGGGAGAAATAAAAACAACAGAAAAGGTAGAATAATTAAATGACGAAGAAAAACGAGAAAGAAAGAAAGACTTACATTGATCGCAGCGATCTTGACTGGATCAACAGAAACTCCATTACTAGAAACAATATGTCCAAAAAATCGGACTTCATCCTTCCAGAAATGGCATTTAGAAAATTTAGCCTTTAATTGATGATTTCTAAGAATTTCCAGAATAGATTTCAAGTGCGACTCATGCTCTTCCTTGGTCTTAGAGAAGACAAGGATACCACCAACAAAGACTAGAACAAATTTACTAAGCACATCACGAAAAACATGATTCATCAAATCAACAAAGAAAGCATGAGCATTAGTCAAACCAAAAGGCATGACTAACCATTCATAAAATCCATTCTCAGTACGGAAAGCAGTCTTGGGAATGCTTTCCTCAACAACCCTGAGCTGAGGGAAACCTGTGGCAAGATCAAGCTGAGAGAAAACAGTGGCACCATAAAGCTGATCAAACTTATCATTGATACGAGACATTGGATATCTGTTTTCATAGTGAGCTTGTTCAGCTCTCTATAATCAACACACATCCTCAAAGATCCATCAGACTTAGTGACAAAAACCACTACTACTTCCCATTCTGAATGGCTAGGTCTGATCAGACCTTTGGAGAACAAGTCCTCAATTTTCTTTCCCAACTCAACCTTCTCGTGGGATGCCATTATTCTAGGAGGAAGAACTACAGGTCGAGCTCCAGGAATAAGATCAATACGGAAATCAATTTTTTGCTTAGGAGGTAAAGCAGTGACTTAACCAAATACATCAGAATAGAATCTGACCACTTGGGTCGAATGAAGATCACCAGGAGAAGAATCCAGAGAATAAATAAAATTGCCAGCAAAATCCTGAGGCATGCGGCACTGAACAGTCAAGGGATTTCCTTGGTCATCAACAAGATAAACAGACCGGGCTTTATAAGAGATATGGGTACCATGCTTACCAAGCCAATCACTTCCAAGCAATAAATCAAAAGCATTGAAGCCCAGAACATAGAAATCACTACTAAAGCAATGATCAGAATAGAGAAGTTTCACTTGCTTACAAATCCTATTAAGGTTTGCGGGGCCTCCAATGGGATTTGAAACACATAAAGGTACAGAAGCATACACAAGAGAAAGGAGATGCTCGAACTTATCACACAAATCAACAGAAATAAAACTATGGGAAGCTCCAGTATCAAATAAAACACGAACAGGATGCTGAAACAAAGAAAAGGTGCCCTGAAGAGTACCTTGGTCATCACTAGAGGCACTAGGAGCAGGAGCTAGAGAATATGCAGAGGTGACAACAAAAATACCGAAAGGCTTACCCTTCTGCTGGGTAGCGCAATCCTTTCTGAAATGACCAGGCTGAAGATAGATATGGCAGAGATCACGCCTCATCAACTGAGCCGGAGGAGGAATAGCGGCACCATCTAAAGTAGGACAACTATTGGCGTAGTGTCCCTTCTGATCACATTTGAAGCAGGTGATGGAAGAAAGGTCAACAGGCTGCCTCTGAGAACGAGAAGATGATGAAGATCCCAAACCCGGATTCTTGAGCCAATTCTTCTTCTGTTGGTGGAAATTAAGCTTTCTCTTCTTAGAGTTAGCAGAGGAAGACTGAGATGAAGGAGCACCAACAATAGCAGGACCCTTAGAGGTAGGGTTCTCATAAAGAATAGCCATATCCATACGCTCGGTAAAAGTGCCATGAACATGAGAAATGAGATGATCATAATACTCAGGACGAGCACCAGCTATGAACTTCTCATTCTTCATGAGAGGAGTGTCTATCAGAATAGGACCGAACTTAGAAAGTTTGTTGAACTTCCTCTCATACTCAAAAAAGACATGCTTCCTTGCTTGAGATCCATGAACTCCCTATAAAGCTAGGATTTCCCGGCCTCGGGCATCCACTTAGCAACGAAAGAATCCCTGAAAAGATGATAGATAAGCTTAGAAAAGGCACGAAAGAGAGAGAAAAATAGAATTCAAAGAAACATAAGAAGATACCTAAACTGCTCCTAAGTAAGATCAACCTCGACGGTGTTAGCCGTAACAGACTCCCACCAATCAAGGGCAGCCTCCTGCTACTGCCATGCTGCTAACTAACGCTTCTGGGCATTAGTAATCTCAAGACCAGTAAATATCCTCTCTAAACTCCGTAACCATTGCTAGGCTTCAATAATGCTCTCTGAACCGGTAAACTTGGTTCCACCAAGTTGAGAGAATTCCTTATAGAGAACAGTAAACCTAACAGGTGCAACAGGCTGAGAAGCTGGGGCAATACCACGACCGCTACCTTTGGCATTTCCACCATTCATCCTGAAAAGTCAAGAATGAATTTAAGGACAAAGGTAAAGAGAAGGCACAAATAAATTAAGAAAAGACAAGATAAATTCACTTGGATGAATATCCTAACAAAAGGAAATACTAACAAGGTGGATACGAAAGGAAGGAAGTTTAGAAAAAATTTCTTTTAAAATAAGAAAATTTTATATCAAAACAATCTTTGAAAAGTCTTTTGAAAAATCATTTTAAAAACTAGTTTATATTTTGAAAATACGTTCTCTCACAAAGAAATTGATTCTGAGGTTGATTTCACTCATTCTAGGGTATTTCTACCCAATCTCTAATGAGTTTTTTTGCTCCGTAGGCTATGGTTTGCCTAAAACCAAAGCTCTGATACCAACTGTAACGATCCACTATTTTGGACCATTCAAATCGACAATAATCCACACGTGTCAGATTTGAGTAATTCAAAATAACAGATTGTAATAAAATTTGGAGCAAATAAAATCAATCACGGACATAGAAATATCAGAATAACTCGCAGCGGAAATAAAAATACCATAGTAGTTCATGAAGCTACTATAACAAAGTCTCAAAAACAAATACATGATATCAGTCTAAAAACAAACATAATAGAAATCCCAAATACGTAGAAGTCCATTAATTCAAGAGCTGAAATAGAACAACTGAAACTGAAATAGATAGATGACTAGATAAGAAGAATCTCCAGCGATTCCTAGCTCCAGAAAGAGAAATCCAAAGCTGTAAATACTTAGGCTGACCCGAGCGTAAAGCAAATCGCAAAACACCTGAGTCAGGACATACATACTTATACAGTGTAAACCAACTCAAGTGAACTGCAGTAAATGAACAAGTAACTTAAAGGATGCTTAGGACCGCCCATCCTCTAAGGATCCGTTAAACTATTTACTATGTAGTAATATTTCGCTATTATAACAACGACTAATAGTAAAATAAACGTACTTTAAAATAGAGTTAAGGACTGACCCAATATTCTCCTTAACACAAAATAGTCCCAGTAGTCCATGCAGTATCAGCATACCTCCAGATCGGGAGGCTACCCTAAATACTCCATGGGCAACGGGAGAAAAACAAACTCGTAGTAAGGCTCTCTATAGTAGGTTACATGGCACACAAGGGAATGCCAGGGTAGATATATCAATTACGCACATGGGCTGGCGGTAACGTAACAGCCACTACGCCCACCTCGAAACACACTCCCAATAAAAATCGGAGGGTGGTCACCAAAACAATCACAAAGTAATAGAATGGTATCGAAGAAATGTGTCAGACCAGAGGTGCTACCCCATTTGGCCCGAGATCGCTCTTGTTTTAGCCACCTTAAGCCAACTCACGGGAGTCATGTCCACGTTCATACCACAGTAGGATCGTCGCCACCATCCTACTTCATTCTGGAAACTCCGCCGCGTTCATAGTTGTTAAAGTAGTTTTCGGTATAGACTGAGAGTATGTCCATATCCAATCCCGGTCTTTTTAACAACCAATCGTTATTATAACCCGTGGCTATAAATTTCAAAAATAGTTTATATTTCAAATTAAAGTACTTCATTTAAACCATCTAAAAGTGAAGTCATTATAGTTACAAATCAAATATTCAATTCCCAAAAATTTAGTCTTTTCAGAGTTCATTTATTCACTTAAATACATTAAAACAGTGACATTTCAGCTTTCGCAGCACTTAGAAAAAGCTACAGTAAGTTACATTTGAAAACACTTCAATTCAGCAAAGACAGCATATAAAAACTGCTATAATAGTTCAGTTTTAGTTGAAAAATAGTTCAATTCGGCAAAGATAGCATTTACAAAACTGTTGTAATAGTTCAGGGTTCAAATTAAAAGATTTAATTCAATTCAACAAAGACAGCGTTTACAAACTGCTGCAGTAGTTCAATTATATTCAAAAATCTCATTTCAGCCAACTATAGCACCTAATAAGTGCTACTGTAGCCCTTTATAAATTTCAGATTTTAGTTTCATTCTGCAAACACAACACTTGCAAAGTGTTGTAATATCACTCAGTTAAATTTTAGCCATAGTTCATTTGCATCAACCACAACACTTACAAAGTGCTGTAATATACTTTACTTCGGTTTCAAGTTAACTTCAGAAATGATAACATTTCTGAAGTGCTCTTAATTCAATTTTCAGATTTTTCAATACAATTTCAGAAACAATTAAACTTTGATTTTAACCTTTTTAACTTATGAAAATCATATTTTTCTACTCAAAAATGTTCATTTAAATACCATTTAACTTATGATTTTTATAAAGTAATTTTTTTATATAAAATCAAAATTTTCTAATAATTCACTTATTAAATTCAAGCATACAAATTTCTATTCTTTGCATTTTTAAAAATTAACTTAACACTTAAGTTTTAATTACCATTTCAAAATATAAACTTAATTTCCATTTTATTTAGTTAATTTAACTTCATTTTTTAAACAAAATCTCAAATTTCAAATTTAAGTTATATTTCAAATTTCAACTTAACCTATTTCACATTTTTAACTTGTAGAAAAATAATTAACACTTTATAAAAATTATTTTTAATTCAATTTAAATCAAAATATCATAAATTTACATTTTAAAAATACTTAAAAAAATTCCAAAAAAATATATAAAATAACTGTGGGTCTGTATAAAATTTTCTGATACGGATAATGTCATTTCAATCCGCAATTTACAGAGAAAAATCCGGTCTCTATCATTTCAAATCCGCAATCCCAAGTTAAATAAAATAAATAAAAATCGCTCAGGCCTATCATTTCAGCCCATAACGATTTTTCCTTATTCTAATGTCCGTTCGGGTATCTATCATTTCAACCCATAGTGATTCTATTCTATAGGGAACTTGAAGTGTGAGAACAGAATAAAATAAACAATATAGCAACATATAGCAGTATCAGATGATATGGTAGGTTTATAAACAGGGTTAACATCATATGGTTCATATCACAGGCAGGTATAACATGATATAATATTTTACACATTCACTTGTTATTAATTCACAAATTATATAAATGTCATGAGTGAATACTCACCTTTTTACGCTGGAGTAAGCAAATCAAGACACACAACAAAAATCCAGAAAGCACGATAGCACGACTTTTGATTCAAGCGAGTGGAGAACCAAAGATGATGATCTTGTAAACAACAACCAAACAAGACAATGTAAACATATATTTTCAACCCAAAACAACATTGAAAAATTTGAAACGAAAAGCAACAAAACACATAATGACTTGACCTTGCCTTAACCACTCAAGTGTTTTTGGGTTTCGGGTTTGGCATCAAAACACACGGCTAGAAGTGGATGTTAAGGGGTAGGAGTTACACATGAAGAAGACAAAGGGTCAAAGCCAAAAGGTGAAGTTTGGTGCATACTAAGCTCGGTATGGTTAAGTTTTGGGCTCGGCTATGCAGGGTTCAGGTCAGGCCAGAGGAGCGGCAGATTGTCAAGGGTCAGGTCATCAGGTGGTGGTGGTTCTAGGGTAGTGGCCGAGTGGACAATGAAGGGGATGGTGCAAATTTTGGCTCGGCTAGGCATTTTTGGTGGAGTTCTTTGCAAATTTGAGGTGCTTGCATCATAGGGAGGCCACGGCCAGATCTGGACAAGGTAAGTGAAGGTGGTTGCTGCTGTGTATGGTGGTGGTGGTGGTCGGTGTTGATGAAGGGGGTAGTGGCTGACGCAGCGGATTAATCAAAATAAACTCCAATCGATGAAAGTAGCAATCGGTGGATTGATGAATACCAAAATGCCCAAATTAGTTGATCCGAAGATACTGAATTCTAGCTATCTCAAACACGTTGATAGCGCACTATACCGTGTTCAGAGATCTATGATTCTTCGTACGTTGATCTAGCGCACTAGATTCCGTGAATCGGCTTCAACAAACGTGGATTCGAGCGCACTCGAATGACGTAAGTGGAGATAGGAGATTACACTCAACTACCAATTGGAGTAGAAAGCACAAAGCAATCAACAAGAAATTTTATTTCAAAATCAACAACCTCTAAAAGTTACAAACACTCCCTATTTATAGCCTTTTCTCAACATAGCTTCTTAAGTCGTTGCCGACTCACGACTCATCCTTATCACACATTCGGCCGACTCACCTACAGGCCGACCTACGACTCAACAGATACACCGACTCACGACTTAGTACAACATAAGCGACTCAAGCCCCTTACACACAGCATAGTGTAACGACTCAAACATGGTTGACTTAACTAAATACGACCTAAGTACAACAGAACCAATTCAAAACATGGCCGACTCAATGAACCCACGACTCATCAAATAAACGAGACAAACAGATTACAACTCAGACGACTCAGTAAGATACGACTCAACATACTTCCAACGACTCAAGCTCCCAAACTTCCCTGTGGCAGATCCCTTCAACCGAGTCAACTCCGAACGACTCAACCGAGTCAACTCCGAACGACTCATCTAGGTCGTAACCCGTCCCCGCCTTATGGCCTTCGATTACTGGAATTCCCTTCTGCTTCTTGATGAGTCGTGGACGACTCATGACCATGCAGTTAGGTCGTGTATGACTCATCAATCCAGAACTATTTAAACCCCCATTGAGTCGTAACTCGTGTCCTTCCTCTGACTCAAGATCTTTACTTGCTGCAACTTTATCCTTCTTCATGTTAAGTCGTAAACGACTTATGGGTGAACCGTTGAGTCGTGTGCGACTCATTAAACACGAACGACTTAAACTGTTAAGAGTTGTCACTTTCCCATATGACTCCTTCACCTGAGTCGTGCGCGCCTTACGGGTTAAACCCGAAACTCCTTTAGATCGTGCTACATCATCCTCCCCTGGTTGAGAAAAATTCGACCTCGAATTTGTAAATTCTTTCTCAACAATCTCACCTCCATGATATGGAATTAAATGTTTGACGTTAAAAACATCAGAAGTATAAACATCATCTGGTAACTTTAATCGATAAGCATTCTCATTGATTTTCTTTAAAACTTCAACTGGACCAATTTTCCACGCTTTCAATTTATTGTATGTTCCCACCGGGAAACGGTCTTTTGTCAACACTGCATAAACCAAATCGCCTTCGTTAAATTCTATATTTCGTCGTTTCAAATCTACAGATTTCTTATATTTCTCATTCGTCTTTACCAATCGTTCCTGAACGATTTTGTGACATTCAGTTAATTCATCGACAAAATCAACAGCCCGTTTAACCGTCCCCTTCGGTTGTGGTACTACTGCTAAATCCAACGGTCCCCTTAGTAAATTTGAATATACAACCTGAAATGGACTGAATCCCGTACTGCGATTCATGGCATGATTATGAGCAAATTCTGCTTGGCATAATTTCATATCCCAACTTCTCAAATTATCCTGTACAAGACATCGCAACAAACTTCCCAGTGACCTGTTTACAACTTCTGTCTGTCCATCAGTTTGCGGATGATAAGCACTACTAAATTTCAGCTTCGTTCCCACCATCTTCCACAAACTTAACCAAAAGTGACTCAGAAAACGAGTATCCCGATCAGAAACAATAGATTCTGGTAAACCATGCAATCGATACACCTCCTTAAAGAATAATTGTGCCACTCGAACTGCATCCGCTGTCTTCTTGCAGGCAATAAAATGTGCCATCTTCGAAAATCTGTCCACTACAACAAATATCGAATCATTTCCCCTTTGAGTTCTAGGCAAACCCAAAACGAAATCCATGCTGATATCAACCCATGGCTTAGACGGTACAGGTAATGGCATATACAACCCTGCATTCGTCGCTGTTCCCTTTGAAACCTGGCAAATATGGCATCTCTCCACAAATCTTTCAACTTCTTTTCTCATCGACGGTCAAAAATAAGATTGAGAAACCAATTGCAATGTACGATCTCTACCCACATGGCCTTCTTCATGCAACTCCTTGATAATTTTCATCCTCAAACTGCTCTCAGGAATACATAACCGATTTCCTTTAAACAAAAATCCATCAATCATCATAAATTCATCAGTACTCTCATCCTTCACTTTCTCAACATATTTCACAAAGTAAGGATCTTCTTCAATCATCTCTGGCAGTAATTCAAAACCCGTCACTTCAACCTTCAATGTTGTTAACAAATGACTCCTTCTACTCAAAGCATCAGCTACCCAATTCGTCACCCCAGATTTGTGCTTAACAACAAAGGTAAACTGCTGTAAATACGCGATCCATGACGCATGTCTTGCTGAAATCTTGTCCTGCCCCTGCAAATGCTTCAACGCCTCATGATCAGTGTACAGAACAAATTCCTTCTGAAATAGATAATGTCTCCAATGTTTAATCGTTTGCACCACAGCATAGAATTCAACATCATATGTACTGTATCTCATCTTTGCCCCTGACAACTTCTCACTGAAATATGCAACGGGTTTCCCATTCTGACTCAAGACTCCTCCAATTCCCACCTTCGATGCATCAGTGTGTAATTCAAACAACAACTGAAAATTCGGTAGAACAAGAATTGGTGCTGTCGTCAATAGTTCTTTGATTCGTTCAAAAGCAACTCCCGCTTCCTCTGACCATACAAACTGTTTTCCTTTCATGCAATCGGTAACTGGTGCCATCATGCTACTGAAGTGTGGAATGAACCTTCGGTAGAATGATGCCAATCCATGAAAACTTCTAACTTCAGTGATAGTTCTCGGCTGTGGCCAATTTCTAATAGCTTCAACTTTATTCTGGTCCACTTGGATTCCCTTCTCAGATACAACATATCCCAAAAATAACACACTTCTCGTCATGAACACACATTTCTTCGTGGCTGCATAAAATTGTTCCTCACGAAGAATAATCAACACTTCCCTCAAATGTAGAACATGCTCCTCCATACTCCTGCTATATATCAGAATATCATCGAAATAAACCACCACGAACTTCCCAATGAATGGTCTAAAGATTTGATTCATCACCCGCATGAATGTACTAGGTGCATTTGATAAACCAAATGGCATTACCAACCATTCGTATAACCCCTCTCTTGTCTTGAAAGCTGTCTTCCATTCGTCTCCCGGTCTAATTCGAATCTGGTGATAACCACTCTTCAAATCAATCTTCGAAAATATAGTTGCCCCACTCAACTGGTCTAACAAATCATCCAACCTCGGCATAGGAAATCTGTAACGAACAGTAATCTTGTTCAAAGCTCTACTATCAGTACACATTCTCCATGTTCCATCCTTCTTCGGCACCAACAAAGCTGGTACTGCACAAGGACTCAAGCTTTCCTGAACACGTCCCTGCTCAAGTAACTCTTCCACCTGCCTTCGTAATTCCTCATGTTCCTTCGGACTCATTCGGTAATGTGGTCTATGTGGTAACATTGCTCCTAGAACAAGATCAATTTGATGTAGAATGTCCCTCAATGGTGGTAACTCCTTAGGCAACTCCTCTGGAAATACATCCTCAAATTCTTTCAAAACAGGCTTCGCTTCTTCTGGAATTTCAACCTCTTCACTGCTCTCACGCCCAATCAACAAGTATACTTCAGGCTCCTCTTCAACCTCCTTAACAAACTCCTTTAAAGTCAACAGAGTTTTCAATTCCTCAATCTCCTCCAACTTGCTCTCCTTCTGTGGTTGTTTCTTGGGAACCAAAGTGATTTTAGTACCCTCGAACATGAAACTGTAACTATTAGCACGGCCATCGTGTTGTACTGCTCTATCAAACTGCCATGGTCTGCCCAACAACAGATGACACACATCCATGTCTACAACATCACACCAAATTTCATCTTTGTACTTCTTCCCAATAGAAAAATTAACACAAGCCCTTCGACACACCTTCACTTCACC
The DNA here is from genome assembly GCA_030765085.1 of Allium cepa. NCBI lineage: Eukaryota > Viridiplantae > Streptophyta > Magnoliopsida > Asparagales > Amaryllidaceae > Allium > Allium cepa. The sequence continues at coordinate 240,533,737 of CM060931.1, forward strand.
TCCCTTCCTTAACCATGCTAACTTGTACGGTTTAGGATGTTTCTCAGTTTTCAAGTTCAACTTCTTCACAGCCTCGGTAGAAATAATATTATCGCAACTTCCAGCATCAATAACGAACTTGCAAACTTTTCCCAGAATAGTGCATGTCGACTAAAATATGTTACTTCTCAACCAACTACAATCCTCCTCTTGCTTTGGTGTAAGACATGACCTTCTCAACATAAGATTACAACCTTCATCTCCAGATAATTCTTCTTCCTCCTCAACATAAGGTGCATTTGAACATTCTGCCTCCTCACCATCATCCTCAATCTCAGCAACCATTGCTCTCTTCTTCGGCTTCGGACATTTATTGCTTTTGTGACCCAACTCCTGACAATTATAACATTTGAAACCACTGTTAACCTTCGCCTTCTCAGCCTCCTTCACCACTGGCTTATTGACAGGTTTAGGTACATTAGAACCTCCACTAACACCCCTTGCTTGATTATTGGAATTAGTAAACACACCACCTCCATGCCTTCCTTGTTTCTCCCAAGCCAACGCTTTTTTATGTGCCTCTGCAACTGATCTAGGATCAAACATATTAACCATATCCTGGATCTGCATTCTCAATCCCCCAATGAATCTAGCAGTTAGATGTTCTTCCGTTTCCATGATATCATTTCTGGCAATGAGTTGGTAAAATTCATCAGCATAATCACTAACAGACTTCGTCCCTTGCCTCAGATTCTGCAATCTCTGGTACATAAGTGATTGATAGTTGTATGGTAAGAATGTAGCTCGCATCAATTTCTTCATCTTCTCCCAAGATTCTATCTTTGACTTCCCCATTCTCTCCCTGGTAAGTTTAGTTTGCTGCCACCACGCCAAAGCTCTCCCCCTCAACCTAGTAGCAACCAACTTCACTCTCCTATGCTCAGGAACCTCTTTAAAATCAAAGATCTCTTCCACATTAGATAACCAATCAAGAAATTCTTCTGCTACCATCCCTCCTTTAAATTCTGGAATTTCCGTCTTCATCCCCGATTCCCAACGACGATCATCTTCAACATCCCGGTAAGAATTTCGAATTTGATCTCGATTTCGATAATGAATACTAGCTCTATCACCTTCTTCATCAAAATCAAAAGTACGCCTACATCGATCTCGATCATTATCATCCCTCCGTTCATGCATGCTTCTTTGACTATGTCTCTCTTCCTCTCTATATGCTTCATTGTCAAATTCACGTCGACTTCTTCTCTCTTCATGTGCATAGTCATGATGATCTCTTCGTGATGAAATTGATGTTTCTCTTCTATCTCTACAAGAATGTGGTGATACCCTCCTCGCTTCCGTAACCGCTGGCGAAACTCGGTTTCCTCCATGGTTCGAGTTTGGTGATCTCCTCCTTTGATTCAAATCATTCATCAATTTCTCCAATTTTCCAATGCCTTCATCAAACTTCTCATTAATACGTTGTTCCATAAGCTCGGCTTCTTCTCTTCGATACAACGCTTCAACATTTTGATGACGGTTAGCTCTCCTAGGCGGCATGATTCAAACAATATAGAACTTCAAGTCACGGCTTCAAACTTTAAAACCCTTCGCTAAGCTCGGCTACTTTCCAAGTATACACGGCCTAACTTCAAATTCAAACACTTTTCCAAATCTAGATCCAAAATGAGATGGATCAAAATCTTCGAACTTGTTGCAACTTCTAGATGAACACAACGAACACAACTTCCAACTTCAACTTCAAATACTTGGCTCCAAGACTCAACTTAGCTATGATTGGCTAAGTATGGCTCTGATACCAATAATGACGCAGCGGATTAATCAAAATAAACTCCAATCGATGAAAGTAGCAATCGGTGGATTGATGAATACCAAAATGCCCAAATTCGTTGATCCGAAGATACCGAATTCTAGCTATCTCAAACACGTTGATAGCGCACTATACCGTGTTCAGAGATCTACGATTCTTCGTACGTTGATCTAGCGCACTAGATTCCGTGAATCGGCTTCAACAAACGTGGATTCGAGCGCACTCGAATGACGTAAGTGGAGATAGGAGATTACACTCAACTACCAATTGGAGTAGAAAGCACAAAGCAATCAACAAGAAATTTTATTTCAAAATCAACAACCTCTAAAAGTTACAACACACTCCCTATTTATAGCCTTTTCTCAACATAGCTTCTTAAGTCGTTGCCGACTCACGACTCATCCTTATCACACATTCGGCCGACTCACCTACAGGCCGACCTACGACTCAACAGATACACCGACTCACGACTTAGTACAACATAAGCGACTCAAGCCCCTTACACACAGCATAGTGTAACGACTCAAACATGGTCGACTTAACTAAATACGACCTAAGTACAACAGAACCAACTCAAAACATGGCCGACTCAATGAACTCACGACTCATCAAATAAACGAGACAAACAGATTACAACTCAGACGACTCAGTAAGATACGACTCAACATACTTCCAACGACTCAAGCTCCCAAACTTCCCTGTGGCAGATCCCTTCAACCGAGTCAACTCCGAACGACTCATCTAGGTCGTAACCCGTCCCCGCCTTATGGCCTTCGATTACTGGAATTCCCTTCTGCTTCTTGATGAGTCGTGGACGACTCATGACCATGCAGTTAGGTCGTGTACGACTCATCAATCCAGAACTATTTAAACCCCCATTGAGTCGTAACTCGTGTCCTTCCTCTGACTCAAGATCTTTACTTGCTGCAACTTTATCCTTCTTCATGTTAAGTCGTAAACGACTTATGGGTGAACCGTTGAGTCGTGTGCGACTCATTAAACACGAACGACTTAAACTGTTAAGAGTTGTCACTTTCCCATATGACTCCTTCACCTGAGTCGTGCGCGCCTTACGGGTTAAACCCGAAACTCCTTTAGATCGTGCTACATCAGTGGCCGAGCAAGGCTAGGTAGAAGCAAGAAAAAAAATAAGACGAAAAGTAAGAGAAAGAAGAAGACATGACTTACCAAAAATTTTCAGAAAAAATGAAATGGCCGAAAGTTTTGAAATGACGATAAGTTTTCACATGAATTAGAAATGAGAAATACGTGGCTATGCATAGAAAGATGTACGGCCAAAATAAGATGAAAGGTCAAAAGAAAATGGAAAGACAAGGTTAAATGAAAAGTCACAAGAAAAATGGAAAGGTTTTGACTCTTTGAATTTCTAATTTCTTTTATTCAAATTAAACCAATAAAAGTAAGTAAATAAAATAGAAAAATGAAAACAAAATAAAGTAGAAAGGAAAATAAATAAATAATTTAAGGAAAATAGAAAATAATTTCTTAAACTGAAATTAGAATTTAAAATTGAAAACAATATACAATAAGCATTGGAAAATTACCACTACATTTTTAAAATTGTTTTAAAATAAAATCTTGAAATAAAATCAATTTTAAAATATTTTCAAAATGAAATAAAGTCTAATTTAAAAATATTTCAAAAATCTAGGGTTGTTACGCATGTTTATTCATTTATGCATATATATATATACACACACATACATGTCTTTACTACTAATAAAGAGAATTCCATGAACTATTTTCATCGGTTTCTTTTTGAAATACCCAATTTACCCTTGCACTCGTGCTAGTGTATATATATATATTACAAAATTTATCATTGTTTCATATATACATATATTAATATGTATTTCCAATCCTTTTGTTTATAAATAATGAGGCTATGTAAGTTACAAAGAGTATTGGTTACTGCTTTAATTCTTTTTCTTTGGAGGCTATGTTAGTTAAAAGAGATTTTATTACTGCATTAATTATTTTTCTTTGGAGGCTATGTAAGTTACAAATAGTATTAAGTACTACTTTTATTCTTTTTCTTTAATATGACTTAGCCTTTCATTTCTAAAACTTACACACTCTGAAACTAAACTCCTACATTACTTAAAGTTGATATTCCTTTATTTTTACACTTGTATTATTTATATGTATGTGTGTAAGCGCGCGCGCAAATGTATGTATGTGTGTATGTATGCATGTATTTTGTTTCTAAAACATTGATGACTTGTATGTACATTTAGACAGTATAATCAAATACATGAGGGGATAACAGTTTGTAGCGGTGTAAATCTCATCACCTAAACGCTGACATGTTAACCATGTACACGTGATTCAAAATAAATAAAATAAAACTTTATTTACAAAATTTAAATAAAACATTGATTTTATTTAAAAGAAAATTCAAAAACGTTCTAAATAAATTTTGACGTCGTAAGCCCAATAAGAATCCAAAATGGAAAATTCTTGAAATTTGCCAATTTCTTTCGCTATGGGCTGGTCCAGTTCCTTTAAGAATTAGATTATACTACACATTATGGAGTTAGATTATACTCTATGAGTGGGAGTTAGATTGTACTTCGGATTAGGGAGTTAGATTATACTTTGTGTTAGGAAGTTAGGTTAAACTCTGCAAGTGGGAGTTAGATTACACTTCGCATTACAGAGTTAGATTATACTTCATGAGTGGAAGTTAGATTATACTCCACGAGTGAGAGTTAGACTATACTCTGCATTATGGGATTAGATTATGCTTCTCATTAAGGAGTTAGATTATATTGCATTAGGGAGTTAAATTATACTCCACAAGTAGGAATTATATTATATTTGCATTAGGGAGTTTGATTATACTCCATGAGTGGGAGTTAGATTATATTCCACAATAGTAATTTCGATTATACCATGTGTTAGGGAGTTAAATTATACTTCGTAAGTAGGATTAGATTATACTCCACGAGTGGGGGTTAGATTATATTCTGTGAGTGGAAGTTAGATTATAAACCGCGTTAGGAGTTAGATTATAATCTACAAGTGGGAGTAAGATTATACTCCACGTTAGGAAGTTAGATTATACTCTACAAGTGGGAGTTAGATTTTAGTTGAAAAGAAGGGACATGTTCTTACAACCCTAATTTGCATGGTCTTTTTTAGAATTATAGGATTTTTATATTGGTTCAGACCATCTAGTATCCTTACATCCAGCTAATTTTTTCTGAAAAGCCAAATTACATGATTGCAACATTAAGATTTTATATGGTTCTTGCATCAATTATGAATAAAGACACAAGGCATTTTATGCTGGTTCAGGCAATTTATTATCCTTACATCTAGTTTAACATCATAATAATTTCATATCAGGTCAACTAGTTAAAAGTTCCTTTTTATCTTAGAGGTTGATAACACTTTCATTGACCGATCTTCTTAGATGGGCTCTTGGGCATGAGCTAGGTATTCAAAAACAAAGTCCACAAATATGTGCTCTTTTTGCAAGGTCCGGGCACTCTAACTTGGTGACTTTGAGCTTTAACCTATCTTTAGTTAACTTCGAAATGGTTTCACAAAAGAGAAATCTATTATATTAGTCAAGTAAAGTACATATTTGATATTTAGTTAAGTAATGAATCAAACTAGGAAATATCGATTTAAGTTATTGTTGTAACCCAAATCAAATAGTTTATGATGATAAGCAAATAGGTTTTAACTTCAAATTCATATTAATCTAAAATGTAATGATAATTTAAGCTTTGTAATAGGGTAAGTTGTGTTGATGAAAATGTCCTCAATTTTTTTTATTAATTATGGATGATTCCATAATCTTTCTTTTTCAAAAATTCATAGTTTCATTGTATAAAATTGTGCTTATAAGGTTCCAAAATGTAATATGAAACTATCTACCATGTTCACATGGGAAGCAGCAGCAAAATCCAAAAAAATAAAACAATTAAAAGAAGTAGCATTAGACTTTTTCAACAACGTTCATTTCATTGGACCTATATAGTTTGTTTGAATGATTAACATACTCTTAGTCAAATATGTTAAATTCGAATGGATTTTCATAATATGCTATAACAAGTATAGTTTGTTGTAGTTATCTAAATTGTATATTTAGTGTTGGTTTCTTAAATTGTACCATATTAAGTAAGATATGAAAATATATTGGTATTTCATTAGATATGCTGAAGAATGTTTTTTAATATGTTGAAACTAAAAAAATTGTTTTATTTGGGATACTTAGTGTCTTGATGCATTATGCAATAATATATGTACTAATAACTTGAATGTATTGCTTTTAGATTATTTATGGATACTTGCTATCAATGGCACTGTAACATTAAGATGAGCCATCGATAAGAATTTACATTATGGGATATTATTTTCAATGCAACACATTAGCTTGTTTGGTCATTGTATGGTTTTTGTAACAACCCGAAATTTCGAACATTTCATATTAAAATATCTGAATGTTGGATTTAATGTGATTAAATGGATTTAATAACCTTATTAACCCTCTTTTAATTAATAACTAATGATGGTAAACTTGTTTTAGAAAAATGTTTACAAAATAAATAGTAGAAGAAATATCGATAAAATGATTGAAATTGTTTTGTCGATAAACGACTTCAAAACACATGAAATTATCATCCCAGAAAGCTATCTTGGATAGCGATGAAATTTATATCATTAGAACCAAAAAAACGAGGTAATGTGCATCGACGAGTTTCGTGGCGATGCGAGGTGCCGTGAAATCGTATGAGCTCAAAACATGTGGCAATTTATTTGAGAAATCTAATATATGTGTGTGTGTGTGTGTGTGTGTTATACATACACCTTTACCCAAACTATATTTTTCACTCTTCCTCTTTTCTTTCTTTCCTTAAAAATCAAATGGGTCCAAGTTAATGGGTTGTGGGTCTAGGCCGATTACAAGAGCTATAAGACATGGAAGTCGATGAGATTGGATTTGTTGAACTCGTGGAGAGGAGGGAATCACATCCATAAGTATGTTAGTAGGTGCGACAGTGTTTGGGGATGGTCGAAGTTTGTAGCCATCAGCTTGGGTTCGACATAGGAGATGAATGAAGGCGAGTTGTGCGAAACGAAGAGCGTGGTCGAGTTTCTCTTGGTGGCACGCGCCTGCAGTCACCAACAGTCGGAGCTTCGACCTTTATCAAATGAAGTGTGACATTTTGATGCCACATGGAGGGTGCTAGGATGCGATTTTCTTCGGCGTTCTTGAGGGGTTGTGAAGGAGACTATTGCGGAGAGTGCACGTAGTGTAGTGCGTTGGAGCAAGCGGTACGGCAATTCGTCGAGAATTGGATGAGAATTGGGAGAGTGATGGTGCACGGTAATGGATATCAACATAGTGCTCGAAATCGAGTTCGAGTCCTTCGATCCAAACTGGAACAACAGCTCCGACCCAAAACTTGCCTCGACCAGACAACCCTGACCATCAGAAACTCCACCGCTCATCTTAATCAATGATCTGGACAGGATGCCGACAGCAGATAAGTCCAGTTCAATCTCTAAGTCTTCTTGCACTGCTGGCTCCACAACAAGAGATGGATCAATTGTAGAGGTGATCGATGTCTTGCCGGAGGTGGTGAGGGTAGTCGGAGCGTCGCCATGACACTTTGCACATGTACGGTCCGATGTTGTGTCTGTGTGTTTGCGAGGTGGGTAGCGTCGGTCGAAGCACAGGGGAAATGATATTGGGCTCGGGGTTGAACTCGTGCACGAGAGTGTTAGCATAGCAGTTTTTTTTAAATTTTAACTATGTTTTTTTTCAAAAAGTAGAAGAAGGGGAAGAAGAAACTCGAGTCAGGACTCAAGCAATTATAGGGTTGAACCCAAAGCAGAAGTTTGAAACAAGTTTTAAAAGTTTTGAAAAGTAAGTATTGAAAATTTAAATTAATTTAGTTTAAAACTTTTCTTAAATAAATTTCTTTCATATATAAATGTTTTCTTTAACATTTGAATAAGAAGTTATATGTCTTATTTGACTTAAATTTGTTAAATAAAATTTTAAAGTTATTTTAAGACTTAATTTACAAATATGATTAAGTGTTAATTAAAAAGATAAATGTTTTGAAAATAATAATGTGATTGGGTAATTAATAAAGGTAATGATTTATCTTAATTTTAATTAAGGTTTGGTGATTAATGAAGTAATTAAGCAGTAATTAATTAATTTAATTAAGGACAAATTTTCAAAAGAGACTGATTTTCAAAACTATTTGCATGAATGGGTTGGTTTTAAAACTATTTGCAAATATAGGCTACTTTTGGCCAGCTCAGCGATGAGCTGGCCTTTTTAAAAAAAACTACGGGGCGCATTTCAGAAATACGCCCCTACGAATTTGCACTGGCGCATCTGCAAAATGCGCCAGTGCAAAGTTTTCTACCCAAACCTAGACAACAAACTAATATTAAGCAATTCAAATTCAAATACACAAAATCCAAATCCAAATGCACAATCTCAAATGATATCAAACATTTATCAACATGAAAGTCAACAAATAAAACTACCATTAAATAAATTCTAGCAAAACATAATTAAAATTCGATTACATTCGAATTAAAGCAGAAGTTATAGTTCGATTACAAAAGCAAACTAATAGTAAACTAAAAATAGGAGTACTCATGGTTGAGTTGGATCACCTTGAGTAGGTGGGGGTTGAGAAGGTCCAGCAGGTTGCGATTGGTGTGTATCCTGCCTTCTTTTAGTTCTTCGCTCTCTAGTCCGCATAGCTTGTTCGGAAGAGCTTGGCCGTGTTAATCGATTTCTAAAATGGAGTGTGCCAATAAGTTTCTTCAAATCAAGACACCGTGGTGGGACTTCTTGTTCGGGTACTCTACCATGTCTGATATCATCTAACCCCCTTCCTATCGTCTCTAGTACATCGACCTACAAGTTGTAGTTATTTATTCAAAATTAGAAATATAATTCAAGTGAACAAACTAAAAATATCACGACAATGTAAAGATTTACCACATCTCACTCAAGCAGTGCATGAGCGGTGTATGCTCATTCGTGAGAAGTCCCATCCGCAACAATGAATCTTCGAGTAATCGACCAGTACCAAGTCATGTATCTCGAAATAGGAATCATAGGAAACTATTGGTGTACGATATGTTATGTCTATCGTTCCACTGGACGATAGCAAACTCCAAATTCGGCTTTGGTTCGCATGGATCAGGTATGTGTTACTGAAGACCAAACTGTCGCATTACTCGATCAGGATTATACATTTCTATATCTCGCATGCATATGATAGGTGTCTTATAAAGCCAACTATGCATCCCACTTAGACATATCTGCGGAAGATCATCTAGCACATCCTGTGTGTACGGATTCCATATAACAGCTTCATTTGTTAATATGTCGAGCTGGTCGCGATAGTAAGTGGCCACCTGCTTTGGAGACTCAACCCAACTCCTTGAACCAAACCACCTATATAAATAGTTATACAATTAGAGTTTTATTAGTACAAAAATACACACATGTAAATGTAGTTGGAAATTCACTACCTTGCACTATAAGGCAATGTTATGTCGATCTGCATGGATGAAGTCACATTTGAACGACCAATGGGAAAGCTGTAAAATAAATAAAAAAGTTGAATACATTAGAATTAAATATTACATATGAGTTTATAGCAAATATATCTATGCATATTATACCTGTAAAAGCGAGGGACAACCAGCTATCGATATTAACGGAAAAAATAGCATCGGCATCTTCATCATCATTTACGTCGATAGCGGAAGATCTAGAATTCGTTACCCACTTGCTTACCAGTTTTACATCATACTCTTGTGAATTAATTTTTGTAACCCTATACACCGTTTTTTTTAGTTCATGATAGGAGCAAAAAATTTTAACCTTTGAACCTTTTTGTTTACCACCAACATACACCGGTGTATTGTTCTCTTTCACAGTCAATTTTCCATCAAAGTAGCAAATAATTGGGATGAAATCCGACATACTTCTAAAAAGGAATACATTATTAATTTTAGAACAATCAATTGCTACATAACAAAGTATTAAAATGAGAGGATGGATATGTGAAAAATAGAATATGAAAATAACCAAAAATTGAGCTAGGGTTTGAGTTTAACCTAGAATTTTACCTTCAAATTGATGCCAAATAGCTGATAGAAGTAATTCGATTAGTAATCCTTGTACATTTTAAGATTTTGAGTAGATTTTGATGAATTTTTGAGCTAAATGGAAGAAAGGTACGGAATTTGATTTTGTATGTGGAATAGGTTTTGTTTTGGGTAGAAAAAAAATGTTGGATTCTGGTCTCTATTCTGTTTTGTACAAAAAATTTGCACTGGCGCATTTCGCAGATGCGCCAGTGCAAATTTGTAAGGGCGGATTTCTGAAATGCGCCCCGTAGTGTTTTTTTTAAAAAGGGCCAGGTGGCCAAAAGTAGCCTATATCTGCAAATAGTTTTAAAACCAGCCTATTCATGCAAATAGTTTTTAAAATAGGTCTCTTTCGAAAATTTGTCCTTTAATTAATGATTAAGGATTAATAAATTAATAATTAAGGGTTAAAAGTTAATTAATTAGAGGTTAATTAATTTATAATTAAGGATTATTAATTAAGTAATTAGTGATTAATTAATTGATAATTAAGAATAGATTAATTAAGTAATTAAGGATTAATTGAATTGTAATTAAGCATTAGTTAATTAAGTAATTAGAGATTAATCAATTGGTAATTAAGGGTCGATTAACCGGTAATTAAGGATAAATTAATTTGTATTTAAGGAATATTAATTAATAATTAAGGTTTATTAATTAATAATTAAGGGATAATTAGTTAGTTAACTAAGATTAATCAATTGATTATAGAGATAATTAAGGAATGATTAATTAATTAAATAGCCTATAATTAATTAATTAATGATTGATTAAGCAAGGTTAAATGATTAATTCTTAAGTAATTAATTTAATTTGAATTAATTTAAATTATTTATAATATGGATTGATAATTCTTGCTTGTGGATGGTAGTTTGAGTAGAATGTCTGTATTGGTTGATATCAATTGGATGATAATCTATGGTATTATGTGATGTGATATTGGTTATATCAGTGATAAATATGTGTTATTTATCTGTGATAAATGCTGTGTGAATTCAAATTAATTTAATTGAATTGTTTAAACTTTAAACAACTTGGCCTTTAAGACACTTTTGGATTTCGATGAGACCGGAATCGGATATCAAATTTGATTATCCGAAAACCACATCTATCCAAGTTAAACGTTAGGTCGTGAATCTCAAGTGAAGATCGAGATGGAGTTTCAGAGTGCAAGGGTTATTATCGTTAACTCTGAGGGTGATTCCAAATTGAGTGTAACAAGATAATGCCTTCGGTTTCGTTCGAACCCGAAACGAACTTGTATGGATTGAATGCTATCAGACCATCGTCAATTGAGGACAATGAGCATTCCAATATGTGTTCTTAAAAGGTAATCGTAGCCTCAAGCCTCATCAACCGAGAATGGCTAAAACAGGGGAGGTGCAGCAAGGTTAAGTGGGTAGCACCCAAGTAGGACGAGATTCACCCCTGTCTAGAGGTCCCTTTTTTTTAGGCTTAGTGGGCAGTTGTTGGCCACAACTACAGGGTTGTCTTGTTCGGGATTGTCCAGTAAGGGATGGTTCCGGCCTTGTGTTGCAGGGGATTTAGGGTGGATCCTTGGTATGTTGATCTAGGCCACGTACTGTGATGGGCGGTACCCCAATAGCCCTGCCATTATATGGAATCCAATCTTCAATAAGTGCCCTCGGATTTGATTGTATACCTATGTATGATGGAATTTAATAAATGTAACAATTTCGGCTATTTTCTAGTTTATTTGAAAACCCCGGATCCTATTATAATATCACTAGATTTCCTATCAAATGTTTTGCTTATCGTAAGGGAAAAACTTGTCCGTATTTATTGGCGGAGAGTCTTATGAGATACCTTTTCTCTTAAAGGTTTTTCAAGTTAAACAACTTAATCGTTTACTCACACCAGACCCATGTCTGACCCATAGTTTATTTCTATTTTTCTTAACTCTTGGGTACTCAAATTTTTATGAGTAGCCAAGTGATCAGGTTTGGCTTGACGAATTTTGGAGAAGCTTGGAGCCGGAGTCCGGACGTATCTATCTATATCATTCCACTGTGTTGTGTCTTTTGGCTGTTGTATTTTGGATGTAACGGACAGACAGGTCTTTATGACTGTCTAATGTAATGAAGTTGTATAACTGTGCGTACTCTGATGTATAAGACTATGTAATAGTTACCTGATATATTATATTTTGTTCCATTTCCGCTGTGAGATTCTGATGTTGTTGTTCATTCTTTCTATCTTTTCTATTTCTACCTATTTCTTTTCTTATTGATGATGCATCTTTCTATGGACCGAAAGGTGGGTCGTCATAGGGTTCATGCACAAGCATGTATAAGATTTTGATTTGGGAGGGAAGATGGACTAAGGGATTAATTGAGGTAATTAATTTATTAGTTTTTTCAATTAATCTCGTTTCGTATTTAGTTCATATATCTAACATTGAGGTCCAATTGAGACGCGATCTTCGTTGTTGCACTCCTAGTGAGATTATCTATAGCATGGTAGAAGGTGTTCATGAGTTTGGGTATGCTTATGCTTGTGTTCGGCTTGGATTTGGGAGGGTTATCTCACCATCTTATATGCATACGTTGTGTGTCTATATATATGTGTGTGTAATGATCCAGAATTTCGGACACTTCATATTTAAATATCTAAATTATTTAGTTATAAGAATCTTGGAAAATGTTATTATAGTGATTTAATAAACTTGTTAACTCCCTTTTAAATCATAGCTAATGATTTTAAAATTATTTTGAAATTATTTTTTCTACATTACTTTGAAGAAAAATCGATAATGTGATAGAAAATAATTTTATCGATATATAGCTTTTGCTCGTTCGAATTTATTCGAATTTTTTTGCATACACTTCCTTGTTTAAGAAATCAATGAAATGAAATAAAAATATTTTACCATTTACGAAAAAAAGTTTTTGATGATGTCATGGGTGACGTCATAGAAGATATTTGAAAATGAGCTTTTAAGGAAAGTCTTGAGTGTTAAGTAAGAGATGTAAAGGTGTAAAGGTAGCATGTGAGAGGAAGGATCCTTTTTACCTTTCAGGGAATGTAGTAGGTGGTTGTGACCTCTTGAAAAAAACCTATAAATACACCCTTAAGGGTAAGGCCAACCACTAATTAAAAATTAAAAAAATGGTGGAAGTGGATTAACACTAATCCATTTTATTTTATTTTATTTTACCAACTTTCTCTAATTAACTCATATCTATTCCAAACTCTCACCAATGCCTTAGAACACCTTAGGAAGTAAGGATCTAAAGTTAAAAGTGGAAAATGATGGATGGAATAAAGGGAGCATGGTAAGGCCGTGAGCAATGGGAGTGAGAGGGAAGTGTTGCCTTAGTTTGTAAGTGTTAAAGCTTTGATCTTTGGAAGTTTGGTGATGGTAGGAAGCTTTATTGGCTTTATAAATGTTTGAGCACATGTTTGGATTAGATTAAATGAGTTATTTCACTATCTTGTTTGCACACATTATCTGTATATGTTATGTGGTTGAAATATAAAGTTAAAGTGGCATTAACTAATTAAAGTTATAAACGTTGGACCCCTCTTGCTGTTGAAAGCAAAAAAACATCACTTATATTACCATATTAAATATGTGGCATGGCCTAAACTTGATGTTTAAACGGTTTTTTGAATTATTTGTTGAATTGAAGTATGTTTGAAGTGAGGATAGTCGCCATAAGTGCACTTCGATATCCCTCAACTTTAGTTTGTGTAAGTGGAAGATTTGTGATCTTAACTTAGGATAATTTGATTTGGTTGTTCTCTACGCATATTTTGGTGTATGTGAAAGAAAATAAATGGTTTAGAAAGTTAAAGAAATTGTGAACCAATGTTGTGAAAGTTAGAAGCAAAAAGGTCGTTGTCGAAGTACTTTGAAAATGCCTTGTGTTCGGCGATTTTCGAAGTTAACTTTGAGAGATATCCCATAAGGTTCTTTGCACTTTTAATAATTACTATAAGTGTACTTATTGCTAAAAATATATGGAAGTCTAAATCATTTATTAACTTGTGAAATAAAATGTAAAATATCATAGCAAGAAGAAGGTTGTAATATGAACACTCTGAAATGTCCTATTTTTGGGAATTTTTCTAATTAATTTAGAATCTATTATTGGTGATTTATTTCCATGGTTTTTAATTAGCTTAAGGGCTGTACTTACTATAAAAATTCAAATTCTTTAATCACTTGTTATAGTGGAGAAAATAGGCCACAAATATTATGCTTTTTAATGTTGTTCTTTAACAAGGACTTTTAAAAGCATTTATAAATGCTGTTGTAAGTTGTTTATGGTTTTAAGTGTCCAAAAATGATATTTAAATTTGGTATATTCCTCTAATCTTCTTAGGGATGTTTTCAAATATATTTTGTAGCACTTTAAAGTTGGTTTGAGGTTTATATATATTTTTACTAATTATATATGTGTTTTGAAAGAGAGAGATTTTATAATATAAAACATGTTTTTCATCAAAATATAAATAAGTTATTTTGTGGAAATTAGGGAGGCATCCCTATCATACTTTCATATTGTAAAGCGGGTCCCTATCAAAGTTTCATTGTAAATCGGGTCCCTGTTTTCTGGATATGAAGAAAATTATTGCTGAAATGTCAGCAATTTTTATAAATAAGTGTTGATATTTCAGCAACTTTCCCTGTCGAAGTTTCATTGTAAATCGGATCCCTTTTTTCTGGAAACGAAGAAAATTATTGCTGAAATGTCAGCAACTTTTATAAATAAGTGCTGATATTTCAGCAACTTTCATATGTACATAAATGTTGCTGAAATGTCAGCAACTTTTATGAATAAGTGCTGATATTTCAGCAACTTTCATACGCTATGTTCACAGTATGCAAAAAAGTTGCATAAATGTCAGCAACTTTTATGAAAAGTTGCATCATGCTCTGCAATAATCGTGAATAAAAAAACAGGGACCTAATTTACACTGAAATTTTGTGAAGGACTTTTCGTGAATTTTGAAACTTAATAAGGACCTGTGCCAAAAGTACCCAGTTATTTTCAAGTAATACTTTACAAAGATATTTAAAACCGATTTATAACTATTTTTAAAGTATTTATATACATATAAGTTTTGAAAAAGGAAATTAACTATGCTTAAAACTAAAAGCCGACGAAGTAGGCATATATATTTGTGAGAGTTAAGATTGATGTTCGAGTATAACTTAGGCTTATCTATTTGTGAGAGTTAAGATTGATGTTCGAGTATGAACAAAGTTATAGTGCTCTATCCTATCGGCTCCTCTCTTGAACAAGGAATAGTTAAATTGGGAACATCGAAGACGTGTTAATCTTTTAATCTCTTACTCATTTATGAAACTCGTATTACTATAGTTGACACCAAAAGCCCACTGTGAGAACCCACATTTTGGAAGTATTAAATGGACAGTAATCCATACATATCCAACTTAAACAATCTGGAACATAGATAATCAATGAGGTTAATTAAGAAAAGAAGAAGAAACAAACATAGAATCTCGCAGCGGGATGACAAATATAATAATCAAATTAATAGTTCATGAAGCTGTTTATATTATACATTTGATTATAATTTATACAACATTTTTCAGGGTTATATATACAACAAGGATAAATAAAATAATGTAGTAGACAACATGATGCAGGAATAATAATAGTAGCAATATACCGAATCTTCGTCTTCAACCTCCAGAAAATAATCTTCAATGCACTGAAATACTCAGGGTTGACCCGAGTTTAATGAAAAGATAAAACACTCGAGTCAGGACTAAAATATTCTTATATAAGTCAAATCAATATCGCATATAACATGAGTGTCGTGGCGTCAGAGATGTTTACGGGGTTTCACATCTCCTATCCAGTGTATAACGTGCGTGTAATAACTCAAGAGATATTATGGGATTTTCCATCTCTTAAGGATCCCTCAAAATATTTATATATAGTAGAATACACTACATATATAATGTCTAATCGGTCAAATAAATATTTTTCTTAGCGTTAAGGCTTTACATTAATCCTCCTTAACGCGTTTTTAAGCATTGGCGTACAGTTTGCATTTAGCACAACTAGTAGCACGTCGGTAGCCAGTGATGCGTCATGATACAATAACATTAAACCAAAATCGTAGGTGTCTCGTATAGGGATAAAAAAATGACAAGGCACATGAGGCAATGCCCAAGGTAGGATACTACCAGTTCGGGTCGTAGGGCTAGTGGTAACGCATCGTAGCCATGACCGCCCACCGCATCCATCCATCCCATATCGAGTCAAGGGAAGCCATCCCACAATTAAGTGCACCAATCAAAACCAACAACAAGAGTAATAATATGGACCGAGTGTAAGAAAATCGAATAACGAATGTCAGCAAGGGGTAATTAACCCAATTGGCCCTGTCAAGCCATCCTGTTTTAGTCATTTCAGATTGGCAAGTGCTGAGGTCTATCCATCATCGTTCTCTTTCTTAAAATTAAAAAAACGACGCCAAATCCAATCACTTCATCCTGAAGTCTCCTCCATGTACATAGTTGTCAAAGTGGTTTCAATATAGACAAAGAGTATGCCAATAAGAGGCCCCCGTCACCTTAACAACCAAATGTCGTTTTACACATCGATTGGTACTTTTATATTTCAAAATCGATTCATACTTGATATCAAAATATCATATTCGCTTCAAATCAATTTCATTTCACAATATCATATTTACTCAAAACATACCATTTCACTTTAAAATCATTTCCCCTCAATATCTCGATTTCAGTTCCAATTCAAAATTTCTTCCAATTTCCATTTTGGTTATAACTTCAATTTAACCCAATTTGTATTTAAATCCATGATCTAAATATAACGTTCACTCTTTGACCAGTTTGAATTTTAGAAATAGTTTGAGAAATTTTAAATCGTTTTAAAAAGTTAAATTAGTTTAATAGAAAATGGTTTAATAAAATGGTTTATATATTAAAAATGGTTTATATTGGAAATAGTAGGAAAATAAAAATAATTTGAATATTTAAAAGATAGATTTTTAAATAGT
Source organism: Allium cepa (assembly GCA_030765085.1). NCBI lineage: Eukaryota > Viridiplantae > Streptophyta > Magnoliopsida > Asparagales > Amaryllidaceae > Allium > Allium cepa. The sequence continues at coordinate 240,550,742 of CM060931.1, forward strand.
TTACATTAAAATGATTTATTTAAAATAGTTTCAAGTTAGACTGATTCAATTCCAAAATTTTCAATTCAAATCATCTTCAATTTCCATTACAATTTAAATCGATTCAATTTTGATTACAATTCGATTTAACTTCGATTTCATTTTCAATTCAATCAATTCCAATTTCGATTAGGAATTTAGTTCGATTTCGATTTGAATTTGAATTACTTTCCATTCCAATTTCAATTTGAATTTATTTAAATTTGAATATATTTCAATTTCAAATCAGATTCAACTATTTGATTCGATGGTTTAAATTTCAATTCAGTTTCGATTAGGAATTTAGTTCGATTTCGATTTGAATTTGAATTACTTTCCATTCCAATTTCAATTTGAATTTATTTAAATTTGAATATATTTCAATTTCAAATCAGATTCAACTATTTGATTCGATGGTTTAAATTTCAATTCAGTTTCCAAATTTAAACTCTTTAACTTTATATCAATTCAAGTTTGATTTCAAAATATCGATTTAAATCACTTAAATTAAATTTAGCTTCAATATTCAATTTAAGATTCAAATCTTTAAAATAATTCAATACCGAGCTCAAGCTTCCAAATATCCGTTTAAATTACTTTTACTTGGATTTATTTCAAAGTTCAAGTAAAAGTTCAAATCACTTAAACAAATCAATTTCCATCATACCAATGGTTCCTCAATTATAACTTCAAAATTTCAGTCTCGATTCTTTAAATAATTCCTATTGACAAGTTCATTTTTAACATTTTGATTTCGAGTTCAAAAACGATTCCATTTCCATAAATTCGATTTTATTTCTTAAAATCCAAATCAACTTAAATAATTTCCAGTTAAAATCTTAAAATCATTTAATTTAACCAATCCGGTGCCCTTATATAATTATCGATCATATGGTCAAGTGATCAGTTATTTCAATTTAATTTTAGGGATGGAAATATATCATTTCAATCCAAAATAAATGTCATATGTATATATCATTTCAACCTATTTCTTAATTTATTTGAAATAATTCCAATAACAGTTTTATACAGTCAAGTAATTCATATGATTTTAACAGGATATATAAAAATAAATAAACATCCAAACCATCCAAAATCTCAACCAATTAGCATTCAGCACAAACAATAATCCAAACAGTCAATAAATTACATCAATAAACCAATTATCAATAATCAAAAATTTTACTAGCAGTTTAATTCTAATTTCTATTTAACTATTAATTCAAAATTTCTAACATATAAATTCTATATCGATTTTCATGTCAGTTAAATTCACCAAACAACAATTAGTAATTTAAATCACTTCAGAATTTTAATTAGACTAGCATAAAAATAATTTTAGTCATTCATGAGCATTTAAAACACTTGCTTTTTTATTTGAAACCGAAAATTGTTTCAACTTCAAATTGATCCCATATCATAGACGGCGTTGATACAAATTCGCTGCAACTCGTTTCATCCAAAACGGACCTCATATGCAAAAGTTACATGATAATTAATATAACGATATAATTAAATTAATACTAATAAACTAATTAACCTAATTAATTAAAAATAAACTTACCATCTCTCTCTTCATCTTCGTTTTTGTTCGAACCCAGCTCACTTAGAACCAAACGCACACGAATGACCTCCAATCGCATGCCACATGAGATGACCTGACGTTGGTCAATCCCCACCACAATGTGCGCCTACCCACGAGCCACCACCACCCCAATTGCCAACCGCCCTGCCATCGTCGATCATCATGAAAAAACCATAAAACGCGCAACCTTCCATGGCTGATTCTGGCGATTTCGGGACGTTTCGCCACGATTCCACCATTGGATCTGTAGAGCTTGTCGAGCTCTACAACTTTGCTTTTGGAAGTTTTTGATTTCGTTGAATAGATTGAGAGATAAAGAAAAGAGAAGTTGGATAAATTTCGACTATTAATTCGTTTATTTGAGAGAGCGACGCGTTTCTCAATTTGGGTTACGAATGAAATGAATGTGGCCTTATATAAGTTCCGACCCGAGTGACCCGTGAAATTTTTGAACTCCAAACAAAGCATGTCGCCTGGCGGTCATAATGTTTTATCGCCATTTCGAATACAATGGAACTAGTTTCATGGCCTAATTCGATCGTAATCAAAGGTTGCTTTTCAAAATCAATTTATTTTAATTAAATTCCTTTGATTAGTTTCTAAGCGTTTCAAGCTCGCATGACCAATTGATAAGTACGATCGCTACGAAACCTGAAATCCTACAATAACTCACTATTACAAATTCGATGAAACTGGTTTCCTCAAAATCCGAGACAGTGGCCAAAATGGCTATTTTTACTTTATAATATAAAATTCCAATTCCTAATAATTCACTTTTAAATCCAATTTTAAATGTTAACGGTCTTCATTAATATTTAAATAAAATTTAAATCGATTTTTGATATCATTTTCATTCACATTAATTCAACATTCAATTATTTAAATAATTCCAATATTAAATTTAAATGATTTAATTATCCCATAAATCACCATATTTCAATATAAGTTATTAAAATTATAAAATTTAATTTTACAATGAATTCCAATAATAAAACAACTGCTTCCATTTTGCAGTAATTCAATATTCATTATTCAATTTCAACTATTGATTATAAACACACTCAATATATAAAATTTGATTTCAATATTTGTTATCGCCAATATTTTAGAAATTATTTGTTTCAAAATTTTATTATATTCAATAAACTATAATAATAAATCATTAAATTTTTATTTCTAAACATTTTTATTCAATCATCATATAAAATTAAATAATTTTAAATAGTAAAAATACAGGTCGTTACACCCACGAAGTAGACTTTTCTATCTGTGAGATTTAAGAATGAAGTGCCTATATAAGGCTTTGACATGCAACCAGTGCTCTAACTTACCTGTCTTTACTCGTAAATAAGGGATAATATAAGTTGGAATGTCAAAAAAGAGTTAAGTATACGAACGGTGATTTCTATAAGCGATCATTTTTAACTGGACAGTCGATTAGTTGACTATCAAACTTAATCAAATGTAAACTTAGATTTTTAAAAGAACATTTCTAAAGATAAAATAAGTATGGAATGGTTTTTGGTTTGTTATGACAATGTTTTAATAACATTCATTTTAATCTCTTTTTATTATTCTTATGAATGTAAATAGATCTTAAAAAGCGTGTCTTAAAGATAAACACAAATGAAATGATTTTGGGTTTGTAGTAACAATGTTTAAGTAACATTAGTCTTAAGCCATTTGAATGCATTTGTGAAAGTACTTAGATCATTAAAATGGATATTTTGAAGGAAATTATAAGAATGGAATCTTTTGGAAAAAGATAGAAGAAGGAAAGGTTTAAAGTAAGAAATCTTGTTAATGACTTGTGAGTATACTTGTACCATTTGAGATAAGTATTTGAATACCTTTTGAAGTATTAAAAAGGCATAAATGAATAGCAGAAATTCATAAATGAATTTTTGTTAGGTAAAAGAAGTTTTACTAATGAAATGTGTTTTAATTAATAAAAGTACTAATTAAATAAAAAGGTGATTAGAAGTCGCTTATGTGACTTAATCGTGCTTTGTATGACTTGATCGTGCTTTGTATGTTTGCTCATTTATGGATAGCATTTAGTCGCTTACTTAGCATTAAAAGTCGACAAAGTAAGCTTTACTATTTGGGAGTTAAGACTGATGTTTGAGCAAGGATAGAAGCAATTGAGGTCAACCTACTAGCTTCACTCTTGACCGAGGAATAGTATGAGACAAAATGTTTGGAAACTTAATAAGCATACGAGACTTGGTTTCATATACGATCGTGTATTTTGTATTGGTATTTGGTTAATCGACTATCGAATTTAACCAAATTCTTTGGATTATTTTTAAGAGATTGGGATCAGTAAGTGTTCCACTTATTGAATACCACTTCAAAACTAACATTTCCAGTGTGCTCTTTCAAGTAGTCCATGAAAGTGAGGTTTTCGTTGATGTTCATTGAAGCTCGAGGTGACGAGCTGGATGTTTCACTTACTGCAGTATCCATATTTCTGTTGCATTACTATATGTATATGTCAGCATTTGTAAGGGGCATGTTGTTATCACTGTCCAAGTTGATGATAGTGTTTAGAATTGTAACTTTGAAATGCTACATATCTTAGATTGAAACTTTTATACTGTCTTTTGATATTATATGTATTCATTTCTGCCCGCTGTGAGATTCTGATATTGTGTTCCTTCTTCCTTATTCTATTTTCTTTTTCCTTTTATTTTACCCTAATAATCTGTCTTTTCGGTAGTTAGATACTCGACATGTGAATACCATGAATGTATTAGTGTCGACATTCGAGAGTCGAAAAGGTAGGGCGTTACATCTTGTATCGAAGCTGAAGGTTAAGCAAGAACCTTGGCTTTAGTTGGGTATAGCTCATTAAGAGATAGGGTAATGGAATGCCCTAGCATGGGTTGAGTGTATTATACCTATGAGAGCATATTGGTATTTGTTATAAATGTATGCCTTAAAGGTAATTCCAACTGCAAAAATTAAAGATCTTATATAAGTTAAACTATGTAAGTATAAGTTGATGTGTAGTTCAATTAATGTAGGGATTAATGATGTTCGTTCGTTATCCTTTATTTACTAGTTTAGCTGTGCTCGAGTAGTTTATGAGCATTGCTATCCTCTGTTGAATGATTTGACATGCTTGACCAATTTATGAGCATTATTATCATTTGTAGATTTATTAGCTTAATATTACTCAGCCAGTATATGAGCATTGATACCATTTCTTGATTGATCAGTCATGCTCGGCCAATTTGTGAGCATTGATTATTATTTGTCAATTGTTGATTTGTACTCACCGATTTATGAGCAGTTTTACCTTTCTACTTTATTGGTTGGGTAGATAATATTTGTGAAAGCAATGATATAAACACCTTGTGAATTGAGTTTCATAGTTTAACTATGAGGCATTCCCTAACAATGTTCGATTTCAAGTTAACTTTAATAAAAGTATATTTTGATCTAAAGAAAAGATAAGATATTTTATGAATAAACATTGTGATAAGGTTTCATATAAGAAAGTGATTTTATATGAGTATGGATTATAAAATATGGTTATAAACGAAGAGGATTTGAACTGATATTTTGAGAACTTAAGTCTCGTTGTCTTTAAAAATGTTACTCAAGATTTTGAAAAAATAATAATAGTATTATTTAAAAGTCAATATTTGGGAAATTAATTTATGAAATTGAGGTCATGATACTTAGTAATGTTTATGAAGTATTTGATACTGCTTTGGAATTGATTTTGGTTAAGTCCATAAGGCATAATTTGGATGTACTAAACTCACTTCTGTCGCTCCAAAATAATTCTGGTGATGACTACACCTGCATCGGCGTTCATTTTTTTGACAAAGTGAGGGATGTATGGAGTTATTTTGGTAAAACAGATTTTGATTTAATCTTGGTAGTATGATCTGGTATAAGAATGATATATATATATATATATATATATATATATATATATATATATATATATATAATTTCAAATGATTTGAAATAAAACACGGTGTTTAGTTTTAAAGTTTTTCTTTAAAAGGAATTTGATATGAACATTTTGGTATAGAAAAGTTTCATATGTATACTATAAAGGGGACCTGAGTGGTAGTGGCATAGCCTGGAATAAATGATGAAACATTTTCATGTTTTCCCTTTTTAGGCAAAGTATGTTTAATGAAAAAGTGAAACTTTATTGAGTTATTTTATGGAAATATGTATCATATGCCTTAGGAAAATATGATATGTTGTTTGGTAGTTTTTATTTGTTAAAATGGAATGGGATTTTTGGCCATTTTGGATGGTCGGAAACTTTTGAACCGTTATAGAAATTGAAGCCAAGTGTTTTTATGAAAATATAAAAATTGAATTTTCGTAACTCTCGAATTGAGGAGGTAGTAAATTAAACAAGTTTTGAATTTATTGAACATACATGATAAGTAAAACAAATTTGATGTTTTGTACATACTCTTAGGATGTATTGGAATATAATACAAGTATGAACTTAAGTTATAAAAAGTTATTAATTTGAAGTTATGTTTTTATGAGATGAGAGGATTCATAAATAGTTCTAGGATTGAATATGATATACTATTTTTGAAAAGAATGTGGTAATAAAAAAACTTAGTGTAGTTAAAGAAGCTAATAGGATAAATACGTAAGTTGTACGTAGATCATTTTATCTGCATGATTTTTCTTGATCCAGTATTCGAGGTGATTTACACCAATCCGAACAAGAACTTTTCACTCGATTCTTGACAGATAACACTTGATTTGGATTCTTGCTATGATTCTGCAGTTTCTATTATTGTATATCTCAATGTAAGGAGAATCGATATTTGTGATTAAGAAATATGATTGAAGTTCGCACTCAAGAGATCATGTGATCTATACTAGTTTAGAAGTGAAATTCCTATGATCGAGCAAGTGATTAGATCAGATATTGCATACAGATAGTCCATGTGCATCGTACGGGCTTTAGTATGTTTGCATACTATGTATTATTGGCTTATGTAGAGTTTAGGTGATGACACTTTGATTTGTTATGAGGTATTATGAATCATCGACTAAGTAATAATCTGAGGTTGTTGAGTGTAAGGTTGCGTGGTAGATTGTTTATCATACTTATACGATGAGTGGGTTTTAGAACCTAGATGGTTCAAGAGTTATGTTTGCTAGTAATTTTGAATATTGTTTAGTATTGTTTTGTGGTTTTTTCTTTGGTTACCTGTATTGGAATTTCGAGGACGAAATATTCTAAGTGAGGGAGAATGCAATGACCCGGAATTTTGAACACTTCACATTTAAATATCTGAATTATTTAAATATTTGAAACTTAGATTAAATGTTATTGAAGTTATTTAATAACCTTGTTAACCCCCTTTTAAATCATACTTAATATTGGTAAACTTTTTTTGGAAAAATGTTACCAAAATAGTTACTTTCAAGAAACATCAATAATGTGACCGAAAATAGTTTAATGATAAATAGCTTTTTACTCGACGGAAGCTATTCAAATTTTTTTAAATGCACTTATTTGCTTAGAAAATCATTAAAATGAAATAGAAATATTTTACCATTTATGAAAATTAAGTTTTTTGATGATGATATGGGTGGTGTCATAGAAGATATTTTGAAAATCTATTTTTGAGAAAAGTCTTAAGTAAGAGATGTAAAGGTATAAAGGTAGCATATAAGAGGGAGGCTACGTTTTGACCTTTATGGAAGTTAGAAGGTGGTTTTGACTTCTTGAAAAGTCAATAAATTCACACTTAAGGGTAAGGCTAATCACATTATAAAAATCAAGAAATTGGTGGAAGTGGATTAGCAGTAGTTCACTTTATTCTTCACTAACTTTCTCTAATTAAGTCAAATCTCTTCCAACCTCCACCAAACTTTCACCAGTGCCTTAGAACACCTTAAGAGGCGAGAACCTAAAGATAAAAGTGGAAAAAGATGGATGGAATGAGGGGAGCATGGTGAGGCTGTGAGTAATGGGATAGAGGGGGAAGTGTTACCTTGGTTTGTAAGTGTTAAAGCTTTTATCTTTAGAAATTTGGTGATCGTAGGAAGTGTTCTTGGCTTTGTGATTGTTTGAGAATGTGTTTGGCTTTGTGAGTTATTTCACTATCTTGTTTCAAAGTTTAAATTTGGTGTTGATAGGAAATGGAAAAACATATTTTGTAGTATTTTAAAGTTTGTTTGAAGTTTAAATATATTATTAATAGTTATATGTATTTTCAAAGTAAAGAGGTTTTATAATATAAACATGTTTTTCCAGAATATAAATTAGTTATTTTTAGGTAATATTTTACACAGATATTTGAAACCTGTTTATAAGTATTTTAAAAGTATGTATGTATATATATATATATAAGTTTTGAAGAAAGGAAATTAACCATGCTTAAAACTAAAACCGTCAAAGTAGGCTTATCTATTTGTGAGAGTTAAGATTGATCTTCGAGTAGGGACATAAGTAATAGTGCTCTAACCTATCGGCTTTTCTCTTAATCAAGTTAAGTCAGGAATATTGAAAATGTGTTAATCGTGTTGATTTCTTACTCGTTTATGAAAGTCATTAATACTATACATAACACTAAAAGCCAACAAGGCAGACTTTTCAATTTGTGAGATTAAAGAGCGAAGTGTCTATACAAGGCTTTGATATGCAACCAGTGTTCTAACTTACCTGGACTCACTCTTAAATGAGGTATGGTATAAGTTCGAATGTCGGAAACGAGTTAAGTATATAAACAGTGATTTGTATATATGATCGTTTTTAATTGGATAGTCTATTAGTCGACTATCAAACTTGACCAAATATTAACTTAGATCCTTAAAAGAATGTTCTTAAAGATGATATAAGTATGGAATGGTTTTCGGTTTATTGTGATAATGTTTTAATAACATTCATCTTTAGTCTTTTTTTATTATACGTATTAATGTAAATAGATTCTTTAAAAGAATGTTTTAAGGATAAGCATATAAAGTGAAATGGTTTTGTAGTGACAATGTTTAAGTAACATTAGTCTTAAACCTTTTGAATGCATTTGTGAAAGCACTTATATCCTTAAAATGGATATTTTGAAGGAAATTATAAGTGTGGAATCTTTTGCAAAAAAATAGAAGAAGGAATGGTTTAAAGTAAGAAATCTTTTTAATGATTTGTGAATATACTTGTACCATTTGAGATAAGTATATGAATACCTTTTGAAGTATTAAAAGAGTATAAACGAATAGTAGAAATTCATAAATGAAATTTTGTTAGGTAAAATAAGTTTTATTAGTAAAAGATATTTTGATTAATAAAAGTATTAATTAAATAAGAAGGGGATTAGAAGTCGTTTATGTGACTTAATCGTGCTTTGTATGACTTGATCGTGCTTTGTACGACTTGATCGTGCTTTGTATGTTTACTTGTTTATGGATAGCATTAATTCGTTTACTTAGCATTAAAAGCCGACAAAGTAGGCTTTACCATCTGAGAGTTAAGACTGATGTTCGAGTAGGGATAGAAGGAATAGAACTCAACCTACCGGCTTCACTCTTGACCAAGGGATAGTATTAGATAAAAAGGTCAAAAGATTGATAAGTATCGAGACTTGTTCCATGTACGATCGTATATTTTGAATTGATAGTCGGTTGATCAACTACCGAACTTGACCAAATTCTTCAAATTAGTTTTGAACAAATTGGGATTAGTAAGTGTTCTACTTATTGAATACCACTTCAAAACTAACATACGGATTCTATGTTTTGGAAGTGGTTATGACGTGGAAGGCTATAGAATTGAACTGACTATCCCAAGTTTAAGTCAAAGGAAGAGGTCAGTGTTAGCATTCTTTGAACGATTTATGTTGGGATCCTTGTGGAGATTTGAGTTCAAGAGATGAAGACTCGTGTGAAAGACTCTGAACGCACCCTCAATATCGAAATTAACAAAAAAATTAGAGTAGGACGCATAAGTGAAAAGGTTTTGGATTTGTAGTGACAATGTTTAAGTAACATTACTCTTAAACCTTTTAAATGGATTTGTGAAAGTACTTAAATCCTTAAAATGGATATTTTAAAGGAAATTGTAAGTATGGAATCTTTTGGAAAAAGATAGAAGAAGTAAAGGTTTAAAATAAGAAATCTTGTTATAAATTTGTGAATATACTTATTCCATTTGAGTTAGGTATATGAATGTTTTTTGAAGTGTTAAAAGTGTACAAATGAATAGTATAAATTCATAGAATGGTAGAAATTCATAAATGAAGTTTTATTAGGTAAAAGAAGTTTTACTAATAAAAGAGGTTTTAATTGATAAATGTATTAATTAAATAAAAATGGGATTAGAAGTCGTTTATATGACTTAATCAGGCTTTCTACGACTTGATCGTACTTTGTATGTTTACTCGTTTATGGATAGCATTTAGTCGTTTACTTTGCATTAAAAGCTGATGAAGTAGGCTTGTCTATCTATGAGAGTTAAGACGATGTTCAAGTAGGGATGGAAGCAATTGAGCTCTAACCTACCAGCTTCACTCTTGACAGAGGAAGATCGAAAACATGATAAGAATACGAGACTTGATTTCCATATATGATCGTCTATATTGAATTGATCGACTATCGAACTTGACCAAATTCTTTGAATTAGTTTTGAAGACACTGGGATCAGTAAGTGTTCTAGTTATTGAATACCACTTTAAAATTAAGATATGGGTTTTATGTTTTAGAATAGGTTGTGAAATGGAAAGCTATAGAATTGAATTGGCTATCCTAAGTTTAAAGTCTTAAGGGAGAGGTCGGTGTTAGCATTCGTTGGATGACTTATGCTAGGACCCTTATGTAGATCCATGTACGAGTAATGAAGACTCATATGGAAAATTCTGAATGCAATCTCGATATCTGAAATGATAAAAAATAGAGTAGGTTGCACAACCTAGAGTTTAGCTGACCCGCGTCGTGGTATTGTCAACTCCTAATCTAGTGATACTTATTGATTGTTGACCGACGGGAGTTGCTTATATTTGGTTCACATTGTTCATGTTTATGTTTTGACGATGGGCCACTTGTATTTTCCTTAACGGTGTATTTTATTTAAAGATATACGATGCTTGGAAAACCTTGTGCAGGAGATTGGATTTGGCATCGACCGAAGAGGTCTCAACGGAAAAATCCATTGTACAAACATACCTTATTGATTTTGATTGTACCCTTTAATACGCTGTTGTATCTAATTGATGTAATGATTCCAGCTATGTTATATATTTATATTTATTGCCATAGACAATATCTATTACATCACCTTATGTACGTACTGGATAAGTTGTTCTTTTGAGGAGATAACCGTTACGGCATTCCGTGCGGTCTCAAAAGTACTGTTATATGCAATATACATATTTCTTGAGTTCCTCATATCAAACATATATCTGACATGTGGTTTTATTTTACTTCAATTTCTCTTGTTCTCTTTTAAGTAGTCTGAGAAAGGCAGGTTTTTCTTGATATTCATTAGAGCGAAGGAGACGAGCTGGATATTTTGCCTACCGTATTATTCTTACTTCCACTACATTACTATATTGTATATATCAGCATTTGCGAGGATAGATTGTTATAACTGTCTAGGCTGGTGATAATATTTAGAAACGTAACTCTGAAATGCTGCATATCTTAGAGTGCTGGTTTTGTACTGTCTTTTGATATTGTATGTTATCGTTTCTTCCCACTCTGAAATTTTGATATGTGTTCCTTCTATCTTGTTCTATTTTCTTTTTCTTTTTATTTAACTAACAATCTACTTTTATAGTACTTGAGTGCTCGGCATGTTAATAACCTAGATGTACTGATGTCGATATTCAAGGGTTGAAAAGGAGAGGCATTACAGTGTGCGTAGAAATATAAAGTTAAAGTGACATTAACTAATTAAAGTTATAACTTTGGGCCTTTATATTATTGAAAGCCAATGACAACTTTATATTGTATAACATCACTCATGTTACTTTCTACAACATTTGGTGTGGCCTTGACTTGATGTTTAAATGATTATTTGGAATGTATGTTGAATTTGGAACGGATATGGAATGGTCTGTATAGCGATACTCGCTATAAGTGCACTTTGAATCCTTGTATGTTTAAGCTTGTTCTAAGTGATTATTTTGGAATACATTATGATAAAATATATTTGGTTGTTCTCTATACATATTTTAATGTGTAGGGTAGCAAGGAATTGGTTTAAAAAGTTATAGAATGGTAAAAAAAAGTTGTGATAGATAGAAGCGAAAAGGTTTTATGAAGTTATTAAAGAGCATATTACCTTGTTTAATAAATGGTTTTATGAAATTATTAAAGTGTATATTACCTTTTTAATAAATGAATACATAATGGATAACTTTTAAGATAACAACAAATATGGAATGGTTTTGGGTTTGTTGTGACAATGTGTTAATGACATTTGTCTTTAACCTTTTTTGGTTATACTTAGTAATATAATTAGATCTTTAAAAGAATGTTATAAAGATAATTATAAGAGAAGCGGTTTTGGTTTTGTTGTAACAATGTTCTAATAACAGTTATCTTTAACCCTTTTTTATTATACTTGGTAATATAATTAGATCTTTAAAAGAAAATTTTAAACATAATTGTAAGAGAAGCAGTTTTGGGTTGTTGTGACATTGTTTAAGTAACATTTATCTTAAACTATTTGAATAGATTTATGAATGTAATTAGGCTTTTTAAATGGGTACTTTCGAAGTAATAAAAAGTGTGGAATCCTTTGGAAAAAGTTAGTAAAAGTAAAGATTTAACTTATAAAAGAGATATAGGATTTAAAGAAAAAATGTTTGACTAACATTTTTTTTAACCTCTTTGATTATATTTTAAAATAAGTAAATCTTGTTAAGTGGTTGTGAATATATTTATACCATTGAGATATGTATATACATACCTTTTGAAGTATTGGAAAGACTGTAAATAAACGGTGAAATACTAGAATACAAGTATATATTTCATAAAGAGAAATTAAATATATATATATATATATATATACAAAATAATAAAGGAAGTATTAAATAATAAAGGAAGTTTTAATTAATAAAGGATTATTAATTAATAAAGGAAGTTTCAATTAATAAAGGAGTATTGATTAATAAGTAAGTTTTAATTAATTAGGAGTTTAATTATTTAGGAGTTTAATTAGTTTGGAGCTTGAGAGTATAAATTAATAAGGAAAGTTTTAATTAATGAAAAAAGTTTTATTAGATAAAAGGATTTTTACTAATAAAAGAGTTTTAATTAATAAAGACTTAATTAAAAAACGGACTAGAAGTCATTTATGTGCCTTAATCGTACTTTGTGTGAATTAATCATGTTTTGTGTGTTTACTTATTTATGAAAATATTTAGTCGTGTAGTTAGCCCTAAAGTCGATAAAGTAGACTTGTTTCTATCTGTAAGAGTTAAGAATGATGATTCGAGTAGGGTGTAGAAGAAATTGTGCTCTAATCTATCGGGCTTCACTCTTGATCGGTGTTTCAAATCTCGGATATCTCGACCGAGGTCTCGGTTGAAGGCTTCCAAGAAACGAAATAGAAGATATTGGTTGATATCTCTTTTCAAATATATCAGCCAATACACATGTCAGCCGATATTTACACTGAAACAATATTCTATGATATCAGCCAATTTATTGTTTTTTCTAAAATAAATTTGGGCCCATCTCAGCCCATCATCAAAAATTGACTCAGCCCCTTTCTCTCTTATCTAATTCCAGTAATAGTTATAAACCCTTTCTCCCTCGTTACTTTAGTAGCTATGTTTAAAACCGACCGTTCTCTTCTAATAAAATTGAACTTCACTTCTAACTTCCAACAGCTCGCGCTCGCTTCCAACTTCCAACTACTCGCTCTCGCTTTCGACAATCTACAGCTTCATTGTTGGCCATTCTCTTTACTCTCTATAGGTATGCAATTAGGGTTTTTTAATGATATTTGGTTTTTCATGAAGTTAAGGTGTTCTTTTACTTATAAAAAGTTTAGTTTGTTATCATTTTTCACGAAGTCAGTAAAGTAAAGTTTAGAATTTTTCATGAAGTTGAGTTGAATCCAATCTATAAGTGGACTTGATTAAACCGTAGAGATGTGTATCAGGTAAATCAAACTGAATCGCTTCTTGCTATTTTGTTGACATTCATTTCTTGATTCCACTTTACATTTTTGATATTAAAGGCTTAGGGAAATATTTATGCAACTGGATCATTATCATTAAAGTTTATGAATCCTTAAAAATGAACAACATATGTAATAGATCATTTGTGCTAAAATTAATGATTTTTTTTAAAATAATCTTATATAATTGAAGTATAATTGTATTACCTTTTCTAGTTAGAATCGTGGAGATGTTTAAAATGGTATAACAAATATTTTGAGCAATCAATGACAACGGTATATGCTGTGAGTTTACAAATCAAGCCAGCTTAAGTTTTTGTCTATTTTAGAGTATGTAAATATTATTATGTAATCAAATTAATTTTAAACATAAAATATACTCGGAGATGGTCCTAAGATGAACTTTAAGCCCCGAGATGTAAATCTGACATTGCCTCTGATGACCCACCTCCTCGGACCTCAGAAATCGACACTAATACATCCTCGGTATTTGCGTGCCGTAAATTTAAGTGTCAGAGAGTCATATTATCATGGGGTAAAAGAAAAGAAAGGTAAAAGATAAATAAAATAGAATCTCACATCGTATTCAACATTTAATTATACGGATGAGCAATACATGCAATTGCTCTAAATTGCGCCATTAGAGTTCTAGTAAGTACTAATATAGCTAAGATAGTTATAATTGCCTATCCTCACAAGTGCTAGTAGGTACAAAATACATACTACATCGAAAATAGAAATAGATGACTATCTACATAGGACCCTCTAGCTTCATGCATCATGTTCCTTCCAAACTGCTCCATGCTACCTAACTACTTGGCTACCGAAAAATAAGGCACCCAGAGTTAAAGGGAAAAGGAAAACAAACTCTGGGTCACTCATGGAATTGGCGTGAGAAACTCAAAATACAGATATTTGAAAACAAATGGTATCTCACAAACGCCGCACATAAACCGGGAACAGGTTTTTAACTTATGATAACCAAAATCTTTACTACACAAAAACAAAGATTTTATTTTCAGTGGCATTATTTTGAAAACACTTTTCAAGTAAATTTATATAATCTTAACCGAAATTGTAACATTGATTAAATTCCAGCATGATAGGTTCTAAAATTAAGTCCCAGGGAACTTATTGGTGAATGGATTTCCATACAATGACAAGTAAGGAACTACCTTTCGTATAATATATCTCTAGAGGGTTGTACCAAGGATCAACACTTTTGAAACCTCTACACTTGGCAAGACAGACCTACCCGCAGACTTATCTGGTGGTGGATAGAATCGAATATGACATCAAACTGGTCATAACTGACCTATTTGGGATGCCATATCATACACAACATACTCGACATATAAAGCATAATTTAGGAAGGTGATGACCATACCCTAATGGTTGCGAACATAGCCTTATGGCATGCCCTGTTTAAGCCATTTTCGGTAGATGAGGCCCGAGGTAACGATTACCTTTCACATAGCACTTTCCATTTTGAATGCCACATTGCTAATTCCATCATACACTAGTGATTTCCACAAATATACAACCTCTGAGCTCGTACGTCTTAGAGAATGGTGTTAAGTATATGAGACTTTCCTCTTACACCACCAAACAGATATACGTTTGTAACAATCAATGTACGTGTATGTTAGAAATGCAATGTCAGACATTCATCTATACAAGTTGTCAAGGAATAGAACAAATCAAAGGAACTCCCCGACTACATCCTATCAGGAATCACCCCTATAATTAGTAGCGAGCAAACCTTGCATCGAAGATCAAATGAAAATATTACTGCCACATATATGTGATATGAAAAATTAACGTCAAGGGTCAGTGACGAGCGGTCCTTCATTCCATTTATTATCATTTCATGTCTTTACCTTCGAATACGTAAATTGGTTCGAAGTGGTTTTCGAACAAGAATCACCCAAATCTGATCCGGTACCTTTGAACCAGTCATCGACAAAAGATGTTAAGTTTGAGGGTAATTTTCATTTCATTTATCTATAAATTTTATCAAATAAAATATCTCTTTTAGAGATATAAATCTTTAAATCGTATTCATTTCTAGTATATACAGAATCATTAAACCACTCTTTAACTTTGGAAATACCAAATCAAAATCATTTCTCGTAAACTATATTGCAAAACCTTATTCCGTAAAAATGGTCGACAGAAATTATACTAATTCTACTCAACATCAATTTCCTTATTCAACCTTACTATCCATCGAATAACGGTGAATCACCATTTAAATTCACATGGGCAGTACGGATTCCATCCTTAGAATTTACCAGTATAAGAAGATTATTTTTACATAATCCAAGTAGTATTAAATTTGGAAAAATTAAATCTTTTATAATTGCATCATTTTCGACGTTCGACCTTATCTTTCCCTTATCTAGGAAAGAGGCCAAGCGAGCTAGGGCATTGGTTACTCCTGAACATCTCCTCATTTTAAGCACCTTACATCTGAATCTCATGAATAGAAAAATCCAGTCTACTTATCGGCTTTTGAGCTAAGATTAAATCACTTAATTATAATAGCTTTTCTCTTACTCATTCATTTAAACTCTTTAAAATAAATTATAAAACCTTTGTATTATCTTCAAAATAACAATTATAAAATATTTGGGAAAGAATATTTAAATTTAAAGCCATGTTTCAAAAGTTACTAAAAGTGCTACAAAAAGTGGTGCGAATAATGCTTTTAAGGCTTATTTGATCAAAACAACTTTTCGATCATTTAGAAATCCATTTTCATAACTCAAATATCTTTTAAAACATTTTTATATATTTGTAGAATTTATTCCATATTTTTAAAGAATTGAAAATATTAATTTTAAAGAATTTATAGCTTTGGTTACCAAACAGCCAAACTGCGACTATTTTAAAAACTTGACTTGCTCATTTTTCAAAATCTACTGAATGAAATCTCAAACGTTTTCTTTTGTTTGAAAACAATGATTATAAGAGTTTAGAAAATTCTTATTATAAAGAATTATGACTCCAATCCTATCGTATAAATGATTTTAGACCTTTACAGCGTGAAATCGCGAACTATCATTATGCGGCGCACTTATTTGTGACTCAATTTTCATAACTTGACAAAATTTCACCAAATTGGTTTTTAGTGTTTATATAACATTTATAAACCAGTTTAAAGAAGTTTAACAATCTTATATACATCATTTCATTTATTAAAGGAAAGTGATTTTATTTGTGATATTCGATGTGCATTAAACGTGAATTATTTGCACATCCATAAAGATATATTATCATATCCAAACATGGTTCACAACCATTACAACCAAGCATATCCAAACATATATATCATCTAATATATCATAATATAAATGGAGTTCCTCACATTGGATTTAATCGAACTAACTTTAAAACGACTATAGCCCCGCTATTCAGAAAATTTAGCTTAATAAATTTGCGCTAAATCTCCTAGATGGGCTCAGCCTCGGCCTTTAGTGGTAAGGTGCTCATGGCCTTGCTTGGAAGAAGGGAAAGGCTCGGCCTTTGGTGGTAGGAGGTGGTGATAGTGGGTTTCAAGGGCGGAAAGGAGTGGATTTGATTTGGTTTTGAAGTGTTTGTATAATATACATATAATATATAATTTTAATTATTGTTTGCCATCATTTTCTTTAGGAAAGAGGCCTTTAAAATGGAGTATAAAGAAGTGAAGAAGGCTTAGGAATTTATGAGTAAATGAATTAAACATGGATGGTGGTATTTGTAGGAAAAAATGTGAATAAAAATATCATAATATTTACTTGCCATTTCATCACCGTTGAGTCACCTCCATAGCCCCTCCTATCTCTTCAATCACTGCCAAACATCCCCCATTTGTGTGTCCATGTTCTTGTACTTAAGATGTAAGAGGTTGACTTTAGGTTTACTTAATGATGATTTTTAGGCAAATATCTTAGATATTTTGTAATATATATATATATGTATGTATGTATGTATGTATGTATGTATGTATGTATGTATGTATGTATGTATGTATGTATGTATGTATGTATGTATGTATATGTATGTATGTATGTATGTATGTATGTATGTATGTATGTATGTATGTGAGTGCGTGTTTGTATGTATAAGTATATTTGTATGTATATATATGTTCATGTGACATGTATATGTATATGCAAATGTATATGTGCATATGTTTGTCACAATGATCTACAATGTTGCATAACTTTTCTACATTGAATCATTACGTATTCCGATTTCGATTTTCGATCATATTTTTACTTCTTTTATACACACACACACACACACACACACACACACACACACACACACACACACATATACATACATACATACATATATTTGTAAACAAAGTTTGAAAATAATTTTTCTGTCATTATATAATAATTAAAAGGGATAATTAATTTTATCCTACCTTTTAGCAAGGCCGTGATACCAAAAGATTAACTGAAAACCAAAGACAGTTCCTCCTGAAGATTGGTTGTACGTAGGCTCGCCATGGATATCAATGAATTTTGTCCAATTCTGAATCAAGCTATAATTGATATGACATGACGAGCAAAGCCGTAGAGGACAATGTTCCAAATTTCAAGTCAATCCGAGTTCATATGATCAAGATATGATCAATGCAAAATTGAATATGGTTCTCATTCGTATCGATCGAGCTCGTGCATTTCGAATCCATAAAACATGCCTTGTTCATACCCATCTAGCATATCCCACTTCGCGTCCATCTAGTTCGTATCGATCCAAGGTGGCCATATTCATACCCATCACGATGGAGTCGATCAAGGAAAAAACACTGTTCGTATCCATCAAAGCATGCCTCGTTTCTTATCGGTCCAAACTCCTCCTACTTCGCATCGTTCATCACCAGCTAACTCGTATCCATGGGTAATCGTCACTTCATATCGACCAGCTCACTCGCTTGTTTCGCATCGATCGGCCATCTGATCGGTATGAAGAGCACATACTGGATCAATGCGAATGTCGTCCCTTTTCCATCGATACGAATAATCCCCCAATCATAAAAAATAACCTCATGTACCAATGCGAAATAGAGGTGAAAGAATCAATGCGAGATGAACCCAACAGGTCGATACAAACAGAGCGCGTAGAGGTAGAATATTCGATCAACGCGGCGTGAAATGTGGATCCACCCCTGTTTATCGTTCCACGTCAATTGGTAGGCACGTGCCTTTGATCGATACGAAGAATAGGGAGGCGAAAGCATCGATACGAAGTCGCATCCATATTGGAGAACCCAATTCGTATCGATTATATCTTGAGATCCACAAGTCCAAATGCTATGGAATTTTCACAGGAGCCTACATACAACCTAGAGAATCTTCATGCCAAGTTTCGACTCGATTGGATCAAATCTTAATCGATAGGAAATTCGTACGTATTGATCACGGATCAGGCCGAAACTTAATGGGTTCGATCGCGTGGACCCACCCATGTGCCAGAAGAAGTCTTCCGAGATCTGAGCGAGATATCAGCCTCCTACGCCTATAAATAAATCCTCGGGGCTTACAGAAGAAGAATCTTTTTGCTGATTGACATCCAGACTCTGCCAAAACAACTTTTATACTCCATAGCTGTTGTTGTACTCGAATTTCGACACTTCAATCCACTGTTATCCACTGTAATCAGTTGTAACTAGCAAGTGAATATCAATCAAGCTATCAAATTCAAAGTGGACGTAGGCCGGATTGCCGAACCACTATAAATTATGTGTCCTTTAATGCTTTCATCTAAATTTTCTAAGCGTTCTTCATTTTTAATTCTCTACATACTTGTTATCTGTGGTCTGTGATTGTAAACTGGTGCTTTCATCGATAATTTGGTGTTTGTGACCAATTTTGGCATAAACAATTAAAATAATTACTAAATTATTTAAACTCAATTTAAATTCAAAAATTATTTATTCCAAAATAGTGATATCATTGATGATGTCATAAAGACATTTTATTTTCAAAAATAAAATAAATAATTTTATAACATATTCCCACTCATATATATAAATGAGTGTATGTATATAGCTCTGTCCATGATGTCGGATGGTCTAAGAGCTATTTATTAATAAAACAAGTTTCGTCCTTTTATCGATATATCTTCCAAAGTATATTTTTTGTAAATATTTATTCAAAATAAGATCACCAATATTATTTATTGTTCAAAACATTATCATTTATGTAAAAAATATCTTATATTTGAATATTTTATCATTTTTCTAAAGTGATGAATTTGCGGGTCGTTACATACTCCCTACCTTAAAAGAATTTCGTCCTCGAAATGAAGGATAAGAAGAAAATGACTTGAAATGGAATATATATATATATATATATATATATAACATGGGGAAATATATACAAGATATGATAAGTGATCACATTACGGGCGGTGAGTACACTATCTCCATACCACGTGCAAACTATACATCAATCCTAAACTCAGGATAAGCCTTCCTCATTCTTCTTCTGTTTCCCATGTGCATTCTTCGGCATCACCACTCCATTGAACTTTAACCAACCTTGCCACCTTCCTTATTAATTGCTCCTCATCATGATCCATGATATGAACTGCTCGTTTGATAATTGCCAAATTTGGTTCTACTTCTAAATCTTCCTAGACAGTTATTTCTATAATCTATTGCGGATCATGCACATATTTCCGTAGACGGGATATGTGAAAGACATTGTGCATATCATACAACTTTTTGGGCAATTCTACACGATAAGCTAATGGGAAAATCCACTTAAGAATGGAAAATTTCCAATAAGTCGAGGTGCCAACTTCCCTGCCAGTCCAAATCTTATTACTCCTCTCATCGGAGAGACTGTCAAAATACAAAATCTCCAACTGAAAATTCTAAATTTCTACGCCTTCGATCGGTATAATTGATGTGCACGTAAATGTACATATTTTTACCACCATATTATTCTATTTAAATTAAATAAATGATCATGTTGGGTACTTTAACTTGGTTTAACCAAAATCCATATTAATTTCAAATTGTCACATATCCATCTTCATATAGGGGGAAAACGGTCATTTGTGTGTGTATATTTCTTTGAGAAAATTAATTGGAAATTTATATATATTTGTGTAGGAATTTGATCTCAAATAGGAATGGTTTCATGAAGACACATGCATGCACAAAATGAATACAAATGAATGAAGATGGAAATAATTCAAAATGAATAACATGGAGGACCCCACCTACCTTAATGCACAAATTAGAGGCTAATGCACATGCTTATGGAATTAATGGAATCATGTACACTTAAATGATGATTAGTAGAAGCTAATGATTACTTGACATCCACACTTTCTCAAGGGTATTTTAGGCATTCTCCAAAAATATGAATTAGGGTTTAACACATGCATATATACCCCTTATGTTTCATGTAACCCTCCTCTTCCTCTTAATTAGTTTTAGATCAAATAAAAGAAAGCTCTCTTCTCTTTTACATGGCTACTTAGCCCTTTTTATTTTCATGTAACTTCCATTTTTTTATGCAATGTTAATTAGTACTCTCTTTCTTTTACATGCTTCTTTTGTTTGTTTATTTTCATGTTAGTAGTGTAGATTTATTTTTATGCTAGTGGAATATTTTCTTTTCTTTCATTTTTATCTCTTTTTCCTCTTGTTAGTTTCATGTTGCTTTCTACATATGTTGATTTGATAACTAATATGAAAGCTTAATCCCTACAATTTAGAGGTAATGAAGCTCTCTAGTATGTAGATGCAACTTTTGATGTTTATACTCTCTTTTTGTGCTTTAATGGAAACACTTGAAGTGGTTTAATGATGTTGTTTGGCTTTGAATTTGATAGTCTATATTGTTCATAACAAATAGGCTATGCTTAAATAAACATAACACAGATCGCCTCTTCATCTAAATATGATTATGGCAAAGAAGTGAATGTTGAAATTGAAATTTGATAGCCTATATTTCTAAACAATAGTTAATAGGCTATGCTTAAAATAGATTTTTATTTCAATTTTGTTGTCATATTTCATGAGAATTAAATGTATATCAGTGGTTGTGTTATAGTTTGATGGTTCATATTGGGCTAATTAATAGCACTAATATACCATACTTATAATAAGCACATCAACTAATTACACTAATGACAAGAAAAGAGAGATCATAACTTCATTTGTTGATTTATGTGAACTATAGAGTGGATTTATCTCTATATTGTCCTTCAACTCTCATATTTTTATCAATTTTCTTTTGCTTATTTTTCTCATTTTTTTAAACTAATCACTCTCAACTTTGATTTAATTTGATTGAATGGAAATTTAAAATCTAACAATTTGCTGCAGATCGACCCGTATTCGCCACGTACTACGATAGTACGCCGTGCGCTTGCGTTAAATTTATTTCAAAAAATATCGACTATTTTCTAAACCGATATAAAATTAGCCGATTAATAAGTTTTTGGCGCAATTACCGGAAAATTATTTTTTATTTTAATTTTCTATTCTTCGAATTAGTTTGTTTAATTTTTGTGTGTTTTTGTTTTATGTGTGTGCATTTAAATTTTTTGTTTGTGTTGTTGTATGATTTTAGCTTTCAATTTGTTGTGTGCTTGTTGTTCTCTTTTCATTTTGCATTTGCATCTCTTTCATTAAAAAAAGACAATCACAATTTCAAAACAAATTTTTCTTCATTGCATTTTCAGTTACATTTGCATTCATATTTCTACATTTACAATTTTCTTTAAAAAAAACACTATTTTCTGTCACTACCGTTGCTTCTCTGCCCTCAACACTGTTATCTCTTCTCTGTACACCTCCCTGACCTTACTGCTGATCATCCATCCCCCTGCTTCGACAACCACTGACCATACATCATCACTGTGCCATCAAACATCACTGCCTAACTCAGGCAGACATACATACATGAAAACACTTCAATTCACTGCCACTCTACAACAGTCCAACATGCAATTGCCATCAACTCTTCAATACAAACAACTCCACAACATATCTCTGCTTCAATACCAGAACTTGCTATCGCCCCTAACATCACTACCTTGTCAACAGCCAACCACTGCACTTCATACATTCACCTCAAACCACAATTACAAACCATCAACTGCAGTGATCAACCACACACCCCTTGCTTCAGAACCACCCATCATTGCTTGCCATTGCATTTCACAAACCAAATCATCTACAGCCATCTACAGACTTCAACAATTCTCAAGACAACAACCACCACTGCAGTTCATCGATTTCCACAATCACCAAGTACATCACTTCTCCAAATAAATTCAACCACCTACACCACTTCATTTACAACTGCTTGGAATAACTTTCACCACGCTGTCATCAACCATCCAACTACATCCACAAACAACTACAACATCGCTGATCACAATACTGTCACATACAAGCTTCATCGACCTTTCTCTATATCATCCATCAAACAGTGCATCTCCATTTCTGTCTTCATCTACAAACTGCACTTAGTTCACCCACCTGAAGCACTGCTGAGCATCTCCACTTCAACCATCTGCCACATACCATACTTTCTCCCCTACTCTTTACTGCTACCTTCTTCATCCATACTTCGCTTCTTCACCAACAACCACAATTCTTCATAACTGCCATAGCAACTCAACATACTGCATCTCCACGACAAATAGACCAACAACTACATCAACCCATACCATTGCAAAAAACTGCAGCTGCTCAAACACTCAGCAAACATCTCCATCGCAAAACCCCATCTTTCTCTCCAAATCACTTCAAGACGCGAACAATCCACGGCCTCTCTACAGAATCCACGGCAATTACCTGCTACCACAGCATCTTCGCAAATCGAATCGCTTCATCGCTTGAAAGCCGCAACCTCATAACTTCGATACAATTGTCCACACATATACCCGCCTTCCTCCCTCATCACCAAACCCACTCACCTCTTCCAACCGAAAACAATCGCGGCAATCACAATGACTTCGATCTCCCGCTTCAATCTCCCAAAGACGCGAACAAGCTTCGACACCCAAATCCGCCAACAACCTCGAACACCCCTGCCTATAACTCGGCAGCGACTTCGCCCACTTCCCTCAATCCGCACCCAATCGAACATCACAAATCGCATCAGGCAGTTTAATTGAATTCAAGTGGAATTTCAATTTCGTTTGGAATGTGAGTGGAATTTCGATTTGAAATTGTTTTGGACATTTAATTGAAGAATTTGGTTTGAAATTGATAGAGTCAAAATGTTGGATGCTGTTGTTATCAGAATTTTGCGTGATTAATGCGTAGATGAGAATTTTGTAAGCGGGCTTGTGGATTGTTTTGGGCCGAGGATTTTAAAAAAACGAGAAAGTTGCTTTGTTTATTTTTGTTAATTTGTTGCTTTCTTTTAGGTTTTTGTTATTTTTATCAAAAACAAAAAAAAAAACAAAAAACAAAAACAAAAAATTCTTTCATTAGGCAGTGAGCTTGATTTCAAACAGGCTGGATTTAAATTTATTTTATTTTACCTTTTCTCTCTTCCTTTCTTAAGTTAATTTTTTTTTTCAAACCTACAAAAAATGTAAAAACAAAGTAATAATAAAAAAGTTTAATTTAGTTTTGTTTTCTTTTATACTTTACAAAAAATACTTTAGTTGTTTTTGTTCAATTCTTCTCTTGTTCAACATTTTGTTTTAAGTTTTACATTTACTTCCTTTAAAAAAAACACATGTATATATCTTGTATTTTATTTTCAGGTTGCTAAAGCAGATTGGAGGAGTGCTTGCTTAGCTTGCCAAGAAATAAAATAAACTGCATGCTTGCTATATCTATTGTTTTTATTTATCTTGCATAGTTGGTTGTTTGCATTTGCATTTATATAAAAAAACGAAAAAAATTTGAAAAAAACAAAAATTTCATTGTAATTGCATTGTTCATACACGTTTAATTTATGTTGCATTTCATCTTAGAATTTGTTATAATAACGGTTAGACATCAATAACACTTAATTGTATATTGACAATTGTCTTCTTTGGACAATTTAATTTCTTGGTGTCTAGGCTACGGTAGAGTAATAACCATTTATAAATAGTACAGTGATTTGTAAATATTATAGTGGTTGTTCCTCTGAATGTACTTAAACCTTCGGTTGCATTGCTACGTTGATTCGTGGTGCACCGATAAATCCTGTCTGTTATCTGACTGAGAACTATCTTATTTATCTAAAACAATGTGTGATTGTACAATTTTGAGTTAACTTAGGATAAATCATTTGTAATTAACCACTGCATTCATTTAGTTGCTTCATGCATATTTTAAAAAAAATTCAAAATCCAAAACTAAAAAAAAATTGTTGTAAATATTTCTTAACTTAGTTTTTTTTCTTTTTCCTATGAAAATTTTCAAATCAATATTCCAAAAAAAAAAAATTACTTAGTTTGATCAACCTTCAAATCTCGAAAATAGCATTTCGTCTTTACATGAATTCTCCATGCAACAAAATCGAAGTGTAAATGATTTGTGTAATTCATATTTGTGTAATAACTCGAGTCAAAGTTTTCAAAATAATCAAAATTTGAATTCACTTTAAAATTCAAACGATTTCGAGTATAACCCATGCCAATTCAATTTTTAACTCCAAAATGAATTTCAAATTCAAAATGAAAATGCGATCCACTTTTCAAATAATTTTTGCAATGAGAATAATCTTGACTACGATACGAGTGAAATTATTTGTTCTCAACAAATCCAAATCGAAAATTCTCAAGTTAATAACTATAAATTGGATTTTGTTGAACAAATGAATGAAATTTATGATGATCACACGGATTCGTTGTTTGAACTTATATGAAATAACGTGAACAACAAAACCAAATCCCAACATGTGACGAGTTAAGTAATAATCCATCTTTTACCCAAATCGACGATTTTCGAATAACAACTTTTGAAATTGAAAATAACAATCTTAATGAAGTTGTTGAAAAAACGGTAATTGAGTTGGATTTCGGTTCTTTTGAGGGTATGGAACCAAATTTAAAATTCGATCTTCCTTTTCTCGATGTCAAAAATTTGAATACAACAACTTTGGATTTTGAAAATGATATACTCAATGAAATTGTAGATAACCCAATAAAGGAAGATGAATTTAACGAACACGAATTCTTTGGACTTTCTGTAAACGAATTGTTGAATTCTAAAGGGGAAGATATCGATCACCACTTTGATTTTGAAATCGATAATTCAAAAGAAGTTTTCAATGATAAGTTTGAAAATCATTTTGGTGAAAATAAATTTGAACTTCAACAAATCGTCCTATCTACCCCAAAAATCATCGAAAACAAAACAACTCTCACGATTTTCAATAAAACGACATTCATTTTTCCAAATCCATATTCAATTTCAAAATCTTTTACGGTTTGGTTTTCTGAGCTTAAGTCGTGTCTTGCATATTTGATAAGACAAATGAATCGGTCTTTGGAAGATGGATTCATTTACTTTTTGACGATATACTTTCTGATCTCGTGTAAATACCATTAATTTTCATTTAAATAAAGGTCGTGTTTTTATTTTTATTTTTCTCCTTCCAATTGGGTTAACTGTGGGAACACAGTCAAAACCAAGTGTGGGGGGGGGGGGGAGTCATCTTCATTTTCATTTTATTTTTCATGATTCATTTTTGCCTTTTCTTTTAAAAATCTCAAAAAAAAAATTAAAAATGAAATCCCAAAACAAATTTTCTTTTGATTAATTTTTAAAGAAACACTATAAGATAAGTGTAGGGGTATTTGATATGCACATAGTGCATATTTTTACCACCATATTTGTTCTATTTAAATTAAATAAATGATCGTATTAGGTACTTTAACTTGTTTCAACCAAAATCCATATTAATTTCAAATTGTCACATATCCATCTTCATATAGAGGAAAAACGGTCATTTCTGTGCATATATTTCTTTGAGAAAAATTAATTGGAAATTTATATATATTTGTGTAGGAATTTAATCTCAAGTAGGATTTGTTTCATGAAGACACATGCATGCACAAAATGAATACAAAGGAATGAAAATGAAAATAATTCAAAGTGAAGAACACGGATGACCCCACCTACCCACCTACCTTAATGTACAAACTAGAGGCTAATGTACATGCTTATGGAATTAATTGTTTCATGTACACTTAAATGATGATTAGTAGAAGCTAACTATTACATGACCACCACACTTTCTCAATGGTATTTTGGGCATTCCTCAAAAAAATGAATTAAGGTTTAACACATGCATATATTGTAACGTCCCGCCTTTTCGTACGTTTTAAATCGACACACGTGCCAATTCAAACCATACGGAAGGCTGATTGTTATGGGGTAAATAAGAAAAACAAGAAAGAAATAAAAAGAAAACATAATCTCACAGCGGAAGGATAAAATATAATAATAAAATATACAGTTCATAAAACCGCTTACAAAACATTTGATTCTTCTTTATACAATTAAATATCAGAGTTCACATACCAATAAAATCAATGCAGCGGAATACAGTGTAATGGAACCATATAATATATAATAATAATAGTAATGAAATCTTCGTCTTCTTTCTCCAGAAATAAAGTCTTCAAATCCTGAAACGCTCGGACTGACCCGAGCGAATTGAAAAGACAAAACACTCGAGTCAGAACTAAAAGATATTATGTCAGTTAAATTAACAGAAATAAATATGAGTGTAGTAACTCAAGAGCTGCTCGGGATTTACATCTCCTAAGGATCCGTTAAACTATTTACTATGTAGTATATTGTGCTATTATAATAGTGTCTAATTGTAATATAAACTTACTTTTTTCTTAGCATTAAGGGGCTACCCATATAGCCCTTAACACGTAATAGTCCCAGTAGTCCATCCAATATCATAGTCCCTCCTGATCGGGAAGCCACCAGAGGATACCACACGGGCTACGGGAGAAATCCAAACTCGTACAAGACGCGATAGGGTAGGTGACACGGCACAACTAGGCAATGCCAGGGTAGATATACCAATTGCTATCCGGGCTGGGTGGAAACGCGCAGCGCGCAGCTACTGCCCACCTCGAACAACACCCCCAAATCAAAAATCAAAAGTGGCCATCGAATCAATCCAAAAGTCAGAGTATAATATCGAAGGAGTGCGTTCGATCAGAGGAATGACCTCATTGGCCTGAGAATCGCTCCTGTTTTAGCCACCTTATGCCAACTCACGGGAGTCGGGTCCGCGTATTTACCTCAAAGGAAACGCCGCCACCATCCTACTTCACTCTGGACTCTCCACCGCGTACATGGTTGTTAAAGTGGTTTTCGAAGTTGGCAGAGAGTATGACAACTTCCGATCCCGGTCTCTTCAACAACCAAACGTTATTATAACACCGCGGTCAGTTTAAAAATAATTATACTTTCAAAACCAGAATATAATTATCCATTTCAAAACCCATAAATACGATATCATTTCCTTTTAAAACCCAAATAAATATGATATCATTTTATTTCAAATATATTTCTTTTCCAAAATCATGCCACTTTTAAAATTTATAATACCTTGAAACCAAATATTTGAATTTTAACTTTCAACATAATACTTTGAAATCCATAGTTTTAAAACCATAACTTTCAAAACTTAAATGGTTTGGATATTCAACAGTATATAAAATAAAACAGTTGAATTTAAAATTTCTTTAAAAGTAAATAATTTCCACTCCTTCACAAAATTTTATTCACTTTAAATTCAGTCTAAACCCATGACTTTTAGATTCACTTTCTGTTTGAATAAACACTTCGATTTCAATATTTTCAAACTTTGAGTATTTAATGAATTTCAAAACTAAGGTTGGGAATTTCTATTCGACAATTCATTTTCCTGTTATTTAGTTTTGAAAGGTTTACATGATAAATCCATAACCATAAAAAAAACTCAATTTATTAACCCTAAATATTTCCTTCCATTTATTATACTAGAGTTATTCATTAAATCCAGTTATAAATATCATACCTTTAAAATTTCCAATTTTAATAAGTTAACATCAACTTATGGAGTTAAATTTTTAAACAAGCTCAATTCTAATTTAATTTCCAATTTATCCTTCAATCTTAATTGATTTGAATCATTTAAACTCTCTATATATATACAAGATCTTAAGCCTGTACTTAATCATATAATTTAAAATTATCAAATTCCATTTTTCAACTTATTCATTTTTATTTAACAGATTTATACATAGCTTAAATTCAACAATTTAACTATATATGTATATATAAAATATACTTATATCATATCCAAATTTAATATTTATTAAACCGTATCTTATCCAAACCATAAAAATCATTTCAAAAATAATTTTTTATATATACAGCGGTGCCTGCATATAATTTTCTATCCTATGGTCAAGTGATACGGATATTTATCATTTCAATTCGCAATTTAAAAATAAATATGCGGTTGTATATCATTTCAAACCGCAATCCCGAATGGAATGAAATGCATAACAACTTGCAGTTAACATAAATAAACATCCATTCATCCAAATATCAATCATCAACCATTTATTACAAATCATCATCCAATTTAAACAAACATCAATATGGAGCAGATAAAATACAACGGGTAATAAGTAACAGGTATTAACTAACAGTTTATATTCAATAATAAATTTAATAACTTTTTAACTAGCAGTTTATATGCAAATAAATAAATTCTAACTGTCAATTTATATGCAATAATAAAAATTAATTAACAGATAAATTTAATAAATGCGATTTAACTGAGATGATGAATAAAACATGCCAAACAGTCATAAATAAATTTCTACTCATATCTTAAGTCAAATTAACAAACATAAGAAATTTTAGAAGTTGTGAGTGAGTTAAAACACTCACCTTTTGAATTTAAATTGAACTCAAGTCCAATTTAAACCCAAAATTTCAACATCCTCAGAATCTGCCCAAACCAGCGTCAAAATCTCCAGAATTTAAATACGATCCTAACGCAAGAAACCGTCCGTGAATACGAGGTCGTATGAGAAAGTTATCATCATTAAACGATTGGAAATAGAAATTAAAATAAAAAAAACAAAACATCTCATACCCAAAAGCCAAGTCAGCATGCCACGTGATTGTCTCTCTCCCTTACAACCCTAATTGCCGCATTCGAAAGCTTCCTAGCCGTCGTTATACAAACCCTATTCGCAATTTTCGCCGCCTCCTCCCTTATCGCCGTCCAGATCAGAGAGCACGGTCGTGCTCGCCGTCCAAGGCCGAGCCTTCCTCTTGCTCGTGCCACGCTCCAGTGCGCCATGGCGGTGGCCGCCGCCCCCCCCCCCCTGTGAATTTCTGGTGAATATCTCGGCCACCCTAAATCAAATGAAAACCACCGATGCAACGCCCAGGCTCCCCTCTACCCAACTCAACCCTCCGATCGTTCTCAGGTCGCAGATCTACCATCCAATCCGTCAATAACATACGAACGACCGAAAATTTATCGCTGACTTTAGGCCAAACTATAACTCGAATCGAGAAACAAATTGCAAATATGAGTTGCGCTCGTCAAAAACTTCAACATATATTTTTTTGGAATTTTTCTGAGGTGTTTGAATTTTTGACTTTTGATTTGATTTTTGAAATTTAGATATAGGATAGGGTTTGCAGTCATTGGGAAGAGGAGGGGCTGAGGAAATGAACGCACAAGTAAATGAGAATAGATGGAGGCTAGGGTTTATAATTGGGTTTATATAGGTTAGGTTAGAAATGGAGTAGATGGATCCGATAAACAAACGTGCTGAACGATAATTGGCCCAAAAAGCCCGTTTTGACCCGGAACGAAAATTGGTAAACCCATATATCAAAACAGGTATTTTAAAATATTCTGAACGCGATGGAAAAAGTTTCACGTCCAAATTCGATCGTATGAAGAAGTTATGCTGAAAACAAGATTTTCAAATTGATTTCAAATTGATTTCAATTAAATCGATTTCAAGGCGTTTCGCGTTCGTATGATCAAACGACAAGTCTGATCGCTACTAAACTTGAAACCCTACCATAATTCACAGTTACGGATCCGATGAAACTAGTTTCGTCGAAATCCGAGTCCGTGATCAAAATGGCTATTTTTATATTAATTAAATAAATTTAAAATTAGTAAATAAATCCAATTTTTATATTTCAGTTTAGAATTGGAAATCTTTATCACTTAATAATTATCAAACATTTAAAATGATTTAAAAGTTTTTAAATGTCAATTTATTAAAGATTAAATCAATATAAACCTTCGATTTCATAGAACTCAAAATTATGGATAAATTTCCAAAATTTCCTTTTATTTGAATTAACCTATATTTATTCCATTCGTAAATTTCAAATATAAAGGTTTACCATCAGATTTAAAATTATTACATAAATATTTCCCAATTTTCAACTTAATTTTTATATTAACATAATAATTAAATATTTGATTTCATTTATTGGCAATAAATCCAACTATTATAAATTAGATAAATTAACTCACTATTAAAGATTCAAATTCAATAATTCATAAATTTCATCTTCTTGATTTACTTATTTATTTATAATTATTTTAAACAATTCCCGTTTCAAATTAAAGTAACTTAATTTACCCATTTATAGTATGTATTCAATTTCCTAAACTAACCTCTTTATTATAAATTGAATCCAGTTTATTTTGAATAAGTTTCCAATGGATTAGATTCAGTGTCAATCTTTTACTTACAACAAAGTTTAGGTTATATTTAATTTATAACATATTACTTCCCTAGTTATTACTTTACATCTTCCCGTATTAATTTCACAATTAACTATAATTATTAAAATAACGCTTATAATAAATACGATCCTATAATTTACTCAACATTTAATTATTTCATTTTCCATTAGTGTAACATTCATTTTATTTGATGTAAATTTTTCTTTTTATTAAATCAAACTTTCCCTATAATTTCACAAAACATATGTTGCTTTTATTTACACCTATAAATTTACAATTAGTATTCTCTCTCCTATTATCGTGTATTAAATTACAATTAGTTGAGACCTTACCATTGTTCCATAAATTTATTTGCACAAAATTCCATTATCATAAATTAAATATATTGATAAACTTTATTTCCCATTATTTCCCTAATTATATTAACGTAACATAAAATATGGATTTATTTTAATTGGTTACCCGTTTTAAATTAAATAAACTAGATAAATGGTTAACTTAAAACAGCTGTTATCATAACCTTTAAATTACATATATGAATCCACTATTTACAAAAAATGTTACAGTCCCCATATAATATTGATTTTATTAAATTTATTACGTATTACTTCCCAACAAGTAATATGCTTACTTAGATAACGTTGACTTTTATTCAATTACCATTTATTGAAATCCACATTAATTAATTTATTAAATGCTTACATTTATTTCTCTATATCCAATTTGTTTCAACTTTATTTACATTAATACTATTCCCTTATTTTGGTTATTACTTATTAACTTGTTATAACCTTATTTCCTAAATTTCCGTTATTGTAAACCTTTATAATTTTTCATTTAAATTAAATTTTAAATTCTAATACAATCAACCATTTCAACATGCAACTTATAATAACTGCTTACAAATATGAATGAAATTATCATTTATTCCAATATTTTCATAATTTAATTAACATATTAGTTAATTCCCTTTAAATAAAATTTATATCGAGGTATAATACTTACCCCATTTCATTTATTGAAACTTATTCAAATCGCTAGTAAATAGGTTTTAAGTCACCATTTATAAAATTTAATTTAGCGTTCATTTCAATATTTGTTTATAAAGTTTTTTTTTCTTTTCTACTAAATTTAATTACAAAACTCATTAATTCAACCAAATTAAATCCACGAAATTCACGGGTCGTTACATTCTCTCCCACTCAAAACTTTTCGTCCCCGAAAGGGAAAAAGAAGGGAGAAGGAAGAATTAAAGAAACAATACACCTTATTCAAAATATTAACTTTATACACAATAATTTACATAATTTATTACTTTAAATAAAATATAACCATTTTATAATCATTATATCTTTTTATACTTGAATAAATAAGTTTGGAAAAAAACATTTTCAATATAATTTCTAAGTCCAAAATTTACGAATTTTTTTGGCAGAGTCTCCTTTGTACGGAGAGGCTCGGGAGAAAATAAAATATTAAATATAACAAAATATTACATATAATACCCAAAATATTATATCCTAACACGGAAAAATATATAAAATAGCGCTATAAATCGTAATCCAAAAACGTACCTATTTGTCGGGCAATTTACGCTTAATTTATGGAACCAAAAGCAGCAGCAATTGCTTCCATAACCTGCATTTCACTTGTAAAATCCAAAAGGCTAACAATTTATGTAAAGTGAAATATTTAAGTGGTTTCAATCACTAACAACAAATCAATACAACAACCATCAATTTCACAAACAGCATACACAACAAATACAAAACAACCATTCAGTCAAACAAACAAATAGTTATTCGGGTTCGATACTTTTAAATTGTACGGAATGAAGAATAAACTACTAGTGCATCATTTACTCAACAGTCTTAGATAAACTAAATAGATTATTCATTCACCCCAAATCCAATTTTATAGTATCCTTGCCCAAACAA
This sequence comes from Allium cepa, assembly GCA_030765085.1. Lineage (NCBI taxonomy): Eukaryota > Viridiplantae > Streptophyta > Magnoliopsida > Asparagales > Amaryllidaceae > Allium > Allium cepa. The sequence goes on from CM060931.1 coordinate 240,584,135, forward strand.
CCATCACTAAACACAACAAATCCAAACAACAATCAACTTAACTTATTATTAATTTCATTTCATACCTTGTTGTTTGATTGTCTTTATATTTATACAGTAATTTATCTTTTTAATTTTTATTTACTCATTAAATGCTTCATTAATTTTTACTTATTACTTACAATTATTTAATTCCATTAACTCAGGTCATGCCAGTTCCTTTTATTTCGTTATAATTATTCATTCATTTTATTATTGCATGACCTCATTTATTTATTACTTAATTTCATTTATTACAGTATTCTTTTTCTACTAATAATTTTTTTTATAAATAGCTTCAACTATTTACTTAAGTTCATTTTCATTCATTTATACTACTTCATTTCATTTATTTATCAATTTAAACTTAAGTTTATAACTCTATACCACCAATTCCAATAAATAAAAGAAATTTATTGAACCCTTTCATTACATATTTTTACTGTACAATTTCCATTACATTTGTTATTAAACATTTCAACTTCTAATATTTTGTAAGTTATATATATGCTTTTAAAGAACGTAATTGAAAGTTATACAAGTTTTCTCATTTCTTTTAATTAATTCATTTTTCAATAAAATTTTACCTTTTTCTTATAAGTTACAATTTCAACTTCCTTTTTATTTCCTTTATAACTTAGCTTTAAATCTCTTACCTAAATCAGAGGTTTCAATTATTAATTACTTACCTTTCATTTCACTACAATAATTTAAACAATTAATTAATGGAAATTTAAGAATTAATACCGTGTTAAATTTCAATTTATTTAAAAATAATAGATAAATATATTCTTACAACCTATATATCTCTAATTATATTTAAAACAATTCAAAATTTATATATATTTTTTTCAAAAATGAATCTGCAGTAAAACTACTACAGTGGCATTCCCCTTCGAAACTCGAAAATGAAAGTCGATGATGCGGCCGCCATCATCGAAATTATTTTCCAGCGACAGAGAGGAAAAGTATAAAACATATTTTCTCCAAAATCTTCTTTAAAACAATTCTTCCGAATTATATTAAAATATTTATTCTATTTTTCAATCTTATTTATATTATTATTTACACTTTATTACCTAACAACCAATCTATTTCAACCAAATATAGATATCATTTGAAATTTTTTATTTTATAGATAGAAAATATAATAGGCAAAATTATTTCATGCACCTATATAAAACAAATATTATGTCGGTCTGTCCTATTAAGTGTTTAGAAATCCCTATTAATGTCACGGCGTCCCATGCATCAACCAGAATTTATAAATACAAAACGGAACAGATTAACACAATATTAAAACCCTTTTATAACACTAACAAATACGCTCTCTTATATATATACGCTCAACGACTCCCATAGGGTATTACTACCCCATTAGTAAAGAGTCAAACCCCACAAAGCTAAGATTTATCGCTAAACCAAAGCTCTGATACCAGCTGTAACGTCCCGCCTTTTCGTACGTTTTAAATCGACACACGTGCCAATTCAAACCATACGGAAGGCGGATTGTTATAGGGTAAACAAGAAAAACAAGAATGAAATAAAAAGAAAACAGAATCTCGCAGCGGAAGGATAAAATATAATAATAAAATATACAGTTCATAAAACCGCTTACAAAACATTTGATTCTTCTTTATACAATTAAATATCAGAGTTCACATACCAATAAAATCAATGCAGCGGAATACAGTGTAGTGGAACCATATAATATATAATAATAATAGTAATGAAATCTTTGTCTTCTTTCTCCAGAAATAAAGTCTTCAAATTAACAAACATAAGAAATTTTAGAAGTTGTGAGTGAGTTAAAACACTCACCTTTTGAATTTAAATTGAATTCAAGTCCAATTTAAATCCAAATTTCAACATCCTCAGAATCTGCCCAAACCAGCGTCAAAATCTGCAGAATTTAAATACGATCCTAACGCAAGAAACCGTGCGTGAATACGAGGTCGTATGAGAAAGTTATCATCGTTAAACGATTGGAAATAGAAATTAAAATAAAAAAAACAAAACATCTCATACCTAGAAGCCAAGTCAGCATGCCACGTGATTGTCTCTCTCCCTTACAACCCTAATTGCCGCGTTCGAAAGCTTCCCAGCCGCCATCATACAAACCCTATTCGCAATTTTCACCGCCTCCTCCCTTATCGCCGTCCAGATCAGAGAGCACGGTCGTGCTCGTCGTCTAAGGCCGAGCCTTCCTCTTGCTCGTGCCACGCTCCGGTGCGCCATGGTGGTGATCGCCACCGCCCCTCCTTGTGAATTTCTGGTGAATATCTCGGCCACCCAAAATCAAATGAAAACCACCGATGTAAAGCCCAGGCTCCCCTCTACCCAACTCAGCCCTCCGATCTTTCTTAGGTTCAGATCCACCGTCCAATCCGTCAGTAACATACAAACGGACGAAAATTTATCATTGATTCTAGGCCAAACTATAACTGAGTCGAGAAACAAATTGCAGATCTGAGTTGCTATCATCAAAAACTTCAACATATATTTTTTTTGGAATTTTTCTGAGGTGTTTGAATTTTTGACTTTTGATTTGATTTTTGAAATTTAGATCTAGGGTAGGGTTTGCAGTCATTGGGAAGAGGACGGGCTGAGGAAATGAACGCACAACTAAATGAGAATAGATGGAGGCTAGGGTTTATAATTGGGTTTATATAGGTTAGGTTAGAAATGGAGTAGATGGATCCGATAAACAAACGTGTTGAACGATAATTGGCCCAAAAAGTCCGTTCTGACCCCGGAACGAAAATTGGTAAACCCATATATCAAAACAGGTATTTTAAAATATTCTGAACGCGATGGAAAAAGTTTCACGTCCAAATTCGATCGTAGGAAGAAGTTATGCTGAAAACAATATTTTCAAATTGATTTCAAATTGATTTCAATTAAATCGATTTAAAGGCGTTTCGCATTCGTACGATCAAACGACAAGTCCGATCGCTACGAAACTTGAAACCCTACCATAATTCACAGTTACGGATCCGACGAAACTGGTTTCATCGAAATCCGAGTCCATGACCAAAATGGCTATTTTTATATTAATTAAATAAATTTAAAATTAGTAAATAAATCTTATTTTTATATTTCAGTTTTAGAATTAGAAATCTTTGTCACTTAATAATTCTCAAACATTTAAAATGATTTAAAAGTTTTTAAATGTCAATTTATTAAAGATTAAATCAATATAAACCTTCGATTTCATAAAACTTAAAATTATGGATAAATTTCCAAAATTTCCTTTTATTTGAATTAACCTATATTTATTCCATTCATAAATTTCAAATATAAAGGTTTACCATTGGATTTAAAATTATTACATAAATATTTCCCAATTTTCAACTTAATTTTTATATTAACATAATAGTTAAATATTTGATTTCATTTATTGGCAATAAATCCAACTATTATAAATTAGATAAATTAACTCACTATTAAAGATTCAAATTCAATAATTCATAAATTTCATCTTCTTGATTTACTTATTTATTTATAATTATTTAAAAAAATTCCCGTTTCAATTTAAAGTAACTTAATTTACCCATTTATAGTATGTATTCAGTTTCCTAAACTAACCTCTTTATTATAAATTGAATCCAGATTATTTTTAATAAGTTTCCAATGGATTAGATTCAATGTCAACCTTTTACTTACAACTAAGTTTAGGTTATATTTAATTTATAACGTATTACTTCCCTAGTTATTACTTTACATCTTCCCGTATTAATTTCACAATTAATCATAATTATTAAAATAACGCTTATAATAAATACGATCCTATAATTTACTCAACATTTAATTATTTCATTTTCCATTAGTGTAACATTCATTTTATTTGATGTAAATATTCTTTTTATTAAATCAAACTTTCCGTATAATTTCACAAAACATATGTCGCTTTTATTTACACCTATAAATTTACGATTAGTATTCTCTCTTCTATTTTCGTGTATTAAATTATAATTAGTTGAGATCTTACCATGGTTCCATAAATTTATTTGCACAAAATTCCATTATCATAAATTAAATATATTGATAAACTTTATTTCCCATTATTTCCCTAATTATATTAACGTAACATAAAATACGGATTTATTTCAATTGGTTACCCATTTTAAATTAAATAAACTAGATAAATGGTTAACTTAAAACAGCCGTTATCATAACCTTTAAATTACATATATGAATCCACTATTTACAACAAATGTTACAGTCCCTATATAATATTGATTTTATTAAATTTATTACGTATTACTTCCCAGCAAGTAATATGCTTACTTAGATAACGTTGACTTTTATTCAATTACCATTTATTGAAATCCACATTAATTAATTTATTAAATGCTTACATTTATTTCTCTATATCCAATTTGTTTCAAATTTATTTACATTAATACCATTCCCTTATTTCCTAAATTTCCGTTATTGTAAACCTTTATATTTTTTTCATTTAAATTAAATTTTAAATTCCAATACAATCAACCATTGCAACATGCAACTTATAATAACTGCTTACAAATATGAATGGAATTATCAGTTATTCCAATATTTTCTTAATTTACATTAACATATTAGTTAATTCCCTTTAAATGAAATTTATATCCAGGTATAATACTTACCCCATTTCATTTATTGAAATTTATTCAAATCGCTAGTAAATAGGTTTTAAGTCACCATTTATAAAATTTAATTTAGCGTTCATTTCAATATTTGTTTATAAAGTTTTTTTTCTTCTTTCTACTAAATTTAATTACAAAACTCATTAATTCAACAAAATTAAATCCACAAAATTCACGGGTCGTTACATATATACTCCTTATGTTTCATGTAACCCTCCTCTTCCTCTTAGTTAGTTTGAGATCAAATAAAAGGAAGCTCTCTTCTCTTTTCCATGGCTACTTAGCCATTTTTATTTTCATGCAACTTCCATTTTTTTATGCAATGTTAATTAGTGCTCTCTTTCTTTTACATGCTTTTTTTGTTTATTTACTTTCATTTAGTAGTGTAGATTTATTTTTCATGCAAGTAGAATATTTTTTCTTATTTCATTTTTATCTCTTTTTACTCTTGTTAGTTTCATGTTGCTTTCTACATTTGTTGATGTGATAACAAATATGAGAGCTTAATCCCTACAATTTAGCGGTAATGAATCTCTCTAGTATGTATATGCAACATTTTGATGTTTGTACTCTCTTTTTGTGCTTTAATGGAAACACTTGAATTGGTTTAATGATGTTGTTTAGCTTTGAATTTGATAGTCTATATTGTTCATAACAAATAGGCTATGCTTAAACAAACATAACACAAATTGCCTCTTCGTCTAAATATGATTATGGCAAACAAGTGAATGTTGAAATTGAAATTTGATAGCCTATATTTCTAAACAATAGTTAATAGGCTATGCTTAAAATAGATTTTTATTTCAACTTCGTTGTCATATTTCATGAGAATTAAATGTGTATTAGTGGTTGTGTTATAGTTTGATGGTTTATATTGTGCTAATTAATAGCACAAATATACCATACTTATGATAAGCACATTAACTAATTACACTAATGATAAGAAAAGAGAGATCATAACTTCATTTTGTTGATTTATGTGAACAAGAGAGTGGATTTATCTCTAAATTGTCCTTAAACTCTCATATTTTTATCAATTTTCTTTACTTGTTTTTCTCATTTTTTTTAGCTGATCACTCTCAACTTTGGTTTTGATTGAATAGAAATTTAAAATCTAACAATTCCCTATGGATCGACCCGTATTCGCCACGTACTACGATTGTAAACCGTGCGCTTGCGGTTAAATTTATTTCAAAAAAATTCGACTATTTTCTAAACCGATAGAAAATTAGCCAATTAACAATTACTTTGCTACCTATTCTGGGTTTCTTTCATCATCTTTCTGATGAAGTCTATCTTTTTTGAGGCTTCTCGAATCATATTAGAACCAAATACTAACTGATCTCTAATTTCAACCCAACAGGTTGGGGATCTACATGGACGACCGTATAAAGCTTCGTATGGTGTCATGCCAATAATTGCCTGATCGTTGTTATTATAAGAGAATTCCACCAAATGTTGATAGTTTTCCCATGAACCTTCAAAATCTAAGATACAAACTCTCAAAAGATCTTCTAATACTCGATTTACCCTTTTAGTTTGCCTATCTGTAACATCCCGCCTTTTTGGATGCTTTAAGAAGACACACATACACACTCAAACCATATAGAATGGCAGATTATTATTGAGATGAAGAAGAAAAAGAGAAAGAAATAAAACAAAATAGAATCTCACAGCGGAATGACAAAATATAATAATCAAATAACAGTTCATGAAGCTATTTACAAAACATTTGATTATACTTATACAGCACAGTATCAAAGTTACACATATCAGAGATAAATAAATAATAATGCAGCGGAACAGTATGATGCAGTGGAATAATATAGTAAATAGTAGTAGTACAATTCTTTGTCCTCCGGAATAAGTCTTCAAATCCTAAATTTATCAGGCTGACCCAAGTGAATTGAAAAGACAAAACACTCGAGTCAGAACTAAAAGATCTTATGTAAGTTAAATCAATGGTAAATATGTGTGTGACGGCGTCAGAGATGTTTACGGGGTTTGACATCTCATATCCAGTGTCTAACGTGAGTGCAGTAACTTAAGAGATGTTTGGGATTCACGTCTCCTAAGGATCCGTTAAACTATCTACTATGTAGTACAATACGCTATAATAATATGTCAACAGTAAAGTAAAGGTATTAAAATAGTGTTAAGGCTTTACATTTTCTACCTTAACACATTTTATATATTCCCATAACCTATACAGTACCGGAATTCCATCCGCACTAGGTGTCGTCAAAGGGCACTCCATAGGTATGGTACAAAACAAACTCGTAGAAGGCGCGCCAGGTAGGTGACACGGTATAACTAGGCAATGCCGGGGTAGACATACCAATTACACTTCCGGACTAGTGGTAATGCATAGCAGCTACTAACGCCCACCTCGGAACACACTCCCGAGTAAAAATCGAAGGGTGGCCACCAAATAAATCAAAAGTAAGAATATAGTATCGATGGAGTGTGCCCGATCGGAGGAATGATCTCACATGGCCCGTCGATTGCTCCTGTTTTAGCCACCTCTAAGCCAACTTTGGGAGTCGGGTCCACGCATATACCTCATATAGGATCGTCGCCACCATCCTACTTCAATCTGGAATCTCCACCGCGTACACAGTTGTCAAAGTGGTTTTCGCTATTAGAAGAGAGTATGACAACATCCGATCCCAATCTCTTTGACAACCAATCATTTATTACACACCGGTTGGTAATTTTATATTTCAAAAGTCAATTCGCAATTTGTATCAAAATATCGTATTCTCAAAACCGTCACTTCCGAAATTATATTCACCATCGGATAATGTTCACTTTCAAAATTATATCGTTTCCAAAAATCATAATTTTTTCCAAAATCATATTTCCAAAATAGGTTCAATCCTTACTTCAAAATCATCATATCCCATTAGTTAACATTTAAATCCCAACTTAGGTTATAACATCATTTAACTTTATTCTCTTTTAAACCAATAAATTGAATTCAAACAGTTCCACTTAACTTGGTCTGGAAACTTAAAAAATAGTTTAAATGGTTATAAATAGTTAAAATAGTTATAAATTGTTTGAATAAATTTTCAATAGTCAAAATACTCTAGAATTGTAAATACAGATTTAAAATAGTTAAATAGATTTAAAATAGATTAAATAAAATTAAAATAGATTAAATAGCTTTAAAATAGATTAATTAGATTTATTATAAGTTAAAATGGTTTAATTAGTTTTATAATAATTTAAATGGTTTAAAATAGGTTAAATCAATTTAATGTAGTTAATATATGTTAAAATAGTTTACAAATCTGAAAATCTTAAAATTTAGAATCTTAAAAATAATATAATTTAAAACAGTTTATATTTGAAAACATGAACTTGGAATTTATATCAATTTAAAACTATTTATTTCATTTCAACAAAATCAGACCATTTCAATGTAATTTCTTAAAACAATTCACTTTAAGCCAATTCACATTTCAATACAAAACTTGATTTTCCAAAATACTTCAATTTATACAAATCAAATTTTACTTCAGAATATCATTTAGTTCCATTCAAAAATTAAGGATTTTAAAATCATTTAATTTAACCAACCCGTTGTCCGTATATAATTCTCTACCCTAGGGTCAATTGATACAGAGATTTATCATTTCAATCTGTAATTTAAAATTTTACGGTTATATATCATTTCAAACCGCAATCTCGAAATAAATAACATCCACAAAATCGCTCGAGTCTATTATTTCAACCTATAATGATTTTTCCTTAATCTATAGATTATTCGGGTATGTATCATTTCAACCTATAGTGAACTTGCAGTTTAGAACGATATAAAATACAGCATCCATTTATCCAATATCAACAACCAATATCCATGATAATCATCCAAATCAATCAATAAACTTCTGGCAATTTATATTCAATAATAAATTAAATGATTTAAAATATACCAACCAGTCATAAATAAATTCCTAATCACATCATAAATTAAATTTAAAAAACATTAGAAATTTTAGAAGTTGTGAGTGGTTAAAACACTCACCTTTGGATTTAAATTGAGTTTAAATCCAATTTAAACCCGAAATTTGAATGGTCTTAGAATTCATCCAAACCAACGTCAAAATGTAAGAAATTCTAATACGATCCCAGCGGATCAAACCGCGCATGAATTGGACCTTGTACGTGAAAGTTATTGATGTTAGAACGAGTTAAAAAATAAATTTAAACAAAATAAAACAGAATTTCAACAGCCGCTCATACATTGCCATGTCACTATCACCTTCAAAACCCTACCAGTCGAACACGTCTTCGCTCTCGAATCCCATCCATGCCGCACATCACGCCACCATTCCGCGCTAGTCGCGTCTATCACCGAACCGACGCCGCACGCCACGCCAACCCTAACTACCCCATCTCCTCCTGCACAAACCCAATCGCCTACGAATTTTGCAGAAGCCACAGCTCTCACGTAGAACCCTAATCAATTAGTCGAGGTGATCAAGCCGTTAACTCATCACGAAACCCACATGGATGCGATCCCCTCGGCTCTCTCCATAATACTGCATCCTTGATCTGACGATCCGTCGAAGTAGATCATCGTGTGATTGATGGACGAGAATTGATGTAACAACCCGCATATTTTACGATTGAATATTTAAAATTTTTATTTTAATATTTTATCGTTAGTCGGATTTTAGTCCGAAATGTTACTTTTTGCATACGGTCGAATTAGGACTCGGGACCACTCCCATTGAGTTCAAAACACCGTTTGTGATCTTTTTGAGTATAAACTTTGATATGTTTGGAGTTAGTGGAATTTTGTCACTTTCACTTTGGGTTTGGCTTTGGTTTAGCCCATTAGCCTAAACTATTAATTCTAGCTCAACCCCCTTCCCTTCATCACTTCACTTTCATTTCCTAACACTCAAGATTAATCAAAAATGGAGGAAGGAATGGGAAATTAAAAAGCCAAGCCCTAGTTCATTTGCAAATCCAACATCTAACTCCAAATTCAAAGAGAAGCCATTGATTCTTCCTTTGCTTTCAAGCTTCTTCTTCATTGATTTTGTGTAAAGCTGATATTTTTATCTCACATCTTTGTCTATAACTATCTTTGATTGTTGGGTATGAATTCCTAACACTTTTTCATATGCATTTGCTCTTGGTTTGGATTGAATTGGTGAAAATCCCAATTTTTAGTGTTTTGGGTTCAAATCTTTAAAAATCCTAACTTTGATGATTGAACACGTTTTTGGTGATGCGTCGAGGAGCCAATAGGACCGAGGAGCCGATGGACGTAATCCCCTAGCATCCGTGCTCGATCGGTTGCAAATTGAGAGAGTTTTTGGCATTTTTGTTGCTTACGTCGTTCGGCCTGCACATATGATTCTCGGCCTGCAGTTAGGTCGGCCTGCCTTAGGTCGCTCGCCCATTAAGTCACTCAGCCTACTCTCACCTCTTTGGTCGTTGCATCCTTTAGGTCGCTCGGCCATGTTATGCCGCTAGCTCCTTAGGTCGCAACCCCCTTAGGTCGCTTGGCCATGATATGCCGCTAACCCTTTAGGTCGCAAACTATATGTCGCTCGCCTTGCAGTTGAGTCGCCCTGCCTTAGGTCGTAACTCCCTAGGTCGCTCGGCCTGCTTGCTCTGATAGGTCGCGTGCTCGGCCATTAGGTCGTTCCACCCCACAGGTCACTCAACCATGTTAAGTCGCACCTGCTATCTGGCAACCATGTTAGGTTGTTTGCTCTCTTAGGTCGCGCCATGCCATAGGTCGTGCCATATTAAGCTGCTCTGTCAGGCCGTATGCTATTTCTTGAGCCGCTGATTTCTTATGTTGACTTATGTTAAGTCGTAAGTCGTGGTTGTTAAGTCGCAAGGGTATTTCCACTTTGATGAATTCGGAATCGAATTCTTGGATTTTATTCACGTCTTCGAATGTGAATTTTTGTGACTTGTTGTTTCTACAATCATTTTTGTGATTTGTAACTTTAAAAATATAAAGGTTTTCTATACTAGTAGTAAATATCAAAACTCTTTCATCAAAACGATTTCAACACTATTTTATTACAAAGCTCATTTATTAAACCGTTTTCCAATCTACTAGTATATACAAACCTTTACCTCACTCGTATGAGAAATCTAATTAAACGGCTTAGTAAAACAAGTGGTATGAAACGCTTGCGTTTACTTCGCCGGTTAATTCTTGGACTTGTTCGATTGAATCTCTTGTGACAATTTTCGAGTGGAGATCTACAATTTGTTCGTAAATTTTTAAGTTAAAGCTAGTGGTTATGGGACATGAGGCTAAGCTTATATATTTACTAGCTTATTGTAATTGACACTTCTTGATGATCGTTGATGATCGTTTTTGTGATTTAGACTAGCAAATGTGTGATGTCTCTTTGTCTACGAAGGAGACTAAACCCCGTTTCTGTGGGGCTTTGGCTCAATTTGGTGGGGTAGCGATCCATGGTCTTCGGGCCATTTTGTGGAGCTTCGGCTCAAAATTAATGGTTAGCAACCATGGAATAGCGTTCCATTTTGTGATACACGTGTTGGTGAATTTTCATGCTCCCGTTTTGTGATAGGCCTCCCCCTTTTTGTGATTTCTGGATTTCCATTGATGATTTCTAGAATTTGTGTTTCACCAATTTTCGTGATTTTCATTGATATGTTTTATCAATATTTGTGCATTGGTGAATTTGTGTGTCATTAACTTTTTGTGAATAAAAATATAGAGTATGACATTCCTTTTAATCTTTGAGAAGATTCTTGTGATATTGATTAATGTAGCGACCCGACTTTCCACTCTCGGAAAATCGCATCACTAATTAAGCAGAAAGGGATAGAAGAAGAAAGGAAAGAGAAGAAAGAGAAAACAACACATCAGAATCTCACAACGGAACGAATGAAATATAATATATAACATATACATAGTATTATATACATCGGAGTACACAACTAAACATCTCAATTTAGACAGTTATAACATTTCTGCCTAATACAATACAAGAAAATCATACAGAATATCAACACAGCGGAAACTCTAACTATATCTACATGCTGAAGCCTCCTGCTCCATAGCTCCTCCAGAATTCGTCAAGAGATAGCCTGAATCACTTGACTACTCATACATAATATGAGTACCCAAGAGTTTAATAAAACAGAAAATAAACACTCGGGTCAGACAGGGGTCTGGTGTGAGTAAACGGTTTAAGATTGCTTAACTTTAGAAAAACCTTTGAAAAGAAAGGTACCACGTAAGACTTCCCACACATAAACATGGAAAAGTTTTTACCTTACGCTAACCAAAACATTTGATAGGAAATCCAGTGATATTATAATAGTGTCAAGGGTTTTCAAGTAAATAAGAAATAGCCGAAATTGTTACATTATTAAATTCCAGCTACTAGCCACAAAAGTGGGTAATACAAACAAAACCGTAGGGTCTCGTAGGGAAAATGGGTTTCCATCAATGGCAGGGCTACTGGGGTACCACCCGTCACAGTACGTGGCCTAGATCACCGTACCGAGGATTACTCCCTTCATCCCCTGCAACACAAGGCCGGGACCATTCCTTACTGAACAGTCCTGAACAAGACCACCCCGCAGTTGGCTGCAGTTCCAACTGCCCACACAACCGAAATATAAAGGGACCTCTAGACAGGGATGTATCTTTCTCTCCAGTGGGAGCGACCCACGAAGCCTTGCTGCACCTCCCCTGTTTTAGCCATTCCCGGTTGATGAGGCTTGAGGTTGCGATTACCTTTATAGGACCAATTATCATAGAATGCTCATCGTCCGCCTGACGATGTTTTGAAAGCATTCAATCCATACAAGTTCGTTCCGGGTTCGAACGAAACCGAAGGCACTATCTCGTTGCACTCGTTTTGGAATCACCCTCAGAGTCAACGACCATAGCCCTTGCACTCTGATTCACCATATCGAATCTATAGGCACTATTCCGTCAAACTCATTACGGAATCACCCATAGAGTTATACTGACATATAGCCCTTACACCTCGAGTCTTCACTTGCTCCACTTGGATTAACGACCTAACGTTTAATTGGAATCGATGTGGTTTTCGGATATCCAAATATGGAAACCTGATCCCGGTCTCATCGAAACCAAACGCCGTTTTAATGTCCAAATTATACTTAAGGGATTTAAACAATAGATATTTCAGAAAATATCACTTAACATAAATGGGTGTATCACATTACACAGATAGAAAAGCATCTATTATCACATGCATATATACATATCACATAGCAGCATATATATCACATTCAGATATAGCATATTCACATCATCACATATCATTCAATGTCATCCAACAACATCCAATATCATTACTCACCCAATGATATATATCATCCAAACATTAATCATCCATAAACAAGTTTGATTCAAACTTGATTAATTTAATTAATCCTTAAATTAAATACTTGGATTATCTTCAATCCATTTACTATTCATTAATTAATTACAAATTAATTAATTAACTCACATTACTTAATTCCATTTCAATTAATCTTCCTTGATTAATTATCACTTAATTACTTTAAGTAATTCTTACTTAATTACCATATTAATTAATCATCCTGATTAATTACTTCCAAAATATACTAAGTAATTACCTCTTAATTACTTTCTAAATTAATCAACCTTGATTAATTATTCTTTAATTATCCTGATAATTATTCCTTAATTACCTTTAATTAATTACACCTGATTAATTACTTTTAATTAATCACATTTGATTAATTACTCTTAATTAATCATACTTAATTAATTACTTTTAATTAATCACCTTTGATTAATTACTTTAATTACATTTAGTAATTAAAACTAAATTATAAATTAATTATCCTTAAATTATTAATTAATAACTAATTAATCATTTTCATTAATTAATGATTACTTCATTAATTAAATTTCTTTCTTAATTAATTACTTTAACAAGTAATTAATCACTTAATTAATTACTCTTAATCCTTTTATTAATTAATCATAAATCAAATAATTTAAATCTTTGACTAATTGTTAATTAATTCTTCAATTAATAACTCAAATGATTAACTCTTAATCATATTTACTTAATTACTTTTAATAAAGTAATTATCCTTTATTTTATTACCTTTAGTAATTAACCACTTAATTACTTTAATTACTTCCAAAGTAACTATATTAGATTAATCCAAAATGATTATCTTAATTAATCACAAGTTAATTACTTAATTAACTATTTAACTTAATCATTTAAAATTAATTAAATGATTCTTAACTTCTTATATAATAATGGTTCTTGATTTAGAAAACATCATCTTAATTAAATCATTTATGGACAATAAAACTTGATAATTAAAAATGATTTAATTATCTCAATTATCTTTACAAATTTAATTATCTTTAAATAAATCAAATTCAAAATAACTAAAGATAATCTTTATTACAATTGATTATCAAATTCTAAATCATTAAGCTTTATTTAAATAAAATATAACCTCTAGAAATCAATTTATAAATAAACACATTTAAATTTAAACTATTAAATCTTTAAAACCTTTACAAATTTATTTATTAAAGTTTAATACAAATTTTATTTCAAATCCGCTTATTTTTAAAACTTCCATAATTTAAGATGTATAAATTTTTTTAAAACATAACTTTGAAACAACTTTAGTTTCGAAACCTGTTTAACCTTTATCTTTAAAAACTTTATTCCTAAAACCAAATTTCCTTTGGATTAACACTTAAACATTAAGTTCTAAAGCCTGAATAAATGAATATTCTAGTAACCCTGCTAAAACTCGTGCCTACCCCGAGAAAGACACACGCTAACTCCGAGTTCCTCCCCTACCCAAGCCTGCTTCGAGTCAGCACGCCAAAAACCCGATGCCATCTTCGAGTCTTCCACCTTCTTCTCCCCAGAACATTTGTAGTAACCCATAAACATGCACATGAACGTGCACGGCGCAACTGACCAACGGCGATCACCACTCCGATCATCCCCAAGTCGTACTCGACCACCACATCCTTATGCAATACCCAGAAAAATTATTTCGATTGAAAATCGAAATATAGCCCTCCATCCCAAAACTGCTCAGAAAACCCATCCTCAATTCCAACCACCGCCGACCATCCCCCATACGTGACACCTCGCCACCTTAGCCGAAGCTTCATCACGATCCCCTAATTCCCCGGCAACATGCGCGATCCACTCCGGTTGTCTCGCGACACCGCAAAATCAAGTAGAACAACGTCGGCAACCAAAGCATATAAAACCCTATATCCTCGATTTCCATTCAACCCCTTCATTAATAAATTCCATATCCATTTTTCTGATGGTCCCCTACGTCCCCTCGACCTTCGTGCTCATCCACGCCAACCAATTTGCCGCCGATCGCCACCAATCAACCAAAATGCCCAAAAATGAAAATCCCATAATTCTCTTTAACTACCAATGTAGAAATCATGTTTCAACCACTAAAATTCATGATTTCCTAACTGCAAACCAATTATAGAATCAAAACTTAAAATTGTTTTAATAAATTTTTGACCCCATTTCCATTTAACTGTAAATTTGAAGATTTTAAGCTAATCTTTCATTTTTCAAACCTATATCTATTTTTAGATAATAAAATTACATGATTATAAACGTCTTTTGTTTACATATTTTAAACAAAATCGAATTCAACAGGAAGTTATTGAATTTATTAAGAAATTTCACCCTGTTATCATCACACAGGACCTGCATTCACACTCAACAGGCAATCAAACATCATATCCACACATGCATCAAATTTCAATTCAAATATTGCAGATATCATCAAGTTATTTATTCATAAAAACAGTTGAATCCCAGAATTAAAACTGTTTTTAAAAGTTTCATTTACTCACCTGTATACTTGCAGAAAACAGAGAGAAGATCTGCATATTTTTTTTTTAGGCTTTCAATCCCCTTTTGTATGTTGATTTGATGATTGATTTCCAGCTTGCATGATGAAATCAATCCTCTTGCAGTTGATTTTTGAGTTGGTTGTTAAATTTGAAGATGACCTTACATTTGACTTGAATATCCAGATTTTGCTTCTTTCTTCTTTTCATTCAGATTTCTTTACAGATTCTAGTATTTGAACTTTGTTTTGATCTTGCCTTTTAGATTTGCATTTATTTTGTTGTAGAAGAGAGTAAAAGGAAAAAAATTCTAAAAATGAAGCTTATTTGTACTTTACAATTTAATTTTACATTAAATTATTAGAGAGTGACATTTGTCTATCTATATTCTAATTAGCTTACACCTATACATATTAATTTACAAGTGTCTTTACACATATTCAAAAGTTTAACAAGTGTTATTATTGTTAAATTAATGTTTAACAAATGTTTAAATATTTAATTAATATTTCTAAATGTTATTTCCTTATTAATAATCTATTTAAGCTACATACATACATTTATGTAATGTTAGAAAATTATAAAATGCTTTCATCTTATAAAAATAAACTTTAGGCTTTCATTATCTTAAAAACAAATTTATATAGGCATTTTAAATAACTTATATTTTAATCAATCTAATTTATCATTTGTTTATAAATTGAGAAACTTAGTTTAACTCCTTATATAAATTTTTAAAACAATTTTATCTTATTAAAAACAAAAGCTAAAATATATGTTTATAAAATAAGAAATTAACTTTATTATTAAAATTTAAATTTCAAATATCATTTCAAAGACATTAAATCAAATTATCATTTCAAATCTCAAAACTAAATATATTCAAGTTTGAAAACTCTTATTAAATTCAAATTAATAATTTTCCTATTTCAAATATATATACAAATATATATACACATTTCAAATAGAAAAACATTCTAATATTAAATTTGTTAATTTCGATATTAAATTTTAAAACAAATATCAAATCACAATATATATACATTCATATATATTACAATTTGAATATAAAGTTTTATTACATTAAAACTTCTTATCTACCAAAATAAATATCCCAAATTAAAATGTTATAAATTTCCAAAAGAATTTAATCTTGCTTATTTATATTGTTAAGAAAAATATTAATAGATATTAACAAATTATTATTATCAGCCTTTGAAATAATCTTAACTTGTCAATTTATAATATAAAATGATCAAATCAATTTAATTATTATCAAAGATTATTAAATTGATATTGCTCAAAATTCCGGGTCGTCACAATTAATCTCTTGTTGATTTTCAATTACATACTTATCACAGTATGGCTTTATGGTTATCATATGTTTATGTCATATCTCTTATTCTATATCATTTTATCTGATATTTATAGCTAGACTGATCCGTTTATTATTTTCTTATTAAATAATACTAGGGTCAGACCGAGATGTTACAGGTGCTTCTGCGTGACTTCACATCTGGGATTATCACCCTGACTTTTGGCTAACTACTTAGATTAGTAGTTTTTGTTGTATACATTTGAGAGATAGACTCATTGATGTATCCATATTCTTTTGTCTAGCACTTGTAGCTATTCTTTTGTGATATTGTGGATCTTATCTGACCACTACTCTGATGTAAATTTTCATGTGTTATATATTCGTATCTATTTCCGCCTTTGTGATATGGATGTTTTTGATTGATTGTGTTATGCTTATTTCTATATTTGTTTCCGAAGAATATATATAGCCACCGTGTAGTAGCTTTGAGTTTGTTTCGGTATGTCGGATTTCCTCCTGAAACCAGGTGCATG
Source organism: Allium cepa (assembly GCA_030765085.1). Taxonomy (NCBI): domain Eukaryota; kingdom Viridiplantae; phylum Streptophyta; class Magnoliopsida; order Asparagales; family Amaryllidaceae; genus Allium; species Allium cepa. Next base: position 240,601,529 of record CM060931.1, read on the forward strand.
TTGTACTATCTGACATATCGATGCTCGCACAAAGCAATTACGCGGATGGTCGCTCCTCAACGGCCTTATTCTCCGTGCTAGTTGACGGCATTACCCCGTAGTGTCCTTGGCTAGAGTGGGTATAGAGGTGGGGCGTCATAGCTTGGTATCAAAGCCAATCTTCGGAACAATGTAGAATAATCTAGCAAGGATCATCGGCCTAAATCCATCTTAGGAGTCGTGCTTTAGGATTTAATTCGAGTCTTCGTACTAATTCATCCTATTTTCTTTATGATTCCTTGTTTATCTATCAAGATTTCTTGATATTCATTTGGTGAATAACTTTATCCTTCTTCTTTCTTTCTTTCAAAAAAGGAAAAGAAATGGTTAGACCTGGCCGTCCCAGCACCGGTCAATCTAGTGCTACTCCCCAAGATGGAGTATTTATGTCTGCCCAACAGCTTCTTGATCTAGTAAGGAATGCTCAAGCAGTCGGATCTAATCCGGAGTCTACTCACCCTAAGTCTGGATTTGCACGCTTGTGTAATGATTATACCAATTTGGGTGGGAGGCCATTCAAAGGATCTGAAACTATTATTGAAGTCCAGGCTTGGCTGAGAACGTGCGATCGAATCTTTTCTCGCATGAATCTTATTGATCTTCACCGTGTTCAGGTGGCCTCTAGTATTCTCCAAGAAAGAGCATCAGATTGGAATAAGCTTCTGATTTCTGAAATAAATGAAGCGGATCTTACTTGGGAAAAATTCCGGGAACGCTTCGAATTAAAATTTATGGCAGAAGCTGAGAAGGTGGCTTTGGCTCGCCGTTTCATTGACCTTGTTCAATGTGAATCCTCTGTGACAGACTATGTCGCATCATTCGAGTCACTTTCTAAATATAGGGTCGAGTACATAAACACCCCACTGAAGAAAAACCAAAGATTTGTCTATGGCTTGAATAAAAATCTCCAGAAGCCATTACTTCTAAAGTTAGAAGTTTCTTTTGATCAACTCGTTGATATCGCTCTTCGACTTGAAGAGGCAGATAAAGAAAGTGACGTTGAAGTTATAGGTGCCAAACCGAACATCAACAACAAGAAAAGGCCTAATAGGTTCAAAGGCCCTTATCCCAAGAAGAAAGGGAAGCAAGCAACTTCATTAAGGCCGAACATCAAAGGCCCATTGGGTTATTGCAACCTTTAGAAATTCCAATTTGAAAGTGGGACCAAATTTCCATGGATTTTATAGACGGCCTTCCCCGTTCTTGTTCGGGCCATGATGGCTTATGGGTGATAGTCGATAGACTTACTAAATCCGCCCATTTTATTCCCGTTCGGTCCAATTGAACCGTTCCTCTCTTGGCCAAACTCTTTATTAAAGAAATTGTTAAATTACATGTAGTTTCTACTTCTATTGTTAGTGATCGTGATCCATTGTTTACTAGTGGATTTTGGAAGAGTCTTCAAAAAGCTTTGGGAACGAAGCTTAATTTTAGCACCGCTTATCATCCTCAATCCGATGGACAGACCGAGCGTGTGAATCAAACTCTTGAAGATCTTCTTCGTGCATGTGTTCTTGATTTTGGCGGAAGTTGGGAAGATCATATTTCTCTTGTTGAGTTTTCCTGTAATAATAGCTTCCAATCTAGTATTGGTATGGCAACTTTCGAGGCACTCTATGGAAGACCATGCCGATCTCCTTCTTGTTGGCTTGAAGCCAGTGAGAAGCTGGTTTTAGGTCCACATTTTATTCGTGATTCCACAGAGTAGATTGACCTTATTTGTCATAGGATGAAAGAAGCCTAGAGTAGACAAAAATCCGATGCCGATAACTGGAGAAGGATATTAGAATTTTCTTCGGGAGATCTTGTGTTTATCCATGTTTCACCTATGAAGGGTGTTGTACGTTTTAGTCGATCGAGAAAGTTAGCACCTCGATATATTGGTCCATTTCCCATCACCGAATGTATTGGTTCCGTGGCTTATCGCTTTTATTACCGGCTCAGTTTTCTGCTATTCATGACGTGTTTCACGTTTCTCAATTGTGGAAATGCCTTCGAGATTCCGATTCTATTCTTGAGCCCGGTGTCGTGGAAGAAATTGAAGTTTCGCCTAATTTAACTTATGAGCAACATCCTATTCGTATTATTGCTTCGGAGGTCAAACGCCTTCGAAATAAAGATGTTCCACTTGTTAAAGTCCAATGGTCCTCAAATCCAAAGGACCGCTCTTGGAAATCCAGAGAGTTCATCGAGCGAACACATCCGGACTTACTTTCCCGTGCTCTTTGAGGTGAATTTCTTATTTCAAATTTCTTTTGTGGTGATATGCTTTCATGGTTGTTACCTTATATTTTCTTCTTAAATATTGCGAGGACGCAATTTCTTTAAGGAGTGGAGTCTGTAACAACCCGCATATTTTATGATTGAATATTTAAAAAATTTATTTTAATATTTTATCGTTAGTCGGATTTTAGCCCGAAATGTTACTTTTTGTGTACGGTCGAATTAGGACCCGGGACCACTCCCATTGAGTTCAAAACACCGTTTGCGATCTTTTTGAGTATAAACTTTAATATGTTTGGAGTTAGTGGAATTTTTCCACTTTCACTTTAGGCTTTGGGTTTGGTTTAGCCCATTAGCCTAAACTATTAATTCTAGCTCAACACCCTTCCCTTCATAACTTCACTTTCATTTCCTAACACTCAAGCTTCATCAAAAATGGAGGAAGGAATGAGAAATTAAAACTCCAAGCCCTAGTTTATTTGCAAATCCAACATGTAACTCCAAAATTCAAAGAGAAGCCATTGATTCTTCCTTTGCTTTCAAGCTTCTTCTTCATTGATTTTGTGTAAAGGTGAGATTTTTATCTCACATCTTTGTCTATAACTATCTTTGATTGTTGGGTATGAATTCCTAACACTTTTTCATATGCATTTGCTCTTAGTTTGGATTGAATTGGTGAAAATCCCAATTTTTAGTGTTTTGGGTTCAAATCTTTAAAAATCCTAACTTTGATGATTGAACACGTTTTTGTTGCTTAGGTCGTTCGGCCTGCACGTATGATAATCGAGCTGTAGTTAGGTCGGCCTGCCTTAGGTCGCTCGCCCATTAAGTCGCTCGGCCTACTCTCGTCTCTTTGGTCGTTGCATCCCTTAGGGTCGCTCGGCCATGTTATGCCACTAGCTCCTTAGGTCGCGACCCCCTTAGGTCGCTTGGCCATGATATGCCGCTAACCCTTTAGGTCGCAACCTATATGTCGCTCGCCTTGCAGTTGAGTCAGCCTGCCTTAGATCGTAACTCCCTAGGTCGCTCGGCCTGCTTGCTCTGATAGGTCGCGCGCTCGGCCATTAGGTCGTTCCATCCCACAGGTCGCTCAACCATGTTAAGTCGCACCTGCTATCTCGCAACGATGTTAGGTCGCTTGCTCTCTTAGGTCGCGCCATGCCATATATCGCGCCATATTAAGCTGCTCTGTTAGGCCGTATGCTATTTCTTGAGCCGCTGATTTCTTGTGTTGACTTATGTTAAGTCGTAAGTCGTGGCTGTTAAGTCGCAAGGGTATTTCCACTTTGATGGATTTGGAATCGAATTCTTGGATTTTATTCACGTCTTCAAATGTGAATTTTTGTGACTTGTTGTTTCTTCAATCATTTTTGTGATTTGTCACTTTAAAAATATAAAGGATTTCTATACTAGTAGTAAATATCAAAACTCTTTCATCAAAACGATTTCAACACTATTTTATTACAAAGCTCTTTTCTTAAACCGTTTTCCAATCTACTAGGATATACAAACCTTTACCTCACTCGTATGAGAAATCTAATTAAACGGCTTAGTAAAACAAGTGGTGTGAAACGCTTGCGTTTACTTCGTCGGTTAATTCTTGGACTTGTTCGATTGAATCTCTTGTGACAATTTTCGAGTGGAGATCTACAATTTGTTCGTAAATATTTAAGTTAAGCTAGTGGTTATGGGACATGAGGCTAAGCTTATATATTTACTAGCTTACTGTAATTGACACTTCTTGATGATCATTGATGATCATTTTTGTGATTTAGACTAGCAAATGTGTTATGTCTCATTATCTACAAGGGAGACTAAACCCCGTTTCTGTGGAGCTTCGGCTCAATTTGGTGGGGTAGCGACCCATGGTCTTCGGGCCGTTTTGTGGAGCTTCGGCTCAAAATTAATGGTTAGCAACCATGGAATAGCGTTCCATTTTGTGATACACGTGTTGGTGAGTTTCCATGCTCCTATTTTGTGATAGGCCTCCCCCTTTTTGTGATTTTTGGATTTCCATTGATGATTTCTAGAATTTGTGTTTCACCAATTTTCATGATTTTCATTGATATGTTTTATCAATATTTGTGCATTGGTGAATTTGTGTGTCATTAACTTTTTGTGAATAAAAATATAAAGTATGACATTCCTTTTTATCTTTGAGAAGATTCTTGTGATATTGATTAATCTCTTGTTTATTTTCAATTACATACTTATCACAGTATGGCTTTATGGTTATCATATGTTTATGTCATATCTCTTATTCTATATCATTTTATCTGATATTTATAGCTAGACTGATCCGTTTATTATTTTCTTATTAAATAATACTAGGGTCAGACCGAGATGTTACAGGTGCTTCTGCTTGACTTCACATCTGGGATTATCACCCTGACTTTTGGCTAACTACTTAGAATAGTAGTTTTTGTTGTATACATTTGAGAGATAGACTCATTGATGTATCCGTATTCTTTTGTCTAGCACTTGTAGCTATTCTTTTGTGATATTGTGGATCTTATCTGACCACTACTCTGATGTACACTTTCATGTGTTATATATTCGTATCTATTTCCGCCTTTGTGATATGGATGTTTGTGACTGATTGTGTTATGCTTATTTCTATATTTTTTCCAAAGAATATATATAGCCACCGGGTAGTAGCTTTGAGTTTGTTTCGGTATGTGGGATTTCCTCCTGAAATCAGATGCATGTTGTACTATCTGACATATCGGTGCTCGCACAAAGCAATTACGTGGATGGTCGCTCCTCAACAGGCTTATTCTTCGTGCTAGTTGACGGCATTACCCTGTAGTGTCCTTGGCTAGAGTGGGTGTAGAGGTGGGGCGTCACATCTTGGTATCAAAGCCAATCTTCGAAACAATGTAGAATAATCCAGCAAGGATCATCGGCCTAAGTCCATCTTAGGAGTCGTGCTTTAGGATTTAATTCGAGTCTTCGTACCGATTCATCCTATTTTCTTTATGATTCTTTGTTTATCTATCAAGATTTCTTGATATTCATTTGGTGAATAACCTTATCCTTCTTCTTTCTTTCTTACAAAAAGGAAGAGAAATGGTTAGACCTGGCCATCCCAGCGCCGGTTAATCTAGTGCTACTCCCCAAGATGGAGTATTTATGTCTGCCCAGCAGCTTCTTGATCTAGTAAGGAATGCTCAAGCAGCCGGATCTAATCCGGAGTCTACTCACTCTAAGTCTGGATTTGCACGCTTGTGCAACGATTATACCAATTTGGGTGGGAGGCCATTCAAAGGATCTGAAACTATTATTGAAGTCCAGGTGTGACGACCCGACTTTCCACTCCCGGAAAATCGCATCATCTTTAAGAAAGAAAGGGATAGAAAAGAGAAAAGATAGAAGAGAAGAAAGAAACAACATCAGAATCTACACAGCGGAACGAATAAATTATATTAATAACATAAATATTACATAGTTTTACAATCATTACCAGAGTACACAGATATACAACACATATACTAGACAGTTATAAACACCTGTCTAGTTATACAACTCAATACAACAACTCAGAGAACACACAGCGGAATACTAGATATATATCTACACGCAGAAGCCTCCTGCTCCATTGCTCCTCCATAATTCGTCAAAGCTAATCCTGAATCCTAACCTGAATTCCCTTGACTACTCATAAAAATTTGAGTACCCAAGAGTTTATGAAAAACAAAAATAAACTCCGGGTCATACATGGGTCTGGTGTGAGTAACAGGTTAAAGTTGCTTAACTTTCAAAAACCTTTTGAAAAGAAAGGTATCACGTAAGACTTCCCACACATAAACATGGAAAAGTTTTTACCTTACGCTAACCAAAACATTTGATAGGAAATCCAATGATATTATAATAGTGTCTAGGGTTTTCAAATAAATAAGAAATAGCCGAAATTGTTACATTATTAAATTCCATCTACTAGCCACAAAAGTGGGTAATACAATCAAAACCGTTGGCACTTATTGGATTTTGGATTCCATACAATGGCAGGGCTACTGGGGTACCGCCCGTCACAGTACGTGGCCTAGATCAACGTACCGAGGATCACTCCCGACCCCCTGCAACACAAAGCCGGACCCATTCCTTACTGAATAGTTTCGAACAAGACAACCCCGTGGTTGTAGCTAGCAACCACCCACACAGCCGAATATAAAGGGACTTCTAGACAGGGATCAATCATGCTCTCCAGTGGGTGCGACCCACGAAGCCTTGCTGCACCTCCCCTGTTTTAGCCATTCCCGGTTGATGAGGCTTGAGGTTACGATTACCTTTATAGGACATATCACTTAGAATGCTCATCGTCCACCTGACGATGTTCTGAAAGCATTCAATCCATACAAGTTCGTTTCGGGTTCGAACGAAACCGAAGGCATTATTTCGTTACACTCATTTTGGAATCACCCTCAGAGTTAACGACAATAACCCTTGCACTCTAAACCACCATCTCGAATCTATAAGAACTAATTTCATCAACTCATTACGGAATCACCCACAGAGTTATACTGACTCATAGTCCTTACACCTCGAGTCTTCACAAAGCTCCACTTTGATTCACGACCTAACGTTATTTGGAATCGATGTGCTTTTCGGATATCCAAATATGGAAACCCGATCCCGATCTCATCGAAAACCAAAGCGTGTCTTTTAAGGTCCAAGTTGTTTTAAAGGTTTAAAACAATTCAATTACAGTATCTATATACACACAGATAGATAACTTATAAATCACAACTGATAATTAACATTATCAAATAACAGGTAATCTACATCATCAATATCACATAAATATTCCATATATCAACATCACAATAGATAACCTAAGTTATCATCACAATACAACCAAACATCCATATCACACAATCTTATTTATCTCATTATTGAGATCACAAAGCATCCAAGACAATCAAGTTCAACCATTCATCCATAAGCAAAGATTTACTCATACCATAATATAATTAATTTAAAATGAATTAAATTAACTATCACTAATCTCTAATTAATTTAAAATGAATTAAATTAATTACTCCATCTTTAATTAATTTAAAATAAATTAAATTAATTACTTCATTAAATCTTGCTTACTCAATCATTTAATTGATTACAATCAATTAATCATTTATTATTAATTACCTTAATTAATCACCCATGATTAATTATCCTGAATTACATTCATGTAATTATCCTAATTAATTTCACAAATTAATTATCCTCAACTAAACAATAATTAACCTTTAATTACTTCAATTAATTGTTAATCATAATTAATCCTTAATTAATAAATTAATTAATTACCTTTAATTACTTATCATTGATTAATTAATCATAATTAATCATCTTTAGTTACATCATCAATTAAAATAATTAATGATCCTTAATTATTCCTTAAATTAATTATCCTAAGTAATTAACTAACTTAATTACTATATTGAACCAAATTAATTATCCTTAAATTAATTTCTTAACTAATTAAGGCTTGGCTGAGAACGTACGATCGAATCTTTTCCCGCATGAATCTTATTGATCTTCACCGTGTTCAGGTGGCCTCTAGTATGCTCCAAGAAAGAGCATCAGATTGGTATGAGCTTCTGATTTCTGAAATAAATGAAGCGGATCTTACTTGGGAAAAATTCCGGGAACGCTTCGAATTAAAATTTATGGCAGAAGCTGAGAAGGTGGCTTTGGCTCGCCGTTTCATTGACCTTGTTCAAGGTGAATCCTATGTGACGGACTATGTCGCATCATTCGAGTCACTTTCTAAATTTGGGGTCGAGTACATAAACACCCCATTGAAGAAAAACCAAAGATTTTTCTATGGCTTGAATAAAAATCTCAAGAAGCCATTACTTCTAAAGTTAGAAGTTTCTTCTGATCAACTCGTTGATATAGCTCTTCGACTTGAAGAGGCAGATAAAGAAAGTGACGTTGAAGTTATGGGTGCCAAACCGAACTTCAACAACAAGAAAAGGCCTAATAGGTTCAAAGGCCCTTATCCCAACAAGAAAGGGAAGCAAGCAACTTCGATGGCAAAGACTTCTACCTCTGGTAGTGGGCAATGCTACAATTGTGGTTCTAGGGACCATTATGCGAAGAAGTGTTCAAAGCCTCGTGCTTGTCGCTACTGCAAAAGCCCGGATCATTATTTATCTTCTTGTCCCAAACTTCAAGGCAAGAAGGAGGGAAAGCTTAATGTTGCTCAAGCCCCTGGCAACACATCTCGTGGTAAAGGTATTTCTCATTCTATCCTTGATGGCATTATTTTATTACATGATCATCCTATTCGAGTTCTTTTTGATACGGGTGCGTCCCATTCTTTTATATCAAAAGAACTTGTTGATACTTTTTCTTTGGATGTTTTGTGTTTAATGACTTCTTTGAGAATTGCGAATCTGGTTGGTGGCTCCGCAACAATCAGTTTATTGTGTAAAGATGTCGAGATTATTTTGTGTGATTTTTCTTTCCGAGCCGATTTGCATGTTATGCGCTACTTAGGCTTTGGAATGATTTTGGGAACGGATTGGCTAAACCGTTATGAAGCCCAAATCTTATGTCCTGAGCGGACTATTCATCTTCGACATCCCCAATCTGTTAAGCAGATTTCTATTGATCTTAAAGATTCGGATTCCAGCTTGGTTGCATCTTTATATTCTTTAAATCCTCATGATGACGATAATGATGATGAGGAAGATATTATTTCTCTTATTCACGTTGTTTATGAATTTTTTGACATATTTGAACCCGTTTTAGGATTACCACCTAAGCGAGCAATTGAGTTCAAAATTAATCTCATCCCTGGAGCTCAACCCATCACTCGTCCTCCTTATCGCATGTCCAATAAGGAAAATGAGGAGATGCGCAAACAATTATCCGAATTGGAGATGAAAAAATTTATTCGCTCTAGTTCCTCGCCTTGGGGAACTTCAGCCATTTTTGTGAAGAAATCTGATGGTACACTTAGGTTATGCGTTGACTATCGCAAGCTTAATGATCTTACTATCTAGAATAAATATCCTTTACCTCGGATTGATGATTTATTTGATCAACTTAGTGGTGCTAGAGCCTTTTCACAATTAGACATAGCTACCGGTTTTCATCAGATTCGTATTGCAGAGGATAGCATTCCTTTGACATCGTTCCGTACTCGTTATGGATCATATGAATGGCTTGTTATGCCATTTGGTTTCACGAATGCTCTGACTTATTTCGTTGACCTTATGAATAGAGTTTTCAAGGACTTCCTCGATCGGTTTGTTCTCATCTTTATCGATGATATTCTTGTGTATTCTAAAATCGAGGAGGAGCATGAAAAACATCTTCGGATTGTGTTGGAAACTCTTAGGAGCAATTAATTAAAAGAAAAATTTTCTAAATGTCAATTTTGGCAATCTCGTGTGAAGTTTCCCGGTCATATTATTTCCGAATCCGGAATTTCGGTGGGTCCTTCAAAGGTTGAAGCGATTCAAAATTGGAAGATACCGGAGAGTGTGACGGAGATTCATAGTTTCCTCGGATTGGCGGGTTATTACCGTTGTTTTATCAAAGACTTTTCTAAAATTGTCGTTCCCCTTACTATCTTGACAAAGAAGGGAGTTAAATACATTTGGTCGGACAAATGTGAAGCTTAGTTTCAGAAATTAAAAGAACTCCTTTCTGATGCTCCTATTCTTGTGATTCCCGGGGAAATCAAGATTTTATTGTTTATACCGATGCTAGTCGCGTTGGTTTGGGTGCCGTTCTTATGCAAAGAGAACGTGTGCTTATGCTTCTAGGCAATTGAAGCCAGCCGAGACTAGATATGCCACTCATGATTTAGAGCTCGTGGCTATTGTTTTCGCCCTTCGTATTTGGTGTCATTATCTTTTGGGAGAAAAGTTTATTCTTTACACCGATCATAAACCTTTGAAGTATCTGTTTTCTCAAAAGGAACTTAATTTGCATCAACAACGTTGGCTCGAATTTCTTGCAGCTTATGATCTCGATATTCTTTATACTCCCGGAAAGGAAAATCGTGTTGCGGATGCACTTAGTCGTAAGCAACAAGCGGTTGTCTCTATGATGATATCCGAATGGAATTATCTCGGAATTCTATCCCCTTGTGAGATTCGAGATCATGTTTCCAATTTATGTTCATCTCTTGTTTTATGTAGCCTTGAGGCTCATCCTTCTCTTTTAGACCGCATTCTTGAAGCTCAAAAGCTAGATCTCGAATTGGCTCTTCTTGGCCAAAATTTTAGGGATAAAATTGATATTGAGGGTTTGAAAGACTTTGATATTGATTCAAGTGGTGGTATTCGAAAATTTGGTAGACTTATCGTGCCAAATATTAGTAATCTTCGTAAAGATATTTTAGAAGATTCTCATCGTTCTAAATTTACCATTTATCCCGGTAGTTGTAAAATGTACGCGGATATGAAGCGACTTTATTATTGGGAGGGAATGAAATCTGATATTGCTAACTTTGTTAAGTGTTGCATGACTTGCCAACTCATTAAGGCCGAACATCAAAGGCCCGATGGGTTATTGCAACCTTTAGAAATTCCAATTTGAAAGTGGGACCAAATTTCCATGGATTTTATAGACGGCCTTCCCCGTTCTCGTTCGGGTCATGATGGCTTATAGGTGATAGTCGATAGACTTACTAAATCCGCCCATTTTATTCTCGTTCGGTCCAATCGAACCGTTCCTCTCTTGGCCAAACTCTTTATTAGAGAAAATGTTAAATTACATGGAGTTCCTATTTCTATTGTTAGTGATCGTGATCCATTGTTTACTAGTGGATTTTGGAATAGTCTTCAAAAAGCTTTGGGAACGAAGCTTAATTTTAGCACCGCTTATCATCCTCAATCCGATGGACAAATCGAGCGTGTGAATCAAACTCTTGAAGATCTTCTTCGTGCATGTGTTCTTGATTTTGGAGGAAATTGGGAAGATCATATTTCTCTTGTTGAGTTTTCCTATAATAATAGCTTCCAATCTAGTATTGGTATGGCACCTTTCAAGGCACTCTATGGAAGACCATGCCGATCTCCTCTTGTTGGCTTGAGGCCGGTGAGAAGCTAGTTTTAGGTCCAGATTTTATTCGTGATTCCATATAGAAGATTGACCTTATTCGTCATAGGATGAAAGAAGCCCGGAGTAAACAAAAATCCTATGCCGATAACCGGAGAAGGAAATTAGAATTTTCTGTGGGAGATCTTGTGTTTATTCGTGTTTCATCTATGAAGGGTGTTGTACGTTTCAGTCGATCGGGAAAGTTAGCACCTCGATATATTGGTCCATTTTCCATCACCGAACATATTGGTTCCGTGGCTTATCGCCTTTTATTACCGGCATAGTTTTCTGCTATTCCTGACGTGTTTCACATTTCTCAATTGCGGAAATGCCTTCGAGATTCCGATTCTATTCTTAGTCCCGGTGTCGCGGAACAAATTGAAGTTTCGCCTAATTTAACTTATGAGCAACATCCTATTCGTATTATTGCTTCGGAGGTCAAACGCCTTCGAAATAAAGATGTTCGCTTGTTAAAGTCCAATGGTCCTCAAATCTAAAGGACTACTCTTGGGAATCTAGAGAGTTCATCGAGCGAACACATCCGGACTTACTTTCCCGTGCTCTTTGAGGTGAATTTCTTATTTCAAATTTCTTCTGTGATGATATGCTTTCATGGTTGTTACCTTATATTTTCTTCTTAAATATTGCGAGGACGCAATTTCTTTAAGGAGGGGAGTCTGTAACAACCTGCATATTTTACGATTGAATATTTAAAATTTTATTTTAATATTATCGTTAGTCGGACTTTTGTCCGAAATGTTACTTTTTGCATACAGACGAATTAGCACTCGGGGCCACTCCCATTGAGTTCAAAACATCATTTGCGATCTTTTGAGTACAAACTTTGATATGTTTGGAGTTAGTGGAATTTTGCCACTTTCACTTTGGGCTTTGGGTTTGATTTAGCCCATCAGCCTAAATATTAATTCTATCTCAACTCCCTTCCCTTCATAACTTCACTTTCATTTCCTAACACTCAAGCTTCATCAAAAATGGAGGAATGAATGGGAAATTAAAACTCCAAGCCCTAGTACATTTGCAAATCCAACATGTAACTCCAAATTCAAAGAGAAGCCATTGATTCTTCCTTTGCTTTCAGCTTCTTCTTCATTGATGTTGTGTGAAGGTGAGATTTTTATCTCACATCTTTGTCTATAACTATCTTTGATTGTTGGGTATGAATTCCTAACACTTTTTCATATGCATTTGCTCTTGGTTTGGATTGAATTGGTGAAAAGCCCAATTTTTAGTGTTTTGGGTTCAAATCTTTAAAATCCTAACTTTGATGTTTGAACATGTTTTCGGTGATGCATCGAGGAGCCAATAGGACCGGGGAGCCGATGGGCGTAATCCCCTAGCGTCCGTGCTCGATGGGTTGCAAATTGAGAGAGTTTTTGGCATTTTTGTTGCTTAGGTCGTTCGGCCTACACGTATGATTCTCGGCCTGCAGTTAGGTCGGCCTGCCTTAGGTCGCTCGCCCATTAAGTCGCTCGGCCTACTCTCGTCTCTTTGGTCGTTGCATCCCTTAGGTCGCTCGGCCATGTTATGCCGCTAGCTCCTTAGGTCGCAACCCCCGTAGGTTGCTTGGCCATGATATGCCGCTAACCCTTTAGGTCGCAACCTATATGTTGCTCGCCTTGCAGTTGAGTCGGCCTGCCTTAGGTCGTATCTCCCTAGATCGCTCGGCCTGCTTGCTCTGATAGGTCGCGCGCTCGGCCATTAAGTCGTTCTACCCCACAGGTCACTCAACCATGTTAAATCGCACCTGCTATCTCGCAACCATGTTAGGCCGCGCCATGCCACAGGTCGCGCCATATTAAGCTGCTCTGTTAGGCCGTACGCTATTTCTTAAGCCGCTGATTTCTTGTGTTGACTTATGTTAATTCGTAAGTCGTGGTTGTTAAGTCGCAAGGGTATTTCCACTTTGATGGATTTGGAATCGAATTCTTGGATTTTATTCACGTCTTCGAATGTGAATTTTGTGAATTGTTATTTCTACAATCATTTTTGTGATTTGTCACTTTAAAAATATAAAGGTTTTCTATACTAGTAGTAAATATCAAAACTCTTTCATCAAAACGATTTCAACACTATTTTATTACAAAGCTCGTTCCTTGAAATGTTTTCCAATCTACTAGTATATGCAAACCTTTACCTCACTCGTATGAGAAATCTAATTAAACGGCTTAGTAAAAGAAGTGGTATGAAACGCTTGCATTTACTTCGCCGGTTAATTCTTGGACTTGTTCGATATAATCTCTTGTGACAATTTTCGAGTGGAGATCTACAATTTGTTCGTAAATATTTAAGTTAAGCTAGTGGTTATGGGATATAAGGCTAAGCTTATATATTTACTAGCTTACTGTAATTGACACTTCTTGATGATCGTTGATGATCATTTTTGTGATTTAGACTAGCAAATGTGCGATGTCTCTTTGTCTACGAGGAGACTAAACCCCGTTTCTGTGGAGCTTCGGCTAAATTTGGTGGGGTAGCGACCCATGGTCTTCGAGCCGTTTTGTGGAGCTTCGGCTCAAAATTAATGGTTAGCAACCATGGAATAGCGTTCCATTTTGTGATACACGTGTTGATGAGTTTCCATGCACCCGTTTTGTGATAGGCCTCCCCCTTTTTGTGATTTCTGGATTTCCATTGATGATTTCTAGAATTTGTGTTTCACCAATTTTCGTGATTTCATTGATATGTTTTATCAATATTTGTGCATTGGTGAATTTGTGTGTCATTAACTTTTTGTGAATAAAAATATAGAGTATGACATTCCTTTTTATCTTTGAGAAGATTCTTGTGATACTGATTAATCTCTTGTTGATTTTCAATTACATACTTATCACAGTATGGCTTTATGGTTACCATATGTTTATGTCATATCTCTTATTCTATATCAGTTTATCTGATATTTATAGCTAGACTGATGCGTTTATTATTTTCTTATTAAATAATACTCGGGTCAGACCGAGATGTTACAGGTGCTTCTGCTTGACTTTACATCTAGGATTATCACCATGACTTTTGGCTAACTACTTAGATTAGTAGTTTTTGTTGTATACATTTGAGAGATAGACTCATTGGTGTATCCATATTCTTTTGTCTAGCACTTGTAGCTATTCTTTTGTGATATTGTGGATCTTATCTGACCACTACTCTGATGTACACTTTCATGTGTTATATATTCGTATCTATTTCCACCTTTGTGATATGGATGTCTATGACTGGTTGTGTTATGCTTATTTCTATATTTGTTTCCGAAGAATATATATAGCCACCGGGTAGTAGCTTTGAGTTTGTTTCGGTATGTCGGATTTCCTCCTGAAACCACATGCATGTTGTACTATCTGACATATCAGTGCTCGCACAAAGCAATTACGCGGATGGTCGCTCCTCAACAGCCTTATTCTCCGCGCTTGTTGACGGCATTACCCCGTAGTGTCCTTGGTTAGAGTGGGTATAGAGGTAGGGCGTCACAATTGATCATCAATTTCTAGGAAAACTATGATCCGATTTGAGAAACAAATCACAAAATTGAGATGCGCACGTCGAGAGTTTCAAAAAGATATATAATTTGTTTGGGTTGGAGGAGTTTGAAATTTTGATTTGGTTTTGATTTGAAATAGAAATGGGAAATTGGGGACTAGAGTTTGTCTACCATTGGGAGGAGGAGGAGCAATTGGAATTGTGCATACTGAAATCAGAATTAAGAGATGGCCTAGGGTATATAACGATATATATATATATATATATATATATATATATATATATATATATAGGCAGAACAAAATAGAAATGAATGGGCTCGATTGGTTTGGATAGTTGAACAATGAACGACTCGAAAAACCCGTCCTGTCTCCGAAACGAAAATGGGTCAACCCATATAACAAAATAAATGTTTTTGATAATTTTAAAATCAATGGAACAGGTTTCAAGTACTAATTTCATCGTATGAAGAAGTTATGTTAAAATCAGCTTTTTTCAAATTGAAATTGATTTCAATTAAATTGATTTCTAGGCGTTTCAAGCCCGTATGATCAAACGACATGTCCGATCGTTACAAAATTTGAAATCCTATAATGAATCACCGTTACGTATCTGATGAAACTGGCTTCATCGAAATCCGAAATAGTTGGCAAAATGACTATATTCCAGATTTATTTAATATTAATATTAAATTAAATTAAATCCAATCAAATTTCAATTCAAATTTTATAATTCACAATTTCTATCACCTAAATTCACTTAGTATTTTATTATCCTCTAAAACAAATCTCTATATCAATTCATTATTGACTATTTCAAAATTTTGCAGTGTTTGATAACAACTGCCGTAAATCCTATTAATTATAATTTAAGTTCAATAAATTGTTTTTATTTGGTTTCAATCTTTATACTCAAATCAGTTATTATTCTATAGACATGGTTATTACACTGTTTTATATTTCATTACATTAATATATTCCACTTCCCATCTTCTATTTGTAGTAATAACTATATTTCCAAATTTGTAATTTTTGTCAATTACGCACATTAATCAAGATTTTAAATCCAATTAATTATTCCATCTTAGTTCCATTTTTTTATTACGTCAATTATTACTTTATGAATAAATTTTCATTTCTATTTATTTTATTACATTCACACTTTCAGTTATTGCATTAATTCTCATTAATATAACATTAAAGTTCATTTAATTTTAATTTATTTCCCATTTCAATTAAATAGACCAAATAAACACATAACTTACAACAACCGTTACCATAACTTTTAATCACACTTATGAATTCATTATTCAAAAACAACTGTTACAATTCTTAGACAACCCAAATTTTATTCAATGATCATTTATTTCATACTATTTCATTTATTAGTTTAATGTTTGCATTTGTTTTCTTGTCAATTTATAACCAAGTATAACAATTGACAATATTTCAATTAATTGTAATTTCATTCAAATTGTTAATTATTAGTTTTGATTACTATTGTTACATTTCATTTTAGCATTCATTTCATTATTAAATTACAAAGTTTTTATTTCTTTCCATATTAAATTACTAAAACTCGTTAATTTAACAATTCGAATAGTCGAAATTTTACGGGCCGTTACACTCTCCTCCACTCAAAACTTTTTATCCCCGAAAAGGAAAAAGAAGGGAAAAGAAGGAGTTAAGCAATCAATATATCTTATTAGAAATATTAAGTTCATAAACAATAAATTTAAAAAATAAAATAATTTAAACAAAATATATACAAAAGTTTAGAAACATTTCAGAAAAATTTCTAAGTCCTAATTCATGAAAAATTTCGGCAGAGTCTCCTTTGTACGGAGATACTCAGGAGAAATTATAATATTGATAAACAATATATATCATAAATTTTCAAAAATAATATATCCCAACAGCAGGAAAAACAATATAAATCGGTAGAAAACCGTAATCCAAAAACGTACATATTTGTCGGGCAAACAACACTTATTTATGTAACCAAAAACAGTAGCAATTACTTCCATAAACCTATATTTCACTTATATAATCCAAAAATAATTAATAATTATATAAAATGAAATATTTAAAGTTGTTTCAACCACTAACAAACAAATCAATATAACCAACAATCACTTGCAACCACACCATACAATCATCATATGAAGTCGGTATAAATCAATCATCCATATTAACCAAAACAAATAGTTTGTTTAGGTTAAGACACTTTTAATCACATAAAATGACGAATAACTACTAAGTATATCATTTACTCAGCGGTCTTAGATAAAACTCAATAGATTATTCATACATCCGAACAATTAGAAGTATCCTTGCCCAAACAATTCATAGACCAAAACAACAACAAATTCCAAACATTATTTAGGTTTAACCTATTTCTTTTCATATCATTTATAAAATGACTCATTTCTTAAATTTACATTTATTTCTTAATTTTACATATGTTGCTTACAAAAGTTCAATTTCCATTCATTCATTGGTTAATTCCATTTATATATGTTCATTTATTTATAGTATTCATGCTCAATTCAATTTCTTAGCATATCAATTCATTAACTTAAGTTTATAATTACCTACTTACAGTACTTACTTCTATCACATTTATTATAGTAAAATTTAAATTATAACTTAATTTATAACAACTATAACATCAAATTCTTATTTATAAAAGAATTTCATTGAATACTTTCATTACTTTAAGTTTTACTTGTATAATATTCAATTACATTTTCTTATTAAATATTTCAACTTTTTAAACCTTTTGGTAAGTTATATATATGTTTTTAAGAATGCAGTCGAAAGTTACACAAGTTTACTTTATTTCGTTTTAATAAATAAATGTTCAATAGTTATCATTCCTTATTTTCATATCCTTTTTATATTATAGGTTACAAATTTCAAATTTCTTATATACTTCAGTTATAACTTAACATTTAATTTCATATTTTTAGCCTTAAAGGTTCCAATTATTAAATGGTTAAAATTTATTCCGCTATAATGATTAAAATCTCTAATTTATAGAAATTTAAGAACTAAATGTCGGGACCCATTTCAAATCATTTAAAACAATAGATGGATGTATATACTCATAACCTATATCCAATTATATTTAAAGAAATTTGAAATTTATATTTGTTTATCAAGTAAATCTACAGTGCAACTACTACAGCGGCCTTCCCACTTTGAAACTCGAAAACGAATATCGATGATGCGTGCACTCATCACCGAAATTATTTCCCAGTGACAGGGAGGGGAGTGCAGAGCTTATTTCTTTCCAAAATTTCTTTAAAAGAATTCTTTTCAAATCATATTGAAATATTTATATCAGAAAATACTTCTAAATAATATTATTACTATATTCCAAAATCATTTGAAAGGAATTTTCAAAACCCTGAAACTCAAGTTCTAGATTTCCAATTTTCATTTATTTTATTTTCAAATCTTATTCCCAACCAATATTTATAAATTTCACTGCCTAACAACCAACATATTACAACCAAATATATCCTTTATAAATTTATTATTTTATATACAAAAATGTAAAATAGGTAAAATTATTTCATTTACCTATATTTCAAAACAAATATTGTGTCGGTCTATCCTATTAAGTGTATAGAAATCCCTATCGATGTCATAGCGTCCTATAAACCAACTAAAATTTATAAATACAAAACAGAACAAATTAACACAATATAAAAACCTTTTATAACACTAACAAATACGCTCTCTCATACATATACACTCAGTGACTCATTCTAGGGCATTACTACCCTATTAATAAAGAGTCAGACCCCACAAAGCTATGGTTTTTGCTAAACCAAAGCTCTGATACCAACTGTAACATCCCACCTTTTTGGACGCTTTAAGTAGACATACGTGCCGACTCAAACCATACAGAAGGGCGGATTGTTATTGGGGTGAATAATAAAAGAGAAAGAAATAAAACAAAACAGAACCTCATAGCAGAATGACAAAATATAATAATCATATAACAGTTCATGAAGCTGTTTACAAGACATTTGATTATAGTTATACAACGCAGTATCACAGTTACACATATCAGAGATAAATAAATAATAATGCAGCGGAATAGTATGATGCAGTGGAATAATATAGTGAATAGTAGTAGTATAAATCTTCGACTTCGTCCTCCGGAATAAATCTTCAAATCCTGAAATGCTCAGACTGACCCGAGCGAATTGAAAAGACAAAACACTCGAGTCAGAGCCAAAAGATCTTATGTAAGTTAAATCAAGGATAAATATGCATATGAGGGCGTCAGAGATGTTTACAGGGTTTGACATCTCCTATCCAGTGTCTAACATGAGTGCAGTAACTTAAGAGATGTTCGGGATTCACGTCTCTTAAGGATCCATTAAACTATATACTATGTAGTACAATACGCTATTATAATATGTCTACAGTAAAGTAAACGTATTAAAATAGTGTTAAGGCTTTATATTTTCCACCTTAACACATTTTATATATTCCCATAGTCTATACAGTACCGTAATCCCACCTGCACTGGGAGTTGTCAGATGGCACTCCATAGGTATGGTAAAAAACAAACTAGTAGAAGGCGCGCTAGGGTAGGTGACATGGCACAACTAGGCAATGCCAGGGTAGATATACCAATTACTCTTTCGGACTGGTGGTAATGCATAGCGGCTACTACCGCCCACCTCGGAACACACTCTCGAGTAAAAATCAAAGGGTGGCCACCAAATAAATCAAAAGTCAGAATATAGTATCGATGGAGTGTGCCCGATCGGAGGAATGACCTCAATTGTCCTATCGATTGCTCCTGTTTTAACCACCTTAAGCCAACTCATGGGAGTCGGGTCCACGTATATACCTCATATAGGATCGTCGCCACCATCCTACTTCATTCTAGATCTCCACCGCGTACACAGTTGTCAAAGTGGTTTTCGGTATTGGTAGAGAGTATGAAACATCTGATCCGGATCTCTTTGACAACCAATCATTTATTACACACAGGATGGTAATTTTATATTTCAAAAGTCAATTCGCAATTTGTATCAAAATATCATTCTCAAAATCGTCACTTCCGAAATTATATTCACCTTCGAATAATATTCACTTTCAAAATTATATCGTTTCCAAAAATCATAATTTCTTCCAAAATCATATTTCTAAAATAGGTTCAATCCTTACTTCAAAATCATCATATCCCATTAGTTAACATTTAAATCCCAACTTAGGTTATAACAACATTTAACCTTATTCTCTTTTAAACCAATAAGTTGAATTCAAACAGTTCCACTTAACTTGGTCCGAAAACTTAGAAAATAGTTTAAATGGTTATAAATAGTTAAAATAGTTATAAATAGTTTGAATAAATTTTCAATAGTCAAAATACTCCAGAATAGTAAATACAGATTTAAAATAGTTAAATAGATTTAAAATAGATTAAACAAAATTAAAATAGATTAAATTAGATTAATTAGATTTAATATAAGTTAAAATGGTTTAATTAGTTTTATAATAATTTAAATGGTTTAAAATAGGTTAAATTGATTTAATATAGTTAATATAGGTCAAAATAATTTACAAATCTGAAAATCTTAGAATTTAAAATCTTAAAAATAATATAATTTAAAATAGTTTATAATAAAAACATGAATTTGGAATTTATATCAATTTAAAACTATTTATGTCATTTCAACAAAATCAGACCATTTCAATTTAATTTCTAAAACAATTCCCTTTAAGCCAATTCACATTTCAACACAAAACTTGATTTTCCAAAATACTTCAATTTATACAAATCAAATTTTACTTCAAAATATCATTTAATTCCATTCAATAATTAAGGATTTTAAAATCATTTAATTTAACCAATCCGGTGTCCGTATATTATTCTCTACCCTTGGGTCAAGTGATACGGATATTTATCATTTCAATCCGCAATTTAAAATTATACAGTTATATATCAATTCAAACCGCAATCCCGAAATAAACAACATCCATAAAATCACTTGAGTCTTTCATTTCAATCCATAATGATTTTTCCTTAATCTATTGATCATTCGAGTATGTATCATTTCAACCTATAGTGAACTTGCAGTTTATAACAATATAAAGTACAACATCCATTCATCCAAAAACCAACATCCATCACAATCATCCAAATCAATATATAAATTTCAATACAAAACTGATAATCAATAACAGGTACTTAACTGGCAATTTATATTCAATAATAAATTAAATAATGATCTAATTCAACTAAATTCAAATTAACTGAGATGATGATTTAAAATATACTAAACAATCATAAATAAATTCCTAATCACATCATAAATTAAATTTAACAAACATAAGTAATTTTAGAAGTTGTGAATGGATTAAAACACTCACATTTGGATTATTTGAGTTTAAATCCAATTTGAACCCGAAATTTGAACGGTCTCAGTATTCGTCCATACCTACGTTAAAATGTCCGAAATTCCAATACAATCCCAGTGGATCAAACCGCGCGAGGATTGGACCTCGTATGTGAAAGTTATTGATATTAGAAAGAGTTAAAAAAATTAAATTCAAACAAAATAAAACAGAATTTCAACAGCCACTCATACACATCCACGTCACCATCACCTTCAAAACCCTACCAGCCGAACACGTCTTCGCTCTGGAATCCCATCCACGCCGCACACCACGCCACCGTGCCACGTTAGTCGCGACTATCACCCAACCGACGCCGCACGCCACGCCAAACCTAACTACCCCATCTCCGCCTATGCACGAACCCAATCGTCGACGAGTTATGCAGCAGTCGCCGCTCTCACGTCGAACCCTAATCAATTAATCAAGGTGATCAAGCCGTTAACTCATCACGAACCCACATGGATGCGATCCCCTCGGCTCTCTCCACAGTACTGCATCCTTGATCCAACGGTCCGTCGAAGTTAATCGTCGCGTGATGGACAGTCGAGAATTGATCTTCAATTTCTAGAAAAAAACTGATCCGAATTGAGAAATGAATCATAGAATTGAGATGCGCTCGTCGAGAGCTTTAAAATGGTATATAATTTGTTTGGGTTGGAGGAGTCTGAAATTTTGATTTGGTTTTGATTTGAAATAGAAGTTGGAAATTAGGGATTAGGGTTTGTCTGCCATTGTGAAGAGGAGGAGCAATTGGAATTGTACGTATTGAAATCAAAATTAAGAGGTGACCTAGGGTTTATAACGATATATATAGGCATAAAAAAATAGAAATGAATGGGCTCGATTGGTTTGGATAGTTGAAAGATGAAAGACCCGAAAAGCCCGTTCTATCTCCGGAACGAAAATGGGTCAACCCATATATCAAAATAGATGTTTTTAATAATTTTAAAATAAATGGAACAGGTTTCAAGTTCTAATTCTATAGTATGAAGAAGTTACGTTAAAATCAGCTTATTTCAAATTGATTTCAACTAAATTGATTTCTTGGCGTTTCGAGCCCGTACGATCAAATGACAGGTCCGATCGTTAAACTTAAAATCCTACAATAATTCACCGTTATGGATCCGATGAAACTGATTTCATCGAAATCTGACATGGTTGCCAAAATGGCTATATTCCATTTAATTAAATAAATATTACATTTAATTAAATTTCAATTCACAATTATATAATTCATAATTTCTATCACCTAAAATCACTAAGTAATTGGTAATCCTCTAAAACAAATCTCTATATCAATTCATTATCGACTATTTCAAAATTTACAGTGTTTGATTGCAACTGTCATAAATCTTATTAATTATAATTTAATTCTAAGAAATTGTTTTTATTTGGTTTCAATCTTTATACTCAAATCAGTTATTATTCTAACATGGTTTTTTCCTTGTTTTATATTTCATTACATTAATATATTCCACTCCCCATCTTCTATTTGTATTAGTGATTATATTTCCAAATTTGTAATTTTTGTCAATTACACACTTTAATTAAGATTTTAAATCCAATTAATTATTCTATCTTAGTTCCATACTTTTATTACGTTAATTATTACTTTATGAATAATTTTCATTTCTATTTATTTTATTACATTTGCACTTTCAGTTATTGCATTAATTCTCATTAATATAACATTAAAGTTCATTTAATTTTAATTTATTTCCCATTTCAATTAGATAGTCCAAATAAACAGGTAAGTTACAACAATCGTTACTATAACTTCTAATCACACTTATGAATTCATTATTCAACAAATGTTACAATTCATAGATAATCCAAATTTTATTCAATGGTCATTTATTTCATACTATTTCGTTTATTAATTTAATGTTTGCATTTGTTTTCTTATCAATTTATAACCAAGTATAACAATTTACAATATTTCGATTAATTGTAATTTCATTCAAATTGTTAATTAGTTTTAATTACCATTGTTACATTTCATTTTAGCATACCATTATTAAATTACAAATTTTTTATTTCATTCCATATTAACTTACCAAAACTCATTAATTTAACAATTTGAATAGTCGAAAATTTACGGGTCGTTACACAATCGGTCTGGAGAAGGTATGCGGTGCTTATACTCAGCTACGTTCCCAAAGCTGTTTGTAATTCCTCATAGGGGTAATGGTTGGGTCTCGATCATTGACTATGCTGCTTGGGACACCATGCAATCGAGAAATTGCCCTTACGTATATCTCTACAAAACTTGCAGCGGTCCTTTTTGGATTTACTGGGATAAAGTGTGCGCTTTTGGTCAATCGATCTACGATAACCCAAATGCCTTCATTTCCCTTTCTTGATCGAGGCAAGCCACTGAAATCCATCGAAATTCAATCTCATTTCCAAGTCGGAACTTCAAGAGGTTGAAGTAATCCAGTAGTCTTTTGTTGATCGCTTTTAATTTGCTGACAATTGGCACATCTACTAACATGGATAGAGATGTACCTCTTCATGCTTTCCTACCAAAATGTTCGTTTCATGTCTTTGGGCATTTTTTTAACTTTAGGGTGGATATTTAGCTTGGACGATGGCATTCAGTCAACGCTTCTTAAGTTGTCAATACTGGGAACCCAAATTCTTCCATTTAACCGTAATATCCCATGGTTATCTACTTCAAAGCTTGAATTCTGCCATCTGCTTATACCCTTAATAGTCTTCCTTAGATGACAATCTTCTTTTTGTTTCCTCGAAATTATCTCTAGAAGAGTCGGAGTCACTACCAGACAAGCTATAACGACATATTTCCTACTTAACGCATGTGCTACTACATTAGCTTTCCTGGGTGTATATATAATATTTAGATCATATGACATGAGAAATTCTTACTAACACTACTGTCTCGTATTTAAGTCCTTCTACGTGAGTAGATACTTTAAAGATTTATGATCTGTGAAGAATTTGAACTTTTCACCTATTTAAAGAAGGAATATTATTTACCAAGGTCAAACAAAGTTTATCAAAATAAATTATGAGAAAATCTTACCCAGTAAATAATGTCTCCAAATCTTTAGTGCGAACATAATGGCTAATAGTTCTAAGTTGTGCGTTGCATAATTTCGCTCATGCGCCTTTAACTGCCTACTGGCATATGCGATAATCTTCCCATGTTTCATCAGTACCGCGCCCACTCCTTCTCCACAAGCATCAGTATAAACGGTTAAACCGCTGCTTTTATCAACAGTAATCGAGAATGGAACGGTAGTTAATCTTTTCTTAAGCTCCTGGAATGCTTCTTCATATTTCGGCGTACATTCAAATTTAACATCCTTCATAGTCAACTTCGTTAATTGATAGGAAATATTGGAGCAGTCTTGAATAAATCTTCGGTAATACCCTGTCAATCCTAAGAAGCTGCAAATGTCCTTCGAAGTTTATGGTTGCTTCCAATCTACAAAGGATATAATTTTCCCTGGGTCAACCGAGATTCCTTCCTATAACACAACATTTCCATGCAACCTTACATTTTCTTTCCAAAAGTGGCATTTGGAGAACATAGCATTGAGCATATTCCTTATCAATATTTCTAGAACAGTCTCTAAATGCATTTTGTGTTCATCTTCGGTCTTTGAATATGTAAGAATATCGTTAATAAAATCAACACAAATTTGTGGAGCACATCACTGAATATTCTATTCATTAAGTCCAAAAAATAAGCGTGCACATTGGTTAGTCCAAAAGGCATTACCAACCACTCGTAGAAATCATTTGGTCCTCTAAATGCAGTTAAAGGAATGCAATCTTCGGCTATCCTTTATTGATGGAATCTAGTAGCTAGGTCCATTTTGGAGAATATTTGAGCACCTTGAAGTCAATCAAACAAGTCATCGATACGGGGTAGATGATACTTGTTCTTAATCATTTGCTTATTTAGGTCTCGATAATCTACCCAAAGTCTTTAGGAGCCGTCTGGCTTTGCAGCAAAAAGACCGTTGAGCTCCGACTTGAGCGACTTAGTTTAATTAGTCCTTTCTTTAATAATTCATCAGTTTGATTCCTTAATTCATTTACTTCCTTGGGGGCCATTATTCGAGTAGAGTGAAAAACAGACCTCGCATCGAAAATCAAGTAGATTCGAAATTCAATTTCCCCATGTGGGGGTAAACTTTTAGCTTACTCAAAAACATCCAAAAATTCTTTAACAGTTGGTATTTCTTCTAGACGTTTTTAAAACGAATTTAGGGCATACATAAAACTATCCATAACTGGACTTGATTTTTCATATGTTATTTAAAAAGGTTTACTTCTTTTATTTTCTAAATGCACCATCCTTTTAACACAATCAAGAATAGCCTTATATTCAGACAACCAATCCATACAGAGTATAATCTCAATCCAATAAAATTGAGGACGATTAGGTTACATGAAAATTATTAGGATAGGTAGGCAACTTTTACTTTTTCACAAACTACACCTAGATTAGTTAACCACCTAGAGATACATATAGAGGTGTCTAGTACCTTTGTGGTAAGTTTTAGTTTATCAACCAATTCTTTAGAAATAAAACCATAGGAATCCCTTAGTATTAAATAATACTTTAACTGGATTTTTATTAATGAAGATATTACCTTCAAGAACTCTCTTGCCCTTCGCATCAGTCGAAGTTGAGGGTTCATCTTTAATGGCAAAGACTCTGACATGTTCTCCTTTCTTTATTAATGGAAAATCCTTTTTCTGGTGCCCTAGTTTGTGAAAATTGTAGCAATTCCTATCCTAAGCCATAGGATTCTTACAGGTGGTAGAAAAATGACCCTTTTGTTGGCAATTATAACAAGTAATATCTTCCAAGTAGTTTTCTTATTGTCCTCCTTCTGGCTTGCCTCGCCATGACCTTTTACCAGAATAGTTGAACTTCCTTTTATTTCTAGTTATTGTTGCTATTTGAGTTATGCGTGGATTCTTTTTGTCTAGAGTTTCATATCAGAAACCCATGTCTACCAATTCTATGAAGGTTCCCTTTACATGTCCGGTCATCCTGTCCTAATATTACCCCTTTATCCTAGATAAACATTTCTTTTTTCTTTGAAGGAGTGTCTATCAATCCCAGCCTGAAATGGGACAATTCACTGAACTTGTTGGAATATTCTTTTGTGGAAATATCTCCTTACTTTAAATACATAAAACTCCGATAAAGGCGGGATTTTCCTACAACTGGCATATATTGTTCTTCAAATAATTCCTTGAACCACTCCTATAAGAAATCATTTTCAGAATCATTCAGAGTTATGAACTCCCACCATGGTAGAGCCCCTTCTTGTAAGTGCCAAGAGCCTAAGAACCTTTTATGCTCATATCTGATATTCAATCCCTTAAAAATTCTTTTACAAGAGCGGATCAAAGCCCGAACTTCAATAATGGACTCCGTTCCTTTGAATGGTTTACCACCCAAACTGGTGTGATTCTTACACATAATAGCAAAGTTAATTAGAGGTTGCATAGGGTTACCCCTTCCTCAATTACTATGACATTTGATCGACCATTGGTGGCTGTATGTTGCTACCTCCCCTTCGTCCTCTTATATTACTCATCTCCTACTATCTGCATATAGTAAGGAAACATTTTTGGAATTATAGATGAACTTATCTTAGGGAATGGGCATAAAATCCAAACAAATTTATTTGGATAAAATTTCAAATATGCGCTCTCTTTGACTAAACACATTCTAAGGTATTACTAACCCTATCTCTAATGAGTTGACCCTGTCAAGGCTTAGGTATTTGCTCAACCATAAGCTCTAATATGAAATGTGACGACCCACTTCCTCGGACATCAGAAATCGATACTAATACATCTTCGGTATTAACTTGAAATTTTCGACCTTGAAAATTCCAGATTGTTAGAGAAAAGAAGAAGGAGGTAGAAGAAGAACAGAAAACCAAACTCAGAATCTCACATTTCATAGCAGATCAGAATATAATATCAAAAAATAGCATTTACAAAGAAGCTGAATTTATTAATTTACATCAATACATCAGAGTTACAACCAATAATAATATAAACTGGATAATTAAACAACATGTTCCGGACAACTGACAATATACTCAAACACAAAGCGGTAAACTCCATACGTTCCTACCATCCAGCTCGTCTCCTGAGCTCCAAAACGTCCTCACTTGAAAATCTATAATACTCGGCCTGACCCAAGCATTACATCAAAGTAACACCTAGGTCAGGCTGGAAATCAACGTGAGTAAACTTATCTAACAAGAAATAATAATGCAAAAACTTATTTAAAAACCCAGGGTATCTCATACCTTATTACGAATTCTTTTCTTGTTAAAGCCAATCACTTATTTCATAAACAATTACTCAGTACCCTTACTAAGTTTTAATGGTCTAGTTTACTTAAATTATTCCATTCCAGCCTATTGATTGCACAGATCAAATCTATAAACAATTATTATAGATTTCAAATCAAAGTGGTTTCGGGTATTTACAAATACCCAACCCCGGTCTCTTTGAATCCAGTATTATCTTAAAAACTAAGCTGTTTAAGCTTAAACAATTCCATTTATATCGAGAATTACATATTTACATAGCAATTTATCACCAGTAGATAAACTCATAGTTCAACCAAACATATCATATCACATAGCATAACAAATTACATATCAGCTATCATCTATTCTAAGGCATACAATATCATTCAATCATTCATAAGCAAGATTAATTTGTCACACCATTTCTAATTAATTTAAATAAATTAAATTAAATTCTTCAATCACCTTTAATCCTGCCCACTTAACATTAATTAATTACAACCCAATTAATTAATCATCCTTAAGCTTCCCATTAATTATCCATAATCACTTACATTAAGTAATTATCCCGTTGGTTAATTACCCTCAATTAATTAAACTTTCGTTATTAATTAAATTAATTAATTCTTAACAAATTTATCCCCTAATTACTTACATTAAGTAATTATCCTTTAAATAATTAATCTCTAATTACTTAATCAATTTACCCTTAATTACGAATTTATTAATCTCCAATTAATTAACTCATAATTAATTAAATTAATTAACTACCCTTAAAGTCATTAATTAATTAAATGAATAAATTACTCTTTAATTACTTTATTAATTTAATTAATCCTTAATCATCCAAAGTCTTAATTAATTAAACCATGATTATCAATTAATTAATTAATCTCTAATTAATTATAACCCTTGATTATAAATCAATTAATTCTTTATCATTTATTAATTAAATTAATTAATTACTCTTTAATTACCTTATTAATTTAATAAATGTTAAATCATTAAAACCTTAATTAATTTTAAGATAAATCATTACCTTTATGAATTCCCTAATTATGATTAACACATATTTTTAAAACATTTATCCTTTTAATTAACACTTAATTACATATATAAATTAAGTTTTAAATAAATTACAAATTTAACTTAATAAATTTAAGTTAAACAAATTTTATCACTTCCTTAAATCCATTATTTAAAACATTTATTATGTAAAGAATTAGATTTAAGAAATAGATTTAAACTAGATTTATTTTAAATTTTAAAACTTGCTTTTTTAAAAACTTTTAAAAACAGTTTTAAAACCTGCTTCGGGTCAACCCGATTCCCACTCGAGACATGCCTGGAGAAATCACCCTTCCTCTTTTTCCTTTTTTTTTAAAACTTAGTTTAAAAATTTTTAAATCTGCAAGATTAACACTCACGTTCTACTCGATTACGAACCTGAGTCTTTACTCGAGTCTCCTCCCACATTACTCGAGCTTCTCCACGAGTTTAACCTCTTCCCAAACCACTGACACCAACCGACACTTATGCACCTACACAGTCGATCGCGACGACATCGACCATCGCCGACACCTTCAACTCATCGTCGATCACCTCTACAAACAATTCCGACCACCCAAGCATCACCACAAAGCCTAAATCGAAAACGAGCAAACTCGAGCAACCTGGAACCAAACCCTTCGCCTGAATCTTCCTCGAACCCACGACGCCGACCACTAGCACCCCTGGAACTCCGGCCATACCCTCTCCGACCATCCACGCAGCCCTTCCCCTAGACCGATGATCCCCGATGCCCCATAGACGCCACAACAGTCCAGACTACGACCTCGACCTAAACTGGGTGTTAAACCCTACTCTGACTGATTCCCGCAGCCATAGTGGCTAAGAAAACCACCTTGTAATTTTGCCAAGCTCGCTCTGACTTCATCCTACCTCCAGTCGAAACCCCGATCACCCCGAGACCTCCGGCCGCCAGAATTAGCCCAAAACTCATTTTCTGGTCATCTTCGAAATGCTCACTCAATACAACACTATAAATTGTGTTTTCACTTTTAAAAATCATGCTTTTAGATGGTGATTTAGGTTATTAAGAAAATCGAAGAATTTAGATGTTTGATTTTTAACATATTTCTAAAGTTCTCGCTATCATTTCTAATTCCAAATGATATTCAAACTTTTCATGCTTAAATATATTTTTAAAACCTAGATTATGTTTAAACAAACAAATCATATTTGAAAACCAGATTCTATCAAAGAATAGATGAAGAGATTTTGAAATTTTTATCAAATTTAAACTCTGTAACATGAAACAGAGAAGAACATAAATATATCTGACAGGCACACTCTAACACATTCAAACATATAGGATTCACACTTGTATATATACATGCAAACCACAATTTATTCCAGGAATCACATGCTCAGATTTTAATTAATTAAGCTTTTTAATAAAAATGTTTACTCACCTGATTGATGTACATAGGGCTTTTTTTGAAATAGTTTGAGATTTTGAAAAATTGGATTGCCTCTTTGATTTTGAAAACTAAATGCTATGATCTTTGAAAGCTTGTTGTTAGAACTAGAAATTCTTTGAAACCTAAAGCTTTGTTGTTGAGATGATTTGGCTTAGATCTGAGATGATTTTGCCTTTAAAACTGAATTGAAGTTGCTTTGGCATATTTTCTGGTTTGAAAATGTTACAGGCTTTTGAGCTTTGAATTAACTTCTGGTTTAAGAAATGTTTTACAGGGTTTGTTTTGAGTCTGGTCGGGAAATTTGTGTTACAGGCTTTGAGTTTTTCTTTGCTTTTGAAAATGAGAATGGAAAACGAAATGGAAGAGAAGAGATAGGTGTTTATATAGAGTTAATTAGGATTTATTAAAAATAAAAGACAATAAAAATAAAACGTGTACACTTGTTAAAAAATCTAACATTTGTCATTTACATTAGTTATTCACCTTACACTTGTTATTAAAAAGATTTATGAGATGACCCTACTTTTCTAGTGGCCAAATCATGGGCTAATTTGTTTTTTTTTCTTTTTTTTTGGCATAAAGAAATATATGCTAAATGAAAACACAGGGTCATCTATCTTCAAAACCAAAACCAGGATCCACTATTACCAATATAGAAATACTGGTGTATTCTTAAAACATAGATTAGTATATATGAAGATATACCAATCTCTTTAGTTATTAAATCAGAGTTTAAGAAAAATTAGCTAAAGCATTCACACATAGCATTTTAATATAAAGATAAACCCATTTCCTTCTTATGAAAATTATTTTCAATATGACACAAAAGATACACAAGCAGACAGGAAACATCAGAATTCCTGATTATATCATAAAAATCATAGAGATCCTTTACTTAACTCAACTCTTGCTATAACACAATTATAGGCGTGGCTGCGCGTACACACACATATAAATACATGTGTGCACGGCCTCGCCAACACACAAGCTCAAGCAATGATATTAATGAATAGGCAATGAAGCCTTGGCACCAACAAAATATTAATAATTATATGTATAAACAAAAGATTACAAATCCAACTATATAAAAATGAGGTCATCGAGTTTCCTCTTTCTCATTCATATAAGTTATATTCAGACATAAAAGATGAATTTACATCAACTATCTTTCTTTAAAACAAAAACGTGTCACTGATGCAAGAACAAAAGCTATTCTGCATCATACAAATATTTTTAACACAAACAATTGGAAACTAACAAGTTCCTTTTATAAAGGTCTCAAGGTAATACATGGACTTGTAATCCATTTCTAGAAATCTTATGAATATAAAACAGTTTACTTTCTTTTGCAAAACTTATTCAAAACTGTGCTTATTCATTCTAGAAATGTAAAGTAAGGGCATGCACGTATTTTAATTTATATGGCAAGTCCTCATTATTATTCAAGAATCTATCACATGAACATATATTAGCTATATGCTATATACAGATTCGAATAGCAACAGCCACTTAACATAGAAAATTTCATTTCCCAAAATTCATAATGCATTTGAAAGCATTAAAAATCCATCTTTCCTTCAAAAGTCTACAGCATCAAATATGCCAAAACATATGAATATAGTTCGTACTTGTAAGTCATACTGTTAAAGCCACTAAATACATTTCAGATTTATAAAGCCATGAGGCTGTAAGTTCTCAAACTCATTTCAGAAATTATTTCAAATTCTTGTATAAATCCAAATTCCACATAAAACTTCATTTCTTTCCAGAATAAACATCTTATGTCAAAAAACACGTATCTATTAAAACTCAGATGCTCAGATGCAAATTCATATCTCAAAAGTGTGGATTCAGATCCATATAATCTCCCAAACCATAAGTAACTTGATCTCAAAAAAAACATAACATAGAGAAATATATATATATGTATACCTCGTCTTTGCTTTTCACATTCAAGGCATTCAACTTGCCAAAAACAATAAATATATATATACATATTCTCAGATATGATAATTACATACAAAAATCAAACTCCAGATCCATATATGCTTATGCATAAATATAGAAATAATCCATCAAAATAAGTTTATAAAAGTTTTCCCCAAAACTTCTGAAAGGAAACTTGAACAAAATCCATAAAAATCCTTTAAATCACAAAACTCAGCAAATCTATGGGTCTGCACATATACACAAGTGTAAACACTTGTGTATACTGCCTTGACACCAGTTATTTCTCCAAATACAGATTTCAGAAAATATATACAAACTGAATAATCCAAGTGTTTCAGTTTCAACTTGCAATTACATATAAGACAATACAGTTTTCAAGATTATATACAAATCAATCTAACACATAATGGTTCACTTTTCATGGCATTACATACATATTTTAGTTCAGCAATACATATGAAGTGACAACGAAAATACTTAAATACTTTCTTCATATCATCTACATGCAGTGATAAATCATTCTAACTCCATCTCTTAAATCATCATCTCATCAATATGTGCATAGCAACCTGTAAAAACATCATCCCGAACTGCCTCGTTGAATGAGACACCCCAGGAGATTGTCGAGACAATCAACAGGGTCAGACATGATACGTCTGGTATGAGTGTACTTAAACAATTCATTTGACAGTAATACATAGTGTTAAATCAGTGTATCGTGACATAATAGTGAATAGATATCATCTCAGGTGCAGATATGAACATAATCAGAACTAATCATCATTAATATATGAATACGCAAGCAACTAAAGATCAAACAATCATTAACAAGCATCAATACACGCAAAGCATCCATACACACAAATTTATTTACAGAAATATAACTACGGCTGCCTGAGATAGGACTTATTGCCAAATCGAAATTAAGAACACTCACGTAGCTATATGAGGTGTCGATCCCCTCGATATTGCCATAGCTTTCCCCCTTTTTCTCACGAATCCAACGCCATTTGATACGGCAAAATAATTTTCCCCTAATCTGATTTCTAGGGCTTCGGCCATTTTATTTTTTTTGTTTTGTAACGAGAGAGTAAAAATGAAAACCGCGGCCACATCCTTCTTTTTTTTTATAATCCACTCACGGCTAGGGTTTTAATAGATGGGAAATCACAAATTTACCCCCCAAGTCCAAATGTGTGCACAAATATACTTCAATTCTTTATACTTGTTTAAATCACAATATCATAGTTGTGTAAATATTGTGGGTCATTACAAATACCCCACCTTTTTGGAATTGTGTCCTCACAATTCACTCTTGCTCGTTGTAGCATCCCAAATATTCATTAAATTTTGCGGAGTGGCTGTAATACACACATGTATAAATATACACGTGTGCACTGCCTTGCCAACTCGAGTGCACTAGCAAATTTCAATCAACATGTTTCATCATCAAATGAACAAGCACAAGGGTAATTGCAACTGTCAGACAAACAGAACATAAATAAGAAAGCGACATATTCAAACAACTTAGTGCATCTGAAAACAGCAACCTCAGATGGATGTATGGGAACTTACACATAGACTTGGCAAATGCAAGACAACACAAAATGATAACAGCATAAGTGATCAAGGCAAAGCACAAGTGTGCAGCATCTAGTAGTTTCAAGTACATGGACATATATATATATATATATATATATATATATATATATATATATATATATATGGAACTGCCACTATATGCAAACAGCAAAATCAAGTCTAAAATCTCAAGTGCAACAGAAAATTTCAGATGCACCAGTGTTTGGACCAAGTCCATGTATACAGTGTAACTCAGGGGTGCACACAGGATGAAGTGAATATGCATAAATATGGCAGTGTACCAATGAGAGCAGGAAACAGTGCCATTGCATTCATCGTAATAGTGTTCACATTCAGTTTTAAACTAAACCCTATTAGCAAATTGGTTTAGAAAATTCTAGAATCAATACAGATTTTACTTTCTGCTTTTCAAAGCAATTCTAATGTCTCAAACATATTTATACACCAAGCTTACTCAACCAGAACCAAACAAATATTAATTCAGTAACAGTTCATATACTTTGTCATCAGGTTATATGTTGCTTACAAATGCATTCCTACTCATGATTCATATTGAAGTCATTTTAAATGTAATGCTCATTCATCCATGGCTATACACACCATCTTCAGGCAAAACATATCATCTATATGCAAATCAAAATAGAGATCAATACCCTTATACAATCTGTCTTTATTTAAATGAATTTTTAATCCAAAACAGACCCCATTCTTGGCAATCAAAGCAAAATATCATAAACATATGTATGAATTAAGTTTATACAAATAATACTCAATCAATACAAACAACAAACAACCACTTAATACTGGTATATATTTTTTTTAGTTCCAAAAAGAAAACCAGACATCTATAAAAACATCAACTAATTGCTTGCCATCAGAAATCATCCAACAAGTATCTTAGCAGAAATTCTTATTTCAAGAATTCATAACAACCATCACCCAAATCACACAAACATCTCATAAATATGAACAAGCAAAACCCACATCATTGAGCTAAGGCATCAAAACTGAGTCTGCATACCAGAACTCCCCATACCCCTAGCCTAATCACCTCTGCTTGTGGGTTCATTTCATATCATTTTTTTTAAGGTCCAATATCACATTCATGGTTGCACTGGTGCACACTGCCTGGAACATCTGTTTGATTTCCAGCACACTACAAGCTATTTGGACATGAACATGCCATGTGCAAACTCACACCCCACCCTTGATGCAAGCCAACCACTATGTCATACCCACTTCCCTCATACCCAACCTGATAGAGGCGACCCAATTCCTTAGTTTAATTACTAAGTTTTCCTTTCATGTGTGCAGGTCTCAACTATACTGTCTCATGCTCAAAAATCTTTATGTACATAACCAGTAAATGCAAACCGTTTTCATGCATCCATGAAACAGTCATCCATTCATACATTTCAACAATCAATTAATCACATCTGTATATCATTTCAAGTCAATTTTTTTTGTTCAGAGACAGGCCTTTGACTAAAACATAGATCAAATATTTTAGGAGATAAAATATCACTGGGGTTCCCAGTAACAAGATACTTGCAGTCAACTTATATATATTTTTCCAGTGAATCTTGTCCACAAAGGTTTCACATCCATATTATTTAAAGCAACATAAACTATTCAGGTTATTGTTACTGGCATTAAAATAGTGAACATGGAGGTCATAAGAACCAAATCTAACAACCAGCAAGGCATCCAAACATTCCACATAGATTATATCACCATAAAGAAACTCATCCAACGCATTTGTGGCTAACAAAACTTATTTTCATTCATATAAAACTAACATACACCTAATCATAAGTAGCTATAAGTGTTCCTTTCGTCTTCACTTATGTCATTGGGCTATATAAACTTGCAGGTAAATCACAGGGATTTTGCATATCAGAAAATTCTTATGTTTTTCATATTTTGTATTACAATCAACATGTGACCAGAGATGTTCATATGTATATATATATTTTTTTTTTTTGAGGAAATACTTAGGCAACTAGAGCTCAGCACATGGTCAAACCATTGCACTCTTATCCCCTTATCAAATACAAGACATAAGCAAAAGAACTTCCCTCCTTTTACTGCCTTGTACTTAACCAATCTTAGATCACACTTGACTGTAATGATAATATAATTCATTTTTTTTTTCAGGTTATAAACATAAGAAAATTTATCTTCCTCTAAGGGACCTGTTTTATAAACTTCCATCACAAAGTTATATGCAGTTATCAAACATATTCAAGAAATGCAGCTTAACAATTATGCATCCAAATCAGACAATTCACTTTTCAATGTTTATTCATATAATGACCTATTGTAATTGATACTGGCATTTGATATTTATTTATTTTTGAAAATTTTCCAAATATCAACATCACTTGCATCAGCTCATTATTGTGTTTATCAAGTTCTCAAACATATACTTATTAGTTATGGTGTAACAGTGGTGATTTCAGATTTAAATCAAAATAAATAAATACACCGTCTACATTGAAACAAAGCAACATCCATGAAGTCCACAAAGAAGTAAAACTGTAATTTTAGCCATCTTTTAGATCAGATATAAACATAGGTGTCTTAATCCAACTTTTCTTGTATTAGAAAACATTCATAAATTCAAATTCTCTCATTTTAAATTTCTTACTACAGGGATTTACAATAGGTTTGTGGGCTTTCCAAAATAATTTAGGCATTCATAATTCTATTATATTATTGTAAAAATATGGACAGAGGTGTTTGTTAAGAAAATTTCACCAAAAACCCAGAAAACCTCATATCTTATTATTTAGAAAATAAGCATGAGCCAGATTTCTATCTTGCTGCCTATGTTCTAAATAATTTAAATCCATACTTGACAATAATAAGAATAGAATAATAAAAATGCTCAAACCATTTTAACTGACATACAAAACTCCAAATCGAAATGCACAAACAAACATCCATCTCATCCATAATAACCACTTCAGAAATTTAAATAATTTTTATAATACTTCTTTGTTCATAGCAAATTTAAATGAACTAGACATGAGCATAAACCTCTCTGTTCATACTGCCTAATCCATTATTATTCAATACCCTACTTCTCAGTAAATTAATCAGATTATTTTCTTATAAAAACTGGGTCATAAACTCATTTCTGTAATCAGGTTATATGATTGATTAAATAATTTTCAAAACAAAATAATAGAAAGGAGAAACATCATTAACATTGATGTAATTCAAATAAATCATCCAAAGCAATCAATTCAAACAATGCAACCAAAGCAGTCAATACAAACAAATTCACACAAATTAAATTTTTGCTATGTTATCTACCAACATAGCTCTGATACCAAATGAGATGACCTTACTTTTCTAGTGGCCAAATCATGGGCTAATTTCTTTTTTTTTCTTTTTTTTGGCATAAAGAAATATATGCTAAATGAAAACACGGGGTCATCTATCTTCAAAACCAAAACCAGGATCCACTATTACCAATATAGAAATACTAGTGTATTCTTAAAACATAGATTAGTATATATGAAGATATACCAATCTCTTTAGTTACTAAATCAGAGTTTAAGAAAAATTAGCTAAAGCATTCACACATAGCATTTTAATATAAAGATAAACCCATTTCCTTCTTATGAAAATTATTTTCAATATGACACAAAAGATACACAAGCAGACAGGAAACATCAGAATTCCTGATTATATCATAAAAATCAAAGAGATCCTTTACTTAACTCAACTCTTGCTATAACACAATTATATGTGTGGCTGCGCATACACACACATATAAATACATGTGTGCACGGCCTCGCCAACACACAAGCTCAAGCAATGATATTAATGAATAGGCAATGAAGCCTTGGCACCAACAAAATATTAATAATTATATGTATAAACAAAAGATTACCAATCCAACTATATAAAAATGAGGTCATCGAGTTTCCTCTTTCTCATTCATATAAGTTATATTCAGACATAAAAGATGAATTTACATCAACTATCTTTCTTTAAAACAAAAACGTGTCACTGATGCAAGAACAAAAGCTATTCTGCATCATACAAATATTTTTAACACAAACAATTGGAAACTAACAAGTTCCTTTTATAAAGGTCTCAAGATAATACATGGACTTGTAATCCATTTCTAGAAATCTTATGAATATAAAACAGTTTACTTTCTTTTGCAAAACTTATTCAAAACTGTGCTTATTCGTTTTAGAAATGTAAAGTAAGGGCATGCACGTATTTTAATTTATATGGCAAGTCCTCATTATAATTCAAGAATCTATCACATGAACATATATTAGCTATATGCTATATACAGATTCGAATAGCAACAGCCACTTAACATAGAAAATTTCATTTCCCAAAAATCATAATGCAAAGCATTAAAAATCCATCTTTCCTTCAAAAGTCTACGGCATCAAATATGCCAAAACATATGAATATAGTTCATACTTGTAAGTCATACTGTTAAAGCCACTAAATACATTTCAGATTTATAAAGCCATGAGGCTGTAAGTTCTCAAACTCATTTCAGAAATTATTTCAAATTCTTGTATAAATCCAAATTCCACATAAAACTTCATTTCTTTCCAGAATAAACATCTTATATCAAAAAACACGTATCTATTAAAACTCAGATGCTCAGATGCAAATTCATATCTCAAAAGTGTGGATTCAGATCCATATAATCTCCCAAACCATAAGTAACTTGATCTAAAAAAAAACATAACATAGAGAAATATATATATATATATATATATGTATACCTCATCTTTGCTTTTCACATTCAAGGCATTCAACTTGCCAAAAACAATAAATATATATATATATATATACATATTCTCAGATATGATAATTACATACAAAAATCAAACTCCAGATCCATATATGCTTATGCATAAATATAGAAATAATCCATCAAAATAAGTTTATAAAAGTTTTCCCCAAAACTTCTGAAAGGAAACTTGAACAAAATCCATAAAAATCCTTTAAATCACAAAACTCAGCAAATCTATGGGTCTGCACATATACACAAGTGTAAACACTTGTGTATACTGCCTTGACACCAGTTATTTCTCCAAATACAGATTTCAGAAAATATATACAAACTGAATAATCCAAGTGTTTCAGTTTCAACTTGTAATTACATATAAGACAATACAGTTTTCAAGATTATATACAAATCAATCTAACACATAATGATTCACTGTTCATGGCATTACATACATATTTTAGTTCAGCAATACATATGAAGTGACAATGAAAATACTTAAATACTTTCTTCATATCATCTACATGCAGTGATAAATCATTCTAACTCCATCTCTTAAATCATCATCTCATCAATATGTGCATAGCAACCTGTAAAAACATCATCCCGAACTGCCTCGTTGAATGAGACACCCCAGGAGATTGTCGAGACAATCAACAGGGTCAGACATGATACGTCTGGTATGAGTGTACTTAAACAATTCATTTGACAGTAATACATAGTGTTAAATCAGTGTATCGTGACATAATAGTGAATAGATATCATCTCAGGTGCAGATATGAACATAATCAGAACTAATCATCATCAATATATGAATACGCAAGCAACTAAAGATCAAACAATCATTAACAAGCATCAATACACGCAAAGCATCCATACACACAAATTTATTTACAGAAATATAACTACGGCTGCCTAAGATAGGACTTATTGCCAAATCGAAATTAAGAACACTCACGTAGCTATATGAGGTGTCGATCCCCTCGATATTGCCATAGCTTTCCCCCTTTTTCTCACGAATCCAACGCCATTTGATACGGCAAAATAATTTTCCCCCAATCTGATTTCTAGGGCTTCGGCCATTTTATTTTTTTGTTTTGTAACGAGAGAGTAAAAATGAAAACCGCGGCCACATCCTTCTTTTTTTTTATAATCCACTCACGGCTAGGGTTTTAATAGATGGGAAATCACAAATTTACCCCCAAGTCCAAATGTGTGCACAAATATACTTCAATTCTTTATACTTGTTTAAATCACAATATCATAGTTGTGTAAATATTGTGGGTCATTACAATTTATAAACTAACAATTGTAATTATGCATGAGTTTATTAATTTTTAAATGTTTTATAAAGCTTTTTATATTTAATTTACTAATTAATAAATACTTTTCTTAATTTATATAAATAAAATCTTTTAAAGAAAATAATATAAAAAAATTATATTCTAATAAAAATCATACATATATACTTTTAAAACCAAAATATTTTAAGATATCAATCTTTTAAAATTCAAATTTAAATCCAAATTCAAATTCAATTTAAAATCCAATTTAAAATCAAATCATATATATATATAAACAAACACAAATTCAATTTGTAAATAATAATCCTATTTAAAATATATTCATACCTATATATATAAACAATCATTATTATTTGTTTTTAAAAGAAAAATTTGTAAATTTTAAGTAATTATATTAGGAGATTATCAAATAAATATTTATCCAGTTATAAATATTTATTATCAGACTTATTTGTTCAATCTATAAATCAGTATTTTTCAATAGTTAAATAAGATAATTATCCAATTACCTGATGCCCAAAAATTCGGGTTATCACATTCCTCCCATCTTTAAATCTTTTCGTCCTCAAATAGGAACGAAGCCAGAACTTATTCAATAACTTAAAATCATATAATTTATTCTTTGATCATTTTCAAAACACATTTAAAATCCACATAATATTATAAAATAGTTTATATAAAAATAATTGTTATAACTCGATGTCTTAACCAGTCCATCCTTGTTCTCATAGAAATTCGGTCATACGTTGATCAGGCGTAGGACTGAAAATATATAAGTACTTAACAGACCTATTTTCAACACCCAGTGAAAATATTTGGAAAACATTTCCAAAAAAATTATGAAAATATAGAAAACATTTTTTAAATAGAGAAAATATCTTTGGTGAGAATGCTCTGGAAATCATCACCCCCTCCATGGTCGCAGTTAACCCGATGGTTACGTTGCCATCCCGTTAAAATCCATAGATAACTATAGGCACTCCGCGCCCCTCGATTACGCCATGGAACCCGCCATAGATCGCAGTTACATCTCGGGTTACGTTGCCATCGTGGCAAAAGTTCATGTAACTGTAGGCATCAGCGCCCTCAATTTTCGCTGCCAAATGAAACTTCACCACTCCCACATAGGTCGCAGACTACATCAATCAAGTCCCAATGTAGCCTTAGGCTCTCATGACCTCTCGACTTTCACTATGTCACCATAGGTCGCAGTCTACCGATGTTACGTTGCCATCACGGCAAAATCAAACGTAGACTGTTGGCTTTTACGGCACACACGACTTCCGCTATGGTCCACAGTAGATCGTAGTGACATCGAGTTACACTGCCAATACAGCATAACCCAAATGTCTTTGGAGGCATCAGTGCCCTTGACTTTCGCTGCCCACGACACAAAATGCTCAGGAACTTCAGTTTTTTTGGACTTCCTCCCAGGATTCAACTTAGGGCCTCCCCCTTAAGGCTCAAGGAAGACCCACCTCATAGATCTCCTAATGAAGTTCATTCCAATGGGAGTGCCTTTTTCCCTAGAGCCAATCTCAAAACACTTTGTACTATACACTTATAGTATCTTTTAAATCATACCCTTTATGGTTTACATCAGAATCCCCTTTACAGAAAATCGATATCTCAAATCGATAGTTCCAAACTTGGCTTTCCAAACTTCCAAAATTGATTTTTCCAAAAATCAAAAGCCTTTTCAAAATCCATAGATTCAAAAACCTTTTCCAAAATCATTCTCAAAACCATATATATACAACTTATACTTTCCAAATTGAAAATAATCTTTGGATCACTTATATAGATTCCCCTTTTATATTTCAAATATTTTCAAAAACCCTTTCTTCTGGTTCTAGATTCAATCATGGGGGAGCTTTTCATATATAACAATATATATATATATATATATATATATATATATCTTTATTTATACCAAATCACACTACACGAAAAAGCATTTTTAGTTGTATTTATTTGTGGCGTTTATTATCAAGTGCAATCAAAAAGTTATTTAAGTGCAACCAATATTTTACGGAATAGTGTTTATCTAAGTCCAACCAATGGAGGGAACAAAAATTTAAGGCGAGACTTGATTCTTTTTCGTGGCACACAAAAGATCTTTCTCCCTCTTTTATTTTCATTTACCGCTTAAAATTTATTTTACTTTCTCTCTAAAATAAGCAACCCTAAATCATAAATCCAAATTCATTGGTTGTTCCTCCGTCCGTCGACTACTACCCATGAATGCTTCTCCTTTCGTTGTCAATTCCTCACTTTGTCTCGATGTAATTTTTTATTGATTTTGTTTTCAATACGATTTGTGCATCCATGATAAATCTTAGAACTTATTTTTATCTTACGACCAATTGTGATGATACTGATGCTCAACTTAAAGGTATATATAGTTCCTAGAAGCATCCCAGTGATCTTCACCTGTTGTAAAAAAAGTTTGGCTATCTGTTGAGTTTTTTTTTTCATTGTTCTATTCGATAATAGTTATTCATTGTTTTGAATTAAAATTTTACTGAATTTAGTTCTTTTTTTACTAATATAAGATTGGGTGCTTTGTCTATGGCTTTTTTTTAAAAGCACTACGATTAATCTTTTAAAACAAAGAAATTGGAGCATAGATCGTACAGAACCTAAACTGTACTTTTAATTGTTTTGCGTGATATAGTTTTAACCAATTTTTTCCACATAATCGTATATATTTACAAATAAGATTTTTTCATCATCAAACTAGTGGTTTTTTTATAAGTTTAGACAAGCATCTTTAACTTATATTCTAGTGGAAATATATATAGTTAATTGTATTCATTATTTGTAAATGATGTCTTAATTTCCTCTTAGGTTGAACAAGAAAAGTAATGAGTGAGCATCCTCGGTGCTTCCCACAACTTAGAGAACTCTCCATCGAGGCACTAAAGGTTTATATCAATTTGTCTTTAGTTTATTTATTCTTAAAACATTGCTTATAGACTACACAACGTTGTTCTTATTATAAATTACCATGTCATTGATAGAGTAATAAATTAGTTGCCAAAGTAATTATCATGTCATTGTAATTAGAAACTGAAAAATATTTTAACTTACTGATTTGACATCAAGAAGGTGTTGAAGTTGTTAAGGTAATTACCATTTCCTAGTTGAATTCAAAATCTCAATACTCTAACTAGGATGCACACCCAGTTCGGACTACAGGTTAAATTTGAAAGCATATAGCATTTTTTTCCATGCTTATATCTATCATAGGAACATGTAAAAGTAATAAAATGGAACATATAAAAGGATTGAAAATTGTATCAAAAAAGGAAAAGGAGTTCTTAATTATACCAGGTAGAGAGTTATGTACTTTTGTGATGAGGCAATTTTGATGAGGTTGTATGGTCAGGTGGGAAGAATGTAGGCGGCGGCAGTTATAGGATGTTGTGAAGTTGATGGGATGGTAGAGAGTTATGTACTTTTGTGATGTTGTGAACTGCAACAAGGCAGTGGGAATGAGGTGAATGGGCAGTTTATGTAAGTGTTGGTTTGAAGGTAATGGTATGAATCTGTAAGTGGATGTGATGTATATGCTTGGTTGAAATGTAAGGGAGGGTTGGTTGGTGAAAGGATAGAAGCAATTTGTAGTGAATGATGGTGGTTAAGGGGATGAAGTGCACTGAGTGAGTTGTTGTTTGAAGTTGTAGATGTATGTAGAAGTTGTAGATGCTGGGGTTTGGGGATGCAATAGTGGTTGATGGAGGATGGTTCAGTTAGTGTAGAGGCAATGGGAAGTGATTGTATGTGAAAGGTATTAGTAGGTTGTTGTATGGATTTGCAGTAAGGAGATGTGGGTTTGAAATGATGAATATGTATGCGCAGTCACAAATTGATGGCAGTGGTAGTGAAGTTCGTATGTAGTGAGATGGGGTAGAAGGATGGTTGTATGTAGTTGTTGTAGTTTGTGAGTTGGTTCGGTAGGAGTGTGGTGGTAGTTCAGTTGACAGGGTATGTTTTTTGGTGATTGAAACAGTGGAGGATATTGAAAACAGTGGGTGGTGATTGAAACAGTGGAGGGTATTGAAAAAGTGGGTGGTGATTGAAACAGTGGAGCAATTGGGTTGTGCAGTATGTTTTATAAAGTGGTATGTTGGCTGGGAAGTAGTATGGCAAGGCAGGTTGTAGGGGTTGAAACTGGACAATTTTTGTGCATAGAATATTGTTCCAAAGAATAAAAGGCTAGCGGTACAATTTTTGACCAAGTGGAAAGGGCAATCAAAAATATTACGAGATGGTTAAAAGTTTCCTACTCTGAATAATGGGGAAAGATCCATTTT
Organism: Allium cepa; assembly: GCA_030765085.1. Lineage (NCBI taxonomy): Eukaryota > Viridiplantae > Streptophyta > Magnoliopsida > Asparagales > Amaryllidaceae > Allium > Allium cepa. The sequence continues at coordinate 240,645,526 of CM060931.1, forward strand.
ACAAGAGGGGGAGGGGAGTTGCAACAACTCCATTTTAGATTCTACACAAAAAAAAACAGAGTTCTACTCTAGAAATGAAACTGGACAGAGTTCATCTCAAAATTTGGTCATAGGGAAGGCCGAAGGTGGCCATAATTTGGGGAATGATAGTTATGAGGACTATAGTGGAACAAGATGTTGTGTGAAGTGATAAATTTTGATGTGCATTTGTTTATGGTGTTGCATGTGCACAACATGCAGATAATGCACAATATTGAAGTTGAAGCGAGGAACAACGGGTTGTAGTGTGCATGCAAATTAGACATGCTTACCTGAAATCTAGCCGTTGTACTTGAATAGCTAGCAAACATAAGTGCATGAGTGAGTATACTGTAAGCATGTATTTGACAAGAAAGGGAATAAAACCTAATCTGCTTTAACTTCTTGTACACTTCTACTTCTTACTTCATCGCTTTCTGTATACTTCTTGAAAACTTATAGCTCAATAATCCATTCACTTACCTCTCTCATATATTACTGAAACAATTTTGAATATCTCACTTCTTTTGTTGCATCGACTGCTCATCTCACGGCGATGAAGTTGGAATGGTATGAAATATTTATGACAGTGGGATGGATATGGGGTTGCTAAGACGATGTTATGGTCCGAAGGCAAGTTGACGTGAGAATGGAAGGCAAAAATGAGGTGCAGCGCACAGTTTCTCATTAATAGATACTGTAAGCATATGCCATTACATTAGTGCAACTATATTTGACAATATGAATCATACTTTTTTAGCATGATGTTAATTATATAAATAATTGGAAAACATTTCAACTTACCCAGCAACTGTTATGTAGCCCACACCAGAACATGTAGATAGCAGTTCTGTAGTGTACATGCAGAGTCATTGCAGGATAAACTACCATTCTTAAAGAACAAATCACAACCTTAGGGAGGCATGAATATTGTATATCATGTCATCTATTGCAGAGAATTTGATGAAGATTTGTTGCATGGTCGTCGTCGTCTTTGTTTAAGTCTTTTATTGTATTGCAAGAATTAGGACTGTTTTGAGTTCATTTCTGGTCTGTTTGTGTTTGATCATCGTGTTTCATGCTGAGTCGCTTGTTATGAACTATATTTTTCTTTTTTTATAATTTATTTGGATTGATTGGTATACTTGTATACTGGTTTGTTAAAATAGGAATTCTGATTTAATCGAAACTATTGAGCTGGAAAATATTTTGACAAATGCATGCATAACTATGCATTATGCCGAGGCAAGAAAGGAGTGCAAAGAAGCATGCTCATGATAACTTTACGGTTAGACTGACTTCAAAAAATTATACTCATTCCTTATAGTTGCATCTGATTTCTTAATAGTGTGATCCTTTTTCTTTTTTTGCAGAAAAAGGATAATGAAAAATGGATGAAACATGCATTGGGGTCAATATTATTATTTTCTGTTCTTTTTTAGCACTTCATTACACTTTTAAATATTTTAGAATGACTTTCGCACATAGAAGTTCTATGATCTATATTATATCATGTATCAATAGTGCCAATTATGCTGAATAATTATATAATATAAGATATAAATCTTGCATAAATCTTTGATTCAAATATAATAACTGTCTCCCACAATGTGCTGCTATACTATCTTAGAAGTGCAATCCATTAATCAAAAGTTGGATCTGTAAATGTATATTAGGGGACAAGATGGCAATAGACATATGTTTGGCTTGTAGTTTCATGCAGTTGATCATGGCATTATTATCTGTTGTTACAAATTAATGTATTTTTATGTAAAGGAAATTTTCATATGTAAATAAAAATTAAATGTGCTGATTACTATATTTCATTTACATTAGGTACTTAAACTCAAGCCACACGATTACTCTTTAAGAAACAAGCTTGGTACAACCAATGTAAACAGCGTCAAAGTTTGGAAGCAATATTAGCTTATCAGCAGGTGTGCATAAATACCCCTTTGTTCGTTTAGTAGATAATGGAGAATGCATAGTAAGTTGTTTAGTAAAAGATTTCCACATAATTCCTATTCTCTATTCTTTGCTTTACAGGTACTAGATTAGAAACCAAATTATGTTTGGGCATGAGCAAATATGGGTATCAGTTATGCCAACCAGGTTTGCATGTTTTTTATTAAAAAAACCATTAGAGTGTTGGATTATACAACACAGATCATATATTATATCACTGTGGGTATATCAATCGATTTTAGATATAATACATTAATTAATAAAAACAATTAACCTACAGGGATTGTATAAAGAATCTATAAGGTACTATGTGAAGGTTTCTCTTTAGTATTATTTGGTATGATGATGACGAATTAACTAAATTTATAATAATTAACTAAGTTTATAATAATAATATAGTTAAGTTAACTGAGTTTTAAAGATAATAATAACTGTATGTGGATGAATGCTCATTTGTATGCAGAGGGTGTTGAATTGTAGTTTGGAATGGGTCTGTAATTGGGGAGGAGAAGGTTGGTGGAGGAGCAGGTTGAAGGTGGTCTGAATGTTGATGGCAGTGGTATTGAGTGTTTTAGTAGTTGCGGTTTGTAGATGAGTTATGAAGTGGCGCAGTTGCTGTGATGATGTTGTATGGCAATGTTTGAGGGTTGGTTTTAGAGTTGTAATGGAATGTGTGTGGTGGTGTATAGGTGATGTTGGATGCGACAGTGGTTACAGGCTGCAGTTTGGTTGTGGAGTGGGTTTGGAAGTAATGGAGTTATTCAGGTGGGTTGGTGGTGGTTTATGGTTGTTGAGGTGTTGAAGGTTGAAGTTTAAGTTAACTAAATTTTATAAATAATAATAATATAATTAATCTAACAAAGTTTTATATATAACTGTAAGATTGGACTTTATTTATTTCATTTCGTTTATATCTTTGATTATTTATATGATGTTATTTATAGTATGATATGCTTGTACAATGCTATAGATGTTTGATATCAGATTTAAAGTCCTATGAATTAACATAATTGTTTGACTATATGTTGTGCTTTCACTTATGTAGGCATTGGATTTTTAAAGAGAGCAAGGTTGGACTATTATGGTTCTGGCTTTCACTTGTGCATGCAACAAAGAATTATGGGTAATCGAGCGTTTTGTCAGCACCAGTTTGGTATAACATTTTATTAGTACTTGGTGTGTAAATTTGTATACGAATGTTTATTGTATGTTGGTCATTTTATTAAAAATCTACTGTATTAGAATGGTTATGGATATCTTATTGGATTATATGATTAATATTTTTTTTAACTGTTCGAATATGATGATTATGCGAGTGATTGTTGATTGATATAGTAGAAATAAAATAGACCATCAACAAGAAATAATAACATGAAAAAATGGTGCAAAATGATCAATAACTTTTAGAAGCGTTTCAAAAACGCTACGAAAATACATATAGTGGCGTTGAGTAAACGCAACCGCACAGTAGGGGTAAATTTGGAAATTCTATTGGTAGCGTCAAAAAACCTTTTGGTAGCGTTTTGTACACGTTGCAAAAAAAAAGAATTTAGTGGCATTTCATAAACGCTGCAGTAAAACGATTTATGGTAGCGTTGAAATAAGTGCAACTAAAAATCTGGTATTTTGAGTCGTAGGCTTTATAACAGCGTTCATCAAAACACTGCTAAAACTTTTAGCAGCGTTTTTTAAGCGCTACTAAAAATCAAAATTTTTATAGTGTCAAATATTCAAATTTGATTTTATCTTATAAAGTTACTTACCATATCACTTACTTTTCAAAAGAGTGAATTTCAAAAAGTGAATTTCAAAAGATATCGATCTTCCACCTTTATTCATATATATTCTCAAAATATACTTCTCTTTTAAAAATCATTTCCTATTTCTTTCAAAATTTCAATATTTATTTCATTTAAGCATGTACATGTACGTATACCATCTGTACGCAACCTCATATCCGATCGCTCACTCGATCACATAATTTCACTTCCGAACTAGTATCGCCCATCCGACTTCCTAGTGCGGACTCAGATCTGGTTTCTTGATCAGAAACAGTCATTCTACTTGCATAGCCTAACTATGATAGAGAATATCCAGAATCAATCAAAATCCATATCCAGGTTTCGCCGTCGAAAATCGAGTGAAAAATCCCAACTCGGATCGATATACTACCTCGAAATTATGTGCTCGAATCCGGATCAAATCACTATACGAATAGAATAATATACGTACATCCTACGTATTTATCTTCATTAATCATTAGCTAAATCAATATTCTTTCTGTTCACCTTCGTTTTGATTCCATTCACTTATCCACAATTGCTCCCAATTTCCATTTGGGTTAACATTTAAATTTTTATCTCAATTAGAATTCAATCATAGACAGTTTGCACTCTGACCAACTTGTATTTAGAAAATATCTTTAAAAATTTTAAAATAGATAAGTAGTTGTAAAATAGTTATTAGTTGCAAAATAGTAGTAGAATAGTTAAGTAATTATAAAATAGTTGTAAAATTGTCAAATAGCTGTAAAATAGGTAGATAATTGCAAAATAGTTGTGAAATAGTAATTAGTTTATAAAACAATTGTAAAATAGTTGTAAAATAGTTAAATAGTTCCAAAAGTAGTTGTAAAATAAGTATAAGATAGTTTTGGGTTTTTTAAAAAGAAAAGTTGTATAGTAAATAGCTAGGAAAATAAATTTAAAACATTTTATATTAAAATAATTTATTTGAAAAAAATAGTTCAAAGCCAAACTGTTCAATTCTCAATCTCCATTTTCAATCAATTTCCAATTTCCACTTCCATTTAAATTGATTCAATTTCAACTCAATTTAAATTATCTTTAATTTCTATCCCAAATTCAAATCAATTCCCATTTGAAATTCAAACTTATTCAACATCAGTTTCACTTCAAATTAATTCAATTCAAATTTTCCATTTGAATTTTATGCTTATTCATCTTCAATCACAATTCCAATCAATTCAAATCAAATTCAATGTGAACTACTTCTATTCAAATCTCAACTTAAATCCATCTCAAATTTCATAAATTAGAGTTAAATTTTTTAAACGTTGATTTAACCCTTTAAATCAAATCAACCTTTATTTTAAAATTAACAACTTAAATTTTTAAACAATTTAATTCTGAGTCCAAATTTCAAAATTCCATTTTAAATTACCTTTACTTAACTTATTTCAAAATTCAAATAAGAGTTCAAAACTTATTAAATAATTTAATCTTCAGAATCTAATTTATTACCCAATTTTAACTACAAAACCAATTCTTAACAAATTTTCAGCAAGCTCATTTCTAACATTTAAACCTTTAAGTTCACATCAATTTCCCTTTCATAAGTTCAATCTTATTTCTATTTATTTTAATAGTGGATGTGTGACGACCCAGAATTTCTAATAGTTCAAATTTGAATAGTTAATTGATTTTAAAATATTTAAAAGTTGATTTTAACTTGAATTCAAGATATCAATATTTACTTGATAATAAAATCATTGAATTGTATAGTTTAAATATTGAATTTAATAATTGAAATTGGGTAAATTGTTGAATCTGAGATTCTAAGCCTGTTTAAATATAATTTGAAGGCTTATAAAATCTATAATATGATACTGAAGATAATAGAATGGTTGAAATTTAATTTAAAGGTGATTTGTTCAGTTTTGAAAATTTATCGTTTAAATTGAATTTAAAAATAATCTTCCAAGGCACAGTCTCGGAATTCGACGAAACTAGTTCCATTGGATCCGTAATAGATAGTTATTATCGGATTTCAATTTTCGTAGCGTTTGGATTTACCGTTTGCTCGTACGGGTGAGAAACGCGTTGAAATTAAAATCGATAATTTAATATTTTAAATAAATTTAAAAAGGCTGACTTCCACGTACGATCAAATTAGCCTCTGAAACACGTTCCATTGTGTTCGGAATGCGGGTAAAACCTTATAATCGCCTCGCGGCATTCGTCAAGTGGAGTTCGAAATTTTAAATGGCAGTTAACGAGACGTTTTGGGAATTTTATAATATAATATAATAAATAGTCAAAGATATTTTACTCACAATCGTTCTCAGGAAGCTTCTCGACCCCTTTACATTATCCTCGACCTCTCTCTCTAACCTGGAATAGAATCGAGCGCATGAAGAAAAGATTAAAATTTATTAATGAAGTCATGGCCGAAGCCTTCATTTCTAAACTCAATAGAAAAAAAAAACAAATCAAATGGCCGAGTTCAGATCTTCTTCAAAATCCCCTCTCTTCAATTCGAATCCATAGCCGTACTAAAAAAAGAGAGAGAAAAAAAAAGAGGGCGACTCGCACTCGAATGGGGGAGTGGCGCGGTCGCGAGAGAAAGGGGAGGTCGAGGGTTTTGCCTCGTGTGTCGACGTCGGCAGCCAAGCATCGCGACCTGGGTCGCGCGCGAGCTAGGGCTCGCTGTAAATTTTGGGGGATTCGTGGTTGTCGCATTCGTGTGGAAAGCTCGTTATGGTGGTTGCGATCGAATGGAGCTCGTGAAGGGATCTGGAAGGGGAGCCTTCGAGCGTTAGTTCTGTCTGCAGAGGGATGGGTTCTTCATTTGACTTCGGGATGATGTCAGTCGCGTGTGAGGCAGTCTAAATAGAGAAACAAACTGGATTAGAAGTGGATTAGAGTGGACTGCAAACAAATTCAAAGGTGAGAAAATCTCACTTTGTTGGATATTTATTTAAATTTTAATGGTTAACATGATGTGATTTTGGATTTTGGTTGATTCTCGAGTTAATTGTGGCTTGACTCGAAGTATTTGGGTGTTAAATTATTTTGAACTTAAGTTATAAATAAGAAAATGTTTTCATTGTTAATGAGGGCTTAATGAATTGTGACTCATCAAATTAGAAGGGTAAATAAAATGAATAATTAATTAATTAAATTAATTAATGATTTGGGTTAATAAATTTAGTAATTAAGGGTTTGAATTAATTAAGTAAGGATTAAGTTAATTAATAAAGTTTAATTAATTTAGGAATCAATGGATGGTTTGATAGACAATTACTTAATGTAATTAATAGAATATAATTACCTTGTGAAATAAATTAAGAGATTAATTGAGATGGTTATTCAAGGAGTAATTGATTTATTTAATAAAGTAAATAAAAAGATGGTTAATTACAGTTTGGGATTAATCGGAAATGATTAATACTGTGTTTTAATTAATGTAATTAAATTTGACTAGGATAAATTAAAATATAATTGAAAATCATTAATTTATATAATTAATGAAGTAATTAAAGATTGGTAAATTAAAATTGATTAATCCATAATAAGAGACTTATGAGAAAGTAATTAATATAAATAATGAAGGATTAATGTAACTAATATAGTTAATAAATTTATGAATAATTAAGATTACTTATTGATTTTGGTTAAGGATAATTAATATCGAGAAATTAATTAAAGATAATTACTTGAAAGTAATTGAAGATAATTAATCCAGAATGATTAATTAAGATGAATAACGAAGGGTTGATTAATTGATTGATTTGAAATAAATTAATATTGAATGATGGAATCTGAGTGAATATGGTTAGAAATTCAATTAGAATCAATTGAATTGATTTGTATTTGATTAAGCGTTGCTTATGGATGACTGAATGTTATTGGATGCTTTGAATGAGTTGATAGCTCTGACATGAAATGTTGTGTATTTCATTTGGATAATTTGGCTTAGGATGACATGAGACTCGACGAGACCGGGATCGGGTATTGGGAAATACCCGAAACCACTTCGAATTTTTATAAATTGATTTATGAAATCAATAAGACGGAATGAATTGATTTAAGTGAATTGGATTATTTTATCTAAGTTTGGTACTTAGAAATTTATATGTGAAATAAGCATTGTTTATAGCAAATTGTGAATTGGTTAAATTGATATATGTTACCCAGGTTTATATAAGTTGTTTGCTTTGGTATTCCATGTTAGTTGGGTTTACTCACGCTGGTTACCAGCCTGACCCGGGTGTTACTTTGATGTAATGCTCGGGTCAGACCGAGTATTACAGATTTTCAGGTAGTTACGTACTGGAGCTCAGGAGGCGAGCTGGATGGCAGGAGCATATAGAGTACTTTCGCTGTATTTATATATCCGTTAATCTGAGACATGATACCTGTATTAATTCAGTGACTGTATATGTGTGAAACTCTGATGTATATTAAAATATAATCGACAAATATAGTATTCTTTTGTAAATTGTTATTACTTATTATTATATTTTATCCGCTGCGAATGTGAGATGTTTGGTGTTTCTGTTCTTCTTTTCTTCTATCTCTTTCTTTTTTTTTCATAACTATCTGGGATTTTCTGGTGTGAAAATTTCAGGTCGTTACATTTGGTATCAGAGCAGAAAGGTTAAGCGAGAACCTTGGCTCTGGTGGGGATTACTCATATAATAGAGTCTGTAGTGCTCTAGAATGAGTTGAGAATATATATATATATATATATATATATATATATATATGAGAGCATACTTGTTATTTTCTTATATAAATATTTTAAATGATTTTATATAAAATATATATTTTGATATATAAGGCAATATTTCCTTCTAATAAATATTAGGGTGATTGGTCGTTAATTATTGAAATTTAGAATTAAGAAGTAATATAATACAACAAAACTGAAGTCTTGAATTGGAATTAAATTAAGTGGAAATAAAAATACAACTAAATTAAAATTTAATTGATTGAAAATAAAATTCTAAATCTGGTCCCGGAATTTGAAACTTTTCTTTCAAAGTAATGGAAAATAATAAATAAGTATTATTTGGGTAACTGAGACTTGTTGCAAACAATGGTTTGTTTGAAGTTTGATTTGGGTTCGAAACCAAGGGTGGTTTAAAGTTTTTAAATCATGGCTGGGAGGGCCAAGAAGAATATATATATATATATATATATATATATATATGGATATACATGACAATAAAAATAGTTAAATAAATTCTAAGAGGTTGAGTTTTGATTTTCCCTGAAGTGTGATGTTAAACCCTGAGTGATATAAGTTGTGAACTTATAAGAGGGAAAGCATTTTGAAGTTGAAGCGGAAATTCAAATTGGGTAAGGTTGATTGGATTAAGTAAATTGGAATTTAACTTTGGGAAGTTAAATAAGTGTAGAAAAAGCAACCAGAATTGGAAATGTAAGGAAATACGAATAGAAAGGAAATTGATTTGGCTGATTATCAATGGAAATAAATACGTAGGATGTACGTATATTATTCTATTTGCATAGTGCTTTGATCCAGATTCGAGCACAGAATTTCGAGATAGTTACATCGATCCGAGTGTGATTTTTCACTCGATTTTCGACGGCGAACCTGGATATGGATTGTTGATTGGTTCTGGATGTTCTCTATCATAAATATAGCTATGCAAGGAGAATGGCGGTTTCTGATCAAGAAACTAGATCTGAGTCCGCACTAGGAAGTCGGGTGGACGATACTAGTTCGGAAGTGAAATTGTGTGATCGAGTGAGCGATCAGATTGGTATAGCGTACAGATGTTATGTGTACATCGTACGGATTTGAATGGAATTGATATTGGAAAGAGTAATCAAATCTGAATATTTGATTTTGGATAAACAAAATTATATATCTTTGTTATATAAGATAAATCTTTCCTTGTTAAATCTATTGACGGAAGAAAAGGATTTTTGAAGGTATTTGAAGTATAAAAGGAGTTGTACACCAATTTGAAAAGATCCAAAGTTTTTAAAATTTTATATATCTGAATATATATAAAGGATCTTATGAGGAATTTGGGAAAGGGTTTTGGGGACCTTTGAATTTGGAAAGGCTTTTGATTTTGGGTAAAATCAATATTGAATTTGGAAAGCCTAGTTTGAGAATTATCGATTTTGGAATAATCGATTTTGTATAAATGAGCTTTGTATGAGATCATACTAGGTGTATGATTTGAAAGATATTATATACGTATAGAATAAATTGTTTTGATGATGGCTCTGGGGAAAAAGGCGCTCCCTTGAAATGAACTTCTCAGGAGTGCCACCGGGTGGTGCTGCCTTGAGCCCCAAGGAGGGGTTCTAAAGTTGATCCTGTGAGGAGTCTGGACAAAACTAGTTCCTGAGGATTATTGGGTAGCGAAAGTCGAGGGCGCTGATGCCTACAGAGGCATTTAGGTTATGCTGTGACGACAGTGTAACTCGATGTCGATGCGATCTACCGTGGGGACCATAGCGAAATTCGTGTGGAGGATGAGTGCCAACAGTCTACACTTGATTTTGCCGGGAAAGCAACGCAACATCGGTAGACTGCGATCTATGGTCAAGTGGACTGGAGAAGTTTCATTTTTGGCAGCGAAATTCGATGGCACTGATGCCTACAGTTATATGGGTTTTTGCTGTGATAGCTACGTAACCCCAGTTGTAGCTGCGACTGTCGTGGGTTCCATGGTGTAATCGAGGGGCATGGAGGCCTACAGTTATCTATGGATTTTGTCGGGATGGCAACGTAACCATCGGGTTAACTGGGACCATGGATGGGGGTGATGATTCCCAGAGCATCCTCACCAAAGATATTTCCTCTATTTTCAAAAACTGTTTTCTATATCTTCAATAAAATTATTTTCCCAGTATTTTCACTGGGTGTTGAAACGAATTTACCAAGTACTTATAGATTTTCAGTCCTATGCCTGATCAACGTATGACTGGATTTCTGTGAGAATAAGGATGGACTGGTTGAGACATCGAGTTATAAAAGGTATTTTTATAAAGAATTATTTTAATAGTATTATGTGACTTTAAAAGCATTTCTAAATTTTTTTAAATAAATATATTGGAATTTTGGGGAAATAAAAAGGAAATCCAAACTAGAATTTTAATGAAGTGATTTATATTGATTTAAAATTGAAAGTAAGTTAATTGGTTAAATAATTGTTTGATTGAGTATGTTAATAAAATTTAACTTTGGTAAATAAATGGATTGTAAATTAATAATGGAGTTTGGAAATGAATTAGAATTGTAAATAGAATTCGACTTGGATTTGATAATGAATTAAATAAGAAGAGATGTTGTAAAATAAAAATAAAATAGAGTTGGATTGAAAATGTGATGGTTTGAATTACAAATAAAATTCAAGGGTGATTTGAATAATATTTAATGAAATTTGCAAGTAAGTTGGATATAAGAGAAGTGATGTTATCTGAAATAGAAGTGATTATAATAGATATGGTTTGAGTTGCAAAACAAAACCCCCAAGTGAATAGAAATAAATTGAGAATGGCCTTGTATTAATAAAATAAATTCGATAACGAATTAAGTAAGCAAATTAAAAATTAAAAATGGGTTAATTAAGTTAAATAATAAATGGATGAAGTCTGATTACAAAAAAAAAATCAAAGTTGTGATTGAAATTAGATTATCAGACTGAACTTAAATTTGGTGATATATTAATTTGAAGTATAAATGAGTTCAGTATGTGGTTGGATATTATTTTGATAAATTGAGAAGATGAATTAAAATTAAAATTTAAAATGGATGGGCTAACTAAATTTAATGGGAGTTGATTAAATGAGAATCAAATAGAAGTAAACTTAAGTTGATATTGGAATAAAATTAAAGTAAATTAACTCAAGTTTAAAATTTATGGAAGCTTGGCTTCGAATAAGGGTGAAAGCTCATTCAATAAAAACTTGGATTGAATTAATTTGGGAAATGGTTATTAATTTATAAGTATTGGATGTGCCAAACTTAACAAATTGTTTTGAATGAAACAATTGCGGAAATGAAGTGAAATGCAATGAATGGTTGGTGAATAAATTAGAAATGAAGTGGAATTAATTACAGAATGAGTTGAAAAGTAATTTGAAGTAGTTATAAACTAAATAAATACTCTATTAAGCGAATATTGACGAATTGGTATAGAATGAATCGTCGTATGACGTAAATAAAAGTAATTAAAATTCTATGGGCTGATAGAGATTAAATAAATTGATTTTGAAATCAATTAAATTGAATATGAGCTTGTTTGGATTTAAAATCAATTGGATGTAAGAAATTTAGTTGTGAACCATTAAAATCGAATGAAATGGCTTATGAATTAGTTGAAAGCAATTGAATTTGTTTTGAAAACATACAAATTGCTTGTGGAAGTTATTTTGAATGCATTTCTTTTAGAATTGAAGCGTTACAATTGACTAAGTAAGAGAAATGTTGTAAACTTCATATACATAGTGCTTATATGTTTAAATTGAGTAAGTACAGGCATCTGAAGGCCGTTTGGCTGGATTTGGATTGCACTAATTGCTAAAATAAATAAGCTGCTTGCTTAAAACGCTAAATAAGGTACGCCTACGCAATAAAAATAGGAAATATGAACTGTTTTTGCTTTTTCCGACCGTGTGGGTCGATGTATATATATTTATATCTCTTGTCAAATTGCAAAAGCTCCTCCGTACAAAGGAGACTCTGCCAAAAATTTTCCAAAATTTTGGGGGTTAGAAAATTTTCGAAAATTTTTGGGAAAAATTTTATTAACGACAAAACAATTTCAAATTTGAAACCAAAGTAAATTAGTAAATGAAACTAATATGAATCAGTTATAAATGAAAGATAAAAATTCAATACTCAAAATTTAAAGTAAATTGAAATCGTATGAAGTGGAGAAAACTAGTTTGAATAGAAATGGATATGAAAACTTCTGTACGGAAAAGTATGTGAAGATTTGAAAGGGCTATGATGGGATATTATTGCTAAGTAGGTTATACAGGTATTAATGGGAAAAAGGAATTGGATTTGATTCCAAAGGATAAATTTGAATTGCCCGACAAAAAGGTACGTATTTTAAATTTCTAGATGAAATTGGATTGGGTTTTTTTTTGATGTAGCCACTTGGCTTTTGTTTTCTTTTGGAATTTGGGAGCCAGTAGAGGCCTTTTGTAGTTGTACCGAGCTAGCCGCGCAAAAGAGACGCTGGCAAAATTTTCCGGGAATTTAGAGAGTTAGAAAAATTTTGAGAAAATTTTGATAATTCAAAATTTGGTTTTAAAATTGAAATTTAAATGAGTGAAAAAGGGTATTGTTTAATACTATAGAAGGTTTTGGGAAGTTGGTTAAGGTGATAGTGAGTCTTTAATAAAAGATAGTCGGTAGGACGTTGAATTGTGGGTTTGGGAAGAAAGTAAACGGGTTTTGAACCATTCTTCCTAACTAGTAATTTCGGGGACGAAATTCTTTTTAAGGGGGGAGGAATGCGACGACCCAAAATTTCTAACAGTTAAATTTGAATAGTTAATTGATTTTAAAATATTTAAAAGTTAATTTTAACTTGAATTCAAGATATCAATATTTACTTGATAATAAAATCATTGAATTGTATAGTTTAAATATTGAATTTAATAATTGAAATTGGGTAAATTGTTGAATCTGAGATTCTAAGCCTGTTTAAATATAATTTGAAGGCTTATAAAATCTATAATGATGATACTGAAGATAATAGAATGGTTGAAATTTAATTTAAAGGTGATTTGTTCAGTTTTGAAAATTTATCGTTTAAATTGAATTTAAAAATAATCTTCCAAGGCACAGTCTCAGAATTCGACGAAACCAGTTCCATTGGATCCGTAATAGATAGTTATTATCGGATTTCAATTTTCGTAGCGTTTGGATTTACCGTTTGCTCGTACGGGTGAGAAACGCGTTGAAATTAAAATCGATAATTTAATATTTTAAATAAATTTAAAAAGGCTGACTTCCACGTACGATCAAATCAGCCTCTGAAACACGTTCCATTGTGTTCGGAATGCGGTTAAAACCTTATAATCGCCTCGCGGCATTCCTCAAGTGGAGTTCGAAATTTTAAAGGGCAGTTAACGAGACGTTTTGGAAATTTTATAATATAATATAATAAATAGTCAAAGATATTTTACTCACAATCGTTCGCAGGAAGCTTCTCGACCCCTTTACATTATCCCCGACCTCTCTCTCTCTAACCTGGAACAGAATCGAGCGCATGAAGAAAAGATTAAAATTTGTTAATGAAGCCATGGCCGAAGCCTTCATTTCTAAACTCAATAGAAATAAAAAAAATCAAATCAAATGGCCGAGTTCAGATCTTCTTCAAAATCCCCTCTCTTCAATTCGAATCCGTAGCTGTACTAAAAAAAAGAAGAGAAAAAAAAAGAGGGCAACTCGCACTCGAATGGGGGAGAGGCGCGGTCGCGAGAGAAAGGGGAGGTCGAGGGTTTTGTCTCGTGTGTTGACGTCGGCAGCCAAGCATCACGACCTGGGTCGCGCGCGAGCTAGGGCTCGCTGTAAATTTTGGGGGATTCGTGGTTGTCGCGTTCGTGTGGAAAGCTCGCTATGGTGGTTGCGATCGAATGGAGCTCGTGAAGGGATCTAGAAGGGAAGCCTTCGAGCGTTAGTTTTGTCTGCAGAGGGATGGGTTCTTCATTTGACTTCGGGATGATGTCAGTCGCGTGTGAGGAAGTCTAAATAGAGAAACAAGTTGGATTAGAAGTGGATTAGAGTGGACTGCAAACAAATTCAAAGGTGAGAAAATTTCACTTTGTTGGATATTTATTTAAATTTTAATGGTTAACATGATGTGATTTTGGATTTTGGTTGATTCTCGAGTTAATTGTGGCTTGACTCGAAGTATTTGGGTGTTAAATTATTTTGAACTTAAGTTATAAATAAGAAAATGTTTTCATTGTTAATGAGGGCTTAATGAATTGTGACTCATCAAATTAGAAGGGTAAATAAAATGAATAATTAATTAAATTAATTAATTAATGATTTGGGTTAATAAATTTAGTAATTAAGGGTTTGAATTAATTAAGTAAGGATTAAGTTAATTAATGAAGTTTAATTAATTTAGGAACCAATGGATGGTTTGATAGATAATTACTTAATGTTATTAACAGAATATAATTACCTTGCGAAATAAATTAAGAGATTAATTGAGATGGTTATTTAAGGAGTAATTGATTTATTTAATGAAGTAAATAAAAAGATGGTTAATTACAGTTTGGGATTAATCGAAAATGATTAATACTATGTTTTAATTAATGTAATTAAATTTGACTAGGATAAATTAAAATATAATTGAAAATCATTAATTTATATAATTAATGAAGTAATTAAAGATTGGTAAATTAAAACTGATTAATCCATAATAAGAGACTTATGAGAAAGTAATTAATATAAGTAATGAAGGATTAATGTAA
Organism: Allium cepa; assembly: GCA_030765085.1. Lineage (NCBI taxonomy): Eukaryota > Viridiplantae > Streptophyta > Magnoliopsida > Asparagales > Amaryllidaceae > Allium > Allium cepa. The sequence continues at coordinate 240,660,741 of CM060931.1, forward strand.
CTAATAGAGTTAATAAATTTATGAATAATTAAGATTACTTATTGATTTTGGCTAAGGATAATTAATATCGAGAAATTAATTAAAGATAATTACTTGAATGTAATTGAAGATAATTAATCCAGAATGATTAATTAAGATGAATAACGAAGGATTGATTAATTAATTGATTTGAAATAAATTAATATTGAATGATGGAATCTGAGTGAATGTGGTTAGAAATTCAATTAGAATCAATTGAATTGATTTGTATTTGATTAAGCGTTGCTTATGGATGACTGAATGGTATTGGATGCTTTGAATGAGTTGCTAGCTCTGACATGAAATGTTGTGTATTTCATTTGGATAATTTGGCTTAGGATGACATGAGACTCGACGAGACCGGGATCAGGTATTGGGAAATACCCGAAACCACTTCGAATTTTTATAAATTGATTTGTGAAATCAATAAGACAGAATGAATTGATTTAAGTGAATTGGATTATTTTATCTAAGTTTGGTACTTAGAAATTTATATGTGAAATAAGCATTGTTTATAGCAAATTGTGAATTGGTTAAATTGATATATGTTACCCGGGTTTATATAAGTTGTTTGCTTTGGTATTTCATGTTAGTTGGGTTTACTCACACTGGTTTCCAGCCTGACCCGGGTGTTACTTTGATGTAATGCTCGGGTCAGACCGAGTATTACAGATTTTTAGGTAGTTACGTACTGGAGCTCAAGAGGCGAGCTGGATGACAGGAGCGTATAGAGTACTTCCGCTGTATTTATATATCCGTTAATCTGAGACATGATACCTGCATTAATTCAATGACTGTATATGTGTGAAACTCTGATGTATATTAAAATGTAATCGACAAATATAGTATTCTTTTGTAAACTGTTATTACTTATTATTATACTTTATCCGTTGCGAATGTGAGATGTTTGGTGTTTCTGTTCTTCTTTTCTTCTATCTCTTTCTTTTTTTTCATAACTATCTGGGATTTTCTGGTGTGAAAATTTCGGGTCGTTACAGGATGTATATTATCTCAATCCATTTCTTAGTTTCATTGATTATTAATTACAACAGGATTGATATTAGGATAAACACCCAAATTATTTAAAACATCCATCCATAGCATTCATTACCCATTTCCAAATCTCAAACCTGTTTTGAGATCACACATAACTTCCCATTTAAACCAACCATTTAACTTCCCTAGTTAAATCTCAATCTCATCTTGAAATTTCAAATCAGATTGTTTGGTAACTTATTTAACTTCTCCTACATTAAATTCGATTCAATTTAATCCAATTAACTTTACCCAATTTGAATTTCCATTCAAATTTTAAACTTCTTTTTAATAATCTTTCCCTTAAGTTTAAAAACTTATGTCACTTTAGGTTTTCACATCACATTCCAAGGAAAAATTTAAAACTCAACACTTAGAGTTTATTTCAAACCATCTTTGATATTATGTATATCCCTCATATATACATATTTATTTCCTTTGCACACCAAGTAATACCTTAAATTTTAAACCACCTTTGGTTTTAATTCAAAACAAATTTTCTTTAAAATTTTCAAGCAACTGTTGTTTGAAACAGGACCCTTCTTATTCAATTACATTGTAAGCAATATTATCATTATTTCTTTTATCACTTCGAAACAAATTCCACATTTTTTGGACTTAGATTTAACTTCACAATTTTAAATTATCTTCAATTCCAATTTATAAGTCATACTTACCTAAATGTTTACTTCCCTGAAACATTTCATTTTGCTTACTCATTAACAACATTTCCTTTCAAACACAACAACCATTTTAGGATAATAACCCAGGTTATCATATCAGGATACCAATTCATTATTATCTTATTCTAAAAACACTTCTACAAATTTAGCATTTTAATTTTAATTTGGATTCATTTCAAACTTATCTTCATTTAATTCAATTTGGTTGTATTCCTATTACCACTTAATTCTTATTATTATTTTTAATTCCAATAATCAACAACCAATTACCAATTACCTTAAATATTAGAAGAAATATTGCTTTATGTATCAAAATATAATCTTATATAAAATCATTTTTAAAAACATTTCATTAGAAAATAACAAATATTGCCCTCATATATAATACACTCAACTCATTCTAGGGTACTATTGACGTTATCCTTAATGAGTAATCCACCCGAGCCAAGGTTTTCGCTTAACCTTCTGCTCTGTTACCAGAATGTAACAATCCGAAATTTTCGACCTCGAAAATTCTAGATTGTTAGAGAAAATAAGAAGGAGGTAGAAGAAGAACAGAAGAAAAAACTCAGAATCTCACATTTCGCAACGGATCAAAATATAATATCACAAAATAGCATTTACAAAGAAGCTGAAGTTGTTAATTTACATCAATACATCAGAGTTATAACCAATAATAATATAAACTGGACAGTTGAACAATATGTTCTAGACAACTGACAATATAGTCAAATGCAAAGCGATAAACTCCATACGTTTCTGCCATCCAGCTCGCCTCCTGAGCTCTAGAACGTCCTCACTCGAAAATCTATAATACTCGGTCTAACCCGAGCATTACATCAAAGTAACACCCGGGTCAGGCTGGAAACCAACGTGAGTAAACTTATCTAACAAGAAATGCTAATGCAAAACTTATTTAAAAACCCGAGGTAACTCGTACCTTATTATGAATTCTTTTCTTGTTAAAGCCAATCACTTATTTCACAAACAATTACTAAGTACCCTTACTTAGTTACAATGGTCCAGTTTACTTAAATTATTCCATTCCAGCCTATTGATCGCACAAATCAAATCTATAAAGAATTATTGTAGATTTCAAATCGAAGTGGTTTCGGGTATTTACTGATACCTGACCCTGATATCTTCGAATCCAATATTATCTTAAAAACAAAGTTGTTTAAGCTTAAACAATTCCATTTATATCCAGAATTACATATTTATATAGCCATTTATCACCAATAGACAAACTGTATTATCACAGTTCAACCCAAACATATCATATCACATTGCATAACAAATTACATATCAACATCATCTAATCTAAGGCATACAATATCATTCAATCATTCATAAGCAAGATTAATTTGTCACACCATTTCTAATTAATTTAAATTAATTAAATTAATTTCTTTAATCACCTTTAATCCTGCCCACTTAACATTAATTAATTACAACCCAATTAATTAATCATCCTTTAAGCTACCCATTAATTATCCATAATCACTTCCATTAACTAATTATTCCATTGGTTAATTATCCTCAATTGATTAACCTTTAATTATTAATTAAATTAATTAATCCTTAACAAATTTATCCTCTAATTACTTACATTCAGTAATTATCATTTAAGTAATTAATCTCTAATTACTTAATCAATTTATCCTTAATTACAAATTTATTAATCTCTAATAATTAACTCATAATTAATTAAATTAATTAACTGCCTTTAAAGTCATTAATTAATTAAATTAATTAATTACTCTTTAATAACTTTATTAATTTAATTAATCCTTAATCATCCAAAGTCTTAATTAATCAATCCTTGATTATCAATTAATTAATTAATCTCTAATTAATTATAACCCTTGATTATAAATTAATTAATTCTTAATCATTTATTAATTAAATTAATTACTCTTTAATTACCTTATTAATTTAATAAATCTTAAATCATTAAAACCTTAATTAACTTTGAGATAAATCATTACATTTATTAATTACCTAATTATGATTAAAACATATTTTTAAAACATTTATCCTTTTAATTAACACTTAATTACATTTATAAATTAAATTTTAAATAACTTACAAATTTAACTTAACAAATTTAAGTTAAACAAATTTTACCGCTTCTCAAATCCATTATTTAAAACATTTATTATGTAAAGAATTAGATTTAAGAAATAGATTTAAACTAGATTTATTTTAAATTTTAAAACTTGCTTTTTTAAACTTCTAAAAGAAGTTTTAAAACCTGCTTCGGGTCCAACCCAATTCCCACCTGAGACATGCCCTGAGAAATCACCCTTCCTCTTTTTCTATTTTTTTTAAAACTTAGTTTTAAAAAAAATAAACCTGTAAGATTAATACTCACGTTCTACTCGAATCGAACCCAAGTCTTCACTTGAATCGAACCCGAGTCTTTACTCGAGTCTCCTCCTATATTACTCGAGCTTCTCCCCGAGTCTAACGTCTTCCCAAACCACTAACACCAACCGACACTTGTGCACCTGCACAGTCGATCGCGACGACATCGACCACCGTCGACACCTTCAACCCGTCGTCTATCATCTCTACAAACAATTTCGACCACCCAAGCATCACCTGGAAGCCTAAATCGAAAACGAGCAAACTCGAGCAACCTGGAACCAAACCTTTCGCCTGAATTTTCCTTGAACCCACGACGCCAACCACTAGCACCCCTGCAACTCTGGCCATACCCTCTCCGGCCATCCACGCAACCCTTCCCTCTAGACCGATGATCCCCGATGCCCCATAGATGCCGCAGCAACCCAGACTACAACCTCGACCTAAACTGGGTGTTAAACCCTACTCCGACCGATTCCCACCGCTACGGTGGCTAAGAAAACCACCTGATATTTTTGCGGAGCTCTCCTGACTTCATCCTACCTCCAGTCGAAACCCCAACCACTCTGAGACCTCCGACCGCCAGAATTAGCCCAAAACTAATTTTCTGGTCATCATCGAAATGCTCACTCGATACAACACTATAAATTGTATTTTCATTTTTAAAAATCATGATTTTAGATGGTGATTCAGGTTATATAAGAAAATCAAAGAATTTAGATGTTTGAATTTTAACATATTTCTACATATTTCTAAAGTTCTCACTGTCATTTCTAATTCCAGATGATATTCAAACTTTTCATGCTTAAATACATTTTTAAAACCTAGACTCTATTTAAACAAACAAATCTTGTTTGGAAACCAGAACCCATCAGAGGACAGATGAAGAGATTTTGAAATTTTTATGAAATTTAAACTCTGTAACATGAAACAGAGAAGAACATAGATATATCTGACATGCACACTCTAACACATTCAAACATACAGGATTCACACTTGTATATATACATGCAAAGCACAATTTATTCCAGGAATCACATGCACAGATTTTAATTTACTTAAGCTTTTTAATAAAAATGTTTACTCACCTGATTAATGTACATAGTGCTTTTTTTGACACAGTTTGAGATTTTGAAAACTTGAATTGCCTCTTTGATTCGGAAAACTGAATGCTATGATCTTTGAAAGCTTGTTGTTAGAACTGGAAATTCTTTGAATCCCGAAGCTTAGTTGTTGAGATGATCTTGCTTAGATCTGATACGATTTTGCCTTTAAAACTGAATTGAAGTTGCTTCGGTATATTTTCTGGTTTGAAAATGTTACAGGCTTTTGAGTTTTGAATTAACTTCTTGTTTGAGAAATGTTTTACAGGGTTTGTTTTGAGTCTGGTCTGAAAATTTGTGTTACAGGCTTTGAGTTTTTCTTTGCTTTTGAAAATGAGAATGGAAAAAGAAATGGAAGAGAGGAGATATGTGTTTATATAGAGTTAATTAGGATTTATTAAAAAAATAAAATAGAAATAAAAAGTGACACTTATTAAAAAATCTAACATTTGTCTTTTACATTAGTTAATCACCTTACACTTGTTATTAAAAAGATTTATAAACTAACACTTGTAATTATGCATGAGTTTATTAATTTTTAAATGTTATCTAGAGCTTTTTATATTTAAGTTACTAATTAATAAATACTTTTCTTTATATAAATAAAATCTTTTAAAGAAAATAATATAAAACAAATTATATTCTAATAAAAATCATACATATATACTTTTAAAACCAAAATATTTTAAGATATCAATCTTTTAAAATTCAAATTTAAATCCCAATTCAAATTCAAATTCAATTTAAAATCCAATTTAAAATCAACTCATATATATATATGTACATATATATATATAAATATATATTTAAACAAACATAAATTCAATTTGTAAATAATAATCCTATTTAAAATATATTCATACCTATATATAAACAATAATTATTATTTGTTTTTAAAAGAAAAATTTGTAAATTTTAAGTAATTATATTAGGAGATTATCAAATAAATATTTATCTAGATATAAATATTTATTATCAGACTTATTTGTTCAATCTATAAATCAGTATTTTCCAATAGATAAATCAGATAATTATCCAATTACCTAATACCTAAAAATTTGGGTTATCACAATATTCACGTGCCGTAAATCCAAGTGACAGAGTGGCAGATTATCATGGGGTAAAAGAAAATAAAGGTAGAAGAAAAACAAAATAGAATCTCACATTGCATTCAACATTTAATTCTACATATGAGTAGTACATGCAATTACTCCAAATTGCTCCATTAGAGTTTTAGTAAGTACTAATCCAGCCAGGATAGTTATTACTATCTATCCTCGCAAGTGCTGGTAGGTACAAAACAGATAATATAGCATAAATAAAAATAGATGACTATTTAAATAAGACCCTTCAGCTTCATTCTCCATGTTTCTTCTAAAATGCTCCATGCTACCTAACTACTTGGTTGCCCGAAAAATAGGGCACCTAGAGTTTAAGGGAAAAGGAAAATAAACTCCTGGTGAGTCATGAGACTGGAGTAAGAAACTCAAAATATGACTATTTGAAAACAAAGGGTGTCTCATAAGACCATGCCGCACATAAATAGGGAATGGGTTTCTACCTTATGATAACCAAAATCTTTACTATGCCATAACAGAGTTATTATTTCTAATGACAATCTTTTGAAAACACTTTTCAAGTAAACTTATATAATTTTATCCAAAATTGTTACATTAATTAAAATCCAACATAATAGGTTCTACAATCAAGTCTGAAGGCACTTATTGGAGAATGGATTTCCATACAATGGTTGGTAAGGAACTACCTTCCATATATTACATCTCTAGAGGGATGTATCGAGGATCAACACCTTTGAAACCTCAACACCTGGCAAGACCGACCTACCCATAGACTCATCTTGTGGTGGATATAAACGAATATGACATCACCTCGGTCATAACTGACTTATTCAGGATCCCATAGCATGCACATCATACTCGACATATAAAAAGTAATCTAGAAAGATGATAAAAATACCCTAATGGTTGTGAACCATATAGCCCTACGGCATGCCCTATTTAAGCCATTTCTGGGTGATGAGGCCTGAGGTAACGATTACCTTTCACATAGCACATTCCACTTTGAATGCCATATTGCCAATTCCATCACACACTATTGATTCCACAAATATACAACCTTCAAGCTTGTACGTCTTAGAGAAGGGTGTTAAGTATAGGAGAGTACCTCCTACACCACCAAACATATGTACGTTTGTAAAATTCAATGTACGTGTATGTTAGAAATGCAATGTCAAACATTCGTCTACACAAGTTATCCATAAACATAACAAACAAAAGGAACTCTCCTACTACATCTTGTTGGGAATCGCCTCTACGATTAGTAGCGAGCAGTTCTTGCATCGAAGATCAAATGAAGATACTACTGCCACATATATATGATATAAGAGATTTCTCCTTAGGGTCGTTGACAAGCAGCCCTTCATTCCATGTCTTCACCTTGAATGCGTAAATTGATTTGAAGAGATTTTAATATTGGAATCATCCAAATCCGACCCCTATTCGTTCGAACCAATCATCGATAAAAGATGTTAAGTTTGAGGGTGATTATCATATCATTTATCTATATCTTTTATCCAATAAAATATATCTTTTACATATATAAATCTTTAATCATATCCTTTTCTAATATAAACTGAATCATTAAACCTCACTTTAACTTTGAAAATACCAAATTAAAATCATTTCTTATAATCATGTTGCAAAACCTTATCGAGTAAAAAGGATCAATAGAAATTATACTAATTCCACTCAAAATCAATTTCTATATTCAACCTTTAATATCCATCAGATAATGAAGAAATCGCCTTTTTAAATTCATATGGATAGTACGGATTCTCTCTTTGAAATTTAATACCAAGTATAAGAAGATTATTTATATATAATCCAAGTTGTGATAAATTTGAAAAAATAAATAAATCTTTTATATTTGCCTAGTTTCCAACATTTCGACCTTATCTATCCTTCGCCCAGGAAAGAGACCAAGTGAGCCAGGGCACTGGTTTCTTCTAAAAATCTTCCTAGTTTAAGCATCTCACATCCATATCTCACAAATTGAAAAATTCAGTCTACTTAGCGGCTTTTTGAGCCAAGATTAAATCACTTAATTACAACAGCTTTTCTTTAAATCATTTATTTAAACTCTTTAAATAAATTATAAAACCTCCATATTATCTTTAAATACTTAATTATTTATTTCAAAATAATTATAAAATATTTGGGAAAGTATACTTAAGTTTAAAGCCGTATTTCAAAAGTTATTAAAAGTGCTACAAAAAGTGTTGCGAATAATGCTGGGATTAAAGGCTTATTTGATCAAAACAACTTTTCGATCATTTGGAAATCCATTTTTATAGCTCGAATCACTTTTAAAACATTTTAATATATTTATAGAATTTATTTCATATTTTTAAAGAATTAAAACTGTCAATTTTAAAGAATTTATCTCTTTGGTTTTCGAACAGCCAAACCGCGACTACTTTGAAAACTTAATTTGCTCATATTTCAAAATCTTCCAAACTAAATCTCAATATTTTTCTTTTTATATAAACTATGATTATAATGGTTTGGAAAATTCTTATTACAAAGAATTCCAAATTCAATTCCATTGTACAAATGGTATTAAACTCTTACAGCGCGAAATCGCGAACTGCCGTTACGCGAGGAGCCTATTTTTGACTCAATTTTCATAACTTGTCAAAACTTCACCAAATTAGGTTTTAGTGTTTATAGAACATTTATAAATTGTTTTAAATCATCTTAAAAAGGTTTAACAATCTTATATGCAGCATTTCATTTATTAAAGGAAATTGATTTCCATTTTGATATTCGCCGTGTATTAAACGTAAATTGTTTACACATCCAAACAAACATATTATCATATCCAAACATGTTTCACAATCATCACAACCAAGCATAGCCAAACATATATATCATCCGATATATCATAATATAAATAAAGTTCCTTACCATGGATTTAATCGAACCAACTTTAAAATGACTATAGTTATGCTATTCAAAAAATTTAGCTTGCTAAGCTTGCACTAAAACTCCTAGATGGGCTCAGCCTTGGCCTCTAGTGGTAGGGTGCTCATGGCTTTCCTTGGAAGAGGGGAAATGCTTGGCCTTTGGTTGTAGTAGGTAGCCGTTGGTTTCAGGGGGGAAAGGAGTAGATTTTCTTTGGTTTTGAAGTGTTTGTATAATGTATATACACATTATATAATTTTAATTACTTTTTGCTATAATTTTGAATAGGTGAGAGGCTATTAAAGTGGAGTATAAAGAATTGAAGAAGACTTAGGAATTTATGAGTAAATGTAGTGAAAAAGGATAGTGGTATTTATAGGCAAAAATGTGAATAAAAATATTATGATATTTACTTGTCATTTCATCACCATTGCCTCACCTTCCCACCCATTCCTACCTCATCATCCACGGTCGAACATTCCCTCCACCTCCACCACCAATGTGTGAAGCCATGTGCTTGTTTTTAGGGTGTAAAAGGTTGACTTTGGGTTTACTTAAGGATGAATTTTTAGGAAAATATCTTAGATATTTTGTAATATATATATATATATTTCAATTATATTTTTATGTATATATGTGTTCATGTGACATGTATATGTATGTGTACATGTATATGTACATATGTACGTCATAATGATCCACAACGTTGCACAAATTTTCTATGTTGAATCTTTATGTATTCCGATTTCGATTTCATTATTTAATATATATATATATATATATATATATTTGTAAACAAAGTTTGAAAGTAATATTTTTATCATTATATAATAATTAAAAGGCTTATTTAATAATTAAAACAATTAATAAATCATTTAAATTCAATTTAAATTCAAACATTATTTATTTCGAAATAGTGATATCTTTGATGATGTCTTAAAGACATTTTATTTTCAAAAATAAAAATAAAAAATTTATTACTTTTTCTCACTTATATATATATATATAAGTGAGCATATATATCCAGCTTTGTGCATGATGTTGGATGGTCTAAGAGCTATTTGTTGAGAAAAAGGTTTTCGGTCTTTTATCGTTATATCTCCCAAAATATAGTTTTTTTGTAAACATTCATTCAAAATTAGATTATAAATATTATTTATTTTTTAAAACTTTATCATTTATAAAAGAAATTTTAAATTTTAAATATTTTTTAAAATTTCTGAGGCGATGAATTTGCGGGTGGTTACACTAGCACCAGAGATGCACTCGTCTCATCCGAGATATCGGTCTCCCTTGATACGATATCGAGTCACTAAAATTTACGAGACGAAACATGACCATAATTGTGTTGGGTATAAGATTAGTCATGCTCGGTCAGTTTATGAGCATTTACTATTGGTTTTTTATTTATAAGCAGCTTATCATTTTTACTACATGGATTAGGTAGATAGTAACTTATGGGGACATTGAAACAAATACCATATGAACTAAGTTTTACGGTTTGACTATATGGTGTTCGATAATAATATTGGGTTATAAAATAATAAACATTGTGTATTATAAAATAAAAGAAAGATATTTTAAGGATAAATATTCGTGAAAAGGTTTTATATAAGAAGGTGACTTTATATAAAAATGGTTTATAAATAAAAAAGGATTTAGACTAAGAATTCGATAACTTAAATCCTGGTGTTGTGGAAAATTATTTTTCAAGGTTTTAAGAGAAAATAGTAGTAGTGTTATTTAAGGATATTTATGAATAGAAATATTTTAAAAGGATTTTGAAGTAGATAGAAAGTGCTTAATTCACTTCTGTCGCTGGAAAATAATTCCGGTGATAACTACAACATCATCGACGTTCATTTATGAGTTTCAAAGTAGGGGATGCTACCATAGTAGTTTGATACAGGTTCTTTTAGTAATTTTTGGTTTAAGCCTCAAAAGTATGATTTGATATACAAAAGTTATAAATATATATTATTATTTCTAAATGATTTGAAATAAAACCTGCATGTTTAGTTCTAAAGTTTTTCTGTGAAGAAATTGGAAAACTTTGTTAAGTTATTTTATAGACACATGTATCATATGCATTAGGACAGTATGTTATGTGCATCATGTTATGATATGTTGTTTGGTATTTTTCATTTGTTAAAATAAAACGAGATTTTCAATGGTTTTAGATAGTCGGAAACTTCTGAATTGTTATGGAACTTGAAGCTAAGTGTACTGTGAAAATATAAAAAATGAGTTTTCGTAACTCATGAATTAAGAAGATGATAAAATTTTAAATAAGTTTTAATTTGCAAAACATCCTTCTTAAGTAAAATGAATCTGAGATAGTGTATATACTCTTAGCATGTAGTAGAGTATTATGAGAATATGAACTTAAGTTATGGAATGATTTTTAAATATAGATGGTTTTATAAAATTTTAAAAACTTACGCAATGTTTTATGAAATGAATGATAAGTGATTTTAGTATTAAAATGAGAAAAAATATATGTAAGAGTGAATGTGATTTAATGTGAAAAGAAATTGGTGTAGTTAAGAGACCAATGGAATAAAATATGTCAATTTTACATAGATCATTTTACTCACATGACAGTTCTTGATCAAAGATTCCAGTACATGATTTCAAGATAATTTACACCAGTCTGGACAAGGATTTTTCACTCGATTCCTGGAGACGAACACTTGACATGGATTCTTGATATGATCGCCAAGTTTTCTAGTCATAGTATATGGCAATGTATGGGGAGCGAAGGTTTTTTATCAAGGAACCTGATCGAAGTCCACACTAGAAAGGTCAAGTAATCTATACTAGTTTGGAAATGAAACCTACGTAATCGAACAAGTGATCAGATTGATATTGCGTAAGGATGGTCTATGTACATCGTGCGGGCTTTAACATATTTACATACAATATTTGTTGACTTATGGAGGTTTTGTAAAGGACTTTTCAGATTATTTAAGGTATATGAATAACCAATTAAGTAATAACCTGAGGCTGTTGAGCGTAAGACACGCCTTAATAGGTTATTTATCATCCTTGTACAATGAGGAGGTTTTGAGAGCCTGGGAAAAATGTGAGCCTATTTGTTAGTAATTGTAACACTGTTAAGTATTGATGTGCGATTGTTACTTTGGTTGCCCATGTTGGAATACGAGGACGAAATGTTTTAAGTGAGGAAGAATGTAACGGTCTGAATTCAGACATTTCGTATTTAAATATCAGGAGTATTTAAATATTTGAATCTTGGATTTAATGCGATTAAATTGATTTAATAAACTTGTTAACCCCATTTTAGTCAGTAACTAATGATAATAACTTTTTCCAGAAAAATGTTTACAAAAATAAATAGTTCGAAGAAATATCGAGAATGTGACCAATATTCGTTTTATCGAAAATGGCCTCAAAATGCATAAAATTATCATCATGGGGCACCGACTTCGATAGCGACAAAATTTATCTCATCGGGACTGGAAAAGTGAAGTGATGTACGTCGACGAGTTTTATGGCAATCTGATGTGCTATGTAATCATTTAAGCTCGAAACGTTTGGTGATTTATTTGAGGATCTAATTATATATATATATATATATTTGTGTGTGTAGCTAGGATCCGTGATCCTCCTTATTTAACTCCATCATGCAGGCCCTTGATATCAGCCACATGATGATATTCAAATAATTTGCATATTCTATCTCCTCTCATATGGCCAAATATTTGAATATTAACATGTGGTTGATATCAAGGTGCTATATGGGTTATAGATCCTATCTTATATGTATGTGTGTGTGTGTGTTTATATGTGTGCGTGTATGTTTGTGTGTGTTTAGTATATGCATACCTTTACCCAAACTAGATATTTCACTCTTCCGCTTTTCTTTCTTTCCTCAAAAATCCAATGGGTCCAAGTTAAAGGGTTGCGGGTACAGGTCAATTTCAGGAGCTACAGGCCATGAAAGTTGATGAGATTGGATTCATTGCACCCATGGAGAGGAGGGCATCACATTCGTATGGATGTTAGTAGGTGCAGCAGTGTTGGGGGATGGTCGATGTTTGTAGCCATCGACTAGGGTTCGACATAGGTGATGATTGAAGGCGGGTTGGGCGAAACAGAGAGCGTGGTCGAGTTTCTCTTAGCGGCACGCACTCGTAGGGACCAACAGTCGGAGTTTTAGCCTTGTTATATGAAGTGTGACATTTTGACGTCGCGTGGAGGGTGCCAGGTCGTGATTTTCCTGCATTGGAAGGGTTGTGAAGGGGACCGTTGCGGAGAGCGAACGTAGTGTATTGCATTAGAGCAAGCGGTGCGACAACTCGTCGAGAATTAGATGAGAACTAGGGGAGTAATGGTATATGGTAATAGGGGAGTGCATAAGCATGTACATGATTCTGAATTGGGAAGGAAGATGGATTAAGGGATTAATTAAGGTAATTTTTTTATTAATCATTTCTATTAATCTTGTTTCGTACTTAATTTATATTTTTTTGCATACGAGGTCCAATTAAGACGCGGTCTTCGCGGTTGCATTCATAGTGAGATTACCTATAGCATGTTAGAAGGTATTCTTGTGTTTGGGTATGCTTGAGCTTATGTTTGGCTTAGATTTCAGTGAGTTGTTTCACCGTCTTGTGTGTGTGTATTTTGTGTATGTGTATGTATAAATATAAAGTTAAAGCAATATTAACTAATTAAAGTCATAACTTTGGACCACCTTGCTTTTGGAAGCAAATGACAACTTTATATTGTATAACATCACTGCTATTTCCTTCTATAACATGTGGTGTGGTCTTTTAAATGGTTGTTTGGATTATGTGTTGAATTTGGAATGGATATGGAATAGTCCATATAGCAATAGTCGTTATGAGTGCACTTTGAATTCCCGTGTGGTTAAACTCATATTATGTGATTACTTGAGAATACATTGTGATATAATATATTTTGGTTGCAGCAAGGAATTGGTTTGAATAGTTATATAACTTTGTTGTGAAAGTTAGAAGTGAAAATGTCGCTATTGATGCACTTTGAAACGGCTTGTGTTTGGCAATTTTTAAAGTCAGCTTTAAAAGACATCCCAGGGACTTCTTTGCATTTTTAGTAAGTATTATAAGTGTACTTATCACTAGAACATGTCAAAGTTTAAATATATTTTAAATAATTATTTATGTATTTTTTTTTAAAGTAAAGGGTTTTAAATTGTTTTTCTTGTAAATTATAAATAAGTTATTTTTATGTTATACTATACATAGATATTTAAACCCATTTAATTTTTAGAGTGTGTGTGTATGTGTGCGTGTGTGTGTATATATAATGGAAAAGTTAAGTATTTTATAAAAATATAAAAGAAGTTTTGGATTATAACACTTATGTTATTATAAATGGTTTTGTGAAGTTATTAAAGAGTATATTACCTTGTTTAATAAATGAAGACATGTTTAGATTTTCAAATGGATATTTTATAAATAATAAAAAGTATTGAATGGTTTTGAGTTTGTTGTGCCAACATGTTAACAACATTTGTCTTTAACCCTTTTTGATCATAATTAGTAATATAATTAGATCTTTAAAAGAATGTTTTAAAGATAATTATAAGAGAAGCGGTTTTCGTTTGTTTTGACAATATTCTAACAACATTTGTCTTCAACTCTATTTTATTATACTTAGTAGTATAATTAGATCTTTAAATTTTTTTTAAAGATAATTATAAGAGAAGTGGTTTTGAGTTGTTGTGACAATGTTTAAGTAACATTTGTTTTAAACTCTTTGAAATAGATTTGTGAACGTAATTAGACCTTTTAGTCGGGTATTTTGAAAGTAATAACAAATGCAGAATCTTTTGGAAAAAGATAGAAAAAGTAAAGGTTCAATTTACAAAAGAGATAAGGGCTTTGTAGTAAAAATGTTTGAGTAACATTTTCTTTCAACTTGTTTGATTTTATTTTGAATCAAGTAAATCTTGTTAAGCGATTTGTGAACATACTTGTACCATTGAGATAAGTACATAAATACCTTTTGAAGTATTGGAAAGAGTATAATAAATGGTGAAAATACTAGAATACAAGTACGTATCTTTTATAAAGAGAAATTAAAAATATATATACAAATAATAAGGACACATTAATTAATAAATAATTAATAAAAGAGTATTAATTAATAAAGAAAGTTTTAATTTATAAAAGAGTATTAATTAATAAGGAAGTTTTAGTTAGTTAGGTGGTTAATTAATTGGGAGTTTAATTAGTTAAAAGTTTAATCAATTAGAAGTATAAATTAATAAGGAAATCTTTAGTTAATAAAACAGGTTTTATTAGATAAAAGGAGTTTCACTAATAAAAGAGGTTTAATTGATAAAGGATTAATTAAAAAAGGGATTAGAATCATTTATGTGACTTAATCATGCTTTCTGTGAATTAATCGTGCTTTATTTGTTTTCTTATTTATGGAAAGTATTTAGTCATGCACTTAGCACTAAAGCAGACAATGTAGATTTGTTTCTATATGTAAAGGTTAAGAATGATGATTCAAGTAAGGTGTAGAAGCAATCATGCACTAACATACCGGGCTTCACTCTTGCTCGAGGGATAGAGGAAGTTGAGAAGGTTGAATCGTGATAAGTGTACAAAACTTAGTGTCCATATCTGATCATTCTCATTGTGTTGAATTGACCAAAATTAAATTTGGAAATATCTAGAAGAGATAATGGAATTATATGGTATGGTTATTCACTCAATGATGATATAACCTACGTATAAACTCGTATTTCTCTTCTAGGACAGATGATAAGAAAATTTGTCCGGATAGGAGATGATCTCTACCCTTATGTATTGTTTGTTTTTTTCTAAAAGAACCAGGGTTGAGTTAATTGGAAATCTATCGATTGATTTCAAAGTGCCCGGTAAGCGAGAGAGTGTACTTATATGAGATTATTCGAAAATGTAACCACTTCAAAACCATATGTGTGATCTTTGTTTAGGAAGAGGTGTTTGAGATGTTGGAACCTATGTAGAGGTTCATCCTCTAGCTCGCCGCTCCTCCTCTAGCTCGCTGGAGAACCATCCAACATCGCCATTGTGTGCACCTCACTCCAATACACCTCCGATCAGAGGTCGGCTCCACCATGTGCTCCATATCGACAAGAAAACGCAGTTGAACGCACGCCTTTCGAGGCTAAATTGTCGTTGATCGATCACGGTTAGGCGATCATAGTCGTTGAGATTATAGAGCTCGACGAGCTCTTCGTTTTCATTTAGGAAGTTTTTGACAATAGCTGATGGGTTAGGAGAGATTGAAGGAGGAAGATGGGATGATTGTGGTCATCCGAATATTCTGTGGCGGCTGGGTTTCATTTTAGGTTTATGGCTTGCAAATGAATTAGTTTAGGGTCCTTATATAGGCAATTATCAAATCACTATTCACCCGTTAATTTTTTGAACTCTAAACGAAGCGTGCCGTCTGACATTCATAATGTTTTACCCCTATTTCAAACATAATGGAATATATATCGAAGGCCAATTCCATCATATATAGAAGATGGTTTTCGAAATCAAGTTATATTAATTAAATTTACTTTAAAAAAATTCTATGCGTTTCAGCTTCGCATGACCAAACCGTAAATCTGATCACCACGAAATTTTGAATCCAGTAATAATATGATATTCCTGATCCAATGAAAATAGTTTCTTCGAAATATAGGACAGTGTCAAAAATGACCACTTTTACACATTAATTAAAATATGGAATTTCCTATTTGTATTATTCACTTTTAAGTCAAAATTAAAAGTTTACTAACTCCATTCTAATTTAAATAGATTTATATCAACTTTATAAATCATTTTTTATTCATTTTAAATTGAAATTTCCCTTTTCTATATAATTTCAAGTGTTAAACTAAACAATTCAATTATCAAATAAATCATTATTTTTGAAATATAAGTTATTTAACTTACAGAATTAACTTTTGAATATTTAAAATCAATTAAATATTTCAATTTCGAATGACTGTAACTCTAGGGTGTTACATACTTCCCTCTTAAAAGAATTTCGTCCCCGAAATTACTAAGTGAGAAAAATGCTACAACTTCATTAACTTTTCCCAAACAATTAGTTACGGCTCTTTATAAAAAAAATTCCTAAGTATTTAAATCCATTATTAATTATTAACCGATACTATTTCAAATTATAATTCAAAACCAAATTTTAGTTATAAATTTTTACAATTTTCCCAAAAAATTTCCGATGCTTTAAATTTTCAAAAAAATTCATCAGAGTCTCCTTTACGCGGTTTGATCGTAGTAAAATCGTAACATAATAATAAATATATATATATATATATATATATCATCTTCGAGGATGAGGCATCCCGTAGGGAAAAATGTGTAAAAGTACGATATGTAATCGGAGATATGTACCATATATTATTAGCAAGCATAACGAAAGTGAGCTCCCAATACGAAACATACGCCTTCCGCACCTACTAAACACTCAACAAACTAATGAGAACATGAATATAGAAAATAATATCAATATATATCACAACTATACAATAATCATATGCAAATAAAACACATGCAACAAAAGGAACCATCCAATAAGTAACATCCATCTAATGTCATAACCAAGTTTACAAACATTTCAATGTTAATGGTTTTAATGTTTATTAACTTTCCTTCTTATTAACATTCTTTTAATTTGTATTCAACTTATTCACATTCATTTTATTAACATTCAATTATTCGTATTTCATTCAACCAATTTACATTCCTTTCATTAACATCCAAATCATTAACATTTAATTTTGTTCACGTTCATTTTCAAATTAATTAACATTCATTCTATCATTATTCAGTTGATTTACATTCAATTCAAATTCATTATGTTCACATTTAATTAATTCTCATTCGATTAATTTGCATTCATTAACTTCCACTTATTAATATTCACTTAAATTCAATTCATATTTAGCAATATCTCATTCCATATTTAATTTACTTAGCATATTTTATTTTATACTAATAACACTTAACAACCATTACATAAAATTCTTCACTTAAGCTCCTGATCAATTTTAATAATTTTATACAACACTTCTTATTTTTATTATCACTTCTTAACTTAAGTTATATTCAATTTTAACAAATAACATTCCAAATCATATTCAATTAACTGTCATTAGTTCAATTTAACTCATTTTTCAACTTAAGTTGGATTTTATTTTATAACTCAAGATCATTATTCATTCCATTACTTCATTTCATCGATTCATTTTGAATATCAAAATCAACTTTATTTAATTTTACTTAAGTTAAATTCCTTCAAAACATTTCATTCTATTTGACTTAACTTTAAATTCAACTTATAATTCATTTTCAGATTTTATTTCTTAATATTCATATTCAACAAATAGAAAATTTGTTTTAACTTACTATCCTCAAATTTATAAGTTATACAAACTTAGTTACCTAAAATTTCATGTATATTTACTTAAGTTTACTTCCATTCTATAATTTCAATTCTGGTTATATAATCACTTTACAGCTTAAGTTTATATTCACTTTTATTTGATTCATTTCAAATATCTATTTAATTCCTTTCAAATTCAATTCAATTTATTTAATTTTTCTTTGGTTAAACTTCAATTCATATAGTTCATTTTTCTAACTTAATTTTATTTAACTTTTACTCAAGTTAAAATTTTAATTTCATATCTCAATTTAAATTTTCGTTTTCTGATACATACATTTTCAATTTATAAGTTCAAAAACTTATTTTCTTACACTTTTATCAAATTATACTTTGGGTTTTAAAATTGAAACTTGTTTTATCAAAACAAATCTAAACATCATTAGTAAATTACTAGGATAGCAAATTCATCACTTAGAAACTTGAAAATGAATACCGATGATGCTGCAGTTACCATCCTTATTATTTCCCAGCGACTGCAGTGAATTCAGTGCTTTTTATATCTTTTGAATTCTTTTTATTTATAAATTAAATTTATAAATTTACACTTATATTATTTCTCTTATTTCATTTTTTTATATATAAGTTCATTTCATTTTTGTCTATCTTTGTTTATATTATGTTCATAAAACTTCCATTTTACTTATGAATATTATCATTGCATAAACAACCAAACAATCCATATATAGCTATAATAGTTTCTAAAAAAATATATTCATTTACATATAAAACATAATTAAGGTAAAATTATTTCGTTTACCCAGTTTAAAACAATATCGTGTCAGTTTGCTTGCTCAAATGTTTTGGAATCCGAACCGATGATGTCGACCAGAACCCCAAATTAAAACTTAACAAATCAAACAACCCAATACAAAACATTTTTATATCACTAAATATGCGCTCACACACACACTCAAACTCATTCTATGGTATTACTAACCATATCTATAATGAGTACCCATCAAAACCTAGGTTTATCGCTAAACCCAAAGCTATGATACCACACTGTGATGATCCGCAAATCTGTACCCTTTGAATCAACAATAAATCACATATGTCCGACCCAAAAAGCACAGAATGATGGAAAGTCATTAGAAAGAAGAGAGAAGGTGAGAAGAAAGAAAGAAGAGAGAAGAAGAGAAGAAGAGAGAGAGAGAGAGAGAGAGAGAGAGACAGAACCAAAACAATATAGAATCTCACATCACAGCGGAACAACATATAATATAGATGAATAATCTTTATAAGAGAAACTAAAATACACATATATCAATATCAGAGTATATGAATAAATAATTATCAGCTTGGACAGTCACAACAACCTGTCCTCACAAATGTTGATAATTTACAACAACAATGCAGTGGAAAATAAACATATACATGTATACGACATGAAGATCTCCAGCTTGTCTGCTGAAGCTCTAAAGGAGCAAAATCTAAACCTATAAATACACTCGGTCTGACCTAAGCATTGAAAGAGAAGAATGCACGGATCAGTCTGGTAAACCAACATGAGCAAACACATCTCAACTGAATCTATAAAGTTATCAAAACTTTTCTTTTATTAAAACAAATGGTATCTAGTAAGACCACGTCCACACATAAACACACATGGGTTTTCCCTTATGATAACCAAAACATTTCATATCAAATTCTATCATATTATAATAGTGTCTATTATACAAATAATAATTAATTGTAGCTGAAATATTACATTATTAGATTCCAACATAATAGGTTTACAAATAAAATGGCAGGCACGTAGTGGATATTGGATTCCATACAAATGACAAGGTAAAGGACTACCTCTTCCAAACTCGGTACACCTCTGGAGGGATGTACCTAGGGTCGAGATAACCGGCGCCTAAACCAACATAAGACCAGCCTACCCCTTCCTGGATAGTACCAAATATGTCATCACCCTGGTTGTTACTGACCTTTAACGGGTACCCGAGTTATACATTCACCACATACTTAGACATGTGTAGATTAAATCTAGAAGGACGATGACATCTCCTAATGGGAGCGACCCACTCATTCTTGCTGCTTCTACCCTGTTTTAGTCATTTCCCAGAGTGTGAGGCCAAAAGGGGTATCGAATGCCTTTCACATATCACATCATTGTCATCTTTGAATGCCATATTGCCATTTCTATTGTCTACTAATTTCCTTCCACAAAATACAACCCTTGAGCTCATACGTCTAAAGGAGGGTGTTAAGCTAAGAGAAGTTGCCTTCTCTGCCACCACAGATGTATATTTGTAAAAAACAATGTACATAATATCAGAAAATGCACTGTTAGACATCCATCTATACAAGTTGTCTAGGAATAGGACAAACCGAAGGTACGTTCTTACCACATCCTATTGAGAAATACCTAGGATTAGTAGTGAATAGTCCTTGCATTGGATATTTCATAACAAAGAGACTACCGCTACTATATGTATATTGGGATTTTAACCCCAAATGATCAACAAGCAGTCCTTCACTATGAAAATTCTAAATATCAATATCATCAACAAACCTGCACAATTGTCGCATATATGTTGGTCCGATGTGGTTTTCGGGTAAACCAATCCCGATCTCTTCACAAAAAAATGCAAAAGCGTTACTCAACCTCATACAGAACCAAGTCTCATAGACTTATCACATTTTCAACATTCAATTTGTTATCCTTTAGCCAAGAAGGAAGCTTGGTAGATAGGAATAATCACTCTGCACTACTCGAGTCAACATCTTTTACACCAAACAATAATCAAGCCTACACAGATGGCTACGTACTAAGTGTACGACTAAATAGTTTCCACATCAAGTCAAGAAACTAAAATGGCCAAAAATATAATTTAGCAATTAAATAGTCACCATGCCTGATTTATTAAATCTTTTATTTATTAAATCACTTTTCCAAATTTATTACTTCAAATTACCTTTAAAAAGATATATTCTCAAAGCCATTTCAATAATATTTGGAAAACAATTCATAAATTTATTTTAAAAACAAGTGAATTCACAACTTATTATATTTTCAAACCATTTAAACTCCATTTTAAAATATTACTTTCGAAAACATTCATTTTAAGGATTTTTCACTTTAAAAACGTGAATATATTTCTTTTTATAAAAATCCAAACTTAGCTTATCAAATTAAATTGATTTCACATTTATAAAACAATGTCTACAATTTACATTTCTATTTCATAAAACTTCCATTTATAAAATTCCTTTATTAACCAATTTCCCGTGTATCTCATTTATATATCAAAATCCCATTATAAGCTTATTTACTTATAAATTTCTTGATTTACACATTCATTCTTTTGTAACCTCATTATTTATAAAGTCCGTCATAAATTCATTTCTAAATTTCAATTACAAACCCATTTACAAATTTGATTATAAATCCATTTCTAATATTTATAAAACACTGTTTATAAAAATCCATTTCAATAAATCTCTTTGTTAATAACATTCCTTTATAAACTTTCATTTTAACACTTAACAAACTCATTTATAATTCCATTCCTTTAGTTATAAAATATCAATTTTGTAAATCTTATATATAAACCATTTATAACAAGTTCAAAATTCTCAATTTATTTTGTTTTACAAAATAGTTAACTTCATATTTCAAAAACCATATTTAAGTATATTTCACAAAGCCATAATTTCTATAACATAAAAATTATAACTTTTATTCATTTAAAATAAATCCATTTCTTTAACAATTAAAAAATCATTAAAAAATATATATATTCAAAATCACTTTGAAATCCTTTTTTAAATTTAAATCATCATTTTAATATTTTAAATTTTCAAAAATATGGCCCAATGCTGCAAAAGTACTAAATAAGGGGATTCACATTAATATTAGTAAACATGGCATCCATCACATCAAACATCACATAATACATCATATATAACAATATGTGTAAATAAAAATCAACAATGGTGAGGAATCCAGTTGGATCCTCCAACCTGTAACCTACAACAAATATACATATGAGAAAATATGTACAATGTCTGCTTCGAGGTAGACACGCGTACAAAGGGTCATCCGCTCATACACGGGAACGTATAAGGTCCCATCTGCTCCAATAGACAGGAGTTTATCCAACTACTAATAATATAGCATAACATCCAAACAATTATCACATGGCATAAAATAAATTTATTCTCACTTATATAAAAAATAAGCAGGTCAAAGAGAGTGAGTTTTACTCACTTTGCTTGCAGTCGTCATTGTAGCATTTATTTCGATTAAAATTTTAAACAAAATTTATGCGAGCTCCAATCAGTCCAACTCTAAAATGTAGTGGTCGATAATACGAATCCTACGCATCTCGTTTCGTGCGAATTCGACCTCGTGTGAAAGAGTTTTTGTATTTTTAAACATTATATTAATTTTAATATAATTAACTAATTCCATTAGTGAATTAATTAACGTAATTAATTTATGCTAATCCTTCTCCTTCTCTGTTCGAAAACACGACCCATCATCGCTTATTCCAATCGATCGCCGCTCCTCCTCTAGCTCGTCGAAGAACCATCCAACATCGCCACCGTGTGCACCTCATTCCAATGTACCCTTGACCAGAGGCTGGCTCCACCATGTGCTCCAGATCGACCATGGTGGCTGGGTTTCATTTTAGGTTTAGGGTTTGCAAAATGAATTAGTTTAGGGTCCTTATACAAGCAATTATTAGATCACCATTCACCCGTTAATTTTTTGAACTCCAAATGAAGAGTGCCGCCTGGCGTTCATAATGTTTTACCCCTATTCCAAAAATAACGGAATATATATCGGAGGCTAATTCCATCATATATACGATAGGTTTTCGAAATCGAGTTATTTTAATAAAATTTACTTAAAAAAATTCTATGCGTTTCAGCTTCGCACGACCGAACTATAAATCCTATCGCTACGAAGTTTTGAATCCTATAATAATATGCTATTTTGGATCCAATGAGACCGGTTTCATCGAAATCTGAGACAGTGTAAAAAATAACTATTTTTACACGTTAATTAAAATATGAAATTTTCAATTTCTATTTATTCATTTTTAAATTAAAATTAAAAGTTTAATAACTCCATTCTAATTTAAATAGATTTATATCAACTTTATAAAGCATTTTTCATTCATTTTAAATTCAAATTTCCCTTTTCTATATAATTTCAAATATTAAATTAAACAATTAAATCATCAAATAAATCATTATATTTGAAATATAAGTTTTTTAACTTATAAAATTAATTTTTAAATATTTAAAATCAATTAAATGTTCCAATTTCGAATGACTAAAATTCTGGGTCGTTACATAATGAAAGTGAAACATTATTCAATAAAGAATTCGTCTCCTCAATTGTATAAGGTTAGTATCATGGTCAGCTGTAGTCAAATCAAAGTCAAAATCCCTGGCTAAAGAAGAATGATTACTAAATAATGACTATTTTATTTTTATTATTAAACCAAAAGCTTTATTTACGGAATACGAGTTGAATATGAACGATATTGGAACTTTGATGAAGATCAAATTCCAAAAGTTCTGAAATGTGTTGACAAAGAGAATTAGCATAAATAATAGTCACTGAACAATACCGCTTGAAACTGTAAAATTGATTTTACTGATGAGATTTATAAGTAATGAATTAAGTCAAACTGTCACACCACTAGCTAAAATGACATTTAAACATTAGTATTTAAATTGTTTAAAAATTAATTGCTAGCTAAATTCATACTTGTGATTCGCACAACAGAATCCATTCAGTCTCCGAAGCACGTTTGCTTTAATTGGTTTATAATATTTATAATTAAATTGGTATTTGCAAAACATTAATTGCTGTTGTATTTATTTTAAGGGGTGTGTTTAGTAAAATGAATTTACTTCTAGAATTGTTCAAAGTGCTATTAGTAATTTAATGGGTATGATATAGAAGTTATATATGTGAGTATCGACGTACGATATAGATAACAGCTTAATTTGGATTTAAATTGAATAAAATATTAATCCATTTAGTAGGTATTCTATTCCATTATGGATTCTAATCCATACAAAAATAATAAGGGTCAAAAGGGGGTTGTTTGGGTCTGAATTGATAAGAGGGATTTGAGGAGATATTTTTTTCTAGATCTTACTATATATTCAAACCATAAGCCCCAACTTTCTTTACACTTTTTGCTCCCTCCTCTTCCTATTTCAAGCCGCAAGCTACTCTTCCCATCTCCCAATTTCTCTTACCTTATACAGATCCATTCAATTGAATATTATTTATCCAGTGTTTGCATGTCTGTATCTTGCAAGAAGGGTGAAAACTTGGGAGATCAAGGATGCTATATAAATCTATGTTAATCCAAAAGCTTCACGGGTAGAATGTATTTTAATTTTATACGATGATATTAATGTATTATACCTTAAATATCACCTTACATATGTATACACCATTACTTGTTAAATCATATTTGTTCAATATTTTGACACTAAACTATATAGATCCTTTTATAATTATGATTATATTTTCTATATGTACAATTTAATTTTGGCCGAAAAATGCTTTTCCAATTAAAGATACACACATACACATACATATATACATACATATATTATGTTAATTATACATATAATTAAACTATGTTCATTGTTAGTATTTTATAAAATATGTTTATATATATAATTAAGTTAATAAATATTATGCAGTTAATTTTTATAAATAGAAGTTTTAGGAAATTAAAAAAAACTTTTAGCCAAATTAACTTATGAATTAATTATAAACATTTTTGACTAAATTTTATTTAATATGCATATATATCTTATATATACATAGATACATACATATACACAAACATATATAAATTTCATTTACTTTATAAATAACAAATTCTATAAATATTATAAAAAATTTCTTAAAATTATTTTTGAAAATAAATTAATTTTATGAAATTACTGAGTAATATAATTAATTGGATTAATTAAATAATTAATTAATCAAAAGTTAATTAATTAAAATAAATCATATACATTGATATATTTGTATATATATACATGCATATATCTGTAATTAAGTATACATATATTTATCGTAAATCGTTTAAGAAAAATTATAAATAAATATTTTTGAATTTAGCGATTATTTAATTAAAATTGTTTTAACTAAATGAAATTAATTATTAAATATATTATTTAAATAGTAATTAATAATATAAAATATACAAATATAATGATATGCGTATATATAAAACTATAAGTGTTATAGCCAATATTCATCTTAAATTGTTTAGGATGGATAAAATAAAAAATTAAATTTTATGATAGATTAATTAATTAAATAATTAAATAATTAAATAATATGATTTAATTAATAATATACATAATAATGGTATATAAGTTAATTAAACTATAAATATTTATAAATATATTAAACTTATACTATATGAATATATAAATTTTAAGTAGAGCTATAATAAACCCAGCGTAGGTTTATGGAACGAGCACATACATACTATACATATGTCGTGATTTCAAATACATCTGACAGTTGAATCATGAGGGTATTTCTTATGAATTACATTATTCCCTATATTGATATCACTAAATGTAAATGTATATTGAAATTATGAATCCTTAATACACAGCATGCGCATACACATACATATATATTAGTTATCCTTTACTATTTATATATTAATAGATTACTTGCATACTCTTTAATTGTTGAGTTTCCTTAAGCTACAGATGTTATGTATAGTACTATTAATATGTCGATTGGACAAGGTAAGATACACTCATGTATTTATTGAATCTCTTTAAAGTTCATACATTATACTTACATCGTCGCAAAATTATAGATATGAGTGAATAATCTCTTTCGATTTATAGAGTTTGCTCAAGGTTCAATTGAGGTTAGGACAAAGAAAATGGGTTAGGAGTTGTATATGATAAAACTGATAAGGTGTTATCCATCACATGCGGGCCTTGTGATTTGTTTGCATTTTCTCAAGGTCGGAATCCCAAGGCATGAGAGTCCTAACACTCACTAAAGAAACTGAAAGATTGCTATGTTTTCTCTTGGAGTTTAGAGGAAAAAAATTTCAAGTGGGAGCTATTAGATAATTGAAATGTAATGTTTAAACTATCTAATAATATAAGAACATCTGCTATATATAAATTCTCCTAATTAAATTACATTTGTAGCAAAATAACCAACTTAGACTATTTTTGAAAAACCATAAACTATCTAAACCAAACTACACTAACTGGCTAAGAGCAATTAAGGTAACACTTACATATGAATGTTTACAGTCATCAATAACTAAACTATTAAAAGTAAAACCCATTGAGGGCGCTGATCCCAAGACAGTTAAATCTTACTACACTTGGATAGTTATTGCGAAATCGCTAAACCATTCATATTATCAACTTTAAACAAGCTATTGCAAAGACAATATGAAATTATGTATGTCCATAAAATTTTCGAAAGCCTCAAAGCCATGTTTGAGGAGCGAGCTCATTCCGTAAGGTACAAGATTACTAAGTAATCGTTCAATACAAAGACGACTAAGGGAAAACATGTCGAGGATTTCATATTAGAAATGAAAGGCTATTACAATACACTTTCAGAGCTAGATGTGAATATAAGCGATGAAATGCAAGTGTATTTAATCTTGGGTTCATTGACTCCGCATTGTATGTCATCCATATTGAACTATAATATGAACCAGTTGAGCATAAACCTCATCGAGGCACTCAATATATTTTGAGCTCGGCCGAGGAGTTGTTCAAGAGTCGAAAGCAGTGTTAGCTATATAGGCTAAGGCAATATCTTCGAAATATTCAAACAAACGAAAAAGGGGTTCTAAGAAAAGTACGAAGGATGCACCTACCGGCAAAATAAGGGCATTGGAAGTGCAATTGTCCAGACTATATGAAGGTAGTCAAAGAAATGAAGGAAAGTGTTTCTTTAGCTCCTAAAGGTGCGTTTAAGATTCAAAACTGTTTTGTAATCAATAAATCATCTTAGGTTTTAGATATTAGATCTGGAATTCATATCCATAATTCATTATAGCGACTTAGGAACATATTGCATGTAGCGATGAGTGAAATTGGGATTCATGTTTTTAATGGATCTCTAGTAGTTGCAATTACTGTTGGAGATTATAACTGGATATACTGAATGGATTTGACCTTAAAAATTGTTATTATGTTAAAAACTTTATTTATGGAATAATTTTCGTGCTTAAATTGTCTAAAATCGGATTATATTTTCCATTGTGGTAGTGGTGTTATGAACATTTTTTTATGGAAATAAAATTTGTAATTGTGTTTTAGATAATCGCATTTATATATTTAATTTTAAACATATCTTTGTCGTTAATAAAACTTCCTTTGATAAAATAATTACCTATGGCATTATAGGTTAGGTAATATTGTGACAAAGGACTGCATAAACTAAAAGCTGAATGTTTTCTACTATCATTTGACTATGAATCATTCAGCATTTATGATTCATGTCTCAAAGGAAAAATGACCACGCAACCCTTTGGTGGAAGCAACAAAAAAACCCTTGGGTCTTGCACATACTGATGTATGTGGCCCAATGCTTATAGCGACAATGGATAATTCGACTTACTTTGTATCATTTACCATTTACTGATGATTTCTCGAGACTTGGATACATACACCTTATAAAGAATAAATTCGACGTTTGCAAGAAATTTAATAGTACAAAAATGAAGTAGAAAATCAGACGAATCATAAAATTAAAAACTTTAATCATATGGAGGATGTGAGTATGTTGGACAAGAACTCCAAAATACCTAAAAGACAATGTGATTTTATATCAGGTTACTCCATCCTATACACCGCAAAGCATTGGTGTCTCGGAAAAAAGAAATCGAAGCCTGTTAAATATGGTTTATATCATAATGAATAAGGACGAGTTACCTATTTCCTATTAAGGATATGCACTAGAAACCATAACACATATGCTGAATATGATGCCTACTAAATCTATGCCTAAGATGCCATATGAGATGTAGCATGGGAAGAAACCTCATCTTAATTATTTGAAGGCGCTGGGTTGTTCAACATATGTTAAGAACATTAGCCCCAATAAACTCGTGGATAGATATCCCATAAATTCGACGAGATATGTTTTCTAATATAGAGGAACAAAAAGTTATTGTTATTAAACATGTTATTTTTTGAGAAAAGTAATTCCAGTCAAAGAAATAAACTACGAAGTTGTAGACTTGGATGAGATTTGAGAAACTTACACAAAGGCTGAGCCTGCGAGATAATCAAATTCACCATTGTATAATAACACGCAACCTATTAGAAGGTTTAATAGGGAATCTAACACACTAGAGAGATACTATGATTTTTTCATAGATAGCGAGAAAGAGGACTCCATCTTAGAAGAAGGCACTCCTCTCTCGTTCCAACAAGCTGTATAGGGTAAAGACTCTACACTTTGGCTTGAAGCTATGAAATTTGAGTTGGATAATTTGATTTATTTTGTATCATTTACCGTTTACTAATGATTTATCAAGACTATGATAACCTTATAAGGAATAAATTCGATGTTCGTAAGAAATTTAAAGAGATAAAATGAAGTATAAAATCAGATGAATCATAAAATAAAAATACTTCAATCATATCAGGGAGGTGGTATGTGGATAAGAACTCTAAAATACCTAAATGATAATAGGATTTTATATCAGGTTACTTGACCCTATACAGCGCAACACAATGTTGTCTCAGAAAGAAGGAACCAAACCCTATTAGATATGTTTTGTCCCATAATGAATAAGGGCGAGTCACTTCTTTCATGTTAGGGATATGCACTAGAAACCGCAACACATATGTTGAATATGATGCCTACTAAATTTGTGCCTAAGATGCCATATGAGATGTAGCATGGGAAGAAACCACACCTCAATTATTTGAAGTGTGGGATTGTTCAGCATACATTAAGAACGTTGTCACCAATAAACTCGAGGCAAGATCGGCATTATTATCCCAGAAATTCTATAGGATATGTTTTCTATAATACAGAGGTACAAAATGTTACTGTTTCTAAACATGTTGTCTTCTGAGAACAGTTATTTCCATTAAAGAAATAAACTACAAAGTTGTATAATTAGATGAGATTCTAAAAATTAACACAAAGGCTGACCCGGTGAGAGAATTAAATTCACAATAATAGGAAAACATGCAACCTATTAGAAGGTTTAATGGGGAATCTAACACACTAGAGAGACACTATGATTTCTCATGGATAGCGAGAAAGAGGAATGCGTCTTAAAAGAAGGCACTTCTCTCTCGTTCCAACAAACACTACAGGGTAAAGACTCTGCACTTTGGCTTGATGCTATGAAATCTGAGTTGAATTTCATATATGGCAACAATGTATGTATTTGGCTGACATACTCGAAGGAATAAACTCATCAATTGAAAATGGATTTTTGAAGAAAAAGCTAAATGTAGATGGATGGATGGTGATCTATAAGGAAAGGCTAGTTGCAAAAGAGTTTTATTAAATTCAAGATGTTAATTATGGCAAAGGGTTCAAAACCATTTCCATGATTTAATCTATTTCAGATAATGCTTGCAATCATCGCATTCTGTGACTTCAAAAGATGGATGTGAAAACGTCATTTCTAATTGGTGATTAGAAGAGACAATTTAGATGTCACATCTCGAGGGTTTTGAGGTCAGCGAGAGTGAGGGAAGGGCATGCAAATTGTTAAAATAAATTTACGGTCTTATGCAAGCTTCAAAGAGTTGGAATAACTATTTGATAAAGTAATCAAGCAGTTTGATTTTTATCAGAGTACATAGAAAGAGTGTGCATACCAAAAAGAAGAAGGAAGTGTTATCATGTTCTTAGTTTTATATGTCAACGATTTACTCTTGATTGGAAAATACATTGTGTTATTACAATACACGATAGCATAGTTTTCCAAGAATTTCCCTATGAAGGATTTGGAAGAAGCGACCTATATACTTAATATAATAATCTATGGTGATAGATCCAAAAGGTTGTTAGGATTTTCCTAATCACAGGACTTAGATACCTTACTAAAAAGGTTCGGTATATAGAATTCCAAAAGTGGAAATTTTTCCAACTCAATTTGAAATCATTCTTATGCACCTCGTACTAATGGGGAGAAACGCCGTATGAAGAAGACATCGTACGCATTCATAATCGGCTCCGTCGTGTATGCCATGCTATGCACAAGACCAGATGTGGTTTATACATTAGGATGTATTAGTTGACATCGATCTTATCTTGAAAAAAAGCATTAGACCATTGTGAAATGTGTTCTTAAGTATTTCTTAAATACTAAAGGCATATTTCTTATATATGGATTTATGAAGGGGTATACAAATTCAAGCTTTCAAGGTGATATCAATGATAATAAATTAGTGCCTAGTTATGTATTTACATTAAACTATGGGGTTTTTGGTTGGAAAAGTTCCAAAAAGAAAATAGTAGTCGATTCAATGATGGAGGCCGAGTACGTAACCCCTAACAAAGCAACGAAAGAAGCACTCTAGATGCGCATGTTTACGGCTATAAAATATCTAATACATTTTCATCCTTTTCTACTTGGTAACTATTTATCAAACTATCTTTTGAAATAAACCAAAACTCCACTAAATCTTATCATAGTCGACTCCCTTTCCATACATCAATGTAATGACCTGTAAATATATCGCTTTAAATAAATGACGTTTAGCTTTATCGATAATACAAATAATATTGTGAATGGTTATTTATAATAATTTATAAATACGATCGGTTTAATTAGTTGATAATAATAAGAAAAAATTATTTTCAAAATTTGTTTACAAAAATATGCATATTAATTTAAAAGATAAAATATGACTGAAATCGAAATCGGGATTTGTAACAATACAATGTGTGTGGAAGATGTGCAACATTGTAGGAGTATGTTACATACACATATACATGTACATATGCATACATTAACATGCACATAAATTTATATATACACACACCAAAATATATAAATATAAAAGTATGATATAAAATATATAAGATATTTTAAGCAAACTTACTCCTTAAGCCTTTATAAGTCAACATATGTTCACATAAGAAGATGGAAGTGATGTGCATATAGGGTGGCCTTCTTGCCGTGCTTTGGAGGAGGGGATGTGTAGGAGAAGCCTTGAAATGGTGATGTAAAGGTGATGTGTACATGTCTTCCGTTATAGTCTTCTTTTTTCCTATAAATACCCTACCCTCTTCTCTTCTTTTTCATTCATTTTCTTCTTAATATTATCAAGCTTTTGCTTCCTCTTTAATGGCTTATATCCTAAGGGAAATACCGCCAAAAATTATTTCAAAAAGAGACTAAAATTATAATATATATAGTTATATATAGTAAAACTTCTCAAAACGATTCCAAAACTCCTCATTTCTCTTTTTTCTTCACAAACTCCACTTCACTCCACCCTAGGCCAAGCCC
The DNA here is from genome assembly GCA_030765085.1 of Allium cepa. Classification (NCBI taxonomy): domain Eukaryota; kingdom Viridiplantae; phylum Streptophyta; class Magnoliopsida; order Asparagales; family Amaryllidaceae; genus Allium; species Allium cepa. The sequence continues at coordinate 240,692,882 of CM060931.1, forward strand.
ACTCATTGCTACACCTTAGGATGTGCACCCCCTAGCCTCCTCAAGACTTGGTCGAGGCATTTAGGAGCTAAAATCCGAAGAATAGTGAGCATCGAAACTCGAATAGCGGAGCAATAGCAAATTTTTAAGTAAATCGTTTAAAACCCAAGGTGAGCACTCCTAAAACTATTATGCTATATGTAGGATGATGATATGATGTTGCAAATGAATGTTTATTATGCTTTGATCATCAAGTTTGGTTGTTTTCATGTAAATATTGAATATAAATGCAAGTCACGAATATACACGTCGATAAGCACAAAAGAAATCACTTTTCTTGAACTAATGAAATGGTGTATATAGAATTGTTAAATCTATTTAAAATGGTTTAAATGGTATTTGAAATGTTTTATTAACATTTAAAAGTGTTTTGGTGAAGTCTGAAAAGAAAAGGAAAATTTAGTTAAAATTAAGCGCGTCGCGTAATGGTAGTTCGCGATTTCGCGCTTTGAAAGTCAAACATGTGTAAATGTTGGAATATAGCTTGGAATTCTTCGAGATAATAATTCTCTAAACAATTATATCCATAGTTTTTCAACGAAGAAATAAAATTGAGATTTCGATAAGTAGATTTTGAAACATTAGTAAAACAAGTTTTGGAAAAATCCAGATTTTGCAATTCGAAATCTAAAACTGGATTTCTCTGAAAACAATGTTTTAAAATTGTTTAAAAATATGGAACAAATCGTACAAATGATTAAAATGTTTTGAAAGTGATTTGAGTAATTAAAATGAAATTCGAATAATAAAAAGTCATTTTGACCAATATAGCTAAAAAGGCACTCCTCCGCGGCACTTTTCCGCGGCATTTTTCTATAACTTTTGAATTATAGCTTTAAACTTAACAATTCTTTTACAAATCTTTTATAAATGTTTTTAAATGGTTTATGAAGTGTTTTAAAGATGATTTGAAGAATTTTTGGAGTGATGAAATATTTAGAGTTGATCAAATAACTTGACCGCCTTATGGGTGGCAAAGAGATAGTATCTAGCCTTGGGTTTGAAAAACTAGTTTCCTACTCTCCTTAGCTCTCTAGACTGGCCCGATGGAGGGGATAGTGAATTTGGTTTACTCAGATCAATATCTTCCTAAATAAAAATGAAACGATTTTGAATTAATTCCTAGTAAAAAGAAGTTTAAAGGATTATCAAGGGATTTTATAAGAGAGGATTAATATTTCTGTATATACTGAAAAGAATGTTTTATAAATACGTATCTCTAAAAGGGATTTCGATAAAATAACTTAATCAATTAAAGAATGATTCCCTATTCACTTGACCTCTTTTATCAATGATTGGTTCGGAGAAACCGAGATCGTATTTGGATAATTCCTATCTGAAGACCACTTCAAACCAATTTACATATTCGAAGTGAAGACATGAAGATAATTATGGAAGAAGGAATCTAGGCTACTTGTCACTGAACCTTGGGGGAAATTTCCCATATCATATTATTTGGCAATGGTCCTTCATTTAAGATCTTCGATGCAAGGACTTCTCACTACGAATCCTAGGAGTAACTCCCGACATGATGTGGTAGGAGAGTGCCTTTGGTTTGTCCTATCCTTGGACAACTTGTATGGCGAATGTCTAACGTTGCAATTCTATTCACATTGACTGAAATTTATGAACGTATCATCTGTTTGGCGGCGGAGAAGGCAACTTCTTTTAGCTTAACACACTTTCCTGAAATATACGAGCTCAGAAGTTATACATTTGTAGAATCAGTTATGTGATCATGGAATGACAATGTGGCATTCAAAGTGGAATGTGCTTTGTAAAAGGCAAAACTATACCTCAGCCTCATCAAACGGAAATGGCTAAAGCAGGGTTGATGCGGCAGAGCTATGTGGGTCGCACCTATTAGGAGACGGTCCTCACCTTTCTAGATTACTCTCTATATGTCGAGTATGTGGTGTATGCTTCAGGATCCCGTTAAAGGTTGGTAACGACAAGGGTGATGTCATATTCGGTACTCTCCAGCAAAGGGGTAGGCCAGTTCTTTATTGGCATAGGCGTTTAGTATCTAGATTCTAGGTATATCCCTCTAGAGGTATACTATATAGAAGATAGTCCCTCACTTTACCATTGGATGGAATTCATTCTCCGAGTGATCCATGTAAGAGTTTTGTTTGCAGAGCCCAGTATGTTGCAATTTAATAATGGTAACAGTTTCGGCTAAGATAAGTAAGTTTATTTGCAAATGCTTTCAAAGATATGTCATGAAAAATAATATCAAATATTTTGATGCAAAATGTTTTGGTTATCATAAAGTAAAAACATGTTTCATGTTTACGTGCGGCATGGTCTTATGAGATACATTTTTGTTTTCAAAATGTGTATTTTGAGTTTCTCACACTAGTCTCATGACTGATACGGAGTTTATTTTCTTTTTCCTTAACTCTGAGTGCCCTAATCTTTCCCGAATAGCCAAGTAGTTTGGAAAGCTTGGAGCACTTTGAATGGAGCATGAAGCATTTTGGGTTTCTGAAGAAGTTATCTATATTCCGCTATATCTGTTTATGCATCTAGTAGCACTTATTAGGATTGACCAATATAACTATCCTAGCCACGTTAGTACATGCTGTAGCTCTGATAAATCACTTGAAGTGATTGCATGTAATCTTCCATATGTAAAATTATAAGTGTTTTTAATGCGATGTGAGATTATGTTTGTTCTATCTTCTATCTTTATTTCTTTTTACCCTTAACAATTGGGTTTCCGGCACTTGAATTTGCGGCACGTGAATGTCGAGGATTTAGTGTTAATTTTCAAGGGTAGAAAATTTTCGTTCATCACATTTGTATCAGAGCTTATGGTTGAGCGAATACCTAAGCCTGGTTGGGGTCAACTCATTAAAGATAGGGTTAGCAATGCCCTAGAATGAGTTCAGTCTGAGGAAGCGCACGTTTGAAAGTCTTATCCAAATAAGTATATTCGCATTTTATGCCATATCCTAAGATAATCTTGTCTATAATCCTAAAGATATTTCTGGTAGGAAATGAGTACTAAAAAAGGACGAGGAAAAGGAAACATAAGGGTTGAAAAAACGGTAGTTCCTATACAACCTCAAGTTAACCTTGCAACTTTCTGTCTAACTTTTACCAACTTAGGTGGAGAACCATTCAAGGGTACCGAATCTATTGGTGAAGCTCAGGTTTGGTTCCACCTATGTGAGAGAATCTTTAAGGGATTAGGCATCAAGGATGAGCAAAAGCGCTTCCTGGCATCTTGGCAATTGCAAGATGGTACTTTTGCTTGATGGGAGTCAATTACCATCAATAAACCATAAGATGGTATTTCATGGGAAAGAGTTATGGAAGTTTTTTAAGAACGATACCTACCCGATGTTGGGAAGTCCCGTCTCTATAAAAGCTTCATGGATCTAAAGCAAGGAGAAATGTCGGAAGAAGAATACTTAAGAAAGTTTGATGAACTATCTCTCTTTGGGTCTGGACTGATTGGTATTCCACTTAAGAAGAATGAAATGTCTGTGGCTGGGATGAGAAAAGGGTTTCATGATAGAATAACTGTTCACCTAACGGGATCATTCATGAACCTAATATATATGGGTTTGTGATACAAATTTCTTGATAAGGAGAAGCTAGCATCAAAACTAAATATTAACAATAGTAGCGATAACCCTAGCGGCAAGGAATTCAATCCAAAGGCAAAAAGGCGACAAAAAGGAAAGAAGAAAAAGAATTTAACAGGTATCAGGTATGGAAATTATCAAAAGAAAGGACATATTATGGAAGATTTTTGAATGAGAAAAGGCACTCTGTTTTAATTGCCACCAACAAAGGCATATGATGATGAGTTGTCCATTTATGGATATTGTCTAGTCAGCTAAGACCTATGCCATGGAAGAAGAACCACTAACTTCGAAAGAGACCATGGAAAGAGGAGTTCTAGAGGGTGCTATTTGTGTTGAAGGCATTGTGTTTAAAGTATTATTTGATACTGGGGCTTCCCGCAATTTTATTTCAAAAGAATTGGTGGAAAGATTGAAGCTTACCACAAAAATAGTAGATACCCCGATCTGTGTGTTAAATCCCATAGGTGGTACAACAAACCTTTGTATGATATGTGAAAAGGTCCAAGTTACCTACCTTTCTCATTGTTTTTCATATGACATGTTTGTCCTTGATTTTATCGAATTTGAAGTATTGCTCGATATGGATTGGTTATCCAAAAATAAAGTTGTCCTTTATTGCATTAAAAAAGGGCATCTTTATGGACCAGCTTTGGAAAAATTATAGAAATATCTTGCAATAAGTCGGGTAAGGGATAGTTTCTAGTATGCGCTTGGATATCATACCGATTGTTAGGAAGTTTTCGGATGTTTTTGAAGAGGTAAAAAGTTTGCCCCATATCGGAAAATTGAGTATCGTATCAATTTAATTCTTGATGCAAGACTTGTTATTCACGAAATGCGAAGAATGGCTCCAAGAGAGATGGATTAATTGAGGGAACAAACCGATGAGTTGTTGAGAAAGGGATTGATAAGACCAAGTTGCTCAAATTGGGGAGCGGGGGTAGTCTTCCTTGCAAAGTCCGATGGTCCCCTAAGGCTCTGTGTAGACTATCAAGACCTGAACAAGCAAACGAATAAGAAAAAATATACTCTACCTCGAATAGATGACTTGTTTGATCAACTTCATGGTGCTCGAGTATTCTTAAAAATGGATCTAGCCTCAGGATTCCATAAACTTAGAATAAGTAGAAGACTGCGTATATTTAACTGCATTCAGAGGTCCAGATTTCTTCTAAGGGGTTAGTGATGCCTTTTGGGCTACTAATGCGCCCGCTTATTTTTTTGACCTCATGAATAGAGTATTTTGAGATGTACTAAATACATTTATGTTAGTCTTTATTGATGATATTCTTATATATTCGAAGACTAAAGAAGAACACAAGAGGCATCTAAAGATCGTATTGGAGATGTTAAGAAGGAATGTGCTTAAAGCCAAATTCTCACGGTGTCATTTCTGGAAGAAAGAAATAAGATTCCTAGGGCATGTAGTATCAAGAGAAGGAGTTTTATTTGATCCAGGGAAAGTTGTAGCGGTCAAAGATTGGAAGATACCCCAAACTCCAAAAGACATCTATAGCTTTTTAGGATTGGCAGAATATTACCGGAGGTTCATTCGTGATTTCTCAAAAATTTCCTCCCATCTTACAAAGTTAACAAAGAAGAATGTTAAATTTGAATGGATGCCGAAATATGAAAAAGCATTTAATGAGTTGAAGAAAAGATTGACCAGCGCTCCAGTCTTAGCTATTGCTGATAGAAGTGGTGGTTTAACTATATATACTAATGCTTGTGGAGAAGACATAGGTGCAATTTTAATGCAACATGGGAAAGTAATTGCTTATGCAAGCCGACAACTAAAGACTCATGAGAAGAACTATGCAATACACGACCTAGAACTATTAGTCATTTTGTTTGCATTAAAAATATAGAGACATTATCTACTGGATGAAAAGTTTGAGCTCTTCGTAGATCACAAACTTTTGAAGTATCTTTTCACCCAGAAGGACTTGAACATGAGACGACAACAACGTTGGCTAGAATTTCTTGCATCATATGACCTTGATACCTTATATACACCCAGAAAGGCTAACGTATGCATTGAGTAGAAAGTATTCTGTTATAGCTTACCTTGTAGTTACCCCGACTCTTTTGGAAAGAATAACCAGTAAACAAAGAGAAGATAGAAAATTTGAAAAGTTCATTGAGGCAACCGAGGAAAGAAGAAATTCAAGCTTTGAAATAGATAACCATGGAGTATTATGGTTGAATGGGTGAATTTGTGTTCTAGATGTGGAAAATCTTAAACAAGAGGTATTAGCTGAATGTCACAAAAAAAACTTAACATTCATCCAAGAATTAACAAAATGCACAAAGATATGAAGTGCACATTTTGGTGGAAAAGCATGAAAATGGATATATCCATTTATGTTAGCAGATGCGCCAACTGTCAACAAGTCAAGAGTGACTAGCAAAAAATTGCAGGGTTATTTCAATATCTAGAGATTCCAACTTGGAAGTGGGATCAAATATCAATGGATTTCATTAATGTTTACCTCAAATGAGGAAAGGGAATGAAGGCATTTAGGTTATCATAGATCGATTAACTAAAAGTGCACACTTCATTCCAGTTAAGCCAACAAGGACCGCTGCAAGTCTTGTAGATATATATATGAAGGAAATTGTATGATTGCATAGAGTTTCGAACAGTATGGTAAGCGATCAAGATCCAATCTTTACTAGTTAGTTTTGGAAAGCATTACATACTGCTTTAGGAACAATGCTGAATATAAGCATTGCCTATCACCCTCAAACCGATGGACAGACAGAGAGAGTCAACCACATTTTAGAAGATCGTCTCAGGGCATGTAATCTAGATTTTGGAGGCTCTTGGAAAAATCATTTGCATTTAGTAGAGTTCTCTTATAATAACAGTCATCAAGCTAGTATTGGTATGACATCGTATGAAGCTCTATATGGTCATCTGTGCAGATCACCAACATGTTGGATCGAAACAGAAAATCGGTTAGTACTTGACCCTGAGATGATACGAGAAGCTTCAGAAAAGGTTGATATGATTAGGAAGAAGCTAAAGGAAGCCCAGAGCAAACAGAAAAGTTATACAGACCAAAGGCGTAGAAATCTGAAATTCTTAGTTGAATATTCAGTCTTTTTAAAAGTCTCTTCGATGAGAGGAGTAGTGAGATTTGGAAGAGCTGGGAAATTAACACCTCGATATATTGGACCATTTCCCATTCTTGAACGAATCGACCTACTAGCTTATTGAGCGCAATTACCAAAAAGGTCGGCACGAGTGCACATTGTCTTTCATGTATCTCATTTGAGGAAACCTATGCATGGCCCAAAGCAAATCATAGAAAGAGCTGCTCGGGAAGACTTAGAGGTGGAACCGAATTTAGAAGTTATCAAACGCCCTATTCGAATCATTGGTCGTGATGAGAAACGATCAAGGAAGAAGGCGGTAATGTTAGTCAAAGTTCAATGGACTGGAGATGTTGAGGATTGCACTTGGGAAATAGAGGATAGAATGAAAAAGGCATATCCCGAGTTTAGAATTGAAGAATGAACTGCACAATTATAATGTATTCACCGCCTGTGGTGCAGTCACTTATTCATACTTTTTTATATGTTCCATCATATCGAATATATACCTTTTTGAGCTATTTTCTCTTATCTTAATTTCGAGGACGAAATTCTTTTAATGAGGGAGTCTATAACGGGCCGTAAATATATTACTTTAAATAAATGATTGTTTAGCTTTATCGCTAATACAAATAATTTTTTGAATGGTTATTTATAATAATTTATATGATTTTATAAAAAAAATACAATCATTTTAATTAGCTAATAATAATAAGAAAAAATTATTTTCAAAATTTGTTTACAAAAATGCGCATATTAATTTAAAAGAGAAAATATGACCGAAAATTGGAATCGAGATTTGTAACGATAAAACGTGTGGAAGTTGTGCAACATCGTAGGAGTGTGTTACATACACATATACATGTACATATGCATACATGTAACATGCGCGCGCGTGCACACACATGGATACAAAAATATATAAATATAAAAGTGTAATATAAATTATATAAGATATTTTAAGCACTATTCTTTAAGCTTTTTATAAGTCAACATACGTACACATGAGAAGATGGAAGTGATGTGCACATAGGGGGGGCCTTCTTGTCGAGCTTTAGAGGAGGGGAGGTGTGTAGGGGAAGCCTTGAAATGGCGATACAAAGGTGATGTGTACATGTCTTCCTTTATACTCTTCTTTTTTCCTATAAATACCATATCCTCTTCTCTTCTTTTCATTCGTTTTCTTCTTCATATTCTCAAGCTTTTGCTTCATCTTTAATGGCTTCCATTATAAGCAAAATAATGTCAAAAAATTATTTCAAAAAGAAACTAAAATTATAATATATAGTTATATATAGTAAAACTCCTCAAAACGATTCCAAAACTCCTCAATTTTTTTTGTTCTTCACAAACTCCACTTCACTCCACCCTATGCCGAGCCCACTCATTGCTACACTCTAGGCCATGCACCTCCTAGCCTCCTCAAGACTTGGTCGAGGCATTTAGAAGCTAAAATCCGAAAAATAGTGAGCTTCAAAACTCGAATAGCGGAGCTATAATGAATTTTTGAGTAAATCATTTAAAACCCAAGGTGAGAGCTCCTAAAACTATTATAATATATGTTGGATGATGATATGATGTTGTAGATGGATGTTTATTATGCTTTGATCATCAAGTTTGGTTGTTTTCATATGAACACACACACACACACACATATATGTGTGCAAGTCATGAATATACACATCGATAAGCACAAAGGAAATCACTTTCCTCGAACTAATAAAATGGTGTATATGGAATTTTTGAATCTCTTAAAAACGATTTACAAAGTATTTGAAATGTTTTATAAACATTTAAAAGTGTTTTGGTGAAGTTTGAAAAGAAATGAACAATTTAGTTAAAAATTAGTGCGTCGTGTAACGGTAGTTCGCGCGCTATGGAAATCAAACATATGTAAAAGTTGGAATATAGCTCAGAATTCTTTGAGATAAGAATTCTCCGAAGTATTATATCCATAGTTTTCCAACGAAAGAAAGAAAATCGAGATTTCGATAAGTAGATTTTGAAACACGAGTAAAACAAGTTTTTGAAAAATCTCGATTTTGCAGTTCGGAATCCAAAACTGGATTTCTTTGAAAATGATGTTTTAAAATTGTTTAAAAATATGGAGTAAATCTTATAAATGTTTTGAAAGTGATTTGAGTAATAAAAAATGAAATTTCGAATAATAAAAAGCCGTTTTGAGCAATATAGCTAAAAAGGCACTTTCTACAGCACTTTTCCACATCACTTTTCTATAACTTTTGAATTATTGTTTTAGACTTAACAATTCTTTTTTAAATATTTTACAAATGTTTTTAAATGCTTTATGAAGTGTTTTAAAGATGATTTGAAGAATTTTTGGAGTGATTAAAGATTTAGAGTTGATCAAATAACTTGACCGTCTTATGCGTGTCAAAGAGATGATGTCTAGGCTTGGGTATGGAAAACCAGTTTCCTGCTCTCCCTGGCTATCTGGACTGGCCTGATGGAGGGGATGGTGAATTTGGTTTACTCGGATCAATGTCTTCCTTAATAAAAATGAAATGATGTCGAATTGATTCCTGGTACAAAGAAGATTAAAAGATTACCAGGGGATTTTATAAGAGAGGTTTAATATTTATGTATGTACCAGAAAGAATGTTTTATAAATGTATACCTCGAAAAGAGATTTCTATAAAAGAACTTAATCAATTAAAAAACGAGTCCCTATTCACTTGACCTCTTTTATCGATAACCGGTTCGAAGAAATCGGGGTCGGATTTGGATAATTCTTGTCCGAAGACCAATTTGAACCAATTTACGTATTCGAAGTGAAGACATGAAAATAGTTATGAAAGAGGAATGTAGGGCTACTTATCACTGACCCTCGGAGGAAATTTCCTATATTATATTATGTGGCAATAGTTCTTTATTTAAGATCTTCGATGCAAGGGCATCTCGCTACTAATCCTAAGAATAACTCCCGACAGGACGTAGTAGGAGAGTGCCTTTGGTTTGTCCTGCTCCTGGACAACTTGTATGGATGAACGTCTGACTTTGCATTTTTGTTTATATTGATTGATCTCTATTAACGTATCATCTGTTTGGTGGTGGAGAAGACAACTTCTCTTAGTTTAACACTCTTTCTTGAGACGTACGAGCTCAAGAGTTATACGTTTGCAGAAATCAGTTGTGTGATCATGGAATGACAGGTGGCATTCAAAGTGGAATGTGCTTTGTGAAAGGTAAAACGTTACCTTAGACCTCATCAAACAGAAATGGCTAAAGCAGGGTAGATGCGGCAGAGCTATGTGGTTGCACCCATTAGGAGATGGTCATCACCTTTTTAGATTACTCTCTATATCTCGAATATGTAGTGTATGCTTTGGGACTCTGTTAAAGGTTGGTAACGACCGGGATGATGTCATATTCGGCACTATCCAACGAAGGGGTAAGCTGGTTCTATGTTGAATTAGGAGTTCAGTATCTGGACCCTATGTATATCCTTCTAGAGGTATACTATACGGAAAGTAGTCTCTCACCTTGCCATCGTAAGGAATTCATTCTCCAAACGATCCATGTAAGACTTTTGTTTATAGAGCCCAGTATATTGGAATTTAATAATGATAACAATTTCGGTCAAGATTACTAAGTTTATTTGCAAATGTTTTCAAAGATATGTCATTAAAAATAATATCAAGTATTCTGACGTAAAATGTTTTGGTTATCATAAGGTAAAAACCCGTTTCGTGTTTATCTACGGCATGGTCTTATGAGATACGTTTTTGTTTTCAAAACACGTATTTTGAGTTTCTCACCACAGTCTCATGAATGATCTAGAGTTTATTGTATTTTCCTTTAAACTTTGGGTGCCCTAATTTTTCCCGAGCAGCCAAGTAGTTAGGAAAGCATGGAGCACTTTGGAATGGAGCATGGAGCATTTTGGGTCTTCCAAAGAAGTTATCTATATTCCGTTGTATCTGTATTATGCATCTACTAGCACTTGTAAGGATATACCAATATAACTATCCTAGCTAGGTTAGTACATGCTGTAACTCTAATAAGTCACTTAAAGTGATTGCATGTAATCTTCCATATGTAAAATTATAAGTGTTTTTAATGCAATGTGAGATTCTGTTAGTTCTATCTTCTACCTTTATTTCTTTTTACCTCTAACGATTGGGTTTCCGGTACTTGAATTTATAGCACATGAATACCGATAATGTATTAGTGTCGATTTTCGAGGGTCGAAAATTCTCTTTCATCACACACACAAAAACACGCACATAGATAGGCCTAATTAACAACAATTATTAATTATTTATATTGTGTTAGCTCATTTATTTAATAAAATACATATATGAGATCTATATATTACACTAATTAAATTTAAGGCTTCAATAAAATAAATAAAATCCATAATACATTAGTATAACTTTTATATCAATTTTCTCAATTCTAATTTACAATATTTATAAATTAATTTTATTTGGTTAAATTCAGAAAAATATTCTGATAAATATTGTTGTGTGACTAGTGTGAACTCAACCCTCAGTAATATTAGTATATTTTATATATTAAAGTCGGTGGTGGACAAAAGTTCGGTTGCATGTAGGTTATCTAGGTAAAATCTTATTTTTGATCATTTAAGGTACACCTTTAGCAACAATATATTATCCACGTTTTCTCCTCGTCATCACCATACCATACAGATATCTACAGTTCAATCAATGATCAAAACTCTAATGATATCCACAGTTAATTGCGAAATACAACATTAAACCTCATGGTTCAATCTGATAACGCTTATCAATTAACTAATTTGTTTTAGCAAAAGACTTTGACTTTAAGTTGATCACCATAATCTTCTATTCGAAGAACGCAGATCCACTCTTGAAAATTTTTCATTTCAAATTGTTTAACTTATACGCAACCATGGTCTTAACACGATCATCGCTGTCATGTGATCGAGCATAATCAAAGTATAATTCAGACATTTAAGATTCACAGGTATTCTAAATTCAAATGAATACCATTCATCATCACATGAGATTTTTTAGTTCACCGCCTATTAAAGAATCTTGGTGCTGTAATTGCTACAAACAATTACGCGTACGTACCTCCCTCCTTGGCGTCCTATAATTAATTTATCATTATTCATCGTATGGAGAGTATTACGTACACTAATCTCGGTAGATGTATTGATATCTCGTTCTCAATACATCTTGATCAGGAATATCTAAGGACAAATATAAATACCAACACATTTCATTACTTGTCGTTATGAACACATTCGTAGCAGAAATTGATAAAATATTTTTTCTAAAGATTTTTTGTTTCTATATATCTAACGCAAAACATTACTTGTACCACAATATTATAGTATATACAACTGAACATAAAACATACTTCGCATCGAACAAGATTCGTTATAATAATTAAGCCACAGACAAAAATTGCATAACTATTTTATCTTTAGGGGTGCTCTCTTAATTCCGATATCCATAACAAAGTCATTGAGTTTGCATGAAGAAATGAGATTAATAAGTTTAGGAAGTTGAATGTGTGGAAAATAAAAATAAAGTACATGTTCAGTCCGATGGAAATAGCTGACTTATTCCAGGTTACCTGATATTCATAATCTTGGGATGATCCAATCCCCATAAACCGGATAAATTCATATAGGATAGAAAGACGTATGATAGGAATCGAATCTGTATTTTTTTAACAGAATTCAAACCTCTTTTCCACCGTGCAGCAACGCTTTACATGACGAGAAGAGTAAATAAAGTACTATATTTAGTTTAGAAAAAAGAGAGTGTACGTAGAGACGCTCATTAAAATACTTCAAAGATGAAGCCCAACCCATAAAATTGAAAGAATCTACTTACAACTACCGAAAGCGACATAAATACGCTACTCATCATCTATTCATCATCAGCGCCGCCTGATATCCGATCAATTCGGATCTTTTTGGAACCCTACCCAAATCATCACCGAATGCATTGTTAAACCCTCCCCTAAAGCATACTTATTTCTCACCTCGATCTGCTCCTTAATCCGATTTCCCTACGATGACATCTGGACCTGCCGATTCGCCATCGATCGAGGCAGGGAATGCCGATTCGCGTGGGAAAAGGACTGTATGGAATGTGCCTAATGGCACGATCGAGGTGAACCCCGTCGTAGATGCTGCTTCTTGGCCAGCACTTTCAGAGTCCACCAAGTCCTCTTCCGACTCTTTGAAATCTCCGTCAGATTCGGTGAGATCGCTTTTTTGATTGATAAAAATTACTGTGCTTGATTTTGGACCAGTTCATTTTAGGGCCTTCAGTAGATCAGTGGATCACGATGTTATTGTTTGAAAAATGTTTTTGATTGGGATTGATGGAGACCATGATGTACGATATTTAAAGTATATTATGCTAAAAAGGCCATAAAGTAATTGATTTAGATGAAAATTGTTTTGATTTTAGGTAAATGTCACAGGTTTAGTAAAACGTTGTTAGATTATTTGTTTATCGATCTTTCCATTTTTATAGAAGATTGTGCTTTTAAGATATTCCCCAATGAAGAGCTCACATAATTTTAGTCAAAGCTAACGCGGTGGATCTGGTTTGGTACCCGAATGCCCGACTGACATCACATCTTCAAACTTGATCATGCTTCAAAAGTGTGGCTGAGTGCACTGGGCTAAGATTTAATCTCATCATTGCACATACTTAGGCAACAAAGTAACAATTTAAAACACCAAAACCTTGATATTTTTTGTGAAGCTAAAGTCCGTATTTTGTAAAAGTTGAACCGTTGTCCTCTTGGGCATTGGGACACATAGTAGTCATCGTTACATTTCAGTTATTGGTATTCCAAAAAAATTAGTAAAATTAAATTACTATATTTTTATAGTTTTTTTTTTTCTTTTTTTATTCAATGGCATTGGCACCAATTTATTCGGTTGATCTGTTAAATTTGAAGCTCACATACACACAGATGCGGATATACATACATGCACGCGCACTCACACATATACACATGCATATACATACACACACGCACATATATGTCACTTTGAAGTAAATATAGTTTGGTAACATTATCATCATGGAAATAGCAATCCTCAGATGCCATGTTTTAGAGCATCTCCAATCCATTTCTAATGTATTGTCATCTAAAATCTACGTGACAAAGGTAATACACATTGTCAAGAGGATGTGAAAGCACTTAACATTCATGAGTTATGTTTTTTATCCAATGCAAAAGTGTAGATGCATAAAAAAAATGTTTAGCTGTACTTTTCTCATAAAAAAAAGAAAATATATTTTAGTTAAAACCCACGAGTGGAGAGAGAAAAATGATGTGTCATGTGAAGTTGAATGTCTAGAACTAGACATTGGAAAAGACAATGTCAAGTAGTTTTTGAATTACATCAACAAAATACATTAGCATTGGGGACGACATTTTAATAGAAAATGCTAAATAATGGTGGGGCACCCAAATTACAATGAATTCACACTGGGGTTTAATATGCTCTTGCTTTGAGCATTCAGCAACATTTTGAAGCTTGATCATAATCTAGAACTTCAATATGTTCAACACTAGGGTTTGAGATTCTAATTTGTGCCGTTTAACTCATCTTTAGACTCTTCATTGGAGGATCAAACAATTGCTGGACATTTTAGGGTTTTATTGGGGATGCTTAAAATTCAAATTAATACATTTGTCATTTGAATTTGACTTGTTTAATATATGATTGGTTTTTTTTTAGTATGAAAATGTGCTAGCTAACTATTCTAGGGTTTCAATACCATCTTAAATCATGTTATATAGGAAATCTGTGATTGATCTTTGTGTAATATCTTAAAATTGTTATATCTAAAAGTTCAACTATATCTTATTTTCAGTTTGGGAGCCATCTTTAAGTCGTTTTGTCCACGAACTTTTGTTTATTTTAGTCTTTAAAGCTATTTTTTTATTAACTTAGAAGCACTACTAGCTGCTTCCGGGTCCTAAGTAATTCTGTAAGAAGTAACTTCAAAGCAAGGCAATATTTATATTATATCTACCTTGTATCTTTGCCCATGTTCGATTTTTAAATTTCGTTTCATGAAATTCCTCCGCTAACCATCTTTTTATGGTATTTCGATATAAAAAATTTGACTATTAGTCTGGGCTTCTATGGCTGGATCAGTCCTACTTCAAAATGCTTTTGCAAATTGTTTTTCCAGCCATTCTTATAGGGATACAGAAGCAACTAAAAGCCACGTTTTTGAACTTTTTTTCCTGATGTAATCCCTGAGATGTCCTCGTAGGGTGTCAGCATTGCGAACCCTTTTTTTTGGATGTCATTTGTGTCATCTGGATGGTAATGAAGTTATTTGAGTTTATTTTAACGTATTTATATAATGAGAAAAAGTGTCAGTTTGAGGTTTTCTATCATAATTTTTCTTAGTAATGGAAAGATTTTAGTTTTGTCTGCTTGATGTAGTTCTATTGGTCTGTTGTCTTTGATATTTATGGGACCAAGATTCTCTCCATATAACATATGATCTGCCAGGTTATAAATTTTGAGCTTCAATAGCATTATGGAGTTATATTGTCTTTCATTTTTGTAGGACCAAGACTTTATAGCTAACAATATAATTTTGTAATGCTATTGAAGCTCATAATTTCTAAACTAGTATATCATGTATATATATTATGTAGAGAGAATTCATTGATATAATCATTTGTGTCATAAATTGTCCTGTTCATCATTTAAGGATGCTATTTTACTTTGATGTCTTGATCTGAAACCAACAAATGATAAAATATCTTGGAAGTATCTGAAGTGAGAATGTGGATATTAATTTCAATATAATTCGACATCGCATGGTTTATTGGCAATCAAATAAATAAAAGATCATTTTATAATTTTGTGTTTTATCTTAATAAATCACCTTGAAAATATTAAGCCTTATGTTATCAAAAAATAGTAAGCCTTAAATTGATAGTCGCATTGTGGTATGTGACTATTACAAATATGCTAAACAAACTGACTTTTGATAAAGCCCCATCAGATTGAAATCAAATAGAAAATGCTATAAGCAACTACCTCCATCAGATTGAAAATATTTTGCCTTTTGTTTTTTCTTACAGGGTCTGGTGACATCGTCTTCCTCTTCTCCCAAGGCTACTACCCCCAACAGTGGGTCAAATCCTAACTTTGTCAAGAATTCTATACCACCTACCCGACAAAAATCATTGAAACAGGGGTGCAGCAGTGTTAATAATGCATCACTGCAGTTGGTTTCTGCTCCAGAACCTTCTCCTAGAAGCTCTTCAAGTGGCAGTAATGAGCAGTACCGCGCTCATAATAATGGAAATAGGAGAGGCAACAATGGAGGTGGATCACACCAAAATCATGGGGCCAGAGAATGGAACAATAGAAATAGTTCCCACATGAATCGAGGAGGTTTTAGGACATATCATAGACCACAACATTTTATGCCCCCACCGCCTCCATTACCCCACCCTATTGCTGGTGGTGCTATGGGATATGCTGGTAATACATTTCTTGTGGATTTTGTTGCAGTATTGTATTTAGGAGTTAATGAAGCCTGTTATATTACTTAACACCAAGTTAGTATTGTTTAGTAAATTGATTCATAATCTTGCATTTTTTGGTTAGATTGCAGTGTAAACCCTCATCCATCGTGCAGAAGCATCTCCATCAAAACCAACTGCTTAAAATCTGACTGAACATTTTGAATTTTTTTTTCATCCAATTATCAACATAGGTAATGTATAAATTAACCATGTGGAAAACATGGGTGTAAAAGTTTTTGTTCTTGATAATTAGGGGAAGGTTGGCAAGCTTTAATTAAGACGGTTATATACGAGGGGAATAACCAAATTCTTGCCTTTTGACTTAGTAGTAAGCTAGCAGATAATGTTTGCACCTGATTGTACATCGTAGAAAACAACCTAGAGGGAACTTCAGGTCATGTTTATTTGTATGTTAATACATGCCACTTTGATTGTTGTGGTTGTGTGTACAGAGTTTCCCTCTCCAATTTATTATGTCGCACCGCAACAATATCCAGAGGCTATTAGGGGCATGCCTTTTGTACCACATCAAGTACCGCATGCCATGTTTTTTCCATCATTGGATCCTCAACGCGCAGCCCTGTTGAAGCAGATTGAATATTACTTTAGGTTATTTTGTTATGCAAAACTAATTTATTGGTTATTTAGCTCCTTTTATGTGTATAGATTTATTGTGCAATTTTACCTGTTTGCAGTTCTGAAAATCTATGCAAGGACGTATATTTGCGGTCGCAGATGGATGAACAAGGCTGGGTTCACATAACCTTGATCGCTAGCTTTCCAAAAGTGAGTGTAACCTTGCCTTAACTGATTACCACTTGTTTTGATTTGGGTTAATAGTTTTAGGTACCGTTCTTTTCGTGGGCTGGGCAGTTAAAGTTCGCGTCCACGCCGGACGCGGGCTCCACTCCCTAGCTCAGTTCGCACGAACGGTTCAAAACGAACGGTTCGTTGCCCATTTCATTTCCTCACCTATTTCCCCTTCGCCATGCCCCTTTCGTGTGCAAAAAAGAACACATTTCCATTTCGCGAACCAAACCCTTCCCCTTTCCCGTGCCCATTTCGTTTTGCCCCTTTCGGTTCAAAGAACGCACTCTTAGTCTCAACTCAAACCCTATCCAAATGGATTTTTTATACAGACTAGTAAATTCTGAAACTGATATTTATCAAGGTATCGGTCGGTACGTCGAAATTTCGACAGTACCGTACCGGTACCGTCACCGACCGAACCGGAACCGAGCATGAAATTCGGTTCCGGTTAGTGATTAAAAATATCAAATCAAAAGAATATGAAAAACAAAATCGAAGCCAAATTCGAAATTCAAAATCGATTAAACAACTTATCCGAGCAAGAATCTTCCTTGCCCTAGCTGTCGACAGTCGAGTTTGAGCTGCAAGCCTGCGAAATCTTTTTTTAGTTGCAGCATCTTTCTTTTCTTGGATCTGCGACAACTGTTGTTTTTTTGCCCTAGCAGTGGCAATCAACTTTGAAAAGAAGAGTGGGAGTACGCAGGAAATAGATGCGGCTGGAATGTAGATTAGGGCTCAAGTAATTTATTTTGGTTGGGCTGCGTTGGGCTAAAAAATATTTACTTATTTTAGTTAAATAATGACTAATTTAGAGTGATGATTAATTAGGGCTGAAGTTTATGGCTTGAATCATTTTTTTAAGCTTGGACTGGGTTGGGCTAAAGCATATTTACCATGGTTTGAGCTGGGAAGGGTTATTTTAATTTTTAATACGGTAATGGCTAGTGCATATTAATTAACTTGTGTATGAGCTTTGGCCTGCATTTTTTTACAAGCAGTCACTTCTTAGCATTCTTAACAGGAATATTGCATATACGAAGGAAATTATAAAAACAATCCATATGTAGATTCGAGAAATAGTTTTTGAATGTAGTAGTGTATCATTATTATTTTGTTGTATACTATATTTTTGTATGAATTTACATCGTTTATAGTTACTTTTGTATTACAAAGGCAAATCTTCGATATTAGGACCGAAACCGAACGAAAACCGAAACAAGCGAAATTTCCGAAACCGACCGAAACCAACAAAATTTAAAAAGACCGAAACCGAGATGAAATCCGAGTTCTCGAACCTTGATATTTATATTAAGTTGGTTATCGATTGTTCTTTTATAGTGGAGGAACGGTTTAATCCTTCTGTATTGGAAGTTTTCATGTGCATCATTGTGCCAATTTGCCTGCGGTATGTTCACATTTGGCGTTTATTGTTGACTAAAGCTATTTGATTCCAATATTACTGAGACACCCATTCTATTTTAACTTGACTCTCAGTTCGTTTAACTGATTTATTTACCAATATTACTGAGACACCCATTCTATTTTAACTTGACTCTCAGTTCGTTTAACTGATTTATTTGCTTATCACTCTACACGGCCAATTTTTTTTCTTTTGTCCTTTTCTTGAATTAGATTAAATTGATTTATTTGCTTAATCATTTTCTTGATCTATGTTTTGAGTGCTGCTTGGCTCTTTTTGATTATGGGCTGGGGAATCTCCATTTTGATCTCTGATTTTCAATTTAAGCTAGCAGCAGTTTTAGCGATTACCTCTAGAAAGTTTTAATGTCTTGCTGTAAAATTTTCAAAAAGGAAAAAGGAGGAAAAAAAGAAGAGGAAATGACTTCCTCGCCTTACCTGTGTAGTGCAATTGGAACCGATCATTCTAGAATTTTTGGTGGTATATTGTATTTAATATTAAAAAGAGGGTTTTACCTGTTATTTCTGCGGTAGTGTGGTCTTGGACCTTCGTCTGATAATATAGGTTTTACCTGTTATTTTTGTCCATCCAACCCCTTCAAGTGAACTTGGTATACTTGTATATTTGTATTTAATGTAATATATGTCCTACTGTATTTTTTTTCCTTCTAAAGCATAGTCTATATAGATGGTATACCTTTATAAAGGTAGCAAATTTTTACGTGGAAGTATAGTTAGATCAAAAATGAACTGAAATTAGTAGCCCAGCTAGTTATTCTAATAACCGCCAGCTGGTGCTTTAATATTCTCAAACATGAGTTTGAACTTTGTACAGATGAACACCATGTACTATATTGCTGTACACATTATTCAGTCTTAATTCAAAGTGCATTTCTGTTCATATATTCATCTCTGAGTCACTGGTTATCCTACAGAAAGAACCATGCTACACTTACCCCAATTTTTGTGGTAAGCCAATACCACAAAGAGAGGAAACATGAGAGACGCACGTGTTCCACACATGGACCCCTCATGATCCTTACATGATCCCTCTCTCATTATGGTATTGACTTTGCCATAAAACTAGTGGTAAATTTTAGCATTTTCTTTTTGAAAATATGATACTATTTGTGGGTGGATTTTCTTACAATGGCTGGATTATAGTGTTTGGTACGACAAATTAGACCTCAAAACTGTATTGGTGATGGGCATTGAGGATTCTTGCAATACAATCGCCTTTGTTAACGTGTCAGCATCATCTCTCTGTGTTACTTTCATTATCTATTTTGAATTGTAATCCATATTGGGGTAAATAATTTCACCAACATAAGAGGGAACAAGGAAAACTGGTACTCTTCTAAACCCAAAATCAAACGTACATCTTCCATGAGTGGCTTATGTTATTGTAGGGTTGCTTACAATATGTTATCGTCACATTTTGAATTTATTTATGTTCCCGTTTTGATATATTTATTTGCTTTTCATTGTACTTAGTAACTTGGGAAGGCATGGTACATGAACACTTCTTTCTTTGCAAAGAAAAGACTTACCGATTGGATTAGTCTTTTCATATCTCAAAACTAATTTTTGAAGTCAAACCTTATCCTAAAGATATGTTGGATGCATATTAATTCTGTTTTTTGCTTCTGCGATGCTGAATTTAGCACATTTAGTTTAATTATTTAGAATTCTTTTCAAAATTTGTTACCCTACTAATTAGCATTTTGACCACCGAGTTAACAGGACATAACCATTTGATGTTGATGATGACATTCATACTTCGCACAATACTTGTCGTATATGTTAGCTTATGTTCAGCTAGCTTTTCAAATGCTTTTTCAATGTTGTTGGTGGATTTGTGTTTAAAATTTTACTCTTATTGGATCAGTATTATTACTAGCAGTTGCAAGTCAGTAACCCCAAAAATAGACTTATTGTATCACCATATCTATTTTCTTATGTTGTTTAGCTATAGCTATGCCCCTCAACCATACAATTTGAATTAAGGGAAGGTTAGCTCTCTCAATTGTGATCCCTCTGCATAGGGGAAAGCTATGTGCAGTGGGTCTAGACTTTCCACCTTTGACATGGCATTCATCATGTATTCCTCATATATCAAAAAGAGTTGTGCATTAGGTTTTGAATTTTTCTAACATAGCATTGCATTATTTTGTGGTTATATCATCAAATCCATTTCAAAAATTCCTTTTAATAGTTGTTGTGTAAGATGATTGGTGCTTTTACAAAGTTCCAATGCCTTCTTACCAAAAGTTCTTTATTTTGCGTAAAACAATCAAAATTGAATTTCCATTTGGAAATGACAGACTTCTGTCACCTGTACAATTTGTGCAAACTAAGCACTGCATAATCATGATATAATTTCTTGTATAACTAGTCCTGGTTTCTTTTACTAACAGCCATTAATTTGAAAGTAGCTAAGCTGATCACTACAGTATTATTGAATGTTCTTCAGTTTTCTTCATGTTCTGCCTACAGTGCTCTTTATACTGTGCTATTAATTATTAGCTAACAATTATCATTTGAAGCATATTTCTCATATACTTAAGTTGATGCATCTTTTGCTACTTTTCAAACCTGAATTGTTGATTGTCTTATGTTTTGCTCATTTTGGAAGGCCAATATAATGCTATCCCTTGAGATGAAAACAGTGAATGGCTAGGAGCTGTTAGCTCATTTTCAAAACTACCATCATCCTTATATATTATAGTTGTTTTGGTCACTAGTTATTATATTGTTAGATACTTTTAACCGCAGCTGAGATGATACCGTGTCCTTTGCATTCCACAGATGAAAGCGTTTAGACTTGGACCTGAGTCCAAAGACTGCGAACACGGTCTCAGCTGAGGTTTATTAGAAAGCATTTAGTTTATTGACATAACCTAAATAGACATTATGACAATAGTATCCTTGGAAGTTTGGGATTAAAGGTGTCATATTGATAGGTATTCAGTATTACATGCTAATATAACAAGTTTCTAAGTTGTGCATGCACTCTTGAAGTTATGGTTACACATATAAAGGTCATCTATGTACCAACCAAATTGCTACTTTGCTAACACATTAAGTCCGTAAGCAAGTAGCAATTTCACTTATTTATAGGTATATTATTTAGACTACTGCCAGTTCATCTCATTGAAATTCTAATTTGCTGGGTTCTAGTTCTACATTATAATTGGACGATGTTTATTACAACTCTTTTGCATATTTACATTAGAACTTATGATGTCTGCATATTCTTCTGCAACTTGTGCAGGTCAGAAAATTGACTAACAACATACAGTACATATTGGAGACTATTCGGTTCTCTTCTTTTGTAGAAGTACAGGTAAACATTTTTTGACATCGAATTTTTTTTAAACTTCCTCAAAAGTTAACAAAACTACAGAAGAGTCTGTAGCCTCTTTTTCTTTTTTTTAGCTTTTAAATATTATTTATTAACTGAATAATTCATTGGATCAATGCACTATGTATATTCAATAGGGGTTCTCTTCTTTTATTATTATTTGTAATCTTAAATCATCATTTATTAAGGTCATCGATCTTCAGATTTTCGCAGCCTCCTCTTTTATTATTATTCGCAATATTAAATCATCATTTATTACATCATCGATCTACTTAATCTAATGACCATTATTTAAGGTTTTGATAAGGGTTGAAAATGGAGTGGTTGTGCATCTTTACCCCCCCCCCCTCAACCCCCTCCCCCCCCCCCCCCTTCAACCCCCTCCCCCCCCCCTCAACCCCCAAAAACCCGGGCCCTCTTCTGTTTTTTTCTATATACACATGTGTATGTATGTGCATGAACTTTACATGTTACATATATATTTATATATGTATTATATAGATGTGTTATATTCATTAGCAAGATCGTTTATGCAGAATCGGGAATCGTATTGAAGCTTTTTACCCTTAAAATCGCAAGTCAACATGAACCATTGAATTTTTTTATTTTAACCATTGATTTGTAATGTGATTTTGAAGAGGATAAAAGTTTCAAAATGATTTCAAAATTTGTATGGATGATCTTGCTAGTAAACATAACATATTGAAAAAAGGCTTCAATTCGGATCCTTTTTGCACAAAGATGAAGAGTGGATTTTAGTGTGATAAATAAGAGGGGATCTAGATCTTTATACACACGCATATCTGAGCATAGTTCAATATCATTTGTATTTTTGAGCATTACCGTCCTTTGTTTTCAACAATTGAAGTCATCAAATGGATAATAGAGAATAAAAACAAAAGGGAACAAAGTTTTTTTTTTTTTAAAAAAAAAAAATCTTTTTCTTACATTCACTTTTTTACTCTTGCATAAATTCAAGAGAATATTTTTCAATTTGGCTATGAAGTTATCACACTTTCAGCCCGCTTGAAAACTAATTATAGATATAGGTCATTTTGACCAGCTCAGCGCCATGGTGATTACAGTGTATAGGCGACATCAAATGTCGCTTGTATTTTGTTGAAGAATTTTTGTTAAATAATAAACCGATGCTATCTTAAAATGCATCGGTGTTTCTTTTACAAAATCATGCATGCGCGTTTTGAACGTTGCACTCTTTTTGAAAATGCACCTGTATAAAAATTCTTTTTACACTGGCGCATTTTGAAATAGTGCTAGTGTAAATTATTTTATAAAAAAAATATAGGCAACATTTGAAATGTCGTCTGTATACTTTAGCCGGCGTGGCGCTGAGCTGACCAAAAGTGTCATATGACTGTAATTAATTTTTAAACTGGTGTAAAAGTTTTATAAGTTTTTAAAAGTGGGCCAAATTGAATGAGGCGTCTGGGGTGTTCAATATAGGGATGCTATTGAACCTTGCTTTGTATATACGTGTGCGTATAAGTGTATACATATACATATGCATTATATTATACATCTGTGTGTAGAAAACTGCTATTGGGATACAAACTTGGACCTAATTGGTAACACAACGAATTTCCATCGCTTTTGAAAACACAATGAGATTTAACCGTTAGGTTCTATTATGTCATCAGTTTGTATCCAAATAGGAATTTTCATATATTTATATATGTTTGTATTGAAAATGACCATTGGGATACAAATTTGGACCTAATTGGCAACATGATGAATTTCAATGTCTTTTGAAAACACAATGAGATTTAAGAGTTAGGATCTATTATGTCATCCGTTTGTATCCAAAAGAGATATATATATATATATATATATATATATATATATATATATATATTATAATCCCTTTATTTTTAGTCTCTTTGCAGTTCCTCGATAATAGTCAATGGATTCACAATTCCAATATATTTAATATACTTGCTTGAATTCACAATTCCAATTCTAATTTTGAAAAAAAACAAAAACAAAAATGCAACAAGAGAGAATATTGAGTTTTTTGTTTTGGATGTTGAAGTTTAAACGATAAAATCAATTTCAAAGTGTGTGCACACATTGAAATATGAATATTTTGAATCCATGATTTACGATTTAAATCCCTTTTGATTTAGAATTTGAATTTTATAATTTACAATTTAAATATTATTTTGAAAACCTTGATAGTAGACTCCTTTAATATCCCTATTTTATTTTGAGCTATACCATTTGTTTAATCTACATTATGAATATCATATCTACAAAAAATGATATCATTCTGAATTTTCTGGCCTATTCAAAATGATAAACCAATATTAACCATTAAAATGGTTATTTTAATTGTTGATTTGAAATCAAATTCAAAACGTTAGACATATTCAAATGAGCTCAAAATTTACGGTGATGATCTTAATTAAGATGTATACGGGTATCCATAAGTTTTTATAGCAATTGTTAAAGTGTAGTTAATAATATGATGAGAGGAATGCTACAAATGAGGGGTGTCACTGAATCTCTCTGTATACACATCCAAGCACAAGCAAACATATGTATGCATCCATGTACACAAATATGATGGATGATCCACAAGCTCCTTTCCTATGTATATCCTCTTTACTTCCTTTCCATGTTTTTTTGTCAGTTTCATTTAAACAAATAAATTCGGCAGATACAATCAATTTACTATCCATATCATGTACACCGAAATTTTAATTCTTTTGAAATAACCTTGTCAAAATTATGTTTCCAAAAGACGATTAAAATACATACACATGTACATGCGTGCACATACACGTGCGTGTGATGCACGTGTATGTAAACACACACACTTGTATGTACATTCGCGCGCGCATGACGTATGTGTGTGTATGTACATATTTCAATTGTCGATTGGAAATGTAATTTTGACAAGGTTATTTAAAAGGATTCAAATTGTAATATTTCATATTAGTTTATGATTTTGAAGGAGTTAAAAGTATCAAAGCTATTCAATTCTGTGTAGATGATCTCAGCAATTAATATATTATATCTACATTGTTTTGTTTTGAATTCTTTTTTCACACATTTGGCTTAGATTGCGTGTGCGCGTGCGCTGTTGGTGACATCCTGAAAATAGCATCTTTTTTCACCCAACAATAAATATTTTATATCTGTGTTATTTTTTACACTTTAATATGTTTTTGTACCATGAGTTATTGTTGTTCGTTTTGTTAGGTCAGTGTAATCGATAAGTAGGATTAACCAGTCCATTGGACAGGATTTATGTTCTAATGAGGTCCTTAAGATCAGGTTAGGGTAGTGTTTGAACACGCACGTGCATGGATCTACATGTATGCATAGTTGGACAGTCCTTTAAATAATAAGGCTGCAGCTATAAATTAGATATACATATACAACACTGTTAACCATGAACGTTTTACATAGGGAGAGAAGATTAGGAGGAGAAATGATTGGATGAACTGGAGAGTACTCCCAATCAATCATACCACTCAACCTACAAATCCAGCACAACCAAATTCAGCTGCTGGTATCAATGCTGTTGCTACTCAATTACAAAATGCCAGCATCAACGAGGCTTCTACTGCTGCAAACAGCAACAGTCACAGCGATGTAGCGTTCACCAGATCAGCATCTGGAAGCTTCCTTGATTCTAGAAGCTTATCTAGGTGTGACACTTTCTGAAAGTGCCACTGTGCTCGAGACTAATGTGGGTCCGTTGAAATCTTAAGTTTTGTCGTGACATACTTTTGAATTTTTCAGAAAAAAGTTTTAAATATGTTTGTGGGAGGGAGCAAAAGAAAGTTTGTACATGTGATCAAGTTACTTTATTTATTTGTCTGCCTTATCTCAATCTCTGAATTTTGGAGGATCTGAAGTATGTTTCCTTTGTTTGATACAAATACTTTAAACTGAAGACAATATATTTAAACCTGAATAATCTGTTGCAGTTCTTTTTAATTTTTGATTTTCATCTTTATTTTGTTATTATTATTTTATCAGGCGTGGGAGATCCTTTTCATCTCACTTCTATTTTATTTCAAATTTGATCACGTGTTAGCTCTGCCTTGCATTAGTGATTCAAATGTAGGGGATGGAGATGGTTTTATCCGAGCAAAGTACTGTTCGTTGCATCTAAAAAGGTTGTAAGCTTTTGGATGAATGGTTTTCGTTTTAGGTGCTGATGATTTTTGTGCAGAAATCAAAATTTGTATTTCAAGGGTTAGGCAATCCTGTTAATTGTACCATGAGAACTGCTACCCGGTTAGCAGTTGTGGGCTATTTAGAGCGTTGCCAACAGTGGGAGTCGGTCGTCGATGCCATGTGGGCTAAAATGGAGTGATTAACCCCTGCATTGATCCAACGGCAAAATCAAAATTTTGCGTTTATCCGGCAAAATCAAATTGGTATACAAGTTGGCATCCACTTTTTTAACCGGCTACTCTACTATCTCCAACACAACCCTTCCATTCATTTCTACTCCTCCATATGCTTCCATCGGTTCATTTCAATTCCAGTAGCACAAGTTTATTTTTAATTTTTTTTCCTACTCTTCCGCACACGTCAAACAATCATGAATCCAATAAAAAGAATGTTTTGCTTTTTTTCTTCCTCTTCGTCAACATCGGACGAAAGTTATACACAAGAAGTTGCTCAACAACAAACACTAGCATTCCAAAGCAAAACAACTCATTCGGTTACAATAGATGAAGGAATCTTTCGAACAAGGTGGTGGCGTAATGGGTGTAAAGATATGAAAAAGAAAAGAGACTATCAATTAGAGCATGATCAAAATATGGTAGTTACTGTAACGACGATCCGCGTTTTGACATGGAGAAGTTAAAATTACGGCATCGAATGTCCAGAAACATATTTGATCGAGTTGTGTCAAGGTTGGTAGGGATGAACTTATATTTCACACATCGACATAATACTTATGGTCAATTGGGTCTTTCGCCGCATCAAAAAATAACAAGCGCCTTGCGAATGTTAGCATATGGGAAAGGGCTGACGGACAAGAAGAGTAAGTTCCAATAGAAGATTCTACTGCCAACGAAATTTTTTGTAAATCTGTCGTTCTAGCATTGGTGCGGAGTATCTTAGAACGTTGAACGATAATGGCATCAATCTACTATTGTCCATGGGTGAACATCGTGAATTTTCAGATATGTTGGATGGCTTAGATTGTATGCATTGACGTTGGAAAAATTGTTCAGTTGCAATACATGGACAACACACCGAACGTTCTTGTAAGATTTTGGAAGCTACAGCTTTTGATTTATATATATGATACGCTTTTTTGGGTATACATAGGTCTTTAAACGGCATTAATGTTCTGCATTAGTCTTACTTTTTTAACTCTTTATCTAACGATACTGCACCATCTTGTAATTACATGATAGGGAATGTACAACACGACATGTGACATTACCTTGTAGATGTAATATATTCGACTTAGAAAACTTTGGTCAAAAGTTTCAAAATGTCTCGTAATGAAAAGGAACGCTAATTTACAATACAACAAGCTAGTTGAAGAAAAGACGTTGAGCGTGCTTTTGGGGATCTACAAGGTAGATTCCAAATTATAAAAAAGGAGATGTATTACAATGATGCTGAAGTGATACAACATAATGTACTGTTGTATAATACTTCATAACATGATTGTTGAAGAAGAGAGAGATGGTTATAAACCACAGCTGTATAATTGTTCAAAACTAGCACGTGCTTTGGGAGTCCAACTTTTAAAGAACCAAACACATTTGCATAGTACATTAAGTGAGCTATGAAAATCAGAGATCCCAAGGCTTATATAGATTTGCCTAGCGAACCAACGAAACACTTTCATCATTTTGTAGGTAATAGTTGAGTGCTAAAGAAATTATTATTATGTACTTATTTTCAATGTTGTAATTTTGTATCAACTGCGGTTTGTTGTAACGTCATTGTATGAATTTACTTATTATGAATTATTGTTGCATTTGAGTTTAGAAGAATGTATAGACGGGATAAATTAAAACACATTTATGGTATTGACGTAAATAAGAAAAGCTAGAAGAATGTATAGAACTTGAAAACAAGCTGTTGATTGAAAAACAGCGAGGGAAATGCTTATTGAAAAAACACATACTAACTACTGACTTTTTCAGATATGGATACATCCTAGTAATCATCCAAAACATAACATTGACTACCTAAAATACATGATACTGCTAACATAAACAGGAACGATAATTATCTACGAAGCATACTTCAAACACACATATTGGGTACGATCGTTAAGTTGAAGTTCTAATCTTCTCACTCTTCATTGCATTTCATACGCATAATCTCTTCCTCATCGACATAGCTGTGGATCAATCCAGCCACATGTGTTCCAATCATCCCTACATGTAAAATATCTTTGACCTGCATTTTCACGTGTTTCGAAAATGAGTATGATCGCTTCAACTCTGCATTCGCAATGTACTCTTCTACTCTGAACTTGTTCGTTTCCTGAGTTATAAAAATATCGATGAGTGGAACACTGTCAAAGTTTGAGTTCAGCATTGTTAAATTGATTTTTTGGCAGAAACTAAAATGGTTGAAGAAAATTGGCTAAAAGTGCATTTATAACAATTATAATCTTTTTTAAATTATTTATTGTTTATTTGATCTATCACTGAAAAGATTCCAGGCTTGTACTGTAGCAACACGGTTCAAAGTGATTTGATATGAACACTTAAAACATTCGAAAATGTACATTGTACCATTTGACAGAAAGCAACATGGTTCAGAGTGATTTGATCGAACACTGAAAAGATTCAAAAATATATACCAAACCATTTGGCAGAAAGGAACACGGTTCAAAGATTTGATCTAACACTGAAAAGATTCGAAAATGTACACTGTACCATTTGGCCGAAAGCAGCTCGGTTCAAAGTGATTTGATCGAACACTGAAAAGATTTGAAAATGTATACTGCACCATTTGATAGAAAACAGCACGGTTCAGAATTATTTGATCGAACACTAAAAAGATTCCAGCCATGGAGCAGCTTGGTTCAGGGTGGAAGTTTATTTCCATTATAAATACCTATTGGTTTAAAATTCAGTATTTAAGTTTGCAACTTTAAACCAATAACTCTTAAGATGCATATTTCTTATCCAGAATCATATAATTATACAAATTATTTGTACGCACCGTCACATCCTAATTCATCTCCTCCAGAACCTCTATTACATGGTATATTGAAATTGAAGAATAACATTTCAAAGATATGCGACAAAGAAAGCTTCAAACATGGATGCAACAACTGCGAATAGACTATCAACAACAACTACAACCTACCCATCGTACACAAGAGTTATACCAGGTAGTACCTCAAGCACAAAATGCAATTGAAGTCGATGAGGTAGTCAACAAATGTTATGTGCTTCTGTAGTTTCGAATACCGATTGTAGAAATCCGACATGGGGATAATATTGGACGTCGATACATCCGTTGTTCACTTTACCCAAATGGATGCGAATTTGGATAGTGGATAGACGACCAATTCTCTTCTTGGGCTATTACTTATAATTTATAATTTGAAGAAAAAATAAGAAGGCTTTGTAATCAACTCAATGACGTTATGCAGCAGAACTAACGTCTTCGTAACGGTTCAACCTAGATGATTGTCCATTCTAGGAGTAACTAGATCTACTATGTGCAGCTAGCTTTTTTCTATGTACCTTTCAATTTTCTTTGTATTTTTCGATATTTCAAATCTTGTTTCTAGTTATTATCTTAATATCTTAAGTATAAGTCATTGTCGAACATATTATCTTAACATCTTAAGTACTGGATAAGATTAGAGTCTTATCTCTTCATAAATCAACAACTACTGCTACAATCAACTGACATAGATTAAGAAACTGCATACAGAAATACAATAATTCATAGTTAACTAAAACGCGTAAGCCAGATGTATCGAAGTTCAAATGCCTCATGACCAACAAATTCTAATTGGTACTCTAATATATAACGTGAATCAAAAGCAGTTCGAGTTGCTTGAAACACGTTTTCGTCTTCAACTTTTTGAATTATTTTGCAATACCTATCGCAAGCTGCTAGAAATTCATTGTAAGTTGTTTTCGTTTCTAACATCAAGGCCTCCTTGTACAACCAGGATGATTGCTATAAACCTCATTGACTAAAAAGGCTTCGTAATCAACTCAATGACGTTATGCAGCAGAACTAACATCTTCGTAACGGTTCAACCGAGATGATTGTCCACTCTAGGAGTAACTAGATTTACTATGTGCGTCTAGCTTTTTTCTATGTAACGTTCAATTTTCTTTGTATTTTTCAATATTTCAAATCTTGTTTCTAGTTATTATCTTAACATCTTAAGTATAAGTCATTATCGAACATATTATCTTAACATCCTAAGTACTGGATAAGATTAGAGTCTTCTCTCTTCATAAATCAACAGCTACTGCTACAATCAACTGACAGATTAAGAAACTGCATACAGAAATACATTAATTCATAGTTAACTAAAACGCGTAGCCAGCTGTATCGAAGTTCAAATGCCTCATGACCAACAAATTCTGATTGGTACTCTAATATATAACGTGAATCAAAAGCAGATCGAGTTGCTTGAAGCACGTTTTCGTTTTCAACTTTTTGAATTATTTTGCAATACCTATCGCAAGCTGCCAGCATTTCATTGTAAGTTGTTTTCGTTTCTAACATCAACGCCTCCTTGTACAACCAGGATGATTGCTATAAACCTCATTGACTAAGTTTCAAAACCTTTCATGCTTACATATACACCTCTACACACTCTCATTTCATGCGTACGATCAACCTTTATTGAATTTTAACGACGCTGTATGGAGAATTGAAGAGGTTGAAAGTAGCTTTATAATGGTGAAAACGGTTCGCAAATCGGAGCTCGAAGGAGGAAGATATGGTGAAGTAAGTGGATGTTATGGCCAGTATCAGACGTCTATCACAAAGTGACAGATGTCTGTGATAGCAGGGTTTGGAATCCAAGGCTTGGGACAGATGTCTGTCACTTTTGGGCAGGTGTTCGTTGTTTTAGAAAATATTTCTCTGAAATATATGACAGACATTTGTGACTTTTTCAGCCTATTTTCAGCCTGAATTTTAGTGTGAAGATTTGCGATATTCGGAGGGGCGATTTTGGAATTTTACCTAGGTTTTCTACTCTCCTATATAAACTATTTTCAGGATTCAAAAATAGCAAAAGATTAAGGGTTTAATCAAGAGTTTTAACCTCCATTAATTAGGGTTTATCGAAACCTAATTTTCCTCAATTTTCTACTCCACAAATCAATCCTATTAGAATTTTGATCATTGTAATCAATTTATTGTGCTCTTCTAATTGGTATTAATAAAGGTTCCCTCTCAAAGTGGATGTACACTAATAAGACGCTAGTCGAACCACTATAAATCAGTGTGTGATTTGTTTATCGTTATTGCTTTGTTCTTTATTGCTTGTTTAGTAATTATGATTGATTTTGAATTGGATTGAGATTTGAATTAAAATATTAATTGGTTGTTTTTGCACTTCTTACCACGATCTTGTTTTCTACTGTGCTTTGGGGTTTGATTTGAGTACTCTGAGTTAGAATTTCCACAATAACCTCGATGTAGGATTTCAAACACCAGCAACTCTAAAGAAGACCAAGTAAATGCGGACATTGTAGTAATAATCAAGCTTGTTTGCTACCTATTTTTAAAAAGTTCGGTTAGAAAATACAAGATTATATAGGAAATTAAGTTTGTTATTTTATCTGGCATTAATAATGCCGAACAAAATGGCAAAGTGAAATGAGGCTGTGTATTTCGTGTGATTTACCCAGCATTAATAATGTGCATTAATAATGTCAGATACTACACAGCATTATTAATGCTGGGTAAATCACTAACTACCAAGGTCATCAAGTCGACACAGCAATCAATGGGGAGCCCAATATTGGGCTCACCCTCCCTCTGTTGAGGGTCAGTCACCAATTGACTAATCCCCTGTTGGGCATGCTTTTAGGATCAAAAGCTTTCTGGATCTTCTGAATGATGAAAACACTAAAGAGCCAAAAAGCCGAAGAACTCGAGCCCTATAAAACCATCAATATCTCAGCCCTCTCCTTCTTTAGTAGCATCCCTCTACATACGAATTCTTAAAACCGTTCAAAAACCAACAACAAGATGATGCTAATGCTTTCCCTACATATTTGCAAAGAGTTGTAGACAATTACTTGTTCTTGTACATGTTGTCCTCGTGATCGACGGTGCTTCTATTTGACGTAACCTAAGACGTGTTAAGACATTAGAGTTACATTTGGGATCATATAGAGCAATGGTAGAGTTCAGTTTGATCGTAAGACCTATGTCCAAGATAAGTAAGGTTGCATCATACATGAACCTCAAGTTATATTTTAACATAAATTGACTTCTTTTATTCTTTCTTTAAAACAACTTTACTTCCATTCTTCTCAAATATCTTACTTATTCTTAAAATAATTATTCAAATTGCATCATACACTAATTGAGCGACAACGATCATCTATATAAACATGCGTCTGAAGAAATTGTCGTTGATCTGGAAGTTACCATTGAAGCAATTACAATAGAATTTCAAAAAACATCTGGAATTTCACACCATACACCTACATGGGTCGAATGTTAGCAGAAGACGTCTTTAAGAATCTGTTTGTTTGACGTCTTTGTCCACTATTGTCTAATAAGTATGGTTCAAATTTTACTACGAAATCTTAATTCTCGAATTGATTTTGAACATATTTATGCATAATATTACCCAACATATCACGTGAAATTTTCACAAGATTTTATAACCGAGTAAGCGTTTACTAGCACACAATATCACGTAATATGTTAGTTATGACTCAAATATATTAAGCTCTCAGATTTCAATATTATTCAATGTGAAATTACATATGATTTCGATTGTTGATCTTTCTTTCCAAATGTCATAGGAATCACAGACGAAACACATTAAAATCCTACGACCAAACAAAACCAAAGTCACTGAAAATGCTACAAAAAAAGGCATATTTTCATTCGAGTACCGGTTACTGCATCGTTGTTCAAGAGCGGAGCCTTGGTTGGACAAATAAAAATTTAATATGAAAAGCTGAAACGGTGAGCACCTCCATAAACATGACAAACAAAATTTTAATATTGAAAAGGTGAAACAGAGAGCACCTCAACAAACATTTGAAGTGTGTTGAATGAACACATCAAACATCATTGGCAAGTATTTTTCACAATACGACTTCAAATACAAACCACCACTCTCAACTTTCAATTTCCAACAAATCATTATCATGTCTCAGAAAATACAAAGAGCAATCCTGTTAATAGCAGCAATTTCGTTCAAATATATTCTATCAAAAACAATTATTCTATAAATAAATGAAATCGTGAAAAAGCCAGGAAATTGGGTTTGACAATTATAAAAACAGCAATTCGACATTGCCAAAAACAAGGAAAGAAATTTTACACCGGAAGAAAAACATTAGCACCTCACCTGAATTCCACACAATCTAAATTACCTGAAAATTAGAGGAAAAATAGTCATTATAGATCCACTCTTACAAAAAAACCATCTAGTACCAAACTACCAACAGTTTGTAATGTTACAGAACATCTAATGCATTCATTCTTGCAACACGGTTTCTATTGGACATTAAAACATAGAATCGAAAACATAACATGTTATAAGTATACGATTTACTCGCTGAAACTTTCAGTGGTTATGATTAGATACCAGAAGAAGCCTCATTTTTTTGTCTTTCTTCATCGACTAGCACTTTACCATCCTTGGGTATCAAGGAAGGAATCCCATCTGTTATCTGAAGGAGAAAAACGCAGAAAAACAAGAGTTATATGGTTCAAAAGTGGAGAAAACATTGCCAGTCAATGCTGCAAATAACGCCTTAAAATTATGATGCATTCAAAACAGGACTTTCATGTCTCTAATTATGTGACATTATGTTCTCTTTTAATATGTTTCCTTTGCATGAAAATGTTATTTTGTGCTTTTTTTTTTCAAGATAATCGTTGAAAATATTGAACATGCGGACAGCACAGTATAGGAAAATGTTTCTCAAAGCAATTGATTTGGTCATGAAATAGATAACGAACAAATTACAGTCTCAAACTTTAGTTTCCTTTGTTGAGTGTCAAATTTTCTTTAAAACCAATTTGGTCCCAAATTATTTAAAACTGATTTTAGTCTCAAAAAAGTTTCAATATTTCAACAAATGTAATATCTAATTTCAGTCTTAGATTTCTGTAAACACTAAACAAGGACCAAATAATTAGTCTTTTTTCTGCTTTGATCCAAAATCACATTTGAGACCAAAATTTAGTACCAAATATTTTAAAACATTTTGTTCACCTCAAAGTAGTCTTAGACTCTTACACTACCAATTTAAGATCAAATTCTAGTCTTGAAATATAATAATGACAAATTAAGGATTAAATTTATGTTTATTTTTTATCTCAAAGTAAACCTGAGATCAAAATTAAACATAATATTATTTTATACCAAAACATTCTTATACCAAATCAAAATGTGTAATGTTTGAATGCACACATGAACGTTGTAGGATCGTGAATACCTTGAGTGAGAGTGAAAAGAATATTTAAACAATCTTGGAGATAAATAGATATACAAAGTAATGAAACCTAGATGTAAAAGTTATATAGTAAAGCTATATATATATATATATATATATATATATATATATATATATATATATATATATATGTATATATGTATGTATGTATGTATGTATGTATGTATGTATGTATGTATATATATATGTATATATGTATGTATGTATGTATGTATGTATGTATGTATGTACGTATGTGTGTATGTATGTGTGTATGTATATATGTATGTGTGTGTGTATGTATATATGTATGTGTGTGTGTATATATGTGTATATGTATATATATTCAGATGACTTAAATAAGAAATTACAATGCTTCAACTCTTTCACACTTGAAAATGCAATCTATTAGAGAAATAAAATTAGCAATCTAGAATAAATTTCAAAGCCAAGATATTGAAGTGGCTGTAGCTCAGTGGATAGAGCGTCTGTTTCCCAAGTAGAAAGTCGAAGTTTGACCCCTTTGTGGTGCGTTTCTTCTTCTTTTCCTCCTATTTTTCTCGTGCTCTGCCCTTTTTTACCCGACCTTCCTAGTTTGAAACATAAACTAATTGTAGAAACTCAAAACAAAGAAAATTGGCACCCTCGAATTGATACTGTTGCGTGCTTGCACATTGCAAAGGAATGCTTGAATACAAGCGAACGTACACATGATGCAAAATCAGCTCAATAACATAAGAATCAATTTCATATAGATCGTGCTTGAGGATTTTGGTTCAGGGGAATTAAAAAAGTTGATTTATTAAATTAAAATTTTGGCCAAGGGGAACTAAAAAAGTTAACTTTAATCACAATCTTCGCTAAAGGGATGATCAAATTAGTGATTCTTCCCTCGAAAAAATAAATGAAAATTACTAAGTTAACCTCTCCATAATTAATTCTTTCTCTTTTCTTTCTCATTTTTTCTCTGCTTAGACCTTTTCTTCTTAATCTCTTCATCTTAAAATCATAAATCTTAGTTCTCTAATTATTATTATTAATTTATTTTTGAAACTTGGTCAATTTTAGGTTTGATATGCGAAAAACCCCAAGGCCCAATAAAACATACACACGCAGCTAAAACAAAAGTAGAGAAAATCGATTGCAACACTGCCTCGAAAAGAGTAAGAGACTGTCAGATAATTCATCATTCTCCCACTTTTAACTCTGCTTTATCACTTCCGTCAGTTCCACACATCTTTCCAAATCTACAATTTTCCACTTTGAGCTTGCATTTCCAAATCATGGTGGCCGATAATCAAACAGACCCCATGCTTCCTTCATTCGTTGTTCCTCCACCTCATAGCTGGTACGATTCTTCACTTTAATTCTGTCGCAGATTATTGTTACAACCATCTCGATTAATTTGCAAATCTAATCTGAGCTTCTTTCTTTGCACTGGAATCCTCTCCGGTTTCATTCCTTCCATAATGGTGGACGACAGTTGTGATTGTTATTTGCTTTACTTACTGAATCAATCTTAAGCCCCTATTATCCTCACACAGGTATAACAATTCTTCCTCCAAGTTCCCATATGCTTGCATGTCATTATTTCTTGCTTTGAAGTATTAGAACCTATTTAGAATAATTGCAGTCAAAGAATAGATGGTGCGATTCATTGTCGTTGTTGCATAATTTACATTGAAGTATGACATTCAGACCCCATTTGGTTAGACGATCTGTGGTTGAAAGCCTTTGGTTAACTGCTTTGTAGGTAATAAAAGCCATTTTAGGATTATTTGCTCTAGTCCGTAAGGAAGAAGCACAATTCTTACTTGCATGTTTTGTTATAATCGCCTCCCAGGCTGTTTTGGTAGTAAAGTCACCAACCTGTCAGGTTCCAAGTCCATATATCCTTCTCAGCATTTTGATATATCGGTATGTACTGTAAATCTAAAGAGAGAACTTGTAATCCTTTTCTTTCCAGAGTCCATCTTCCTCAGTTATAATTGAATCAACTTTACTGTCATATCCTATATCCTTCCATGCTAGAAAGTGCATCCCAACCTAACTTCGAAATAAGAGATTTTCCTTGAGCCATGATCTTTTCATAAGTTAGTTTGCTTACCATTTGCAATTTGCCTGGTTAAGTGTTTTTTGAGCTCATCTCTCCCCTTCAAAATGTTTTTTCACACTCCAGAAGCATTGTTGTCGGTACTCATCATCCAAAAATTATCATTGGTATATCTAGCTCTCATCCATTTGGACCATAAGCTTTCTGAATTGATGACCCAGTTTGAGATTGTAGACTTTTTTGCCAATTATTAACCAGAAATTGCCAATCACTGCCAAAGTAGTGGTTAAAAATTTCAATCGACTGATTACCCATTTTATTTTCAAGGAATGTCATAAGTGAAGGGTTTAACTTATTTTAAAGAGGTCCAATTTTCTAGTGTCACCATTGAGACCTCTTACATTTCAACATAGTATTGACATTAAACAACAGTTGATATGCTCCTAGTAACATCGGGTTATCTGCCGTAGCAGACTGTTCATTAGTATTATTGGTTCATTAGTATTATTAGTTGGGTAGTTATTTTTTGGGCTTGTAAAAACTTCTCTATCTGTGCCCTCCTTTGGGATGTCAGGTATTTTGTTTGTTTCTTGATAGTGTATAGGCTTAAGGGGCTTATGATTAGCTTCTGTGATTTCTGATGGCGTTGATGCCTTTGGTTTCCATAGCTGAGAGATAACTTTCTGTGGAATTGGGCATTGCAGTGAGTTATGCCCAAAACAGTTGCATTTTTTGCATATTGGTGGAATAAATTCATATTCCACCTCTCGTACATAGGTTCTACCATGAGAGTCTTTAGCTCTGATACTTTTCTTGAAGTTACTGTTAGCTTTAACCTCAACTAGGACATGAGCATATTTTAGTCGCTTAACTTGCAGCTATTTTCATCAATATCAATTGGTTTACCAACTAGGCTAGCTAGCTTACTAATTTCTCTAGCATTCTATAACGCCAAGTGTAGATTGTTCAGTCTCACCCAAATTGGATAGGATTCCAGCATATCATCTTCAAATTGGAAATTGGCATCCCATCTCCTCATGAATATGAAGTTGTTGTCCATAAACTATGGGCCTCAATTCAATACTTTCTCTAAGTCTTCTTGTGGTTCAAACCTGACAAAGTAGAACCCATTATCCCTTGAAAAAAACTCCTATTTGCTCTTAGATTTCCAATCCCTTTTCCATATGCATTAAAGTAAACATAGTAAGGGCGTTTACCAGCCACATAAACAAATATGGAATTAGTCCACATTTCGTTTGATTTTTGATAGTCCAGATCATCTATTTCTGCAAATTCCCCATCCGGATCTGACTTTGGGATGTGAAACTCAACGCTATCTTTAATTCTATACTTTTGCCTAATATTTCAGCCCAAGGTTTAAATCCTTGATCCTTATTCAGTTTGAATAGGTTGGCTCCAAATTTAGGTTTGGCCCAAGCTTTAGGGTTTCCCTGTCCCCCTTCCGTCACTTTGTTTTACCCTTCCGCCTAACTTCCTGCTACCCGTCTCCATCTTCCGTTCCTTCAGGCGAAGCCCTGGACGTCTCCGACATGGCATTGGAGGAGGTTGATGATGCAGTATTAGAGGAGGATGTTGTGGTAGTGTTAGAGGAGGACGTCATTTTCAAAAAAAGATTTAAAGATAATAATTCTCTAATTATATATATATATATATATATATATATATATAATATATTCATGGAGGACAATCCATCTATATATGCATTCACGGAGGAAAATTCATCTAACTCTTTGTATCAATCGTCATTTTCTTTATATTCATTTAAATCATC
The DNA here is from genome assembly GCA_030765085.1 of Allium cepa. Taxonomy (NCBI): domain Eukaryota; kingdom Viridiplantae; phylum Streptophyta; class Magnoliopsida; order Asparagales; family Amaryllidaceae; genus Allium; species Allium cepa. The sequence continues at coordinate 240,731,238 of CM060931.1, forward strand.
AACACCGATTTATATATTTTTTCAGAGAGCTACTACTACAATATATCCTTTAATATTAAAAATGATTCACTGTCAAGTTAAACTGAAAGAAAACAAAAATCATAATCATGTACTTCAGATGAAGAAACTCCACCATTAACATTCTTTGTATAAGGAAACTTCAAATCACATAGATTGATCTAAGAGCTTATGTGTGTACTAGAATTTTTTTTTTTTTTTTTTTTTTGATATGGAAGTGTGATCCTCACTGGGGGGAGAGCACTCATGTGTACTAGAGTTTTGGACTTTGACGACACAAAGGAGAGAAGATGGTAAATGGAAGATCGATAAGACAAGGGTGGAAGTCCTGTAGTGGAAAATGGCGACAATGACAGAAGAATGACAGACATGATTTTTTTGCTTTGAAATGGTAGATACATGATTTTTTTAATTTTGAGATATAAGAGCATTTCCAATATGGGTCTGAAGATTATCACGTAATCCAAACCTCAAATCAACTTCCAACAGAGATTACAAGGCCAATTTGGTTACAAATTTATAACCAAAGCTAGACACATGTTAAACAAGCACTTGCCTTATAGGTGCCTGTTTAATAAGCGCCCGACTAGTTGGGCGCTAGTAACGGCTACTTTTTGAACCTTTGTATAAACATATCAATTCAAATTATTTTCACACAGCTAAATTCTTTATTATATCTATCTATACCCCATTCTACTTCAAATCACGCCAATGTCAACATTGAAATTTCTTGCATTCGATAGTGATTCCAACTATAATGAAATAGAAAATGCCCAACTAGAGTACGAACTTGGTTACTATAATTACACGAAGAAATTGGATAATCATCTTGTCAACGTGGAGGCTCTATCTTAAGTAGATGATACATTAATCGTCAGCATTTTTCATTCAATCAACAATTAATGAACAATTACTTTGTACAAAATCCAACATACACTGCGAAGATGTTTAGAACGAGGTTTATAACGAGACGTTCATTGTTCAACAAAATTTTGAAAACATGCAAGCTCATGACAAATATTTTGCCTTTAAACCAAATGTCTTTAAAACTCTATGTTTAACTGGATGTCAAAAAGCAACTGCTGTTACGAGAGTGTTACATACGGCAACTCGGCAGATATGCTCGACGACTCCTTGCCATTGAGGGAAAGTGTAGTGCTAGAAACACTCCATACATTTTGTTAAGCTATCGTAGAAATCTATGGAACTCAATATTTGCGGAGGCCAAATGAAGTGGACATCGTAAATTTATTTGTAATGCACGTTACTAATGGATGGCCTGGAATGTTAACAAGTTTGGCTGCATGCATTGCGATTAGGTATACAATCAACTTGTCATATCTCGATACCGGTCAGCATATAGAAATCCAAAGGTATACAATCAACTTGTCGTACCTCGATACCAGTCAGCATATAGAAATCCAAAGGTAATGCAAGTTCAAAATCAGCAAAATGAAAAGTATGAGTTACAGGCCACCGTCGCTTTGTAAGTATCTCCACTAAACAACAATCGATATGTGCAAGTTGGAATTGAAATAAACAAACCGAAAGGTGTAGCAACTAATTACACCTAATAAACCTCTAGTCAGTTGAGGTGGTGTGACAAAATAATCATCAATACACTTGCGTCAACCCTCATAGTTATATGCGAGACCTATATATTAACTTGTATAAAATAGTTATCACTACCATATAATGTATTTGCAAACGAATGTATATATGACAAAACTAAACAAAAAGATCGATCAGGGCAGTGAGTTTAACCCTCTGGTAGTTTGTCAAATATGAAGATCGCCAATAGATAATGTAGGATCCGACAAATCATGTGCTGGACCGGCATCAGCATCGTCAATGTTACGTGCTTTTTGCCTGTTGATTTTAGTTGATCTCAGATGCGTTATGGTTTAACTATGAATTTAAATAAAATTAATTTGAATAAAAATGGGAGTTGTGCACCATTTATAGGCTCTTGAATCATACGTCTGTTTATCAAATGTCCAACTCGTTCTCCTTGTTGGGAGAATCACTCGTAGTCAAGTCTGGAAATTACGTAATCATAATTTGTAATTTGTAGACTATTGGAGATGTGTAACAGATTCCGAAAATGTGAGATGACACTATTGGAAAAAAGAATGATAATTTGATATTAAAAGATTCTTCCCCTATAAAAAAAAATCAAATGATTCTCTCTTTAATAGCTCCCAAAAGTATATAGGCATATAAATTTCTACTTATTCAATTTTCATCCCCAACTCGGATTGTTTGATTTTACCAGATTTATGTGTGTGGACATGTATAAAAATGTATTAAAGATGAAAAAAAAATAAAAATTCTTCAAAACTGTTGATTGTATAGCAGTGCCACACCAATATTTTCATTGGGTCCGCCACTGTTTGCATCAATTAAAGTCTCAGAGAACTATGCCTGAGTGATTAATCAATCATCCATTTCCCAACCAAGAGTCTAATAGCTGTATTACATTACGACATAAATAACATGTATGTACTTTATATGATCTGGAGAATCCTACCATTGAATTTCATTTTACGCTTAACGTATGTGTAAGCAAAAAAAATCATGCAACGTACATATCAACATGGCTTCTTATTAAAGCTTGAGATTTCCTATCATTCAAGGAATGCTAATTTTGCATCATTATCAATGAGAGCTCAAATGGCTATTACATCATTGAAAACTTTGCAAAACTAATGAATTCAAAATGAAGATCAAGTGGAACGGTTTGAATTAAAAAAAAACATAGTAAAATGTATACAAGATAATGGTGTGAACAAAATGTTTATACCATGAGCCTCCTAGGGATAAGCGGATGGTTAAGCACTGGTTGAAGAGAGAAATGTGCATAATTCAAACTGTAGCAACGACATAAAACACATTATTTGAACTATTTGAACATATGTTAAACACGAGCATACATATTATCATGGTTTATTTCATCAATCTTTCATTTTTACAGCATACAATCTATAATAAAATGTACATATCATGACATATGCAAACAAATCAAGTAAAAATTGAGCCGACCAATTTAGGATAAATATACACTCGGTCTAATTTATGTTAATTTATATTTGTTGAACGGATCGACCCTATATTTTTCACTGACGGAAGTGCATATTTATGTTTGTTTCTACGAACGGATTGACCCTATAATTTATGTTAGTTATGTTTGTTGAACAGAAGGGCACATTTGCAAACCAAATACCAGTGTTCTTCAAGCACGATTGCATGCTACAAAATATATCATACAAGGAAGGGTACGGACGATTTGAGTATGGTTTTCGAATTCAACCATTTTGATCCAAGGTGTTGCCTATGCCCCGAAGTTAAAATGCACCACATTGGAATCCAACCTACCATAGCACATCGCTGATTAGGTGAGGAAATTGGTACTTATATACCATATTTGCAAGGACAAAAAAAATTCCCAAGATGAAAATTCCTTTATGTTGAATCCTGCATTTTTAAGTTTTGATGACACAACTATATATTTCTATAAATATTGCACAACTATATTTCTTACAGAATATGTTCAAAGCAAACGACGAGCAAAACAACAACTAACTGCAACAATCAAGGCATTGAAGATCAACCATCAAATTGTTGTCATGCTAAGTCTAGAAACTAATGTACAACATACGCACTTGAAATCCTTTTAAATGATCAAAAAATATATTTTTAAAGTCAAAATCATTTCTCAAAAATACCAAAAGTCAGACGTCCATGATATTATAGCAGACGTCTTAATATTTCAAAACCATAATTTTAATTTAAGGCTAGACGTCTGGGTGAATTTCTCAGACGTCCGAATTATTAAAAGATAGCCTGTAAACTTTCGAGAAGAAACCATGTAAAAGATCTAAACGTCTGACCCATTTGATCAGACGTCTGAGGTACTTTCTATTTTTATTTTCTGAAGCTAATCAAACGTCTGATTGGTTCGACCAGACGTCTATATATCTTAGGGTCAGACGTCTAAAACATGTAAAAAATGAATGTATTCTTTTCTAGAATACATTCATATGTCTGATCCCTAAATTCAAACGTCTAACCCTATTTCAAATGTTTAAAAAAAAGAGTCAGAAGTCTGAATTTTCATCTCAGACATCCGAGGCGAAATAAATGGCTATATTTTTTAATGGACAATTATTTCTGAAAAGTTGCATCTGTTTACAAAAGGTTACGATCTCTTAAACAATCATGATCTTTCATCAAATCTTTTCACTGCTATAAATATAAACCAGATTAATTCATTTAAATCATTAATTCTTGCTCTCTAATTCATAAACCATCTATTTCTCTCTTGAAATAAACAATCAAAAATTATTCTTTGCCTTCTATATCACTGCACATTCAATTCATGAATCATCAAAGGATATTATAGGAAATGTGTACTCAAGTCGGACTTGCTCATGCTGTTAAGAACATATTGGAGTTAGAAAGCAAAGCGTTCGCTTTAGAGTTGGTTGAAGTCATGTTCGAGTGTTCAGGCAGTTGTAAACATGTTTCTCCATGTGAAGTGAGGATTGGTGCTAGTAAAATTCATAAATGGAGCTTAGAGACTGGATGTAGAACGAGAGATTTGAACTAGTATAAAAATCCTAGTGTGGTCGTATTTATTTTACTTCGGTTATTTGTTTATTTGCTTATTTATCAAGAGTTAGATATTAACTATATTATACGAGATCTTATAGAATTTCATTCGGTATCAGAGCAGGTCTTCACTAAACCATGACAAAGTTTGTGACATTCAAAGTAATATAGATAACACCGTGGCCACATTTGCTGAACTATTCACTGGTTCCAACTATGCATATTGATCAACTAGGATGAGAATATATATGCAGGTGGATGGATATAAAATATGGAATATTACACAAGCAGAATATACTATATCTACTACTAACTATAATACATGGTTAAATGCTTAAAAAACTAATGCTACTAACAATGCTGAAACAATGAAAATTGTTCATTAGATAAAAATGAATTTAATAGAGTTAGCTTGTGCAAAACTGCACATGAGATATGACATATTTTGCAAATTACACATGAGGGCACAAATAAGGTTGACCAAAGCAAATTTCTATGCCAAAATATCTATTTCAAATTTTAGAATGAAACTATATGAAACCATTACTGACATGTATTCAAAATTTCAAGACATTATTCATTTTCTCGTAGCATTAGGAGAGAAAAAATTTGAATTTTGATACAGTACCAAAAATACTCAACTCTCTAAGTGATGAGTGGGAGAGAAACGTATTGGCTATCGAAGAGGTCAATGACCTTTCAACACTCAAATCAGAAGAGTTGATTGAAAATCTAATATCGTATGAAGTAAATTTACATGCTAAAAGAACACAAGTTCAAGAACAAAAACCATTGCATTTCAAATGAAGATGGCTCTAACATTGAGGAAGATGACTTCGTATTTCTTGCCAAAAACTTCAAAAAAAATTGAAATAAGGAAACAATAAATGATTTGGTAAAAATAACAACAATTCATCCTCCTTAAAATGCTATGAATGCAATAAGACCAGTCACATCAAGAGAAATTGTTCGAGTCTTCAAAAAGAAAAACAGAGCTTCAAAAGCAAAAATGATAAACAATTTGAAAAGAACAAGTAAGTTTTTCAAGTAACTTAGGATTATTCAAATTCGTCTTTTTCATCAAATAGTGAGAGATATTCGAAGAGGTGGAGCTTTGGCGCAACGGATAGGTCACCTGCATGGTGATCTGCGCGCCCAAGTTCGAATCTGGAAACAATCTCTTCGCAATGCAAGTGAAATGTTGCGTACGTTATCGATCTCCGCAGAGTCCGTTATCGTACGGGAGCTTCGTGCACTGGGTTTCATCTTTAGTGAGAGTGATTCGGAGCAAGCTAATATACGCTTAATGGCCTCAAGTGATTGTGTAAGTTCCAAAATCCCTTATGATGATTTATTGAAATAAACCTACAATTACTAGATAAATGGAAAGCTAGTAAGAAAATGAATAAAGAAACTATTGAAAATTTGAATATAGCTAAATTAGAAATTGAAATGCTCAAGGGTGAAATATATATTTTAGAAGAAAAGCTTTAAAAATCTCAAGACTTTTATACAAATTTGACTTCTCAAATCACTATTTTAAAAAATAAACTTCAAATATATAAAGATGAGAATGTAAAATTAGTCAAACAAAATTGTGATTTAAGTACCACTGTAGACTCTCTTAGCAATGCAGTTAAACAGCTTAAAACAAATTTGAAAAATTTTCAACAAATGTTTCTAACTTTAACAAGTAAAAAGAGAATTTATCAAAAATGGTAAAGTCTTCAAAACCATCCACGAATAAAAAGGGTTTATGATTCATTGGCAATAAAAACAAATATTCTACAATTAGTTCTTTATATACTAAATTTAAACAGGGAAATAATGTTATTTCTAAAAACGTATAAAAACTAATGCGACTATAATTAAACCATGGGTACCAAAGACAAATGATAGTAATATTAAAAACAAGTATATAAAGGATTTCTTAAACAATGGTCATAATAATAATGATTTTATGTTTAAAGGTAACACCAAACTCATTTAGGTAAGGTTTTCTAAGATATAACTCTTAGGATCCTAACGTAGATTGTACCAAATCGAACTCTTATTTTTTGTAGGTACCCGACAAGAAAAATGAGAGATGGATTCTTGGTAGCGGATGTTCTAAACACATAACGGAAATCAACACATGCTTTTAAATGTCAAATATATGGATGGAGGCACAGTCACCTTTGAAGATAACTCTAACGGATATGTCATTTCCATATGGGCTATCAGCAACAAAGGTATATATAATTCTCCTTTAATTATTAATGTCCTACAAGTAGAAAGTTTAAAATATAATGTACTTGGCATAAGTCCACTATGCCATAAAAGAATTTACAATTTCTTTCGTAAAGGATAAATGTAATACTTTTTATCAAAACCAAAATCTAATATTTTGGAGGAATAAGAAAAAGAAATATCTATAATTTAAATATATATTAATAATAATACTAACATGTGTCTCTTAGCCGATAATCATGATCCATGGCTATGACATAAAAGATTTTGTCATATAAACTTTAAATATATTAACAAGCTTTCTAAAAATGATTTGGTAAAAGGTTTACTTAAAATGAGTTTCAAAGTTAATAATCTGTGTGATGCATATCGACTAGGAAAATTGATAAAGTTTTCTTTTAAGTGTAAGAAAGTTATTTCGACTCTACAACCTTTAGATTTACTTCATTTGGATCTTTTGGACCTACCTTACCGAAGTTGTGTCTCTTAACCATAACAAGTATGTACTTATTATTATAGACTAATTTTCTAGATACACATGGATTTTATTTTTGAAACATAAAAATGATACTTTTGAAGTTTTTAATATTTTTGCAAAAAGAATTCAAAACTTAAAGAATTTAAAAATTAAAAATATTAGACGTGATTATGATGATGAATTTGATAATGTGATTATGATGGTGAATTTGATAATGAATTATTTAATAATTTTTACAATAAGAAAGGTATAAGTCAAAATTTACTATTTTACTTGTTCGAGTTTATACAAATAATTTACCTGTGATAAATAGCAGAATACAATGTTGTTACTAGCTAGGGGGTAGAAAATTACTCTTACATGAGGTCTCAACCTTTACATACACCATATTTTAGCTTTAAACGATTTTTACACAACAAAAACATCAACTAATCCATGTAAATAATCAAATTTCAAACTTCATTTAATCAACCTCAGTCTTCACGATCTAAAATATTTAATCAACGTAAATAATTGACGTTGGACATTTATTCATTGATAATACATGTTACAATATAATTTTTGCATCAAACTCAAAATTTAATATCATCAACCTTAGTCTTCACGATCTAAACATATTCAATAAAATTCCAATAGTTTTTCTCTCAAAATACTTCCAAACCTCAAAAGGAAAGTTTTTAATACATTTTTTCCCTAGAAACTACATAGAAACTTGTTATTTTTCATAGCAACAACGTCATGCTCAGCTAAATCCACATTGAGTACAATATATAAAGTAACGCGAGTGCATGTTTGTTTATATTGTTGTAATTACTATTCAGCAAATAGCTTCCAATATTAACTTGATTATTCTTACATTACATTGGCATTTTGCAGTTATCATCATCAGTTTTTTAATAAAGACTATAATCGTGACCTAATACTACTATAAGAATATAAGAAGAACTAGCATCTGGTAGTAACAAAATACCAGCAGCAACCAGTATATTTTGTTCCTACTGGTTACTTATCCATTTTGTTATTCTTATAATGGAAAATAACTATTGATCCATATTCTAAATCATTATGGTTCAAGTCTTTACTAATCAGTAATGATGTATGAGTATTTACAAGTGCCAATTTAATACATGAGTAATAAAGATAATTTTGAAAGTCGGTTGAACAAGGATAACATCAACATGCATACTTATTCTCTGAATGTTTCAAACCCCTGTTTAAACAATAGAATATCATGTCAACTAAATATACTCATTATTTTGTGTATGTTTATGAGTTTAATCCATATAATTGATAATATGTTGCTTGTATTTGTTGGATGGTAAATATGGATTTAACTGAGTGACATCATTGCTATGGAGGATGCGGAAATGAGCAAGATTAAGTAAGTAGCTCTTTATAAAGAAACATAAGGGAACCAATTATTCTGAATTTTGAATATATTTCAAACTGAAATTGAAAAACAAACTTCTTGTCGCGAGGAATGTAAGAAATCATCCACTTGAAGGTGAGTATAAGTACAAAATATCTAACATAAAAGTATACTTCATTGTAACATGAAAAAAAAGTAGTGAAACTTAACCAAAGTAATTTTGATCAAAATGAATACAAAAATGACCAGTCTTGTTATTAGACACAATTTTTCATTTATATTTGTTCACTATGATAAATGATAAAATATAATCTTTTTCGCTAGATACATCTCATTCTAACATGTTGAAATTTTATGAAAAAGAGATATATATTTTTAATTTTCTCTTCAAAACAAGTTTAGAAAGAGTAAATGTAACATATAATTTATATAAATTGTTGCACACAAATGATTATATTAGGCTCACTACAAATTTATATATAATGATTAATTTAAGATATTTGTGGCGAGAACATTGGAAAGATTTAAGAAGACATGTTGAAAACAAGACCTTTAATGTTTTTTTTTTCGCTTCACACTGTTCGGTTTTGCAAACCTACTTATAGTAGACAAACCTCTCTAACGACCGATTTGATTATATTAAACAAGTTAAGATAAAAATGGAGTAAGAATATATTGTCAATTATTATTTGGTATTAAAAATATCATAATTTCTAAAAATTGATGATGAAGGTAACAATACACAGTCTAAAAAAAGTTAACTCCAATTTATTTAGTGCTAAATCGTCTCATTTGAAGATACTATTAAAACTAAAAAAATTCATATAACATCAGATTTTTTTGTGTATAATTTTATTAAAAGTTGAAGCTAGAACAATTGTTATATTTGATTATATAATATATTTTTAAATTTATTTAGGTAGTCTAAAATCTATAGCGACCCGGATATTTTAACGATTTCTATAATGTAATTAATTATATTTTTCTTGAAATAAACAAATAAATTTAACAATGAAAATTTGATATTTGGAATATGTTTATTTAAACGTAGCAAATATCAAATTTTCATCGGAGAACATGTAAGTTATTTTGTGTAATTTTATTTCAATTTAAATCAGTAAAATTTGATGTAAATAAAATATTTTTGAAATCTGAATATATTTTCTATCTAATAAAAATGTAAATCATTTTTTCAGTGAGACGTCGTATTTCGTTTCACCAAATTTGGACCGCTCTAACTCTGTTTATCTTATTTTCGGCGTTTTAGCAGCATTTTGATAGCGAATATCAGCTTTTGATAGGATGATCATATCTGTGTATCATTCTGATTGTCCCGTCGTGCTGATCTCCGCAGTATATTCATTTGTTTAATTCAGCATCCGGTACACGACGAAATCGACGAAACAATTTGTCGTACGGTTCCGTACTTGTGACTGTTTGGTTTCTTATGTTCCTTCATTTTCCACCGGCTGAAACCAATAGCCATTAGCCATTATTATTATTTTGAAATTTAACGTACCTAACTTTTTAATTCCCACCGTTTGATATTTAGGTTGGTTATCTTCCTCTCTCCTTGCTATTTGTTCTAGTCCATGAAAATAATATATATTATACCTAAGTTTGCATTCATATCTATAAAACTTGCATCTCCTTCCTACCTGTTCATCTTCGTTTCGGAAATGCCACCTATTCCTTATTTTAATTTGTGTTTTGGTTCTCTACATTTCTCTTCGATTGCTCTCTCTAAAAAATATATAAAATATGATAATACATATAGTTGGCATTTACAATTGAAACCTGCTCATCATCATCTTGCTCGTCCATCAAAATCCTTCCGCTTGCATTATCCAGATCTACCGTCCACCAGAACAGTCGTCCTTCCGCCTCATCCACTTCCACCCATCCACCTTGAACGCCGCCGCCCCTTTACCACCTCAAAACCCAGCTCACCCCTGACCACCAAAATAGCCCATTTACCACCTCAAACCCCAGCTCACCCCCCGACCACCAGAATAGCATCACGGCAGCACTTCCATACCAACGCCTTCAAACCCTCAACATGATCCACCATTTGCCTCTCTGACCTACCACGCTTGCACCTCTTCCCCTGACCGACACTTCGACCAATCCTCACGTGTCGATCACCCACACCTTTGATCCACGTCCAGACAAGCTTGTTCCGGCCGAGCCCCTCCTGGCTCTCCTCTCACTGCCTGCGCGACAACCCGTCGCTTGCCTCGCCATCACTCGCACACCCTAGCCCTCCTCTTTCATGTCTTTTCAAGTTTGTCAAGTTTTTTTATATGTCGTGTGTGTATGTATATATATATGTATGTATAGATATTATATATTTAAAAAGTATATATATATAGGTTTAAATGTTTTATTATAGCTTTTGTTATAACATAATGTATATATATTATGATTAATACATATTTAAGAATTTTGAAAGAAAAATATATGTATTTCAATAAATATTGATTTTCAATATAATATGAAGATGTTTATTTTAATATGTGTTTTAAATTAAATATCGGTATCAAAATATATGAAGATTTTATTTTGATACGTGTTATAAATTGAATATTGATTTTAAAATATATATATATATATATATATTTCATACAAATATGTATATATTATGTTTCGTCAATTCATGTCCGTCATGCTTTGCTTTGTCCGTCAAATTCGTGTTCATTGTGATATGCTTTGGAATTTGTGCTTGCATTCGTAGCTCATTTCATCGTCAAATTTCTCTATCCTCGAAAGGTGAACGATCACTCATGATTAACATTATTATATTTATTAAATTCAATTCGCATGAAATGACTATTGAAATATGTTGTTTAAATTGTTAGTTATTTAATTGTTAAATATGATATGCTATCATTTTGCATTTGTTCACCTATTTAATTGACATTATTAACGCCAATAACCTGTTAGCATGTGTGTATCATATTTAATTTGACAATTTTGATCATATTTGTCATTGATATGTTATTTTTATGCTGTTATTTTATTTGTTCTTCCTATGCATTGAAATGATATATACCCGAATGATATTTTAGAATAGGGAAAAATCGTTATGCGTTGAAATAATAAACCCAAACGATTTTTATTTTGAATTTTTGGCATTGCGGGTTGAAATGATATATACCTGTAATATTAAATTTAAATTGCGGATTGAAATGATAAATATCTGTATCACTTGATCATAGGATAAAAAATTATATACGGACACCATTGGCCTATTTTTGAAATGATTTTCGAAAGTTAGAAAGATAAATATGTGGGTTTAATAAATATTGATTTTTAAATATAATATAAATATTTTAATTTTAATATATTTGTAAAATTTAGTTTTTTAAAAATTATATATTTGAAAATTTAAATTTATAAGTTAGTTTTGAAAATATAAATTTTAAGATTTTACTTATGATTTTATTATTCTTAAATATATATATATAAATAAAGATTTTGTAGGATTGATTTCACCCTAAAGGGATGAATAGGATGATACTATTAATTATAAAAATTTATTGCGAAAGTATATAAAATAATTTCAGCACAGATAATAGCCGTGTAACAGCAGCACGGATAATAGTAGAATAAAAAATGCAGAAATAAAACATAGATTTATCCAGCTTCGGCAAAACCCTGCCCACGTGCTACACCCTGGGTTTCTACTAGAAATTAAGTAGTCGGACGCTTACACACGTAAACTCGCGACATCCGCTATCGACAACCTAACTCTACGCTCAAAACCCTACCACAACTCAGCCACTGAGTTGCGAATTCTCGAACTACACCACCGTAGTTCGTACCCGAGTTAAACGACTAGAAAATTACAAGCGTTTAAAAGAAATACAGAATAAAAGCAATTTAAATAACTCAAAACCCTAATTTTTAAATAGTAAGCCCAACAGAAATGTCGGTCCAAAATAAAAGATAATTCCCTTTTTCCTTTTATATTATAATTTGTTTAATTTTTTGGTATTTTTCGGCTTTATTATTTACTATTATCAATAATCTTACAATTAATTGTCAGTATGACCATTAGAACTGTAATTATTACTAAATAGTTTGTAGTTTTAGCAATGTGAAGAAAATAATGAAGTATGGATGATAAAAAATAAAATATTTTGAAAACTGAAAGTTGATGATAGATTTATGTATGTGATATAAAAAAATGACTAGAATATTAATGCAAATATAACAATTTGGATGAAGATTTCAAATTTATGAGCGACTTGAACTCCTAACATCTAATCTCTAACCTCTAACTATATATAGAGAAATGTAAAAAATATTGAATAGAAGAGAAATATAGCACAACGAGATATTGAGCTATTAATATTATTATAAAATCTTACGAAACCTAATCAATTAAAGAAATAAACATCAAACTGGAAGTGTAACTCCCATGAAAGAATGTGTTGGGACTATTTTCAATTTGTTGAATGATCAAATTGAAAATATCACCGTATTATATAGAGAAATGTAAAAGAATATATTGAATATAAGAATAACATAGTGCATGTGAGATTGAGCTATTATTATATAAGTCTTACAAAAAGTAGTCGATTAAGAAATAAACATTAAACTAAAAGTGCAACTCTTATGAAAGCTAGAGACTAATGACTTTTGTCGAGGGATCAAATTGAAAATATCACTGTATTATATATATATATATATATATATATATATATGGTATCATGGTTTCCATATTACACAAGTTCTATTTCTATTTATCATCTTCTACAGAGAAATACAATATAGTTTTGTATCAACTTGAAAGATCAAATTCATCTTTACTTCTTCATCGTTCATGAAAATAGAATTTGTATCAATTCTGAAGATCAAATCCTATATACTTTGTTTGAATCATCAATGAATATGGTTATGATTTCCACAAGTTTATTTGCTTTTTGTCATTTCTTCTCGATTAAATCAACATTGGTTATGTTTTGCAATTCGAGTGTTTAATTATAATTATTTTTGAAGTGATAAAACAAGTGATAAAACTCTAACAAATCAATCCCTCATTTTGGTTGAAGCAAAAAGTAATGGTTCCACGAATTATGCAGACCTTTGGATCCATTATCTAATAGCCTCGAAGGAATTATATATTTCAGCAGAATTAAATATGTCAAAGTGCACCAATTTTGTCAAAATGCACCAGATTTTATCATCGCTAAATTATGTTCCACTTTGGTTGGTGAAAATTTTCTTCGGTTTTGAGATGGAGCAAGTGATCTTATCTCAAAATTTCCTCTTGGCAAGAAGCTGACGGGTAAATGTTACAGGGAAAAGCCTTTAATAGTAGTTTTAAGAAAAACTTTACGCAGTTACTTTCACTCATAATGTAAAACTCAAAATTACTATGAATAGATACATCGCCTTATTGTTTGGATTACAATTAGAACCAATTATTCCTTCCTCTCTGTTGTATTTTAAGGGTAATCCGTTGAATAATTCTGCTTTGCCGTTAGTGAACACTAACTATGCAATTCAATAGAAATAGTTTTTTAAAGAACTGCCAACTACTCCTCCTATTTGTTTGCAAAAAAACCACCAGCTTATGACTTGTTTCATATTTTACAACTGTTCTAGCTTAAGTTGTACTATTCAAAATTTGAAACTCTAAACTATTTCTTAGTTTATAGAAAAAGCAACGCCGAACTGTAAGAGTTAAAATGTGACTTACAGGGAAAGCAACACCAATAGCATCACTTACTAAACATTTTGATTCATTGCACAACCTACAGATTGAAAAGAAATCACCAATCAAGCAGATGAATATAACCAGTTTTCAGATAAATCAAATCAGGAGAAATACGGAATTGTGACCTCAAAGGCTGCTTAGAAAGAGGGCAGACTAAGATATCTAAGAGGGATTTACTGATTAGGCTGCTGGTACTTCCTCCTCTGGACATTGTCGCGATTCTTTTCCTGCCGGATTTACTACAGTTATTGCCAGTCAAATTAGGGGTTTTGCTATGCCTAATTCTGTTTAAGCACGTAAGGCTCCGATTGGGAGTTGGCACATTCTATTTACACTACACTCCTCTTTTTGTTAGGTTGGCAAATTTAGCCGCTTCAGATTTTCGCTAAACCAAAAAGCCAAATGCGCTAAGGTACAAATCATTGATTTAGTTTTCTGCAAAAAGAAGTATTTTAAAGCACTAATGTGAACAACCCACATCCAAAAAAGAAAATATAACAGATCAATATAATTACTAATCAAAAATTGACATCTCAAACGTCAAGGGCCTCAGCCAGTCAATAACTCCAAATCAACACCAGTTCTTCTAAATCACGTGGGTTATAATTAGAAGGAGGTTAGAATAACGTTCTGATGATCTGTAAATTATACATCTTATTCATAATATTAGCTTATGTCGATTGTACACTATTCATGTTATATTAGATTTTATTATTAGTCGCTACGACTCCATTGCTACGTAAGAACCGTACCCATCTACACCGGATAGATCTATGTCTGTACAGGAGGTGTAGGTGCATACATACACCCCAAGTCAACTAATGGGCCAAGATGCTATCCCCACTAGTATTAATCGCTCAGCACCTTATAAAGATCCATCGCCATCGTATCACTGAGGGAAATTCTTCAATATGCACCGACGACCTCCGATCCACAACCTCCAGTCCACGAGGTTCTAATACTTCGGGGATTTTTCACGTACGTCGGCCTTTTGCATACCTTCGTTTGCTTCTTATCGTGGATTTTAGGCACCACTACCCCGTCTATGTTTTGAATAAACTTTTGTATGGGTTAATTAGCCTTGTCCTATCAAACAAACAAACAATTCTGGCGTTGCATGACCAAAAATCTTGGTAGGCGGAAAAGATCAGTTAGGTGTAACTCGGTCCTTCCCATTGACCGTAAGAGATCGATGCCGAGCTCGAGAAATATGCAACTCTTACCCTAGTTTACGGTACCTAAGTATGCCAGCCTTTTACGTACACTTGTTGCAACTCATTTTGGTACCTAGGCACACCAGAGTTTCTGTGCCACATATAAGTCCGATCTCACTCACAATCCATTTAGATTGTCTAGTGCAATCAAAGGTAATACCTTCGCTTAAAAACTTTGAAGCAGACCTAATTTGACCGTGCACTCGATATAATTATAACACAAAATTTATAACCAAGGCAATAAGCACATTCCAGACCTGAGGGTACTCCTTTAGTACGAAATCATACATTCACCATGGGTCATAGTGGTTGGATATGTTTTTAGCATTCCAACCCAGTCTAATAACTTTCAGACATCGGTCCATTATAATTATAACAGACAATTTATAATTATCGACACCCGTCATAAATGCATATCCGACGTTGCTTATATACATATTCGAACTTATGCACATTTATTCTTCTTTTATTTATTTTATTGCCTCAACATCTTTTATGTATGACTTTAAGTCTTCGGTCTTATTATGCGTTTATCTTTTATTTCATTTACCGCTTCTCAATTTCAGACATCAATATCGTCACTACAACATTCATTAGTTCAACTTTGATTTCTGTTCCATTTCATTCAATTGTTAGACTTAATCTATTTCATTAGATTATCAGATTTCGTTCATTTCATTAGATTATCAGATTTAGTCCATTTCATTTCCCAGCTTCTTACTCTTGCTATTACTGAGACTTCCTTTTTCATCAGTTTTATTAACTTTTGAGTTACATTTTTATTCAATATTCCACATTTGGGATTTGCTATATTTTAATAAATTGAAATTAAACTTCATCAATTAATTGTTACACGGAAAATTTCCATATCTTATACAAAAAGGGGGGTTTGCGTGGTGTTTGCAATTACAAGGATTTCTCTTTTTATTTATTGAAATATGAAGTATAAAATACGGTAACCATCCATATTTTTATACACCTCTTTCTTTTACAAGCATGTATTTACTCCTTGTCATTTCAAACATCGCACTTTTGTAAATTTAGACTTAATAATATATGAAAGTATACTTGCAACAATACAAATTCCAATAAATTAAAATATCACAAAAATCCCAAAAGTCAAATTAACTTTATTATGGACTTTATTCATCGACGTCGAATAAAATGAAATCCAAATTCATTACGTTTCAGTTAACTAATATCTGATGTAGAAACTAACAATTCTAATCATTACGTAATTACAGAAATAAAACTAATCATTACGCGGTTGCAACATTAAAACCAACCATTATGTAATCACATAGGCAAGTTCATATCTCAACTTCTCACATTTATGAATTCATTGCAACTTAAATTCGGTTCTCAAACATATAGAAATAGATTTGCATCGATATAATCCAGTGCTATATAAAAATATATATAATATTCCCACTCACCTTTAATCAGCGTTCTCAAATCTCTAGATTTAATACAGATCCGACCCTATAATTTGTATTCTCCACTTTTTAAACTCCATATTCGAACCCACAGACAATATTTATACATATCTCATTATAAATTATATTAGGGAAAATAGATTTTGATTTATTAATTAGGATCAGATCTAAAAGTTTATATTTGATATAGCGATCTTATTTCAAAATACCTTTTATCCTCTATCCTTTTCTATTCTTCTCCAAACTGTATACGTACAATCTATTCTACTTCTACGTATTTAGAATTTTTGGAGGAGAAGAGAAAGTGACAGAGCTTCTATATAACCCCTAATTTTTGATAACATTATTCAGGATATTTAATTAGATAAATTAAATAGAATAATATAAATAATTAGAGTGATAAGGGGATTGAGATTTAAAAATATATTAAAAGTCGTGCTTAACTATCTAAATGGGCTTAAGAATGGCTTATATGTTAATTAATTAACATAAGGGCATATAAGGAATTTTGCACCATAACTCGCTATATATCTCGTTTCCTTTATGCTACACGTTTATTTTTTTCATTTCACAAAACATAAAACGCAAATATAAGAGGAGCCAACCATTATTTAGGAGAAAAAGAGGAGAAGGCAATCTAAGGCTAAAAAATCAAAGTCAAGGGATTAATTCCAATCAAATCTCAAGGTCCTTATCATAATCAAGGTGAATAAAAATCTAAATCATCTCTGTTTTGTTTTATGATCATTTGTATTTCAGGTATAAGATTAAATCCATTATTATGATGATTTTTGATTGATGATATGCTTGGATTGGACATGTTAGATTCAAACGAAATGATTTGATAATTATTTTACACTATTTTAAAGGTAAAACCGATTACAATGATTTTCGTATGCCGTGAGAAAATTTTATGTTGTGTAAAACATGATTTAGGGATGATTTCTAATTCTTATAATTTTCCTAGCTATGGAAAATTTATTAGGAATTTTCAAAGAAAAATATGAATAACTGAGTTTAGAAATTTATTTCGATTGTTTTATGAAGAATTTGAGTTTGGAATTTTTATATGTTAGATAGTGTATTGAAAGTGAATTTTTATAACTTTTGAGGATTTTTCCTAAGTGATTTATTATGGAAATTAAATTATTTTCTAATAAGGACTTATATGTTTTATTTGCTTAAATTAAAGAAGGGCTTATTTGCTAAAGTGGTGTTAATTAGATCTGAAGTAATTTCGGCAGTTATTTTTGTAAAGAATTTGAAAAGTATATGGCAGCCAATTAAATGTTTACGAATAGGCAGGTTAGTTTTAAAGTAATTACTTTAATTGGCATTAAATCAGTCTTTACCCAGATAAGTGGGTTTTGCCTCTTTCAGAAGCACCTTTGACCCATTACTTCCACTTCGACCAAGTTAAAACCTACCAAAGCCAAAACCAATATACAAAGTATCATAATGATGGTACGTAGTGGATTGGAGAAAGGACATGGTATCAAAACCATTGCTTTTGATGGGGTGGAAACCTTTGTTTCCCTTTCTAAAGATAAGTTCAAAATAATGCTTTCAATCAAGTCAAAACCTTTGCTTTGAAATCGGTTGGCACCTCTTTATCTAAGTGGAGCTTTCGAAAGAGTTCCTTATTTATAAATCAATGCTTTTCGAAAAGGGTGGTTTCAACCTAGTCGAGACCTCATTGCCAATCTTATGCCTTTCGAAGGTATTGAAGTCATCAATGCTTTCAAAAGGTAGCTTTCGTTTTAAAATTGTACCAAGCCACTTCCTAAAAGCTTTTGACTGGGTTCAAGGGTTTCGAAGGCAATGGTTTCGAAAGGGTGTTCATTGCTATCTTTCAATGTTTTACTTAAATACTTTGAGCTTTCGAATGGATAGTTCCGAAACCATCGACTTTTCCCTAAACAATTTTATATAAAGATTGATGGTTTCAAAAGGAGTACTTTCGTATGTTTTTGGCTTGACCCAAAAGATATTTTTAAGGAAAACCCCAATGGATTCGAAAGAAATGTTTTAAAGTGTTTAGAAAGGTATGTGTTAGTGTTTTAAAAAGAAGATTTGAATGCATTCGAAGGAGGTTATCCAATGGTTTTGAAAGTAAAGTTTTAAGGTTTCGAAAGCCTTAGTTTTCAAAGCAAATAACCCAATCTCCTTTTGAAGGAAAACCATGACATAATAAAAGAGTTTTGAAATGATTTGAAGCATGAAGTTTTTGAAGAAGTTTTCCTTGATTATTAGGTTAAAGAGTGTTGGGTACGTTTCTACCACCCACCGAATCAAAGCGAACCAACTCGAAATAACATGCCGAACCAACCAGAAGTAGCATGCCGAATCAACTCGAAGTAGCCACCACCGAATCAACCTACCGGACCAAGCCACGCCTTCACCACCGAACCATCCCTTCTCCAAGCTACTACCGAACCGAGTGCCTGCCGAACCAAATAGAATCACCCAAATCACTAAGAACAACATAAAATCGACTAAATCATACGACTTGGAGGTGTTTGCCCATTTTTTGTGCAAACATTTTTGGTACTTTCATTGAGAACAGGAGCTCGGAGCTTCAGCTTCTCCCACTTGACCCTTTTCCTATCAGCATCGTTCATTGCTTGGAAGACATGCCTCCCGGACGGAAGAAAGATGCTAACAAAGGAAAGAACATCGCAACTGGCAGTATCCCAGACCCAGTGATCAGAGACCAAGGCAATCATCCGGTTCCAACAGAAAATGTAAATCAGGCGAATCCGACAACCCCTGCTACGGAACAACCAATTACAAAGGCCGGTCTGGACAGGGTTGTAGCTGAAGTAACTAACCGCTTCGCATCTCAACAAGAAGCCTTGGTGGATCAACTCATGTCACGCTTAAGGGATGTTGAAGAAACCAACCGCAACACTGAATCATGGGGTGAATCCCGGTCTGGAGGACCCGGGAGACGACAAAGGTCTTTCTTCTTCGAAGAGGCTAACAACCAAAATAGCTATGGTAGGAGCCGAGCCCGGACTCAGCCCGAATTCCGACCCGAGGAAACACTCGGAACCGAACCCAACAGGGGAGGTACCA
Organism: Allium cepa; assembly: GCA_030765085.1. Lineage (NCBI taxonomy): Eukaryota > Viridiplantae > Streptophyta > Magnoliopsida > Asparagales > Amaryllidaceae > Allium > Allium cepa. The sequence continues at coordinate 240,751,396 of CM060931.1, forward strand.
GGCAGGAATCGGATGTAGCTGAGCTCGTCATGCTACCTATCCATAGAAACACCAATGGACGGGGCCGAGCTGGAGTCTCGCCCGAAGTTTGACCCGAGGAAGTGCTGAGAACAGAACCCAGCAGCGGAAAATCAAGGCAAGGGCCAACTGCGGCTGACCCCAGCGTGCCCCCAGAAGACCAGGGGCAGCCATTGGAGAATGTTAGGAGTGATAGACGATACCATCCCTATAGGTCATCTGGACGGAATCAATCCCGCCGGGAAGAACCAAACTCATTTCTATCCGCTCCAAGTTCTGATGAAAGGATGGCACGGTTGTTCAAAGAGTGCGTCCAACGGGAACAAAGGGATCGGGGGATGGGCGCTAGGGTGACCAGCCCCTTCACCCGCAATATCGAAACAGCCATCACCCCTCGGGAATGGAAAGTGCCAACAATGGAACCTTACAAGGGAACCTCTGACCCCGTCGTACACTTACAAAGATACACATAGCATATGCTCATGAGCGGGGCAACAGAGGGAGTGTTGTGTAAATGCTTCCCACTATTCTTGGCAGATCTAGCTACCTCCTGGTTCTGCCATCTACCCCAAGGGTCCATCAGCTCATGGGAAATGTTGAAAGAAAAGTTCATCAGCCAGTCCCGCATTCATGTGGAACAACCCAAGGACACTTATTCCCTATCTAATATCAAACAGAAGCCCGGGGAGACAGTGCAACAATATCTAACCCGATTCAACGCCGTAGCAGCCGCAATCCAAGATGCCGACGAGAAGCTTATCCTAATGGCACTCTGCAGTGGTGTACACCCGGATACTAAATTTGCCAGGAGACTAACGAAAGAGAAGCCAGCTACCTTGCCCTATTTCTTCCACGAAGCTGGGAAATATATGAGGCTTGAAGACGCTGCCATTGAAAGGCAGACAGCGCAACAAACCAAGGCAGCTCATGGCAACACATCCGCAGTAGCAAAGGACGTTCGAAGAAATGACTCCAGAGATAATGCTGGGGGCAAGAAGGAAGAAAAGCGCTTATATAGGCCAGGACCGAGATTTGACTCTTACACTTCTCTAAATGAAACAATTGAAAACATCTTCTTGGCCACCCAAGACGAAGTTAGATACAAGCGCCCCCCGCACAAGAAGGAATCGGATAACGCAATTAAGTCTGGAAAGTTCTGCCGCTTCCACGAATCTCATGGGCATGACACCAATGAATGTCATCACCTCCGGGACTTGATTGAAGAACACATCAGAAGGAAGAGACTGGAGCGCTATGTGAAAGGTCAGAACAGGACTTCAACTCCTGCCAACGTGAACCCAGGGCTGCCCCTCCCGGAAGTTGGCGGAGGAAATCGCAACACCAGCGGCTCCAGTCAAGAGAAGATAGTGGTCCTTACCATATCAGGAGGAACACACATCGCCGACGGAAGCTGAGCAGAGATGGAGAAATACGGTAAGTCACTTAGAAACAATGAAGGCTACGTTAATTCTGTTACAGAAGAACGCCACCCGAAACGGAAAGAGAATGATGATATCACATTCAGTCAGCGTGATCTAGAGGGAAGGCAGTACCCTCACATGGATCCTATGGTCATCTTTGCCTGGTTCGGTCCAGCCAAGGTTTACCGAATCCTAGTAGACACTGGAAGCTCAGTGAATATCTTATTCAAGCACGCTTTCGACAAAATGAGGCTGTCAATGAAGGATGTGTCTCCCTGCAGCAAACCGCTACATGGCTTCACTGGAGATGCGAAGATGCCCCTCGGGCAACTGGACCTCTTTTTCGAGATAGGAAGTTATCCTCGCTCCGTTGTGCAAAAACAAACATTTGTGCTAATAGAAAGCCACTCGGCCTACAACGCCTTTTTGGGGAGACCAGCATTGTCTGACTTCCAAATTGTCCTAGCCCCATGGTGCCTGAAAATGAAATTCCCAACAGATAACGGAGTAGGGGAAATAGAGGGAGATCAAGACGCCGCTCGAGATTGCTATGTGACTGAAGTTCGCAATAACCGCAGGAAGGATAAAGGGAAGGATGCAGAGACTTCTCTCTGCAAGAAAAACTTGGAAGCATAGCAATTAAAGAAAGCCCCTCCTCTTCGATATACCAGTGATGCTTTCAACGAATTAGACCCCAGGGATAAAGAGGAGGAGGCCACCCCCGAGCCTGCAGAAGCTATGGAATTTGTATCTGTAGACAAACACGACCCAAGTAGACTACTGAGAGTTGGGTCTCAGTTAAGAGCGAAGTTGAAGGATCAACTCGTCGATTTTCTTCGCCACAACATGGATGTATTTGCAAGGACGCACGCCGACATGACAGGAATCTCCCCAGACGTAGCATGCCACGTACTGAACATCGATCCCACCAAGGTGTCAGTGGAGCAGAAAAAGAGAAGCATGGGGGCAGAACGATCAGCAACCCTCGAGGAAGAAGTAAAGAACTTACTTGCCAATGACTTCATACGAGAAGCCATCTACCCAGAGTGGATCGCCAACCCGGTACTGGTAAAGAAGGCTAACGGGAAGTGGCGAACATGCATCGAGTTCTCCAACTTAAATGACGCTTGCCCGAAGGACTGCTTCCCACTCCCCCGAATCGATCAGCTCGTGGACAGCACAGCCGGACACGAACTCTTATCCTTTATGGACACGTACTCAGGATATAACCAGATCCCTATGCACGCCCCCGATCAAGACCACACTAGTTTCATCACTGACCGGGGATTGTACTGCTACAAAGTAATGCCTTTTGGACTTAAAAACGCCGGAGCTACTTATCAGCGCCTCGTCAACAAGATGTTTGCGGAATCAGTAGGACGAACTATGGAAGTTTATGTGGATGACATGCTGGTAAAATCGAGGAAAGCCAACGATCATATAAACCACATGGACGAGATGTTTCAAGTACTTCGCCAATATGGAATGAAGCTGAATCCTCTAAAGTGCTCCTTCGGAGTATCATCGGGAAAGTTCTTGGGATTCATCGTCCATGCCGGGGGATTGAAGCAAACCCCGAACAAGTCCGGGCTTTGCAAGATATTAAGATACCATCCATGCGAAGAGAGATGCAAAACCTAAACGGGAAGGTAGCTGCCCTAAGCAGGTTCATCTCTAAAGCAACCGACAAATGCATCCCTTTCTTTGAAGCTCTGAAGAAAGATAAAGGAAAGTTCGAATGGACTGACGAGTGCTCGACAGCCTTCCTTAACTTAATCGAACACCTCCAGAAACCACCAGTACTCTCAACTCCAAATGAAGGCAATGAACTATACCTATACCTTGTTGTATCGTCCCATGCTTTAAGCGCTGCTCTGGTGAGAGAAGACAACCACGCACAGCGGACCGTATACTTTGTAAGCAAGAGATTTACGGGGGCAGAAGCCAGATACCCTAAGCTTGAAAAGCTAGCATACTGTTTGCTAATCACGTCACGAAAACTGCGACACTATTTCCAATCTCATTCCATCAGAGTTTTAACCGATCAACCGCTAAGGCAGGTACTCCATCGCCCCGACACTTCTGGGCGACTACTTAAATGGTGCATTGAACTGAGTCAATATGATATCACCTACCACCCTCACACCGCCATCAAGGGACAAGCCATGGCCGATTTCATTGCCGAATTCACTACCAACGAAGGTAAGGATCAATCCGAAATAGCAAAAGATATCAAGTGGAATCTCTTTGTAGATGGAGCATCAAACGAACAGGGCTCGGGGCAGGTATTGTGATAATCACCCCCAGGGGAAGGAATCTGCACTATGCCCTAAGGTTGGAATTCGCTGCCACCAACAACGATGCAGAATATGAAGCAGTAATAGTAGGACTGGAACTCGCCTTAGAAATTGGAGTTAGCTCTTTATGTCTCCATAGCGATTCTCAACTTATTGTAAATCAAATACTGGGAGAATTCCAGACTCGAGGAGAACGACCCACAGCATATCTAAAGAAGACCAAGCTGCTGATCACTCAATTGGATCACTATTTAATCAAACACGTTCCTCTAGAGGAGAACCGAGAGGCTGACGAACTGGCAAAGCAAGCTAGCATGAAGAACAGCACCATTTATGGAACAGTAGCCATCTCAAAACAACTAGCCCCAAGTTTCGAACAAGAGGATCTGATAGCTGCAATCGAAGAAGAAACTTGGATGACTCATATCCGAAAATACTTGCAAGATGGCACACTGCCCAACGAGCGTAGCGAAGTCAAGAAAATCTTGAGGAGTGCTTCCCGCTACACAATACAAGAAGGCATCCTCTATCGGCGCGGCTTCTCTAACCCCTTATTAAGATGTGTCGCCGGAAGGGAAGCCAAGGAAATCTTATCCAACACCCATCAAGGAAGTTGCGGAGACCACATTGGAGGGCAGACTCTGGAAAAGAAGATACTCCGATATGGATATTTCTGGCCCACCTTAAACAAAGACGCCTTGGACTTCGTCAAAAAATGCGACAGATGCCAGAAATTTGCTAAAGTCCCTCGACTACCAACCAATGAGATTACTCAGATGACCAGTCCTTGGCCCTTTGCAATATGGGGAATTGACCTGATTGGCGAACTGCCGATGGGCCGAGGTGGAGCCAAATATGCTATAGTGGCAGTCGACTATTTCACCAAATGGGTGGAAGCGGAACCTTTAAATAAAATATCTTCGGCAAAAGTTATTAACTTCTTGATCAAAAATGATTTATGCAGGTACGGGGTTCCACTTAAAATAATATCAGACAATGGACTTCAATTTGACAGCGAGGAATTCACCGACTGGTGCCGAGAGCACGGAATTCACAAAAGCTTCTCATCTGTAGCTTATCCCCAGGCAAACGGACAAGTCGAAGCTGTCAACAAAATTCTCAAAACTCTAATCAAGAAGAAACTTGAAAAGTCAAAAGGCGCTTGGGTGGATGAACTTCCTACGACACTTTGGGCCTACCGCACATCTTACAGAACATCAACATGACATACTCCTTTCTCTTTGGCATACGGATCAGAGGCCATGCACCCAGTTGAAACTGTAGTGCCCTCCCACCGTAGGATCCACTACAACCCAGAAGAGAATGAAGAACACCTACACATGTCTTTGGACCTAATTGAAGAAAGAAGAAATGATGCAGCACTTAAAGCGGCAGCTCACAAGCAAAAAGTGGCAGCACGATACAACTCCAAAGTCAAGCACCGCAACTTACAAGAAGGAGATCTTGTCCTCAAACGGGTCTTCCCGCGCCCCGGGGCGCTAGATCCAGTCTGGGAGGGACCCTATGTAATTCACAAAGATCTCCACAACGGAGCTTATATTTTGTCAACAGTGGACGGAGAGGTTTCCAGAGGGCATGGAACATCCAAACCTTCGTTGTTACTTTTCTTAACTTGTACTGCCCATATGAAGTGAATTAACAAAGAGAATCAGTGGACGTAGGCATTTTCGTGCCGAACCACTTTAAAAATCTTGTCTCCTGTTAACTTGTTCCTTTATATCTTGGCTACTTGTTGAGCTTTATCCTTTTCTATTGAACAAAATCCTGCATTTCCATTCATGACGCATCACAACGCGACTTCACATGGACAAGACCTAACATGTACTATACGATTCTATGCACTCGTCAATGAGACACTTTTGCTCCAGCATCCCTCTGCTGTGGGTTAACTCATTGCTCGCGACTGCCTTTAAAGCCAACTGTAATGAGTCGATTATAAGCCACCGAGGAGGCCGAAAATAGCCTTGGCAGCTCATTACGGCGTTCGGCTCGCCGGCAACCGTGAACCGACTATAGGCCCCAACATAAGGTGTGGCCAGCCAGGGGTAGTTCACGGTTGACGATCGGCACCCACGCTAGCCGGCCACGGTAAATCGAATAATACCCACGATTACGGACCATAATGGTCCGGGTAGTTACCGTGCGCGATCTCGGCTTCGATGTGTCTTAAGTGCGGCTGTGGTAAAAAAGATAAACTCCCCGCAGAGGCGTAAGATGGGTGACAAATGTCTCCAAGACCTACAGCTAGGGAAAGTGACTACAAAACCCGTTTGCCACGAACTTAAGCATATCGACGGCCTTCCGTGATTGGAAGTTTTACTATTTCTTATATTTCCATTTTATTTAAAAACTTTCCTCCTATCCTCTATAACGACCCTTAAAGTACAGGACACAAAATAGGAAACACTCGCTGATGGAAATGAAAACTCACAACTGGACGACAGATCACTCAGCTGCATTCCATCCTCAGTCACATAAGACATTCAAAGCTACCGTCTACAACTAAAACATGAAGGGCGGTACTTTCTTCTCTTGTACATAAACATGTAGCTATAGTTTACTCACACATCACACTAACATTGCAAGACATGAAAATGTATTTTAAGCTAGAACTTGGCATCAAACACAATTGAATCACAAGCATATGCATAGCTATATCTCATATGCAACACATCAACATAATGATAGCATTCAAAAATTACATGTTGAGAATAAAATCATTCGTTACAATGACATAATTACATAATTACAGCTTGAAAGTACACTAACATTTTCAACTAAGTATAGACAAGAAAGTCAAGAAAACCAAAAACTATACGGATCAGGTCAAGGAGTCGGCTGCATCGGGGCTTCGCCTCTACCTTACTGGCCTTCTATTTCGCACCAGGATCGGAACTCCCGGCTTGCTGACCAGAGATAGCGGGCGCTCCAGAAGTCCCACCTGCCCAGTTCAATGAAAGAATTCATTAAAAAAACGACAAGCAATCAAGTTACAAAAGGGCTAAAGGAGGGGACTTACCGACATCCGCTCCCTGGTCATTGTCCTCCAACTGCACACCTACTTCCTCAGCGGTAAGCAGCCGCATGCCCTCCTTCACCACCACTTTCCCCTCCTTAGCAAACTGGGCCGTAACCACATCCATCCTGAAAGTTACACCACCTTCCTTATCCGCCTCAGCCTTGGCCTCCTCCAAAGCCTAAAGATATATCCTAGCCATGACCCGAGGATAGTCGTCCATCCAGGACAGGTTGCCCTGCTTCCAAGTACGGAAGTACATGTCCTGGAGCATCTCATCCATCATCCCCTCGTTCTCCTCAAACTCCCTCATCCGGGCCTCGGAAGCCAAAAGCCTTGCGACGGCAGCATCTCTCTCCAATCGGTATCTCGAGCAGTCAGCCTGATGGGATTTTCGCATCGCCTCCATCTCCTCCTTCAGCTTGGCTTGAGCAAGCTCTGCGGCCTCAAGCCTCCCAGATAACTCCTCTATCTGCTCAAGGTCCGCTCTCCGAACCTCATCCACCGTGGCAATGGCCATATCGATTCGTTCCTTGCAGGAGGCCTCCATCTTTTGCAGCTCGGCCCTGCTAGCCTCCTCCATAGTTTTCTTTAACCGTCTTGAGGCCGCCTCATGTTGGGAGATCTGAATGGCCTGGTCGGCAAGCTGTTTGGCCTGATCGGAAACCATTAGCCGCAGGCGAATGTTATCACTTCCGATTTCCTCTCCATCCTTGACCAGTCGGGCGTGATGCTCCATCAACTTCTTGGTCTCTTCAGCCACCCGATCGATGTTTGCCTTGGCCTCGTCCCCCATTGTCACAATCCGAGTGGTCAACAAGTCGAGATCCAAAGACTTAGCCTCGTCAAGCACCCTTACCATAGGATTGCGGGGCAAGAGGTGCTCACCGGTAACCTCATCGAAGGAAATATCATGAGAACTCGGGTCCAAATCTGGATGACCCGCAAATGGGTTACGAGCCAAGCCAGGACGATTAATATGAGTAACGGAAGGATTCTCTGATGGATGCGGAGATGGTATGGACTCAGTATCTTCCTCCGTGATGTCATGAATAGGCTGGGTTGGGGGCTGAGGTCCAAGTGAAGGTTCGAACATGGAACGCCTCCTCTTTCTCTTTTGGATATCCTCTTCAATAACTCCGAGAAGAGGACGGTAGCCGACTATGCCCCCAGGACGGTCAGTCGAAGGCTTCGGTTTAGCGGAAGCTTTGAAGAATTTGAATTGCTCGAGGTGGTGCCGAATGTCTGATGTCTTGGCCGCCCTACTCGTTCCTGAAATAAAAACCAAGTGTTACAAGCATGCATGAGACTATAATTCAAGAAACATATGAAGTTAAAAAAGGAGTTAAGAATTCACCTTGAACCATCGGAGTTGCCTTAGCTGAAATACTCTCAGAAGATAGACTGGCACCAGTCCCGGTCTTATCAGACTTCTTCGGTTTCTCCACCAAGGCCGGCCCTTCCTCCAACCCCTTAAAGGCTTGACGAAAAGCATCATCCGTCCAATCTTGAATCTCACCCGCTTGCCCAGAAGTCAAGGCACCAACGCCACTACCACTCTACCCTTCACCACCGTTATCACCGTCACCCTCTCCATCACCTCCGCTCTCCTCCTCGCCTCTTTTCTCCTCTCCACTTTCCTCTTCCGGAACATCTGGACACGTGCTGGGAGAGGATCCATCAGATTTCTTAAGCTTCTTCCCCCCGACGACTGGAGGTATCGAGAAGAGCCTCCTCTTGCTACTCTTTGTCGTGGCCCCTCCTTTGGCTTTGGCAGCTCTTTCCTCAGCCGTATCCCTCTGCTTGACCACAGACTGATGTGGTAGGATTAAGCTGTGTTCTAGGAGGGTGGCATTCCTAATTAAGTAAGAAGCTGACCTATCCCTTCCTGAGATGGCCTCTATCTCCGCAGCCATCTGTACCGGGCGATCATTCTCCACGACCGCAAAGCCACCTGTCGCTAGCAAGAAACAGAAGCATATACGAAGAAGCATTGCAGTCGGGACAGAGAAATTACAAATGAAATTCAACTTACAGCCAGAAGTGAAAAGGCGAAAAGAAACAGAGTCGTCCTTGACGAAGAACCATTCCTTCTTAAACATGGTGAACTTCGAGTATAAGTCCAAGACCGGTTTGAAGGACACGGCCGATTCCAAACTGATGTATGGGGACCCCTTCTTGTAATCTCTCAAATTATATAGGTACCGAATCTCCCGGTTGGAAGGGGGGCGCCCGTACTTCCTCTGGAAAATGATGAACAAACACACCAGGATAGCATAGGAGTTGGGCTGAAGCTGGAATGGAGCCACCTTCAAGTAAGTAAGGAAACTAACTATCCAGGCATTGATTGGAGGAATGGCCCCACACATGCAATTGTATCTGCTGTAGGCAAAATATCCTTCGAGAGGATCATACCGCATAACTCCCTTTCCTGGCAACAGCATGCGTGCCCTATCGATTCCAAAGGAGCGGGAGATGACATCAAGCTTCTCCTCTTTGAGGGAGCTCGGAAAGTAATCAGGAGGAGAGTTCAGAAGCTCTTGAGGACCACATCCGTCCACTAGTGATCTCGGGGTGGGTCCCTGTCGTCCCGGTCCTGGCTGGGCTGGGGCCACCACAGGGGACTCTCCTCTGTCCATAGATTTTCTCTTTTCCGATCGAGTTCCAACTTTGTGAGACATTTATCTGCAAACACAAAAGCAAAAGCACGTTGTTAGGACGAAGGATGAAGAAATATGAAGCAAGCAAGTTTCTCGGGTTCATTCGGGATCAAGTTCATTCGGTATCATGTCCACTCGGTATCGAGTCCATTCGGTATCGAGCCCGTTCGGTATCATGACCATTCGGTATTTAACTCGTTCGGTAAAACAAGGAACATTGAGGAGTCATTCGGCAGGGGGAAACTTGCCTGGTCCGACAGCTAAGATTGATTCGGCACGTGTTGATTCGGCAGTTCAGAAAATGGCTCGGCTATCTCAATCAGCAGGGAAAGACGAAGGCCTGTGGTTTCTACTTATAGGGGAAGGGTGTATAACCGGACCGGCTGGTTCGGTTCTCAGGCCGAATATGGATGTCAAACTGAAACAAAGCACGTCATATGTTAAACATATGCCCTACTTTGGGGGGGCAAATGTTGGGTACGTTTCTACCACCCAACGAATCAAAGTGAACCAACTCGAAATAACATGCCGAACCAACCAGAAGTAGCATGCCGAACCAACTCGAAGTAGCCACCACCGAATCAACCTACCGGACCAAGCCACGCCTTCACCACCGAACCATCCCTTTTCCAAGCTACTACCGAACCGGGTGCCTGCCGAACCAAATAGAATCACCCAAATCACTAAGAACAACATAAAATCGATTAAATCATACGACTTGGAGGTGTTTGCCCATTTTTTGTGCAAACAAAGAGATTAACCAATTTTTATATAAAATTATTTCAAGGATATTAAACCAATGTTGTTGGCATTATTATATTATTATGTTTGCTTCTTCATGTATACATGTATATATTCACATTGAAATGGACCCATAACTGTATTTTGAGGAAAAAGAGGCAGAATAACTAGCTAGGTTGACCTAGTAGTGAATATAAGTTGAGTTAACTCCTAAATGAGTAGAATTGCATTCAGTAGGTAGACCAGAATATAAAATGCCTAAATACTAGTTAAAGAGGTTGTCAGATAGACAGATTTATAGTAAACCCATGAAAACTATGCGTAGGAAAAGTTATTAACAAAAGTCAATAGGTTCATAGTAAACCTATGAAAACTATGATAAAAAGAGTTATGGGCAGGGGCAAATAGGTTTTTATGAACCCATGAAAACTATATTTGGATTAAGTTATTGACAGATGTCAATAGGTTCCTAGTCAACCCATGAAAACTAGGATAAGAGAGAAGTTATTAGAGATGCCAATAGGTTCAAGGAGAACCCATGAATGATGAAGTTATTGGCAGGGGCCAATAGGTTTTTAATGATCCCATGAAAACTATAAAACTAAACGAGTCCATAATCTTTAAACAGGTTATTAGTCAGGCCATGAAAACTATTGCGGCCTGAATTTCGACGCTCGAAAATCAACATCCATATCTTACTTGTATTCGAATGCTGCAGATTCAAACGTCGAACTCCAGCTCGGATGGAGCTTATAACACATTAAGTATAACAATACAGCGGAAAAAAAAGATAATATCATTGATATACAACAGTTGATTACAATAATGATACAACATGATACAACATATCCATAAATATCAGAGGAGAAATAACAACGGAACAAATAGCAGTGGAAAGATAATGCCAAAAGACAGATGAGTCTCCAAAAGAATCCAACTCCATATGGCAACCGCAACTCCATCACCAAACCAAAGATAGCTCGAACCACCATCAAGTTGGACTTAAGCAAGGTCAGTCATCCAAAGATTGAAGAAGAATTCCAACGAATAAAGGCTACCGAATCTACACCTACTATTTGATTATCTGAAAATCTCAACTCTAGACTGCCCGTGTGGAAAATTGTGGGCACCCAGAATTTAGAAAGGGAATAATAAACTCCGGTCAGTCATGGGACTAGTGTGAGCAAACAAAAAACAGTTTATCTTTAAAACAAACAACAACAAAATTTAGAATTGAAATCCATAATGCTTTTTGAAAAATCAAACTACCATAAGGCCTCCCGGCACACACACCATGCAATCGCACACTTGAGGGAGATTTCTCCTTATGATAGTCAAACATGCTTGATACGCGAAATCCATTTTGATAATATTATTATTAGTGCATAGTGAAGAAAAAATTTTCAAAAGTATAATATAAATCTTAGCCAGCATAGGTACCTATATTATGCCTGCTATAGCTACCACCTTAGGTGGCAGGTTATACAATTGCAATCGTAAAGGGCGCGTATTGGTGATTGAATTTCCAACAAATGGTCTGGCTAAGGAACTTTCTATTGCCATATGGGTACGCCTCTAGAGGGACGCCCCGAGAACGTACCTGGATCTCTGCCAACACAAGGCCGGGTAACCCCTGCCCGGAAGTAACACCTACAAGTATGCCATCCCCGGTCGTTTGCAACCATTATCCGAGAGCTCTCAACCACAAAGCAACTACAAAGTAATAAATTTGCAGTGACTACATGAGTTAAGTATCTGGGCTCCATACCATGATACCACCCTTTTCCAGAAGAAATGGACATACCCTAGGGGCACGACCCCTTATAACCTTGCTGCATCTTTCCTATTTTGACCATTTTCGAGGTGTGAGGTCCTGATGCAGTCTCGTCCACAAAGATACGCTTTAGACAAAGCCATGCTTTGATCAACAAATGATCAGCAGCACTTCGTATGGCACATTACTAAATTGGGAATGTATCACTAGTAACCATCAACTACATAACCTTTGAGCTCGTACATCTCGGAGAAGGGTGTTAAGCTAAGAGAATAAATCTCCGCCACCAAACAGAAATGTATTTGATAGAAACTAGTTTTACATCTCAAAGTGTAATGTCAGACACACATCCATACAAGTCTGTTCCGGGTTCGAACAGAACCGAAGGCACTTCACAAAGAAGCCCTTGCAATCCGGGTATTCACAATCCCAATCGGGCTCACCATCACATATGGAGATCTCTATATCATAGCTACTCAGTGCAGAGTCATTCGACGGGTAATCCTTTCGTTCTCGAAAATACCCGGTCTTCACCACCGTCTTCTAATGCCATCCATTTCGTCGTATCATTATTCGAAATGGGTTTTATGACACAAAGGTCCTCTTTCGGCTAAACCGAATAATGAGCGCATAATTTTAAAACCATATGGATATTAGGATCTCAGTTAAGTCACAACAATTTCCTAAAACCTTTCCTTTTAAATGGATTAAACAAATTCCATTTTAATCTTTTAAACCAAAAGATTTAACTTTAAAGATCCTTTTCAACAAAGTTCCCAAATCTTTCACAAAGATTCATTCGCAATATATATAAACAAAAGATCTATCATTGAGATCTTCTTTAGTTTGAAACAAAGTTCATTAAAGTTCTTTAACAGGATTTATTAATAGCTTTTAATCTCTTCAGTTCAAATAAGTTTAAACCTTCAATAAAGATAGCTTTCAAACCATTTCCTTTTCAAAAGTGATTCACCCGTTCATATCTTTATCAAAACTCAATTCATAGCTTTCAAAACAATTTCCATTTCAAATGTGATTTAGATCATATTTGGAAATCCTTTGAATAAAACTGGAAAACTCTTTCTTTATGTATGAAAGCTATTATTATTTGAAAACAAATGTTTTCATTTTAGAACAATCCAATTCAACTTGCGTAAGTTGTAGCCTTTTAAAGTCAAATTTGGAAAATCCACGAACCTGCTTTATCCTAAGCAGATTCTATTTAGGTTAGATTTGAATCCCCAAATAACTCATTTGAAAAAAAAACTTTAAAATGGTTTAGATTCACATTATAACCTGTATATTCTTTTTCAAACCATAGTTTCCAAAGTTTAAAATCAATTATTTAAAACAATACTTTAAATAATCATTTCTCAAAATTCCACTTTAAAGTTTCAAAGCTTTTAGAAATCAATTAAACTTACTGGAAAGAATTTCCAATTAAAAACTTACATAGATTTTAAGTTAAATTCTTTGAGTTCGAATTCAATTTTAATTTCCAATTCCAAACCATATTATATTTAAAATAGTTCTTTTCCAAAATCTTTTCATATTTAAAACCAATTTCATTTTTTCAAAACAAAATTGAATTCAAAATTCAATTTCTAAAAACTTCACCATTTCAAAATTCTATGACTTAACAAATATCCTGTGATATCCATATTTGTGTGTGTATATGTATAGTCCAGAGTTTTACACAATAACAGTGCAATATCATCAATCATCACAGATTCAAGTACATCAATATCGATAAGCGGTATAATCCTATAACGCTTATCTTATAACGTTTATCTTCATTCACAGATTCACAGATAAATAATATAAATTAATCACAGGTAAATAAATAAATAAATTACACACAACTCAACAGTTCACATCACAAAAAATCACAGGTTAGGGAGAACAAACAATTCAACCCTTCAATACAATTCATACGTCAACAAGCAAATCAAGCATGCAATAATCCTTTTTAAACAAGATTAATAAAATTTTCAAATCCTAATTAATTCAATTTAATTTCCAATTAAATTAATTATATATTAATTAAATGTCCAATCCTTATTAATTAATTACAAATCATTTGATATTAATTAGTGAAATTAATCAATCAACTTTAATTATTCTTCTTAATTAATTATCCTTAATTAATTAATTATTCCTTAATTAATCACATTAATTAAATTAACCTTTAAGTTAATTACATAATTAGTTATCCCTTAATTATATTAAGTAATTGCTAATTTATTGACTTTTAATCATTAATTAATTCACCTTTAGTCACAAATTAGTTAATATTTTTTTTAAAGTAATTAACCTTTAATCACTTAATTAATCTATAAATTAATCACTTAATTAATGAATCACATAAATTAAATCCTTTTAAGTAATTAAGTAATTAATCATTCCTTAATTATTTCCATCAAATAACTTTTAGTTACTTATATTAAGTAATTACACTTGAATTAACTAAGATATTATATTTTTAATTACAAAAACCTTACATAATCAAGATAACCCATATACCTTGATTAATCACATAATTATATCATTACAACTTATTTAAATTGAAATAAATTTATTAGAAATCATTTCTTAATTAAAATTTCCAATATACTTATTTCAAACACTTGTTTAATTTAAGCATTATCAAACTCCATTTGAAAATACTTAGAAATTTATTCATTATCATCAATAAATTATCTCAAAATCAATTAACTTTCAAAACAATTTTTAAAACGTTTATCCTTAACATTTTTCTTGAAAACTTGTTCATATCCTTAGTTTTAAACCTTGGTAAAATATTTGTTTTATAACTTTAAACCGGTACAGATTTTGTTTCAAAATTTTAAAATCTGAAAACATGTTTCCGTTTCAAATTTCAAAAAAAAGGTTAACAAAACAAAACCCAAGCCCAAGCTTCTAATACCCGTGTTCTACTTCGAGTCACTTGCCTTCCTTTCTGCTTCGAGACAAACTTCATGTGTTGCGAGTTCGACCTCGAGTATTTTCTTTCTTCCCTAAAATTCAACAACACAACCAGATACAACATGTACCCATGCATCGTGCACACCACCATGTCCACTTCTGATCGACTTCACTAGCATCTACAGGTCAAACTTGACCTTGACAGTGAACTTGACTACCTAATTCCGACGATTTCGTCGAAAATCAAAATTTGGGCTACACAGTTAAATACTTGAACCCACCTTCCGATGAAACACCCCCTCATCCCGACGAACTAGCTCACCAGAAGCTCTGCAATTTCATCCAAAGCAACTTCACACCCCTGTGCCTCCATCCCCTTGGTCCGGATAACTCTGGTTAACCCACGAGGGTGCACCGACCTTCTTTTCGACCTTAACAAAATCTGTGCTTAAACCCTAGAAAGCTACCGCGCCACCTCCTCGACCATCTACAAATATTCTAAACATTTTTCCTATAATCCACAAAGACCCAGCCTCCTTCACTATTGATCACGATGAGTATAAGCCTGCTGATCAACGGCAATTGACAAAAGGTGTTTTCCGATCAACTTTGAATTTCTCGACCAGTATAAACTTAAAATTTCTGAAATGATTATTAAAAATCACGATTTTGAAATATGAATCTATTTGTATAATCAAAACATGAAATCACAACCACTAATATTTGACTTGAATTTTAATTATCACTGTTGTTCTTTAATTTGAAATAAATACTCAATTTTAAATTCCTGAGATTATTTTTAAAAATAGTTTTGCATTGTTTTAAACACTTTTTCTTCAGAAATCATAGTATAAAATTATCTATATAGGAAGCAGTTGAATTTTTATTAAGTGGGTTTTAACCTGTAAGACAACAGAGGTGCACAGATCAATTTACAGACATACACACACACATATATACAAGCATATTGTATATTCATTCAAACATACTTCACCATATAATTAGAGAATAAATCAAAATCATCAGGTTTAGATTTGTAGTTTGCTCACCTGTAGTTTGACAGAGCAGAGAATACAGGGGACTGGAACTTGATTTGTTTAAAGCTTCCAGGCTTTGAAATGAAGCTTGATCTTGCATTTGTTTGAATTGCTCTAGATCAGGTTGTTTCCTGATCTGTTTGGTTCTTAAATTTAATCTGGGAACTTTATTTGATCTGAATGCTTGCTTGTTCATTGATGTTTTTGAAACTGCTTATTACTTTGATTTTCATTTCCAGGTATCTTTTGATCTCTGTTTTCTTTTCTGGTTTTTAGGTTTTAGATGAAAGAAAATTTTGAATAGAAGGATGAAGGGAATAATGAGAAGTGAAGAAAAATGATCTGGTTTTTTTTATAAAGTTTTATAGGTTTGATTTTTCAGATTTTTTGAAAATAAAGATGAATAGTTGATGCTTGTTTATTTCATAGCATAGGAAGCTTACAAATGTTTTAAACATGTTTTTATAACTCTACAAATGTCATAATAATGTATTTTTGTGTTTAAGTCCTTTAGTTTAATTAATTTTTAAAATTTAGTTTTGAACCCTTATGTTAATTTATTTATAAATCATGTTCTTATTTACATATGTATTATATTTTAAATACTTTAAATTTTCATGTTTATTATTTAAATATAACTTTATATTATATTTTCTATTTATGTTCCCTTTTATACTATTTATATATGTTTACAACTTTAAATAATAGAATTTAATAATTAATTAAACACTTATATTTTTAAACCCTTACTTTATTTTAAATTTATAAAACATGTTTATTTATTTTGTTTTCTTACATTTTATATATTTTCAATTTTATAAAAAAAGAGTTTGAAATCTAATTATACTGAACAAATAATCATACATACATATTTTAAAAATATAGAGTTTTATTTTCAAATAACTTTTGAAAATTTACTATATTAGATTCAAATAAAATTTTCAAAATTCATATATTTATATTTATTATAATTAGAAACAATTTCTATAAATTTCAAAAGTTTTAAATCCTTTTAGCTTTATATTTACAAAACATTCCTTTTTATATTAACTTATGTTTTATATTTATGCATTTTCTAGTATTTAATCTTATATAACCTTTTTAAGGAAAATGTTTTAAAACTTAATTTCTATAATAAATCCAATCTATTTATAAATATTTACATTTTGAATTTTCCAAAATCAAAATTTTATTTAAAATTTAACTTTCAATCTATATATATTCATAAATATATTTATTCAAAAATTTTCAAATTAATCCACAATCAAATTTATAATTAGTATATTATTCAAAATATTTTTTTCCAAATTTCCAATTAGAAATTCTATTTAAATTAAAAATCCATTTATATATATATAAATAAACAACACATATCTTTATTTATTTTGGAAAAACTAAATTTAATTCACAATTTTAACCCAAAATTTATATTAATTATTAATTCAAATGTGACTAAAAGACTGGGAATGTTATAGATTCCCCCCTTAAGGAAATTTCATCCCTGAAATTTGCTAGACAGGGAGACAACAAAGAACGGATGGAGAATATTCCACCAGATCAAACTGAATAACTATTCTGCATTTGGCTTACCAAATCAGAATATTGTCAATAAATACGAGAATGAACTCATTCCATATCTCACAAGATACCCGAGTCACTCGATCTATGGAATATGCAAGGGCATTGGTAAGTCCGAAGGGATAGCTAACCATTCGTAGGATATATATGGACGCAAAAGAAAAGACAAATATATACAATCCAATTCAGTTTCATATTTTGTTAACCAATTCATTTTAAATAGAATTTCAAATCCATTAAAGTTTACAAACGAAAAGCTGATAGGGAACCGATAAGGAGAATATGAAGTAGGAACCAGAACCTTTTCTACACCGATTCGCAGCCACCTTCACACCAAAGCTTCTTTCTCGAGCTGCCCCGAAACCATCAAAGAATTAATATCGGATAATGAACCAAAGAAGATTAATAGAGGAAGGATTGTTTCCGTTGTTGCAGGGTATCGACCAATTGTAGTGGTACTCCCCTGTCCCCTATCTCGTCCTTTTTTTGCACTCATACTCACTATCAGTGGATGACAAGAGAATTTACTAAGGCATTTAGATAGATATCTTAGGGATATACTCATTCTAGGGTATACTTCACCCTATCTCTAGTGAGTTACCTAATGTGTTATACTCCAAAAGCTAAAGTTCAACCTTTAGCTCTGATACCAAAATGTCGTGACCTGAATTTCGGCGCTTGAAAATTGACATCCTTACCTCACTTGTATTCGAATGCCGCATATTTAAACATCGAACTCTAGTTCGGATGGAGCTTATAACACATTAAGTATAATAACACAGCGGAAGAAAAAGATAATATCATTGATATACAATAGTTGATTACAACAATGATACAATATGATACAACATATCCCTAAATATCAGAGGAGAAATAACAATAGAACAAATAGCAGCGGAAAGATAACACCAAAAGACAGACGAGTCTCCAAAAGAATACAACTCCATATGGAAACTACAACTCCATCACCAAACCAAAGATAGCATGAACCACCATCAAGTTGGACTCAAGCAAGGTCGGTCATCCAAAGACTGAAGAAGAATTCCAAAGACTGAAGGTTACCGAATCTATCTATTTGATTATCTGAAAATCCCAACTCTAGACTGCCCGTGTGGAAAATTGTGGGCACCAAGAGTTTAGGAAGGGAACAATAAACTATGGCTCAGTCATGGGAATGGTGTGAGCAAATAAAAAACAGTTTATCTTTAAAACAAACAAGAAAAGAATTTAGAATTGAAATACGCAATGCTTTTTGGAAAATGATACTACCATAAGGCCTCCCGGCACACACACCATGCAATCGCACACTTGGGGGAGATTTCTCCTTATGATAGTCAAACATGCTTGATACGCAAAATCCTTTTTGATAATATTATTATTAGTGCATAGTGCAGAAAACAATTTCGAAAGTATAATATAAATCTTAGTCAGCATAGGTACCATTATATTATGCCTTCTATAGCTACCACCCGAGGTGGCAGGTTATACAACTGCAATCGTAAAGGGCGCGTATTGGTGATTGGATTTCCAACAAATGGTCAGGCTAAGGAACTTTCTATTGCCACATGGGTACGCCTCTAGAGGTACGCCCCAAGAACCTTCCCGGATCTCTACCAACACAAGGTCGGGTTACCCCTGCCTGGAAGTAACACCTACAAGTATGCCATCCTCAGTCATTTGTGACCTTTATCTGAGAGCTCTCAACCACAAAGCAACCATAAAGTAATAAATTTGCAGTGAACACATGAGTTAAGTATTTGAGCTCCATACAATGATACCATCCTTTTCCAGAAGAAACAGACATACCCTAGGGATACGACCCCTAATAACCTTGCTGCATCTTTCTTGTTTCGACCATTTCCGCGGTGTGAGGTCCTGATGCAATCTCGTCCACAAAGCTACGCTTTACACAATGCCATGCTTTGATCAACAAATGATCAGCAGCACTTCGTATGCCACATTACCAAATTGGGAATGTATCATTAGTAACCATCAACTACATAACCTCTGAGCTTGTACATCTCAGAGAAGGGTGTTAAGCTAAGAGAATAAATCTCCGCCACCAAACAGAAATGTATTTAATAGAAACCAGTTTTACATCTCAAAGTGTAATGTCAGACACACATCCATACAAGTCTGTTCCGGGTTCGAACAGAACCGAAGGCACTTCACAAAGAAGCCCTTGCAATCCGGATATTCACAATCCCGATCGGACTCCCCATCACATATGGAGATCTCTATACTATAGCTGCTCAATGCAGCGTCAACGGGTAATCCTTTCGTTTTCAAAAATACCCAGTTCACCACCGTCTTCAAATGCCATCCATTTCGTCGTATCATTATTCAGAATGTGTTTTATGACACAAATGTCCTCTTTCGGCTAAACCGAATAATGAGCGCATAATTTTAAAACCATATGGATATTAGGATCTCAGTTAAGTCACAACGATTTCCCAAAACCTTTCCTTTTAAATGGATTAAACAAATTCCATTTTAATCTTTTAAACCAAAAGATTCAACTTTAAAGATCCTTTTCAACAAAGTTCCCAAATCTTTCACAAAGATTCATTCATAATATATAAACAAAAGATCTATCATTGAGATCTTCTTTAGTTTGAAACAAAGTTCACTAAAGTTCTTTAATAGGATTTATTAATAGCTTTTAATCTCTTCAGTTCAAATAAGTTTAAATCTTTAACAAAGATAGCTTTCAAACCATTTCCTTTTCAAAAGTGATTCACCCATTGATATCTTTATCAAAACTCAATTCATAGCTTTCAAAACAATTTCCATTTCAAATGTGATTTAGATCATAATTTGAAAATAATTTCAATAAAACTGGGAAACTCTTTCTTTATATATGAAAGATATTATTATTTAAAAAATAATGTTTTTGTTTTAGAACAGTCCAATTCAACTTGCGTAAGTTGTAGCCTTTTAAAGTCAAATTTGGAAAATCCGCAAACCTGCCTTATCCTAAGCAGATTCTATTTAGGTTAGATTTGAATCCCCAAATAATTCATTTGAAAAAAACTTTAAAATGGTTTAGATTCACATTATAACCTGTATAATTTTTCAAACCATAGTTTCCAAAGTTTAAAATCAATTATTTAAAACAATACTTTAAGTAATCATTTCTCAAAATTCCACTTTAAAATCTCAAAGCTTTTAGAAATCAATTAAACTTTACTGGAAAGAATTTCCAATTAAAAACTTAAATGGATTTTAAGTTAAATTCTTTGAGTTCAAATTCAATTTTACTTTCAAATTCCAAACCATATTATATTTTAAATAGTTCTTTTCCAAAATCTTTTCATATTTAAAACCAATTTCATTTTTTTTCAAAACAAAATTGAATTCAAAATTGAATTTCTAAAATCTTCACCATTTCAAAATTATATGACTTAAATAATATCTTGTGATATCCATATTTGTGTGTGTATATGTGTAGTCCAGGGTTTTACACAATAATAGTGCAATATCATCAATCATCACAGATTCAAGTACATCAATATCGATAAACGGTATAATCCTATAATGCTTATCTTCATTTACAGATTCACAGGTAAATAGTACAAATTCATCATAGATAAATAAATAAATTGCACACAGCTCAACAGTTTATATCATAGTATATCGCAGGTTAGGGAGAACAAACAATTCAACCCTTCAATACAATTCATACATCAACAAGCAAATCAAGCATACAATAATCCTTTATAAACAAGATTAAAAAATTGTTCAAATCCTAATTAATTCAATTTAATTTCCAATTAAATTAATTAATTATGATTTAAGTATCCAATCCTGATTAATTAATTACAAATCATTTGATATTAGTTAGTGAAATTAATCAATCAACTTTAATTATTCTTATTAATTAATTATCATTAATTAATTAATTGTTCCTTAATTAATCACATTAATTAAATTAACCTTTAAGTTAATTACATAATTAGTTATCCCTTAATTACATTAAGTAATTGCAAATTTATTAACTTTTAATCATTAATTAATTCACCTTTAATCACAAATTAATTAATCTTTAATTTTTTTAAAGTAATTAACCTTTAGTCACTTAATTAATCTATAAATAAATCATTTAATTAATGAATCACATAAATTAAATCCTTTTAAGTATAATTAAATATTCCTTAATTATTTCCATCAAATAACTTTTAATTACTTACATTAAGTAATTATACTTGAATTAACTAAGAGATTACAAAAACCTTCCATAATCAAGATAACCCATATACCTTGATTAATCACTTAATTATATCATTACAACTTGTTTAAATTGAAATAAATTTATTAGAAATCATTTCTTAATTAAAATTTCTAATATACTTATTTCAAACACTTGTTTAATTCAAGCATTATCAAAATCCATTTGAAAATACTTAGAAATTTATTCATTATCATCAATAATTTATCTCAAAATCAATTAACTTTCAAAACAATTTTAAACCATTTATCCTTAACATTTTTTCTTGAAAACTTGTTCATATCTTAGTTTTAAACCTTGGTAAAATATTTGTTTTATAACTTTAAACCCGGTACAGATTTTGTTTCAAAATTTTAAAATCTGAAAACATGTTTCCCTTTCAAAATTCAAAAAAGAAAACAGGCTAACAAAACAAAACCCGAGCCCAAGCTTCTTACCCGAGATCTACTTCGAGTCACTTTCCTTCCTTTCTGCTTCGAGACAAACGTCATGTGTTGCGAGTTCGACCTCGAGTGTTTTCTTTCTTCCCCAAAATTCAACAGCAAAACCAGATACAACATGTACCCGTGCATCGTGCACACCACCACGTCCACTTCCGATCGACTTCACCAGTATCTATAGGTCAAACTTGACCTCGACAACGAACTTGACTACCTAATTTCGACGATTTCGTCGAAAATCAAAATTTGGGCGATACAGTTAAATACTGGAACCCACCTTCCAACTAAACACCCGCTCGTCCCGACAAACTAGCTCACCAAAACCTCTGCATTTTCGTCCAAAGCAACATCACACCCCTGTGCCTCCATCCCCCTAGGTCCGGATAACTTCGATCAACGCACGAGGGTGCAGCGACCTTCTTTTCGACCCTAACAAAATCTGAGCTTAAACCCTAAAAAGCTACCGCGCCACCTCCTCGACCATCTACGAATATTCTAAACATTTTTCCTATAATCTACAAACACCCAGCCTCCTTCACTATTGATCACGACGAGTATAAGCCTGCTGATCAATGACAATTCACAAAAAGGTGTTTTTCGATCAACTTTGAATTTCTCGACCAATATAAACTTAAAATTTCTGAAATGATTATTAAAAATCACGATTTTGAAATATGAATCTATTTGTATAATCAAAACATGAAATCACAATCGTTAATATTTGACTTGAATTTTAATTATCACCGTCATTCTTTAATCTTGAAATAAATACTCAATTTTAAATTCTTGAGATTATTTTTAAAACAGTGTTGCCTTGTTTTAAACACATTTTCTTCAAAAATCGTAGTATAAAATTATCTATATAGGAAGCAATTGAATTTTTCTTAAGTGGGTTTTTACCTGTAAGACAACAGAGGTGCATAGATCAATTTACAGATACACACACACACACACATATGCAACATGCAAGCATATTGTATATTCATTCAAACATACTTCACGACATACTTCAAGCATAAATCAAAATCATCAGGTTTAGATTTGTAGTTTTCTCACCTGTAGTTTGACAAAGCAGAGAATATAGGGTTTGGAACTTGATTTGTTTAAAGCTTCCAGGCTTTGAACGAAAGCTTGATCTTGCATTTGTTTGAATTGCTCTAGATCAGGTTGTTATCTGATCTGTTTGGTTATTAAATTTAATCTGGGAACTTTATTTAATCTGAATGCTTGCTTGTTCATTGATATTTTTGAAACTGCTTATTACTTTGATTTTCATTTCCAGGTATCTTTTGATCTCTGTTTTCTTTTCTAGTTTTCAGGTTTTAGATGAAAGAAAATTTTGAATAGAAGGATGAAGGGAATAATGAGAAGTGAAGAAAAATGACCTGGTTTTTGTTTTTTTTTAAGTTTTACAGGTTCTGATTTTTTAGATTTTTGAAAATAAAGATGAATACTTGACACTTGTTTATTTCATAGCATAGGAAGCTTATAAATGTTTTAAACATGTTTTTATAACTCTACAAAAGTCATAATAATGTATTTTTGTGTTTAAGTCCTTTTGTTTAATTAATTTTTAAAATTTAATTTTGAACCCTTATGTTAATTTATTTATAAATCATGTTCTTATTTTCATATGTATTATATTTTAAATACTTTAAATTTTCATGTTTATTATTTAAATATAACTTTATATTATATTTTCTATTTGTATTCCCTTTTATACTATTTATATATGTTTACAACTTTAAAGAAAATAATTTAATAATTAATTAAACACTTATATTTTTAAACCCTTACTTTATTTTAAATTTATAAAACATGTTTATTTATTTTGTTTTCTTACATTTTATATATTTTCAACTTTATAAGAAAATGAGTTTGAAATCTAATTATACTAAACAAATAATCATACATACATATTTTAAAAATATAGAGTTTTATTTTCAAATAACTTTTGAAAATTTTCTATATTAGATTCAAATAAAATTTTCAAAATTCATATATTTATATTTATTATAATTAGAAAACAAGTTTCTATAAATTTCAAAAGTTTTAAATCCTTTTAGCTTTATATTTACAAAACATTCCTTTTTATATTAACTTATGTTTTATATTTATGCATTTTCTATTATTTAATCTTATATAACCTTTTTAAGGAAAATGTTTTTAAAACATAGTTTCTATAATAAATCCAATCTATTTATAAATATTTACATTTTTAATTTTCCAAAATCAAAATTTTATTTACAATTTAACTTTCAATCTATATATATCCATAAATATATTTATTCAAAAAATTTCAAATTAATCCACAATCAAATTTATAATTAATATATTATTCAAAATATTTTTTTCTAAATTTCCAATTAGAAATTCTATTTAAATTAAAAATCCATTTGTATACATATATAAATAAACAACACATATCTTTATTTATTTTGGAAAAAACTGAATTTAATTCACAATTTTAACCCAAAATTTATATTAATTATTAATTCAGTTTTGACTCAAAAATTGGGAATGTTACAAAAACTAATATGTTAATAGTGACCCTAGAAACTATAAATGAGATAGATAGTCAAAAATGAATGGGGATGGGTAATCCATAATTGCTTTTCTTTTTTGCACATCATCATAATATTTTGAATTGCTATGTTTTAACCATTGTGGATGTAGAAGCACAGTGTATGGCTTTATAAAGTTTTGAATAAGATACCAGTGAAGGGAAAACCCATTCCTCTAAGCGGCGTGGTCTCACTAGATATCTAAAAGTTGAGATGGTAGATTATTATTCATACCAAGCTTTATGTCTGACTCGAAGTTTATGTTTTCCCCTTAAACTCTCGGATGCTCAATTGATTTTGAGTAGTTTGAGAGTTGAGATTTTCAGGTACCTCTTTAGACGAATAAGCTTCCGAAGACGTGCATGAGGCATGATATCTATTTGGAGCTCTTTTCTATTTTTGATTCCGTTATGTTGTTTTGTTGTAAAGTCAAAGTTGTTTAATTTCCTAGTTATATACTCTGATGATCCAAATAGGCATCTTTATATGTTGCTTTTGGCGTATGTTGTAATAATTAAATTTTCTCTGAACATAATTAACGATTGTAGGATTATGTAATGAATCTGAAATTCTTTGAAATGGAATGAGAAAGTTATTTGTTAATTTAAATTTTTTTCCATATCCATGTATTTCTATTATATTAATGTATCTAACATTACCGTATTTGGTCGCCATGAATTAATAACTATGGATGACTGCAACATCTGTAGCCCTTTGTTTTGGGCCACTAAGTGGGGATGTTACAAGTTGTTATTAGAGCTTAGGTTTATGAAAACTTAAAAGAAATTTAAACCTAAAAGATTTTTCAAAACATAATCCAATAAATCAGAAAATAAGATTGGGGTTTGAGATAATGCGATAGTAATGTACTTGTACTTGCTATATATATAAGCACATATTCCCCTCTCTCTTAGACCGTTCTTTTGTATCTTGCTAAGGCTCGTATGCAGATTTACGAGAAAGATGATATGGATGAAACGGAAGTGGAAATCTTAGTGGAGGAAGCACCACAACTAACGAAAATGCTCGACCCACCAAGAGGAACCCGGGTCGATAGGCTAATCCTAACCAAATGCACATGCCAATGTGGGTGCTGGAAATCCATCAGGGGGATATGGAGATGATGTATCAGTTCTTCATCAATCTGATGCAAGCAGGTGTTGCTGCTGGTGTTGCTCGAAATGTTGGAGGAGCTAATCCCGTGGCTTCTGTTGGGAATAATTATGCTAAGCTAAGCATATACTACACCAGTCTTAGTGGAAAACCGTTTATGGGAATGAAGGATGCTGTAGAAGTTGAGGATTGGTTGTTGCATTACAAGAGGATCTTTGGTGATTTTCGATTGGATGTTGAGCAGAAGAGGAGGCTGGCCTCTAGGCAGTTGCAAGGGACGACACTTCACTGGTGAAATAGTGTTACTTTTGGGGTTCCGAAGGAGGAGTAAACTTGGATAGAGTTTAGAGGGAGGTTTGAACAGAGGTTTTTATCTAAAGTTGCCAAGTCGACATTGCTGAGAAAGTTTATGAATTTGGTGCAGGAAGAGATGTCGGCAATCGAGTATGCTACTAAGTTTGATGAGTTGTCTCGATATGAGCATTCTACTATAGACACCGATATTATAAGGAATGAGAGGTTCATTCGGAGATTGGGACCTAAGATTGCTAAGGCAATTTTGCCACATCTCCGGAATCCTTGTAATGTAGTTATGGAGATAGCAATTCGACATTGGGAGATGCTTGCTATTTATGCTAGATAGAAGCCGGTTGAAACCCAAGGTTCTCAGGGAAAGAAGATAAAGTTTTTGAAAAAGAAAGGAGCCTAGAAGGGAGAGGATGTCAAGAATGCAATGGATGATTTAGTTTGCTTCAAGTGTGACAAGAAAGGTCATTATGCTCATGAGTACCTGTCAGGCACGGGGAAGAAGGCTGTAGAAAAGAAGGGTGTGAAGTCCTTCAACTGTGAGCAAGTGGGGCATTATAAGACTTAGTGTCTAGAGCCAGTCAGGGGGAATAAGGAAAAGGTTTTTGCTGTTGGACCATCATCTTCTAGACCAACTGTAGCTGAAAAAGGGAAGATGTTATGGAAGATACGCTTTTGATTCAGAGTATACCAGTTAGGACACTATTTGATACCGGTGCATCACATTCATTTATATCTCAGAATTTGGTTGATGGGTTATGCTTAGAATCCACATACATTGTTACTTCCTTAAGGATTGCAAATCCTATATGAGGGTGTGCAACTTTAGTATAAGATGTGACCAGTTAGAACTAGACTTGTTAGGTCATAAGTTTGCATGCAATTTGTATGCTTTCGATTTCGTAGATTTTGGAATCATTTTGGGTATGGATTGATTGAGTAAGTATGAGGCTAGGATATTTTGTCAGGATGAGGAGATATCACTAAGACACCCTGATAGTCATAATTGAATCATATTTTCAGTGCAGAATTCTGACAGGAGAAGTTGTGCTTTATTAAGTCCTATGGAAGTAGGAGAAGAGTTAAGTCAGGTTCGAGTAGCAAGAGAATTTTCAGATGTGTTTGATTCAATTACAGGACTACCACTGAAACGAGCCGTTTAGTTTCAGATAGATCTTGTGCTAGAAGCTGAACCTGTAAGCTGGCCACCTAGCAGGTGTACATCGACCAAGATGAAGGAATTGAAGGTGCATCTGGTGGATCTAGAAGGATGGAGTTTTATTAGACCAATCGGTTCGACTTGGGGAGCGGTCACGGTGTTTGTAAAGAAACCAGATGGATCGTTGAGGATGTGTATCAACTATCATAAGTTGAACGGGAGGACGATTAAGAATAAGTATCCTTTGTTGAGAATTGACGATTTATTTGATCATTTATCTGGAGCCAGAGTGTTTTCCCAGTTGGATTTGGTGAAAGATTTCCATTAGTTAAGGGTGGCAGAGGATAGTATTCTTTTGACAGCATTTTGGACTACGTATGGTTCGTACGAATGGTTAGTAATGCCATTTGTGTTAACGATTGCGCATGCTTTCTTCGTGGATTTGATGAACCGAGTTTTCCGAGAGTACTTGGATAGGTTCATGTTAGCGTTTATAGGTGACGTTTTAGTGTACTCTAAAGATGAAAGAGACCATGAGGATGATCTTAGAGTAGCGCTTGAGATGCTGAGGTAGCATCAGCTGAAGGCGATGTTATCCAGATGTCATTTTTGGAAGAAAGAGGTTAAGTTTCTTGTTCATGTGGTTTCAGAGAAGGGTTTGTCTGTCGATCCAGATAAGATCGAAATAGTTAATAATTGGAAGAGGCCAGAGACAGTGGCGGAGATTAGAAGTTTTCTTGGACTTGCTGGCTATTACCGGAGATTCATTAAGGATTTCTCGTGGATAGCAACACCTATGAATAAGTTAACCAGGAAGGATGTGAAGTTTGTTTGGTCCAATAAGTGTGAGGAAGCATTGCTTAAGTTTAAGCATTTGTTGACCAACACACCCATGTTAGTAGTCTCAGATGGAAACCAAGGGTTGATGGTGTATACCGATGCATGCGGAACTGGATTAAGAACTGTGTTGACACAGAAAGGTAAAGTGATTGCCTACGCTTTATGACAGCATAGACCGCATGAAGTGAGATATCCTACTCACGATTTAGAGTTGGCTGCGGTGATCTTCGCATTGAAGATTTGGAGAAATTATCTCTTAGGGGATAGATTCGACCTATACACAGATCATAAGTCATTAAGGTATTTATTCTCTCAGAAGGAGTTGAATATGAGACAGCAGAGGTGGTTGGAGTTTTTGGCTGCTTATGATTTTGGTATAGAGTATATGCTTGGGAAAGGAAATAAGGTAGTGGATGCTCTTAGCAGAAGACGTCAGAATATGGTGTTAGCTATGTTAGCAGAGTGGAAAGATTTAAAGGCTTTGACTACTTGTAGTGTGCAGTTAAGATCGCCATGGTGTCCTGTTTAGAAGTTTCAACCAGTGTTGATTGAAAGGATTGCTTCTAAATAGAAAGAGGAACCAGTATTGGCTGAGAGGATTAGAAGGCTTAAGGTAAGATCAGAGATCGATGATCTAAAGGATTTTAGTCTTGGCCAAAGAGGATGATTGAGAGAGAAGGGACGATTATTTGTTTCTTATGTCGATGACTTAAGGAAAGAAGTTCTTGAAGAATGTCATTTGTCCAAATTTACGATTCATCCTG
The DNA here is from genome assembly GCA_030765085.1 of Allium cepa. Lineage (NCBI taxonomy): Eukaryota > Viridiplantae > Streptophyta > Magnoliopsida > Asparagales > Amaryllidaceae > Allium > Allium cepa. The sequence continues at coordinate 240,780,298 of CM060931.1, forward strand.
AAGGGACCAATATTTATCAAGATATGAAGAGGAGCTTTTATTGGGAAGGTATGAAGAGGGATATTGGCTTATGGGTTAGGCAGTATGCAAACGTCAAAAAGTGAAGGCCAAACATCAGAAACCAAATGGATTGCTTCAACTTTTGAAGATTCCAGTATGGAAATGGGATTCAATATCCATGGATTTTATAGATGGGTTGCCAAGGTCAAATAGGAGAAATGAAAGTATATGGATAATAGTGGACAGGTTGACCAAAAGTACCTATTTCATTCCAGTTAAGTCAACCAATACGGCACCTGTTTTAGCTAAGTTGTTCATGAAGAACATAGTTAGACTACATGAAATTCCTATTGGTATAGTCATGAAATTCCTAGTAGTATAGTCAGTGATAGAGATGCTTTGTTCACTAGTGAATTATGGAAGAGTCTACATGATGTATTAGGTACCAAGCTTAAGATGAGTACAACATATCAACCTCAGACGGATAGAAAGACGAAGAGAGTCAATAAGGTAATTGAGGATTTATTGAGAGCTTATGTATTAAACTTTGGTGGATCTTGGGAAGATCACCTACATTTGGTTGAGTTTTCCTATAATAATAGTTATCAGACTAGTATAGGAATGATGCCTTTTGAAGCTTTGCTTAGAAGGCCGTGCAAATTACAAGCATGTTGGTTGGAGACTGAAGACAGATTGGTCTTCGGTCCAGATCTGCTTAGACAGGCGACAGAGAAGATTATGTTGATCCGAGAAAGGATGAAGGAAGCTTAGTCTAGGCAGAAAAGTATCGTTGATAAGAGGCGTAAAGACCTAGAATTCTCAGAGGTTTTCGTTAAAGTATTGCCGATGAACGGTGTGGTACAATTTGGAAAGTCAGGAAAACCAACACCGAGATATGTTGGTCCATTCCAGAACATAGAGAAGATTATAAAGATCGCATGAAGAATGGAGTTGTTGAGCAGCATTGCAGGTGTCCATGATGTATTTCATACGTCTCATCTTTACAACTATGTGCATGACCTAGAGACTACAATTTCTCCGATAGGGTTGGAAGGTTTGATAATAGAGCCTAATTGGCCATTAGCTAGACAACCGGTTGTGTTATAGCGAGAGACGAGAAAAGATTGAGGAATAAGACAGCCAAGTTGGTGAAAGTTCAGTAGAGCGACAATGAGAAGGACTGTACTCGGAAGAAAAAAGATAGGATTAGAGATACTTATCCTAATCTACTTTGAGGGTATGTCTATATTAGATTTATATAGATACTTACTAGTCAGACAGGCTTGTATGGTTGTTAGGAGTTGTTACAGATGTTTGCTATGTATAGTATTTAGTCCTTACTGAATTTCGAGGACGAAATTATTAAAGGAAGAGAGCTTGTAACATTCTTAATTTTTGATAACATTATTCAAGAGATTTAAATAGATAAAGTAAACTTAATAATGTGAATAATTATAGTGATAACGGGATTGAGATTTGAAAATAACTTAAAGACCGTGCCTAATTATCTAAATGGGCTTAAGAATGGCTTATATGTTAATTAATTAACATAAGGGCATATAAGGAATTATGCCCCATAACTCCCTATATATATCGTTTCCTTTATGCTACACGTTCATTTTTTTCATTTCACAAAACATAAAATGCAAACATAAGAGGAGTTGACCATTATTTAGGAGAAAAATAGGAGAAGAGAAATCTAAAGCTAAGGAATTAAAGTCAGAGGATTAATTCCAATCAAATCTCAAGGTCCTTATCATAATCAAGGTGAATAATAATCTAAATAATCTCTATTTTGTTTTATGATCATTTCTTTTTCGGGTTTAAGATTAAATCCATTATTATGATGATTTTTGATTGATGATATGCTTGGATTTGGACATATTGGATTCAAAAAAAATAATTTGATAATTATTTAACACGGTTTTAAGGGTAAAATCGATTATAATGATTTTTGTATGCCATGAGAAAATTTTATGTTATGTAAAACATGATTTTAGAGATGAGTTTTAATTCTTATAATTTTCCAAGCAATGAAAAATTTATTAGTTTTCAAAGGAAAATATAAATAGTTAGGTTCAGAAATTTATTTCATTTATTTTATGAAGAATTTGGGTTTGGAATTTTATATGTCAGATAGCATATTATATCTATAGTTTTTGATGTTTTTCCTAAGTAATTTATTATGGAAATTAAATTATTTTTGAAGGACTTATATGTTTTATTTGCTTAGTTTAAAGAAGGGCTTATTTTCTAAAATGGTGTTAAATAGATCTGAAGTAATTTTGGTTGTTACTTTTGTAAAGAATTTGAAAAGTCTATGGCGGCCAATTAAATGTTTACAAATTGGCAGGTTAGTTATAAAATAATTACTTTAATTTTCATTAAATCAGTCTTTACCCAGAAAAGTGGGTTCCGCCTCTTCTAGAAGCACCTTTTGATCCATTACTTCCGCTTCGATCAAGTCGAAACCTACCTAAGCCGAAACCAATACATAAGGTATCATAATGATCGTACGTAGTGGATTGGAGAAAGAAAAAAGACATGGTATCAAAACCATTGCTTTCGATGGGGTCGAAACTTTTGTTTCGCTTTCCAAAGATAAGCGCCCGCCTTATTTTCAACAGAATGTTTTCGATCAAGTCGAGACCTTCTCTTTCAAATCGATTGCCACCTCTTTGTCTAAGTGGAGCTTTCGAATGAGTTTCTTGTTTACAAATCAATGCTTTCGAAAAGGGTGGTTTCGACCTAGTCGAGACTATGCTGCCAGTCTTTGCCTTTCGAAGGTATTGAAGTCATCAATGCTTTTGAAAGGTAGCCTTTGTTTTAAAATTGTACTAAGCCACTTCCTAAAAGCTTTAGAATGGGTTCAAGGGTTTCGAAGGTGGCTTTGAAAGGGGGTTTCGATGCTATCCTTTAATGTTTTACTTAAATGCTTTGAGCTTCTGAATGTATCGTTTCGAAGCCATCGACTTTTCCCAAACAATTTTATATAAGCATTGATGGTTTCAAAAGAGGTATTTCCTATGTATTCACTTTGACCTAAAGGATATTTTTAAGGAAAAACCCAATGGATTCAAAAGAGATGTTTTGAAGTGTTTTAAAAGGTATGTGTCGGTGTTCTGAAAGAAGATTTAACTGCTTTCGAAGAAGGTTATCCAATGGTTTCAAAAGTAAAGTTCTAATGTTTCGGGAGCCTTAGTTTTCAAAGTAAATAACCCAATCTCATTTTAAAGGAAAACCATAGCATAATAAAAGAGTTTCAAAATGATTTAGGTATGGAGTTTTTGAAGAAGTTTCCTTGATTATTAGGTTAAAGGGATTCATCAATTTTTATATAAAATGATTTCAAGGATATTCCATAGGTGTTGGTATTATTATGTTATTATGCTTGCTTCTTTATATATAACCATATATATTCACATTGAAATGGACCCATAATTGTATTTCGGGGGAAAGGGGACTAGAATAACCAACTAGGTTGACCCAGTAGTGAATATAAATTGAGTTAACTTTTGAATGAGTAGAATTGCATCCAGGAGGTTAGGTAGACCAGAATATAGGATGCCTAAATACTAGTTAAAGAGGTTGTCAGATAGACAGGTTCATAGTAAACCCATGAAAACTATGTATAGGAAAAGTTATTGACAAAAGTCGATAGGTTCAGTGCAAACCCATGAAACCTATGATTAGAAAGAGTTATTGGCAGGGGCTAATAGGTTTATAGTGAACCCATGAAAACTATATCTGGATTAAGTTATTGACAGATGTCAATAGGTTCCTAGTCAACCCATGAAAACTAGGATAAGTGTGAAGTTATTGGAGATAGCAATAGGTTCAGGAAGAACCCATAAATGACGAAGTTATTGGTAAGGGCTAATAGGTTCTTAGTGATCTCATGAAAACTATTAAACCAGACAGGGAGTCCATATTTTTTAAATAGGTTATTAGTTAGGTCTTGAAAACTAATATGTTAATAGTGACCCTAGAAACTATATATGAGACAGATAGTTCAAAATCGAATGGGGATGGGTAATCCCGAATTGATTTACTTGTTTGCATATCATCATAATAATTTTAATTGCTATGTTTTAACCATTGTGGATGCAGGAACACGGTATATGGTTTGATAAAGTTTTGAATAAGATACTAGTGAGGGGAAAACCAGTTCTGCTAAGCCGCATGATCTCACTAGATATCTGAATGGTTTGAGATGGTAGATTATTATTCATATCAGGCTTTATGTCTGATTCGAAGTTTATGTTTTCCTCTTAAACTTTCGGGGTGCTCAATTTATTTTGAGTAGTTTGAGAGTTGAGGTTTTCAGATACCTCTTTAGACGAATAAACTTTCGTAGATGTGCAGGAGGCATGATAGTTGTTTAGAGTTCTTCTCTATTTTTGATTCCGTTGTATTATTATTTTTGTAAAAACAAAGTTGTTTAATTGCCTAGTTATATACTCCGATCATCCAAGGGGGCATCTTCATATATCGCCCTTGGAGTATTGTAACACCCCGTATTTTTAATAACATTGTTTTGGATATTTACTTAGCTAAATAAAATAAAATAATATAAGATGATTAATGGATTGAGATTTGTGATTAAATAAGGGACATCCACGCTGTGTTAAACAAGTGAACTAAAGGATAAAAAGAGAATAAAAGGTTAGGAAATATGCAAGGGAAAAATAGGAACAAAGCATATCCTTGTACCCTAAACCCCTTAGGAATTCATTCTACACATTCATTCTATTTTCACAAACAAAAATAGGCTAAGGTCGGCCAACATTAGGAAGAGCAAAGAAGAAGAATTTAAGAGGAGGAATTAAATCACTTAATCAAAAACAAATCTCACATCCTTTATCAAAAAGCTAAGGTGAATAATGACTACATCTGAAGTTTTTAATTCATTTTTTAGTATGAAATCCAAATTATTCGCAAATGTTTGTCACATCCCGTATCTGGAGGCCAAAAGCTAAGCGCTATGGATGCTGCAGTCATCCACAGTATTAACCTCTGGTAACGAAATACGGTATTGTTAATGATATCCATAATATTATGCACTTGAATATGAACAAAATCATGAATTTCCAAAAACAAAAATTTGTGTGATTACCTTTCAAACGAATCATATCCAAGTTACAAAAATTCCAACATATTCCCAAGCAATGGTTAAATATATACAATAATACGTCAAGAGCGACATATGAAGATGTCCCCTTGGATGATCAAAGCAATATAGACATAAATGTTATACTACACAACGGAAACAAATTTAAAACAGAATTCTTAAATTTAGCTATCTGTCAGCCACCTGCTCGTCTTTAGAAGCTTATTCGCCAAAATATGCTAAAAACCTGAAAACCTAAACCCCCAGCCTACTAAATTAAGTTAGCAGCACCCGAGAGTTTAAGGGGAAACAAAAGCTTCGAGTCAGACATAAAGGCTAGTATGAATAATTTCTGTCACGTCTCAGTTTACTGATATATATAATGAGACCACACCGCTTAGTGGAACGAGTTTCCCCTCACTAATATCCCTTTTCTAAACATATATTTTGCAAATCCTTTTCTACAACCAAACTAGTTAATCAACTGATTATAATAATAATATAGCAATATCCATTATGCTAAAATAGACATTTATCTAAAACCTGAACAATATTTTCTTTACTGGACTATCTGTCCTAAATTCTGGGCTAACTGCTCTATGCTGGACTATCCATCCCAAGACTGATCATACCAAAATAGTATTATCTTTTATGGAAGATAATGGGCTATCTTCCCAAAAGGGTAATAAGGGTGGACTAATTATCCTTAAAAAGTAGCAAGGTCCGTTATGCTAATAAATGAACTATCTGTTCATATCAAAGCCGACTGCTCTTTTCTGGACAAATTGTCTTCTAGGTTGACTGCCCTAAAAAAGGATCGACTGTTCGAATTTAATGAGCTGACTGCCCAAATTTTCTTTTGGGTTAACTACCCTTCAAAATATCTGGGCTAACTGCACTTCAAATTTTCCTTGAAAACCTTTTCAAAATGATTTAGTCCATTAAATTATATATATACAAGGAAAATATACCTTTAGCTTTACTCTAAGCTATTTTTGCCATGTTATATATACTTTACTCAAAATAATGTTGATGATGTTCAATAAGGATTATCTATCATTTTAAAATATGTTAAAGTCCTTTATAACTTAAAACACTTAGGCTATCTTCCTAGTCATTATATTTGAAACCTCTGTTTAAAACCTTTAAACAACCTTTCGAAAACATTGAAGGTAACTCCTTCAACACCATTAATAAAACCCTTCGAAATCATTCAAGGTAACTCCTTCAAAACCTTTAAAAAACCTTTATTTCATAAATTTTAAAACATATGACATCCGCCTTTAAATCCTTTAAACCTTAGCCTTTCGAAAACATTAAAACCATACCTTTCGACCTTTGTCGAAACTGGGGGTACCTCCCCTATAAAACTATTTGTAAACCTTTTGAAAGCAATGAAACTCAGAACCTTTTGAAGACATTGGGTTCAATTTAAAACAAGTGTAAACCTTTTGAAATCATTTAAACATAACTACTTTGAAACCTTTAAAACATTTCAACTTAAAACATTTGGATTATACCTTCAAGTAGAGCAAAAGGATTAGAAAAACATTGGAGTTGAAAGCAACTGCTTCAAAACCATTATAAAACCTTTCGAAAACATTCAAAAACAATGAAGTATCGGTTTGGAACCAACCCTTCAAAATCAATGGAGAGTGGTGGCAAGTTTAAGAAAACAAAAGATAACCTTTGACTCCATCTGTATCGAAAGGTTTGGAAGTGGCAACTATGCTTTCAACCTTGCCAAAAGCTATATCTTTCGACTTTGTCGAAAGGTTTCAATTGAAACAAGATAGCAGACCAATCAAAACTTTTTCTTTTAAACCATTTAATAATGTCGAAAGCTCTTAGTCGAAAGCTAGCAGGCGTATTTTCTTTAAACCAAAACAAAACTTCATCTCCTTCGAAAGCTCTAACCTTTCGTCCCAAATCTTTTGACTTCATCCAATTCACTGTGTACCAGTTGCCTGATACCATGTGCATTGGTATTTGACCTAGTCAAAAGGTTTGGAATAGAGGCTGAAGCTCTTGCCGAAAGAGTTGAAATTGTAGAAAAACTATACTTTAAAATAGTTTATTTGTACCCAACCTGCCTTGTTTGTCTAAATCTGATTGATTGCCAGTATTTTATATTCAAAAATGCTGTCGACTGTCCTTATTTGGAAATTTAAATAATTTTGAAAAACCCCTTCCTCCTTTATAATTATATAATACATTTAAGTCTGGTACCTTAAATAATTTTATATAACTATTAAAACACCTTGGAAAATTCTGGACAAATTCCAGAAAATCACTTAATATGTTCTCTTGAGCATATAAAACTTTCAGATCCAAACAATAATCATTTTTCCCCTAAATAATTTAATAATACAAAATACCATTTTCTTCCTTAGAAAATTCATAACAATTCCACAAAAAAATTTAAAATTGAAAATCATCTCTAAAATAACTTTTTAGATCATCATAAAAATTCACAAGGATAATAGATGTCATTTAATAGGGTTTTCATCTTAAAACATGTCATAAAATCTATATGAACATACATAAATCATCAACATGTATATATTATCATTCAAAATAGCAAACCTTTGCAAAATCATTTGGATTTAGTCTTAATACCGAAACCATAAAAATTTAGAGATGTAAACATTATTCACCTTTGCTTTAGAGATTAAGGAGCTTGAGATTTGAATGAGTTTGATTTGGATTTTCTTATCCTTTATCTTTTCTTTAGTTTGCTCTTCTTCTTTCCTTGTTAATGGTGGTCGACCTTGCTTTTAAATTTTTAAAATGAGAATGAACATGTGTAGTGATACATGGCCTAAGGAAGGTGATGTAGGAATGACATCTTTTCCATAATACCTCCCCTCTAATTCATTTTAAATCCTTTTTAATTCATTGGTTCAAAAAGTATGACTACCTTAAATAAATCAAATCTCAATCCCCTAATCAATTGTTTATCTAACTAAATTTCCTAAATAATATTAATCAAAAATCTAGGGTGTTACATATTCTGCCATGTTTTGGATGATAAAATGTATATCTACATGTTGTCGGTGGTTTATGCAAATTCACATAGATTTTGTGATATATTTTGATATGAAGATCCTATTATATGAAATCCGATTGCCTTATGAATTTAAAGTTAGATTAGAAACAATAATTTAGAAATGGGTTTCAATTTTCTGAATCAATGTGGATTTTATTTGAATTTTTTAGTGAAGAAAATGCTAATTTAGGTTTAAAATTAATTATCGCCAAATTATACTGGCTTAGGGTTTGAAATTTATATATGTTAGAAAGTATATTAAAAATTATTTTTTGGAATTTTTGTAGAATTTTCCTAAGTGTTTCAATGCATATATGAAATTATTTAAGGTATGAGACTTAAAAGTTTATATATTTATAAAAAAGAGAAGAGATATTTTGTAAATAATCCAAATTCTTATTTTTGAAAACCGCTAGTCGTTTTAGAAAAGAAAATTTTACAACTAATCATAATTTGACGAACAAGGCAGGTTTGGTATAAAGAAATAGTTTAAAAGTCAAATCTACATGTTGTTTATTGTTTCAATGCTTTCAGCACCAGGCTTCCGACTTCTTACCTCTACCTCCGACTCCATAGAAAGCAATGCACATAGTAACAAATACATGGTACGTAGTGAATTAGACAAGGACGGAAGGTATTGGGTCAAAACCAGAGGTTTTGAAGGGATTGAAGCGCCACTTTGTTTTTAAATGAAAATGCGCCTGCTTTGCTTTCTACTGAATAGATTTTGACTTGGTCTACTTTCGATTGAGTTAATGAATTTGAAAAGAATGGTTTTATGAGGTTGCACCCTTGTTTTTAAGTAACTGCTTTCGACAAAGTCAAAATCCCTGACTGCCACCTTTTGCCTTTCAACCCAGATTGGTTTCGAATGGGTTACCTCGTTTTTAAAAATCAAGCCACTTCTCCAATGCTTTCGAAGGGATGTTTTCGACACCATCACTTCTTTATTTATGAATGCTTTCGAAAGAGATGCTTTCGAATTAAGTGTTTTAATGACCCTTTGCTCCATAAAAGGTAGAAACCAAATGGTTTCGAAAGAGATTGTTTTAAAGGTTTCGAAAAGTGTTTCCACATGTTATAAAATTGAACCCAAATGCTTTCGAAAAGCTTTAAAGAAAGGTTTCTAAGGGGTGGTTCCCCAGTATTTTCATATGGTCTAAAAGGAAAGGTGTTACAATGGTTCCGAAAGGCAATGTTTAAGTGTTTTAAAGAGGATGTCTAAGGTTTTAAAGCTTTCGAAGGTGATGTTTTTAATGCTTCTGAAAGGATTAATATAAATGGTTTCGAAAGGTATGGTTTCGAAAGGTATGATTTCGAAAGGTATGTTTTAGCCTTCGGCCTAAGGTTTTACTTGTATTGAAAGGTTCAAAAGTTTCAAAAGGGGTACTTTCGAAAATTTAAACGTTTTCATCAACTTTGTTTTGTGTATAGAGTTAGTAGCATGGCAAGGTAGTTTGAGTAAAGCAAATAGTATATTTTCCTCGTACATGTATGGTTTAAAGGTTTAAATGATTTTGAAAAGGTTTTAAGGAAAAATATAAAGGGTAGTTAACCCTAAGAAAATGACTCAGATTAGAAGACCACATGAGACTGGTGTATGGTCGAGCCCAATACTCATTAGCTATTAGCCTCTAGCTAATCCTGTCCAAAATTCTAGTGTGTAGGGCTTTGCCACAAGAGTAAAATTATGTTACATACAAAAAGGAATCTAAAATGGAAAGACAGGTTATTGGTAAGCCCGCAAAACCATTAGGATTAGTTAGACCTGGAGAAGTAAGGACAAATGGTCTAGAAGAGGTGTACCTAACAGACGTTAGATTTTTATGTTTTCTGGTAGCCCGAGTCAGCCAAGGGTTAGTAGTTAGCCAAACAAAACTACATTATATGGACATATAGTCCATATGATAACTGAAATGTACATATACATGATATTGCTTTATAGATCTAATTAGTTTTGGTTGCAGGATTATAGTTTGCAAAAGATATGTTTTAAAAAGGATATTAATGAGGAGAAACCCATTCCGCTAAGCGGTATGGTCTCACTTGATATCAGATAACCGAGATGTATAGTATTATTTACACCAAGCTTTATGTCTGACTCGAAGATTATTCTTCCTTAAACTCTCGGGTGTTCAAAATTGATTTGAGTAGGTTGAGCGCTGAGATTTACAGATTTTAATAAGTTGGTGAATAAAGCTTCCAGTGATGAGCAGGTGGCTGACGGATAGTTAATTAGCAGTTGTTGTTATATTTTTGAATTGATCCCGATGTATTGTATATATAGTACTCTGGTCAACCAAGGAGAATGTCATATGTCGCTCTTGGCGTATTTATGTAATAACTATATTTTATGTGAACCTGGGAAACCATTATGAGATTATGTAATTTGAATATGGAACATTTTTTGAAAATGTAATCAAAAAATATTATTTTTGAATCTATGATTTTATTTCATATTCACATGCTCGTGATATTATGAATACCATTAACATAGCCGTATTTAGTCGTCGGAAGTTAATATTATGGATGACTGCAGCATCTATAGCGCTTAGCTTTGGGACTCTATATAGGGGATGTTACACATATGTTGTAATAATTATATTTTCTCTGAAAGTGGTTAACGATAGTTGAATTTTGAAATGCTTTGAAATGGAACGAGAAAGTTGTTTGTTGATTTTAATTTTTTTCCATGTCCATGTGTTTCTATTATATCAATGTAAACTTTATCGTATTTGGTCGTCGAGTATTAATAACTATTGATGGCTACAACATACGTAGCTATTAGTTTTGGTCCTCGAAGGGGGATGTTACAGCTTCCATGCTAATGGTCGACCTATAGTAGGTCGTGGCCGAACCATATGGGCCAATTCGTTATATTATGATTCCTTTGTAGATTTCTTTCTCTTATTGTCAAATTAACGTTAATTAACATTATCTCTTAACTTAAGTATATTTATCAAATGTTAAGTAACGTTAATTTTAACGGTGCTAACCAATCATTAATTAATTTTAAATTATTTTCTGATTACATATATAATTGTTTCCAACTACAAAAATTCAAATGCTGATAATTTTTTCATTTTGACTCCGATTGGAAAAGTTTATATATGAAAATTGATCATAAAATCACCACGAATCCAATATTATAAGTTTCATGGTCAAATTCCAATATTTACAAAAATTCACTTTCATAGTTTATTATTTTTTAATTAATTTACGTAAAACGCGGGGTGTTACATTCTTCCCCCCTTTAAAAAATTTTTGCCACCGAAATTTCGTAAGGGATTGATCATGTGAACTATAGAATGTTCATTCTACACTAATAGTCAATTAGTGTACAACCAATTTTGCAACAATCCATGTACATGTGCATAATGCTTCATAATACATATGATATGCATAAACAATAATTTCCAATTGGCACCTCCTATATCATTGATTTCTTTTTAAATCAACTTCGAAAATATGATGCTAACATCCTAAATATACCAGCAGCTCTATGAATGCAACTTTTTGAAAAATCAAAACGGTTTTTCACTCAAAATTTCCCATGCTCCTACAAATAGAAGCATAGTTCAACCAATTTTCAATCCAATCCTTATAATCTAAATTCCTAGCACACCATTGCTATATCCAAATTTAGAAAAATTCGATTTTCTAAACTTGTCTTCTTATGCTTGGAAATGGTCTAGATGGAAAATTCCAAATTTCCACCATTCTCTTACGCAACATTTTTCCACTGCACCATGGAATCTATGTAACGATCCAATTTTTCGATGCTCTAAAGTCGACATCAATACGTTCACTGTATCAAATGCCGAACAATTGCATGCCGAAAACCAAACCGTTAGGGTTAAAGAAGAAGAAGATAGAAGAAGAAATAGAAACAATAACAGAATCTCACATTTCGCAGCGGAACAAATATAAAAGATAAATAAATAATCTTTAAAACAAAAGCACTATATCAGTTTATACATCACATTATCAGAGTGTTACAACAACAAAACAGCGGAAAAGAATATTATATATAGTGATACGCCTCACCATCCAGCTTACCTCCAGATCTCACAGCATACTTTCCCGACTTCGCTTCTGAATAATGATAACCTGACTCTAGGCTGTGTGTGTGGAAAATTGTGAGCACCCAGAGTTTAGAAAGAGAACAATAAACTCTAGGTTAGTTATGAGACTAGTGTGAGATCTTAAAAACGCTTATTTTCACAAAGAAAGTAAAAAAGAAATCCGCTATGCTTTTGGAAAACGAAACTACCATAAGGCCTCTCACCACACACACAATGCAAACGCAGAATTGGAGTAGACTTCTCCTTATGATAGTCAAACATGCTTGATACGCAAAATCCTTTTTGATATTATCATTAGTGCATAGTGTGGAAAACATTTCGAAAGTATAATATTAATCTTAGCCAGCATGGACATTTCGTACTATGCCTACTATAGCCACCAATTAAACGGCGGGTCACCATCATAAGTAAATGGCAGGTTTTACAACTAAAACCGTATAGGGCGCATATTGTTTCTTTGGATTTCCAACAAATGGTCAGGCTAAGGAACTTCCTATTGCCACATGGTATGCCTCTGGAGGGACGCCCCAAGAACTTAACCAGCTCTCTGCCAACACAAGGCCGAGTTACCTCACGCTTCTGGTGCAATGAAGCTGTAACTAAATAACTCCACACACGAGTATTCCATCCCCGATCGTTACCGACCTTTATCCGAGGATCCTCAACCATAAAGCAACAATCATAAAGTAATAAATTTGCAGCAACCACATAGGTTAAATATCTGGGCTCCATTGCATGATACCACCTTTTTTTAGAAGGAAATGGACATACCCTAAGGGCGCTACGCTCAAAATAAAAAACCTTGTTGCATTCTTCCTGTTTTGACCATTTTCGAGGTGTGAGGTCCGACGAAGTCTCATCCACAAAGCTACGCTTTTTACAAAAGGCATGCTTCGATCAAAAAATGATCAGCAGCACTTCGTATGTCACATTACCAAATTGGGAATGTATTACTAGTATATATCAACTACATAACCTATAAGCTCGTACATCTCAGAGAAGGGTGTTAAGCTAAGAGAATAAATTCTCCGCATCCAACAGAAATGTATTTGATAGAAACCAGCTTTACATATCAAAGTGTAACATCAGACATACATCCATACAAGTCCAATCCGGGTTCGAACAGAACCGAAGGCACTTCAAAAGAAGCCCTTGCAATTCGGATAATCCCTAATCACGTCCGGACTTCCCTTAGGGTGATAATATCTCTATACCGGGGCCATTCGGTGTAGAGACATTCGAGAGATAATCCTTTCATTTTCGAAAATACCCAGTCTACAACACTATCTGCAAACGCAATCCCATATCGTCGTATCATTATTCGGAATGGGTTTTATGACATAAAGTCCTCCCCTGGCTTAACCGAATAATGAGCGCTTATTTTAAAATAAGTGTTACATTCAGATTTCAAATAAATCACAACAAATTTCCGCTTTGATCTTTTAAACAAAAAATCCATTAAAAAGATTCGATGTGGTTTTCGAATATCCATTTGGAATTCGACCCTCGGTCGCATCGAAATTCAAATTCCATTCAAAGGCCAATATTGATAGTCGGTTATTTAACTATCAATCAATATTCACAACAATCCCCAGATTTTAAATATTTTTTCCCCAATTATTTCTTTTTAAAATATCTTCGCAAGATATATTTCCAACACTTCAACACTTTGAAAACAAATTTCAAATCACTTTCCTCACATGTAATAAATTTCCAAATATTTGTTTGTTTCCACTGAAAAACTACCGAGTCCGAATACTTTAAAAATTTAAAGCACTTATCCAAAATATACTTGGAAACATTTAGAATAAAAAATATTTTTTAATACTTATTTAAATATTAGCTATGAAAACATTATACCAATATCTCATATAAAACTTTAAGTCCATAACTAATTTTAAAATAAAATTAGTAGATAGGGTATAACCATTTAAATAACCATTTTCTAAGTCAAATATCAATTAAATCTTTTAAATAATCACTTCTATAATTAACTAAATAAATCTTTACTTTAAAGATTTAAAAGGGACTTAAGAAAATAATTTATCCACAAACATTCTTTCCTTTAAACCATCTTTAAAACTTTAATTCATATTTATAAGCTATATTGAAAACATACTCGGCTTTCCAGGGAATATACACTTTCCATTTCAAAATGGTCCATTTAAATCAATTAATAAATCCTTCTCGATTTATTTTAATTTACATTCCAACTCTGTAAATTCTTTCCACACTTTAAAAATAAACAAATATTTATTTTTAAAACAAATTTCCCTTTCCTTTATAAGTTCCCACTGTGAACTTAAATTTCCAAATATCCATTGATATACGATTTTCAAATCGATTGTCAGACATTCACTTTCAACACCAAATCAAATTCCAAATTGATTTCCTAAAATTATTTTCAAACAACAAATCAAATTCCAAATTGAAATCCAAAATTAGTTTCAAACACCAAATCAAATTTTAAATTGATTCTCAAATTTATTTCAAACACCAATTTGATTTCCAAATTTATTTCTTTTAAAACAAATTCCTTTATTTCTTCCAAACTATTTAAAATATGAAATTTAAATAAATTCTCCAACTTTTAAACAGTATTACTCAAAATCCATTTATTAAAAACTTTTTCCATATTTTGGAATTAATTCGATAAGATTTCAAAAATCAACTTTTATACTTTTAAATTCTTTTTTTTAAATTAATCCAATTCTCTAAAATGAATTTACTTAAAGTTTTCTACTTTAATTTACAAAAATCCAATTTTATATTTCTGGTATCATAGATACCAAAAATATATTCGGCTAAATAATAGCCTTCAACGATTTCAATCACAAATATAAGCGTACATAGATTATAAATAAATCAACACACAACATTGAAACAAATTCAAATATTTGAGGAATCCAGTTGGATCCCTCTAACATGTTTCCCTACATCCATATATGTTAGCACAACAATTAAATACCAATTCCACTTCGAGGTGGAATATCGCGGTATATGGGATTATACAATATCATCCGCTATTATGCGGCGCATAGGGTCTCATCCGCTATATAATGTGGGTAACCAATCACTCCAAATATATATATATATACACACACACACTATCACAATTCAACATTCAATCAATAACTGAAATTCAAATTTTCAATCGAGTGAGAAGATCTCACCTTTGATTACGCATACAACCCATTTCCAGCCCATCTTGACTCGTTTTCATGTCTTTTGACCTTGTATAAACATTGTATGATTTTTATTAATATTCGAACTAATCGAACAATAAATTACTATTTTATAGATTTAATTTTAACATATGATTTAATTTAACAAATAATTGAATTTTAAACTAAATTTCCTTAAAATTCTTATAGTAATTAAAATAATTAAATGAGTTTTTTAAACAAATTAATCACTCTCACTATATTATTTTTGAAATAACTAGTAGATTAAAATATGAATATGTATATTTATTTTATTCTTTTCTTTGAAAAAATCTATATAGATTTTAAAATCTATTTTCAAACTTTATTAATATAAAATATTTTTCTTTTTAAACTAGAGCATGCATGTGGATATATACATTTACTAAATAAAAACAAGATTATTTTATACCTTACTTCTTTAAATTTTTAAACAAGCTGTTATATATAATTTCTCTGAAATATGTGTATAAATCTACGAATTGAAGACAACAAACTATTTATTTTTTTATAAACCGTATGTAAAATCAAATGATGATATATATATATATATATATATATTCTTTTAATGTATGTATACATATACATATACATATATATATATATATATAAATCAAATTGAAAAATAAATGGTTTACATATTTAACTGTAAATCGATTTATGAGTTACATATATATATATATATATATATATATATATATTTAATAAAGTAAAAAAACTACCTTAAATTCGAACAGGAAACCAGAATTCAACGAGCTTCTGCTCGATATCCCAAATCGAGCCTTCATCAAAGTCACTTGCGCGCGCAAGCCCCATGCCCTAACTTCAACTTCGAGTCTACGCGGCACTCGCCCCACACCAGGCTTACGGCCTGACAGAGTCGCGACCACCAACTCTCCACAGCGACGTCCTGCCGTTGATTCCCTTTCCTCGACAACATGAAGACAATGCACGCCAACATCGCGCACTCGGCTCCACTTCTAATTGTAGCTCCCCACCGAACCACGCTGGCCACCCTAAACCCACACTCGAACGAAAGTCGCCCCGAGCCTCTACGAGTTGACTCGATTTCATCGTGCCTACCGCCTTCGACGGGCGACTCGCGATCCCCTTCATCATTTTTTATATGAAGAGAAATCAATCGGATTTCGATCGATTAAATATACTGAAATTTTTAATTCAAAACTGAGAGAGTGAGAAAGCGACCATAGATTTGATTACGAGATTTAAACGAGGCTTCGACCATTTTTTTCGTTCCTGTTTTTTTTTCTTGAATGAAAGGGTTTTTACTTTTATTTTTATTTTATTTCATTCAAAACAAACACATGTGCAATTCTGTAGAGAAAACGAAACACATAGATAAAATTCCTATACGTGTTGCAAAAGTTTTCACAGTAATTATATTAATTGTTTTCAAATTTAAATTCAAATTTAAATCATCTCGATTTTCGCAATTCACAATCTCGATCTCCAATCGAGGCGTGCCATCAGGCGTTTATAATGTTATACGCCTATTCCGAACACAATGGAAAAGGTTTCGAGTCCAAATTCGGTCGTATGGAGAAGATAGCTTTTTGGACCCAGTTATTAAATTAAATTTCGATTTAATTTTCGGCGCGTTTGCTTATCATATGGCCACACGATCATTCCAAATAGTATGGAAATTGAAATCCGATAGTAATACACTATTACAGATCCAATGGAACTGATTTCGTTGAATTCCGAAACTGTGCCTCATAAGGCTATTTTTAAATGTCGATTTAAACAATATAAATTTAAAACTAAACAAAGCATTTACAAATCCAATTCTGAAGCTTCCATTATCTTCAGTATTATAAATATAAATTTTCCAAGCCTAGAAAATATTTTTTTAACTAGCATAAAATTGAAGATTCAAATTCATACCCAACTTCAATAAATTAATTTCAATAATTTAATTGCCAAATTCATAGTTATATTTGAAATTCAAGCTTAAAATATCTTCCAAACATTCAAAATTAATTAAATATTCCAATTTCAAATGTCAAAATTTCTGAGTCGTCACAATCTACTCCTTTGCCTTCAATCCTTTTTCCTACATTTCCAAGTACAGTTTGAATAAGTAAGTTTTATTTTTAAAGTTAAGAAACATTGATGTTTCAAAAACCATCTTTTTAAATTTTCCACTAATCGACAAGGTATGATAGAAAACCTTCCACATACAAAACAACTTTCTTGTTGATCACAGTATCCATTTTACTAAAAATACATCAATGACGTAAAATCTACACTAATCAACTGACCGACTATTCCACAATGTCAGCATGCAGCATTTTTAAAATTCTGAAACCCAAAATCTTTAGTTTTAAAAATCTTCCCAAAGATATGTGTATTTTTTTCAAAGTCATAATACTTACAATGAAAACTCTTCTTAAATAAATTTTACATAATTTTTTTCCAAAATATATGCATAATTACATTTTGTAAATAGTTTTCTGCATTTATGACATTAAGATTTAGCCAACCATCCATTATACATAACGGACTCCACTTAATTGTGCGGTAAATTTCTAAGTTCTCAAAAACTTTTCCTTCTTATTGATATCAAAACAGCAAACATGTTGAATTTTAAATTTCAGTCTTCGAGGAACAGAAACCTTGACTCATGGATCACCTCTTCATAATCCCGTCTTTTCTTTTTGGAAATTTATCATCTGAAAATTTTCTATTTTTCAGAACTTGCACTTTAATTTTAATTATTTTGTAATTAGCTAAATATACCTTCCTAATTTATCATTTAACTTCCAATTTCAACTATTTTTTCCCTTGCATTGATTGAGTGGCCTCAAGAAATCTCATTTTTACCGTTTTCTCCAATCATTGCGGTCTACCTTGAGAAAACATAGAAAAAGAACACTTCCTTAACGTAATCCATTGCAAAAATTAATGCTTAAAACCCCACAATAAGAAAAATTAACACTGGAAGAAAGCATCACACCCAATTAAGACGGTACCTTCTAACAGGCCATCGTTTAGTAAAAATTATCAAAACTTATCCTTCCTTTATTACTTATGATGAATAAGGTCTACTCATCTCTTCCATTCCATACCCAATTATGGAATGACCATACCTCCTCTCATCGCAGTGGATAAGAAATACAATTTATGCAGTCTTCATTCTAAATGACAACTAAGCTTGGGGAAATAATTTTCCCCTTTCCTCTTTCGCTTCCCTAACTTAAGTCTACCGGTATCTTCTATTTACCATCTATTACTATCTTCTCTTAATCACATTATTTGATAGTATCCTCAATCCTTCGTATTTCCTTTATTCATAAGTCTCCTACAAGCATATTCCAAAACTTATAGAAGTGTCCTTTAATATCATCTTTGTGGGTTACACACATATCAACATAATATTACTAGGCTTTTTCTAGTGTCCTCACACTCTACGGGGATTCCTTATTGCTTTTTCTAAAGTAGTCATCGCTGTCTCCTTTATAACCTTATTCTTTTTTCCCGTCTCACTCAGGCACTAATTCCAACCTACTCCATATTTAAAATCTCTGTTTGGTCTTTATCCTTTTCTTTCCAAACATGAAAATTTCAAAAAATATTTGAAATATCTAATCCCAAAACTCTTGTCTTTAAAAATGTTACTTAAAAACTTTTATTATATTCAAAAATACTAAGTGTTTTTTAACTCTTTTAAAAACTTACATTGATTTAACTTATTCCCTAAACTTAAAAGGAAATTTTAGCAATTTTAAGTTTAAAATTAAATTAGAATTTTCTTTCAAAGACTTCTATTTCAAAAAAAATCTAGGATTTTTAATTCGGTTATTTATTAAGTTCTTCTTTTAAAAACCCATTCATTTCACCAAACCATTTCTTCCAAAAACACACTTTACATGTTTCTAAAACACCTTTCAAAACTTTTAAATTATAAAAACTAGAGTAGATAAAAACAATTTTATTCCTATCAATTCCTTTACTTTTCCTACTCTCCCAAACATCTAGTATTGAGCAGTCTCAATTATTATAAAAGGAGGAGATACCTAAATTAAATACGCATAATAATGGGAAAATGTGTATTTCCTTTGTTTAGCTCCTCCAATTAGTTTAACAACATTATTTTTAATAAAATTTACTAACACTATTTCTAATCACTACACTATTTTATTACACTTAAGGATCCTATATTTTAATGCATTAGAACTACTTCTCCCTTAAGGAGAATAGTTAACACTATAATTCTATATGAATCACTTAAAAGTGGATTCGTGTCTTGTGTGAAATTACAAGAATTTAGGTTTAATTTTTTATATTTAAATAGACAGTACAAAATACAGGTTTCCGTAATTTGTACATCTCTTCCTTTGCGTTTACATTCCTTCTTATTTCAAACACCTTTATTTGTAACTTGATTGATTCATAGAAACATTATTATCCCTTTTCATTCCAATGAATTAAAATATATCAAATCCCAGCCTAATTAAAATAAATTAAACATATCTTTTATTTAATTTCAAAACTTCCTACTAATCAACCTTTCGGCCTAAACTTTATTAACTTCAATTGTTTCTCTTAATTTCTTATCTCTTTATGACTGTAGTGCAGCCACTTACAGCTCAATTTATCTTCTTTTCTAAAACATCTATTCTATTCCAAATCTGTACCACTTATTTTGTCCATCCATACAGATCGTTTTATATCTTAAAAACATTTATTACATAGAAAGATTCATAAGCTATATTGCTCCATCATTTCTTTTCAAAAGAAAACAGCCTTAGACAAAAAAATTCTTTAGTGAAATCTAATTATAAATTTTCTTAAAAAACCTATAATATATATATATATATATATATATATATATATATTCTCAAAATTTAAAACTTACTTTTTCCCATTAACAGTTCTTTTAAAGTATACAATCTATACCTTTCCTCAATTTCCAAAAGTTTCTTATTATTGGGTTGCACTTAAAGTGAACTTCTGACAATTCTCTTAAGAACATCCTACGTTCCATTTTCAAAGGTCCAAAAATTTAGTCATAAATTAGGAGTGACCATTTCACACCTTTTTTTAGAAAATTCTACTATCTTCCACTTTCTATAACATATGGACTCTTATTTTCCCTTTATTTGGACTTATTGTATATCATCAATCGATAATCAAAAATGGGATTAACAATCATTAGGCTACCAAAGCCTGACTAGGGAGTCCAGTACCCTCTAGTTCTAGGGATATTCCATATGCAACCACTTTATCGATGGAATTCTTAGGATTTTAGCATAACCTATATTTATTTATATTTGTAGTTAAAATACAAATACATTCACTCATCATTTCATAATTTTTCAGGTATCGACTAACCTAAGTTTCGATACCATATGTAACTACCCACACTTCAGTGGGCCTAGATTTTCACTAAACCGAAAACCCAAATCCACTAAAATACAGATCATTGGTTTGGTATCCTGTAAAAAGGAAAATATATTAGAGAACTAATGGTAATAACTCATAGTGAAAATAAGAAAATATAATAGATCAATGTAATTACTAACCAAAAATCAACATCTCAAATATCAAGGCCTCACTGGACAATGACTCCAAATCAACACCAGTAACCGTCTTTCTAAATCTCGTGGGTTGTAATGAGGAGGGATCAGGACAATGTTCGGTGACTAGAAAATTATACATCTTATACATAATACTAGCTTATGATGATTGTTCACTATTTTACGTTATGTCAGATTTTAATATTAGTCACTACGACTCCATTATGTACAAACCGTACCCATCTACACTAGGTAGATCCATGCCAATACATGTAAATATATACATGTAACCTAAGTCCACTAATGGACCAAGATACTATCCATATAGTTTCAATCGCTCAACATCTCGTAAAGATCCATCGCTATTGTATCACCAAACAAAATCCTGCCGTGTGCACCTGTAACGACCCGCCAATCCGTACAATTCAAGCTGATGTTGAGAAACATATGTCCAACCCAAATTGAACGGAAAGACAGATAGTTATGGGGTAGAAGGAAGAAAGAAGAAGAGAAAGGGAGAAGAGAAAAGGTACTAAAACAACATAGAATATCACAATCATAGCAGAATAATACATAATATAATATCAATGATCTTAAAAAAAGAAAAAGTATTTATATACATACATCCATCACAGTATAACAACCAATCACTATCATTGGCCTACACAGTTATAACAACCCGTTCTCACAATTTTTGATAATTCCAACAATAAAGTAGCGGAAATAAACATATACGGGAATACGTCATGCATACCTCCAACTTGTCTCCTGAGCTCCAATGCACCAAAGAAATCTATAAATATGCTCGGTCTGATCCAAGCATTATAATAAAATATCACCCGAGTCAGTTTGGAAAACCAGCGTGAGAAAACGCACCCATATGGATTTTAATATTATAGAAAACCATTTGAAAATCAGAAGTATCTCATAAGACCACACAGCACATAAATACGGACGAGTTTTTACCTTACGATAACCAAATCATTTTCTATAGAAAATCCATTTCAATTAATAATAATGTCCAGGGTAAAAGTAAAATATGAACATAACTGAAATGCTTATATTTCACATTTCAGCATAGTTGGGCACAATTAAGTCCTTACGTCGCTTACCGGAGAATGAATTCCATACAATGACTGGGCAACTGGGATGCCACCCTTCAAGATGCATCTTTAGATAAAATAACACCGAGGATCACGCTTGGATCCCTTGTCGATACAGGACCAACCTGCCCCTTACTAGATAGTACCGAATATAATCACCCCTCCGTTAATGGGTCATGAAGCATACATTGAGAGATAATGTCGAATCTAGATAAGGATGATCATACCCTAATTAGGAGCCACCCACTTGGCCTTGCCGCATCTCCCCTATTTTAGTCATTCCCGTTGATGA
The DNA here is from genome assembly GCA_030765085.1 of Allium cepa. Lineage (NCBI taxonomy): Eukaryota > Viridiplantae > Streptophyta > Magnoliopsida > Asparagales > Amaryllidaceae > Allium > Allium cepa. The sequence continues at coordinate 240,802,680 of CM060931.1, forward strand.
GGCTTGAGGCTACGTTTTACCTTTAATATAGCACTTCCCACTTCAAATGCTAACACCGCTCTACAGGCAACAATGCAATACCAGCACATCCATACAAGTTAATTCTAGGACTGAACGAAACACTTGATAACACCATCTTCAATTTCCATCATTCTCAAGATGCCTTCACTTCGCAACGCTTAGTTGGATCAAAGTGGTTTTCAGATAACATATCTGATCCCGGTCTCTTCGAAATAACATTCGATAGTTTTCGATAATTTCAAACCTGGTTCTTTAGGAAATAAATAGTCAAGGATAAGAGTGGAGATCACCTCCAAACTGTTAGTGAGTGGATTTCCTTATCATTGTCCTAAGAGAACAAAACGACATTTATACGCACAGTACATCATCGTCGGTGATGAATGCTCCGTATAACTCACATGCTTCTCCTAGATTTTGCAAAATTACATTTTGGGTCCAATTTTGATATTTGGTTAACTATCAAATAATAAACACACATCCGAATCAGGGATTTATTCAATAGGAAAAACCACCATTGGTTAAGCACATAAGAAACCACTAGCCTCCTTAATTAATATTTTATTAATTTAATTTAATTTGTAAATATTTGTCCCGAAATTCTTTTACAAACATTATATATCTACAAATCTCTATATTTCAATACTTGAAAAAATATCCATATACTTATCTCAACAACATAAGTATATCCACCAAACAACTAAGAAAGATTTCCTTTCTAAACCATTCTCAAATCATAAATAAATCCCCATTATAAATTTCTAACATCCTTTATAAACTATTTTATAAATCTCAGGAACCATTTACAACACATCTTAATACATCCCAAAATCACTTCAAGAATTCTTTTATAAATATCTAAGCTGTTTATGAAACTCTTTTATCTTGTAGATAATTTTTCTCTAAGTTTTCCAAACCATGTTATAAGATCACGCTTATAAAAACATATAACTTTATAAAACTCCATTTATAAATCTCGAAAAAAATTATACGTCAATCTAATCATTTACTTTTAAACACTACTGTATACTAATAACATTGTAAATACATAAGTAATAACCTTAAAACATCTTAAAATAATCATTAATAAATTCCAAAACATTCTTGAATAAAAATTAATGATTCATCTTCAAAATTACTATAAATAATAATAATCAATTTTCAAAACTTTGTCGATAAATAAATATAATTAATTTCAAACCGTATTAATAATTTAAATAATTAACTTTTCAAAATATCAAAATATTGATAAGTCACTTTAAACAATATTAATATAAATAAACAACTTTTATAACATAAATATATTTCATTGATAAAAATCCATACTTAATTTCCAACATGATCTTTTCCATTTTTATAAAATTATATTTATAAATCTCTTTCTCTTTTATAAAACTTTCTTTCATAAAATTCCTTTATTTATGAACCCTATTTATAGCTCTATTTTCTTTAGAAATCTCACTTATTCATAAATCCCATTTAAAAACATTAATCACCATCCGCTTTTAATGCTGCCCCAACGTTTATGAATTCTTTTATAATTTCCTTTCTATTTATAAAATATCGTTTAATATTCCCAAAATTACCTCCATCTTCAATTTTCAAAATAGAATTCACTATTTGCTAAAATATCAGTTCGCACCTTATAATAAATCCACCGTTTGATTTATTTCACCAATTTATTAAATGACGATGGTTTACTCTAATTTATAAACACCATATACAAATTCATGGATTTATTAACAAAATAAAATATCACATTCTTAAATCTCACATTTATAAATAAATCTTAATATACGTGCATATATATATATATCACTCTACATAAAATAGTTAATAAATATTTATACCAAAATATTTCTTTCTTTAGAAACCATAACCCTTTATTATAAAAGATGGAATTTTAAGCTTTTAAAAGCCCTTGTCATAGTTTAAAAATTTCCATTTTAAAAATTTTATATAACTATAAAGTTATAATCTCTAAAAATTATAATTTTCATTTTGAAATAAACTACTTCTATAAATAATTCAAGAAAAATTATTAAAACATATATAATTCCCAAAATCTGTTTGAAATCCTTTTAATCAAACCATTATTTTATAGTATTTAAAATACCAAAAATAAGTCTCAATGCTACTAAAGCGTTAAACAAGAAAAATCAAATCCATGTCATCAAATATGACATCCAATAAGTCATATATCACAATATATATGAAAATTAAAATCAATAGTGTGAGGAATTCTGTTGGATCCCTCTAATCTGTCCCCCCGTATCACATACAGTATATAATTAAATAATATAAAAATCAACCGCTTCGAGGCGAGATTCGTATACAAAAGGTCATCTGCTCTTACATGGGAATGTAATAGGGTCTCATCCGCTCCAAGGGTAGGAATATGTGCAAACCAATAATATAAGCTAGTAAATCATCCAACAGTCAATAACAATCAATAATAAAATATCCGTGCATCTAATTAATAATTATATTGACTATATAATATTCCTTTTAATCAAAATGGTGAGATTAATTCACATTGATTTTAGTTGTCACAGAAGCTTTTTGGTTTGGAACTAAAATCGAACAATGTCCGATTTTAAGCCAAATTTTCAAGTCTCCAAATTTGTCCAAACCAATTCATCACGAAGCTTATGTCATTACGTGCACAGCGCAGAAATCCGCGTCTCAATTTAACCTTGCATGATTGGTCTATGTTTTGAAGTTATCGTGGATTTCAGGCTTCATGCACCATTACCCCATCTATGTTTTGAAGGAACCTTTTTATGGGTTAAATAGCCTTGCCCTATCTAACAAACAAATAAACAATTCCGGCGTTGCATGACCCAAAATAACCATTCTCGATAGGCAGAAGGGATCAGTTAGGTGTAACCCTATCCTTCCCATTGACCGCTAGAGATCAACCCTGAGCTCGAGAAATATGCAACCCTACCTAGTTTACGGTACCTGTTAGCCTTTTGTGTACACTTGCTGCAACTCATTTTGGTATTTAGGCACACCAGACTTTCCGTGCCATGTTGCATAAGTCCGATCTCACTCATCGCCCACTTAGATTGTCTAGTGCAATCAAAGGTATTATCTCCGCTTAAAAACTTTAAAGCAGACCTAATTTGACTGTGCACTTGACATAATTATAAAAGAAAATTTATAATCAAGGCAATAAGCACAGTCCAGAACTGGGGGTACCCCTCTAGTACGAAATTGTACATTCACCACAGGTCATATTGGTTGGATATGTTTTAGCATTCCAACCAGTCTAATGACTTTCAGACATTGGCCCATTATAATTGTAACTTACAATTTATAATTATTCACACCCGTCATAAATGCATATCTCATGCTACTTATATACATATTCACACTTATGCATATTAATTCTTTTTTTATTTTCTTTATTGCCTCAACATCTTTTATGTCTAAATTTAAGTCTTTAGTCTTACTGTGCATTTATCTTTTAATTCATTAATTTCATTTACCGCTTCTCAATTTTGTACATCAATATCGTCACTACAACATTCATTGGTTCAACTTTGATTTCTATTCCATTTCATTCAGTTATCAGACTTAATCCATTTTGTTAGATTATCAGACTTAGTTCATTTCATTAGATTATCAGACTTAGTCCATTGCATATCCCAGCTTCTTACTTTTGTCTATTATTGTGACTTCCTTTCTCATCAGTTTCTGTTTTATTAACTTTTGAGTTACACTTTTGTTTAATATTCCGCATTTGGGATTTACTATATTTTAATAAATTGGAATTAAACTTCATCATCTAATTGTTACACAGTAAATTTCCATATCTTATACAAAAGGGGGGTTTGCGCGATTTTTGTAATTACAAGGAGTTCTCTTTTTATTTATTGAAATATGAAGTACAAAATACGATAAACATCCATATTTTGTACATCTCTTTCTTTTACAAACATATATATATACATCTTATCATTTCAAACATCAGACTTTTGTAAATTTAGACTTAACAATGTATGAAAATATACTTGCAACAATACAAATTCCAATAAATTAAAATATCACAAAAATCTCAAAAGCCAAATTAACTTTATTGCGGATTTTATTTACCAACATCAAATAAAATGAAATCCCAGTTCATTACATTTTAGTTAACTAATATCTGATGCAGAAACTACAAATTTTAATTATCACGTAATTATGTAAATAAAACTAATCATATGCGATTGCAACATTAAAACTAATCATTACATAATTACATAGGCAAGTTCATATCTCAACTTTTCACATTTACAAATTCATTGCAACTTAAATTTAGTTCTCAAACATATAGAAATAGATTTGCAATGGTATAATCCAATACTACATAAAAATATATATAATATTCACACTAACCTTTAATTAGCGTTCCCAAATCTCTAGATGTAATCCAGATTCGACCCTATCATTTGTATTCTCCACTTTTTAAACTACCTATTCGAACCCTTAAACAATATTTATACATATCTCATTATTAATTGGATTAGGGAAAAATGATTTAGATTTATTAATTAAGATCAGATCTAAAAGTTTACCTTTGATATGGCGATCTGATTTGAAACTATCTTCTATCCTCTATCCTTTTCTATTCTTCTCCAAATTGTACATGTGCAATCTATTCTATTTCTAAGTATTTAGAATTTTTGGAGGAGAAGAGAAAGTGACAGAGCTTCCATTCTAATGGTCGACCTATAGTAGGTCACGGTCGACTCATATGGGCCAATTCGGTGTATTTTGATTCCTTTGTTAATATCTTTCTCTTTTTGTCGAATTAATGTTAATTAACATTGTCTCTTAGCTTAATTATATTTCTAAAACGTTAAGTTATGTTAGTTTTAACAGTTTTAATCCATCATTAATTAATCTTAAATTATTTTCTAATTACATATATAATTATTTCCTACTACGAAAATTCAAACGCTAGTAATTTTTCGTTTAAACTTCGATTGGAAAAGTTTATAAGAAAATTGATCAGAAAATTGCCACGACAATGGTATGAATTTCATGGTCAAATTCCAATATTTAAAAAAATTCCACTTTTGCAGTTTGTTATTTATTTATCAATTAACGTAAAACGTAGGGTGTTACATTCTTGCCCCTTTAAAAGAATTTTGTCTCTGAAATTTCGTAAGGGTTCGATCATGTAAACCATCGCACGTTCATTATACACTTCCAATCAATTAGTATTCAACCAATTTTGCAATTATCCGTGTACATGTGCATAGTGCTACATAATACATATGATATGCATGAACAATAATTTCTAATTGGTGCCTCCTATATTAACGATTTCTTTTAAATCAACTTCGAAAATATGATGCTAACATCCTAATTACACTGGCAGATCTACATGAATGCAGCTTTTTGAAAAATCCAAACGGTTTTTCATCCAAATTTTCCCACACTCCTATAAATAAAAGCATAGTTCAACCAATTTTCCATCTAATCCTTAACATTTAAATTCATAGCACACTATTGCTAATATCCATTTTTAGAAAAATTCGGTTATCTAAACCTATCTTCTTGTGCGCGGAAAGGGTCTAGATGAAAATTTCCATATTTCCACCATTCTCTTATGTAACAATTTTCCATTGAACCATGGAATCTACTCCTTTTCCTCCAATCCTTTTTCCTACATTTTCAAGTACAATTTGCATAAATAACTTTTATTTTTTAAAGTTTAAAAACATTGATGTTTCAAAAGAAATCTTTTTAAATTTAACACTCATCGACAAGGTATCCTAGAAAACCTTCCACAAACAAAGTAGCTTCCTTGTCGATCACTGTATCCACTTTACTAGAAGTACTGCTATGTAGTAAAATCCACACTAATTAACTTAGCTACTATTCCCCAATGTCAGCATGCGGTATTTTTAAAATTTTAAAGCTCAAAATATTTAGTTTTAAAAATCTTTCCATAGATATGAGTATTTTTTTTTCAAAGTCATATTAATTATAATGAAAACATTTCATAAATAAATTTACTATAAATTTTTTTCCAAAATATATGCATAGTTACATTTTATAAATAATTTTCTGCATTTCTGACATCAGGGTTTAGGCAAACATCCACCGTCCATAATGGACTCCACTCAATTACGCGGTAAATTTCTAAGCTCTCAAAAACTTTTCCTTCTTATTGATATCAACCAACACACATGTTGAATTTTAAATTTCAATCTTCAAGGAACAGAAACCTTGACCCATGGATCACCTCTTCATAATTCTGTCCTTTTTTTTTTGGAAATTTATCATCCGAAAAATTTCTATTTTTCAAAACTTGCATTCTAATTTTACTTATTTAGCAATTAGTTTAATAAATTATAACGACCCAAAATTTGACCACTTTAAAATATACTATTTAAAGTGATTTAAAATCTAAAATAAGTAAGATTATGATTCAAATAATATTAGAAGGATTTGGAAAGAGAAGTATACACCAAAATAGTAATATTTGCCTATATCGACAAAATGCTGATTTTAGAAAAGCAAGTTTCAATGGTTAAATAAATTATTTTAATTTATTTATAAGTGTTTATATTTTTAGATAGCATTATAAAAATTTATTTTTAAATTTAGTTTACATAAATAAATAGTTTAACTAAAACGTCAAAATGTGACCGTAAAACATTTTGTCGAAAAAACAACGTTTTTCGATTAAAAGCTGTCGCACCTTTATTTTCTTATATAGAAACATATATTCAAATAGTAAGTATTAATTAATTCACTAATCAAGTTTACTTTTACTAAACGTACTTAGAAAATTCTGTAATATAATTAAAAAAATAAGCATAAAAAGACAAAAAAAAGTACAAAAATCAAAAAGTAAAACATCAAATCAAAGGAACATAATTATTACTTTCTTTACTTAATATCTAAGTGAAAATGACATAAAGTAATGATTTAAAATGTGATGTTAAGTGTTGAAAAAAATAAGGTAACTTAAGAAGTAAGTAAGGTTATTTTGGTGATTTGGTAAAGGAATATTTTGGTAACTTACCGCTTCATTTTTTTCCATAAATACCAGCCACTTTCTCACTTTTTTTCACACTATTTTCTACCTTCTTATTCTTTCTCCTTGAAGCTCTTTTTAATGGCTTCTTCTTCTCTTTCATTTCCTTACTAACTTTTTCAAATCCATATCAAACAAAGTCAAAACACCACCATACTTTGCCAAAGATCTTAGAATACCATGAAAACATGGTTCGGTATCTAAGAAGTGAAGAAGTGATGGAGGAAGAGATAAAATAGGCCTAGGCCGAGCACATCAAGAAGAAGAAAGGAGATCATGAAGCTTCAGAGTGAGAAAAAGAGAAGAAAGTGCTACCAAAATAGATTCGGGAATCTACATAAAAGATTGGTGGAGTGGAACTAATAGTAAGTACTCTTATTTACCAATTAATCTACAAATTATTTCAAGTTAATAATATGAAAAGTTTGTTATATGTTGGATGATAGCTTGATTTTTATTATAGTTGATTATATGTTTGTGATATGGTTGATAACTTGGTTTGATAATTGATAAGAGAAATGGTTATTAAACATAGTTAATTAAATAAGAATTAAATCCATACAAATGTGTGTGAAAATTATTTAGCCTCTTAATGATTTCAAAATATCTAAAAAGATTGAAAATGATATTATAATATTAAATATGAATTGAAATGAAAAATGAGTTTGAAATGATGAAAATATTATTTTAAATGAGTTAAGATAGTTTAAATATGGTTTAAAATAAATTTGAATTGTTTCAGATAAATTCCAAAGCAATTCATAAAATTGGTCAAAATCGGGCTCGTCGCATAGCGGCAGTTCGTAAATTTCGACCCTAACTTCAAATTATCGTAGAGAATGATTTATAAGTCGGATTTCTTCGAAATAAATTTTTTTTGGTCCACAATGATAATAGTTTTCCAATGAAGAAAGAAAATCAAAATTTCATTAAGTAAATTTTGAAATATGTCCAAAACAATTTTCTAAAAACATCGTGGGTTTGTAGTTCAGAATCCAGAAAACGATTTCTTTATAAATGATATTTTTAAATGATTAAAAAAATATTAAATAAATTTGATAAATATATTAAAATGGGTTAAAAGAGATTTGGAATGGAAAATATGAATTTTAAAATATAAAAAAGTTGTTTAAATCAAATAAGCTTATATAGCACTTTCCACGACACTTTTATGCGGCAAATTCTATAACCCTTTGAAATGTTGTTTAAACTTAAAAATTCTTAACTAAATCTTTTGTGAATGATTTTAAAGAATAATTAAGTAATTTAAAGATGATTTGAAAGTTTTAATAAGAGTTTGAATAAATGGTTAAGAGAAATTGTTTGTAACACTTAAACAAAAAGTGAAGATATTGAATTTAATAACAAACTAAGTATGCGGAAACGACTAGTACATTTGTCTCGCTTGTGAGATCTGAGAAGATAAAACAAGGTGTTTAACTAAGGTTAGGGATGGAGCAACCACTGCCCTGAACTTACTTGACCTATGTTTTCTCTTTTTAGGCGAAGGATGGAATAGATCGAAAGGGAAGTCCGGATGCTCTAAAAGATCACAATTAAGTTTTTCCAAAATAAAAGAAAAGACACAAGTTCTTTGAACGTTAATTAACCACTTAACATCTTTTAACGATGATTGGTGCGAAGAAACCGGCATCGGATTTGGTTGATTCCTATCTGAAAATACGGGATCAGATTTGGGCGATTCCTATCCGAAAACCCCTTCAAACTAATTTTCGAAATAAAATATATTGAAGATAAAGATATTCATAATGTAGGATTATTTGCCATTAGTCCCTAGAAGTGAAATTTATCATATATAAAGTGGCAGTAGTGCTCTATTATGAAAATCTTTGATTTGTAAGAATATGATTTGAAGCTAAGAAAGAAATCTTTGATTAAGATTTAATAAATGATTTGAGAATATTTTCCCTAAGTTTAAAATTAAAACTTGAATATAAGAAATCTTTGATTAAGATTTAAATAATGATTTGGAAAGATTTTCTTAAGTAAAAGATAAAATGATTGGAATTATTCCTGGATTTAAGAAAGGTTTAAATAAACCAAAAGATTTGATTAATGAGGCTTAATGATTACTTATACTGTTGAAAAGAAAATGGAATAGATTCAAAAGAAAATATCTAAGAAAAATATTTGATTTAAATAAAAGAAGAAGTAATTGATTGATGATTGATATCCACTAATGAACTTAACATTTTTTTTATCGACAATTGGCTTTGAAGGAGCCGGGATCAGATTTGGGTGATTCCTATCTGAAAACCACTTCGATCCAATATATACGTTCGAAAGTGAAGACATGTTGAAGATGATGATTATTGAAGACCGTTGATCTTTATTGCGTGAGGACTACTTGTTGAATATGCACTGGGTAGCTCCCATTATAGAGTTATTTATCGTAGAGGTCTTCCCATCGTGGAGGTTTTTCGGATTGCAAGGGCTTCTGTAACGACCCCGGATTTTTATATAAATTTAAAATGATAATTAAAATCTATTTTTGAAGAAAACGGTGAAAATAATCGATTTAGTGATGTGAGTTTCCCCGAGTTCAAATATATTCTATATAAATCATTTAAATTTTTAAGTATTGTATATACATGTATATATGTGAATATATATATATATATATATATATATATATGTATATTTGGGTATATATGAGTCAATTTGAAATTATAAAATCTTGTGTGTATATATATATATATATTTTGATTTGAATTTAAATCTTAGATGAATGGTTTAATAAATATTTGGGTTATAAAATAAATTAAGAAAAATATATATATATATATATATATATAGTAACTCATAAATAATTTTTAAAGTAAAATTTATGATAAGTATTTAAACTAAAAATAGAAGTAAAATAAATATTTGAGTTATAAATAGAGATAAATAAAAGTTAAGTATGGAACCAAATAAATATATATAAAACATCTATGTACAAAACAAAGTTATGGAATTTCAATTATATTTTAAAGTAAGTAGACAAAATAAAATAAACATAAACAAAACGAAGTAAATACAAATAAATATAAAAGTTTTAGTATGCAAAGAAAAATAAAATAAAATAAGAGCAAATGAAAGTATTCAAACAAAAGAAATAACATACAAAGAAGAAACCACATATTTATAAAATTATGTAGAATATAAAACAAAAGAAAGAAATAAAATAAAATATACGTTGTAAATTTAATACGTATGTTAGAAATATGATTAGAAGATAAATTATAAAACAAAAACAATAAGTATAAAACAAAACTAAAGCAAAGTACAATACTGCATGAACATAAACTAAGCAAAATATCCACAAACTAACTATATACAAAATTTAAAAACAAAGCAACAAAAAAGGAATACAAAGCACAAAGCAAATATGAAAAGTAAGTATAGGAACAAAAACAAAGTAAATAAGTTTGTACACTTAAAAAAAAAAACAAAACTAAAGTATAGAAGGAACAAACCTGCAAAGTCAATGAAGACAAGCATCTAGGCTATAAACAAAAGCATAGCAAATAGAATACTTGTACCTGATATTGTATAAACAAAGCTTCAGCCGAGTAAAAAAATAAAAAAATAAAAATAAAATGAAAACATCTTCAACCATGCTTATAGTACAAAGAGAAGGTAACATCACCTTGCATAAAACAATAATCAAGCTGTACAACTCCTCTTTTGTATATATATCAACTTATAAACTTGCTTTCCTATATATTTTCATCAGCTCATTCCTTGAAGCTAAAATCTGAAGTAGATACTACTTCATACTTAAACAAGGATTCAAAATTTAGATAACAATACAATCAACTTCAAACCAGAGGATCAAATTAAAAGCTTTAGCTTGAAAATGCAAATCTGTTTCCAAATTGAAGAAACCTATTCATTTCCTGGAAATCAGGTGAGTAACACCCTTTTTAAAAGCTTAAACATATGAACCTGATTATAGAGTTGAAATCTGGATTATGTATATTGTTACATATGTATCTCTCTGTGTATACATATGGATATCTGAATGATTTTATATGCTGTTCTTCTCTACTTTAAGTTGTAAAGTCTAAATTAAATTCAAATTGCATTTTCTTCACCTCTAATCTCTAATAGGCATTAGTTTTCATGCCAATTCAGTTTGTTTAAACATGAAATAGGATCCAGATTTAGTTTTAAACATGTATATATTTATATAGTGCCTGGAAATCCAGATTTACTGTAAACTTTTATAAACATGTTAAAAATCAATTTATACAATTCTCTGATTCAAATACATAAATTGATTTGGCCTGGAAAGTTATGATTTTTGAAATCAAAATCACGATTTAAAGTGAGGCATTGGATGTGAATTTGGGGATTGCCTGGAATTTGAGTTTTGGCCGAACTCTGATGGTCTATGGAGTCGTGGTGGTCGAGCTTCCTCCTGGAGATGGAGGAATGATCAGTGGCCCTAGGAAAAATATTGGTTGGGGTTGCAAGTGAACGCGGTGGCGACGGTGATGGGTTCCAGTTCGTAACCCTGGGTTGGGCGAGGGTAAATATTTTTGATTCGTTCTCGGTCTAGAGGTGATCGAGTTCAACGTGCTTTGGGGTAATGGTGGAGGAAGGGTTGACGCGTGCGTGGCCGGAGTTGCACGAACTCCGGTGGTTGAGGCGTCGAACACGAGACATTGACAGGCTTCGAGTGGGAGTCCTGTGCTTGTTCCAGGTTTTATCATTTAGCTCGATTTCGATTTTCGTGTGAAGGAGGGAGATTTGGTGGGTTGGAGTGTATGAATGGATGATCGTGGTCGTGTAGATGATCGTGGTGATGGTCAGAACGTCGCACGGCGACCGTGCAAGTGCACGGTGCATCTTCTTGTACCTGGTGGTGTTGTTGGGTAGAAGCAGCGTTCCAGTGGGTTTTTACCCGAAGTGGTACTCGAGTAAATCGAGTAAGTGACTCGAAGCATTAGCTGGGGGGTCTCGGGTCGAATTCCTGTTTCAATTTTTAACCTGAAACCTGAAACTGTTTTGGTTTGAGAATTTTAAAACCAAATTAAATTTTAAACCAAGATTTTTTAAAGCTTAGTTCAAATTGAAATATTAATATAAATTCAAGTTGAATGTAGAGTTTAGTTTGAACATAAATAAGTTTTAAATTTAAATTGTTTTAATAACTTAAAAACAATTCAAAATATATTAAAGAAATTTGAAATGAAGTTGAAATTTTAAATGAAAAATTTAAGCAAGTTGAAATTAAAAGTTTAAAACTAAATTTAAATTTGAATTAAAGATAATTTGAATCCTAGTCTGAAATCAAAGAAGTTTTAATATTTAAATTGTTTAAATTTGATTTGTGATGATAATTAAAACATTAGTTAGAAAAGGCTTTAAAATTGAATTAGTAAAGATAAATTGATCTGCACTCATTAAATTAGTTCAAGTGAATAATTGATAAATTTATTTAACCAAGAAACTAAGATTCGAGTTAAATTAATTAAGGTAAATAAATTTGTAAATAAGATTCATTGGTTTAATAAAGAGTTGTCTTTTAAACAAATGCTTGAGGTTATTTAATCAAGTAATTAAGATTTATTAAGTTATAGTTTAGAACTTAATTAATTAAATAATCAGTGATTAAACATATGATTTTAAAGGTTAATTAAATGATAATTAACAATAGTTAAATTGAGTTAATTACTTAAGAATAGTAATTAAATAATTATGAATAGTTAATGAGGATCATTTACTTGAAATTTATTTTGATAATAAATGTGAGAAGAATTATTCATAGAAATTTAATCTGATTTAAATTAATCAGATAATTAAATTAATCTTATTTAAGCATGTTTGGATTATATTGGATGTTAAACTGTTTGATATCCCTGTTATATGATGCTTTATGATTATCCTGATTTGTGTTGTGATCTATGATGAAATTTATTATCTGTGATATATATATATATGTCTGCGAATCTGTGTATGAAAGATAAGCGTTATAAATTTATATCGCTTATCGAATATATTGTTGTATTTGATCTGTGATGATTGAATGATGTTGCACTATTGTGTTAAAACCCTGGACTACACCATACACACACAAATATGGATTTCACGAGGAAATCGATTAAGTCACAGATTTAAAAATGATTTTTAAAGTTGAATATTTGAATTCAAATGTTTCGGAAATGGAATTGGAATAGAAGTGAAAAATTTTTGAAATGGAATTTCAAAGATGGAAATTTATTTTGAATAACTGGATTAAGTGTTGGAATTTAAATATTTTAATTTAAATTTGAATTCAATATTCGAATTGAATTCTGTAATTTGAAACTAGGGATTAATGATATTATACTAGTCATTATGAGTTAAATCATTTTTTAAAGTATTATTTTTGGGAATTTGAATTTAACCCAAGGATTTCAACTCGTATAAATGAATCAGATTTCCAAAATGAAAACTGTTGTTTTCAAATGATAAACACTTTTAGATAAGAACTGAGATTCCAGTTATTTAGGGGAATTTCAAGATTGAATAGAGAAATGATTTTCCTAAGTTATGAATGAATTCTTTTTGAAAGCTATGAAATAAATCTATTTATTTTTAACAGATTTAAATTGATGATTTGTTTAAATCAAATTGAAATAAAATTGTTTTGAAGGCTATAAGTTAAATCTTTGATTTAAAGATTTAACGAGTTAATCAAATTGAAATGAAAATTGATTTGGAAAATCTGTGAATGAATCTTTTATTTAAAAGATTAAAATGTGAAAACTGTTTAAACCGTTAAAGGTTGTGAAAATGAATCTTTTTGTTTAAGAGATTTGAGATGGTAATCGGTTTAAACCATTTGAAAGAAAGTTTTGAATTATTAAGTTGTGACTTAATTGAAATCCCATTATCCATTTGTTTTTGAAATATCGTGCTCACTATTCGGTTTAGCCGGGAAAGGACCTTTGTGTCGTATAACCCATTCCGAATAAGTGATTCGACGTTATGGATAGCATTTAAAGACTGGTGTTGAAGACCGGGTATTTGCGAAAGCGATAGGATGACCTATCGATTGTCTCTGCACTGGGTAGCTCCTGGTATAGAGATTCCCTAAGTGATGGGAAATTCGATCGGGATTTTGGATATCCGGATTGCAAGGACTTCTTTGGAAGTGCCTTCGGTTCTGTTCGAACCCAGAACAGACTTATATGGATTGTATGTCTGACATTACAAATTGAGATATAAAGCCGATTTCTTTCAAATATATTTCTGTTGGTGGCGGAGAATTTATTCTTTTAGCTTAACACCCTTCTCTGAGACGTACGAGCTCAGAGGTTATGTAGTTGAAGTTATCAGCGATGTATTCCCAATTTGGTAATGTGACATGCTGAGTGTTGCTGTGAAATGATCATTGTGTTGATTATTTGTGATAGGATCATTTATTTGATCGTCTATCCTGGTGATCATTTCTATGATCATTTGTTGACCCAAAGCATGGCTTTTGTATAAAGTATGTTTTTGTGGACGTGACTTCGTCGAGCCTCACACCCCGGAAATGGTCAAAACAGGAAAGATGCGGCAAGGTTATGAGGGGTAGCTCCCTTTAGGGTATGTGCATTTCCTTCTGGATAGAGGTGGTATCATGGTATGGAGCCCAGATATTTAACCTATGTGGTTACTGCGAATTTATTACTTTGTGGTTGTTGGTTATCGGGATCCCGTGAGAAAGGTCGTTTACGATCGGGGAATGGCGTGCTCGTGTCAGTAGTTACCCAGTTAGGGGTAACCCGGCCTTGTGTTGGCAGAGTTCCGGTTTGGTTCTCGGGAATGTCCTTCCAGAGGCATTCTCATGTGGCAATGGGAAGTTCCTTGGCCTGACCATTTGTTGGAAATCTAAAGAAACAATACGAAACCTTGTACGGTATTAGTTGTAGAACCTATCATTCACTTATGGTGGCGCCCCACTGTTTGGATGGTAGCTATAGTAGGCATAAATGCGAAATGCCTATGCTGGCTAAGATTTATATCTTTACTTTTGAAATGATTCTTCTACACTATGCACTAGTAATAATATCAAATGTTTCTTCTTAATGCGTATCAAGCATCTTTGACTATCATAAGGAGAAATCTCCTCCGATTCTGCGTTTGCATTGTGTGTGTGTGCGGGAGGCCTTATGGTAGTCTCATTTTTAAAAAAGCATTGCGAATTGACTTTGAAAATCTTTTGGTTGAATGTTTTAAAAGATAAACTGTTTTTGTTGCTCACACCAGTCCCACGACTGATCCGGAGTTTATTGTTTCTTTCCTAAACTCTGGGTGCTCATTATTTTCTACACGAGCAGTCTAGAGTTGGGTTTTACAGATAGTTAGATATAGTGGATTATCTGGAGTTAGTTCAGTCTTTGGACCACACCAGCCTTGCTGAGCTTGGTGATATGTTATTAGGGGTTCGAGCTTCTGCTGGATTGATTCTTGGAAATGGAGTTGCAGTTCTCGGAGTTCTCTTTTGAAGACTATCTTAGAGTTATTTTGTTCCGCTGCTAGATGTTATCTATTTTTCTTTTCCGCTGCTATTTATTGTATCATATCTCTGATGTATATTGATATCTATTGGATCATCTGTTGTATCAGATATTGTATCAAAGCTGTATATCAATGTATTATTCTTTTATTCCGCTGTGTTGTTTACTTAATGATTGTTATAAGCTCCGGCGAATCGGATTTGAACGGTTGAATCTATGGCATTCGAATACGATTTGAAGTATGGATGTCGATTTTCGAGCGGGCAAAATCCGCAGTCGTTACATTTGGTATCAGAGCTAAGGGTTGAACTTTAGCTCAGGAGTGTAACACATTAAGTAACTCATTAGAGATAGGGTGAAGTATCCCTAGAATGAGTAATCCCTAAGGTATCTGTTTGAATGCCTCAGTAAATTCTCTTACTATCTACTGATAGTAAGTATGAGTGCAAGAAGAGAACGAGATAGGGGACAGGGAAATACGACTATAATTGGTCAATACTCTGTAACAACAGTGGAAACAATCTTTCTTATCAAATTTCTTTGATTCGTTTCTAAATTCTTTTGATTTCTTCGTACCAGCTACAAGAAGAAGTTTTGGTGTGGTGATGCTCTACGAATCGTTGTAGGGAATTTTCAATTCGTATCTTCATCTGATTTCTTATCAATTTTTGATTTAAACCTTAATGAATTTGAAATTGGAAATTTTAAATGAATTAGAAATTTTAAATTGAGTTAAAATTGATTAATGGAATATGAAGGATAAATTTGAATAGTATCGATAAACGATTTCGTTTAAAATCAAATTTTGAAATTCTATTATAATTTCTTGTATCTATTGTTGATATTCTGATTGGGTAAGCCAAATGCAGAACTGATATCCAGTTTGATCTGAAAAGATATTTCTCTATCTTTTATCTATCTTTGTTGTTTTCGTGCCTGCGAATTTCGAGGACGAAATTCTTTTAAGGGGGGAAGTCTGTAACGACCCCGGATTTTTATATAAATTTAAAATGATAATTAAAATCTATTTTTGAAGAAAACGGTGAAATTAATCGATTTAGTGATGTGAGTTTCCCCGAGTTCAAATATATTCTATATAAATCATTTAAATTTTTAAGTATTGTATATACATGTATATATGTGAATATATATATATATATGTATATTTGGGTATATATGAGTCAATTTGAAATTATAAAATCTTGTGTGTATATATATATATATTTTGATTTGAATTTAAATCTTAGATGAATGGTTTAATAAATATTTGGGTTATAAAATAAATTAAGAAAAATATATATATATATATAGTAACTCATAAATAATTTTTAAAGTAAAATTTATGATAAGTATTTAAACTAAAAATAGAAGTAAAATAAATATTTGAGTTATAAATAGAGACAAATAAAAGTTAAGTATGGAACCAAATAAATATATATAAAACATCTATGTACAAAACAAAGTTATGGAATTTCAATTATATTTTAAAGTAAGTAGACAAAATAAAATAAACATAAACAAAACGAAGTAAATACAAACAAATATAAAAGTTTTAGTATGCAAAGAAAAATAAAATAAAATAAGAGCAAATGAAAGTATTCAAACAAAAGAAATAACATACAAAGAAGAAACCACATATTTATAAAATTATGTAGAATATAAAACAAAAGAAAGAAATAAAATAAAATATACGTTGTAAATTTAATACGTATGTTAGAAATATGATTAGAAGATAAATTATAAAACAAAAACAATAAGTATAAAACAAAACTAAAGCAAAGTACAATACTGCATGAACATAAACTAAGCAAAATATCCACAAACTAACTATATACAAAATTTAAAAACAAAGCAACAAAAAAGGAATACAAAGCATAAAGCAAATATGAAAAGTAAGTATAGGAACAAAAACAAAATAAATAAGTTTGTACACTTAAAAAAAAAACAAAACTAAAGTATAGAAGGAACAAACCTGCAAAGTCAATGAAGACAAGCATCTAGGCTATAAACAAAAGCATAGCAAATAGAATACTTGTACCTGATATTGTATAAACAAAGCTTCAGCCGAGTAAAAAAATAAAAAAATAAAAATAAAATGAAAGCATCTTCAACCATGCTTATAGTACAAAGAGAAGGTAACATCACCTTGCATAAAACAATAATCAACCTGTACAACTCCTCTTTTATATATATATCAACTTATAAACTTGCTTTCCTATATATTTTCATCAGCTCGTTCCTTGAAGCTAAAATCTGAAGTAGATACTACTTCATACTTAAACAAGGATTCAAAATTTAGATAACAATACAATCAACTTCAAACCAGAGGATCAAATTAAAAGCTTTAGCTTGAAAATGCAAATCTGTTTCCAAATTGAAGAAACCTATTCATTTCCTGGAAATCAGGTGAGTAACACCCTTTTTAAAAGCTTAAACATATGAACCT
The DNA here is from genome assembly GCA_030765085.1 of Allium cepa. Classification (NCBI taxonomy): domain Eukaryota; kingdom Viridiplantae; phylum Streptophyta; class Magnoliopsida; order Asparagales; family Amaryllidaceae; genus Allium; species Allium cepa. The sequence goes on from CM060931.1 coordinate 240,820,684, forward strand.
GATTATAGAGTTGAAATCTGGATTATGTATATTGTTACATATGTATCTCTCTGTGTATACATATGGATATCTGAATGATTTTATATGCTGTTCTTCTCTACTTTAAGTTGTAAAGTCTAAATTAAATTCAAATTGCATTTTCTTCACCTCTGATCTCTAATAGGCATTAGTTTTCATGCCAATTCAGTTTGTTTAAACATGAAATAGGATCCAGATTTAGTTTTAAACATGTATATATTTATATAGTGCCTGGAAATCCAGATTTACTGTAAACTTTTATAAACATGTTAAAAATCAATTTATACAATTCTTTGATTCAAATACATAAATTGATTTGGCCTGGAAAGTTATGATTTTTGAAATCAAAATCATGATTTAAAGTGAGGCATTGGATGTGAATTTGGGGATTGCCTGGAATTTGAGTTTTGGCCGAACTCTGATGATCTATGGAGTCGTGGTGGTCGAGCTTCCTCCTGGAGATGGAGGAATGATCAGTGGCCCTAGGAAAAATATTGGTTGGGGTTGCAAGTGAACGCGGTGGCGACGGTGATGGGTTCCAGTTCGTAACCCTGGGTTGGTCGAGGGTAAATATTTTTGATTCGTTCTCGGTCTAGAGGTGATCGAGTTCAACGTGCTTTGGGGTAATGGTGGAGGAAGGGTTGACGCGTGCGTGGCCGGAGTTGCACGAACTCCGGTGGTTGAGGCGTCGAACACGAGACGTTGACAGGCTTCGAATGGGAGTCCTGTGCTTGTTCCAGGTTTTAGCATTTAGCTCGATTTCGATTTTCGTGTGAAGGAGGGAGATTTGGTGGGTTGGAGTGTATGAATGGATGATCGTGGTCGTGTAGATGATCGTGGTGATGGTCAGAACGTCGCACGGCGACCGTGCAAGTGCACGGTGCATCTTCTTGTACCTGGTGGTGTTGTTGGGTAGAAGCAGCGTTCCAGTGGGTTTTTACCCGAAGTGGTACTCAAGTAAATCGAGTAAGTGACTCGAAGCATTAGCGGGGGGGGGGGGGGGGGGGTCTCGGGTCGAATTCCTGTTTCAATTTTTAACCTGAAACCTGAAATTGTTTTGGTTTGAGAATTTTAAAACCAAATTAAATTTTAAACCAAGATTTTTTAAAGCTTAGTTCAAATTGAAATATTAATATAAATTCAAGTTGAATGTAGAGTTTAGTTTGAACATAAATAAGTTTTAAATTTAAATTGTTTTAATAACTTAAAAACAATTCAAAATATATTAAAGAAATTTGAAATGAAGTTGAAATTTTAAATGAAAAATTTAAGCAAGTTGAAATTAAAAGTTTAAAACTAAATTTAAATTTGAATTAAAGATAATTTGAATCCTAGTCTGAAATCAAAGAAGTTTTAATATTTAAATTGTTTAAATTTGATTTGTGATGATAATTAAAACATTAGTTAGAAAAGGCTTTAAAATTGAATTAGTAAAGATAAATTGATCTGCACTCATTAAATTAGTTCAAGTGAATAATTGATAAATTTATTTAACCAAGAAATTAAGATTCGAGTTAAATTAATTAAGGTAAATAAATTTGTAAATAAGATTCATTGGTTTAATAAAGAGTTGTCTTTTAAACAAATGCTTGAGGTTATTTAATCAAGTAATTAAGATTTATTAAGTTATAGTTTAGAACTTAATTAATTAAATAATCAGTGATTAAACATATAATTTTAAAGGTTAATTAAATGATAATTAACAATAGTTAAATTGAGTTAATTACTTAAGAATAGTAATTAAATAATTATGAATAGTTAATGAGGATCATTTACTTGAAATTTATTTTGATAATAAATGTGAGAAGAATTATTCATAGAAATTTAATCTGATTTAAATTAATCAGATAATTAAATTAATCTTATTTAAGCATGTTTGGATTATATTGGATGTTAAACTGTTTGATATCCCTGTTATATGATGCTTTATGATTATCCTGATTTGTGTTGTGATCTATGATGAAATTTATTATCTGTGATATATATATATATGTCTGCGAATCTGTGTATGAAAGATAAGCGTTATAAATTTATATCGCTTATCGAATATATTATTGTATTTGATCTGTGATGATTGAATGATGTTGCACTATTGTGTTAAAACCCTGGACTACACCATACACACACAAATATGGATTTCATGAGGAAATCGATTAAGTCACAGATTTAAAAATGATTTTTAAAGTTGAATATTTGAATTCAAATGTTTCGGAAATGGAATTGGAATAGAAGTGAAAAATTTTTGAAATGGAATTTCAAAGATGGAAATTTATTTTGAATAACTGGATTAAGTGTTGGAATTTAAATATTTTAATTTAAATTTGAATTCAATATTCGAATTGAATTCTGTAATTTGAAACTAGGGATTAATGATATTATACTAGTCATTATGAGTTAAATCATTTTTAAAGTATTATTTTTGGGAATTTGAATTTAACCCAAGGATTTCAACTCGTATAAATGAATCAGATTTCCAAAATGAAAACTGTTGTTTTCAAATGATAAACACTTTTAGATAAGAACTGAGATTAAGAACTGAGATTCCAGTTAATTAGGGGAATTTCAAGATTGAATAGAGAAATGATTTTCCTAAGTTATGAATGAATTCTTTTTGAAAGCTATGAAATAAATCTGTTTATTTTTAACAGATTTAAATTGATGATTTGTTTAAATCAAATTGAAATAAAATTGTTTTGAAGGCTATAAGTTAAATCTTTGATTTAAAGATTTAACGAGTTAATCAAATTGAAATGAAAATTGATTTGGAAAATCTGTGAATGAATCTTTTATTTAAAAGATTAAAATGTGAAAACTGTTTAAACCGTTAAAGGTTGTGAAAATGAATCTTTTTGTTTAAGAGATTTGAGATGGTAATCGGTTTAAACCATTTGAAAGAAAGTTTTGAATTATTAAGTTGTGACTTAATTGAAATCCCATTATCCATTTGTTTTTGAAATATCGTGCTCACTATTCGGTTTAGCCGGGAAAGGACCTTTGTGTCGTATAACCCATTCCGAATAAGTGATTCGACGTTATGGATAGCATTTAAAGACTGGTGTTGAAGACCGGGTATTTGCGAAAGCGATAGGATGACCTATCGATTGTCTCTGCACTGGGTAGCTCCTGGTATAGAGATTCCCTAAGTGATGGGAAATTCGATCGGGATTTTGGATATCCGGATTGCGAGGACTTCTTTGGAAGTGCCTTCGGTTCTGTTCGAACCCAGAACAGACTTGTATGGATTGTATGTCTGACATTACAAATTGAGATATAAAGCCGATTTCTTTCAAATATATTTCTGTTGGTGGCGGAGAATTTATTCTTTTAGCTTAACACCCTTCTCTGAGACGTACGAGCTCAGAGGTTATGTAGTTGAAGTTATCAGCGATGTATTCCCAATTTGGTAATGTGACATGCTGAGTGTTGCTGTGAAATGATCATTGTGTTGATTATTTGTGATAGGATCATTTATTTGATCGTCTATCCTGGTGATCATTTCTATGATCATTTGTTGACCCAAAGCATGGCTTTTGTATAAAGTATGTTTTTGTGGACGTGACTTCGTCGAGCCTCACAGCCCGGAAATGGTCAAAACAGGAAAGATGCGACAAGGTTATGAGGGGTAGCTCCCTTTAGGGTATGTGCATTTCCTTCTGGATAGAGGTGGTATCATGGTATGGAGCCCAGATATTTAACCTATGTGGTTACTGCGAATTTATTACTTTGTGGTTGTTGGTTATCGGGATCCCGTGAGAAAGGTCGTTTACGATCGGGGAATGGCGTGCTCGTGTCAGTAGTTACCCAGTTAGGGGTAACCCGGCCTTGTGTTGGCAGAGTTCCGGTTTGGTTCTCGGGAATGTCCTTCCAGAGGCATTCTCATGTGGCAATGGGAAGTTCCTTGGCCTGACCATTTGTTGGAAATCTAAAGAAACAATACGAAACCTTGTACGGTATTAGTTGTAGAACCTATCATTCACTTATGGTGGCGCCCCACTGTTTGGATGGTAGCTATAGTAGGCATAAATGCGAAATGCCTATGCTGGCTAAGATTTATATCTTTACTTTTGAAATGATTCTTCTACACTATGCACTAGTAATAATATCAAATGTTTCTTCTTAATGCGTATCAAGCATCTTTGACTATCATAAGGAGAAATCTCCTCCGATTCTGCGTTTGCATTGTGTGTGTGTGCGGGAGGCCTTATGGTAGTCTCATTTTTAAAAAAAGCATTGCGAATTGACTTTGAAAATCTTTTGGTTGAATGTTTTAAAAGATAAACTGTTTTTGTTGCTCACACCAGTCCCACGACTGATCCGGAGTTTATTGTTTCTTTCCTAAACTCTGGGTGCTCATTATTTTCTACACGAGCAGTCTAGAGTTGGGTTTTACAGATAGTTAGATATAGTGGATTATCTGGAGTTAGTTCAGTCTTTGGACCACACCAGCCTTGCTGATCTTGGTGATATGTTATTGGGGGTTCGAGCTTCTGCTGGATTGATTCTTGGAAATGGAGTTGCAGTTCTCGGAGTTCTCTTTTGAAGACTATCTTAGAGTTATTTTGTTCCGCTGCTAGATGTTATCTATTTTTCTTTTCCGCTGCTATTTATTGTATCATATCTCTGATGTATATTGATATCTATTGGATCATCTGTTGTATCAGATATTGTATCAAAGCTGTATATCAATGTATTATTCTTTTATTCCGCTGTGTTGTTTACTTAATGATTGTTATAAGCTCCGGCGAATCGGATTTGAACGGTCGAATCTATGGCATTCGAATACGATTTGAAGTATGGATGTCGATTTTCGAGTGGGCAAAATCCGCAGTCGTTACAGCTTCTCCCCTAGTAATGGCCGAGGAAAGTGTCTTTGGTTTCATTCAGTCTCATAATGAACTTGTATGGACGACTGTCTCACATTGCATTGCTGAGACACAATGTTTGACTTTTACAAATGTACATCCGCTTGGTGGCAGAGAAGGCAACTTCTCTTAGTTTAACAACCTTCTCTGAGACATATGAGCTCAAAGGTTGTTGCTTGTGGGAGTCAAATAGTGATCAAAGGAATGACAGTGTGGCATTCAAAGTTGAACCTGTTATGATCAAAGCGTGGTTTTATAGGAAAATCATGGTTTTGAAGAAATTGAGCGTAGCCTCATTAGCCTTACATCCTGAAAGATGATATGGGATACTATGTGGTCTGACAGATAGAAATTCCGATTAAGTGAGTATGTATAGTGGTATCAAATACGTTCGGCCCTTTGAGGGATACGTTCCTCAAAGCATTTATTGCCTCATTTGGATAAAGTGGTTAGCTTGAGAAAAGCAGGGAACTACCGGTTATCAGTTATAGTATAGCAAATATAGTTCCAAGTGACTAGTTTGAGAAAAGCGATTAAGGCACCGTGGGAACCATGTTTGTTATGCATGGATCGAAGAAAAGGCCCCCACTTCCTTATCATGTTGGAAATCCAATCCCAATACGAGATTTACAATTTTGATTGTTGTAATGACCCGGAATTTTCGATCTTGAAATTCCAGATAGTTAGGAAAGAAAGAAAAGAGATAGAAGAAGAAATAGGATAGAAACACAGATTCTCACATTTGCAGTGGATAAAATATAATATTAAATAATATCAGTTATACAAAGGAAAACTGTACTTGTCAAATTGCACTTTAATATATTAGAGTTACAACATAACACAAACACTGGACAAATAAAATCAACTTGTCCTAGATAATCCATAATATCTCTCGGCGGAATACACTCCATACGTTCCTACCATCTAGCTCGCCTCCTGAGCTCCAGAACGTCCTTACCTGAAAAACTGTAATACTCGGTCTGACCCGAGCATTACATCAAAGTAACACCCGGGTCGGGCTGAAAACCAGCATGAGTAAACCCATCTAACATGAATGACAAAAGCATACAACTTATATATAACCCGGGTAACTTGTATCAATTACAAATTCACAATTTATTATAGACATCGCTTATTTCACACATCAACTTCTAAGTACCAAAACTTAGATTAAATGGTCCAATTCACATATACCATTCCACACCTTCCTATTGATTTCACATATCAATCTATAAAGAATCGAAGTGGGTTCGGTATTAACTAATACCCGACTCCGATCTCTTCAAATCCAGTGTCATCTTAACTCAAGTAATTCAAGAGATTAAATTTTAAATATTGGATGTTACTTTTGCACAATAATTCATCATAGATAACCACATTATCTCTGTTCAACCCAACATATCATATTACAGAAACTTTCATATCACATAGCATCACGATCACATACCAGGGATAACAAATAATCCGAGGCATTCAAATATCATTCAATCATCCATAAGCAAGATAAATTAGTCATACCATTTCTAATTAATTTAATTATCTACCAATGAATTAAATTAATTACTTATTACTTATAAATCTTGCTTATTTAACATTAATTAATTATATTCAATTAATTAATCAGTCCTTAATTATTCATCTTGATTAATCATCCTTGATTAATCATTCTTTAATTACAATAAGTAATTAACTCTCAATTAATTACACTTATTAATTATTCTTTACCCATCCATACCAATTACATTGATCCTTGATTAATCACTCAAATTAATTATATCATATTCACTTCATTGATAAATTATCCCTTAATAAATCATACTCATTATTCATCTAATCATTAATTAATTTCCTTAATCAATCAATCCTTAATTAATTACACTATAATTAATCTTTAATTACTTCCATTAAGTAATTAATTAGCCACTAATTACAACTTGATTACTTAATTAATTAACTTTTAACTACTAATTAATAAATCTTAAACATTATTAAATTAAACTAATTAATTGCTCTTAATTACCTTATCTAATTAATTAGTCATTTATTATCCAAATCTTAATTATCTCTGAAGATAAATCTTTATTTTTATTAATGAATTACTTATTATTAACCAAAATTTAAATACATTTCAAAACATTCCACTTTTAAATTAAACTTTAAATTGAAATTTAAGATTTAAAGTAACTTACAATTTAACTTAGCAAATTTAAGTTAAAAAAACTTCAAATCTTCTATTTCAAATGTTTTAAAAAAAAATTATTTTACATAATAGTTTTAAAATTAAATTAAATTTAATTTAAATTTTGAAACTTGTTTGTAAAAACCTTTTTAAATTCCTGCATTTTAAACCTACTTCAGGTTCTACCCGAGAATAGCTCGAGTCTAGACTTCGGGTTTCTTCATCTTCTACCTTAATTTTCAAAAACTTGTTAGTTCAGTATAATTTAATTTCAAACCTTGTTAACTGCAGTCAAAGCAATAAAACACTTCGAGCCCAAAGCCCAAGATCCCGTTCATAAACCCGAGCCAACACTTGATCACCCTGACCCATCCTTCTTCTTCCCAGATCAAAGTTTAGCAACCAACACAACCAGACACGCAAAGATATACGTGCACATGCACAAATGATCGACCTCCCTCCGACCATCGTCGCAACCCCCAACAGGTCATCATCGACCATCTTAACCTTATCAACCTCTCGGCATCAACAATTCCACCCTAAAATAACAATGAGAAGAACGAGGCCCTCAGGATAGAAATGATCACCCAAAAATCACTTCGACATGCCACCACCCACCACCAGGAAGTTCGACTCTTCGACCGTAACTTCGTCGAAGACTCACGCACAATTTTCCCCATTCGTGAACCACTCCGGCAGCACCGAGACATCAAAATCGATCGATGATCCTTCTCGACTAAAGCTTTGCCTTAAACCCTAGTTTGTCGAACCCTTGTCGCCATGGTGATCGTTAAATTCCCAAACATTTTTCCTACAACCATCTACCCACTAGCCACCACTGACATGAACCCCGACCACCCAAGTGCCGCTAATCACCAGGATTTTCTTAAAACCTCATTCCGATCATCAAACAATTCTACTCAAATTACATAATTAAAATTCGTGATTTCAATTTTAAAAATCATAGATTTCGAAAACGAAGAAGATTATATACAAGAAACCAGAATTCTTTTAAATTGAAATTTTGATATGAATTGAATTTCACTGTTTTTCTTCCTTTTTATTAAAACTTCCTCAGATTCTTATTAGAAATTTTTTTAAATCACTTATCCTGTTATTAAGTACAAATTTTGTTTATATACCTAAATCCAAAAAGAATCAGGAAAGGAGATATTAAATTTTGATAAATTTTTGAAACCTGTAAAACTAAACAGAGTATCCATTTTAAATACAGATATGCACACCTATATAATCATATATAAAATTTATATTAGACTTACATGCAAACACTTATCATATTTTATTCCAAGAAATTTCTACATGCAATAGGATTTTTGAAAACTGGTTCAAAGTTCTGTTTACTCACCTGAATAGATGAATCAGAGGACATGAACAGATGCTTGAAACTGGAATAAAAATGCTTTGATAGCTTTTAAACTGGTAAATACTTAATGTTGCTTGAGAAGGCTGTAACTTGTTTGCTAATGGTTGCTTTTGAAAATGAATTTGTGTAACAGGCTTTAATATTCCAGGTTTACAGGTTTTGAACTTGAGTTTGTAGAAATGTTTTACAGTTTTTGAGAAGATTTGAAACATAGATGAATCTTGATTTACAGGCTTTGTTTTTGAAAATATGTGATAAAAGAAAATGAGAGAAAGGAGAAAAAGTATGCCTATAATCTGATTTCATCATCTTTCTAAAATAAAAAGAAAAAAAAGGGAAAAACTTGACACTTGTTCAAATTTTATATTACAAATGTTACACTTGTTTATTTCCTAGTTAAATGATTTACATTTGTTAATTTGGCTTTTTAAACATCTTACTCTTGTATCTTTGTAGGTATATTAATGTTCCTCTACTAATTCATATTTATATTTTGTATTTATTAATTTTACATATCATGTTTTTTTAAATGTTTATATATATATACATACACACGAAATAAACTTTATCTCATGTAAATTTTAAAATGTATTAAACCTTTTCTTAAATCATACTAAAGCTTTTTATTTATCCTTGTCTTTTATATTATATTTCCCATTTTAGATAAATACATTTCTTTTAAATCAATTTATGTTTTACTATTTATATTCATACATCTTCTAGTATTTATAGATATAATTTTTTTAAAAGAGAATTGATTTTTAAAATCTTAATTCCATACTAATAATAATCATATATGTGTGTGTGTGTGTGTATATATATATATATATATATATATATATATATATATATTTTGGATTCCAAATCACAAATTCAAATTCAATTTAAATTAGCTCATATATATATTAAACAAACACAAATTCAATTCATAATTAATAATTCTATTTAAAATTTACTTAAATTTATATATAAACAATCATTATTATTTGTTTTAAAAGAATAATTTGTCAAATTTAAGTGATTATATTAAGATATGATCAAATAAATATTTATCCAAATATGAATATTTATTATCAGATTGATTTGTTCAATCTATAATTCAGTATTTCTATTAATTAACCCAATTAATTATCAATTACAGATACTTCCAAAATTTGGGTTATCACAATTGTATTCCCAAAATAGATGTAATGACTTGCAAACATTTCAGCTACCCCGTTTCGGTATCATATGTTCTGTTCGGTATATTCAGTTGATCTAGTCCGGATATATTACCTTAGACTTAGTCCGGGTTTGATACCTTATTTGAATAAGTTTATTTGAAAAGTGTTTTCAAAAAAATGTGAATAAAAATAGTATCCAGTGTATTTTGATATAAAGTGTTTTGGTTCTCATAAGTTAAAAAACCCATGCTTATTTATGTGTGGACGTGGTCTTATGAGATGCCCTTCTTTTCGTAGGGTTTGAAAATATAGTCATTTTAAATTTCGAGTATCTCACGTTGGTTTATCAAGTTTGATCTGGGTATTTTTAATACTTGGGTCAGATCCGAGTAGTTTCAGGTTTAGTTGAAGACAGTTGGAGTTTCCAAAGGAGGTCTGGAGATCTTCTTCATCATATGGACGCATTCTATTATCCACTGCATCTATTGCATTTGTTTTGTTATTTGTCAGCATTTGTAAGGGCAGGTGTTATAACCGTGCCAGCTGAATCTTAGTTAGACTCTATTTAAAATTTTCTGCTGTAAAGATTATTACTAAAATAATATATGTTATTCCATTTGTGTAAGATTCTGTTCTGTCTTTATTTTCTTTCCACCCTTAATGATCCGTTTATTCGTGCAATTTGAGTATGACATGTGTGTTTATTGTCGATTTAAAGGGTACATAAAAACGGACCATTACATAAATCTTCTTAATTTATTACTTAACTTCCAGTTTCAACTATTTTTTCCCTTGCATTTATTAAGCGACTTCATGAAATCTCATTTTTACTATTTTCTCTAATCATTGCGGTCTACCTAGAAAAACATAAAAAATAACATTTTCTTACGTAATCCATTGCAACAACTAATGCTTAAAACCCCATGAGAAGAAAAATTAACGTTGGAAGAAAACACCACACTACTAACTACTACGACAATTAGAAAGAAACCTCCTAACAGGCCTTCATTCAAATCTTATCCTTCCTTTATTACTTATGATGAATAAGGTCTATTCATCTCTTCTATTCCATACCCAATTATGGAATAACCATACTCCTCTCACCGCAGTGGGTAATAAATACAATCTATGTAGTGCTCATATTAAATGACAACTAAGCTTTGGGAAATAATTTTTCGTTTCCTCTTTCGCTTCCCCAACTTAAGTCTACCAGTATCTTCCATATGTATTTACCATTTGTTACTATCTTTTATTAATCTCATTCTTTAATAGTATTCTCAATACTTCGTATTTCCTTTATTCTTGAGCCTCCTACAAGCATATTCCAAAACTTATAGAAGTGCCGTTTAATATCATTTTATGAGTTACACACATATCAACATAATATTCCTAGACTTTTTCTAGTGCCCACACACTCTACGGGGATTCCTTATTACTTTTTCAAAAGTAGACATTGCTATCTCCTTCATAACCTTATTCTTTTTTCCTATCCCACCTAGGCACTAATTCCAATCTACTCCATATTTAGAATCTTAGTTTGGTCTTCATCATTTTTTAGAAAATGAAAAATTCAAAAATTATTTGAAATATCTAATCCCAAAAATTGTATTTAAAAGTGTTACATAGAAATTTTTATTAAATTCAAAAATACTTGGTGTTTTTAATTCTTTTCAAAACTTATATTAATTTTTTCGTTCAAACTCCAATTGACAAAGTTTATATATGAAATTGATCAGAAAATCGCCACAAATTCAATAATATAAGTTTCGCGGTCAAATTCCAACATTTACAAAAATTCCATTTTCACGTTTATTATTTACTAATTAACTAACATAAAAACATGGGGTGTTACAATTTGTTGACTCAAAAAATGGATCAACGCCCTAGATCGAGTGTGAAAGCACCAGTGTAGTTAATTTGCAACATAAATCTATGATAAAAAGAAATAAAATGCAGAAGTAAGAAAAGAGACACATAATTTTTATAGCGATTCGACTGACTCTAACCTACGTCCACTTTAATCAATCTTTATTATGATTATACTAGTTGAATCTTTCTGGATATTAACTAATTAGTTAGATCTAGGTTACAGTAAGTTAGAATAAGTCACAAGTACAAGGGTTGACTAGAGAATCACAGTAAACCCTTGACGATGGTAGTGAGGGATAAAAAAGTTGAAGAAGTGAAGAAATTCCAATAGAGTAATGGCGGCTCTCTCCGCGAAAGTGCCCCATCTCTAGTAGTAGGTAGGTGGGTATTTATAGGGAAATTCAATGAGTATTGGGCCAGAAGTCCAAGTGCAGAAGAGTCCGGTTGTTATGCCAAGTCGTCACCGAAAATCTCAAAATCAATCAAGTCATTTCTATGGATCTCTAGCTATCCATAGCTTATGGATCACTAACTATCCATCAACTTAGCATATTTTCTACCAGAAACCTTTACTTAGTGCTACGAAGGAGCGCGAAAAGTTCGAGGACGATCAGACCTATCTTGATGGATCGCTAGCTATCCATAAGGGACGGGCCACTATTTATTCTTCCACTTAGCATATTTTTGAGTGATCTTAGTTTGGTTGTCTTCTTATCTTCTATTTAAGTGCCTTGTCTAAATATCAAGTCGTTTGGTGTTTGTTTGATCATTCGTCTTCATGGGTCATCTGGTCCAGAAGAATCATTCATAACTCACTCAAAACTTAACGAAATAAGATTAAACTTTGCAGGTACACTATAGATATAGTCTGGGACCTACCTAAAAATTCTAGATGGTGGGGCTCATGCTACATGGATCGTTATCTATCCATCTAGTTAGGTCGCTAGTGATCCATCAAACAATCTTCAAATGATCCCATTTTTTCTGTGAGCTTTTTTTCTATCTTTTAAGTGTTCTTCCAAAATTTCAAGTCAACCTACCTCCGTATATGTTCTCTAGGTTCATTTTAAGTTGGTTGCTTTTGGTCAAACAGCTTAAATCAAACGAGTCTTCACTTCTCGAGCTAGATTGCTTGGCATGCTATGAAACTTGGAAAGCATGCTTAGAAATGGCAATGAATCATGATGCAAGAGGTTTTGGTGACTCATGATGCTTCCTTATGGATCTTTATGGATTGCCAACGATCCATCTACTTAGTATTTTATTGGCTGATTTTTCTTGAGTCCTATTGACTTGTTCGCTTGGTTGTTTTGATTGAATCTCGAGTTATTCTAGCATAGTCTGAATGTTCTAACTCCTATTGAATACTGATGGGTTACAAACCCAATCAACACAATTTATGACACTTTTAGGCTCCATTGGGTTACTTGGGATCGTTGACAAATGCCAAATTGCCATAGTACTCTTGTGGATAGTACATTTCAACAGTATCAAAAGACAATATAACACCATTGTAAAATGCAACATCGTGCCATGGGTAATGAGATCTCACATCTCGATAAGGGTCCCAATAAACCAACAACATTAAACATAAAATCTATAAATATTATACACTTACATCTTATGTAGTTAAATAGTCAAGTTGTTCTCATAAACGATTATGGCTTAGGTGGCATCATGGGATTATTTCATTGGTCGCCATATGTACATTCTGGGCATTGTGTTATTATAATTTTTATAAGGAATGACATTTGGAAGCATAAGGATATGATCATTAATCCATGCCTACATTATTATGTGTTAATACGGGAATATAATATTTATAGTTCAATATAAAATAATGAAATATACTCACAACTAATAGTGTCAAGTAACACGCCATTTGCTTAATTCCCATCTAGATGCCAACCCTAGCTGACAATATAAGTATGCTAATACTTCCATTCTCCATGCAAGTTCATCTAAACGGTTAATGTTTTCTAAACTCAAGTAATTAAGTGACACCTTTGCCCAGACTTGTCACAAATTATAGAGCAACCCGGAAAATAAAGTAGATAAGCGCAATAAATAATCTCATAATCACATTCGTTTGCGTCTTCTTTATTTTCTCTTTTATTGATTTATTCAATAAATAGTGAAGCTTCACTGAAAATGAGTCATTTGTTTGTTCCTTTGCCTTGCTATCATCAACTTCAAGATATTCCACTAATAGGTCAATTGCATTGCGATCATCCTTCTCCTTGTACAGACAAGTACCAACTATAGGAACTTTTAAGATTTGGGCAACATCATCTAAAGTAATTATCATTTCTTCGAATGACATATGAAAAGATTTGGTTTCTGGATACTGTCCTTCGACGAAAGCTGATATTGTTACGTAATCAAATGCTTATATGCATATTGCACTAAATTATTCAAACACGAATTGTTAACCTTTTTCACAGCTTCACTTGGCATGTCCTCTAAACTCCATTCTTGTAGCTTTCTCCGATGTGAAAAGCATTTCAATGGCCTTCTCTCCTGTAATACATAAATCACTTTTTGACACAATAAATTATATAAAATATGTTTTTACCAAAGTACATGAACCTCATGCTTATTCCAAATTCCATATGTAATGTGTATTTTAAAGATTTTAAGAAGATATGTATTAATGGTTAGCAAAGAACGTGGAATTTCACTAGCTTTGGAACTACAAGGATCGGTAATTGGCAATTTAGGAGATGGTTTTGGTTATCCAACTCATCCTCCTCACTAGAACCATCCATACTCGACTTACTCTCAAGTGATCCTTTTTTTAAACCATCACCACCAGCGAACCATCTCCATCATTTGCACCATCACCGCCGTTTGAACCATCACCACCATCTTTACCATCACCGCCATCTGAACTATCCCCATTTGAAGCTTCACCACTTTGTTAGGCTTCATTACTGCTTTCATGTTCTTTTTCCAATGCTTTGATGATTGCTATTTTCCATGCTTTTTCAAGTTCCCCATTTGCGGCGTAATGACGTAGTAATTGGTTGTTTATCTTTTCCTTTACACAATGCACGACGGTTATATATGAAGAAATACAAAAACCATATAAAATATGAAGAAACCAGTTTCCCTAGACCACGAAGCACCGTAGAAATATTTTTCTCACAATAGATAACCGTCGATAGAAATTATTACCTATAGTGATTAACCACTGCAAGAATTCTAAGCTGCGACATTTAACTGCCTTAGTAAAAAAATTCACGATTTTAACTCACCGTCGTCAACACCGAAGAAAAACCTAAAAATTGGAGCTTCAAGTTTGAGAGCTGCGACATTTTTCGAAATTATTTCATAATTAATAATATACAAAAAATATTTTACAGAAAAAATAAAATATTATAATTTTGCACTGGCAAGTTGGTTATAGTGATCGCCCACTTCGTATGAACGTAAAAATAGATATGAGGCACAAATGCCTCGGCTACTATAGAGAAATACAAAAAGTTATTATAGAAGTGGAGTTGGGCACCCTAACTACTATATGAAATACAAACTAATCCCCTTACGTAGAGGACGATTCACATTCGTCCTTAGACGAATCAGACCTAATGACATTAATGTGCTCACTAAATAGAAATGCAATATTAAGATCAAATATGGTAGACTACTTATTGAAAATAAATTATCTACCCTAAGTTTTATTCTTTAAAATGTCAAAATTGTGTTATCCATTTTTCCATTCACAGAAAGTGTAAGCATTTCACTAGAAACACGGTAAAACAAAGAACCATGCCTGCCATCCCAATAGGTAACATACTTAAAGTATGTGTCAAACATCGGGGAATAGAGAAACTTAATCACATCATGGACCTAGGTCTTCTCTACAAAATTCCAAGCAATAGTATCGACGATAGAGCTAGAGCTTGGCGGAATAATCATAGGACTACCTGGAGAAGTACCTTCTTAAGGAGGAGGGGACGTGCATTTGGCTACACAAACATGCTTCACAGCTTTTGTAAGCGGGATTTTTTTAGGGATAGGAAGCTTAACTTCAACTTTCTCAACGTTTGGCATTTACAAAGGACAAGGGGAATGCTTGCAAGAAGAGATAAGATGTCCAAATGATTTACAATTAGCACATATCGATGGTTTTCACTTATAAACAACATCTACCATAGCAATTAGACGAGAATACGGTTCAACAGGTAATACTTATGGTAATAACCTATAAGGCATTATCTGAGTCAAAGCTCTCACTTAACCCAATCTGTTCATCCTCATTATCGCCTCATCAAAACATACCAAATTGCTAATCAAATTTGTCAAACAATCAATACTAACCAAAGATTGAAAAATAGAAGAGATACGTGAGAAACGAACCTAAATAAAAATTTAGAGTACCTGCTTATAAGTAGAGTTGACAGAGGTACTCTAATTAGTTACAATAAAAAAAATTCCTATAATAATGACAGGTTCAGCTTTAAGAATGAAAAGACTATCCTCAGAGTGTTTGAAATTAGCAATTTTACCTTTTAGTTTTCAAAACTTGATGAGGTGAGATTTCACAATCGCATAAGGTGGACTGTAATCGAGAAAAAACCAACAAGTTGGTCATGCCAAAAATTTTGCCTGCTTCTACAACTTTAGGAGGAGGAATATAGACAATTAACTTTGGATCAAAGTGTGTAATCTTTTATGTTACGTAGTTTAGTGGAGAATAATGAAGACTAAGACTTTGGTTGAGCATCATAGCGATCTACCTTAGAAATCTTTTCAATCAACGTGCATCCTATAGTCGCCTTACGAGATTTGACATGGGATGAGGGTTTCCGCAACACAAGTGGAGTAGAAGTACAAGTACTGTAAGGCATACAAGCATCCATTACGGGCTTTGCTCTAGTAATGGGAGCAATAGCAACCATGCCTTATGTGATAGAGTTTATTTCAGGAAGAATAACAGAGTCCAATGCTTCATTACCTGTTCATTGCCCGACTTAAGAACAAATAAATCAATAGTGCCGCAAGGCACATGACGTGATGCTATGGTATCAAGCTTTCTCGAAGATACTTTATTAATAGTTGGAGCACAAAAATCCATAAAACAAATAGTGGCATCGTATAAACCAAAGATGAGACATCAGGCATCAGAATAGGCAGAGTTGCAAAGATGCGGCCAGATCTATAGCGGGTTCGCGATGCTTAAATGAAGTAGTGAGTCTTGGCTTCAGTTTCTTATTCTTGGCCATACCAGGACGAGTTGAAAGGGGAGAAAAGAGAAGGGAGGAGGAAAGATGAGCAGGAGGTGAAGGGAGAGACGAATGAGAATGGAGCGGAAGAGGAAAGGGAAATAGGTCACGACATAAATAAGAGTCATTCTAAATTGACAAAGATTATTTTAAATATAAACATAATATATAAATGTACACTAAATTATGTTTTTTGGTTTTTAGTTTATTTTTTCGGCCTAACACACACACACGTATATCTGCATGTATTTGTTAAATAACTTTTACATTCACAACACTAACATATATGTATATGTATACATAAATATATATGCATGTTTGATTTCCATGTGAAAATCACTTATTATTTATTGTTAGTTTGCTTTTGGCCCAAAAATAAAAAAAGTTTAAATAGTCGGTTGTTTATAAATTAAATAATTTTAAAATATCCAATATATCTAGGTTCATTTTTTGATATATATATATATATATATTACGTACATACATACGTATATAAACACATACACGCATATACATATTCAATTTTGCTAGTGGCTATATCAAATAATAAAATAATATAAATATATGTTTATTATAGGTATTATTCTGAATAAGTCAATTTTGAATTGTAAAATTTTAAAACTGAAAATTAATTTAATATATTAATAATTAAATACAAATAATTTATATCTTAGCAAATTATATTTTATAACATATATATTTTATAAACTTTATATTATATAAATATCACATATAAATATTATTAAATTATTAAATTTATAATGGTTGAAAATTTAAAATATTCTATGACTACCTCTATGGCATTATGTTTACGTCATTTCATCACATTTACATTTTATTGATCATAGGACTTAACGTTTAATTTTCTGCTTATACCCCAAGCATATTTTTTACATTAATATTATTGTGATATTCGTATCGTGGATGTAAATATCACAAAACATCAAAAATGTAGAATTCAAATGTATTAAATTAATAAATTAAATTACTAATACTATATTACTTAAACATTAATAGTCAAAGATATTTTTAATGAATATAACAAATTAAAATATTAGGTAAAACTCTTTTATTAGCAAATAATAATTTGATTTAGTATAAATTTTTTTTATTCACATAAATATAAAATATATCTTGTGAACTTTAACAAAAGGATTTTTTTTTCTTCAGATTTCCTTTTTAACTCTGCTGCTAATGCACCTGATCCAACAATAGTATGGGAGCTCGCATTGTGTTTACGTGAACATTTCACCATATAAAGCATCAATTTGGTAATGACAAAACTAGATGGATTTCTAAGAAAAATGTGATTCGAGCAAGGAGAAGGTTACTCTAATTAAAGAACGTTCTATGAATGTAAAACCTCCTGATCTTCTGATATTTACCCGACTCATCGAAATGGTCAGTTTGTAGGGTATGCCCTTGTGGAAGACTCGGAAGTATATTGAGTCTTCGGTTGATTCAAATAAACATATTTGAATATTATAAAGTTAATTTAAAATTATTTCAAATTAAATAATTACATAATTTTATAAAGAGTTCTAAAATGCAAAATTTTAAATTTTAAATAAATATAAATGTTATATTTATAATTAACTAAATTATTTAATTAATAAATAAATACATTTATATATATGTATATAACTTAATTAATTATAAATGTAATAATAATCTAACGTATGTACATATATTATATGTATAAAGAAAACGAGAGGTTGAAATAAATAAAACCCATGAGACTTAAGGGAGCATGCGTTGGATGTAAATAAAAGATATATAATATTATGAATGATACTCAACTCCCTTAAATAGTCGAAAATACTCTACAAAAATAATTTTAAGTTAGGAATTTAAAATATATTTCTCTTCATCGTTAATAATATAAATAGGGTACCTTACATACCTATAATTTTAGAGTAAACTCAAGCCATATAATATCCGAGGTGGTGTTTATATCATCCCTAGATAAATAAGAATATTATGTAACTTTATTGAGCAAACTCAAGAGTTAAATAACTCCCATTAGGATATTGTGAAATGATGGTTTTAGGGTTTCTAATGTAGTTCATGATTCGTTAAGCATACTCAAAGTCATAAAGGGGTCCTAACAATTACTGAAGGAGTATATGAAATTCCTAAATCTTTTTTAGGGTTTTTGAGGATGCAAAATTCAATGGGAACATTATAAGATAAATATAACAAACAAATCTAATAAGTATGAGAAGTCCTCTAAGCTTCTTTATTGGTACTAGATACATAAGACAAGGAGATCCACTATCTCCTTTCCTTTTTGCTATCGTAATGGAATATTTTACAATTTTATTGGACATGGAATTCTATGAGGGTAAATCAACCCGATTCTTCCTATCGAACCAACTCTCACTCACTTCTTATATGCTGACGACATTTATTGCTCAAATCCAGCACTAAAAATGTAGAAGACGTTGCCAAAATCATGAACATCATGAAAGTCATTAAAGAGTCTATGAGTTTAGATAGGAACAAATAGAAAACCACACTGTTTATGGGACAAAATCTAAAGACCAAACCATCAATATATTGAATATCCAAATAGGGAATCTCCTAGTCACATATTTGAGAATTCCCTTATCTCGTGACAAACTGAAATCAAGGGACTTCAGAGTATTGTTAGATAAAATCCATTAGAAATTCAATCATTGGAAAAACATGATGCTAAATGTAGTTGGCAGAATTGAATTAATTAAAACCGTGATAACCCAATGGTCATGTTTTGGATTCAATTCTATCTGTTACCAGCTTCAGTTATAAACAAAATAAACTCAATTTGTTCAAACTATATGTAGTAAAACAAACATCACAACATGTGCTAGGACGACTTATGTTTCCTGAAATTTGAGGGAGCATGGGCTCTGAAATTTAGGTAAAGAATTATCCTAGGTGAACGCCTATGAGCTCAATGGATGGGAGATAGATATTGCAAAAATAAAAACTTTTGTACTATAACCAAAGACAACAATGCATCATACATATGTAAATTGTTATTTATCACAAGATTACAAGCCGATGATATAATTGAAAGGAAAGTTGTCAATGGAAATAGCACAACTCAGTGGTTCGATCCTTCGGTAACTGGGCAGTCAATAAAAGATCTGTTGGGATGGATGTAACAACCTTGTATTTTGTGATTATTTTAATTGTAAATTTACATTATTCTAAATTAAATTCCTGATTTAAAAACTTTATTTTTATTTATTAAAATGAATAATTTTGTTATTTTAAATATAAATTTTGATTTTTATGTAAATTAGAATTTCAAACATAGATAAATTGAATATTTTACAAAAATGTGGATTTTTGGTCAACCTGGTCAAACTTTACTTTTAAATTTAAAATTTAAATATTTGAAAATTTGAATTTTATATTTTATTATAAAAATAAATAAAATTTCATGAACACAGCTTTTTGTTTCGTTGAAATCCGATTTATATTGTGAAAGTTATGCTTTTTACAACATTGTATGTAAATTGATTTGTTTAACAAAATTGTCTATTTTAATTTATATAAATAATATTTTTATTTGTCAAAAAATGTTCTAATATGTGTAATATGTCATGTTATGTATTTATTTTATTTTTAAAACATTTTAAAAGTGTGATTTTAATTTTCTAAAGCTCATTGTATTTTATCTACAATTTTTCACCCTAGTTTCTATTATTGTGCCATTTTCTTAATTATTTTATATTTTTCTACAAATATTTATTTTCCTTTTCACTTTATTTTGTTCAGCTTTTTATTTTTATTTACTGAAATTTTTATTGTTTAATTTGAATAAAAGAAAAAGAAATTCTAAGAGACAAAACTCTTTCATTTGCATGTGACTTTTCACTTACCTTTGGCTTTACACCTTCTTTTGACTTTTCATTGAGTGGCCGTCCACTTCCTTATGCTTTGCCGTGAGTTTTATGTTGAATTTATGTGAGAAAAACTTCTCATTCCATCACAAGTTTGGCCATTCATTTCTGAAACAAAAATTACCAATGGCTTCTTCCATTTTTACCTCATTTTCTCTTCTTCTTTCATTGATTTTTCCTTCCTCTTTTCAAGGCTTTGTTTGGCTCCACTCTCCACCTTCACCACCAACGACACCACCACCATCTACAGAAACTCCGCCTCCTCCTCCTCTGACCAAGTTCAGACCGTGACTCCTTATGATGATAGCTCCACAAATTTGCAAGCTCCAACCCTTGAAAACAATGCCTAGACCACATAACATCACCTACCCTTCCTATTTCACTTTGGCCACCCCCTTAGCCACCACCACCAGCAAGTTCACCTCCTTTTGCCATCACTCTAGCCATCACCTGACATGTCCAAACTTGTACCATGCTTTGGCCGAGCCCCACTTACCCATAGCCGAGCCAAAAAGTTGAACAAACCTTTCCTTTTTGCCTTGTTCTTTACATTCTTCACTTTGCAACTCTCCTACCCTTCACTTCATGTTGCCATGCATATGTGAATCCAAAGCTGAGCCATTTACCACCAAAACATCACTTTAGCCTAGCATATGTTCCATTATGGCCAAGCATTTGGATGGTTAAGGCAAGGTTAAGCTATCTTGTGTTTATCGTTATATTTCAATTTGTTCAACATTGTTTTGTATTAAATATTCATGTTTTCATTGTCTTGTTTTGGTTGTTGCATACAAGATCATATCTTGGCTATCTTTCTCATTTGAATCCAATGTCATGTTGTGTCCTGCTGAAACGTGATTGTCATGCCCTTGGAATCGTGCTTGTGTGTTGTTTTGTTCCCTAGCTTCGTAAAAGGTGAGTCTTTCTCACTCTGACATATTTACTTATGGAATAGTAAATTGATGGCAAGTGTATAGTAATATAAAATGTTTATGCAAGTTAATGATGATTATATGATATGCTATGCCATGTTATTACCATGTTGAAACTGTTAATTATCATCTGACATTTGATATATGACATTATATTGTGATATTGACATTGTTTATAATATTATTTATGCA
Organism: Allium cepa; assembly: GCA_030765085.1. Classification (NCBI taxonomy): domain Eukaryota; kingdom Viridiplantae; phylum Streptophyta; class Magnoliopsida; order Asparagales; family Amaryllidaceae; genus Allium; species Allium cepa. Next base: position 240,842,404 of record CM060931.1, read on the forward strand.
TATATTCACACTACAAGTTCCCTGTTAGAATAGAATCACTATGGATTGAGATGATACATACCCGAACGGACATTAGAATAGGGAAAAATTATTATGGGATGAAATGATAGGCCTGAGTGATTTTTATTGTATTTATTTTACTTGGGATTGCGGGTTTGAAATGATAGAACCCGGGCTTTCTTTTTAAATTGCGGATTGAAATGATATATATCCGTATCACTTGATCTAGGTTAGAAAATTATATACATACCCCATGGTATATTTTTAAATTATTTTTATTAAAATATGTATTTTTAAAAGTATGAATTTTGATTTAAAAATATATATTTTATGGTTTTAAGAAAATTAAATATTAAATCTTAAAATTGTGAATTTAAGTACGTAAATTTAAAGTAAATGTATTTTTGACTTTAAATTTTATTTTAAAAATGTAAGTAAATAATGGAAATTAAATTTAAAGTTTTGAAATGATATTTGAAGAAAATTTTTAAGTTTTATTGAAATCTATAAGTTAAGAAACAGTGAAATTTTGACTTAACGAATGAAAGTGAGTTTTTAATTGGATATTTAATTATAAAATTTTGTTGTGATAAATCATATGTTAAATTGATTTAAATGTGAAATTTTGAAGTCTAGAAATATGATTTAAAAATTTAAAATAGAAATTTTTTGAAGTTTAATGTTTCTGAAGTTATAATAAAATCTGGAATTTTATTAATAACATTTCTAAAATGCTGTAGTTTTATGACAACACTTTAAAAATGCTGTTGTTTTGAATTTAACTATGTTTGAAGTAACTAAATATCTATTACAACATTTTATAAATCCCGTGTTCCTGAACTAAACTATTTTGGAAATTTTAAGCAACAATAGCACTTTATAAATGTCGTCGTTGCTATATTTTGACAATGTTTGAAATATTTGTAGATTTTAACACTATTTGAGTCATATTTTAAAGTGTTAAATGATTTAACTTTTGGAATTGATTATTTGTGAAATTTAAGAAGTTTGAATATATATTTAATATTTAAATTTGAATTTTTAAGGAATTTAAATTGAATTTAAATTTAAATAAGGTTTACTGGTTATGTGTTAATTTGAACGAAATGAGATGAATGAATTTTTGAATGGAATTTTGAAATATATTTTGTAATGATAATTGAAATAATTAATAAATGACATAATTGATTTTTAAAATGATATTTAAATTTGAGTATTTTAAATTGAATTCAAATAATGATTTGATAATGAGGTTTTGAAAGGATATGATATTTTGATGATTTAAATGGTTTGAAATGATTTGATCTTTATTTTGAGAAAGAATATGAATTTGAAATGATATTTGATTTTGATAAATGAATATTTTAAGTTTATATTTGTATGAAAAGATATTTGGTTTACTTGGAGTTTGAGTTTATCTAAATGATATTGGATTTATGAAATGAATATTTCAAAACTATGTAATAATGAATTTAAATTTGAGATATATGAAATTATAAAATTTAGTTTTGAAATATGGGATATTAAAGCTTTAAAGTATATTAAAAATTTAATAGTTTATTTTGTGGATCAAATCTATATTTAAATTGATAAGATTTGAAATTTTTTGTAAGGAAACTGAATTGAATTGAAACTGCTGGTTTGATTTGAATTAAATTGGAAATTAAAAATTTTGGTTTAATTGAATAAATTTGTAAAATGTAAAGAATTAAAGGAATGTTTCATGATTTCAAATGTATGATTTTGAAGTGTTATGATTTTCAAAGTGTAATTGTTTCAAGTATTTTTGGTTTCGAAAAAGTTATACTTTGAAAGTATTATGATTTTGAAATGAATATATGTTTGAAATGTTTATGGTTTCGAAGTATAATCTATTTAGATTGAATAAATAGTTTTGAAATAAAAATGATTTTGGTTTCGAAGTATAAACTATTTTGATTGAATAAATAGTTTTGAAATAAAAATGGTTTTGGTTTCGAAGTATAAACTATTTTGAAAGGATTCTAGCCACGCCGAATGCTATTGGGACTGAAAACTACAAAGTAATGGGATTTCCTATTTATCTCGACATAGAACCACGTCAGAGAGGAAAACAATGAACTAGAATGGTGCAAACACATTTGGAACACTGCATGTTCACCTAAAATATTACTCTCTGCCTTACTAGCAAAGTCAAGCAAACCACACACCAAAGAATAGTTTGGATGACTAGAATTATCTATTGTTAATGTTTCTCAGACAAATTCCAAATGGAACGACACAGTAGACATGGCATATGTATTGTGCAAACAAGGGATTGAAACCTTTAATTGTTGTTTTGACACGTACTCAAATAGACCATGGAAAAAGGTCGAAGATAACCTGCATCTACCAAACACAACCAACAAGGACAGTGACATTTTTGAACGAGTATTTAGCAGTGTCAATGGCAACAAATGACTCAACAAGCCGATCAACATAATAATAACTACGTTAACTTGGCATGTCTGAGTAGACGACAACATGAAAACCTTTCAGAACATTGAAACCCAATCAAGTATCAAGTCAGAGAAAATAATCTCAGATCGTAAACATCTTTTAATGCATGCAAGCGTCAAAGATGAAGAAACAAAAGGGAAATAAATTATCTTTAGGGAATTCAGGTACGATTCCCTTCCACTGCATCAAATCGATGATAGAAATAGAAACAACTGGACATCTAAAGGCCGATTTATCAGCAATTCACAATGATGGCAGCAATGATGATATATATGTAGGGAGGAGTACTAGATCCAATCGTTATTCAACGACGATACGTATAGGTTGCAATACCAGATCTAATCATTCTTCAATGACAGGGGATACAATAATCATGATTCCAGTGGCCTGAAAGTTTTATTCAATGAGAATAATAAAGGAAGCATCTCGGACGAAGTTAATGAAGCCGGCACTATTAATTAATTTTACTTGGGAGTTAACATGGCATGCAATTCTTATATATTTGTTTGGCATTTTGTATACCTCTTTTTTCGGACATGGGCATATAGGGAATGTACAATGGATTTTGAGTAAAATTGTTAAATAATATGCCTAGCACAGTTTTTTTCCTAGAATGCTCATTTTTTGTATCTCTTATTTTTGGTAAATAAAGTACCCGTTCGAAAAACAAATGTGTATGTTTTATTTCTTTATGTTTTGGTTAGAAACTCTCAACTGTAAATTAGTCACAGTAAAAGAAATAATTATATCATAGAAATTGGTTGAATGGAGTTTCGTATTCCAAACATTGTTATTGTAACAACGGAAGTAATAGGCCAAGCCACATGACAATTGCTAATGGGCACATTATGTTTTGAACATTGCTTTCATATATGCTAAATATTATTTATGAAATAATAACTATTTTCAAAGTTAACCGAAAATAGAAATATTTTTGTTTTTACTATGAATATTCATTATAAAATAAATATGTGCTTTGGCATTTCGATGATGGCATTTATTTTTGTACCAGTTATGAGGAGTTAGCTATAGAAAATATAGAAACATTGAAAATATTTAACAATTAATTTTGGAATTGTGGGTTACCCATATCTTTGAGAAATAATACTTTAATCATATGGTTATTAATCATATGATTATGAATTGTGTCTTAGATAATTATGTGCAAAGCATCCATTTGATAGGAGCGACAAAAGAGTTAAAGAACTTTTCGGATTAACACACACACACGCATGCACGGTCCAAAGTTTAATGATAACAAAAGCGGATCCACTTGCTCCATTAAATTCACTAATGAATTAGCATAGGTATGAACATGTGTATTTGATTTACAAGTTAGATATTTATAGTAAGTTCATGGAATATGAAACGAAAGTAGAAAATAAGAACATGCAAAAGAATAAAAATTCTATTTAATCAAATAAGTGAGTATATTGGATAATCCAATAGTACCTAAAACCGAATAAGATTCAATCTCAAAAGTCACTCCTTCTTATAATACATAATGTTGTATTAATAAGTGGCGATTGGTCTTTGATGGACAGTATAATTGATAATAAGTAACGAGTTACTTCTTTCTATAAGGATACGTACTAAGAGTAAAAGCATATGTTAAATATGATTTCGTCTGAATAATAGTTCATGAACACATTTGAGATATGAATTAGAAAGGAACTCCAATCTTAAATAGTTTAAGATACGTGGTTTTCTAATTTACATTATAAACATAAATCTCGTAAACTCAAATATGGATCACTTTTATGCATGTCTATATGGAATTCATAAAATATTTTGAATGTCTATTCCATGCATTATGAAATATATTGTTGTTTCAAGATATACAGCCTTTTTATTGAAGGAATTTCTTTCTAAAAGAATTAGTGATAGTGTGATGGACTTGGATATGACATGAGATTCTAATATAGTAAATGATTACACAGATGAAATAAGTTTAATCATGCCTAAAATGGATATAGTTAAATAAGAATTCTCACAAATTAGAGAAAAACTACGAATTTCTTATCGACATCGAGAAAATGAATTTTAGTAATAAAATCATCTCAATTGTAGACAGCCATGGAGAGTATAGAATCTACTATGTGATATAATGCATTAAATCCAAAAAGGATTTCAAGTACTTTAACAAATTTTGACTTTGGTAATTGTAGCTAAAAGGATATGATCCATCGATTATAAATGAGTTTTCGAGAAGAATATTTAATGCATTTGGAGTTATATAAAGCAGTGTTAATAGAAAATGAATTCATTGATTTAAAATTTTGAAATTGATGGAGTAATTTCACTACTTAATGTGCTTAAGTCCATTCTAATTCTACTTTCGAATTATCATATGATAACACTTCAAGTTTTGGCATATTAATGTTGAAAAGGTACTATTAAATGATGATTTAGAAGAGTCTATTTGTGTACAACAGCTGAAATGTCAAGAGGTTAGTAGGAGCAATAACATAGTTCATAAATTTCTGGCTATAATCCAAGAGCTGATGTAGTTTTGACGTGTGTAAAGGCCTGTAATTCCGTACCCCTTGAGTCGACCATAATTCACATCAGTCCAACTCAAGTTGAACGGAAAACATGAATCTTTAGGGTAAAGAAGAAAAAGTAGAAGAAGAAACAGAAACAACATAACAGAATCTCACAATTGCAGCGGACCAAAACATAATATATAATAACAAACTTTTATACAAAAAAATCTGTAACAGTTTATATATTTACAATCATCAGAGTACAATAATCATACATCAATCTGGACAGTTATAGTAACTTTCCTCATACAGTGGAAATATAAGTCAATTATGGAAATACGTCTCGGTCATCTACCTCGTCTCCTGAGCTCAATAGCATTCTATCCTGAATCTGTAATACTCGGTCTGACCCAAGCATTATAATAATATAACACCCGAGTCAGTCTGCAAAACCAGCGTGGAAAAACACACTCAATTTGAATTTTTTTCTCCCAAAATCCTTTGAAAACAAAGGTATCCCGTAAGACCACGTCACACATAAACACGACGGGTTTTTACCTTACGATAACTAAAATGATTTTTACCAAAATCATCTGATATTATAATATTGTCTATAGAAAGTAAATAGAAAATAGCTGAAATGCTTGCATCTCATGCTTCAGCATAGTTAGGCATAATCAAAATCGTACAACGCTTATTGGAGAATGGATTCCATCGAATGACTGGGCCACTAGGGTACCGCCCATCATAGTACACTTATAGAACAATGTGCCGCGGACCTCATCGTGATCCCCTGCTACACAGGACTGGCCTACCCCTAACCTGGATAGGCCGAATATGTTATTACGCCGGGTGTTCGTATCCTTACTTTTGGAATCTCGATTTTGATTATAAAAAACTATATAAAATATTCCGTGTATACTAATCATCTTTGCAGGAGATTTGTCGTAGATGCCTTTTCAGACGTTTTAAAGCTGATGTATGGTGTGTCTAGAGTCTGTACTTAGAAATTTGTTAAAATCTCTCCTGAAACGATATATATAAATATATGCATACATATGCACACACATGCACAAAGGCCTGAATTCAGATGTCTGAAATCATTCATTCAAACGCCTGAATGCTGAAACCTGAATATTGTTTCACAATGTTCAAACGTCTGAATGAAAACTTTCAGACGCCTGAATTTAGTCAAAATTTGCCTAAAAGCTTGTTGTTTGCGATTCAATCTAATTTAGAAGTCTGAATTTTTTAATTCAGACATCTGAATATTTCCAACTGCTATTTTCTTGGAAAGTCACTTCTCTTCACCGAAGAGAAACGCTTTCAAAATCAATGGTTGCACATGTTCTTTTCAATGTAACTTTTCATCTACAGTTGCAACTCTTTATACACTAAAATAGGTTACAGTATTTAACAAACGAATCACCGAATTTACTTTTATCTTTCTTGAATTCTCATCTATTTTCAAGCTTTCAAATTGCACTCAAATTGCTTACATACTTTGATCATTGATCACTTTATCTTCCACAATTCTCAAAGAACATCACACTATATATAATAAAGGAGAAGATTATAGGAAGATTGTACTTAATTGACTTATCAGTGTTATTTAAGAACACACTGTAGTCAGATACATTTGTTATTTCTAAAGAAGTCCTGTTCGGTTACTCAGGCAGTTGAAGTCCTATTCGGTTGCATAGGAGGGTGAAGTCCTGTTCGGTTACTCAGGCGGTGTAAACCTATTCCTTCGGGTTAAGTGAGGGTTGTGTTAGTAAAATTACAGAAGGAGTATAGGACTGGACGTAGGACGGTGCTCTGAACCAGTATAAAAACCTCTGGTGTCTTTTACTTTACTGCATTTACTATTTATTTACTTATTCCTCACAAGTAGTTTATCCATATTACTCGATCCTATAGCGTAGCCTTCTTTTCATTTGGTATCAAAGCAAGGTTTCATCTAACCGTAACATAGTTATTTGATTCTTTGCTAATATAGATAGTAGCACTAGCACTATAAGCACCAACACCAGTTTTATAAAAGGTCAATCCACTGCACGACCTCTGTTTTTCAATGGTTTGAACTATAATTATTGGGATACTCGTATGAGAATCTATATGCAATCAAATAGCTTTGAATCATGGAATATCACAGAAAATGAATACACTCTTCCTATAGGAGAATACTCCACATGGACAAACACATAAAAGTTAGATGCTTCTGCCAATGCTAAAGCTATGAACATGTCATTTTATGCACTGGATAGAAATAAATTTAATCGTGTTAGCATGTGTCAAACTGCTTATCAAATTTGGAGAACACTTAAAATCACTCATGAAGGAACTAACAAAGTCAAACAAAGCAAAATCTTCATGCTTAAAAAATCAGTTTCAAAATTTTAAATTGAAGCAAAGTGAATCTATCAATGATAAGTACTTCAGATTTCAAGATATCTATCATTCACTATTAGGATTAGGAATTTTTTATACTAATTTTGATATTGCATCGAAAATCCAAAACTCTTTAGTGGATGAATGGGAAAGAAAAGTTTTAGCTATTAAAGAAGCTAATGACCTCTCTACTATAAAACCAGAAGAGTTAATAGGAAATCGAATGTTCTATGTAGTGAATCTGCAGGCAAAACGAGTATAAGTATAGGACAAAAAGAACATAGCTTTCCATGCTGAAGAAGAAAAGGATGAAGATTCAGATGAAGAAGATCTAGCTTTTATTGCCAAAAATTTCAAAAAGTTCTTGAAATTCCGGAAAAACAACAGAAACAATGGAAAAGGGAACTTCCCAAGCAAACCATCATCTTCAGTACTAGAATGTTTTAATTGTCATAAGAAAGGTCATATCCAAAAAGAATGTCCAGAACTAAAGAAAAAATACTTCAACAAGGGCAGAAGAGATAAGAAAAGGAAAGCATTCTCTGTTACATAGGATGATTCAGATACCTCTTCATCAAACAGCAGCAGTGACAATGAAAACGAGCAAGCTAATGTTTGCTTCATGGCTACTAAAAACAAGGTTAGTAATTTCACCTTTGATGATATGATAGAGATAAATTCAGAACTAGTTGACTCTCTCAAAAAATTCAAAAGAAAATATAAGGAGACTCGTGAACATTAGAACAAAGCAGAATTCAAAAGAGATTTGCTTAAAGATGAGAAGAAAATACAAGAGGAAGAACTTGAAAAATTACAAAAATCATTCTCTAATATTAATTCTCGACTCACACTTTTGAGTCAAGAAATTGAAACTCAAAAAGAAAAGAATGATGCTCTTGTTTCTGAAAATCACGAATTAAAAACAAAAGTAAAATTGATAGATTTAGGTAATACTAGTCTCAAAACCAAGTTAGAAAGCATCACCAAAAATGTTTCAAATTTTAATAAAGGAAGAGAAACTTTATCTAAAATTATTGATAGCTCTCAATCTGTTTCAAGTAGGAAAGGATTACGATATGTTAAGAAAGCAAAAGCTCCACCTAAAAAGAAAATTAGGAGAAATATTAATCCTACTGCAAAACAGTCAAAAAGGAATACTTACCCGAAAAACATAAAAGTTTGGGTTCCTAAAACAAACAACAGTTTGATTAGGAAAAAAAATATTAACACCTTTTTGGAAACTGTTCATAAAAATAAAGATTACATATTCAAATGGGATACCGAACCCTCTTGGGTTTGGTTTCCTAAGACTTAACTCTTAGGACTCTATTAAAAAGATGGGTGCCAATATTATCTCATATTTTTTGTAGGTCCCACTCAAGAAAACAGGAAAATGGATACTCGACAGTGGTTGCTCAAAACATATGACAGGAGACAAAGATATGCTATCAAATATTACTTACTCAGATGGAGGCTCCGTCACATTTGAAGACAACTCCAAGAGCTATATCATTGGCAAAGGCGATGTGAGCAACAACGGTATTTCAAATTTACCTCTTATTTCAAATATTTTACTAGTCAAAAATTTAAGATATAATTTACTTAGTATCAGCCAATTATGTGACAAAGGATTCAAAATCACTTTTTTTGAAAACAAATGTAGTGTTTTTATATCAAAATCAAAATCTTAACTTTGAAGGAAACAGAGACAGAAATATCTGTGTTTTAAATATGAAAATAAATCATAATTCAGATATGTGTTTAATAGCCAAAGAAAATGATTCTTGGTTATGGCATAAACGACTCTATCACATTAACTTCAAAGCTATAAATAAGCTTTCTAAAAATGATTTAGTAAAAGGTCTACCAAAAATGAATTTTAAAATTGATCATATTTGTGATGTATGTCAGTTAGGAAAATTTACTAAGTCATCTTTTAAATATAAAAAAGTTATTTCAACTTTACAACCACTTGAATTACTACATATGGATTTATTTGGACCAACATAAGTACAATCCATTAATCACAGTAAATATGTGTTTGTAATTGTTGATGATTTTTCTAGATATACTTGGACTATTTTTATGAAAAATAATAGCGATACTTTTGATAATTTCAAAACTTTTGTCAAAAGAATTCAAAATTTTAAAGGATTAAAAATAAAAAACATAAGGAGTGATCATGGAGGTGAATTCGAAAATGAAGCATTTGAACATTTTTTTAAGAAGAAGGGAATATTTCATAATTTTTTTGTTTCCTGGAACTCCACAACAGAATGGAGTTGTAGAACGTAAAAATAGAACCTTACAAGAATGTGCAAGGACTTTGTTAAATGGAAGTACGTTACCAAAACATTTCTGGGCAGAAGCAGTTGCAACAGCTTGTTATGTTTTGAATCGTATTTCTATTCGACCACTAACTAAGAATACTCCTTATGAACTTCTTAATAGTCAAAACAAAATATTTCTTATTTTAAAGTTTTCGGTTCAAAATGTTTCATTTTAAATGCAAAAGATCAGCTTGGGAAATTCGATCCAAAATCCGATGAAGGAATCTTTGTAGGATATTCAGATAGAAGCAAAACTTATCGAATTTATAATAAAAGAATCAATATCATCGAAGAAACACTTCATGTATCCTTCGATGAAAATTTTAATCAAATGCCAAGTATAAGAGATGATGAAGAATTCCTAATAATATCACAAATACAGAAATTTCAAATTTTGAAAATAATGAAAACATGGTTCACAATAACAATGAATTAAGACTTCCACCTAGATTATTAAGGGATCATCCTTCTGTTAATGTCATTGGAGAACACAATTCATCTGTTAGAACAAGAAGTCAATTAAATCAAATGGGTCATGTAGCTTTCTTTTCTCATATTGAACCCAAAAATATTAAAGAAGCATCCACCGATGAAAATTGGTTAATCGCTATGCGAGAAGGGCTAAACCAATTCGAAAGAAATGACGTTTGGGATTTAGTTCCAAGGCCTAGTGATCAATCAGTTATTGGTACAAAGTGGGTCTTCAAAAATAAAGCAGGCGAACAAGGAAATATTACTAGGAATAAAGCTAGATTAGTTGCACAGGGATATAATCAAGAAGAAGGGATTGACTATGAAGAAACGTTTGCTCCAGTCGCTAGACTAGAAGCAATACGAATCTTACTAGCCTATGCATGTTTTCATAACTTTAAATTATATCAAATGGATGTTAAAAATGCTTTTTTAAATGGTTTTATAAAAGAAAAAGTTTATGTTGAACTACCTCCTTTATTCATACACGAACAATTTCCTGACCATGTCTATAAACTTAAAAAGGCCTTATACGGTTTGAAATAAGCACCTCATGCTTGGTACGACCGTCTTAATAGATATTTAATAAATTCTGGTTTCGAAATTGGAAAGGTAGATCAAACTCTTTTTATTAAAAGAAACAAGCAAGATATTTTAATTGTTTAAATTTATGTTGATGACATTATTTTTGGATCTACAAATGAAAAATTATGTCAAGAATTTTCCAAAATAATGACAAAAGAATTTGAAATGTCACATATGGGTGAATTAAATTATTTTCTTGGCTTACAAATAAAAAAATTAGAAAATGGTATTTTTATAAATCAAGAAAAATATTGTAACAATCTAATTAAACTCTTTGGTATGGAAAATACTTCTACCAAACCAACTCCTATGAGTACAACTATACATCTTGATAAAGATGAAAGTGGCAAAAGTATAGACCAAAAATTATATCGAAGTATGATTGGATCATTACTATATTTAATAGTTAATAGACCTGACATAATGATGAGTGTTTGCTTATGTGCACGATTTCAAGCAGATCCCAAAGAATCACATTTGCGAGCAGTTAAACGCATACTACCGCATCTTAATAAAACCAAGGACTTAGGACTATTCTATCCAAAGGAATGTCCTTTTAAATTAGTGTCCTATAGTGACGCTGACTTTAGAGGAAGCCGGACAGATAGAAAAAGTAAAAGTGGGACTTGTCACTTCATTGGATGGTCTCTTGTATCTTGGTTTAGTAAGAAACAAAACTATGTTTCATTATCGACATGTGAAGCAGAATATATTTCTTCACCTTTGGCATGTGGTCAAATTATCTATATGCAACAAACACTACAAGATTTTCGTTTTAATTATTTAAATCAACTATTTATTATGATAATTCTAGTGCTTCAAATTTGTCTAAAAATCTGTCTAAAAATCATGTTAATCGCTCACGAACAAAACGTATTGACATTCGTAATCATTTTCTTCGTGATAATATTGAAAAAGATGTAATAAATCTAGAATTTGTGTCCTGTGACAAAATATTGGCAGATATCTTTACAAAACCGTTAAACTAAAATACTTTCATCAATTTAAGACGAGAACTTGGAATTGTCGCTTTTAAAGATTTATATTTACATATTTTTAAATACATGGTTTTTATTTTTTACATAATTCATAGCTTACTAGGAATCATAAAAAAAAGGGAGAGTTTTCCAGTGCTCGAACTCAGGATCACATACTCGATAGTCTTCTGCTCTACCACTTCACTCTTTATCTTTTTCTGAAACTTTAGTTTGTTTTTGGGTTTTTATTTTGCTTTCATTTTATCCTCTTTTTCCTATGGTTATTATTTTCCTAACCATACAAACTTTTTATATTTTTATTAAGCCTCTAACTATATATTCTCTGAATTTTTTTATTGCACCAGAATTCATTCAAGAATTTCTAAATTTCAAAATACTATTTCAAAATGTCATCTCAATACAACTCCGAATCATCTGAGCTTTCTTATACTTCTCCCTCCTCGGGATCGATAAATCTACCAACTCTACACCAATTTATGAATCGGTTCCGATTGTTCTACCCTCAACTCATATTGGATATACTCCACCAACTAAAAGAACAAGACAGTCTCTTCTTTTTGGATCACCATCCACAAAAGAGAAAATAGATGATATTCATCACTATAAGAGAGAAACATTAGAACTACAGTGCTAGTTATACTATGAATAAAAAGTTAATGCGAAACGGTTGAGCTTTTTGGAACAAGTCGCATTGAAATTCTGTGGTTCTTCCTCAAAAGACTCAGTTTGTCAACCGTCCACCGTCCACCGTCCACCGTTCATTCTCCAAATCATCACAATCCTTGTTACCATCAGCAAAACATCCACCGACATCACCAAATTCTTGGGAACGTGGCAACAGATGGTCTCTACTTCGACCATTTGTAGAGAACACTAAAATTGAAGAAGAGTCATATCATACTCCAAGTTCTTCTTCAAAATCTCTTTAATTTTTTGTTGTTGTTTATATACTATTGCTCATTTGTTATTTCATTCTGTTTATTCTAAACTTGTATTATTTAAAAAAATTTGATTATATATGTACTGTTTTCTATATTCAATAAAGCTAATATGCACTTCTGAGCAAAATTTAGACGGTTGTTTTATTCAAAACAGACGTTTGAATATTCAAGGTAGAATTTTTTTACTCCATATTCAGACGTCTGAATCGGGTCGATTTTGAACTATTTCTTTGCGGGTTGCAACTTAGTCCAATTCAGACGTCTGAATCAAATAATTCAGATGGCTGAATTTTTCTAAGCCAATTTTTTTTCCATCTTGCTTCTTTGTTTTCTTTCCACTTATACCCCTGCCTTTTCGCCCACTACATATTACCTTTTTCACTTCATTCCCAAATATTTTCAGAACCCTAGCCCCTATTTTCAACTCTTTCAAAGCTTTTACTTTCCTCTAACTCTAAATGGCATCAAGATCAAAACGTACTAGAGAATCAACCTCCGAACCATCCAAAGATCAAATTCGGCAATGGCTATGGAACGATTTCGCTGTTTCTCGATATAATTCTATGAATAATTCCGACATCTTTGAAGGAGTATTTATGAAATTCTCGGATTTTCTAGCTTATCGTGTTAGAGAGTTGGCGGAACACTTCCACTTCGATAGCTTAATTGAGTATACTCCTAACAATGTTAAGATTAATCATCTTATGATTAAGCTTTTTCTTGCAAATTAAATTTGGATCATCGTAATCCCCAAAACCGTGAAGATTGTATATGGTTAATAGTTTGTGGCGTAAGAATCTTCTTACCTTTACAAAGACTAGGTCATATTTTAAATTGTCCTTATCAAGGAATTGATATTAATGAGATTGAAGTTGATATGGATCATCGAGACAAAGTTTCACATCGTTTCTTGTCCGATCAACTTATAAATTTAGGCAATTTAAATTATACTTTCTTAAGGCCACAAGCTTGACTTATTCACCGTGCACTTATTCGCTCCTTGCAACCAAGGACGGGGAGTTATGAAAAAGTTTATAAAGAAAATTTTCAAGCTCTTTACTCTATCTACTCCAATCAACAAGTAAATTGGGAAAAAATTATTTTGGATGAATTTCAAGACATCATAGTCCGGAGAAAATAAAGAGCCATTCATTATGGTGCTTATATTATGCGCATCCTTCTAAATATCGGTGTACCAATGCTCGACTCCGATTTTACAACTATCAGTGAGTTAGGCGCTAAAACTTTAGGATTGATGGATCTTCCGCCGTAGCCTCCTCCTTAACAAATCATCTCCTTCCATCAATGGTCTCAAAATGTTCAACAAGGTGCTCCACAAACTCGAGATGCCAGTATTGCTTCTTCTTCTCATACTCAGCATGAAGAAGACGAGGAGGACGATGACACCATTCAAGAAATTGGCCTGGAAACTTCTTCAAGACAAGCCATCATCACTCTCTCCCAAATCAATCAAAGATTCATCGGAACATTAAGGCACTTGAGAAGAAGACGGAAAGAAAATTCAACTCTATTAAAGGCTTTCTCCATAAAATATGGGATCGAACTTCTTGTTCTGGTTCTTCATCCACTCAAGCTTACAACCCATCATCCCATTTCAGTGGTCTTCCTCAAACTCGAGTTCTAATCATAATGATCCTTCTATTTCAAGTCAATTTTAATTATCTATGTCTATTTTTTTCAATTATGTTTGATTTGATTATGTTTAACTTTGTTTGTCTAGTTGTATGAAAAATTTATTAATTATTACTCCTATTGTTTCTTCATGTATTAAATACTCTACTTGTTTTAATGAGATGATCTATTTATTGTTATCTATGCTCTTTCTTTTTGTCGATGACAAAGGGGGAGAAATCTAAAAAATTGTGCATGTTGACAAGGGGAGTAACAATATTATAAATATTTATTATTTATTATATAGTTGTCATCATCAAAAAAGGAAAGAATGTTGGAATCTCGTTTTTGATTATGATAAGCTGTATAAAATATTTTGTGTATACTAATCATCTTTGCAGGATATCTGTTGCAGATGCCTTTTCAGATGTTTTAAAGCTGAAGTATGGTGTGTCTAGAGTCTGTACTTTACTTAGAAATTTGCTAAAATTTCTCCTGAAATGATATATACAAATATATGCACACACATGCACACATGCACAAAGGTCTGAATTCAGACGTCTAAAATCATTCATTCAGACGTTTGAATGTTGAAACCTGAATATTGTTTCACACTATTCAGACGTCTGAATGAAAATTTTCATATGTCTGAATTTAGTCAAAATTCTCCTAAAAGCTTGCTGTTTGCGTTTCAATCTAATTTAGAAGTCTGAATTTTTTAATTCAGATGTCTGAATATTTTCAACTGCTATTTTCTCGAAAAGTCACCTCTCTTCACCGAAGAGAAACACTTTCAAAATCAATGGTTGCACCTATTCTTTTCAATATAACTTTTCATCTATAGTTGCAAATCTTTATACGCTATAAATAGATTACAGAATTCAACAAATAATTCACCTAATTTACTTTTATCGTTCTTGAATTCTCATATATTCTCAAGCTTTCAAATTGCACTCAAATTGCTTATATACTTTGATCATTGATCACTTTATCTTCCACAATTCTCAAAGTACATCACACTATATATCATAAAGGAGAAGATTATAGGAAGATTATACTTAATTGACTTATTAGTGTTATTTAAGAACACACTACAGTTAGATACATTTATTATTTATAAAGAAGTCATGTTCGGTTGCTCAGACAGTTGAAGTCGTATTTGGTTGCTTAGGTGGGTGAAGTCATGTTCGGTTGCTCAGGAAGTGTAAACCTATTCCTCCGGGTTAATTGAGGGTTGTATTAGTGAAATTCCAGAAGGAGTATGGGACCGGACGTAGGACGGTGCTCCGAACCAATATAAAAACCTCTGGTGTCTTTTACTTTACTGCGTTTACTATTTATTTACTTATTCCGCACAAGTAGTTTATCCATATTACTCGATCCTATTGATGAGGCCTCTGTTTTAGTCATTCCCGGTTGATGAGGCTTGAGGCTAAATGTTACCATTCAAGAAAACAATTCTACATAGAATGCTCATCGTCCTTCAATGACAATGTTCCGATAGCATTCGCTCATACAAGTTGCCCTGGGTCTGGACAAATCGAACCCCGTCTTCATCATCTTCACGGTATTTATTCGTAATGTTCAAACCAGATCGAAATGCTTTTTGGATAATTAAATCTGATCTTTGTCTCTTCGAAACGATTGACGAAATTGGCCAATATTGATAGTCGGTTATTTAACCATCAATTAAACATACATAAGCAGTCACCAGACCTTATTTTATAAATCTCCAAAATCTTTATTTCAAAACATCTTCTCCAAGATATAAATTCAATCTCTTTCAATATTTCTATATTTGAAAAAAAAATCATCACTTGAATCCATAACAGGATAATCACCATTTTCAATACTTAAAAATATTCCCAGCTTCTATTTTTTTATAACTCTTAGAAAATATTTCTATTCCAAATCATTCTCCACTAAAAAAACATTTCCAAAGCCTTCCATTCAATACATAAGAGAATATTTATGCGTATAATTTCCAAAATCATTTTTAATATTAAACTTGGAAATATTTCATAACTTATTCCATAAGTTTTCAGAATTTTAATAAATCCTTCCTACAATTTCCAAACCGATTATGCTTATTTATAATCCCAACCAACCATTTATAACTTCTTTAAATGTATTCAAAAAATTTCCGAAGTTACCGCATCTAGACATCAGAAATTTTCTTAAGTCTCTAACATTCCATTTATAAGATTTCTCTTATAAAATCTCATTCTTTAATAAACACCGTCTACACATCTCGAGAGAATTTATAAATAAATTTGCAATCATTTCAAAACTATATATATATATATATATATATATATATATATAACGAGTATTTTCTTTAAAGCAGTGATTTATTTAATATATTTTTAAGTTATTATTTAAGATATTGAAAACTTTTATAAACGTCACCAACTCAATTTTAGATAAACAAATAAATTTTCAAAGCAGATTTTCATAGTTAGAATTACTAAAATAAATACTTCATATTTAAAAAATCTACTTACCAAAGTATTTCAACCTAACTAGTTTAAATTTCATAGTTTCGAAATAATAAAAATTTCCTTTTGAAAAACAAACAACTTCTTAGAATTGAAAAATATATTTTTTAAACCTCAATAACTAATTCGATTTATAAAGTCTTCTCGAATCACATCATATCACTTCCATTCAGATCTCCTTAACCATCATTATTTCCAAAAATAGTTCCACTATTTTCCTCACTTCATTTCCCTATTCTAATATAAATTCTCCTTCTAAATTTCTATGTCCAATCTATCATCTGATATCAATTTTTCTTATTCATATCATTATTTGTAAATTTTATAACTCCCTTGAGTTTCACTTTTTATAAAAACTATCTCGTTTATAAAATTCCTTTTTTTTATAGATCCATTACTTTACTAATCGATATGTAACTTCTGATCTATTTTTAATATCAACTTTAAATCTTTTTATATTTCTGGAATATCACTCATAAATTCTCATATATAATTCATTTTTAAAATTTCCATTTAATAATTTCCAATAATTAAGTGTAACCGAAAATCAATATATTTTCCTAACTCGATTTCTTTAAAATAACCCCAACTTCAATATAAATATTTTTTTTATATCAAAAGCTCCCTTTTATCCCTTAAATTTTAAAAATATATTTATGGTATTTAAATTATCAAAATTCAGGGCAGTGCTACAGTAGTTACAATAAATTACGAACACTACAATAATCTGTAACAGATTATTCTACACAATCCATATATCACAATATATGAAATTAAATTTAACATTTGAGGAATTCAGTTGGATCCCTCCAACCTGTTTCCCTACATCCACAGATGTTAATATAATATAAAATTACTAATCCCACTTCGAGGAGATATCACGGTATATAGGGTTATCCTCTATTGTGCGGAGAGTACAAGGTCTCATCCGCTATAATGTGCGAGAATATAACTCCAAATACTAATATATATATATATATATATATATATATATATAACATCCAACCAATAATTAAAATTCCTCAATCCAATCAGGCGTTCAATAACTTAAATTCAACATTTAAATTTAAGTGTGGCAATCTAAAAATGAGTGAGAAATTCTCACCTTGATTTTTATTTTCCAATTCGGTCCAAAACCGATTTGTTTCCATGATTTAGGCCTCATATAAATAAATTACGAACTTATTAACATTTGAAATAATTTAAACTATCATTAGCATACTCAATTTAAATTTAATTTAACATTATTACCTATCGAAGCCATGGCTGCGGCTGCTGCTACCTCTATTGTTAGCAACAATATCACACAACCATCACCACCAACCACCTTCAATAAGCCATCGAAGCCCCACCAGAGCCTCAACCATGCTGCTGTCGCACTTACCCTCCCAGAACTTTGTCGCTCATCAATACGCCTCCAACCCATCACTAGCGCGCTCTGTCACCATGCCCACTTAGGCTGCACGTGAGAATCAAGGATCGTGAAACCAACTGCCTTATCGCCAAAATCGAAATCCCCATTTACTTCCCCCCCGGCCTCGTGCCATCACGATCAAGAACTCCACCATGACCCCGTAGACCCTCACACCATGCCACACACCTCATCGCTACCTCGACCTTCAGGGTCCACCATTTCAGCCAGCGCAATTGAAGCTCGCGAGTCCTCCCAGTCGCATGAGAAGGTTGATCGTGATTCACTCGCGATTTAGCCCCTCCTCTTTTTTTCCCTCTATGAACGAATTCAATTTCGTTTTTTATCACTGAAAGTAGAGGAAGAAGACATCACCATTTCGTATGAAAGAAATGTGAAGATTACGCAATTTGAAATGGATGAGAGCGACGTGAGTATAAGCATAGGTCGGCCAATGTTGACTTGATGATATATATATATATTCAAAATATCTTGTTTTTAATAACTTAATATTTCAAACTCCTATCAGGGTGTACCGCTTGGCGTTTCTAATGTTATACCGCTATTCCGAACTCAACGGAACAAGTTTCGAAGCTTTGTTCGATTGTATGTGGGAGATAGCTTTTTAAATCGACTATTTTAATAGAAATTTTGATAATAATTTCCATGCATCTCCTTCCCATTCGATCAAATAATAAATCCAAATACTATGAAATTTGAAATCCAATAATAATATATTATTACAGATCCGATGGAACTGGTTTCGTCGAATTACGAGACCGTGTCCCGGATGGCTATTTTTAAATGTCAATTTAAACAAACTATTTTTAAAATTGAACATATCACTTTTAAATTCAATTTTAAAACATTTATTATCTTCATTATTATTAGTATAAATTCTATAAGCCTTTAAATTATTTTTATTGATCTTAAAACTCAAGACACAGTAATTTAACCAATATTTAATTATTAAATTCAATAATTAAATTATCCAATAAATCGCTATATTTAAATTTTGAATTTATTTTATAAATATAAACCTAAATTTTCATATTCAAAATCAATTCTATAATTCAAATTCAATATTTAAAACCATTTAAATATTCCAAATTAACCGTCGAAAAATCCAGATCGTTACATTCCTCCTCCCTTAAAATAATTTCATCCTCGAAATTGCTATGGTAGAAAAATGCTCCAAACCCATTACCGTTTTCAAAAGCCATTTAGTGAAAACTTGATATTTTACTTTCTTAATCTTTTATGTTCAACCATCCTAAACCAAAATCCTTTATTTCGATTATAAATTCGAAATCGATTTGCGTTAAGAAAAATAATTTCCAAAAATTTTTTCAAAATTTTTCTAACACCCTAAATTTTCGAATTTTTTGGTAGAGTTTCCCTTGTACGAGAGCCTTTTGCACTGTGACAAGATATATATATATATATATATATATATATATCAACACACACGGCCATAAAATAATATATATATATATATATATATATATATATATATATATATATATCAATATTTATAATTTCACGGTATTTAATCCGGAAACATACCTTATTTAGCGTTTTAAAGCATTATTAAGCAAGCATTTACTTCACATGCAAATACGTAACTCCAATTCAAGCCAATAGCCCCTTTGTACCTGTACTTACTCAATTTTTAAACACATAAGTACCAACATCATGAAATTTGACAACATTTCGTTCATTTAAATGGATAAACACATAGATTCCATAAACAATGCATTCTAACACATAATCATAAGCAATTTTAATGTTCCAACACCAATTTAATTACTTTTAATCAATCCATATATCATTTACTCAATTTAAATGATTTACAACTCACTTTACATGCATTTCATTCATATTTATATCAAATAAATTCATATCTATTCCAATTGATTTAAAAATCAACTTATTTCACTTCTATTAATTCATAGAATTTTATTTACTTCTGTTTACGTCAAAGACAAATTTTTCTATGCAAATTCGGCAATATTCGCTTAATAAAATATCTACTTTAGTTTATAACTATTTTAAATTGTTTCCAACTCAAATTATATTTAATTCCATTCCATTTCTAATTAATTCACGATCAATTCAATTGCATTCCATTCATATGCTCACTCATTATATTCAAATCCATTTTATTAAGCTCGGAATCATCCAATGTTAATTTATTAAGTAGTCATTTCATAAATTGTTTAAGACAAGCTTTCATCCAAAATATACCCTTAAGTTAATCCCTTTATTTTAATTATTCCAACAGAATAACTTAGTTTATTTATTTTGCAACTAAATTTTATTTCCATTTTGGATTAATCCTCATTCAATCAATTCCATTTCAATCTACAAATTAATTCAATTAGTTCTTTCACTTCATCCATCTTAATTTTAATTCCCATATTCAAACTCATTCTCGAATTTATTAAAATGAATTTCAAGGCTATATTCAATTTATTTATACTCAAATTGGATATATTTGTAACTCAAGTCATTTCTATTTCAATCCAATTTCATTTTATTCGAGATTATATTAAATTCACTTACAATTTAAGTTGAATTTTATTTATTACTCAAGTTTCACTTCTAATATTCACTTTTAGTGCATAATCCAATTTATTAAACCAATTAAGTTCCATTTCCATATTTAATTAACTAATTTATTTAGCTAATTAGTTCACTTCCAATTTATGATTCAATATTTGATTTCTATTTCAAAAATCACTTCAATAAATTTACTCAAGTTCAAATTTATTTTATAATTCAAGTTTTGATTTTTATTTCATTTCCAAAATATCAAACTCTTTTCTTTTTGGTTTTCTATCCTTTTTTTTCACTTTTCCATCAATTCTATACTCGAGTTCATTCACGTTTTATTTTTAACTCAAGATCTACGTCACTTAATAGCTTAATATGTACTTTTATTTCATAAATTAGAAATTCTATAAGCTTTTGAAATTTATTTATTCTAATTGAAATTTTATTTAAATTAAGTTAAATTTGAACTTCATACCATTCCTTTTAATTTATTTAAGTAAGCATTCAATTCCATTCAATGTCATTTATAACTCAATTCAATTTTATTTCCAATCCAACCAAATTCAACTCATTTTTATTAGCTCAAGTTAGATTTCATCCATACCATTTTCTTTTACCAATTAAATTTATTTAACTTACACAAGTTTTAATTTCATCTTTAAACTCACATTTTCCTCTTCCTTACTTATATTTAATTTACTTCGTTGCATTTTACTCATTTCATTTTATTCCAATCATTGATTTCCTTTAACATTACTAAGTTAATTCAGCATTTCGTTAATTTATTTCATTAATTCTATTCAAACACAACCAATTAAAATTTTAAAATTTAATTCCTTCAACTTAATCCAAGTTAAATTCCATCTTAATCTTTTCACTTTTAATCTTAATTTTAAAATTCAATTTTCATATTTTTCTTTAAAATCATTCTCAATTTTATAAATTCATGACTTATTTCCTGATATTTTCTGAACATTCAATAAGGATTTAAAAATTTAAATACCTGGTGTTTATTTTAAATCATTTTGAAATCTCAATATTCAACACACTTTTTAAATTTTAAGCGAACCCTTGTTTTTATCCAAAATTAATTCCCTTTGGCATTTCCAAAACAAAACTGGTTTGCCCAACCTATCCGAACAAATCAATTGCGGTAGCAATCCGTCGCTCAGAAACTCGAAAGTGAATACTGACGATGCTGCGCAGTCATCACCAGGATTATTTTCCAGCAACTGTAGTGAGTTCAGGGCTTTTTATCACTTTCCAAAATCCATTTAAAAACATTTTTCGGTTCAAAAATATCTCCAAAATAATAATATTATAATTTATTTCAAAATACTTTGGAAAACACTTCCAAAAATTTTCGGGATTTAATTTTTTTCAAACTCTGGTTTTAATCAAGTCTTAGTTTTTAATTCAATTGTATAACCCATACTTATACAATTTCCTTTTGGTTATATATAACCAACTCTAGATTTTATAATCTTATTTTGATTATAATATTATCATCCAAACACCCCAAATATACCGTAATAATTTTAGAAAATTATTCCTTTTATATAAAAATATAGTTTGGGCAAATTTATTCATTTACTCGCTTCAAAACCATACCGTGTCAGTTTATCGCGTTCAAGTGTTTAGAAACTCCTATCGAATTAGCGGCGCCCCACTGCTCAACCAGAATTTATATGCCACTCAACTGATAAGTTAACACAATATAAAACCATTTATATTTGTGAGAAATGCGGATTAAGGATCTTAAGGCTAAGAATAAACATTAGAGGGGGGGGGTGAATAGTGTTTTAGAGAATTGTTAAGTCTTTTTAAGTTTTTTGCTAGTTTAAACACAAATGTATGCAATATTTAGACACAGATATGATCACAGAATCAAACACAAATGCAAATATAAAGTAAAAGCAGTAAAGAAAAGAACACACCAAATTTTATACTGGTTCGGAATTACCCTACATCCAGTCCCGCATACAAGTACAGATTTCCTTTCAAAAACAGGATTTACAATTACACCCTCGATTTCAAGGCTACGAGGTACACCCTCTAGAATCACAATCCTTTGGGTAGAGGTACTTCATTTCCCGGGCAACAAGTTCACCCAATTGATTTCCAAGGCAACAATCACACCTTTTACACTTGATTGATTTCCAAGGCTACAATCACACCTTTTCTTGCTAAGTTGATTACAAAAAGCCTATAACTCTAAATAGCACTGAGGATCTTGTTGAGATAGTGATAGAGAATCAAACCACAGATAATCTAGTTAGATTAAATGTTGATTTCGGCAGAGTAATGATAAGAATTTGTATATAGAAATGTGAAGGAAGAAGAGGAGTGAAAAACCAGAAAAAATGTCTTAAAATTCGTTGAAACTAACCCCTATTTATAGAGGAATAACAGTCATGTCCATTCGTGAAGAGTTATGACGAATAGACACTTCTTTTGAAATTTAAATTTTGAACTCAACTAACACCATGTCGACATGGGGTATGTAACAACCAGCATATTTATCGATTATATATTTAAATATTATATTTAAATATTTTATCGTTATTCGGATATTGGTCCGAAAATCTACTTTTTGCAAACGATCGAATTAGGACCCGGGACCACTTCCATTAAGTTCGAAATGCCGTTTACAATCTTTTTAAGTATAAACTTTGATATGTTTGGGGTTAGTGGAATTTCACTAACTTTTCCCGCTTTGGACTTTGGGTTGGTTTAGCCTATTAAACCTAAGTTCCAACCCCTTCTCCTCATCTATTCATAAATTCCTACCTAACTCTAGTTTTAGCATTAATGGTGAGTGGAAAGGGAAATTAAAATTCCAAGCCCAAGTTCATTAGCAAATTCAACATCCAACTCCAAAATCAAAGTAAAGACATTGGATTCAAGCTTGTAGTTGCTTCTCTATTGACTTCAAGCTTCTTCTTCATTGAATTTGTGCAAAGGAGAGATTTTTATCTCACAATTCTAGCCTATAACAATCTTGGACTGTTGGGAATGATTCCCTATCACTTTTGCATGTACACTTGCATTTGGTTTGGATTGGATTGGCGAAAAATTCCAATTTTTAGTGTTTTTGGTAAAATTCCACACTTAGGTCGTTCTGCCAATGCTAGGTCGTTCGCGTGGAAAAGTCTCGGCCTTCAAATAGCTTGTTTCTGGCCTCAAAACGTTCTACAGCCTTAGGTCGCTCGGCTCTGGCTCGCTAGGTCGTAGGTCGTGGGCCTCTAGGTCGTAGGTCGCTCGGCCTGTTCTTCGTTTGGTTGCTCGATCCATTATTCGTTTGGTCGCGGCAACGATGGGTCGCTTCAACCACTAGGTCGTTCCTGATCTTAGGTCGCTAGACCTTATTTTAGACCTTAGGTCGTTAGGCCGTATGACCTTAGGCCATTAGGTCGTATGACATTAGGTCGTTTCCCCGTTAGGTCGTATGACCTTAGGTTGCTTGCCTCATCTAACCTGCGAGTTCCTTAAGTCGTTCGTCTTCCTTAGGTCGCTCGCCTCTTCTAACCCACGAGTTTCTTAAGTCATTCGTCTTCCTTAGATAGCTCACCTGGTTGAGTCGCACCTTACCTTAGCTCGGCCATGTTAGGTCGCGAGTTTTCCTTAGATCGCGTACCCTCTTAAGTCGCTCAACCACTAGGTCGCGAACACCTCTAGGTCGCTCGACCCTTTAAACTCGTAGGTCGCTCGGCCCCTTACTTCCTTGGGTCGTTCGAATGTTAGGTCGCTCGGTCTTTGTACCATTAACTCGCGAACCCACTTAGTTCGCTAGGTCGCGACACATTAGATCATTTGACCCTATGCCTCTATAGGTCGCTCGACCTTGTTTAAGACCTTAGGTCGTTGCCCCTTTAGATCGCACGATCCTATCCTCCCTTAGGTCTTCAGTAGGTCGTACCATTTTGAACGGGGCGCTGCCCCGCACCCCACCGGGGGCGCTGCCCCTTGGACCCCCGCGACCTAACCGGGTAGGTCGAACCCCGTAGCGGGGGCGTTGCCCCCACACCCCCACCTTGGGGGGTTGCCACCCCCCCTGGACCCCCCCCTTCGTAGGGGATCTTATCTGAAAAACATTCAACAGAACTTGCTTTGTTGAGATGCTGAGTTGACCATTCTTCGAGACAAACTATCTTTGGCTTCTCGGTCGATTTTATGGTATCACGGCCTTGCTAAAAAGGCGGGATAACAACTTTAGAAATATGAAGGTTCCATTACTTGTAGTAAATATCAAAACTCTTTCAACAAAATGATTTCAACTCTATTTTCAATAACAAAGCTCTTTTCTTAAACTGTTTTCCAATCTACTAATATATACAAACCTTTGCCTCACTCGGATGAGAAATCTAATTAAACGGCTTAGTAAAACAAGTGGTATGAAACGCTTGCGTTCACTACGTCGGTTAATTCTTGGACTTGTTCGATTGAACCTCTTGTGACAATTTTCTAGTGAAGATTTACAGTTTGTTCGTAAATATTTAAGTTAAGCAAGTGGTTATGGGACATGAAGATAAACTTTTATATTTACTAGCTTAGTGTAATTGACACTTCTCGTTGATTATGACGATCATTTTATGATTTAGACTAGCAATTTTGCGATGCCTCTTTGTTTGCAAGGTTATACTAGACCTCATGGGTGTGATTCCGACTCACACATATCTCTTTGTCCGCAAGGTTAGTCTAGACACCATTTGTGCGATTTCACTCACACATACCTTTTTGTTGCGAGGTTAGGCTAGACACCATTTGTGTGATTCCACTCACACATACCTTTTTGCTTTTTGGTTAGCCTAGACCTTATCTGGGTGATTCCGACTCACCCATATGGGGTAGCTCCCCATGGTCTTCGGACCGTCATGTGATAGGCCTCTTTCCCTTTTTTTGTGATTTCTGGATTTCTTGTGTTGATTTCTGGAATTTATGTCATTGACTTGTTATGAGTACAAGTTTAAGGTATGATGCCCTCTTTGGATCTTTGAGAAGATTCTTGTGATATTGATTTATCTCTTATTGATTGATCTTCTGTTGATCATCATTTGCATACTTATAGTAGTATGTCAGTATGGATATTTTCTGTTTATGCCATATCTTTTATTTTATACCATGTCATCTGATATTTATAGCTAGACTGATCCGTTTATTATTTTCTTAAATAATACTCGGGTCAGACCAAGATGTTACAGGTGCTTCTGCTTGACTTCTTCCCGGGATTTGCTACTCTGACTTTTGGCTAACTATTTAGATTAGCAGTTTTTGTTGTATACACTTGAGATATAGACTCATGGTTGTATTCTTTTGTATAGCACGTGTTGCTATTCTTTTGTATTATTGTGGATCTTTTTGACCACTACTCTGATGAACACTTTCATGTGTTAGTTATATATTCATATCTTCTTCCGCCTTTGTGATATGGATGTCTGTGACTGATTTGTG
Source organism: Allium cepa (assembly GCA_030765085.1). Lineage (NCBI taxonomy): Eukaryota > Viridiplantae > Streptophyta > Magnoliopsida > Asparagales > Amaryllidaceae > Allium > Allium cepa. Next base: position 240,868,632 of record CM060931.1, read on the forward strand.
TTATGCTTATTTCTATGTTTGTTTCCGAAGATTTTTTATAGCCACCATGTGATAAGCAATCACATGGATGGTCGCTCCTCAACAGCCTTATTCTCCGTGCTAGTTGACAGCACTACACCGTAGTATTCTTAGCTAGCGTGGGTATAGAGGTGGGGGTACATGAGTATGTCGACATCCCAAAGGGATTTTTGGTGTTTTTATTTTTTTTGGAAATAACCTTTATTTTATATTAAAACTATTTTAAACTTTATAAATATACTTGACTATATTTAAAATACATATGTAAGTATAAAGAATAATATATACAAAATTTTACTATAATTTTATATTTAAAATCTAAGTATAAATATTTAAAAGTTAAATATATTATATTTAAAAGATAGTTTAAAAACAAGGATAATTTGATTTTGAAATTAAAAGTATTTGAAATTAGGATAGATGTTTTTGATGCTTTTAAAAGGAAGGTTTTGAAATAATTTTGAAAACAAGATATAATTTTGAAAAATCATTTTGAATAAAAGGTTAGCGGATACAAAAAATTGTTCCATTAGATTTTTCGTAAGTTCCATCCTACTTAGGGTTCCATCCCTTTAACAGGCTCGAAGTAGATTCCATTCCACGAATAAATTGGATTTTAATATGCCAGTGCTTTTCAAGGAGTTTTAACAAAATTTCTAATTAAAGAATAAATTACTTGAATTCTTGAACTCTTGATAATCTTGATACTCATGAGTCTTCAATCTTGATATCTTGAATCCCTATAATGTACAGTCTTCATTCTTGGTACCTGCATGGTTAAATCCTACGTGTATATATATATAAACTTATACTGTTAGTATTTATATTTTATAATATATTCTAAGGTTGTTGTCATCAAAACCATCATCTCACGGACTAACAATCTCACGGACTAACAATCTCACCCTTTTTGATGATGACAACCTTTGTTTATAAAATATTACTTCTATCTTAATAACTCCCCATAAAACTAATAACTCCCCCTTAATCTATGCCTAACTACCCTATTTTATACTTCTCCCCCTTTGTCATCAACAAAAAAACTAACTCCATACTATATAACACTAAACTATATAACTCCCCTCATTCTTGGATGAAAATACCTGCATTAATAAACTTATACAATGGAATATAGAATTGATAGTCACAATAATGAATCAAAGATTATATACATGTCAATGTATAATTATACATGTTTGTAAAACAAACATCAATCCATAATAAATATGAACCAAATTCAAACCAAGCCAAAGCAAATGAAATCAAATCAATCAAGGCAAACAGTTCAAACAAAGCAACCAAATAAAATTAAATGTTACGCGGTACTTCCATCCATCCTTCTTCTCCAAAGATAGGGTCTGCCTTAATAGCATCCCAATTTTCATTGTCGTTAGAGAGAGGCTGGAGGATGTGCTTTGTTATCATCCTTGTGTAGGGAGGAAATCATCCATCGTATTGCATCGAAATGCCTTTCTTGCTCCTTGATCATTTGCATTTGACTCAACTCTAAGTGTCGCTGGTTACGAAGAATGAAAAAGAGAATATTCTTAAACGAATGAAGAGTTTCTTCAAGATTTTCGGATAAGTTATGAATTGGATTAGCCATATTTGGATTTGTGGAAGAATGAGAGATAGAGTAGATAAGAAATAGTTTTCAGCGAAGAATTCTGAAAGAAATAGGTATTTATAGGTGTAGAAATTCGTTTGAAATGAATAGACATATGGTAAATATTCAAATTTCAAATTCAAAATGAATTGTCATTTCTGATTAGTACATGTCGACATGGTCATAGGGGGTATGTCGACATGGTGTAGTGAAATTTGATGATATATTTTGATTTTGTGAATAATTATGTGTGTGTATGTGTGTATTTATATAATATACTAACATTTATTCTGGAGATAGATAAGCTAGATAACAGAAAGAAATTTCATTTCATTTCATACTAAGACGATACAACGATTAATCATAAAGAACTACACGAACATTCAAATCAAAATAAACTAAAACAAATACAATGAGATACGGAAATGTAGAACTAGTTAGAGGATGATGATGATAAAGAAAGTCCAAGTTTCTTGCTGACTTTGTAAATGAACTTGTTCATCTTGGATGAAATTTTCTCTAACTTCTTACTAACGGATCGTTTAAGAATCCGTTGATTCTTAACAATCGTCTTTTAGTTTTTGAGTAGGGTTTTCGTGGATGGATTAGGAGGATAGTCGATGCTTTCCAAAGAGGTTTCACCTTCTTCTTCTTCAATTTCCATTTCATCCCCTTCTTCTTCTTCTTCCTCTCCCTCTTCTTCCATTTCCTCATGAGCCAAACGCTCTTCCTTTTCGGCAAGAGTCTCATAAGGTTGAAAAACAAATGAAATTTTCATAAGCGAAATGTTGGAATGATTGAAAACTTTTCTAGAAACAAATTCTTCGCCTTTGAAATCCACTCCAAAATAGTTAAAAATCCGAGTGAGATAAATTCCATGATATAAATTATTCTCACTCATTTCAAGATTTTTGGGATGAAGTTCATCCAAAATAACTTGCGCCCAATTTATGTCATAATTTTCAAAAATAGCAAAAAGCGCTTTGCAAACTTTTGAAGTAGGATTGTTAAAATTCCCCGATCTTGGGGTCAAAGTATGTTGCAAAAGAAGATTGACAATTCTTGCTTTTGGTCGAAAATTTCAATTTTCGAATTCAAAATTATCATTCCCTTCGAAAATGCGATGAAATGCCTCACTATCATTTTCATCGATTTTAAAAGAAAGATCCATTCCTGTACTCTTGCAATTGAGAATGGTACCCAAAAGATCACAATTCAAAACAATTCTAGTGCCTTTGACACTACTCCAAATTTCATCCTCATTTCCATTATAAAATCCACGGTTTAAATTTGCATAGAAAATTTTGACAAGATTTGGATAGGAAACAAAATCATTTTGAGAAGCATCAACAAGACTAAGAATTTGATTGTTTGCAAAAAGAGAATCAACTTCATAAGAAGAAAAATCTTGAAAGATAGCAAATAGCAAAATTTCCAGGATGGACTTTGGCATAATTAGCATAATTGATGTATGCTTTTATTGCCTCCGGATCATTAAAGAGTTGCTCTTTTATCTTTCTAGAAATTCTCATGATGGAGGGGTTGCTTGAAGAAGCCATTAAAGTAGAGAGTAGAGAGCTTGAAGTTTTGAAAAGAGAGTTTGAATTTGAAACTGAGAGTGAAAAGATATGATAAAAGATAGTGAATAAATAGATTCTCAAAGGACATGTTCTCTGGTCAAAAGGTAGCTTTTCAGAGAATTAAATGAAGTGAAAAAGTGGAGAAAAATTCAAACATTTGATTTCAAATTTTGAAATACAAATTCTGGTACCCAAGTCGACATCATGGTAGGGACCATGTCGACATGTGCCAGTGAATTTTTGTGATTTATTTTTCCTAAGTTCTCTAATAAATATATATAAACTTTATTATTTTTTAATGTCTATATATTTTTGAAATATTATTGGACTTATAGTATATTTCAAAAGATATTATTATACAATTAAAAATAATAAAAATAATAATAAAATAATGCAATAATAATGAAAAATAGAAAATAAATTTTAAAATTCAAACAACATGCCAATTTAAAATCAATCAATCAAGCAATTAAGCATCTAATTCTAAGCAAGCAATTTCAACCAATTATATTGTAAATATGTACCTTTTTCTGAGTCCGTTTCTCTGAATTCGTCGAAGTCATGAACTGTCGTGAAACACAAATTTGATTATCTGTTTTTTGATCATCATCACTTGAGGACGAGTCTGAATCATCTAGAGTAGCAGTAAATGCACGCTTTCGTTTCTTTGCTGGATCATTGTTCATAGGAGGATTCTGCCTTTTTGGATATGGACAGTCCCTTTTGATGTGGCCTGGTTCATCACAGTTGAAACATTTGACATTCTTTGGCACTACATTCTGATTTCCAAAGTTCTTATAGTTGTTTCTCTTGATATTATTCATCTTTCTGTATTTCAGGAATTTCCTAAAATTTCTTATGATAAAGGCTATCTCTTCATCATCATCACCGTTTGAGGCTGATCCATCGGCCAATGCATTGAATGCCATTGATTTCTTTTCAGATGCTTTGCTTTCTCTTCTCACGATCATTTGGACTTCAAATGACATTAGATTTCCAATTAATTCTTCTATCTTTAAGGTACTGATGTCATTTTCCTCTTCGATCGCAAGTGTCTTTTGATCCCATTCTGGAGCAAGAGAATTAAAAAAATTCTAAATTGATCTTCTTCAGAAAATTCCTTTTCTAAGGATATTAAAGAATGCACAATATCCTGAAATTTGCTATACATATCTGAAGTAGACTCATTAGGGTTCATTTTAAATAATTGAAACTGATTTGTGAGCATGGAAATTTTGGTCTGTTTAACTTAGCTTGTTCCTTCGTGAGTTACTTGCAAAGTTTTTCAAATTTCATATGGAGACTTACAAACCGACACTCTATTAAATTCATTTCTATCAAGTGAACAAAATGGAATATTCATTGCTTTAGAATTATTTTGTGCAACAGTCTTTTGCTCAGCGGTCCACTGTGCAAAATCAGTTGTGCGTTCAGAATATTCAGTTTGTGTGATATTCCAAGTGTCTAATCCTATAGATTGCAAAAAAAATTCATCCTACATGCCAAATATGCATAGTTACTGCCATTAAAAAGTAGTGGTCTGAAAGTAGACCGACCCTCTACAAATAAACTAGTGACAGGGATACTAGTGTTAGTAACAATACCAGTGTTGGTAGCCATTTTGAATTTTTTTTTCAAAACTCAGATTATGAAACTTTGAAAACCTTGCTCTGATACCAAATGTGAGAAATGCGGATTAAAGATCTTAAGGCTAAGGATAAACACTAGAGGGGGTGAATAGTGTTTTAGAGAATTGTCAAATATTTTTGAGTTTTTTGTTAATTTAAACACAAATGTATGCAATATTCAGACACAGATATGATCAAAGAATCAAACACAAATGCAAATATAAAGTAAAAGCAGTAAAGGAAAGAACACACCGGATTTTATACTGGTTCGGAGTTACCCTACATCCAGTCTCGCACACAAGTACGAATTTCCTTTCAAAAACAATCTTTACAATTACACCCTCGATTTCAAGGCTACTAGTTACACCCTCCAGAATCACAATCCTCTGGGTAAAGATGCTTGATTTCCCAAGCAACAAGTTCACCCAATTGATTTCCAAGGCTACAATTACACCTTTTACACTTGATTGATTTTCAAGGCTACAATCACACCTTTTCTCGCTAAGTTGATTACAAAAAGCCCATAACTCTGAATAACACCGAGGATCTTGTTGAGATAGTAATAGAGAATCAAACTAAAGATAATCTAGTTAGATTCAATGTTGATTTCGCAAGAGTAATGATAAGATTTGTATATGAAATGTGGAAGAAGAAGAGGAGTGAAAAACCAGAAAAACTGTCTTAAAATTCGTTGAAACTAACCCCTATTTATAGAGGAACAACAGTCATGTCCATTCGTGAAGAGTTATGATGAATAGACGCTTCTTTTGAAATTTAAATTTTGAACTCAACTGACACCATGTTGACATGGGGTATATGAGTATGTCAACATCCCAAAGGGATTTTTGGTGTATTGATTTCTTTTGAAAATAACATTTATTTTATATTAAAACTATTTTAAACTTTATAAATATACTTGATTATATTTAAAATACATAAGTAAGTATAAAGAATAATATATACAAAATTTTACTATAATTTTATATTTAAAATCTAAGTATAAATATTTAAAAGTTAAATATATTATATTTAAAAGATAGTTTAAAAACAAGGATAATTTGATTTTGAAATTAAAGGTTATTTTGAGGCTAAAAGTATTTGAAATCAGGATAGATGTTTTTGATGCTTTTAAAAGGAAGGTTTTGAAATCATTTTGAAAACAAGATATAATTTTGAAATATCATTTTGAATAAAAGGTTAGCGGATATAAAACAAGGTTCCACTAGATTTTACGTAGGTTCCATCATACTTAAGGTTCCATCTCTTTAACAGGCTCGAAGTGGATTCCATTCCATGAATAAATTGGATTTTAAGATGTCAGTGCTTTTGTAGGAGTTTTAACAAAATTTAAAATTAAAGAATAAATTACTTGAATTCTTGAACTCTTGATAATCTTGATACTCATGAGTCTTCAATCTTGATATCTTGAATCTCTATGCTGTACAGTCTTCATTCTTGGTACCTGCATCGTTAAATCCTGCATATACATATATATCTAAACTTATACTGTTAGTATTTATATTTTATAATCTATTCTAAGGTTGTTGTCCTCAAAACCATCATCTCACAGACTAACAATATTCACTAACAAATACGCGCTCATATCTATTATTACACTCAACTCATTCTAGAGTACTACCGACTCTATCTCTAATGAGTAATCCCCGTTGGAGTCAAGGTTCTCGCTTAACCTTCAGCTCTGATGCCAAGTGTAAAGGCCTGTAAATCCCTACCCCTTAAGTTGACCATAATTCACATCATTCCAACTCAAGTTGAACGGAAAATATGAATCTTTAGGATAATGTAGAAAAAGTAGAAGAATACACAGAAACTACATCAAAGAATCTCACAATCGCAGCGGAACAAAACATAATATATATAATAACATATTTTTATACAAAAGAATCTGTAATAGTTTATATACTTACAATCATCAGAGTACAACAACCTATACATCAATCTGGACAGTTATAGTAACTTGTCCTTATATAGCAGAAATATAAGTCAATTACGGAAATACGTCTTCGTCACCGAGCTCGTCTCCTGAGCTCCATAGCATTCTATACTGAATCTTTAATTCTCGGTATGACCCAAGAATTATAATAAAATAACACCCGAGTCAGTCTAGAAAACCAACGTGAGAAAACGTACTAAATTTGAATCATTATTGTTTTCTCAAAATCCTTTGAAAACAAAGGTATATCGTAAGGCCACGTCACACATAAACACGATGAGTTTTTAGCTTAAGATAACCAAAACGATTTTTATCAAAATCATATGATACTATAATAGTGTCCATAGAAAGTAAATAGAAAATAGTTGATGTGCTTGCATCTCACGTTTGCGCATAGTGGGCACAATCAAAACCGTACGACGCTTATTGGAGAATGGACTCCATTGAATGACTGGGCCATTGGGGTATAGCCCATCACGGTACACTTCTAGAACAATGTACCAAGGACCCTGTCGAGATCCCCTGTTACATAATACGGGCCTACCCCTAACCTGGATAGACCGAATGTGTTATCACCCTGGGTGTTTCCACCCTTACCATCGAGCGTTCCTTCTTTCATGCACAACCATATCCATAATATATAGATTTCCGAGGACATCTAGAAAGGTGATAACATACCCTAGTTGGGTGCGACCCACTTAGCTTTGCAGCATCTCCCATGTTTTAGTCATTCCCGGTTGATGAGGCTTGAGGCAAAGCGTTACCTTTCAAGAAAACAATTCTACTTAAAATGCTCATCGTCCTCCAATGACGATGTTCTGATAGCACTCATACATACAAGTTACCCTGGGTCTTGATAAACCGAACCATCGTCTTCATCATCATCACGGTATTCATTCGTAACGTTCAAACCGAATCGAAATGGTTTTTGGACAATTAAATATGATCCCGGTCTCTTCGAAATGATCAACGAAATTGGCCAATTTTGATAGTCGGCTATTTAACTATCAATTAAACATCCATAAGCAGTCATCATGCCTTATTTTATAAATCTCCAAAATATTTATTTCAAAACATCTTCTCTAAGATATAAATTCAATCTCTTTCAATATTTCTATATTTGAAAACAATTTAACCACTTGTATGCATAACATGATATTTCACCATTTTCAATACTTAGAAATATTCCCAACTTCCATTTTTTTATAACTCATAGAAAATATTTGTATTCCAAATCATTTCCCAACAAAAAAAACATTTGCAAAACCTTCCTTTCAATACTTAGGAGAATATTTATGCGTATAATTTCCAAAATCATTTTTAATATTAAACTTGGAAATATTTCGTAACTTATTCCATAAGTCTTCGAAATTTTAATAAATTCTTTCTACGGTTTCCAAACCGATTATACTTATTTATAATCCCAACTAACCATTTATCACTCCTTTAAATGAATTCAAAATATTTCTGAAGTTACCGCTTCTAAACATTGGAAATTTTCTTAAGTCTCTAACATTCCATTTATAAAAGTTCACTTATAAAATCTCATCCTTTAATAAACCCCGTCTACACATCTCAAGAGAATTTATAAATAAATTTGCAATCATTTCAAAACTATATATATAAAGAGTATTTTCTTTAAAGAATAGTAATTTATTTAAAATATTTTTAATTTATTATTTAAGATATTAAAAACTTTTATAAACATCACCAACTCAATTTTAGATAAACAAATAAAAGTTCAAAGCTGATTTTAAAAGTTAGAATTACTAAAATAAATACTTCATATTTAAAAATCTACTTACCAAAGTATTTCAACCTAACTAGTTAAAAATTTCATAGTTTTAAAATAATAAATTTTCCTTGTGAAAAACAAATCAACTTCTTAGAATTTAAAAATATTTTTTTAAAACCACAATAACTAATTCAATTTATAAATTCCTCTCGAATCACATCATATCACTTCCATTCAGATCTCCTTAACCATTTTTGTTTCCAAAAATAGTTCCACTATTTTTATCACTCTATTTCCATATTCTAATATAAATTCTCCATGTAAATTTATATTTCCAGTCTATCATCTGATATCGACTTTTCTTATTCATATCATTGTTTGTAAATTTTATAACTCCCTTGAGTTTCACTTTTTATAAAAACAATCATGTTTATAAAATTCCTTTTTTTTAAATCCATTGGTAACTTCCAATCTATTTTTAGTATCAACTTCAACTCTTCTTATACTTCTGGATTATCACTCATAAATTCTCTTATATAATTCATTTTTAAAATCTCCATTTAATAATTCCCAATAATTAAGTGTTACCAAAAATCAATATATTTTCCTACTTTAATTTCTTTAAAATAATCCCAACTCCAATATAAATATTTTTATGTCAAAAATTCCCTTTTATCCCTTAAATTTTAAAAATATAGTTATGGTATTTAAATTATCAAAATTTAGGGCAGTACTAAAATAGTCGATTATTTAACCAACTAGATATTCCAAATTAACCGTCGAAAAATCCAGATCATTACATCCAATAAGCATCAGAGTTGAGCAAGTAATATAATAGGGAAATAAAGTAGTTTGATCTCAGTCGAAATATAAAGGAAGCGTATGTCCGTAGAAAGGAAATCAAAGGTACCAAATCATTTATAATATCATGAGCAAATAATAAACAACATACTACTAATGTTAAAGGTACTAAAATTATTTTTAGTATAGTTGGTCAATTCTCGATAAAGGATTTGATATAGGCATCTATTATACTTGGTATAAGAGGATGGTAGTATGGTCGCAATCTATATAAACAAGCATGATGTTAAAAAATTTAACATGGAACATATGATATAGATCCCCTTATGCATCAACAATAGAGATCTTCACATATGCTATGTTATGTGGTATATTAAATCTTACTAATACACTTAGTGTACTAAGAGCATATCGAATCTAAGGTAAAATCACTATATAATAGTTAAGAGTGTTATCGAGTATTTATGAAATACTAGAGAATATTTAATGAAAATAACGAATTCCTTATGAAGGAGTGTTCGGGTTCAAACTTCACAAGTGACATCTAACATAGTAAGTCAATCTAAAATTCATGTTCAACATTAATTAAGGAACTTCAACTTGGAACTATTCCAAAGATGAAGTAGTGGCCGATTCAACCAAAAGGCTAAGCATATCGCCTTGAGTAGCACTACAATGAAAGCATTTTTTGTTATATGCCAAATTTACAAAAAAAGCTAGAGTTTTCCTATCATTGAAATCCAATACCATATTGTGATTACAATAATGCAATATAGATTGCATCCAAAAATGATGGCTTGATAAGAAGTCGAAATATTTTCTCCATAATGAATATGTGATAAAAGGGTTTAAAGGTAAAGGGGTGTGTAATTGAAAAGTAGAAAAAATATATTGTCAATCCATGCATGAAGGCCCTTCTTAGTCAAATTTAGAAAGACTGATTGAAGGTATGGTCATGAGGCACCACAATTGGCCACCAGTTCGAGTTGGAGTGTAACGACCCGCCTTTCATTCCACAGAAAGATGCATCATTAAGAAGAAAGAAGGAGATAGAAAAGAGAAAAGATAGAAAAGCAAGAACTAAGCAACATCAGAACCTCATAACGGAACAAATAAATTATATTATATCACATAAGAATTACATAGTATCATAGACATCAGAGTTATATAACTTATACAACACAAACTAGACAGTTATAAACACCTGTCTAGTTATTACAATTCAAGTACATCACAGAAATATAGATACAACACTAGCACAGCGGAACCACTATATATCTACAAACCCTGAAGCCTCCTGCTCCATATCTCCTCTAGAAATCGTCAAAGTTCACCTGAATCCCTTGGCTACTCATAAAAATTTGAGTACCCAAGAGTTTAATAAAACAAAAAATAAACTCCGGGTCAGACATGGGTCTGGTGTGAGTAAACGGATTAAAGTTGCTTAACTTTGAAAATCTTTGGAAACAAAAGGTATATCGTAAGACTTCCCGCACATAACCATAGAAAAGTTTTTGCCTTATGATAACCAAGACATTTGATAGGAAATCCATTTATATTATAATAGGGTCTAGGGTTTTAAGTAAAATACAGAAATAGCCGGAATGCTTACATCTCACGTTCCAACATAGTTGGGCACAATCAATACGTACGGCACTTATCGGAGATTGGATTCCATAAAATGGCAGGGCTACTGGGGTACCGCCCATCACAGTACGTATCCTAGATCACCGTACCGAGGATCCACCCTAAATCCCCTGCAATACAAGGCCGGAACCATCCCTTACTGGATATTTTCGAACAAGACAACCCCGCAATTGGCGGTCGCCAATTGCCCACTAAGCCGAATAAAAAGGAACCTCAAGACAGGAGTAAATCTCATCCTACTAGGGTGCTACCCACTTAGCCTTGCTGCACCACCTCTGTTTTAGCCATTTCCGGTTGATGCGGCTTGAGGCTACGATTTCCTTTATAGAACACATCTATCTTAGAATGCTCATCGTCCTCCTGATTGTAACGACCCACTATTTTGGACCATTCGCATCCGGACATGTCAGACTTGAATAATTTAAAATACCGAATTGTTATTTTATATTTGGAAAAACCGAGCTTATACAGTAAACAAATAATCATAGATCACAGACACGGAGTAATAAATGCAGCGGAAATAAAAGATAGTAGTTCATGGAGCTATATATACATATCAGAGCCAAATAAGGTACAACAGAAGTCTCGAATACAATAGTCAAATACAATATCAGAATACATCACTGGAATCAACTGAATATCTGAAAGCTAGATAGATAGCTGGGTCTCCAAGCAAAGCTCCAACTCCAAAGGCGAGTCTCGAATACTGGTACACTCGGTCTGACCCGAGCGTAAAGCAAAACACAAGACACTCGAGTCAGGATTAACATTCTTATATCAATAAATCCAACTCAAGTGAAATAACAACCGAAATACAAGCAACTCAAAGGACGATGGAATAACCATCCTCTAAGGATCCGTTAAACTATCTACTATGTAGTAGTGTACGCTAAGTAGATAATGCCTATCAGTAATATAAAGTATCAAAATAGTGTTAAGGCGTTACCATTATCCCCCTTAATACATTTTATATAAGTGTCATAGACTATACAGCACTGTAAACTCCACCGTGAACTAGTGGGATATCAGGAAGTACTCCATAGGTATAACACAAAACAAATTCGTAGTGGTCACGAATATAGGGATACAAGTACGACAAGGCATATGAGGCAATACCCAAGGTAGTGAAACTACAGTTTCCCTGATCCGGACCGGTGAGAACGCATCGCCGCAACGATCGCAACACCGCGAAACAACACTCCCAAAATTTCGAGGGTGCACACCAATCAATAACAAATAATGAGTACTTTATGTAGAAGTGTGTTCGCTCGAGGTGGCTAACCCCATTTGGCCCGGCACGGCTCCTGTTTTAGTCATTTCCAATTTGACACAAGTGTCAAGGCTATCCATTATCGTTCTCTTTCTTCAGTCATCACGTACATCATTCCAACCACTTCATTATGGATCACACTCCGCGTATAGTTATTAAAGTGGTTTTTGGTTTAGACAGAGAGTATGTCCATAGCCGATCCCAGTTTCTGTAATAACTTTCATAATTACTACACCGATTGGTCATTTAATAAACTTCAAAACCAAATCAAATTCAATTTCACTTAGAATTTGTAAACCAACATTTCATTTGCCTTTCTTAATCAATTTCCATAATTTACGTTTCAAAACATCAAAATTACCATTTCAAAATCTTATAATTCAATTTCAATTTTTATTTAAAATAATTCAACTATTGATTCAAGTTCGTATATACATTTCATTCCGCAAACATTTAAATTAATTTAACTTAACCTTTGAATCAGTTTAAATTCATTGATTGATTTCATTCAATATTCGTTAAGTTAATTTATCATTCAAAACAATTTCTATTTAATTTCAAATTCATTAAATCAATTTAAGTTTTCCTATGTCATATCATCTTCTAAATTAAATTAAATTAAATTCGTCAAATCAAATTCTTTAAATTTCAAGTCTTATATTAATTCCACTAAATCACATTTTATTTCTTTTTAAAGAAATTCAATTTCACTTATTTACTTATTTAATTTAAACAAATTTCCAAAACTTAATTATTACGGAACTCGATTTTACTTATTAAAGAAGTTCAATTCCAGTTATTACGAAGTTAAATTTCATATATCAAGAATTCGATTTCATTTAATTATTAAATAATTCAATCTTATTAAATTATTAAATAACTTCAAAACTTAATTATTAAATAATTTCAAAACTTAATTATTAAATAAGTTCAAAACTTAATTATTAAATAAGTTCAAAACTTAATTATTAAATAATTTCAAAACTTAATTATGAAATAATTTCAAAACTTAATTATATCATTTCTTAATTTAAACAACGTTCGTTCATCAATTATTTTGTTAATATTTTGTTTCAGATTATTAAATATTAACATTTTCCTTTCATTAAAATTCAAATTCCAACTTTATTTCAAAACCTTATTATTATTCAAATAAAATCTTTATTTTATTTTTAAATCAAATTATTGACCATTCGGGTTTTATTTAATTCTCTATCCTAGGTCAAAGTTTTATTTGGGTATTTATCATTTCAACCTGATTCCATTTCATTCAAAAATCAAAGCATAGGAAAGGGAACTTGAAGTGTGATAACTGGGATGGTGTCAAGGTAAATAAACAAGCAATGGCAAACATCAATAACAACCCAATAATTTATTTAAACAATCTCGAAATAATCGTATTAATTTACATTATTGTTTGTGCAAATTAATATAATTATTTCTGGAATCTACACTATCATTTCATTTAGATTAAATATTATTACACTAATATTTATACGGTTCTTTACTTGATATCTATTTTTCAATTTCATACTACATCGATTTAAACAACATACATTTAAATGGTTCGAGATGTAATTAACCATATTTCTACATGTCAATTTATTTAAACATTTAAAGGGGTCATATTATGGAAATGTCATTTAATCAAATTAAACATATATATCAAATCTAACTATCCTACGTCAATTTCAAATTCAAATTATTTATCACTTACAACATTAACAATTTAACATCCAATGTCAACATCAAACAATCAATCATTTATCAACCAAACTGGATTTTCATTGTAGAAATAACAATAATGGTGTCAGATGTCACAGGTGAATTGATACAGGTAATAACATATATATAACAGTTTAAATAACCAACAGCCACATATTTCAATTGTCGTTTCAATTGAAATCAAATTTAATAAATAGAATTGTTTATGCTTATGCTCGGATCCAGGCTGAGGATTGCTGTTGCTGTTCTACTTGGAGCTGAAGACCGAAGACTATCATTATCTTATCTTATCAGTATTTCTCTTTCTTTTTGGACTAGTGGACATCTATGTTGTTCTATTTTATTTTATCTGAGACATTGTTGTATTTATGGGTAGCTTCATGAACTACTCTTATGACTATGTTGTAATTCCGCTGCACTATTCTGTGATGTTATATTTCTGTGATTCTGTGATGATTCTCATTTATACACACACACACACACACACACACACACTCCATTAATGATTCGTGTTTTGTATTATTTATGTTGACATGTATGGAATATTGTCAATTCAAATGGTACAAATATGCGGGTTGTTACAAATAAGTTCAAAACTTAATTATTAAATAATTTCAAAACTTAATTATTAAATAATTTCAAAACTTAATTATACATTTCTTTATTTAAACAACGTTCTTTCATCTATTATTTTTTTAATATTTTGTTTCAGATTATTAAATATTAACATTTTCCTTTCATTGAAATTCAAATTCCAACTTCATTTCAAAACCTTATTATTTATTCAAATAAAATCTTTTTTTTATTTTTAAATCAAATTATTGACCAATCGGGTTTTATTTAATTCTCTATCCTAGGTCAAAGTTTTATTTGGGCATTTACCATTTCAACATGATTCCATTTCAATTCAAAATCAAAGCATAACAAAGGGAACTTGCAGTGTAATAACTGGGATGGTGTCAAGGTAAATAAACAATCAATGGAAAACATAAATAACAACCCAATAATTTATTTAAATAATCCTGAAATAACCGTATTAATTTACATTGTTGTTTGTGCAAATTAATATAATTATTTCTGGAATCTACACTATCATTTCATTTAGATTAAAGATTATTACACTAATATTTATACGGTTCTTCACTTGATATCTACTTTTCAATTTCATACTACATCGATTTAAACAACATAAATTTAAATGGTTCGAGGTGTAATTAACCATATTTCTACATGTCAATTTATTTAAACATTTAAAGGGGTCATATTATGCAAATGTCATCTAATCAAATTTATCTCATATATCAAATCTAACAATCCTATGTCAATTTCAATTTCAAATTATTGATCACTTACAACATTAACAATTTAATGTCCAATGTCAACATCAAACAATCAATCTTTATCAACCAAACTGGATTTTCATTGTAAAAATAACAGATAATGGTGTCAGATTCACAGGTGAACTGATACAGGTAATAACATATATATAACAGTGTAAATAACCAACAGCCACATATTTCAATTGTCGTTTCAATTGAAATAAAATTTAATAAATAAAAGAACATTAATCGTGAGTGGTTGCTCACCTTCGGAGGCTGGAGACGAAAAGACAACGGAATAGGTTACGGATCCAAGCACAAATTTCAAAGTAAAGCAAGATTGGCACGAATTGACGAACAAAACTGATGAACAGAAATGAACGAAATATAATCAGAACTGGATCAATGAAGATAATTGTCATAAGCGGACCTATATATAAACTCTACATGGATAAAACATATTCTAATTTCAAGTACATTTCAAATTTTA
Source organism: Allium cepa (assembly GCA_030765085.1). NCBI lineage: Eukaryota > Viridiplantae > Streptophyta > Magnoliopsida > Asparagales > Amaryllidaceae > Allium > Allium cepa. Next base: position 240,884,405 of record CM060931.1, read on the forward strand.
AAACATATATAAACTCAACATATATATGCATAATATTTAAAATCAATACATTTCATCCTAATATCTCATGTATATATATTTTTATATATTATATTCATAAATCGATTTTAAACATATATTAGAAATAAAGATATGTATATATTATTATAAAAGCCAGACTTATACATGCAGGTTAATAGTACATATATGCAGATCTATAAAATATACTTTAAATCGTATGTATACCAACTTATAACCATCTATATATGAACTAATATATAAAGTATTTATAAAATATAACACTTGACAAGTTATAATCACTTTGCATCTGTTATTATAAAACATATACTCATAGCAACTAGTGTAACAGCAACTAGCGTTATTATTTATGTAAATTTATATGGATTAACAGTATATTATATCCTAAACCAAAATGCAAACTTGTAGCAACTAGTGTAACAGGACACTCATAAATAGAATAAACATACAATATTTTAAAGCCTCATTCGAAAGTATACTACAGCAAATCCAAGAATACATGTAGACCAACTAAACAATATTTCAATACCACTATATATTAAGGTATTAACAGTATGATACATAACCTATATGCAACCATGTAATTATATATATAATGTAGGAATATAAAACTTATATATTATAGACTCAACAAATAATTCAACTAATGTATGCAAGCTGGACATAAACGAACCCAGCTAAACAATAACCCATATCTATATCTAATATGCAATATACCCTACATGGATGTAAATAATGTAACAGACAATTCCATATTTTATGTACCTCAAAACAAAAGATGCTTGGCAACGTGGGCTGTGAAGTGGTTTTTCCACTGCTGGCGAGTGATGGGTTCAGTGGTGCTCGGCAAGAGGAGCAAGAGAAGTCGAGTCGTCATTGCTAGTGATGGGAATCAACTCGACGGCCTGGGTTGCGCACGTCCTCAGGCTGAGGCGAGTAGAAGGCGGAATGGAAGCTAGGTGGCAGCGGAAATGAGGGGAGGCCGATGGTGATGCGGGTTTTGGTCTGTGGTTGGCTCGCATGGGTGTAGTGGATGAGATGTGGCGGAAGAAGAGGCGAAGGCCAGAGGCTTGTGAATGAATGCAAGAAAAAATAAAAGCAACAGTAGAGCTCTCTGATTTTTTATCTATGAATGAATGCACATAAAAAAAATTGAAACTGGAGAAAATAAAAGTTTGCTTGAATTCAAGGTAACAATTAAAGCTTATGTCTGTTCGATTTTGAATGGTGGAATATACGAGTAAGAAAAACCAAAGGTTTTAAACCGGTACCCGAACGAGATAATTTTTCGCTGATTTCGCTGCGTATCGAATCTCGAAACATAGCATTGAATATACTATAGAGATCAGCTTGGCGAGACGATCAAAACGGCATATGGATATCAGTGGTACGATTGAATTATAAAAATTCGAATTTTCTACTAGCGGAAAATGCAGTAAAAACGCAGAAAAATAAGATTGACGGAGCTAAAAAAATTCCGAATTTGAAAAAACGAAAAATGAAGCCTTTTTCAGAAGATGATTTACAATTTTTCTATGTAAAAATATTTAGATTTCGAAAATATTTTATTTTTAACAATTCTTAACTGATTATATTGAAATAAAATTACACACGAAATAAACTTTCATATTTTCGGATGAATATTTACCAGTTGCTATGTTAAAATAGACGCATTTCATATATTAAATTTTTATTTCAAAATTTTATCGTTTACAATTTCTCAAAATTTCAATTAAATATATTAATAAAACAAATAAAATTTATCGAAAATTTACGGGTCGTTACACTCTCCCCCACTCAAAACTTTTCGTCCTCGAAAAGGAACGAGGTAGGAGAATTGAAACAACCGAAAGAAAATAGATTGAAAACAATTAATTTAAACCATATAATTTCAAATTTAAATTACTTTACATTCAACAGTTGATATAATCCATTTGATTTTCTTAAGTTAAATCAATATTAACTATTTCTGAATTAATTATCTTATTATGCAATTATCTTTTTTAACAATCTCTAAAATTATCAATTTGAATAGTCATTTAATATAATCACATTTTATTCAACAAATTTAATTAAATTTTCCTTTTATTCCAAATTATTATTTTATTCTACTTAATATACGCTATCACCTATATTAAGTATACCTACACTTATTATAACTACTCCATTTATTTATAAATTCCTCTAACATCATTTTTATACCATATATTATTCAATTAACTTTTATTCTATTTACCTCTATTTACATTTTTTATTAAAATTTAGATTTATAACGTTGGTCATAACCATTCAAATTTTATTTATAATTTCCCTTATTATCATTTACATTGTAAATTATTCGATTACATATTCAACTTCTGAATGATTTAGTTAAGTTATATTGGGATGTAATTTAGTATTATACAAGTAAAATTTTCTAATTTAATTATTTCAACTTTAAATATTTATTCAATTTATGGCTTCTTTTTATGATTGAAATCATCCTTGACATAAAATTTAAGAATTAAATTTCGATTAACTTTAAACAATTTAGAGATAAAATATATATACACACACACACACACACACACACACACATAATATATCAAATCAAATTTAAAGTCATATATGAATATATATTATAAATCATATCATACTATAGAAATTCAAATCAATTTAATTTTCCAAAACAAAAGGGTGGCAAAGTTACAGAATGGTCTCTCCACTTTGAAACTCGAAAATGAATGTCGATGATGCAACCGTCATCACCGAAATTATTTTCCAACGACAAAAGAGAAGAGCTCTAATTTAATCATTTAAAATTCTTTGAAAACCATTTTTATTCGAAAATATTTTAATTAATGTACATTTTAAAACTTTAAAACCATAGTTCGAAATTGTCAGAAATTGAATTCTCAAATTCTAACTTAAATTCACTTCAACTTCCAATCAAATTATACCCAAATTTTATAAATTCATTTATTTATATTGCAATAGCCAATGGTTTACAAAACAATAAATGATAATCAAATATTATCATTTCAACAATAAATTTACTGATAGTTTAGTTAAAGAAAATTTATATTTATATATATAATATATTCATACAAATTTTATTTTATTTGCCAAATTTGAAAACAATATTGTGTCAGTTTGTTCTGTTCAAGTGTTTTGGAAATCCTATCGATAGTGTTGATCAGACGAATCGATCGGAAATCCAAATCAACATCAACAATTCAAACAACATAATCTATAAAACATTTTAAACATTAGTTTACAAATACACTTCCTCGTTTGACGATACAAGAATGGATTTCAAAACAAATATAGAGATTCAAATTTGATGGACTCAAATCAAAGAGGACTCTGATTCGAAAATAGGTTCGAAACAAAGATAAGATGATTAAATAACGAAATAGGAAGATGGATAATTTTATATGGATTGCGGATGACCTTAACCGGGTCGATCGTGACTTCAAGAACTAGATCGATGTGGAATTCTGAGGCAAATCCACATTCGATCTCAAGAGATAGAATTGGGATATCTAGAGATATTAGCATCCAAACCGAGGGTATATCTAAATCTCCAGTGAATCGATGCTATTGTAAATGAGTTTTACCCCTTTACAATTTATATGAATGTTGGCGAGACCGCCAATCCATTACAAAGATCATTCGAAGTGGATTTATGGAATTCTCCAGAATTAAAAGAAGACGAATAGTGAGGGACATGAATGGATTTTGGAACCGCAGGGAATGTTCCAAAATTCAAAGGAATCGAGTCAAAAGGAAGGGATTCAAACTCGAATGAGAGTGATTCTGTAAATACATTTACCATATGTGCTAAGTTTTGCCTAGATCTACCAAAGCTCTGATACCAACTGCAACGACATGCTATTTTGGACCATTCGCATCCGCACATGTCGGACTTGAATAATTCAAAATACTGAATTGTTAATTTATATTTGGCAAAACTGAGCTTATACAGTAAATAAATAATCACAGATCACAGACACAATGTAATAAATACAGCGGAAACAAAAGATAGTATTTCATGAATCTATTATATACATGTCAGAGCTAAATAAGGTACAACAGAAGTCTCGAATACAATAGTCAAATACAATATCAGAATACATCACTGGAATCAACTGAATATCTGAAAGCTGGATAAATAGCTGGATCTCCAAGCGAAGCTCCAACTCCAAAGGTGAGTCTCGAATACTGGTACGCTCAGTCTGACCCAAGCGTAAAGCAAAACACAAGACACTCGAGTCAGGATTAACATTCTTATATCAATAAATCCAACTCAAGTGAAATAACAACTGAAATACAAGTAACTCAAAAGACGATGGAATAACCATCCTCTAAGGATCGGTTAAACTATCTACTATATAGTAGTGTACGCTAAGTAGATAATGCCTATTAGTAATATGAAGTATCAAAATAGTGTTAAGGCTTTACCATTATCCCCCTTAACAAATTTTATATAAGCGTCATAGACTATACAGCACTGTAAACTCCACTGTAAACTAGTGAGATATTAGGAAGTGCTCCATAGGTATAACACAAAACAAATTCGTATTGGTCACGTATATAGGGATACAAGTATGACAAGGCACATGAGGCAATACCCAAGGTAGTGAAACTACCGTTTGCCTGATCCGGACTGGTGAGAACGCATTGCCGCACGATCGCAACACTGTGAAACAACACTTTCAAAATTTCGAGGGTGCACACCAATCAATGACAAGTAATGAGTAGTTTACGAAGAAGTGTGTTCGCTCGAGGTGGCTAACCCCATTTGGCCCGGCACGGCTCCTGTTTTAGTCATTTCCAATTTGACACAAGTGTCAAGGCTATCCATTATCGTTCTCTTTCTTCAGTCATCACGTACATCATTCCAACCACTTCATTCTGGATCACACTCCGCGTATAGTTATTAAAGTGGTTTTCGGTTTAGACAGAGAGTATGTCCATAACTGATCCCAGTTTCTTTAATAACTTTCGTAATTATTACACCATTAGTCATTTAATAAATTTCAAAACCAAATCAAATTCAATTTCACTTAGATTTTGTGAACCAACATTTCATTTGTCTTTCTAAATCAATTTCCATAATTTACGTTTCAAAACTTTCAAATTACCATTTTAAAATCTTATAATTCAATTTCATTTTTTATTTAAAATAATTCAACTATTGATTCAAGTTCGCATATACGTTTCATTCCGTAAACATTTAAATTAATTTAACTTAACATTTGAATCAATTTAAATTCATTGATTGATTTCAATCAATATTCGTTAAGTTAATTTATCATTCAAAACAATTTCTATTTAGTTTCAAATTCATTAAATCAATTTAAGTTTTCCTATGTCATATCAACTTCCAAATTAAATTAAATTAAATTCATCAAATTAAATTCTTTAAATTTCAAGTCTTAATTAATTCCAATAAATCACATTTTATTTCTTGTTAAAGAAATTCAATTTCACTTATTTACTTATTTAATTTAAACAAATTTCCAAAACTTAATTATTACAGAACTCAATTTTACTTATCAAAGAAGTTCAGTTTCAATTATTACGAAGTTAAATTTCATATATCAAGAATTCAATTTCATTTAATTATTAAATAATTCAATCTTATTAAATTATTAAATAATTTCAAAACTTAATTATTAAATAATTTCAAAACTTAATTATTAAATAATGCAACGACCCTGAATTTCCGACCCAATTTAAAATTTTAAATCCATCGTTTTAATATAAAATTTTAAAATTTATAAACGATCTCAATTAACGTCCAAACTTTATTTATGAGATGAGTCTAGTGAGTTATGAATATAAAAAAAGTTTCGTCGTAAAATATTGCAGTAAATTGCGTTAGCGTTTTACTGTATATCAGTTCATATAAAGCTGCGTAAAATTTATCTTTCAAATCTAAATATTTTTACACGGTTATGTTGTAAAAATTATTCTGATCAAGATGATGTAATTCATTTCATCAAAAAAACTATCATCGCCTGCTCTGTTTAAACCGTTTTGCAAATCGAACAATTTAAGTGGCGTAAATTCGAATTTTTATAAAACTATCGTATCACATTTATCTGTGTACCGTTGGATGCGCATCGTCGCACTGATCAAAACGGTATATTTATTCATGCTAATCGGAGTCCGATGAAAATCGTTACGTTAATTTAATCGTCCCCGACGGACCGGTTAAACCGTATTCAGCCCAAAAGAAAACAACTCGTGCCCATTCAAAAAAAAAAGATTTTGAAAATAAAAAAAATTCAACAGGTAGAATAAATGCGGTAGTTAGAAGATGGGTTTAACTTGGAAATGGGAGTGGCTCTTCGTAATGCTAAGATGAAATTTATTGTGGTAAAATTATAAAATTAAAATAAAATAACGCATCATCTCATTATCTTCTCTGATCACTTCATTTCATTCACTCCTGAGCGTCTGCAGGTATACTATTTCCTTCCCTTCATCTCATTTCCTTCTTCCCTTTTATTTCTTCACTTTTAAATTATTCAACAGAGTGAAAATTCCTCCTACATCATCTCCTCTACCTCCCTTGCACGTAGAATCGATACCACTCCACCTCACTTCCCTTCTCCGCCACCATCTGCCGAACAAAGAGAACGCAAATAAATAAAAAAATGATGATAGCCGAAACAAGTCTCTACCTGAAAACGAAAAGAGTAGCCGAAACAAGGCTGAGAGGAAAAGGAAAAAAAGAACACGCACAAACTCTCTCCACATGACTGAACAACCCACCAACCTCATGCACAATCCCCTTCACCCGAAAACGACGCTGTTACCCATTCCTTCATCTCAACCCACGGCCAAACCCAACCATCACTCCACCTCAGCACCGCTCATCCTTGAACTCCTCCACGCCATCACCTACAACCCTTGCCTAGCCTGAGAGTGTATGTGTGTGTATGTGGTGTGTGATGGGTGCGTGTATGTGGTATGTGCATGCGTGCTTGAGGTGTTCTGTGCATGCATGAGGAATGAAATATTTTTATAGTTAGATGCGTGCGTGAATAGCATGCAAAAGGGTGGTAGGTGAAAGTGAACTGTTATTGCGTGGAGGAGAAAACGAAATAAAAAAATATATATTGAAACTTGGCCGTGTGTTGTTGTGTGCATTGTGTGCGTGTATATAGGTGTACACGTTTGCGTATGTGTTGTGAAGAGCATGTGTGCGTAAGTGTAATGGTCTCGGTTTTAAATTCTTTTCATTTTTTTAGTCTTGGGTCCTGTTTTATATAAAAAAAAATTGTTTGTGCATGTGTTTAGTGTATATACATGAGTGGGAAGTTTTATGGCTGGCATGAATATTCTCAGGTTTGTGTTTAAAAAAAGGGCAACGTTTGGTTTTTGTGAAGACAAATATGTGAGCGTGTGTTAAGGTGTGGTGTGTGTGATGTAGCAGTTGCGGTGTGCGTACGTTGGGGTATTGCTTGTTTATAAAAAAAATTGTAATTGAATAGTATCGATTTGTTGAGAAGTAGTGTTGCACTGTCACTTCCAAATAGTGCCGAGAAATATATATGCAGTAGATATATTTTGTTGACTAAGTAAATAGTAACCACTTTCTCCTTGCTCGTTTTGTGTAGAAGCAACCGATTGAGCTTCTTGTCGCAGCAGCATCGATTGTCAGCTTTCGTTTTCTCCGCTGTTGGTAAGCACATCTATATAATTTATAAATTATATATGACGTTCATTGAATAATATCGTCTCTCTTTTGTCGATATTTGCAGTGTCTGTTGTTCTTGTTGTACCGACTTCATTCTTGCTTCTTTTGCTTCGCTGTCAATTTCTTTATCCACGAAAGGTGAAATAAATTTTCACGACTTATATTCTTATACAATTTTTGGCTGATGAATGATTGATATGTGATTGGATGTATTTGTTATTGTCAAAGTTAAATTGGAATTGATATAGGATAGTTAACTGTTTTAAACTGATTTATATGTTGAATATAATTAGTTAAATATGACCCCTTTAATTGTTTAAGTAATTGACACCCAGGGTAGTGATAACTACACTTTGAACCATCGAACGTATATTGAATAATTGTTGTAGTATAAATTTGAAATTGAATGACAAGTGAAAAATCGTATAAAGAATTAGTGGAATAATCTTTAATCTACATGAAATGATAGTGTAGATTCTAGGAATAATTATATTAATTTTCATAAATAACAAATGTAAATTAATACGATTATTTCAGGATTATTGAATAAATTGTTGAGTTGTTATGTATGGTTGCTATTGCTTGTTTGTTTACTTTGACACCATCCTGGTTATCACACTGCAAGTTCCCTTTGCTATGTTTTGATTTTTGAATTGAAATGGAATCGTGTTGAAATGACAAATACCCAAATAACTTGACCTAGGATAGAAAATTTAATTAACCCGATTGGTCAATAAATTGATTTAAATAAAATAAAGATTTTATTTGAAGAATAATAAGGTTTGGAAATAAAATTTGAATTTAAATTTGAATGGAAAGGAAATGTGAATATTTGAAATTTTAACCAAATATTAACGTAGTAATTAACAAAAGCACATTGATTAAATGTAATTGATTAATAATTAAGTTTTGAAATTATTAATAATTAAGTTTTGAAATCATTAATAATTAAGTTTTGAAATTATTAATGACCGAGTTTTGAAATGAGAAATAATTAAGAAATTGAAATTATAGATAATTACATGAAATTGAATTGTTTAATAATTGATTTAAATTGAATTCTTTATTAAGTGAATGGAACCTCTTGAATAAGTGAACTAAGTTCTTATTTATTACGTTTGAAAGTGTAACGAAGGTAATAAATGAATGAAATTAAATTTCTTTAATAAGAAATACAAATGCGTTTTATCAAAACAAATGAAAGACTTGAAATTTAAAGAATTGGATTTGACAAATTTAATATAAATTAAATTTGTAAGCTTTGAATAATGAAGTTGAACTTAAGAAGCAAATTTAACGAATTAGAAATTTAATGGAAATTGTTTAAATGATAAATTAATTTAATGAATATCGAATGAAATCGATAAATGGGTTTAAGTCGGTTTGAACGTTAAATTAAGTTTAAATGATTATGGAATGGAACTTATATACAAATTTAAGTGTATATTTGAATTGTTTAAATTTAACTTTTGAATTTGAATTATAGAATTATGAAATGAAATTGGGAAGTTATGAAACGTAAATTCCAGAAATTGTTTTGAAAAGACAAATGAAATCTGAAAATTCAAATTCTAATTGTAATTGAATTAATTTGATTTTGAAATATATTAAACGACCAATCGGTAGAATAATTATGAAGGTTATTAAAGGAACCGGAATCGGTTAGGGACATACTCACTGTCTAAACCGAAAACCACTTTAATAACCATACGCGGAGTGTGATCTAGAATGAAGTGGTTGGAATGACGAACGCGATGGCTGAAGAAAGAGAACGATAATGGATAGCCTTGACACTTGTGTCAAATTAGAAATGACTAAAACAGGAGCCGTGCCGGGCCAAATGGGGTTAGCTACCTCGAGCGAACACACTTCTTCGTAAACTACTCATTACTTTGTTATTGATTGGTGCGCACCCTTGAATTTGGAGTGTTGTTTCGCGGTGTTGCGATCGTTGCGGCGGTGCGTTCTCACCAGTCCGGATCAGGCAAATGGTAGTTTCACTATCTTGGGTATCGCCTCATGTGCCTTGTCATGCTTGTATTCCCATATACGCGACCACTACGAATTTGTTTTGTATTATACCTATGGAGTACTCCCTGATATTCCACTAGTTTATGGTGGAGTTTACAGTGCTGTATAGTCTATAATGCTATATGAAATGTGTTAAGGGGGACAATGATAATGCCTTAACACTATTTTGATATTTTATTTTACTGTTAGACATTATCTACCTTTCGTACACTACTATGTATAAATAGTTTATCAGATCCTAAAAGATGTTATTCCATTCATCTTTGAGTTATTGTTAATTTGAATTCGAACCATATTATCTGTATAAGAATATATGTCCGGATTCGAGTGTTTGTTTATGCTTATGCTCGGATCCAGGCTGAGGATTGCTGTTGCTGTTCTACTTGGAGCTGAAGACCGAAGACTATCATTATCTTATCTTATCAGTATTTCTCTTTCTTTTTGGACTAGAGGACATCTATGTTGTTCTATTTTATTTTATCTGAGACATTGTTGTATTTATGGGTAGCTTCATGAACTACTCTTATGACTATGTTGTAATTCCGCTGCACTATTCTGTGATGTTATATTTCTGTGATTCTGTGATGATTCTCATTTATACACACACACACACACACACACACACACACTCCATTAATGATTCGTGTTTTGTATTATTTATGTTGACATGTATGGAATATTGTCAATTCAAATGGTACAAATATGCGGGTTGTTACAAATAAGTTCAAAACTTAATTATTAAATAATTTCAAAACTTAATTATTAAATAATTTCAAAACTTAATTATACATTTCTTTATTTAAACAACGTTCTTTCATCTATTATTTTTTTAATATTTTGTTTCAGATTATTAAATATTAACATTTTCCTTTCATTGAAATTCAAATTCCAACTTCATTTCAAAACCTTATTATTTATTCAAATAAAATCTTTTTTTTATTTTTAAATCAAATTATTGACCAATCGGGTTTTATTTAATTCTCTATCCTAGGTCAAAGTTTTATTTGGGCATTTACCATTTCAACATGATTCCATTTCAATTCAAAATCAAAGCATAACAAAGGGAACTTGCAGTGTAATAACTGGGATGGTGTCAAGGTAAATAAACAATCAATGGAAAACATAAATAACAACCCAATAATTTATTTAAATAATCCTGAAATAACCGTATTAATTTACATTGTTGTTTGTGCAAATTAATATAATTATTTCTGGAATCTACACTATCATTTCATTTAGATTAAAGATTATTACACTAATATTTATACGGTTCTTCACTTGATATCTACTTTTCAATTTCATACTACATCGATTTAAACAACATACATTTAAATGGTTCGAGGTGTAATTAACCATATTTCTACATGTCAATTTATTTAAACATTTAAAGGGGTCATATTATGCAAATGTCATCTAATCAAATTTATCTCATATATCAAATCTAACAATCCTATGTCAATTTCAATTTCAAATTATTGATCACTTACAACATTAACAATTTAATGTCCAATGTCAACATCAAACAATCAATCTTTATCAACCAAACTGGATTTTCATTGTAAAAATAACAGATAATGGTGTCAGATTCACAGGTGAACTGATACAGGTAATAACATATATATAACAGTGTAAATAACCAACAGCCACATATTTCAATTGTCGTTTCAATTGAAATAAAATTTAATAAATAAAAGAACATTAATCGTGAGTGGTTGCTCACCTTCGGAGGCTGGAGACGAAAAGACAACGGAATAGGTTACGGATCCAAGCACAAATTTCAAAGTAAAGCAAGATTGGCACGAATTGACGAACAAAACTGATGAACAGAAATGAACGAAATATAATCAGAACTGGATCAATGAAGATAATTGTCATAAGCGGACCTATATATAAACTCTACATGGATAAAACATATTCTAATTTCAAGTACATTTCAAATTTTAAAACATATATAAACTCAACATATATATGCATAATATTTAAAATCAATACATTTCATCCTAATATCTCATGTATATATATTTTTATATATTATATTCATAAATCGATTTTAAACATATATTAGAAATAAAGATATGTATATATTATTATAAAAGCCAGACTTATACATGCAGGTTAATAGTACATATATGCAGATCTATAAAATATACTTTAAATCGTATGTATACCAACTTATAACCATCTATATATGAACTAATATATAAAGTATTTATATAATATAACACTTGACAATTTATAATCACTTTGCATCTGTTATTATAAAACATATACTCACAGCAACTAGTGTAACAACAACTAGTGTTATTATTTATGTAAATTTATATAAATTAACAGTATATTATATCCTAAACCAAAATGCAAACTTGTAGCAACTATGTAACAGGACACTCATAAATAGAATAAATATATAATATTTTAAAGTCTCATTCGAAAGTATACTACAGCAAATTCAAATACATGCAGACTAACTAAACAATATTTCAATACCACTATATATTAAGGTATTAACAATATAGTACATAACCTATATGCAACCGTGAATTATATATATATATATATATATATATATATATATATATATATATAATGTAGGAATATAAAACTTATATATTATAGACTCAACAAATAATTCAACTAATGTATGCAAGCTGGACATATACGAACCCAGCTAAACAATAACCTATATCTATATCTAATATCAATATACCCTACATGGATGTAAATAATGTAACAGACAATTCCATATTTTATGTACCTCAAAACAAAAGATGCTTGGCAAGGTGGGCTGTGAAGTGGTTTTTCCACTGCTGGCGAGTGATGGGGTTCAGTGGTGCTCGGCAAGAGGAACAAGAGAAAGCGGGTCGTCATTGCTAGTGATGGGAATCAACTCGGCGGCCTGGGTTGCGCACGTCCTCAGGCTGAGGCGAGTAGAAGGCGGAATGGAAGCTAGGTGGCAGCGAAAATGAGGGGAGGCCGATGGTGATGCGGGTTTTGGTCTGTGGTCGGCTCGCGTGGGTATAGTGGATGAGATGTGGCGGAAGAAGAGGCGAAGGCCAGAGGCTTGTGAATGAATGCAAGAAAAAATAGAAGCAACAGTAGAGCTCTCTGATTTTTTATTTATGAATGAATGCAGGTAAAAAAAAATTGAAACTGGAGAAAATAAAAGTTTTCTTGTATTCAAGGCAACAATTAAAGCTGATGCCTGTTCGATTTTGAACGGTGGAATATACGAGTAAGGAAAACCAAAGGTTTAAAACCGGTACCCGAACGAAATCATTTCTCACTGATTCCGTTGCGTATCGAATCTCGAAACATAGCATTGAATATACTACAGAGATCAGCATGGCGAGACGATCAAAACAACATATGAATATCAGTGGTACGATTGAATTATAAAAATTCGATTTTCTACGGAAAATGCGCTAAAAGCGTAGAAAAATAAGATCGACGGTGCTAAAAAGGTCCGAATTTGGAAAAATGAAAAATGACGTCTTGCTCAGAAGATGATTTACAATTTTTTTATGTAAAAATATTTAGATTTCGAAAACATTTTTTTTTCAACAATTCTTAACTGATTATATTGAAATAAAATTATACACGAAATAAACTTTCATATTTTCGAATGAAAATTTGCCCGTTTCTATGTTAAAATAGACGCATTTCAAATATTAAATTTTTATTTCAAAATTTTATCGTTTACAATTTATCAAAATTTCAATTAAATATATTAATAAAACAAATAAAATTTATCGAAAATTTACGAGTCGTTACACCGACGATGTTCTGAAAGCATTCAATCCATACAAGTTCGTTCTGGGTTCGAACGAAACCGAAGGCACTATCTCGCTACACTCGTTTTGGAATCACCCTCAGAGTCAACGACAATAGCCCTTGCACTCTGAATCTTCATTTGATCTTCACTTGAGATTTCGCAACCTAACATTTAATTCGGATCGATGTGGTTTTTAGAATTCCAAATTTGAAAATCCGATCCCGATCTCATCGAAATCCAAAACGCCGTCTTAATGTCCAAGTGGTTTAAGTTTGAACAGTTTAATTCAATTTTAAACATTGTATTCACATAGCATCATTCACAGATAAATATAACACATTTATCATAACTATAACCAATATCACATCACAGAACATCATAGATTATCAAACTATAAGTATCAGTCAATTCAGACATTCTACTCAACAATCATTCATAAACAGGAATCATTAATACATATTATAATTAATTTAATCAACTTAAATTAAATTAATTACTCGGGAATTAATCACCTAAACCTGCTTAATCAATCATTGATTAATTACAACCATTTAGTTAGTTAATCACTCTTTTAATTACCTTATAAACCAATTAATTTATTTTTATCTATAGATTTATTATCTTTTAATTATTATCTTAATTAATCATCCTTCATTAATTATTCTTTAATTACATTAAGTAATTAGCCTTTAAATTAGCTATTCTTTTATCATTCTAATTAATTAACTTTTAATTGTTCCTATTAATTAATTAACTATAATTAATTCCATTGATCCCTAATTAATTACATTAATTAATTATACTATAGTCACTTCATTAATTAATTATCTTTTAATTAATCACATTCATAAATCAATTAACCCTTTTAATTATTCTCATTAATTACATTAATTAATTATCCTCTAATTAATTTCATTAATTAATTATTCTTCTAATTAATTCCATTTAACAAGAAATCTTTCAACTTAATTACATTCATTAATTACTCTAAATTAATTACTTTCAATAATTAACTATTCTTTAATTACTTATATCAATTAAATTAACTTCATGATTAATTACATTAATTAATCCTTTAATTAATTATACTGAGTAATTAACACTTAATTACTTCCACTAAGCAATTATCCTTTAATTACTTTCCATCATGTAATTTCCCTTTTATTAATTACTTCCAGTAATTATAATTACTTACACTAAGTAATTACACTTCATTAATTATATTAAGTAATTATACTTAACCAATCATCAAGTGATTATCTTTAGTTAATTAAAACTAATAAATTAACTTAAACCAATCATAATTTTTTTTATTAATTACACTTAGTTATTAATTACTTTAAATTACTTCATTAAGTAATTACCCTTAATTATCCTTTTAATATTAATTAATTAACCTCTAATTACATCCATTACTTAATTAAATAACCTTGATTAACCAATCCTCAATTAAGTAATCAAATACACTTAATTAATTAAACAAATTAATTTATCTTAATTTAATCACCTAAACTACTTATCTTAGTTAATTAAGTAATTATACTTTAACTACTTTAGTTAATAAAACTTGATTTAATTAAGATAACTCATTTGCTATATTATCTCTTACCTGCCATTTAAATTAAATTAAATTTTGAAGCTTGAAATTGGTTTATACAAAATCATCATCTTTTAATATATTAAAGTTAAATACCTTTCACTTAAATCATATTTAAATTTCAAAAATTACATTTTATTTGAAAACATTTATGAACTAATTACAAAATTAGTCTAATGTAATATTTATATAGACCAAACTATTTTTAAAACAAAGTTTAAACTTTGTAAATCCATACTTTAAAAACTTAAATTTGTTTAAAACATCATGCTCTAAACTTAAACATTTTACACATCTTTAAACTGGTAGCATCGACTTGGAAATTCTTTTGAAAACTTTGTTTTAAAAATTACTTTACTTTAAATTTTGGAATTTCATTTTATAATTAAAATTGGACAGGATTTAGACCTAGAAACAAAAACGTTCCCGAGCAAAAAACAAATTTCTTGAGTCACTCTCGCAATCAACCCGGAATCGGCCCGAGCAGTCTCGCGTGTATCTATCCCGAGACACTCTCGAATAATCCTTCGAGTGAAACCCGAACAAAACACTTCTTCCTCCAAGAACAACAAACCCAGGCACTTGAATAACTACCGTGCGCGTGCACATCAAATTCGATCGTCGATGGTCATCATCACGAACATCGACAAGACGACCTCGACCCTGTCGACTCGCTAGACCGACCTAATCGAGCATCTTCCACTGAAGCGAAAACGAGCATTCTCGAACCCACAGCATCCAACTCGATCCGCAAAATCAATTGCCGACGATGAACTACGCCACCAGAAGACCTGCCGCCTCGACTACAGTCGTGTCTTGAACCCTTGAAACCATTCCCCAGCATGCGATTCGACCCGATGCGCCACCATTGCCGTACCACCCTCGTCAAACCTAACCACCAAAACCAACCACAACACCCTACTTCCTCCTCCCCTGACCATCATGGCCCAAGATAAAATCAACCACTATTTTTCCATCAAACCTTAACGTTTGCTCAACCTCCAGCCCAAATCTCGACCCTTCTATCGCCGTCGAACGACAGAAATCGACCGTAAACCCAAAAAAGATCGATTTACAAATTCATGACACATACCATCTAAAAATTACCAAATTATATCTAAATTCGTGATTTTCTTGTATGAATCATATTCTATAATCCAAAGATGAAAAGATACACATTGGTTTTCAACCTTTATATTGATTATTATTGTAAACTTCAATTCTAGAATATTAAGTAAATATAAACACTTAAGATTATTTTTAAAAACAAGATTACATTGTTATTATCATTTTTATTTTTAATGATCCTAAACTTAAAGAGATGTTTTGGGAAGATAGGAAATTTTTTATGATGAAGTTGAGCCTGTTAGTAATAACAGAGCACAAATACAAATATACAGAGACAGTATACAAACATGTTATACTTATATACATACATTTATATTCAAAACTCATGCAAGCATTATAGACTTTATTTCTTCACATGCAACAAGGTTTCATCATATATTTTTAAAATATTTTTAAATAAAAGGTTTACTCATCAAACAGGAGAAGCAGAGAACACTGTTTTATTTCCTAGAACAGTTGAATTGATTTGCATTTTGAATCTGACTGGTTTGTTTAAGTTGAATTTGCTTGTAGAATCTGAAATCCTTGTTAGTTGAATCTTTAGAACTACTGTTGTGATCGGCTTTGAATTTCTTTGTTTGTTGAATTTGCTGTTGCAAGTTGAAAAGAAGCTATTGAAACAGTTTGAAAAAGAACTGATGTTGTAGTTGTTAACTTAATCTTCTTTTAATTCTGGTTTCTAGGTTTTCAATTTGATTTTTGGGTTTCAGGTTTGCATATATTCTTTTAGAAAGAAACAAAATGAAGAGAAATTCGATAAAGTTTTGAGCTGAAAATAAGAGTAGCCTAATTCCTCTAAATCTTTTGTATTACTTAATTTAGTTTTTAAAAGAAAAAGTTGCCACTTGTTACCCAAGATTGTAAATTGGTTACAAATGTCTTTGCATGATTTTAGAGCCTTACACATGTTTGATTCCAATATTACTTATTAACAAGTGTTTTAAATCATTATTAAATTAATTTCTTGTATTTTATATTAATATGTTTATGTTATTTCAATTTATGTTTTATTTATATATTTTTTAAATACATTTTCCAAAGCTAAATTTAAAAGAAAGAAAATTTAAAAGAAAAGGATATTAATTTTTAATCCTATTTTAAAGTTTAAACTTAAGTTATTATACTTAAATATATATATACAAAAGCTAAATTTATTTCAAGAACCAATGTTTAAAAGAAAACATATTAAACTTTTATTATAATATACTATTTTAAGCTATCATATTTTTAAATAAAATAAATATTTACTTTAAGTGTTTTTGAAAATATAAGATAAATTTTTAAATAGCTTTTAAAAAGTATTAGATCATATTCAAACAAAATTCCCAAATTACAATATATATACATATATACATATATTATAATTTGAAAAATATTTTTATTAAATTAAAACCAAACTTCCTATTCACAATGTAAATACACATATACATTATAAATAGAATATATTTTTATTAGCTTGGAAAGATAAATTCTTTTATCGATTAAATATTATTAACTTTGAAAAGAATAAAATTTTCCAAATTAAATTATTATTATTAAGTTTTGAAAAGATAAAGTCTGTTAAATTAGATTGTTAAATCAATATTGCACATTTTAAAATAATTATTAATGGAAATTATTAAATAAATATTACCCAAAATTCTGAGACATCACATTCCTCCCCCCTTAGAAGAATTCGATCCCCGAAATTTAAAAGCAAAGATAATTTAATAATCCCACACAAATTTTAATTTTAAAATAGCAAGCATATGTTATCAACCATATACTAGAAACCAAAAAAACAACATTAAATTTTCGGACAAAATTCTGGATAGAACTTCATAGAGTTTCGCAGGTACAAACACTGAGATACTCGCTCTACTGAATGTAAACTGGCTACACCACCTAGATCCTGAGCTACTATATCTATATCTAGATCTATTAACTGAAGAGGATACCGGACCACAGATAAGTCCTGTTCAACTTACAAATCTCCTTGAACTACTGGTTCTAAAACTAGTGATGGATCATACATGTACTTCCTCATAGATACGTGAAATATATCGCGAATCCCAGCCATCCAAACTGGCATTTCAATCCTTGTAGACCAAAGTACTTAACCTTACAAGAACACAGAAAGATCCAATACACTTTTGAGCTAACTTTCCAGTCTTACCCAAATCTTATTGCCCTTACGATCAGAGAAAACTTATCCAAAATCAAATCTCCGACTTCGAATTATGAATTCCTTTGTTCCCTAGCCACAAAACTTTTCTGCCGATCTTGGGCTGCCTTCAACCTTCTTGATCAACCCAATCTTCGTAGATGCCTCTCGGATAAAATCTGGATCAAGAATGAGATGATCTCCGGATTCTACTCAACAAGATGGTTCCCAAGATCCATCGAAATCCACCACACAAACTCTACTATACAATCATCAGAAGACTTCAAACATACTTCTCCTATCCGGAAAAAAAGAACAGGTGCACTAGACCACCAAGCCTTCAGATCCCGAATGAACTTCCTGTAGAAATCCTCTGATCCAAGTCAAACACAAACTTCTTAGGAGTCTGAGGTTGCTTCTATTTTGGAATAACTGTCGTCTTGCTTCCGTTGCTTAACTCTGATCTGAGGAAGATGTGAATGTTGTTGATGAACACAAGCACAGACTTGATCCATATCCTGGAAATATTGTCCATCAAATTCCATAAAAGCTTAGTGACTTATCCGATTCGATAACAAATATCATAGCAAAAATTCAGCCAGAGAATTAGATCCGATCAATCCTGACTGCTTAACTATTCCTCTCTCTCTCTCTAGGAGCCCTCCTCTATTAGGCTGAACCACTAGTAATGCTCCAGGAATCAAGTCGATACAGAACTCAATCTCCTGATGCGGATGCAAACCTTTGACTAACTCGAAGACATCCGAAAAATCTCAAACCACTTGGATAGCTCCAACATCCTCTAAAGATGCCTCAATCCAAAGCAAAGATTACTAAGAGAACTTCTGAACCATCGCAAGTCACCTTTGCGATTCTACTCAGTTCAGATTCCAAAAAAGAATGGTTCTCTCTTCACATATCAGAACAGCTTAAGCTCTTCTAACTAAAAGAAGAAACTGATGGTCCACCCTCAACCGCAAACATCATACCCAGCTGAGCTTCCAGAAGAAGTAGGCAAGCCTTCACCATCTGCCCGACCTGCTGATAGTAGAATCACAACTCCGGAAACATCGAAGAAACGGGCCACTCTACTACTTCCGAACTCCACCTCTAAAATACTGCTAAGACAAGGGACCTTCCTAACAACACACTCAACACCTCTGAGCTGCTATGCCACCCTAAAAGTCAAAGACTTCCTTATCCAAAAGCTCCTCAAATCACAAAGCTATATCAACCAACTCTACAAAAGAGCCTTCAAGATGGAAGATATCTCTCAAGAAACTCGGGCTTCAAGCCAAGCACAAACATCTTGCTAAACTGAGTCCCAAACTCCAATACAGACAAGACTTCTTCCTACGGTTTCCAAGATACCATCACTTTCTTCAGCACTTCCGACTGATCCAAACTCTACAAAACCCGCTTGCACGAGCGCAACCAAACTTACATTCCAATGATGGACTCCGAACCTTAAAAGGTTTCCTTCAGAGATCGGTGAAACCCTTACACTATGCTCCAAAGCTTACTCAAGATGCCCAATAACGCCCTGGCAGATACTCTTCCACCACAATTACTTAGACTTCTTCCACTAGAGATAGTCATGCTATACACACCACTACCTCTTCTACCTCTAGAACTCATGTTAGCAAACCCAAACAGATAACCCAACAAAATAGGCAGGTATATAGATATATATAAAAATACAAGTACGCGCTCTCAAGAAAGAAATCACTCCAAAGCCTAGGTATTCACTGAACCTAGCGCTCTGATACCACGATTTAACGACCCGCCTTTCACTCCACAGAAAGACGCATTATTAAGAAGAAAGAGATAGAAAAGAGAAAAGATAGAATGGAAAGAACTAACAACATCAGAACCTCACAGCGGAACAAATAAATTATATTATATCACAAAAGATATTACATAGTATCATACAAATCAGAGTTATATAGCTTATACAACACAAATTAGAACAGTTATAAACACCTGTCTTGTTATTACAACTCAAGTACATCACAGAAATACAGATACAACACTAGCACAGCAGAATCACTATATATCTACGAACGCTGAAGCCTCATGTTCCATATCTTCTCTAGAACTCGTCAAAGCTAACCTGAATCCCTTGGCTACTCGTAAAAATTTGAGCACCCAAGAGTTCAATAAAACAGAAAATAAACTCCGGGTCAGACATGGGTCTGGTGTGGGTAAACAGGTTAAAGTTGCTTAACTTCGAAAATCTTTGGAAACAAAAGGTATCTCGTAAGACTTCCATCACATAAACACGGAAAAGTTTTTAACTTACGATAACCAAAACATTTGATATGAAATCAGTTATATTTTAATAGAGTCAAGGGTTTTCAAGTAAAACATAGAAATAGTTGGAATGCTTACATATCACGTTCCAATATAGTTGGGTACAATCAATACGTACTGCACTTATTGGAGATTGGATTCCATGCAATGATAGGGCTATTGGGGTACCGCCCGTCATAGTACGTGGCCTAGATCACCGTACCAAGGATCCACCCTAAATCCCCTGTAACACAAGGCTGGTACCATCCCTTACTGGATAGTTCCGAACAAGACAACCCCGCAGTTGGCCATCGCCAACTGCCCACAAAGCCTTTCGAAACCTCTAGATAGGGGTAAATCTCGTCCTACTTGGGTGCTACCCACTTAGCCTTGCTGCACCTCCCCTGTTTTAGACATTCCCGATTAATGAGGCTTGAGGCTACGATTACCTTTATAGAACATATCTATCTTAGGATGTTCATCGTCCTCCCGACGATTGTTCTGAAAGCATTCAATCCATACAAATTCGTTTCGGGTTCGAACGAAACCTAAGGCACTATCTCGCTACACTCGTTTTGGAATAACCCTCAGAGTTAACGACAATAGCCCTTGCACTCTGAATCTTCATTTGATCTTCACTTAAGATTTCACGACCTAACATTTAATTTGGATCGATGTGGTTTTCAGAATTCCAAATTTGGAAATCCGATCCCGGTCTCACCGAAATCCAAAACGCCGTCTTAATGTCCAAGTGGTTTAAGTTTGAACAATTTAATTCAATTTTAAACATTTAATTCACATAGCATTATTCACAAATAATATCACACATTTATCATAGCTATAACCAATATCACATCACAGAACATCACAGATTATCAAACAATAAGTATCAATCAATCCATACGTTCTACTCAAACAATCATCCATAAACAGGAATCATTAATCCATATTATATTTAATTTAATCAACTTAAATTAAATTAATTACTTGCGAATTAATCACCTAATCTTGCTTATTCAATCATTAATTAATTATAACCATTTAGTTAGTTAATCACTCTTTTAATTACCTTATAAACCAATTAATTAATCTTTATCTATAGATTTATTATCCTTTAATTATTATCTTAATTAATCATCCTTGATTCATTATTCTTTAATTACATTAATTAATTAGCCTTTAAATTAATTATTCTTTTATCATTCTCATTAATTAACTTTTAATTATTCCTATTAATTAATTAACTATAATTAATTACATTAATTAATTATATTATAGTCACTTCATTGATTAATTATATTTTAATTAATCACATTCATAAATCAATTAACCCTTTTAATTATTCTCATTAATTACATTAATTAATGATCCTCTAATTACTTTCATTAATTAATTATTCTTCCGATTAATTCCATTTAACAAGAAATCTTTCAACTTAATTATATTCATTAATTACTCTTAATTAATTACTTTCAATAATTAAATATTCTTTAATTACTTATATCAATTAAATTAACTCCATGATTAATTACATTAATTAATCCTTTTACTAATTACACCGAGTAATTAACACTTAATTACTTCCACCAAGTAATTATCCTTTAATTACTTTCCATCAAGTAATTTCCCTTTTATTAATTACTTCCAGTAATTATTTAATTACTTACACTAAGTAATTACACTTCATTAATTACATTAAATAATTATACTTAACCAATCATCAAATGATTATCTTTAATTAATTAACTTAAACCAATCATAGTTTTTTTATTAATTATACTTAGTAATTTATTTCATTAAATTACTTCATTAAGTAATTACCCTTAATCATCCTTTTAATATTAAGTAATTAACCTCTAATTACATCCATTACTTAATTATTTCTTAGTTAATTAACCTTTATTAATCAATCCTCAACTAACTAATCAACTACACTTAATTAATTACACAAATTAATTTATCTTAATTTAATTACCTAAATTACTTATCTTAGTTAATTAAGTAATTATACTTTAACTACTTTAGTTAATAAAACTTGATTTAATTTAAGATAACTCATTTACTATATTAACTCTTAGCTGCCATTTAAATTAAATTAAAATTTAAAGCTTGAATTTGGTTTATACAAAATCATCATCTTTTAATTTATTAAAGTTAAATATCTTTCACTTAAATCATATTTAAATTTCAACAATTACATTTTATTTGAAAACATTTATGAACTAATTACAAAATTAGTCTAATGTAATATTTATATAAACCAAACTATTTTTAAAACAAAATTTAAACTTTGAAAATGCATACTTTAACTTAAATTTGTTTAAAACATCATGCTCTAAACTTAAACATTTTACACATCTTTAAACTGGTAGCATCTACTTGGAAATTCTTTTAAAAACTTCGTTTTAAAAATTACTTTGCTTTAAATTTTGGAATTTCATTTTATAATTAAAACTAGACTGGACTTAAACCTGGAAACAAAAAAGTTCCCGAGCAAACAACAAATTTCTCGAGCCACTCTCGCAATCAACCCAAAATCGACCCGAGCACTCTCGCGTGCATCCATCCCCGAGACACTCTCGAATAATCCTTCGAGTGAAACCCGAACAAAACACTTATGCCCCCAAGAACAACAAACCCAGACACTTGAATCACCACCGTGCACGTGCACGTCAAATCCGATCATCGATAGTCATCACCACAACCATCGACAAGACGACCTCGACCCCACCGACTCCTTCAACCGACCGGATCGACGCATCTTCCACTGAAGCGAAAAAGAGTACTCTCAAACCCACAACATCCAATTGATTTGTAAACTTCAATTCCAGAATATTAAGTAAATATAAACACTTAAGATTATTTTTAAAAACAAGATTACATTGTTATTATCATTTTTCTTTTTAATGATCCTAAACTAGCAGAGATGTTTTGGGAAGAATTTTTTTTTTATGATGAAGTTGAGCCTGTTACTAATAACATACCACAAATATAAATATACATAGACAATATACAAACATGTTATACTTATATACACACATTTATATTCAAAACTCATGCAAGCATTATAGACTATATTTCTACACATGCAACAAGGTTTCATCGCAGATTTTTAAACTGTTTTTAAATAATAGATTTACTCTACAGACAGGGAGAAGCAGAGAACACTGTTTTATTTCTTGGAACAGTTGAATTGATTTGCATTTTGAATCTGATTGGTTTGTTTAATTTGAATTTGCTTGTAGAATCTGAAATCCTTGTTAGTTGAATCTTTAGAACTGCTGTTGTGATAAGCTTTTTGTTTGTTGAATTTGCTGTTGATCAAGTTGAAAAGAAGCTATTGAAACAGTTTGAAAAAGAACTGATGTTGTTGTTGTTAACTTAATCTTCTTTTAATTCTGGTTTCCAGGTTTTCAATTTGATTTTTAGGTTTCAGGTTTGCATATATTCTTTTAGAAAGAAAGAAAGATGAAGAGAAATTCGATAAAGTTTTGAGCTGAAAATAAGAGTAGACTAATTCCTCTAAATCTTTTATATTACTTAATTTAGTTTTTAAAAGAAAAAGTTGCCACTTGTTACCCTAGATTGTAAATTGGTTACAAATGTCTTTACATGATTTTAGAGCCTTACACATGTTTGATTCCAATATTATTTATTTTACAAGTGTTTTAAATCATTATTAAATTAATTTCTTATATTTTATATTAATATGTTTATGTTATTTCAATTTATGTTTTATTTATATATTTTTTTAAAATACATTTTCCAAAGCTAAATTAAAAAGAAAAGGATATTAATTTTAAATCCTATTTTAAAGTTTAAACTTAAGTTGTTATACTTAAATATATATATATATATACACACAAACTAGGTTTATTTCAAGAACTAATTTTTAAAAGAAAACATATTACACTTTTATTATAATGTACTATTTTTAGCTATCGTATTTTTAAATAAAATAAATATTTACTTCAAGTGTTTTTGAAAATGTAAGATAAATTTTTAAATAACTTTTAAAAAGTATTAGATCATATTCAAACAAAATTCCCAAATTACAATATATATATATATATATATATATTATAATTTGAAAAATATTTTTATTAAATTAAAAACAAACTTCCTATTCACAATGTAAATACACATATACATTATAAATAGAATATTTTTTTATTATCTTAGAAAGATAGATTCTTTTATCAATTAAATATTATTAACTTTGAAAAGAATAAAATTTTCTAAATCAGAATTATTATTATTATTATTAAGTTTTGAAAAGATAAATCTGTTAAATTAGATTATTAAATCAATATTGCACATTTTAAAATAATTATTAATGGAAACTATTAAATAAATATTGCCCAAAATTCCAGGACATCACATGGAGATTGATAGAGTCAAGAGTATGCCCTAGGGAAATTGTGCAATTTATTATGTAACTTAACTCTTGTAAAAGAATCTTCTTCGAAATGATGTGAACATCTGGTTTTATTTTCTTTTATATATGTTGTTATATAGAGATATAAATAGCGAATTAAATACATTAAGCATATGTAAGTAGAAAATCTTTAGCAAAAGTATATTATCGATTGTAACTATAAATGTATTCCTAACCATGAGTACTGAATCGGCATACATACATATATATACATAAAAATACTTGCTCCTTAAATGTTCCTAATCAAGGTGTATTAAGAAAAGGATATTGATAAGTTTGTTGAGGCTAGTATATGTAACACTCTCCATATGATGGATGATGATTTACCCATCATCCTTAGGGCTAAGAATGGTTTTGTACTTGTGGTTGTAAACTACCATAGAAAGACTCGATGAGTCTTTTTGTGATTACATTTCAAACAAATTCATATCCAAATTACATAACTCCATAATCATTTCCCAGTTAAAGATCAATTATAATCACAATAATACGCCAAGAGCGAAATATGACGATGCCCCTTTGGTTGATCAGAGTCAATATAGTCATATCTGTCTTAATATACACAGTGAAATCGGAACAAAATGAAACCGTGAATCCTAATTAGCTATCCGTCAACCACCTGCTCGTCTTCGGAAGCTTTATTCGTCAAAATTTCAAAAATCTAAAAACCTTAACCCTCGTCCTACTCAAATCGATTTTGAGTACCTGAGAGTTTAAAGGGAAACAAAAACTTCGAGTCAGACATATAGCCTGGTGTGAATAATTCTGTTACATCTCGGTTTAGTGATATTAAGTGAAACTATGCTGGTTAGAGGAACGGGCTTCCCCTCACTAATACCCTTTTCAAAACGTATATTTTGCAATCCTTTCCTACAACCAAACTGGTTAATTAAACTGATTATATATAGCAATATCCTTTATGCTAATAAATGGACTGTCTGTCCGTAAAACTGATAATATGCGAACTATCTGTCCACAATATAATAGCAATGTCCGTTATGCTACAAATGGACTATTTATGCATAAAACAGGGCTAACTACCTGCAAACTTGACTAACTGTTTGAAATCTAGGCTGACTGCCTGCTAATTGGACTAACTGTCCGAATCAAAATGGACTAACTATACAAATCATTTTCTTAGAGTTAACTACCCTTTATCTTTTTCCATAAAACCTTTTCAAAATGATTTAACCTTTTAAATCATACTTATACAAGGAAAATACATTCTTATCTTTACTCTAAGCTGTTTTGCCATGATATATATACTTTACTCAAAATAATGTTGATGAATTTTAATAAGGATTAGCTACCCTTTCAAAATAAGTTAAAGTCCTTTTTAACTTGAAAACACTTAGGCTATTCTGCCTATTTAATACATACAAAACCTTTGTTTAAAACCTTTAAACAACCCCTTCGAAACCCTTGAAGGTAACCCCTTCGAAACCATTAAAAGTGACCCTTTCTAAGCCACTAATAGCCTTTCTTTTGAAAGGTTCAAAACATTAGACATCCCTCTTTAAAACCTTTAAATATTGCCTTTCGAAAACATAGGAAAAACCTTTCCTTTCAATCCTTTCAAAATCCTTAGGAATCACCCCTTTCGAAACCATTCATTAAAACCTTTTGAAATGGTCAAAACTCAATCATTTTGAAAGAAACCTGGGTTCAATTTAAAATATGTGGAAACGTTTCAAAATCATTCAAAAATTTACTCCTTCAAAACCTTTGAAAAACGTCTCGATCAAAACCATTTGGATTATGCTTTCAAGTAAAGCAAAAGGATCAGAAACCCACTAAAGTCGAAAGCAACTGTTTCAAAACCATTTAAAACTATCTATTTCGAAACCAATTTAGGTTTTACTTCAGTCATGGAAAAATGGTCTTAAAATCATTTAAGTCAAAAGCATCTGTTTCGAAAATCTCTTTCGAAACAAATTTGGATTTTACTTCAATCACAGAAAAAGGGTCTTAACAACATTTAAGTCGAAAGCATCTGTTTCGAAACCATTTCCTAAGTAATGAAGTGATAGTGTCAAAACCATCCCTTCGAAAGCATTGGAGAGGTGGCCGGGTTTTTAGAAAACAAAAGAACCCTTTCGAAATCATTTGGATCGAAAGGTAGGAAGTGGCAGATAGAGGCTTTGACTCAGTCAAAAGCAATCATTTAAAACAAAAGCGTAACCCAATCGAAACCATTCCTTTTAAAACCATTTAACCCAGTCGAAAGCTAACCATATCGAAAGCATCTTAGTCGAAAGAAAGTAGACACATTTTCCTTTAAAAATCAAAGTAAATTCCCAACTTCTTCAAAACCCTTGGTTTCGGTTCTATACCTTCTGCCTACATCCAATTCACTACACACCAGTAAACTGATACCGTTTGCATCGGTTTCGACAGATTCGGAGGCGAAGGTAAGGAGGCGGAACCTAATGTTAAAGGCATCAAAAAAGTGGAAAATATGTAGCAAATGGTTCTTTTCACCTAACCTGCTTTATGTGTCTAATTTTGATTGGCTGCCTCTTTCTTCTCCAATAAAAAGTACTGTAATTTTTCAAAAGTGCTGCCGATTTTCCAGATTTAACAATTTAAATTAATTTTCAAAATGCCCCTTCTCCTCTTTCAATTATATAAACATTTAGGTCACATACCTCAAATAATTTTTTACAACCATTATAACACTTAGGAAAATTCTACAAAAGTTCTCAAAAATCTCTTTAATATGTTTTCCAACATATAAAAATTTCAGACCCAATTCTTTTATTATATAACCATTTATAATCCAAACTAATATTTTCTTTACCATAAAATTCATATAAATCCACATAAATTTAGAAAATTTCAAAAATTGAAACCCATCTCCAAAATAATATTTATGTTCTCATAAAAATTTGCAAGGCATTTGGATGTCATTTAATAGGTTTTTACTTTAAAACATATCATACATTTAATATGAATAACCAAAATTCATCAACAAGTATATATATTCATTCCATCATTCAAAAACATGGCAAAGCATAGCAAAATGTTCGGAATTCATCTTAAAACCGAAAACACAATCAGAAATG
Organism: Allium cepa; assembly: GCA_030765085.1. Classification (NCBI taxonomy): domain Eukaryota; kingdom Viridiplantae; phylum Streptophyta; class Magnoliopsida; order Asparagales; family Amaryllidaceae; genus Allium; species Allium cepa. Next base: position 240,912,582 of record CM060931.1, read on the forward strand.
AGATGTAAATATTATTCACCTTAGCTTTAGAGATTAAAGAGATTGAGATGTGAATGGATTTGATTTGCGTAAGCTTCTTCCTAGATTTTCTTTATCTTCTTCCTCTTTCTCTTGTTAATGGTGGCCAACCTTAGTTTATTTTTTTGATAAAGTGAAATTAACGTGCATGGGGGTACAAGGCCAAGTTTAAGGGATATAGGAATGAACTCTTTCGTATTTTACCCCTCCTCTATTTCAATTTAACTCTTATTTTGATTCGTTGATTTATTGTGTGGCTACACCTTGATTAAATCAAATCTACATCGCCTAATCAACACATTATTTTATTTAATTTAGCTAATTAAATATTCTAAATATTGTTACCAAAAATCTGGGGTGTTAAAGACTCCTCTCCTTAAAGAATTTTATCCTCGAAATTACGATAAGGTACACAAAAAATCAAACAAGAAGGTAAAACATACCATCAAATAAGTCAGGATAAGTATCTTTAATCCTTCTCTTAATCTCCAAAGTACAGTCCTTGTCATCTTCGCTCCACTGGACTTTGACTAATCTGACAGTCTTGGTTCTAAGTCTCTTCTAATCTCTTGCAACAATGCGAACTGGCTTCCTTATTATAGTCAAATTTGGTTCTACAACTAAGCCATCTAGCACAGTCGGTGCAATACTAGTCTTTAGGTCTCTAATACACTTTCTGGGATGAGAAACATGAAAAACATCGTGAACTCCTGCCAAACTACTTGGTAACTCAACTCTATATGCGAATTTCTCGATCCTCTCAACAATAGGAAAAGATCCAAAGAATCTCAGTGCCAGTTTTCCTGATTTCCCAAATCTAATCACACCTTTCATCGATGAAACATTGGTAATTGTCAATATGTTCCTACTCAACCCATAAAAACTAGGATAAGAGAAAGGATACTGGAGTCACCAGTAGGTTTCTAGTCAACCCATGAAAAGTAGGATAAGAGTAAGATAGTGGAGTTACCAATAGGTTCAAAGTGATCCCATGAAAACTATGTAACTGGACAGGAGTCCTTAAATGTTTAACCGGTTATTAGTCAGCCTATGAAAACTAATAGGTTAACAGTAATCCTACAAACTATAACTGAGAGAGATAGTGTAAAATGAACGGGGATGGGTAATCCAGAGTTTATTCATTTGTTTTAGCATCATCATATTATCCCTTTTGGATTGTTTTAACCATTGTGGATTCGGAAGCACAGTTTATGGTTTTATAAAGGTTTTAGGATACTAGTGAGGGGAAACCCGTTCCGCTAAACGGCGTGGTCTCACTAGATATTTAAATGATTTGATATGGTAGATTATTATTTATACCAAGCTTTATGTCTAACTCGAAGTTTAATTTTTTTTCCCTTAAACTCTTGGGTACTCAGTTGATTTTGAGTAGTTTGAGAGTTGAGGTTTTTGGGTACCTCTTAAGACGAATAAGCTTCCGGAGACGTGTAAGAGGCATGATGGCTACTTATAGTTCTCTTTTCTTTTGATTCCGCTATGTAATTTGTAAAGGCAAAGTTGTTATATTGCTTGTATATACTCTGTCATCCAAGGAGGCATCTTCAAATGTTGCTCTTGGTCGTATATTGTAACAAATATATTTTCTCTAAACGTGGTTTGCAAATTTGGGATCATGTAATGAATTAAAATTATATTGAAATGATATATGATTTTGTTTGAAGTTTAAAATTTTTCCACATTCATGTATTTCTGTGCATCATTGGATCTAACTTCGCCATATTTGGTCGTCGAGGATTGATAACTATGGATGACTGCAGCAATTGTGGCCATTAGTTTTAGGCCTCCAAGTAGGGGGGATGTCACTGTTGTTTATATTACTATGCCATGATCAGTTATCATGTGTGCTTATTCTATAAACACATTCACTTTATAATTCACCCATAACTGCATTTTGGAGTATTAAGGGCAGAATAACTAGCTCGGTTGACCCAGTAGTGAATATAAATTGAGTTAGCTCCTATATGAGTAGATTTGCATTCAGGGGGTCGGATAGACTAGAATATAGGATGTTCGAAGACCAACTTTAGATAGATTCATATTAAGCCCATGAAAACTATGTATGGAAAAAATTATTGGCAAGGGCCATTAGGTTCTTAGTGATCCCATGAAAAGTATATCCAGATTAATTTATTGATAGAGATCAATAGGTTCATAGTTAACCCATGAAAACTATGTTATGAGAGAATTTATTGGAGGTTCATAATGAACCTATGAAAACTATAATTTGATGGTTATGGGTAGATATTAATAGGTTCTTATAGATCCCATGAAAACTATAAAATCGGATAAGTAGTCTGTAGGTTTGGAACAGGTTGTTAGTCAGCCCATGAATACTATTTGGTTAATATTAACCCTACAAACTAAAACTTAAGACAGATAGTCGGATAAATGGAGATGGGAAATCCAAAACATATTACATGTTTGCATATCATCATGATATTTTCGTTTATGCAGGTGCACAACATATGGTTATTATAAATTTGGTTAAGATACTAGCGAAGGGAAAACCCATTCCGCTAAGCGGCATGGCCTCACTAGATATCTATAGAGTTCGAGATGGTAGGTTATTATTCACATCAGGTTTTTTTGTTTGGCTTGAAGTTTACATTTTTTCCCTTAAACTCTCGGATGTTCAATTAATTTTGAGTAGTTTGAAAGTTAATGATTTTCAGGTTCTCTTTTAGATGAATAAGCTTCCGGAGATGTGCCGGAGGCAAGCTAACTGCTGGGAGTTCTTTTCTGTTTGATTCCACTGTGTTTTGATTGTAATGGTAAAGTTGTCTAACTGCCTATGTTTAGGCTCTGATCATCTAAGAGGGCATCTTCGTATGTCGCTCAAGGCATATTTTGTAATAATTATGATCTCTTAACCTGATTCACGAATTAGGATTATGTGAACCTATTTGAAACATGATTTCAGGTTGAATGAGAAATCTATTTTATGATTTTGAAGATTTTTGATATTTATACGTTTCAGTTATATCAATGTATCTAATATTACTGCATTTGGGCATTGCCAATTAATAACTCTGGATGACTACAGCATCCGCAGCCATTAGTTTTAGGCCTCCAAGTGGGAGATGTTACAAAATGAAGGAGAAATGCAATGAGCTGTAGAAAGCGAAGCTGCTCCACCTATTAGTGCAGTGGGTTTGGATGTGAATGCCTTATTTTGGCAATTAATGGTTCAAATGACGAGGGGGAATATGCCAGAGGCTATTGAGGTAAGACATGTAGTGAAACAAGAATTCTCGAGGATGAACCATGACTATTGAAACTTGGGAGGAAAGATATTCACAGGGAATGATCCAGCGGTTGAAGTATTGAATGGGTTAAAAGTTGGTGAGCTTATCTTGGAGATGTAGGACTGAATGATGTATAAAGGAAAAGGTTAGCTTTGAGGCAATTCACAATGATGCCTTAGATTGGTTGGAAACAGTGATGAAACCTTATATGCGGAGATTGCGTTGAATTAGTTTAAGGAGAGGTTCAAGACTTAGTTCATATCCGAGACTCAATGGAGTGCGTTGATATGATAGTTTATTGAACTGAAGCAAGGAGATTTGTTAGTGCAGGGAAACATCCAAATGTTTAATTTTTTTGGCCAAGTATGATTGAGAGATAATTAATACCTTACTGGAAAAAATTGAGGAATTTATTCAAGGTTTGAATTAGGGTCTAGATCATAAGGTGATGGCGCACTTGGCATCTCCTTTTGAATTCATTGTTAATATAACGTGAAGGTATGATAGGATATATCAAGAGAGGAGGAGGGCTGAGACAAAGCCTAAGGCAATGCAAAGAAGTTCAATCCTTATACTAAAGGCAAGATGACATTGCTAAAGGGCCGGAATGCAGAAACCGCTTTGGCCGAAGTTGCTTGTTTTAATTGTGGACATAAAAAGCACTATGCATCCAAGTGTTCAATGCAGAAGCTCATGCAAAGATAAAGTGCTTTAACTACGGCAAGCTAGGGCATCAAAAGAAGGACTGTTCAGAGCTATGGGCTAGAGTATTTGCTTTAAAGGGAACAAGAGGAGGACTATCTTCTAAAGAGAAAGGAAAGAATATTGCCTTGGATGTATGGCTTTGAATTTTTCGTTATTTCACTTAAGAGTACTATTTGATACCAGTGTTATACAACATTTATAGCTAAATACTTGGTTAATAAACTTGGATTAAAGGTTACCAAGTCAGGCAGTTCCATTCATGTAATAAATCTAATAAGGGGACATCCCAGGATTTAGATGCACTAACTTAGAGATTGAGTTAGTTGGGTGTAAGTTTTTGTGTGGCCCCTAAGTGTTTGACTTCAAATGCTTCAGAGTTATATTAAGGATGGATTGGTTAGAGAGTTATGATGTAAAAACTTATTATACCTATAGGATCATAGCACCAAGCCACCTAGACTGGAGTACAAGAGTACTTGTAGTTTCGTAATAGCTTAAATATGGGGGCAAGTGTCTACTGTTTGCTTTTTGCTTCGGAGGAAGGAGATATCAGAGAAGTACGACTTTTTAGAGACCATCTCGACATATTTGTGCCGGTTTCAAGATTCCCATTGCTAAGAGAAGTGAAGTTCCATATAGAATTGATAGCCCAAGCCAAACCATTTAGTCAAATAACTTGGAAGAAGATGAAGGATCTAAAGAAGCAACTAGAAGAGTTGGAAAGCAAGAGCTTTGTGAGACCGAGTAGCTTGTCATGGGGAGCTTTAGTTGTATTTGTAAAAAATCTGATGGGTCTTTTAGATTATATATTGACTATTGAAAGCTGAATGAGAAAATGGTGAAGAATGGATATCTCTAGCCAAATATAGATGATTTTTTTTAATCAGTTGAATTGAACTACACTTCTCTAACAGTTAGATCTAACTTCGAGATTCCATCAATCGAGGGTTGTGGAGGAAAGCTTTCCAGTGATAGCTTTTAAACTGAGTTATGGTTCATATGAGTGGCTAGTAATGCCATTTGGACCAACTAATGCACCCGCGTTCTCTCTGGACTTGATGAATTAGATCTTTCAAGACTTGTTAGATCGATATGTGTTAGCGTTTATAGATGACATCTTAGTGTAGACAAAGGACGAAAAGGATCATGAGATTCACTTAAGGCTTGTGTTAAAGACATTGAGACAACATAAGTTAAAGGTTAAAATTTCTAATTGTCATTTTTGGAGAAGGGAAGCAGAGTTCTTAGACCATGTTGTTTCGGAGAGGGGCCTTGTCGTAGAACCTAGGATGGTTGAAGCTATGAATGGATGGAAGAACCCTGAGATTGTTACAAAGGCTTATATTTTTGCAGGATTGGCAATCTGCTGCTAAATATTCATTTAGGACTTCTCCCGGTTAGCAACACCAATGATGAGGCTTACTTGAAAGGAGGATAAGTATATATGAACGAAGGGTGTGAGATGGAATTTTGAGAGCTGAAGCTTTGGCCGACAATGTTCCAACATCAGTTATACCAGAAGGAAATCGAGAATTATTTATGTGTGTTTGAGGTTAGGAGCAATGTGAATGCAAATAGGCGAAGTAATAACTATTGCATCTACGTAGTTATGACTTTATAATATTGAGTTTTCACTTGTTATCTTTGCATTGACGATTTGGAGACATTTCCTTTTGGGAGAAAGGTTTGAACTATTTACTAACTATGGATCCTCAAGAAATTTATTCTCTTAGAAGGAGTTGAACTTGAGGCAACAAGGTGGTTAGAGCTTTTAGCATATTATAATTTTGGGATAGAGTATATCCCTGGGAACGCAAATAAAATTGCAGATGCTTTGAGCAAAAAGCAGCAGAGTTGTGTTTTGGATATGATTGAAGAGTAGAATGTGTTAAAGGTGGTATCTTACTTTAATGTTCATTTTTAGTTGAGTGCTAGTTTGAGTAGAACTTCCGAAAGACTATCGCGCTTAGAAGTTCGTCGGCTCTTATGGAAAGGATTGCGGAGAAGTAAACAGAAGATCCACACTATGTCGAAACAGGTAGACCCTTCGAGGAACTGAAGCAAAGGAATAGAAAGTTTTTGGTGTTGATGAAGGTGGTAGGCATGGGATAATGGAAGGTTGTACGTTTAGGATGTACAAGGCTTTGGGAAAGAAGTCTTCAATGAATGTTATTGTTCATGATTTTTTACTCACCAGAAGGTACTAAAACGTACCTATATATAAAGAGAAGCTTCTTCTAGGAAGGAATGAAAAAGGATGCTAAGGAGCGTGTAAAGAGATGATGTACATGGCAATGGGCTAAGTTAGATCTTTAGAAGCCAAGTGGACTTGTGCAGCCTTTGGAAGTTCAAGTATGGAAACATGACTCGGTTTATATGGATTTTATAGATGCTTGCTGAGATCTAGCATGGGATTGAGAGCATATGGGTTATAGTTGATAGACTGAATAAGAATGCCCATTTTATCCTAGTAAGACCTACAAGGACGGCAACAAATTTAGCCCAGATTTATACGAAGACAATAGTGATATTACATTAAGTACCAAGAACTACAGTCAATGACCAAGACCATTGGTTGCCAATGAGTTTTAGCAGAGCTTACATAGTGCTTAGGTTTCTGAGCAATGCATGAGTACAACATACTGTCCATAGATGGATGGATAGACTGAGAGAGTTGACCAAATACTGGAGAATTTATTACGATCTTGTGCGTTAGACTTTGGTGGATCTTGGGAAGATCACCCGCACTTACTGGAATTTTCATACAACAATAATTATCAATCCAATGTATGGCGCCTTTCAAGGCATTGTAAGGAAGAACATATAAATCACTCGTATATTATTATAAGATAGGAGATAGGCACATGTTGAGGCCAAATCTTATTAGAAAAGCTTCAAAAAAAGGTTGAGATGATTCATTATTGCATATAGCGGCGGCTTGATGGAGTAAGGTGTTTGCAGGGAAGCGAGTGAGTGTATATGATGATCGTAGCAGTGTGGTACAAGGGCAGGGAAGAATTGATGTTTGTCGAGGAAGGTGGAAGTGGTGGTTTGTGATGGCAAGCACTGTGTTTTTGAAGTGATGAAGTTTGAAGTGATGAAGATGGCAAGCACTGATGGTAGTGGTAAGGTTGAAGTGATTAAGTTTGAGTAGATTGTGCAATGATGTAGTTGTTTATGACCTTGGTTAGATGATTTGATGAATGCAGAGGGTATGGGGAAGCACTGATAAACAGTTTAACAGACAGAGATCAAGAACAGAGAGCAAGCACTTGCAATGCAAAATTTTTTTATGTAAAATGAAATGCAAATTGTAAATGAAATGGAAATAATTTTTTTCTAATATGCAAATGCAAAATTAAACTAGAAACGAGAAATTGCACACAATCACAATGCAATCAAAAATCACACAAACATGATTTTTTTTAAATGCAAACTAACACAAATGAAAACACATGAAATCAAACAAAAATAATTCGAAGAATAGAAAATCAAAATCAAAGCAAATCCCCGGCAACGGCACCGAAAACTTGTTTAATGAAATTTTTTCTATCGGTTTAGAAAATTGCCGATAAATTTCAAATTAAAATAACCGCAAGCGCACGACGTACAATTTTAGTATATTGCAAGTACGGGTCGATCTGTAGGGCATTCTTAGATTTTAAATTTCTATTCAATCAAATTATACCAAAGTTGAAAGTGTGATTAACTAAAAATGTAGAAAAATAACAAAAGAAAATTGATAAAAACATGAGAGTTAAATGACAATTTAGAGATAACTCCACTCTCTAGATCATATAGTTCAACAAAACATGAAATTATGATCTCTCTTTTTTGGTCATTAGTTAGTTTAATTGCTGTGTTTATCATAAGTATAGCCCATTTGTGCTATTTAGTTAGCTCAACATAAGCCATCAAACTACAACACTCCCCTTAAACAACTTTTAATTTCATGAAAAATGACAATAGGTTGAAAATGAAACCTATTTTAAGTATGGCCTATTAACTATTTTTTAGAAATATAGGCCATCATATTTTGATTTAATTTCACTTCATTGTCATAATAATATGTAGATGAAGAGTCAATTTATGATTCATATGATTAAGCATGGCCTATTTGTTTTGTACAACATAGGCTGTCAAACTCGATACCAAACAAAAAATTACATAAACATCAACTTTTCATAAAGCACAAAAAATAATCAAAGATTATCATATTTTGTTGAAGCTACATGATTAGAGAGCTTCATTATCCTAAATTTAAGGGATTTAGCCTCTCATTTGTGTTATCATATCAACACTTGTAGCATACAACGTGAAACTAAAAAGAAAGGAAAGTGAAAGCTAATGAAAAAGAGAACTAATCTAATTGCATAAAAGGAAATCTACACTAATAACATGAATGGAAATAAACAAAAGAAAAAAAGAGCATGTATTGAAAATTGCATATAAAAAATTACATAAAAGAAATGACTAAGTAGCCATGAAAAGAAAGAAGAGAACTTGATTTATTTGTGAGCCTAAACTAAACTAAAGAGAGATTAAAGAAGGAGAATTACATGAAACATAAGGGGTATTTATACAAGTTCAAAACCATAATTCACTTTTTTGGGAACTACCCAAAATACCTCTTAGGAAGTGTGGTGGCTAAGTTATCATTAACTTCAAATAATCTTCCATTAAGTGTGCATGAAGATTTAATGACCTTTTAGCATGTGCATTAGCTTCTAAGCGTACATTAAGGTAGGTGGGTAAGTAGGATCCTCCATGATCATCACTTTGAATTATTTTCATCTCTATTCCTTTATATTCACTTTTGTGCATGCATATCTTTATGATGCCACTTGTAAAATTCACTAAAATTCCTAAAAAACAACATAGAAAATTCCAAGTAAATTTTCACAAATTAATAAATGCACAAAAATGAATATTTTGCCCCTATATGAAGATGAATATGTGACAATTTGAAAATAATTTGAAATTTGGTTTAAACAAGTTAAAACACCCAATATGATCATTTACTTAATTTAAATAGATTAAATATGGTGGTAAAAATATGCACATTTACGTGCACATCACACGCCCCCTTCCATCACCACCATCACATCATGTATGTGCTTTGACTTTGCTTTGAATATATCATGATATTTTCTAATTTCTTTCCTTAAGTAATTAGTAAATGCACATGGTAACTTCTTATATTATGTACATGTAATGTACATGTATATATGAACATATGTGTCTTATTTGACAAACCATGGTGCAACATTCGATTACAACTTTTCTTTGATAAACCGTTGAAAATCCAAAATCCGATTTTCGATCATACTTTTGCTTCTTAGTTAAACTATATATATATTTGTAAAAAAATCATGAAAATTGATTTATTATCATTTTCAAATAATTAAAACGATCTCACTTGAATTATAAAACCATATAAACTAATACCGTACAAGGATTGTAAAATTACGCCGTCGAATTACCAAAGTGTGATGAAATTTTTATATCTTTATAAAGCAAGTTAATATATTTATAAGATGTTGTAAATCAATTATTATCATTATATAATAATTAAAATGAATTATTAATCAGTTAAAACAGTTATTTGACTATTTAAATATCCAAAATATAAAACTTTACCTAAATACTTATTTGAAAATTATGACATCATCGCTGACATTATAATTATTTATATTTCCTATAAATGGAATAAAATATTTTATTACATATTCTTTCTTAAATAGATAAATAAGTGTATGTATCCAGCCTCATGCTCTCTGATATCGAGAAAATCCCAATTTTACCAAAAACTGATTTTCGTCCCTTTTCTGACGAAAATCCCAAATATTTATACTTGTTAATATAATTTTAAAACAAGTTTACCATCTTTAATTATTGTGCAAAACTTTATATTTTGTGTTATAAAATCTTATATTTGAATCTTTTAGAAATAAACATTATATTTCAAAGTGTCGTCGCAAACTCCCCCCTTAAAAGAATTTCATCCCTTAAATTACAACCCAAAACTCAAAATATATTTTTAAATTCAATTACGTATGATATACGTGGATCATGCTTACAAATATTTGATTTGATCTCCTATTCGAATACACAACTTTACTTGCAAACTAGTATTGATCCCTTGATTCTCATCAGGCTTTCCGTTCAGAACATCAGATATGTTGCATAGCTCTCAACTATAATAGAAAACGCAAGTCCTAACCATAAGCACTCATCAATGTTCATCGTCAAGAATCAAGTGATAATTCCTTTTTTGGACCCATGTAAACACCTTAAAGTTCCATACTCGAATCTTAGATAAGAATCATGTGATGAAATGATCTACAATTACGTATATATGTATTAACATTCTGAAAACTTTTATGAAAACATTTCTTGAAATTTTTAACTTTTATTCTAACTCATTAGAAAATCGTTTCAAAATATTCATCCAAAATATTCATATCTCCTTTTCAAAAGAAATCAATTATCCTTTACTTGGAATAATACTATTATAATTATATTCCAAAATCCTTTTGAAATTTCTTAGTTAATAAATTCTCTTATAAATTTAATTCCAAAACTATTTTATGTTAAATAACTTTCCCTTGATCACCTTTAAACTTTTTTAAAACGGTAGGATATGAGTGCCCAAAATCCCTTTTTTATTAAAAATATTTTCAAATCCATCTTTCACAAAATCATTGTTTTGTAAGTTACACTTTATTTTATGAAATATACCTTTATAAAATATATTCTAAAATGATTTTCTTGATTTCAACACTTTTTATAAAGCCATTTCTTCATAACAGCCCTTTAACTTTTTATTTCTAATATCATATTAAATTGATCTGATATAAGATAAAAGAAATGCATAGAGAGAGTAATCCAAAAACAGGTTTATTAATTAACATCGTATTTATACACCCACAACTAACCCTAGGTTGTACCATAGATTTTTAGGAATAAACTCTAGGGCATAAAGTCTATTATACACCACCATCATATATATGATACTTGAACTACTATATCCACTATTCTTGGATCTCTTCTGAGGTAGATGGTGCTTTATCCTTGCTACCTAAGTCATCCCACCTTTTCATTGGATAGTCCTTCATTAAATGTCTTCCTTCCTAGCACCAACTGCCAGTCCGTTTGGGACAATCTTTGGCTATATATCCTAGTCCTTTGCATCAGTAGCAACTATTTACTATTCCAGACCGAATTTTGCGTTTCTTCTTTGTTTAGTGCACTCACTTACAAAATGTCCTTGCCATTTACACATGAAATAGAATATACCATCCCTAAAAGATTCTTCATTTTTCTTTTCCTTTATTTTCCCATTCTTCTTTCCTTTATTTTCCTATCGTTATACGGAATTTCATAATGCCCTTCTTTATCACACTGTAATAGTAGTTGCCAACATAAGAACCTAGCCTTAATTTTTCTTCTACTTCTCTTTCTTCCTATACTCTTCGAGCTTGTTTTGGATTTAACCATAACTCATCACCCGACATATAAAAAGACATTATGTCTCTAAGTGTTATACCAAAATATCATCAGAATTTTTCTACCACATATTTCTTGACAAAATAACCTTTTTATCAAAATAACTCGATTCATACTTCTTCAGCTTTGAACTTGCCTTAATCCTCCAATGGTAAGGAGAATAATTTACTAAGTGTATAATACTATTAGCCAAGCCAACATACGATCGATACTTAGAAGATTGTTCCAATCATCACCAAACAGATCAAGACCTTATTCATTGAACTTTCCAAAGAGAATACATCTTATAAATTTCCCAACTCACAAAAATATCTTGTATATAAAATATAGTCCTTTTGAAATAGTATGTCTATTCGTCTTGTTCAAGTATTTAGGAATCCCTATCGATTACATAGAGCTCTTCATGCACCGACCATAAATTATATACCACTCAACATATTAATCAACATAAAACATTTTTATATCCAATAACAAACACGTGCTCATATATATATATACACACACACACACACACACACACACACTCTCTCTCTCAAAACTCATTCTAGGGTGTTAGTAACCCTATCTATAATGAGTCACTCATTCTAGGGTATTACTAACCCTATCTATAATCATTTTTAGCCAACTAAAGCCTACGTATTCGCTCCACCAAAACTCTAATACCAAATGGGACGACCCGCCTTTTAATTCTTGAAAAATGACACTAATACATCCTTGGTATTCACGTGCAGCAAAGTCAAGTGTCTTAACGGAAGATTGATTAAGGGTAAAAAGAGAATAACACAGAACAAAGAAGAAGAAAACAAAATCTCACACGAGTGGATAATCATATATTATTAACCACAAAATCCTTTACAGTGGAAAATATTGAATACAATATCAGAGTCTAACCTAGATTCGACCTGGGCAGTTATAAGTCCTTTATCCTTACAATGCTAAAAAAACAAATGCAGTGAAAAAACAGAATACATCCATATGTTGATGAAGATCTCCAGCTCTACTATGGAACTCCAAGCGTCTTTAGCTAGATCTGAAACTACGCGGATATGATCTGAGTATTAAAAACACCCGGATCAGGCTTAATAAACCGGCGTGAGAAAACTTGATTCATAAATGTATATGATAGTGTCACATATCAAGTTGATGCCAATCAAAACCTTTGAAAAGAATGGTATCTCGTAAGACCACACTGCACATAAACATGGATGGGTTTTGCCTTACGATATCCAAAATACTTTATACCAAAACAAATTTGATATTGTCATTAATGACAGTGGTTGGAAAACACTTTTCAAATGAATATATAAAGAAGGTACCAATAGCCAAATAACATCAAATAGTGTATGATGCCAAAGGGGTAGTTGAAATGTTTGCAAAGCATTACAGTTACTTTAGGAATACAACCAAAACCATAAAGCTCGCATAGGAATTAAATTTTCACATGATAGGGAACTAGTGGCCATTTCCTTCAATATGAAATCCGCGCATAACATCCTATTCTCCACTGACTATTTACTTTTCTCAAGAAAGCCTCCATACTACATTTTTACATCACTATGGAATAGCATATTTTGGAGGCTTTGCTCTTTCTTAGTCAAACCTTCAATATCTACCCATTTAAACCATTGAAGGTCCAGACACTACTGGACTCCTCCACCATCAATAAAACCGATAGCATGAAAAATATGTCCTGTAGACCACATAGTATCCCATATCATTCCTAGTATGTGAGGCCATGCATCTACGCACTTCTTTCCACAAAACCAAGCTTTTCTTTTCACAAACCACACTTTGCTTTTCACAAATAAAATTCCACTTAGAATGCCACATTGCAATATCTAACAACACACTAGTGATTTCCATAAAAGTACAAACCTCTGTGCTCATACGTCTCAGAGAAGGGGGTTAAGTATAGAAGGAGTTACCTCCTACACACCAAACAGATGTTTCTTATATATCAATGTACATGGTATTAGAAATGCAATGTCAGACAATCATTCATACAAGTTGTCCGGGTAAAGGTCAAACCAAAGGCATTTCCCCTACTCCTTCCGGTTTATAAATCACCCCTAGGATTAGTAGCAAGTAGTCCTTACAAATCAAAGATTTTCATAACGAAGGCACTACTGCCACCATATACATGATATGGGAATTAACCCAGAGGTTAGTGGCAAGCAGCCCTACATCATTAAGATCTCCGTATGCAAATCATTGTATTCAACATTCTTCACTTTTGAACATGTATATTGGTTCAAAGTGGTTTTTGATAGGAATTACCCAAATTCGACTCTGGTTTCTTCGAACCAATCATCGGTAAAAAGATATCAAGTATATAGGTGATTATTAATAAACAACACCCAATTAATTTATCTGTTTATCAAATTAAATATCTTTTGGAGATATATTTCTTTAAACTATACCTTTACCTTTTAGGAGTATATGGAATCATTAAGCCTCACTAATCAAATTCCCCGATTGATTACACCTCTTTAATCTTGGAATAATTCCAAATCGTTTCTTACATACGAAAACATTTCAAAATCATTTTTTTAAATCTTAACAAAGATTTCTTATTTTCAAATCATAACTTTAAATGGGTCAAAAATGATGTTATTTAAGACATCATTTACTGTAAACCCAAATAAATTAGTATTGAATAGAAAAGGATACATAGAGATTAGACTAGTTATACTCAATACCAATTCCATATTCAACCTGTATTATTTGTCGAATAACAGTGAAACACCTTTTAAATTCACACGCATAAAACGAGTTCCTTCCTTGTAATTTAATACAAAGTTTAACTAGGGTATTCTCTATACCATCAAAATCATATTTTAAAATCTTGTTTAACTTTTGAAAAACTCTAAATCTCTTTTCTTTTAAGTTAAGAGAATGCGGTCCGAGTAGATCAAATTAATTATCCCCTCCGTCGGGCCAGTCCAAATAGCTAGAGCAGAACCTAACATTGGTTATCTAAGCTCGAAAGTAGAGACTATCTCTTTACCACCCATAAGGCGGTCAAGTTATTTGATCAACTCTAAACTCTTCTATATGATCTTCTAGAGAAGATTTTCAATTATTTAACACAATTTGAAATACTTTTAAAACAATTTTCTTTAACCATTTATTTATAAATCCTTAAAAATAATTATAAAAATTACAAATCAACTTCAAAATGTTATTCATTTGAAAATATTTTTAAAAAGATTGGGAAATAATAATTAATTTCAAAGCATGATTTGTAAAAAGTTACCGAAAACCGTTGCAAAAACCATTATGAGCAGTGTCTTAAAACTTCTTTGATCAAAACACTAATTTCATTTTATGTAAGTCTATTTTTATAACTCAAATGCCCTTTAAATTTTTTTTTACATATTTATGGAATTTATTCATATTTTTAATGATTTAAAAATATCTATTTTTAAAGAATTTACCACTTTGGTTTTCGAACTGCAAAACGCGATGTTTTTGAAAACTTGATCTGGATATATCTCAAACTCTACTAAATGAAAGCTTGATTTACTTCTTTTGTTTGAAAACTACACCCACATGGGTTTGGAAAATTCTTATTCCAAAGAATTCTGACTTATATTGAAACCTATGTATTGATTTAATTTTTTAGGTCGAAAAATGATGAACTGCCGCTACGCGACGAGTTCGATTTGGCTCTATTTTTCAAACTTCATCGAAACTTGTTAAAATATTTAAAATACAATAATAAACCATTTTAAATCATTTCAAACTATTTTTAGTACATTAAAAACTCATTTTTCACTTTATTCCATATTATAATATTATATATTCATTTTTCAATCTATTTATATTCAAAACCATAAAGAGACTTACTAACTCACTTACACATATTAGTATGGATTTATTATTCCATAAATTAACTATGGTTAATTAATTAACCATTTCTATTTTGGATAATTATGGTTTTCCCATTACTTGTTACATTTATAACAACCAAGTTATTAACCATATAATCAACCAATTTTCAAACATCTATATAAATCATCCAAGATATTTAATGGTCATGTTATCATGCTAGAAATAATTATAGATGGTATTTAATAATTAGAATGTTGAGTACTCGCTATCAGTTTCCACTTCTCCATTCTTTTTAAGAATCTCCTTGAAATAAATCCGACGATACTCTGGCGGTAATTCCTTCTCTTTTCTTTGCTCCAAAGCTTCTCGAATTTGCTCCTTCTTCTTCGAAGTGCTCGGCCAATGCTTGGATGAGGGTATTAACTTGGTCAAAGGGTGGTAATGGTGGCGACCGTAGGTACATGAGAAGGTAGGGAGGTGTTTGGACTTGTTTTGGAGGTGGATGTTCATTGTTTGCATATGGAATTATTTTTGCATGACTTTCTTGCTATAATTTTTCTTAGAGAAGAGAGGCCATTAGAAAACCATTAAAGAGCTTCACGTAGAAGAAAAAGAAGAGAAATGGTGCGTAAAATCGTGAAGGATGGCATTTGTATTTAAAGGCAAAATTTGAGAAAATATCCTAAACGACATTATTATCCTTCATAACTTTTCCACCTCCCTACCCTCTATGTGCTCTGCCCATACCAACTTCCATTATCGCCATCATATCATGCACGTGATTTAACTTTTCTTTGAAAATATCATGATATTTTCTAATTTCATACCTTATGTAATTAGTATATGCACATAGTAACTTCCTATATGTATGTACATGTCATGTGCATGTATATATGCATATATGTATCTTATTTGACAAACCATGGTGCAATATTCGATTACAACTTCTATTTGATAAACCGTTGAAAATCCGAAATTTGATTTTTGGTAATATTTTTATTCTTAGTTAAACTATATATATTTGTAAAAAAAATCATGAAAATTTATTTATTATCGTTCTTTAAATAATTAAAATGATATCATTTGAACAATAAAACCATATAATACAATATCGAACAAGTGATGCAAAATTACGTTGTCGAATTGCCAAAGTGCGACGAAATTTGTATGTCTTTGTAAAACAAGTTAATATATTTATAAAACATTATAAATTAATTCTTATCATCATATAATAATTAAAATGAATTACTAATCATTTAAAACAATTATTTGAATATTTAAATATCCAAAATATAAAACGTTACTTAAATGCTTATTATTGAAAATGATGACATCATCAATGACTTCATAATTATTTTTATTTCCTATAAACGGAATAAAATATATCATTATATATTCTTTCTTAAATGAAGAGTTAATTGTATGTATCCAGACTCATACTCTCTGATATTAAGAAAACCCAATTTTACCGAAAACTAATTTTCATCGCTTTTCTGACGGAAATACCAAATATTTATATCTATTAATATAAATTTAAAACAAGTTTACCTATATTAATTATTGTTCAAAACATTATATTTTGTGTTATAAAATCTTATATCTAATTCTTTTAAAAGTAAACATTATTTCAAAGTGATAAAACTACGAGTCGTTACATAGGTGGTACATACTCATGTTCAATGTCTCAAACATGAATGTTTCCTTTGCTATCTTTAGGCCTTGATTGTTTTTTCAATTCATCACTGGTCATCACATCAATTAGAACCCTTACATACTTTAGTCACTTAGTATTTCTGGTATATTCATTCATAGCTAGAGGAGTACCGATAGGACTACCAAGCTTGCTAATACCTTTAGCATTCCATAGAGCTAGATCAACATTCATTATTCTGACCCAAATAGGATGAGTCTCCAACATATCCCTTTCTAATTTTAAGTTAGGTTCTTAGTGTTTTGTAAATAGGAGTTTACTATCTATAAACCAAGGACCTCCATCTAATACTCTTTTACAGTCAGCTTCATTAGTAAATTTTATGAGATAAAATCCATTTTCCCTTACAAAAATGTCCCAATTACCTGTCCATTTAAATTCCCTTTTAATACATGTTTGCACAAAAATAGGCAAACACCTCCAATAAATTATTCGCAGAAGATTACTTGATGATTAATAAGTAGGAAAAGTAAAGTATACCATATTTATAGTGGTTCATCCATAAATATCCTACGTTCACTATTCATTTTTTATTCTTTTTCTTCTATATCAGCCCTTTACAAGAAATAAATTACAATTATAATGATTTCTGTTAGAAAAATATGATATGAATGCTCTGCTCGATTAATGATGCTGCGGTGCAGCATGGAGCTTATAGATCTTCAAAAGTACTCTCTGTAAATGATGAACGCTTGGATATTTATAGAGATAGATTTAAGGTGTGTTTAATATGGAAAATTATGGTATTTCCATATATGTCTTGCCCAAAAGGATTATTCTTAACAATATGAAATATGCTTCATATTCTTCCAAATGTATGTCGATTTCCTTCCATATTTCCACTACTGGGCCTGATTGAGAACTCGGTTCATGGGGTGTTGGTTTGGCTTGGATAGATGTGGATGGGATCTTGTCTAAGTTTGATTACTCTTTTATTTTTTAGGTGCCTCTTGGGTCGGGGGTCGGGTGTGAAGTTGGACCGTCTTGGCTCTCCCTGTCCAAGCCAAGGTGGCATGGATCTGCGTACATTATGCATCGACCAAAGAAACCTGGTCATTACCCTTGGGTACTGGCCCAAGAATCTTGGTCGGCGCCCATGGGTACCAAGCCAAGAATCCCGATCGGTACCCGTGGGTATGGAGCTAAGAATCATGGTCGGTACCCATAGGTACCGACCCAAGAAACCTTGCCGGTACTTAGGGTACCAAGCATAGGAGAAGATAATGGAAAGATCTCCTACTTCCTTGCCTTCTATCCATTCTTCCTATTTGTTTCTATCTAGCTTCGAATTCATAGGCAAAAACGCACACAATACTTTCCCCCCAAAGCCCAATTTGTAGATTGCAAGGTGGGATTTATTGAGTCATTCCTTGGCAGATGTGCATTTTCATTCTCTAGCATAGGTTGGCATGCCTTGGCCCTACAATCATAGCTAGACCGGTACTGCGTTGGACCGGTGCCTAGACTATTCACTTATATAAGCAAACACACTCTCCAAGCCAAGCACACCTTATTCATTTTCCAACTTCCCGTTAGAACCGCGACTCTTCATCTCCTAGGCCTCCATTACTGCACCAATTTTCTTAGGCATTCAATTCATCTTTGATCTTCAATCCAAAGTCATTCCACAATCAGGTGGGTAACATATTTTGCCTCAACACTAATTCCATCAACTCCATGTTGTAATTCCTTCAAATCGGTCATTCTCTAGAGACTTCTTCAGGTTGATTCTCAACAAAGCAGTCGTTTGAGTAGCTTGGTTTTCGTCCAAATAGAAGTGTCGGTTTCCTCTCTTTTTTTCTTTTTATTAAAGGGCATGCATACACACATGCATACATTCGAATGTTTCCATCCTCTATGATTACTTGTGGGTTATTTAATCATGTTAAATTAGTATGTCGGGACGTCACCAAACTCGCCCTTCCACTACCTACAAGGACTAGGTTCCCTTTACTTTTGCTCCAATGGGTCACATTCAGTAGGAAAATCATTCCAACCAGCCTGGATCTACTCATTCTCGTATTCATAGATACGAACCATCGGTGTTGCTGGAAAATCCTGTAGACTTCGAGGCTTCAACTTTGACGGCTAAGAAAACCGATCTTATCATGGCCACCCATGGAATTCTTAGGAAAGACCTTCTTCTACCTATTCAACAACAGCATGCACATGCCCCTCTTAAGGTATATATGGCTTGTTCCCGTTATAACTGTGTTGTTGATTCCCCGCCTCCTCTTCCTTAGTAGATCATGGGATTTCTTGTACAATTAAAAATTGCTCCATTCCAGCTACATCTGAATGGCTACGCCATACTTACCAGCTTATATTCTATTTTTATGAGGATGTTCCAAGAGCCCCAACTCATCTCCGGATACAAATTCTTATATGCAGTGAAAAACAAGCACGAGGGCATTTCTTTCGTTTTCCTCAAAGCGGGGAGCGGGTTTAGGCCGGTCAAGGACTTGTATTTTAAGTACAACATGTTTAAGAAATAGTACTTCTTTGTTTAGGATGAATCTCTATGCTTCCATTAATGGCATTTAGGATGTAAGTTCGTATCTTTTATTCATCTCATGACTTAGCGCAATGCGTATGGCTAATGTTCTTTCCTCCGGGATTCTTTACCAGGTGTCGTACGAGTGGCCTTTGGAAAAGACTTGGATTCATGTTGAAAAGGCTTTAAAAAATTCCCAGAGAGCTCTAGGAGGTTCCTCACCTTCTCACTAATAATAACTAGAGATAGCTTGGATTAATGGCGACTGGTGTTTGATTGGAGGGGGTAGGCAGCCTACCATTAAAGAGCCCGTTAAATCCAGGAAGAAAAAAGAACACTTAACTACCGAGAAAACAAGAAAGTCACCATCTTCTCAACCTTCCATTTCTGGAGCCATCCCTTCCAGGACATCGGGCTCAAAAGATCCAAAATCAAGTTCCTTTAAGATAGTTCCTAGTAGGAGCGATTGACTAAAGACTATGAGGTAGTGGGAAGACGATAGTATTTACACACGGGTAAAGGAAGTGGTAAGCTCCCACTCTTGTGATAGTGATCGCAATACTTCAGATCATGATGATGAGGCCCATTCCTTCGAGGGGATTGGGTCCGATACCCATCCAATCCAGAGATGGATGAGGCTCTACGCATAGTGTTCGACCCCCAAGTGGAGGGAGAAACTTTCATCCCTGGAGAAATTGATGTTTCCGATTACATTGTGGACATAGAGTTAGGGATCGCATATAGAGACCTTGCATCCATAGCTGAAATTCAACTGTAATTAGAGTCTCATGAGAACCCCAAGGGTTTGGGTCGTAGTTATGTGCACTTGCACTCCTATGATCGCATAGTCATGCATTCTCCTAGGTATTTAGATGGTTCTAATTCTTTGTATTCCACTATTGCGGGAGGTATGAGTTCGAAGAGGGAAATGATTGTAGCCAAGGTGAAGTAATTGGTTCCTCCAAACGGTACAAATAAAGCGACATGCTCATTCGAACCAAGCAGAATATCGGGTGTTACACCATAATTTCGACGAAGTAAAAATTACGAAAAGAAAGTCCCTTGGCTTGTAGTTCTAGGACCCATTATTTAGCTTCCATCATGAGCTCAAGCATAAAACCTAGTACCCAAGAGCATATTGGCGAGAAAATGAATTAAGGCGACAACGAAGACAAAAACTATTATCCAAAATAAAGCAAGAAGCTTAACTAAGAGCAGCAACTACTAAAACCAAATGCATCACAACTCTTAACAATCAACGGCTCAGAGAGCCCAAACCAGGATCAACGGTCAGAATAAAAAAGAGAGTCCAAGAACCTATATAATAAAGTGCCATGTCAGCAATCCAAGTCAAAGAACGTTCAACCAGATGATGATGATAAATCAGAGTCGACCATAGCAAGCCAAATATCAATTCGAGTTAAAACTTCTACACCGATTGAAGGGCCTTACATTTGTTATAAATGGAGGATTGCCTACTGCAGAAAAGAGAAATTTTGAGTGCGAAAGAGCTACCATAAAATTATAGAATTTTCCTATATTGATGCTCTATTCAAAACTCATTAATGCTAGAAACACCTAGTTCAATGTAATATGCCTCTCAACTATATAAAAGTGAATAAAGAAGGAAAGGATAGTGGAGTAGGGATGTTTGGCCCAAACCACTATAAAATTCTTGGTGTATTTACCTTTCACACTTTACTTTCTCTTCATGAACTATTGTTATTCTACGATACAATACCTCGTACCAGGTATGACTTCATCACATTTTGGCAACCTCTCTGTCGGGTCCACCATTCCATTCTGCATTCGGCACATACCTATGGACCTTGGGGTGTTAGTGTAGATCAAAATTTAAAATAACATTGGGCAACCACCAATAGCATTAAAGATGAGAAGGCTTGTCAGTTATCTCCCAGCCAGGGAACCAAGCGACCAAGACCCAAACAATAGTTCCTAGAAGAGATCCCATTCTCTAGGCAACAATTGAGGATTCCAAGCTCTGACCCAACACACCAATTCTCCCTAGCTTTTTCCCTTCTTTGCCTCTGACTCTAAAGCTACTAAGCAGTAGGATAGAGCTAATAAAAGAGAAGCAGTGGTCCCTGCCCCCAAGGGAAAAGACAAAGGGAAGAAATCTATGGGTGCAACTGTTATTACATATGCCTTTGACCCGCTCTTTGATGAGTTCCAACGGCCTCATCAACCCATGAACCCTATAGCCCACCCACTTGTTGAAGCACCATCTCTTTCCTTTATGGGGAAAATTGATCTCCTTACCAATAGACTAGGCGGTGTCAAGGCCTTGTTTGAATATCATGCTAAGGTAATGAAGGTAGGAGATGAGATCGGCAAAAAAAATGCTGAAGAGGACCTGAAAATCTTTGACTTGAGGAAATAATTGCATGAGAAGGAATAGGCCCATAAGAAGGTGCTGGAGGACTGGAAAGGTCTCAGACTAACGAGTCTGGTAAAAATACTAAAGAAATCGAGGATTTAAGGCTACTCATGTCCGAGAGTTGGATAAATGAAGAAAGACTGCTCTACCAATATTAAAGGGGCTAAAAAGAAGAACAATGAGAAAGCCGCTTGCTTCGTCGAGGACTATAAAAATGTGAAGGACAAGCTATTAAAAAGTTGGAAGAAATCTGAGCAGTGGCCGATAAGTTAGAGCCTGGTGCCACGGACTTAAAAGCAAAAGTTGTGGAGTGGACGGTCGAAAAAGCTTCTCTTCAATTTGAAGTGAATCCCTTAAACGCGAGCAAAACCGTTGAAGCCGCCAGGGCCCATACACTACAAAGTGAGTGTGATGAATTAACAACCAGCTAGATCAAGTAGATGGAGGTCATTCTCTTGCGTTACATTAACACGGATGCTAATGATCAAGGTGACCAACATTCAGTCTCAAAGCCATTGGTTCCTATTTTTCAATAGAAGCGATGGAGGTCATTCGTTTGGGTTACATTAATTTGGTTGAGACCGAGTAGATGCGAGAGGAAGAGGTGGAGAAAGAGAATAATGGTGGCTTTAATTCCAAAATGATAGGACAAGGTCAGGCCTATAAACCTGTGATTTGTACTCCTATGCATGATGTCCCTCTAATTATTTTCCACATTTCTTTAGATCCACCAGCCAAGATCGAGCCATTGAACATTCCTTCCCTATGACTCATTCTCAGATCCCGAGTGATGCTCCTAAGCTTCCAAAGGAAGGTAGGATTTTTCTTTACAGACTGCGAGTCACCACTCAGTACATTTGAATTTGTTTAAATAAGCCCCTATTTGACTGTCTTCGTTGATTCCCTACAGATGATATGCATATAACTTACCATGTCGATGATGCAATGTAATTGCTCCCTCCTTAGGTACCATGCCTTTAGGCCCCAATGGCTCTCTAACTGATATGGCCCATAGTGAGATAATTGTTGCCTTACAAGAAGATGCCGACATCGATTTCATGGGCGCCCTTGACCTTGCAGAGGAGTTCGATAGAGGTGAAGTTCTAAAACAACAAGTCTTTGCAAACTTTCCTATGGATTTAGCTAGAGTGATGCTTGAAGCTATGGATGAGTTTAACCTTATGAAGAAGAAATAAGTTGAAATTAATGTTGTAGCCACTGCTAAGAAGGAGGAGGGAAAAAGTAAAGAGTAGGATGAGCGTAAGAGCTTGCATGAGCTCAAGGAATCAAAGTGTCACTCTAAGCAAGCCATTTTAAAGTATGGGTCGAAGTGATAATCATATTTGTTTCTCACCTGCATTTTCCCATTTCATGCTTATGTTGAACTTGTTGTGTGTACAAAATTGATTATTGTATTAAACATTGCTACCCACGCTTCATCAACTTTGGTGTGTTGTTAAGGTCAATCGTGCGGTGTTAGCACTTTATGATTTTCTACTTTACATGCATCCCTTTACTAACAAATGCCATAAGTATGTTTAGGTTGTAGTTTGATTGTTCTTGTGAAAGTTATTCTGCCTTTTGTTGAGTATGACACAATGTCCATCATGCCCTACACCGATTTACATTGCTTGTGGTCGTTAGTTGTTGACCTTACTTAAACGCACAAATAAGGGGGACCAATAAGGCGGCTATCATGTCCTAATGGCTAGTAAGTCAGGTTCTCTATGTGCACCTAAACGTTTAAAGTCATTTGACAATGGTGAATGCCTGGATAGTGCCTTTTGACTTACCAATATCAATAAAAAAACACGGATTGATCATCAGTTATGGACATCGAATAGGGATCATTCAGGTCCAATATCGCTTGTTTAGAAATTGAGGCCAATCATCAATGGAGAGCACTTAGTTGGCAGTCATGTCCTGACCATGGGCTGATCGGGCTCGTTATTGCCTACAAAGAGGTTTGGGCCAATCGACGATTGTGGACACCCGAATAAGAATCACTCTGATCCACCACTATCGGCCAAGAGTTTGGAGCCGATCATCAATGGCGAGCACCCAATTAGTGATCATGTCCTGACCGTAGGCTGATCGGGCTTCTCATTGCCGATAAAGAAGTTTCGGCCGATCATCAGTTGTGGACACCCGAATATGGATTACTTCGGTTCACCACTGCCGGCTAAGAATTTATAGTCGATCATCAATGGCGAACAACAATTTAGCGGCCATGTCCTAATCATGAGCTAATCGGGCTTGCCATTACCAGCAAAGAAGTTTGGGCCGATTGTTAGCTATGGACACCAAATAGGGATCACTTCAGTCCACCACTATTGGCCAAGAGTTTGGAGCCGATTGTCAATGGCGAGCATCCACTTGACGATCATGTCCTGACCATGGGATGATTGGGCTCGCCATTGCTGACAATGAAATTAAGGGGAGGTGGAATGACAATGTAATCCGGCTCCCGAGTTGAGGAGTCAATGCCCTAGGCTCAAGCGATGCTTCCCGGTGGCACTAACGATGCTTCCATGACAAATTTGGAGCAAATAAAGCATAATTTATTAGAATCTGCTTTATAGTTATTTCAATTACAAAATTTCAGTACAATTAGCAAAATAGAACGAACTCAAGTAAAGTAACGATCAAGACGTTATGAATTCCAAGCTCTCTTGAATATAGCTCCATCTACTATGCTGAGGATGAAGGCTTAATTTCTAAAATCCTTGTTGATGACCTACGGTCCTTTACAGACTAGATCAAGTGCCCCCGGTCTATGAAAGATTTGCTTCGGCACCAAGTCCCTTCCTTGCATGGGCGATGTTTAACCATAGAGTAGTACTTTGCACCCTTCAGTTGAGAGATTTAACCCTCAAGGCGACTTCCTCACGTCTTTCATCAACCAAATCCAGTGACATGTTCAGCAACTTTTCATTCTTATATGGATCATAATGTAGTTTTCTATGGGATGGGATTGTCGTTTTAAATGATAGCATAGCTTTCGACCCATAAGCCAATGAGAAAAGGTAATGTCATATTGCTGTTTTAAAAGAAGTGCGGTAGGCCCATGGTGCCAGAGGCAGCTCATCTACCCATGCTACTTTTTCTCACTACACCAAATCGGTGATTTTGTAACATTTTATATTTCTCAATTTCTAATATAAATGTTACAAACTACCAACGTCTAAAAAGTGATAGGATACATCAAAAAGTGTTAGTAAAAATAAATAATTTTCTGTATAAACTTTGCAACACAAAAAAGCGTTACAATACTTAGTAAATATGTAAATAAATCAATATCAATGGACTGCATTGTAATTTAAAACTAGTCATTCATTTGTAATACTATCCCTTTTCTGTCTCTTCTCCTGGCCGCATTAAATTTAATTCCATAAAATCTCATAACTAGGGCTTTGCACGTACTTCGTCAACGTTTTCCTTCTTCCCGTGCTTTTCTCGTTAATGGTGGCGTAGAGAGCTGCGCCTCCTTCTATTCCTACAGGCAGATGTCATCATGATGAGACTTATTTGTGAGTATTTCTTGTTTTGAGGTTTTAGGGTTCGGTTCGTTGCTTGTTTATAGTCAAAAAATAGGATCTTTTTGTCAGATTTGACGTTTTAGAGCTTGATTTTGTGTCAAAGTTTGAGTTTTGGTGCATGAAATGTTGAATGCAGCGGTTTTAGCATGTGTTTTTTCGGTTATTAATTGTCTCTTTGGTGGGGTTTTAGACTGATTTTTATTGAGCTTCTTTTAGTTGGTATTTGAATTCCTTATGCTTGTTCTGTAGTCAAAATTTGAATTTAGTGCGTCGGTACTGATAATAAGAAATTGTACTTCTTCAAACAAAGAAATTTACAAGAATTACATCTATTATATTTGTACTGTTATGTGATTTAAACATGGTAACATTTTGCGAGAAAAATTCTAAAAATTAAGGAAAAATTGTCATATAGTGCGGTTTTGCAAAAAAAGTTTTACTGATTTAGTGAAAACTTACCAAATAGTGAAAACTTGCCAAAAATTGTCATATTCTTGTTAATATGAAATTCGACCGCTGTTAATTTTAGGAATTCACTAACCATTGGAAACCTCTACGATAATATTCTATCTTCTAAAGGTTTAATTGGTATGATTTTGGGGTAAGATTTCCGAACATCGGGCATGAATTGATTTTCATTGAGAGAAAAACTGCAAAATGTGTTCTTTGGGCTGGTTGTGTGGTAAGAGATCTTCAAATATTTTCTTAATTGATAAAGGAATGATTTCAAATGTTGTACCCAAAACATGCATCTAGGGGCATCTATGTAGTTGTTGAATGGTTAAACAATGAACAAGAATAACAATTTATTGATAAATAATTAAAACATCGATAATATGAATGAACCTATAATGAATGTACCATAAGAAATGGATTTAAAAAGATCTCAGATACAAAAACGACTGGTTTTTATTTGGTATATCTACTAGAAACCTGATTTTACATAGGAATGGATAAAAATTCAATTTCATTTCCACAAGCTATTGAAAGTGTTAACTCTTTTAAATTGGCACTGACTTTATAGGGATCGTTTCATCAATCTCCAATAGGACCTTTTTTTAATAATATTTGTGGCTTTCATGGCTCACTATGATTTGGATGGCACCAACAAATATGTAATTTGCTTATTTAAATCGAAGTTTAGAAGAAAAAAGTTTATGTGGATGAACTTGAGGGGTCTCCACTGAAGCAAAAGAACAGAGTCTGTAAATTCATATCAATATAAAACTACATGCTAATGTAATCTTAAGTTTGATGATACAATCAGTTTCTTAGGATTAAATGGAAAATTGTCATTGTATCTATCTAAAGTTCTATGGTTACTTTATATTTTTGGTACTATATATTGAAGACAACTCATTTGTTTCTGATGATTTCGGTTTATTATACAAAACTGTGATATTTTATTCTAGTAAGGTATTATAGATATAATCTTCGTGATAGGAATATTTTGATACATCCTATAAATTCATCTTGCAAAATTGCCTAACCTGTGTTTTCTACTTGCTCTTCCACTGTTCAGTATGTACATTGGTGTATTTGTTTGTTAATCATACTATAATGTATTTGAAAATGTATTGTTTCTCACAGATGTGTTGCACTTTAAATCACCCTGCATAATCAACGACATCCAGTATATTGTTCACGTGTCAAGTTCAGGTTCAACCATACATCTTAGTTGGTTAGGCTTATGTAGATAATAGTTTCAAGGTGGAAAACAAATAATAGGGGTCTGTGCATATGTGAAAACACAACCATGTACTTTGTCGGCACATTTTGTGATAGATACCAATGAGAATACAAGCTTTAAAACAAACCTTGATTGCACTTCTTTTTTATAAATTGACTATAATACATGTATAGGTCAATCGAACTCAATGTTTTCCTAATATGGTTCTTCATAATTGATATAATTGAATCGATAACGCTATTATGTCTTGTCTTAGATCATGGACTATGGAGGTAGAGCCAATATTCCAATACCAATGCAATTGAAATCGTTCCTGAAGCCTTCAATTCAGCTAGCAACGATGCTTAGAGTCAATCATCGAACGAACAATCAATTTGGCCAACCAAAGATGACTATTAAGTCTAGAATAGTGACTCCACTCATGAGCAACCTTTTACTAAAAAACCAAGGACTCAACCACAAACTGATTCCAACAGCAAATTGAAAGCCATAGGAAAAATGTTCTTCAAAACGAAACTATGCTGCAAGTTCCGTGCAGGAACTTGTCCATACATAATAAACTGCAATTTCGCAATTGTCATAATGGTGAATGGCGATGAGGATGCTGGTTACGATTTCGTGGTGGGCCGGTGTAGTAGTTTCAGGTGATGTGGAAGGTTGTCAGCGATGCGATTGGAAGTAGGGAAGGGTTGTTGTGGTAATTGTCGTGATGAGGTTGGGTGGGAACCGAGTTTGAAGCTGCAGTGATCAAAGTGCACTACGGTTTGGTTAAGGCAAGGGGAAGTTGAAGTAAGGGATGCCTATAAGTAGGGAATGTAGAGGCAATGAAGTGAAGAATGTGAAGTTTTAGTGAGTTATGGCTGTGAAGTGATATTTTAGATTGAATGAAGTGACTAGAGAGGTGCAGTGGATGGGATTGTTGTGGAAGTATAGGGTGCTGAGTTGATATTTGGTTTAAAGTGGTAATATTGACAGTGGTTGAATGTTGAATAGAGCTTGATGATTGTTCAAGTAATTGATGTCAGAGGCAGTTGCACTAGTGGGGTTGATGAAGTATGTTTGCTCTGTGGCAGTTAGGGGTGTGTGCAGTGAGGTGGATGGGGGTTATTGGCAAAAGCTGGCATGTAATGGTCGGAGGTGGACTTCAAGGCGGCGGATGGTTGTCAGTGGTGGTAAAAGAAGTTAATATTAATGGAGTAGTTTGGATGGTTTAATGGGATGAATGTATAGCAGAAATGAATGGCAGAGGTGAAGTTGTGGTATTTCAGTAGATGGATTGTTAGTCTGAAGTGGATGGTTTGCTGTGTGAATATGCAGATGGTTCGGCAGCTTGGTCGCAGGTTGAATGGATGGGGACTGTTTGTAGAGGAGGGAATTGTTAACAGAGATAGAAAATATGTGACAAAGAATGTAAAGTAGGAAATATGTAAACAAATAATGTAAAAGTGAACAGATTGTAACATGTAAAACTAGAGTATGAAATGAGAGGAGATGTTCTAGCAAATAAAATATGATATATTTTTTTTGTAAAAAGAGAAATCGACGGCAGTGTTACACTTAAAAGCGTTACCGTATATTTCTGTACCAACACTTATAAATGTTACCGTATATTTCGTTACCAACACTTATAAGCATTACCGTATATTTCTGTACCAACACTTATAAGTGTTACCGTATATTTCGTTACCAACTTATAAGCGTTACCGTATATTTAGGTACCAACACTTGTAAGTATTAGTAATACGTATGTTTGTAACACTTATAAGTGTTACAAATTTGGCCGCTCCATTCCTCACAGTCCATTAGTAACACTTAAAAAGTGTTACTGAAATTATTTGTAACACTTATAAATGTTAGAATTTGCCTGTTTTGGTGTAGGCCATCCGCTTATTTATAAATGTCGTTAGAACTTTGTTGACCACCTTCTGCTATCCATTAGCCAGTGGATGTGCTATCATAGAAAAGTTTTCTTTGTTTCGTGTTGCTGGTAGAAATCAGCAAACTCTGTAATATCAAACTACAATCCATTTTCTGAGATGATTTAGAGGTGAACTCTATACTTAGTAAAGTAGTCAATTGCCACTACTTCATAATTAGCTCCACCCCATGCCATTGGAAGTTTTTCGACTAAATCTATTCCCCCAAACCACAAAGGGCCTGCGGCTAACCACATGAGTCTAATCATTTGAGGGAAACCTAGGAATCATTGTGAAATGCTGGCACCTATCACATTTCCTCGTGTATTCCACCGCACCATGGTTCAAAGCTGGCCAATAGTATCCATATCGCAATACTTTCTTTGCTAGGGTCTGACCCCTTGTATGGCTTCTACAGCTTCCTTATTGTATATCATTGAGTATACATTCAGCTTCCTAACCGACAATGCATCTTAATGGTGGATTTGAATATCCTTTATGATGTAGTAGTCCATCCTAGATGATGGAGCGGGCACCTTTCGAGGGGTCTTTCTGGCCTCGTTCCGACTATCGAGCAGTGTTCCTTTGCTTAAATACTTTATCAACGAGGTCATCCATGTCTGCATCACCTACAGTTGCAATCACATTTACTTCTTAGAAACTGGGTTGGTGTAGAGTTGTAGTAGGCACTGATACCCACAGAGACTCAACTCCTGAACTTGCCAACTTTGCTAAACCGTATGCGTCCTAATTCTCCTCTCTAGGGATATACTTAACCATGTAGTATTCCATTCCAGCAAGTAGATCCTTTACTTTTCTCAGATAAGATTTCAAATTTACTCCTTTGGCTTAGAATTCTCCAAGTACCTAGTTCTACCACAGGTTGAGAGTCACTATGAACGCACATCTGGATCTGTAGCTCCTTTGCCAACTCCAGTCCAGCTATCAAAGCATTATGTTCTGCCACATTATTGTTGCTTGAATCCCAATCTAATCGCATAACTCAACTTTCTTCCTTCGTCGATTAGAATGTCTACCCCTACACTAGGGTTGTGACCATTAGATGCTCCTTTAATATACACTCGTCGCTTGAGGACTTCCTCCTTTAGTGGATTCACATCATCGTCTTGAGTAGTAAACTTGGTAAGGAAATCCGTCTCAGTGCTTGCTCCTTGATTGTAGTCCACGAGTGGTAGGCTATCTCATAATAACACAACTCAATACTCCATTTGATAAGTCTTCCTGAAGTGTCGGACTGGGGTAGAACCTGCCGCAGTGGCTAGTCTGTGAATACCCGGATATGATGTGACCGGAAGTAGTGCCTCGGCTTCCTGGATGCGGTCAGTAGGCAATAAGTCAACTTTTCTAGTTTGGGGACATGGACTCTGTCCCAGCGAAGCGCTTGCTGATGTAATATACAAGACATTGCACATGTTCTTCCTCTCTAACCAAAGCCATGCTTAGAGAAAGATGTGACTCTACTAAGTAGATGAAAAAAAAATCTTCTCCCTCAATTGGAGTAGACAAGACCAGTAGCTTCTGTAGATGTTCCAATAAATTTAGGAATGCGATCAGGAACTCATCTGTCCATATAATCTTGCATTTTTCCTTCTTGAGAACCTCAAAGAATGGGACACACTTGTCGCTAGCTTTGGATATGAACCTACTCAAGGATGTTGCATTCATGTTCAAACTCTGCATCTTCATCCGTATTTTGGGATTTTGATGTCTTATAAGGCTTAGAATTGTTCTGGATTAGCCTCTATCCCCCTTTCTTGTATCAAAAAGCCCAAGAAATTTCTAGAAGCCATTCCAAAAGAGCATTTTAGTGGGTTCAACTTCATTTCGACCTTCGTAGAATTCGAAATATTTCATCTAAGTGCGAGATATGATCCATAGTCATTGTAAACTTTACCAACTTATCATCAACATATACCTCCATGGTTTTGCCAAACTGCTCTGTGAACATCTGGTTTACCAGGTACTGATAGGTTGTGTAATGGCCCGTTTTTCCATACCATTTGAATCGGCAATAAACCATACATATCCAACTCAAATTGTACGAACAAGCGGATCATTAAGGGAAGAAAGAAAATAAAGACAGAACAGAATCTCACACGAATGGAATAACATATATTATTTCAATAATAATCTTTACAGCAGAAAATTTTAAATACAATATCAGAGTCTAACCTAAATTCAGCCTGGACAGTTATAAACATCTGTCCTTACAATTTCTAACAAACATCAAACAAAATACACTAAGTACAACGGATAATAGAATAGGTCCATACGTAGATAAATATCTCCAGCTCTCCTCTGGAAACTCCAACCGTCCTCAACTCAACCTGAAACTACTCAGATCTGACCCGAGTATTAAAAATACCCGGATCAGGCTTGATAAAGCAGCGTGAGACACTCGAAATTTAAAATGACTATGTTATCAAAACCTTTGAAAAGAATGGTATCTCATAAGATCACGCCCACACATAAACACGGACGGGTTTTTACCTTATGATAACCAAAACACTTCATACCAAAATACACATGATATATTTTTTATGACATTCTTTTGAAAACACTTTTCAAATAAACTTATTCAAATAAGATATCAATATCTGGACTAAGTCTAAGGTAATATATCCGGACTAGGTCAACGGAATATATGATACCAAAAAGGGGTAGCTGAAATGTTTGCAAGTCATTACAGCTATTTTGGGAATACAATCAAAACCGTAAATCTCGTAGGGATTGGATTTCCAACATGATAGGAAACTAGTGACCTTTTCTCCGAACCACGCATAACAAACATAGTTCCCACGGTGCCTTAATCGCTTTTCTCAAACTAGTCACTTGGAAACTATACTTGCTACACTACAAATAATAACCGGTAGTTCCCTGCTTTTCTCAAGCTAACCACTTTATCCACATGGGGCAATAAATGCCTTGAGGCCCAGACGTATCTAGTACCTAGGGCTCAGAACATCTGATAACCCAAATCACTACTATCTGAAATGCGAGCATACATCTGACCACATAGAATTCCATCATAACCGGGGTGTGAGGCTCGCGAAGCTACGATCAATTTCTTCAAAGCCGCGCTTTTCATACAAAACCATGCTTTGATCAACAAGTTCCACTTTGAATGCCACACTACCATTCCTTTGATCACTATTTAACTCCCACAAAAATACAAGCCTTGAGCTCGTATGTCTCAAGGACGGTGTTAAGCTAAGAGAAGTTGCCTTCTCCGCCACCACTGATGTACATTTGTAAAAGACAAACGCTGTGCCTCAGAAATGCAATGTCGGACATTTGTCCATACAAGTTCGTTTTACGACTGAACGAAACCGAAGACACTTTCCTCTGCCATTACCAGGCGAGAAGCCCTTGCAATTCGAAAAATCTCCATCACGAGGAGACCTATGCTATAAATAACTCTATAATGGGAGCTACCCAGAGCATGTTCAACAAGCAGTCCTCACGCTATGAAGATCCACGGTCTTCAATAATCATCATCTTCAACATGCCTTCACTTTCGAACGTATACATTGGTTCGAAGTGGTTTTCGGATAGGAATCATCCAAATCTGACTTTGGTTCCTTCGAAGCCAATCATCGCTTTAAAAGATGTTAAGTTCATACGTGGATATCAATCATCAATAAAGTACTTCATCTTTTATCTTAATCAAATATCTTTCTTAGATATATTCTTTTCAATTTATTCCATTTTCTTTTCAAATGTATATGGAATCATTAAGCCTCAATTATCAAATCATTTGGTTTATTTAAACTTTTCTTAAATCTTGGAATAATTCCAAATCATTTTCTCTTTTACTTAGGAAAAACTTTTCTAAATCATTCTTTTAATCTTAATCAAAGATTTCTTATATCCAAGTTATAACTTTTAACTTAGGGAAAATATTCTCAAATCATTCAATAAATCTAAATCAAAGATTTTCTTTTTTTAACTTCAAATCATATTCTTACAAATCGAAGACTTTCATAACATAGTACTACTGCCACTTTAAATATGGTAAATTTCACCTCCAGGGACTAATGACAAATTTCACCTCCAGGGACTAATGGCAAGTTTCACCTCCAGGGACTAATGGCGAGTAATCCTACATTATGAATATCTTTGTTTTTAACGATCATTGTCTTCAATATATTTTATTTCCAAAATTAGTTTGAAGGGATTTTCGGATATGAATCACCCAAATCCATTCTCGGTTCCTTCGTACTAATCATTGATAAAAAGATGTTAAGTGTTTATTTAACATTCAAAGAATTTATTTCTTTTATTTTGGAAAAACTTAAATATGATCTTTTTAGAGCATCCGGGCTTTCCTTTCGATCTATT
Organism: Allium cepa; assembly: GCA_030765085.1. Lineage (NCBI taxonomy): Eukaryota > Viridiplantae > Streptophyta > Magnoliopsida > Asparagales > Amaryllidaceae > Allium > Allium cepa. The sequence goes on from CM060931.1 coordinate 240,946,024, forward strand.
CCACCCCTCGCCTAAAAAGAGAAAACATAGGCCAGGTAAGTTCAGGGCACTGGTTGCTCCATCCCTAACCTTAGTTAAACACCTTGTTTTATCTTCCCAGATCTCAAAAGTGGGATAAATGTACTAGTCGTTTCCGCATACTCAATTTGTTATTAAATTCAATATTCTTCACTTTTTGTTTAAGTGGTATAAACAATTTCGTTTATTCAAACTCTTATTAAAACTTCCAAATCATCTTTAAATAACTTAATTGTTCTTTTAAAATCATTCACAAAAGATTTAGGAAAGAATTGTTAAGTTTAAAACTGCATTTCAAAAGTTATTTCAAACTACTGCGAAAAGCCTTGCGAAAAGTGTTGCAAATAGCGTTTTAAAAGCTGTATTCTTCAAACGACTTTTATATCATTTAGAAATCCACATTTTCAACTTAAATCTCTTTTAATACATTTTAAAATATTTTTAGGATTTATTTCATATTTTTAAAACATTTAAAATATCAATTTTAAACTTTGGTCACTTTACTGCAAAAACGCGATTTTTCTGGAAAATTGTTTTGGACATATTTAAAATATACAAGATAAAATCTTGATTTTTTCCTTTATTTATTTACACATATTTAAATGTTTATAAAACATTTCTAACTCATTTTAAAACTATTTCCAAAAGGTTTAATCATTCCATTTACACCATTTCATTTTAAAAAGGAAAGTAATTTCCTTTGTGCTTATCGACGTGTATTAACGTGACTTGGTAAAACAATTTAACAATCATATCCAACAATCAATACTTGATGATCAAAGCATATATAAACATCCATAGCATTCATAACACAACATCAAACATGTATATATGTAAATAGAGATGTTACATAGAGTTTCTCACCATAAACCAAAGCGATTAACTTCCTACCAACATTTATATCATCCAACACTTCACTAACTACTTCCTACTCCATTAAACACTAGAAAATAACACCCTCTCCCTTTCAATATCTTGGGTGAGGCTTGAGATGGAGGTTGGCCGAAAATATAGAGAAGAAGCGATAGAGCTTTGAACTTGAATTTCTAAGATTTTGATCCGAAAAAGGGGTCATCTTCTCTCTTGTTTTTGACTCTCTTACTCTCAAAATTAAAAAACTTGTTAACTGAAAAGTTGTTGAAATTTCTATTGAATTTAAAAAAAAAATTGAATCGAAGTTGTTTCGAGGGAGAGATGATAGAATGAAGAAGAGGTATTGTCGGATTGACAAAAATGAAGCCCGAAAATACACTTCAAAGAATTGAGTTTCAGGTATAGCAAACCTCAAAACTGGAAAGAGTAATCAACACAAAAGTTGTAGCTACTGGAATTTCATATGGTTTACAAATAAAAATTTCTTAATTTGGTTCAGATATGATCAAGTTATGATCAAAACAAAATAGTCTATTTTCTGTGTTAAAAACTGGGTCAGAAAATGTACTGTAAAGAAGTGGGTTTTTAACATGGTTAACTTTAGAGTGAGACAAAGTGGTTAACATGAAAGTTTTAACCACTGGAAAAATACACTATTTGAAAAAAGAATTTTTTATTTTGTTTCGTTTTTGTTGAAGTTATGATCGAGAGAAGAAGAGGTAAAATATGGAGAGAGAAAAATGTGTTTGATTTGAAGAGAATGGACATTGATTTCTTTTTGAATATTTTGTAAATATTTTGACATTATTTCTTTATAATTTTTTTCTATGAATTTGAAGCCATTAAAGAGAAGTTGAAGAAGCTTGATAAAAGAAGAAGAAGAAATGTGAATGAAGTGAAGAAGGAGGTGGGTATTTATAGAAAAAGAAAGAAGTAGAAATTTACCAAAATAACCTCTTACCAAACTAACCTTACTTCCACCTAAAGTAATCTCCACTTTTTCATACTTAACCTTTCACATCTTTACTTTATGTCTTAGTCACTTAAAGATTAAGTAAAGAATATCATAATTGTGTTGGCTTTGATTTGATGTGATTTGATGTTTACTTTTTCTCACTTTTGTTTATTCTTACAAACTTTTACTAATGACTTCTAGAAGTTTCTAACCTTGTTTAGTAAAAGTAAACTTAATTAGTGAATTAATTAATACTTACACTATTTGAATATATGTTTCTATATAAGAAAATAAAGGTGCAACGACGTTGTGACCACTTTTAATCGATAAAACGTTGTTTTTCGACAAAATATTTTACGGTCACATTTTGACGTTTTAGTTAAACTATTTATTTATGTAAACCAAATTTAAAAATAAACTTTTTACTTCTTTAAATAAATTAAAACATGTCTTTTTATATTTTAAAATCATATTTAAATAATATCAAAATCTCTAATTTTACGGTGTATGTAAAACTGACAAAATGCGACAAAATTTGGTTATTTTTGCAAAACGATTATTAACATATTTTTAAATATATAAATATAATTTTATTATCTTTATTAGATGTTTTCAATAAGATTTATCTTTTTAAATAAATATTTAAACCTATTTATTTAAGCATTTATTTATTTTTAATAAAACTTATCTTTTGTTGATTTGTTCTAAAATCCAAATTTATACTTTTTAAATTATCAACTATAAGAATAAATAATTTCTCTATTATTATCTATTATAATTAACTTATTTATTTAAGTTTTAAACCTTTTTAAACTTAAAACAAATGAAATCTCTCACTATTAGCGAAATTCTGGGTCGTTAAATTCTCCCCTACTTAAAAGAATTTCGTCTTCGAAATTACCTAAAACAAAAGTTTGCCCAAAATAATTATCTTCAAACTTAATTCCATATAATATACATAAATCATCCATATGAAATATCTTATTCGATCTCCTATTCGAATACACAACTTTATTTCCGAATTAGTATCGATCCCCTGATCCTCCAGTGCGGACTTTAATCAGGCTCTTTGCTCTGAAACCTTTGCTTTTCTTGCATAGTGCTTAACTATGATAGAAAACTCAAGTACCCAACCATAAACGATAATCAATGTTCGTCGTCAAGAATCGAGTGATAAATCCTTTTTCGGGATCAGTGTAAACACCTCAAAGTTCTATACTCAAATCATAGATCAAAATATGTGTGACGAAATGATCTATATATAATATATGTATTTACTTACTTTCAAAAAAATTCATAAACTTTTATCTTAAGATTAAACACTTTATAAATATGCTTCTTTATATAATCCTTTTAATTATTTATCTCTAAATATTTTTATTAAAGGAAAATATTCTAAAGAAACCATTTTTCACTCAAAAGATAATTTATCTATATTATAGTTTTTTTTCCACAATCCTTCAACTTAGTATATTTTTTTCAACACTTTGTTATTTATAAATCATTCTTAAGACTATTACTTAAGTTTATCACATCTAATAATTTATGTAAATCAATCACATTCTAAAGATTTAAGTCCAATTCTTAATTAATGCTAGAATTCATTAATAGAACATTTTCTAGGTTATAATTTCCTTTTTGTTTATAATTATATTTATAAATTATACTTATCCAATTTCATTTACTCAGAATGTTTCACAATATTTTAGTTTTCATAAACTCCTTAGCTCCGAGTTTGATATGATTCGGAAATTTTCAACTGTCCAGAATCGTCGGAAATCCAGCTTTTATCTTATCAATTAGCGATCCCAATTTATCTTTGGTTTAAACACTTTTATAAAGATTACTAATCAATGATTCACATTATCTCTTCTAACTCAAGAAAATTATATAGATCGAGTAACTCCAAAACAATCCAAGGAACTAGGTACTGCCAATAGTATCATATATCCTCTTAACAAGAAAAGTAATACTTAAGAGAATTGTTTACCATCCGAACACATCTCTTGCCCACTTTTAGTTTATTTTCGAGTCAATCGAATTAGTTATCATAAAATACCTCTTTTTATTTGAAATAATACCATTTTCAAAATCTTTTAGAGGTCACTTTGTAAAACATACCCTATGAATTCATTTTATCTTATATTAATTAAATTCATTTAAATTACCACAATTCTTTAAATTACTCGAATTTAAATTCTCATTCCTTTTTATATATAACTTTTACAAAATCATTTTCTGTTATTTAAATATATTTCCATCTTATGGGTTCATTCCTTAAACAAATCTTATTATCAAACACCTTATAGTCAAATCGTGAAGCTTAATTGACATGGTACTTGTACTTAAACTTTTAAAACAATTGATCAATTTATGATGTAACTTAACATTATCATTTTTTTATTTTTTATTTTGGAATAGGTATTAAAGATTTTAATTACCTTATCGGATTTCTTACTCATCTTTATGAAACATCCTATAGTCAAACTGTGAAAGTCTAATCACAAGATGTTCATATTTAAATTTCATTAATTCTGATTTCTAACTATGCAACTTTTCAAAATATATACTTTATATTCAAAAATATAATCCTAGGTAAAATTATTTCATTTACCAATTTTTTCAAAATCAGTGTGTCAGTTCGCCTTGTTTAAGTGTTTAGGAACCCTCATCGATAAGGTGATCAAGCCATCGATTAGAATCCATAAATCACTCAATAGATAAATCAACACAAAATATTTTTATTAGTCACTAACAAATACGCGCTCATATATAATACACTCAACCTCATTCTAGGGTGTTACTAACCCTATCTCTAATGAGTTACTCATCCTAAGGTATTACTAACCCTATCTCTGATGAGTCTTTACCCAACCAAAGCCAAGGTTCTCGCTTAACCTTCAGCTCTGATGTCAACTGTAATGATCTAGGCTTTTTAACCATCGACAACGGCCACTTTCCACCGTAGCTTACACTGGTACCTCACGCTTTGCTTTTACAGTCAGCCTCTCGACTGAAACCAACCCTTCGATACTCGATCTCAGGGACATGTAGGAGTAAGAGTCATCCATTCGCTACCTAACAAGAAGCGAGAACCCCCTATCATGCACGAACCTCAATAAACAAAGCGGATAAAAGAATACGTCCATACATTGATGAATATCTCCAGCTCTCCTCTGGAAACTCCAACCGTCTTTAACTCAACCTGAAACTACTCGGATCTGACCCGAGTATTAAAAATACCTGGATCAGGCTTGATAAACCAGCGTGAGATAATTGAAATTTAAAATGACTATGTTATCAAAACCTTTGAAAAGAAGGGTATCTCATAAGACCACGCCCTCACATAAACATGGACGGGTTTTTACCTTATGATAACCAAAACACTTCATACCAAAATACACTTGATATTATTTTTTATGACACTCTATTGAAAACACTTTTCAAATAAACTTATTCAAATAAGATATCAATATCTGGACTAAGTCTAAGGTAATATATCTGGAATATGTCAACGGAATATACCAACGGAATATATGATACTAAAAAGGGGTAGCTGAAATGTTTGCAAGTCATTACAGCTATTTTTGGAATACAATCAAAACCGTAAATCTCGTAGGGATTGGATTTCCAAAATGATAGGAAACTAGTGACCTTTTCTCCGAACCACGCATAACAAACATAGTTCCCACGGTGCCTTAATCGCTTTTCTCAAACTAGTCACTTGGAAACTATACTTGCTACACTACAAATGATAACCGATAGTTTCCTGCTTTTCTCAAGCTAATCACTTTATCCACATGGGGCAATAAATGCCTTGAGGCCCAGACGTATCTAGTACCTAGGGCTCAGAACATCTGATAACCCAAATCACTACTATCTAAAAAGCGAGCATACATCTGACCACATAGAATTCCATCATAACTGGGGTTTGAGGCTCGCGAAGCTACGATCAATTTCTTCAAAGCCACACTTTTCATACAAAACCACGCTTTGATCAACAAGTTCCACTTTGAATGCCACACTACCATTACTTTGATCGCTATTTGACTCCTATAAAAATACAAGCCTTGAGCTCATATGTCTCAAGGACGGTGTTAAGCTAAGAGAAGTTGCCTTCTCCGCCACCACTGATGTACATTTGTAAAACACAAACGTTGTGTCTCAGAAATGCAATGTCGGACATTCGTCCATACAAGTTCATTCTAGGACTGAACGAAACCGAAGGCACTTTCCTCTGCCATTACCAAGCAAGAAGCCCTTGCAATTCGAAAAATCTCCATCACGAGAAGACCAATGCTATAAATAACTCTATAATGGGAGCTACCCAGAGCATGTTCAACAATCAGTCCTCACGCTATGAAGATCCACGGTCTTCAATAATCATCATCTTCAACATGCCTTCACTTTCGAACGTATAAATTGGTTCGAAGTGGTTTTCGGATAGGAATCATCCAAATCCGACTCTGGTTCCTTCGAAGCCAATCATCGCTTTAAAAGATGTTACTTTCATACGTGGATATCAATCATCAATCAATTACTTCATCTTTTATCTTAATCAAATATCTTTCTTAGATATATTCTTTTCAATTTATTCCATTTTCTTTTCAAATGTATATGGAATCATTAAGCCTCATTTATCAAATCATTTGGTTTATTTAAACTTTTCTTAAATCTTGGAATAATTCCAAATCATTTTCTCTTTTACTTAGGAAAAACTTTTCCAAATCATTCTTTTAATCTTAATCAAAGATTTCTTATATCCAAGTTATAACTTTTAACTTAGGGAAAATATTCTCAAATCATTCAATAAATCCAAATCAAAGATTTTCTTTTTTTAACTTCAAATCATATTCTTACAAAAGACTTTCACAACATAGTAATACTGCCACTTTAAATATGGTAAATTTCACCTCCAGGGACTAATGGCAAGTTTCACCTCTAGGGACTAATGGCAAGTTTCACCTCCAGGGACTAATGGCGAGTAATCCTACATTATGAATATCTTTGTTTTTAACGATCATTGTCTTCAATATATTTTATTTCCAAAATTAGTTTGAAGGGATTTTTGGATATGAATCACCCAAATCCGATCTCGGTTCCTTCGTGCTAGTCATTGATAAAAAGATGTTAAGTGTTTATTTAACATTCAAAGAATTTATTTCTTTTATTTTGGAAAAACTTAAATATGATCTTTTTAGAGCATCCGGGCTTTCCTTTCGATCTATTTCACCCCTCGCCTAAAAAGAGAACACATAGGCCAGATAAGTTCAGAGAACTGGTTGCTCCATCCCTAACCTTAGTTAAACACCTTATTTTATCTTCCCAGATCTCACAGACGGGACAAATGTACTAGTCATTTCCGCATACTCAGATTGTTATTAATTCAATATTCTTCATTTTTTGTTTAAGTGGTATAAGCAATTTCATTTATTCAAACTCTTATTAAAACTTCCAAATCATCTTTAAATAACTTAATTGTTCTTTTAAAATCATTCACAAAAGATTTAGGAAAGAATTGTTAAATTTAAAACTGTATTTCAAAAGTTATTTCAAACTACTGCGAAAAGTGTTGCAAATAGCGTTTTAAAAGCTGTATTCTTCAAAACGACTTTTATATAATTTAGAAATCCATATTTTCAACTTAAATCTCTTTTAATACATTTTAAAATATTTTTAGGATTTAATTTGTATTTTTAAAACATTTAAAATATCAATTTTTAACTTTGGTCAATTTACTGCAAAAGCGCGATTTTTCTTGAAAATTGTTTTGGACATATTTAAAATATACAAGATAAAATCTTGATTTTATTCCTTTATTTCTTTAAACATATTTAAATGTTTATAAACATTTTTAACTCATTTTAAAACTATTTCCAAAAGGTTTAAGCATTCCATATACACCATTTCATTTTAAAAAGGAAAGTAATTTCCTTTGTGCTTATCGACGTGTATTAACGTGACTTGGTAAAACAATTTAACAATCATATCCAACAATCAATACTTGATGATCCAAGCATATATAAACATCCATAGCAATCATAACACAACATCAAACATGTATATATGTAAATAGAGATGTTAAATAGAGTTTCTCACCATAAACCAAAGCGATTAACTTCCTACCAACATTCATATCATCCAACGCTTCACTAGCTACTTCCTACTCCATTAATCACTAGCAAATAACACTCTCTCCATTTCAATAGCTTGGCCGAGGCTTGAGATGGAGGTTGGTCGAAAATATAGAGAAGAAGCGATAGGGCTTTGAACTTGAATTTCTAAGATTTTGATTCGAAAAATGGGTCATCTTCTCTCTTGTTTTTGACTCTCTTACTCTCAAAACCTAAAAAACTTGTTAACTTAAAAGTTGTTGAAAATTCTTTTCTATTGAATTTTTAAAAAAGAATCATTTGAATCTAAGTTGTTTCGAGAGACATATGATAGAATAAATAAGATGTATTGTCGGATTGACAAAAATGAAGCCCGAAAATATACATCAAAGAATTGAGTTTCAGGTATTGCAAACATCAAAACTGGAAAGAGTTATCAACATAAAAGTTGTAGCCACTGGAATTTATATGGTTTACAAATAAAAATTTATTAATTTGGTTCAGGTATGATTAAGTTATGATCAAAACAAAATAGGCTATTATCCGTGTTAAAAACTTGGTCAGAAAATGCACTGTAAAGAAGTGGGTTTTTAACATGGTTACCTTTAGAATGAGATAAAATGGTCAACAGGAAATTTGTAACCCGTGGAAAAATACATTATTTGAAAAAAATTGTATTTTGGTTCGGTTTGAAGAATTTATGACCGAGAGAAGAAGAGATAAAATATGGAGAGAGAAATGAGTTTGATTTGAAGAGAATGGACATGATTTCTTTTGAATATTTTGTAAATATTTTGACATTATTTCTTTACAATTTTTTCTACCGCTTGGAAGCCATTAAAGAGAAGATGAAGAAGCTTGATAAAAGAAGAAGAATAAATGTGAATGAAGTGAAGAAGGAGGTGGGTATTTATAGAAAAAAGAAAGAAGTGGAAATTTACCAAAATAACCTCTTACCAAATTACCAAGCTAACCTTACTTCCACCTAAAGTAATCTCCACTTTTTCAATACTTCACATCACCTTTCACATTTTTACTTTATGTCTTAGTCACTTAAAGATTAAGTAAAGAATATCATAATTATGTTGGCTTTGATTTGATGTGATTTGATGTTTACTTTTTCTCACTTTTGCTTATTCTTACATACTTTTACTAATGACTTCTACAAGTTTCTAACCTTGTTTAGTAAAAGTAAACTTGATTAGTGAATTAATTAATACTTACACTATTTGAATATATGTTCCTATATAAAAAAATAAAGGTGCGACGACGTTGCAATCACTTTTAATCGATAAAACGTTGTTTTTCGACAAAATGTTTTACGGTCACATTTTGACGTTTTAGTTAAACTATTTATTTATGTAAACCAAATTTAAAAATGAAATTTTTACTTATTTAAATAAATTAAAACATGTCTCTTTATATTTTAAAATCATATTTAAATAATATCAAAATCTCTAATTTTACGGTGTAAGTAAAACTGACAAAATGCAACAAAATTTGGTTATTTTTGTAAAATGATTATTAACATATTTTTAAATATATAAATATACTTTTATTATATTTATTAGATGTTTTCAATAAGATTTATCTTTTTAAATAAATATTTAAACCTATTATTTAAGCATTTATTTATTTTTAATAAAACTTAACCTTTGTTGATTTGTTCTAAAATCCAAATTTATACTTTTTAAATTATCAACTACAGGAATAAATAATTTCTCTATTATTATCTATTATATTTAACTTATTTATTTAAGTTTTAAACCTTTTTAAACTTAAAACATTCGAAATCTCTCATTTTCGAAGTAGCGAAATTACGGGTCATTACAGGTTACCCCCACATTTTTTAGCCCAAAGGGAATACCTTGTAGCAATAGAGCCCCATGTCGGTGATAAAACAAGTATGCTCTTGGTCAAGGACATTCACTGCAATTTGGTAGTATCTAGAGTAAGCATCCATAAAGGATAGGACCTCATTTCTCGTCATTCCATCCACTAACCGATCAATCCTTGAAAGCAAAAGGCAATCTTTAGGACATGTACCATTTAGGTTAGAAAAGTCAATGCAGGTCCGTCATTTTCCATTTGACTTCTTAACAAGAATGGGTTCACTATCCATTCCGGGTATAATGATTCTCGAATGAAATCGTTTTCCAATGAGGTTTTTACTTCTTCGTTCAGTGCCGCAAACCATTTCGGGAACATACTCCTTTTCTTTTGCTTCACATGAGGCTTTTTTGTATAAACATTAAAGATGTGACAAGAAAATAAGGGTGGAATCCCGCAAATGTCCACATGGGACCAAGTGAACACGTCGTGGTTGTCTCGTAGAAAACCAATTAGTTGTACCTTAAATCCAGCTTTAAACCCGATTTGATTTTCATGAGTTTCGTAGGATCATTATCATTAACTTCCACAAACTCCAGAGCCTCCCCAGGATCAGCTGCAGCCCCCTCCCCTCCATCTCTCGGGTCAAGCACATTATTGTAATAGAGTTCTTAGCACAAAAGGAAACTTTTGCGCCCTTCCCCTTCTCTCCATTTATTCTCTCGATGTTCTGCAACATAGCACTCCTTGGTCGTGTCCTGATTTCCTTCTGCCACTCATATCCCGTGGCTGTTGGGAATTTCATTCTCAAAAAAATATGAGGCCTTTACTGCATGGAAGTCAGATAAGGCTGGTCATCTTAGAAAGGCGGTGTAAGTTGAGAATTTATTCGCGGTATGAAAATCTGCTTTCATATGGCTGATCGAGGATGAGTTCCTATCTCAACAAACTAATCCAACCTCCATATGGGCATGGTGCCTTCTCTAATGAAACGATGTATCTGTTGATTGTAAGTCGTGACATCTTCCATGGACAAACCCATCTTTTTGAATGCTTCCTTGAACAGAATGTTCACTGAACTTCCATTGTCTACCAATATTCCATGCACTTCTATGGGGCTAGGCAAAGCTATAATCACCGTCGGGTCTGTATGGGGGTGTTGTTTTCCTTGCAAGTCGTTGTCATTAAAAGCCATCACTTCCTGCTTCCATTCGAGAGTCTTAGTTTTCTATTGCTCACTTATGGTGCATATATAGGCATCTCCATTTCTTAAAGACTTTGTATACCTCTCCATTTCTCCCTAATTTTTATCTTCCACGCGAGGTCCTCCTAATATGGTATTGATAACTAATCTCGCATCTTTTCTGCCATCTGCACTAGATCATTCACCTCCATCACCTAGCAGGGGTTGTCTCAAAGCCTACTTCTTGGCAGTGAGAAGTGCCTTTGGGCTCTTGATGTAATGCTTTAGCTTCTTCTACCTAATGTATTCCTTGATCAGGTCCTGCAAATGGCAACATCTGTTAGTATTATGTCCATGTGACTCATAAAGTCGGTAGTACCTCCTTGAGTTTCTTTCATCTTTTGTTTCCTTCTCTGGAGCAAGCCTATTGTATTTAAGATCTGCTTGAGTAGCCAAGTAAACATTCTCTATAGTTTCATTCAGATCCTTGTATTGTCGAATCTCATGCTGGTTGAATCTTCTTCAATCCGTTTTCCAGCCACTGGAGTTGCCGAGGTAATTGTTCTTCTTTTTCTCCATGTCACCACCTTCCTTGTTTTTTATCATGTCGTTTACACTATTAAAAGCCTCCAATAGTTTGGCATTTATCTCGGCTTTCCTCCTTGTTGCGATCTCCTCTAAGCACATGCATTTTGCAGCTTCATAAAAGAAGTCCTAAAGTGCAGCTAGATTTTCCATTATTAACCTCCAAGCCATTTTTATGTGTGGGTAAACACCCACATAAAGCAATAAGGGCACGTCGTTCATAAGCATTCTAAACGCTATCCGCTTCCAAGTTGAAACGGGTTAGATACTGCTGCAAAGTCTCATCCTCCCTTTGTTTAACATCCAACAAGGAGTATGGGTCCTTGGATTAATCTATATGAATCCAAAAGTGGTTAATGAACTTTTCCTTCAACATGTCCCATGAAAAGGTCGTGCCATTAGGTAGGTAGCAGAACCACAAAGTCACCAAGTCCATCGTAAAGAGGGGGAAACACTTGTGTATTACTTTTTCCATTGCCCTGCTCATTAACATATGCCGTGTATACCATTATAGGTGCACTATAGGATTAGTCAAAACCCTAATACGGATCCATAAAGGGCATCTTAAAGTTCCTAGGATTTTAAGCAACTCTATCTCTATAGTAAATGGGATCCCAACCTTTGCTCTGATTCCCCGCTCTATTTTCTTGCAATGAAATCATTCTCTTATAAGATGATCTAAGTAATCTATTTCTTGCTCGGATCGTGAGCGGAGTCGATTTGACCTCCCCGTCAAGGTGAGAGGCTTCTTTCATTCCTTTTATGATGACTAGGTCCATGATCCCAGTCTCATTACCTACTCTAGGACCGCTCTTGGTGATGGGTTCATCTCCCAACGGTCTCAAATTCTACCAGGACTAGGGAAAGTTGCCCTGGTCGGGGAGGTGCAGTTGCATCCACCCTTGGTTCGATGCATCCCCTGCCTAGTTTGGCACCAAACTATTCCTCCTGTATGGAACATGGCTAGAGTCTGAGCTAACCTGTCGTTTGTCTAGCTCCTTGATCCTTATGATCCGATTCCCTAAAATGGGATCTTCTCAGTCTCTTGCACCCTCTCTCGGGACTGGGCTCTCCCTTTATTCCGGTGTTGTATGTGGCTGGTTGTGTCTTCCCCAAGCATGTAATTATTTGATCCACAATGGCTTGCTACTGGGAAGCAAAGTGGGTGTTAAGATCCACCATAACCCTACCTAAATAACCTTTAATGATAGTGTCCAGTCCCAGTGTGCTGGACGATTGATTGTCTTGATTGTCTGTAACTGGATTGATGTTCCTATAGGCACCGCCAGTCTTGCTTTTGGACTTAGGAAGCATGTTGAGAAATTCTTCAGTTCTTAATGAAAGCACTGAAATTGTTTGCATAAAAAATGGGGAAACTCCTTCAATAAATTATTCGCAGAAGATTAATTAAAGATTAATAGGCAAGAAAAGAAAAATGTCAGATTTACAGTGTGTTCGACCGTAAATATCCTACGTCCAATGTTCATTTTTTACTTTTTTTCTTCTATATCATCCCTTTACAAGAAATGATTACAAGTACAATGATTTCTAATAGAAAAAGATGATCCGGATGTTCCAATTGATTAATGATTTTGCATGGAGATTCTAAATCGCAAAATGTCCTCCTTGTAAATGAAGAATGCTTGGATATTTATAGGTATAAATATAAGGTGCATTTAATGTGGAAAATTATGATATTCTTATAAATATAGATTGATTTCCTTCCATATTTGCACAGCTTGGCCCATCTGAGAAGTTGGTTCCGGGGGTGTTGGTTTGGCTTGGATGGACGTAGAGGGGATGTTGTCCAAGTTTGATTGCTCTGTTATTTGGCACGGCGCCTCTTGGGTCGGAGGTCGAGTGTGCAGTTGGACAAGCTTGGTATTTCCCTATTCAAGCCAAGGTGGCGTAGGTATGAGTACGTGATGCACCGACTAAAGAAACCTTGTCGGTATGGTACCCTTGGGTGTTGTCCCAAGAAAACTGGTCGGTACCCATAGGTACCAACCCAAGAATCCCGGTCGGCACCCATGGATACCAAGCCAAGAATCCTGTTCAGCAGCCATGAGTACTGACCTAAGAATCTTAGTAGGTACCAAGGGTACCGACCCAAGAAACTTGGTATGTACCTAGTGGTACCGAGCATAGGAGAAGATAATAGAATGGTCTCCCTGCTTCCTTGCCTTCTATCCGTGCTCCCTCCTAACTTCTATCTAGCTTCAAATTTATGGGGAAAAAATGCCTACAATAATATATGCATTTAAATCAACATTATATGGTCTTCTGCCAATTAAATAACCATAAATAGAATGCTTCCACAAGTTACTTGCATTTGCAAAGACCATATCATCTAGATATGCAAATATTCCATCTTCATCTATTAACCCAACAAATCGTTGAACCCACCATCAATTCGAATATTACCTTCCAAAGCCACAAACTATATGCATATACCTAGTTTAGAATGTTGTGATTACACCATGTTTTCACCTTTCTTTGAATTATTTTTGTTGTCAACAGCAACCCTAGATTTATTGTTTTGTTCATGTCGCACCTCTTGCCACCATGCTGAATCATCGTCACCTTCTTCTGCCATAAGATTAGGAATTTCTCTAAGGTATTGGTCTCCATTAATAGCTGACATTTTTATAACTTAATACATAAATTGCAATTATATTCTGGCCATGTATATATATCGATTGCTACTAAATTTTTATATATAAATATAAAATCTCAGACTAAAATTTTCAAATTTAAAATCAGATGTTAAACACATCATTTGCTAGGTTGTCCGTCTTGAACCTTATATTCTCCTTGGTATCAATTTTCATGTATGAGACTTTGACTTTAGTATTGAAATTTAATGCGCTAGAGGGCTATCGAAAAAGTGAATAGAAAAAGAAGTTGATGCCATCAAATTTACAGCCATGGAGTTGCACCCATTTCTCCTCTGTATTCTCTAACCCTAGAAGACCGAACCTAGTCTTGCCTTTTGAACCTATTATGGCTAGCCTTGGCATTGACCTTGTGACGACCTGACTTTCTCAACCCAGAAAGACGTATCATCATTAAGAAAGAAAGGGATAGAAATAGAAAAGAATAGAAAGAAAGAACAACAACATCAGAATCTCACAGCGGAATGGAACAAAATATAATACATCAACATAACTATTACATAGTTATACATACATCAGAGTTATACAATATCATACAACAGGACTGTCATATACATATATGTCCATACATACATCCAAAATACAGCATACACTAACTACACAGCGGAACTACATATATAGGTGCATACGTCTGGTCTTCTTTCCCAAAAGCTTCTCCAGAAAATCAACACTTCCAATACCTATCACTTGGCTACTCACAAAAATTTGAGTACCCAAGAGTTTATGAAAAACATAAAATATAAACTCTGGGTCAGACATGGGTCTGGTATGAGTAAACAGGTTTAAATTGCTTAACTTTGAAAATCATTTGAAATAAAGGTATCACGTAAGACTCCCCACAAATAAATACGGGTAAGTTTTTACCTTACGCTAACCAAAACATTTTATAGGAAATTCAGTGATATTATAATAGTGTTTAGGGTTTTCAAGTAAATAGAAAATAGCCGAAATTGTTACATGATTAAATTCCAGCTACTAGCCACGAAAGTGAATAATACAAAACAAAACTGTAGGGTCTCGTAGGGAAAATGGGTTTCCAACAATGGCAGGGCTACTGGGGTACCGCCCGTCACAGTACGGGGCCTAGATCACCGTACCCAGGATCACTCCCGACCCCCTAAAACACAAGGCCGGAACCATTCCTTACTGAACAGTCCCGAACAAGATAACCCCGCAGTTGTGGCCAACAACTGCTCACACAGCCGAAATAAAAAGGGACATCTAGACAGGGGAATATCTTGTCCTGCTTGGGCATGACCCACCTAACCTTGCTGCATCTCCCCTGTTTTAGCCATTCCCGGTTGATGAAGCTTGAGGCTGCGATTACCTTTATTGAACATTATTCTTAGAATGCTCATCGTCCGCCTGACGATGTGCTGAAAGCATTCAATCCATACAAGTTCGTTCCGGGTTCGAACGAAACCGAAGGCATTATCTCGTTACACTCATTTTGGAATCACCCTCAGAGTTAACGACGATAACCCATGCATTCTAAAACACCATCTCGATCACCATTTGATAAGTCACGACCTATCATTTAATTTGGATCGATGTGGTTTTGGAGAATCAAAATTGATTCTTCCGATCCCGGTCTCATCGGAATCCAAACGCCATTTTAAAGGCCAAGTTGTCTATTTAACTTAACAGTTCAATTTAATACCAGAATTCACATAACAGATATAACAGATAGATCATACACAGTTATCACAGATATCCATAATATATTATAACATACCACAGAAAAATCATCAACAGATATCAAAGTCAATCAAACAGAATTATCAATGCATACCAAACAGTTTAGTTTCTTAACTAAGTTATTTGCTTAAGAATAAACTATTTCATTCTGCTTAATTAATTACTGATTAATTAACTTATTAATGATCAATTAATTAATTAGTTATCATTAATTATTAATTTATTAGTTATCTGATCTTTAATTAAGTTCTTAATTAATTAACTCTTATCCATCAATTGTTACTTAATTACTTAGTTAATTAATTTATTTTTAGTTGTTAATTAATAACTTACTTATTAAAAATTAAGTACTTATTTAATTTTCACAAATTACTTCAAATTAATCAATTATTATAAATTTAATTAATTATATAGTCTTTAATTAATCACTTAAGTTAATTATCATTTATTAATTAATTAACCTTAAGTAATTAATTTAAACTCTCTTAAGTTAAACTGATTTAAACACCAAAATTATTCTCTAATTAAAAATTTAATTAAAAGTTATTAATTTAATTTTATGTATAAATTAATTTGTATTCTAGTTACTTTATATTCATTGATTATCTTTACAGACTCTTCTTAAATAAACTTTTAAATTAAATACTAATCTAACACTAACTGATTTCTTTACTAACTTAGATAAACAAATACTTAAAACAAAAAAAACAAGCACGTTCATAAGGAAGGCCCCCGAGACTGCACCGCCCTTTGCTCGAGAAAATCTTGAGTTTCCTTCGTGTCTTCCCTGCGGCACTCTCTCTCACTCCATCTTCTTTCCCCTTTTTTTCTGTAACTTTTCTTATTCTCATTATCTTTAAGTTTAAACAAACTGCTGTGATGACAACTCGCGTGAACACGGGTCCTAACTCAAGCCAACCGACCCCTTTACTCGAGTACCCACTCGAGTCGATCTCTATCAAAACACAGACACACACAATATCGTCGTACACGTGCACAGTGCCGCGGCGAACTTCCATCACCTGAGTCGATCGCCAACAGGTCGACTATCGTCCACTCTCTTAATCCCAGCACCCCAAAATTCTGATGGAACTCGAGAACAAGAAACGACAGTTTGAGGTTCAGATCAACATAATGCTCCGATTAACTTTCTCCTCGTTCAAACGATACAAAGCTCTGGAAGCTTCGAAACTCCGGCTACACCACCATTAGCCTCCACACTACTGTTCCCTTAAATTTCGTGAAGCTCGGTCATCCAGGTGAGTCGCAATCGAAAATTTACAGAGCTCAGTAAAACTCGTGACCAAAACCCTATTTTACTCACAATCTCAAAATCTATGCATTCGAAAATTATTTTGATATTTTTCTGGAATCAAATGGATTACAAGCTTGCTTCCTATCAATTTATAGAAATTAAAATTAACTCAATCTTCCAAAATTGACAAAAACCCATTTTAGTTTCATTTTAAAACTGCTCTTCATACCCTTGCTTAAAAATCATAATTTTTATGCTAAAAATCATAATTATGTGTATGAAATCTAAATATGTTATTGAATTTACAAATTTAAACATTCGAATTCTTGATCCTTTTAATTATTTTACCTATAATCTTGCAATAACAATGTTTATATCTTACTGTTATACTTGGAACAAGTTTCAGGCCTATGTTTAAGGTAATCAACTTAAATCAGCAACAACACCAAAGTTACAACAATTATATGAATAAGTGTTTATAAATTTCTTGGCTTTACATTGTTCAAAAACTTGGAAAAAACACTGAAGAACAGCCACATCAAATTTCCAGAGCAACAGCAAATACTTAAGGCTACTTATTGAAGTAAAGATCAAAACACACACAATTTATAAGCTACAGATACAAGTTTAGATTAAAGGTAAGTTTACTCAACTAACAAACTTTGAACAGAAATGATGTGTTGAAGAAGACACTGCAGGTGAAGTTCCCTGAAACTCTTTTTTTCTGTTTTGAATTAAATTTAAGTTTACAAAATAGCAATGCTTCTCAGGTTTGCCTTTAGATTTAGTTCAGTGTTTATAAACGAACTGATGATATATAAAGAAGTTAATTAACAGTATGGGTTGTATCTAGGCAGTTGGTATTTGTATTGCTATTTTTTTTATTTGGTTAAGTACTATACTGCAGAAGGAAATTACTACAGAATTTCGGCTGCAGTACTATGCTTGAACAAGAAGTGGTGCTAATTAATGCTTACGCTCTTATTTATGATAACATGTATTTAATGTTTTGCTGATACTTGCAATTTGTACAAAACACATATTTTGTTTTATTATATTGAAGTGAAACTTTGTTTTTCTTATGCATATAAACTGTATAACAGCACATAAGGTTTATATTTAATTTGTGTCTTTGTCTCTTGCATACTTAATTTACAAAGTATCTTTTTTAATTAAAGATTTTGTGTTGTGCAATTGAATTTTAAAGATTATTGTTTGACTATATTACTTGTATTCCATTTGTATTTCAGATTTTACAAACCTTTGATTCATAGCATTGTGTTTGTATTTTTTTATACTTCAAGTTATAACTTATATTTGTAGGTTTATATTCTTAGTTACATTTTATACTTAGCATCATTTCTTTGTTTTGTGAGCATATATATATGTGTATAGCTTGTCTTGTTTTCTTTGCATTATTCATTTGTATATACAGGTTATATTTTTCAAACTTTCTGATATGTTTGCTTAAAAAGTAATTGTTAGCATATTAGTTGTATTCTATTTGTTAATTAAATTTTCAAACATTGATTTATATCATATACTTGCATTTTCATACTTCAAGTTATAATTTATATTTGTACATTTATCTCTTTAGTTATATTGTATAATTTATAATTATGTTTTCATACTAGTTTTGCATGTTTATGTTTTAATACTACTATGTTTGTCTATTTTTAAACTTATTATTTCAATTTCATTTTGTTAGATTAAATATCAACAATATAAAATCTTTGATTTTAGTGTATAAGACAGATTTTGTTTTAAATGGGTTTGAAGCATTCTATTTTAAATTTTCAAATCAAAACTTCCTTTTATAAAACATATAACTGTCAAAAATCAAAGATCTCATCAGTTTAAAAATTGAAAAGCTTGTATTTAATTTAAATTAGATTAAATATTTATTAAAATATGCTGTCAAAAATTCCGGATTGTTACATTCCTCCCCCTTAAAAGAATTTCGTCCCTGAAATTTAAAACAACAGTTAATTCAAAAGCCTTTATATTAACAATCCAAACATACATATCATTCATACAATAACACAATCAAACAGTCTACTCTAACAAACGTCACTAGTTATCCGAACATAAACCCGGATAAGCATTCTTAAAACTATCGAGAGTTTCCCAGGTTCAATCTCTGGGATCCTCACTCCATTGCACTTGACGAGTTTCACCACTTTGTTCCTGAGTTGCTTCTCCTCTCGATCCACAATCTGAACTGGATTTCTGACTACAGTTAAATTGGGTTCTACTTCCAAATCTTCTTGAATTACCAGTTCTACAACCAGTGATGGATCATGAACAAATTTCCTCAAATGCGATACATGAAATACATTATGAATCCCAGACATCCGCTCTGGAAATTCAATCCTATGGGCTACAACTCTAATTCTCTCAAGCACTCGAAATGGTCCAATGTATCTCGGAGCAATTTTTCCCGTCTTTTCGAATCTTATAGCACCTTTAATTGGGGCAACTTTGACAAAAACCAAGTCGCGGATCTCAAATTCCAATGGCCTTCGTCTTCTATCCGCATATTTCTTCTGTCGATCTTGAGCAGCTTTCATCCTTTTCTTGATAAGCTCAACCTTCACAGAAACTTCACGAATAAGATCGGGTCCGAGCATAAGACGATCCTTCGATTCAATCCAACAAGATGGGGATCTACACGATCTTCCGTATAAAGCTTCATAAGGAGCCATCTTAATACTCGCTTGATAACTGTTATTATAAGAGAACTCCACTAGATGAAGATGGTCCTCCCAAGATCCTCCAAAATCTAAAACACAAACCCATAGCATATCCTCAAGAATACGATTAAGCCTCTCCGTATGTCCGTCTGTTTGAGGATGATAGGCTGTACGCAATCTCAAATCTGTTCCCATTGCTGATTGCAGAGCTTCCCAAAATTTGCTAGTGAAAATGGAATCACGGTCACTTACTATGCTGACTGGGACACCATGCAATCGAACTATCTCCTTCAAGAAGATTTCCGCCAAAGAAACTGCAGTGTGGGTTGCCTTAACTGGTATAAAATGGGCACTCTTAGTTAAACGATCCACAATAACCCATATACCATCATTCCCTTTCCTGGTTCTAGGCAAACCATCGATAAAGTCCATCGAGATCATTTCCCATTTCCAATTCGGAATTTCCAAAGGCTGCAATAACCCGGCAGATTTCTGTTGATAACCTTTAACTTGTTGACAGATGGCACAACTGTTCACAAATCTAACAATATCCTTTTTCATGCCCGGCCACCAGAATACTCTCCTCATGTCCTCATCTTCGAGATTCCCGGATGAATATTCAATTTGGAACGATGACTCTCTGATAAGACTTCCTGCTTCAAATCCTTATCATTCGAGACACATATTCTCCTGTTAATCCTTAGTGTTCCTTGGCCATCAATTTCAAAACTAGGACACTGACCCTTCCTGACTCTTTTGATGATCCTCCTCAACTTCTTATCAGATTCTTGCTTGCTTGAGATCCTTTCAATAAGAGATGGAACCACTTCCAGAAGAGATAAAACCGCGTTCCTGCTGAGAGCATCAGCTACGACATTCGCTTTTCCCGGGGTGTACAGAATATCCAAATCATAGGATGCAAGAAATTCAACCCACCCCTGCTGTCTCAGATTAAGATCTTTTTGAGAGAGTAGATATTTCAACGGTTTGTGATCCGTGAACAATTCGAATTTCTCTCCCAAAAGATAATGTCTCCAAATTTTAAAAGCAAAAACAATGGCTAGCAATTCAAGATCATGCGTAGCGTAGTTTTTCTCGTGTGGCTTCAACTGCCGACTAGCATATGCAATAACCCTTCCATTCTGCATCAGAACTGCTCCCAAACCAACAATACAAGCATCAGTGTAAACCTCGAATTTGCTTTTCCCATCCGGAATAGCAAGTACTGGTGCACTAGTAAGCCTTATCTTCAATTCCTGAAAAGCTTCTTCACACTGAGACGTCCATTTGAATTTTGCTCCTTTTCTAGTCAGCTTAGTCGGATGTGAAGAAATCTTGGAATAATCCCTGATAAATTTCCTGTAGTAGCCAGCCAATCCTAGAAAACTGTGAAATTCCGTCGGTGTCTCTGGCTGTTTCCATTCCAGAATAGTTTCAACTTTCGCTGGGTCTACAGAAATGCCTTCACCCGAAACAATGTGCCCTAAAAATTTAACCTTCGATTTCCAGAAATGGCACTTCGAAAACTTCGCCTTCGGCACATGCTTCCTCAGAGTCTCCAATACAATCCTCAAATGCTCCCTGTGCTCTTCTTCAGATTTGGAATAGACCAAGATATCATCAATAAATGCCAGCACAAACTTATTCAACACATCCCTAAAGACTCGGTTCATGAGGTCAATGAAGTAGGCAGGAGCGTTGGTTAATCCAAACGGCATAACCAACCACTCATAGAAACAATTCGGTCCCCTAAATGCAGTCAAGGGAATACTGTCTTCAGCTACCCTCAACTGGTGGAAACCTGAAGCTAGATCCAATTGAGAAAAGATAGAAGCACCATGCAACTGGTCAAAAAGATCATCGATGCGAGGAAGAGGATATTTATTACGGATAGTCACTTTTTTCAATTCTCTATAATCCACACAGAACCTCAGTGATCCATCCGATTTGGTCACAAACACTGCCGCCGAACCCCAACAAGAAAAACAGTGTCTAATCAACCCTTTCTCTAAAAGATCCTGAGTCTGCTTAATCAACTCTTCTCTTTCCCTAGGAGCCATTCTCCTACTGGGCTGAATCACCGGCACAGCTCCTAGAATCAAATCAATACGGAATTCTATTTCTCGATATGGTGGCAGACACTTAACTTCTTCAAAAACATCAGCAAAATCTTAAACCACATCGATGTCTTCAACACTCTCTTCAGAAGTCTCAATTCCATATAAAAGACTGCTCAAGTGAATCCCAGAATTATCACATGACACTCTGGCAATTCTACCCAGATCAGTTTCCAACAAAACTGTCCTCTCATCACAATTCAAAACGACTTTATACTTATCCAGCCAATCCATTCCCAAAATAAGATCAAATCCCTTAAAATTCAACACATACGGGTCACAAGAAAAGTTGTGGGTTAGATAAGAGATCTTCAAGTCCTTACCGATAGTGTCTAATTTGGTCACCCCTCCTATAGGATTAGATACCAAGATAGGACTGTCTACAGAACTAGGGGTAAGAGAGAACTTTTCAACCGAATCCAAAGAAATAAAACTCAAGGAAGCACCCGAATCAAACAAAACTCTAATATATATAATTATATGAAAATACAAATACGCACTCTCAAGATAAATATAACACAAGAGCCTAGGTACTCACTCGACCTAACGCTCTGATACCAACTATGACGACCCGCCTTTCTCAACCTAGAAAGACGTATCATCATTAAGAAAGAAAGGGACAGAAATAGAAAAGAATAGAAAGAAAGAACAACAACATCAGAATCTCACAGCGGAATGGAACAAAATATAATACATCAACATAACTATTACATAGTTATACATACATCAGAGTTATACAATATCATACAACAGGACTGTCATATACAAATATGTACATACATACATACATCCAAAATACAGCATACACTAACTACACAGCGGAACTACATATATAGGTACATACGTCTGGTCTTCTTTCCCAAAAGCTTCTCCAGAAAATCAACACTTCCAATACCTATCACTTGGCTACTCATAAAAATTTGAGTACCCAAGAGTTTATGAAAAACATAAAATATAAACTCTGGGTCAGACATGGGTCTGGTATGAGTAAACAGGTTTAAATTTCTTAACTTTGAAAATCATTTGAAATAAAGGTATCACGTGAGACTCCCCACAAATAAATACGGGTAAGTTTTTACCTTGCACTAACCAAAACATTTTATAGGAAATTCAGTGATATTATAATAGTGTCTAGGGTTTTCAAGTAAATAGAAAATAGCCGAAATTGTTACATGATTAAATTCCAGCTACTAGCCATGAAAGTGGGTAATACAAAACAAAACTGTAGGGTCTCGTAGGGAAAATGGGTTTCTAGCAATGGCAGGGCTACTGGGGTACCGCCGTCACAATACGAGGCCTAGATCACCGTACCGAGGATCACTCCCGACCCCCTACAACACAAGGCCGGAACCATTCCTTACTGAACAGTCCCGAACAAGATAACCCCGCAGTTGTGGCCAACAACTGCTCACACAGCCGAAATAAAAAGGGACATCTAGACAAGGGAATATCTTGTCATGCTTGGGCATGACCCACCTAACCTTGCTGCATCTCCCCTGTTTTAGCCATTCCCGGTTGATGAGGCTTGAGGCTGCGATTACCTTTATTGAACATTATTCTTAGAATGCTCATCGTCCGCGACTGAGTCAGCTACTTGTCACCCAGCCTTTCTACCGAATGATCCGCTCTGCTTCTGAATCTCGATTAATTGAATCTCCTGCTCCGGGTATTATTTCACTCTAGGGGTCCTGCTCCTCTAAGCGGGGACAATTCAAGAAGAATGAAGAGAGAGATTAGGTTCATGGGAAATCGGCGGGGTATTTGTGAAAATAGGTCTTTAGTTGTGGTTCTAACCTCCTAGAATGGACGCCTGACGATGTGCTGAAAGCATTCAATCCATACAAGTTCGTTCGAGTTCGAACGAAACCGAAGGCATTATCTCGTTACACTCATTTTGGAATCACCCTCGGAGTTAACGACGATAACCCTTGCATTCTAAAACACCATCTCGATCACCATTTGATAAGTCACGTCCTATCGTTTAATTTGGATCGATGTGGTTTTCGGAGAATCAAAATTGATTCTTTTGATCCCGGTCTCATCGGAATCCAAACGCCATTTTAAAGGCCAAGTTGTCTATTTAACTTAACAGTTCAATTTAATACCAGAATTCACATAACAGATATAACAGATAGATCATACACAGCTATCACAGATATCCATAATATATTATAACATATCACAGAAAAATCATCAATAGATATCAAAGTCAATCAAACAGAATTATCAATGCATACCAAACAGTTTAGTTTCTTAACTAAATTATTTGCTTAAGAATAAACTATTTCATTCTGCTTAATTAATTACCGATTAATTAACTTATTAATGATCAATTAATTAATTAGTTATCATTAATTATTTATTTATTAGTTATCTAATCTTTAATTAATTTCTTAATTAATTAACTCTTATCCATCAATTGTTACTTAGTTACTTAGTTAATTAATTTATTTTTAGTTGTTAATTAATAACTTACTTATTAAAAATTAAGTACTTATTTAATCTTCACAAATTACTTTAAATTAATCAATTATTATCAATTTAATTAATTATATAGTCTTTAATTAATCACTTAAGTTAATTATCATTTATTAATTAATTAACCTTAAGTAATTAATTTAAACTCTCTTAAGTTAAACTGATTTAAACACCAAAATTATTCTCTAATTACAAATTTAAATAAAAGTTATTAATTTAATTTTATGTATAATTAATTTGTATTCTAGTTACTTTATATTCATTGATTATCTTTACAGACTCTTCTTAAATAAACTTTTAAATTAAATACTAATCTAACACTAACTGATTTCTTTACTAACTTAGATAAACAAATACTTAAAACAAAAAAAAACTAGCACGTTCATAAGGAAGGCCCCCGAGACTGCACCGCCCTTTGCTCGAGAAAATCTCGAGTTTCCTTCGTGTCTTCCCTGCGGCTCTCTCTCTCACTCCATCTTCTTTCCTTTTTTTTTCTGTAACTTTTCTTATTCTCATTATCTTTAAGTTTAAACAAACTACTGTGATGACAACTCACGTGAACACGGGTCCTAACGCGAGCCAACCGACCCCTTTACTCGAGTACCCACTCGAGTCGATCTCTATCAAAACGCAGACACACACAATATCGTTGTACACGTGCACAGTGCCGCGGCGAACTTCCATCACCTGAGTCGATCGCCAACAGGTCGACTATCGTCCACTCTCTTAATCCCAGCACCCCAAAATTCTGATGGAACTCGAGAACAAGAAACGACAGTTTGAGGTTCAGATCAACATAATGCTCCGATCAACTTTCTCCTCGTTCAATCGATACAAACCTCTGGAAGCTTCGAAACTCCGGCTACACCACCATTAGCCTCCACACTACCGTTCCCTTAAATTTCGTGAAGCTCGGTCATCTAGGTGAGTTGCAATCGAAAATTTACAGAGCTTAGTAAAACTCGTGACCAAAACCCTATTTTACTCACAATCTCAAAATCTGTGCATTCGAAAATTATTTTGACATTTTTCTGGAATCAAATGGATTACAAGCTTGCTTCCTATCAATTTACAGAAACTAAAATTAACTCAATCTTCCAAAA
Source organism: Allium cepa (assembly GCA_030765085.1). NCBI lineage: Eukaryota > Viridiplantae > Streptophyta > Magnoliopsida > Asparagales > Amaryllidaceae > Allium > Allium cepa. The sequence goes on from CM060931.1 coordinate 240,971,600, forward strand.
TTGACAAAAACCCATTTTAGTTTCATTTTAAAAATGCTCTTCATACCCTTGCTTAAAAATCATAATTTTTATGATAAAAATCATAATTATGTGTATGAAATCTAAATATGTTATTGAATTTACAAATTTAAACATTCGAATTCTTGATCCTTTTAATTATTTTACCTGTAATCTTGCAATAACAATGTTTATATCTTACTGTTATACTTGAAACAAGTTTCAGGCCTATGTTTAAGATAATCAACTTAAATCAGCAACAACACCAAAGTTACAACAATTATATGAATAAGTGTTTATAAATTTCTTGGCTTTACTTTGTTCTGAAACTTGGAAAAAACACTGAAGAACGGCCATATCAAATTTCCAGAGCAACAGCAAATACTTAAGGCTACTTATTGAAGCAAAGATCAAAACACACACCATTTTTAAGCTACAGATACAAGTTTAGATTAAAGGTAAGTTTACTCACCTAGCAAACTTTGAACAGAAATGATGTGTTGAAGAAGACACTGCAGGTGAAGTTCCCTGAAACTCTTTTTTTTTCTTCTGTTTTGAATTAAATTTAAGTTTACAAAATAGCAATGCTTCTCAGGTTTGCCTTTAGATTTAGTTCAGTGTTTATAAACGAACTGATGATATATAAAGAAGTTACTTAACAGTATGGGTTGTATCTAGGCAGTTGGTATTTGTATTGCTATTTTTTTTTTATTTGGTTAAGTACTATACTGCAGAAGGAAATTACTACAGAATTTCGGCTGCAGTACTATGCTTGAACAAGAAGTGGTGCTAATTAATGCTTATGCTCTTATTTATGATAACATGTATTTAATGTTTTGCTGATACTTGCAATTTGTACAAAACACGGATTTTGTTTTATTATATTGAAGTGAAACTTTGTTTTTCTTATGCATATAAACTGTATAACAGCATATAAGGTTTATATTTAATTTGTGTCTTTGTCTCTTGCATACTTAATTTACAAAGTATCTTTTTTAATTAAAGATTTTGTGTTGTGCAATTGAATTTTAAAGATTATTGTTTGACTATATTACTTGTATTCCATTTGTATTTCAGATTTTACAAGCCTTTGATTCATAGCATTGTGTTTGTATTTTTTTATACTTCAAGTTATAACTTATATTTGTAGATTTATATTCTTAGTTACATTTTATACTTAGCATCATTCCTTTGTTTTGTGAGCATATATATATGTGTGTATAGCTTGTCTTCTTTTCTTTGCATTATTCATTTGTATATACAGGTTATATTTTTCAAACTTTCTGATATGTTTGCTTAAAAGTTATTGTTAGCATATTAGTTGTATTCTATTTGTTAATTAAATTTTCAAACATTGATTTATATCATATACTTGCATTTTCATACTTAAAGTTATAATTTATATTTGTACATTTATCTCTTTAGTTATATTGTATAATTTATAATTATGTTTTTATACTAGTTTTGCATGTTTATGGTTTAAGATTACTATGTTTGTCTATTTTTAAACTTATTATTTCAATTTCATTTTATTAGATTAAATATCAACAATATAAAATCTTTGATTTTAGTGTATAAGACAGATTTTGTTTAAATGGGTTTGAAGCGTTCTATTTTAAATTTTCAAATCAAAACTTCCTTTTATAAAACATATAACTGTTAAATATCAAAGATCTCATCAGTTTAAAAATTGAAAAGCTTGTATTTAATTTAAATTAGATTAAATATTTATTAAAATATGCTGTCAAAAATTCCGGGTTGTTACAGACCTAGCATAGTCAAAGGCCCTTTTGAATCCATGTTGAATCATTGTTTTAATAATTAAATTCTAGCTCCCTATCTGATTAAGCCGTCGTATAACTTTTATACACCGTTCTAACGGATTTTAAACTTCAAATAAATAATTGAAAATGCCATAAATATTAATAGAACATTTGTATTACTTTATTATTTATTCATAACATTTATAAATTAATTTTACCATTGGTGGGATTCAGAAATAACTAACAATGCAGTTGTGCTGATTCTTTGGCGTGAACTCGATCCTCGATCAATATTTAAACGGTTTAAACTGAAGTGCATGTAGAATTTGCTAAAGTATAGTAACAAGCACAAGTATAATGCTTATAGGTCATTTAGATGAAATCCAATTTTTAATCTATAATAAGCTCACCTAGTAACTATTTTTGCACATGTATTCTTTTCATCATCTATGTATCACTTAGATATCTAGAATTTGGTCTAAAGTTCAATAACTCTATTTATATCCATATCTAGTAACGTAAACAATTTTGAAGTCCTCGGCTTAATCCAATAACATTTATCGATTAACCAATTTACTAAGCCCAAAAAATTTGACTTTTAAGTTAAATACCAATTAGGTGATATACTAACCTTCTATAACGAGGGAGACAAATCCCCCTTGGACAATATCTCACTTCATGTTGTTTAACGTATACCCAACTATGCTCGCAACAAGGTCATCATGCAAAGTATTTAATCATAATAAAAGTATAGCTTGGCAACTCATAATCGGTAGTACCTTAAAATTAGAAGACTTCTTATACGTCTTTACTGTGAGATCTTCTATTTTGACATAGTTATATTAACCTATTGAAGATTGTCGTCGAGTTATTACCACAACGTACTTTAGAGAGTTGTTAATTGTTTAATAATACATACATACATAAATATAATAATTTTAGTATTAAATTATAAATGTTATAATCAAATAATAAAATCTTCTATATTGTATATAAATTAGATAAAATTATATAATTTTAAAAGTTGAAATTGTATTAAACTTATAATAGTTAGAACGAATAAATACATTTATAAAAATTATGTGTATGTATATTTAAGAATGACAAATGATGTCATTGAGTGTATATAATTAATGAGGGAGTTTGTTATTTTAATTTTATTAATTTTGCATTAAAACTTTGTGCTTATTTATTCTGCATATTGTGGTTTAAGTTTACTAAATGTAATGTATGTTGTTATTTTAGTTTAATTTAAATTTGATTTTATATTTTAATTTATTATATGTATATATTTGTACATATATGTAGTATACATACATGCATGCATACATAGATACATACACACAGAAAAGTGGATAGACCATGCGTTGCATGGGTGTACAAGTTTTTTTTTACCATTTATGTTTAGTTATATTTAAATAGGTTGAATTATACACGATGTTTCGTTACAATAACTGATGTCTGTACATTTAAATATCTTATTTCCTTATCATTGAACATGAATAGTGAATAATGATATATTTATGCAGTATATTCTAAAGAGGTGATAGTAAATAATATTGGAAAATAACAGTTCAAAAAAGACATGTTGGTTCTTAAAATAATACAAAGTTTGTCAAATATTTATAAAAAATGAGCATGTGTGTATAATGCGAAGGGAAAGTATGTTTTTTCTTTGTAGTTTTTTCCCATGGGAACTGTTTTTGTGATGTACATTTAAATTATTTGGTGTATACATGCACACATATATGTTTGTACGTATAAGTATGTATATCAAATTAATTATTGATATTCTTTTTTATTTGCTTCAAATTGTTGTTTTTCTCATTATCGAACATGGTCTAGAAACAAATCAATGCCAATCGGTAAGAAATATTATACAGTAAAAAAGCTACAAGTCCTTGTTTTTGATGTTATTATAAGAAAAGTCCATGTAGCAAAGAATATGGAAATTAGATCCCTGTTTTTGAAAAACAAAAAACACAAGGTAACATGCATCTTTCGACATAAAAAGAAAGTTGACTTGCAGTTTTCAGAAAAAATCTATAAACTTTGATAATGATGAAAATACTAGTTATTTACCTAAATCAAACTTAAATAACAGTTATTGCAATTTAGTAATAAAGAAATTTGATTTTAATTTTTTTTTTAAAAGCGCAAGTTAACTTGTACTTTTTATCAGAAAAGTGCAAGCTACTTTTCGCTTTCTGATTAAAAAAATGGAAATTATGCACACGTCCTTCTTTCTAAAACATGTTTCTTTTACACCCTTCTTTTTTGGAAACTATTTTATACCTCCCCTTTTTTTGAATTTCTTTTTTTTTTCTCCTATTCCAAATTTAAGGATCGCCCCCAAGACATGTATTGCAGACGGTTATGAGTTATGCACTTATGTTCTAAGAGTACATGTTAAGATTAGTAAAGTTACCCAAATACCCTTTGAATTTCACCTATTTTTTTGAAGATAGGAATGTATTTTATAAAGAAAATTGGGAGGAACTTAAGACTAACTTTTTTAATTATGAGGATGTATGCGAAAATTATTTTAAAAAAACAGGGGCATAACTTACATATTGATTGCTACAAGGACTTTTCTTATAGTGGAAATTAGGTGTTAGTGGCAATGTGAGCAGTCTTAATTTCCAAGCCAACGGTTTGAGTTGTTATGTTTCAAGGAATTAAACACATATTCAATATTAGTTAAGTCCATTAATGAATCCTTTAATTAGTTTTAAGGACAAACTCCATTTTTTCTCTAGACTAAATTGCCATTTTCTTTATATTATTCTTTAGCTACAGTGAATGCAATCATCATTGAATTATTATTTAAACATGAAAAAACTACTAAAGAAAATCACTTCAATAACAAAAGCATTTTTATTATTCTTGAGTTGTTATCATTTTTTTTCATTTATTCCAAAACATAAACAAGAAACAAACATTACTGAGTTTTTAATTCATCTTAAATTATTAATCTGGAAATAAACAAATACCAGTTTTAATTTGATAAGGGTAAAATAGTAAATAATTATTTGGTAATTTTAGTGGCGTGTGTAAAATAAATTATAGAGGTAAATAGAACTAGCATTCTTCTTTTCCTTCTTAGAAACTAAATTTGCTTCGAAAACCACAAATATTTTAAATTAAGTATCAATTGTCTACGTCATCGTCATTTTCCTTTTTATTTGATGCCTCCCTTATCTCGGTTGTTGCCTTCTGACTATCCCAGCTTTTTCAATGTCAATTCTTATTCACATAAGATCTTATGTAAAATGGTGATTTGTGACAGGCCAGATCATAAGAATCAATCATCGAAGCCAACATTAATCATTAAGCTACCTATTAGAAGAAATGATTGGGTTGTCATGCATTTTGTCGAACAGTTCGTAAGCACTAATTATATCGGGCTGGGTATATGTAAGTCAATAGCCCATATATGAAATATAAAAGTTGTGTTGGTAACAAAATGATCAATGAATAAAGTGCATTTTCAAATCTTACTTCTTCTTCTTCCCTCCAAAAACACTTTGAACCTCTTGCTCCTGTTAAATTCATCTCTAACTTGTTTCCTTCTTCGTTTTCCAATCAACTCCATAGCCAAAACCCAAAAGAATGATGTTCAGCTATCACAAGGGGTATTAGATTCTCGTGCTGACCTAACGAACCAGATTCATATCAATCCGACGAGATTAATAATGAATGATATTCAAACAACTTTGAAAAAACTAGAAGCTCAATTATAGAAGCAAGAACTCCTCAACTCTCACTTTGCATCTCAGATCACAATGAACAGTAACTAAATCCAGTCATCAATCCAAGAATTTCAGCACTCCTAGCAATTATTATTTCAAGAACTTAAAGATCTTAAGCAACCCAAAATCACAAAACTGCTAAGGAAATTCCTAAAGAAAATTCACATTAAATACCAGGTTCTTATAATCAAAACTCTTCTACTGGTATTTTAGGATCTACTCCCTTTTCAGTTAATGGATCTATACCTCCTTTATTTCCTACTAATACTAATTTCAATCGCAATTCTGAATCAAACTTGCATATATCTTCCTTTTACAACGTAAATCTATGAAGTTAGAATTTCTTGCCTATGATGGATCTAATGATGCATCGGCATGGATTAAGAAACGGAATTGGTATTCAGATATTATAAACTACCCAACAGTATGTAAGTTCATATTTGTTCATTTCATCTTTGAAATGAAGCATTGCAGTGGTTTCATTGGTTGTTAGTTGCTGTAGATAATTACTTTGATAGGGATGTTTTTAAAGAATGGATCATAACTCGACTTAGTACAGTTGAATTTAGAGAAAATTTGAGACTTTATCATCTATTAAAGAAACTACTAATATGAGAGAATATTTGAGTAGGTTTGAACTAATCTTAAGTCTTCTTGAAAAGTTGCCACCTAAATACTTGTTTAAGAGATATAATTACCATAGCTAAAATCGGTGAAGAGAGGTTCAGCCTTCTGAAAAAACCATTCAAACAGCCTTATCAATTCCCTTATAAGCCATACTCTTCTCATCTACAGAATTCAACTTCACCTTCAAATCAAACTGCATCCAAATCATTTTCTAAAATGACGAAAACATTCCTATCAATTCTCAACCAAGGAAACTCACTTCAACCGAAATAATGAAAAGAAGAAGTCAAGAATTATATTATAGATGTGATGAAAAATGAGTTCCAGGTCATAAATGACCAGACAAACTGTTTTTGTTTTGGAAGGTATACTACGAGGTGATAGTCAATTCCAGTTGGTGACAACTATGTCCAAACGGATATTACTTTACAGGAATATAACCAACCTAAAGATATTCAAACCTCAATATCTCTTGAAGCATTGTATGGAGTAACTACAAATCATACTATTTGACATCAAGGCAGTATTAATGGTCACACAATTAATATGTTAATTGACTTAGGTTCTACACATAATTTATTAATTCTGATTTAGCCAGAAAATTGGGATTACATATTGATTACACTAAAAAATTTAAAGTGCATATTGCTAGTGGTTAAAAGCTACAAGGACAGGGTATTTGTTCCTCTGTTGAAATTTCTTTTCAAGGAGCAAAAATACAAGTTGATCTATTACTGCTACCATTGGAGGGTTTTCAAGTTGATTTAGGAGTTTAGTGGATGAAAGAAGTGAATGACATCGCTTTTAACATCAAGACAATTCAATTCAAATTCACAGTACAGATAAATTGATTGCTTGGAAAGGCATGCGGGCTAAAGGCACTCGGTTTGTTTCTGCTACTTCTATCAACAAGGACATTAATTGTCAATGTATATGTTTCATGTTACACATTGCAAATTCTCTTACTGATAATCATACTTTAAAACTCCTTAGTAAACAGACCATACCTTCCTTACTTCCTAATCCACCTGACTTGCAAAGCATTTTGGACAAATTTCCTGCTGTATTTTCTCTAATCTCTACTTTACCTCCTCCAAGACAGTGTGATATTAAATTTCCTTTGATCTAAAACTGTAAACCTATTTTTCTAAAAATTTATAGGCATCCATTTCGTTTGATGTGAGGACCCGTTTGTTCGACTCTTAAAAACCAACACAAATACATCCTCGGTATTCACGTGCTGCAAATCCAAGTGCCGAAGAGACGGTTCCTTAAGGGTAAAAGGATAAATAGACATAAAATAAAATCTTACACGAATGTAATAACATATATTATTTCATTATATAATATTTTTGTAGCGGAAATTTTATATACATTTATTAGAGTTAAATATGGACAGTTATAAAACTCTATACATACAAATGCGGAGTACAATAGTACACAAGTGTGGTGGGAAAGAGGTAATAGTCTACTAAAGAATCTTCTAACTCCATTCTCCGAGTTCTTCCAGATTACTTCTAACAAAACCTAACTACAAGACTGCCCAAAAAATAGGGCATCCTAAGTTTAAGGAAAGGGAAATAAACTCGGGATCAACCATGAGACTGGTGTGAGAACACAAAATACGAGTGTTTAATAACAAAATATATTTCATAACACCAAGCCGCGCATAAATACAAAACGAATTTTTACCTTATGATATCCCAAATATTTTTATGTGGAAATTTGGTAAAATTATTTTTATTGACATTCTTTTGAAAACATTTGCAAGTAAACATATGAATCTTAGCTGAAATTGTTACCATATTTGAACTCCGGACCTAATTATTTAAGGTTCCACAAAATAAAACTGAAGGCACTTATTGAAGCTTGGATTTCAACTGAATAGCGAGGTAAGGGACTACCTTCCATACAATGTATTTCTAGAGGAATGCACCAGAGGCCCTTATGTTGGTCCTCATGCGAATTAAGACTGGCATGTCCGCAAATCACACGAATAGCACTGAGTATTACATCACCCGGTCGTTTCTGACCTATTCGAGACGTCTCATAGCATATACCACTTAATTTAAACCCAACATATAGCGGGTAGAAATTTTATCCATTTAGAAGGTGAATTCATATGATGATTGGTTGTGACACACTTTAGCCTTAAAGCATGCCATGTTTCACTATTCCTAAGGTGGTGACGCTTTGAGGCAACGATTGCCTTTTTTAAAACATCTTCCACTTTGAATGCCACTTTGCCATTTTATAATCACACAATTGATTTCTACAAACGTATAACTCCTAAGCTCATACATCTTAAGAAAGGGTGTTAAGCTAAGAGAAGTTGTCTTCTCCATAAGTAAACAGCTGATGCGTTCATAGAGATCAATCAGTATGATCTAGAAGTGCAACGTCGAACATTCGTCCATACAAGTTGTTCAGGAACAAGATAAACTGAAGGCACTTTCCCACTGCATCATATCGTAAATTGCCCCTAGGATTAGTAGCGAATAGTCTTTGTGTTTCAAAGATTTATAGAACGAAGGGACCACTGCTGTTTCTTTATCTTGGGAGCAACCTAGAGATTATCAACAAGCAGTCCTTTCGAAATGAAAATCCTCTATCTTCTAAAATTTTGGTCTTCAATATATATCTTCATTTTCGAATGCTTAAATTGATTCGAAGTTGTTTTCGGATAGAGATTACCCAAATTCGACACTGGTTCCTTCAAACCAATTATCGACAAAAAGATGGTTTACAAATAGGTGATTAATATTTCATTAATCAATATCTTTTTATCCAAAATATCTTTTAGAGATATTTATCTTTTGAAACCCTTTTCTTTTTAGTATATATGGAATTCAGTAAAACTCCCTTTGTTAAATTCTTTAGTTTGGTTAAACTCTTTTTAAAACTAGAAATAATTCCAAATCATTTTACATAAATTTTAATGAAGATTTCTTAATTCCAAAAACGTAACTTTTTAACAAGTTGAAACCATGTTATCTAAAATGGTAAATCCAAATTAGTTAATATTTGAATGAAATGGATCTATAGAAATCATTCAAATTATACTTATTGTTAACCTCTGTATTCAACATATACTATCCATAGAATAATGGTGAAATCACCTTTTGAATTTATATTACTGCTACAAGTTCCCTCCTTAGAATTTAATATCAATTATAAGAAGATTATCGTTATATAACCCAAGTTGTTTAAAGTTAGGAAAATTTAATCTTTTATACTTATATCATTTTCAACATTTCGACATTATCTATCCCTCGCCTAGGTGACGCCAGGTGCAGCATATTGGTTGCTCCTGAACAACTCCTTATTTAAGCACTTCAAACGGATCTTAATAATATAAAAATCCGGTCTACTCGTTGGCTTATTAGAGTCAAGATTAAAACAATTGCTTATAATAGCTTTTCTTTAAATCATTTATTTAGATCCTTTTAAATAAATCATTAAATCTTCAAAATCATCTTTTAATACATTTAGTTATTCCTTTAAAGTATTTATAAAAGATTTGGGTAAGAATTGTTAAGTCTAAAGTAATATTTCAAAAGTTATTGAAAAGTGCTACGAATAGTGTTTTTAAATTTATATTGACCAAAATGACTTTTCTATCATTTGAAAATTTATATATATAACTCAAAGGTCTTTTAAAAAATTTTAAAAGATTTATAGATATTTTTCTATATTTTAAAAGTATTAAAAATGTTAAATTTTAAGAAATCTCCTTTTGAATTCCGAACTGCAAAACCACGATTATTTTAAAAACTTGTTTTACATATATTTCAAAATCTAAAAAATGAATCTCAAAATTTTTCCTTTTTTAAAATACTATAGACATAATAGTTCAAAAAATTCTTATTACAAAGAATTCCAAGCTATATTCAACCTTATATACTCATTTAACTTTTGCAGCGCGAAATCGCGAACTATCATTACGCGACGTGTCTAGTTTTGACTCGTTTTTCATTTCTTATCCAAACTTCAATAAATTTGTTTCTAGTGTTTATAAAACATATTTAGATCACTTTAAAACCATTTCAAAGAGTTTTAATGATTTCACAATATCCAAAAATGATAAACAATCATTATAAACAACCATAGCATTCGATACATCTACATATAATGTAAATGGAGTTTCTAACTTTTTTGTAACATATCTAACTTTTTGTAACTAATTACTTTCCAAATATCCACTAATTATTGTAATTTATCCAACCAAACATCTTAAGAATTTCAATAGTTATATCAAACATTTATAACTATTTATAGAGATTTAATTTAGAAGTTATTATCTCCATTGGATACCATATTGACTAGATTTCACTATAGCTTCACTCACTCGAACTAAAACCTTGCGAACTTGAGCCCGGTAGCCTTGAAGTGGCTCGACCACGGTCCTTATGCTCACATCCAAGCAAGGAGATGGTTGTTGCTCATGACCAAGGTGGTGGATGATGGTGGCCATGGGTTTGGGTGAGGAAAATAAATGATTTTGAAGTGTTTTGAGGAGTATATACTATTATATACATATTATATAAATTTAATTTAATTTCACAAATATTTTCTTTATAATTTTATTAAGTGGAGAAGCCATGGAAATAGCTTAGAAATGAGGAAGAAGATGAAGAAAATTTTGTAGGAAATTATGACGAATGGGTGGGGTACTTATAGGAAAATTTTAGAATTAAAATTTCTTAGTAAGAAATTACAAAACTACCCCTTGCCATCACCTCCAACCCCCCTAGGATGCACGGAAGCTAGCCCCTCCTCTTAGTCATGTGGTGGTGGTGATGATGGTGGGTGGTGGTGATGTGATGTGGTGTAGGTTGATTTGATGTTTGCCTTTTAATGTAATTATAGCTTTAGATATTGTATTCTTTTACCATTAGTAAATAAATGTGTAAAATGGTCAGAATCTTTTTACTATTCTCTAATGTGTGTGTGTGTGTGTGTTAATGTGTGTGTGTTAATGTGTGTATGTTCATGTCGTGAAAGGTGCATAAGTCATTTGAACAATGTCGTATAACCTTTATATGTTAAACAGTTACGGGTTCGAATTTCGACATTCGGTCATATTTTCATTTATTAATTAACGTGTGTATATATATATATGTGTAAAAAAAATTGAAAACTATTTTCTTATTATTATTCATGAATTAGAATAATAATATTTGATTTATAAAATCATATAAACCAATATTAAACGATTGTTTAAAAAAGTGTCATCATATCGATAAACCAATATCGATATTCCTTATATTTTCAAATCTTACTTATACGTTTATAAAACTATCATATTTGGTTTATTTTCAATTATAACTATTATAAATGAATTATAATTATTTTAAAACTATTATTTTGAATATTTATAATAATCATTAAATCTTAATTTAAAATCATTAATTAATTATTATATACACAGGCATCACTAATGATGTTATAAATCCATTAAATCTTTGTTAATATACTTTTTTAAACAGGTTTACCATTTTTATTTTATGATTCAAAATATTATTATTGGAGTTATAAAACCTTATATTTGGGCATTTCAAAAATAATCTTAAACATTAAAGTGATGAATTTGTGGGTCATTGCAAAATATCTTCCTTAAAAGAATTCTGTCCTTGAAATTGAGCACAAAGTCGGTAATACTTATTCCAAAGTTGAAATTTTCAAATATATCGTCGGGTAGTACTTACATATTATTCATATGCATTTATCTTGTTTGATCTTAAATTTTCATATATCATTTTGCTTTCGAACTAGTATTCAATCTCTGATTTTCTAGTGTGGATCTTGATTAGACTCAGAGGTTGTTATTCTCCATACATAGCCCTCAACTGTGATAGAAAACGTAAGCAATCTGACTACAAACCCTTATCAATGTCTTCCTTAGACCGTCGAATGATAAATCCTTTTCATATATCAAAATCTTACATTCAAATCTTTGGCCAAGTTGTGCTTATTGTATAATACTTATATACTTTATTTTTCCAACATATTTTAGAAAATCTTGGTTTAAGTTTTAAAACATTTCATAAAAACATAGTTTTATTTTTTTCGAAGGAAATTATTACTTATATATTTTACCAAAAGTTATGTGAGATTTTTCTTAAGTGATTCGTGTATCCTCTATCGAACAAAGTTATGAATGAAGGTCAAAAAGATTTTATAGGTAGTTTCTTTATTACGTTACCATACAAACCATCTCAACATACATTCTTAAGTCATTCGAACCCTACAGGGTTTCATACTAACGAGATGCAGAGTTATGGATGCTAGCGGAGGAAGTATCTTAATCCAAAGGGGATTGTGGTACCTATACACACACACGCGCACGTATGTAGTTATTGTTTGCCTTAAGTCGAAGGGGCGTATCGTACGTGTACATGAAGTCAAAACGATTAAGTAAAACAAAAGGCATAACATGTAATGTAAGGCGATCGGGCATAAACTATTGTTATGTATGAAGTGTATAGTTTATCAATCGTCGGAACGTTATTCTAATCTCCTCATCATTACAGCACATAGGATAGCTTTAGAAGAACATATCCTTGTACAAGGCGGGAATGGTAGAAGAACAAATTTTCTTATGCATGATCGATATTAACAAGGACACTAGAGATCAAAGATGTCAACCTTGATCAGTAATCATGTCATATTATACTTCACTATTCCACTGTGAGTTTATCGATAGTACTCTGATATACTTTTGTTTATATACAGGATACCAATACCAATATTTTGTACTTTGGTGGACTTGAATTTTCGATTTAGCGAAAATTCAGATCAACTAAGGTGCGGATGGTTGCAGAATTACAAAGAATAACTCATCTTCATAAAATTGCAAATCAAATACCTGATGCATTTAACAATACTACAAGTGTGACTAAATTTCATAAACCAACTATAAATGCAGCTGCGCCTATTGAATTTTCAAAAGACAACTAAAAGAATGGCGGCCAATGATCCGTCTAAAACCTGCCGAAAGCGAGGATGACCTACTAGCGCAAAAGGTTTAGTTCCCGTGAGAAAAAAAGTGAAAAGTAATGATGAAAATATGAACAAAGATAAATGGGGCTTAGAACTTATAGAAGCCACTGAAGCTGCAAAGATAACTTCAAATGATGAGATTTCTTCTATATGCACATACAAATGAAGTATGCTATAGAAATAGTATAATCATGGACGATATATTTTCATACCATGTAACTATTATTACAAGTGATAATAATGAACCCCTTTCTTTAAATGAATGCGGAGAAAGAAATTATTGGCCAAAATAGAAAAAAACATTTCAAAATTAATTGTAATCTCTAGCAAGATGTGAAGTCTTTGGACGAGTAATCCAAACACCTAGAGACGTCAAACCTATTAGTTATTGATGGGTGTTCGCAAGAAAGCGAAATGAAAAGGGGGAGATCGTCCAATATAAAGCCCGACTTGAGGCTAAAGGTTTCTCACAGCTACCTGGAATTGATTTGATGAGATATATACACCTAATAATGTAATAACATTTTGATACTTAATAAGCTTAGCAGGATCAGAAGGTCTTCAAATGCATCAAATAGACATGGTGACTGTGTATCTATATGAAACATTAGATACTAAAATTCATATAAAAGCCCCTGATGGATTTGATATACCGGAGGAAAAACCACTTACCTTGTTCTTAGTAAAACTTCAACGATCACTATACAAATTGAACCAATTCGGAAGAACATGGTACAATCGTCTAAGCGAGTACCTAGTTAAGGAAAAATATACTAATAATCCTATTGGTCCATGTGCATGCATAAGGAGAAATGAATCAGAATATGTTATTATCGCAATATACGTAGATGATATAAATCTAATCATTCCAAGATATTAGCACTCCATAAGTGTGGTTAAGATCAATGATTAATCACATTAGAAGCACATGCAAATTATAAATGCCTGATAAACATAGCACAGTAATATAAGACTGAAGATAAAGTCGCAATCATTGCTCAAATCAAAGGAGAATTTATTGAAGAAGATAGAACCAATCATATTTCTTCAAAGCTCTACACACGAGCTCAAGAAAAATAAAGAGATTGAGATTCAAAGAGTACGTTACTAAAACACTACCGACTTCAACTTTCAAGTAATTGGTCCACGACATTGGAATGCGAAAGACATACAATTAAACATCTTAGTCAGTGATGACTTTTATCCGGGGATTGCTACCTTATATGCGTTAAACATCTTAGTCGGTGAGGACTTTATCAGGGAAGCGCTACTGTATATGTTTATTGCAGCCTTTTTCCTTCTTTCGGTTGTCCCCTAAGATTTTCCCAACAAGCTTTAAACAAGGCAATTGCCACCATACGATATCCATCAAGGGGGTGTGATAAAAAGATGATGGACAATATTGTAGTTCGTCCTTGACTACTTACGGAGCTACTCATATAGAAATATGCTCTGCCATGTGATTGTTGATAGCAACAAAAAGAATACATCTTGACCAATAAAACAAGATTTCATTGTTCCATCCTTCTAGCAAGTGTTGGTGTAAGCTTCCATGCTCATCCTCTTGCTATTCATTATTATAGTAAATAACACTTCACTCATCTTGATTTCATTGTTCATTCTAACATCATACAACAATTCCTATGAATTGTTGTGGTTAGAATATAGCAACATATTTATAATACTACTCGGCACATTTTCATCCATCAACTGCATATATCCTGTCTACCACACAAAAAAAGGTCACTGCATATACATATACCAACTGTATAGATCCATATCAACCTACATATGTTGATTACGTATTTGAATCATAGCACAACCATAACACAGAATTTACAGCTTACCACTGTCCCATTTTAGAATTCAGACAGCGAGGTACAGTAGGAAACGTGTGTGTTATAGCTGATATAACACAAATTCCTTTTTTTTATCTTTTTTTTTTCCCTTTGCATATATACATGTATGTCTAGCAACTGAATAAATCCATATTACGTCAGAAGGAAACAACAACCTAGATAAAGTTGTACACATTTGCAGGTGGGCTTTTTTACTAAGCTTGTACACGACAATCGAAGTCTATGCATCTAGTCCAGGACCCGGATAGGCGGGGAGGCTCATAATTCGCTTGTCCAGCACAGGGTTACCTATTGCAAAATGATACAAACTTTGGAATTCCGAATCTTTCAAACCGAGAACATCATGCACTGCAAGCACAAAATAATACATGTTAGAGCCGAACTATCAATCTCTTGTTACAAAAAGTCATGTAATTTTAATACATGTTAAAACACGAGAAAATGCAAATTACAGCCAATGTATTAATCATCTTCTACAAGCTAAGCTTGTCCTTCTAGAAGTGTGATGAATCTTTCGTTATATGTTTTCCACTTGAGTTATTCAATTTCTTGTGAGCAGCAAATAACAAAAATGAGCAAACATCAAAAAAGGTTTAAAAACAAACAAACGAATAAATAGTTGATTTTTTTTCAAAAATTAGTTTAATTAATGTTTTAGGTCATTATTACTCTCACCAAAAGTGAGAAAACTCAAATCTAAATATAACTTTGTTTATTTATCATCGAGCCCTTTTTTTTTCTTTTTTACATTTTCTTAATACTAGAAAATAGGCACAAAGGTAAACTTCGAAAAAAAATTAGACTGAAAGACAACAAATTTCATTTTTGAGCTAAAGGACAACTTTGAAAAGAATTAGACTGAAGGACAATATTAATTATAGCTAGCATTTTGTACAGTGTAAAAACTAAATATAGTGCTAGTTATAACTAGCATTTTGTATAGTATAAAAACCGAATATTATGCTAATTATAACTAGCATTGTCTTTCGGTCTAAATTTTTTTCAAAGTTTGTCCTTTAACCTAATTCCCTATTTTTAATATTCTTTCATTTCAATGTGCTCCAGGAAAATACACCCGTGACTTGCAAAAAATGACCACTCGGACAGACATATTCCAAAGCAAGAAGTGTTTGTTGCTAACTTTCTTTTATACATTCATTTTGATGTTTTATAGCAATTTCGTTGAGATGACACTTATTTCAAAAATTAAAAAGATGACCACCTCGGTTGATTAGTATAAAATGAACTGTTTAATTTCAAGTGTTATTTGATTTTATTTTTTTGTCACTGTTGATATGATAATCGCAGAAACTGAAATTTTGGCTTAAAAATCATTAATAGAAACAAAATTTTCAGGGGTTTATTAACGTCTTCAGTTTAATGCAACATTTTCAGAACATGCCAATACTTGCAAAAAATGTGAGAAGCCAACCGTAAAACTTTCAAATGAACTTTTATTTATTAAAATATATTTTAACAATTTGCAACGTTTTCTGACATTTTTGACATGCTAATAATTAATATTCAAAAATCCATGAAAAGATGACGCAAAATCATAGATTGGAATGCCTCCTTTTATGTTTGATTTCACCATTTCTAATGTCCTAAGTCATTATAGTGTACAAACGAAACTTAAAATGTGGAATGTTCGTTTTCTAGTGTATTTTGACACTTTTGGTGTTGGATGTTGTTTACGAGTGTATTTTGACATTTTCGATGTTTTATCTAATTTTTAATGTAAGTAGTAGTATCGCAAAAAAAATGAAAACTCCACTCAAATATTACAAAACAAATTTATTTTAGGATATTATGGTCATTTTATGCCATTTTTTATGTACAAATACCCACATAAAAATTGGAAATGGACTTAAAAATAATGAATTGAAGCATTTACATTATGTAATTTGACTATTTTCTTTGTTTTGTGTTGTTTTCGGTGTGCTAGAAACTGCCCAAAAAAAAAGTGAAAAGTTTGACTCTGAAACATAAACTGAAACATTTATTATCAAACTGTAATTCTTGAATTTTGACTTTTTATGTCAGCTTCCAGTATACATACTAATATGCACAAAAAATGTGAAGTCTGACTCAGAAAATCTTAATTACGATTTTTTTATTCGGTTGTATTTTGTTATTTTCGATGTTCACAGTATTCTCATTATACTAATACCAACAAAAAATGTGAAATTTCAAAACGGAAATTGTAATTGAAATATTTGTTTCGAGTGTATTTTGATATTTGCAACCTCTAACATCATTTATGTGATAAATCTTCACAAAAAATATGAAAAGTCAACTCAAAATTCAATATTTGCTTATTAATGGGTTTAGTGTTTATTTTTATGTCTATCAAGGCTCACAAAAAATGTCAAATCTTGACTCGAAATAATAAATTGACTTTTGTTTCCAAGTATATTTTGACAATTTTGATATCATTCATTTTGACTTTCGAACAGAAAGCAAATAGCTTGTATAGGTCGATCCAAACCGGACAGAAGTGTGAAAGGTTAATGTTATCTGTAAATCTTAACACTCCATGATTCAACGACAATGGACTCAAAAAAACGAAAAAAATGAGAAAGGAACTCATGGATAGTCAGGACTTAGCAAATACGGAAAGACGAAAGAACAAAGGAAAATTGTCTAAGTATGAAAAAACCATTGATTTGTAATGGTTGATACGCATCGATCAATACTAATTGATACGATTCTGGTATTTAGCAAATTGATTATTAAAATGATTTTCCAGTTACGATAAGTAACATTCTTTCAAATCAACATAGATCAAACGGTCAACAACTAACATGTATCTGGTGAAATCATCGATTGGTACTAATCCATGAGATAGACGAATTTGGACTAAGAAAACAGTTCTACAAAGGAATCAAGATTGATCGGCAAAGCAACAAAAAGGATATGACTATTACAGAGAAAGAAAAAATGCAAGGCATAGACAGGGGCAACAACATGGAAATGTTCCTTCAGAAGTCATGTAAGGAATAATGTTGAGGGTGTGCTCACTGAAGAGAGCATTTCCATGGATGCAATGATGAAAGGCGGCATGAAAGAGAAAGAAGGCTAAAATGAGTGGACTCCCCAAACACAGAGAGACCTAGTATCATGTCGTCGACCGTGAATGCTCGAGCAGTGACGGTTATGGTCATTCACCGAACAGAGCACACGATTAGGATGCGAATGACAACCATCGTTATCACAAATGCAAAGGAAGTACGATGAGATGGATAGTGAGATGATAAAGTGATTTCTCTATAAAGAGAATTGTGATGACGAATGGAAGACCACTTCAAGTTGGAAGGGGTAATGCCCACACAGGTTTACAATGCCATTATACAGCGGACTGACGGATCTTACGCAACTTCTGCTAAGGTATGAACAACATATGGATGATGTCTGTGCTTCAAAACACGTGAAGTTTAGGTGTTCTCCATTGATTTTGGAAGGACTAGCAACGATGTAGTTCTTCTTATGATTAGCCGACGAATAAACTTTTAAATCAGTTTAAGGTGCATGTTGTGCAAGTTAAGGAGGGCGTTTTGTTGGTTAATGTGAAGCAACAAAGAGATGCGCTTATTGAAAGGTAAACGTTGCAGTTACGGAAGGGAAGAATCCTAACAACAACCTGATGTCGAAGAGATGAGCTAAAGATTTTTATCCAAAAAAAAAATCATTTCATGCATTTGGAAGAGGCAGAAGCTGACGAAAGATTGAAGGCTGATATGAGGGTAGGAGAGCCATCTAGCTCTGCTGTGAAGACGAAAGGCAAGAGCTGTAATAAATAACAACATCCAATTATACTTCTAAGTATATCTTCTATTAGAAAGATTTGCAATTTAAATTGTTGCTTTCACTCATTATTATTTTTCTCAAAAGCTCTTCTAATAATCTCAATCCTTACAAACAATCACTTTTACAATGCATCCATACAATTTTCAAAACATTTAATGAGAGATGATCCGAACAAAAGGTTTCGGGCAGCGCGAAGATATATGGAGGCAACCAACTTTGTAAAAAAATATTTAACTAACCACCCAAAACACGATGCAATAACGAAAGGCTGTCCTATGGCAGACAATTAAGAAGAGACGACCTGCCAAGTTTTGTCGTTTCCATTAGACATATAGGCATAATACCAATGACTGTCGCCACTTGAAGGACATCCTCGGAAAATTGATTAAAAGAAACAATTGTTGTAGTACGTGAAGAATCTGTAGGGGGCAGACAAAGGAATGACCAATCGTTAAGGCAATCGCCTCAGGGTGACGGAAAAGGGACAAATGGAGCTAATAAATACTCATTTGGGAATGATTTGATGATAAATACTATATTAGTAGATCCACATCCTGAGAAAAAAGATGAAACACGATATAGAGATGTGGGAGTTCTTTGAAGCACTCACCACTAGCAATTCATTATGTGGTGGAAGATGGTTCGCAACCAAATATTCTAGTAGTTTGAACGATGAAATTGTTTTCATAAATGGAGGTGCTTACGGAGTTGATAGCCTAAAGTTTGACCCAATGATAACAATGGCAAGGATTGGATAGACTATTGTTCACTGAGTGTTGATGGGTAGAGAAAACTCGATTAGCATTCAATATAAACATGCTTTCGATGAAATAAAGTTTAACAAAAAAGAATTGTCATCATATACTTTCCGATTACAGGGATTTGCTGGAAATGAAACGTCTTGATTGAAATGCACAAATCTAATTCTTCAAATAGGAGAGAACCCTCATAGGGTTGCGCATGTGAAAAGGTTTGTAGATGGTAGATGAATATTCTGTGTACTATGCATTTTTGGATCGATCGACCCTAGCTATTTCAAAATCGTCTTAGCTTCATGGTATCTGACAAAGAAATTTCCAATAGATTATGGTGTTGGAGTGGTTAAAGGCTACATGGCAAAGCTTGGAGAAGAATGCTATAATCAAACCATATTGCAGAGCTTAGAAAAGCACATCGTAAGGAGAAAGGAAAGAATGCAGAAAAGTCTCTGTGTTAAATCTCAAACCATGTAGCAACAACAATCCGAGCTTCTACTTGGATCAATCGGCGGATAGCATGACAAGGTGAATGCAAGGAAAGATCCGGAAGGGGTGAGGGTTTGACCGATCGAGCTGATGGAGACCATATAGATAGATGAAGATGATCTTTTGAACGTGGCAAAAATTGAGCACAGCTTGGTCTAAGGATGAAGCGGGAGCTTGCTAATTTTGAGACAACCGTGACGTGCTTGTTTGGACTCATTCAGATGTTTGTAGGATTTTGCTTGAAGTTGCATGTCACATTTAATATCGATCCAAAAGCACTTCCTCTCGGATAAAAAAACGTAGCATGGTCCGGAAAGATTTGTTGGGTTGAAAGAAATGGATAAGCTTTTGGCTAACAACTTTATTTATAAGACTAGCTATCTAGACTGGATAGCAAAGCCCGTATTGATTAGGAAGTCAAAAGGCAATTGGCTGACATTCATTGATTATTCGAACTTCAATGACGCATGCCTGAAGAATTGCTTTCATTTTCCGCAAATTGATCAACATGCGGATGGACCTACATGAACTACTCCATAGATGTTTACGCCGACTATAATCAAACTGCAATGCATATCCCTGACTTGAAACATGTTAGTTTTATTACAGACTTACTGTATTGCTACAAAAAATTATCATTCGATCAAAATAACGATGCAACCATGTACCAACGACTAGTTAATAAAATGTTTGTTGAAAAAATTGAATGGATGATGAAAGTGTAAATGGATGATATGCTTGTAAAATCAAAGAAACCAGTGGACCATTTGCATGTTTGGTAGAAATGTTCGATAAAATTTGAAGGCATGGGATGAAGTTTAATGCTTCAAAGTGTTCATTCGAATATCATCTGTGAAGTTTTTGGATTCATCGTGAACTCTAAGGGTAATGAAGCAAATTCGGAGAAATCTTAAGGCAAATAACAACACCAAAGTCCTAAGGGGAATGAAGAACTTATATAAAAAAGTCATCGCTTTGAGTAGGTTAGGTCCAAAAGCAACCGATAAGTGTGTACTATTGTTTGATGCACTCAAGAAGAAAAAAGGAAAGGGAAGTTCCAGCTGACAGATGAATGTAAAGCTATCTTTCAGCAATTATTGGAACATCTCAAGAAATCTCTATACCATAGCCTTTGGAATAAGAAAAATTATATATTTATTTGCAGTGTACTCGTGCATTTGTGTGTGAGAAGTAAGGATCTAGAGGCTGATATACCATATTAGCAAACGGTTCGTCAAAGCGAGGAAACGATATCCTAAGTTAGAGAATTTGGTGTGTTGCCTTCTAATAACATCAAGGAAATTACGATCATATTTTCAGACTCGTCCAATAATGATGTTGACCTATCAATCCCTAAGGCAAGTCTCAAATCTCCTGAGACATCAGACTCACTATTAATATGGGATATTAAGGCGAGTCAATATAAAGTTACTTAACATCTTAGAAAGTTATTTAAGGACGAACATTGAAAACTTAATACGGGAGATGATGAGATGGAAGAAGAGATGGTGGGGCCATCAGATTGATGATCACATGCAGATGGAAAATCCAATTGCCATGATTCTAGAGCATGGTAGTCTTTATAACCCCAGAAGTTTAACGGATTGTTATGCTTTGAAGACGGAGTTCCGTGGAATCAATAATGAAGCGAGTACCAAAAATTGACTATCGGATACAAGATTGCAAATGAGTCAAGAGTTCGATCATTTCAAATATTTAGAGACTATCAACCGGTAATATACCAAGTAAAGGCGGATTTTCACGCTAAAGGTGCACGATTGGCCCTTGACGAAGGTGGCAAGACGGTTAGACGAGTTTGACCATTATATGATAACACATTGGTAAGGTGGAAAACGTTGATGCAAATGCATTGATCAAGTTGGCTAATTCTGAAGTTTCATGACTGTTCCAATAAGGATGATGTAGACATCAAGCATTGAACATTTGGACTTTGTCAAGGAAGTACACAAAAAAGAGTCATGGATGTAATCTCCTCTTCAACCAATTGCTTTTGGTATGAAATCTATGCTATGAGATGTATGATAGCCATACAACTTAGATGAGCTAAAATCTCACTTCAAATGTCGAAAAATCGTAGGTTTTGTATCGATCGGTTATGGCTACAATTTGCGAAAATCGATGTTAAATCGATGAGACATGATGCAAGTACACATGGAAATTGATGAAGAATCGTTACCTAATCAATTCGATGGACTTTGAAGGAGATTCGAGTAAATTTGAAGCAATTTGAATCAAGGTAGATGCAGAAATTCATGAGGGCCGATGAATGAAGAGTGAAAAAATATTTAAAGTACGGGGATATATAGGAAGTTTTATCGATCGATACGGATTGATACCCATGAATCAGTAACGATTGATCTTATTAAGGATCATATTGCAATTTTCTCCGGGTTTGTACAGCTCATCGATTCAAAGCTCGAGCGTTTGTCTCAAAACAAAGCATGCTTTACAAAAGCATACTTTAATGGATAAGTGTTATCCGTAAATTTAACACTCAATGATTCGACGATATTGAACTTTAGAAAGATGAAAAATGAGCAAGGAACCCATAGATGGTCAAGTGGAGGACTTAGCAAATACTAAATGATGAAAGAACAAGGGAAACATCGACTTGTACCCATCGATAGACATCAATCGGTACAAACCAAAATAATTCAGGGATTTGGCATATTGATGATTAAAATGATTAGAAGTTATGATAAGGAACATTCTTTTAAAGCGACATGGATCAAACAGTCAACAATCAAGGTATATTTGGTGAAGCCGTGAACCAATACAATCCAAGGATGGGTTGGTACTGATACATGAGACAAATGAATTTTGCTTGGAAGAACATTTTTACAAAACATAGAAGATCGACCGCCAAAGCAACAAAAAGAATGTCACTAAATCTTTTCAATATGTACTTATCGATGGGCACGGATCGATATCTATCGATGGGAATGGACCGGCATCGATCGATTAGAACTCGATGACTCAACTTTTACTTATTCTTCATCCTGAAATCGTTGATCTATACACGGTCTTTCTCTTTCGAAAAATTGAAGATATTCCGGACGTTTATGGTTCCTAACAGTCTATAAATACAAGCCTTACACATTTGAAAAGTGGTAAATGAAGACTGACGGATTTTTAACTTGAATCTTTCTATGTAACTTGAAGTTAAGCGCTTGTAATCTCTTTAGAAATTGGTGCAACAACAGTAAATCATTATATCATGAACGTAGGCATAGCCAAATCATTATAAATACAAACTTTACACCATTGGAAAGATAATTGATTCTTATTTCACTATGGTGAGACTTTGTCGGATTTTCCTGTAATTTTGAGTTAAGCATCTGTAATCACTTTGGGAATTAGTGAAACAATCATTATAAAGTAGATAAAGACATGGTCGAACCACTATAAACTTTGCGTTCTCCTTTTGCTTTCTTTTTACTATCTTCGATATGTTGAAAATGTAAGACTCTAAACAAATAAATCAAGGGTCATTATCCACAAACAAACTTAAATCAACGATTATATTCCAAATCGTTGGTTCTTCTAAACCTTACCGAGGTGTTAGGTCAAATTTCATCGTAATAGGCGACTCGTAAAAGATAGCATGAAGTATTTATTTTTCTGTCTTTCACATAAATAGATGTTTCTATGATCAAGAAAATAATATAATGGACAAGATTTAAACATTTTTTAATGTTATATTTTTGTTGGTAGAGAACAATTTGGATCATAGTAGAGCAGA
This sequence comes from Allium cepa, assembly GCA_030765085.1. NCBI lineage: Eukaryota > Viridiplantae > Streptophyta > Magnoliopsida > Asparagales > Amaryllidaceae > Allium > Allium cepa. The sequence goes on from CM060931.1 coordinate 240,995,414, forward strand.
AGTCCAAATGGTTCATCTTAATGACATGCTAATTTAGGGTTGCATTTTTTCACATTGGATGATGGAGAAGGGATATAACAATCTTCGATATCGACGGCCCTTTAGGTTTCAAAGGCGATAACGATGGTGTCTTAGGTCTCAGCATCGCGATGACTTTAATTGTTGCGATGAAGGTCGGTTAGGGCTCTGAAGTTAGAGCGACAAGGTGGTTTCAAACTTAGAGTGTTTTGGCTAGTGGTCGTAGCGGTGTGATGACAATGAAAAGGTCATGTAGGTTTTGGGATGATGTTGTGATGATGGTTATGGAAGAGTTGTTTCAAATTAGGAAAGAAGAAGATAACTATAGTAATGATACGATTAAAATCATTCAATGATTTTTTTTTTAATAAATTAATTATGTATACATTAGTGCTATTTTGTATTAGCATTATAGGATTGCGGTACCATTTGTAGACAAAGTTTGTATATTTTAGCTTACAATGTTATTTCATAGTAGAATTGCATTAATTTCAATAGCAGTTTATGAGCAGTAGCAGCAGTTCTTAGGGTATATGTAAATTTTTGCGTAGCACTTATGAATTGTAGTAGCAATTTATGAGCTATATTATATTTGTAATAGCATTTCATGATTTGCAGTAGCATGTTTAGATGATTAATAAATTTATAGTAGCATGTTTAGATGATACTGTTTAGTAGCATTTTATATTTAACGAATCAAAAATGAACATTTGCATTTTGTATTTAACGAATCAAAAAAACAGCATTTATTTTCATTTTACATTTGAATAGAATTTTATGTTTAAATGCTACTGCATAGCATTCTATATTTGCTACATTAAAAAAATATAACATTTATGAATTGTAGTAGCGGATTTCGAAGAACGGTAGCATTTTTAGATGAAGTGTGCATTTCAACCCACAATGCTATTGTACAGTGGCATCTTGAACTGCATGTTTCAATGCTAGTGCATAGTAGCATTCTATATTTGCTACATTAAAAAATATAACATTTATGAATTATAGTAGTGGATTTCGAAGAACGATAGCATTTTTAGATGAAGTGTGTATTTCAGCTCATAATGCTATTGTATAGTGGCATCATGAACTGCATGTTTAAATGCTACTGCGTAGTAGCATTCTATATTTGCTACATTAAAAAAAATATAACAATAGCATTTTTAGATGAAGTGTGTATTTCAGTTCGCAATGCTATTGTATAGTGGCATCATGAACTGCAATAGCAGTTTATGAACTATTTTCTCATTTTGTAATGAAGTGTGTAGTCATAAATTATAATACCATTTTGTGGTAGCATTTTATGAATTGTAGTAATATTTTCAGATGAATTAAATGTATATATATTAGTTTATAAGGTTATATGCCGATAGCATTTTTAAATGAAATTTTTTTATGACTCTACCTTTCGGTATCATTTTATGACTTTTGTAAGGTGGTATCATTTTTATTTTATTTTCTAAAGTTTATAATGTTATTTTTCACAAAATAATTTCATAATGCTACTACATAATAGCATTTGTGTTTGTTGAAATAAAATAATATAGCATTTATTTTTCAGTTCTACCTTGTAGTAGCATATGTCATATTTGCTAAATAAATAAAAAGAACGTAGCATTTATTTTTTGTTTCCCCAATAATGCCGTTGTGGACCGTTATTTTTTGAAAAAGTAGCATTTTTTGAGTTATTTTCTTACAATGCTAAAATACGGTTATGGATGTGCAATCTTTGTTTAAACAAACAAACCAACCAAACCGGTTTATTTCAGTCGTTTGGCTTTGAAACTTTAGTGGTTTATAATCGGTTCGTGAAAAATAGTTTGATTATCGGTTTAACCAAATTAACCGAACTTTCATTAGATTATCAAAATAACTATTGTTATACTGATTTGTTTAATATAATTTTATTGGCCTAAATAAATTTATTTATGGTAAGTGTCAAAATTAATATTAAGAAATATAAGAATACTAAAAGGAGAATATTTTAATCATATATTTACGTGTTATTTTAGAGGGCTTCATTTTTGGATAAAGGAGGCAAATTTGAGAGAGACTGCACCTAGAAAAAACGATTATGTGGACTCCATCCGAATGAAACGGTTTACAATTCTACCCCTCGTGCAATGTAAAATTCAACAGCAACCCATAAAAATAAGGAAAAACGATGATGGTTCACAGAAAACCATTTTCGACGGGGTCTGGTTGAAAAAAAGTGAAAGACTGGGGACTGTTCACTGAAAAACTAAGTGTAGTTACGAATATGTTTTTTCATTAAGGGGCACTTTTTTTTACACCCCCTAGCAATTTTCTCAAAAATGAAGATTTTTCCTCCCTCCTATTCAGTTTTGGAGTCTCTTTAGTAATGCCTTTATTTTAAAGTATAATGAATATTCTAGTTCGGTTAAACGGATGACTAACCGACCGACCAAACTTATTCGGTTGTTTTGGTTTTCGTTTTTATTGGTTTTAGTTCGATTTATAAATTTAATCATCGGACCAACTAAACAAACCAAACGTTCAACCCTATATACGATATCATTTTTTTACCTGATATTTTAAAAAAACATATACCGATATTATATAGCATCACCTTTTTAGATATTATATAGCATCGCCTTTTTATCTAGTACTATTGTTTTTTGTTGTGATGAAAATATGACAAAAAAGGGGGAAATGATGTCCGGTTAAAGCTGGAAAGTTGAAGTGATATAGCCATTAGTGGCAATGGTATGCATTGTGTATAGACTAAGGTTTCATAAGGTGCGGCGTTAATCAACATTGAAAAAACAAGTGTTTCTAGTTAGTGAAGGCAACGACTAGATGGGTGTGGCAGGCGTTAGGCGAAGATGGGTAGCGAGGTAGGCAGCAGCAGCGTGGGGAGTTGCGGCAACCGACGTGGCAATGGTAGAGAAGAGCGACTGCATGGGTATCAACCGAAGAAGGTGCAGTGGTTATGAATATAGAAAAGCGAATATGTATTATTTGTTTAGTACTTTTGACTAATTTCAGAGGTGTCTTTAAACAAAATACCCTCTCTGTGATTTTAGATGTGAATATTCATGAAAATGAGAAATTTCAATATTGGATTCACAAATTGAGATATTTGTTTTTGGTTCTATTTTGGTATCACTGGCGTTTAATTCGTTTCCAATGTGTTAAATTCAAGAAAAAGAAATCGAACTCAAAATGATGAAGTGAAATATTTCATTTTGGAAGTATTTTACATTCTAGATGTATTATGCCTCTTTTGATGTGAATATCATAGAGAATCTAAAAGATCAACTTTAAAATTACCAACCGATATATTGTATTCGGGTATCCAAACATTTTTCCGATTTTATATCATTCGATGTGCTAATTCTAACAGAAATACGAACAAGTTAATTCGAAAAGCATAAACAGTGATATTTATTTTTGGATATATTCTAACATTTCCAGACATTTAATGCTACTTTCATGTGCTAATACACGTAAAACATGAGTTGTAGATTCTAATCATGAATTGAAATATTTGTTTTCCAATATATATTGACATTCTTGACTACTTATATTATTTCTAATGCATTAATAACATGGTTTGAGGTTTCGGACAGAATCTCGAAATTCCGATCAACTTGGATTAGTATCGATCGGTGACGATCCAAGATCTACCTCAAAGTTCGATTTCGATCGTTGATGTGTGAAAGAGATTGAGAGATGAGAAAGAAATTGAAGAAAAATGAAGAGCCATTAATACGTCTGCAGCACTAGGGAAAAGTAGAAGAGAAGGAACAGAAAATTAAAAAGAAGGGAAAAGAGGAAAGGAAAAAGGAAGAAGAAAATATTAAAAAAGCACAAAATGACAGCTATTTAATATGACATTTTCTCTTGGTGTACTCGTTTCCATTTCCATTATAAATAGTGTAACAATGCATGTAGTACGGTACTGTTTAATATAGTGGACTTTTCTTCTTAGCAGTAGGTTTATTATGTAAAAAACGAGTGTAAAAACTATACAATTACAAATATTTACTGATAGAAATTGTCGTTTTCTTTATTAGTAGAGTTATTATTACATTTTCATCAACAAACAATTGAAAACTTACGCCAGGACCGATACTTAAATCAAAACTAAAACTTCTGAAAATTTTGAAATCACGCGAAACTAAGAAAATTATAAATGACCAAAACCGTTCTCAAACCTTGGTTAATACTAGTAAACATACTCACAAAAAAATGTAAAAAGCGACTTTAAAATCATAATTTACAATATTGGGTTTTGAGTGTATTTTAAGATTTTAAACATATCATTATCAAATAGATTGTAAACATGAAGGGGTGAAAAATGGGCTCTAAAATTATCAAATGGAATATTTGCATCTAATTTTATTTTTGCATCTTTAATATGTGATGGCAAATTGAATAGAAAATCAGCTTTTAAAATTTAGTTTTATATGTATTTTGATGTTTATGATTTTCATCATTTTCGATGTACTGACTCACAAACAATGTGAAAATTGGTTTTCATGTGCATTTTGACATTTTTAAACGTTTTTCATTTCAAATATGCTAATACTAGAAAACAATGCACTCAAAAATTATAAATAGAAAATATAATTTCACGTATTTCTCAGTGTGCTAACACAAGAAATTGTGAGATGTAACTCAGAAATCATAAATTAAATTTCAGATGTTTCCAATACAGAAAAATAATTTTGTATCAAAAACACATACACCTTTAGAGAAATAACCAAAATAGTCTTTTTTGGGGGTTAATTTTGGTTTTTATCCATGATGGACATATATGGTCATTTCTATGCAATAACACATAATTATATGTGTTATTGATATAGATTCATAAAGCTCAATTTAGTAATCTTCGATGACTCGAGTCATTCTCAATGTTAAATAATACTCATGAAAAGTATGAAATTTTGACTTGAAAGTCATCAGCTGAAATATTTGTTTTTGGGTCTAACTATATTTTGATGCTTTATGCAACTTCTGATTACCACAAACCATGAAAAAGTGAAAATTATACTCATAAATTGAAATATTTATTAATTGGATGCACCTTGATGATTTTCGATTGTTTGTCAATTTTGATGTGCTAATATATTCGTGACAAACATGAGCAGTCAACTCTAAGAAAGAATTGAATTGAAATGTTAATTGTAACCCCTCGAAAAAATTTACGTGAAAATTAAACAAGAAATTAAATTTAAAATATAATAAGGGCAAAAGTGGAATTTTCACAAACGTCGAAATTTGACTGCGAAACTTGCACCGTTGTGTTCGTAGTTATTTTCTGTACAATTTTCATATGTAACTGTTTGTATAAAAAATGGGCAAACACCTCCAAGTCGTATGAGTTAGTTGATTTTATGTTGTTTTTAGTGATCTGAGTGATTTATATAAAAAGCAGGGACTAAACTGTAAAAGACACACAGATTTATAGTGGTTCGGACAGAACGTGCCTACGTCCACTTTATATGTTATTCTCCTTTTCTCTTCAGATTACAAGTACAAAGCTTTGATTACAAGTAACTGAAAGTTGTTTGAAAGTTCTATCCGTGCTTGAGCTCTCAAACTTATCCTCCATTGTTGTACCCCTGCCCCTCTATTTATAAAGTGAGGCTGAGGGTAGGGGTCCTAAATGTATATAGCTGCTGGTGGGCCTGAACTGAAGCAATCTGGTCTGCCAATGTTGATTCGGCAAGGCCTTGGTCCGGAGATGGTTGGAGTGGAATTGGTCCGGTATCACTTTGGTTCGGCAGGCATGGGGAAGGAGTTGGTTAAGCAGTGGTTGGTCCGGTATTACCTTGGAGATGTGTTGGTTCGGCAGTGGATGGTAGAGGAGTAGCTTGGTTCGGCTAGGAAGGGAAGTGGAGTTAGTTCGGCTAGGAAGGGAAGTTTGGACCGGCAATGCTTGGGAGTGGAGGATGGACGGTTCGGCAGTGCTTCCTTTCATTTGGCTTGGTTATATCTCCTTCATACGAACTCCGATTAACCTGAAATTTAAAACATAACCTCTCCTAATCCTTATCATCATCTCCAATCAATTTCGTCCCGATCGGAGCTCAACCAAATTTTGGCGATATCGATCGTAGCCTTGATTCCAACTGATCTCCATCATTCCTTGCCAATTTGTTGATATTCCGGTTTTGACCAAAAATGGGATAACACTTTACCCCCCAAAACATGCCTTGTGATAGGAAGGCGTGTTTTGTAATGCCATGAGCTGGATGTTCATATCCTGTTGATGTCCTGCAAAGGAATTTACAGTTTTATGTGACCTCAAATGACGACCGTTCGGGATCGAGATATTTGAGATGAAGTGCGACCGTTCATGGTCAAGCGTCTAACTTCAAATGACGATCGTTTGGAATCGAGCCATTTGAGATGAAGTGCGACCGTGCGCGGTCAAGTGGCGGACCTCAAATGACGACCATTCGTGATCGAGCCATTTGAGGTGAGGTGAGTTGTGCCATTCGGGGCGAGTTGTGACCGTTCGAGGTCGGGTGCCGTTCGAGGCGAGTTGTGACCGTTCGAGGTCGGGTGCCATTCGAGGCGAATGAGTGTGCCCGAGGGGGATTTAGTATTATCAGTTCCGGAGTTATTGTTTGGTGGAGTTTCCGAATCAAAAACTTCGGCAGTTCACTGCCATGCAAGAGGTGCTCGTGGACCGTTCGCGATCCAACGGGCATACAAGTAGACTTTTTTTCATAGAATTGTAAATATTAAAGCAATAATCATATGAACCTTACAGCACAAATGTCCAAACGGACAGAATTTAAATGTTCAAATCAAAATCAAAGAAAAAAGCAAAATGAAGATGTTAAAGCGTAAACTCTTACTATAACGCGGTTGATAGTCATTCAGAGCATGCCTATGGATCGTGCGCGATCGCTCACATGTGTAAATGATTTAACCGCGTTAGTGAGAGGTTTACAACTTGTTCATCGTTATTTTAATCAAGCAATCAATGGATAATCAAACGGTGCCCCGATCCAGGGTCACCTCTAGCCGATGTAGACGGTGGTCGCTCTGGCTTCACTGCTGGAGTTCGTCTTCTCACATACTAAAGAGCATACCGTTCCTGATATGCCCTTCCACCTCGTCCTTCAAATGCCTACAACCATTAGTGTTATGACTGTTCAATTCATGAAATATACAAAACTTGTCTGATTTTCTTTCGTCAGAAGTTGGATCCCTTTGCATCGGTCTACGATACGGAACCTGCTCTTTAGTATCCTGATAAATTCGTTCCAGATTCTCATTCAGCTCAGAGTAAGTGGTGAATCGCGGCTTTCTCCGTTGCCGCTTTGACCTGTCCCCGTCATTCTCAGTCTTTCTTTTACCTCTACTAGTTTCCGCGCCTTTCTCAGGGGGATTTCCTCCTTTGATCGCATAAATATCAATTCATTCTCCTTCTTCTCTTTCGGCGTTCGCATCCTCCAATCGTAGAAACTTTTCCGCCTCATGATAGAATTCTCCTAGATCCACGGGTGGATCCTTAGTTAATGAATTTTTGAACTCTGTTCCGTCAGCTATCCCGGACACAGCCGCTATCATAACCATGGATGGATCTGGTCGATCCATCGAAGCTGCTGCCGCATTGAATCGCGTTAGGTAACTCCTCAAAGTCTCTCCGGTTTTCTGCTTTAGGGTTGCCAAAGTCATCACATTCTTGGGTCTTGTAATGTGAACCCTGAATTGTCTTATAAATCTCTCAATTAAATCATTCCACGTTCCGATGGATCCATTCTCCAATTGTCTAAACCACAATGCTGCAATATCCGCTAAATACAATGGAAAGCACCGGACCATAATCTCCTCTGATGCCCCCAGCACTTCCATATGCCTCATATACTTCGTTAGATGAACCGTGGGGTCCGTTCTCCCGTCATACATATCCAGCGATGGTAACTTGAAATCCGGTGGGTTCCTAGCTTGTCTGGTTGCTGGAGTAAAAGGACCTCTATTAACATCCTCCAAATCTATGTTTACCAAACCGCCTCTCAGAGCTTTTCTAAGCATCTCCGCCAACCTGTCATTGTCTCCGAGATGCAATCTTCGTTCATTACTTTCAACCTGCCCCCCGAGTCCACGAGGAAATTCTGGGATCTGCCCCCTTGACTGAGGGTTCACTCCTCTGCTGCTCTCAGGTTGTGCAGATGCTCCTCTTTCTCTCTCCGAAATTGGATCTATATTCTCCATGGGTGTGCCTCCTAATCCAGGTGCTATGCCGGATGGTCCTGCTCCGTTCCGAACTCCATCCGCTTCCCTATTCTGTGCTCCAAGTTGCCCAATCTACTGAAACAAATTCTGAATCAACTCCTCTTGTCTTTTCATCATTGTCTCCATCTCATCCCTGGTGATGAAGACTGAAGTTTGGTTCTCTCCTGAGGAAGCCCCTTGACTCCCTTCGTGCTGACTTCTTTCTGGTCTCTGTCTTCTACTTGTTTTCCTTCCAAGAGCCATAATCTCGGATAGACTTCTGGTTCTTAAAGAGAGTCTCTCAACAAATCTTTGCGAGACAATGATTAAAGCGCTCCTGAGTTGTTCTCAGTGAAAGCACCAAAAATGTTTGCACAAAAAATGGACAAACACCTCCAAGTCATATGAGTTAGTTGATTTTATGTTGTTTTTAGTGATCTGGGTGATTTATATAAAAAGCAGGGACTAAACTGTAAAAGACACAGATTTATAGTGGTTCGGCCAGAACGTGCCTACGTCCACTTTATATGTTATTCTCATTTTCTCTTCAGATTACAAGTATCAAGCTTTGATTACAAGTAACTGAAAGTTGTTTGAAAGTTCTATCTGTGCTTGAGCTCTCAAACTTGTCCCCCATTGTTGTACCCCTGCCCCTCTATTTATAGAATGAGGCTGAGGGTAGGGGTCCTGCATGTATATAGCTGCTGATGGGCCTGAGCTGAAGCAATCTGGCCTGGCAATGTTGATTCGGCAAGGCCTTGGTCCGGAGATGGTTGGAGTGGAATTGGTCCGGTATCACTTTGGTTCGGCAGGCATGGGAAGGGAGTTGGTTCGGCAGTGGTTGGTCCGGTATCACTTTGGTTCGGCAGGCATGGGGAGGGAGTTGGTTCGGCAGTGGTTGGTCCGGTATTACCTTGGAGATGTGTTGGTTCGGCAGTGGATGGTAGAGGAGTAGCTTGGTTCGGCTAGGAAGGGAAGTGGAGTTGGTTCGGCTAGGAAGGGAAGTTTGGACCGGCAATGCTTGGGAGTGGAGGATGGACGGTTCGGCAGTGCTTCCTTTCATTTGGCTTGGTTGTATCTCCTTCATACGAACTCCGATTAACCTAAAATTTAAAACATAGCCTCTCCTAATCCATATCATCATCTCCAATCAATTTCGTCCCGATCGGAGCTCAACCAAATTTTGGCGATATCGATCGTAGCCTTGATTTCAACTGATCTCCATCATTCCTTACCAATTTGTTGATATTCCGGTTTTGACCAAAAATGGGATAACAGTAACTCTTTGAAATCGAAGCTAGTATGAATAAATTACAAACGTTTTGAAATTTGAATACGGAATTAATTAAATAAACTAATAAGGAAATAAAATTGTCTATAAATAAATAGGTCCACTGGTCGATACCCTGGGAAATCGTCGATCGACAGGTAGCGGCCAACCGGACTCCACCTAGTGGTCGACCAGTTAATGCTCCAGATCGGTGAATTTTAGCGGCCAACGGTCAAGATTGAACGAAATATTTTTACTTGGTTGCAAAGTGTTAACGTTCAGGATGAAGCTGAAGATTCTCTTAGGGTTAATCAACGGTAAGGGGTAATCTAAAACTCCTATAATGCAAACCTAACTTAAACCCTAATTCATTAGAAATTTATCGGTATACCAAAATTCTGTTGAATTCTCTTCTCCTCCACTTACAAAATTATTCAAAATAAACGAGAATAAATAAGGGGAATCCATGAAGATCAAATCAGAAAAACTAACGAACGGGGGAAGATTTCTAAACGGAAATTCAAAGGAAAGCTTAGATTTGAAGTGAGTGGGCACATTCTTAATAAAATGATTATTTGTAGTTAATTTTAATATCTGATCTAGGTTGTTAAAAATTAAATTGTAAAACTATATTGTTTAAATCTAAAATTGCATTATAAATTGTGTTGGTATAAACTTGTTAATATATAGGGATTAATCTACGTTAAACCTTTTGGTAATCAAGTAGAAATTCTTATGATCTATTAATATAACTTGAACCCTAGACTAAATTAGAGCATTGTAAACGCAGACTGATTAGGAATTTGGATTAATGACACCTTGATTTCACACAAATCTGAAAATAGTAAGTTACAGTAAGCTAGCGTTGAAATTAAAGAACGATGGAAATTAAACAATAATTCATCGAAATCAAATGAACACGAAAACCCAAAATTTTCACCGCGGCCGGTTGATCGTACAATCTAGAGCAGTCAACCGCCCCAGTACATAGCGACCAATCGCTAGGCGTTCCAAAACCGTAACTTGAATCTTAGCCTAAGGCTCATGTTTATTTATTTTAAATAAAGGAATTAGTGTATATATAAAGAATACATATGCATGTATGTGTGTTAGGAGTAGGGAAGCTAGTTCCATATGAGGCGACACTAGGACATTGCAAGGCTGGTTAAATGCTATTTACCCAGCAGGTGTCAATATTCGACTGAGGGCGATTCTACCACAAATAGCACTCACAGAAGATTCTATAGTGAACGCGCAACACTGATCGATGTCTGATGAAGTGTATAAGTCTGGCACAACGGGAGTTTATTAGTATTCACGGATTCTGACGCGAGGTGACGTGTTGTTGGATCCCGAAGCATGCAATAAGAGGCAATTACGTTACTATTGAGAGGTGGATACGAATGCGAACGATGACACTTCGACAAGTCGACAATGCGGGCTCCTCAATGCGTAACGGAGGTACGGGCAGTCGTAGTTGTAGAAAATGTAGTCCCATGGTAGAAACTGTATGGTAATCTTACGAGGAATAATTCCAATAGCTATTAGTCGATCGATAGATGTCTAAATATTAGGAGCAGTGATCGGTTGTTCAATCATAGGTATGAGCCTACATAAGTAGTTAGTGTATGTATATTTAGCTAAACCCCTTAAGTTAGGAAATCTAGTCATTCACAAACACTTGTAAAACATCCTAAGTCACCTAGAGTATTTTTGAAGTCGACCGCATGTGATCATCATATATTAATTATGTATTTATTCACCAAACTTGTCTAACCCACCCATTTTCCTTTTTTTTCCTATCACATGAGGACAAGGCAGTAGGTGATAAGCCCATGATTAGTCCGTGAAGAGGCGAACCCATCATTGGAGTTGTTTGTCATTTTATATTACTCTCCATATAACTACATATCTTGTTCAGTATTTATTATTTTATCATACATGCATTGTATTCTTGTCTACTCTAGATTTGACTACGTACTGTTTTCTGAGACTGTGTTTTGAGATATTTTCTGAGATGTTTATTTACTATATTTATATTTTGTTGCCTTCTGGAGTTCTGAAAATGTAGCATATCTTAAATCATATATGTATATCTTTAGTCTCTGTTATGTTTTAAAAACTTCAACAGCTCGTGCTTATCGGCGCCAATGCAAGTCCAAAAGCCACTCTAGGCTTTGGATCGGTGTGTGGAGGTGCGGGATATCACATTAATACCCACGAATATGAAAATAAAACTCCGAAATAAAAGGTTGAAACATTTGTTTTTAGATGTGTTTTAACGATTTAATATATATGTCAATTTTGGAAAGTGGAGAAAGTCATCACATTGAAATATTTAGATGTAGTTCAAGTTTTTTTTTAACGTTTTATGCCATTTTCAATCATATATGCAAAAAGGTTGAAATATTGACTTATAAACTAAATAATTTATTTTCATATGATTTTCGATATTTGATGGTATTTTAGATATTTGATACTTACAAAAAATGTGAAACTTTGACAACAAAATTGTAGATTGGTATATTAATTTTTGGATGTGTTTCAACACTGTATGTCACTTTTGGTGCACTAATACTCATTGAAAACGTGATGACTAAAAAGTCATAAATTCAAATATCTATTTTTCAATGGATTTTGGCATTTTATGACAACTTCTGTTATTATAAGTGTGCTAACACTTATGAAAAACGTTAAATGTCAACTCGAAATGTTTATTATTGGGCATTTTATGATTGCATTTGATGCTTTATGTCATTTTGATTTGTTGATACTCATGAAAAAAATTAAAATTATTGACTCAGAAAATCATAAATCAAGATATTTGTTCTCAGGTGTGTTTTGATATATTTGTCGTTTTATGTCATTTTTGTTTATGCTGATTAATCATAAAATATGTGAAGAGTTGACTCAACATCGGGTTATGTCTATGTGCTCCCACTAGGCACAGGTTAACCAACAACAACCATTAAAAAAACAGAAGTTATTCACTAAAAGCCCAAAAATTAATTGCTATAAACTTAAATTTATCCATTTTAATTACATGAGAATACAAAACTAAAGGGTTATTGTTGTGATTATACAATTTTAACATGTGCCTATGGGCAGACATTATTATTTCTCGTCATAAATTAAAATATTTATTTTTGGATAGATTTTGACATATTTTTTATCTTTCGTGTTATTTGATGTGCTAATAGCCTAATATTAAAGAAAAATGTGAGATGTCAACCAAAAATCACACGTTCAAAAATATAATTATTTAATTTCAAATATTATTTATATGTTTTGATGTATATTATCGTTTTCAAAGTGTGAAGTCACAAAAAAATGAAATTCCGACTTGGAAATTATAAATTAAAATCTTTGTTTGCATATATATTTTGACTGTATGACTTTTTATGTAATTTTTGATATTCTAACACTAAAGACAAATAAAAAGTTAACTTAAAAGCATTAATTAGAATTTCTTGATGTTTTTCCATTATTGGTGTGTTATCTCGTTAAAAAACTGAAACGTCAACTGCAAATCATATACATTGATATAATTTTTTCGGTTACAGTTTGCGCACGTTGATTTTTTACTCGTACTAATCCTCACTAAAAATGAGAATTATCAATCTACAAATCATAAGCTGAAATATATATTTCTGATGTATTCTAACATGTTTCACATCTTGATTCATTTCTGGCATTGTTAACGCTCTCAAAAAATGTGAGTTATCTACTCAAAATCGTATGCATAAATACCTACTTTTGGATGTATTTTTTATATTTATGACATCTCATGTCATTTTCGATATGTTAACAATTACTAACGAAAAATGTTGTATGACCACTCAAAAGTCATAAATTGAAACATTTATTTTTAAACAAATTTTGACATTTTTGTAACGTTTTATGCCATATTCAATGCCCTTATGCTTGCAGAAAAATCGATAATCAGATCAAAAAAAAAAAAAAAAAAAGATGCGCGTGTCTGTGCTTATTTGACATTTCATTCCATTTTCCGATGAGCTAATAATATTCAAAAAAATGTGAAATGTCTATAGCAAACCTTAGATTCAAATAATTGTTTTTGGGTATTTTTCAACATTTCATGTCATTTCAACGTAATAATACTCATCAAATGGAAAATTGATTCTAAATCATCAATTGAAATGTCCGTTGGGTGTATCTTGATATTTTTAATGCTGTCATTTATCTATCCGGCATTTCAACTATAAAAAATCCCATTTGTAAAATTGGTTCTATGACTAAATGAAATCTTAAAAGTGTAGAAGTGACAAAAAAAGAACTGAACTATGAGCCTTTTAATATAATAAGATATTAACTGTAAAATAGAATATTCTCAAAAAAATATTGCAATGTCATTCTTTAAAAAACCACTGTAAAATAGAGGGAAAAAATAAGAAACTTCAGTCCATAAGATTTATTTGGCTGGGTCACAAATAGTAAGTAAACTTATATTTGGTTGCCTGTTTATTCAAAATATAATCTGCAACTAATACAGACATCGGACCTGGTCGCTCATTAAAATCCCAAAATAAATCAATATAAAAATTTAATTGACAATGCGCAATGCTAACATCATGGTATTTTTAAGATACAAACTCTTTTACAAAGATACTGTGCAGCATAAAAAGAAATACATGCAGGTTCAAATAGAATCAATTAAAACACCATAGAGGGTATAAAATGGAGTTCACAGGTTACTGGTGGAATGAAAAGATGATATATTGATGATATGACGTGACATATGAACAGCAGGTGCGAGAAATTAGTCAGTTTGAGCAATTAGTTCTAAAATATCAAAAAGAACAAATACATCATCAAAAGATTTAAATCCGGATGATGCCTTTGTTCCGTTGTATGAGTTATGACCCAGACGACAAGTAATAGAAGAAAAAAAAGAGGCATGGGATAGGAAGATGATTATACACTTCCTATTTGATTTTGATTGCTTATTAAATTTCGTGATGTTCAATATACTTTATTACCTGGACAAGCACTAAAACATTGGTTTTGGGAGTGTAACAAATATTATGATAATAAATCCATTAATTGGTGCCGTATTGGAGATAATTATAATAATAGATGAAACATACCATCATCATCGAAGTAGCAACCAATTCCCGTGGCTGAAATACCAATAGCATGAGCTTCAAGGTATAATAACTGACCAAGAACACCACACTCCCAAAATAAGCGAGGATACATCCAAGCACCTTTTTCTCTTAATACAGGCTCAAACCGAGCAACCATGCCTAAGCTGAAGCATCCATCAGAGGCAATATCCTAATCATTTAAACAACATATGTAAGTGACTACCATTCCCACAATCGATATTATACTTATCCAATCATGTTACATGTGAAATAAATTTGATGCTATAAAAAGCAGACAAAACATAACCCCTAAAACGACGCATGTCCGTAATTTATCAAATTGAACGATGGACGGATTGGAATGTTAGAATTTGAAACAGAGAAAGGAGAGAGATACAACGTTAAACAAAAAGAACTACATTGTTATTCTCTTATTGTTCAACGATAGAAAATACAAAGCTTTAAATAAGAAAATAACTAACCCCTTCCTAAACTCAAGCCACTAACTTATTAATAGGAACATATGTTTATTGACTATTTCTAACACCCTCCCTTAAACTGAATGTGCTAATATTCAGTTTACAAAACAATTTCTTCATCGTCTTCCATAGACGAACTCGTTCACAACTTTCATCTCTACCTGGTTATGCATGCTCAACTGTTTCACGTTGATTGGTACTTTAACCATCAACAAATACTCTTGGTTTGCTCTTAGGGATCCACTGACCTCTCCATTTGGGTCGTCCCTTGTATCTGTCATCTCCCCAACAAGTGAGAACCACGGCTCTTCTTCCTTACTTGTTGGATGTCACAAAACCAAATCTTCCTCACTCCGCCTACTTCACATGTAGGCATGCCTATCTTCTATTAGGCATATCATCAAACAGTTCATGAGCGTTCTGTCCAACTCCATAACCGACGTTCTACCCTTCATCGTCTTTTATCTGCATATTGCAACTTCCATCTTTAGCCACTACTGCTGCAACATCCTCATTACTTCAACAACTTCCAATTCACGGCACATAAAGTCCACATAACTGTCACCCTTCAATCACTGTTGCCGTTCACCATACCACCTTACAAACTTCACAACAACGCCACTGCCAAGATACAAAATTGAAAGCAGTTCTTCCAAATTCAAACAACAACATCCACTTCGCAAACAATTGCACCTTCGTCAAATTTCACAACTTCAAGCAATCCACCAGTTGCTACTGCTCCTCACCACAACTAGAAATCACAGCTACATCACCTTCTGCCCTATAGACATCGACTTCCTTCCTGACTTCACCATATAACAATCCAACAACATAATCTTCACTGCCTGTTGCAATTCACCACTACATATACAACTGCTCACTTCTTTCTATGCATATAACACTGTGCTCTGTCACGCTACTGTGCACTACAAACAACCGACCACATCAACTGTTTCAACTGACCATATCATATCCACCATCACCAAAAAAACTTCCATCTTCAAACAAACACGCCAATAACCAATTGCCCACGGCACAGCCTTATCCATCACTGTAAGACAACACCTTCACCCTTCACAACATCAACCAGTGCTAACATCTCCTTCATCACCATCTATACAAACTGTGCATGTAACAGTGCACATTTCCTCTGCGATCACAAAAAACAACAGACTGCCCTGTTCCAAATATCTGCTTCCATAAAAACAGCAACCACAAACATCGAAAGCCATTGACCATCTACTTCAATTCACTGCATCAACTGTGCACATACCATTCAACACTACTGACTTGCAAACCATCAACCCAAACTACATCATCAACCAATTGCCTACTGCTTTTCGTTTCAATCTCCTACCACACAACCGCCTATCACTCTCCAAAACCACCAACCACTGCAGCCACCCCTCTAACCACCACTCTTCAACTGTCATCACAATATCCAAAGGCAGCAAAAGTGCACTGTACAACAAACAACTCATACAACCTGCCATTGCATTACTTAAACCATCCATCAGCATACATCTCACTGTCATCAACCTCTACTCATTTCCTTCAGCAAACTTCAACCCACCAGCACCATCACCTTACAAGCATCACTAAACAACAATTTCTTCCATCAACTTCCTGCTATCAACTAACACCACCTTCCTCTTCAAACAACCAACACCATCACCATACATCAAAACTTCATATCAAAACTACCCCTGCAACCTGCTCATGCATCTCTCTGCCATTCCTACCACCTACCTCCATTGCCTGCATCTCCTTAAGCCTCCTTCAGTCACGTTCACCATCCCAATACCACACTTGCACATATACAACTCCATCAGTTAACCTGCATACAATCCCTCAATCATTCATCACCTTCAACCTCCTACAACCAACTAACCACTTCACTCCAACACCTCAAACACAGCCACTCACTGCCATACCA
Source organism: Allium cepa (assembly GCA_030765085.1). Classification (NCBI taxonomy): domain Eukaryota; kingdom Viridiplantae; phylum Streptophyta; class Magnoliopsida; order Asparagales; family Amaryllidaceae; genus Allium; species Allium cepa. The sequence goes on from CM060931.1 coordinate 241,012,421, forward strand.
AGTCACCACACTTCCATCCTTGCTGCAGTACAACAGTAATCCACCCTCTGCCTACAAATCAACCACACTTCTACCAGCATCTTGCCACTGAAACCCAAAGCAACAACAATACCACAGCAAACCAATACTTTCCTCTCCCTCACTGTCCAAACTGCCAAACATCCCTATCACCGATCCACTACACACATAACCATATCCACTCAAGTTCACTGACCCTTACTGCCCATCACCTAACTTCAACATCATCAACCTTCAAAATCTCCTCTTAACCAAATACATAGCACAAACTTCAGACTGACAGCATCTCAAAGTAACGCAGTCAAAGATAAGCATCTCGATTTATATCTTGGGCACCCACTCGCAGCGACACCTCAGCCCAGATCCCAAAAAAATTGAAATAGCAGCTCGGAGTTTTGAAATATCACATCTCGTTCATCGGTTCAAGCGATGAGAAGCCAGGCGAGATTTCATCGTCGAATCTGCAGGTGACAGTTCAGCTTCAACAACAAATTTCAGCAAACCACCGCAAGAGCTTCAGGCATCGACCAGTAACTAAGGTAGGTGACGAAATCAGCGCGGCAGCTACTCCTCAAGACTTCGGCGAAAGCATCCAATTCTGAGAACCTCGATTTGTCATTTCACGGTGGGGATTCTTTTTTTTTTAGTTTTGGAGGAGGATATCTTTTTGGCAGTTTTATTTGACACTCTAGATCTCTCTACCCCTCTCTTATCTAACCAAGCTCTGATACCATGTTAGAATTTGAAACAGAGAAAGGAGAGAGATACAACGTTAAACAAAAAGAACTACATTGTTATTCTCTTATTGTTCAACGATAGAAAATACAAAGCTTTAAATAAGAAAATAACTAACCCCTTCCTAAACTCAAGCCACTAACTTATTAATAGGAACATATGTTTATTGACTATTCCTAACAAATTACAAGAAATGATAGCGACTAGCGAGTTTTGTGATAAATTGATAGTTGGATATGGATGACATCTTTTCGAATAAAGCATATTTTCCCTCCTCAAGCAGAAGCAAGCAAAGTCGTACAAGCCATTGTACCGCATTTGTAAAAAATCTCAAATGTACAAGACTATGGGGGAAGAATCCAACAAGCATCCCTAAGGCTAAGTAGCACCGAGAACTCTTAGTCTACCATGTAAGCATACTCTTATAAAATAGTCATCGTCTCAAAAGAATAATATATGTGTGTAATAGAGCAATGCTACGACGATCGGAAGTTTGAAAAAATTGGATCTACAAAAAAAGGGGTGGAAAGGGTGCTCGCATTAAATTTGTGGTTTGGATTGCTCCCGTTACAATCCGTGAATTGAATTTGATTTGATTTAAATATTAAGAAATCATTTTTCGAGCTACCAACTAGTATTGTGATAATATGCCGTTCTTTAATACATGCACAAGTTTTGTTTGGTCAAAATTGAATATTCATTCATAAAGCAACATGCATATCTTAAATTCTCACCTATCTTGTGCATCCTTGTATTTAATATTGTATAAAGGTGTTGCAATATATATTCGGCTTGTATCTTCACAAATTAACATCTATCAAAGCCTTGTTAAATATACTAGTGTATCGGCACACTTGATATGTGCATACATCGTTGTTATTTTTTGTTGTCATTCGGCATTCGTATGTGCTTTGGTTATTTCATATCAGTTTTCCGTAGTTTAATTCATGTTTGATTTGGTATCTTCTGAAAATTGATTTCTACGACAATTCAAAACCGATTGTGGTGTTGAGTAAGAACAAATTGAAACTTAATGGGCAATATAAAGACAAGATAAAAGGGATTGTAACGCGGTGTACCCTAGCACAATTTTGATTTCTTGACGATCAATTAGTTTTCAACTTTTATTGGGTTTAAAATCAAACCCATGATTGAATTTAACTTTCAAATATAAACTTCCATATGAAAAGAAATATTACGACAAATGAGCAATCATAATTCTATTTCATCTTCAACAATCAAAATCCATAGACAGACTCCGATATAATCAGAGGTTTTAGACAACTATACAATTTGTTCAAAAGCATTCTACCTTTCCCAAAAGACTACTTTAATTTACAAACTTCGCTACTCGTCTAAAAGGACATGTAACCAACGTATATGCTACTAATCTAAAAGGACATGTAACCAACATATCTCTTCATTTAACGTTTACATTAAAACATATTGTACTCTAAAAATAAATTGTAGAACGGTTACTACAATAAAAGGTATGTGTTTATTTTTGCATAAAAAGCATTGTTTTTCAAATAAAATTAACGTTAACGTTCTCAAACTGCAGTTTATCATCTAAAGCGGGCATTTTCCTAACGTAGATATTATTGTTTTTTTCATAAAGATATTTTTACTTAATTGCAGTTATTTTCATGAAATTGAATTTTCTCACATATAATTTCAATTTTATAACGAATGGATATTCTTCGAACATTAACACCATTATATCCACGTTTGCATTTTTGAAGTTATTCGGATACCCATATTTTTTTTATTTCGCATAATTTTTATATTTTTGAATACAAAAATGCGAACGTGTTTCAGATTTTCCAAGCATCATTAACAGGTCTGCCCAAATCTTAAGTCTGAGTATAATTAGCTCATTTTGTTAATTTTGAAATACAATTAAAGTGAGGAAAGATACGAACAATTGTGAGTCCTAACCATTATACGGTAGCTTAATTTTATCGCTTCTGTTACCATTAGTAGCATAGCTATTAATGGCACATGGCGCAAAAAGACGCAACCTCTATGGAGCATTGACGCACAGTGCGGCAAATGGCAGACGCCTTTTTAATTTACTGTGCATGTTTAAAAAAAATTATAAATTTAACGTATAACTACAAATATAAATAGTTCAATATTTTTTGCTTCACACAATTTGATTTAGTAAGCCTACAGTAAACAAACATAAGAGATTTAAGACACTCCTTGTTTTTTTTAAGCTTCACACAATTTGATTTAGTAAGCCTACAGTAAACAAACATTCCTAAAGGTCGGTTTGATTAATACGTGCAACTTTGTGATCATATCTTCTAAACGGTATATTAACAAAAATGAAGACGGAATGGATTGAATAACTTTCTAATATCAATGTAAAATTAAAGCTTATTTACCGGCTTATTTTTATTCAAAAGATGACTGGCCAATGACTAATTATTAAGAACCTCATAAAAAAATTTAATATATGTATCTTTCTAAAAGGAATCTAAGCATTTACATATAACATTAGTCGATAATCTTAATAGGAGCTGATCATCGGCATAGCTCAAGACCTTCGGTTTTTTCAGGCATTACCTAAATTCGTAAAACATGTTGTTGTCCATTAATAATTTCCTCAGACGTTGCATTGAACAGCTTAAGTTAAAGCAACATTCGCGTGACTACTGAATAAAAGAAGGGTACATTCGGAATCAACAAAAGACGCCATTGAAATGGTATAGAATCATTTTCTTCTATAATAATAGATAGATATGATATATTACTCCGAATACTTTTGCTCCCTGTTATACTCATTTCAATTTTCTCTTCCACATGTCTCAAACTTGAATCTGAAATCCCAAATATCTCATTCACGGGTGCTAATGTTCACTCACAAGCCCAAATTTTCATTTGTTGGTATTCCCTAGTAGTGTGTGTTTTGAAAGTATCGATTCATTCTTTTCTTTTCTTTCCTAACGTGTATTTAGGAAGAAAAGGTACGGTCTTGTATATAGCAACACCTTTGAATATATGATGCTTTAGAATAACAAAATCACAAAATTCATACCTGATGGCATGACAAAAGCTTAGCAATCCTCTCACAATTCCCCTTTGCAAGCCTATAAAGTGGTAACCTCTCGGGACAACCTTCTGGCTTAACCCATTCGAAATCATCCCTCATAGCCCTCCTCAACCCATCAAAATGCTCCTCGTTCCTAACCAAAAAATACAACCCTCTACCCAAACCTTCAACTCTATGCACAAACAGCACGGCATGCACTTCAGCATCCCAACTCAAAACCCTAAATGGCAGCGCCAATTGCCTCCCTTGCTTTTCTCCATCACTCAACTCGCCAGATGGCAAACATCGCAACATCAGCTGATAAAACGCCTCTCTTTTCATTACATGCACTCCGTCCATATCCACAGCACTCCTCCTCTTCCTTACAATCTCTCTAACCGTACAATCTTGGTACAAATCCTCTGCTATGGATCCGCTTTTCTTAAACGGGTCCAATTCAGAAATCCCCTCACCTGTAAATGGCTTCTTAATTGCCTCAGCGGTTTTGTAAATAACATCCCAACAAACATGTTCCTTGCTTAACGGTTTGGGTGCCCCAACCCAATTCCAAGACTCACATCCTTCCAAAGCATCCCGTATCTTATAAGGATCCACATCCGGCTTGGATCCAAATGGAAATAAGGCCAGCAAACAGTCCGGATGCTGCGCCTCCACGATAGGCACTTTCTCATAGAAATTTTCTAAACCTAGAAGCTTCTGGATCTCCACATGCCCTAATCCATCAACCAATTTCGAATCCCAACCAAGCGACGCAGCAGAAATTACTACAGCGGCGATGGCGTGGCCCACGTCGTGGTTACAGTACCTAAGCGCGCGTTCTCCGTACTTCCATGCTTCCCGCCAAAACACGGACGAGAAGGCGAGGAAGAAGCAGGAGGTGGGATTTGGGAAGATAGAAGGCGGGACGTCGCGAGTTAAGGGTTCGAGAGAGTGGGATTTGGGGAGGTAGTGGAGGACGGAAGGGGAAGAGCAGAGAGGGGGGACAGGAGGAAGGATGAGGTGGGTCTCTGTGGGATGGAGGTTGCCGCTGCTGGGATTGACGCGTAGGGACCAGACGGAAAGGGCAGAGGACTTCCAGGCGGAGAGGGAGAGGGAATCGAAGAGGAGACTGGAGAGGAAGGAAGGGGAAAGGCGGTGGTGACGTGGCGGGGAGAGGAATAGGGAGGGGTACGGAGGAGAGGAGGAGAGGGGATCGACGAGGAGAAGGAGAGGGAAGGAGGAGGAGGAGAGGGTGAGGAAAGGGTTGGGCTGGTTGGCCCAGTCGAGGTTGTGGGGTCCACGCGCGTAGCCTTTGGAGAGAGAGTGCTTGGTCCTGTTGTGGTAAGATATTGCTGATGCCACTGCCTCTTCTTCTTCTTGAGTTGTGTTCTGGGTGGACATGGGGATGGAAGCGGAGAGGAAGGTGATTGATTCTGACTTCCGTAGAGTGCAGAGTGATGTGAGAGGAAGACGAGGAAGGAGACAGGACATCGGTTTGCTTTTTTTAGTACAGAAAGTTACATAGGTAAAGACGTAAAATGTGCTAGGGTTTAGGGTACCACTGCGGACTAGCGGCAATTGACCATTTGAGCTGGATATTTTGAGCACAGAATGCTTTTCGGCTTCAAACAAAGTATCTGAAAGAACGATCGACCTATGTTTTTTTAATTTAATTGATTTATACTTAATTAATTATTTGCTTTGTTGTGTTATATGAGTTTAATTAAAATAAAATAACAGTGTAATACATTTAAATTAATTATACATACTAGTAAATACAGATTAAAAAATTGACAAGCATCATTGTTCCATTGGTTAAGTGATTCGACTTTAGTGTGAGAGGTCACTAGTTCAAAAATTGCATAGCGTAATTTGAATACTTATTGACAAAAGTGATTTGTGATATGTTGTCTCAATGACATGTTATATATAAGTATCATTTCAAAAAAAATACAGATAAAATGATATGATCAATCGATGCAATCCAGCTGCAATAATCATCTCTTATGGTATTTCGAATTGTTACCGTTTTATTGACTAGTATTGTTGTATCGGTTTAGTTGCTCTGTTCGGTGTAGTTCTCATACGATAATACTTTTCCTGTTATTTCTCTAAAATAAGGTCGGGATCATCATTATAAGCCACAAAATTTGAATCACTCATGTTGTATTTTCGTATGTAATTGTATATAGTCATTGTAGATACGATAACTTTTACTTGAGTTTCAAATGAATATGTTGGCGTACTCCTCAAAATGACAAACTTTTTCTTCTATATTCTAAAGGTTCTCTCAATCGGCATACGTAAACTCGAATGATAGAAATTAAAATTTTCATTTATCGATTTTTGTTGATTTGCAGTTTCACGAAAATGAGAAATTTGATATATAATATTACGATACGGTGGTAAATAATCAGTTTAATTAGATATCTTGAATCAACTGCATAACACTGGTCAGGTGGAAGGTGAGGAAAGTTAGAGTTCTATCAGTTATAAATGAATTAAAAAGTCTACGATGATCCGTAGTACTTTTCCAACCAGCCATAGTATAAGTAAACTGTAAATCGAATGAACATGTCACATCTAGTATATCTTCGTAGTCAGAATCTGATTGCGAAATAGACATTGTTGGTGTAGACGGAAATGTGTGAAGTAGAGAGGAGATGGGGAGGGAGAGGAGGAGAAGAGGTTGGTGGAATGGTGTGGAGGAGGGTTGATTATGTAGTCGGGGGATGGAAATACATTGGCGCCAACGTATCAATTTTCTACAATCAAGCAACGGTGCTGGGAAAATGGAATCGAACGTCGGGGCATTTGACGCGTCGGACACATCACCAATGGTTGCGGGGTAAAAAAAACTACGAACGGCACCTTAGGTGGTCATTGATGTAATGAACCTGTCAGGCTGTACCAACAAATGTGTGTTCCAGGAGATGGACCGGACAAGATGCAACTTCTATCGGTTTCGAACGAACGAGAAAAAGACATTTGAAAGTAGCAGGAAATTGAAAAGTCGGAGAAAAGACGATGTGTCCTTGTGGTGGAAAATGGTGTATATATAAGGAAGAATGATCGTTGTTGCCAAATTTATTGACACGCTATCCTTATATCAATCAAAACGAATTCATAAATATAAAAATGAAGAAATCAAAAGGAGAAAGGATAAAGCACGATCTTTTTATAGTGGTTTAGCAAAATCTCTAACCAATGTCCACTCAGTTATTTTATTGATGAATTCTCTTCGAAGTACACGATATACAATAATGCAGATCTCAATTTTGCTCAAAGTCTCTTGGGGTGGAAGAAGAGTTCAATCCCTTTTTTAGTTGAAGATGGTTTGCTATTTATAGATGGATTCCTCCATCATATCGGCAAATCAAGAACAAGTCGACGATCACCAATTCTAAGGCCATCAATCAATCGACATCGACCAAAATAGGTCGGTCAGAACGATTTTTTGTGTGTCAATTCTCCAAATTTTCACCATGGTTGAGCCCCCCAAACTCCAAGGCATGCAAAACAAGCGGTAAGATCAATCAGTACCGACCGGTATTGATCGATGTTGAATAATTTAAGTTGATCAAAACTGTAGAATTCCTTCATTTTGTTTAAGGAATTGGGCGAAGAAGTCCGTAAGATAGTGCAGATATAGACGTTTGTGGTGGTCGACGAATTTTCGGCCTATAATGTTTACTTGTACCGACCAACCCTTGCCAATTTTAAGCTCTCTTCGTGGGATTTGATGATGAAGTTCTCCATCGAGAATGGGATAGAAGCTATTCAATGCGACCATAGTACTGGTTGGGGAAGCTATGTCGTAAAGCTCGGAGAGGCGAAGCAACTTGACAAATGAAAGAATGCAGAGAAGGCCATTTACATTAAGACTGCTGATGCATGTTAACCACTACCAAGCCCTGTCTTGGGTCCAATAGCAAGTTTCACAAGCCTAAGACCTCAAAAAGAGCCAGGGGATGCGAGGGCGGCAGCGGCCAAGTTAACTTATCAGCATCTCGATCGATGATGATGTTCTCAAGATCATACCTTAGCCTGGGATAATGATGGAAAAGGAGTTGGTAGGGTTTCTTCGGGAAAATCTGGATGTGTTTGCCTGGATGCATTCCGATATGTGTGAAGTCTCTACGGAGATAGTGTGTCATGCATTAAATGTGGACCACGATACCCTTCTAGGAAGCAGAAGAGGCGCAATTTGGGTCTGAAACAATCCCTTGTATTGAAGGAAGAAGCGGATAAGATAAAGGCAAATGATTTTATCTACGATGCGCTATACCCTAAATGGGTATTGAATCATGTGTTGGTCAAGAAGCCAAATGGAAAATGGAAGACATGCATCAATTATTTGGACCATAATAAACCATGCCTAAAAGACAACTCCCCACTATCCAGAATTGGTCAGCTTATTGATGGGACCGCCAGATATGAACTGTTATCCTTTATGGATGTGTACTCCGGCTATAATCAGATAACAATGCTCGTTCTAGACCAGGAGCATACGACTTTATCATTGATTTGGGACTATATTGTTATCGAGTAATGTCTTTCGGATTGAAAAATGCTGGAGCTAGTTATCAGCAATTGGTAAATAAGATTTTCAAAGATCAAATCGGACAAACAATGAAAGTCTATGTGGAAGATATACTTGTGTAGTCACAGTGATCGATGAATCACATGGACGATCTGTCACAGATGTTCGATGTGCTTCGAAAGTGCAGGATGAAGCTCAACCCATTGAAATGTTCTTTTGGAGTTGCATCGAGCAAGTTTTTTGGTTTATTGTAAACTCATGGGACATTAAAGCTAACCCAGAGTAGATTAAAGCATTAAAAGAGCTTTCCATAATATGTTAGATTACATGAAAAGACCAATGATTTTGTTAGAGCCTTCGGAAGGAGAAGTTTGTTTATTTACTTTGCAGTCTTTACTCATGCATTAAGTGCAACTTTGGTGCATGAAGAGGGTAGAATCTGAAGGCCATAATATTATGTCAACTAACGATTCACCTGAGCGGAGAAGAACTATCCAAATCTAGATAAGCTAGTGTATTGTTTGTTGGTTGCATTAAGAAAGTTGCAATTATACTTCCAGGCTCATCCAATAAAAGTGCCTACCAATCAGCCCTTGAGACAAGTACCGCACTTACCCGAGACTTTGAGAGATAAATAAAATGGACATCAAGCTAAGCCAATAGGATATAGTACACCATCCTAAGAAGGCAGTCCGAGGATAGGCAGTGGAAGACTTCATTATCGAGTTTACCATTCGAGATGGAGAAGTGGAAGAAGATTTGGTCCAATTGACTCAATGAAAATTAGTATGGACAGAGCCTCCAACAAGCATAATTTTAGGGTAGGAGTTGTTCTTATGACCCCAGAAGTATGGAGGATTTGTTACACTCTAAAGTTAGAGTTCATGGCAACAAACAACAAGGCTAAATACGAAGCGTTGATTGCAAGACTCAAGAAAGTAAGAGAATTGGGAGTCAAGACATTGCATATATTCAATGACTCTTAGTTGGTAATATGTCGAGTGAAGAAGGAATTCTAGGCTAAAAGAGAGAGACTCGCCCCTTACCTAATGAAGGTGTTGGAACTATTGAGCAATTTTGAGTAATATACAATAACATACATTCCCAAAGAAGAAAATATGAAAGTTGATTCACTGGCTAAGCTGGCCAGCTCTGGGATGCATGGCTTTTGGGTATTGTTATAGTAGAATTTCTTTCAACTCTAACCATTAACGAGATGGATGTTTATTGGATCTTGGATATCAAAGAGGAAAAGAAGTTATGGATGACTCCAATTAAAGATTATTTGCTGAAAGGGACTCTCCTGAACGAAAGAAATGGATAACTAAAGCTCATGAGCAAGGTACTTCGGTTCCTAATGTAAGAAAGAGTGTTGTTTAGGAGATCATTCTCAATGCCCTTGCTAAGGTGTGTCACCAAATAAGAGGCTAAGAAAATTATTGTCGATGCGCATTAAGGTAGCTGCGGTGACGATACTAGGGGGCATAACTTAACAAAGAAGGTTCTTCATTATGGATACTTTTGGCCAACGATCAAACAAGATGTGGTTGATTACACTAGACGATGTGATAGATGCCAAAGGTTTGCAAAGATTTCAAAACCCCATCTATAGAGCTTCCAAAATGGTAAGCTCGTGGCCTTTTGTAGTTTGGGGAATTGACATAATCGATATGCTACTAATGTCGAAAGGTGACGCGAAGTATGTTATAACTGTGGACTATTTCAAAAGTAGGCAAAAGTAGAACTGCTAGCCACAATTACTATGAAGAAAGCGATCAACTTTATAGTAAAGAATATCTTGTGTAGATTTAGAGCTTTATGGAAGACCAGTACTGATAATGGAACTCTATTCAAGAGTGTCGAATTCAAAGACTTCTATAATTGGTATTGAATTGAGAAGAGATTTTCGGCTGTACACATTCGCAAGTAAATGGATAGGTGAAAGAGGTGAACAAGATCATCAAATCCATCATTAAAAAGAGACTGACAAGAGCAAAAGCAACTAGGTTGATGAGCCTCCACTAGCACTGTGGGCATATGGGACGACCCACAAGTTCGTCAATGTGCATACTCTGTTCATTTTGGACTACGAAGCTGAGGTTGTGATTCCAATTAAACCAAAATTCCCTTCTCACTGAAAAGTGCACTATGATCACAAGATGAACGAGGAACTCTTTCTTGAGTCCCTCGCCTTAGTTGAAGAAAAAAATGGAAGAGGTTGAACTAAGGACAACTGTTCGCTAGAAAATAGTAGCAAACCATTTTAACGCCAAGGTCATAAATCGTACCTTTGAGGTAGGAGACCTCATTTTCAAACGAGTCCTTTCTGGGATGGGGGTACTTGGTCTAAATTGGGAAGGTCCCTATGCGATTGAACAGAAGCTTGAAGATGAAATTTTCAAACTATCGACTATTGATGAGATCCCAATTTCACGGGCATGGGTTAATGACCATCTACGGTGCTATTTCACTTAGATTTATTTATTTTTTGCACATAAGACATCCTAATTGACTGGATAAGACGCAATAAGATAGAATCTGTCCTTCTTTCTTTGATAAATACAGTTATCTTTTAGACTCAATGGAACCATATTTTTAAAAGTCGGACGTTGTGTCGTGTGATCAGCAGTAGAATCAGACATTGTGTATTTTGAAAAACTAAATGTTTGGATACTCGAAGATAGGTACCGATGAACTCCTTCGATCCATGATCGGGTCAAAGGAGTATAATCATACTGGGGTCAATTGGAATTAGCCCTTACACGTTTGATCTTTGACAAGTGCCCGGAGATAGGCAAAATCGTAGATTGATGGCCGGGGATAGGCATTTGAGACACGGGACCCTAAAGATAGTAACGAGTGTATGATTGAATCATTTGCAGGTATAACCACGCTTACGACTCGGTGGGACACACTGGACCGAAGATAAGCGAAGATGGTCGATGAACGTATCTGATCAACACCTAGTGATAGGTGAGATTAAAAGTGGATGTCTTGAGATAGACGTCTAAAACGCCATTTCCTGAAGATAGGAAATGGTGTGAAGTTAAAAACCTTCATGAATACAGCTTCGTTTATAGTCAAAAAGAATACATATGGTCGAAGATAAGCGAACTTAGTCATGGAGTTGGCCAAAGAAATATAGTTTTGTTTAGCTAAGTAAGAAGTATATTGGCAATGATAAATCAAGCTAAGTGGTAAGATAATACTAAGCAATCACATGAATTTATTTATATTTATAGAGTTATAATAAATAATGACATTGCACAAACATAGACATGTATAACGTAAATGTAACTAAATTATAGATGATTATGTCATGTATGTAGGCAGGTGTATAGGCAAGTAAAACAAAAGAGACGATAATGTAAATATAGAAAAGATTGAACAGAAAATGATCTTTTACTTACATATATCCTTAGTACAAGAATTGTGGGGGCCGCACCAGCATAAAGATGGCATATATACATGAGATTCCAAAAAGAACAAAATGTTGGAATCTCGATTTTGATTATGACAAGCTATATAAAATATTATGTGAATATTAACCATCTTTGTAGGAGATTTATTGCAGATTCCTTTTCAGATGTTTAAAGTTGAGTATCATGTGTCTAGAGTCTGTACTTTACTTAGAAATTTGTTAAAATCTCTCCTGAAACGATATATATATATATATATATATAAACACATGCACAAAGGTCTGAACTCAGACGTTTGAACCCATTCATTTAGACGTCTGAATTCTGAAACCTGAATATTGTTTCACAATATTCAGATATCTGAATGAAAATTTTCAGATGTCTAAATATAGTCAAAATTTGCCTAAAAGCTTGCTGATTGCATTTCAATCTAATTTAGAAGTCTGAATTTTTTAATTCAGACGTCTGAATATTTCCAACTGCTATTTTCTTGAAAAGACACTTCTCTTCACCGAAGAGAAACATTTTCAAAATCAATAGTTGCACCTGTTTTTTTCAATATAACTTTTTATCTATAGTTGAAACTCTTTATATACTATAAATAGATTACAGAATTCAACAAACAATTCATCGAATTTACTTTTAGCATTCTTGAATTCTCATATATTCTCAAGCTTTCAAATTGCACTTAAATTACTTACATACTTTGATCATTAATCACTTTAACTTCCACAATTCTCAAAGCACATCACACTATATATCATAAAGGAGAAGATTATAGGGAGATTGTACTTAATTGACTTATCAGTGTTATTTAAGAACACATTACAGTCAGATACATTTGTTATTTGTAAAGAAGTCATGTCCGGTTGCTAAGGCAGTTGAAGTCCTATTCGGTTGCTTAGGCTGGTGAAGTCTTGTTCGGCTGCTCAGGCAGTGTAAACCTGTTCCTCCGGGTTATGTGAGGGTTGTTGTAGTTGAAATTCCAAAAGGAGTCTGGAACTGGACATAGAACGGGAAGTTCGAATCAGTATAAAAATTTCTGGTGTGCTTGTTTTATTTTACTTATTCACATTGCTATAGTAACTTAGTTTATTTCTGCAATAGTATAATATAATTCCATATAGCACGATCTGCACTGTTTTTTCACAAAATACAGGAAAGGAAAAAAGAAATACCTTTAGAAACCAGGATGATTGCATACTACTATCTCCCTCATTTGTTGCTCCTAATAGCCAGTCTGTTGTGGTGCTTCTTCGTGACCGCCTTTGATTCCTCTTTCTCCTCATCTCTGCAAAACAATCTTTAGATAGAGAGACTTCCTCCTCGATCATCTAGTTGAAAGGCTCATTATGTTTTCTGAAGGTAAGATCAGAGGTTTTTGAGGTGCCTGCACAGCGGCATTGGAAAGGCTTAATTTTAAGAAAGAGGCCTTAGGAGTAGGTGTTGATTTTCCAAAGTCGGTTGGGGGATTTTCTATTCCCAACTCCATCATAACCTTGAATGAATGGAAATCTCACGTTAACCTCATCGCCATTGGAATAAAATCAGGGTCCTTCATGTTGATGATGGTCGCCTCCTCTTCTAAATATTGGTCGTCGTCCTCCAACTCTTCCAACACTCATGTCTCTCTAAGTCTGTTCCGGGACCAGAGCTGGAGGGAGGAATTGGAGCGATGAGCGTTGTAGCGATAGAGGTAGACATCGTTGTAATGGCATTTGGACCTGGAGCTTGAGTAGTTGGTGGCTGAGGAGGCAATGATGGATGGCATGTAATTTTATATATAGAGCGGTAACGATTAATGTTACTTAATTTTTTCACAAGTAAGAAGGCAGACTAATCAAGGTATCTTTGCTTGACTCGGTCCGGTCCTAGCCGACTGGTTCCAGGTCATCTTACAAGCCAGCCACAATTGGGGGTAGGTTGACTAGGTTTCTTATGTATGATGATAACCCAAATCCAGCCTTGACCTTCATTGGCTCCTTTTCTCAATTGCATGTCAAGCCTTTTGCTGGCCGAGCCTCCCATGCACCAACCCCGATGACCAGCTTGCCCATCAAGATAAGTGTTGAATCATAAGTTTTGATTCATGATAAATAGCTTTAATGATTAGTGATGAGACCATACGATCAAGCGACAAAAAGAGAATGAGATATGCTAGCTATTAAACTGTAAAGGAGACGAAACTTCAAACCTAAGTATAGTATGATTATTTACTGAAGTTTTAGTCTTAGATATGGTTTATAACTGTTAAAATCTATCCTCAAGTAGTTTACACATACTCAAAGTTGTTTTAAGATTCAAACTTTTTTAAAATATATGAAAACTATGCACTGACGACCAGGGCAATCGACTGGCCGAAAACAACCAGTCGACTGAACCTGTTCAGTGCACAGATATGCACCATTTTACAAAGTTTTTGAATATTCAGTTGGCTGGTCGATTTTGCTCAGTCGACTAACTGATTATAAAGGCTATTTTTCTTGAAAAGACACTTCTAATTACGAAGAGTTTCGATCCAAATTGAAGAGACATGGCTGCACCTTTTGATTGAAACTCTTTGTGAATAGTTGTAACTATTTGTTCACTATATAAACACGTTAGAATCATTTCTCAAATTACCGAATTTTATTTTGATTTCTTGCTATATTCTCTACTTTCTAGCTCTGTAATCTAAAAGCAATCACAATCTATATATTGCTTGAATCTCTGAATTAATTAATATATTCTTTGATTCTAAGCAATATCTTCCTTTCATATCTTCACACACACAATATATACTTGAGGATTTGATTATAGAAGGGTGTACTATTAAAGACATATCTGTATTATTCAAAACACAAGCGTCAACTATTTACTTGTACCAGTAGAAGTCCTATTTGGTTGTTCAGGCGGTAAAAGTCCACTTCGGTTGTTTGAGGTGGAAAAATCCTGTTCGGCTGCTTATGTGTTGTATACCTATTCCTTCGGGTTAAGAGAGGGGTTTATAGAGTTTAAATCCAGAGTGTAGTCTGGGACTGGACGTACAATGGGAAGTTCGAACCAGTATAAAAAGTCCTGGTGTGCTTATTTCATTTACTTTATTACCATCGTCTATTATCTGGTTCATATTTCTACAGTAATATAATATTTTATATTACATGATCTTAAGTGTTAACTAGCCACTGCTTACACACTCCTCATTTGGTATCAGAGCAAGGACATCCTATGACCGTAACACAGTTATTTGATATATTTAGTAATATGAAAAGTAACACCAACTCTAGCATTAACATTGACACTAGTTTCACTTAAGGACAGTCTATTGCACGACCTCCACTATTTAATGGTCTTAACTATAATCACCGGTCTACTAGAATGAGAATATATATGCAAGCTAATGGTTTTGAAACTTGGAACATTACTTAAAAAGAATATACCATATCAATAGAAAATTTTTCAACATGGACTGCTGCACACAAAACTGATGCTACTTCAAATGCTAAAGCTATGAACATGTTATTCTGTGCATTAGATAAAAATGAGTTTAATAGGGTCAGTATGTGTACAACTGCTTATGATATATGAAGAACTCTAAAAGTAACTCATGAAGGAACTAACAAAGTCGAATAAAGCAGAATCTCTATGTTGAAAAATCAGTTCCAGAACTTCAAAATGAAACCAAACGAAACTATAAATGACATGTACTCTAGATTTCAAGATATATATCACTCATTATTGGCACTAGAACAAAAAAATTATGATTTTGATATTGTTACAAAAATCCTCAATTCTTTAACAGACGATTGGGAATGAAAAGTCTTAGCAATTGAAGAAGCTAATGATTTATCAATCATGAAATCGGAAGAATTAATAGGAAATCTAATGTCATATGAAGTGAATTTACAGGCAAAGAAAGTACAGGCACAAGACAAGAAGAATCTAGCATTTCAAGCAGAAAAGGATGATTCAGATTCAGAAGAGGATATGGCACTTAGTGCTAAAAATTTCAAAAAGTTTTTGAAATTCAAAAGGAATAATAATTTTGTGAGTTACAAAAATAACTCCAACAATAACAATAATAGCAGTAAACCGTCAACCTTTGCCATGCAATGTTATGAATTTCATAAAAAGGGTCATATGAAAAAAGATTGTTTAGAGAAAAAGAAAAATAAATTCAAGAAGGACAAATGCAATAAAAAAGCATTTTCAGTATCATGGGACGATTCAGAATCTTCATCATCATCAGACAGTGACCGCGATTGTGACACATAGCAAGCAATTGTATGCTTCATAGCTACAAGCGATGATGTAAGTGAATTAAGTTTTGAAGATCTGGTTGAAATTAATTCAGAACTAGTAGATTTAGTAAAACAAATTAAAATCAAAATAAAGATTTACAGGGAAAACTAAATAGATCTGATTAAGAAGTTAGTATGCGAAGAGATGAAAAGAAAATTCTAGAAGAAGAACTTGAAATGACTCAAGAATCTAATTCTAATTTAACATCTCAACTCTCTATGATAACTCAGGAATTAGAAATTCAGAAAAATAAAACTAATGATCTATCAGTAGAGGTTAATAATTTAAAATCTAACACTAAAGCATTAAAGTTAGAAAATTCTAGTCTTAAAACCAAGTTAGAAGATATTGATAAAATTATTTTTAACTTCAATAAAGGACGAGAGAATCTTTCTACAATAATAGAAAACTCTCAGTCTACTTCAAGTAAAATGAGACTAGGATATAAGAAAATTGAAAATCCAAAGAATCAGGAAAGTTTAAAAATAAATTTCAAAGAAAAATTAAGAAAGATATTAGGAAGACAATTTCTAAAGATATTAAAACTATTAAGATATTGATTCCTAAAACAAATAACAATTTAATTAGGAATAGATATATCAATACATTTATGGAAACCGTTCATAAAATTAAGAATTATATTTATAAAGGGAATTCTGAATCCGCTTAGGTTTGGTTTCCTAAGACCTAACTCTTAGGACCCTAAAAAAAAGTGTACCAATTTATTCTTTATTTTTTACAGATACCACTTAAAAAGTGAGGAAAATGGATCTTAGACAGTGGTTGCTCAAAACATATGACTGATAATAAGGACATGTTAACGAACATTGTCTACTCAAATGGAGGATCGGTCATTTTAGAGATAATTCAAAAGGTTATATCATCGATAAGGGTGATGTGAGCAATAATGGTATCTTTAACTTACCTCTCATTTATGATGTTTTATTAGTTAAAAACTTAAAACATGATTTATTAAGCATAAATCAATTATGTGATAAAGGTTTTAATATATCTTTCTTAGAAAATAAATGCAATATTTCTGATAAAAATCAAAATTTAATTTTTGAAGGAATAAGAAATAGAAATATTTATATTTTAAATATGAATGTAAATCATGACATAAACATGTGTTTAGTAGCTACATAAAATGAGTCTTGGCTATGACACAAAATATTTTGTCATATAAATATTAATACTATTAATAAAATGGCTAAAAATAAACTTGTTAAAGGACTATCTGATATGAAATTCAAAATTGATAATATTTGTGATGCACGTCGGTTAGGAAAATTAACAAAATCTTCTTTTAAATCTAAGAAAATCATATCTACAACACAATCACTTGAACTACTACATATGGACCTCTTTGGACCTACTCAAGTTCAATCTATTAATCACAATAAATATGTGTTTGTTATTGTAGATGATTTTTCAAGATATACATGAACTATTTTCATGAAACATAAAAGTGATACTTTTGGAAATTTTAAAAATTTTGTTCAAAGAATTCAAAATATAAAGAGTTTGAAAGTTAAAAATATTAGAAGTGATCATGGAGGTGAATTTAAAAATGAAGTTTTTGAACAGTTTTGTAACAAGAAAGGAATTAACCATAATTTTTCTTTTCCTCGAACACCACAACAAAACGGAGTTGTAGAAAGGAAAAACAGAACATTACAAGAATGTGCAAGAACTTATTAAATGGAAGCACTCTACCAAAACATTTCTAGGCAGAAGCTGTTGCAACTGCTTGTTATGTTTTGAATCGTGTTTCTATTCGACCATTAACAAAACACACCCCTATTAGTCCGTGAGATGATGGTTTTGATGACAACAACCTTAGAATAGATTATAAAATATAAATACTGACATTATAAGTTTAGATATATATGTATATGCAGGATTTAACCATGCAGGTACCAAGAATGAAGACTGTACAGTATAGAGATTCAAGATATCGAGATAGAAGACTCACGAGTATCAAGATTATCAAGAGTTCAAGATTTTAAGCATAAGTATTTTTATTAGGAATTTTTGTTAAGACTCGTAGAAAAGCACTGACATCTTAAAATCCAATTTATTCGTGGAACGGAATCCACTTCAAGCCTGTTAAAGGGATGGAACCCTAAGTAGGATGGAACCTATGAAAAATCTAGTGGAACATTGTTTTGTATCCGCTAACCTTTTATTCAAAATGATTTTTCAAAACTATCTTGTTTTCAAAATGATTTCAAAACTTTCCTTTTAAAAACATCAAAACCCTCTATCCTGATTTTAAATAATTTTAGCCTTAAAATTATCTTTAATTTCGAAAGTCAAAATTACTCCTGATTTTAAACTATCTTTTTGAATTATATATTTAACTTTTATACTTAGATTTAAATATAAAATTATAGTTAAAATCTATATATATTATTCTCTATATTTACTTATGAATTTTAACTATAGTCAAGTATATTTGTAAAGTTTAAAATAGTTTTAATATAAGATAAAGGTTATTTTCAAAGAAAATCAAATCACCAAAAATTGCTTTGGGATGTCTACATGCCTAGGGTAACCAGGTTGACATGGTGTCAGTTGAATTCAAAATTTAAATTTCAAAACAAGTGTCCATTCGCCATAACTCTTAATGAATGGACATATGACTGTTGTTCTACTATAAATAGGGGTCAGTTCCAACGAATTTTACATCTGATTTTCTGGTTTTTCACTCCTCTTCTTCTTCCACGTTTCTTAGTACATATTCTTACCATTACTCTGCCGAAATCAACATTGAATCGAACTCGATTACTTCTAGTTTGATTCTCTATCACTATCTCTACAAGGTTCTCAGTGCTATTCAGAGTTATAGACTTCTTTGTAATCTATTAAGCAAGAAAAGGTGTGGTTGTAGCCTTGGAAATCAATCAAAAGAGAAAAGGTGTGATTGTAGCCTTGGTAAATCAATTGGGTAAACTTGTGGCTCGGAAATCAAGTATCTCTACCCAGAGGATAGAAATTCCGGAGGGTGTACCTCGTAGCCTTGAAACCGAGGGTGTAATTGTACAATTGCTTTTGAAAGAAAATCCGTACTTGTGTTGCAGGACTGGATGTAGGGTAATTCCGAACCAGTATAAAATCCGGTGTGTTCTTTCCTTTACTGCTTTTATTTTATTTCTGCATCTGTGTTTGTTTCTGTGATCATATGTGTGTCTGTATATTGCATACATCGGTATCTAAATTAACATAAACTGAAAAAGATTTAGTAATTCTTTATTAACATTATTCCCCCCTCTAGTGTTAATCCTAGCCTTAAGATCCGTAATTCGCATTTCTCTCAATTGGTATCGGAGCAAGGTTTTCAAAGTTTCATAATCTGATTTTTTTGAAAAAGTTTTTGAAATGGCTATATTTTTGTTAATACTAATTTAGAAATATTCAAACCATCATTGTTTCTTGATTCTGCATATAATCAATATTCAAATTCAAGTTGTCTACCAAGATTGTTTGATGTGCAGGAATCATGCTTTATGGGTGTTGAGGAATCAATCCACAACGGACAAATTGTGCAGATCAGAAAGAATAAATGGAAACTTGATAGTGGATGTTCTAGACACATGACTGGCAATCTAGATATACTGAATGATATTATATACAAAGACGGAGGACTGGTTAACTTTGGAGATAATTCAAAAGGATATGTGATTGGCATCGACAAAGTCGGTAATTCTAAAACTCCTACTATTACTAATGTTTTACTAGTTAAGAATCCGAAACATAATCTGCTAAGTATAAGTCAACTATGTGATAAAGGATATTAAATTAAATTTGAAAAAGATAAATGTCACATTAAAGATAATAATTCAACCATTATATTTGAGGGAGTCAGGAAAAAGAATATTTATATTCTTAGTATGAAAGTTTCAAATGATAACCTGTGTCTGTTGGCAAATACAAGTGACCCTTGGATTTGGCATAAGAGATTTGGGCATTTGAATTCCAAACTCTTATGTAGACTGTCAAAACACGATCTAGTAAGAGGTTTCCCTAAAATGAATTTTAAAGTAGATAGTTTATGTGATGCTTGTCAATTAGGAAAACTTAGAAAAAACTCCTTCAAGTTAAAAGATATGATTTCAACTTCAAAACCTCTTGAATTACTTCATCTTGATTTATTTGGTCCATCTCAAATTCTTTCAATAAATCATAGTAAATATGTTTTTGTAATTGTAGATGATTATTCTAGATTTACATGGACAATATTTTTGAAACATAAAAGTAATACTTTTGAATGTTTTAAGACATTTTCAAAAAGAATTCAAAACTAATTTTCTCTAAAAATTATAACTATTCGAAGTGATCACGGTGGTGAATTTGAAAATGAAAAGTTTAAGGAATTCTACAATAAAAAGGGAATAACTCACAATTTTTCATTTCTAAGAACTCCACTATAAAACGGAGTAGTAGAAGTAAAAATATGACGATTCAAGAGTGTGCGAGAACTATGCTTACATATAGTAATTTACCAAAGAATTTTTGGGAAGAAGCAGTTGCTACCGCCTGTTATATTTTAAATAGAATTTTAATTAGACCTTTAACTAATAAGACATCTTATGAACTTCTTTACTCAAAGAAACCTAAGGTATCTTACTTCAGAATTTTTGGAAGTAAATGCTTTATTTTAAATGCAAAAGATAATTTAGATAAATTTGATCCTAAATCCGACAAAGGTATCTTTATCGGATATTCTAATAGAAGTAAAGCGTACAGAGTGTTTAATTTAAAAACCAATTCCATTGAAGAAACAGTGCATGTTTCATTTGATGAAAATTTCAAAGGAAGATACAAATGATGAAGAGGATTTAATCACTCAAAATCAAGAATCAACTGAAACTAATAATGAAATTAATCATCCTAATAAAAGGACTAAACTTTTAAAAGATCATCCTATAGAAAATATACTGGGAGATACGCAATCTATTGTTAAAACTAGAAATCAACTAAGTCAAATGAGTAATGTAGCTTTTATATCAACTATTGAACCCAAAAATCCAAAAGAAGCATCAACTGTTGATTCATGGATTTTGGCTATGCAAGAAGAATTAAATCAATTTACTAGAAATGATGTTTGAGAACTTGTTCCTATACTAGAAAATATGACTATAATTGAAACTAAATGGGTTTATAAAATAAAATGAATGAACAAGGAGAGGTAGTTAGAAATAAAGCTCGATTAGTCGCTCAAGGTTATTGTCAAGAAGAAGAAATAGATTTTGACGAAACCTTTGCTCCCGTAGCAAGATTAGAAGCCATTAGGATTCTACTTGCTTTCGCAAGTCATAATAATTTCAAATTATTTCAAACGGATGTTAAAAGTGCCTTTTTAAATGGATTTGTGAAAGAAGAAGTATATGTTGAACAACCACCACTTTTTGAAAATGATAATTTACCAAATCATGTTTACAAACTTAAGAAAGCATTATATGGTCTAAAACAAGCTCCTAGAGCCTGGTATGATAGACTAAGATCTTATTTATTGCAATCTAATTTTGAAATTGGTAAAGTAGATAATACTCTTTTTATTAAAAGAAATAAAAATGATACTCAACTAGTACAAGTTTACGTAGATGATATCATTTTTGGTTCAACTAATTTTGAATTGAATAAAGAATTTTCTGAAATAATGACAAAAGAGTTTGAGATGATCATATGGGTGAATTAAATTTCTTTTTAGGATTACAAATAAAACAATTAGATAATGGTATCTTTATTAGTCAAGAAAAATATGCTAAAGACCTAATTAGTAAATTTGGTTTGACTACTACGAGTGGAAAACCCACTCCCATGGCAACTAATGAGCACCTTAGTAAAGAAAATCTCTCGAAAGATGTAGATCAAAAACTATATAGAGGAATGATTGGATCACTACTCTATATTACTGTCAGTAGACCTGATATCATGCATAATGTTTGTCTCTGTGCCAGATATCAATCCCAACCTAAAGAGACCCACTCAAAAGACATAAAACGAATCATAAGATATGTTAATCACACATCTGATTATGGTTTATTCTACCCTAAAAATGATTCTTTTGACTTAATATATTACTATGATGTTGACTATGCTGGTTATAAATTAGACCGAGAAAGTACAAGTGGGACTTGTCACTTTTTGGGGCATTCTCTGGTTTCTTTGCTTGGTAAAAAGCAAAACATAGTTTCTTTATCAACAACTGAAGCAGAGTATATTTCTGCTGCTTTGGCTTGTTCTCAAGTAATATATATGCAGCAAAGCTGAAATGATTTTGGTTTAAAATTTTCAAAATCACCAATTTATTGTGACAATACGAGTGCGATAAATTTATCCAAAAATACTACTCTATATGCTCGAACTAAACATATTGATACCAGACATCATTTTCTCAGAGATAATATAAGTAAGGAAGTAGTTACTCTCGATTATATCAATTCTGAGAATCAAATTGCTGATATCTTAACAAAACCCTTAAATGAATCAATATTTACTAAATTAAGAAGAGAATTAGGTATTTATTCTATAACTGAAATATAAAATATAAACAACAAGTATAATTAATAATTAATATCAAAATAATTCAAAGATTTAAAATATAAAAGACCATGTCGACATTCCCCATATACCCATGTCGACATGTAACGTTTTTATATTTTGAAATTTTTCCCACCAAAATTCAAAATAATTGGTTATAAATTCTTCACATTTTTGAAATTTTATTCATCTTTTCTGTTATCTCTCTGTTCTTCTCTCTGAAATCAAATAATCAATGCCTTCTCTTCCAAATCAAAGATAAAATCAACCTTTTCATTCCCCTCTCCTACGTCTGGTCCATTTCAACATACTACTCTCGCTCGTGTGACTAAAATATAGGACTCTCTGAAGGATGCACTTCAGATGATGACTGAAATTCAAGTGACTCAACTTCGTATGGCAAAAGAACAAGAGAGGCAAGGCAAGATTCTTAGGAATTTGCAAAAATTCCTAATGGATAACCAGGCCAATTCTATCTTGATTGATGAAGACTCTTCACTAAATCAAGAACAAGAGGCCAGCGAAGAAGAAGAAGAACCCACGGAAGAAGAAGTGCAAGCGGAGGATGATGACCAAGTCGTGTGTGTTGGAGAAGTGTGTTTTGACAAGAATGGGAATCTTGTCGAACTACATGGAAATTTCTGTTTCCACTATCCAAACTGTTCGATTCATAGATCTCCTATGTTTAAAAACACACAATAGTTTCTTTTCTTTCTTTTCCATTGTCGTTTGTGTTTTATGTTATCTAAATGCTCATGTATATACAACTTCATACGTAATAAATAACTCGTGTTCTTATATGAGTTTTAATTATAAGTACTATCGTGAATTCTTAGTTAGGATAGTTAATTGTTTAGGACTATGTTTTAGTATTAGATTTAAATGATGATTACTTATGATAACACAATCATTATAATCACATGTCATAGAGTGTTAGTTTTATAGGGAGTTATATAGTTTGGAGTGAGTTTTTTGTTGATGACAAAGGGGAAGAAATATAAAATAGGGTAGTTAGGCATAAATTAAGGGAGATTTATTAGTTTTAGGGGGAGTTATTAGGATAGAAATAATATTTTATTAACAAAGGTTGTCATCATCAAAAAGGGGGAGATTGTTAGTCTGTGAGATGATGGTTTTGATGACAACAACCTTAGAATAGATTATAAAATATAAATACTGACATTATAAGTTTAGATATATATGTATATGCAGGATTTAACCATGCATGTACCAAGAATGAAGATTGTATAGTATAGAGATTCAAGATATCGAGGTAGAAGACTCATGAGTATCAAAATTATCAAGAGTTCAAGATTTCAAGCATAAGTATTTTTATTAGGAATTTTTGTTAAAACTCGTAGAAAAGCACTGACATCTTAAAATCCAATTTATTCGTGAAATGGAATCTACTTCGAGCCTGTTAAAAGGATGGAACCCTAAGTATGATGGAACCTACGAAAAATCTAGTGGAACATTGTTTTGTATCCGCTAACCTTTTATTCAAAATGATTTTTCAAAATTATCTTGTTTTCAAAATGATTTCAAAACTTTCATTTTAAAAACATCAAAACCCTTTATCCTGATTTTAAATAATTTTAGCCTCAAAATTATCTTTAATTTCAAAAGTCAAAATTACTCACGATTTTAAACTATCTTTTTGAATTATATATTTAACTTTTATACTTAGATTTAAATATAAAATTATAGTTAAAATCTATATATATTATTCTCTATATTTACTTATGAATTTTAACTATAGTCAAGTATATTTGTAAAGTTTAAAATAGTTTTAATATAAGATAAAGGTTATTCTCAAAGAAAATCAAATCACCAAAAATTGCTTTGGGATGTCGACATGCCTAGGGTAACCATGTCGACATGGTGTCAGTTAAATTCAAAATTTAAATTTCAAAAGAAGTATCCATTCACCATAACTCTTCATGAATGGACATGACTGTTGTTCTACTATAAATAGGGGTCAGTTTCAACGAATTTTACATCCGATTTTCTGGTTTTTCACTCCCCTTCTTCTTCCACATTTCTTAATACATATTCTTACCATTACTCTGCCGAAATCAACATTGAATCGAACTCGATTACTTCTAGTTTGATTCTCTATCACCATCTCTACAAGGTTCTTAGTGCTATTCAGAGTTATAGACTTCTTTGTAATCTATTAAGAGAGAAAAGGTGTGATTGTAGCCTTGGAAATCAATCAAAAAAGAAAAAGTGTGATTGTAGCCTTGGTAAATCAATTGGGTAAACTTATGGGCCGGAAATCAAGTATCTCTATCCAGAGGATAGAAATTCTGGAGGGTGTACCTCGTAGCCTTGAAACCGAGGGTGTAATTGTACAATTGCTTTTGAAAGGAAATCTGTACTTGTGTTGAGGGACTGGATGTAGGGTAACTCCGAACCAGTATAAAATCCGGTGTATTCTTTCCTTTACTGCTTTTATTTTATTTATGCATCTGTGTTTGTTTCTGTGATCACATCTGTGTCTGTATATTGCATACATCGGTTTCCAAATTAACATAAACAGAAAAATATTTAGTAATTCTTTATTAACACTATTCACCCCCCCTCTAGTGTTAATCCTAGCCTTAAGATCCGTAATCTGCATTTCTCTCAACCCCATATGAACTCTTAAATGGTAGAAAACCTAATATATCTTATTTTAAAGTATTTGGTTCAAAGTGTTTTATACTTAACACTAAAGATCGGCTTGTTAAATTCGATCCAAAATCCGATGAAGAAATATTCATAGGATATTCGAAGAGAAGCAAAGCTCATCGAGTTTTTAATAAGTAATCGAAGAAACCCTTCATGTTTCATTCGTTGAAAAATTCAAAATTTCTTCTAATATTACAAAATTTGAAAATAATTCTAATAAAATCATAACAAATATTTCAGAAGATGATGATACTATTTTTTAAGATAATAACATTAATAATACTAGAGAAGATGAAAACATTGTTCATAATGAAAAATATTGTAAGATCTCCTCCAAGAATTCTTAGAGATCACCATGTTCAAAATATAATTGGAGAAGTAAATTCAAATGTAAGAACAAGACATCGATTAAATCAAATGGGCCATGTAGATTTTCTCTCTAATATAGGACCTAAAAATATTAAGGAAGCCTCCACTGATGACTATTGGACTATAGCTATGCAAGAAGAGCTAAACCAATTTGAAAGAAATGAAGTTTGGGAATTAGTTTATAGACCAAATAATCAATCGGTCATTGGTACAAAATGGGTTTTCAAAAAAAAACTGATGAACTAGGTAATATAACTAGAAATAAAGCTAGATTAGTAACACAAGGATATGATCAAGAAAAGGAAGTAGACAATGAAGAAATGTTTGCTCCTGTCGCAAGATTAGAAGCTATACATATTCTACTGGCCTTTGCATGTTTTCATAACTTTAAACTAAATCAAATGGACGTTGAAAGTGCTTTTTTAAATGGATATATAAAATAAAATGTTTATATTGAACAACCTCCTCTTTTCTCTCATGAAAAATTTTCAGACCATGTTTATAAACTTAAGAAAGCCTTATACGGTTTGAAATAGGCATCCCGTGCTTGGTACGACTGACTTAAAAGCTATCTAATAGACTCTGGTTTTGAAATTAGGAAGGTTGATCAAACTTTATTTATTAAGAAAACTAAATAATATATTTTAATTGTACAAATATATGCTGATGATATTATATGTGGTTCAATTAATGAAAAATTATGTCATGAATTTTCGACTATCATGACAAATGAATTTGAAATGTCACATATGAGAGAACTATCATATTTTCTTGGATTACAAACTAAACAACTACAAAATGTCATTTTTATTAATCAAGAAAAATATTATAATAATCTAATTAAACGATTTGGTATGGAAAACACTTCTGCCAAATCAACTCCTATGAGTACAACCATACGTCTCGACAGAGATGAAGATGGTAAGAGTGTCGACCAAAAACTATACCGTAGTATGATTGGATCATTACTTTACTTAACTGCTAGTCGACCTGATATAATGATGAGTGTTTGTTTATGTGCTCAATTTCAAGCAAATCCTAAAGAATCACATATGCGAGCAGTAAAACGTATAATTCATTATCTTAGCAAGGCCAAGGATTTAGGACTATTTTATTCGAAAGAATGTACTTTTGAACTAGTATCCTATAGCGATGCTGATTTTGGAGGAAGTCGGAGAGATAGAAAAAGTACAAGTGGAACTTGTCGTTTCATCGGACGGTCCTTAGTATCTTGGTTTAGCAAGAAACAAAACTACGTTTTACTATTGACATGTGAAGCAGAATATATATCTGCAGCTTTAGCACGTGCTCAAGTCATCTACATGCAACAAACACTATAAGTTTTTGATATATAATTAAATAAATCAATAATATACTATGATAACACAAGTGCAATTAATTTATCTAAAAATCCTGTCAATCACTCATGAACTAAACATATTGACATTCGCCATCATTTTCTTCGTGATAATATTGAAAAGGATATAGTAAATTTAGAATTTGTAAATTCTGAAAATCAATTAGCTGATATTTTCATTAAAGCTCTCAATGAAAATAATTTTGTAAAACTAAGAAGAGAACTAGGTATAATTTTCTTTAAAGGATTATAATTTCTATAAAGTTTTTTTTACCAAAAAAATCATTGCTAGTACTTAAACTCAGCATCGCTAGATTGGAAGTCCTATGTCTTTACCATTTCTTTACCTGTTATTTCACAACTATTTCTACAATACATTTTTATATATATTTCATTTTTAGTTGTTTCAAGTTTTTTTTTACAACCAAGCAAAATTCTGTTAATTTTCTGCTCCTTTCATTATTTACTGGTTATCTCTTGTTTCACCAATCATTTAATCTATGTTTACTATACCTATTCTTATATATATTTGAAGTTTGTTTATTTTTCCCTCCACCTTGTTTGCTTTATTCAAATATTGTTTCTTCCTTGCAACAATGTCTTCCCAAAACAACTCTCCATATGACTCTGCATATTCTTTTGTTGATTTTTCCACACCTTCCTTTTGTTCTTCTAGTTAACCTATGCCTACTCCAGCTTATGAACCTGCCAGACCATCCAGCTATCATACTGGTTATACTCCAAAAAAAAGAAGGTACGTCGTTTCTTATTCTTTGGTTCTCTGTTAACAAAACAAAAGATTGATGATATACACCATTATCAACGGGAATCAATAACAATCGAACTAGAAATGTACTATGAACAAAAGCTAAATTCAAAACGACGTAGCTTTCTGGAGCAACTTAGATGGAAATTTTGCGGGACATCTACATCCGACGTTCATCAACCCACAACATCTTCCTATCGGAATCCATGGGATCAGTCACCACAACCTCCTCCTGTGTCCCTAAATTCGTGGGAGCATGGAAATCACTGATTTCCATTGAAACCATGCAAAGAGAAGACTAAAGTTAGACCGAAAGATTGTAAGACTCCGCATTCATCCACGTCTTCTTCATCCAAATAATTTTTGCATTTTTTTATTTCAATCTACTCTGTATACATTCTATGTTTAATATATTACATATATTTTTTTAATTAGAAAAACAATAGAAAAGACTGATAATGCTGCAAAAGAGCATTCAGTCGACTGAATGAATTAGGTCGGTCGACTGAATTTGGAAACAGAAAGTTTCGGGAGATTGATTAGTCGACCGACCATATACGACCAGACGACTGAATGCTTAATCTGAGCCCAGTAACTTCTGTCTCACCTGCTTTTTACCTATATAACTCATCTTCTCCACTTTTACTCTTCACTTTTACTTTCTACCATCAAATTTTCAAAACCCTAGCCCTCCAAAATTTCAAATTCCTTTACTCGATTATTCATTCAAATGGCTCCAAGACAACCTAAACGCTCTAGACAAGCTTCATCCTCTGCCTCTGAACCTATTGACACCCAAATAGCTCAATGGCTTTATTATGCCACCGCTATCCAAAGATGAAACAAGTTGAGGGAAGTTCGCTTTCTAGAAGGATCATTTGTCGTGTTTCCTGACTTCGCTGCATATAGACTTCAAGATCTTGCTTAAAGAAGTCGTTTAGAATCTCTCCTTGACTACAATCGGAACAATCTCAAAATTAATCATACAATAGTAAAACTCTTTTACGCTAACTTGAATTTAGGTCGTCAAAATCTAAGAAACCGTGACAACTGCGTATGGAGTTTAGTTTATGGTCATCAAGTCTTCTATCATTGGATAGAATTGGACACATTCTTCAAACACCAACAGATAGTATTCCACTAGAAGATTTAAATGTTGCTTTAGGCGAACGAGATGAAGTAAGTAATAGATTTTTGAAGGACGACGTGACAGAATTAAAATCTACCGCCTTTCGCCCTACAGCTCGAATTATGCATCGAGCCTTAATGCGCACAATTCTTCCTAGTATCGGTTCTTACGAGCTTGTATACCAAGAGAATTATAGGGCTTTATATGCAATTTGGGGTGATGTTCAAATTAATTGGCCTAAACTTATACTTGACGAATTCCTATCATTCAACTAAGGACGGATGAACATCATTTACTACGGCGAGTATATTATGCGGCTTTTAACGAATCTACAAGTTCCAGTTCTAGTTCCAATCCGACACCTCCACTGTTAAAACTCTTAATAGCCGCACAATTAGTTTGATGAAATTGCCTCCAAGATCGCTCACTATCATGTCATTCCAAGAATGGCAATCAAGGCCTCGCCAACAAGTTGCTACTCCACAACAACGAAGAGATGAAATTCGCACCACAACTCCATCCCAAAGCACCCGAGAGTCCATTGATCTAATTGCACGTAATCAAGTAATTTTGGATTCTCGCATTAAGAATCTCGACAGGAAATTCGACAAGATCAAAAGCTTCTTGGGGATTCTATGCGATGCAATTTCTTGTTCTTCCTCTTCAACCACTGCAGCACCTTCACATCGTGATCCGAGAAAACGTACGACACCTCATTTTACTTGGTTTACATCCTAGGAACATACAAATTCTGACACTAGTGGAAATGGTGGCGGCAGACAATATGTGGAAAGCTCTTCACGAGGCAAAGAACCAGTGCAAGAGGAAAAAGAAACAGATTCAGGAAAGTGATGATGGTAATTCTTGATGGTGGTAGTAAGTTATTTTCTTTTTAATTCAAAACATTCTAGTATAGTTTTTTTATGGGCTTGTGTAAATAGCTCGGGAGAATTTGAAACAATATGCTTGTTTGTGATTGTTTTTTAATATGCTTCTGTGATAACATATTATATGGTTTTTATTTCCTTTTGTCAATGACAAAGGAGGAGAAATTTGTATGACTAACCAAGTTTTTGCATGATTAGATATGTACCACATATTTAGTGAGTGAAATATAAAACTTCTGATATATAATTCTTAATATATAGCGTCATTGTCATCAATCAAAAAGGGAAAAAATGTTGAATCATAAGTTTAGATTCATGACAAATAGCTTAAACGATCAGTGATGAGACTATACGATCAAGGAATAAAAAGAGAATGAGATATACTAACTATTAAACTGCAAAGGAGATGAGACTTCAAACCTAAGTATAGTATGATTATTTACTGAATTTTTAGTCTTAGATATGGTTTATAATTGTTAAATCTATCCTGAAGTAGTTTACGCATACTCAAAGTTGTTTTAAGATTCAAAAATTTTAAAATATGCGCACACTGTGCACTGACGACCAGGTCAGTCGACTGGCCGAAAACAACCAATCGACTGGCCGAAAACAACCGATCGACTGAACCTGTTCAGTGCACAAATACGCACCATTTTACAAAGTTTTTGAATGTTCAGTTGACTGATCGATTTTGCTCGGTTGATTGACCGACTCTAATGGCTATCTTTCTTGAAAAGACACTTCTAATTACGAAGAGTTTCGATCCAAATTGAAGAGATATGGCTACACCTTTTAATTGAAACTCTTTATGAATAGTTGTAACTATTTGTTCACTATATAAACACGTTAGAATCACTTCTCAAATTACCGAATTTTATTTTGATTTCTTGCTATATTCTCTACTATCTCTGCAATCTAAAAGTAATCACAATCTATATATTGCTTGAATCTTTGAATTAATTAATGTATTCTTCGATTCTAAGTAATATCGTCCTTTCATATCTTCACACACACAATATACACTTGAGGATTTGATTATAGGAAGGGTGTACTATTAAAGACATATCTATATTATTCAGAACACAAGCGTCAACTATTTACTTATACTAGTAGAAGTCCTCTTCGGTTGTTCATGCGGTAAAAATCCTCTTCGGTTGTTTGAGGCGGAAAAATCCTGTACGGCTGCTCAGGTGTTGTATATATATTCCTCCGGTTTAAGAGAGGGTTTATAGAGTTTAAATCCAAAGTGTAGTCTGGTACTGGACGTAGAACAGGAAGTTTGAACTAGTATAAAAAGTCATGATGTGCTTATTTCATTTACTTTTTTACCATCATCTATTATCTGGTTTATATTTCCGTACTAATATAATATTTCATACTACACGAACTTAAGTGTTAACTAGCTACTGCTTACACACTCTTCAATTAGGCGCACGCCTAGCTTGACTCATCTCTCATTAGCCCACTGGCTCTCTCTTCGAATCGCTTACAACCCGGCTCTAAGCCAGCCCGCTTGTTCAAGCATATCTCTCAACTATCTCCCGACAGGCATAGCTTGGGATTGTCTTAAGGGTGGCCAGTTTGGCCTGTCTGCCACCTAGGCATGTAAGAGCAAAGCGATAACAGATGCAGCCAGGTGTACCTACTTCTGACAATAAGCATATTGCAAGTACAAGCTCATTTAATATAAAGCATGGTAGAGCATGCCCCTAATACAGTTTTCCTGTTAACCTTCATCTTAGTCACACATTTCTTTCTTTCTCCAGTTGTCTCTCATCAAGTCCATTCAACCAGATCAATGGTTGGGTGCGCTCCACGCCAGTTTTAATGCATGATCTTAACCATCCAAGCATCAGTTCAAGTACTATAAGAACTCCATGCATAACCACTTCAAAGGGTTGGTCGCCAGATTGGTTGCTTGGTAGGTCGCCTGGGTAGTGGCCTGGTTAGTTGCCTGGATTGATCGTCAGGTGGGGACCCTCCTCGTTGGAACCTGTAATCTGCCACTTAAATATCCTGATATAATAGCTCGTTGAGATTAGCAGCTTCGTTAATATTGGACGCATTGTCTTTTTTGTTATTCTCTCTTTGAATTGTAAGAGTTACAAAGTAACAGAACTTCACAGTGAACATAGGTAGCTTCGTCGAAGCACTTCACACCCTATGTCATTTACCTTTAAATGTTATTTTCCCTCATTTTTCTGTCATTGAGCCTAGTGATTAGCGCGTAAACTTTGCCCTATACAACGCATTATCATCACTATAAGGTTGACAAAAAATATCAACATTATGGTGCTAGAAGGAGGGCCGAACCTCTGATCATGTGGTTAGAAGCCTCATGTGCAAGCTCTTTCCATGCTCGGTACTTCGCATTTAGCATCGACAGTGGCAACGGTGGACAATGTTCCACCACCTCCTCCGATCACCAAGAAGATTCTTCATCTATTTTGGTATGGCTTCGTGTACTATACGCCCCCGCTCATCTCCTCACATTGTTGCTATTATCAACTATATCATGACTACCATGCATGCTCCCTGGAGAACCTTCAAGCCCCATAGCACTTAGGTTCGATCTAAGATCACTTGTAGCTCCTTGCTGTAGTGTGTTGTCTTGGAGAACCTCCAAACCCCTAATCGCTTAGGTTTGAGCCAGGACCGTCTATAGCTCCTTATTACAACGTGTCACCCTGAAGAACCGTCAAGCTGCTGGTGCATAGGTTCTTACTGGGACCGCCCAAAGATAGAGCGAAGCATAGGTAAGTCTACTTTTTACAGTTTCTATTTTCTAAATTCTTGTGAATGATGGCACATGTCGCTCGTCTCGCCATTATATCACATCCTTATACAAGAGTGCTCGAGCCAGCCATGTGCCCTGGTTCGAGCTGGCACCTATAATCATCCAACGATAGACGAAGTGTCACCTAAGAAAATCCTCAACCCCCTTGCGCTCTGGTTCGAGCTAGGCCCATCCACCCCTCTACACATGACTGCCTATCACCAAAAGAACCCTTGGGCCAACATGCACTCCCACTCAACATCAATGTCGCCCTCCACTTAATACTTGACCGGCAATTGGCTCAAAGGAATGTCCATATTGGGCCCATCGCATGATAATATTACCATTTAGCATGTATTAAATAGGAAACTTTTCTAAAAATAATACAAGAACTCCTCCAGGCCGCATGTTACCCAGGAGAACCTTAAGCCACTCAATGCTCAGGTTTCCACTAGGATCGCCCATCAACAAAGCAGCACAGAGAAGCTCAGCCATCAATTATTGGCATTAACACCTTATAAATGATCGGGTTACTCATGTGGAGTATATCTCTTGTTTGATGACAACAAATATATTTTTATATTTGTTTTTTCTTTATGAGTTTTATAATTTGAAAATCATCAAAGCACAATTGTGTCTCTAATTAAACTATAATCCACCATATCTCATATGCATGATTTACATTATTGCATTTCAAACAAATCTATTTTTATCTATAAAATAATATATATTTACTATTATCAAAAAGGAAATAATGTCGGATATTGCAGTTAATTTCTGTATAATATTAATAAATATATAATATATTTAATACGTTTGTTAGTGATGTGTATCTACAGGATTATGATTTCAGTCGAAAGATTTCCAAACAATGAATGTTTCAACAAGATGTATATAAAGTGCAAGCCAAATCAAAAGATATATTCTAAAAGATACATTATAATTTATTTCCCATGACATGGTTTCTTATTTTTTACAATGGGAAACAGTTTTTTTACAATCCATCTCAAAGAAGGAAAAAATAAGGGAATTATTTTTTGAAAAGATTTGTTCCATCGATACAATATTTATATATACAATCTATCAGTATCCTTCTTTTTATGTGATACCAATACAAACGACTCTCCTCTACAAGCCAATCATTAGCCAATTTTCGCTAGAAGTTCTATATCCTATTCTCATCACAATCCAACAACATCATTATTCAACAAACAAGCTACACCAGGCTGTCGCAACACTCATCTCCACCAGCGTTGACACACAACTGTAGCCAGCAAGCTCATACACCAACCATCGTTGCAAAGGAGATAATAACTCATACCATATTTCAATGGAAAAAAGGCTCGGAGTTTAGACAACCGCCTTGTTCATCACAAAGTTCAGGCATCCATTCGTCTCAAGCACAGAGTTACAGCAGGCTGTACATCTCTCATACGCTCTCGATCTAATCCCAAACAGTGACACAAGTGCCAGTCAAATAAATGCAAGGGTTCGCAAGACTTAGACATCGATAATAGATCAAATACCGTCAACTAGCAACGCATCAACTATCAGACTTAAGTGATGGCAAAGTTAACTTTATAAAACTTGCAACTTCAGACGATAAAGAAGGCATCACTACCTCAGGTCTCAGCATCGAACGTCTCAGTAACTCCAGATCAATCACCATCGCTTCTCATCATTGGCGAAGCAACTTCCAAAATTTCAGGCACTGGGTATGTGACGTTTTTCTACGACGGCGGTTTCGCCTCCAGATTTGACGACGAGAGGCGATGATAAGCAAGGGCAATGGAGCATTTTGATTTGCAGGACATTCGTTCATTTTGGGCTAAAGATGAATTTGTTTTCGAGAGAATTGAAATTTGAAGACTAAAAAAAGGGGGATTTTCTATATTCCAGGAGAGGGAACAGACTTTGAATGGACAAGAAAAGGGAAAATTCATTTTAACCTCTCAATTTTCTAGTGTCTATTTAATAATATTTTTAGTTATTTCCAAGGAATTTTTTCGCATTTTCTTTTTTCAATTTTGAACTCTAGATTTTCCAGATTGAGCTACTAGTTGTAGTTGAGGTATTTTGACCTCAGAGGACTTAGTTCGTGCAGAGTAACTAGGCATAGGATTAGCATATTCAAGTTAGCAA
Organism: Allium cepa; assembly: GCA_030765085.1. Lineage (NCBI taxonomy): Eukaryota > Viridiplantae > Streptophyta > Magnoliopsida > Asparagales > Amaryllidaceae > Allium > Allium cepa. Next base: position 241,047,099 of record CM060931.1, read on the forward strand.
AGAGTGCGAGTTTACAGACGTTGTAAGCATTCGAATATACAATTCTAGTAGTAATTTTGAGTGCAGGGTTAGGCATTAACAGATTAGTGGTCGAAACTAGGTATATCTGTGTGTTCTTTATTTTCCGCATTTTCATTTCTGAATTATTATCCGTTTATCTGTAATTTAGTTTAAATACTATATTCACCCTACCCCCTCTATGGTATATCGCATTATCTTAACAGCTCGATCATTGCTCGCTTCCGAGTCCATTGACCATCCTGGTCTATCAGCTAAAATAGATTGGTCAATCCAGTTCAAGGGAATTTGCTAGCTATCTAAGATACGCTACCCTACCAATGGTAGACAAACAATCAAAGATAATTAATTTCATAGACAATAAGTTTACAATAAAAAGATATGTTCTTACTTGGTTCAAAAGAATACGGGGCACAACGCCTGCCTCGCTGGGCTTATATAGATTTTCAATCGCTAATTAGTTAAAAAGAAGAAAAAGAGAAGTAGAAGCACGCCAACAACATACTTCCGAGGCATGCCGACCCATGCTCTTATTACCGCCCAGACCGTGCTTAGCTGCACCGATGTCACTCCTTTAACACTTTAAACCATCAAGAATTTATTGAAGAAAAGGAAGCGTGCTATCATCTTTGAAGCCTTCCACATTGAATCTCGCAAGAGACCTTGGAAAGCTTCCAAACAACCTTACTAAGTAGAAAACCAAGGTTTCGACCATAGCAGAAGAGGAAAAGGCGACATCCACCACTCTTTCCCCTTGAGCAGTTGAGCTCCCAAGCCGACCCTGGTTCGAGATTGTCAGAGTAAGATGACAAGGGAGCATACCAATATCATCTTGATCATTAGCTTGAGACCAATGATTTCAATCACCATTAAAAAGATGGACAAAGGGTATAGGTCAGGTAACATCCATCTCAACAAGCAGAAATCCAAGCACCAGTCCGAACTGCAATCGACAAACATGGGTAGGCACCCAAAGAGCTGCCTCCTTCCTTTTATTTCCAACTAAATTTGATAAAAACACAAGCACTCAAGAGCGATGGGAGAGGAATAAAAAGGTGAAGCTAATTATTTTTACTAATAGAACACCATGCAGAGTTCAAATTTCCTAAAGAAATTGCATGGCAAAAGCTTCATGGGTTCAAAGGGGAAGAAGAGGGGGTTATTTATATACCTCTTCCTTCAATTGCAGCCATTATGATCAAAATGGCAAAAGGATCCCAACCTTTCAAGAGCGATAAGTGTTATGTTACACCATCTACATGGACAAGATGACACATCCCCACCAAATCTCAAGAAGCACAACCGCCACAACCACTGGTACAATGGCACGTGAGTAGTGCACTAATTGCATGATAGAATTGTCAATCGATGGAGTCTTCATGATTTTACAAGCCCGCTCACAGGCATGGACATAGGGGGAAAAATGTTACTCAAATTTTTCATAAGTAATATGGCAGACTAATGAAGGTATCTTAGCCTAGCCCGGTTCGGTCCAGGCCGATTGGGTCCATGTCAGCTTGCAAGCCAGCCACGATTGGGGGCAAGTCGATTGTGTTTCTTATGTATGATGATAACCCAAATCCAACATAGAACCACATCGATTCCTCTACTCAATTGCACATAAAGCCTTCTACTGCAGCCCCATCAACTAGCTTGCTCGTCAAGACAAGATGCAAGTCTGGCTCGGCCCACTCTCATTGGTCGACTGAATCTATCTCTGGCTCACTTACATCCCTGCTCCAGGCCATCTCGCTAGCTCAAGCATTTCTTCCTCTACCATCTCCTGACCAACATAGCTTAAGACTGTCTTATGGGTAGTCTATCATTGATCTAACTTCGATACCCCTATCTATGACCGTAGTCCGTCTCGTCTCACCGAGGCTCAGCATGCCCTTGGCTTTTGCCAGTTCACTATCCTCCTTATGGTCTTAATAGTCCAGCTCTGCCCATCCTACCACTTAGGCATATGGGAGCAAAGAGACAAGAGGTACATTCACTTTTGTAAAAATCTTTATGGGCCCTTGATTAGGCCCTGCCTAGGTGCTAGGCGGGGATTACCGCCTAACAATTTGCCTAGACCCGCCTAACAATTTTCCTAGACCCACCTAGACAAGCTTATTGCCTCATGTAAGAATCTAAATACGTATTTATGCACTTGTTAGGCATACTATACGGTTTAACGCCATGTACAAGCATTAATGTACTAGTTTTAGGCGGTCTTGTCTCCTAGTTACTCTGAAGCACATCCAAAATTATAAAATTTTAATTTATATCAATCAATACTAAATAAAACACAACTTTTATAAAAAATACATGAGTTATTAGATATACTTATTCTGATCAATCCCCACCTAAGTGATTAATCCCTAATCCATGCTTACCATTTAGCACCCGCCTAGCGATTTTTACAATCTCAGGTACAACCAGGTGTACCTAATTCTGACAAGAAGCATGTTCGATCTTCCACAGGCATACTGCAAGTACAAGCACCTTTAATCAAAGCATGGCATATCGTACCCTGGTACAGTTTTCCTATCGATCTTCGTCTCAGTCATGCATTCCTTTCTTTCGTCGGTTGTCTCTCATCATGTCCATTCAGCCAGATCAATGGTCAGGTGCGCTTCATGCCTATTTTATGGCACAATCTTAGCCATCCAAGCATCATTTCAACAGCTATAAGAACCTCATGCATGACCACTTCAAACGGGTTGGTTGCATGGCTGGTTGCCTGGTTGGTCGCCTAGTTACTAGCCTATATGGTGGCTTGGTTTGGTTGCCAGGTTAGGACCCATCTAGTTGGAACCTAGAATGTTGGAACCTATAATCTACCACTCATATCTCCTGATATAGTAGCTCATTAAGATTTCCAACTTCATTATTCTTAGACATATAACCTTTTCTTATCATTCTCTTATTATTCCTCTAATTGTAAAAGAGCCGTATGGTAAGAGAACTTCACAGTGGACGTATCCAGCTTGGACGAACCACTTCAGCTCTTGTGTCATTTACCTTTAAATGCTCTTTTCTCCTTATTTTTTCCATTATTAAGCCTAATGATTAGCATTTAGAAGGTAAAATTTTATCTTCATAATGCATTATCATAACTTCAAGGTTGATGAAAAATATCATCGATGGCTAGTGATGTCTTAAGGCAAGATCCAAAGCTTCTTAAAAGACTGAGCGACTAGAGATATACCTTGGCTAGCTGGAGTTTCTTTTGGTTAGGACTTGGTGATTTCTCCCTCCTTAAGAGTTGGTTGGCGTAATTATCCATATTTTACGTATCGAAAGATCATAAAATATTTTTATTTTATTCGTATGACTCTTCAATGATATTTTTCAAATCTATGATTTTTTACAAATTTTTATATGACCATTTTGACCATGAAAATCTTGTTTGGACTATAACTTTTGATAAAGAGTCAAATTACGATCACAAACCACTTCCATTGCTTTAGGACGATAGTTTCTCATTCCGTAATGTGGTCATAATAGAAAAACAGATGTGTTATTTGAAAGTTATGGAAGTTTCAAGTTTTGGTTACTGTTGACCGACTTTAGTAGACAATTAACTAAGTCCATGCTTAGGCTACTAATCCACTTTGAATTTTATGCAAATAGGAGGCTGTAAGAACTGACCCAAGTCATTTCCTTCTTCCCTAGAATAGATCTAAACCTTCAATAGCACTAATTTCATCAAAAATCACATATTTTCCTTACTAATCTTATTAGAAAGGGGATTAGCATAAGGAAACTTAAGATTATCATTTTTGATGATTTGGGTTCATCTCCTTCAAATTTGAGGATAAAAGTTGGTAATTTAGATATTTGGTGAGTGTTTCTTGGCCATTCACTCTCCTATACCATTTTATATAGTTAAAATGATTGTTTTAAGCATGTTGATTGTTTTAAGCATGTTTTTGGATCTAAACTGGTTTTCTAACTTTAACCACTTGTTCATGTATGTTTATGATCGAAAATATGATATTTTTAAATGACTTTAGAAATGGGTTTTGTAAATTATTAATACCTATTCACTTGCTAATGTAATCTCTATCACTTTTATGCATATGTCAGTGTAAAACTTGGATTTATGGCAAAACTAATTTGATTATCATATCTTCATATATTAATTATATGAATAGATGTATATGCATGTTATCCCATGATTGTAGATTATGATTTGAGGTTATTTGCTAGTGTTTTGGATGTTAGGTAGATAGGTCGAGAGATTGGGCAAATTGGAGGCAAAATCGATCAAAATAGGACGAAACCTAGGAGGTAGATTCTGGGGCAGCGGAGGAGCTCGTGGTCCAAATCACATCTCCCAATTTGCTAAGGGTAGAAGTCGGCGTCGAATTCTCCATGTAGCTCCATGTCGAGAACGACTTGGAGGAGGGAGAGAGCATGACTTGTAGAGGTTGCCTATGCTGTTGGACCATATATCGGCTAAGTACAAAAGGCAACACCGACTTGTTTCTAAGATACGAAGTTAGGTCTTAAGAGAACATGACGACTTGACTAAAAGAAAAGAAGTTGAGGTTTAATCACCAAGACATGAAGTACTAGAAGTAAGATGTAATCCGTTGGCTAAGTACAGAAGTTGGTACCGAATTCATGAAATCTGTATCGAGTTCTCGTCCTTGGTCCAATAGGGATCAAATTTCTAGAGCATGGTTTTGGAGTTCTAGGGGTTGTGCTGGAGGTGTTGGCTTGTTCATATGATGACAGACAGCAGTACAACAACATGATGAAAGCTAGAGTCTTCAAAATGTAACTTGATGACGAATGGAGTTAGGTTGCGAAGGTAATGGCTCAATGAAGAAAGAAGTTGTAGAATAGGGAATGTGGTCTTCAAGAATAACATCTTAATAAAGAAAGGATTCGTTAAGTGGAGGAATGAAGAATGGTTTCTCTGATATAATGGAAGTTAAATTATGCAAAGGATGGGCTTGGATGCACGTGCAAAGTTATCGTTAATACTCAGAGTGTTTTCTTTTGTACTCAAAGCAAGAGTATCGTAAGGATGCTTATGAGTGGTGAAGAATGGCTACCTCGGATCAGAAGAATGGATCCGTGTACCCTGGACTGAAAGAATGGGCCCGCTTTAGGCTAAAGAGAGTATAATTGAAAATGAGGATTTTCATTAGTCCCTGGTAGAATGGTTGTACGAGTTATCATATATCCAGAGTACACCGAGTGATAGTTACTATTGTTCGATGGATGCTATGTCTATTTTGATTACTTCACTAGTCACCTATCTCTCTAGGGTTGTCATCGGAGATACGTAGTGGAGATAGCGATACCTAGACACCCTTTATCACACTAGGTTGTGTTACACCTTTATGATATGTAGATTAGCATATTATGTTATCATGTGCTAACTCTTTGGTTGTAGTGACAGGTCATGTATGATTAATATACCTTGCTCATTACTATATCGACTTGTACCGTATTTTGATTCATTTATTGCTCACACCGAACTGTTATCTAACTCGAGGTTTAATGCTTTACTTCTTATTTTCTCGGATACTCTTAAATGAGTAGACTAGATAGCAAGTCTATGTGCGACGCATTAGCTATGCAGAGGACGAGTTGGAGGGAGCTATCTCGTATTATGTGTGGATTTCTGTGCTTATTTCACTATTCAACACTATAGAGCCTTGGAAGTGTTCACTTATTATTAGTAGTATGAGATAGTTATTTAAGTTTATTTATATTGTGTAAACTCTATTTCATGATGTATAACTCTATATGTCTATACTTTGTCATTTGGATCACTTATTATTATTGCCTCTCCTGTTTTTTATCTGTGATATTATACTTTATTCCATGTGCTGTCAGATACACGATAGATTCTGTAATGTTTTATTTCATTTTTAAACCTTGATGGTCGCTCTACATCAATCGACACGATAACAGCACACTATCTTATGTACATTGGGTGCCGGTGGCGTATGGCGGTCGTCACATTTGGTATCAAAGCTTAGGTTGCATTGTTTAACCTAAGGTATACCATGGTTCAGTAGAGATAGGAAAGAATTTCTCAACCTAGACTAAATTAAGAGAGTGTATATATATACGAGAGCACATACTTGTTATAAATTTTGATTTTCAAAACTATATAGTAGTATATAGAATGTAAGTCGCATGCACACATGAGTACCATTGACACAATTTTCTTTTTGAGAGACCGATCATTCTTGTTACAGATTGAGAATGAGCTGAGAAACAAGAAACACTATTAGAAATTCCTCTTAAGAGTTGAGCAAGGAGCGGGTTTGGGGCTGCTAATCCTGACTTACAAGCTTGTTCAACATGATGATGGCGAACATGTTTCAAAATGCCTAAGAGGCTGCTCCAAATGTTGATTTTAATGGTGGTGTTCAAGTACAAGAGCTGGGGGCTGACTTTGCCAAGCTATGCAAAGATTATTCTACTTTGGGAGGCAAGTCATTCCTTGAAATGGAGGCTACCATTGAACTGCAGGATAGGTTGAACAACTGTGAGCATATTTTTAGTGATATGGAGATTGATGATGCCATGAAACGGAGGTCGGCCTCTAAACAACTTCAAGGGCATTCCATGAACTGGTGGAATGCTATCACTGCTGCTACACCTAAGAATCAATTCACTTGGGATCAGTTCAAGGATAGGTTTGAGGAGAAGTTTGTTCTAGCTGCTCAGAAGTCAGTACTAGTCAGAAGAATCGTTGATTTAATGTTGGGAGATATGTTTGTGACCAAATACATTACTGAGTTCGATGTAATGTCGAAGTATGGAATGTCTTTCATTAATAATTCATTGAGAAAGAACGAGGAATTCATTATGGGTTTGGACGACTATTTAAAGGAGAAGCTGGTGAGTCATATTGATGAGCCATTTGAGGGACTCATCGAGAATGCCCTTCGCTAGGAGAGTTTATACCCTAGTCAGCTATTATTGTTAGGGAGGAGCCAAAACTGCAACAAAGTGGTAGGGGCAAAAATAAGAAATGGTTTGGAAAGAGGAAGCAGTCTCAGGGAAAGGATAAGAAGGATCTCAGAAGAAGCAAATGGGACCCTATTTACTACGTTGGCGGAGAAAAGGGCCACATGATCAAAAGCCGCAAGACCGACGAAAAGAAAAAGTGTTATAGTTATGACAAGAATGGGTATATACTAAATAACTGTCCCAAACCACTACAGTGGAAGCAAATTGCTAAGGCATATGCTTTAGACGCTGTTTGGACTTCATCGAGTGCTCCCTCGACGAAAGAGAAGGGGAAGGGAGTTGTCATTCAAGGTATACTTTCACTTTATGATGTTCCCATACGTGGTTTGTTCGATACCGGAGCTTCACATTCCTTTATATCTCGTGACCTAGTAGATAGGCTAGGATTGAGACCCGCAGTAGTTGACCAACCAATGATTGCGACGAATTCTATCGGAGGCTCTACTAGCCTGTGTATGGTTTGTAGTGGTTTGTCTTATCAATTAATGGATGCCTTTTTGTTTGTGATTGTTTTGTTCTGAATTTCCTTGGGTTCAAGATTATCTTGGAAATGGACTGGCAAAGAAAGTATGCGGCAGTGGTAGATTGCAAGAAGCTATTGGTGAAAACTGGAGCTGTGGAAGGGCGGACAGTAGTGATTGGTTGCCTGCCGGAGGATGATGTTATGGTTGGCATTCTACGTTCGCTTGAGATTCATAAGATGACTTGTCATCCGTACCTATCGTTAGAGAGTATCCAGACATATTTGAGGAGGTGACTGGATTACCATGCATAGAGAGATCGAGTTTCATATAGACTTGATGAGGGATTCCAGACTTATAGTTATTGCGTTGAGGTGTATAGTGCCTAGAGAGCAGGAGTTGGAGGTGCAAGTGAATGACTTATTGAAAAAGGATTCATTTGTAGGAGTATATCTGAGTAGTATGCACTTGTAGTATTTGCCACTAAGGCGGATAGCTCTCTTAGATTATGTGTTGATTACCGTGAGCCAAGTAAAGCGACGAGGAAGAAAAGTACCCACTACGACGTATTGATGACTTATTTGATCGACTCCATGGTGTGAAGGCATTCTCTTAAATAGATTTGGAAAAAGGATTTCACCGGTTGAGAATAGCAAAGGAGAGTGTGCTAATCAGCGCGTTTCGTATGCCATATGGTTTTTATGAGTGGTTGGTTATGCCGTTCGGACTAACCAATGTTCCGACGTATTTTGTTGATCTCATGAACCACATCATTAAGAATCAGCTTAACAAGTTCGTACTTGTATATGTGGATGACATCCTGATCTATTCTAAGGTAGAGGAGGAAATAAAGTGCACTTGAGGATTGTGCTAGTGCCGAGGAAGCACAAGCTGAAAGCAAAGTTTCTAAAATGTCACTTCGTGGATCACATCGTCTCTGAGCACGGTATCCCAGTAGACCCTGCCAAGGTGGCAGCAGTTCAGGATTGGAGCCGATCCAAGAATGCTACTGATGTGAGGAGTTTCTTAGGACTGACTGGATATTATAGATGCTTTATAAAGGACTTCTTGAAGGTAGTCGTTCTGTTAACCAATTTCAAAAAGAAAAATCAAACTTTTACTTCGGATGCGAGATGTAAGCATACATTTGTGATTCTGAATGAGAGGTTGACGAGCACACCCATATTGATCATTCCAAGTGGGAATAAGCAGCTGACAGTATACACAAATGCTCATGGTATTGGATTGGGTGCGGTATTGATGAAGAAGGGAAAAGTTGCCACCTACGCTAGTCGACATGTGAAGCCGCACGATATGAGATTATGAAATTTGGATATGAAATTTGGATAGAATTTGCTTTGATTATTTGGAGACATTACTTATTAGGGGAGATGTTCGAGCTATTCACGGACCACAAATCCTTGAAGTACCTTTTCTTTCAGAAGGATCTCAACCTTCGACAGCAGGGATGATTGGAATCCTTAGCCTTTTAGGACTTTGGCGTTTCCTATACACCTGGTAAGGGGAATGTGGTTGTTGATGCGTTGAGTAGAAGAAATGCCAGTTTAGGAGCGATGTTCCTAGAGTGGAGACAGTTGGATTATATTGAATGTTATGACTTCAAACCTCATTGCGAGTTAGAGGCAGAGATGTTGGCAAGCTTGACCATCATGCCTACTCTTATAAAGCAGATTGGTACTATTCAGAGGTGTGATGCCAGATTAGCTGAGATCATTTCCAAGATTGAAGTAGGGGTAGAGTCCGAGGACTTGAGATAGTACAGACTCAACCGAGACGGTTGGCTTCATAAGAATAGGAGATTAGTTGTTCTCGATTTTGATGGATTGAGAGATGAGGTGCTCAAAGAGTGCCACCATTCCAAATTGACCATACATCTCAAAGGTAATAAGATGAACAGTGATATGAGATAGGCCTATTATTAGGAAGGGATGAAGAAGGATGTCGGGACATTCATATCGGAGTGTATGAACTGCTAGTTAGTAAAGGCGGAACAAAAGAAACCGAGTGGTCTTTTGCAACCACTTGAAGTTCCCAAGTGGAAGTGGGAGTAAATATCGATGGATTTCATAAATGGACTGCCAAGGACACGAGCAGGGTACGATAACATCTGGGCCATAGTATACCGGTTGAATAAGAGCACTGGATTTATACCCATCAAATCAAATAGAATGACAATCAAACTGGTCGAGTTGTATATAAAATGGATTGTATGATTTCATAGTGTGTTGGAGAGCATTGCGAGCGACCAAGACCTGTTGTTCACTAATGGGTTTTGGAAGAGCTTACATGAGGCATTGGGTACCGAGCTACATCTTAGTACAGCTTATCACCGTCATATTGAAAGAAAAACCGAGAGAGTGAATCGTATCTTGGAAGATATCTTGCGACATTGCTTTCTTAACTTTGGAGGCTCGTGGGATGATCACTTTCATTTAGTAGAGTTCGCATGCAATAACGGTTATCAGTCTAGTATTTGTATGGCATCATATGAAGCATTGTATGGTCGACCGTGCAATGCCCATTCGTGTTAGTGGGAAGTGGGCGAGAAACTGATACTAGGGCCGGATATGGTTAGAGTGACCTCAGAAAAGATAAATATCATTTGACAACGAATGAAAGCTACACAGGATAGGCAAAAGAGTTACACTGATAAAGGGAGTAGAGATTTAGAATTCTCCATTGGAAATATGGTATTCGTGAAGATTTCTCCTTTGAAGAATGTTAATCAGTTCGGTAGTAGAGGAAAGTTGGCACCGAGATTTGTTGGCCCTTTTCCAATATAATCGAGGATTGGCCTATAGAGTTGACTTGCCTCAAAGAATGGCGGGAGTGCACAATGTCTTCCACGTCTCCCATTTGCACAAATTCATGCACGATTCAGGCATAATTATCGAACAGGATCAGCTTGATGACATCGAGATCAAACTAGAAGATTTGAGACCTCGTAGGACGATTCGTATTGCCGGACGCGATATGAAACAACTTAGAAGGAAGATGGAGGAGTTAGGGAAAGTTCAGTGGGGCAAAAGTGAAGGCGATTGCATATGGGAACCAAGGGGAGTATGAGGGCCACACATCTGGAGCTCTTCACTTGGTGTGTAACATCGCGTAGGGGCCAAAAGCTAAGCGCTATAGATGCTGCAGTCATCCATAGTATTAACTTCTTGTAACAAAATACGGTAATGCTAATGCTATCCATAATATCAGAAGCACTTGAATATGAATAAATTCACAGATTTCCAAAAACAACATTTTACTGATTACATTTCAAAACAAATTCATATCCAAATTTCATAATCCCATATCGTTTTCTAAGTAAAGATCAAATATAATCATTACAAAAATACGCCAAGAGCGACATATGACGATGCCGCCTCGGTTGATCAGAGTCAGTATAATCATATCTAACTTAATATACACTGCAGAATCAAAACAAGAAAAACTCCTACTCCGTCAGCGAGCTGCTCGTCTCCGGAAGCTTTATTCATCAAAATTTCCAAAAGCTGAAAACCTTAAACCTCAGCCTACTGAAATCAATTTTCAGCACCTGAGAGTTTAAGGGGAACAAAAACTTCAAGTAAGACATAATGTCTAGTGTGAATAATATTGTTATATCTCGGTTTACTCGTATTAAGTGAGACCACGCTGCTTAGTGGAACGGGTTTCCCCTCATTGATATCCTCTTTAAAACATATATTTTACGAATCCTTTCCTGCAAGCAAACTGGTTAATCAAATTGATATAATAATGATGATAATAGCTAAGTCCGTTAAGCTATAATCAGGTAACTAATAGGCTATCTGTTCATAAGCAGTAAATGCACTATCTATCCGAAAACTGGGCCGATTGCCTGCCTACTGGACTATCTATCTGCAAACTTGACTAACTATCCAAATCAAAATGGACTATCTGTTCAAAACATTTTCTTAGGGTTAACTACCCATCATCTTTTTTCTTGAAAACCTTCTCAAAATGATTTAACCTTTTGAATCATATGTATACAAGGAAAATATATTCTTAGCTTTATTCTAAGCTATTTTGCAATGTTATATACACTTTACTCAAATTTATGTTTTTGAATTTTAATGAGGATTGGCTTCCTTCCAAAACAACTTAAAACCCTTTTTAACTTGAAATTACTTAGGCTATGTTGTCTATTTAATACATTCGAAATCTTTATTTATAACCTTTACATAACCCTTTCGAAACCCTTGAAGGTAACCCTTTCGAAACCATTAAAAGCCTTTCTTTCAAAAGTTTCAAAACATTAGACAACCTTCTTTAAATATCGCCTTCCGAAAACATATGAAAAACCATTCCTTTCAACCCTTTCGAAACCCTGACGAACCACCCCTTCGAAACCTTACTTTAAAACCTTTCGAAAGCATCAGATCTAAACATTTTGAAAGCCTTTGGGTTTAATTTAAAACACGTGAAAACCTTTCGAAACCATTCAAAAATCCACTCCTTTGAAACCTTTGAAAACCATCTCGGTCGCAACCATTCGAAAATCTACTCCTTTGAAACCTTTGAAAACCGTCTTGGTCGAAACCATTTGGATTATGCCTTCAAGTGGAGAATAAGGATCACAAACCCATTAAAGTCAAAAGCATTTCTTTTTGAAATCATTTGAATCATCTCTTTCGAAACCATTTGGGTTATACTTCAATTGAGTAAAAGTGTCATTAAAACCATTTAAGTCAAAAGCCTACCTTTCGAAAGCATTCCTAAGTAAAGAGTGATGGTGTCGAAACCATCCCTTCGAATGCATTGAAGAAGTGGTCAAATTTTTTTTAAAAAAAGTAAACAATCCTTTTGAAACCATCTGGGTCAAAAAATAGTAAGTGGTAGCAAAAAGGTTTCGACTTAGTCGAAAGCAATCATTTAAAACAAAAGTGCAACCCAATCGAAACCATTTCTTTAAATCCATTAAACCCGGTCGAAAGCTAACCAAGTCGAAAGCCATTTAGTCGAAAGCAAGCATGTGCATTTTTAATTTAAAAGCAAAATGGTGCTTCGATCCCTTTGGAATCCATGGTTTCGACCTCATGCTTTTCGTCTTCTATCCAATTCGCTACGTGCCAATATATTGATACCATGCGCATTGGTTTCGATGGTGTTGAGGGCGGGGGGACTTGGTCGAAAGCGAACCAAGGAGGAAGCAGGTGTCGAAAGCAATAAAATAGTAAAAAGAATATATCAAATAGTTCTTTTCACCTAAACTGCTTTAAGTTTCAAATTTTGATTGGTTGCCTCTTTTCTTTACCACTAAAAAATGCTGCAATTTTCAGAAATAACTATTTGAATTATTTGTAAAAAGCCCCTTCTCCTTTTATAACCATATAAAATATTTAAGTCACATACCTTAAATAATTTTATATATTCACCAAAACACTGGAAAATTCTACAAAATTTTTAGAAAATCACTTTTAATATGTTTTCTAACATATATTAATTTCAGACCCAAACCATTACTTATTTAGCCGTAAATAATTTTTAATTCAAAATAACATTTTCTTTACTGAAAATTCGTATAAAATACACAAATTCTGAAAATTAAAACCCGTCTCCAAAATAATATCGCAAGGCATTTGGATGTTATTTAATAGAGTTTTCACCTTAAAACGTATCATAAAATCAATATGAACATATATAAATCATCAACTGTTGAATATGCGAGTATATGATTTTTGTTTTATGATAATAAACATATATATTCATTTAAATGTATTTGCTAATATAATATTTTATTTTTCACATGATTAAATAAATATTTGTCGAACAAAATAAATAATACAGAGTTTAAATTCAAACAGATATTTTATTCAAACAAATATTTATTACAATTTTGAATAGTACAAATTCAAGTTCTCACCATACATATACAATTTTGATTACAATAAAAATTCAATTACATCACAACCTTTCATTTACAAATGTCCTCACTATATATCGCTCATTCACTCGTAATTTATCTTCAACTTCATTCCAGATTGATTCCAACATCTGAGCAATCTGCAAAAAAAAATTTTGACGCTGTAAAATTGAAAATAAAATATTTTTGCAGTATAAAATAAAATGTAATTTTGAAAATAATATTTGCCTCAGTTATTTGGCTTGTTCGTCATCATTTAATTTTGAATTCATCATACACGAATAGCTTGTGATATGCACAGTGTATCATTGTACATGCCACAAGGCTGTGCACTCCAATATATACACTTGATAAAATTACAGGGACATGTGAGCACAGGTCAAACCCAAATCAAAAGCCGGGTTCAACTCAAGTGCAATAAAAATAATGTCACAATATCAACACAAGGTCAAGCCCGAGCTCCAAGCTGGATTCAACACAGGTGCAAATTAAAAATGAAATGAAACAAGAACTGCCAAAAATAATGACCCAACAAATGAACCAGATCAACAAAGACTAGAACTAGAGAGTCCATGCATACATACATGTCAACCAGGCAGCGAGCAAAGTCGACAAGTACTTCAAGTACGAATGCATAACTGGATGCATGAATAACACTCAGACTTGGAGTGACAAATATACGAAGTCAACATGTATGCAACAGTGAAATGAAGTGGACAGTACAACCCAATTCAACATGCTTAGTTCAAATGGTCAAGACAGTCAAATTCAAATGCAAACTGACTTGAAGGAACAAACACATGAATGTACAACTACAAGTGTGTCAACCAAAAAACTCAATGCAGCAGTGTGTGTGTGTGTGTGTGTGTGTGTAACAAGCATACTGCACAGTCAAACTACAACAGAAGTGTAGTCATATGAAGACTCCAAACAGACCACTTCTAGTAAGAGTAAACAAAAAGGCAGTGCAATAGGATTCAACTTGAGTACACGTGAAAACAAATGAACGAAGAGCACATATATACACATGACAGTGAAACAGGCCAGAGGTGAGAACAAAACAACACATTGACTCAAATCGAATACAACTAGACAAGTTTTCAATCACAAACCAAAGTTCAAAATGCAAGTTCAAAACATAAGCTAACATACACATATGTACATACATGAATGTATGCATACACATGATGCAAGACCAGTGACTACAAAAGTCAACCAGGCTACACAGTGAACTCAAGCTCAAGTGAATACATGTACCGTAGCTACAGCACATCAAATGAAACAGTATCAACATAAGCAAGTGACACAGCTAGTTCGAACAAGTATACATGAATCAGAGAGTATATGCAGAGTATAACAGAGTCAAGGCCGCAAGTAAATCAAGTGCATAATGGTCGAAGCCAATACACAAAGAAAATGCAAAGTCGAAGTTAGGTGGAGACATGAAACAAATTAAAGTCAAGCAAGAAAATCATCACAGTTTCAACTGGCCGATGAAACAACAGTGTTAAACCAAAAATAATGTCACAAGAGATTTCAAAAATAGACTAAGTCATAGCATTAAGTTCGAACCAAAAATAATGGTCACGGAGAAATAATTCAAAGCAACAACCGAAGTCAGCAGCATCAAGTCAGAACCATGGCAACTAAGGCTACAACCGAGCAAGTTCAAATTTTAACAAAAGTAGTGACAAGTCAGTGCCGAAGTTGAACAAGTCAAAAATCGGCACCGTGGTGGCCAAGCAAAGTCAAAATCGAAGCCGCGTTAAACAAACCAAAAATATACGAATTGAAAACGTCGAAAATCATCAATGCAAAATCGAACGACATGCAAAAAATTATCAGACGAACTTGTATGAAATATACGAACGAAAAATAAGGAACTCAATTCCTATATAATCCCTAAAACATCATCGGAAAAATGTATCGAGTTCAAGCAAGCTAAAACAGTGAAGCAAAAGTAACAAATCACATACCAGATTCTTTGAACTGAACTCGACGAAATTGAAGCAGCCATATGCAAAATCGAAGAGACAATCATTCGACAAAGCAAGCATCGCAAGATCATAAATTCGAATGATTAATTGAAGCGGCGCATTCAATTTCATCAATAACCCTAATTTTATTCAAAAAGGAAATGAATGGGAATGAGCAGCCATTTTTCAAAGAGGAGTCGGCGAAGAAATAAAGAAAGGGGAATTCACTCTTATTTCACTTTGGGCCGGCTTGATTTATTTAGTTTGGCTATTAATTATACAAGGCTCTAGTTAAATTAAGGTTAATTTGTTTTTAAATTTTTAATTCTAAAAAACTCGTGTAAATTCTAGTCGTGTGACTAGGGGACAAACTACGTGGCGTAGTTTGAGAATTCGCAACTCAGTGGCTGAGTTGTGGCAGGGTTTTGAGCATAGAATTAAGGCTAATCGATAGCGGGTGTCGCGAGTTTACGTGTGTAAGCGTCTGACTGGTTAATCTCTTGTAGGAACCTTAGGGGCAGCACGTAGGTAGGGTTTTGCCGAATCTGGGTAAATTCTGTGTCGTTTTATTTCTTCATTTATTATTCTGCTATTATCTGTGCTGCTATTATTTTGATATATCTGTGTTGAAATAATTTTATATAAACTTCCGCAATAATTTTTTATAAGTAATCGCATCACCCTATTCACCCTGCCTTTAGGGTGAAATCGATCCTACAAGTGGTATCAGAGCAAGGTTCAAAAGCCATTTTTGTTTAAAAAAAATTTGATTTTTCAAAAACTAATTTTTGTTTTAAAAAATTGAATTTTTAAAATGGCTTCTTTTGATAATGCTTTTACGGAGGGTCAGTCCATAGTTAGACCACCAATGTTCAATGGTGAATATGCTTACTGGAAAAATAGGATGAAATTTTTTCTAAAAACCATTGACGCTTGGGATATTGTTGAGACAGGGTATAAAGCACCAACTATGATTGTAAATAATCAGGAAATAAATAAACCGAAGGATCAATGGACAGATCTAAAAAATAAGTTACAGAATACTAATGCCAATGCTATGAATTCGATTATTCGTTCATTAGATCAGTTTGAATTTAATCGTGTCTCACATTGTCTAATTGCGTAGGAAATATGGCACACGGTAGAAGTGACTCATGAAGGAACATCTCAAGTTAAGGAATCTCGCCTTGCCATGCTGAGTAGAGAATACGAGAATTTTACAATGGCCAAGGAAGAAAATATTAATGAGATGTATGGACGGCTTTCCAACATCGTATACAAATCAAAAGCTCTCGGAAAATCATACACAAAATTGGAAATAGTCCGAAAAATCCTCAGAGTCCTTCCACAAAGTTTTGAAGCAAAAGCGACTGCCATTCAAGAATCAAAAGATTTAAAACAAATAAAAGTTGAAGAACTCATCGGAAATCTCACCACTTATGAGCTAGAAATGAAATTCAAGGAAGAGCGTGAAGGAGGAGATACTCGAAAGAAATCAATTGCTCTCAAAGGAACAACTGAAAGTGATAATGACGACGATGACGATGGAGCAGCAGAGTTGGAAATGGTAATAAAGAGATTAAAAAAGTGGAATCGCAAATACGGAAATCTAGCTCTAAATCAAAAATTAAAAAGTAGAATAATCAAAGTTTTAGATAACATAGAATAGCAAAAAATCATATGTCATAAGTGCAACCAACCCGGACACATCAAGCCCAATTGTCCTCAAAATCAACGCGACTTTGAAAAGAAATCAAAAAGGAGAAATTTTGCAGCCACGTGGAATACAAGTGATGAAGATAATCAAAGTACTAGCAGTGAGAGTGAGAAAGCAGATATGTGCCTTCAAGGTAATATAACCGATAGCGACGATGACGAGCCAAGCGAGGTATCAAAACTCACTCACTCAGAATTACTCATATATTTCCACAAAGTAAATGGACGTTTTGAACGACTTAGGGTGAAGTATGCCAAACTTCAATCACAAAGAGATAATTTGATAGAAGTAAATGAACAGCTTGAACAATTAGTTAAAAACTATCAAAACAAGTGCCCTAAGTGTGATAAATGTCCAACATTCGAAGAAGAAATTAAAAATTCAGAAATTAAAATTAAATCGTTTGAAAATGAAATTCTGATTTTAAAGGAAAGTGAAAATACTAGGAGAGAGAACTCTACTAAAAATTGCACACAATTACTGAACGAAAATGAGTCTCTCAAAAAACAAGTCCAACAACTGTCAACAACTTTAGATAAATTTTCAAAAAGTGAAAGATCGTTGAAAATGCTATTAGGGAAACAAACTGTTACTACAGTTAGGATATAGTCAAACTAAACTTGTTAGGAGTGAATTTAATGAAGTCAATTCAATGTGCACAATTTGTAGAAAATTTAGACACAATCAAAATAATTGTTGGTATAGACCCAAACATGTAAAAACCATTCCAATTTGGGTTCCAAAAGGCACAAACATAAAATCTCTCAAAGTTAAACAAATCTGGGTGCCGAAAGGAACATATATAAATAGTTTGGGTCTCCATAAAATTATTTTTCAAAATATTCTGCCACTAACTATCATGGACCTATAAAAACAAATACCTCACAAAAAATCTTTTGTCTGTAGGAGTGGTGGCAGGCTAAGGAACAATAATAGTGTTATCTGGATTCTGGCTGTTTCAGAAACACAACGGGCAACAAAGCAAAGTTCTTTAGCCTAGTACAAAGGTGACAAAATCACAATGGGCAACAACGAAAATTGATCGTAAAGATAAAACAGGCAATGATATATTTTGAACGATATATTAATGTGATAATCTGCACCGTAGTCTGAATTAAATCAGCCTATAATGTGATGATGAAATAAATGATGATTTTGATTCTGACTTATTCAAAATTGTTGGCCAAT
Source organism: Allium cepa (assembly GCA_030765085.1). Lineage (NCBI taxonomy): Eukaryota > Viridiplantae > Streptophyta > Magnoliopsida > Asparagales > Amaryllidaceae > Allium > Allium cepa. The sequence continues at coordinate 241,065,348 of CM060931.1, forward strand.
TATATTCTTATGTCAAGAACACTATAAAAAACTCTAGAGTTTTTGAATTACTTCATATATATTAGTTTGGATTAATAATAGTGTTTTATTGGATGATAATACATTTGGTTATTTTACGGCTGACTCTATATTCTTGGTTTTTGATTATTTACATGGCTTCAGTTCAAATTCAAGAGAATTTCATTTAAAAATTTGTTAAAAATGATTTTGAGATATTTGGTTGCACAACTTATGATCTGGTCTGTAACATTCAACTAATAATAAATTTGAGTGAAAAGAAATTTAGATGCAGATTACACTGGTAATCTAGTTGATAGAAAAATTACTAATGGAACATGATTTATGATGAGACATTTAGTAACCGCATCGTTTTTCAAAGAAAGTATCTTCATATTTTTCACTTCAAATAATTTTCAAATTGCAGACATTTTTTTTATAAAACCCCTTCTAGAAAATCATTTTTGACCTTGTTTCAGATTAGTCATTTTGAAAATTTTGGTTTTATAATTATTTTTGAATATGATTTTAAATGATTACATTGACTGCTCTGACTCCCTAATGGTTATCGAAAAGATAAATAGTGATTGAAAAAGTGACGAGTGTTAATATTAATCATATATTACAATTTGAGACGGTATATTTAGTAAATTTCTTTAGAAATTTGAACAAGAGTTATAAAAACTTTTTGTTGGTAAAAATTCCATGACAATCTCTATTTCTATCATATTTCTAACGATCATCACTCATCAAAATTCAATATAGTTTTTCAATATGTGGTACTTTAAACAGGAATCATTCGTTTTTCATTTTATATATTTTTTTTAGAAAAAACAAAGTATTCACTCTCATTTAAAAGTCCTCACGGTTATGCATGAGTGAATTACTTGGAATTTTTGATTATTTGCTTGCATGCTCATTTAAAAGTCCTCACGGTTATGCATGTGTGGAACACATATCAAAATTGATTTATTAAATAAACAAGTTGATTCTAATCCCATTTAAAAGTCCTCATGGTTATGCGTGGTTAGAAGATACTTGAATTCATTTTTTTAAAGAAAAATTGGAATACTATCAATCTCATTTAAAAGTCCTAATGGTTATGCATGATTGGTAGATATTCAAATTCCTGATATAAATATACCACAAATCGACAAAACTGTATGGTTTTATATGATGACATCATTCACATCATTCTCAAAGTGGAATATGCGCCTAACAGAGTATTTATGATTTTTGTTTGATTTTTATTGAAATTTAATATTTATATTCGATTGAGTTTTAATGTTGTATTAATATCTACCACTTTATCTCTATTTTTCTAACACTATTACTCTTTTGCTGATAACAAAAGGGAGAGAGAAAAGTTAAGATTTTGTCAAATAAAATCAAGCAAATGTCAAATATTTTCTATTTGCATCTAGGCTCATTTTCATATTTTTAATTGTATGCATATATGAAGGGGGAGCTTTGTGTAGAGGGGAAGCATTCAAATAAGAGGAGCAAATTGAATGATCAAATACATTTAATAAATTCAAAATCTTAAATATATATTTGTTATCATCAAAAGGGAGAGATTGTTGAATACGCGAGTATATGATTTTTGTTTTATGATAATAAACATATATATATATATTCATTTAAATGTATTTGCTAATGTACTATTTTATTTTTCACATGATTAAATAAATATTTGCTGAATAAAATAAATAACACAGAGTTTAAATTCAAACATATATTTTATTCAAACAAATATTTATTACAATTTTGAATAGTACAAATTCAAGTTCTCACCATACATATACAATTTTGATTACAATACAAATTCAATTACATCACAATCTTTCATTTACAAATGTCCTCACTACATATCTCTCATTCACTCATAATTTATCTTCAACTTCATTCCAGATTGATTCCAGCATCTGAGCAATCTGCAAAAATAAATTTTGACGCAGTAAAATTGAAAATAAAATATTTTTGCAGTATAAAATAAAATGTAACTTTGAAAATAATATTTGCCTCGGTTATTTGGGTTGTTCGTCATCATTTAATTTTGAATTCATCATACACGAACAGCTTGTGATATGCATAGCGTATCACTGTACATGCAACAAGGCCGTGCACACCAATATATACACTTGATAAAATTACAGGGACAGGTGAGCATAGGTCAAACCCAAATCAAAAGCCGGGTTCAACTCAAATGCAATAAAAATAATGTAACAATATCAGCACAAGGTCAATCCCAAGCTTTAAGCTGGATTCAACACAGCTGCAAATTAAAAATGAAATGAAACAAGAACTGCCAAAAATGATGACCCAACAAATGAACCAGATCAACAAAGACTAGAACTAGAGAGTCCATGCTTACATACATGTCAACCAGGCAGAAAAGTCGACAAGTACTTCAAATACGAATGCATTACTGGATGCATGAATAACACTCAGACTTGGAGTGACAAATATACAAAGTCAACATGTATGCAACAGTGAAATGAAGTGGACAGTACAACCCAATTCAACATGCTTAGTTCAAAAGATCAAGATAGTCAAATTCAAATGCAAACTGACTTGAAGGAACAAACACATGAATGTACAACTACAAGTGTGTCAATCAAACAACTCAATGCAGCAGTGTGTGTGTGTGTGTGTGTGTGTAACAAGCATACTGCACAGTCAAACTACAACAGAAGTGTAGTCATATGAAGACTCCAAACAGACCACTTCTAGTAAGAGTATACAAAAAGGCAGTGCAATAGGATTCAACTTGAGTACACGTGAAAACAAATGAACGAATTGCACATATATACACATGACAGTGAAACAGGCTAGAGGTGAGAACAAAACAACACACTGACTCAAATCAAATACAACCAGACAAGTTTTCAATCACAAACCAAAGTTCAAAATGCAATTTCAAAACACAAGCTAACATACACATATAGACATACATGAATGTATGTATACACATGATGCAAGACCAGTGAACTGCAAAAGTCAACCAGGCTACACAATGAACTCAAGCTCAAGTGAATACATGTACAGCAGCTACAACACATCAAATGAAACAGTACCAACATAAGCAAGTGAAACAGCTAGTTCGAACAAGTATACATGTATCAGAGAGTATATGCAGAGTATAACAAAGCCAAGTCCGCAAGTAAATCAAGTGCATAATGGCCGAAGCCAATACACAAAGAAAATGCAAAGTCGAAGTCAGGTGAAGACATGAAACAAATTAAAGTCAAGCCAGAAAATCATCACAGTTTCAACTGGCCGATGAAACAACAGTGTCAAACCAAAAATAATGTCACAAGGGATTTCAAAAATAGCCTAAGTTATAGCATTAAGTTCGAACCAAAAATATTGGTCACAGAGAAATAATTCAAAGCAACAACCGAAGTCAGTAGCATCAAGCGAGAACCATGGCAACTAAGGCTACAATCGAGCAAGTTCAAATTTTAACAAAAGCAGTGATAAGTCAGTGCCGAAGTTGAACAAGTCAGAAATCGACACCGTGGTGGCCAAGCAAAGTCAAAATCGAAGCCGTGTTAACCAAGCCAAAAATATACGAATTGAAAACGTCAGAAATCATCACAATCATCAATGAAAAATCGAACGGAAAGCAAAAAATTATCAGACGAACTCGTATGAAATATACGAACGAAAAATAAGGAATTCGATTCCTATATAAGCCCTAAAACATCATCAGAAAAATGTATCTAGTTCAAGCAAGCTAAAACAGTAAAGCAAAAGTAACAAATCACATACCAGATTCTTTGAATCGAACTTGACGAAATTGAAGCAGCCATATGCAAAATCGAAGAGACAATCATTCGACAAAGCAAAATCATAAATTCGAATGATTAATTGAAGCGGTGCATTCAATTTCATCTATAACCCAAATTTTATTCAAAAATGAAATGAACGAGAACGAGCAGCCATTTTTCAAAGAGGAGTCGGCAAAGAAATAAAAGAAAAGGGAATTCACTCTTATCTCACTTTGGGCCGGCTTGGTTTATTTAGTTTGGCTATTAATTATAAATGGCTCTAGTTAAATTAGGGTTAATTTGTTTTTAATTTGTTTCTAAATTTGTAATTTTTTAAAAACTCGTGTAAATTCTAGTTGTGTGACTAGGGGACAAACTACGTGGCATAGTTTGAGAATTCGCAACTCAGTGGCTGAGTTGTGGCAGGGTTTTGAGCATAGAGTTAAGGCTAGTCGATAGCGGGCGTCGCAAGTTTACGTTTGTAAGCATCTGACTGCTTAATCTCTAGTAGAAACCTTGGGGGCAACACATAGGCAGGGTTTTGCCGAAGCTGGGTAAATTATGTGTCGTTCTATTTCTGCATTTATTATTCTCCTATTATATGTGCTGCTATTATTTTGATATATCTGTGTTGAAATAATTTTATATAAACTTCTGCAATAAATTTTTGTAATTAATATCATCACCCTATTCAACCCCCCAGGGTGAAATCGATCCTACATCAACATGTATATATAATCGTTCCATCATTCAAAAACATGGCAAATCATTGCAAATAGGTTCTGATTTCATCCTAAAACCGAAAACAAAAGAAATATGAGATGTAAACATTATTCACCTTAACTTTAGAGATTAAAGAGATAAAGATGTGAATGGATTTGATTTGATTAGCTTCTTCCTTAGCTTTTCTTAATCTTCTTCCTTTTTTTCTTGTTAATGGTGCCGACCTCAAGTAAAAAAATTATAAGATGAAATGAATATGTAGGGGATACACAGCCAAGGGTTTAGGGTATAAGAATGGCCTCTTTCCTATTTTACCCCTCTATTTCATGTTAACTCTTATTTTACTTCATTGGTTAAATGGCATAGCTACCTCTTAATAAAATCAAATATCAATCCCCTAATCAACACATTATTTTATTTAATTTAACTAATTAAATATCATAAATAATGTTACCAAAGACATGGGATGTTATAAACTCCCCTCCTTAAAGAATTTCATCCTCCAAATTACAACAAGGAACACAACAAATCAATCAAAGAGGTAAAACATACCATTAAGTAAGTCATGATAAGTATCTCTATTCCTTCTCTCAATGTTCCAAGTATATCCTTGTCATCGTCGCTCCATTGGACTTTGACTAATCCGACCGTCTTGCTTCTAAGCCTCTTCTCATCTCTCGCAACAATACGAATAATCTTCCTCGCTATAGTCAAATCCGGTTTTACTACTAAGTCATCTAGCACAGTCGATGCAATAGCAGCTTCCGGGTCTTTAACACATTTCTAAAATGAGAAACATGGAAAACATCGTAGACTCCTGCCAAACTGCTCGGTAACTCAACTCCATATGCGAGTTTTCTGATCCTCTCTATAATAGGAAAAGGTCCAACGAATCTCGTTGCTAACTTTCTCAATTCCCCAACTCTAATCACACCCTTCATTGATGACAGTTTTAACGAAAACCTGATCTCCAACCGAGGAACCTAAATCTTTCCGCCTTCTATCTGCATAACTCTTCTACCTAGACTGAGCCCCCTTCTTTCTAGCTCGAATGACCTCAATCTTTTCTGAAGATTCTATAACCAAATTTGGACCAAGAACCAATCTATCCCCGGTCTCTAACCAACATACAAGTGACTTAGATGGCCTTCCATACAAAGCTTCAAATGGTGTCATCCCAATACTAGTCTGATAACTGTTGTAATACGAAATCTCGACTTAATGCAGATGGTCCTCCCATGATCCCCTGAAATCTAATACATAAGCTCTTAATCAATCTTCCAAGACTTTGTTAATTCTTTTCGTTTGCTTATCTGTCTATGGATGGTAAGCAGTACTCATCTTGAGCTTGGTTCCCAAAACTTCCTGTAAACTCTTTCCAAAACTCGCTAGTGATAAGGGACTCTATCACTTACTATGTTACTAGGAATTCCATGTAGGCTAACCACATTATTCATAAACAACTTTGCTAACATAGATGCCTTTCTGGTTGATTTAACTGAAATGAAATGGTCACTCTTGGTCAGTCTGTCCACCATGACCCATACACTATAATTTCTTTTGTTCGACTTTGACAACCCGTCAATAAAATCCATAGAAATAGAATCCTATTTGCATACTAGAATATCTAATGGCTGAAGCAACAAACTTTGTTTCTGATGTTCGGCTTTTACCTGCTGGCAGTTCAAACACTGCTTCACCCATAAGCCCACATCTCGCTTCATACCTTTCCAAAAGAAACTTCTCTTCATATCTTGATACATCTTACTTCCTCCTAGATGAATAAGAGCTTCGAACGATGAAATTCCTCCAAGAATTCTTTCCTTATATTTCCTACACTCGGAACACATAATCTTCATTTCTTTCTCAACCGCCCATTCTGGTCAAGACTGAAATTTTTCAAGTCATCGCTCTCAGTTCTCTCTCTTAACTTCCTGATCCGTTCAGATAATACCGGATCTTCCTCCCGTTTAAAAGCAATCTTTTCAATCATCATTGGTCGAACTTCCAAACAAGATAACACTACGGTTTCTCTGCTAGACCTAGCCTCAGATCTCTACTTCACTCCGCAATCTGCTAATGCTTCCAAATCTTTCCACTCGGCAATCATTGCTAATGCTGCATTCTGATGTTTCCTGCTAAGTGCATCTACAACCTTATTGCCTTTCCCCAATGTGTACTCAATCCCAAAATCATAAGCAATGATAAAATTTAACCACCTCTGTCGTCTCATGTTTAGCTCCTTCTGAGAGAACAAATACTTCGACGACTTATGATTTGTATATAACTCAAACCTCTCTCCTATAAGGTAATGTCTCCACACCTTAAACGCAAAAATCACTGATGCCAATTCCAAATCATGCGTTGGATACCTGGCCTCATGCTATCTAAGCTGTCTAGAAGCATAGATAATCACTTTACCTCTGTGCATCAGCACAACTCCTAATCCTGTTCCACATGCATCCGTATAAACCACCAAATCCTGATTCCCTTCTAGAAAAACCGATACAGGTGCATGGGTCAATTAATGTTTCAAACTCTGGAATGCTTCCTCACACTTATCGGTCCACACAAACTTCACATCCTTCCTTGTTAGCTTGGTCATTGGTGCCGCTATTCACAAAAAATCTTAATGAATCTCCGATAATAACCAGCTAATCCAAGAAAACTCTTGATCTCCGTAACTGTCTTGGGCCTCTTCCAATTATTCACCGCCTCAATCTTAGTCGGATCTACTGACAATCCTTTCTCCGAGACCACATGACCAAGAAACTTCACTTCTTCCAGAAGTGACATTTTGAAAACTTCGCCTACTCTAAGATGAAATTCACGCTCTCTTTCATCCTTAGAGTATATCAAGATATCATCTACGAAAACTAATATGAACCTATCCAAATGCTCTAGAAAACTCAGTTCATCAAATCCACAAAGATTGCTAGCGCAGTAGTCAGTTGGAATGGCATAAATAACCATTTGTACGACCCATACCTGGTTCTAAACGCCATCAAAGGTATACCATCCTCTACTACTCTGAGCTGATGGAAACCCGTCATCAAATCCAACTCGAGAATACCCTAGTTCCACTCAACTGGCCAACAATCATCAATCCTTGGCAATGGATATCGATTCTTTATCGTCCTCTCATTCAACTTATGATACTCGATACATAACCTCAACAGTCCATCCGACTTCTTAGAAAACACTGTGGTTGCTCCCCAAGGTGAACTATTTGGTCTGATAAAGCTCTTGCCTTCCAATTCCACTAACTTCACCTTCAACTCCCTCATCTCTTTAGGGGCCATCTTGCTCGGTGGCCAACTCACTGGTTCTGCTCCCGGAACCAAATCTATCCAAAACTCGATGGATCATTTCGATGGCAATCAAACTATAGGCTTTAAAACATCCGTGAATTCTCTAACCAAAAAAACTTGATTCAGCTCATCTTCCAACTCCATAACACCCAAGAAAGCGTTCATCTCACCGTTGGAACCTTCTACTATATAAACTATCCGATCACTACAATCAGGGTTCTAAGTGATATTTTCCTATCTTGGCAAAATATCCTAGCATCATACTTGCTTAACCAATCCATTCCAAGAATGATTCCGAACCCCACAAAATCAAACACATGCAAACTTCAAACAAAGGTATGACTTAACAAGTCAAACTCTAACTGGTCACATCCCAACCCTAGAGTTGCATACTCTCCTATTGGATTCGCAACCCATAAGGAAGTAACTAAATATGTGGATTTTAGGTTAAACTTATCTATCAAACATCTAGATATAAAAGAATGCGATGCACCGGTATCAAATAAAACGCCAACATACATACCATTAATCTGAAGCATTGCTCCCAAAACTACCTTTCCTTTCTCCTGAGCTGTTGGCTTCGAAGTAGTAGGATCAAATGCATACACCTTGCTCTTTCCATCCTTAGAGGGCTCCTTACACTGTTTCTTATAGTGGTCAATCTGGTCGCAGTTGAAGCACCTAACATTCTTCTTCCCAACCATTTCCTTTGCCTTCCCAGCATGACACTCATTAGCAAAGTGCTACTTTTTGTCGCACTTGAATTAAGCAATCTCAGACTTCCCTATCTTGGCTGCTTCACCCTTATAAGCACCCTTCTTAGGAAAAAACTTTCTCTTCTGACTCTGCCCAACTTAGACCTCCTTAGCCTTATCCTTCTCTAGAGAATCAAGATTATCCTCATGCCTTAAGGCCATCTCCATTACAAAATTAAAAGGATCTCTAATATAAGGTATATAGCCCTTTCTATCTCAGGTTTTAGTCTCCTAATAAACTTCTCATTCCTCTTCATTACTGTATCCACTGAAGCATACCCATATCTGGCCAACTCCTCAAACCTTCTAGCGTACTCTAGAACAGAAATCTCTCCCTGCTATAACTCAGTAAATTTCTGATTAGAGTTGACTGTGTCATCGTAGACATGAACCTCTCCTGGAATCTCCCCTTGAAATCTGCCCATGTCAAAGTTTCCTCATCCACACCAGCCGTCACACTGTTCCACCAAAACAAAGCTACTCCTTGGAGCTATCCCAAAGCAAGCCTCCTCTTCTGCTCATCATTGAGCCCCAAATTTGCAAAGATTCTCTCATAGTGTAGCAACCAATTTTCCACCTCTATAGAAACCTTTGTTCCCAGAAATGGCTTCCCTTCAAGCTCAGCATAATCTCCGCTCAGCTTAATTACCGAAACTCCTGCCCCTGTGGTATCTCCTCCTACCACCCTAGCTGCAATTCTAACTTGCATCATACTCACAAAAGACTAATACATAGCTCCCATGTCCACTTGCGGGACTCCAACACCTACATTCTCTGCTTGTGCCTGACCTTAGGTTCTCTTGGCATTAGGTCAGGCATTCCCATTAGTGCCCTCCCCTCTTGGGTTAACTCTTTCTCTTATACCATACATATATGCATTCAAAACTCATAAGATATAGAAAAATAACCAAACAAAGACAGAAGACTAGAGATAAAGCGTATACTTATATATAGCAAATATAAGTATGTTACTTTAGCGTTATCCCATACCCCGATCTTACTTTAATTCCTTGGGATTATGTTTTAAAACCATTTTTTAAAAGTTTTGCATAAACCTATGCTCTGATACCAAGTTGTAACATCCCGTATCTAGAGGCCAAAAACTAAGCGCTATAGATGTTGTAGTCATCCATAGTATTAACTTTCGATGACAAAATACGGTAATGCTAATGGTATCCATAATATGAGAAGCACTTGAATATGAAAAAATTCACAAATTTTCAAAAAATATTTTACCGATTACATTTCAAAACAAATTCATATCCAAATTTCATAATAACATATCGTCTCCCAGGTAAAGTTCAAATATAATCATTACAAAAATACGCCAAGGGCGACATATGGTGATGCCCCCTTGGTTGATCAGAGTCAATATAGTCATATCTAACTTAATATACACAGCGGAATCAAAACAAGATAAAACTATAACTCCTAATTATCTATCCATCAGCTACCTGCTCGTTTTCGAAAGCTTTATTCGTTAAAATTTCTAGAACCTTAACCCTCGGCCTACTCAAATCAATTTCGAGCACCCGAGAATTTAAGGGGAAACAAAAACTTTGAGTTAAACATAAAGCCTGGTGTGAATAATACTGTTACATCTTGGTTTACTGATATTAAGTGAGACCACGCCGCTTAGCGGAACGGGCTTCCCTTCACTAATATTCTCTCTTTAAAACATATATTTTGCAAATCCTTTCTTACAACTATACTAGTTAATCAAACTGATATAATAATGATAATAATAGATAAGTCCGTTAAGCTATAATCAGGTAACTAATGGGCTATCTGCCCATAAGTAGAAAATGGACTATTTGTTCGAAAATTAGGCTGACTGCCTGCATACTGGACTAACCGTCTGCAAACTGGACTAACTTTCGAATCAAAATGGACTATCTGTTCAAAACATTTTCTTAGTGTTAAATACCTTTCATCCTTTTCCTCGAAAACCTTTTCAAAATGATTTAACCTTATAAATCATACTTATATAAGGAAAATATATTCTTTGTTTTACTCTAAATTATTTTTCCATGTTATATATAATTTATTCAAAATAATGTTGATGGACTTTAATGAGGATTGGCTATCCTTCCAAAACAAGTTAAAACCCTTTTTAACTTGAAATTACTTACGCTATATTTCCTATTTAATACATTCAAAACCTTTGTTTAAAACCTTTAAACAACCCTTTCGAAAGGTAATCCTTTCAAAACCATTAAAAGCCTTTCCTTCGAAAGCTTCAAAACATTAGAAATCCTTCTTTAAATCCTTTAGATATTGCCTTTCGAAAACATAGGAAAAACCTTTCCTTTCAGCCCTTTCGAAACCCTAGGGAACCACCCCACCGAAACCTTACTTTAAAACATTTTGAATGCACCAAATCTAAACCTTTCGAAAGCCTTTGGGTTTAATTTAAAACATGTGGAAATCTTTTGAAACCATTCAAAAATCTACTCCTTCGAAACCTTTGAAAACTGTCTTGGTCGAAACTATTTGGATTATGCCTTCAAGTAGAGCAAAAGGATCATAAACCCATTAAAGTCGAAAGCACTTCTTTTCGAAATCATTTGAATCATCTCTTTCAAAACCATTTGGGTTATACTTCAATTAAGTAAAAGGGTCATTAAAACCATTTAAGTCGAAACCCTACCTTTTGAAAGCATTCCTAAGTAAAGAAGTTATGATGTCGAAACCATCCCTTTGAAAGCATTGGAGAAGTGGCCAAATTTTAGAAAACAAAGTAAATAACCCTATAGAAACCATCTTGGTCAAAAGGTAGAAAGCGGCAACAAAAAAGGTTTCGACTTAGTCAAAAGCAATCATTTAAAACAAAAGTGCAACCCAATCGAAACCATTTCTTTAAATCCATTAAACCCAGTTGAAAGTTAATTGGGTCGAAAGTCATACTGTCGAAAGCATGTAAGCGCATTTTTAATTTAAAAGCAAAGTGGTGCTTCAATCTCTACGGAACCCATGGTTTCGACCTCATGGCTTTTGCCTTCTGTCCAATTCGCTACATACCAATATATTAATACCATGTGCATTAGTTTCGATGGTGTTGAAGGCGGAGGGACTTGGTCGATAGCCAACCAAGGCCGAAGCAGGTGCCGAAAGCAACAAAACAGTAAAAAGCATGCAGCAAATAGTTCTTGTTACCTGACCTGCTTTAAGTGTCAAATTTTGATTGGTTGCCGCTTTTCTTTACCACTAAAGTGCTGCAATTTTAGAACTAACTATTTGATTTAATTGTAAAAAGCCCCTTCTCCTTTATGACCATATAAAGCATTTAAGTCCCATACCTTAGATAATTTTATATATTCATTAAATCACTTTGGAAAATTCTATAGAATTCCAAAAAATCATTTTTAATTTATTTTCTAACATATATTAATTTCAGACCAAACCATTAATTATTTAGCTGTAGATAAATTTTAATCCAAAATAATATTTTCATCACTAGAAAATTTATATAAAATCCACATAAATTCTGAAAATTGAAACCAATCTCCAAAATAATATTTCTTGCCGATGTAGAATTCGCAAGGCATTTGGATATAATTTAATAGTTTTTGTTGAATATGCTCTTTGCGCTATATGATTTTTGTTTGATGATAATAAACATATATACATTCATATAAATGTATTTGGTAATGTACTATTTTGTTTTTCATAGTTTAAATAAATATTTGTTGAATAAAATTAAATTACACAGAATTCGAATTTGAATTCAAACAGAACAAGTTAAACAGATTTTGAATTCAAACAGAAATTTTATTCAAACAAATATTTTGAATAGTATGTATTTGGTTAGATAAATATCTGTTGAATAAAATTAAATTACACAGAATTCGAATTTGAATTCAAACAGAACAAGTTAAACAGATTTTGAATTCAAACAGAAATTTTTATTCAAACAAATATTTATTACAATTTTAAATAGTACAATTTCATGCTCTTACTATACATATACATTTTTGATTACAATCACATCACATTTACAGTTAACCTCACTACATATCACTCACACTCGTACTTTGTCTTCAACTGCATTCCGGTTTGAATCCAGCATCTGAGTAATCTGCAAAAATATTTTCAAACGCAGTAAAATTGAAAGAGAAATATTTTTGAAATTTGAAAGAAACGATGATTTTGAAAACATTGTTTGCCTCAGTTATTTGGGTTGTTCGTCATCATTTTTGACTGTGCAATATCTGTGCATATCAGTATTTTTATCAGGGACAGGTAACTATAAGTGGCTGCAATACACACGTGTACATTCGTATACGTGTGCACTGCCTCGCCAACTTGTGTGCAAAAAATCAAACAAAAGCACAGAAATCAAAAACAAGGTCAAACCCAGGATAGGTTCAACTCAAGGCAAATAGACAAAGTAATTGACTACAAACAGTTCCAGTACAAGCCTGCAGAATGCAAATGGACTCGACCAAGTATACAAATGCAACAGTCAGACCAAAAGGCTGCATGAAGAACCAGAATACAAGTACAGGAGGTAGTTCAATATAAACATGCTCAGGTCAAAGACAATAAGTACAACACTGTACAAGTGCCACAAGCAACATCAACAAGCAGTGCAGACTCAAAGCACCACTGACCAGAATACATAGGCAACATGAAGCAATGCACATGTCATCAGAACATAATGAAGGCTGCAGTGAAGCATGTACATGAGTGGACTGGACTACAACTCGACCAAATGGCCAACATAACATGCAGTGCTGTGCACAAAAGCTACAATGGACTGCACAGATGTATTCAAGTCCAGCAACATGAACACATGAGAATGGACAAGGCACAAATCAAGTTGCAGACTCCAAGTTACAAACTCAAATGCAAACAGGAATAAAATATGACAATGCAATATGGTGAAGTAGCATTGATACAGCATAAGTCAAGACAGCTACAACAACAAGTATGGTGAAGCACTGACTCAAATAAACAACTACAAAGACCAGCTATTCAATGCAACTCAGTGGCAAATGAGTACAACATGACCAAAAGTGTATGCAAACAGTCAAAGGCAAGACACATGGAACAATGCAACACAGACCAAATGCTCAAGCCACCAAGATGACCAAGCAATGATCAGAGACCAGTAAGGTCAGAAGCACAGTGACAATTTTATGAAGACAAGTACACTTGAACAACAATGAACAAGTGTAGCATCTGTGTCAAAGAAAATGTCAACATAAAGTGTATGCAATTCAAAGTAATATATCAGCAAATACCAGCATCACCAAATAAACATGAATATCACAAGCATGCAACAGCAAGCATGTAACAGAGACCAAGCAAGGCATTGCAACTGCACAGCAACAGTGAATGGGGCAATGCACAAGACAGTGTACAACATCAACTACACAAAGCCAAGCATGATATAGGTGGACAGAAAACTGCAAGTTCATATGTACAGCAAGCTACATGTTATGCAGAATCAAAGTGAACAAATGTCAATGAAAGCACAGTCTCAAACATGAGAAGACTAATATGCAGTGTACTGTAATACAACAGTGTGCACATTCATATGTACAAATGCAAAGAATAGTGGTGATGCAGTGCAATATCTTCAACAAGCAACTGAAGGCAACAGGACCAGAGCAACAAAGACCAAAGCTACAACCTCAAATGAAGTACAAAGCAAATATGCCAACAACTAATGCATCAGTAACCGAGCAATAGGGAATCACATGAACAAATAACCAAACAACATCATGATTGAAAATTTAAGTACCAGAGAAAAAGGTCGAAGACTACAAGATGAACGAGTCAAGGCCGAAGCTGTAGAAATCAACATCGTGGTCATCACGAAAATGAATTAAAGCCGTGACCAACCAAGCAAGAAATATGAACAAGTCAACATCAAAGCCGTGGGACGCAAGAAACAAAAATACGCATATGAAAAATGCAGAATCGATCTCAATCATTCAAGCATCATCAAGTGGCCGAGATGAAGAATTTGACAAATTCAAATCAACATATACGAACGTAATTCTAGGAAATCAAATCCTATATAATACCCAAAATCATCATCGGCAAGAGTATCGAGTTCAAGTATCAATTTAGAAAAGCAAAAGGAGACAGTACATACCGAATTCACAAGCAACGAACTCGATCGAGCAACTGCAAAACGAGCAATAGTCAACCATCAGAGAAGCAGCGAGCTAGGGCAACGTATAACAGATTAATTGAAGAATTCGAAGCCTTAATTGGAAAAAAGAGCCGAAGCCCTAACTGGAACAAAAGGGAACGAAGCCCTAATTAGAACTAAGCCGCCATTATTCTCACGAACGAGACAAAAGGGGATCGGGCTGGAGATAACAAAGAAAGGAACGGGTTTAAGTGGGCCGGTCTAATTAAAATCAAAAGGGGGTTTTTGTTTTAATTTGAGGCTTTATTATATTAATTAGTTTTTAGGGTTATTTTCTATTGTTTCTTAATTACTGTTTTTTATTTTACGAACCAAAGAATCTTGGTAAATCACCACCTATGTTTAGGTAGTGTCAGATTGTCTATTTTGAATTAGTTCAGTGAGCAGGGTGTGCGAGTTTGCAAAGCTCTATAGGTGGGAGCAGTGTTTGCGAGTGAGCGAAACTCTATAGGCGGGAGCAGGGTGTGCGAGTCTAGTAGAGTGTTTGTGAGCGGGAGCAAAAGGGTCTGCGAGTCTAGTAGAGTGTTTGTAAGCGTGATACTGTTTAATTCTAATAGAAATCTGTGAATGCAGCAGTAGGCAGGGGTTGCCGAAGCTGGGTAAATTTTGTGTGTGATTTACTTTTCAGCATATTTATTTCTGCTATTATATTTCTGTGTTTAATTCGAGAAAATTTGCTATAACCCTATTCACCCCCCTCTAGGGTTAATCTAGATCCTACAAGTGGTATCAGAGCCAGGTATATTTTTTATTAAACTCTAGAGTCATGAGTCTACAAAATAATGCTTTTTCTGAGGGGAAATCTATTGCTAGGCCACCCATGTTCAACGGGAACGATTATGCTTATTGGAAAGTTAGGATGAGTATTTATCTTAGTTCCGTTGATTATGATGTTTGGGATATTATTGAAACTGGCTATAAACCTCCCACTATAATCGTTGGTGGTACTGAGATTCCTAAACCTAAGGATAGGTGGGATGCTAACGATAAGAAATTGAAAACGACAAATGCTAAAGCCATGAATGCTTTGATATGTGCTCTTGATAAAAATGAATTTAATAGAATTTCTCATTGTACAACAGCACAGGAAATATGGCATACTTTGGAGGTGACACACGAAGGAACTTCTCAAGTCAAGGAGTCTCGGCTAGCCCTATTCAGCAATGAATACGAAAACTTTGTGATGGACAAAGGCGAGAGCATAAAGGATATGTTTGGACGTTTTTCAACCTTGGTATACAATGCTAGAGCGCTTGGGAAGGTATTCACCGAGGTAGAGCTTGTGAGGAAGATACTACGAGTTTTACCAATGAACTTTGAGGCAAAAGTCACAGCAATCCAAGAATCGAAAGATCTGAGCAAACTAAGCATGGAGGAGTTGATTGGCAACTTGATGACATATGAGCTTGAGTTAAAAGCAAAGGAAGAACGCAACAACTCCGAACCAAAGAAGAAGACGATTGCCTTAAAAAGTAAAGAAGAAAGCGATGAAGAAGATCCAATTGAAGAGCTTGCAATGGCTGTCAATAATCTTAGAAGATGGTCTAGATTCAAGCCACGCAAGAAGAAAACAAAGGGCAATAGGTCAAAAGATTTCGAAAATTCTGATAATGAATTGACATGTTATAACTGCAACAAGCCTGGCCACATCAAACCAAAATGCCCACTTCTCAAAAACAACAAAGAAAAGAAAAAGGCGAAGAAGGTATTTGCAGCGACTTGGGATGATGAAGAAGGAGAGAAAGCTTCGGATAGCAGCCCAGAGGAGGCTAACTTGTGTTGCATGGCAAAATCAGAATCAGAAGCAACCTCCGACGAATCTAGTGAGGCAGGTGAGTTTTCTTATAAAGAACTTGTTTTTATGTGTTCTGATCTTACTAAGGTAGTGGATACTCTTGAATCTAAAATTGAAAAACTGAAATCTGATAGGAGAGAATTTGCTCGTGAAAATTTTAGGTTAAAAACTGAACTTGAAAATATTCAAAACCTAGAATGTAAAAAATGTAAGATTTTAGATTCAGAATTATCAAAACTGAGGAATAACTTTGAAAGTCTTGAAAATGAAAACTTGAATCTTAAGGAAACCATCGACACTAGGAGAAAGGATTTTATTAATCGATGCACCTCACTTGTCACTGAAAATTCAACATTAAAAACCAAAGTCCAAAATCTTGAGAAATCTTTGAATAACTTTTCAAGAGGCGAAAAATCTTTCAAAATGTTATTTGGAAATCAAATTTTTGCTAACAATAGAAAAGGACTAGGCTTTGGGAAATCACAAAATAATGATAATGCAAAAAGTAAAAGTGTTTTTGCTCGATCTGAAATAATTGGAAATCATGTTGAAAATCGTAGTCATGAAAACACAAAATTTAATCAAGTCAATTTAATGTGCACGTTTTGTAGAGAATTTGGACATAATCGAAATAATTGTTGGTATAGACCCAAACACGTGAAAACTATACCAATTTGGGTTCCAAAAGGCACAAATATAAAATCTTTGAAAATCAAACAAATTTGGATGCCAAAAGGAACATATATAAACAGTTTTGAGTCTCCAAAAACATATTTTTCATATTCTGCCACTAACAACAATGGACCTATAAAAACAAATAGGTCACACAAATCTTTTATCGTGTAGGTGTGGTGGCAGGCTAAGGAACAACAACAGTGTTCTCTGGATTTCGGCTGTTCCAGAAACACAACGGGCGACAAAGCAAAGTTCCTTAGCCTAGTATAAAGGTGACAGAATCATAATGGGCAATCACGAAAAATTATCGTAAAGGTAAAACAGGTAATTGTTTTTAAATGTGATTATCTGCACCATACTCTAAATTAAAATCAGCCAATATTGAGATGAACAAAAGATGATGATTTTGATGCTATGATTTTTTTTAAAATATTGACTAACCATCTTTAAATAGAATTACTTGGAGTAATTATGATGGTTGACTGATTCGGACTTAATTGATATGATTTTTTGGCTTGTTCTTATTTATGACATTAATTTGTGCTTAATTGATGACCAATCAGATTTTCAATTTTTGAACTAATTTATATAAATTTGTTCAGTCAAATGCTGGTTACTCATGCTACACGTAGATATATTGGTTCTGACATTTTGATCACTGCTTGTAAATTTGCACTATTTCAAATTCATGAGAAAAAGGATTTTAAGAAATTGTTTTTGAAATAATTATGATGTTGATTGACTGTTGATTACTCATGAAAATAATTGTTTATCCTCTGGTTTCTGAAATTAACATCATGATATTTGTTTGAGTGTTAACACGGCTTAAATTCAAAATTCAAAAGAATGATGTTTTGAAATTTTTTTGGTGCACATCTCATGGTTTGATTCAACAAGTGAATATTGAGTGAAATTTAAATTCAGATGCGGATTACACTGGTAATATAGTTGATAGAAAAATTATTAGTGTAACGTGATTAATTTTTGAAACATTCATTTGCTGCATCGTTTTTTTAAAGAAAATATCTGCATATTTTTCACTTGAAATAATTTTCAAATAGCAGAAAATTTTCTTATAAAACTCCCCTCAAGAAAATCATGTTTGACCATATTTACAGCTTAATCATTTTTGAAAAATTGATTTTATAATTTTTAATTTGATTTTAAATGACAAATTTGACTAATCTGACTCCCTTTGATTATCGAAAAGATAAATAGTGATTGAAAAAGAGATGGGTGTTGATATTTATCATATATTATAACTCGAGAAAGTATAATTAGAAAATTTCTTTAGAATTTCATAACAAGAGTTATAAAAACTTTTTGTTGGGTAATAATTTCATGACCATTTCTGTTTCTATCATCTTTCTATCGAACATCACTCATCAAGATCATATTTAGTATGTAAATTTGAGGTAGTTTACAAAGGAAATCATTTGTTCTTCAATATCTTAAATCTGTGAAGGAAATTATTTGTGCTTCAACTTATTATATTTAGCAATAAAAATAAATATCCAAAATATTCACTCTCATTTAAAAGTCCTCACGGTTATGCATGGGTGAATTACTTGGATTTTTGATTATGTGCTTCCATGCTCATTTAAAAGTCCTCACGGTTATGCATGTATGGAACGCATATTAAAAATAATTGATTTAATAGACAAGTTGATTCTAATCCCATTTAAAAGTCCTCACGGTCATGCGTGGTTAGAAGATACTTGATTTCATTTTTTAAATTAAATTGGAATACTACTAATCTCATTTAAAAGTCCTAACGGTTATGCATGGTTAGTAGATATTCAAATTTCCAGAAATAAATATACCACAAATAGACATATCTATATGAATTTTTGATGATTCTATCTCCATCACTTCTGAAAGTGGAATATGCGCTTGACAAGGGTAATTATGATTTTTGTTTGAGTTTTATTGAAATTTGATATTTATATTTAATTGAGTTAAATGTTTGATTCATGTCTATCAATTCATCCCTATTTTTATAACACTTTTATTCTTTTGCTGATAACAAAAGGGGGAGAGAAAAGTTAAGATTTTGTCAAATAGAATCAAGCAAAGGTCAAATAACTTTCAATTTGCATATAGGCTCATTTACATATTTTTATTTGTATGCATATATGTAGGGGGAGCCATATATGTAGGGGGAGTATCACATAAAAAGGAAGCATTCAAATAGGGGGAGCAAATGAAATTATCAAATACATTTAATATATTCAAAATCTTAAATATATGTTTGTTATCATCAAAAGGGGGAGATTGTTGAATATGCGCTTTGCGCTATATGATTTTTGTTTGATGATAATAAACATATATACATTCATATAAATGTATTTGGTAATGTACTATTTTGTTTTTCATAGTTTAAATAAATATTTGTTGAATAAAATTAAATTACACAGAATTCGAATTTGAATTCAAACAGAACAAGTTAAACAGATTTTGAATTCAAACAGAAATTTTATTCAAACAAATATTTTGAATAGTATGTATTTGGTTAGATAAATATCTGTTGAATAAAATTAAATTACACAGAATTCGAATTTGAATTCAAACAGAACAAGTTAAACAGATTTTGAATTCAAACAGAAATTTTTATTCAAACAAATATTTATTACAATTTTAAATAGTACAATTTCATGCTCTCACTATACATATACATTTTTGATTACAATCACATCACATTTACAGTTAACCTCACTACATATCACTCACACTCGTACTTTGTCTTCAACTGCATTCCGGTTTGAATCCAGCATCTGAGTAATCTGCAAAAATATTTTCAAACGCAGTAAAATTGAAAGAGAAATATTTTTGAAATTTGAAAGAAACGATGATTTTGAAAACATTGTTTGCCTCAGTTATTTGGGTTGTTCGTCATCATTTTTGACTGTGCAATATCTGTGCATATCAGTATTTTTATCAGGGACAGGTAACTATAAGTGGCTGCAATACACACGTGTACATTCGTATACGTGTGCACTGCCTCGCCAACTTGTGTGCAAAAAATCAAACAAAAGCACATAAATCAAAAACAAGGTCAAACCCAGGATAGGTTCAACTCAAGGCAAATAGACAAAGTAATTGACTACAAACAGTTCCAGTACAAGCCTGCAGAATGCAAATGGACTCGACCAAGTATACAAATGCAACAGTCAGACCAAAAGGCTGCATGAAGAACCAGAATACAAGTACAGGAGGTAGTTCAATATAAACATGCTCAGGTCAAAGACAACAAGTACAACACTGTACAAGTGCCACAAGCAACATCAACAAGCAGTGCAGACTCAAAGGACCACTGACCAGAATACATAGGCAACATGAAGCAATGCACATGTCATCAGAACATAATGAAGGCTGCAGTGAAGCATGTACATGAGTGGACTGGACTACAACTCGACCAAATGGCCAACATAACATGCAGTGCTGTGCACAAAAGCTACAATGGACTGCACAGATGTATTCAAGTCCAGCAACATGAACACATGAGAATGGACAAGGCACAAATCAAGTTGCAGACTCCAAGTTACAAACTCAAATGCAAACAGGAATAAAATATGACAATGCAATATGGTGAAGCAGCATTGATACAGCATAAGTCAAGACAGCTACAACAACAAGTATGGTGAAGCACTGACTCAAATAAACAACTACAAAGACCAGCTATTCAATGCAACTCAGTGGCAAATGAGTACAACATGACCAAAAGTGTATGCAAACAGTCAAAGGCAAGACACATGGAACAATGCAACACAGACCAAATGCTCAAGCCACCAAGATGACCAAGCAATGATCAGAGACCAGTAAGGTCAGAAGCACAGTGACAATTTTATGAAGACAAGTACACTTGAACAACAATGAACAAGTGTAGCATCTGTGTCAAAGAAAATGTCAACATAAAGTGTATGCAATTCAAAGTAATATATCAGCAAATACCAGCATCACCAAATAAACATGAATATCACAAGCATGCAACAGCAAGCATGTAACAGAGACCAAGCAAGGCATTGCAACTGCACAGCAACAGTGAATGGGGCAATGCACAAGACAGTGTACAACATCAACTACACAAAGCCAAGCATGATATAGGTGGACAGAAAACTGCAAGTTCATATGTACAGCAAGCTACATGTTATGCAGAATCAAAGTGAACAAATGTCAATGAAAGCACAGTCTCAAACATGAGAAGACTAATATGCAGTGTACTGTAATACAACAGTGAGCACATTCATATGTACAAATGCAAAGAACAGTGGTGATGCAGTGCAATATCTTCAACAAGCAACTGAAGGCAATAGGACCAGAGCAACAAAGACCAAAGCTACAACCTCAAATGAAGTACAAAGCAAATATGCCAACAACTAATGCATCAGTAACCGAGCAACAGGGAATCACATGAACAAATAACCAAACAACATCATGATTGAAAATTTAAGTACCAGAGAAAAAGGTCGAAGACTACAAGATGAACGAGTCAAGGCCGAAGCAGTAGAAATCAACATCGTGGTCATCACGAAAATGAATTAAAGCCGTGACCAACCAAGCAAGAAATATGAACAAGTCAACATCAAAGCCGTGGGACGCAAGAAACAAAAATACGCATATGAAAAAGTCAGAATCGATCTCAATCATTCAAGCATCATCAAGTGGCCGAGATGAAGAATTTGACAAATTCAAATCAACATATACGAACGTAATTCTAGGAAATCAAATCCTATATAATACCCAAAATCATCATCGGCAAGAGTATCGAGTTCAAGTATCAATTTAGAAAAGCAAAAGGAGACAGTACATACCGAATTCACAAGCAACGAACTCGATCGAGCAACTGCAAAACGAGCAATAGTCAACCATCAGAGAAGCAGCGAGCTAGGGCAACGTATAACAGATTAATTGAAGAATTCGAAGCCCTAATTGGAACAAAGAGCCGAAGCCCTAACTGGAACAAAAGGGAACGAAGCCCTAATTAGAACTAAGCCGCCATTATTCTCACGAACGAGACAAAAGGGGATCGGGCTGGAGATAACAAAGAAAGGAACGGGTTTAAGTGGGCCGGTCTAATTAAAATCAAAAGGGGGTTTTTGTTTTAATTTGAGGCTTTATTATATTAATTAGTTTTTAGGGTTATTTTCTATTGTTTCTTAATTACTGTTTTTTATTTTACGAACCAAAGAATCTTGGTAAATCACCACCTAGGTTTAGGTAGTGTCAGATTGTCTATTTTGAATTAGTTCAGTGAGCAGGGTGTGCGAGTTTGCAAAGCTCTATAGGCGGGAGCAGTGTTTGCGAGTGAGCGAAACTCTATAGGCGGGAGCAGGGTGTGCGAGTCTAGTAGAGTGTTTGTGAGCGGGAGCAAAAGGGTCTGCGAGTCTAGTAGAGTGTTTGTAAGCGTGATACTATTTAATTCTAATAGAAATCTGTGAATGCAGTAGTAGGCAGGGGTTGCCGAAGCTGGGTAAATTTTGTGTGTGATTTACTTTTCAGCATATTTATTTCTGCTATTATATTTCTGTGTTTAATTCGAGAAAATTTGCTATAACCCTATTCACCCCCCCCTCTAGGGTTAATCTAGATCCTACAGTTTTCACCTTAAAACATATCATAAAATCAATATGAACATACATAAATCATCAACATGTATACATAATCATTCCATCATTCAAAAATATGGAAAATTATTGCAAATAGGTTTTGATTTCATCCTAAAGCTGAAAACAAAAGAAGTACGAGATGTAAACATTATTCACCTTTGGTTCGGATAGTATAGAGATTGAGATGTGAATGGATTTGATATGATTTAGCTTCTTCCTTAGCTTTTCTTAGTATTCTTCCTCTTTCTCTTGTTAATGGTGGTCGGCCTCAAGTAGATTTTTTTATTTATAAAATGAAATGAATGTGTTGAGGATACACGACCAAGGGTTTAGGGTATAAGAATGGCCTCTTTCTTATTTTACCCTTCCTCTATTTCATGTTAACTCTAATTTTAATTCATTGGTTAAATGGCATGGCTACCCCTTAATAAAATCAAATCTCAATCCCCTAATCAACAAAATATTTTATTTAATTTAACTAATTAAATATCCTAAATAATGTTACTAAAATATGGGGTGTTACATGGTAAGGCCTATTGGTTATCTCATTTTACTTTCACTTTCGATATCATATACTATAGTTTTGTTTCCTGCATGCTAGGATAGGTTTGCCTATATTATTGATTGCATGGTTGCATATTTGGCATGTTTAATGATGCACATGATTGTTAAGCATGCGGGGTAGCTATGATTGACTTTCTGTGTTTGTTTGGGGATTTCGGGGGAGAAATTCCTAAAGAGGGAGAGAATGTAACAACTCGTGTTTTCCGTATCAAAGGGTCGTAAAATAATTTTATTTTATTTGTATGAATTTGTATGACTCTAAGATTTTGGGTAGTGACTCTTAGGAATATTTTTCACATCTATGATTTTTTCGAATTTATGCGACAATTTTGATCCTGAAATCTTGTTTGAACTATAAATTTTGATAGAAGCCGAATTAGGGTCTCAAACCATTTCCATTGCTTCAGGATGATGGTTTTCCATTCTGTATAGTGGTCTTAATAGAAAAATAGACGTGTCGTATGAAAGTTATGGCAGTTTCAAGTTTTGACTGCTGTTGGCATATTTTAATGTGTAATTAACTAAGTCCATGCTTAGTCCCACTAACCCACTTCAAATTTTGTGCTAGTAGGAGGCTGTAGGAAATGACCTAAGTCATTTCCTTCTTTTCTAAAATAGATATAAATCTCCATCAGCCCTAATTTCATCAAAAATCACACATTTTCCTTATTAATCTTAGCTAAATCATTAATTAAAAAAGTAATTAGCATAAGAAAATTTAAGATTATCCTTTTTTCAAATTTGGTTCATCTCCTTTGCTGCCTACTTTAGATTTGTGGAAAAAAATTGATATTTTAGGTATTTGGTTGGTGGTTCTTGGTCTCTCACTCTCCTATACTAGTTTATATAGTTAAAACTTTGTAAACATGTTTTTGGATCTGAAATGGTTTTCTAACTTTACCACTTGTTCATATATGTTTATAATCAGAAATATAATATTTGTAAATGACTTTATAAATGTGTTTTATCAACTATTAATACATATTCACTTGCTAATGTAATCTCTATCATTCATATGCATATGTTAGTGTAAAACTTGGATTTAGGGCAATAATAGTTTGATTATCATATCTTCATATATTGATTATATTAATGGATGTATATACATGTTATCCCATGACTGTATGCCGTGATGTAATGTTATTTGCCAGTGTTTTGGATGTTAGATAGATAGGTCTAGAAATTGGGCAAATTGAAGGCAAAATTGGACGAAACCTGGGAGGAAGATTCTGGAGCTTGGGAGGAGCTCATGGTCCAAATCGCATCTCCCAATTTGCTAAGGGTAGAAGTCGGGGTCGGTACCAAGTTCTCCGCATAGCTCCAAGTCCAAAGCAACTTAGAGAAGGGGGACAACATGACTTGTAGAGGTTGCCTATGATGTTGGATTAGATATTGGCTAAGTACAGAAGGCAGCGCCGACTTGTTTCTAGGATATGAAGTCAGGTGTTAGGAGAACATAAAGACTTGATTAAGAGCATAAAATTCGGTGTTCAAGCACTAAGACATGAAGTACTAAAGGCAAGAAGTAGGATGGGAAGAAGCTTGTCGATCATTTGGCTAAGTACAGAAATCGGTACCGAGTTCATGAGGTTGGTACCGAGTTCTCATCCTTGATCTAATAAGGGCTGAATTTCTGGAGCATGGTTCTAGAGTTCTAGGGGTTGTGCTGAAGGTGTTGGCTTCTTCATATGATGACTGACAGTAGTACAACAACATGATGAAAGTTAGAGTCCTCAGACAGTAACTTGATTATGGCTGGAGTTAGGTTTCTAAGATAACGGCTCGATGAAGAAAGGAGTTGTTAAGTGGAGGAATGAAGAATGATTCCTCTAAGATAATGGAAGTTAAGTAGGCAATGGAAGGGCTTGAGTACACGTAGTAAGAGATCATTGATACTCGGATCTTTTGTACTCAAAGTAGGGGTATCGTAAGGATGCTCATAGGTAGTAAAGAATGGCTACCCTAGACTGGATGAATAGATCTGTGTACCTTAGACCGGAAGAATGGGTCTAATACTAGCTTTAGGCTAAATAAATTACAATTGAAAACTACTAGCTTCAGGCTAAATAAATTACAATTGAAAACTGGGATTTCCATTAGTCCCTAGTAGAAGAATGGTCATAGAGTTATCATATATCCAGAGTATACTGATTGACAGTTAGTATTGTTTGATGGATGCTATGTCTGTTATGGTTGCTTCACTAGTCACCTGTCACTCTAGGGTTGTCATCGGAGTAAGTAGTGGAGATAGGATACCTAGACAGCATTTATCACACTTGGTTATGTTACGATGTTATGATATGTGGAGTAGCATGTTATGTTATTATGTGCTAACTTTTTGGTTGCAGGGACAAGTCAGGTATGATTTATATACCTTTCTCCTTACTATATTGACTTGTATAGTATTTTGGTTCATTTACTACTCACATCAGACTGTTGTCTAACTCAAGGTTTTATGCTTTGCTTCTTATTATCTTGAGCACTCTTAAATAAGTAGACTAGATAGTAGGTCTATGTGCGACACTATAGCTGTGCAGAGGACGAGCTTGTGAGAGCTATCTCATATTATATATGGATTTCTCTACTTATTATGTTGTGCAACACTGTGAAGCCTTAGCATTGTTCACTTAATATTAGTAGTACGAGACAGTTATTTGAGTTTATTTCTATTGTGCAAACTCTATTTCATGATGTATAACTTTTGTATCTATACTTTGATATCTGCATTACTTAGTTATTATTGTCTCTTCTATTTTATATCTGTGATATTATAATTTATTCCATACACTGTGAGATATAGGTTCTATGATGTTCTGTTTCATTTTTAAACCTTGATGGGTCACTCTACATCAATTAGCACGACAACAACACACTATCTTATGTATATTAGGTGCCAGCGGTGTAGGACGTTCGTCATACTTGGATCAGTTGTACAACTGAAGGAGTGAGATGTGATATCTTAGTGCCAAATGAAGTGGGGATAAACATCTAACTGTGGTGACCTCAGAAGTGGTCATTATGGATGTAACATTATCGCCGAAGACTCTTTAGGATTTGGAGTCAAAGTTTCTGCATGATCCAATGAACTAGGATCGATGTAAGTCTATATAGGCGTCTGCCCTTAGCTGTGTCATTTGATGCCAAGATCTTCTTTCTCTTTTCTAGGGCGGCCAAATCATTTTAGTCCAAAAACATTGATTTCAAATACACTTCGTCGATGTTATGTCCATATTTCTTGGCACTACGAAGGATTTTCTCCTAAGCATCGGTGAGCATTTTCGAATAGCTATCTCCAAGTCGTTTTAGATTTTTTATTACTATTATGTTGCTGTAGGATTGGAGAAGAGTGGCTTCCACCTTCTCATCAATTTCAAGAGTTGTTGCCTTGAGGTTTGCGATTTCTCTCTCAACAACAGCCATCTTAGCTTTTAGACCAGCACACTCCTTCAAGGCCTGCTCCTTTAACTCCTTTTCAGCTGTCAAATTTGTTTTGAGTTATTTGGTCTCAACTTCTTTCACATTAACAACCATCTCGAATTTGATATTGCTAGCATTGGTGTTCTTCAATTTATCTTTGATAACTAAGGTTCAACTATATGAGACCTAGGAAACTCGTCTAGCCATTGATTAGCATTCACAGCCGACTTTGCCTTCTCGTCTCTTTCTTTAGCGATCGCCACTGATTCTTCCTTATAAGCCATACATATATATTATCATGATTTTCCCTCTCCAAATCGAAGGAACTAATGATCAAATGGTTAGCCCGGTTGACATCAGAGAGGCCCTTGTTGAGTTTCTTCTATTCATAGAGCTGTTCCACAACCTCCTCAAGTTTAACAAGGTCTTCGTTAGCATAACTACAAGGGAACTCCTTGATGTTACAATCAAATATGGCCCTCTTAAGGAGGTAGCCGGGTAAATTCGCTTGCATCTTGGTTGTAATGATAGAAGATTGGCCTTTGAGATTGGAGGAGCAGCAACATATTTTGAAGAAGTTTCCTTGCCAACCATGTGAGATTGTAGAGGTTTCCAAAGGCTAATGTTTTAGATGGTTGGGAAGCAGAGATGGTAGTGGTGAGAATTTGGGATGAAGAGGGGAGCTCCTAATGAAAAGATTGTTGTTGTTGGAAGAATGTGAGCATGGATGTTGTTGCTAATGTGAATCGAAGCCACGCCGAAAGAGTCGCATAATCCCCTTTACTCCTCTTGGCGATGATGCTTTCTCTCAATGTCAAGTCACTTCTATTCGTCGCAATGGCACAATCTTTCTTCCTTATTACGTCTTTCCTGATCCTTTCTTATTCTTCTTTCAAAATGTGATTCTTGGCATTGGGGGTTGAAGAGGGGTGCTGATCTACGCCCGCATAAAGTTGGTCAGTGCGCTTTTTACCCGTTTTACCTAAAAAGTAGAAGACTTATGTAAGAATCAAGGCAATGAGTGCTAAGTGCTTGTGCTCATGATCCAAGAAATGTGTGCATTGTTAGTGTTTCCTTAAGTAACCTACGGACCGTGTTCGAGGGGGTCCAAAGATAAAGTATCATCACCCTCGGTGGTTGTAAGAATGTCACTTGAATGGAAGGTGAATTCTTAGGAACTAGTATTGAGAATGTATTTGAAGTCTAATCCCCCAGAGCTAAAATCTCAAAGGTTCCCAATATTACCTAGGGAGCAAAGATGTTGCCAGAGGAGCCTACAAGAGAAGTTGATTCTTCAATTGTTTCAAGGCTTGATCCCGGTGCAAGATATGAAGACTTATTGACTAATCATTTCGATCGGGGATGTGCTATAAAGATGATGCCCTTGGGAGATGTCTTTCCATATGACTTATAACATCCCCCACTCTGAGATCGAAAATAGACACTGATAATGCAACAGTCGTCACCGAATTCATTTTCCAACGACAATGTGAGTTTGATATTTTTTTCATAATATAAGTAAATAGAGCAGCTAAAATCTTTTTCATTACATCAATTTGAATTATAAGATTTGTTACATTATTAAACCCAAATCGTTCCCACAGAGAGGTAAATATACAATAAGAAAATCAAAGTAGTGTGTGTCCGACAGATGAATATGCCAACACCATACCTAACCTAGTTTTAAATCATGATTTTACACAGCATATTAAAAATACTTTTATTTAAATAACAAGCCTCCTGCTTCGTCCCTGGAATCTTTATTCATCCTTCAAAAGATACATATCTAATCCATAAAACCAGCCTACTTGAATAAGTACCAGTGAGTTTATGCGAAATAATAAAAACATGGATAAGACAATAAGTCCGGTACGAGTCAAACCTTTACCCTAAGCATTCTTAGTGAGACCACGCCTGTAACGCGAAACGAGTTTTCCCCTTACATCATCATCAAAGCATAATAAACATCAATATATATAACAACAAAATGATATGTATTTCATAGAAAGCAACCATATGCATATATTCAATGCATAAGTGTGGCTTACACTTTCTATTCATTAATGAACCATGTCATATATCGTTCATCACGCACACGAGACTAACCATTGTAGTCTTAATTTTAGGTTGCCACCTAGGCCTATGTCAACTTCCAATTCCTATGTTTATGGTTTATTAGTAGGCGTTTTATCTTTAATTTATCACCGATGGATAATTAGGTTGCCGTATAGGCCTCACACCATTATTCTCGTGTTTTGTCAAGTATAGACCATGGGATGCAACTCAAGCCCAACCTTATTCCTCTGTTCTCATTTGTTTACCGTGAATGAACAATCGAATGATACGTAAGCTTTACTTTATAATACTCGCTTAACCGGCATCAATAGACAATTAGATGATACACAAGCCTTCGATCATCGATGTCAATTTCAAAGTCATGGTTTAGATGCTTGGCAGCCACATAAAACTTCGATACCGATTATAATGTCGTGGGCTTGATATTCGATGGTCACTCGGGCCTTAATGGTACCGATAATAATGTCACCGGTTTGACATTCGGTAGCCACTCAGGACTTAACGATACCAATCATTTCTGGCTACACAAGACTTAACAATACCGATTATTCGGTAGCCACAAAGGACTTTGCTTGGCACTTGGGCCATTCCTTAATTATAATGTCATATTTAGATAGTGATTGCCATAAAGGCCTTACGTCGATCATCATCCAATAAGAAGTTGGGTTTATCCTTCTTATTACCACAAAAGTATTCCATTTGCTTTTATATTTTTACAAATGGTTTCATTTATTAACCATGTACACTATACATTCCTTGAATAAAATAATTTTACCTTTTATTTAAATGATACTCTATTATTTACTATCTTGTCTAAGCTTACTTTATGTCAAAAGTAAGCTGACACAATTTTAACATATAAGATCTTTCATTTATTTCATCCCTATAAAGTAGTTCAATAACACTTAAAAACTGTCTTCCAAAGCATTCTAAGTATATTTTTTTACCTAGAAAATATAGTTTCTCGGACTATTATGAATTGCAATTTACTTTCTGTATATTGGTAATATTATAGCCATCGCATTTAATTAAAAACGTTATTAACGGTTACGTACAAATCCCAAATTGACCCGTACCACCATCGTGTTTATTTTCCTCCCAGTTATCGTGTCCAAATCCAATGGAGACATCGAGAGTTGTCCGTGCAATAGCCTTTGCGTGCTACCAGTTAAAGCCATCGCGTATTATCATTTAAGCCGTCGTGACAATTTTATTAAATGCGTCGCGTGCTATCGCCTTGCAATAACCATCATGTTTAATTTGTAAAAACTTCTATGAATTGCATGACACTTATACATATGCTTTGTGTAATAAACAGTAAGGGTTGAAAAGTCAAACATCATTCATGCTTTTCTAATGTATTATTTCGTACACTTGCACAAAATATAATAATGAATCATGTCAAAGCTTTGCATGCAAGGACATCGTGTATGCATGTATGTACATAAATTTAGGGATGATGGTTCGGTTCGATCCAGTTTGGAGTCCAAACTAGTTCCACCTTGCATCATTGGTTAAAATGAATAATCGTAATACAATTTTTTAATACGGTTCAATTTAGTGATACTATGGTCCAATTTCGATTCGATTCAGTTTGAACCCATATTATATCTGTTTGAAAATAATTATTAAATAAATAGTAAAAACATTAGTGATAAACTCTAATGAATTCCAATAAAGACACATTCTTTCCTAAATAATATGTATGGTGTATACTTTTATACATATTGGATACTAAAATGGTTTACTATCTAATCATATGAAGTTCAAATACTCATACACTTAATATTTTAGCAATTTTAAGTAAATTAAATACAAAATCCAATCAAAACGTTTGAATTCTACCAAGTAGTCTGGTCTGGTTTGATGTGGTTGGTCTAATCATTTAAATCGCAACCGTACCGTATTAAACCAGATCGACCCAATTTTAGATAGTTGGTTCGATTAGAAAATACGATGCGGATTATCAGACCATTTTAATAGTTCGGTGTGCTTTTATGTCCACCCTTGATAAAGTTTATTTCCTTTTATGTGTTGTCGCTTGCAACACGTGAGCCATCGCCTGGATAAGCCTTCGCTTGCGATATTTATTGCCATCGCCTTGAATTCATGAGTTTGTGTATTAACTCGTTTATCCATATTTCTCCTTATATATACCAGTACTATGGCACGTCCAACGGACATGTGCAAAGAAGTTAATTAGCATGCTTTTTTTTGTTGTAATATGGAACTTGAACTTTAGGAATCATTACCTCAACAAAAGGAATTTCTACGAATGAATTTAATTTTAGCGTTTTGTATCTGCGCTACTGCCAAGAACTTTATTAAAACCATTGTTTAAGAGATTTTGCATAATCAAATGTAAGGGTACTTAGCACAATATGCATATTCCCAGTCATTAGGTAGGGTATAGGAGACCAAAATGAAGAGAAATGTGTATTTTTTTAAGACATGCTTGTCTAGAGTATCTAATGCACCTAATAATTTAATCAGAGCTGGTTGCTTGACCTTTTTTGTTAGTTACAGAATGAAATGGTAACTCATTGTATGACCATAAAATTTCTTGCATAATTTAAAGCCATGAATAATTGCTAAGAAAGGCATCTTTCTATTCTGAATTAAAGTCAAAGGTGGTACGACAATGATAACACATAATATCTGACAAAGGTGCATGGCTCGCAAAGCATGAATGTAAGTAACATATAATGGCATACTGTTATATTCTGCGCATCTCATGGTTTATGCAATTGTAAGAAAATCATATTTCTATTGTTTAAATTATAAACAAAATATAGCAGTAAGTTTAAATACTCTTATATTTTGGTACGTACATGTTTGAATTACATTGGTTGGAGATGAAATAATGAATTCAAACTGGGATTGCAATAATGAATACTACCTGTATAACAAAATAGTTCTAGCCATCTTATAATGCTAAATCTTCTTCTTCTTTGTGAATCTTTCTTGGAGTACTTGAAGATAACTGAGGAAGCTCTCTTAGATGCAACACAGATGTTTTTTGTAACAACTATGCCCAGATATGATGTAAGCAAGAATATCATTGTCATCTCATGTTCACCACAAATGCTTAAAATGCAATTAACTTTCTGATGGAGTTATAACCATGCAACACTCTTACATCATTGCTTCTAGTTATATAGATGAAGAAAATTATGTTAGTTTTTTTCCTTTTGAGTATCTATTTAAAACATGTTTTAAGCAACTCAATCAAACTATACATTCACCCTTAACTTCATAAATAGCATAATATTATTGTAAAACATTCACTAAGGAATGACCAATATAGTAAAAAACCTACTTATTCCAAACCATAGATTCTATGATACACTATTGAAATATGTATATTACTTACTAACTATCTACAATATAACAACATTTTCCTTTACCCTTGCAAACTCATATACTATCAATTTACTCCAACACATAAAGCTAATGCAATAATTACAATTTTAAAAAATGAAAAAAATTGACCATTCCCTTTCACAGATTAAGAAGCCTAATGCAATTTGTCGTATTAATCAGCTATTCTGCAAAATAAAGGAAAAAGGATCCTTTAAAGCATCAGTACTCTTTAAGGATTAGAATGCTTCTATGTCACATGAGCTGGGGAATGGGGATATTTTTTTGATTGGATTTGGAGAATGGGAGATAAGAGAGGGTAGAGATTAATTGATGTGTAAATACTGGGAAAAAAAGAAAAAAAATTGACCATACCTTTCGTGGATCTAAGAAGCCCAACGCAATTTGTCATCTCAATCGGCTATTTTGCAAAATAAAAGAAAAAGGATTCGTTAAAGCATCAATATTTTTCAAGGATTAGAATGCTTCTATGTCACATAAGCCGGGGAATGGGGAATTTTTTTTGATTATATATGGAGAATGGGAGATAAGAGAGGGTGCATGTTAATTGATGTGCAAATACTGATTTGTGGGAAGTATGGTGCGATTTTTACGTGAGTATTGGATTTATGGGGAGTGGAAGAAACACCCAGTTTTATTATATTTTGAAAATTGATGTTTTATTTCCGTGCTTAGTGATAGCGAACAGTTGTGGGCAGGGTATTTTGGTAAATTCAAAAGCTTCAAAATGAAATATCCTCATTATATATACGAGTACTTTGGCACGTGTGATGCACATGCGTAAAAGGAACTGATGTTAAGAAACAACGTGTATGAGTTTTTTTGAATTTTATAAAATGAGTTTGACATACATGTAATGTTGCATGATTTGGATACTGACTTTCAAAATGCATTCACGTCCGATGGACATGGACAACGACTTTACCTAAAACACATGTGGCAAATATGTCAGTTTTTAGTTGCTCTAATTTAAGCCTCAGCTTGGCAATGCAGGCCAGCCATATTTTCAACTTCAAAAGTTCATATATTCAGTTCTGAGGAAGTAAACAACCACTTTAGCTCACATAATTTGTTCGAAAAGTAAGTACAGTTCATTCAGGTAATACATTCAATGGCTTAATCAGATATACAGCTTAACTACCGTCCAGATTAATTATTACAATTAATTAGTGAGCAAACAAAATAGCAATCAGAAAATAAATTAATGCAAAGACAATAATTTTCAAAGATGACATGTAACTCATTTAAATATTAAAACTGATGTTTATTACACACAAAATATTTAAATTGGACATTAATAGACATCATGGATAAACATTTCAGAGCCTGCCTGCCATTCAGTCTACAACCACAGCCTACCTGCCACATTTTGATCGATTTTCTTCAGTTCACTACTTCATTCTCTTCATCTCTTTCAATATTAATAATATTAGCTTCTTTTCTTCAATGCTTTCAAGCCTACCTTCGGTTCAGATAATGGTGCATATGCCGACCAGGTCTTCATTGGCTTCATGCTGTCACCTATTCCAGAGCGTTCTCTTTAGTTTGAAGCAAGTGTGATCAGTTCAGTTTCATTTCTCATACTATAAGTCTTCTTCAACTTGCACGCCAATCACGCTGCTTCATCTTTTGCTAAGCCAAAAATATCAAATTTATATAATTAAGAAGATTGGCAACAAATCTACAGTTCAGTGTATTGCATTACTCAAATGTAAGTTAATTGAATTGGATTAAAAAACCTATGGTGCGTAATAAACAAATTTATCATTGTCAAAATGAAAGTATAATCTTTAAAAGTTATATTACATATTTTACATACTTTTAGATAAGCAAGTTCTAATAATTTCACTTATTATGCAAAACATTGTATTTTGAGTTTGTATTGTTTCAAAATACGAACATTTTGCCTGCATTATGTTCCGAGATCATAAAAGAAAAGCAATCAAAAAAGAAATTGATGTACAGACAATAGTTTTGGAACCTGACGTGTAAATCATTTAAATAATAAAAAGTGATGTTATATTCACTTGAAGTACAATTATATTCACTTAAAGGAAATCATTTAAATAATAATGATTGGTGCAACAATGTGCATGAACAAAAGAAATAGCTGTTTTGCTACATTCGCACGTTTGGGAGATTAGAGCCCGCAGTAGCAACTTCATGTTCACTTAAACTAAATAATGTTAGTTCTCTCATGTCTTTAAAGTGGTATTAGTGCATATGGACACATAGCCATTTAATACACCTCTCTTTGAAAATAGCTTACGCTCAAGCACGACTAAAGGTAAGTTTCAAAACAAAAACTATTTTAATGTCACATAACTAATTCTATCATAAAAAATAATTATAATAGTTATGGGTTAAAAGATTTTCATTGCAATAAATTACTTGCTTCAAGATCTCAACATATGCTTAAGTAGATGTAAAGTGTCCTATAGGTATATAAAGTGTCAATAACAATGGAGATCACAATGATCATTATGTAACACAGCAAGAATAATCTAAAAAATTAGTGTTTAATCAAGTATAGTATTTTAACAGCAAAATGTCAGTGTTCAATATAAAAAATGGACCAACTTGGTAACTCATAATTAAAAGAAGTCATTCATCCATTCTTGAAATCATGTTCATGAAATAAACTATCAATATTGTATCTTGGATATCAGATGACATGACCAAATAAATTAATATCGAAAGTTGTAACATATAATCCGTCTTTATGCATATTAGTGTGCATAGGTTTAACCTTCAATCTGATTAAAAAGCACGTAGAACTTTTGATCTAAATTTGGTAGCTTTTCTTATTACCTAGCAAAATAAGTTTTTGTTAATGTACTCGGGATTCCAGTTGAGATATATTTTAGAGTGTGTAAATGGTATTTTCATTGTGAACCATCACATAGTTAGGATGCTATGAAGCTTCTTTTTATGTCAAGGTTGTGGAAAATAGCAGTGGAAATCAAATACAACAGAAACTCAAAAAACAAAGAGCAATATCACAAAGTTTGCAAAATATCTAGTAATACTCTATGATGGGTGAAATATCCGTGTATATTTTGTGTGCGCAATGCTCTCCTAATAGTTTTAAGTTTTGAACATAGTTATTAAACATGCTAAGTTCTTTCAAGCACTTAAAACATATAGATATATCATTAGATGCTTGGCCAATCAATCAAGGAATCTGAATCTATTAATGACAACATAACACATATTTTGAATCAATTCAAATCAAAAACTATATTTAGAGCAACTAAATTGCTACAGCATTTTTCTAGAAAAAAATTGATAATCAAATCTATGTGTACCATATCAAATTAATAAATTCTTTAATGGTTCTTTCCCTCTGCATTTTTTTTAATCAACACAACGACTTAAATTTTTATAACTCAAGAAGCTATGATATTTATTATTAATCAGCCCAGTTAGTGCATATTTTTATGAGTGGGTAGTAAAACTCATATGTTAAGCTGATGATATATTTATCTTAATACTTTTGAAACTGGCTTTATATTTGAGACTCATTAAAACTGCAAATTTTCAGAACTCGGATATTCAAAACCAACATATATAAACATCTGAAGCAAACATATTTCAAAGCCTTATATCATGTAAAACGTTACTTACTGTTTTTTAACCATGCAAATATACTCGATGCTTTAATATTTTTGAAATTCGATGACGTATATTTAGAAGCTAAATATACTACGAAGTCTTGTAAACATGAATCTGGATAACGTGTATGTCATGTATAGGGGAAACTATACATAAACTTGAAAATGATATATACTTTTGAAAACAGACGTGCACTTAAGATCAAATATGCACTTAAAGTTGCATACACATTCGAAAAATAATGGTGTATGCGTTTGGAATCTTCTGACATGAACATAAATATGTATGCTTAAACATATCTGAAGTTTAAAAGCATATGCTGAAAGCTGAGTATCTTATGTGTAACGATCCGGGTTTTTGGCACCCATTATTTGGATAATTGATCGATTTTAATTATTGATAATTCAAATCATATATTTAGAGCAACTAAATTGCTATGACATTTTTTTAGAAAAAAATTGATAATCAAATCTATGTGTACCATATCTCTGATGGGTAATTTGTCTGTATAAAAGAGATAACAAATATCATACAGATATATAAGTTTTATTTTATAACCAAAATACTCAAGTTTTCCATAAATCACGTTTTCGAATGTGCATCCTAAAAACAAAAAACGTTGACCGCTGAATATATATAAAAACTATAAAATCAATAACGTTTGAAATCAAAACTAAGAAGATGATAAACGTTACATCTTACCGATCTTGCAGCATAAAAAAGTCAGCATAAAAAAGAAGAAATATGCATGAAAACAGAATAATTGTTCAAAGTTCTAGCAGTCTACCATTGGTGAACTGTGAAACACCAGATTTAGTAAAAATCATTTACCTGCCTCTAATTCACTCAACACCCAATTTATATGCCACAGCCATCATGCCCCTCTGCCAATATCCAATTTCAACCAACTGCACAATAACTGAGCCATCTAGTTTCAGAGAATAATAGTGTACACGGTTAAACGTCGAATGAAGCACCTAAATTTGGAATGAAATTTTTAGCATGCACTCACCTTTCATCGGCTCTTCCATCAACTCTTGTATTCACTCAGCTATAACTTGGCCATTCAGCACCCCTGTTCCCGTTCCGTAGGCTGAGAAAAAACTCTAGTTCAAATCTACATGACTCTACTTCCTTTATCGGTGCGTGCTTGATTGCTGTCTATCACACTTGCCCCATTTGAAAACTACTTATATGTGACGATCCGCCTTTCTAACCCCAGAAAGACATATCATCATTAAGAAAGAAAGTGATAGAAATAGAAAAGAATAGAAAGAAAGAATAACAACATCAGAATCTTACAGCGGAATGGAACAAAATATAACACATCACATAACTATTACATAGTTATACATACATCATAGTCATACAATGTCATATAACAGGACTGTCATATACATATATGTCCAAACATACATCCAAAATACAACATACACTAACTACACAGCGGAACTACATATATAGGTACATACGTCTGGTCTTCTTTCCCAAAAAACTTCTCCAGAGGATCAACACTCCCAAATACCTATCACTTGGCTACTCAAAAAAATTTGAGTACCCAAGAGTTTTTGAAAAACTAAATATAAACTCCGGGTCAGACATGGGTCTGGTATGAGTAAACAGGTTAAAATTGCTTAACTTTGAAAATCATTTGAAATAAAGGTATCACGTAAGACTTCCCACAAATAAATACGGGTAAGTTTTTACCTTACGCTAACCAAAACATTTTATAGGAAATTCAATGATATTATAATAGTGTCTAGGGTTTTCAAGTAAATAGAAAATAGCCGAAATTGTTACATTCATTAAATTCCAGCTATTAGCCACGAAAGTGGGTAATACAAATCAAAACCGTAGGGTCTCGTAGGGAAAATGGATTTCCAACAATGGCAGGGCTACTGGGGTACCGCCCGTCACAGTACGGGGCCTAGATCACCGTACCGAGGATTACTCCTGGCCCCCTACAACACAAGGCCGGAACCATTCCTTACTGAACAGTCCCGAACAAGATAACCCCGCAGTTGTGGCCAACAACTGCTCACACAGCCGAAATAAAAAGGGACATCTAGATAGGGGAATATCTTGTCCTGCTTGGGCATGACCCACCTAACCTTGCTGCATCTCTCCTGTTTTAGTCATTCCCGATTGATGAGGCTTGAGGCTGTGATTACCTTTATTGAACATATCTTAGAATGCTCATCGTCCGCCTGACGATGTGTTGAAAGCATTCAATCCATACAAGTTCGTTCCGGGTTCGAACGAAACCGAAGGCATTATCTCGTTACACTCGTTTTGGAATCACCCTCAGAGTTAACGACGATAACCCTTGCATTCTAAAATACTATCTCGATCTCCAATTGACAAGTCACGACCTAACGTTTAATTTGGATCGATGTGGTTTTCGGAGAATCAAAATTGATTCTTTCGATCCCGGTCTCATCAGAATCCAAACGCCATTTTAAGGGCCAAGTTGTCTATTTAACTTAACAGTTCAATTTAATACTAGAAATTCACATAACAGATATACAGATAGATCATACACAGTTATCACAGATATCCATAATATATTATAACATATCACAGAAATATCATCAACAGATATCAAAGTCAATCAAACGGAATTATCAATGCATACCAAAACAGTTTGGTTTACTTAACTTAATTTATTGCTTAAGAATAAACTACTTCTTTCTGTTTAATTAATTACTGATTAATTAACTTATTAATGATCAATTAATTAACATTAATTATTAATTTATTAATCATCTAATCGTTAATTAATTATTTAATTACTCAACTTTTATTCATTTATTATTACTTAATTACTCGGTTAATTAGTTGATTCTTTAATTATTAATTAATAACATACTTATTAAAATTAATTAGTTATTTACTTATCACAAATTATTTAATTAATCTATTATTATCAATTTTATTAACTATATAATCTTTAATTAAACTTTTAAGTAATTAGCTAACATTCTTAAGATTTAAATTGATTTAACATATGATTTATTTTTAATTACAGAATTAATTTAAAGTTTCAAGTATAAATTAATTAACATTCTAATTACTTATTTTAATCACCTATGTTTACAGATTTTCCTTAATAAACATTTAAATTCAAATATTAACTAAACTAACTAATTGCTTAATTAACTTAGTTATAAAAATACTAAAACAAAATTATTATGCACGTTCATTTAGAAAGATACCCTGAGACCGCAATACCTTTACTCGAGAAAACTCGAGTTTCCCTCGTGCGTTTCCCTGCGTCTTTCTTCCTCATCTTCTTTCTTCTTTTTCCTGTAACTTTTCTTCTTTCCATTTTTTTTAGTTTAAGTTAAATGAAACTGCAGAAGCCACTCTCTCGCATGCGACCCCGAAGTCAAGTTTGAAGCAACCACCCAAATGTCACGAGCACGCGCACGCGACCGCCAAGGCAACTCGCCAGACATCTCTTCACCACCGTGCACGTGCACGGTGGTTCGCTTCGCCTCCGGCGACTCGCGTCAGCCCCTACAAACCCCAAATTGTCCCTAACATCGAAATCAAAACCCAGATTTCAAATACAAGTTGAAATTGAAAATTTGCCCGAAGCTCGAACACGAGCCATGAACGCACCACAAAACCCCCTCTCGGTCCACCGACATTGATCATCGGAGGTGATGGAACTCCACCAAAACTTCAACCACATTCACCCCTCACCCCTCCTGGAGTCGCGTTCAACTCGTTTTCCTAATGGAGCCGAAAATATTTTTTTTATAGAGCATTGAAAATATAAGAACTAAACCCTACCTTTGATTCAAACTCAATATTCCTTCATTGAATAAATTTTTCAGCATTTTTCTTGTGTTAAATGGATTACAAGCTTGCTTCATATCCAATTACAACAATTAAAATTAATCCAATCATCCAGGATTGACAAAATCCCATTTTAGTTTCATTTTAAACTGCTCTTAATACCCTTGCTTAAAAA
This sequence comes from Allium cepa, assembly GCA_030765085.1. Lineage (NCBI taxonomy): Eukaryota > Viridiplantae > Streptophyta > Magnoliopsida > Asparagales > Amaryllidaceae > Allium > Allium cepa. Next base: position 241,105,181 of record CM060931.1, read on the forward strand.
TCATAATTTTTATGCTAAAAATCATAATTATGTGTATGAAATCTAAATATGTTATTGAATTTACAAATTTAAACATTCGTATTTTGATTCTTTTTAATTATTTTACCTGTAACTTGAAACAACAATTTTTATAAAATACCGTAAAACTCTAACAAGTTGCATGCCTATGTTTTAAGGTAAACAGCTTGAATTAACAACAATACCAAAGTTCAAACAATTATGTGAAGAGGTGTTTATAAATTTCCTTGCTTTGCTTGTTCAGATACTCACATATTTCTGAAGAACAACTTCATATATTACAGAGTAACAGGAAGTACTCAAGGTTAAATATTCAAGCAGATATCAAAGCACATATCTTTGTAAGTTAAATCTACAATTTTAAATTGAAAATAATAAGTTTACTCACAGAACAAGCTTTGAACAGAAAGTGATGTGTTGGTGAAATTGCAGAAGAAACTTCCTGAAGCCTTTCTTTAGCTTCCCATTTTTAATTAATTTCAAGTTTGCAAAGTAGAGCTGTTTGTTTCTTTCTCTTATCTCAGGGTTGCTTTAGGTTTTGTTCAAGTTTTTATAAACGAACATAATATATACTGGATATGTATAGAAGCTTTGAATAGTATAGGTTATATTTAGGCAGTTTGTATTTGTATTGTCATGATTCTTTTAATTGGTTAAGTACCATACACCGCAGAAGGAAATTACCACTAGGATTTCGGCTGCAGTACTAGCTTGAACAAGAAGTTGTGCTAATTAATGTTTATGCTCTTATTTATGACAACATGTAATTAATGTTTACTGATACTTACCTATGTGTTGTACAAAGATATTTATTTTATTTTATTTCGGCCAACATATTTTGTATAAGACACAGATTTTGTTTTATTATATTGAAGTGAAAACTTTGTTTTTCTTATGCATATAAACTTACAGCAGCACCTAAGGTTTATATTTAATTTGTGTCTTTGTTTCTTGCATACTTAATTTACAAAGTATCTTTGTTATAAATTTTTATTAAAGATTTTGTGTTGTACAATTGAATTTTACAGATTATTGTTTGACTATATTACTTGTATTCTATTTGTATTTCAGATTTTACAAGCCTTTGATTCATAGCATTGTGTTTGTATTTTTATACTTCAAGTTATAACTTATATTTGTACATTTATCTCTTTAGTTATATTTTATAATTTATAATTATGTTTTTATACTTGTTTTGTATGTTTATGTTATAACCATCCATATTGTTTTATACTTCCATGTTTATGTTTAATTTTACTATGTTTGTTTATTTTTAAACTTATCATTTTAAAAACTACAATTGTATTCATATGTATATTATCAAGGAATAAAAATATAGAGTCTTTGATTTTTTATTGAGTAAGAGAGATTCTGTTTTAAACGGTTTTGAAGCATTCTATTTTAAATTTTCAAATCAAAACTTTCTTTTACAAACACATATATGCTGGTAAATAATTAAGATCTCATGAGTTTATAATTTGAGAAACTTGTATTTAATTTAAATTAGATTAAATATTTATTAAAATATGCTGTCAAAAATTCCGGGTTGTTACATTCCTTCCCCCTTAAAAGAGTTTCATCCCCGAAATTTAAACAACAGTTAATTCAAAAGCTTTTATATTAACAATCCAAACATACATATCATTCATACGATAGCAAACGATCAAACAGTCAACTCTAACAAACATCACTAGTTATCCGAACATAAATCCGGATAAGCATTCTTAAAACTATCTAGAGTTTCCCAGGTACAATCTCTGGGATCCTCACTCCATTGCACCTTGACGAGTTTCACCACTTTGTTCCTGAGTTGCTTCTCGTCTTGATCCACAATCCAAATTGGATTTCTGACTACAGTTAAATTGGGTTCAACTTCCAAATCTTCTTGAACCACTGGTTCTACAACCAGTGACGGATCATGAACAAATTTCCTCAAATGTGATACATGAAACACATTGTGAATCCCAGACATCCTCTCTGGCAATTCAATCTTGTAGGCTACAGCTCCAATTCTTTCCAACACTCGAAATGGTCCAATGTATCTTGGAGCAAGTTTTCCCGTCTTTCCGAATCTTATAGCACCTTTAATTAGAGAAACTTTAACAAAAACTAAGTCTCCGATCTCAAATTCCAATGGTCTTCGTCTTCTATCAGGATATTTCTTCTGACGATCTTGAGCAGCTTTCATCCTTTTCTTGATAAGCTCAACCTTTGCAGAAGCTTCTCGAATGAGATCGGGTCCAAGCACAAGATGATCCTTTGATTCAATCCAACAAGATGGGGATCTACACGGTCTTCCGTATAAAGCTTCATAAGGAGCCATCTTAATACTTGCTTGGTAACTATTATTATAAGAGAATTCCACTAGATGAAGATGGTCTTCCTACGATCCTTCAAAATCTAAAACACAAGCCCGTAGCATATCCTCAAGAATATGATTAAGCCTCTCCGTCTGTCCGTCCGTTTGAGGATGATAGGCTGTACTCAATCTCAAATTTGTTCCCATTGGTGATTGCAGAGCTTCCCAAAATTTGCTAGTGAAAATAGGATCATGATCACTTACTATACTGACTGGAACACCATGTAATCTAACTATCTCCTTCAAGAAAATTTCCGCCAGAGAAATTGCAGTACGGGTTGCCTTTACGGGTATAAAATGGGCACTCTTAGTGAAACGATCTACAATAACCCATATACCATCATTTCCTCTTCTGGTTCTAGGCAAACCATCAATAAAATCCATCGAAATCATTTCCCATTTCCAATTCGGAATTTCCAAAGGTTGCAATAACCCGGCAGATTTCTGTTGATTACCTTTAACTTGTTGACAGATGGCACAACTGTTCACGAATCTAGCAATATCCTTCTTCATGCCCGGCCACCAGAAAGCTCTCCTCATGTCTTTATACATCTTCGAGATTCCCGGATGAATATTCAATTTGGAACGATGACTCTCTGATAAGACTTCCTGCTTCAAATCCTTGAAATTCGGAACACAAATCCTTCCGTTGATCCTTAACGTTCCTTGACCATCGATGTCAAAACTGGGACACTGACCTTTCCTGACTCTCTTAATGATCCTCCTCAACTTCTTATCAGATTCTTGCTTGCTTGAGATCCTTTCAATAAGAGATGGAACCACTTCCAGAAGAGATAGAACTGCGTTCCTGCTGAGAGCATCGGCTACGACATTCGCTTTTCTCGGAGTGTACAAATATCCAAATCATAGGATGCTAGGAATTCAACCCACCGCTGCTGTCTCAGATTAAGATCTTTTTGAGAGAATAGATATTTCAACGGTTTGTGATCCGTGAACAATTCGAATTTCTTTCCCAAAAGATAATGTCTCCAGATTTTCAAAGCAAAAATAATGGCTAGCAGTTCAAGATCATGCATAGCGTAGTTTTTCTCGTGAGGTTTCAATTGCCGACTAGCATACGCAATTACCCTTCCATTCTGCATCAGAACTGCTCCCAAACCTATTATACAAGCATCAATGTAAACCTCGAATTTGCTCTTCTCATCCGGAATAGCAAGTACTGGTGCACCAATAAGCCTTATCTTCAATTCCTGAAAAGCTTCTTCACACTGAGGTGTCCATTTGAATTTCGCTCCCTTCCTGGTCAGCTTAGTCAGATGTGAAGAAATCTCGGAATAATCCCTGATAAATTTTCTGTAGTAGCCAGCCAATCCTAGAAAACTGCGAACTTCCGTCGCTGTCTCTGGCTGTTTCCATTCCAGAATAGTTTCAACTTTCGCTGGGTCTACAGTAATGCCTTCACCCGAAACAATGTGCCCTAAAAATTTAACTTCCGATTTCTAGAAATGGCACTTCGAAAACTTCGCCTTCAACACATGCTTCCTCAGAGTCTCCAATACAATCCTCAAATACTCCCTGTGCTCTTCTTCAGATTTGGAATAGACCAAGATATCATCAATGAATACCAGCACAAACTTATTCAACACATCCCTAAAGACTCGGTTCATGAGATCAATGAAGTAGGCAGGAGCGTTGGTTAATCCGAACGGCATAACCAACCACTCATAGAAACAATTCGGTCCCCTAAATGCAGTCAAGGGAATACTATCTTCAGCTACCCTCAACTGGTGGAAATCTGAAGCTAGATCCAATTGAGAAAAGATAGAAGCACCATGCAACTGGTCAAAAAGATCATCGATGCGAGGAAGTGGATATTTATTACGGATAGTCACTTTGTTCAATTCTCTATAATCCACACAGAACCTCAATGATCCATCCGATTTGGTCACAAATACTGCCGCCGAACTCCAACAAGAAAAACTGGGTCTAATCAACCCTTTCTCTAAAAGATCCTGCGTCTGCTTAATCAACTCTTCTCTCTCCCTAGGAGCCATTATCCTACTGGGCTGAATCACTGGCACAGCTCTTGGAATCAAATCAATTCGGAATTCTATTTCTCGATGTGGTGGCAGACACTTAACTTCTTCAAAAACATCAGCAAAATCTTGAACCACATCGATATCTTCAACTCTCTCTTCAGAAGTCTCAATTCCATGCAAAAGACTGCTCAAGTGAATCCCAGAATTATCACACGACACTCTGGCAATTCTACCCAGACCAGTTTCCAACGAAACTGTTCTTTCATCACAATTCAAAACGGTTTTATACTTATCCAGCCAATCCATTCCCAAAATAAGATCAAATCCCTTAAAATTCAACACATACGGTTACAAGAAAAGCTGTGGGATAGATAAGAGATCTTCAAGTCCTTATAGATAGAATCTAATTTGGTCACCCCTCCTATAGGATTAGATACCAAGATAGGACTGTCTACAGAATTAGGGGTAAGAGAGAACTTTTCAACAGAGTCCAAAGAAATAAAACTCAAGGAAGCACCCGAATCAAACAAAACTTTAATATATTTTCCATCTAAAAGTAAAGTACCTTCTAATACTCCCTTGCCCATCGAAGAAGAAGATGGTCCTGCTTCCAAAGCAAAAACTTTATTCTGAGGTGCCCTTTGCAGAAGTGGACAATTCTTGATCATGTGTCCTGGCTGATGACAATTAAAGCACAATGATTTATGAACCATAGCTGATCCTGGGCCACTCTGATGCGGTTGCTGCTGTTGCTGGAATCGTTTTCTAGGACATTTATTTGCCAAATGCCCTTCCTGTTGACAAATGTAGCACTTGCGAGGTCCGTTGTTATTTCCAGGTTTCTTCTTATTCGGCTTTCTCCATTTAGGATCGAACTTTCGCTTATTCAAATTAGTGAAATTCTCACCTGAAGCTGCAATTGGAGCCACCGGTTTCTTACTCATCAAACTTTCGTACCTCAATGCCATATCAATCAAATCAACAAAAGATCCCTTCAGAAGCACCTTCAATTTTCCATGGAATTCAGGCCTCAACCCTTGCACAAATTTCTCATTCTTTTTAAGAGGAGTATCGATGAGTCCTGGTCCATAACAAGAGAGTTCGTTGAATCTGGTTTCATACTCCGAAATAGACATACTACCCTGCTTCAAATACAGAAAATCCTAATACAATTGGGTTTTCCCTGCCGTTGGCATAAACTTCTCTTCAAACAACTCCTTAAATCTGTCCCATGAAATGTCATCCTTAGAAATATTTGCAATTGTTGAATCCCACCATGCTGCTGCACCACCTTGCAATTGCCATGATGCCATATGCCTCTTACGCTCATCGGACAGTTTCATGCTTTTGAAAATGCGCTCACAAGAGCGTAGCCAGGCTTGAACTTCAATTATTGACTCTGAACCTTTGAATGGTTGGCCTTCGAGATTTTTGAAATCTTTGCATAAAGCTGCGAAACTGACTTGAGACGGTACTGGATTGACAGCCTCACTAGCATTTTGACTCCGTCCATCATTGTTGAAGTACTGGCCCTAACTCTACCTCTTCTTCCGGAACTCATGTCGGTCACCTGAACAGGTAACTCAACAAATTTAGATAGATATATATAATTATATGAAAATACAAATACGCACTCTCAGGAGAAATATAACACAAGAGCCTAGGTACTCGCTCGACCTAGTGCTCTGATACCAACTGCGACGACCCGCCTTTCTAACCCCAGAAAGACGTATCATCATTAAGAAAGAAAGGGATAGAAATAGAAAAGAATAGAAAGAAAGAATAACAACATCAGAATCTCACAGCGGAATGGAACAAAATATAATACATCACATAACTATTACATAGTTATACATACATCAGAGTCATACAATATCATATAATAGGACTGTCATATACATATATGTCCAAACATACATCCAAAATACAACATACACTAACTACACAGCGGAACTACATATATAGGTACATACATCTGGTCTTCTTTCCCAAAAAACTTCTCCAGAGGATCAACACTCCCAAATACCTATCACTTGGCTACTCATAAAAATTTGAGTACCCAAGAGTTTATGAAAAACAAAATATAAACTCCGGGTCAGACATGGGTCCGGTATGAGTGAACAGGTTAAAATTGCTTAACTTTGAAAATCATTTGAAATAAAGGTATCATATAAGACTTCCCACAAAAAAATACGGGTAAGTTTACCTTACGCTAACCAAAACATTTTATAGGAAATTCAGTGATATTATAATAGTGTCTAGGGTTTTCAAGTAAATAGAAAATAGCCGAAATTGTTACATTAATTAAATTCCAGCTACTAGCCACGAAAGTGGGTAATACAAATCAAAACTGTAGGGTCTCGTAGGGAAAATGGATTTCCAACAATGGCAGGGCTACTGGGGTATCGCCCGTCACAGTACGGGGCCTAGATCACCATACCGAGGATCACTCCCGACCCCCTACAACACAAGGCCAGAACCATTCCTTACTGAATAGTCCCGAACAAGATAACCCCGCAGTTGTGGCCAACAACTGCTCACACAGCCGAAATAAAAAGGGACATCTAGACAGGGGAATATCTTGTCCTGCTTGGGCATGACCCACCTAACTTTGCTGCATCTCCCCTGTTTTAACCATTCCCGGTTGATGAGGCTTGAGGCTACGATTACCTTTATTGCACATATCTTAGAATGCTCATCGTCCGCCTTACGATGTGTTGAAAGCATTCAATCCATACAAGTTCGTTCCAGGTTCGAACGAAACCGAAGGAATTATCTCGTTACACTCGTTTTGGAATCACCCTCAGAGTTAACGACGATAACCCTTGCATTCTGAAATACTATCTCGATCTCCAATCGACAAATCACGACCTAACGTTTAATTTGAATCGATGTGGTTTTCGGAGAATCAAAATTGATTCTTCCGATCCCGGTCTCATCTGAATCCAAACGCCATTTTAAGGGCCAAGTTGTCTATTTAACTTAACAGTTCAATTTAATATTAGAATTCACATAACAGATATACAGATATGATCATACACAGTTATTACAGATATCCATAATATATTATAACATATCATAGAAATATCATCAACAGATATCAAAGTCAATCAAACGGAATTATCAATGCATACCAAAACATTTTGGTTTACATAACTTAATTTATTGCTTAAGAATAAACTACTTCATTCTGTTTAATTAATTACTGATTAATTAACTTATTAATGATCAATTAATTAATCAGTTATCATTAATTATCAATTTATTAATCATCTAATCTTTAATTAATTATTTAATTACTCAACTTTTATTCATTTATTATTACTTAATTACTCGGTTAATTAGTTGATTCTTTAATTATTAATTAATAACTTACTTATTAAAATTAATTAGTTATTTACTCATCACAAATTATTTAGTTAATCTATTATTATCAATTTTATTAACTATATAATCTTTAATTAAACTTTTAAGTAATTAGCTAACATTCTAAGATTTAAATTGATTTAAAATATGATTTATTTTTAATTACAAAATTAATTTAAAGTTTCAAGTATAAATTAATTAACATTCTAATTACTTATTTTAATCACCTATCTTTACAGATTTTCCTTAATAAACTTTTAAAATCAAATATTAACTAAACTAACTAATTGCTTAATTAACTTAGTTATAAAAATACTAAAACAAAATTATTATGCACGTTCATTCAGAAAGATACCCTAAGACCGCACTACCTTTACTCGAGAAAACTCGAGTTTCCCTCGTGCGTTTCCCCACGTCTTTCTTCCTCATCTTCTTTCTTCTTTTTCCTGTAACTTTTCTTCTTTCCATTTCTTTTTAGTTTAAGTTAAATGAAACTGCAGAAGCCACTCTCTCGCATGCGACCCCGAAGTCAAGTTCGAAGCAACCACCCAAATGTCACGCGCACGCGACCGCCAAGGCAACTCGCTAGACATCTCTTCACCACCTTGCACGTGCACGGTGGTTCGCTTCGCCTCCAGCGACTCGCGTCAGCCCCCACAAACCCCAAATTGTCCCTAGCATCGAAATCAAAACCCGATTTCAAATACAAGTTGAAATTGAAAATTTGCCTGAAGCTCGAACACGAGCCATGAACGCACCACAAAAACCCCTCTCGGTCCACCAACATTGATCACCGGAGGTGATGGAACTCCACCAAAACTTCGACCACATTCACCCCTCACCCCTCCTGGAGTCGCGTTCAACTCGGTTGCCTAATGGAGCCGAAAACAATATTTTTACAGAGCATTGAAAATATAAGAACTAAACCCTACCTTTGATTCAAACTCAATATTCCTTCATTGAATAAATTTTTCAGCATTTTTCTTGTGTTAAATGGATTACAAGCTTGCTTCATATCCAATTACAACAATTAAAATTAATCCAATCATCCAGGATTGACAAAATCCCATTTTAGTTTCATTTTAAACTGCTCTTAATACCCTTGCTTAAAAATCATAATTTTTATGCTAAAAATCATAATTATGTGTATGAAATCTAAATAATACAAATTTAAACATTTGAATTTTGATTCTTTTTAATTATTTTACCTGTAACTTGAAATAACAGTATTTATAAAATACTGTAAAACTCTAACAAGTTGCATTCCTATGTTTTAGGGTAAACAGCTTCAATTAACAACAATACCAAAGTTCAAACAATTATGTGAAGAGGTGTTTATAAATTTCTTTGCTTTGCTTGTTCAGATACTCACATATTTCTGAAGAACAACTTCATATATTACAGAGTAACAGGAAGTACTCAAGGTTAAATATTCAAGCAGATATCAAAGCACATATCTTTGTAAGTTAAATCTACAATTTTAAATTGAAAATAATAAGTTTACTCACATAACAAGCTTTGAACAGAAAGTGATGTGTTGGTCAAATTGCAGAAGAAACTTCTTGAAGCCTTTCTTTAGCTTCCCGTTTTTAATCAATTTCAAGTTTGCAAAGTAGAGCTGTTTGTTTCTTTCTCTTATCTTAGGGTTTATTTAGGTTTTGTTCAAATTTTTATAAACGAACATAACATATATTGGATATATATAGAAGCTTTGAATAGTATAGGTTATATTTAGGCAGTTTGTATTTGTATTGTCATGATTCTTTTAATTGGTTAAGTACCATACACTGTAGAAGGAAATTACCACTAGGATTTCGGCTGCAGTACTAGCTTGAACAGGAAGTTGTGCTAATTAATGATTATGCTCTTATTTATGATAACATGTAATTAATGTTTACTGATACTTACCTATGTGTTGTACAAAGATATTTATTTTATTTTATTTCGGCCAACATATTTTGTATAAGACACAGATTTTGTTTTATTATATTGAAGTGAAAACTTTGTTTTTCTTATGCATATAAACTTACAGCAGCACCTAAGGTTTATATTTAATTTGTGTCTTTGTTTCTTGCATACTTAATTTACAAAGTATTTTTGTTATAAATTTTTATTAAAGATTTTGTGTTGTACAATTGAATTTTACAGATTTTTTTTTTGAAAAGCAAGCGGGGTTGACTGGTCCCCTACCAGGTTTTATTAAAGAAAAAGATAGAGACACGACTGTAACAATCTACAGTCGCAAAAAGGGAAAAATATCATGAAAAAATCTCAGAAAAGGAAAGAGATACTCCACAATCACTGACCAACCACAGTACACATCACTACAATTTTCCACACAATGAAGCATAGTATGAGCAGCCCAAATGTGCACAACAGATACACAGGTGGGTGCACAAACAGGAAGAAATCAGCGGCCACATATCAACTCAGCAAATCATGGCAGTGGGGGGAGAAACCCCGCCTGGAAAATCTTATGCCAGTGGTGATGTTTGCTTTGATTTTGACCCAAAGCTGGTGCGCCATACTGACATCACCGTCAAAATACCTTGAATTCCTCTCCTTCCAGATCAGACGAACATAAATCTTCAAAACAAAAAAGATGATATCCTTGCGACTGCTGCTCCATTTCGTTGCATTCTTCAGCACATTCCACAAGCAAGAAGAGGTACCATCATGTTCAGATAGTCCAACCTTTTCCATCAGTGTACAAAACATATTAATTAAATAATGACAATCAAAAAAATATGGTAACATGTCTCAGGTTTGACATTGCAGAAAAGGCAAAGGTTGTCAATTTGCATTCCCACAGCCACCAATCTATCTCTAGTTAGAATAGCACTTTGTATTATTCTCCAAAGCATCAAGTTGTCACTAGCCGTTGAAAGAGAGGACCAAAGAACATTAGCCCAAGGAAAAGTAGTACTGGCTTCAGAACTTGAAAGTAAAGCATAGACCCTACCAATAGTATGTGGTTTGCCATTCCAGCAAAGCCCAGTTTCATGCATGATCTTCACATCATAATGTCGGATGTTCCTCCATAACATGTTGACCACCTGATTGCTGGAATAAGGAGCACAAAGCTTCCCTTTGAGAATGTAATCAACAGCATGAGCATTGCTAGCAATTGAGGTCTGAAGTTTTTCATGACCACAAACCATTTTATTCAGCACCATACCATCACATAGCCATGGGTCATTCCAAAAACTCACTGCACAACCAGGAGACAAACTGTATTTGACAAAAGAAAGGAAAGTGATCCTCATATTTAGGATATTCCTCCATATCCAACTCGTGCCTTGATTGATGCTCATATCCCAGAAGTTACCATTCTTTATTCTATAAGTCCACACCCACTGCACCCATAGACTGTTTCTTTTGAGCAAAATTGCATCAACATGCGAACTAACAGCAGCTCTATTCCATAATGATATGTTGATGATGCCAAGCCCACCCTTGCCAAGTGGCTTTTCAATGGATTATTGTTTGACTATATTACTTGTATTCTATTTGTATTTCAGATTTTACAAGCCTTTGATTCATAGCATTGTGTTTGTATTTTTATACTTCAAGTTATAACTTATATTTGTACATTTATCTCTTTAGTCATATTTTATAATTTATAATTATGTTTTTATACTTGTTTTGTATGTTTATGTTATAACCATCCATATTGTTTTATACTTCCATATTTATGTTTAATATTATTATGTTTGTTTATTTTTAAACTTATCATTTTAAAAACTACAATTGTATTCATATGTATATTATCAAGGAATAAAAATATAGAGTCTTTGATTTTTTATTGAGTAAGAGAGATTCTGTTTTAAATGGTTTTGAAGCATTCTATTTTAAATTTTCAAATCAAAACTTTCTTTTACAAACACATATATGCTGGTAAATAATTAAGATCTCATCAGTTTATAATTTGAGAAACTTGTATTTAATTTAAATTAGATTAAATATTTATTAAAATATGCTGTCAAAAATTCCGGGTTGTTACATATAAAACTACCATTACTTTTCTTGCCAAGCTCGCTAAAAAATGCCTGCCTTAAATCATAAATCTCTATCTAGAATAGAAATAAACAATTCATGAGAAACAAAATAATGATATGTAACAAGCTTGGTTTGAAAATCCATATTTTGTTCTTTGCTACTAAGATGGTTGAGGCATTCAATATAGCATAATAAAACTCAATTTTTTCTTAACCCATTCACACCTTCAACTTAAATATTATATATGCTCCGTATACAAAACAAAACAGTCAAGCAGTTTGTGAACAAAACTATAAAAAAATTGACCAAAATAATCCAACTAAATTGAATAAAATTAGGTTCGATTAGGAAATCATGTAACTAAATCAGGCAATCCATAAAACTAAGATTAATCAAGCATAAAAGCCAAGACAATAATATAATGCATATATAAATACAATAAACAAAATTTTCGTGAATTTTGTACAAACGCATCAGAATTCGAAAACGTTCGTATGGAGAGTCGATTGCTTAATGATGATAAAATTAGGGTTTTAGATTGTACCTAGTATAAAAGCCAAGTAAAAACTTGGGAAAGCCGTTTGCTGCCGTGGTTTAACTCGATTAGCTTGAGCTATCGATTTCGAATACTTCGATGGCCATGTCGATCCGAAAATTCATCTAGTTATCGTTAACTGAAATTATTGCCTGCTTCATTTTTTGACCAAATTTACTTTCCTTCTTCTGAGGTTCGTGATGATGAAGGGGAACATGATGAGAACGTGGGCTTGTGAGCTGATTTAGGAGTCTGATGGAGACCAAATGACTATTATGCCCTTAATTCATATGTAATGAAATAATTTGATAAAGGACATTTGTGACCATTTAGAAAAGGCTTCAACCCTTCAAGTATTTGCTTTATATATAAGACACACACACACACACACACACACACACATATATATTAATGCATTTGTGTATGTCGTACAGACACACATATCCGCTGTCGGCTATTAGTAATGCACGCGAGCAAGCTGTTGCCTACATTCTACGCAAGAAAGCTGTTGCCTACATTCTTACAACTTTTTATATATATATATATTAATGTGAGCTGTCGCTTCCAGTTCTTTACGCATGCATGCTTCTATTGGGCAGAAACGTATGTATAAACCGGCTTACGTGTATATAACATATTTAGTTTCGAGCGTATTTATATTTCAATTTGTTTTTGTGTTTTATTAAATGTGAGCTGTCACTGCGAATTATTGAGTCAATGCTACTAGTTCGTATTGTTGAGGTATATTCAATATGTGCTGACTTACTGTACTACCTTTGCATTGTTAATTTATGCCCATAGCCACTAGTTCATGTCCCCCCGCTTGAATAATCGCGTCGTCGAGAAGAACCAAGCCATCGCGAAGAATGAGTTGTGCCTATTTTTGTTTGTGTGTTAAAATGATGGATCACCTATGATGTACACCTTTGTACTCTACCTTTTGTGCAAATATTTTCTTGATTCAATTCAATGTTTAGACTATATTATTATATTTTACTTAATCAAAAATAGTTCAATGACACTTTTAAAATTAGATTGAAAACTGATTTACGATCCACTTAAGCATCAATTTTTTACCTACCTAAATTTGTTGTCAATTTCTTATTGAAAAATCTTCTTTCCACCGCAGTTTCTTTCTAGCAGATGTTAATCGTCCAAATTAATTAATTAATTATCCTTAATTAATTAATGTAGTTAGTATTTTCCTTTACTAAACAATTCATATAAAATAGAAAATTGATGGAAAAATCCCAAAATTCATCAATAATCTCTTTTATCGTTTTTACCTCATGTAAAAATTTCAGGCCAAAATATTTATTTTGTTATTTTTAATAATTAATTAACTTAAAATTAATCATTTTTCTTAACTTTGGAAATTCATAAACATTCCCATTGATTTCAAAAATTATGAAATTATAAAACCATCTCCATTTCATCATTAAGCATATCATATCAAAATTTCATGACATTTGGATGTAATTAAACCATATTTTTCCCTAAAACATCAACTAATTCACCTTAATTGAATTTTAAAGCACAATAAAAATAATATTCAAATCTCCAAACATGTCTAACATCATCAAAACATTCATATGAAATTCAAATCCAAACCCAATAGGTTAGGATAGATTTTAGAGAAAAATTTTACTCACCTTTGACTAATTAAACTTGATTTAATCTCTTTCGTTCTTTAAATTGAGAGCTTGATCTCTTCTAGCTTGAATTCATCTTCTTCTTCTTTGGAAAACATTGGAACTTCTTAGAGTTCTTAGGAATTTTCTTTTGTTGTGTATAATGAAATGAAAATGAAGTGGGATAGAGTTAGAAGTGGGTTAGTGAGTTGGGCCTTACTAACTTATTCCTCTTGCTTAAATCATATCTATTAAAATTTAAATTGTTTTTTTTCGTTAATCATGACCAACCGAAATTTCTCTAACTGTCTTTGGACCATCCAATCAACTTTATAAAGCAACTCTCACTTAATTAATTAAAATTCCCTTAGGCAATTCTTGTGTTCTATAGAAGAATATATTGACAAAGCCGAGCATTTGTGACAAGATAAGAAGAAGTTTGAAATCAATCCTTTTAATGAACTTCAAAGTATTGGCATGAGCATTGGTAACTTCTCGTTTAGGGATATGTGTAAAGCATACAATGAGGATGTTAGATGCTTGAGGAAAGAAGACCCAAATATGAAAGAGACATTGGATAAGAAGACTTATAGCTAGACAACAAGAAATGGTTAAGACCTACGGGGCAACGAACGAAGAAATGCTCACTTTTGAATTAACTTCGCTTGTTATGGAGCGTTTTCATAACCTTGCAACAGTTGAAAGTTTCAACTATTAGCAAAGAAGGCGAGTCTTGCCTTTTCTTGAAGCTCAAAATGTAAGTGAGCTCTTTGAATGTTACGAGACAAGCTAATTGCATCATAAAATGAATGTATATTGAGTTAGGCAAGGGATAACCATTAGGATAAACCTGAGTTGGAGCAATGGCTCGGTTTCTTGGAGAAAGAATTTGAGAAAGTCATTGAATAGTGGCATGGTTCTATACTAGCACATATACCTATTGCACAACGTGTAGCTTGGAGCCGAGATATGAGCCTGGTGGTCGAGTATTGTTAGGAGGACTTCATCCTTCAAAATCCCATGCTTAAGGCAGATTGTTTGAAGTTCCTATGCGGTTATTCTAGATGGTACTTGATCCCAACAATTATCCATGACAATAGAAATGTTTTCTTCCATTTGAGAGGCAGGACCATGAGGTTGTATTGCTGAAAGGGCCTAGAGTTAAAATTCTCGAATTATAGAGTGCCTTACCCTAGATGGAATGGACGCGGAGGCTTGAGCGGTGGAAGAGCCTGCTTTTAGGGGGGTAGAAGGGCTAGTGTTGGCTTTAACACAAGGAGATTTTCTGGTCATTTTGAACTGAAAAGCTTGATGGTGATCACAGTCAGGTTTGTTTTATTTTAACGAATTACTTTAATTAAAACTCGTGTGGCTGATGTATAGAATCCAACGGATGTCAAGCTATGGTGACCAATCGAATTCTGGACAATGGCTGGGATAATGTGAAGTGTCAATCTATATGGTATGTGTGTCCTGTGTTCAAAGCACAGTGTACGTGAATACTCTATGTAGATAGCCCGCTCGTGCTGACAATTGAGCTCCGTCAGACAACAAAATTATGTGTCAGATTTTACATGTTATCGTAGAATATACAATAACAGAACCATTACCCAAGGTGACACACAATTTTCTTTCTAGAATGCAGAACTATGGTGTTCAACTTGAGGTATTGGCACTTGTGCTCTAGTTGGATGTTGGAGTCTGTTCGATGTGACTTTTCTTGAAACCATCTATCCGAAATCGAGCCATCAATTCACATTCAACCAAACTTTAATGAAATTGATCATGCCACATCCATATGTAAGGACTTATAACCTATGTAAGATAAGGGCTAACCTTGGAAAGAACTCAAACAAGAAGCTTTGGGAACTCAAGGAAAACGCCAAGCAGGGAGGTTCGAAATACTTAGGTGTAAACCCAGAGCTACTTGGCGTCAACTTCATGGAAACCGAGTCATCCTTGAAACCACTATCCCTATTCAACCGTGAAAGAGGAGCATGAACTTTGGTCAACTATGAATTAGTAGCTACAAGGCGGCATCGACAACAATGATATGGTGGCGGCGACCATGGATGTGCCAAGTCTAGGACCGGAAACTCACTTAAGTGAAGAATTTGAGACCCAAAAAAGGAAGATTTTTCTTAAACAGTTCAATGTTGAATTGAAGTCTATGGCAGGGAAATCGACTACGGTGATGTTCTAGGTGACGGCGGTGGTTGAGTTGGCAGTGTTGATGGTGAAAGTAAAGGGCGTCGACGGCTAAAGACTGTTGTTGCAAAGGAAACAAAGTGCTTACAAACAAATCAAAGTAAGATAAAAAATGGCTAAGTGTTAATATTTATAACATCATTAAAGAATTAAGTCGGTATGGATATGATTAAGGTTAGTACCAACGTGTTTTACGAATTGTTATTTTTCAAAAAGAAGAGAAGAAATGAAAGAGAAAAAAAGGAATCCTACCTGATTAGGACATGATGTAGCTTCTAGAAAGTTATAAACTATAACTTTGCTGCAAAAAAGAATGGTACGCCGGCTATTTGAAGTTGGAGTAGTTGCGATGCTTTGAAGATGATGGTTGGTCGACTAATTAATCCTATGCAGCTGATATCTAATTGTTTGTCTCGATCCAAAACATGCTTCTTTTTCACAAAAGCATACTTTAGGTTTAAGTGTTGCCCATCATTTGAACCGAGCAATTTCTCAATGAATTTGAACTTCAAGACGAAGACAAAATGGATCAAAAACTTGGTAGGCTACTTGAAATGATGGAATGATGTGACCTAAAAGTTTGGAGTTTTGAGATCTTTAATTATGGTATGTCGGCACCTACATGATTTGGTCGGTTTAGGGGACCTATCCCAACCAAGTTGGTGAACTACTCCAGTATTTTGCAGAAAAAGACAAGCCTCGTACTGGACAAACCACTTTGTACTGGCATGATTTGATGGAGATATTTTTGGGATGAAACTTGAAAACTTGAAGATATAAACAAGTACGAAGGAAAAGCAATCTACCACCGAATAATTGTGGCCGATGCCGACTTGATTATGGTCGATACTGGCATGATTTTGATTGTAGAAAAGGCTCATTCTTCCTTCATAATCTCGTGGATCCGAGCTCTACTTGGTCTACCACAATCTGATAAATATGATGCGTTAAAGCATTGTAAAAAGGATCCTTTTGGCTTTTGTTCTTCACACTCTTTTCCAAAGATCTAACTTTACCACGAATTGCTGTCAAAACTGAATTTGCATCGATTCATAGACTTAAAACCTTGTAATTCATTGGTATTCATGTTAAATCACTACTGATAAAATTATAGTTAATGAAGGCAGTTATTTGAGGCCGAACCACTATAAAAATTCACATGTTCTTGCCGTAATACCAGATATTTTTTATAATAATGTGTATTTTGTCTAATTTAGAATGTAGAAGTGTGACAACCCGGATTTTGGCAATATTATTTTAATAAGAATTTAATCTAATTAAATAAAATACAAGCCTATTATTTAAAAAAAATGAATAAGACTTTGAACATTTTCCAGTTATTTATATATATATGTATTGTGAAGGAAATTTTGATTTGAAAATTTAAAATAAAATCTTTCAAAAATATTTAAAATAAAATCTATCTTAGTTAATTAAATTAAAATGCTTTACCTTATTAACATTTAATCTAGATGTATGTATATGGATGTAATATAGATGATAATGTTTAAGATAAAATCAATCCTACCAGTATTAAATATAAGTATAAAATAAAATATAGGATATAAATTAAATGTTCGGATAAGCTTAAGCTTAAAATAGAAAAAAATAGGAAAATTATGTTAGAAATAAATGGTTAAATGGTTATTGTGTGAAGCAACATAAGATAACTCTAAAACCTATATTTATACTATGGATATACTTGTGTATATGCAAGGCAAAACAAAATATCTACATATAAAAAGCAAAAATAAAACAAAATAGGACAAGGCTGTAAACATAGAGGAAACATTAGCATTAAATACTATCATCTCAGCACAAACAACAGTCAATTCGAAATGTTGAAAAAATCGTTTCAGTTAGTAAGAAAATCTAGCTTGGTCAAAGAAGGAGGCAAAAAAATCTCTGATAAAACATTACCAGCAAATACCTACCTATGTAAAACCTTTTCTATATATATACATCTTTTCTAATTTCATCTTCGTTCATAAAAAAATTTATTAGCAAACCATAAATAATCTTAACACTAAAGCTTAATTAATACCTCAACTCATCAAGCAACGAGATTAAAGAAGATCAAGCTGATGACTTTTCAAAACTAGAAAGCTGCTCTCTGATCAAACTTTGTTTTTCAAGTGAGTAAACACTTAACTAAATTTCTTAGGGTAATGAATGTTAGTTCATGTGAAATTCTTGATGACGATGGTGCTGCATGTTTTTGTATTTATATGTAACTCTGTATATAAATGTATGATTGTACTGTGTATATAGGATATGCCTGTTTCTTCTCTGTTTCGCAACAGAATTGGGAATTTAACAAAAGAATTCAATATATCTTCATCAAGGCACTGATAGGTTAGGGTCTAAAACAAACAAGTGTGTTCAAACATAAATCAAGACTTAAAATTTGTTTTAAGCAGGATGGTGATGAATTGCCTCTGAAAATTTAGTTTTACAGAGATTTTTTAAACATTTGTTAAATTCGAATGTCATAAATTGTTAATTCAATTATATAACTTGAATCATCATTAGAAAATAGGATTTTTAAGATGAAATTGGTGATTTTTAGTTTGGTATGTGAAGAGCAGTTTGGGTATGTCTAAATTTTGTAGTTTGGGTCTTTTCTGGTGATCTATGTGGTTTGGGAAGTCGCGGTCACCTTTGAAGGTGGACGAAGGAACGGAGGGTCGGGGAAAAATATTGGATGGATGAACAATGTACAGTGGCGACATCGGTTAATCGATGAAGTGGGTAACCCTAGTTTTAGGCATGGCCAAGTTTAGGGGTCGCGTGGGCTCCTCTGATGCATCGAGTTCATCGAAACTTTGGTAACTTGAAGCTTGGACATTGGCGAAGTGGTGGCTGGATCTCCTAATTTTCTAGTGAATGGAGAAGTGAGTACGAGGCAATTTCAGGTTGATGGGGTGGGTCCAGGTTCTGGTTCCAGTTTGGTTTGAACAGGTCAATTTTGTTTTCGAACTTGAATCGATGGGATTGGAGTTTTGATGGTATGAGGTTGTGGTTGTCGACATGTGCGGGTCGTCATTGTTGATCGGAGTTTGCGGCGTAAACGGTGCATGTGCATGACTATAGTGTTGTGTCAGTATTTTTGTTTGGGAAGATAGGTACTCGAGTTTCTCGAGTACGTTGTGTGAGTTGCTCGAAGTCCTGAGAGGTGTGACTCGAAGAAATTGTGGGGTAGGCTCGAGTCAGAATTTTGTTACAGGTTTTCTTTTAGAACCTGTCAGTTTTTTTGGATTTTAAATTTTAAACTGAAATTTAAAATGAGAAGCAAGTTTTAAATCAAAGATTTGAAGTAAAGTTTTGAAGCAAGTTTTAAAATGAATTTGAATCCTAGATTTAAAAGAAAATAAAGTTTTTGAATTGTTTGTTTAGATGATTATATAGTAGGTAATTCCTATAGGTTTTAAAGATGATTTAAATAATGCAATTAAATAAATACAAATTATTTATTAAGGATGGTAGTTGATTAATGTAATCAATTTAAGGGGATAAATAATTAATTTTAATTATTAAGATAATTAGTTAATTAGTTTGAGAAATCAATGTAAGGGATTGATTTATTAATGTGATTAATTTCTGCAATTAAGGATGATAAATTAAAAGTAAATTACTTAATTGAACTTTATTAATGATAACTACTTAAATTAAAGAATAATCACTAGATATCATTAATTAAGATAGGTAATTAATGGGCAATCACTAAATGTAAATTAATAAATAATATTGACTTCATGTAAGAAATTTAAAAGATTAATTTGTTAAGAATTGATGTGTTAAGGATTAAGTAAATTTAATTGTAATTAAAGGTTAAATTAAGTAAGGGTAATTAACCAATGGATAATTACTTGATAAAGGCAAATAAAAGGATTATTTACTTAGTGTAATTAATTCAGGATTGGTTAATTAAAGAAATCAATCAAGGAGTATGATTAATTAAAGGATAATTTATCAATAGTGATTATAAGATAATTAATTTGAGTAATTAATTAAGGATCAATGTAAGTAATATGGATGGGTAAAGGTTAATTAATTTGTGTAATTAATTAAGAATTAATTACTTATTGTAATTAAAGGATAACTAATCAAGATTGGTTAATTAAGATGGATAATGAAAGGACAATTAATTAATTAGTTTGCAAATAATTAATGTTAAGTAAATGTAATCTAAGTGATCATAGATTAGTAATTAATTTAATTAGAGATAAATTAAATTAATTTTGGAAGTGATCAATTTTGCTTATGAATGATTGAATGATGTTAAATGCCTTGAATTGGTTGATATCTCTGATATGAAATGTTTTATGATATGATATGTTTGGATGGACAGTGATAATGGGGTTATCTATCAAGATGTCTTGAATTTAAAGTTGAATTGTATTTACCTGGATAACTTAGGTTAAGATAAAATTGGGTTCGAAGAGACAGGGTCGGGTATCAGTAAATACCCGAACCCACTTCGAACTTGTAACCTACAATGATTCTTTATAGATTGATATGTGATATCAATAGACTGAAGTGGAATAATTTAAATGACTGGACCATTTGAAACTAAGTGAAGGTACAAGGGATTGATTTGTGAATATAAGTGTTGACTATAACAAGTTTTGAACTTGTAGAATGAACGAGTTACCCCGGGTTTTAAATAAGTTCTATACATTAGAATTTCATGTTGGATGAGTCTACTCACGCCTGGTTTCCAGCCTGACCCGGGTGTTACTTGATGTAATGCTCGGGTCAAACCGAGTATTACAGATTTTCAGGTAAGGACGTTCTAGAGCTCAGAAGGTGAGCTGGATGGCAAGAACGTATGGAGTGTTTCCGCTATATTATATTGCTGTATATCTGTGACATGATAATTGTGTACATTCAGTGACTGTATATATGTGTAACTCTGATGTATTGTAAATGTACTTTGACAGATACAGAATTCTTTTGTAAACTGTTATTATTTATTATATTTTATCCGCTGCGAATGTGAGATGTTAATGTTTCTGATATTCTTCTTCTTCTATTTCTTTCTTCTTTTCCTAACTGTTTGGAATTTTCGGGTTCGAAAATTTCGGGTCGTTATAAGAAGCAAAATGATCATTTTACAAATGAGTGAATTAGGTGATGAAATCCATGCCATTGCGATCAGCTCATTTTTATGATCAGAAGATATACCGATTTGACTAAATTAGAGACTGTACGATAAAGATATCTACTTTGTTTTGTTTATAGGTAAGCGGGTTTGACCCAACGTTTGACATTTCCCTCCAATTATATAAAGGCCTATTTAGAAATAAGGTGTGTTTCTTTTCCCGTTTTCTTTTTCTTCTTCCTGCCATTACTCTCATTCACCGCTTTCAATAAAAAAGCCATAACTTCCTCGTTTGTTATCGGAATCGTGCAGACTTTATATTAGGACAATCATGGGAGGAAGGGCTACTATTTGAATCAAGAGAAAATTCTTATGTTAGTATGCATAACAATTTGGAAAACAAAGGATTTTGGGATTGGATCTTTAAATTGGTGAGTGCGATTGTCTCTTTCATTTATAAATCAAATACAATGATATAATACATTTTAATCTATGGATAAGGATAAATTTATTAATTACTAAGTTTAGATAGTAATTAATGATGGAGAAAATCTGCATTAAATGATATTTTGATCAGGATAATCAATGAAAATGGAACTATGTTGATGTTTGACCAAACAATGAAATATTAAGATTGGATGTTGATAGACTACGGCTTGAATTCATATTGGAATTAATGAATTGATTAAACCTAAAATGTGTGATTATTTATTATATAAATCATAGATTACATTTCAAAATTTAACTAAATCTTATATATATAGGCATGAATGAAGTAGAAATGTTAATGCAATTCCATGACGACTTATAAAATATATGTGAAATACCATATAAAATTAACTAAAATTTTATAAAATGATTTTTGGGATAATACGAAGTATTTAGAAAATAAATATTAATTTAAATGTATTTAAACTAATTTAAATGCTTTATTTGGTAATATGTTGAAAATGGGTATTTTTCATGTGTAATATGTGTTAATAGCAAAATATACATGATAAATGTATACAAATCATTTGAAACATTAGTAAAAATTTAATATGGTATTTCAGATGTTAAATAATTATTATTTCGTATTCATAATGATTAGTAACAATATTCTGAGGTGAGTTGAGAGTTTATATTTTGAAAAGTACGAAAACTAGTTTTATAACAATGAAAATTTGAGACATCGAGAGATGATTTTGACATAATACTTGTATGGATTTGAAGTATAACGATAATAGATTATAATATTAAAATTTGGCAGAAGACGATTCAAGAATCAAAATAAAAACGAGCAAGTTATTTAACAAAATAAAACGTAGAAAAATATACAAAACCCAGAAATAAGCATGGATATTGATCCTGTAAATTTTGGCACCAGTGTCGACCAATGGGAGAACCATAGATCAAATGGTGGCTATTATATGGGTCAATATGATCCTAACTAAATAGGGCCAATGTGCGTCCATTTTACCCAATCATTTCAGGGGTTTTTCCTTAGGTTTTCCAAGTGATGTTTAGGCTACGATTTGATGCAAACTTCCCAGTGTGATTGATGAAGTGAATGCATATATAATGGATGTGTGTATAATGGGGTGCATGTTTGTGTATTTAGAGGTATATATATATGTAGTTGTTGAATATAGATGTTGATGTTCTTATTGATCCCTTATTTACATTAGTGGCTCCTATTGAATTGCCATGGCATCATGAATTGCACATATCTAGGGTGGAAGCCAAGCGAGCGTAGTGAGCGGGACCGATCCAAACTATTCTTAGACCGGCGACGTATGTGAATCGTGAGAGAACAGAAACATCCAAAGGCTTATACGACCTTCGAAGGACATTACCTACAACTGTATCCATCGGTCTAAGTATATGGGCATAGGACACGCTATATCATGCCATTGATATATGTATGATGTTTAGATAAATACGCTAAGTGGTTAGGTGTGACATTGACCTTAACCGAGAAGTCGACTCCTGGATGTTGATGTTCTTATTCTCGTATGAATGTTAGTGGGTTAAGGTATGTTTACACTGGTTAAATATATTAAAATGATTTTATCTCAGTATATTTGAAGTATATATGGAATAGATTAGTTTTACTGTGACGACCGCCCTGCACCTCCAGTACCCTATATACTATAAAACAGCGCTACGAGGGTACCCGACTGATGCAGAACTGTAGCCAAGGGTTAAAAGAAAGAAAAGATCGAACATAAAACATGTATAACATCTTACAACATACAAATAAAATATAACATAACAACATGGATGCAGAACAAGCAAGACAGTGATATAATCAAATAAACCATAGAAGAAAAACAGAGTGCATCGGGTTCACAGACTACCCAAAAACCGAAATAAAGAGTTTGTATATCCCATAACACCAAAATAAACTCTCTAATAATAAAAAAGTACGGACATAGCTCCATAGCACTGCACAGCGGAATATAAGTGATAGTAAGCTTCAAGTATAGACATATGAATGTGTAGCCTCCTGCTCGTGCTATATACAGCTTCATGCGCTATCCAGACTTGTTATCCCTAATCTACTCATTTAAGAGTCCCAAGTAATAAGAAGCAAATCATAAAACCTCGAGTCAGGCAACAGTTTGGTGTGAGCAACATATCATCTTAAAAATACTATATATAAAAATATCATATATAATAAATATGGACATAAGGTATGTAGAACCATACCTGACCTGTCCTTGCATCCAAAGAGTTAGCACATAACAATCGATATATGCTAATCTACTATCAAAGTCATATAAATGTACAAAAATCAAAGTATAGTGTTTTGGTATACAATCGAAAATATCTACATCGAACGACACCCTAGTGTAACAACAACCATGGCAAACATAACATCCATCAAATAGTCTTTACTACCACTCATGTGTGTTAGATACATGATAACTCGTATGGCACAATCGCAAACCAGGACCCAATCATAATTCCTTCTTCATTAGTGCTTTAATCCATGTCACTCCGAAAGGATGGGAACCAGTCCCATAATTGCAAAGCCTAGGGTAATCTACTATCACAAGATTCAGATGCAATCGTAATCCAGGTAGGTGTCCCCACATACCCGTTCTTTACGAGCACAATTGAAGCCTTCGAGTTATCAATGACCCCTTTGCATGCATGCCCAAAATGAAACTTAATTGCTATTCCATCCCGACTATCTCTAAAGTAAAATACCATCGCAAATCCCACTTGCAAGTCCCTATCGTTAGACTTTCCCTTGTGGATCGCTGCCACAACTCCCATCGTTAAGCCATCATCTTTGGAATGTCTCTAGACATCCATCACAAGTCGTAGAGTCATTGTACTAAATCCTGAAGTCATCATGTCATCGACCTCAGAGAACCATGTCATTGCTTCACTAGTCACTACACAAAGTGCAAGGTCATCTCGTATCATCTCGGAGTCATCCACCCTTACCCTTCATCAACTCATCAAAGAGCCCAAACTTTGCCGCCACGTTCGAAGTTCATAGCCAAACACCATGCTCCACCCTTGTCGATCCATCCTACGATCGATCTAAGCTAGATGAAAGCCAAGACATGCCTAGCAAAGCCACCTTCCACGGTCTGACTTCCACCATCGAACCGAGTTTGGTGTTCAATCACCACTCCCCTTGCGACCGAACATGCCACCTCGACCAGCCATCGAAGCGCGCTTCCACCAAACAAATTCCTATGCCCAGCCATCAGACACCCATTACCACCAAGCCTCGAACTGCCCTTCCATCGAACAGATTCCTTTGCCCAGCCACCAAACACCTATCACTTGAACCGCCATATCGGTCCAGTCACTGAACCTCTTCCACCGAATAAAACTCCATGATCAGCTACTGCTCCATCCACCCCCAACGTACCAAGCCTAGGCCGAACCAACTTACGTCGAACTAATTTCATGTAGCTCAACCGAGTCTAAACTTTGTATCGATTTCACCGCTATGCCCCATTCTTCGATCCTTGTGAATCCCATATGCAATGATAAAACTCTCGAAAAATGCAAGTTGATCCGTTGAAACCAACTCTCGAAAATCTTAAGTTGATCCATTGGAAGCAGATTTCATGGTACCTAACTCTAAGTCGCTCCGATGAGCGTTTCAACCATACAAGCATTCACACAAACACAACACACAATTCTAATCAACATCCAGACACACATCAAACCATAGCAATTCATCATATAATACACCCACAAGATAGCCTATCGTACACAAAGGCAACTATACTCCAAGCGATATGATCAAAGTACTTTAGATATCCCAAAATTCGTCTTATTTTAGGTTCGATTTAGAAAACAGCTTTAAAACATTAATTTGACTTTAAAAACGAGTTTAAAGCAAATCAAATCCTATAGGTGCATATGTAGGAAAGCGAGAGATGATAAATCAATCACCAAACACCCAAAGATGGAGATTTGCATGCAAACCAAAGAAAATCCATAAATCCTAGCTAAGATCCAATTTCCTTCCCAAAGATATAGATTTTAAGCTCTCTAATGTATCCCCTTGCTTATCTATGGTTTGTATGAGAAATGGAAGAAGTTGGGTGAAGAGAGAAATAACAGAGTTTTGGTTGGAATAAGAGGTGGAAGAAAAAGTGATTTGTGAGAGGGTGAGACTCCTATTTATAGGAAAAACCCAAAGCCCCCCTCCATTGAGTTACTTCGAATAGAGCATGCTAGACAAAGGTAGCTCCTCTCCAAGATCCTAATATGCCTAGCACCGACCATAGCCAAATCTTCAAATAGTTATATCTCCTAACTAGAAGCTCCAAATGACTATTATAACCAGTCTATTGAAAGAGAAATCATCATATCTTTCCAATGGAAATGGTCTCAAAACCTATTTTGGCTCCAATCAAACTTATAGATGATACAAGCCTCCTAGGGATAAAATAGCCAAAAAATTTATAAAGATAGGAAATGTCTCTAATAGGCATTTCCTAAAGTAATAGAGTCATGCGACCATGTATGAATTAAAATTAATGTTTTACGATCCTCCGATACATAAAATACGAGTCGTTACACTCTTTTCCCTTTAGGGATTTGCCCTTGAAATCCCAATACAAACAAGGAAAAATCGAAAATAGCTACCCCACATGTCTATCATCCATGAGAAAATATGTCAAACATCAAACACAAAAGCAACAAATGATACTACGCCTACCCTAGCATGTAGGATACTGAACTACCTTATATGACATCGAAAGTGAAAGTAAATGCGATAAAAAGAAGTCTCACCAAGAAAAGTGCTCCGGATAAGTAGTCCTCATGCTCCCATCGATCTCCCAAGTGCAATCGCCTTCGCTCTCACCCCACCGAACCTTTACCAGCTCTATAGTCTTCCTCCTAATCTGTTTCGCATTCCGCCCAGTGATATGAATAGGCATACGAGGTCCCGATGCGTCTTGTTCAATCTCTATATCATTAAACTGTTTTGGTTGAACTATCACGCTTGAGTCGTGCACAAACTTCCGCAAGTGAGATACGTGGAACACATTGTGCATGCCCCTCATCTTTTAGGGCAAGTCGACTCTATATATTAGATTCCTTATCCTCTCAAGTAGTAGAAAAGGACTAAAGAATCTCAGTGCCAACTTCCCTTTAGTACCAAATCAAACAATACTCCTCAATGGAGAGATCTTGACGAACACCATATCGTCGATGAAGAACTCTAAATCATGTTTCCTCCTATCAGTGTAGCTCTTTTGATTGTCTTGAGTAGCCTTCATCCATTGCCAAATGATCTTGATCTTTTTTGAAGCTTCCCTAATCATCTTTGGCTCAAGTATCAGCTTTTCACCCACTTCCCACTGACAAGAAGAGGAGTTGCACGATTGGCAATATAACGCCTCAAATGGTGCCATACCGATGTTGGACTAATAACCATTGTTGTATGCTAACTCTACTAAATGAAAATGATTGTCCCATGAGCCGCCAAAATCAAGAATGCAAGCTCGTAAGAGATCCTCCAGAATACGATTCACCCTCTCGATCTGTCCATCTATTTATGGGTGATAAGCTGTACTGAGATGCAGCTCTGTCCCTAAAGCCTCTTGTAAGCTCTTCCAAAACTCACTAGTGAACAAAGAGTTCCGGTAGATCATAATGCTCTTTGGCATACCGTGGAATCGCATGACTCACTTCACATACAACTCTGCCAATTTGGATGCCATTCTATTTGACCTGGCAGATATGAATTGGCACTTTTCGTTAATCTATCGACTATGACCCAAATATCATTGTACCCTCCTCTGGTCCTTGGCAGTCCAACAATGAAATCCATTGAAACCTGCTTCCACTTGCACTCGGGAATCTCGAGCGGTTACTACAACCCACTTGGCTTTTTCTGCTCTGCCTTTACCGATTGACAGTTCATGCACTTTGTGATGAATTTCCCAATGTCCTTCTTCATCCCTTCCCAATAAAATGTATTTTTCATACCGCGGTACATTTTATTGCCATTGGGATGTATAGTCAATCTCGAATGATGGCACCCTTGAATACCTCATCCCTTAGCCCATCGACATCAGGAACAAACACTCTCCTATCCATACGGAGCCAGCCATCATAGCCGAGCCTGTACTACTTCACCTCCTCAAACTCTACACCTTCCTTTATCTTTGCTATGATCTCCACTTGTCTAGCGTCTCGCCTCTGACTAGTGCCGATCCGCTCAATCAAGATAGGTCTGATCATCAAACTAGCCAATACTTCCGGCTCTGGCTCAAATCAAGGCCACAAATCATAACTAGTGATAAACTCCAACCGCTTACACTCTAGGAACATCATTCCCAAGCTAGCATGTCTCCTACTTCAAAGCATCAGCGACCGCATTCCCCTTACCAGGTGTATAAGGAATGCCAAAGTCATAGGAGGCTAGATACTCTAACCATCACTGCTGATGAAGGTTGAGGTCCTTCTGGGAGAATAGATATTTCAATGACTTGTGGTCCGTATACAACTCAAAACTCTCCCCAAGCAAATAGTACTTCCATACCTTTAGAGTGTATACTATCGCCGCCAACTCCAAATCACGAGTCAGATACTTCCTCTCGTGCGGTTTGAGCTGTCGACTAACATAGGCGACAATCTTTCCCCTCTGCGTCAGCACTAGACTGAGTCCAGTACCACAAGCGTCTATGTATACTCAGCTCATTCTTTCTCTAAATGAATAACATCGGTGCACACATCAAACTCTCCTTCAGACTCACGAATGCATGCTCGCATCTCACGTCCCTATTAAAAGTCTAATTCTTCTTCATCAAGTTGGTTAACGACGCTGCTACCTTAGAGAAGTCTTGGATAAAATGTTTATAGTATATCGCTAGCCCAAGGAAACTTCTCATGTCCATAGCCGTCTTGGGTCGATCCCAATCCTGCGCTGCTGCCACCTTCGTAGGATCTACAATAATGCCCTGCTTAGAAATTATATGACCTCAAATAGCACTTCCCTCCCTCAGAAGTGACATTTCGAAAACTTCACCTTCAATCGGTGTCTTCATAATACCTGGGGCATAATCCACAAGTGCTCCCATGTTCTTCCTCCATTCTTGAATAAAAAAGGATATCGTCTACGAACATAAGTACAAACTTATTCAGTTGATCCCTGAACATGGTTCATAAGTTCAACAAAGTATACCGGTGCATTGGTTAGCCTAAACGTCATAACCAACCACCTATAGAATCTAGAAGGTGTACAAAATTCCATAGACACACTCTCCTTTGGCACTCTCAGTTGATGAAACCCTATCGCAAGGTCCAACCGAGAGAACACCCTTGCACCCTAAGCTGATCGAACAAGTCATCTATACATGGGAGTGGATACTTGTTCTTCTTCGTCATCTTATTCAGCTCACGATAATCTACACACAACCTCAAAGAACCATCTGCCTTTGTGGTGAATACTACAGGTGTCCCCCACTCAGAAATGCTTCTATGATTGAACCCTTGCCTTAACAGGCCATTCATTTGCACTCCAGCTCGTTTTGCTCTATGGGTTCCATATGCCTCAAAGGCATAACTACTGGCCTGACATCCTTCACCAAATCTATATAGAACTCTATCTTCTTGTGTGGTGGTAATCCAGTCACCTCCTCGAATATGTTTGGATACTATCTCGCTATAGGCACAGATGTCAATTCATCATGTAGAATCTCGAGCGAATATGGAAAGCTAACCATCACCTCATCATTAGGCAGCCAGCCTACCTCCAACCTATGCCTATCATCCATCCCTATTGTCACCAAAAGCCTCTCGCAATCCACCACACTCCGTACTTCTACAGCTAGTCCATCCCCAAAATAATTCCAAACCCCACAAAACTCAAAAAAAAAAACAATCATAAGCAAAAAAACATCCATAATTTGATAATGCCAAGTTTTGACAAACCATGCAAAGGCTAGTCGATCCTCCAATAGGGTTCGTGACAATCAAAGGTCGATCAACTATATCGGGTTTCAATCCCAAACTCTCTACCAAATCACTAGATACAAAGGAGTGTGAAGCCTCGGCATCAAATAAAACACGTATAGGAGTATTAACAATAGAAAGCATACCCATTTGAAAACTCCCTTCCCTTTGTCCTTCATCGATGGAGTCCTCGACGAAGTTGGAATAACATTCAAAGCATAAGCAAACACAACCTATTTATTTCTCAACGGTTCTGGGCAATCCTTCTTGATATGCCCCGGCTTGTTGAAGTTGTAGCACTTCTTTCCCTTTGCCTTGCAATCTCATACAAGATGGCCCTTCTCTCCACAATTGTAGCAAGTAGGATCCCTTCTTCTGACTACTCTTTTGAAACTTCTTCTTCTTGTTGTTGTCCCACTTTCTTTTGCCTCCCCTGTCAGCTTGCGGCTTTGGCTCATCCTTGGGAGCAACAACCGACTTAGGCTTAGAATACAGACTCTCATGTCGAAGAGCCTCCTCCACCAGTCTCTCGAAGGTCTCATCTATATGATTCACAAGTTTCTCTCTAAGATAATCATCCAGGCCCATGATAAACTTCTTGTTCTCCTTGAACGGAGTATCAATAAAAGATAAGCCATACTTTAATAGCATTTCGAACTTGGCTACATACTGTGACACATACATATCTCCCCGTCTTAAGTCAGCAAACTTTCGAAAGAGCACCGACTTCTGAGCGGTCGGTATATACTTCTCTTTAAATATCACCTTGAAACACTCCTAAGTTATCTGATCCTCGGGAATAGTAACCTTGATGACATTCCACCATCCCATAACTCTTCCGTAAAGCTGTCTAGGGGCTAGACTTCTGCTTATCGCATCCTCTAACTCCATATCCTCGAATAAGCGTTCCTAGGTGTCCAACCAATCCTACACCTCGGTGGCTAATTTCGTTCCAACAACGGTCTGCCACACAAAGTAGAGAAATCTTTGCTCGGTTTGGCAAAGTCAGCCCTTAGTGGCTGCACTGGAACACCAACGCATATAGCTGCATGCAGCAAGAACAACTTGGGCATTCTGAACCAAGTTACGCATCTTCTCGGCAAAAATGATCTGCATATCGGGGTTAACAACCCTCGATCCCGTCCCCTCCTCAATTCCAAAGCTGGATTTCCTACCAACATTCCTCGTTAACAGGCTCATTCTTAAAAGTTAAATTAGAATGATTAGTCTCCCTAAAAGAAGTAAGTGGCCTAAGAATGCAAAGCGACTTATATACTACCATATGGTTTTGTTAATCAAAACATAATAAGTATGATCTCTAATATATCGCTAGATCCATTCTAAGGCGATAGCTCCTTTCTTATCACTAATGGATCTAGGTATCAACTTAGGTCGTCTATGCAAGTTGGTTCTGATACCAAATGTGACAACCGCCCTCTACCTCCATTACCCTATATATCAGAAAAGAGCATTGCGAGGGTAACCGAAGGATGTAGAATGGTAGCTAAGGGTTAAACGAAAGAAAAAATCCAATACAAATCTTGTAGAACATCTCTCAGTGCACAGATAAAATATAATATAATAACAAAGATGTAAAACAGGCGAGACAGTGATATAATCAAATGAACCATATATAAGAACAACAGAGTGCATCAGGTTCACAGACTACACAAAAACTGAAATAAAGAGTGTATACATCGCATAACACCAAAATAAACTCTAAAACTATCTCTAAGAATACAAGTTCTAACATAGCTCCACAATACAGTACAATTGAATAAAAGTGATAGTAAACTCCAAGTATAGATATATGAAAGCGTAGCCTCCTACTCGTACTCTGTACAGCTCCTTGTGCTATCAAACCTGTTATCCCAAATCTGCTCATTTAAGAGTACAATGCAATAAGAAGCAAAGCATAAAACCTCGATTGAAACAAAAATCCAATGTGAGCGACATATCATCTTAAAAAACTATATAAAAAAATCATATATAGTAAATATGGACATAAGGTATATAGAACTATACCTGACCTATCCCTGCATCCAAAGAGTTAGCACATAACAATCGATATATGCTAACATACTATCAAAGTCATATAAATGTATTACAATATGAATACAATGTCCAGTGTCTAGGTATACAATAGAAAATACCTACATCGGGTGACACCCTAATGCAACAACAATCATGACAAACATATCATTCATCAAATAGTCCTCACCGCCACTCGCGTGCATTAGATACATGACAACTCATATGGTACAATCGCAAACCAGGGACTCAATCGTAATCCCTACTTCATTAGTGCTCTAATCCATGCTACTTCGAAAGGTTAGGAACCAGGCCCACAGTCGCAAAGCCCAGGATATCTACTATGGAAAGATCCAGACACGATCATGATCTAGGTGGGAGTCCCCACATACCCCTTCTTTACGGGCACACTAGAAGCTTCCGATTTATCAATGACCCCTTTGCATGCATCCCCAAAATGGAACTTAATTGCTATTCCATCCCGGCTATCTCCATAATAGTACACCATCACAAATCCCACTCGCAAGTCCCTATCGTTAGACTTTCCCTTGTGGATCACCATCATGACTCCTATCATTAAGTCGTCGTCATCAGAACGCCTCTAAACACCTATCGCAAGGCGTAGAGTCATCGTACTAAATCCTGAAGTCATCATGCCATCGACCTCGAAACAGTATGCCATTGCTTTACTAGTCACTGCACGAAGTCCAAGTTCACC
Organism: Allium cepa; assembly: GCA_030765085.1. Classification (NCBI taxonomy): domain Eukaryota; kingdom Viridiplantae; phylum Streptophyta; class Magnoliopsida; order Asparagales; family Amaryllidaceae; genus Allium; species Allium cepa. The sequence goes on from CM060931.1 coordinate 241,137,574, forward strand.
TAGAGTCATATTGGAGTCATCCACCTTAACCCTTCATAAACTCATCAAAGACTCCAAATTCTGCCTCCATGTCCGAAATTCATAGCAAAACCCTATGCTCTACCCCTATCAATCCATCATTTGACCGATCAAAGCGAGATGAAACCAAAGACATGCTTAGCTAAGCCACCTTCCATGTCCGACTTCCACCAACGAATCGAGTTTAGCATTTGGTCACCACTCCACCTTGCCACCGAATACACCACCTCAACCGACCACCTAACCACCCTTTCACCGAATAGATTCCCTTGCCTAGCCACCGAACAACTATTACCACTAGACTGCCATACTAGTCCGGCCACCGAACCGCCCTTCCACCGAATAGATACCCCTGCTCGGCCACCAAACAGCCATCACCACCAAACCGCCATATCGATCCGGTCACTTAACTGCCCTTCCACCGAACAGAACTCTATGATCGACTACCATCCATCCACCCTATCAGACCAAGCGTATGTCAAACTAACTTATGCCGAACCGATTTGCTGTAGCTCTTGTCCGAGTCCAAAATTTATATTGATTTCACCGCTATACCCCGTTCTTCAATCCTTATGCATCCCATGTGCAATGATAAAACTCTCGAAAATCTCAAGTTGATCCATCGAAACCCAATTTCACAGTCCCTGACTCCAAGTCGCTCCGATGAGCGTTTCAACCATATAAGCATTCACACACACAAAACATGCATAAGAATGCTAATCAATATCCAAACACACATCAAACCATAGTATTTCATTATATAATACACCTACAAGATAGCTTATCACATACGAAGGCAACTATACTCCAAGCGATATGATTAAAGTACTTTAGATATCACAAAATTTGTCTTATTTTAGGTTCAAATTAGAAAATAGCTTTAGTACGTTAATTTGACCTTAAAAATGAGTTTAAAACATATCAAAACTTATAGGCGCATATGTAGGAAAGTGAGAGATGATAAATCACTCACCAAACATCCAAAGATGGAGATTTGCACACAAACCGAGGTAAATCCAAAAATCCCAACTAAGATCTAATTTCCTTCCCAAAGATGTACATTTGAAGCTCCCTGATGAATCCCCTTGCATATATATGGTTTGGATGAAAAATGGAAGAAGTTGGATACAGAGATAAATAGTAGGAGTTGGAATAAGAGGTGGCAGAAAAAGTGATCTGTGAGAGGGTGACACTCCTATTTATAGGCAAAACCCCATGCATCCCCTCTAGAAAGGTACGTCGAATAGAGCATGCCGAACCAAGGCAGCTCCTTTCCAAGCTCCGAACATGCCTAGCACCGACCATAGCCAGATCTTTAAACAACTATATCTCCTAGCCAGAAGCTCCAAATTGCTATTATGACCAATATATGGAAAGAGAAACCATTATATCTTTCCAATGGAAGTGGTCTCGAACACTAGTTTGAATCCAATCAAAAGTTATAGATGATACAAGCCTCCAAGGGGTTGAAAGGTTGATGGAATAAAGAGTCAAGCTTAGTCAGGTGGCATCGATGGTGCAAACGATGGAGGCATTGCCTATGTATATATTGTATATATGTTCATCTAAGATTGTATTGTATTGTGTGTAATTTGGATTGACAATTATACATTGTACAGATCTATTACCTTCAATGTGTTATAAAGATCTATTTGGGTAAAATTGGTTTATATATTATATGTTTTTCCTTCTACCGTAAGTTCAAAAGGATATAGTTAGAAATATCAGTTTGTTTTTGGTTAATATAATCAAACGATCTTCCATTTTTGGTTTTCGAGATTTAAACGTCGATTTGAACGTTTAATCCAAAGGTCAAAAAAGGTGGGTTGTTACATTGCTATTCATTTTCTTGTTTACTTTAGCTACTTTTGTTTATGTTTGATTTGGGATGTTGTGTCATTTTTTAACTCAATTGTCTGATCGACTTGAGTTGGCCAAAATAGTAGAACTCCTTTGTTTTGTCATTCTTGATGGTTTCTAAGCATCTCAATTCATTCCTTCTTCATTCCATAGTACAATTTCTCTAATCCATATTTTGAGATTGTAGAATTTTTTTGAAAATACTTTCTCTCAAAGCATGCTTTTGTGAATACAAAGCATATAGCGACCTGGAAATTCGAACACTTCATCTTCGAATATCGAAACATTTTGAAATATAGTTAAGTATTATAAATATAATTTTATAATCTTATTTAACACCATTTAATTAACTAATAATTATAAGAAACTTTTTTTAAAATTATTTACAAAAATATATTCTTCAAAGAAAATTCGATAATGTGATCAGAAATCAGTTTATCGGTAAACTGCTTTTTGATTGATGTATGTTGTTTGAACTTTTTTTCACTTATCTAATGATAAAATAAACATGTTAGCAACTAATTAACATACACTCCTTTTTATAGATCAATGAAAGGTCATAGAATCTTCCAAATGGATAAGAGATATTATCGTGAGAAGGGTATAAGAGTAATTTGCTTAAGGGAGAAGCGATGGGAGTTATGCCTTCCATGGAATGATTGGGGGGAGGGGTGAGAACAAGGCTAAAGAGCACTACCTTGAAGCCTATATAAGGAGAGGAACATCCTTGTATAATATTCACAAATTCACAAAGAAAAAGCGAGGTATTTCATGTCTTCTTTTTCTCTAATTTCCTAAAGCAAAATAATTGCAAAACAATTCCAAATCCACTCAAACTTTGCCACAAGCCTTAGTACAATATTACAACACCTTCCACCATGTTAAATCTTAAATAAATGAAGCTATGCTTCCCCCACTCCTGAAGGCCGTGAGCATTAGTGGAAATTGGTGGAGGGAACAAGCAAGTGAAGGGATAAAAAGAAGAAGGTGGTTGCAAGGTGGGGTTCAACTTGGATTGCTTTGGATTGGTTGCTTGTTAGGTCAAAGGTGAGTTAGCACTCCACTTTGAATGGAAAATATAAAATATATATGCTATGTTATTTGTGTTTAAGCTATTTGAATCAATATTGACATATGTTAAAACGTTGGTTTTGATTCTTGCTTTGGAAACAAGTGTCATATGCATGGACTTGAACGGATTGAACCAAATTGAATGGACTTTATAACACTTGTCATAACCTTGAGACAAATCATATAGGTTATAGACAGACTTTGGTTTCGATTGGACTTGGATCTGAAAGTGCACTTATAGTGATAGTCGCTATGGATGCACTTGTGAATTGCCTTGTTTTTGGCGATTTCTATGGAACTTTGTAGAGAGATCCTTTGAGGTTTTTTTTACATATTTATAATTTTTTTATATGTATGTTTGTTTTCATAAAAATTTTAGATAGTAAAAAGTTAAGTAACATCTCGAAAAGTGGCCAAAACTTCACTTGTGCAAAACTGCCCCATTTAGCCTTGATTGTTGGACTCTAAAGGTTTGAAAAGATATTTAAATTTAATGATTTTATTTCAGTCTTTTTAAAAGCATTTACTAACACATATTAGAGTATTTCAAAAGTGGTTTTAGGTACTTATGAATTTTTAAGCATTAATTGCGGATTTTTAAAGAAGAGAAATTTATAATAAAAACTTATTTTTTCAGGTTTTTAAGGAAATTATAAAGTTGTTATTTCTAAGTAATATTTTGAGTAAATATTTTAAAACCTACTGTAATTATTTTAAATTATTCTAAAAGCATTTTAAAGTATATATAGTTTTTAGAACATATGTTGATTATTTTACATCTTATGTAGTAAACATCTTCTAAAAATAGTTTATTTAATATCTAGTTTTACAAATAAAATTGCTATACATATGTATATCATCTCTAAAAGGTTTTTAAAAGTAAAACCAAAGGTTCAAAAAGGGGTTAAGGATTGCTTAATAGCTAAATGGTTAATTGTTTAATTACTTATTTGAAAAGTAATTAACAATGCTTAACCCTAAAAGCAGATGAAGTAGGCCTATATATTTGCGAGAGTTAAGATTGATGTTCAAGTAGGGAAATGAACAATAAAGATCTAACCTATCGTCTTCTCTTTAGGCCGAGGAATAGTTAAGTCGGAAAATGTCGTAAATGTGATAATCGTGTTGATTTCGTATTTGTTTATTGTTAGCACCAAAATTGGTTACTAACACCCTTGGATAGAATTGCGTAGAGAGATTAATGAAGAAATTCAATTAAAAGAGAGGAGTATCACAGTAGAATGTAAAAACAATGGCAAAAACAAGAACATCTGATTTATAGTGGTTTAGTGTAACTACATACGTCCACTTTGAATGTAATCTTTATTGTTTCTTCAAACAATTGAATACAGATAAAGTCCGTAAACAAACGGTTTGAATACAAGTTTAAGTAAGAAGAGGTTGAGTTCAAAAAATGGTATAGTCTCACTGGAGTTCTCGAAAAAGGTCCCTTCAACTATACCCATGCCCCTCTTTTTATGGATGAAGATAGGTTGGTTCCTCTATCCAGCTCATGACCAAGATAGCTTGGCCCATAGCTGATAGGTTAGGGTGACCAATCTAGGCACGCCGACTCGCTACTTCCGATCTACTTATGTCAATCCTTGATTCTCTAGAAGTTGACTCGGAGTAGATCCCACTCGCGCCCGAAGCAACCTAGCCTTTAGCCCGAAGTAACTCGTTTTTATGCTCATGTTGATCCATTCCCTCATTCCTAACTTCCAGTTATGTTGACCGATCCCATATTGCTGAACCACTAAAGGTCGACCCACCTGAAACAATCCTTCCGAGGCCGAACCACATATTGTCGAACCACTAAAGGCCGATCCACTCTGACCTAAGCATCAATGCTGAATGAACATGGCTAATCCACACTTGCCAAATAATTAAGGCCGACTCACAGGTGATGAGCCTCATCTGACTAATCCACTTTGACTTTCCTACCATGACCGAACGATACTTGTCGATCTAGCTAAGCCAATCCACACGTGGTCTTCCTTCCTTGACCGAGCCGCCCATGCCGACCCATACATGCCGAAGTATATATGTAAATCTTCTAAGACCGACCCACATATGCCGAACCATGTCTAGAGGCCGATCTACTTAAATATACCGAGCTACTCAAACATGCCAAACCATATATGTAGGCGGAACCACTCACATACCAAACTAATCGAGTTACACCGAACCCTTATACTTCCATACCTATCTTAGCTTGAGTCTCGTCTAGGCTCAACCATAACCTCTACAATTATCACTTCGTAGCCGGGTAACATTTGCCCCTCAAAGTACGTCTTGTTGCATACATGACATGCTTTGAATCCAAGCAAGTTAGATTCTCCAAGAAGAAATCCATCATGTTTCCTAAATAACCATTATCCTTCAATTTTATCCCCCCAAAGTGTCATATCCTTCTTTGGTCGTTATGACTCTTGGTCGATTCCCAATAGTATAAATTCAGGATTGTAGTTTATCAATGGCCATCTACGTCTATTTCTACATGGCTAATAAGCTTCGGCTATTTGATCCAGTCTTTTCTTAATAACCCTAAGTGAAAATTCAATTTCTGTTGATTTGAAGTTGAATTTTTTCGAATATACACATGCATGATCGAGTACACGTTCTTACCATTGGCTTTCGGATGCATTTTATATGCTCATAAGTCATCACCAATTCCATCTAGTTTAATTGCAATTTGATTGCAGTTCCTTGTTTATATTTTTGTGAAATAAGGGTTGTAATCAGACACTCGATGAGAGAGGACTTCAAGTTCTACATGGATGACGATCTTGGAGTCGTAAGCAAGGGTGAATGGAGTACGACCAATCACGGACTCATAGTTAGTTTTATAAGCCCATAATGCTGTTGGGAGTTCATCCACCCATTTACCTCTAGCCATTTCCAAACCTCTCTTTGGAATAGACTTTACGATTTTGTTCACAGCTTCAACCTGTCCATTTGCTTGAGGGCAAGAAAATATCGTAAATCCCTTTTCAATATGATGCCAACGATAGTAGTCATTTAAATTTAGTGCTCTTGAATTGGGATTCGTTACCAATTATAATGGATCGTGGAAAGTCATAAGGATAGATGATATTACGGACAATTAAGTTAATTATTTTCTTCATCGTGGTCGTGGTTAAAATTATTCATCTTCCCATTGGTGAAGTAATCAACCGCTTTATTTCGTACCACCTTTAGGATCAGTAAGAAGATGATGATGTCAATGCCGCCAAGTGGAAAATGGCCATGGACTAGCCATTTAAGTAATTTCCATCGGTGAGGCTCTTAGATTTTTTGCAAACAACTTGCACTCGTCGCATTGTCTAGCAAGATCAACCGTATCTTGACTGATAGTTGGCCAGTAATACCCATAGCAAAATATTTTCTTTGTCATGGTTTTTCCCTTGATGCAATCCCTGCATTCTTCTTCATAGACTTCGCTCAAGACTCATTTGATATCATCATGGGTTATACACCAAAGCATGGGAATGGATAAACTCCTTTCTACACATGACTTCTTCTTGGATGATTTGGCGTGAAGATTTGAGGAGGATCTATCGTATTCCCTTCCTTCATTCAGTAAGAATTCCTTATTGTAGATAATCTTTGATAGGGGTCAACCATGACCCCTTTTCTGGCTCTGTCTCCAAGATCGAGCCGATCTCCATCCATCAATGCTTGGAATATTTAGTATTTCAATCGGAACAAAGTATGTCCCTTGCGCATCCTTGAAACTGGCCAGTTGGCTAGTGACTTGACTCTTTTCATTTCGTTTGCTGAGGATGTATGTAATGATCTAATATGTGAAGTCGGCTAGTAGCTCTTAGACTTGGCCAAGATAAGGAGCAAGACAACGCCCCTGGCAAGATTAACTTCCTAACTTTGCATACTACCAATCAGGAATCACAAACGGTATGTAAAGTTTCCACTCCAAGTTCTCTAGCAAGTTTGAGGTTGGCGATCGAGGCTTCATACTAAGCATTGTTTTTTGTTACAAGGAAATTGAGTTTTAGGATGTAGCAGATCGATCGTTCCTTAGGAGTCATTAACACGACTCCTACACCATAGCACTGAACATTGGATGCTTTTTCCACGTAAATTTTCCATCTATTGGTTGGTTCTCTCCTACTCTTCGAGTTGTCGTCTGATGTAGTGAATTCAGATACGAGGTCTGCTAATTTCCGTCCTTGGATAGCTCTTCGAGGGAAATAAGTGATATCCAATTGACTTAGTTTGATATTCTATTTAAGTAGTCTTTCAAACATCTCAGGTCATTGTCTAACGCTAGCTTTTGTAGCTTCGGGTAGATATCCAATGCATGGCTCACGATAGTCGATGAAGTCACACACGTGTGTCAGAATGGGTCCAAGGGAATATATCATCATTTATTCAGAAAAATCCAACTAATTCTTTTATCATCATTGCACTGAGCCGTGATCCGATATTCAGCACCCATGAAGGGTCACCATGGCTGGCTGTAATGTCGATTGTCAGCTTAGCGGGTGCAATCTTGGATTCTTTGAGTTTAGATGTAACTATTTTGCATAACATTCAATGTGAAATATGGTTGGGACGGTCAATGTTGATGGTTGCTCTAGTCGAATCCTAGAGTCTTGCCATCAGTTATTAAGTCTGATAGTGAAGGGCTCTAAATGCTTTAATCGGTTATTTGTAAATAGCCAAAGATCAGGCTTAGAAGCCCATTGAAGAAAATGTCGAGCAGGGGTCTGCCTTGAGTTGCATGAAGTTGCATAGTTGGATCTTGCTTTGAGTTTGAATTTTCTTGTATATTCGAGTAACGTGCTTTCCATTCAAAGCATTCATGATCCTTTACCCATCCTTCGGGATGGAGTGATAGTTAGTTGCCCACGAGCTTAGGCATCGATTTAATGAGTCTATATCTTGGCATTCTTTCGGTCGTAACCTTGAGTAGTTTGTAAACACTATATTTAAGTTTCGATATTGAGCTATCATAACTAGTCTTGGATGATCACGCGTCTGCTCCCAGTCTCGGGTTGGTACATGGACAATTGAGTCTTGTCCTAGTTATGTTTATACTCCCACCTAAACTCCAAAGGCATAGAGTTGATAGGTGAATAGTTGGTTCACATTCATCCTGCTTCTCGCTCGTGCCCCTAAGTCTGGGGCATATAAAGATAAGTGGGAAGGCCAGCCATGCCCACTTTAGCTTTACTCTCTTTCCCGTTGAATCGTGGGATCAAGTCACTTGATGGGAGGCTGATTCTTGCCTATCCTGGATTGTATTGTGTTTTTCATTCCATGGGGAATACTCCGATGCCTCGTCAGGTTATAGGCGTAAGTAGGGTACTGGACGGTCAGCTACGTCCACTTTGGTTTATGTTCTATATTCAGGTCTCGGAGTAAAGTTGGCTCAAGAGCAGTGGGTCATGCTCATCCAGTTTCTTACTCCTCTTGACAAATTGGAGGAGGGTGCTGGAGAATTAATGACTAAGTCTTCGTGGTTTACTCTCATTTCCACACTTTGGTGGTCATAGTTTTTCAAGGGACATTCGAGTCACGGTCGTATGTGCTTAGTGCGGATCGATATTGACCCTCGATCTGAGGTATGATATAATCGGTCACCCGTAGATTTGGACGCCATTTCGATTGGTTTTGTATTGAGGCCTCCTTGCAGTCGTTGCCTTAAGTTGTAAAGAACGCCAAGCTAGAGCTATAATAAGCTGTTGTATTTAGCATTTCGTAATTTGTACTCCTGCTCCCATCATTGATTTGGCCAGGCCATAATTCGGATGATAGAAATCCATCCTTAGCTAGTTAATACTCCTTCTGTCGACTTCAGGTCGAAGTTTGCAGAATAGAGAACGATCAGAATGCACTCTCTATTTATCAATGTTTATATGCCACTCTGCATTTTGGTGACTTAGAGTTATTCTTCCTCTAGTCGAATTGCGCCCAATTTGTGTTCATGCTTTGTCCATGCTTCGGGGACTTAGAGATTTATCGAACTATTTATGCTCTAGTCCATAGTTTGGGATGTGGAGATTTTCATCAAGTCGTTTATAATCTAGTCCACGCTTTGGGGACTCAGAGTACTCTAGTCTGCTTCAGGGACTTAGAGATTTTTCTTAAGTCGTTTATACTCTAGTCTGTGCTCTGGAACTCAGAGTACTCTAGTCCGCTTCAGGGACTTAGAGATTTTTCTCAAGTCGTTTATACTATAGTCCGCGCTTTGGGTACTCAGAGGACTCTAGTCTGATTCAGGGAGTTAGAGATTTTCATCAATTCATTTATACTATAGTCCACGCTCTGGGGACTTAGAGTACTCTACTCCACTTCAGGGACTTAGATATTTTTCTCATGTCATTTATACTCTAGTCCACGCTCCGGGGACTCAGAGTACCCTAGTCCACCTCAGAGACTTAGAGATTTTCATCAAGTCATTATACTCTAGTCTGCGCTCTAGGGACTCAAAGTACTCTAGTCCGCTTTAGGGACTTAAAGATATTTCTCAAGCCGTTTATACTCTAGTCCATGCTCTAGAAACTTAGATACTCTAGTCCGCTTCAGGGACTTAGAGATTTTTCTCAAACCTTTTATACTCTAGTCCGCGCTTTGGGAACTTAGAGTGCTCTAGTCTGCGCTTTGGGAATCTGAGTGCTCTAGTCCGCTTCAAGGACTTGGACATTTTTCTCAAGTCGTTTATACTCTAGTCCACGCTCTGGGGACTCAGAGTACTCTAGTCTGCTTCAGGGACATAGAGATTTTTCTCAAGTTGTTTATGTCCGCACTCTGGGGACTCAGAGTACTCTAGTCCGCTTCAGGGACTTAGAGGTTTTTCTCAAGTCGTTTATACTCTAGTCCGCACTCTGGGGACTCATAGTACTCTAGCCCGCTTCAGGGACTTAGAGATTTTTCTTAAATCGTTTATACTCTAGTCCGCACTTTAGGGACTCAGAGTACTCTAGTCCACCTCAGGGACTCGGAGATTTTTTTCTAGTAGTTTATACTCTCTTCCACGCTCTAAGGATTCAGAGTACTCTAGTCCGCTTCAAGGACTTAGAGATTTTTCTCATGTCGTTTATACTCTAGTCCGCGCTCTGGGGACTCACAGTACACTAGTCCACTTCAGGGATTAGCGATTTTTCTCAAGTCATTTATACTCTACTCCGTGCTTTGGAGACTCAGAGTACTCTAGTCCGCTTTAGGGACTTAGATATTTTAGTTGAGAGCAGTCGTATTTCCACCCATTTGATTTGTATTTCATTTACCATATTGAGGCTAATGTTGTTTAATGAACGGTCGAACCACGTTTGCTCATGGAATAGGACTCTATCCCCAACATTAAGGACGAAACTTGAAAAATGGACGATCAATTCTCGTCCGCTTGTTGATTGTAGCTCTTCCAATCAAGTCAAGGAAGGAGGTATATGATAGATGGTTAGATCATATCCATGCTGGGGTTTGATAATCAAGTCTCACACAATTTGCTTCGTATCTCTTTATAGAAAACGAGGATAATGGATTATTGAGTAGACAAAGTAAGTTGCATATGTTTCAAGGTACAATCGTCTCCATGTCTTGAGAGCGATGGTTCACGAATATGCAGTCCATCACAGCTACTTCAAGTCGGGCTTTTGAACTACCTTTTGTGTTCAAGGTAGGATTTGATGTGTAGATGATCAAATCACGTCAACTCTAGATAGATCCCGGCGTTACTGAGCTTTAGGAGAGGCATTTGTATTTCATCGAACTTTGTTTTATGACTCGATTTGAGTGGATGATTAGGCCATATTCATTCCAAGACTTGCTTAGGTCTCCAAGTTAAATGTGGAGGTCAATGAATAGACGGTCGGTCATGTTTGCTTTGTATCGGGCTTTGAACGTGACGAGCTTTTCAATCTCTAGTCCTTGGTCCCAAATCAAAGGCACATGGTTGATGATGAGCGATCGAATCATGCTCGTCTTGATGAAACTCCACAATCCAATCAAGGTCTGCATGGATTGGTAGGCAGCCAACTTTGAGTACTTGGTCACCTGCATCGTTTTGGAAGAAGTTTAGTTCAAGTCGGTCATAATTCAAAGCACAATTGAAATTGAAGTAATCCATAGAAGATTGGTATAAGTCTCATTGATAAATGGGGTAGCATCGTGTGCTCGCTATTCAACTCTGTCCCTAGCCCCTTCTAGTGGGATGTCGACTGCCAATGGCCCAATTGATAATTAGAGTTCTTTATTGATGGGAATCCGAAGTTCCTAGCTTGCCCTTCCACAAGGCTTGCATATACTATTGAAGCTTTCCTTTTCGAATCAGGTTTTCGATCACACCTCGGAGTTGTTTGCAATTGCTAGTGTTAGGATCAGTGTGCATCTTGGAATATACAAATTCCCCTGATTTTCTCCGGACTTTGGTGGACTCTCTCGAGGTTTGTTTGTTATACAACTCCGAGTCGCGAGTTTCCAAGCAGAGGCTATCGATTGAATCTTTCAAAGAGCACATGAGTCGAATTTTGAGATATTTTTGGTCTACTGGAATCAGAGCCCTTACCCAACGGGCCTGCATTGTTATTTTTCCTAGTCTGCTCCACTCCTCCTCACTTTTGGTTCTGATTCATTTTGTAACAAAAATGATCCGTGGTCGTAGGAGGCTCTCCAGCTAACTAGCTGCCTAAATATATCCGGAGGCCGACTCCCCTCAAACGCGACTAGTATGATACCTTGTTAGCATTTGGAACAAATTGCTTAGAGTCAAACATTGATTTGCTTGGAGTCACTGAATTCGAAGTGTTGGATCAGTGAAGAATAGTGCTTGGAGTCATCTTGGCATTTTCCTAAGGTCATATCATCTATGTTCTCCAACCTTTAGGAGTATCGTGTTAGTAGTGGTTGCTTGTCCGTTCCCTTGTTGCTATTCAGAAGTTACCGCTTGATCCCCTATGCCCTGGTCGGTTATTGGACATAAGGGAAGTAGATAATGTTCCTTCATCAAGTTGAATTTTGAATTCACTATGCTAAGGCACTATGCTGCGGCTAGGGTTTGGGTGCGTTTCCACCCAAATTTTTTTTTAGAGCCTTTTTCTTAAATTTGGGTTGTATTCGAAAGGTTTTTTTGTGAAAATAGGGGTTGTACCCGATCCATGTTTTTATTGTATAGGGACCGGTCACATGGTTTTTTGGGAAAGGGATCGGTATACAATAGAGGGATCGGTATACACTAGATGGATCGGTATACATGCGATCGGTAACACTGGGTCGGTATACTCTAGGTCGGTATACATTGGATCGGTAACAGTGGGTCAATAACACTAGGTCGGTGTACTCCAGGTTGGTATACACTGGTTCGGTATACATTGGTCGGCAACACTGTGTCGGTGACACTGAGTCGGTATACTCTGGGTCGTATACACTGGTTCGGTATACTCTGGGTCCGGATACACTGGTTCTGTATACTCTAGGTCGATAACACTGGGTCAATATACTCTAGCTCTATATACACTGGGTCGGTACACTAGGGCGCTCGATGCATATGGTTCTTGAAGCGATCGGAGCGTACGGTCTTTGGAGCGACCGGGACATATGGTTTTTTGTGCGATCGGTATATAAGATTTTCAAAGGGATCGGTGTTTTTTTTGTGAGGGATCAGATATCTGCGTTGAGTGAGAGGTCGGCTATATGAGAGATTAGCTGAATTGCCTTCAGAGAATGGCCAGCCTTCATATGACTCCAGAACAAACTTCAACATCCAATCCTAAAAAATTGCATACATTAGTGAATCCAATGCCATGGCTAATAGCTTCCTTTAGATCTCTTTCAAATCCGAGTAGAATAGGAAGTTTGCTGGTAAACAACTAGATCTATCTCGCGAATATAGAAATCCACAGTAGACGATGAGATCCAATCAAGCTGAGAATTCAATTCTTAGTGAAAGGACCAAAATTTTAGCACCAAAATTGATCACAACACTCTTGAATAGAATTATGTAGAGAGATTAATGAAGAAAATAAATTAAAATAGAGGAATATCACAGTAGAATGCAAAAACAATGGCAAAAACAAGAACACTAGATTTATAGTGGTTTGGCGTAACTACCTACGTCCACTTTGAATGTAATCTTTAGTGCTTCATCAAACAGCAAAATATAGATACAATCCGTAAACAAACAGTTTGAATACAAGTTTGAGTAAGAAGTGGTTCAGTGCAGAAAATGGCAGAGTCTCTCTGGAGTTCTTGAAAAAAGGACCCTTCAACTGTACCCCTTCCCCTCTATTTATAGACGAAGATATGTTGGTTCCTCTGTCTAAGTCCATGACCAAGATATCTTGGCCCATAGCTGATAGGTTAGGGTGACCGACCCAGGCAGGCCGACCCACTACCACCGATCTACTCATATCTATCCTGGATTCTCTGGAAGTTGACTCGTAGTAGATCTCACTCGTGCCCGAAGCAACCTGGACTTTAGCCCGAAGCAACTCGTTTTTATGCTCATGTCGATTGATTCCCTCATTCCTAACTTCCAGTTATGTTGACCGATCCTAATTGCCGAACCACTAAAGGTCGACCCACCTAAAGCAATCCTTCTAAGGCCAAACCACATATTGTCGAACCATTAAAGGCCGATCCACTCTGGCCTAACCATCAGTGTCGAATGAACACGGTCGATCCACACTTGCCAAATAATTAAGGCCGACCTATCGGTACCGAAACTTATCCGACCGACCCACTTGACTTTCCTACCATGACCGAATGACACTTGCCGATCTAGCTAAGCCAATCCATGCATGGTCTTCCTTCCTTGACCGAGCCACCCATTCTGAACCATACGTGCCGAATTATACATGTCAATCCTTCTAAAATCGACCCGCACATGCCAAACCATGTCTAGAGGCCGATCCACTTAAATGTACCAAGCTACTCAAACATGCCGAATCATATATGTAGGCCGAACCACTCACATACCAAACTAATCGACTTACACCAAACCCTTATACTTCCATACCTATCTTGGCTTGAGTCTGGTCTAGGCTCAACCATAACCTCTGCAACTATCGCTTTGTAGCCGGGTCAAGTAGCCAGGTAACATTTATGGAAATCATTAATACTACACTTAACAATAAAGGCCGATGAGGTAGACTTATCTATTTGTGAGATTCAAGAATGAAGTGCCAAGATAAGGCTTTGATGCAACCAATGCTCTAACTTACCTGGCTTCGCTCTTAGATGAGGAATAGTTAAGTTAGAATGTCAAAAACGAGTTAAGTATACGAATATTGATTTATAAAGCAATTACTTTTGACTAGGTAATCGATTAGTCAACTATCGAACTTGACTTAATATTAACTTAGGAAATATCGAAAGGCATCGTGATTTCATACCAATGAGAACCCCCGGAGAGGATATTAGTATGAAATGTCTCTAGCTTTAGCTTATTTTTAAGAGAACGAACTGGAAATTCATCGATTGGTTTTGAGCGTCCGGTAAACTGGAAAAGTATACTTATATGAGATGACAAGAACCTATAACCATTTCAAAACCATACATGCAATCCATGTTCTGGAAGTAGTTGTGAAGTGAAATGTTGTAAAGCTGAATTGTCAATCCTAAGGTTAAGTCCGAGAAGAGGTCAGCATTATCATTCCAAATGATGCTATCGTGTGAGACTATCTATCTTGACGAGTATTCCAAGAGAAAGGACAATGTTAGCATTCGTCGGAGGACTTATGCGAGAATCTACATGGAGATTTTTTCAAAATGCTCGAATCCATATAATGATTCATGATCCGTTCGAGATGATGGAATCATTTGGGAATTCATGTTCTATTTGAGTGGTGAAGACTCGTATGAAAGATTTCGAATGTAGCCTCGACATCGAGAAAATGACAGAAAATAGAGAAGGGACATGGCCAAAGGGGTTTAGCTAAATTCAAGAGTATATCAACTCCACATTTAGAGATGCTTATCAGTTGTTACTAGCAGGATTTGATATGGCTTGGATCACACGTCGGGGGTGATCCAATTATGTTTACCTTGGAGTATGTACTATCTGGAGATATACGATGTTTGGAAGGTAGTTTCTGATCCTTTCCATGGAGTTCGAATGTGGCCAGACTGAAGAGATCTTCATAGAAAAATCCATATAATATTCACTTTAATGGTGTTAATTGTATACCTACTATTGATGTATCGTACGCACAATAGCTATTTTCGAATTTATGTTCTCACCCTAGACATTATCTATTATACCAATATATCCACTTATCGGATGGTTGGTTTCTTTGAGAGAAACCATTGCTGTAATCCATATGTTCTCAATGGTTACGGTTACTTGTTACATATTTCTTGAGTTTCTCACAATGGTTTACTATACTAATATGGATATTTGTAACAACTTGCCTTTTCGACCCTTAGAAGTTGACATTAATACATTCAGGGTATTCACGTGCCGAACAACAAGTGCTGAAAAGACAGAAGGTTAGGGGAAAGAAAAAGAAAGAAGGCAAGAAGAAACTAAACAACATAGAATCTCATATGAAAACAAATAATCTGTAATATAACAATGATCTTTGCAAAGAATTACATACATACATCCATTAGAGTACTAGCATATCATATACCTGGACAACTATAATACCCGTCCTTACAATTCTAATAAATACAGCAAAGCCATGCATCAGAACATAAAGAGATACGTAGATATTCCTTGGCCTCCAAGTCATCTCCTGAGCTCCAATACATCCACAACTAATCTAGAAAATATACTCGGTCTGTCCTGGGCATTATAAGAAAAACAACTCCCGGATCAGTCTGGTAAAACCACCATGAGAAACTCAAATCACAAGGAATTTTATTATACCTTGTAAAACTCTTTAAAGACAAAGGTACTTCGTAAAACCATGCTGCATAGACATGAACAGGTTTGTACCTTACGATAACCAAAACATTTATGTAGGTAATCCAATGATATTATAATAACTTCTCGGGTTGAAAATAAATATATAAAATAGTTGAAATTCTTGCATCTCACATTTCAATATAGTTAAGCACAACTAAATCTGTACAATGCTTATTGGAGAACAGATTCCATACAATGACATGGTAAGAGACTACCTTCCGAATAGTATACCTCTAGATAAAATGTACTTAGATAGAACCTATCGACCCCTGCCAACAAAGGATCGGCCAACCTCTTACTGGATAGTACTGAATAGGTCATCACCTAGGTTGCTTTTTAACCTTTCCCTTAAGAGCTCTCATGCACAATCAAATCCGTAATAACAATCTAGAAAGGTGATGATCATACCCTGATGGAGGCGAACCACATAGCCCTGCTGCATATCCCATGTTTTAGTCATTCTCGGTCGATAAGGCTTGAGGCTAAGTTTTACCTTCTTTTAGCACTTCCCACTTAGAATGCTAGCACCGCCCTTTAGGTAGCAATGTAGTGCCAGCATTCATCCATACAAGTTCGTTATGGGCTTGAATGAAACCGAAGGCACTACTTCTACTACATCCATTGGGAATCACCCTAAGGATTTGTAGCAAGTAGCCCTTACACTTCTAAGAGCTCTGTCTTCGATTCCATCATCTTATAGATGTCTTCACTTAGAAACACTTGAGTTGGATCGAAGTGCTATTTGATAATTTATACTTATCTGATCCGGGTCATTTCAAAAAAATATTCATAGTTTCTGGTAAACTTAACTCCTAGTTATTTCAAAAATAAACTAACAATAGATAAGAGCGAAGATCACCTCCTAACCATTGAGTGAATGGATTTCCTTATCATTTTTCCTAGGAGATAAAGTGAAACTTATACGCATGGTACAACATCATTGAAGATGACCGCGCCATATAACTCACTTGTTTTTTCTAGATATTTCCAAAGTTACGTTTTAGCCAAGATTTGATAGTCGGTTTTTCAACCATTAAACTAATTCCATGTAGAAGCCATTAAGCCTCTATACTTTATTTTTCTATAAATCAAATCACTTTCAAACTTTGATTCAAAATACCTTTAAAAGGCTATTTTGACAACCCTCTTATACTTATCCAATACTTGGAAAACATTTATATACTTATATTAATGGTATAACTATATTACCAAAACATTATACATTCAATACTTAGAAAATACATGCAAATAATTACCTCGTCGGTATAAGTATATTTACAAAACTCAAGGAGAATTCCACTTTCCATTTTTGTTTATAAAACATCCTTGGAAACTCTAAAATAATTTATTATTTCCTATAAAAATACCATTTGTAAATCTTTTTTTAGTAAATCCTTTCACAAAATAAATCCTTTTATAAAAAAATTTATTCTTTATAAACACGTTTACTCAATTAAATAATTACCTTTAATCATTAAAATAAGTAATTTACTTCAAACATCATTAATAAAGTAGTTATTTAACTTAAAAACATATTTAAAAAATATAACTACCAACTTACTTTAGAACATTCCCAAATAAATGGTAAATTAACTAACATTAAAACATCATTTATAATTATATCAAAACTTAACTTCAAACTGTGAATAAAATTGGAGTTAATTTAAAACCAAACCTACAGTTTCAAAAAGAGGCTTAGTGACCACAGTGGTACTAAATCAAATTACCTTTTGATTTCAATTTGACTTTTCAAGTCACAACACAAGTATTTATATAAACAACAGTTATGTAAATAAAATCCATAAACCAAAATCAAGGGAATATAAACCAACCGTGGATGCATGTCTAAACTAATATAATAGCAGGACGATGATTTATCCTGCTAAATAAATGTCCAAATAATCTATTCACTTAAGGTAACAACAGAACGGAGATTTATTTTGCTAAATTGATGTCATCAATTAGTATAACTCATTCACATTTGTATCATTACTTAGTGGTGTTGACAATTGAATTCCTTGTGTTATAAACTATTCTTTGTAAAAGATGGTCGCCTTTAAACAAATTTATCCTTAGAAAACAAAGAAATTAAAATCTTAAACCTTCTTTAAAATTAATTAGTTACAATGTATCCCTATTAAATCATCATTAAATCTTAATTAAGTCTTAACTTAATTACTAATTACAACAAAAGAAGTTCCAACAAAAGAAGTTATTGATGCAGGAGCAGTGATCTGGAAGGAAACACTGGTTGGTTTCTTCTTAGACAAACCGTTGTCATACACAACAGTAATTACAAAACTTAAGAAGATATGGAAATTAAAAGGCTCGGTAACAGCTAAGTCTGATGGTATAATATTCTTATTTAACTTCACGTGTTCGGAAGATAGAGCAAAGATCCTACAAAGTGATCCTATAATTATGAACAATAAATTGTTCATAGTTAAACCATACGATGCAGCTGTAAGTAATGTATCTGGAGCGATCACTGCGGTTCCAGTTTGGGTTCAATTGTATAATCTCCCAATATTTGCTTGGTCATCACTTGGGATTAATTGGCTTTGTAGCCATTTGGGGAAGTTGTTGTGTATGGACGAAATGATGGAAAAGCAGGAAAGGCTGAGCTATGCGAAATGCTTAGTGGAGATTAAACCAGACAGGGAGCTACCTGATGAGTTTATGGTAACGTTGGTGGAAGGAGGATATCAAAAAATCTATGTGCAGTACCTGTGGAAGCCAGATGTTTGTGTGTTATGCAAGAGATTTGGTCATAAAACAGAATGTTGTGATAGTAAGGAATTGAATCAAAAAGAGAACAAAAAGGAAACCAGTAATATTGCCTACAAAGAAAACACGGTGGTAATAACTGTTTCAGCCAATGTGAAAAGAAATGTTAGACCAATTCAGAAGCGAAATTTAAGAAGATGGCAACGTGTAAGCAAAAAGAAGGCTGAGACGGTTGATAAAGAAAATAGAGTGGTTCAGAATGGAGGAAGCAATAAGGAAAATGACAACGGTGAAGAGGAAAAAAGGGAGAAGAATGATAATGGACATTGTGGTGATAAAGAAGTCAGTAATGAAGACATAAACGAAGATGATACAGCAAACACTTTATTTCCTATAGATACCATGGGTAAGGAAAGAAGCCAAAGAGAGGAGAATACAAATGAAAATGATTCAGATGGAGAGCCACTAACATTCAATAAATTTGCTGTACTACTTAATTTGGATGATGAGGAAGAGGTGAATGTTATGTTAGATAAAAGTATGAACGACGGTGCTAATGGTATAACTGCACATGTTAGCAAAGAGGTTGAAAAACAAGAGGAAGCTGAAAGTCAAATAACAGAAAAGGAAGAAGGCAGAAACAAAATACATCAAGGGAGTTATAAGGAAAAACAAACAATGAACAAGTCACAAAGTCAGGAACCAGGAGATGATGGAAACAAGGATGAGGGACAAAATAGTGATAGTAAAAAAGGAGAAGAAATAAATGCAAGTGGTAGAAAAATAGAAAGAAAGGAATCAAAAACTCCATGCACAGTAAAAATACTCAAAAGGAAGTAATAGTGTACAATGAAGACAAAAAATGCACAACGTACCAGTCAGATACACAACCTGATTATACTTCAACCCAAGTTAATATCAATTCTCCAAGCCATTCTCCTCAACACATATATTCCAAAATCAATCCTCCCCCAGCATACAAAGCTCCTTCTAATATGGAAATGCCCCCTCTGCTAACCACCACACAAACTACTACTCAGTCCAAAACCCACTATCCTGAAGAAGCAAAAAACCAAGAAGTTACCCCACTTTCAGCTGCTATTCCTAATTACTTGACCTCGAAGCAGGCAGTAACTAGGAGAATGAAGATAGAGCTACTCAATGCACATGTTGTCCAATGATGTCACGCATTGGAGCATGGAACATTTGAGGTGGACACCATGTCATCAAGCAAGACCAGTGTAAACAGCTAATCAAAACACATCACCTATCAATCTTAGCAATTCTTGAAACAAATTTGAATCTCTCCTTGTCTATCAAGGCAGCAGCATATATTAATCCAAATTGGAGATACATTCACAATCTGAATGAAGCATCGTATGGTAGGATATTGATACTTTATAATCCCAATCAGGTTCAGCTAACTCCAATTCTATCTACTTCCCAACTAATACATTGTCACGTCACTGATCTCTCTGATAAAACAACTTTCTATGTCTCCTTCGTGTACGCTTTTAACTCAGCAGCATCAAGAATTTCGTTACTTTCGGTCATACCTTCTCTCAGACAGTCCTCTCACCCTTGGATTATTCTTGGAGACTTCAATTGTAGTTGCTCTCTTTCTGATAGAGTCGGTGGAAATCCCCTATCACTCAATGAAATAAAACCCCTTGCTAATACCCTCATTGATGCGGAACTCGTTATGGTCAGGACTGTCGGTATGCAATACACGTGGAACAATAAGAGGAGACTAGGGTGCAGAAACTTTTCTAGGATTGATCATACCTTCACTAACCAATATGCTCTAACCAAATGGCCTCTTCTCTTCAACCACCTCCCACCTCCTCTCCTATCAGATCATTCTCCCCAAACAATTCACCTTCGTGAAGCTGACATGAGAGGAAAAACTAATTTTAAATTTTTTAATACATGGGTTTCTGAACCATACTTTAAAATTACTGTGTTAACTGCATGGAACAAGTCTAAAAATGGTAATCATATGTTTGTCTTGCAGGAAAAAATTAAAGAGATGAAGAAAGTCTCGAAACTATGGGCGTACAATAGATATGGCAAAGGTGATAAAATGAGCACTACGATAAAAGAAAAGCTAATTGAAGTTCAAACTGCTATGATGGCCTCTGTTAACAATGCAAACCTCTCAGCTACTGAAAGTACTTTGTCTCTGCAATACTATGAAGCTTTAGCTAAGGAAAATGATATGATTAGGAAGAAGTCGAGAATAAATTGGCAGGAAAAAGGAGATAGAAACAGTGCTTACTTTCATGCTAGCCTAAAGAATAATCAAAGAAGAGAAAACTTAACCACTATCTATGATATGAATGGTGATCTCCACTCAACTCCTGATGAAGTCAAGGAAACTTTAACTAATCATTTCTCTAACTTGTATAGCAACATATCCAACTTCTTACCGAGTATAGATCAAATCCCCAGTGATATACTGATGAGACTAAACCTAGATGACTACTCCTTTCTCTGCAATGAAGTTACCGCTGAAGAAATAAAGCATGCAATGTTCTCTCTTAACACTAAATCGTGTGGAGGACCGGATGGGCTGAATGCGCTATTCTATACCACTTGTTGGTCGATTGTCTCTGCTGATGTTACCAAAGCCATACTCCTATTTTTCAAAAAATGTAAAATCTTCAGATCTTTTAACTACACTAATATAGCTCTTATCCCCAAAATCAAGAATGCACACTGTGTTAATGAATATCGTCCCATCTCGTGTTGTAATACTATCTATAAATGCATCTCTATGGTTATGGCAACAAGCCTAAAGCATGTTCTACCTAAGATTGTCTCCAAAAATCAAGCTGCTTTTTTACCTGGTAGAAGCATTTTGGACCACGTCCTTCTCTCCCATGAACAAATTAAGGGATATAAGCGCAAGAATGCCCCCCCGAAAGCTATGATGAAGCTTGACATCATGAAAGCATTTGACATGCTGCAATGGAATAGCATTGTTCGGATCATGGGGTACATGAACTTCCCTCCTCATTTCATAGCTTGGATATACGAATGTATATCCTCCCCGACTTTTTCAGTTAATATCAATGGTATGAATGAAGGCTTTTTTGTAAGTAAGCAAGGGATTAGGCAGGGTGATCCACTATCTGCTTATATATTCATTCTGGTCATGGAGCTTCTAACGAGGATGTTTGACAAACTTATAAACCAAGGTAAATTCAAGCTCCATCCAGCATGCAACGAAGCTCAGATCTCTGCTTTGATGTTTGCGGATGATCTTGTTGTGTTTTGTACTCCTGAAATCACCACTGTCACGAACATAATGCACACTCTTGACCAATTCTATGCAATGACGGGTCTAAAAGTAAATCTTGGTAAATCTGATATCATCGTGGCTAGTGTTAGTATTGAACAGTGTACTCTTATATCACACATCACTGGCCTGACTCTAAACCAAAACACTATAACATACTTGGGTCTCCCTCTGTCCACATCGAAGATCACTACTAACCAATGTCTTCCTCTCTTTGAGAAGATAACTGCAAGACTTAGTTGCTGGACCGCCAGGTCTCTTAGTCAAGCAGGAAGATTAACACTAATAAAGTCTGTAATATTTTCAATGCAAGTGTACTGGGCTAGAACCTTTGTTCTCCCCTGCAAACTGATTAACATGATCAGAAGTGCTTTCATGAGATTCCTATGGAAGGGCAAAATAACTGGCAGATACACTGCGCCGATCAATTTTGGCAGAATTGAAAGGCCTCTGGACAGGGGGGCCTTGGTATACACAGTTTAAAACATTGGAACTTAGCAGCCTTTGCAAAACACATTGACACTTTCTATAACTGTACTGAAAGCCTTTGGGCTAAGTGGTCTGATAAGAACGTGATCAGGGGGAGGAGTTTGTGGAACATGACGAAGCCTCAAAAATTAAGCTGGACGTGGCAGTGTATATTTAAGTTAAAGGAGAAATTTCTTCCTCATATTCAAATGAACACTAACCCTTTATACAGGGTGAAATTCTGGGATGACCCGTGGTTAGACAATGGGTACATTATACGACGTCAGCTAACGTATGATGAGATGCAACAAACGGGGATACACTTGGCTACCAAGGTTAGAGACATTCTTCACAACTTTCAAAATTCTCGTATTTCTTCTTCTAATCAGCGGATTCAACATATTTGGAATAAAATAAGCATATTTACTGCTCTGTCAACTTCAACTAAATGTCTGGTATGGGGAGATAAAAAGGTCACAATTAAAATCGGAGAAGCTTACGATTTTCCGATGAAGAACAGTTCTTGCCCTACTTGGAGATGGTGGAAACAAACATGGAGCAAAGACAGTAGTATGAGAGAGAACTTCATGCTATGGAAAGTCCTAAATCGTGCGATAATGACCAGAGCGAAACTTGCTTGCATGGGCATGAATATTAATATTTTGTGTGCGTACTGCTGTGTGCAACCAGAGACTGTCGAACACTTGTATCTTGAGTGCACTTATATTAACCAGATCTGGATTAATGTGATGGAAAGGTTGCAACGAATTGATGTCTCCCATGACAATCAAGTGGAGTGGGAAAGAATATATGTTAGATCAGGCTTCAGGACGGAAAGACAGCGAACCTTCAATGCTGTGTTGAAGAGCTTCATTAGCTCAATCTGGAGAGAACGAAATACGAGGTTGTTTGATGCCATAAATGCAAAATCCGATGATAATTTCAAACTGTGGATAATCAGTGAGATTAGAAATACGTTGAGCCAGCTATCCTTCTCAATAGATCCAGGGATATATGCATCTTTTCTTTTGTATTAACTGGTAGTGTTCTTATTTTTTTTGTATTTTTTGTTTCTGTTACCCCCGTTCTTACTGCGCCAAGTGCTCCCTTGTTCTCTATGAGTTCTGCTCTATGTTGTATGTGTTTAGTTCCGACTGGTGCAGCAATAAAATGGTCGGGGCCCATTTAACCCCGTCGGCCTTGCCAAAAAAAAAACTTGATTACTAATTAAGAAATAATTAAACCTTTAATGAATAATTTATAAATTAAAACGTTTAATTAATTGATAATTTAAAAAATTAAACCCTTACTTAATAATCAATTGATGATTCACCCTATACTTAATTAATAACTAATTTAAAACTAATCTTATACTCGACTCATAATTAATTAAAGTTTAGTCTTACTTAATCAATAATTAATTAAAACTAATCTTCCTTTTAAAAGGTAATTAATTAGTAACTAATCTCCACTTAATTATAATAAATAAACCTTGTTTAATACATAGTTAATTATTAATTACCAAACTTAATTAATTAATAATTAATTTTCAAATTCTTCATTAACTTCTTTAAACATCATTTGTTAAGTTTATAAAATATTTCTAAAATACTTGTAAGGATAAAACTTAATTTTGCCAAAAATTAAACTTTCAATGAAACAACATCCATAGCGACTATCGTTATGGATGCCATAACTAGAAAATGTTTTCTTAGCTTTTTTTTGAAAAACTAACATTTTTAAGACTTACTAATTTTCCACAAACATAAGGTAAGTGTTTTTAAAAGTAAAACCAAGTTTTAAGCATGAAAACAATTTTATTTTGAAAACAAATAATCAAATTGTTTACATTGTTTACACAAGGATTCCAATTCACCAAACCATACAAAGGTGATAGCTTTCTTATCGTCCTTTTACATAAACTTATCCATAGTGTGTAAATCATAATAGCAACCACAAACAACCATAAAGATCTCAACTTTATTACAACTATAACATATATTGATTTATTTATCAAGTATAAGCCAATAATCAACCATAAGCACATATTTAATCACATTCAAGCATGTAAATAACCAAGAACCAAGCAATAACACATATGAACTCTGAACACAAACCAAAGACATAATTTTTTCCATAAAGAAGTTTATACTCATTTAAATTTTGAGCAAAATCCTTTTAAACTTGAAATGAGACACTAGAACTTGGAATAAGCTCTAGATCCTCACTTTTTCAAGGCAAGACTTGGTTTCCATTCAAGAAGGAGCCAAATAGGCTTGGCCATAGGGTGGTTTGGCTTGGCCATGAGGTGGTTTGGGAGTGTAGCTTTGTACAAGAAGAAAGAGGAGCTTAGAAATGAAGGGGAGGAGTTTTAAGTATTTTTATAAAAAATAAAAAGAGGCAAAAATTAAATTAAATAATAAAATGAAAGAGGAAGCCATTAAGGCCATTAGTGATTTGAGGAAGAACAAAGGGAAGTTTGAAAAAGTAAAAAATGAAAATGGAAAGAAGGTGGAAAGTAGAGTTGTTTTTATGGAAAAGGAGGTGGATAAAATTACCATTTTTGCCTTAAGTACACTACCCTCGATAAATGCATGCCACATCACCACCATCCACTTCCTTCTACCTTGATCCACATGTTAGCATGAGGGGGAGGCCATATATCTTAATAAACGTTTGTTATCATCAAAAGGGGAAGATTGTAGAATACAATAGCCTATGATTTTTGTTTGATGATAATAAACATATATATTCATTTAAATGTATTCGTTATTGTACTATTTTATTTTTCACATAATTAAATAAATATTTGTTGAATAAAATAAATAACGCATAATTCATATTCAAACAAATATTTTATTACAAATTCAAACAGTATAAATATGAGCTCTAAGTACATATATACATTTTCAATTACATTACAATCGATTACATCACAATTTTCACTTCACAATTTTCACCTCACTACATATATTCACTCATTACTCGTATTTGATTTTCAACTCCATTCCAGCCTGAATCTAGCATATGCGTTTTCTACAAAATAAACACTGACACAGTAAAAGTGAAAAAGAAAATATTTTGCAGTGCATAATAAAGTGTGTTTTGAAAATATTATTTCCCTTGGTTATTTGGGTTGTTCGTCATCATTTTTATGTTTAATTCGTCACACACGAACAAATTGTGACATGTACAGTGTATCACTGTACATGCCATAAGGCCGTGGACACCGATGTACACGTGCTTAAAACTGCAGGGACAGGTCAGCACAAGGTCAAACCCAAGCCTAGGCTGGATTCTACATAGGTGCAAAGAAACAAATGAAAAACATCTCAGAATATAAGTGAGCACATGAATCATTTCAAGTATGACTCAAAGCATTACAATGAATCAAACTTCGAACAATGCAAAACTGAAGCGAACCATTCGAGTTTAAGCAATACAAAGCAATCAAACATGGTCAGGCGTGCAACCAGTCTAAGCATAGTAAAAAGTTCAGAGGCATGTATAAAGTCTTAGCACCAGACATCATGGTGATAAGAAACATAGCCTCAACATTCAAAAGATTCACATGACAACATACATGAAGTCAGTATAACATGAAACCGACCAGAAATACACAAGATTCAAGTTGACCACATATGAAATCAAGCCAGACCATTCTAACTCAAGGCAGGTCATAACATTCAGACAACAGGTTCAGAAACAAAACAAGTCCTCAACATTCAAAGCGCACCAAACCACTTTAAATGACAACAAGATAAAAGTTCAAATGACGTTGAAGCGGCGACTTCAATCAAATAAAACCCTAGCTTGTTAAAGAAGAACGAAGAAAGAATATACATAGTGTGACCACGAGCAAAAATAGAAAAGAGGAAGACTTCTATTATTTACAATCGGGCCAGCTTTATTTTTTATTTTGGGCTTGAGTATTAAATTAGGGTTTTTTAGTTGTTTTATTTTATTTTGTAATTTTCTTTTAGAATTGTGTAACTTTCTAGTCGTGGACTATGTTACGAACTACGGCGGTGTAATTGGAGAATTCGTAACTCAGTGGCTGAGTTGTTGTAGAGTTTTGAGCATAGAGTTAGTTTAGTCATTAGCAGGTGTCGCAAGTTTACATGTGTAAGCGTCTGACTACTTAATTTCTAGTAGAAACTATGGGGGCAGCATGTAGGCAGGGTTTTGCTGAAGTTGGATAAATTTATGTGTGATATCTTCTTCATTACTTACCGTTATTGCTTTTATTTCCGCATTAATTTTTATTATTATTAGTATCATCCTATTCACCCTCCTCTTAGGTGAAACTGATCCTACAAGTGGTGTTAGAGTTATGAACAAAAACCAAATTTTTTTAAAAATTTGATTTTTCAAAAATCAATTTTTGTTTCAAAAATTTGATTTTTTAAATGGCTTATTTTAATAATGCTTACGTTGAGGGTCAGTCTATAGTTAGACCACCCATGTTCAATGGTGAATATACTTACTGGAAAAATAGAATGAATTTTTTTTGAGAACCATAGATGTACGGAATATTGTTGAGACAGGATATATGACACGAACTATAGTGGTAGATAATCAAGAAATTGAAAAACCGACGGATCAATGGACAGATCTTGAAAATAAACTGTAGATTGCTAATGCTAAAGCTATGAATTCTATTATTTGTTCAATAGATCAAATTGAATTTAATCGCATCTCACATTGTCTAATTGCGCAGGAAATTTCACTTGAAGTGACTCACGAAAGAACCTCCCAAGTCAAATAATCTTGCCTTCCCATGCTTAATAGAGAATGCAAAAATTTTACAATGGAAAATGATGAAAGTGTCAAAGAAAATGTATGGACGACTTTCTAATCTCATATATAAGTCAAAATCTCTTGGAAGACCATACACAGAGCTGAAAATAGTTCGAAAGATCCTCAGAATTCTTCCACCAAATTTTGAAGCAAAATTGACTGCTATTTAAAAATCGAAAGATGTGAAGCAAATTAAAGTTGAAGAACTCATCGGAAATCTCACCACTTATGAGTTAGAAATCAAATTCAAGGTAGAACATGAAGGAGATGATATGCGAAAGAAATCAGTAGCTTTGAAAGGTACAACGAATAGTGACGACGACGACGACGAAGCAGCTAAATTGGCATGGATAATAAAGAGATTCAAAAAATGAAACCGAAAATATGCACATCCTACCCTGAATCAACAATTGAAGAATAGAATAGTCAAAGTTCTAGACGATTCACCAGAGCAAGAGATCATTTGTCACAACTGCAATAAACCTGGTCATATCAAGCCAAATTATCCTCAGAATCGACTTAGCAAAAAAGAAGAAGTCGAAAAGGAGAATTTTTGCAGCCACTTGGAATGAAAGTGATGAAGATAAAGATGAAAGCATTGGCAGTGAAAATGAAAAAGAAAAACTATGTCTTCGATGAGAAATAAGTGATAGCGATGATGACGAGCCAAGCGAGGTATCAAAACTTACTCACTCAGAATTACTTACATATATTCATGAGGTAAATGGCTGTTCTGAAATACTTAGGGAGAAGTGCGCTAAAATTGAATCACAAAGAGATAGTTTAATAGAACTAAATAAGCAGCTTGACCAGTTGGTTAAAAACTATTGAAATAAGAGCCCTAAGTGTGATAAGTGTCCATCATTCGAAGAAGAAATTAAAAAATCAGAAATTAAAATTAAATCACTTGAAATGAAAATTTGATTTTGAAAGAAATTGAAAATACTAAGAGAGAAAATTCTATTAAAAAGTGCACTCTATTATTGAATGAAAATACATCTCTCAAAGCACAAGTCCAACAATTCTCCACAACTTTAGGAAAATTTTTCAAAGGAGAAAGATCGCTAAATATGTTATTAGGGAAACAAACTGTTAATACTGTTAGACAAGGACTTGGGTACATTCATTCTGAAAGAAGTAAAACTAATCATATCAAATCTGAGTGCATAATTTGTAGAAAAATTAGGCACAATCAAAACAATTGTTGGTATAGGCCACAACACATGAAAACCATATCAATTTGGGTTACTAAAGACACAAATATAAAATCCTTAAAGTCAAATAAATCTGGGTGCCAAAAGGAACAAACATAAACTGCCTTGGTTCTACATAAACTTGTTCTTCAAAATATATTGTCACTAACAATCATGGACCTATAAAAACAAATTGGTCACAAAAATCTTTTCTTATGCAAATATGGTGGCAGGCTATGGAACAACAAAAGTGGTACATGGATGCTTGCTATTCCAGGCACACGACGAGCAACAAATCAAAGTTTCCTTAACCTAGAGAATTACAAAGGTGGCAGAATCAAAATGGGTCAAATGATGTATTATATATTGAAAATCTGCACCATAATCTGATTTCAATTAGCTAACGATCAATTGATAAAATTTTGAGCATCACAGTTAAATTTGACAAGGATGAAAAAGGTAAGGTAGTTAATCAAAAAAATCCATTTCGAAATTATTATTTTTGTCAACTTCGTCTCAGTTTAGGCATTTTAGAAATTTGATTTTATATTTTTGATTTTGATCTTACATGCCTATGTTAACTAATCAGACTCCCTAGTGATTATCATAAGATAAATAGTAACTGAAAAAGTGATGAGTGTTGGTATTAATCATACATTTTGACTTAAGACAGTATGTGTGGTAAAAATTTTTAAAAAATTAAAAAGAATTTGTAATTACTTTGATTGGTAAAAATTCCACGACCATCTCTATTTCTATCATATTTCTAACGACCATGACTCATCAAAACCCAGTATAGTATGTCAAAATGTGGCATTTTAAACGGGAAATTATCCATTTTTTAAATTCATTTGCAATAAAAATATCCAAAGTATTCACTCTCATTTAAAAGGCCTCACAGTTATGCGGGGATAAATTACTTGGAACCTTTGATTATGTGCTTTCATGCTAATTCAAAAGTCCTCACGGTTATGCATGTATGGAACACATATCAAAATTGATTATTAAAAAGATGAGTTGATTCTAATCCCATTCAAAAGTCCTTACGGTTATGCATGGTTAGAAGATACTTGAAATTCATTTTTTTTAAATATGGGAATACTACTAATCTCATTTAAAAGTCCTAACGGTCATGCTTAGTTAGTAAGTACTCAAATTCCTGTTATAAATACATCACAAGATACAACTATATGGTTTTCTATACTGACATCACCTCTATCGCTCTAAAGTGGAATATGCACCTAATAGAGAATTTATGATTTTTGTTGGATTTTTTATTGAAATTTAATATATACACTCGATTAGGTATTAATGTCTATCATTTTATCTCTATTTTTCTAACATTATTACTCTTTTGCTGATAACAAAAGGGGGAGAGAGTAGTTAAGATTTTGGCAAATAAGTTCAAATATTTTATTTGCATA
This sequence comes from Allium cepa, assembly GCA_030765085.1. NCBI lineage: Eukaryota > Viridiplantae > Streptophyta > Magnoliopsida > Asparagales > Amaryllidaceae > Allium > Allium cepa. The sequence continues at coordinate 241,167,307 of CM060931.1, forward strand.
TTCCCTTCTAGTTCATTTGCATATTTTTTTATTTATTTTCATGCATAGGTGAAGGGGGAGCTTTGTTGTAGGGGGAGCATTCAAATATGGAGAATGGAATTCATCATGACCAAATACATTTAATAGAGTCAAAATCTTAATATATGTTTGTTATTATAAAAGGGGGGGGGGAGATTGTAGAATACAATAGCTTATGATTTTTGTTTGATGATAATGAACATATATACATATATATATATATATATATATGTATACGTATATATATATATATATATATATATTCGTTTAAATGTATTTGTTATCATAATATTTTAAATTCCATATAATTAAATAAATATTTGTTGAATAAAATAAATAACACAGAATTCATATTCAAACAAATATTTTATTACAAATTCAAATAGTAAAAATTTGAGCTCTCACTACATATATACATTTTTAATTACATTATTATTTTGATTGCATCATAATTTTCACTTTACAATGTTCACCTCACTACATATATTCACTCAACACTCGTATTTGATCTTCAACTCTGTTCCAGCCTGAATCCAACATCTAAGCTTTGTGAAAAATAAACACAGACATAGTAAAATTGAAAAAGAAAATATTTTGCAGTGCATAATAAAGTATGTGTTTTGAAAATATTGTTTGTCTCGGTTATTTGGGTTGTTCGTCATCGTTTTTATTTTTAATTCATCATACACGAGCAACTTGTGACATGCATAGTGTATCGCTGTACATGCCACAAGCAGTACACACCAATATACACTTGCTTAAAACTACAAGGATAGGTGAGCACAAGGTCAAACCCAAACCAAGGCTGGATTCAACATAGGTGCAAAGAAACATATGAAAACAGTTTAGAATATAAGTGAGCACATGAGTCATTTCAAGTATGACTCAAAGCATTGCAATGAACCAAACTTCGAACAATGCAAAACTATAGCGAACCATTCGAGTTCAAGCAATACAAAGCAAGCAAATATGGTCAGGCGTGCAACCAGTCTAAGCATAGTAAAAAGTTCAAAGTTATGTACAAAGTTTTAGCACCAGACATCATGGTGACAAGCAACATAGCCTCAACATTCAAACGGTTCACATGATAACATACATGAAGTTAGTACAACATGAAACCAAACCAAAAATGCACAAGGTTGAAGTGAACACATATGAAATCAAACCAGACCATTCTAACTCGAGGCAGGTCACTACATTCGGACAACAGGTTAAGAAACAAAACAAGTCTTCAACATTTAAAGTGCACCAAACCACTTCAAATGATAACAAGATAAAAGTTCAAAGACAACATGATAGCAGCCTTTCAATAAGACTATAATGAAATGGAGCAACCAACAATAAAACAATACATATGAAAGCAAGTAGAGGCCAGAATCACAGACCAGAAGCAACATACATTAAGATACACATGTATGCATATAAAAATGCATATATACATATACATATATTAGTTCAAGTACAAAACTTCAGACAACCACTCAATGCAGGCCATATCAGTGCACAAGGAAAGCATTTTTCAGATTCAATAGCAAAGGCGCGTAAAAATATGTGGAACCAAATATGCATTTGTAGACATTGTAGACACTAGAACAGGGCCACAATACAATGTCTATAACAAGTGCACAAGTGTAGCCTCAACGGCGCAGACCACACATATACAATGATTTCAACCCAGACCAATATTTGACTCAATGCAACAGGGAATCAGACCACAAATGGAACAAGGCAATTTTCTAATCAGTGCAACATGAACACCAGCATGAATGGTCAAAGTAGTGTGAACATATTATAACCCATGAAGACCAACCGATCAGAGACATGTACACAAGTGAACACACTAGAACCCAGTTCAATGCAATGCAACAGAAAATATAAATGCACATGTATTCAAACACACAACATGGAAACTCATTGAAACCAGGGAAATAAATCCAATATATATATATATATATATGCAGTCGAAGTAACAAAACAAGAGAGAAGTTCAAATAAAGTCACAGAGAGTTGAACAAGCCAATATATTATCTCAAAATTTCAAATGCTGAAGTCAAAGGAGCAAATAATGGAACCAACTCAACAAATTCGAATTCATGGATTAACTCATATACGATGAACAAGTCAGCAAATAACAAAACCATATGATTAGTAATCAAATGACCAAGCAAGTGTTTAAAGAATTCAAATACAAATATTGGAAATGATAATATAGGGTTTAGTCCCCTTATAAATTTCCCACATCATCATAGGAAAATTTGCGTGGTTCGAGTTAAAGAAAATACAAAAGCAATAAATCACGAAAACTCGAATCAAGTCGAGCAATAATCAAAATCAAAACAGAAAGTCACGTACCAATTTCATCCAAGTATTTGAGCTCGACAAGTTGGAGCAGTCGGAAGCCAACCAAAGCCAGTGATCAATTAACAAAGCCAATCGAGTGAAATTATATTCTCAATTGATCACAATCGAAGCGGCGACTTCAATCGAATGAAAACTTAGCTTGTGAAAGAGGAATGAAGAAAGAACAAACATAGTGCGGCCATGAGCAAAAATAGAAAAGGGGAAGACTTCTTTTAATTACAATTGGGCCGGCTTTATTTTTTATTTTGGGCTCGAGTATTAAAATAAGGTTTTTCTTAGTTGTTTTATTTTATTTTGTAATTTTCTTTTAAAATAGTGTAACTTTCTAGTTGTGTGACTTGGTTACGAACTATGGTGGTGTAATTCGAGAATTCACAACTCAGTGGTTGAGTTGTTGCAGGGTTTGAGTATTGAGTCAGCTTAGTCATAGCGGCTGTCACAAGTTTACATGTGTAAGCGTCTGACTACTTAATTTCTAGTAGAAACATTGGGGGCAACATGCAGGCAGGGTTTTGCCGAAGCTGGGTAAATTTGTGGTAATCTCTTCTACATTATTTACTGTTATTGTTTTTATTTCTGCATTAATTTTTATAATTATTAGTATCACCTTATCACCACCCCTCTAGGATGAAAATGATCTTACAGCCAAACCATACAAAGGTGCTAACTTTCTTATCATCCTTTCACACAAACTTGTTAATAGCGTGTAAACCATAATAACAACCACAAAGATCTCATTTTTATTACAACCATAACATATATAGACTTATTCGTTAAGTCTAAGCCAATAATCATCCTCAAGCGCATATTTAATCACATACAAGCAGGTAATTAGCCAAGAACCAAGCACTAACACATAGTAACTCTAAACAAAAAATCAAAGATATAATTTTTTCCATAAACGAAGTTTATACTTACATAAATTTTGAGAAAAACTCATTTAAACTTGAAATGAGACTCTAGAACTTGAAATAAGCCCTAGATCCTCACTTTTTCAAGGTAGGACTTGGTTTTTATTCAAGAAGGAGCCAAATGGGCTCGACCTAGGCATGAATAAGCTCGGCCATGGGATGGTTTGTCTCGGCCAGGTTTGGGGGTGTACGACCTTATTTCAAGAAGAAAAAGGAGATTATAAATGAAAAGGAGGATTTTTTTTAAGTATTTTTATAAAATAAAAGGAGGACTTTTTAAGTATATTTATAAAATAAAAAGAGGTAAACATTACAATTTTGAATATATAAAAAGGAGGAAGATCTTAATGGACATTAGTGCTTTAAGGAAGAAGAAAAGAAAGTTTGAAAATGTGAAAAATGAAAATGGAGAAGAAGGTGGAAAGTAGAGTTATTTTTATGGAAGAAGATGTGGATAAAATTATCGATTTAGCCATAAGCACACTACCCTTCGCAAACGCATGCCACGTTACCACCATCATCTTCCTTCTAGTTTGATCCACATGTTAGCATAAGGGAGAGGCCTTATATCCACCATGTTATGCACTTAAGTGTGCTTATGTGTCATATTATATGACATTTACTTTTTCTTATTTCTTTTTCTTTTTAACTTTATGAAAATGGTCATTTCATGCTTCCTTAAAGTACACATATTATTTTCACACTTAACTTACTTAATTTAAGTACTTATAATTTACAATAATATGTGTTTAAGTGTATTATGGTATTTGTAACCTTTTAGCAACTTTTAGATGATCAAAAATCTGGATTTTTGAAAAAGCTTTCCTGTCACATTTTCTATTTTCATTTGAACTAAATATTTTTGTAAACAACTTTTAAAATAGTTTCACCATCACTATTAATCATTAAATAGGGATTTGGTTTTGTTATAAAACCAAATAATTCACTACTTAAACATATGCCTAATATTCATATTTAAAATGGCAAAATTTTGGATTACTATAATATTGTTTTATTATAATGCTTGGGTCAGTCCGTGTATATTTCCAGATTTAGCTTTGGACGTTTTGGACCTTATGGAGAAGAGATGGATGATTACCTACCGTAGTATTATTATTTTCACTGTATTACAGTATTACATATATTAGCATTGTGAGGACATGTCGTTATAACTGCCCACGCTGTTGATAGTACTTAGATTTTGGTAGCGCCAAAATTTTAGTATTCGGAACAACCATATGTATTGTTCCTTTGATATTATATATTATCGTTCCATTGTGAGATTCTGATGTTGTGTTCTCTCTTTCTTGTTCTATTCTTTTTCCTTTTATTTTACCCTAACGTTTTGTCTTTTCAGCACTTGGGTTTTCGGCACACGAATACTATGGATTATTTAGTGTCGACATTCGAGGGTCGAAAAGTCGAGTCGTTACAAAGCGTACTTTTCTCAAGGTCATGTATTGAGGCTGGAAATTATCATCAGTTTTCTCTCTAGCATCTATTAATCTATACACAGCGAATTATCTAGTTCCATCGGATTCACCTACAAATCAAAGATCATTCTAAATCCATCATGGAAAAGGACTCAAATCCTTCATAAATGTTAACCAGAAATCATTATCATCCTACGTTCTCTTGAGTTTAAATTGTCATAAATACATCACGTAGCCATCATGCATAATATAAATCATGGTAGTGCATTACCTCCGATTAGAGCCACATTCCTAAATCATCTAGCATCCTCCATCGTTCCATTATAAGTATGTCCAACCGGATCAAGGCAAATGATATACATTAATCATTATCAAACCATTTCAAATCAAAAAGTGTTCGTACCTAGAGATTGGGTTTTTGTCTCTTCAAATCATAATTTATATTGAGCCTATCTGCCCGTTCTTTGACAAGCGGGATCATTGTCTAAAGTGTGTCCATCCACTCATTCTTCTATGAGGGGACTTGCTATCCTATATAGGCCCATCTACTCACTCTCCAATAGGGATCTACACTTCATAGTTCATCACTTCGTCTCTCCGGTTGAAGGGAACCTCAATCTATCAATTTATCCATTAAACAAAATGGATAACCAAGCTTGTTTGGTATTCCACATCAGCATCAAAAATAAAATATCTGTTCAGTTGATTTTATATCTAAGTATTAGTTAATTAATAATTTATAGAGTTCAAATCAAAATGCATCAAGTAGTTATCTAATGAAATAGTCCAAGCAAGGATTACTCTTGGGCCTTAACTTTGAACATGCCAATGGGACTAATCAAGATACCATACACATTTAATTAGATTGTTTGTAGCACTTCATACTTTATTTAAAGCAAAGAAAAATGTAGAAAATAAACCTAATCCCATCCATCATGATCATGTGATAATCACGACCGTCCTAAATTCTCGGATGCAATCCAACATATTCGCCGCAGTTATTTGTTGCTCCTGGTACACCACTATGGTTTGTGCTACAATTATCTAATTTCTCATGTACTGATGTAATTGATTCCTATGAACATGCTCTTCTATCAAGTCTCTCATGTGTTTGCATTCGTTTGGCTCGTGCCCATCTAGCTCATGGAATAGTTAGTATTTTCTAGATCTCCTCTCCTATTCCATGGGTTCTTTCTTAGTGGTTACCTATAAGGAATCTGCCCTCTAGTATCTAGATAGATTCTTTAAGGGGTATTGGTCAAATTAGTGTAAAAGGAGAACTTTGGTTCGCTCTTTGGTCGTTTTGAGGCTCCGAAGTCAACATCAGCCTTGTGCCTTTCCTTATTTTTTTCCAAATCCTTTCTTGAATCGTCCTCCAACCTTCATAGCATTTGCTTCACCATTCTCCATTTCCGCGTCTTCTTCGTGCAATCATCTCTCAGCCATATAATAGATTTCAGCTAGATCCACTGGCCTGTCCCTTTCCAAAGCCTTCTTAAACTCTTTTTTATTTGCAACTCTGGAAACCACCATCATAAGAACAATTTACAAGTGTGGTTTCTGAACTTCAATGGCTGCTACATTAAATCTGGTCGGGTAACTCCATAAAGATTCACCTATCCTCTGCTTTACTCCCAAGAGTGGTACAAATTCCTCGGTCAAATAATATGAACTTTGTACAGGCTCTTAAACTTTTCCACTAATTTGGTCCACATGTTGATGGACCCATTATCTAGTTAGTGAAACTACATGATGGCTAAATCAATCAAATACAATAGGGAGCACCGTCTTATTTCTTTCAAAGCTTCAAACACTCTTATGTGATGATCTTCTTTTATAATTATTTAAAATGGGAAAATTTATCTTTTTCAAAACAAATAAAAATTTGTTTTCTAGTTATAATATATATATATATATATGTATTATGAATAGGAAACATTGTTTTATAATTCTCAAAAGATATTTAAAGTTAAGTTGAATATTTTTAAAAAATACTATAGATAAGTATTTTTGTTTGTTTACTAATTAAGGGAATGATAGCTCAAGCTTAAAATATGATTTAAATAAAAGGTTTTATATTCTTTCTTTTAAAATAATACATGAAATAAATATAGTTTGTATATATAAAATATAAAACAATAAAACATAAATAAATATAAAAACATAAGAAAATATATAAAATATTGGTCTTGACATTTGTAAGCTAGGAGTAACATGCAAATTACAAGTGGCATATTTCTTTTTCTTTAAAATTTAAAATAAATAATAAAGGGAGAAAGAAGGCTGTTTTCAGTTCAAAGCATTTTCATATTCATTTCTCAATCTCTCCTTTCTTTCATCTTTCAAAATTAAAATGAAAAATAAAATCAAACTTTAAGCTTTCAAACTGAAATCAAACAACTTCAAATTCAACTGAAGCAAGCAAGGATTCAAGCTTCTAGTTTCAGATCAAAGTAAATCAACTATCAGTTCTCAGTCAAGAGCAGATTTCAAATTTTCAAGTCTTGTTCTCTATTTAACAAATCTGGTGTGTAAATAATCTTTTTTATGCTTAATTTGTTTTATATGTTGTTGCATGTGATAAATAATTAAAGTAAAGTTGTAGAAATGTTGCATGGATGTATTTGGTTTGAAATTTAGTGAATTATTGTGGGTATATCCCTGTGCATGTCTGTGTATATGTATATTCAAGCACTGTTCTTAAATTACAGGCTCAATTAACCTAAAGAAATTCATACCTTTTCGTCTATACAATTTCTGGCTATGATCTCTAAAGGAAAGATGTTTGTACGGATGTTATGTTATTTTTAAAAATAGTTCCAAGTGAATATATTGGGTAAATATTTCTAAAAGAAGAAACTATGGAGACAATAAATTCAAGACAGAAATTTGATTTTTAAAATTCCAAGTTTTAATTATATAAACTGATTCATATTGAAAAATGATGAATTTTGATAATCATATCATGATTTTTAAGTTTGTGGTTATTGAGATTTCTCGAGTTGAACGGTATTTGGAATTTCATCGATTCTCGATGATCGGAGGGAGGTTGGGTGTCGTGCTTGATGATGGAGGAAGCTGGTGCGATGAGGATCAGGGGAAAAATGATTGGTGGATTTCTAGACCACCAAGGTGGCCAGGCGACGAGAATCTAGGGTTTTGAAGCCTGATTTGGTCGATGATGATGTCGAGGCGACTGCTTCATCGTGGGTGCACCGGAATGGATCGGTGGTGGGGGAGTCGAAGCGTGGTTTCGAGATGAAGCTTTGGGTTGGTCAGCGAGCTCATGGGTGGTCGTAGGTGGCGGCGCAAGGTGTTTTCGTCGATCAGTTTGGGTTCCAAGAAGTACTTGATTTGCTCGATTTCGATTTCCTGTTGATATCGATGATCTGGGTGGACGGGTCAACCGAGGGGGATATTGGCGACGTGTTGGGGGTCAAAACATTGGTCAGAGTTGATCAGATCGAGGGTGCAGGTGCAAGGTGCATGTGTGCATGTGTCCGGTGTTGTTCATAGAAGAAGAAGAAGGGAGGAGTCGGGATAGTTGGGGTTTCGCTCGAAGCCGAATGCAAGTTTCACGAGGGAAGAAAGGGAAGAGAGCTGGCTCGGGTTTGGCTCGAGAAGTTTTGTCTTGGGCTCGGGTTTCATTTGTTTGTTTAACCAGGTTTAAAAGTAAAATTATTAACAAAGTTTTAAAAGCTAAAGAAAATGAATAAGTTTCAAAGCTTAAAAATAAAAGAAGATAAAAAGTTTCCAAAGTAAATTATAAACCAAGTTCCAAAGCAAAAGTATTAAACAAGTTTTCAAAGGAAGTTCCAAATTTAAAGTTAAATGTTTTTAATATTGCTTTGATTTAAACTAATTATATATTAGGTTAATTTTTAATTAAATCCCTAAATGTTTTCAAAAAATAAAATAAAATGATGTAACTAAGTAATATAAATGCATTGAATTTTAATTAATCAAAAGGTCTCAAGTGATTTAGTATGTTAAAAATAAATTATTTCAAGCATTTAATTTAAATAATATTTAAATGATAATTAAGTAATTAATAGTATAAATGGTTTATCTTTTATTAATTAAGATCTTAGGTAATTAAAGGATAATTAATTAATGATTAAAGGATAATTAATTAATGTGAATAATTAAAGGATGTTTAATTAATTTCATTAATTAATTAAACTAATAATAAATGGTTTATAATTAATTAAATTAAGCAGGATTTAAAAGTAATTAATTTAATTTATTTGGTGATTAAATTAAATTAATTAGGAATTGTATGACTAATTAATCTTGCTTATGAATGATAAACTTTAATTGAATGCCTTGGATTGTTTGATATCTCTGATATGTAATTTGTGATGTTCTGTGATATGAAATGCATTGGTTGAACTGTGATAATATGGGTTACCTATCTTGATGAATTGCTGTGTGAATATGTTACTCTGAATAAAAATTAAATTGTTTAAATTTAAACAAGTGGGCCTTAAAAGATAGCATTTGGATTTCGATGAGACGGGGATCGGATATCAAATTTGTTATCCGAAAACCACATCGATCCAAATCAAGCGACAGGTCGTGAAATCTCAAGTGAAGAACAAGATAAAGGTTTAAAGTGCAAGGGCTATTTGTCGTTAACTCTGAAGGTGGTTCCAAAGGAGTGTAGCGAAGATAGTGCCTTCGGTTCCGTTCGGACCCAGAACGGACTTGTATGGACGAATGCTATCATACCATCGTCAATGGTGGACGATGAGCGTTCCAAGATATGTGTGCTATAAAGGCAATCGTAGTCTCAAGCCTCATCAACCAGGAATGGCTAAAACAGAGGAGGTACAACAAGGCTACGTGGGTAGCACCCAAGTAGGATAAGGTTTCCCCCTGTCTAGAGGTCCCTTTTCGGCTGTGTGGACGGTTGTTGGTCACAACCGCGGGGTTGTCTTATTCGGACTATCTAGTAAGGGGTAGCTTCGTTCTTGTGTTGTAGGGGATCAGGGTGGATCCTTGGTACTCTGATCTAGACCAGGTACTCTGACGGGCGGTACCCCAGTAGCCGTGCTATTGTATGGATTCCAATCTCCAATAAGTGCCTGTACGGTTTTGATTGTGCCCAACTATGTTGGAACGTGAGATGTAAGCATTCCAGCTATTTCCTACTTTATATTGAAAACCCTAGACACTATTATAATATAACTGAATTTCCTATCAAATGGTTTGGTTGTCGTAAGGGAAAAACTTGTCCGTGTCTATTTACGGAGAGTCTTACGTGATACCTTTTATTTCAAATGTTTTCCAAGTTAAACAACTTAAACCGTTTACTCACACCAGACCCATGTTTGACCCGGAGTTTATTTTCTTTTTCTTAAACTCTTGGGTACTCAAATTTTTATGAGTAACCAAGTGATCAGGTTGGCTTGACGTATTGGGAAAGGACTTGGAGCATGAGACTTGGTGTATCTATATATATCTATTTCCGCTGTGTTGGTATCATCTGTTTTGTTTTTTGGGATGTAACATATAGACAAATCTTTGCGACTGTCTAATGTGATTTTGTAACTAAATGACTCTGATGTATGATGAATACTATGTAATGTCCATGTGATGTAATATATTTTTCCGTTTCAGCTGTGAGATTCTGATATTGTTTAGTTCTTTCTTTCTATCTATTTTCTTTTCTATCTATTTCTTTCTAAATTACGATACATCTTTGGAATGAAAGGTGGGTTGTCACAGTTGGTATCAGAGCGCTAGGTTGAGATAATATCTAGGCATTTGGGTTAATATCCATCATGAAAGAGCGTACTTATAGTTTTTTTATATATATATATATGCCTATTTGATTGTTGGGTTAGCTATTCAGATTGCCAACATGAGTTCTAGAGGTAGAAGAGGCAGAGGTGTGAGTAGCACGACGACCACAAATGGAAGAGGTCCGAATGATGAAGGAGGAAGGGTAACTGGTGTAACGCCCCACTCCGAGACCCACATTAGCAAAGAGTATTACAAGGTAATACCGTCTGCTAATACGGAGAATAGAGCTGGATAGGAGCGACCATCTATAGCCTTGTCTTAACTATCTATTGAATACGTCGATAAATGTAGCATTTTTTTTATTTGGATCAATATATCCAATAGATACTTAATACAAAACTATAATGGCTATAAGATCTAACAGAACAAAATATAATAACTCAAATGTAAACCACATCACAAAACAGTAGATCATCACATACATATACACATATACAGATACATCACAGAGTATACAAAATGATACATGTCAAGTGGTATAGCAACCACAATATACATGCGAGTCAAAAGAATATACATATCAGAGTTACAACCAAGAGGGACTACACAAAAAAGTATAACAAAAGAGGCTAGCAGAATAGTCCACGCGGAAGCAGAATAGGCTAAGTCCAAAGGTACCTAACCTGAAACACCTCGGTCTGACCCGAGTATAAAATACACGGGTCAGTCTAGCTAAACAAATCAGTTAGACAAGCTAAACAATAATGAACATGCAAGGTCATAAAGTACCACAAATATCTCTAAAAGAGATAACTCAATCATCTACAAAAGATGAATCATAACAAGCCTCATATCATCGGCAACTCAATAAACAAAGGATATGATTATCCCAAATCAAGCCAAAAAGGCAAATAACAAATACCAATGAAGGTAACACAAGTTTCCACAAGGTAATCGCTATGTATCGAGTGGTTCAAAAGACCTACTCTGAAAGGCGATACTCTAGGGAAATATAAATATCAATGAAACAAAAGATGCACGTGCTCAGTACTGTATAAACAAGGATCCACAAGCCCGAAGGCGACAAACCCAAGTATCTCCCGAGCGGTGACGAAGGACCAACTCCAAAAGCGATACTATAGGGCAACAAACCCGAAGGCAACAAACCCAAGTATCTCTCGAGCGGTGACGAAGGACCAACTCCAAAAGTGATACTATAGGGCAACAAACCCGAAGGCACAAACCCGAAGGCACAAACCCGAAGGCACAAACCCGAAGGCAACAAACCGTAGTGGCGAAGGTCCAGAGGCCCGGTACTGGACACCACTAACTGGCAATATGTGTCACAAACTCTCGGAAAGGAACCCGAAAAGTGTTAACGTGTGTCCCATACCACACGTTCGCACTAAACGATTTACTAACCGTTAGTCAATTCCACACTTAAAGCAGTACAAAGTTTACCTCATCTCATCGGTAAACCAGACCCAAAGGTCAAAACAATCAAACGAATAGATTAGGAATTAACTGAAAAGATAAACGCACGTGTTCATAGCACGCGTTTTATCTAATCATTTAATTCTCCTCTCTCTTTGCTCGAAGTGAAAAATTGTGTGTTTTATATAGAAATTAAATTGAAGAAAACGAGTTTTAGGAACGCCTCAAAATCGTTTTAGAAATTGCATTTGAAATTCTCCTATTATGGAGTAACTAATTTAATACTTAAAAATAATATTAAATAATAATTTTAAAAGTCAATTTGCTTGAAAAACACTTTGTAATGCTTTATAAAACCCGTGTATGAAATCTAGAGAAAAATCTCAAAGAAATCGGAAAATATCAGAAAAAGCAGAAAATTATTCTAAGTATAAAAACCCGGTGATAACAGGCTGCGAACCCAAGTTCGACAGTAGGTTTGGACCTGCAAACCGAGTCCAAATGACACGGAATTAGGTAGCAATGTAGTTCAACATTTTTACTTCAATCTTTAAAAAGAACCATTCAAATCCGATTTGAAACGAAGAATCTGCGTCGTTTCAAAGTCGGACCAAAACAAAGTTTAAAATACTGAATTACAGCAAGCTGTGAGTACAAGTTCGACAGTAGTTTAGGAATAGAAACCCAACCCAGATTTTCATGAAATTTTAAAAAAAATGTAAATCAGCATACCTACTTCAATCTGCAAAAAGAACCGCTCAAATCCGATTTGAAACGAATGAGTTATGCTGTCTCAAACATGGACTCAGACCATGTTTGCGACAGTTCAAAAACCAAATAAATGTGCAGGCCTAAAAACACTCCTGGACTCAACTTTCAGGCATATAACAGGAGACCAAATGATATCAGACTGAGCTAAAAATTGATACACATATAGTAAAAAACGTCATCTATTAAACAGAAAAAGAATGATGCAATTTAGATAAATTATGAGAAAGATACGATCGCTCAAAGTTGTACCCCGACAGTGTTTCACTGTTGGACTCTGGGCAAAAACATGGTCCAGGTCCAAGTTTGGCAGCAGATTCATATAATCTATCTATGCCATAATGACCTGAAATTTGGTACGCGGAAAATAGAGAACTTCATCTTTCAAAATAAAAAAGATTTGTGCAATTTGAGTAAGAAACGAAGGAGGTATGATGTCTCAAACATGGACACAGGCATGTTTGCAACAACTCAGAAAACAAAATGTGCACAGGATAATTGCAGGCTGTGCATTGATTTTGCAGTGACGATTTGAACACTCAAAATACCATATTATTCAACCAAAATTTGCAGAAATGAAGTTTAACATATAAACTTGACTCAAAAAAAGATCCGGCAGCATTTCGTTGCCGGAGATGAAAGTTATGTATGGCCAAAGTGGGCACTTTAGGCCAGAAACGAAAATAGACTACATTGAATTAACTTTTACATATGCAGCAAATTCAAGCAATTTCACAAGCAATTTAGCTAGTATTCGTGAGATATTGTTCTCACCTTGCTGATTTTCCTAAATACTCGGATTAGTGGAGAAAGATTGAAGCTTGGGTGGAATTTTAGGTTCTACAACCTGTAAAACTATGAAATAAGTGCATGCAAGAAAGAAGAAATCAATCAACAAACAATCATTCACAAATTTGGACTTTTGATGAAATATTAGGTTTTTGATTTTGATTACCTGTAGATTTATCTTCAAACTGATTTTTAAAACACCAAATTTGAGTCTAATTTGATGATTTTCAGCTAGGGTTTGTAAAAAGGAAATGGGTTCTTTTTTTTTTGACTTAAGGAAGGAGATGATAATAATTTCCTGTACGTACAGGAGATGTCTTTCTCATTTCCTTATTTCTTAGATTAGGCTAATGGGCTTTTAGGACCCAATAAGAAGAAAACTAAATGACCTAAGTTATAAAATCAACACTTAAATCAAATGCACATATATTACACTATAAAATGAAACAAAGTCATTTTCTTTCCAATTTTCAACCAAACAAAATATGTAAATTTACATACACATGAAATATAATATTTTACTCTATGAAAAGATCAATTTTTATTTTTTAAAAACATCATTATTATTATTAATAAGCTTAATTTGCAAAAATACACTATTTTGACAAACAAATGCAAAAGTTCACACTTTTAACTTCTAAAATTCAACCAAAAATACCTTTCTTACTGAGAAAAATATTTCGAACCTTATTTATAACCAAAACATATTTTAAAACCAATTTCCACATTTTTATTTAAATAAACAACCTTTAAAAAATCAAATACTTCCTTTTAAAAAAATAATAATAAAAGAAGTAATTGACAATAATGAATAAAATTATTGCATTTTCTCTAAATAAAAACTATTTTCCATTTATTATTAACCCAAACAAATAAAATAAAGTTTCAAACTTTATTTTCTCATTTTAGTTACAAAATTCATTGTTTATTCCAAATAACAATTTAATTTCTCCAATTTTATTTTAATTCACAATATTAAATTATAACTACCGTTATAATTTAATATTTACAGGTAATCTCCAAAAGCAGGGTTGTTACAGCTGGCGAGGCTGTAAACCCAACACCGCCTCGAGTAAGCTTTGCAGCGTTGTACAAGGACTTTACCAATCTCGGAGGTAAGCCTTTTAAGGGTATGGAGTCCATCATTGAAGTTCAAGCCTGGTTACGCTCGTGTGAGCGAATTTTCAAGAGTTTGGATCTGTCAGATGAGCAAAAGCGAGTAATGGCATCATGGCAACTTCAAGAAGGAGCAGTTGCATGGTGGGATGTAGTTACCATGAATATTTCCGAAGATGTTATCTTTTGGAGCAATTTTAAGGAAGCGTTTGACGAACAATTTATGCCTACCACTGGGAAGACTCGACTATATAGGAATTTTATGAATCTTAAGCAAGGAAGTTTGTCTGTATCCGAGTATGAACCAAATTCAACGAGTTTTCCCACTATGGATCCGATCTTATTGATACACCCCTTAAGAAGAATGAGATGTTTGTGCTTGGAATGTGGCCCAAGTTTGATGCGGATATGACCGCACATCTCAAAGGCTCATTCATGGAACTGGTAGATATGGCGTTGAGATACGAAGAGCTTATGGAAAAGAAACCCTTGGCAACGGTGGCAGCATCGAGTGGAAATTATTCCAATCCGAATAAAAGGAAATTCAATCTGAACTGGAAGAAGCAAGATAAAGGGAAACCATGACGCAACAATGGAGCTCGGAAGTGTTATGTGTGTCAGTGGGAAGGTCATTTGGCTAAGCAGTGTCCTATAGATGGAGCTCAGAAGCAGCGTACCCATTTCCACAATGGTTCAGAAGTCTTTGTATTTCAACTGTCAACAGCCAGGGCATATGGTGAAAGCTTGCCCACTTCTCCAGAGAGCTCAACCGACCAAAGTGTTTGCTATTCAAGGTGGACCGTCAACCTCTTTGGATGGGAAAGGCAAAGGCATTCTTGAAGGTACTTTGCTTTTCAGATGGCATTTATGTTAGAGTTTTATTTGATTCTGGTGCTTCCTTTAGTTTTATTTCTTTGGAAACGGTAGAGAAATTTCATCTTACCCCTAGTATTGTGGACCACCCTTTTTTTGTATCTAATCCCATAAGGGGAGTGACTAAGTTAGATATGATATGTAGAGGTCTAAGAATTTTTTATCTATCCCATAGTTTCTTGTGCGACCTATTTGTATTGAATTTTAAAGGATTTATCTTATTTTGAGAATGGATTGGTTAGGCAAGCATAAGGCTGTTCTGATTTGTGAAGAGAGAAACATGTCATTGGAAACCGAGCTGGGAAGGATTACAAAAGTGACTTGAGATAGTTCAGGAGTTCACTTGAGTAGTCTTTTGCATGGACTCGAGGCATCTCAAGATGAAGTAGGATCCATCGAAGTGGTTAGAGATTTTCTAGACTTCTTCGAAGAAGTCAAAGGTTTGCCCCTGCATCGAGAGATTGAGTTCAGTATCAACTTAGTTCCAGGAGCGATACCGGTGGTTCAACCAAGTAGAAGGATGGCATCGAGAGAGAGAGAGAGAGAGAGAGAGAAGAGTTCGTAAAGTAGACTAAAGATTTCTTAGAAAGAGGATTGATCAGGCCTAGTCGTTCTAGCTAGGGTTTTGCTGTAGTTTTTGTGACCAAATCAGGCGGGTCATTAGGATTTTATGTAGATTATCGGGAGTTGAATAAGGTAACCATTAAGAATAAGTATCCCTTGCCTCATATTGACGATCTTTTTTATCAACTTCATGGAGCTTCTGTTTCCTCTCAATTGGATATAGCTTCGAGTTTTCACCCTCAAAGGGTAGCTGAGGACAACTTACCCTTGACTGCGTTCGGAGGACCCAACTGTTTTATTGAGTGGCTGGTTATGCCTTTTGGGCTAACCAATGCTCTAGCTTATTTTGTGGATTTGACGAATCGTATTTTCTGGGATGTTCTGAACAAGTTTGTGCTCATGTTCATCGATGATATTCTCATCTACTCCAAATCTGAGGAGGAGCATAAGCGTCATATGGAGATAGTATTAGAGACATTGAGGAGGCACGTCCTAAAAGCTAAGTTTTCGAAGTGCCATTTTTGGAAGTCGGAAGTAAGATTTTTGGGACACATCATGTTTGGAGAAGGTATTTCTATGGATCCGACCAAGGTAGAAGTTGTTCAAGAGTGGAAGCAACCACAGACTCCTATGGAAGTTCGCAGTTTTCTTGGTTTGGCGGGTTACTACTGGAAATTTGTCTGGGACTACTCTAAGATTTCCTCCTACTTGACCAAACTGACTAGGAATGGAGCGAAGTTTAAATGGACTCCTAAGTGTGAAGAGGCATTTCTGGATTTGAAGGAAAGGTTAACTAGTGCACCTATTCTGGCTATACCAGATGGTAGGAGTAAGTTTGAAGTTTACACCGATGCTTGCGGAGTAGGGCTTGGTGCTGTGATGATGCAGAATGGAAGAGTGATTGCATATGCGAGTAGGCAGTTGAAGCCGCATGAGAAGAACTACGCTACGCATGATTTGGAATTGTTGGCTATCATCTTTGCTCTGAAGATATAGAGGCATTATCTGTTGTAAGAGAAGCTCGAGCTTTTCATCGATCATAAACCTTTAAAGTATCTTTTCTCTCAGAAGGATCTGAAGTTGAGGCAGCAAAGATGGGTGGAATTTTTAGCATCATATGATCTGAACAGTCTCTATACTCTAGGGAAAGCGAATGTAGTGGCGGATGCTTTGATTGGAAATGCAGTTTTGGCCATTTTGGAAGTTACTCCATCTCTACTAGAAAGGATTGTAAGCAATCAAATGAAGGATAGAACTTTTGAGGAATTAATTCTTGGAGCTAAGGAAGGTCGATATTCGGATTTCAAGATAGATGGTCAAGGAGCTTTGAGGATCAATAGCCGATTGTGTGTGCCAGATGTGGACGGGTTGAGGCAACAAGTTTTGTTGGAAGGCCACAAATGAAGAGTGAGTGTCAATCCGGGGATCTCAAAGATGTATAATTTTCCGTTGGCCGGGCATGAAGAAGGATATTGCTACCTTCGTCAATGGATGTGCGATCTGTTAATAAGTGAAGGGTGATCAACAGAAGTCCGTGGGATTGTTGCAGTCTTTGGAAGTCCCAAAATGGAAATGGGAAATGATATCAATCGATTTCATCGACGGGTTGCCAAAGACCAGAAAAGGAATTGAGGGAGTGTGGGTAATAGTAGACCGGCTGACCAAGAGCTCCCACTTTATTCCAGTTAAGGTAACCAGAACTACAACGTCTTTAACAGAGATTTTCTTAAAAGAGATCGTCAGGTTGAATGGAGTTCCCGTCAGCATAGTGAGTGACCGTGATCCAATCTTTACCAGCAAATTTTGGGAAGCTTTGCAGACAGCTCTGTGAACAAGGTTGAGTTTAAGTATAGCATATCATCCCTAGACCGACGAATAAACAGAGAGGCTGAAACATATTCTTGAGGATATGTTAAGGGCTTGTATTTTGGATTTCGGTAGATCTTGGGAGGACCATCTGCACTTGGTAGAATTCTCGTGCGACAATAGTTATCAGGCAAGTATTAAGATGTCACCCTACGAAGATTTGTACGGAAGACTTTGTAGGTCATCGTCCTGTTGGGTAGAATCGGGAGATTGTCTTGTTCTTGGTCCAGATTTAATTCGAGAGGCATCTATGAAGGCGGAGCTGATCAAGAAGAGAATGAAGGCAGCCCAGGATCGTCAGAAGAGTTATGTAGATAAGAGACGAAGGAAATTGGAATTCGAAGTCGGAGATTTGGTTTTTGTTAAAGTTTCCCCGATAAAAGGAGCGATCAGATTTGGTCAGACGGGAAAGCATTCCTCGAGATATATTGGACCTTTCCGTGTGCTTGAGAGAATTGATGCTTTGGCGTACAGGATTGAATTACCAGCAGGATGGCTGGGATTCACAATGTATTTCACATATCTCATCTAAGGAAGTACGTGTACGACCCATCTCTAGTTGTAGAACCGGCAGTCTAGGAAGATTTACAAGTCGAACTGGACTTAACTGTGGTCAGGCATCCAGTCCAGATAGTAGATCAAGATAAGAGGCAGCTCAGGAACAAAGTGGTGAAGCTAGTCAAGATTAAGTAGAGTGAGGATCCCAGAGATTGTACCTGGGAAATTCTAGATAGAATTAGGAAAGCCTATCCAAATTTGTGTCAGGATAGTTAGGAATATTGTTTGAATTGTTTGTTTTGGTTATTAGTATATGGCTGATATGTATGCTTGATTGTTTGAAATAAGAGCTTTTGATTTTCTTTTGCTTTTAAATTTCGGGGACGAAATTCTTTTAAGGGGGAGGAATGTGATGACCTGGATTTTTGGCAATATCAATTTGATGATCTTCTTTTATAATTATTTAAATTGGCAAAATTTATCTTTTTCAAAACAAATAAAAATATGTTTTCTAATTATAATATATATATATATATATTATGATTAGGAAGCATTGTTTTATAATTCTCAAATGATATTTAAAGTTAAGTTGAATATTTTAAAATATACTATAGATAAGTATTTATGTATATTTATTAATTAAGGGAACGAAAAGCTTAAAATAGGATTTAAATAAAAGGTTAAATATTCTTTCTTTTAAAATTATACATGAAATAAATATAGTTTGTATATATAAAAATATAAAACAATAAAACATAAATAAATATAAAAACATAAGAAAATATATAAAATATTGGTCTTGACATTTGTAAGCTAGGAGTAACATGCAAATAACAAGTGGCATATTTCTTTTTCTTTAAAATTTAAAATAAATAATAGAAGGAGAAAGAAGGCTGCTTTCAGTTCAAAGCATTTTCATATTGATTTCTCAATCTCTCCTTTCTTTCATCTTTCAAAATTAAAACTAAAATGAAAATCAAACTTTATGCTTTCAAACTGAAATCAAACAATTTCAAATTCAATCGAAGCAAGCAAAGATTCAAGCTTCCAATTTCAGATCAAAGTAAATCAACTATCAATTCTTAATCAAGAGCAAATTTCAAATTTTCAATTCCTGTTCTATGTTTGACAAATCTGGTGAGTACATAATTTTTTTATGCTTAATCTGTTTTATATGTTGTTGCATGTGATAAATAATCAAAGTAAAGTTGCAGAAATGTTGCATGGATGTATTTTGTTTGAAATTTAGTGAATTACTATGGGTATATCCCTGTGCATGTCTGTGTATATGTATATTCAAGCTCTTTTCTTAAATTACAGGCTTAATCAAACTAAAGAAATTCATATCTCTTCATATATACAATTTCTGGCTATGATCTCTAAAGGAAAGATGTTTATATGGATGTTATATTATTTTTAAAAATAGTTCCAGGTGAATATATTGGGTAAATATTTCTAAAAGAAGAAATTACAGAGAAAATAAATTCAAAACAGAAATTTGATTTTTAAAATTCCAAGTTTTAATTGTATAAACTGATTCGTATTGAAAATGATGAATTTTGATAATCGTATCATAATTTTTAAGTTTGTGGTTGTTGAGATTTCTCAAATTGAACGGTATTAGGAATTTCAGCGATTCTCGATGATCGGAGGGAGGTTGGGTGTCGTGCTTGATGTTGGAGGAAGCTGGTGTGATGAGGATCAAGGGAAAAATGATCGGTGGATTTCTAGATCACCGTGGCGGCTTGGTGACGGCGATCTAGGGTTTTAAAGCCTGTTTTGGTCGATGATGATGCCGAGGCGATTGCTTCATCGTGGGTGCACTGGAATGGATCGGAGTGGGGGAATCAAAGCATGGTTTTGAGACAAAGCTTTGGGTTGGTCGGCAAGCTCTCGGGTGGTCGTAGGAGGCGGCGTGAGGTGTTTTCGTCAATCCGTTTGGGTTCCAAGAAGTACTTGATTTGCTCGATTTTGATTTCCAGTTGGTATCAGTGATCTGGGTGGACGGGTCGACTGAGGGGAAGATTGGCGACGTGTTGGTGGTCGGAACGTTGGTCGAAGTTAATTAGATTGAGGGTGTAGGTGCACGGTGCACGTGCATGTGTCTGGTGTTGTTCGTAGAAGAAGAATAAGGGACGAGTCGGGAAAGTTGGGGTTTTGCTCAAAGTCGAACGCAAGTTTCACGAGGGAAGAAAGGGAAAAGAGGTGGCTCGGGTTTGGCTCGAGAAGTTTTGTCTTAGGCTCGAGTTTCTTTTGTGTGTTTAACCAGGTTTAAAAGTAAAATCATTAACAAAGTTTTAAAAGCTTAAGAAGATGAATAAGTTTCAAAGTTCAAAAATAAAAGAAGATAAACAAGTTTCCAAAGTAAATTATTAATCAAGTTGCAAAGCAAAATTATTAAACAAGTTTTCAAAGCAAACTCCAAATTTAAAGTTAAATGGTTTTAAAATTTCTTTGATTTAAAATAATTATATATTAGGTTAATTTTTAATTAAATCTATAAGTTTTTTCAAAAAATGAAGTAATTAAGTAATATAAATGCATTGAATTTTAATTAATCAAAAGATTTTAAGTGATTTTGTATGTTAATAATAAATTATTTCAAGCATTTAATTTAAATAATATTTAAATGATAATTAAGTAATTAATTAATACAAATGGTTTATCTTTAATTAATTAAGGTCTTAGGTAATTAAAGGATAATTAATTAATAATTAAAGGATAATTAATTAATGTGAATAATTAAAGGATGGTTAATTAATTTCACTAATTAATTATAATAATAATAAATGGTTTATAATTAATTAAATTAAGCAGGATTTAAAAGTAATTAATTTAATTTATTTGGTTATTAAATTAAATTAATTAGGAATTGTATGACTAATTAATCTTGCTTACGAATGATAAATTTTAATTGAATGCCTTGGGTTGTTTGATATTTTTAATATGTAATTTGTGATGTTCTGTGATATGAAATGCTTTGGTTGAACTATGATAATATGGGTTACCTATCTTGATGAATTGCTGTGTGAATATGTTATTCTGAATAAAAGTTAAATTGTTTAAACTTAAACAACTAGGCCTTAAAGGACGATGTTTGGATTTCGATGAGACCGGGATCAGATATCAAATTTGTTATCCGAAAACCACATCGATCCAAATTAAGTGATAGGTCGTGAAATCTTAAGTGAAGATCATGATGAAGATTTAAAGTGCAAGGGCTATTTTTCGTTAACTCTGAGGGTGATTCCAAAAAGAGTGTAGCGGAGATAGTGCCTTAGGTTCCGTTAACGGACTTATATGGGTGAATGCTATCAGACCATCGGCAATGGAGGGCGATGAGCATTCTAAGATATGTGTGCTATAAAGGTAATCGTAGCCTCATGCCTCATCAACCGGGAATGGCTAAAACAGGGGAGGTGCAGCAAGGCTAAGTGGGTAGCACCCAAGTGGGATAAGATTTTTCCCTGTTTAGAGGTCCCTTTTTGGCTATGCGGGCGGTTATTGGCCACAACCGCGGGGTTGTCTTATTCAAACTATCCAGTAAGGGGTAGCTTCGGTCTTTTGTTGTAGGGGATCAGGTTGGATCCTCGATACTCTGATCTAGACCAGGTACTGTGACGGGCGGTACCCCAGTTGCCCTGCCATTGTATGGAATCCAATCTCCAATAAGTGCCTGTATGATTTTGATTGTGCCCAACTATGTTGGAATGTGAGATGTAAGCATTCCAGCTATTTCCTGTTTTTTATTGGAAACCCTAGACGCTATTATAATATAACTGGATTCCTTATCAAATGTTTTGGTTATCGTAAGGGAAAAACTTGTCCATGTTTATTTGCAGAGAGTCTTACGAGATACCTTTTATTTCAAATGTTTTCCAAGTTAAACAACTTAAACCGTTTACTCACACCAGATCCATGTCTGACCCGGAGATTATTTTCTATTTTCTTAAACTCTTGGGTGCTCAAACTTTTACGAGTAGCCAAGTGATCAGGTTGGCTTGATGTATTGGGAATGGACTTGGAGCAGGAGACTTGACGTATCTATATATATATCTATTTCCGCTGTGTTGGTATATTCTCTTTCGTATTTTAGGATGTAATATATTTTTCCATTTCCGCTGTGAGATTCTGATATTGTTTAGTTCTTTCTTTCTTTCTATTTTCTTTTATACCTATTTCTTTCCAAATTACAATACGTCTTTCAATCGAATGAGAGATGGGTCATCACATGTTGGATTTATCTCATCAAATGAACTGTAGGATCAGTCCTTCCTTCTTACGGTTCTAATGTAGGTAGCTTCGAGCCTGGTGGAATCCTAGCATATCAAATCTTTAGGGTGAAGAGGTTCCTTTTCACATCCTCCAAACTTCGATCTGGGGCTCCACCTCGAAGCACTTGCCTTATCATTTCAGCTAAATAATTATCTTGATTCGGCTGAAGTCTCTAAGGCTACGCATGTTGGTTCAAAGCTTCCTAATGTCCCCCGCTCCTTTTAGGACCTTTCGATTCTAATCCTTGCGATTGCAAGTTTGTATTCTAATCTAGATTCTGAGGCTCAACGTCATCTCTCTAACTTTCTCCATCATATCCAACATCTAAATCAACCATGCCTTCCAATCCAGATCGGTCAGTACCGATCGATCTGAATTAATTGGTATCGATCAACTATGGTATACAGGGTTGGTTTGGTTTTGTTCTACAACATTCCTCCATCCATCTGCTCTAACTTTTGGCTTTCGGTTACGATTTTTAGCAATTTTTGTTGCTTTTTGCAGCTCCATCCATTGGAAGAGTTTATTCAACATTTCCTATTATCGAGATAACAATTTTGTAACACCTTGTAAATTTATGTTAAGTAATTATTAAGCGCCGAAAATTGAAGTTTATGCAAACAGATTGGATTCGTTGTGGTTATTGAGCAACTTTTATATTTGGGGTTTCATGAACGGAGTTTAAACGAGGAAGTTACGGACGTTTAAAGGAATCAGAACGAAAATAATTAAAATAAAATTAGAAAACACATAATTAGTCAGCTGAACCCCACCAGTCGACTTGTAGCGGTCAACCGATGATCGACTGGTCGAAGCCGAAAAGGATGAGGTTGACGCTTGGTCTGAATTTTATCATTTTTAATCCGACGCATACGATTGAACCTAACGTCTATAAATACACGTCCAAACCCTCCTTCCATTTTCATAATTCTGATGTAGGCAACGAAGTTCTACCATTTTTTCTCGTCAACTTTCGCCTCTAAAATAAAAAAGACTTTAAATATACAAATTTGTGAAGATAAGAAGAATAAGAAAAGGAGAGGAACTTATGAATATCATTGCACAATAGCAAGGTAAATCTAAATATAATAAATCTATATTTTCCCAAAAATCCCAATTCTCTTCTCAGATCTATGATTCTGATATTATGTATATTCCTTTTCATACATAGGTCTTGAATTGAAAAGGGGAAGCTATTGAACTAGAGGATTAGATTCAGATCTAGAAGTTTGAGAAGCTTAAAATTGTGAGTGGGAAAATTATATAAGTTCTTACAATATTGTAATTTATCTCGTTGGATTTTTTTTTTGATTATTATGCCCAACTAAAAGATATAGAGTTGTAGGCTTGAAATTTTGTATATAAAACACCATCTACATATTCTATAAATTAGAAAAGATTGAATAGAATTGTTAGTTACACCTGGATCTAGAAATTTGTCCCAAATTGTTGGTAGTTGAATATGAATCAAATGTAGAAATATTCCAGATCTACCATTTTATTTAGTGTAGAATTTATTTCAGACTCATATTTGGATTAAAAGGCGTTAATATGAATTAAATTGTACTAATTCCTATGAAATGTGAAATTTCTATATTCAATATGTTGGGTACGCAATACATTTAAATTCAATAGATTTACCTAATCTCTTAATTATATTGAAAAGTGCGGTGTTTGATTTGGCTAAGAATATAATTAAAAAGAAAATGAAAGATATGTATAAGGTATGGAATTTCACTCCGTAGCTTACACTGTCCATTTCGAAACAAAAAGGTAATTTAGTAATTCCTTATAATTTCAGACAATGAAAACCACCTATTTAAGTAAATGTATAGAAAATATAATAGGAAGCATTTAAGAAAAAAGAAAGTTCTCACATGTTAGAACACAAAGAAATATCCTAGTTAAGGGTGAACGTAACTAGAAAAGAGAAATAAATAGAAGCAAATGCATAAACATACATAATAATGCTAATCCCTAAAAAGACTTATAAGTAATACAACAAAAATGCATATCAATATTCATGCTAAGAGGAACTTGCAACTAAAATAAAAATAAATGGTAATAATTGGAAATAAAGAAAGAAAGCTTAAATAAACATTGGATGTGCAATGAATGGAATATGAGTTATGAGAATTTAAATAGTTGAAAGGTTATAACTCCAGAATTAAATTAGCATTGAATATGTAGTGAATGAAATAAGAGTTATGAGAATTTAAATATTCACAACAAATTAGTGGAATTGATTAATGAAATTTATCTAAGTAAATATGAGGGGATGAGAAAGGAACAACAATGTACAAGTTATAGAGAATAAAGAGAAGTACGTAAGCGAATAGTATAAACCACTAAAGAAAATAATATATTAAGGATTTAATTCCTAATTAGAGGCGTAATAAAGGGTTACCTCGTATAGTCCCAACAATGAAATGGGTAGGATGTTATATGTAAACAATTGGTATACATATAAGGTATGACTATGTGATAAGGATACGAGTTCAGCCTAAAGTTACATGGAAGTTTTCCAAATTAAATTTGGCTACCAATAGTGGGGCTTTGCAGATTGACGTGAGACATCGCCTATAATAAATAACCCAATGGATGCAAGGTTAGTCCTAATTCTGTAGGGTAAATCTGCCCAATCTATTTGGCTACCAATTCCTAATAACAATCGGATTAATCTGAGATGCCATAGTTGGGTTATGGATCATAACTTGCGTTATTGCTACGATATGTGAAATCTATAGGAGAGGTCCACTTCGGGTTAGAGGTATTAAGTGGCTATGGTTGGGTCCGTCTATTTCTTAGATGAAGTACTAGTGACCTAATAAGGATTTGTTATGATGTTAGTTAGCGAGGACCACGTACGAACTCGCCTCGAGTTAGGTCTTAAATGACGGGGACCTGCCTATTTTATAAGTCTTAAAGGGTCAGAGTTAGCCTAAGTCATAAGAAAGAGGTATTAAATGGTTTACATACTCTCTCTTATATTGTAAACAATAATGCGTTAAAATTCCATGGTTGTACTGGAATAGCCTTCGGGCTTATAGTGGGAGTTATTCGAATGATGTAGTTGGAAGAGCGATAGAAGTACAACATTTAATTTGCATATTACAAAGCTATATATAGAAGTTAAACGGTCTCTATAGCTAAGACTGATTAACTAGATGTTACATTTGATATCGGTGTTGACCCACTTTGGGATAGAGGTACTAAATAGCCGTTGGGTCTGCCCCTTTTCCAATTAAAAAGTATTTAGTGGTCTAGAATCTTTAGGTAGTAAAACGTGTAGACATATACACATACATCTAGGAGAAGGTGTATATAGGAAGTTATAATTCGAGTGAGAATAAATATGTCATATGCACATATATTAAATAATACAACAGCATAACAATTGAATGAGGACCAATTAGTATAAGTTCATGTTATGAATAGAGTACGTAACTTTTCCAACTACCAGAATGTCTCTTTGACCCCTTCCTCATTACGACCCACAGGATAGAGTTTGAGGAACATGTCATTGGAGTTGACGGAATGGTTGATGGAGAGTTATCCTTCTCATGCTCGCTTTTTAGTAAAGCTAATGGATATCTGTGGGATGTGTTGATTCAAAAATCGTAGTCTCGGTTGGTATTTGATCTTCTTATCTTTTCTTTCCACCGTGAGTTTTGTTTTATTGATCTCTGATATACTTATGTTATTATAGCTTATCAAAACCAATAGGTTGTACCCTAATGGATTTGAGTTTCGATTTTGTTGAAATTTAGGCCCAATAAAGTGCGAGTTGTTACATTTGGTATCAGAGCCTAGGTTAGTCGATCATAGTGATTATGATATACCAAGAGAGCGTATTCATAATCTTTCTATCTTAATCAACGCCAAACTTTGTAAATTATGACCCCAGAACGGTTGTGACTATACTTCGAAAGAATGGATGGGGCAGCTATGAGTTGGGGAAAGCCTTGTATAGTTAAAGATTACGTGCCTACTTTGACTACCTCATGGAGTGTTGACCATACGACATTAATTCAACGGAGCATGAGCACAACATGTGGAAGAATTCCCCAAAGCTAGAAGGTCTTTGGGTTGATAATTGAAAATTAGTTACCTTTTGACTAAGAACTTTGATGGATTGTCAGTGAAAGGCACATATTTTATTCCAACAAACGAAAGTTAAAGAACGATATATCGTCAAAATGCAGATGCAAGTTCTCTTAGGAGAATAATCATATTGAAGGAAAGTAAATCTCCATTCTTAATCCAACCCTATAAGAAAATACCTTAAGTTAGCTAAATTAGTTTCTCAAAAATAAGTTTATATACATATATAAAAAGTAAAATAATATTGTTTTTCCAAGAGTCCATTTGGAAAACATTGTTGGAAAAAAATATGTAATAAAATATTATACATATATGTAATAAACAAGGAGATTCAAAATTTTATTTCTATAAGAAATATCTACACCAATGAATTTGATGGTGCTAAAAGTTCTGGGTTTGAGAAGTAAGTTTTTGTAGATTTTAGTATACAATAAAGGTTTGAAACTTTTTTGAAAAAAAAGTGTTTTCCATGTTGGAGAAAAGAGAAAGTGGGCATATATATAGCTTCATGATTTTACTATTTAAAAGAATTAAAAGCTTTTAAAATTTTCTCTCAACAGGGCAGATAAAAATGGAAATAACATTTAATTATCTATAGGGTGTTGTTAGGAAATTTATTAGTACTCGCTAGCAAATAAGAGGAATATTTCCATATAAGAATGGTACAGAGAATAGTAGCTAGAAAAATTAGTACCACCCCAAACAAACGGTCCCTCCTTATGCTATCCGGGGGTTTTCCCGTAGGAGCTCAATTATCTCGACCAAAGCGAGAAGAAAATCGCCGCCTACTTGTCCACTGCAAATTTCACGTTTCTGCAAGGGAAACCGATCAAGTTCAGAGATTTTTCCGCCATTAGGTTTGAGGAGCTATACGTGGCGGTAGGATTAGCACCGATCCTCCACCGTGACAACTTTTAGCGGAAGTGCTACCCGTGTTGTATGCATTAGTTCGACCCCCGTCTGGTTTGATGATAATATCTCCCATCTTCATTCTAGGGTGAATGGGGTCGAGATCGATATCTCCAATAACGATCTCATCGATAATTTGGGGATACCTGCTGGGAGCAGACTTAAATGATATAGTGATGTCAGATCCGAATAATTTGCAGCGAATCTTTTCCACGAATGTCGGTGCTTGAAGCTCAGGCAATTTGCGACCCACAGTCTGTCTCGTCATTTGGATTGTCCAACACAATATCATTCCGAAGACGGAAGTTTTGACTAGATTTTTTTTGTTGGCTCAGATGGCCACCTAGGCCATCATAGATAGTATAGCTATTAATTAGGCTCGTACTATCAAGGTCAACTGCATTAGTCCCTGAGCTGGCACTCTCTAGAGCTACTTTCCTTACCGTCATCTCTTTAGTCATGTCTTTAGGTGGTACGAAGTGAACCTATGTAGGAGATTGATTCAAGAGAAGGTTCCCCTTACATTTGACAGAGCTTCCCTTAGGAAGATGGGCATTCTTGGGCCATGAATGGCAGCGCCAGCAGCAACAGAACAACCCCAATAGGAGGTCGAGCAGGGGTAGGGCGCTGAGGAATACTAGAACCCCAAGACTTTCCCTATTCGATGGGTCTAGGGGGAGATCCGAGAGATTCGAGTTAAGCAACAATGCCAGGGTCGCAAGATTGGGTGCTCAACCGCTATGCTACTCCCATCTGAAGGCCACCGTAATGTCTCCAGCTACCGTAGAGGATGGGCCATCCTATAGTTCGTAGGTATTGTTTTATTTTTAGTAGTGTTGTGTGTAGTTTCACTTCCAACATTTGTACTTTTCTTTCCTTATGGATTGATTGGGTTGTAACCGTTGGTTGTCTCGATGTAAAAATGCACAAATGGTATGTTATGAAAAGTGTTCCTATTTATTTTACTATTGATTTTAAATATGTAGATAGCTCTTATATGTATTGTGAGAAGAAATAGTGTAAATAGGAAAAATCTCATAAGGACACTTAAATAATGGTAAAAGCAATGTAAGGTTGGAAGTTTGTTAAACCAACAAATTTTAGCAAGCAAAGAAAAACAAACGTTGCTGTGGAATTACCGTTCATTTTTATTGAAAAGCTAAATTTACAAATTTCTTTATGAGTTGTCATAAGAAATAATAATTAAAATAAAAAAGTTAAGTTTTAAAGATAAAGGTTAAATGTGAAGTGTTAAAGTGGAGTTTATATGTTAGTGCAAACTAACTTCCAAATACGCTAAAATGTGGCTTGAACCATTCAAACTTTTAAAAGGAAAGTTTTTAAAATTGCTTTATTAAAAAAAGTTTTAGCTTTTGAATTATTTTTGACGCTCAAATAATTTTTGAAAATTTTGCCTAGTTTCAAGGAAAAACTACATCTAAATATTTTTGGAAATTGATTCTTTAAACAATATTCAAATTTGAAAAGTGAAAGAGAATATTATGCAATTTCTAATTTTAAAGGCCATTTGCTAAGCATAGAGAATGTAAATAAATTAATAAATGCGAATTTAGTGGTGCACTAAAGTCGATGATATAATAAAACACAAACGATAACAAGAGAAAAGTTGTTTTAGCCTTAGGATTTCCATTTTCATATCTTGTCGACGACGCATAAGAGTCCAGTTTTGGAATCAGTTCCATTTTAGAGCTTAAAAAACAACCCTTCTTATGCATTCTATATGTGGAAACATTTGAACGAATCCAGTAAAGCATGGAAATATCCTCTGTACTACGGGGAATGGTAGTTTATAGATTGGTAAGAATGTAGAATTCTCCACTTCGTTTCTTTTAACTAACAGTAAAAGCAATGTAAGGCCGAAAGTTTGTTAAAACAGTAAATTTTAGCAAGTTAAGAAGAGCAAAGGTTGTTGCGGAATTATCATTCTTTTTTATTGAAAAGCTGAAATTTACAAATTTCTTTACGAGTTGTTGTAATGAAGTAATAAATGTATTGACATTTAAAATAAAAATGTAAAGTTTTAAATATTAAGGTTAAATTGAAGCGTCAAAGTGGAATTTATGCGTGCCATTCAAATTTTTGAAAGGCAAGTATTTTAAATCGCTTGATGAAAAAAAAGTTCTAGCTTTTGAATTATTTTTAGCGCTTAAGTGTTTTTGAAACTTTTGTCCAAATTTAATTGAAGGAAAAATTGCTTCTAATTTTTTTTGGAAATTGTTTCATTAATCGACGTAAAAATTTGAAAAGAGAAAAAGAGATTTTGATGGACTTTCTGATTTTGAAGGTCACATGCTAAGCGTAGGGAAAGTAAATAAAATTAATAAATGCAAATTTAGCAGTGCATTAGAGTCGACGATATAATAAAATACAGATGATAACAAGGGAAAAGCTATTTTAGCCTTGGGATTTCTATTTCCAAACCTTGTCGACGACGCACGAGAGTCCCTTTTTGGATCCAGTTCCATTTTAAAGCTTAAAGACAAGCCTCCTTCTGCATTCTAAACATGGAAATATTTAGAGGAATCTTGGACATATAGGAAATTTCTACTGTACAATGGGGTTTGGTTGCTTATATAGTGGCAAAAGGGACTCTCGTGCGTCAGAATATCGCTTTCTAAACGTTACTCTTATGCCAGAAAAAGAAATTAGGTGGAAAATCCTACATTTTTGCCATTTTATAAGCAACCAAACCCCATTGTACAGTAGAAATTTTCTGTATGTCCAAGATTCCTCTAAATATTTCCATGTTTAGAATGCAGAAGGAGGCTTGTCTTTAAGCTTTAAAGTGGAATTGGATCCAAAAAGGGACCCCCGTGCGTCGTCGACAAGGTTTGGAAATAGAAATCCTAAGGCTAAATTTTGGTGAAGAAGATTTTTCAAAATCTGCATACATACAGAACTACCACTGTGTGTGTGTATATATATTGTTTGCATCATATTTTTAATAATGTTTTTAAAAGAAATACATTCATATAGGAGGGTCCTATTTAGAATCATTCTGCATACTTGTTTTCTATAGTTGCGATACACTATGCATTTATGCATATTTGGTTGCAATGATTGCACACTAATTGGTTGAGTAGTATAGGAAAATTGTAAGCAATAACCTTGATTTAATCATGGGTATAATTTCAGGGATGAAACTCTTTTGAGGGGGAAGAATGTAACATCCAATAAATTTACGTAAGTTAATTAGTTAAGCATCAAAAATGCAATTATGTGCAAATAATGGGATTTGGTCATGAAACTTGCCCCATTGCGTTCGTGTCGATTTTCTCAACTACTTTCGTATTTGGGTTTCACGAATGGAGTCCAAAAGAAGAAGTTACTGACGTTTAAAGGAATTTCAACATAAATAGTCAAAAATAAAATTAGGAAACAAATAGTTCATCAGCTGAACCTCATCGATCGACCCAGGATAAGGGGCGGCCGACCTATAGCGGTCGACCGATGGTTGACTAGTCGGAGCCAAAAAGACGAGGTTGAACTCGGCTAAAGGCCCAGATTTAATAATTTTTAATTTGATGCATACCATTAATCCTAACGTATATAAATACATGTCCGAACCCTACTACTCTTTTCATGTTTTTAATGTAGGTAGCGAAGCTCTACCATCCTCTACTATTTGAACTGTGGCACAAACACCCAAGAGATCTAGTAGAGAAATGAAAAGTGAAGAAAAGTAAATTAGAAAGAGAAAGAAAAGAACACACATCATTTTATAGTAGTTTGGCTAATCTGGGCCTTAGTCCACTTAGTGATTTTATTGCTTTGATTGTAGACTTACGGGTACAAGTTCTTACGAATCGATATAAATTCCTGAGTGATTACAGGAGAGTTTAGTTAGGGATGCAAGGAAGAAAAAAGATCCTAAATAATGACCCCTTTCCCTTTTATTTATAGCTGCAGGTTGCCTGAAAACTCGTCCCCACAATCTCCACGTCGTTTTCCACAACCAGACCTATTCTCTTGAGAAAAATAAGGGACATCTCATGAATATCCATGGATCGGTACCGACCCATGGGTTTGGATTGGTACAGATCCATGAGATTGCCAAATGGATAACTCTAAACTCTTTATCTAGGCTTGATTCATGATTAGCTTCGTGATTTCAAACTTGTTTACACTATTATTAACATATTTATACGTCCAAATGATGGATCGGTGGAAGAATGGAGGTGCTGATTTCTGGTGCTTGAGAAGATCGATAGAGGACTTTATGGAATCGGTGCAATGGAACTTGAAATAGGCTTCTAATATAAAGAATGGTAGATTGGAGAAGATTGGGCCAAAATTAATGGAGTATCGTGAATCGATACCGATCCACCACTTAGTGGATCTTCATTTATTAGCTCTTGTGGTAGTCTCGCACTTGCCTCTATCTTTGTTAGCTTGAACTAACTTGGAGTCGAACCCAAGATATTTGAGTATTTGCTTGATGTATTGATCCATAATTTTAACGATTGCATATTTGATTAATTGATTTAAATATTTAACCGTTAATTAAATGTTGGCCCAAATATATGATTTTTTGCATACCGTTGAATCAGGACTCGAGACCGCTTCCATTGAGTTTGGATTGATGTTATGAATTAAGTTGAGTATAAGATCGCTATATTAGAGATCATACAATACGATAGTCGAAATGATCTCGAAATAAGCAAAACCAGCTTCCCAGGGAACAGTCTTAGATGGCAACGAGATTTACACCGTTGGATCTGAAAAAAAGGTGATGTACGCAGACGAGTTTCGTAGCGATCGGACGCGCCGTGATCTTATGAACTTAAAACGTATGACTTATTTGATCAGACGAGAAAGGCTGTACTTGGAAAATAGAGAGTAGGATTAGGGCACTTATCCTAACTTGTTTGATGATATATTTTACCTTTATGTTTGATTGATGTGCGTAATTATCGTAATTTCGAGGACGAAATTCTTTAAGGAGTGAGTCTGTAATAACCCTAATTTTGACTTACATTATTTAGAACACATGATTATACAAATAAAATAAAATAATGTAAATAGCTAGGAGGATTGTGATTTGAGTAACTAGGAGATCGAGCCTAAGTAATAAATTAATAAGAGTAATTATAGTGTAATAGGAAGGAGGAAATTATGACAAGGGTAAAATGAGAAGATAACACATTCACTTAACATAAACCCTCATTCTCTCATTTTCTCTCATACTTTATTCATATAAAATGAAAAAAGTAAGAGAACTAAGGGTCAACCATTAAAAAAAACATTCAAGGGAGAAAAAGCTAGGGAATCAAGGAAAAGCTTAAGGTAAATTAAACCGAGTTCAAATCTCAACTTTCTTAATCAATACAGGGTGAATAATACATATACATCTCATGTATTGCATTGTATTTCGGTTTTAATGAGGAATCCAAATTTAATATTGCTATTATGTCATGTTTTTGAAGTTTGAATGATTATATGCTTGTTAATGTTTTCCATAATTTATATATATAATTTAGTGATATGTTTGAGTTGGAAAACCTGTCATATGATACCCAAATGAGTTGCGATTTTAATATGATGTTAGAAATATCATTTTAGAAGTGAATATTTTATTTCACAATTTTCCAACCAAGTATGGATTTTATATAAATTTTCTAAGTGAATAAATTGGTGAATTTTCGGTTGTAATTATTAAAAATAACTAAATTAAGCTTTTGGCCCTAAAATTTTTAGATGTCAAAGAGTATTACTAATTTGGTTTAATTTGATATTTAGGAATTTTCACTAAGTGTTTAGTAATGATAAATAAATTGTTTTAGTCTAAAGGGCTTATTTATTTAATTAAAATGTCAATGATAAGGGTTAA
This sequence comes from Allium cepa, assembly GCA_030765085.1. NCBI lineage: Eukaryota > Viridiplantae > Streptophyta > Magnoliopsida > Asparagales > Amaryllidaceae > Allium > Allium cepa. The sequence goes on from CM060931.1 coordinate 241,200,825, forward strand.
ATTGTAAAAATGTTTAGCTTTTAAAATTATGGCATGTAACAGTTTTTCTTAGTAAAGAATTTGCTAAAGTTTTGATAGCCAACAAGGTTTTGACAAATTATAGAGGTTTGGTGAAAAAGAAACAATTTTAATAGTAAAATTCTGTTTTCAAGTTAATAACCATTCTACCATGTCGATATTGGCTATATTGAGCCACCACTCACCGCATCCTAGTTCATCAATGCAGAAAAAAATGATACGCATGATATTAATGAGTTTGGCATGAAGTGGATTTGGTTTGAACCTTGTCGAGGCCAAGATAATAAAGATAAAAGTGGAAGACCTTGGCATGGTGATATCGATGTTTTTACAAGCCGAGTTTTACACCAAGAGGCATGTTTACTAAGAGGCTTGTTGCCGCATATACTATTCAATATTTTGACTCGAAGACCTAGATGATCATTGAGACTACACTATACCGCTTTCAACTTGTTGTCGAGCCTAGACAGGCTGATTTTATCTTGTCATCGAGTTTACCCTATGGCGCTTTTAATATTGTTATCGAGATTAGTCAATGTCTTTAAGCAGTCTTCGAGCCTAACCCATGTTTTTATAGTCATCGAGCTTAACCCATAACGTATATTTTATACCCTCGATGAGGCATTGATGCCAAATGTTTTATGTGTTTCCAAAGCTCAAAATTATAGTTTTAACACTATAAATTACGAAGTAGTAACTTCGATATCATCCCAATATATTTTCAAATAAAAGACTTCGACATGCTTTAGAATGGGCAAAGATCTTTAATGGCGATGACGCGCCATGTTTTATAATTGTAAAGGTATTACATAGTTTTGGCCTTGAAACCTAAGTTTTGAGAGGGTTGAAGACCCCAATAATTTCAAGTTTTCATCAACAATGTTTTGTAAATTTTATATAATGAGTAAAGTAAATGACCAATGTTTTCCTTGTTTTAAGTACGACTTCATGGGTTAAATCATTAATAAAGATGTTGTTTTCAAGGAAATGTGGATAGGGTAGTTAACCCAGAATTTTACTAAAAGAATGACTCGTAGATTAGAAAACAAGATAGATTGGTGTGGGGTCACGCCATATACTTTACCTAGTAGCCCCTGGCTAATATAAGTCTGAAATTCCAATGTGTAAGGCAGTGTCATGGGTAAGATTAAACGAAGGTTACACATAGAAAGCAATACACGAAGTAGAGTTAGGTTATTTATGAGCTACAAATGTAACGACCCGAAATTTTCGAACCCGAAAATTCCAGATAGTTATGAAAAAGAAGAAAGAGATAGAAGAAGAATAGAAACTCCAAACTTCTCACATTCGCAGCGGATAAAATATAATAATAAATAATAACAGTTTACAAAGAATACTATATCTGTCGATTATATTTAATATACATCAGAGTTTTACATATATATAGTCACTGAACATATACAATTATCATGTCTCATATTAACAATAATATAAATGCAGCGGAAGTACTATGTATGCTCTTGCCATCCAGCTCGCCTCCTGAGCTCCAGAACGTACCTACCTAAAATTCTGTAATACTCGGTCTGACCCGAGCATTACACTAAAGTAACACCCGGGTCAGGCTGGATACTAGCATGAGTAACCGATCCAACATGAAATACAAAGTATACAACTCATATAAACCCGGGTATTTATATCAATTCACAAGCCACAAATTATAATAGACAACACTTAGCCCACATATAAGTTTCTAAATACCAAAAATTTAGATTTTAAAATAGTCCAATATCTCCAAATCACTTTACTCCAGCATATAGTTTTTATATATCAATATACAAGCATTCGAAGTGGTTTCGGGTATTTTCCCAATACCTGACCCCGGTCTCTTCGAATCTCATAACATCCTATCATAAGTTATCCAAATGAAATACACAACATTTCACATCAGAGTTATAAACTCCTTCAAATCATCCAATACCATTCAATCATTCGGAAGCAAAACTCATCATATACAAATAATTTCAATTGATTCTAATTGAATTTCAAACCTCAACCACTTAAATTCCTTCATTAATTAATTAGTTCCAAATCAATTAATTAGTCAACCTTTATTTTTCATCTCGATTAATCACCCTGGATTAATTCATATTTTTCAAGTAATTATCTTTAATTAATTTCTCGATATTAATTATTCTTAACCAAAAATGAATAAGTAATCTTAATTACTTATAAATCAATCAATTACTTCATAAAGTAATTATCTATATTGATTACATTAATTCTTAATTATTTATAGTAATTAATTTCCCATAAGTCATTATTTATTGAATTGATTTAATCTTAATTAATCAATTTTTAATTACATCAATTTTTATAAAAATTAATGATTTCCAATTATATTTAATTTGTTCTAATCCAAATCAGTTACTTTAATTCAACCACAATATTAATCATTCTTGATCAATCTCAATCTGTAATTATCTACCTTTTTATTTACTTTATTAAATAAATAAGTTATTCCTCAATTAACTATTTTAATTAATCTCTTGATTAATTTCACAAAGTAATTATATTTTATTAGTTTCGTTAAGTAATTACCTCTCAACCATCAATTGATTATTCTAAATTAATTTAACTTAATCCTTAATTAATTAATTCAACCCTTAATTACTAAATTAATTAGCACAATCATTAGTTAATTGAATTAATTCCTTATCCATTCAAATTATTCTACCTATTTAATGAATCACCAATCATTAAACCCTTATTGATTCGAGAGTCAAACAAAACCAAAGTCACAGATCATCAGCACACATTCAACCGTTATTTAAATTTAACCATTTAAATCCAAATACAAATCAAACAGTGTGAGATTTACTCACCTTTGCTCTTGCTGTTTGCAATCCATTCCAATTCGATTTTGTCTCCTCGGTTAAGACCTTGTATAAATGTCATATAAATTAAATAACACTTGAATTTAAAATTCAATAATTTATTATCATTCATTTATTTAATTTAACTTATAAATTGATTTAAATTCTTAAACTAAGTATCATCTTAAACATATTTTAGTCTAGAAATTAAATAAGTTAATTCAAACAGTTTAATAAAATTTGATTTACCAAATATTTTATTTGAACAAATTTCCCCAAAAAAAAAGTAATTATTCCTCTTCTTTTGAAACCATATACTAAAATTAATTTATAGTTTCCCAAAAATCTAATTTTATATAAATGTTCAACATTTAAAATTTTCTTTCTAGCCTCTATATACACGTACTACAATAAAATCAACAGAGTTGTTTTAAAATTTCTTTACTGTAAAAAAATAAAATTTCACATCTATATATTTATTCATTAATTAAATTAAATTAATTCAAATGAATACCTTGCTGCCTCGACTGCAGTTACTTCACCTCTTCCCTACTTGTGTACGCTTCTAGGCCGGTCGCGACTTGAACGAGTCCCTTCCATACGTCGCTTACCTCACGCACTTCCTCCACCACTGCCTAGCGTTTCCCCTCTTCCCTCTTCGCGGCGCGCGCGAGCCACGACGCCTTCACAATCGATCGCGAAATCAATTTCGAAATTCATGTCGACGAACCCCGAAAGGAACACGTCTTCGAGCAGAAATGACTCGTGCGGCCAATAAGGGTTTGGGGATGTAGAGCGTCGGCCGCACTTCTTTGCGATGCCTCGTGATTTCAGGACGAAGTCGAACATTCCATCAATTATTGATTCACGAATAGAAACTGAAGGGGAAAATGGCTTGCGGTATTCGATTTACTTTGAAAGAATCATATTTAGGAAGAAAGTAATTTGATTTCTATTCGGCTTTGGACCCAAAGACGGCAACCATTTTTTTCTTTCTTTAGTTCGATTTCTGCCCTTACGATTAGAGAGGGAGATGGCGATAAATATCAATATACGGAAGCTTCCCGAGTAAGCATTAATTAAATAATGAAAATATGTCGTGCTGTAAAACGCGAAATCCCGAACCCCGAATCAGACACACTGATATACGTTTATAAGGTTTTACCTGTGTTCCAAACACGATGAAACATGTTTCGGAACCTAATTCGATCGTAGGCACGAGTTATAGAAGGAATCGATCGATTTAAAATTAAATCGATTAAAATAGTTCTAAGCGTTTTGAGTATTCAGGGTCAAACGACAACTCCGATTGCAACGAATGAAATCCGATAATAACTAACTATTACGGATCCAATGGAACTAGTTTGGTCGAATTCCGAGACTGTGCCTCGGAAGACTATTTTTAAATATCGATTTAAACAATATATCAAATTGAACAAACCACCTTTAAACTAAATTTCAACCATTCTATTACCTTCAGTATCATCATTATAAATTTTATAAGCCTTCAAATTATTTAAATAGGCTTAGCAATTTCAGATTCAACAATTTCCTCAATTTCAATTATTAAATTCAATATTTAAACTATATAATTCAATGATTTAATTATCAAGTAAATATTGATATCTGGAATTCAAGTTAAAAATATTTTTATATATTTTAAAATCAATTAACTATTCAAATTTAAATTGTTAGAAATTCCGGGTCGTCAGATTCCTCCCCCCTAAATAGAATTTCGTCCCCGAAATTACAGTTAGGAAGAATGGTTCAAAACCCGTTTACCTTTCCCCAAAACTCACAATTAAACATCCTACCAACTATCTTTTATTAATGACCCACTATCACCTTACTAACCTCCCAAAATCTTTTATAGTTTCAAATACTACCATTTTGTTCAATCATTTAAATTTAAATTTAAATTTAACCAACTTTTGAATTATCAAAATTTTCTTAAAATTTTTCTAACTCTCTAAATTTTCGAATTTTTTTGCCAGCATCTACTTTGCGCGGCTAGCTCGGTACAACTACAAAAGGCCTCTACGGGCTCCCAAATTCCAAAAGAAAACAAAAGCCAACTGGCTAAATCCAAAATCCAATCCAATTTCATACAAAAATTTAAATACATACCTTTTTGTCGGACTGTCAAATTTATCTTTTGGAATCAAATCCAATTTCCTTTTCCCTTTGATACCTGCATATCTTACTTAACAATAATATTCGATCGTAACCATTCGAATCATTTTATACATTTCCTTACAGAAGTTTTCACATCTACTTCTATGCAAATTAGTTTCCCCCGTTTTCATACGAATTCAATTTATTTTAAATTTTGAATATTGAATTTTATCTTCCATTTATAACAGATTCATGTTAGTTTCATCTACTAATTTACATTAGTTTTCAATTTGAAATCATTTTGTCGTTAAACAAAATTTTCTCAAAATTTACAAGAATTTTCTAACTCCCAAAATTTTCGAATTTTTTGTGCAGAGTCTCCTTTGTACGGAGGAGCTTTTGCAATTTGACGAGAGATATAAGTATGTATACATCGACCCACACGGTCGGAAAAAGAAAAAACAGTTCATATTTCCTATTTTTATTGCGTAGGCGTACCTTATTTAGCATTTTAAGCTCGCGGCTTATTTATTTTAGCAATTAGTGCATCCAAATCCAGCCAAACGGCCTTCAGGTACCTGTACTTACTTAATTTAAATATGTAAGTGCCATATGTAGTAAATCTATTAGCATTTCACTTATATTCAGTAGCTAACACATGTATATCATAAGCAACAAGCACCATAACGCTTTCCATAAGCAATTTATATAATTTTTAAAGCTAATACAATTGCTTTCAACTAATTCATAAGCCATTTTATTCAATTTTAATGATTTGCAACTCAATTTCTTAAATTCTATTGATTTTTAATCCAAACAAGCTCATTTTCACTTCAATTAATTCTAAAATCAATTTATTTAAATCTCTATCAACTCACAGGAATTTAATTACCTTTGTTTATGCCAAACGACAATTATTGTTATGTAATTTCGACGATATTCGCTTAATAAAGTATCTATTTTAGTTTATAACTACTTTAAATTAATTTCAACTCATTCTGTAATTAATTACATTTCATTTCTAATTTTATCTCCGCACTGGATTCATTTTAAAACTATTTCATTGAGCTTGTCATATTTGATGCTTATTACTATCCATTTCCCTATAAACTCAACCCAAACTTTATTTAAGTAATTTTACTTCAAATTAATATGCTTCTGGACTTAAATACATTCTGATAACCCAATTCCAATTATAGTGTAATACATTCTGATAACCCATTTATTTATTTATTTATTATTCAATTAACCCATTTATTCACCCATATATAAATTTTTAATTTACTTACTTGATTCATTTTCGAATTTATTTTATTAAAACAAATCCATTCTCAATTTTATTTCTATTCACTTGGGTTTTGTTGCAATTCAAACCATGTCTATTATAAATAAATTTCATACGACAACACTTCTCTTATATCTAATTTACTTGCAATTTTCGTAAATATTATTCATATCACACTTAAATTTCATTTGTAATTCAAACCATCACTATTTGATCCAACTTTATTTTTATTTTTATTTTTATAGCATCTCCACTTATTTAGTTCATTATCAAATCCAAGTCGAATTCTATTTACAGTTCGAATTCATTTCCAATCTCCATTATTAACTTACAAACCATTTTATTAAACCGAGTTAAATTTTATTAATATACTCCATCAAATAATTTATTTAGTTAATTAGCTTACTTCCAACTTTTATTACAAAAATCACTTTATTAAATTTTCCTGAGTTCAAAATTTTTCATAATTCCAGTTTGAATTTCTTCCATTTTTTTTCAAAATTCCAATTTCAAATTTTAGAAATATTTTTAAATTTACATAATGTTATTTAAATAGCTTTTTATAAAAATACTTCTTATAACCCGATGTCTCAACCAGTCCATCCTTGTTCTCACAGAAATTCAGTCATACGTTGATCAAGCGTAGGACTGAAAATCTATAAGTACTTGGTACACCTGTTTTCAACATCCAGTGAAAATACTTGAAAACTAATTTTATTGAAAATATAGAAAACAGTTTTTGAAAACAGGGAAATATCTTTGGTGGGAACGCTCTAGAAATCATCACCCCCGTCCATAGTCGCAGTTACATTCCAGGGTTACGTTGCCATCGTAGCAAAAGTCCATTTAACTACAGGCTCTCCGCGGCCTCTCGATTACGCCATGGAACCCACGACAGATCGCAGTTACATTCCAGGGTTACGTTGCCATCACAGCAAAAGTCCATGTAACTACAGGTTCTCTGCGGCCTCTGATTTTCGCTGTCAAAATGAAACTTCTCCACTCCTACATAGGTCGCAGTCTACCGATATAAAATCAAATGCAGGTTGTTGGCTTTCAGCGGCACACACGACTTTTGCTATATTATACCGTAGGTCGTAGTCTACCGATATAAAATCAAACGCAGACTATTGGCTCTCAGCGGCACACACGACTTTCGCTATGGTATACACTACTCATAATCCCCAGGAACTAGTTTTGTCCGGACTCCTCACAGGATCAACTTTAGAACCCCCCTTGGCGCTCAAGGCAGCACCACCCGGTGGTACTCCTGAGAAGTTCATTTCAAGGGAGCGCCTTTTTCCCAGAGCCATCATCAAAACATTTTATACTATACATATAGTAGCTTTCAAATCATACACCTAGTATGATCTCATACAAGGCTCCTTTACACAAAATCGATTACCTTTACACAAAATCGATTATCCCAAAATCGATAAATTCTCAAACTAGGCTTTCCAAAATTTTAATATTGATTTTACCCAAAAATCAAAAGCCTTTCCAAATCCAACGGTTCCCAAAACCTTTTTCAAAATCCTCATAAGATCCTTTATATATATATATATATTCAGATATATATAACTTTTAAAAACTTTGGGATCCTTTCAAACTTGTATAAAACTCCTTTTATACTTCAAACACTTTCAAAAATCCTTTTTCTTCATGTAATAAATTTAACAAGGGAAGCTTAATCTTATATATAACAAAGATATATAACTTTGTTTATTCAAAATCAAATATTAAAACTTGATTACTCTTCCCAATATCAATTTTATTCAAATCCGTACGATGTACACATATCATCCGTACTCATACCAATCTGATCGCTCACTCGATCACACAATTTCACTTTCGAACTAGCATCGTCCACCCGACTTCCTAGTGCGGCCACAGATATGATTTCTTGATCAAAAACCGTCATTCTCCTTGCATAGCTATAACTATGATAGAGAATATCCAGAACCAATCAACAATTCCATATCCAGGTTCGCCGTCGAAAATCGAGTGAAAAATCACAACTCGGATCGATAAACTATCTCGAAATTCTGTGCTTGAATCTGGATCAAATTACTATGTGAATAGAATAATATACGTACATCCCACGTATTTAATTTCATTGATTATTAACCACATCAATTTCTCTTTCTATTCACATTCACTTAAATTTTCATTCACTTATTTACAATTGTCTTAATTCTCATTTGCCTTAATCCCCATTTGGATTATCACCTAAATTCTTATCCCAGTTGGGTATTAAATCCATAATAAGTTTGAACTCTGACCAGTTTATATTTAGAAAATAGCTTGAAAATTGAAAAATAGGTAAGTAGTTGAAAAATAATTAATAGCTTGCAAAATAGCTATAAAATAGTTAACTAATTGTAAAATAGTTGGAAAATAGTTAAATAGTTTCAGAAATTTTAGATAATTGCAAAATAGTTGTAAAATAGAAATTAGTTTGTGAAATAGTTGGAAAAATAGTAATTAGTTTAGAGAACAGTTGAAAAATGGTTAAATAGCTCCAAAAATAATCGTAAAACGAGTATAAAATAATTTAGCTTAAAGAAAGAAAGGTTGTATATATTAAATAGCTTAGTAAAATAAGTTTATGTTAAAACAATTTATATTGAAAATAGTCAAGAGTCAAACTGTTCACTTCCCCAACAATTCAATGTAAATTTACACTTCCATTTAAATTGATCCAATTCCAATTCAAATAACTCCAAATTCCATTGGACTTGATTTATTCCCAATTCAACTTCAATTCTAATTAATTCAAACTCAATTCAATTGGTACTAATGGAATCTAAGTTTCAACTTTAACCCATCTCAAATTATATAAATTCGAGTTAAATTATCAAAGGTTGGTTTAACTTTTTAAACCAAATTAACTTTTATTTAAAGTTTTTAATCAATTTAATTTCTGAATTCAATTCTCAAAATTCCATTTTAAATTATCTTAACTTAGGTATTTCAAGGTTCAAATAAGAGTTCAATATAACTTTATTTTAAAATTTTAAGTTATTACTCAATTTTATCTTCCAGTTTGAAGCCGGTTCTTAAATAAGTTTAATTTACAATTAAATTATTTAAATTTATTTTATTTATACAATACCATTCTCAATTTAAAGATTTTCATTAACAATAGGATGATATCATCCAATTTATTTTAAAACGTCCATCCATTTTCAGTTTTTAAATCTCAAACCCGTTTTGAGATCACACAAATTTCCAATTCAAATCAACCATTTAACTTTCCAAGTTAAATTCCAATTTCATCTTGAAATTTCCAATTCAAATTGTTCATTCAAACTTATTTAACTTCTCCCAAGTTAAATTCGATTTACTTAACCCAATCAACCTCATTCAATCCTTAAACTTCACAATCATAATCTTCTCACTTAAAACTTATCACTTGGGTATCACATCCCATTCCAAATTTCAAACTCATCATTTAGAGTTTATTCAACTATTTTTGATTTATGTATATTCCTTATTCATACATATTATTTCCTTTACACACGAGGTCATCCTTAAATTTTAAACCACTTTTGGTTTTTAATTCAAATCAAATTTTCAAACCAACCATTGTTTGCAACAAGTCCCAATAATCCAAATAATACTTATTTATTATTCTTCATTACTTTAAAACAAAATTTTCAAATTCTGAGACCAGATTTAGAATTTCATTTTCAATCAATTAAATTTTAATTTGGTTGTATTTTTATTTCTACTTAATTGAATTCCAATTCAAGACTTCAATTTGGTCGCATTAATTACTCCTTAATTTTAATTTCAATAATTTAACAACCAATCGCTTTAATATTTTCAGAATGAAATATTTCTTTATATATCGAAATATACTTTTATATAAAATCATTTAAATCCTTTATATAAGAAAATAACAAGTACGCGCTCATATATATACACTCAACTCATTCTAGAGTAATTTGGACTCTATTTAATGAGTAATCCCCACCAGAGCCAAGGTTCTTGCTTAACCTTTCAGCTCTGATACCAAATGTAACGACCCGAAATTTTCGAACCCGAAAATTCCAGATGGTTACAAAAAAGAAGAAAGAGACAGAAGAAGAACAGAAACTCCAAACTTCTCACATTCGCAGCGGATAAAATATAATAATAAATAATAACAGTTCACAAAGAATACTATATCTGTCGATTACATTTAATATACATCAGAGTTTCACATATATACAGCCACTGAACATATACAATTATCATGCCTCAGATTAACAATAATATAAATGCAGCGGAAGTACTCTATACGCTCTTGCCATCCAGCTCGCCTCCTGATCTCCAGAACGTACCTATCTGGAAATCTATAATACTCGGTCTGACCCGAGCATTACACCAAAGTAACACCCGGGTCAGGCTGGAAACCAGCGTGAGTAACCCATCCAACATGAAATACAAAGTATACAACTCATACACACCCGGGTACTTATATCAATTCACAAGCCACAAATTATTATAGACAAAACTTAGCCCACATATAAGTTCCTAAATACCAAAAGTTTAGATTTTAAAACAGTCCAATATCTCCAAATCACTTTACTCCAGCATATAGATTTTATATATTAATCTACAAGCATTCGAAGTGGTTTCGGGTATTTCCCCAATACTCGACCCGGTCTCTTCGAATCTCATAACATCTTATCCCAAGTTATCCAAATGAAATACACAACATTTCACATCAGAGTTATAAACTCCTTCAAATCATCCAATACCATTCAATCATTCGGAAGCAAAACTTATCATATACAAATCAATTCAATTGATTCTAATTGAATTCAAACCTCAATCACTTAGATTCCTTTAGTAATTAATTAATTCCAAATCAATTAATTAGTCAACCTTCATTTTTCATCTTGATTAATCACCCTGGATTAATTCATTTTTTTTCAAGTAATTATCTTTAATTAATTCCTCGATATTAATTATTCTTAACCAAAAATGAATAAGTAATCTTAATTACTTGTAAATCAATCAATTACTTTATAAAGTAATTATCTATATTGATTACATTAATTCTTAATTACTTATAGTAATTAATTTCCCATAAGTCATTATTTATTGAATTGATTTAATCTTAATTAATCAATTTTTAATTACATCAATTTTTATAAAAATTAATGACTTCCAATTACATTTTAATTTGTTCTAATCCAAATCAGTTACTTTAATTCAACCACAACATTAATCATTCTCGATCAATCTCAATCTATAATTATCTACCTTTTTATTTACTTTATTAAATAAATAGGTTATTCCTCAATTAACTATTTTAATTAATCTCTTGATTAATTTCACAAAGTAATTATATTTTATTAGTTTCGTTAAGTAATAACCTATCAACCATCAATTGATTGTTCTAAATTAATTTAACTTAATCCTTAATTAATTAATTCAATCCTTAATTACTAAATTAATTAGCACAATCATTAATTAATTGAATAAATTCCTTATCCTTTAAATTATTCTGCCTATTTAATGAATCACAATTCATTAAACCCTTATTAACTCGAGAGTCAAACAAAACCAAAGTCACAGATCATCAGCACACATTCAGTCAACTAAATCAATCAACCAGTTATTTAAATTTAACCATTTAAATCCAAATACAAATCAAACAGTGTGAGATTTACTCACATTTGCTCTTGCTGCTTGCAATCCATTCCAATTCGATTTTGTCTCCTCGGTTAAGACCTTGTATAAATATCATATAAATTAATAACACTTGAATTTTAAATTCAATAATTTATTATCATTCATTTATTTAATTCAACTTATAAATTGACTTAAATTCTTAAACTAAATATCACCTTAAACACATATTTTAGTCCATAAATTAAATAGGTTAATTCAAACAGTTTAATAAAATTTGATTTACCAAATATTTTATTTGAACAAATTTCCCAAAAAAAAAGTAATTATTCCTCTTCTTTTGAAACCATATACTAAAATTAATTTATAGTTTACCAAAAATCTAACTTTATATAAATGTTCAACATTTAAAATTTTCTTTCTAGCCTCTATATACACGTACTACAATAAAATCAACAGAGTTGTTTTAAAATTTCTTTACTGTAAAAAAATAAAATTTCACATGTATATATTTATTCATTAATTAAATTAAATAAATTCAAATGCATACCTTGCTGCCTCGACTGCAGTTACTTCATCACTTCCCTACTTGCGTACGCTCCCAGGCCGGTCGCGACTTGAATGAGTCCCTTCCATACGTCGCTTCCCTCACGCACTGCCGCCTCCACTGCCTAGCGTTTCCCCTCTTCCATCTTCACGGCGTGCGCGAGCCACGACGCCTTCACAATCGATCGCGAAATCAATTTCGAAATTCATGTCGACGAACCCCGAAAGGAACACGTCTTCGAGCTGAAACGACTCGTGCGGCCAATAAGGGTTTGGGGATGAAGAGCGTCGACCGCACTTCTTCGCGATGCCTCGCGATTTCAGGATGAAGTCGAACATTCCATCAATTATTGATTCACGAATAGCAACCGAAGGGAAAAAGGGCTTGCAGTATTCGATTTACTTTGAAAGAATCATATTTAGGAAGAAAGTAATTCGATTTCTATTCGGCTTTGGACCTAAAGACGGCAGCCATTTTTTTTCTTTCTTTAGTTCAATTTCTGCCCTTACGATTAGAGAGGAAGATGGCGATAAATATCAATTTACGGAAGCTTCTTGAGTACGCGTTAATTAAATAATGAAAATATCTCATGTTGTAAAACGCGAAATCCCGAACCCCGAATCAGGCATGCTGACATACGTTTGTAAGGTTTTACCTGCGTTCCAAACACGACGAAACGTGTTTCGGAACCTGATTCGATCGTATGCACGAGTTATAGAAGGAGACGATCAATTTAAAATTAAATCGATTAAAATAGTTCTAAGCGTTTTGAGTTGTCAGAGTCAAACGACAACTCCGATTGCTATGAAAACTGATAATAACTAACTATTACGGATCCAATGGAACTGGTTTGGTCGAATTCCGAGACTATGCCTCGGAAGACTATTTTTAAATATCGATTTAAACAATATATCATTAAAATTGAACAAACCACCTTTAAATTAAATTTCAACCATCCTATTATCTTCAGTATCATCATTATAAATTTTATAAGCCTTCAAATTATTTAAACAGGCTTAGCAATTTCAGATTCAACAATTTCCCTAATTTCGATTATTAAATTCAATATTTAAACTATATAATTCAATGATTTAATTATCAAGCAAATATTGATATCTGGAATTCAAGTTAAAAGTTAACTTTGAAATATTATAAAATCAATTAACTATTCAAATTTAAATTGTTAGAAATTCTGGGTCGTCACAACAAAACCATTAGGATCAGTTGACCCTAGAAGTAGTAAGTTATGGACAAACCATCCAGGTTTTCTTTAGCAGCAGTTTATAATATTTGTCAAGTCTGGTAGCTCCGAGTCAGCCATAGGTTTATAGTCAGCTTGATAAAACTATAACGTTGAGGTAGATAGTCCATTGATTATCTATTTTGTATGTATACATTTTATTGTTATATTGTTTGTTATAACTAATTTGATTGGAAAAGATAAGCTTTTAAAAGATATTAGTGAAGGGACAACTTGTTCCGCTAAGCATCGTGGTCTTACTTAATGTCAATAAATTGAGATGTCGTATTATTATTCACACCAGGATTTTTGTTTGACTCGAAGTTTATGTTTTTCCCTTAAACTCTCGAGTGCTAAAAATTTAATTTGAGCAGGTTGAGAGTTAAATTTTTCAGGTTTAGTAGGTTTTGGTGAATAAAGCTTCCGAATACGTGTAGGAGGCAAAGATTAGATATGTAGGAGATTATCTATATATCCGTTCCACTGTGATTGAATATTGCATGTAATGGAAGATGTAATAACTGTCTATTTAGTAACTCTAATCATCTAAGGGGGGCATCTTTATTTGCCGCTCTTAGCTTATTTTGCAATAATTATATTTTATCTGAACCTGGGAAACATTATGGGAATTTGTATTGAATATGAAATGTTGATTTGAAATGTAATGAAAAAACTTGTTTCGAAAATTGTATTTGAAATATTTCATATTCATGTGCTTCTGATATATGGATACCATTAACATTACTGCATTTTGTCACCGAAAATTAATACTATAAATGACTACAACATATGTAGTGGTTAGTTTTGGGCCTTAAAATGAGGGATGTTACAACTTGGTATCAGAGCATGGGTTTATGCAAAAATTAAATAAAATTTAACCTAAAAATATTTTTTAAAACATAACCCAAATGAATCAGAGAATAAGATTGGGGTATGGGATAATGCTACAGTGATGTACTTGTATTTGCTATATAGAAATATACACTTTATGTCTATTCTCCCATCTCTCTTAGACCATTCTTATGTGTCTTACTAAGGTTCGAATGTAGATTTAAAGGAAAGTAAGATATGGAGGCAAGAAATGGAAGAGCGAATCTCATGGAGGAAGCACTAAAACAAATGGAAATGCCAGACCCAATACTAAAAGGAATCCGGGTCGGGCACAATTTGCTAATGTATGTGTGACGACCCGACTTCCTATCTCCAGAAAGTCGCGTCACTAATAAAGAAAGAAAGGGATAGAAGAAGAAAAGAAAGGGAAAGAAGAAACACAATAACAACAGATAACTCACAGCGGAACGAATGAAATATAATATACCACATAAAATATTACATAGTATCATATTACATCAAAGTACACAACTTATTCAACACATATTAGACAGTTATAAATATCTGTCTAACTATACAACTCAAGAACATAAGATACAGATACCAAACAAACACAGCGGAACCATAATATATCTACACGTGGAAGCCTCCTGCTCCATAACTCCTCTAGAATTCGTCAAGCTAACCTGAATCACTTGACTACTCATACATAATATGAGTACCCAAGAGTTTAATAAAACAGAAAATAAACATTCGGGTCAGACAGGGGTCTGGTGTGAGTAAACGGGTTAAAATTGCTTAACTTTAGAAAAACCTTTGAAAAGAAAAGGTATCACGTAAGACTTCCCACCCATAAGCATGGAAAAGTTTTCACCTTACGCTAACCAGAACATTTGATAGGAAATCCAGTGATATTATAATAGTGTCTAGGGTTTTCAAAATAAAATACAGAAATAGCTGGAATGCTTACATCTCACATTCCAACATAGTTGGGCACAATCAAAACCGTACAGGCACTTATTGGATTATGGATTCCATCAATGGCAGGGCTACCCAGGTACCGCCCGTCACAGTACGTGGCCTAGATCAACGTACTGAGGATTACGCCCAATCCCCTGCATCACAAAGCTGGAACCATTCCTTACTGAACAGTCTCGAGTAAGATCACCCCGTGGTTGGCGCGACCAACCACCTACTAAGTCGAAATAAAGGAACATCTAGACAGGAATGACCTCACCCTGAAATGGGTGCTACCCACCTAGCCTTGCCGCACCTCCCCAGTTTTAGCCATTCCCGGGTTGATGAGGCTTGAGGCTGCGATTACCTTTATAGAACACATATCTTAGAATGCTCATCATCCACCTGACGATGTTCTGAAAGCATTCAATCCATACAAGTTCATTCCGGGTTCGAACAAAACCGAAGGCACTATCTCGTTGCACTCATTTCGGAATCACCGTCAGAGTCAACGACCATATCCCTTACACTCTAAATCTCCATCTCGAACCTATAAGTACTATTTCCATCAAACTCATCACGGAATCACCCCCAGAGTTATATTGACGAATAGTTCTTACACCTCGAGTCTTCACTAAGCTCCACTTGGATTCACGACCTAACGTTTAATTGGAATCGATGTGGTTTTCGGATATCAAAATATGGAAACCCGATCCCAGTCTCACCGAAACCAAACGCCAATTTAGTGTCCAAGTTGTTTAAGGGTTTTAAACATTTATCTTATATTCAGGATGATATAAACAGATAGATGAATCACATTATCACAATAGATAATTCATAACAAACATTCATCTCACAAACAGCATATCACATCCATAGATATCCAAATCATCCAGTATCAACCAATCACCCAATATCAATCATCCAATATTAATCAATCATCCATAAACAGAATTGATCAACTCATAATCAATTGGATTACCTAAATCTTCTTCATTTATTTATTCCAAATGAATAAATTAATCATCTCTTAATGATCTTCTTAATTAATCTTCCTTTGATTAATCATACTTTTATTACATTTAAGTAATTATCCTTAACCATATTCAGTAATTAACTTTTAATTACTATCATTAATTACAATAATTAACGATCCTTCATTTATTTCCATTATTAATCAACTATAATTAATTACATTAAACCTTAATTAATTACAATTAATTAATCACACTTTAATTAATTACTTTTATTAATCAACCTTGATTAATATCATTAGGTATGTTGAGTAATGATCCTAATGAATTAATAATTACTTTAATAATTATATAATTAACTTGTAATTAACCATCTTAATTAATCATAAACAGTAATTAACAACTTGTAATTACTTATCTTAATTAATTATCTTCTTAATTATTTATATTAACCTTTGATTAATTATTCTAATTAAGTAATCTTTAATTACTTCATTAAGTAATTATTAATCAATTTAATTAATAAATAATCCTTATTAAATTACTTTATTAACTAATTACATTTTAATTAATTACCTTTAGTAATTAATCTTAAAATTAATCACATTCCATAATTAATTAATCACATTAATTAATTAACTAAAATTAACTAAGTAATTAACTCTTAATTACTTACATAAGTAATTATCTTCTAATTACTACATTAGATGATTACTTTCTTAATTAATTACTTAACAATAATTAGTCCCATCATTGAATAATCCTTAATTCTTTAATTAATTAATTACTCCATAATTAATTTAACTTCAAAACAAATATATTAATTAATCCTTAGATTAATAATCATCAAGTGATTAACCACTAATCACTTCCATTTAATTACTCCCATGAGTAATTTCCATTCTTAATTACATTCAAAAATTAACCATTAATTACTTCATTAAGTTATTACACTTAATTAATTCATAATTAAGTGATTATTTAAAATTAAATAAACAATTAACTAATTATTTAAAATTAATTAAACAATTAATTAATTAACTCCTTATATTTCAAAATCCTTAATTAATTAAAAAAAACATTAATCTTAATTATTCTTACTTATTAACAAATCATATAATCAAGTATTCTTAAGTTCATATCAAAGATAAAATAAATTTATCTACATAAATAAATTATTTGAATTAATCCAATTTAATAACTTAGAAACAAACTTTTTAATTTGGATAACAAAATTATATCAATAACCTTATTTGAAAATAAGGCATTAAGAAATCAAGTTTAAAATTTAAAACACTTTAAATTATCTAATATAAACTTATTTATTTTCAATATAAATTTGAAAACTTTGTTGTTAAAACATTACTTTAAAATTTAACTTAAAACTTTGATTCCATATTTAAATTCAAAATACTCTTCTTTAAATTAAAAATTTAATTAAATTAAACTACTTTCAAAAAGAAATCATTTTAAACAAATTTAAATTTTAAAAATAATTACAATTTATGCTTTTAAAGTTCGATTAACAATTACTTTTAAACAACAAGCTTTTTAACTTTGTAATCCTATTTATTTTATACAACTTGAACTTGATTTATTTCAAATCGACAAGTTTTAAATCAACAACTATATTATTGATTACACGGTACTGCCCAGAAAACAACATACGACCAAACAACTCGAGACAAACAAGACAGATACTCGAGCCTGCCCCGAGAAAAGTACCAACACCCATCTTCTTCGAGACCAACTCGAATAAAACACGAGCTAAACTTCGGTAAAAACCCTTCTTCCCCAAATCAAAACTCCACCTGGAACAATCCCATGCACGGTGCACGTGCACCATCGCCGTCGACCAACCCAAGTCGTCGCGACCACCAGCGACGGTCACAAAAACACACTCGAACATGAATTCGAACTCAAAACCAACAAATCACCTCGAATCAAAATTCGAGCAAACCCACGAAAAAAAACTACAGAAGCATCGAACCAAAAACCCAACGTCGCCGACCAACCCAATCGCCGATGAACTCGCCGTCACCCACAACAACTCGTCATGACCTCCAGCTCAACATGCCACTATCGCGATTGCCCTCGGTCCACTCTCCTCGACGCTAAAAATCGTGACAGTCATCCGAAACAAAAACCAAAATAAACCCTAGTTTGATCAATCTCCAACTAATCAACCATTGGAAAAATTCACTTGCATTTTCCCCTTAATCAACAACCCGTAAACAAGCTTCAACCGAGATTTCAACCCCTGTTATCATGCCGATCAACGGCAATCCATCAAAACCCCCAATTCGAACAAACCCTAAATTCTCAAGGAACGCTCAACTAAAAATTATGAAATGCATGTTAAAATTCATCATTTCTAACATGTAATCCAACTATACAACCTAAAACAAGAATTAAGAATATAAATTTTTGACATGCAATAGTTACTTACTGTAATTTCTATTTTAAAAGTTATTTGTAAACTTAAATCTACGGATACTATTTTTAAAATTACCAACAAATAATAACAAACAACTTTTGTTTAAACATAAAAATCAAACAATGATGTTAGGGGGAAGATTCGAATTAAATTGAATGATTCAAACTGTAAATACAGAACATATTTATACAGTCACTATCTAGCTTCTTTGTATTCAAACATGCAATCAACTTCACATCAGATTTGTAACTAAACCACTGTAAAATTCATCACACATATGTAGTTTAAATATCAAGTTCAAATCTGTTTTTAAAAATGAAGATTTACTCACTCAATTAAGCAGAGCAGGGCAGTTTTCTTTTTCCAGGCTTTGAACATAAAATCTGGATAATGTGTTGATGCTTTTGATCTTGTTATAGAAATCCTAATGCGTGCTTTCAATTTGATGATTAAAAGTTGAACTTGCTGAAGATCATTCCTTTTGAAATGCAGGTTTGTAAATTTTGAAGTTGCAGCTTTAAATTGAATACAGATTTGATCTTTATTTGAATTTGCA
Organism: Allium cepa; assembly: GCA_030765085.1. Classification (NCBI taxonomy): domain Eukaryota; kingdom Viridiplantae; phylum Streptophyta; class Magnoliopsida; order Asparagales; family Amaryllidaceae; genus Allium; species Allium cepa. The sequence continues at coordinate 241,220,244 of CM060931.1, forward strand.
GTTGAACTTCATCGGCTTTTAGTTTTAAAATCTCAGGTTTTGGTATTTTCAGATTTTCCATTAATTTGGGTTAAGCAAAATAAACAAAGAATGAAAATGTTATGTAAAAGAAACTAGTTTTCTTCTAAAAACATTTATTTTTAAAAATTAAAATGAATATTGCCACTTGTTATTATTTTGAACAAGTGTCTCAAGCATGTTTTAAAAGTTTACAAGTGTTTAAAGATCTTTGCAAACTTGTTTTTAAAACCTTATAAAAATAATAATTATATTATATATCTATGTAATATGAATATTTTTATTTATGAAATGTTTTTATGCATATGAAATGTTTTTATGTTAATAAACTTTGAATTTTAGATAAATATACAAGTTTAATCTTTTAAAGAAAATATTATAAAAATAGTTATAATACAAACAAATTCTTATACATATATTTTAAAAATCTAAACATCTATATCTATATAACCACTTAAAATTTAAAACATTTTAAATAAAACAAAACAAAACTTTATCTAAACTATCTTATTTAAAAACAAACATTTATCTGATATTTTTAAAACAGTTGAATTAATCTTAAAGTTATCTTTTGAAAAATATAAATTTTAAAACAAAGCTTGAATTACAATTCATACATATATAAATTATTAATAGATTAAATTAAATTTCAAAACAACATCAAATTATAACATATACATACATATATATTACAATTTGAAAATTCACCATTTATTTACAACAAAAGGTATTTCTATTCATAACATATATCAAATATATATATTATAAATAGAATAAAATTTTATTAGCTTTGAACAACAAATCTTATCAGTTTTAAATTGTTAAAAAGATATTGATCAAAATTACTAGATTAAATATTTATTAACCTTTAAAAGAAATTAAATTTACCAATTTAAATTAAAATTATAAAGAAAAATTATCAAACCAATTAAATTATTAATACAGATTATTAAATTGATATTGCCTAAAATTCTGGGTCGTTACAATCCTCCCCCTTAAAAGAATTTCGTCCCCGAAATTTAAAAGCAAAGGTAATTTAAAAACCCAGCAAAGATTTCAATTTCAAACAGCAAAGCATACCTAACATCCAGTTATTAACAACCAAAGCAATCAATCAAACAAACAAACCTAACCAATTATCCTGACACAAATCAGAATAAATCTTACTAACACTATCTAGAGTTTCCCAAGTATAAATCACTGGGAGACCGCTCTAAAGAAGCTCAACTAACTACACTACCAAAATCCAGAGCTCCCTCATCTCTAGATCCACCAATCCGAACAGAACATCAAACTATACTCAAATCTAGCTCAACTTCCAAATCCAACTGAACTGCAGATTCAACAACCAACAATGAATCATACATGTATTCCCTCAGATATACGTGAAATACAATGAATTCCAGCTATCCAAACTGGCAATTCAAACTTATCCTATCAAAAACACAGATAAGAAATCTCAAATGCCTCAAAACTAGCCATTCAATTTTATCCAATTACTGCTTTCTTAACCAGAGTAATCCTAATAACAATGAAGTCTCCAACTTCGAATTCCAAATTCCTTACCTCATATCTGTATAACTCAACAGACAATCATAAGCTGCCAATCTTCTTCCTGATCAGCTCAACCTATGCTGATACTTCCAAAAACAACTAGACCAAAGCAAACAGTTTCTGAATCCTATCCAACAAAAAGGCTTCCAAAATCCATCGAAATCCAGAATACAAACTCTACTTCCCAAGCAATAGCAACTGAACTTGCTTCCTTCCTTGCACAACTGCTGCCTCGCTTCCGCTGCACAACTCTGATTCTGAAATAGATGAGAATACCGTTGATGAACACGAGTACAAACTTATCCAATATATCCGGGAAACTTTGTTCATCAAATCCATAAAATCTGAGTGACCCATCTGACTCGGGCACACAACCTTATAGCATAAATCCAACTCAAAAACTAGATATGATCAATCCAAATTCCAAAAAATTTCTGAGCTGCTACACCAACTCTTCCACTACGCTAACTACCAGAATCACTTCTGGAACCGAAACAATATGGAACTCAACTCCAGATGCAGACAGACTTCTGATTACTTCAGTAGCTCCTACTACACAAGAGAACCCTCAGTCTCAAACAAAGATTGCCCAAGAAAAATTCCAAATCAAATCGCAAGTCACTTTTGCGATCCAACCTAATTCGGATTCCAAAGAAACTATCCTCTATTTACCAATTAGAATAGCTTTAAACTTTCCCAAGCAAGGTTAACCCTTCAAGAAAACATCCACCATCAGCCCGGACTGCTGATAGAAGAACCACAAAGATTCCCGAACCATCGGAGAAATGACACACTGCTGCTTCCAAACTCTACCTGGATGATACTGCAAAGCTAAAAGACCTTCTTGTCAGCACACCGAACACTTCGAACTGAACTGCTACCACAGCTAACCAAAGACTTCTAATCCAAGAGGCTCCTCGAAAACCAAAACTAACAACAAACCACCCAACGGACCTTAGAGATGACAAACATCCTCTCAAGAAATTCGGGCTCCAAACCAAGCATCAACATCTCGCTCTCCTTAAGGGATGACAAATGAGACCATGCCGAAGCGAAACAACTCATAGACCTTAGTCTCAAATTCCAGAACAGACAACCTTCTTGCTAAAGATCCAAACAACTTCTACACAGACGAATCTTCCCTGCGACAGGTAAAGACTGGTCCTCAACTACTTCTAAGCTGCTTCAAGAGAAAACAACTTCTGAAATATCCATGGGTACTGCATCTCATTACGTAGTTATCAAGATACCATCACTTGCTTCTGCACTTTCGACAGATCCAATCTTACACTTCAAAGATAAACTCCGAATCTTTAAAAAGATTGCCTTCGGATATCAGAGAAATCCTTACTCCAAACTACAAATCTCCCTCGAGACGGTATTAGGTCTACGGTCTCGACAAATATACTTCCAATCTCAAACATATGAACCTCTTCCATTAGTGGTAGTCATGTTACACACACACACACACCACTACTCCATCTACCTCTAAAACTTATGTTGGAAAATCCGAACAGATAACCCAACAGATCAGGTGTGTGTGTGTATAAATTACAAATACGCTCTCTCAAGAAAGACACCACTCTAGAGCCTAGGTATTCACTCAACCTAATGCTCTGATACCACCTGTGACGACCCGACTTTCTATCTCCAGAAAGTCACGTCACTAATGAAGAAAGAAAGGGATAGAAGAAGAAAAGAAAGAGAAAGAAGAAACACAACAACAGATAACTCACAGCGGAATGAATGAAATATAATATATCACATAAAATATTACATAGAATCATATTACATAGTATCATATTACATCAGAGTACACAACTTATTCAACACATATTAGACAGTTATAAACATCTGTCTAACTATACAACTCAAGAACATAAGATACAGATACCAAACAAACACAGCGGAACCATAATATATCTACACGTGGAAGCCACCTGCTCCATAACTCCTCCAGAATTCGTCAAGCTAACCTGAATCACTTGACTACTCATACATAATATGAGTACCCAAGAGTTTAATAAAACAGAAAATAAACACTTGGGTCAGACAGGGGTCTGGTGTGAGTAAACAGGTTAAAATTGCTTAACTTTAGAAAAACCTTTGAAAAGAAAAGGTATCACGTAAGACTTTCCACCCATAAACATGGAATTTTTTTACATTACGCTGACCAAAACATTTGATAGGAAATACGGTGATATTATAATAGTGTCTAGGGTTTTCAAAATAAAATACAGAAATAGCTGGAATGCTTACATCTCACGTTCCAACATAGTTGGGCACAATCAAAACCGTACAGGCACTTATTGGATAATGGATTCCATCAATGGAAGGGCTACCCGGGTACCACCTGTCACAGTACATGGCCTAGATCAACGTACCAAGGATTACGCCCAATCCCCTGCATCACAAAGCTGGAACCGTTCCTTACTGAACAGTCCCGAGTAAGATCACCCCATGGTTGGCGCGACCAACCACCCACTAAGCCGAAATAAAGGAACATCTAGACAGGAATGACCTCACCCTGAAATGGATGCTACCCACCTAGCCTTGCTGCACCTTCCCAGTTTTAGCCATTCCTGGGTTGATGAGGCTTGAGGCTGCGATTACCTTTATAGAACACATATCTTAGAATGCTCATCGTCCACCTGACGATGTTCTGAAAGCATTCAATCCATACAAGTTCGTTCCGGGTTCGAACGAAACCGAAGGCACTATCTCGTTGCACTCATTTTGGAATCACCCTCAGAGTCAATGACCATATTCCTTGCACTCTAAATCTCCATCTCGAACCTATAAGTACTATTTCTGTCAAACTCATCACGGAATCACCCGCAGAGTTATACTGACGAATAGTTCTTACACCTCGAGTCTTCACTAAGATCCACTTGGATTCACGACCCAACGTTTAATTGGAATCGATGTGGTTTTCGGATATCCAAATATGGAAACCCGATCCCGATCTCACCGAAACCAAACGCCATTTTAGTGCCCAAGTTGTTTAAGGGTTTTAAACATTCATCTTATATTCAGGATGATATAAACAGATAGATGAATCACATTATCACAATAGATAATTCATAACAAACATTCATCTCACAAACAACATATCACATCCATAGATATCCAAATCATCTAGTATCAACCAATCACCCAATATCAATCACCCAATATAAATCAATCATCCAATATTAATCAATCATCTATAAACCGAATTGATCAACTCATAATCAATTGGATTACCTAAATCCTTCTTCATTTATTTATTCCAAATGAATAAATTAATCATCTCTTAATGATCTTTTTAATTAATCTTCCTTTGATTAAACATACTTTAATTACATTCAAGTAATTATCCTTAACCATATTCAGTAATTAACTTTTAATTACTATCATTAATTACAATAATTAACGATCCTACATTTATTTCCATTAATTAATCAACTATAATTAATTACATTAAACCTTAATTAATTACAATTAATTAATCACACTTTAATTAATTACTTTTATTAATCAACCTTGATTAATATCATTAGGTATGTTGAGTAATGATCCTAATGAATTAATAATTACTTTAATAGTTATATAATTAACTTGTAATTAACCATCTTAATTAATCATAAACAGTAATTAACAACTTGTAATTACTTATCTTAATTAATTATCTTCTTAATTATTTATATTAACCTTTGATTAATTATTCTAATTAAGTAATCTTTAATTACTTCATTAAGTAATTATTAATCAATTTAATTAATAAATAATCCTTAATAAATTACTTTATTAATTAATTACATTTTAATTAATTACCTTTAGTAATTAATCTTAAAATTAATCACATTCCATAATTAATTAATCACATTAATTAATTAACTAAAATTAACTAAGTAATTAACTCTTAATTACTTACATAAGTAATTATCTTCTAATTACTACATTAGATGATTACTTTCTTAATTAATTACTTAACAATAATTAGTCCCATCATTGAATAATCCTTAATTCTTTAATTAATTAATTACTCCATAATTAATTTAACTTCAAAACAAATATATTAATTAATCCTTAGATTAATAATCATCAAGTGATTAACCACTAATCACTTCCATTTAATTACTCCCATGAGTAATTTCCATTCTTAATTACATTCAAAAATTAACCATTAATTACTTCATTAAGTTATTACACTTAATTAATTCATAATTAAGTGATTATTTAAAATTAAATAAACAATTAACTAATTATTTAAAATTAATTAAACAATTAATTAATTAACTCCTTATATTTCAAAATCCTTAATTAATTAAGAAAACATTAATCTTAATTAATCTTACTTATTAACAAATCATATAATCAAGTATTCTTAAGTTCATATCAAAGATAAATTAACTATATTTATCTACGTAAATAAATTATTTGAATTAATCCAATATAATAACTTAAAAACAAACTTTTTAATTTGGATAACAAAATTATTTCAATCACCTTATTTGAAAATAAGGCATTAAGAAATCAAGTTTAAAATTTAAAACACTTTAAATTATCTAATATAAACTTATTTATTTTCAATATAAATTTGAAAACTTTGTTGTTAAAACATTACTTTAAAATTTAACTTAAAACTTTGATTCCATATTTAAATTCAAAACACTCTTTAAATTAAAAATTTAATTTTAAATTAAACTACTTTCAAAAAGAAATCATTTTAAACAAATTTAAATTTTAAAAATAATTTTAGTTTATGCTTTTAAAGTTCGATTAACAATTATTTTTAAACAACAAGCTTTTTAACTTTGTAATCCTATTTCTTTTATACAACTTGAACTTGTTTTATTTCAAATCGACAAGTTTTAAATCAGCAACTATATCCTTGATTACACAGTACTGCCTAGAAAAAAACACACGACCAAACAACTCGAGACAAACACGGTAGATACTCAAGCCTGCCCCGAGAAAAACTCCAACGCCCATCTTCTTCGAGACCAACCCGAATAAAACGCAAGCTAAACTTTGGTAAAAACCCTTCTTCCCCAAATCAAAACTCCACCTAGAACAATCCCGTGCACGGTGCACGTGCACCATCGCCGTCGACCAACCCAGGTCGTTGCGACCACCAGCGACGGTCACAAAAACACGCTCGAACATGAATTATGAACTCAAAACCAACAAATCACCTCGAATCAAAATTCGAGCAAACCCACGAAAAAAAACTGCAGAAGCATCGAACCAAAAACCCAATGCCGCCGACCAACCCAATTTCCGATGAACTCGCCGTCACCCACAACAACTCGTCATGACCTCCAGCTCAACATGCCACTATAGCGATTGCTCCCGGTCCACTCTCCTCGACGCCAAAAATCGCGACAGTCAGCTCCAAAATAAACCCTAGTTTGATCAATCTCCAACAAATCAGCCATTGGAAAAATTCACTTGCATTTTTCCCTTAATCAATAACCCGTAAACAAGCTTCAACCAAGATTTCAACCCTTTTTATCACGCCGATCAACGGAAATCCATCAAAACCCCCAGTTCGAACAAACCCCAAATTCTCAAGGAATGCTCAACTAAAAATTATGAAATGCATGTTAAAATTCATCATTTCTAACATGTAATCCAACTATACAACCAAAAACAAGAATTAAGAATATAAAATTTTGACATGCAATAGTTACTTACTCTAATTTCTATTTTAAAAGTTATTTGTAAGCTTAAATCTAGGGATACTATTTTTAAAATTACCAACATACAATAACAAAACAACTTTTGTTTAAACATCGAAATCAAATAATGATGTTAGGGGGAAGATTTGAATTAAATTGAATCATTCAAACTGTAAATACAGAACATATTTATACAGTCACTATCTAGCTTCTTTGTATTCAAACATGCAATCAACTTCACGTCATATTTGTAACTAAACCACTGTAAAATTCATCACACATATGTAGTTTAAATATCAATTTCAAACTTGTTTTTAAAAATGAAGATTTACTCACTCAATTAAGCAGAGCAGGGCAGTTTTCTTTTTCCAGGCTTTGAACATAACATCTGGATAATGTTTTGATGCTTTTGATCTTGCTGTAGAAATCCTACTGCATGCTTTCAATTTGATGATTAAAAGTTGCACTTGCTGAAGATCATTCCTTTTGAAATGCAGGTTTGTAAATTTTGAAGTTGCAGCTTTAAATTGAATACAGATTTGATCTTCATTTGAATTTGCAGTTGAACTTCATCAGCTTTTAGTTTTAAAATCTCAGGTTTTGGTATTTTCAGATTTTCCATTAATTTGGGTTAAGAAAAATGAACAAAGAATGAAAATGTTATGTAAAAGAAACTAGTTTTCTTCTAAAACCATTTCTTTTTAAAAATTAAAATGAATATTGCCACTTGTTATTATTTTGAACAAGTGTCTCAAGCATGTTTTAAAAGTTTGGAAGTGCTTAAAGATCTTTGCAAAATTGTTTTAAAAACCTTATAAAAATAATAATTATATTTTATATCTATGTAATATGGATATTTGTATTTATGAAATGTTTTTATGCATATGAAATGTTTTTATGTTAATAAACTTTGAATTTTTGATAAATATACAAGTTTAATCTTTTAAAGAAAATATTATAAAACTAGTTATCATACAAACAAATTCTTATACATATATTTTAAAAATCTAAACATCTATATTTATATAACCACTTAAAATTTAAAACATTTTAAAGAAAACAAAACAAAACTTTATCTAACTATCATATTTAAAAACAAACAGTTATCTGTTATTTTCAAAACGTTTGAATTAATCTTAAAGTTATCTTTTGAAAATTATAAATTTTAAAACAAAGCTTGAATTACAATTCATACATACATAAATTATTAATAGATTAAATTAAATGTCAAAACAACATCAAATTATAACATATACATACATATATATTACAATTTGAAAATTCACCTTTTATTTAAAACAAAAGATATTTCTATTCACAACATATATCAAATATATATATTATAAATAGAATAAAATTTTATTAGCTTTGAAAAACAAATCTTATCAATTTTAAATTGTTAAAAAGATATTGATCAAAATTACCGGATTAAATATTTATTAACCTTTAAAAGAAATTAAATTTACCAATTTAAATTAAAATTATAAAGAAACATTATCAAACCAATTAAATTATCAATACAGATTATTAAATTGATATTGCCTAAAATTCCGGGTCGTTACAGTATGTGCTGGAAAATCGCAAGGTAATATGGGAGTTTTGTATCAGTTCTTCGTCAACATGATGCAAGCGGAAGCTGCTGTTGGACTTATAGGTGAAAATGCTGGAGGAGTGAATCAGAAAGCTTCGGGTTTCGACAACTATACTATGCTGAGTTGGGATTATGCAAGGCTTGGAGGAAAACCATTTATTTTAAGTGATGATGCAATTGAAGTAGAGAATTTTTTGCTTCATGACGAGAGAATTTTGGCTGATCTTGGACTAAATGATGAGCATAAGAGAAGATTGGTGTCAGGCTTATGTCGGAAATCACTAAGTCTACCCTGTTGAGAATGTTCACTGAGTTGGTGCAGGGAGACATGATGGTGCTGGAGTATGCTACAAGATTTGAGGAGTTGTCCTGGTATGGGTATGCTACCGTGGATACAGTAATTAAGAGGAACGAGAAGTTCATTCGTGGACTGAGCTGATCTTACTAGGGCAACTTTAAACCACATCTTAGATATCCATATGATGTAGTTGTTGAGGTAGCTTTAAAGAATGAAGAGATGCTAGGTTCTTTGGTAGTAATAAAGTAGTGAATACTCAAGGTGGGCGGAATCAGAAGAGAAGTTCCTTCACAAGAAAGGAGCTAAGAAGAGTGGAGCTGCCAAGCAAGGAAAATATGAGATTATCTGCTATAAGTGTGATAAGAAAGAGCATTTCATAAATGAATATTGTTCAGGAGATGGAAGGAAGGTGATTGGAAGGAAGAATATTGAGTGCTTTAACTATGATCAGATCGGTCATTATAAAAACCAGTGCAAAGAACCGGCTAAAGCCGAAAGGGGCAAGCTTTCAACCGTGTTCTATTTGATACTGCACATCACTTTCTTTCATATCTCATTGTCTGGCAGATAAGCTTAACCCAAAACCCTCATACCTAGTTACTTCCTTAAGGGTTGTGAATTCGATAGGAGGATATGTAACTCTTAGGATGAGATGTGACCAGTTAGAGTTTGAATTGTTAGGTCATATATTTACTTGTAGTTTGCATGTGTTTGATTTCATAGGCTTTTGAATTATTTTAAGTATAGACTGGTTAAGTAAGTATAATGCTAGAATATTTTTCCACGATAGGAAAATACCACTAAGACACCCTAGTAGTAGTGATCGAATAATATATTTTATAGAAAACCCAGGTTTTGATGTTTATGCTTTGTTGGGTGTAATGGAGGAGGAAGATGAGTTGAATCAAAATTTTGTCGTTAGAGAATTCATAGATGCCTTTTAAACGTTAACAGGACTACCACCGAAACGAGCTATTAAATTATAGATATATCTTGTGCCATGAGCTATACCTGCTAATAGACAGCCAAATTGGATGACACCTACCGAGACGAGTGAGCTAAAGGTGCACTGGTGGATTTAGAAGGGAGGAGTTTTATTAGAATAAGCAATTCGCCTTTGGAAGCGGCCATAATGTTTGCTAAGAAACCAGATGGATCGTTAAGGTTATGTATCGATTATCGTAAGGTAAATGAAAGGACAATAAAGAATCGATATCCATTGCCGAGGATTGACGATTTTTTTATTAGTTGAGTGGAGCCAAAGTGTTTTCTCAGTTGGATTTTGCAACAGTATTCCATCAACGAAGAGTGGTGGAGGATAGTATTCCTTTGATGACATTTAGAACCAGGTATGGATTGTATGAGTGGTCCGTAATGCCATTCAGATTGACTAGTGCGCCAGCCTTCTTCGTAGACTTAATTAATTGGATCTTCTGAGAATTCTTGGATAGATTTGTATTGGTATTCATAGATGACATTTTGAAATATTCGAAGGATGAAAGGGATCATGAAGTTCATCTTAGGATAGTGCTTGAGATATTGAGACGGCATCAGTTAAAAGCAAAGTGTCATTTTCGAAAGAAGGAGGTAAAGTCTCTTGGTCATGTAGTCTTAGAAAAAGAGTTGTTAGTAGATCCAGCTAAGATAGAAGCAGTTAATAATTGGAAAAGACCCAACACATTGATCGAGATAAAGAGTTTTCTTGGGCTAGCTAGCTATTACCTTAGATCAATTAAGTATTTCTTACGGATAGTAGCACCGATTACTAAGCTGACAAGGAATGAAGTAAAGTATGTTTGGACTGATAAATGTGAAGAGGCATTCCAGAAGCTGAAACATTTATTAACCCATGCATTAGCTTTAATTGTTCTGGATGGGAATCAAGATTTAGTAGTGTATACAGATGCATGTAGAACCGGAGTATGAGTTGTGTTGATGCGGTAGGGAAGTAATTGCCTTACCGCATGAGGCTAGATATTCGACGCATGACTTAGATTTAGCAGCAATGATTTTTGCATTGAAGGTGTGGAGAAATTACCTTTTGGGAGAGAGATTCAAGTTGTCCACGATCAAAATTCATTAACGTACTTATTCTCTCAGAAGGAATTGAATATGAGACAATAGAGATAATTAGAGTTTATAGTTGCCTATACTTTAGAATTGAGTATACGCCAGTAAAGAAAAAAGTTGCAGATGCATTAGTAAAAAAACATCAGAATGCAGTATTAGCAATGATAGCCGAGTGGAAAGATTTGGAAGCTTTGACTACATATGGTGTGCAGTTAAGATCTACGGCAATTTCAAGCCAAGAAACTGCGATGTTTCCATGTTTGGAAGTTCAACTGGTGATGATCGGAATGATTGCTTCAAAACAAAAAGAAGATCTATTACTAGCTAAATGGATCGAAGGTTAAAAATGGAGCTGAGATTGACGATTTCAAGGATTTCAGTCTTGACCAAAATGAGTGGTTGAGGAAGAAAAGAAGGTTATGTGTTTCGAATAACGAAGGCTTAAGGAAGGAGATTCTTAAGGAGTGTCATCGATCAAAGTTCACTATTCATTCAAGAGGAACTAAGATGTATCGGGATATGAAAATAAGTTTCTACTGGGAAGGTACGAAGAAGGATGTAGGCTTATGGGTAAAGCAATGTTTAAATTATCAGCAAATGACGAGTGGGTTACTTCAATTTTAGATATTTCAGTTTGGAAGTGGGATTCTATATTTATGGATTTCATAGATGGTTTGCCAAGGTCGAATAGAGGAAATGAAAATATCTAGGTTATAGTGGACAGATTGACTAAGAGTGCACATTTTATGCCTATTAAGTCAAGTAGAACAACGCTAGTTTTAGCTAAGTTATTCATGAAGAATATAGATAGACTGCATGAGGTTCCTAGTAATATAATAGGTGACATAGATTCCTTGTTCACTATTGAGTTCCAAAAGAGTCCATAGAAAGTTTTGGGTACCAAGCTCAAGATAAGTACTGATTACCATCCACAGACCGATGGCCAAACGAAAAGCGTTGATAAAGTCTTAGAAGATTTGTTAAGAGCTTGTGTGCAAGATTTTGGAGGATCATGGGAAGACCATCAGCCAACTACACTTAGTCAGGTTTTCATATAACAATAGCCATCAGACTAGTATAGGGATGGCACGGTTTGAAGCTTTATATGGAAGGCCATGCAAATCTCTCGTATTTTGGTTAGAGACTAGAGATGATTAGTTCTTGGTCCATATTTAGTAAGAGAAGCTGTAGAAAACATTGAGTTAATTTTGGCTAGAATGAATGAAGCCCAGTCAAGGCAGAAAAGTTATGTAGATAAGAGATGAAAAGACTTAGAGTTCTCGATTGGAGGTCATGTTTCATTAAGGTATTACCGATGAAAGGTGTAATAAGGTTCAGGAAGTCAGGGAAATTGGCACTGGGGTTTATTAGATCATTTCCTATTATATAAAGAATCGAGAAATTCACTTGTAGGATATAGTTGCCGAATAGTTTGACAAGAGTCTACAATGTTTTCCATATTTCTCACCTAAGGAAGTGTGTTCGAGAGCCAGAAAATACTATCACTTTGATTGCATTAGAAGACTTAGTAGCAGAATCGGACATGACTATAGTTAGACAGCCAATTTGTATAGTGGGTAAGGATGAGAAGAAGCTAAGAAACAAGACAGTCAGATTAGTGAAGATCCAGTGGAGTGGCGATAAGAAAGATTGTACGTGGGAAACAAAGAGCGGGATTGGGAGCACTTATCCTGACTTGTTTGATGGTATGTTTTACCTTTATGTTTGATTGGTGTGTGTACCTTGTCGTAATTTCGAGGGCAAATTTTTTTAAGGAGAGGAGTCCGCAATGACCCTAATTTTGACTAACATTATTTGAAATATTTAACTAGACAAAAAAATAAAATAATTTAAATGGCTAGGAGGATTGAGATTTGAGTAACTAAGAGGTCGATCCTAATTAATAAATTAATAAGAGTAATTGTAGTGTAATAGGAAGGAGGAAATTATGACAAAGGAAAAATAGGAAGAGAACACGTGCCCTTAAGATAAACCCTCATTCTCTCATTTCCACCCCCACTTCATTCATAGAAAATGAAAAAAATAAGAGAAGTAAGGGACAGCCATTAACAAACATTCAAGGGAGAAAAAGCTAGAGAATAAAGGAAATGCATAAGGGAAATTAAATCAAGTTCAAATCTCAGCTTTCTTAATCAATACAAGGTGAATAATGCATATACATCTTATGTTTCGAATTATGTTTCAGTTTTAATGGGAATCCAAATTTCATATTGCTATTATGCCATGTTTTAGAAGTTTGAATGATTGTATTCTTGTTGGTGATATTCCAGAATTTATATGTGAAATTTAGTGACATGTTTGGGTTGGAAAACCTATCATATGATACCCAAGTGAGTTCTGATTTTGATATGATGTTACAAATATCATTTTAGAAGTGGGTTTTTAATTCCATAATTTTCCAAGCAAGTATGGATTTTATATGAATTTTCTAAGTGAATAAATTGGTGAATTTCGGGTTTTAATTATTAAAAATAATTAAGATTAGTTTTTGGCCCTAAAATTTTTATATGCCAAAGAGTATGAGTAGTTTGATTTAATTTGAATTTTTTGCATTTTTCTAAGTGTTTAGGAATGATAAATAAATTGTTTAAATCTAAATGGCTTATTTGTTTAATTAAAATGTTAATAACAAGGGTTAAATTGTAAAAATATTAAGCATTTAAAATTATGGCATGCGGTAGTTTTTTTAGTAAAGAATTTGATAAGGTTTTGATAGCCAATAAGGTTTTGATAGCCAATAAATTTTTGACAAATTAAGAGGTTTGGTGAAAATGAAACACTTTTTATAGTTAAATTACACTTTTCAAGTTAATTCACATTCTGCCATATCGATATTGGCTCTGTCAAGCCACCATTCACTGCTTCTCGGTGTTATCGACATGGAAAAAAATGATGCCGCATAATGTCAATGAGTTTGGCATGAAGTGGATTAGGTTTGAACCTCTCAAGGCCAAGATAATAAAGATAAAAGAGGTAGACCTCGACATGATGATGTCGATGTTTATACATGCCAAGTTTTGCACCAAGAGGCTTGTTGCCGCATTTTATACTCGAAAGCATGCTGCCGCATATACTATTCAATATTTTGACACGAAAACCTAGATGGTCATCAAGCCTACAATATGTTTCTTTCAACTTATTATCGAGCCTAGCTAGGCCGCTTTTAACTTGTTATCGAGTTTACCCTATGCCGCTTTTAATATTGTTATCGAGCTTAGTCAATCCCTTTAAGCAATCTTCGAGCCTAACCCATGTTTTTATAGTCATCAAGCTTAACCCATATTGTATATTTTATACCCTCAATAAGGCATTGATGTCAAATGTTTTATGTGTTATCGAAGTTCAAATTATAGTTTTAACACTATAACTTATGAAGTAGTAACTTCAATATCATCTCCATATATTTTCAAATAAAAGACTTCAACATGATTTAGAATGGGCAAAGATCTTTAATGGCGATGACATCGTCGAGTTTTATAATTGTAAAGGTATTACATTGTTTTCGTCTTGTAGCCTAAATTTTGAGAGGGTTGAAGATCCCAATGATTTCGAGTTTTTATCAACATTGTTTTGTAAATCATATATCATGGCATAAGTATTTTGAGTACAGTAAAGGACCAATGTTTTCCTTGTTTTAAGTATTATTTCAAGCGTTAAACCAATTACAAAGATGTTGTTTTCAAGGAAATATGGATAGGATGGTTAAACTAGAATTTTACTAAAGAATGACTCGTAGATTAGAAAACTAGATGAGACTGGTGTGGGGTTGCGCCATATACTTTAGCTAATAGCCTCTGGCTAGTATAAGTCCAAAATTCTAGTGTGTAGGGCAGTGCCACGGGTAAGATTAAAAGAAGGTTACACATAGAAAGGAATACACAGAGTAGAGTTAGGTTATTTATGAATCTGTAAAAACCATTGGGATCAGTTGACCCTAGAAGTGGTAAGTTACGAACAAACCATCAAGTTTTTCTCTAACAATAAGTTAGAATATTTGTTAATTCTGGTAAGCCCGAGTCATCCATAGGTTTATAGTCAGTTTGATAAAACAATGATGTTGAGATAGATAGTCCGTAGATTACCTATTTTGTATGCATATATGTTATTGTTATAAGGGAAAACCGTTCCGCTAGGCGTCGCGATCTCACTTAATATCAATAAATCGAGATGTCATATTATTATTCACACAAGGCTTTTTGTCTGACTAGAAGTTTGTGTTTTTCCCTTAAACTCTCGGGTGTGCAAAATTTAATTTTAGTAGGTTGAGAGTTAAGGTTTTCAGGTTTAATAGGTTTTGGCAAATAAAGCTTCCGAAAGCATGTAGGAGGCAAAGATTGGCTATGTAGGATATCATTTATTAGTCCATTCCACTGTGATTGAATATTGCATGTAATGGCAGTTGTAATAACCGTCTATTTTATAATTCTGATCATCCAAGGGGCATCTTCATATGTCCCTCTTGGCGTATTTTGTAATAATTATATTTTATCTAAACATGGAAAATGTTATGGGATTATGTACCAAATATGAAATGTTGATTTGAAATGTAATGGGAAAAGTTTTTTTGGAATTGTGTTAGAAATATTTAATATTCTTGTGCTTCTGATATTATGGATACCATTGACATTATCGCATTTTGTCACTGAAAATCAATACTTTAAATGACTTTGGCATCTGTAGCGGTTAGTTTTGGACCTCTAAATTAGGATGTTATAGAAGATGAGGCTTCGGACTTCAAGATGGATACCGAATGTTTCCGTTTGGTTTGTACTTATACATTGTGGTTAAGTAAAGGACCAGGGTGGTTGGTATTGACCGCTGTAGACTGGTCAATGTCCATCACTATTATTGATCGGTGATTTGACCTATCTTTGGCTCGGACGTTGAGGAGTTTTCGTGGTGCACGATGCAATAATTTATTCGTGCCACCGAGTTAGGGTCTTGATGTAAATACTTTATAGGCGAGCGATTTGGATGGCGAGATGATGATGTGACGGTTCGACATGAGAGTTAGTACTTCAGATGTTGGCTCATGTTAGGAGTAGGTTCCGAGGTAGATAGTTTAGGACTCTATAGATCGTGCTGGAGGTGTTGGCATGTTCACATCATGAGAGGATGACGATGTACATCGTGATAGACGTGTATCTTTGGATTATGGCTTGTAGGGGTAGCAGGTACCAAAGATTAGACACTCTGTATCCTCGGTTTATGGCTCGTGGGGGTAGTAGGTACTGAAGAGGCTTAGGGAGTTTAGGAACATGATGGGTTCCGATAGTGGAGATTGTATTGAGCCAAGAGGGCTCGAATGGATGTGTATATGTTAAGGGATAATTGATGACTTGAAGAGTTTTCTGTTGTACTCGAAGTAGAGGTATTGTATAGTGGGGATGCCCATGGATAATGATGGGATCTGTATATCTGTGACGACCTAGAATTTTTAACAATGTAGAATTGGATAATTGAATTTATTTTAAACATTTAAAAGTTAATTTTAATATGAATTTGAGATATAAGTATTTACTTGAAAATTAAATCATTGAATTATATAGTTTAAATATTGTATTTAATAATTGAAATTGGGTAAATTGTTGAATCTGAAATTTCTAAGCCTGTTTAAAATAATTTGAAGACTTATAAAATTTATAATGATGATACCGAAGATAATAGAATGGTTGAATTTTAATTTAAAGGTGATTTGCTCGGTTTTGAAAATATACTATCTACACCATCTCTATTTTATTTATATTTATGTATGCTTTTAAATAATACAAAAGGTATAAGTATGTATACATTTATAAGTATAAGATAAGTGGCATGACATGGTGAAGACAAGTGGCATAATGTGGACCATACACCATCTTAAGATGAAATAGAATTATGACACATATATCACTTTGGTGTACATTTCTAGAACACCTTAAATGATTACTAAATAAGGTATGTGTCATGAAATAAGGCTTGCATAAAAAAATGAAGGGCATGTGTCGCAAGATTAAATAAAATAGTGACACATAAGCCCATTAGGTGTCCATGTGTAGAAACATCTTAAAGACACATAAGTAGACATGTGTCAACATTCTAAAGCTTGTGCAAAGAGAAGTAGACAAGTGTCCAAAACTAAAATTACCAAACTAGCATTGAAAATTACTATATAAAGGGTGGAAATGCTCACTTATTTTTCTTTTTTTCACAAAGCAAAAACAAAAGTAGGATAGAGTGAAAAAGCTTGGAGAAAGCTAAGGAAAAAGAGTCAAGTCAAATACACAAGTGTAAGGTGAGAAAAACTATTTAAATTTCTAGTATTCATGTTATTCTTGAAGAGATGATAGTTGTAAGTAAAAGTGGCGCGGTTCTATCAAAAACGCAGCTTAGTAATTTGACCATAACTTTCTCAATTCTTAATGAAATTTCGATTTCTTGGATGTTCTGGAAATCTTATTTTATGTGCTACAACTTTGATGTTTTGTGTTTTCTATAATTTGGATTTTCGCTATGTAAAAATTGAATTTTTCTACTGTAATTCCGAGAGCAAAACCAATATTAGCTCCGTGCTTAAGGCTGAAACTAAATTGGCCATAACTTCTTCGTTCCTTAACCGATTTAGATAAATTAGATGTTCCAGAAAGCTTAGACTTTGTTCTAAAACTTTTAAGTTTTGAGTTTTCCAAAATTTCGAAGTTATCTTGGCCAAAATTATAATTGTTTATCGCTGTCACGAGATAAAATGACAGAAGTTGTGAAATTCAAATCTCAGAATTGTTTTATGCATAACTTTTACAATTCTTATCGGAATTCGGTAATTTTTAATGTTCCGGAAAGCTTAGAAACTAAGATATAACTTTTGCTTTATTCATTTTGCCTAATTTCGATGTTTACTATGCTAAAATTGCAATTGTTGGTCGCTGTCCTGCAAATGCATAAGTTCAGGCTAAGCTTAATGTTTTTAGTAAAAAGCTCATAACTTTTGAACCGTTGATCCAAATTCGATGATCTTGGTCATTATGGAAAACTAACGGAAAGGCCTATAACTTTTGTTTGTATCACTTTTTAAAATTCGGCCATCTATATATATGAATTTGAGGTGCAAGCTCGGGTTAAATTTATGTCCGAAATGAACATGTTTGTTTCTAAGAAAATGTCTTACTTGTTAGATTTTTATCTTCGATTTGATAAACAATTTGATGGGTTTCTTTTCATGGTGGTTGAGTATACTAAGTAAATTACTTTAAAGAAGTATTTTCACACAGAAAAATTAATCGAGGATGCGGTATAAGACCATAGAAAAGATGGGTATTAAATATAAGTACACCATATTGAATACAATTCAAATCTTGATAGTCAACATATAAAATACAAATGTAAATAAAAGCAAGAATTAAGTAATTTGAATATGCTTGTAACATAAGATGAAATTGTACATACAAATGTAAAGTTTAAAGAAATGTCAGAAGAGCTGAGGACACTCGGGTATTGTTGAGTAATGCTTGGTTTTCCTCAGGTATAATTGCTTATGTTTCAGATGTTAAAGATAACATAAATAATTTTTTTCTATTATTTCACTTAAATCGATATTTTAAATAAAGGTGTTGTTTTAACAGTTAATGATAATTTAACTTCAAGATAATTTAGTGAGTTTGTTAATTGAAACTAAGAAGTTAATTAAGATAAGTAGTTAATGATTGTGAACAATTAATATAATATAATCAATTAAAGGTTAATTAATTCTAGAGTAATTAATAATTTGGAATAATCAATGATTGATTAAGGTAATTAATCAATGTAGTTAATAGAATTTACTAATAAAAGCAATCGAAGAAAAATTACTTAATATCATAAATCAAAGGGGGTAATTATTGGTAATTACTTAGTTGAGGATTAATTACTTGTTTAATTAGTGTAACAAAATTTAGGGAGGGTTAGTAAATTATGAGCATGATTAATTCAAGGATTTTAATCAATGTAAGTGATTATAAGTTAATGAATCTGAGAACTTAATCAAGGATAGATGTGATTATTGTGAAAAGGGAAGATAAATTAATAACATTGAATTCGAAGAGACCGGAGTCGGGTATTAGTTAATACCCGAAATCACTTCGATTCTTTACAAATTGATACGTGGAATCAATAGGGTATATTGGAATGATTTTAAGTGAATTGGACCATAAAATCTAAGTTCTGGCACTTAGAAATTGATGTGTGGAATAAGTGATGTCTATAACAACTTATGAAGTGGAAATTGATATAAGTTACCCGGGTTTATTTGGGCTGTAAACTTTTGCATTCCATGTTAGTTGGGTTTACTCACGCTGGTTTCCAGCCTGACCCGGGTGTTACTTTGGTGTAATGCTCGGGTCAGACCGAGTATTACAGATTTTCAGGTAGGGACGTTCTGGAGCTCAGGAGGCAAACTGGATGGCAGTAACGAGTAGAGTATTTCCTCTATATTTATATATTCGTTAATCTGAGACATGATACTTGTATTTATTCAGTGACTGTATATGTGTGGAACACTGATGTATATTAAATGTAATCAACAGATATAATATTCTTTTGTAGACATTTATTATTTATTATATTTTATCCGCTGCAAATGTGAGATGTTTAGTGTTTCTCTTCTTCTTCTTCTATCTCTTTCTTCTTTTTCATAACTATCTGGAATTTTCGGCTTCGAAAATTTCGGGTCGTTACAATATCCTAGACCCTTTGGGTCTAGTGTCCAGCTTTTGGCTTCGATACACTTATCCAGCTTTGGGCTGTGAGATATGAGAGTACAACGGAGAACTAGGATAATCATTAGTCCCTGGGTTAGGGGTCATATGAGTTATCATATATCTAGAGCACATTGGGCGACAGTTAGTATTGTTTGATGGATGCTACGTTTGCTATGGTTGCTTCACTAACCATATATCACCCTAGGGATGTCACACGAGGTAGGTATTATGCATAGGGATACCTAAATACCCTGGACAGTTTACTTAGTATGAAGTAGGTATTGTGGATGGAGATACCTAGGCACCTCGACAGATACTGCATATGGTGAACCTTTTTGATGATGTTGTAAGTAGCATATTATCTGTATTATGTGCTGACTCTTTGGTTATTAGGACATGTGATGTATGATTCGTAGTCCCTTTGATCCGTATACTATATCAACGTTTATAGTATTTTGAGATTGTTTATCACTCACACCAAACTTTTGTCCGACCCTAGATTTTATGCATCTCTTCTTAATATCTCGGGTACTCTTAAATGAGTAGATTTGAGAGCTGGTGTGGATGACAAATAGAGTTTAATAGATGGACTAACAGGAGGTGACATTTACTCATACTTATATTTGAGTTGTTATTGTATATTCCACCGTGTGACACTGTGGAGCTTTGACGGTGTTTGACACACTATTATTTAAGACAACGTATCAGTTGAGTTCGTATATCTTGTATAAACTCTGTTGCTGTGTTGTATGACTCTATAGATCTTACTCTAATGATTGGTTTACATTGTTATTAATGTCTCTACTGTTTTATGTATGCGTTGTCTATTATATTTTATCTGATGCAGTGTGAGATATACGACATGTTATGTGGTTATTTTATGTTTCCATTTTTCTACTTTTCCATCATCTTCCCTTCTATTTCCTCTTCTTTACTTCATTTCTTTCCGTTTACAACTGTTTTATACCATAGGTGTAGGGTGTAGGTTACATGATTAACCTTAGTTGATACCTGATTCCTGTGGAGACAGGGTAGGAGTTATCGCCTTAGACTAAATTTAGAGTGTACGTATATATGAGAGAGTTCGTATTTGTTATATATTTTGGTTTTCAAAACAATACAGTAGTATATATAGTATATAGTTGGGTTTCACACACGAGCACTATTGATGCATTTTTTAATGAGAGACTAACCTTCCTTGAATAGGAATGACCTGGCATGCGAGGAATATTGCTATTGACTCTATCTTCAGAATTGAGGAACCTAGGATATGTCCGTAGATATGGTGCTAATTATTTTCTGGAATGCCCAAATTGTTCTGGATGGTTATGGTGCTTAAGTGAAAATAATTAGAGTTGACTTTACCAAGCTGTATAGAGACTATAAGATCTTGGAGGCAGACCATTCCTTGGAACGGAGTCGGCTATTGAAAGGCAAGATTGGACGGTTACTTACAAGAGGATCTTCGATGACTTGGAGTCAGATGATATCATGAGGTAGAAGTTAACCTCTAGGTAACCCAAGGATGAACAATGAACCAATAGAGTGTTTCTACAGCTTTGATTCCCGAGGATCAATTTACTTGGGATTAGTTCATAGTTTGCTTTGAAGAAAATTTATCTTGTCTTTTGTGAAGTCGGCTTTGGATAAAGAGTTTTTCGATTTAAAGCACAATAATATGCTTATGTTGGAATATGTGTTCAAATTCTATATGCTATCGAAGTACGGTCTATTTCCCATTGATACCCCATACAGAAAGAATGGAAATTTTAACATTGAGTTGAGTGATCACCTTGGGAAGTGATTGATTATTCATACTAACGAGGGCTTTGAGAAGATGATCGAGAAGACTTTAAGATGAGAGAGCCTATCTCCAGTGTAGAAGGGTTGTCTCGAACCACTTAAGTAGGGTCAAACCATGGAAGCATATGTGTTGATTATTGTTTTGATTTCGTTGAGTTCTCCATCGATGAAGGAGAAGAGAAATGGCATTACCATTTAAGATATATTTTTCACTTATGCCGTTTACATATGTGTTTTATTTGACATTGATGTTTTGTATTTAGACTTGATGTAGATGTGCGGTTGAGACTCGAGATTGTTGAATATGCGCTTATATGATTTTTGTTTGATGATAATAAACATATATACATTCGTTTAAATGTATTTGTTAATGTACTATTTTATTTTTTATAGATTAAATAAATATTTGCTGAATAAAATTAAATAACACAGAATTTGAATTCAAATAGAAATTTCGTTCAAACAAATATTTAGTACAATTTTGAATAGTACAAATTCAAGCTCTCACTATACATATACAATTTTGATTACAAATACATCATAATTTCATATTTACATTTAACCTCACTACACATCACTCATTCTCAATTCGTATTTTATCTTCAACTTCATTCCAGTTAGAATCCAGCATCTGAGCAATCTGCAAAAATATTCACTAACGCAGTAAAATTAAAAAAGAAATATTATCGCAATATAAAATAAAATATGGATTTCGAAAATATTATTTGCCTCAGTTATTTGGGTTGTTCGTCATCATTTACATTTAAATTCATCACACACGAACAATGTGATATGCACAGTGTATTACTGCACATGCCACAAGGCCGTGCACACCGATATACACTTGATTGATTTACAGGAACAAGTGAGCACAGGTCAAACCCAAATGAAAATCCGGGTTCAACTCACGTGCAATAAAATAAATGTCACAACTTTCAGCACAAGGTCAAATCCGAGCTTCAAGCTGGATTCAACTTAGGTGAAATTTCGAAAAATAAACAAAATGCAATGGTCAAGTCACTACTCAACTCAGTGCATCAACCAAAGTTAAGGCGACATGAAGTCAGCAAACTGCAAGTACAATGCTTAATGCACAGTAATGCAATGCCACAACGAACATGGTTCAAAACAACATATCAAACAACCAGACTTCAAGCCATGCACAGCAGCCACCGAAGACAAAGCATAATCAATGTGAACACATGAACTACAAGCTAACAAATGCAAACTGTATCGAACATGATATAGTGACAAGAAACAATCAGCAGTGTACATGAATACAACAACAGATGAATGTGCAGACCCAACCAAAGAAATGAAACCAGAGCTTAGTGCATTTAAACTCAGTGACAATATAAATGAATCAAGTATGTGTGTGTGTGTGTATACAAAAGCAACTATACATGAAGACTAGCTGCTGAATTCTAAGAATGTAAACAAGTCGCAACCACTACAACAGGCCACCAGTGAAACAACTCATATACACGAATCAGATGAACCAGCAAAGAGCAAAGACTCAAAGACACAAATACAATGCAAATGAACACAAGTGTACATGACAGTGTACAACATCAAAGACACAGCAGTAATAAATCAAGACAGCATCCACAAGGCTCAGTCAATACACAATGATGAACAAAGCCACAAGAGAACCAGACCAGGTAGTACAAGTATCAAGACCAGTGACATGTGGACAGTGAAAACCAAAGCCAACAGCAACTACAAACTACTCACAACAATGCTCAAAGACTCGGCACTCAAATGAACACAGTGAAATGCACAAAGATAGAGCAACATCACAAGTCCAGCTAAATGAAGTATAAGTCAAGGCCGAAGATAATACAAAATCATGAATCAAGAAATCAATTAACATATCCAAGTTGAAGCCGTGCAAGTCCAGGATGACACAAATACAGGCGGTGAAGAATCTCAAGTCAAGGCCGCAGCAGTACAAGAAAATTCATGAAATCAAAAATTAGGCAAAGTCAAAGGAAATCAAATCCGTGTTTCAAATCAAAATCAACACCGTGATGACCGAAATCAAAGTATGAACATGTCAAATTCGAAAACGTGATAGCCAAGTAAACAAACCAAGTCAGAAATCAACACCGTAATGATCAAGCAACGCATTTGATTTAGTCAGTGAAATCATCAACATCAGAAATTAATCGAACGGCCGAGCAAATTATGTGACAAATTCAAACATATTTTGTACGAACGAAACTCAAGGGTTACAAATCCTATATAAACCACTCATCATCGGCAATTTCAATCATCGGAGTTCAATCGAGCATAACTGAAAAGCACAAAGGAAAACCACATACCAAATTGAAGTCGAACTCCAGAAGCAGCCGAAAAGACGAACAAATTTTCACTCAATTTACAACCAGATTGATCAAACAATCGGCAGCTTCACGAAACCCTAGTTTGGATCAAAGAGAACGAAGCCCTAATTCAGATCGAACAAAGAAAGCAACGGCCGCCATTTTTCACAAAGGAACAAATAAAAGAGGATCGGGTTATATAATAAAAGGGGTCGGCTTTATATTATTAAGGGCCTTTTAATTTTTAATTAGGGTTTTTTATTTTTTTTATTTTTAAACTGCTTTTTAAATTTGATTTTAAATTTTAAACTGTTGTGTTTACTAGTCGTGTGACTAGGGCAAGCTACGTGGCGTAGTTTGAGAATTCGCAATTCAGTGGCTGAGTTGTGGCAGGGTTTTGAGCGTAGAGTTAGGTTTAGTCGATAGCGGGTGTCAAAAGTTTACATGTGTAAGCGTCTGACTATCTAATTTCTAGTAGAAACCTTGGGGGCAGCACGTAGGCAGAGTTTTGCCGAAGCTGGGTAAATTCTGTGTCGTTCTACTTCTGCATTTATTATTCTGCTATTTTTCTGTGCTGCTATTAATCTGCGATCTGTGTTGAAATAATTTTATAAGCTTCCGCAATTAATTTTTATAATTTATACCATCACCCTATTCACCCCCCCTCTAGGGTGAAATCGATCCTACAGAGTTAGTTAACTAACCCTTTGATTGAGAAGGACCTAGTTAGGGGGTTAGGAGGCCACATATGGTTTGTCAAGACCTTGCCATATTGAGTCATGGATGTTGTTGTTTGTTTATTTGCTATTGATTTGTTCTGGGGTTTAGTTGGCTTGGCATCATGGTTTTGGAATAGATCGGCTAAAGAGGATATAGAATAGTGGTAGATTATGAGAGGCCGTTGGTTATGATTGGTGTTGTGGACGAGCGAACAGTGGTGATGGGCAACCTGTAGAGGATAGGTTATGGTTAGCTTTCTATATTTGCTCGATGTTCTACATGATGAGTTATCATCTTTGCCTGTAACTAGAGAGTGTCAAAACATATTCAATAAGGTGATCGGATTACCATCATATGGAGATTGAGTTCCATATCGATTTAGTCAAAGGAGCAAGACCAGTTGTTTTGCCTTTAAGGCGTATTGCAACAACCTGGATTTTTGGGTTGACAAATAGAATAAGTAATGATTTAAATTGGAGAATCAAAATCATTAATTTGAAGTTTGCATTCGTTTTTTAAAAGATAATTTATTTTAGAATGATTAATTCTAAATAATGTGAAATTAGAAACTGAGGGAATTTTTTAAATATTAGAAATCACTTTGAAATCATTGTTTGGATTTTATTTTAATTAAGATAACAAAATATAACTAGTGTTTAAATTGGTTTCTAAATTAAAAGTGTAAAATTCCTTTTTTAGATCATTACTGATATTAATCTCAATCAAAATGGATTAAGAAGTCATTTTATTTAATTGGTTGTGGTTTAAATACTTAGGCTTTTGATTCATGAAGCTTTTAGTAAGTAAATAAAATATGAAGTTAAGTTTATAATATAATTAAAAGAGAAATAGTTCTTTTAATGTAATTATTTTCTTATTAGGTTCATTAACAACCCAAGCAAAATTAGCTAAGAGAAGTTTTACTCTACTTCTTATTTTATCTGCACGTTCATTTTCTGAATTACAGTAAACAACAAAAAGAAGCCCGAACCGCTTCTCCTCTTTGAAACCTTGAGACCAAAATCTAATCTCTTCAAACCTCTTGCAAATTAAACTATTTTAGAAGCTAATAATCAAGGTAATGAGTTGAAACCCTATTATACTATTTTACACAATCAATTTCAGTTTTTTATGTGTTATTTTTGTGTTATTTGTTTTGGACTGAGATGTTTGTATGGGTTTTATTCTTGTGAGAATTAGAAGCTGCTATTGTTGTATTTACCTACTGAATTAAGGAGAAAAGGCGAGTCAATAATAACATAATCTATCTCTATATTTGTAAATGCATGTGTAGGAATGCTATACTTATTGATTAAGAATTTGATTTGTGAAAATTTTCTTCTATAATTGAGAATTTGTAGATTTTTCTTTCTATGTTTACTGTAAAACCAGTTACTGTGTTTTCAAGTTCACCAATATTAATATTTTGATTTCTCTAAAGAATTCTTGTTGATTGCATACTGGATTTCTGTGTTGTTATTGCAATTTCAAGTTGCCAAAATCGAGTAAACTCATCAGATTTTCCACCTATAGTCACTGGAAATGAGATCTGGAGCTGTACAACTCCAGGAATTCACTACCAATTAGCTAAACTTGGGGGTTTAGTCAATTGGCTAATCCTATCTGGGGCGTATAACTTCAGGTAGTAGTTCAATTGACCGAACCATCTTGTTCAGTCGACTGGACCTAAGCCTGGAGCCTGCTCTGGGTACTATTTTCCTCCCCCTCATTGTTGTATACTTTCCTTGTTCGATGTTTATTTGTTTTGTGATTTTTCTGCTTCGATTTAGCTCAGATATTTGAGATTCAACTCTTTTAATTTGGTGAATTGTTCTAATCTAAGTTTCATGAATTTTTATGAGTATTTTCTTAATAAATATATAAAGTTTTAACAAGTAAATTATAAATGAAGCCTTACTATAAAATATATATCGATATCAACTTGTTTTTAATTCAATTCAATTTCTTTTTTAAATTGTTTTATTAAGTAATTATATATTAAATACAATTAGTAGAATTGTTTAAGAAATGTAAAAGTATGGTTTCTAAATATAAGCTAATTTTATTTCCAATTTAATAGTAGTATATCTATATATGGCTTTTTAAATATAGATAGTTGAATTATATGGATTTTATGGGATTTTTTGGAACAACTATAGCTATATATAAATATGTTTTGAAATATATTCGGACTTATAGTATATATTTTACTAAGTGTCAAATAAGTATATATAATATATGAGTTTATGGATTTTTATAATGTGAAGTTTGAAAGTAATATACAAATAAAGTGTTTTAGAAATCATTTTCTATATGAATAAAAGTATATTAGTTACTATCAAGACCATAAATGCTTATTATATTCTATTGTATTTAGCCTTTGGCTATTTTATGCCATTTGGGCATTTTGTGTGACTTTTGGAGTTTATTGCTTTCTTGCAATTTCTGCTTTCATTTGAATGAGAAATTTAATTAAACGATTTAGCAATACAAGTGGTATGGAGTATTTGCATTACTTTATCGGTTAACTATTGGACTTGTTTGATTGAACATTTTAATCAAGTGACGTTTACTAACATTTAGTAAATGCTCAAGTAAACCCAAGTTTTTATGGAACACATGGTCATTACTTGAATGATTACTATTTGGAAGTATATAACACTTATTTTGACGAGTTTTAGACTCGTTCTTGGAGTTTTATAGACTTTATGTATATCGTGGGATCTTTATAGCCTTTATGTCTATCGTGGGATTTTTATAGCCTTATGTCTATTATGGGATTTTTATAGACTTTATTTCTATCTTGGGATTTTTTATAGACTTTAGGTCTATCGTGGGATTTTATGGGTTTTATATCCGTCGTGGGATTTATGGTTCTTTTGAACCATCGTATGATAACATGCGTGCTCGGTGAGTTTACATGCTCACCAATCCGTAATGGGCCTCCCTCTTTTTATTTCGGGATTTTTATCACTGATTTATGGATAATGTGAGATTTGGGTTTTTATAAAATATTTCTTGGGTTTTACTTTTATGAGATAAAGTGACTTTGGGTTTGATGAAATTTTTTTAAGGATAATAATGTCCTTTATGTTTTGCCACTAAGTGGCTACGTGGTGCTATTGAGATTCGATTTGTGATTTCATCATAATTCTGATTTTCCTACGAAAGGCTATGTTTGTGTTTAACGATTTGGTGAATTATGTGATGTGTTACTATTTACATTCTTATGGCTATTTCTAGAGTTTGAAATCATTCTCCATGAGTTATTATTATGTTAGTTGAACTTGTTTAGTTTAATTACCATACGTGTTTCTATACACTGTTGTATTCATGTTTATTTTTATGATACAATCCTTTGGATACTTAGAGATAGTGTGACCCATTTATTATATTTTATGATACTCGGGTCAAACCGAGACTTGATAGGTACAGAGACTCAGTGACTTTGGATGTCGGCTACCTATAGTAGATCTATGTAGTATATCTAAAGGATAGAGTTTATTTTTAGATGCTAGTCTTACATGTATTCATGTTGTATATTTGATGTTTTGTTGACTTTAGTTGTTATGTATACTTTTAGGCTTGTCATAGTCTATGCATGTATACTGTTGTATATGTAAATCTAGTTTTCCCTTTTGTAGACTTACACTATTATAAGATATTTGATGTATTTTATTTCCACCGCGACTTGCGATTCTATATTGTGTATTATGTGATATATCATTTTGAATTACAAGTAAACCACTGTACTATTGTTTTGTGTGTTGATTGTATACATCATATCCCTCCTCGTAAGAAAATGAAATAAATTGTAGTCGCAATATTCGACGTATCAATACTGGCCCAAAGCAGTATTGAAGATGGTTGCTCCTAACCAACCTTATTTATTACTGAAAAATATTACTTATAATGTTCTCTGGTAATATGGGTACAAAGGTGGGGCATTACAGTTGGTATATCAGAGTAGAGGTTCAAAACGATATAGAATGTAAGTAACAAGAACCTTGGCCTAGATAGACTTAGAGTCCCATCCATTGGGTGTGTCGGGTAGAAATTAGGATTTATTTTCTATTTAGAATTGAAGTATAAATGATTGTTGGGAATAATCATTAGGACATGTTTGTGGAAATTTTAAATTTCTTTACAAATCTTTTTTATACAAAATGATTTTAAAAGTTAAGTGTTGGGTAGCAGCGTTCTGATCCGTTAGTGATCAGAGTTGCGCAGCGGAAGCTGATAAACTGTCTCCATTGAGCACCATAATTAGTTATTTATTTATATTTAATTGAATGTTGTACACATGGATAAATGGTTGCATGATTGCATTGATGTATAATTAAATTTATGTTAAATTGCTCATTGGGTGTTTTATGAATTCTGGTCGAGACGTGGAATGCCATGGTGTCCATAAGGATTCCTAAACGCTCTGATGAGGTAGTCAGACACAATAATTTTGAGTTATAATATTTAAGGTATTATAAATAATTGTGAATGAATTATAAATAATAGTTAAGAAGGAGAAAAGTTTTAAGTGAATTAAATAGTATTTTAAAATGGGACTAATATTTTGAAATATATATATATATATATATATGCATATGCAATAAACTTTTGGAAGTAAAAGGATATTGGGAAAAGTATATGCACATGTTCATACAAATATGATAATACTAAAAACAAGTATCTTGAAGAATAATACAATTTTAAAAGAAAATATTATGAACTATATAATTATTTGGATAGGACGTATTATTGAAGTTTTGATAATAATATTTAGTAAATGATTTGGAATTGAATACTATTATTTGTGAAATTGAAATATTTTTGTAAAAACATATCTTGGAAAATAAATTAAGAAGAAAATTTATCTATAGATATTTATGTGTTTAAAATTTTGGTGGTTTAGAAAAGTATAATAATAAATTATAAGAATACAGTTTATGTATTAATTTTAGGTGATGCATGCAGGCAGCAAGCCTTAGCAATAGCAGAGATTAGTGGTGAGGCCATGTTGATTTCACGATCAACATCGCAGCCATGTGACTAAATGATTCGCTATAAACAAATGGCGAGGCGACACCATTAAATTATTTGATATTTGTAAACTGTGAATGTTTATTTTTAAGATGTATGTTAAGAAGAATAGTGGGTGATATTTTTAATTTGTTGTGCGTATCATTTTATGCTTTAAATAGAGGTAAACATTTATAATTGAGCCCTTGTAATAAGAAGTTAAAATAAAAGATGTAAGTATTGTGTAAATAAATTTTGGAAGTTCAAAATAAGAAATTAATTGAAGAAAATGTAATTTTGTATCTTTTATTTGAAATCTAAAAGATAAATTATATAAACAAGAATTGGTATAAATAAATACCATCAGAAGTTAGTATATTAGTTAAAGAATATAAAGTTTGAAAATTATTTTGGATAAAAGATTTACCCACCATCGAAATATATTTAAATCGTGAAAAGCAATTTGGGGTTTGTTTAAGATGAGAGTATTGATAATCAATGCTAGGAATAGAAATTTGCTTTGGTTATAACTGATTTGACTCTCAATGGAAAAGTTGGAAACTTAAAATTTTTAAGGTCAAGATAATTTTAGTCCAACAAATATGGCTTCAAAAGGATAAGTTTATGGAAAAAATAATAATATCATAATTGTTTTAGGTTATATACTAAACTTGGAATTAACCATATGTTATGGCAAAACAAAATATGAGATTTGGGTTTAGGAAAATGACCTTAATATGTATGTTTGTTTTTCTTTCATCAAAAAATATAAGGTATAAAAATTGGCCACTTAAGTTTTAAGAAATTTGATAAAGGAGAAATACTCTTGAAAAATATATTTTGTAAAGAGAACATGAATACAAGAAGTATTTTCACACCGACGAATTTATAAGCTAATGAAAATTGTTGTATGTAACCTTTACCCTTTAAGAAAAATGAATTTATCTCAATGATTTGTTTACAAATAGTAGACTAAACATAGCGTTGGCCATAATATTTTGGTTATTAAGAGAACACTTAAAGTAATTGAATAATAAGATTGATTTACTTTTTAAGTGATGGAGAATTTAAAATTTTAAACTTGTAGGTTGCAATCCAAAGTACATGTTAGTTTGGATATTTAGCAATCCCGCTTTAACCAAATTTGATTTAAAAGGTAAATACTTAGCATTATTTTGCAGGAGAAATTCTTTTCACCTTAAATTAGTTATATTAAAAAGATGGAACTTATAGAAATGATTGGAATTATTAAGTGATTTTTTTTGAAAACTAAAATTTATTAAGTAAAGAGTATTCAAGTGTAAATAGCTTTACAAAATAATAATGAGATTATAGAAGTTCATTTATAGAGCAAGATAATGGATTTTATAAATGAGTTTAAATTTTAGTATAAACATATGATTTATACTAAATTAATTTTTCTTAAAACCTTAATTATTTAGTATTTATAAACTATAAAAGGTGTTACAAATTTGAAAAAAATGTGAAATATTAGTGTGAACTTATTTTCAATTTAGAAAATAAAGATGAATGAGATGTTTACTATTGTAAACTAATATGTTGAGTTAAATTATTAGTTTATGTTAATGGAGTTTAGTTAAAGCAATGTTTTTATTCTAGTGATGCTTGGTTAATTTTAAAGAATTAAGAGGAAATCAAAAGATGAATTTTTGAAAATATATTATAGACTTTCCTTTGAATTGGAAATTGAAATTTTCTTTAAGGGAGAAGTCTGTAATAACCCCATTTTTTAGGTTGATTAAATAAAATAAATAATGATTTAAATTTGAGATTTAAATTATTAATTTGGAGTTTGCATTCTTTCTATAAAAAATAATTTATTTTAAAATTATTAATTTTGAATATTGTGAAATTAGAAAATGAAGGAATTTTATACATATTAGAAATCACTTTAAAATCGTTATTTGGATTTTATTTCAATTATGATAACTAAATTTAATTAGTGTTTAAATTGGTTTCTAAATTAAAAGTGTAAAATTTTCTTTTTAAATCATTATTGAAATTTATCTCAATCGAGATAAATTAATAAGTCATTTTATTTAATTAGGTTATGGTTTAAAAACTTAGGCTTTTAATTCATGAAGCTTTGAGTAAGTAAATAAAATATGAAGTTAGGTTTACAAGATAAATAAAAAAGAAATAGTTCTTTTAACGCAAATAGAATTTTATTTTCTTATTGGGTTCATTAACAACCCAACCCCAACTAAATAAGAGAAGTTTTACTCTCCTTCATATTTTATCCGTACATTCATTTTTTGAACTTACAGCAAACAACAGAAAGGAGCCTGAACCACTTTTCCTCTTTGAAACCTAGAAACTAAAATCTTATCTCTTCAACCCTCTTGCAAATTAAACCATTTTAGAAGCTAATAATCAAGGTAATGAGTTGAAACCCTTTTTTATTCTTTTGAGCAATCAATTTCAATTTTCAGTTTGTAATTTTGTGTTATTTGTTTTGGGTTGGGATGTTTGTTAGGGTTTTGTTCTTGTGAGAATTGGAAGCTGTCGTTGTTGTACTTAGCTGCTAAATTAAGGAGAAAAGGTGAGTGAATACTCACACAATCTATCTCTAAATTTGTAGATGCATATGTAGGAATTCTATACTTAATGATCGAGAATTTGGTTGGTGAATTTTGCTTTTGTAGTTGAGAACCGTAGATTCTTCCCCATCTATTTACTGTATAACCAATTACTGTGTTTTCTAGCTACCAATATCAATGTTTTTATTTCTCTAATGAATACTTGTTGATTGCATGCCGGATTTCTAAGTGGTTATTGCAATTTCAAGTTGCCGGAATCGAGTAAACTCGTTGGATTTTTCACTTGTATTCGCTGGAAACGAGACCTGGAGTTGTACAACACTAGGAATTCACGACCAGTCGGATGGACTTTGGGGTTCAGTCGACTGGCCAATCCTACCTGAAGCATATAGCTTCAAGTAATGGTCAGTTGACTGAACCACCTTATTTAGTCAACTAGACTGAGCCAGGAGCCCACTCTAGGTTCTTTCTTTCCCCCCGGTTGTTGTATACTTGCCCTGTTCATTGTTTATTTGTTTTATAATTTTTCTGCCTTGGTTTGGCTCTAATTTCTGAGATTCAATGCTTTGGTTTGATGAGTTATTCTATTCTAAGTTTCATGAATTTTTATGAGTATTTGTCTAATAAATATATAAAGTTTTAAACAATTAAATTACGAATGAAACTTTACTATTATATATATATATATATATCGATTTTAATTTTTTTTCAAATCAATTCAATTCTTTTATAAATTTTTTTATTAAGCAATTATATATTAAATACAATTAATATAAATTTTTTTAGGGATGTAAAAGTATGGTTTCTAAATATAAACCTATATTGTTTCTAAATTAATGGCAGTATATTTATATATGGCTTTTGAAATATAGATAGTTGAATTATATGGCTTTTACGGGATTTTTGGAACAACTATACCTATATATAAATATATTTTGATATCTATTCGGACTTATACTGTATATATTTTGCTAAGTATCAAATAAATATATATAGTTAAATAATAGATGAGTTTATGGATTTTTAAAATGTGAAGTTTGAAAGTAATATAAGTGTTTTAGAAATCATTTTATATATGATTAAAAGTATATTTGTTACATTCAAGACCATAAATGCTTATTGAATTCTATTGTATTTAGCCTTTGGCTATTTTATGCCATTTGGGCATTTTTGTGTGACTTTTGTAGTTTATTGCTTTCTTGCAATTTTTGCTTTCATTTGAATGAGAAATTTAATTAAAAGATTTAGCAATACAAGTGGTATGGAACATTTATATTACTTTATCGGTTAATTATTGGACTTGTTCGATTGAATATATCAAGTGGGGTTTACTAACATGTAGTAAATGTTCAAGTAAGCTCGAGTGGTTATGAGATGCATGGTCATTACTTGAATGATTACTATTTGGAAGTATACAACACTTATTTTGAAGAGTTTTAGACTCGTTCTTGGAGTTTTGTAGACTTTTTCTATCGTGGGATTTTTATAGACTTTATGTTTACCGTGGGATTTTACATACTTTATGTCTATTGTGGGATTTGTATAGACTTTATGTTTATGTTGGGATTTTCTCATGGACTTTAGGTCTATGTGGGATTTTATTGATTTTATATCCGTCATGGGATTTATGGTTCTTTCAAACCATAATGGGATAACACGCGTGTTCAATGATTTTATAAGCTCACCAATCTATGATAGGCCTCCCTAGTTTTAGTTCCGGATATTACTGATTTATAGATTCTGTAAGATTTGGGTTTTCACCAAATATTTCTTGGGTTTAGCTCTAATGAGATAAAAGTGAACTTGGGTTTGGTGAATAAATTTTAAGGATAATAATTTCTTTTTATGTTTTGCCTCTAAGTGGCTATGTGGTGTATTGAGATTCGATTTGGGATTTCACAATAATTCAGATTTGTCCATGAAAGGCTAAATTTGTGTCTTACGATTTCGTGAATTATGTGATGTATTGCCATTTACTTTTTTATGGATATTTCTGGAGTTTGGAATCATTCTCCTTGAGTTATTATTATGGTAGTTGACCTTATTTTTTTTAATTTACCATATGAGTTTCTATACCCTTATTGTTTATGCATGTTTATTATTATGATCTAATCCTTTGGATATTTCGGGATAGTTTGACCCATTTATTATATTTCATAATATTCAGGTCAGATCGAGACTTGACAAGTATAAGGATTAAGTGATTTTGGATTGGACTAGCTATAGAAGATATATGCAGTATATCAATAGGATAGAGTTTATTTTGAGATGTTAGTCTACATGTATTCATGTTGTATATTTGATGTTGTGTTGACTTGAGTTGTTATGTATACCTTTAGGCTTGTCATAGAGTGTGCATGTATATGTAAATCTAGTTTTCCCTTTTGTAGACTTACACTGTTATGAGATATTTGATGTATTTTATTTCCACTGCGACTTGTGATTCTATGTTGTGTGTTATGTGATATATCATTATGAATTATTAGTAAAACACTGCATTATTGTTTTGCGCTTGGATTGTATACGTCGAATCCCTCCTCGTAAGAAAATGAAAAAAATATTGTCCTAATATTCGACGTATCAATACTTGTCCAAAGCAATATTACGAATGGTCGCTCCTTACTGGCCTTATTCTTCGTATTTCTAGACAGTATCACTAATAATATTCTCGGGTGATACGGGTATAAAGGTAGGGCATTACACATATATGTCCAAAGAGCTTAGTGTTGAATATGCGCTTTGCGCTTATATGATTTTTGTTTGATGATAATAAACATATATACATTCATTTAAATGTATTTGGTAATGTACTATTTTGTTTTTCACAGATTAAATAAATTTTTGATGAATAAAATAAATTACACGGAATTTGAATTCAAACGGATATTTTATTCAAACAAATATTTATTACAATTTTGAATAGTACAATTTCAAGCTCTCACTATAAATATACAACTTTGATTACAATACATCACAATTTTACATTTACAGTTAACCTCGCTACATATCGCTCACACTCGTATTTATCTTCAACTGCATTCCAGTTTGAATCCAGCATTTGAGCAATCTGCAAAAATATTCACTAACGCAGTAAAATTGAAAATAAAATATTTTTGCAATATAAAATAAGAGATGAATTTTAAAAATAATATTTGCCTCAGTTATTTGGGTTGTTCGTCATCATTTAAATTTGAATTCATCATACACGAACAACTTGTGACATCCACAATGTATCACTGTATATGACACAAGGCCGTGCACATCGATATACACTTGATAATGCTACAGGGACAGGTGAGCACAGGTCAAACCCAAATGAAAAGTCGGCTTAAACTCACGTGCAATAACATAAATGTCACAACTCTCAGCACAAGGTCAAACCCGAGTTTTAAAACTGGATTCAACTCAGGCGCAAATCAAAAAGTACACATGAATGCTATATTCAAACATGACATAGCCTCAAACCATCATCAAAGAGTGCAACAGGTTATACTGCAGGGATGAATACAACATGAAGCACAACAACTCAAGGAGATAGTCGACCAACAATATCAAACTCATATATGCACAACAAGTACATGAATGCGAGCTACAGGAATGCATTGAAGACCAAAACCAGGCAATAGTGAATGGGAAGACATACATGAACATGAAGATATAAACAACATCAAATTCAAGACCAAACTTAAGTGAACAGAAGACAGTTTGCAAATAAATTCAAAGGGGAAGCATCACCAAAGACTCAACAGGGAACACAAGCCACCAAGATCAACAATATCAAGTCGACCAGGCAGCAATGATGAAAGTGTGCAAGTGCAGACGATAGCTACTCAATGTAACTCGGTGATACAAGGCAAACTGACAACAACAAAAGTGAAACAATGCATGATGAATCAGACCAACTAATCAACAGTGCAGAGATGACAAGTACATAGCAGTATAACCAAGTCAAAGCCAGTAGTAGCCAAATGTTACAAATTCAATGCCGAGAAGCACTGAAACAAAGATGGCCAAAACACAAAAGTGCACAGCAACCAACATAAATGAAATAATACACAGTGCACATATGTCAAGTAAAGACTCAGAAACAAGTAGCAGTATACAAAAAGAAGTGCATGCAATATGATGAAGCAGTGATGATACAAAGACCAGTAATGCAAGCAATCTGAATTAAATGTCATCAGATCAGAGACCAAGTGAGTATGCAAATGCTACCATGACTCGAGTACATGCTACAGCAACGTTACATGTCCAGTTACAACAAAGACCAAATTCACAGTGAAGTCAAGACAGAAAATTCATGAATGCAACATGGTGAACAACCAAGGTGCAACAAGAATTTTACAGTATCAAGCTCATGTATGCAACAGTGGAAGAACAAAATTCATCAGTGCAGATTCGAAACCGTGGTGGCCAAGCAAATCGACCATGCTACAGGTGTATCAAGCCAGAAGCAACATAGTTCACTAAATCAAAGAAATTCGAGTGTACAAGTCAAAGCCAGAAATTCACAAAATCAAAACTTGGCCGAAGTCAAAGGAAAACAACATCGTGGTGACCACGAAATTGAATCAATACCGTGTCAACCAAGTATATACGAATTGAAGAAGTCAGAGATCAATCTCAGCGTCAAAACATAATCAAGCGGCCGAGCTAACAATATTGACAAATTCAAATATATTTGTACGAACGCAATTCAAGGAGATTGAACTCTTATATAAACCCAATCATCACTGGCAAAAATAGTATCGAGTTCAAGTACGAAAACACTAAAGCACAAAAGAATAAAATTACATACCGAAATCAAGGAGACGAACTTGATCCAAATTGAAGAGCCGTGAGCAAATTCAAAGAGACAAATGATCGACGAACGCAAGGAACTGGACACTGGAGATCTCGATCGAAGCCACTGGAGTCGGCGACTTCAATTATAGCACAAGCCCTAATTCAGACGAGAAAAGGGACGAACGAAACAAAGCCACCATTATCTCACAAAGGAAAGCAAGCCGGTGAAATAAAAAAAAAGGGAGATGATATGTTAGGGCCGGCCTTGTTACTTTTAGAGGCTTTAGTTTAATTTTTTTAATTAGGGTTATTGTGTCTTTTAATTGTTGTTTAATTGTTTTTTTTTTTACTTTACGAATCAAAACTTTGTAAATCACCACCTAGGGTTTAGGTAGTGTCAGATTGTCTAGTTAGAATTAGTTCAGTGAGCAGGGTGTGCGAGTTTGCAAAACTCTATAGGCGGGAGCAGTGTTTGCGAGTAAGCGAAACTCTATATGCGGGAGCAGGGTGTGCGAGTCTAGTAGAGTGTTTGTGAGCGGGAGCAAAAGGGTCTGCGAGTCTAGTAGAGTGTTTGTAAGCGCGATACAGTTTAATTCTAATAGAAATCTGGGAATGCAGCAGTAGGCAGGGGTTGCCGAAGCTGGGTAAATTTTGTGTGTGATTTACTTTTCATCATATTTATTTCTGCAGTTTATTTCTGTGTTTAATTCGAGTAAATTTGCTATAACCCTATTCACCCCCCCTCTAGGGTTAATCTAGATCCTACACTTAGGAAAGTAAAGGTGCGAGCGGATGACCTGTTGAGGTGATCGTTCATTCATAGGAGTATATTTGGGTAGAATGCACCTTTGATGTTCGTCGGTAGGGAGGATGACTCCTTGGGGTTGCTTGTTGGTTGTTATGAGCTGAATGAGATAATGAGCAAGTTTCTACTTCCATTTCCATTTATTGATAGCTTGTTCGATCGGCTCTGTAGCACGAGGATGTTCTCTTAGTTGGACCTTGCGGTGAAGTGCCATCAATTGAGAGTATTTTGAGGGAGTGTGTCGATTATAGTGTTTTGTACATTACCTTTACTTTTGGTTAGTTATGTCATTTGGGCTAAACGATGTGTCAGCATGCCTTATTGATCTCATGGACCGTGTTTCGAGGGGACACTTGAGTGAGTTATGCTTGTGTCCATCGATGATACTTTCGTATACTTATGGACGAAAAAGGAGCACAAGGCACAATTAGTGACTGTGTTGTAGGTTTTGAGAAGACACCAAGTGATGATGAGATTTTGATAGTGTCACCTCTGAAGGAGGGAAGTGAGATGCATGGGTCACGTTGTTTCAAAGGAGGACATCATTGTAGATCCCGTAGGTACGGTAGTCCTAAATTTGAATACCCCCAGAGTAGCAACATCGTTAACCTATTTAATGAGTGAGGATCAAACTTGTATTTGAGACACGAGGTGCAGACATGTTTTAGTGAGTATGACCGAGAGGTTGTTGGGTGCACTGATATTACTCATTCTGAGACGATAGTACACACTTTCCTGTGGTACTTAACTGGGTATGGTATTGATACCGAAAGGTAAGGTTGTTGCATGTTGGTTGGTAGCTGAAACCGCAAGAGCGGAAGTATCCAACTCTTGTTTTGGAGTCGGTGGCGATAGAGTTCTCTTTGGGGACTTGGAGGCACTGTCTATTTGGAGAGAGGTTCGGTTGTTCAATGATACCACATCATTGGAGTATCTCTTCTCTAAGAAGTATCTTGACCTTCGCCAATCGTGATGGTTAGAGTCCTTAACCTCCAATGACTTTGACATTTCCTATACGTCTGTAGGGGAAATGTAGTTGTTGGTGTTTCGAGTGGAAGACATACCAGTTCGGGATCAATATTCCTAAATTGGACATTGTTTGAGCTTATCACTAGTTATGACTTCAGAACTCGATGAGCTATAACCAAAGATGATGGCTACTTTGACCATTAGATCTACTTTGATTTAGCTGATTTGTACTAGTCATAGGCATTGGGTTAAACTAGTAAAGATTGTGGCTAAATTAGAAGAATGAGTAGTGTCTGTAGAGGTGATGCAGTTTGGACTCTACCGAGACTGTTGGTTCTATAGAAATAAAAGATTGTTTGTTCTCAAGTCGTGGGAACATATAATTGTAGACTGCATTGATGGATTGCCGATGACTAAGGATAATATGATAATGTTTGAGTCATAGTTAACTGGTTGACAAATAATGCTAGATTTGTATTCCTTAAGTCCAGTAAATTGGCATCTGCATTTGTCAAGTAATATGTGGGATGGGTACTACGATTCCATTGTGTGCCAAGTGCGTTGTTAATGGCAGAGATCCATTGTTCGATAGTGGGTTTTGGGAGAATTTACAAGAGGCGTTTAGGAATTTAGCACTGAATTGATTATATGATATTGAGGTAGAACCAAACACTTCGGGACCTCATAGGCCTATTCACGTCAATAGATGTGATACAAAACAGGTAAGAGGAAGGCAATGGAGTAGTAGAGGTTTGGTGAAATGAAAGTGAAGGTGATAAGATATGGGAGGCCGAGAAGAGCAGGATGACCGCCTATCCGAAGCTCTTCACTTGGAGAGATTTTTATTTTATCATCGGATTTCATATTGGGTATCGTATTTGATGTTTTATACTCGATAGTTTAGTATTCCACATGCTAGGTTAGGCATGGATGTTACTTTTTGATGATAGATCTCATATATACATGTTCGATTAGATTGTTAGCATTTGAGATGATACCCTATGCTTGTATGGTTGTTAGGTATGGTGATAGTTATGGTTTGATATAGCATACTTATTTGAGACGATTGATATATATGATCCAATATATTTAAATTATATGAGATGTGTGTGTATATATATATATATATATTTGTTGTATTGGGATTCTAGACCTAGCCATGCAAAGGAGGTTCTGTCGAGTTTTTTCAAAATCTGAGAGACTTTTGAGGACCTTTGGATTAAGAGACATTCTCATTGCTTTGTAATTTTGAGGGTGAAATCTTTTTAAGGAGGGGATAATGTAATGATTTGTATTTTTAACGATTGGATATTTAATAACTGATTTAAATATTTAATCCTAATTAATTAAAGGCTTAAAAATATGTTTTTCGCATACAGTCAAAGCAAGACTCGAAACCACTTCTATTGAGTTAAATTGACATTGAAATTTAAATGAGTATAAGGATTGCTATATTTAGAGATCGGATAATACGATGGCCGAAACGATCTCGAAATACGCGAAATTAGCATTTCGAGGCACAGTCTCGGATGGTGATGAGATTTATACTGTTGGATCTAGAAAAATGAGGTAATGTACCTAGACAAGTTTCGTGGCGATCATGTGTATTGTGATCATACGAACTCAAAATGTACGACCATTTATTTGAGAATTTAAATAAATGATATTATAATACTATATAGAGCCCTAAATTGAATCCTTCCCCCCAAATTCTCATTCCCATTCCACTGTTCATGCTATAAAAAAACACATGGACATTCACCATTTTTCGTTTCGAAAATTAAAACCTCCAAATCTGCTCCTCTAAAAATCACGAAACCAAATCAAGTGAGCTCATATTGATAAGAGCTTATATTCTATACCCTCAATTTGATGTACGATCACTATTGGCCGAAGTCGACACATCCACTGTCGATTAGGGTTTGACTTTTCTTGACCTTGGAGCAACGATGGATGGATCTGAGATTTACATGGTGATACTCATGTGAAGGGGCTCACGTTCCTAGATGTTGGTGTCGTCAGATCCTTCCTGGAAGTATGCGACATTTAAGAGGATCGAAATTTAGCCGTGAGTCACGATCTAGATGAGTGGATCAGTCGACATGTGGTGGGGTACAGATCGAAGAGAGCGTGAAGAGAGGCGATTTGGCAAGACGAATCAGGATTTTGTTGATTATCGAGTGAGAAATCGATGGAGCAAGGAGATGGATAAGCACGGCTATGTCTCGTGCACGTACATGCAAGTGGAAAACAGAAGCCTAGAAGGAAGAAGGATTAAAGTTAATCAAGGTAATTAAATATGCAAATTGGTTAATTAATTGTTTAATTAATCTCGATTCTTATATTGATCATATCTTATGCATACGAAGTCCATTTTTGATGTGGTTTCTCGCATTGCACTAGTGATGGAGAAATCTACATTTGATTTTGGTTTGGATAGATTTAATAGAGGTAAGTGATACTGTCTCTCACCATACTATGATTGGTTGTATAGTATTAGTCGGTTGTTCAGGAATGATTTTTGGTTTTAAAATATGATTTTCCTATACTTATACATCTGCAATATTTTTATAAAAGAAAATAAAGTTATTTTGAAAAGATTTATATCAAATATCAAATATTTTACATCGACGTGCCACATTTAGGGAATTATTAGATTTGAGCTATTATTGATATGAAATCCCACATTAGATGATATGGATGGATTATGCATGTTATATATATAGTGTTATGGATGTATGTCTGGTTGTTGGATGTATGTAGGGTTGTTT
This sequence comes from Allium cepa, assembly GCA_030765085.1. Lineage (NCBI taxonomy): Eukaryota > Viridiplantae > Streptophyta > Magnoliopsida > Asparagales > Amaryllidaceae > Allium > Allium cepa. Next base: position 241,261,927 of record CM060931.1, read on the forward strand.
TTCTTATTTGATTGTTTTGGTTGAAAATGGCGATTAGCAGTGATCGAGTGTTAGGGGAGTACCTTGTACGTTGGGGTTTCGTACACATGGAAACCTAATGAGCGAGATAAGTTGTAGAGGAGGGTTAGGATATGTGCCGACGAATATGAAGGTCGAAGATGAGGCTTCGAACAACATGATGGATGTTGAACATTTCTGCTTGGTTTGTACTTATCCATTCTGGTTAAGTACAAGACCCGGGTGGTTGGTATTGACCACTTTAGAGTGGTCGTCAATGCCCATCACTATTGTTGATCTATGATTTGACTGATCTTTAGCTTAGTCGTTGAGGAGATTTCATGGTGCACAATGTGATAGTTTATTCATGTAACTGAGTTAGAGTCATGATGTGATTGCTCTATGGGCATGCGATTTACATGGTGAAGTGATGATGTGACGCTTCGACATGAAAGTCGGTACTTCGGATGTAGGCTTTTGTTGTGAGTAGGTTCTAAGGTAGATAGTTAAGCACTATGTAGATTGTGCTAGAGGTGTTAGCTCATTCGCATCATGGAAGGATGGCGATATACAGCGTGACAGACTTGCATCTTCAATTTGTGGCTCATGAGGATAGTAGGTACCGAAGATTAGACACTATGTATCTTTGGTTTATGGCTGGTGGGGGTAGCAGGTATGAAAGAGGCTCGTGGAGGGAGTCATGGAGTGTAGGAACATTGTGGGTTCCGACAGTGGAGATTGTATTGAGCCAGTAGGGATCGAATGGTTATGTATGTGCCAAGGGATTATTGATGACTCAAAGAGTTTTCTATTCTACTCAAAGAAAGGGTATTATATAGTAAGGATGGCTATGGATCATGACAGGATCTATATACCCTGGATCCTTTAGGTCTAATGCCCTACTTTGAGCTACGAGACACGTATCTAGCTTTGGGCTGCGAGATACGAGAGTATAGCAGAGAACCGAGATTACCAATAATCCCTGGCTTGAGGGTCATATGAGTTATCATATATCACTGGGTGACAGTTTGTATTGTTTGATGGATGTTATGTTTGTTACGGTTACTTCACTAGCCACCTGTCACCCTAGGGATATCACATGAGGTATGTATTATGCATAGGGATATCCAAATGCCACGAATAATTTATTTAATATGGAGTTGGTATTATGGATGGATATACCTAGGCACCCCGACATATAATGAGTATTTTTACCCTTTTTATGATGTTGTAGAGAGCATACTATCGATGTTATGTGATGACTCTTTGGTTGTAGGGGCATGTCAGGTATGACTCATATTTCCTCTGTTCCGTATACAATGTCGACTTTTATAGTATTTTGAGATTGTTTATCACTCACAGTAGACTGTTGTCTGACCTGAGGTTTTATGCTTTATTATCTTAGGTACTTTTAAATGAGTAGATTTGAGAGCAGGTTTGGATGACACATGGATTTTTGCAGATGGACTGAAAGAAAGTGACATTTACTCATACTTATATTTGAGTTGTTATTGTATATTCCGCTTTGTGCCACTGTAGTGACTGTGTTTGACCGACTATTATTTGGGACAGTGTATCAATTGAGTTTATGTATCGGTTGTGTAAACTCTGAATTGTGTTGTATAACTCTGTGGATTTTATACTCCGATGATTAGTTCACATTGTTATCACTATCTCCATTGTTTTATACTGTGTTGGCTATTATATTTTATCCGATGCCATGTGGGATATACGACAGGTTATGTAGTTATTTGATATTTCTTTTTTCTTCTTTTCTATTCTCTTCTCTTATATTTCCTCTTCTTTACTTTTTTTCTTTCCTTTGATAACTGCTTTGCACGTAGGTTTAGGATGGTCGTTACACTTGAGGCTCGACCTAAATATTTTCTGAGATTTTTCTGCTCTGAGTTTTCCTTCGCTTGCTTTAATTCAGATCTAAGACATTTATGTGTCTGGAATAGACTTCTGTGTGTCCGACCTGAGTTCGCTTATCTGATTCGATCGTTTAAGTCTGTTTGAAGTTTACAGAAAATTTATCCATAACATTTTTCCCTTAAAGCACGTCGTGTGAATGGAAGGTGTGCTTTGCTCAAGAAGAAATATCGAAGTCGACAAGTCATAAATATCGAAGTTGAAAAGTCCGGCTCATTTGGATTTACTTATAAATCAAAGGTCATTCTAGACCATGACAGCTACAGACTCAAGTCCTCGCTTGAGTGTTAGTTATAGACAATAATTCCATGTTCTCCCGAAATCGGTAAGCCATGCGCTGTATCACTAATCAGGATGATCCCATGTTTGTCCAGGGGCTAGCTGTCATATGTTGAAATCTTGATCTCTTTGGATCGTTAGTGAAATACATGGCCATTACTCGCCGATAGATGAATTGATTTCTCCAACTCGTTAATCAACTCCATAGCCATTCAGGGCCGATAGCTAAATCCACAATATCTTCGGATTATTAATTGAATTCATTGTCATTCAGGGCTGATAGCTAAATCCACAATCTCTCCGGATTGTTAATTGAATTCGTGGTCTTCAGGGCCGACAATCAAATCCATGATCTCTACGGACCATTAATCAAATTGTGATGACCCGGATTCAGCGCTCGAAAATTGACACCCAATACATCACCTGCAATCGAATGCCGCAGATTCAAACGTTGAGTCTAGTTTGCCAGAGATTATAAGACATTAGGTGAAAAACAACAGAGCGGAAACAGAAAGAATTTTATTGATACACAATAATTGATTACAAAAATGAATACAATATGAAGTGATCAACATTATCAAAGATATATACAACAGCTGAAAAGAATAACGGCGGAAAACAACAGCAACAGCAGCAGAAAGATAACATCTTCAAGAGAGAGAGAATCCAACACTGCATCTCCAAAGCTACAAAGATCTCCAAGCAAAAACTCAAACCCGAAGCTCGAACTACTATCATGCTGCAATATAGCACAATGCGATCGCCAAAACCATAGACTTCAAAGATAGCCAAAGCTACACCTACTAGCTGACTATCTGATAACCTGACTCTAGGCTGCTCGTGTGGAAAATTATGGGCCCCCAGAGTTTAGAAAGGGAACAATAAACTCCTGGTCAGTCATGGGACTGGTGTGAGCAAGCAAAAAATGTTTTTGAACAAAAAGAAACGACAAAAAGAAACGACAAAAAGAAATAAAAGAAATTCACTATGCTTTTTGGGAAATGAAACTACCATAAGGCCTCCCACCACACACACAATGCAATCGCATACTTGAGGGAGATTTCTCTTTATGATAGTCAAACATGCTTGATACGCGAAAATCCTTTTGATATTATTATTAGTGCATAGTGTGAAAAACATTTAGAAAGTATAATATTAATCTTAGCTAGCATACTACCATTATAGTATACCTACTATAACTACCATATTAGATGGCAGGTTCTACAACTAAAACCGTACAGGGCTCACATTGGGTGATTGGATTTCCAACAAATGGTCAAGGCTAACGAACTTCCTTTTTGAATAGGTAAGCCTCTGGAGGGACACCTCGAGAACCTAATCGGATCTCTGCCAACACAAGGCCGGGTTACCTCTGTAACTAGGTAACTAACTGTCCCGAGTATGCCATCCCCCGGTTGTCGCCGACCTTTATCCCGGGATTCACCAACAAAATTCCAAAAACCACATAAGTTAAATATCTAGGCTCCATACCATGATACCACTTTTTATCCAGAAGGAAATGAACATAACCTAAGGGGTGCAACCCCCGTAACCTTGCTACATCCTTCATGTTTCGACCATTTATGGGGTGTGAGGTTCGATGAAGTCTCATCCCACAAAGCTATGCTTTCCACAAAAGCCATGCTTCGATCAAATCAGCAGTTAGCATGCCACATTACCAAATTGGGAATATATCACTAGTAACCATCAACTACATAACCTCTGAGCTCGTTCGTCTCAGAGAAGGATGTTAAGCTAAGAGAATAAATTCTCCGCTACCAAACAGAAATGTATTTGATAGAAACCAGCTTTACATCTCAAAGTGTAACGTCAGACATACACCCATACAAGTACATCCTGGGTATAAATGGAACCGAAGGCACTTCCTCCAATTAAGGAAAGAAGCCCTTGCGAATCTGGATATCCACAATCCCGACCGGACTCCCCATCACATATGGAGATCTCTATACCGGAGCAACTCAGTGTAGAGACAATCGACAGGAAATCCTTTTGTTCTCGAAAATACCCGGTCTTCAATCACCGTCTTCAAATGCAATCCATTTCATCGTATCATTTATTCGAAATGGGTTTTATGACATAAAGTCCTCTCCCGGCTAATCCGAATAATGAGCGCTTATTTTAAAAAAGCATATGGATATATTGGGATCTTAGTTAAGTCACACTTTTGAGCCCTTGTTCCCAAAACTTTTCTTTTGAATAGTTTAAACAAATTTCCATTTTAAAATCTTTTAGACAAAAGATCCATCTTCAATTTGAAAACAAGATTCACTAACCTTTAAAAAGATTCATTCATAGCTTTCAAAACTATTTCCATTTCAAATTTGATTTACCCATAACTCGAAATCCTTTTAACAAAAATTGAAAATTCTTCTTAATATGAAAGTTGTTATCATTTGAAAACAAAGGTTTTTCGTTTCGGGAAAATCCGATTAAATATGCTCAAGCTATAGTCTTTCAAAGTATAAATTAGAAAATTTGGGAACTGCCGCATCCTCGGCAAGTTCTCCTTGGGTTAAGTTTAAATTCCCAAAATAATTTTAATTTCAAAACTTCCCTTTTCAAAAGTTTTTCATATTTAGCCCAATTCACTTCCAAACCATTTGGATTCCAAATTCAACTTTTAAATTTTGAATTAAATTCAAAATACCCATGACTTAACAAATCTCCTGTGAAATCCATATTTGTATGTGTATGTGTATGCGTATGTGTGTTGTGTCTAGGGGTTTTGCATACAACAATAAACAACCATCATAAATCCAAACACAACAATATCAATAAGCGGTATAATCCTATAACGCTTATCTTCATTCATAGATAAATATGTAAATTCATCACAGATAAATAAATCACAGTTCACAGCTCAATCCAAAACAATCATATCATAGAATATCACACATTAAAGATATCAAACAATTCAAGGCATTCGATATAATCCAATCATCCATAAGCACGATTAATTAGTCGTATGATTATAATTAATTTAATTAATAAAAAATAAATTAATTACTTAACACTTCTTAATTAATATTAATTAATTAGCTTTTGATTAATTAATTACCCATAATTAATCACATAAATTAATTAACCTTAAAATTAATCACATTAATTAATTAACCCTTAATTAATTACATTGACAAATTAACCCTTAATTAAGTATCATTTAATTAATTAATTATCCTTAATTAATTTATGTTAAGCCATTACCCTTTAAGCAATTATCATTAATTAACCTTTAATTAAATATATTAATTGTTTATCCTCAATGAATTACAATAAGTGATTATCTTTAATTAATCATATTAATTAATTATCCTTAATCAATTGATTATTTACTCTTTAACTATTAACCAATCATCCTTTGATTACTTAATTAATTATCCTTTAATTATTAACTAATTAACCTTTAATCACTAATTATCCTTTAATTACTTACACTAATTAAAGTTAATTACGTTAAGTAATTATTTTTTAAGTAATTAATTATCCCTTAATTACTAACATTAATTAATTAACCTTTAATTAATTTTATTAAGTGATTATCCCTTAATTAATAACCTTAATTAATTTATATTAATTAATCCTTTAATTATCCACCTTAATTAATTAAAGATAAACTTGTTTATCTTAATTAATTACTTAATTATATCATTTAAATCTTATTACATTAAATACTTGAAATTAATTTATAAATCGCTTGAGACCTTTCCGTTATCCTACTTACTTAATTCAAACATTATTAAATTCCATTTGAAAATACTTAGGGATTAATTTATTATTATTTCAAAACCACATCCATTAATTTTCAAAATACATTTGAACTTAAAATTTAGATTTGAAAATAATTTGAAAAACTTGATAACACATGCTTTAAAAACTTGGAACTTGTATAATTTCTTATACTTAAAAACTTGGTTAACATTTTTATAAAAACAAGTACATTTTCTTTTGCTTTTGTAAAACTTGATAATACACCAAAGCAAACCCGAGCCAAATTCCAAAATTTTGGAGACAAGCCTGTGTATTTCTTGCATCATCTCGACTTCGAGTCAAACCACCAGATTTCCCGAGTTAAACCCCAAGACCCATTCTTCTTCCCAAATAAATCAACAACCCAAACATAATCGTGTATGCATGCACGTGCATGGGTGATCGAAACCACTCCGATCGACGCTGCAACCTCCAACATGTCATCGATGATCTACTTGACAACCCAGACCACCCAGAACCACCAATCTCGCCGAAACCCAAAATCGAGCAAGTTCGATTCCACTGAAACCCAAACCTGATCAAGAAAAAACCTTGCCGACCACGATCCCGATCACCATCAACCTCGCCATCGCACCCAAAGCTGCGCCACCTTCCCATGCTTTGTTTCCCCCCGGTCTGGTCGCCTCTAGTTTCCTCATGGCGATGCAGTTACTTCGACTTTGCCATTGACCAAAATAAGTCGTCGAACCATAGTTTGCCGTTGCGCCACCTCCACGGCGCTCAAGAAATCCATCCACCATTTTTCTTGTAATCTCTAACCTTCCCTCTACCTACAGCAACAATCATGCCACCCAGTTCATCGTTGATTGCCGTAAATCGACGGAAAATCAAAAATCGTTCAACTCATGAATTCTCGTCTTATACAAACTTAAAAATCATGAAATGATTATCAAAAATCATATTTTTCCAATACGATTCTGTTCCTATAAACAAAACTGGAGAATTTGACAATCAAAATTTGACTTGAACTGATTTTTTTACTGTAAATTTTTATTCTCGAGATAATTGCTTGAAATATTCACTTGAAACTATTTTTAAAAATAAATTCACATCCATGCATTCATTTTTCTTTTGATGATCATAACGTGAAAATGATTAGAGCAAGAGGAATTGATTTTTGAAATCTTTGAAAACCTATAAGTTTTAAACAGAGGTGTGTATATATATACACACACACTTGTATACAGACATGCATACACAAAATCTCCATATACTCAGGTACGCAATCACATTTTACATTCATACAAACTTTTTCCAAGTCACCATCATCACAGGCATAACAAATTAAGAGGATCTGGTTAAAAATGAAGTTTACTCACTTGTTTTGGTTGTATAGAGAAGCAAATCCCGAAATTGCTTTTTTTTTTAATTTAAAAACTAATCTGGACTTTGATGTTGAAGCTAAAGCTCGATGTTGATTTGAATTTTGCTCGGGTTTTAAGATTTGAAACTGATCTTGCTTGATTAACTAAGTTGAACCGCTTGCTTTAGATGAATTTGCATGATTTAGGTTTTGAAATTTGTAGAAGTTTGATTTGTTTTTGTTTTTTATTCTTTACTGGTTATAAGTTTCTTTAGTTACCAGGTCTTAGTTTTGAAATATATGAAAGAAAAATGAAGAGTAGGAGAAGTAGATGTATATATATAACTTGTTTACCTTATTTTTTTTTATAAAAATAAAAGATAACTAAGAGTATGACATTTGTTTAATCAACTTACAAATGTTTAATGTATGATAAAATGCTTACACTTGTTTATGCATGTTGTAATTTCTTTACACTTGTATTCTTCATGTTACATGGTTTACAATTGTAAATTTTCATGTACTTATGTTTTTATGTATTTTCCAATTTAGTTTTATATTACATTTCTTTTTATATTAACATAGGTTTTATATTCGTATATATACAAACTATATTTTATTTATGCACAAATTTAAAAGAAAGTAGTTTTAACCCTTTTTATTAAATCTTATTTTAATCTATTATACTTTTAAATAAATAATTATTTATATATATAGTTTATATTTTTCAATAAATACATTTCCTTATATATATATATAACTTTAAAGAATACGATTTAAAATTAATTATACATTAATAAATAATCATATATATATATATATATATTAGTTTCTTAAAACATAAATTTTTTAAATCTAACTTATTTTTCAGATATTTATTTTTGAATTTCTAATCAAAATTCTATTTCCAATATATATATATATATATATATATATATATATATATGTATGTATGTATGTATGTATGTATGTATGTATGTATATAAACAATACATATCTTATTTGTTTTGGAAAATTCCAAATTAATTCACGATTTAATTCAAAAACCAATATTAATTACCAATTTAAATTTGGTTTTAAAAACAGGATCATTACACAAATCCATTGCCGTGTAGGGCTAATAATCAAATCCACGATCTCTTCGGACTGTTAATTAAATCCATGATCGTTCGGGGCCGATAAGTAAATGCATTGTCTCTCTGGACCATTAGTAAAATCCATGACTATCGAGGTCGATAATTAAATTCATGGTCTCTTTGAACCCTTATTGAGCCCAATCCGCTAGCTCTCCGATAAGGGACTCAATGAAAAGAAAGCCTATCCGCTCACGCTCCGACGAAGTGACTTTCTTCTTGCACTTCGGTCCCTACTCTCTGGACAAGACTTAAAGCGATCAATATCGTACAAGTCCATTCACTTGCTCTCCAACAAGGGAACTTGTACCTTGTGGTATATATCCCCTCTCTCCAATCGGGACTGCCACGATCAATTTTGGTCCTCACATTCATTTGTATTTCAATGATCAAGGATTCTTCTAATAGAATCAAATCCAAACATTAAAAAACATAATGTCAAACATCATGATAACCGCCTCACTGGGCATTACAGCTTAGCGTCCAACTCTAAGCATGCATAGGGACCGATCGAGATTCCATACACGAGTGAGTGGCTCGACTGTAATATTCAGTTATTTATTGAAAGCAAAGGAAGAATGTTAGAATCGAACATGCCATCCCAATCAAGAGACGACTATCCTCGACCTTGATCCAAGGTCATTTCCATTTGCTGCGGATGATGGCCACACTTGTTCCACCACCACAGCTTGGTTTTCACATACCGCCGTAATTCATTGTTTCTGACATTATCCTCGATCAAACCGTGCAAGTATCTGTAATCATTTGTGTTATCCCCATCTTGCTCATAGAATAGGAAATATTATTCAAACATCATTTCACGGTCGCCGGGCTCTCTCTAGATTAGTTTTAGATAGTGGATCAATCCCGTCATATCAAGGTAAATCTGCTCCATGGTTTCATTCAAATCCGTATAAGAAGTGAACTTCGGTACCCTTCTTTATTGCTCTTGTCCTCCAAAGCTATCATCCATTTTTTTGCTTTCCTTTATCCTTACCAAATGGTGTGTTGGACGTTCCTCCACTATCTATAGCATTGATTTCTTCCTATTCAGCTTCAGCGACCTCCTGACGTAAGTACCTTTCGACCTCAGGATAAAACTATGTGAGATCTATCAGTGGATCCTGTTCCAAACCAATCTTGAAATTTTTTTTACTGGCCACTTTCGAAACTGCCACCATCAGAACCATTGATGGGTCCGGCCTATCTACTGCGGTAGCCGCCGCATTAAATCTTGTCAAGAAACTCCTAAGGGACTCACCGGCCCTCTGTTTACACTTGATAATGTCATAACATTCATCGGTTATGAAATATGGACCCGGAACCACTTTATGAATATGCTCACTAACTCGGCCCATGTGCTAATGGAACCATTCTCCAGCCGCCTAAGCCATTATGCCGCCAATTCTATCAGATATAAAAGGAAATACCAACCCATGACCTCTTCAGATGCACCTAACACCTCCATATATCAGATGTACTCATCAAATGAACTGTTAGATTCATCTTCTCGTCATATATCTCCAGCATAGGTATCTTGAAATTAGGAGGATTCCTAGCTTACCAAATATTCAAAGTGAATGGACTCTTATTTACATCCTCCATACTCCGGTTAGGCAATCCACTACCATTGCTCATCTCACCATCTCAGCAAGTCTGTCATTATCATCTAAAGGAACTCTCAGGTTTGTGTTCTCAGCTTGCCCCTCGTTTCCACAAGGGAATTATGGCACGTGCTCCTTCGGTCGTGCTTCTGCATTTTGATTCACCTTCAAATGCTCTGCATTATCTCCTGGACACGCATCATTTCTACCCACGTCAACATTGTCCATGCCCCTGTGTTCATGTGGATCGGTACCAATCCATACCTATGGATCAGTAGCGATCCATACAACTTGTTTGGGGTTCGTTTTATGCATTTTCTCTAGCTTCTGGCCTTTGGTTTTTGTTTGCAGCTACTCTAGCTATTCCAATTTGTCCCATTCTTTTGAAGAAATTCACCATCATCTTTTCCAGGCATGCTATCATCCTTTCTTGCATTCAATTCATCATGGTCTCCATCCCTATTTACATAGATAGATGAGGGATTAGCTCTTGAGGATGCCCTCTTATTGATTTCCTCCACTAAGGTCTTTCTAGTAGATCATCTCGTCATTTTGAACTTTTTTCAAATCTTAAATCAGCGAATTCAAGTGATTCTCGATGAAAACACCAAAATGTTTGAAATGAAAATGGCACAGACACCCAATAGGTCTAGTAGCGTATAAAAAATGAAGAAAAGTAGATTAAAAAGAGCAAGAAAAGAACATGCACTGTTTTATAGTGGTTTGGCACTTTGGCTAATCTGGGCCTACGTCCACCTAGCGATTTTATTACTTTGATTGTTAACTTGCAGGCAAATTCTAAAGGATCGATATAAATCCATAAATGATTACAAAAGAATGTTGTTAGGGATGCAAGGAAGCAAAAAGATCCTCAATTCCTCAAAAATGAGGCCCTTCCCTCCTATTTATAGCTGTAGGTTGCCTGAAAACTCGCCCCCATGATCTCTACATCATTTCCCATGTCTAAACCAATTCTCTGAGAAAAATGAGGGACATCTCATCAATATCCATAGATTGGTATCGATCCATAAGATTGCCAAGTGGATCACTCTAAGCTCTTTTTCTAGGCTCGATTCATGATTAGCTTCATGGTTCCTGTAACGACCCGGAAATTTCGATCCAGAAAATTCTAGATAGTTTGGAAAAGAAGGAAAGAGAAAGAAGAAGAAACAGAAACAAAACACAGATTCTCACATTCGCAGCGGATAAATATAATATCACATAGAATAATAGTTATACAAAGAAAGCTGTAATTGTTATTTTACATACATTTTATCAGAGTTACAACATTTCACAATCTCTGGACAGTTAAAATAACTTGTCCCAGATTATCAGCAATAATATACACGGTGGTAAACAATCCATACGTTCCTGCCATCCAGCTTGCCTCTTGAACTCCAGAACGTCCTTACCTGAAAAGCTGTAATACTCGGTCTGACCCGAGCATTACATCAAAGTAACACCCGGTCAGGGTGGAAACCAACGTGAGTAAATCCATCTAACATGGAATACAAAAGCGTACAGCTTATATGAACCCGGGGTAACTTATATCAATTTACAACTTCACAAGTGGTTATAGACATTACTTATTTCACACCTCAATTTTTAAGTACCAAAACTTAGAATAAATGGTTCAATTCACTTAACTTATTCCATTACTGCCTATTGATTTCACATATCAAATCTATATAGAATTATTATAGATTATAAATCAAAGTGCTTTCGGGTATTAACTAATACCCGACTCCGGTCTCTTCGAATCCAATGTCATTTTAACCCAAGTTATTAAAGTGAAATACAATTCAACTTTAAATACAATGTGTCACAGTAATACATCATTAATAAATAACCTCATCATCATAGCTTAAATCAAACATATCATATCAATAGCATCACGAATCACATATTAGGGATAACAATTAAACCAAGACTTTCAATATCATTCGATCATCCATACACAAGGTTGATTAGCCATACCATTCTAATTAAATTAATTACTTCCATCATCCTTAAATACTACTTACTCAACATTAATTAATTACAAACCAATTAATTAATCACCCTCTAATTATCTTCTTAATTAATCATTTTTGATTAATTATTCTTTAATTACAATAAGTAATTAACTCTTAATTAATTACACAAATTTATTATCCTTTGCCCATCCATATTAATTACATTGATCCTTAATTAATCACTTAAATTAATTATCTCATAATCACTTCATTTATCAATCATCCCTTAGTTAATCAAGATCATTATTTAACTAATCATTGATTAGTTTCCTTAATCAAACATTCCTTAATTAATTATACTAAGCAATTAATCCTTAATTACTTCCATTAAGTAATTAATTAGTCATTAATTTAATTAATTAACCTCTAACTATTTATTAATAAAATTTACACATTATTAAATTAAACTAATTAATTACTCTTAATTGCCTTATTTAACTAATTAGTCATTAATTATCCAAATCTTAATTATCTCTAAAAATAAATCTTTATTATTATTATTTTCATTAATGACTTACTTATCATTAACAAAATTTAAATACATTTCAAAACATTCCACTTTTAAATTAAACTCATTAATTAATTATTTAACAATCCTGGTTAATGACCTTCATTAACTATTAACAATTCCTAAATTACTTCTCTTATGTAATTAACCTTTCATTTAAATCTCATTCCTAAAATAAGACAATATAATTAAAAAAATTGTTCAACTTTTAAAACTTGGCTAAAATATTTTCTTTGCCTTTTTAAACCAAGTACAAATTCACTTATAATTTTTTTTTAAAAAAACTGAACATAGCTTATCTGTAAACTTTAAAACATGTCTAAGATTCTACTAGATTTTTCTAAAACCTGTACAACTTTACTTCAGATTTGAAATCCTATTACCAACTGTTAGACCCGAGCCCACCACAAACTTGCTCGAGCAAAACTCGAGAAAATCCTCTACCTTCCTGAGTCTTTTTTTCTTCTGTTCTTCCTTTATAACTCTATTTGTACCTTAAATTTAAAATTACAGTATTATCAAAAGCTCGAAAACGACACGAATACTAACTCGAGCAAAAAACCAAAATCCTCGAATTCATCTTCGAGTCCCACCCCAATCTCCTTCTTCCTAACCTACAGACACACCACATATGCACATTGTGACGACCCGAAATTTTCGAGCATTTAAAATTGGAATATTTAATTGATTTTAAATATTCAATAGAATAATTTTAATTTGAATTGCGAATATCACAATTTATTTGATAATTTAATTATTGAATTAAATAAGTGAAGTTGAGAAAAATGTTGAATCTGGAATTTTAGGCCTGTTGAAAATAAATTGAAGGCTTATAAAACTTATACTGATAATACTGAAGACAATAGAAGTGTTAAAATTGGAATTAATAGTGACCTGTGCAGTTTTGAAATTTATATCGTTTAAACTGAATTTGAAAATAGCCTTCCGAGGCACAGTCTCAGAATTCGACGTAACCAGTTCCATTGGGTCCGTAATATTGAATTATTATCGGATTTCAAATTCGTATTGATCGAAGTTAGTGTGTGTGTGTACGATATATAAACGCGCTGAAAATTTAATTGATAATAATCGATTCGAATTTGAATTAAAAATAAGTGAACACTGTAGCAAGGCGTCTTCAGCACGCTTCCTTTGCCTTCTCGAACACACCATCCCTTATCCTGCTTCTTTTTGAACACGAGACCATTATCCTTTCAGTTCAGAATGCTCGAAAAAAAAGAGATATAATCATGGCCGAAATAAAATTGCGATATCCCCTTATTCAAATCAAACCCAATTCCACCGTTTCTCCTTCAGTTCCCAATCGCAATAACCCTAAAAAAAAATCAAATTGAAGTCGCGTATCGGCTAGGTCAAATCAGTGACACCGAAGGCATTGTAGTGAGGCTCGGTATAGCAACCACGACTAGTGTGGCCACGACTTGGTGATGGTGACTGAAAATTAAGCTCAACACGATGGAGGAACTCGTGATCAAGATGGGAACATGACCTAATTTTGCAACCTGGATTGTCGTGATGTAATTGATGACACGGGGAGAGACTGAGGTCGAGCACGACCTGGTGGAACTTGAGCGAAAGCGACATGGCGTTGGGGGATTAGGCGAGCTTGCTGGCATTGTTGCTGTCGATTTGGAAGAGGTCATGACTTACCTAGGATAGAGGAAAAGGTTGTAGCTGCTGTTGCTAGGAAGTGGGAGATGAGGTGGAACGTTCATGCAATTGGAGGCTGAGGTAGTGGTTCGAGGATGCGTGTGCTTTGGTAGCCGAGCCGACGATGTCCTATAGACGGGCAACTACCTGATGAAGAAGAGAGTACAATGATAGCAAGCTGGTAATGCCAGGTGAAATGGCGCAGCTATCAACGGTAGACATGCAAGTGAAATCGAAGTCTGAAGCTTGTTAATTGATGGCAGACCTTAATTGGATGGACCGAGCGTAGGTTTGGTTTAAAAATCGAGAAACAAGCTGGAATGGAGATGAATGGAAATAGACTGCAAATTGAAGTCAAAGGTGAGTTAATCTCACTCAGTTTAAATTTAAATTTAAGTGATTAAATTTAAATAATTGTTGAATGGTTGAGTTGATTGATATGCTATAGTATGGTATATTTTGAAATTGGTGTATTATTGTGCTAACATCTGTGGATGCAGGGAAAAAAGGTTGGAGGGATCCAACTGGATCCCTCAACATTTATTTAAATTTAATACCCTCAGTTGTGATTATATTGATATTCTATGATGAATTATAGCGGAATATTGAATGCTATGGTTTGATTGGATATAATTGGGTATAATGAATTACCATAAAAATATATAAACTGAATTTTGGAAAGAAAATAAAAGAAGTGGATTGTAAGTAAAATAATTATAGAATAACTTTAAAGAATGAATATGAAAAAGAAATAAAGTGACTTTAAAAATTCTAATAAACAAATCTTAGATATGGAAAGGGAAATTTGAATTAACTGAGAGTTAATGAATTTTTATCTTCAGTGTTATTTTTAAAAAGAACAAACCATTTATTTAAAAGTTAAGATTTAAATTATGGAAAGGATAAAGAAGAAATTGGGAAAAATCTGGAATTTGTATATTTTAGTTAAAAGTTTTAAAATCAAATAGAAAATAATAATAACAACAATAATTAAGTCCATACTTAATGAATTTTGAAATGAATTGAGTAATTAAAGAAATTTATTTCAAAATGAAGTAAATTGAAAATCAATTTGGAAATTGATTTAAGTGTTTGAAATTGGATATTTGGAGGAATAAGTTCAAGGTGGAAATTTATTAAAGGAATGAGAAAAAAAAATTGTTTAAGAATAAATAGTCATTTATTTTTAAAGATTGTGAAGAGAAGTATATTTCTCTGGATAGCCGAGTACGTTTTCAAAGTAAGTTTTTAAAATAAAATAAAGGTTTTAATGTTGTTTACAAAGTATGTTCTTGGAAATTTATTATTTCTAAATGTTTAAATTCTAAAGTAAATATTTATTCAAATCTATTACCGTAGTAATAATTTATAAAGAGTGACTTAGTAACTCTGTTTTAAAGGTGAAAATCTAGTTTATATATTTATAAAATAACCTTATTTTCAAATATCCATATAGTAAATATTTTTAATAAATTATTGAAGTAATTTTAATTTAATTATTTCAAAATAAATTCTAAAGTAAGTAATTTGTTAATCTATTATCGTAATAATTATTTAAAGAATGTCTTGGTCTTTTGTTTAAAGTACTATTATAAATTAAGTATTAAAGTAAATTTTCCTTAATTAAATGTTAAATATATTTTACAATAAAGTGTTTTTAAATTATTTTAAAAATCTAAAATTTGTGCTTGGTGATTCCAGTGGGAATGAAAATACTCGGAATTTATTCTGAGAAAAAGGAAGATAGTTTGAAAACTATTTTCAAAAAGATTTGAAAGTGAGAATATATCTTGTAAAGATATTTTGAGAGAAATAAATAATTGGGGAAATTATTTATTGGTTGATGGATGTTTATGCATACTAATTGATAGTTAAATAACCGACTATCAATATTGGACAAAAATGCGTTGATCGTTTCGAAGAGACCGGGATCGAGATTTATTTCTCGAAAACCACTTCGATCTGGTTTGTACGTTTCGTGAAAACAAGTTTGGATTCGAAGATGGAGCGGTGACGTGCAAGGGCTAGTCGCTACTAATCCTGAAGATATTTCCAAAATGGATGTAGTAGGAATAGTACCTTCGGTTCCGTTCGAACCCGGAACGGACTTGTATGGATCAATGCTTGCGAAAACATCGTCAGGTAGACGATGGGCATTCTAAGGGATTTTGTTCTTAAAGGTAACGCTTAGCCTCAAGCCTCATCAAATGGGAATGACTGAAAATCAGGGGTTATGCAGCAAGGCTAGGTGGGTAGCACCCAAGCAGGGTGAGGTCATTCCTGTCTAGATGTCCCTTTTTATTTCGGCTTAGTGGGCGGTTGCTGATCCCAACCGTGGGGTGATCTCACTCGGGATTATCCAGTAAGGGGTAATCCCGGTCTTGTGTTGCAGGGGAGCGGGCGTACTCCTCGGTACGGTGATCTAGGCCCCGTACTGTGACAGGTGGTACCCCAGTGCCTAGTCATTGTTGGAAATCCATTCTTCCTACGAGCCTTGTACGAGTTTTGTTTGTATTACCCACTCTGTGGCTAGTAGTTGGAATTTAATAGATGTAACAATTTCGGCTATTTTATAAGTATTTGTATATAGACCCTATTATAATATCAGAGGATTTCTATAAAAAAAATTGTTTTAGCTATTGTAAGGTAAAAACCCGACATGCTTATTTGTGGCGTGGTCTTACGAGATGCTTTTGTTTTCAAAGGATTTTTGAAACTTTAATAATCAATTGGGTGTGATTTTCTCAAGCTAGTATTCCAGACTGACTCGGGTGTTATTTAACTGTAATGCTCGGGTCAGACGAGTATTATAGGATACAGGGTATGATGCTATGGAGCTCAGGAGACGAGCAAGATGACGATACGTACTTCCGTACTTGTTTATATATATATATATATATTCCGCTGTGTTTGAGTTGTTGTGTAACTTGAGTTGTTGTGTATCCATTGTATGATATTGATGTTGAGTTGTGGTTGATGTATTCTGATGATGTAATATATAAACAGAGATATTTTATTTTTGAGTAAAATTATTCATTACCTATTGTATTTTATTCCGCTGCGATGGTTAGATTCTGTTGTTGTTTTCTATTTTCTTCTTCTACCTCTTCTTCTTTAACCCAAATGGTTCGTATTTCTGTACAACTTGAGTTGAGTGTTGTAGAATAGTGTTGACTCAAGGGGTACGGATTTGCGGGCTGTTACACACATACACGTGCACAGATGATCGAAGCTCCTCCGATCATCGCCTCCACCTCCCACGAGTCATCATTGACCCTCTCGACCCAAGCAGCCACCCAATTCCGACCTACCGCATCGGAAATCAAAACGAGTCTCTCGACTCAAACTGGAACCAACCCATTCGCCAATAATCCTCTACCGTCGACGATTCCGACCTTGGAACCACCCACCGACCTTCCCGAAGCTACCCTAAGCCCCGATGAACCTGTCACCACCCTTGCGATCAATCTCGATGCCTTCTAGACGCCGAGATTACCTCAGCAACCAACACCACAGAATCAACACTCAAAACCCTACTTTGCCGACCTCAGACCACCACGATCTCTGATAAATCTCCATACTAATTTTCCTGAGTTCGACGACATCCCGACCATCTCCAGTCCAAATCTCGCCATACAACTCATCGTCGTTCAATGGCAATTGATGAAAAAAAAAAATCTGATCAATCCAGAAATTCCCAAAATATATGAACTTAAAAATCCAGATTTTTATATTAAAATTCATATCTTGCAAGATCGAAACGGGTTATATAATCAAACAATAAATTTTGAACATTTATTTTATTGACTTTGATTCATTTTAACTGTAATTTCTATTTTCAGAACATTTCCTCAAATATAAATCCTTGCAACAAATTTTAAAAATGATGTTTCATTATTACAGACAATTTCCTTTTAGAAAACAAAGCTTGAATCTATTTAGATAGAATGATATGAATTTAAGGTGTTGTTCTTTGATATTGTGAAACAACAGAGAGGTAACACCAGGATATACACATGCATTTCATTTATCTATGTACACATACATTGCGATGCAAGCATTCATGTTAACATCAAGATTTTCATACATGCATCAAATATAATTCCAGATTTATAACTATTTTAAAATCAAATGTTTACTCACCTTATATAGAACAGAGCAGCTTGTATTTTGAATTCTGAAAATGCTTTTTAAAACTGGGAATTTGATCTTGCCACTTGATGCTTTGATTTCTGGGTTGAATCTGAAATTTTTATGTTGAATTTGTTTGCTTGATCTTTACTTGATTACAGGCTTAGTTTTCCAGTCTGAAGCCCTTTTGCTTTCCAGTTTGAAATTTTGATCTTGTTTTGAAACTTTCTCTTCCAGGTTTGAACACTTTGAACAACTGCTGTTTAGTTTGATAATTTTTCTTTTTGCAGTTTTACTTTCTTTTTATTTCAAAGATGAAGAAGAAAAGAACAGTCTGCTTTCTTTTTTTCCTTAATTAAATTTTGTACACAGAATTAAATTTGAAAGGCAATAAGCATTCCACTTGTTAGTTGCATGTTAATATTATTACATTTGTTTTAATGTTTATTAAGAGTTATTAAACTTGTCATTTATTCATGCATTGATTAAATTTTAAATGTTAATAGAAATTTATATGTTATATTTGCCTTATGTTTAAAATATTATACATGTTAAAATATGATTTAATCTATTAACATTTGTAATCATGCATTTTTAATTTACTTTTAAATGTTTTTTTTGTAAAGCTTTTAAATTTTATTTTCCTATTTAAATAAATACTTTCTTAACTTATATAAATAAAGTTCTTTAAGGAAAATGATATAAAACAAATATTATTCATATATTTTTAAACCCAAAATATTTAAAATAATTATCTTTTAGATTTAAATTTAAATCCAAATTCAAATTCACTTTCAATTTAAAATCCAATTTTGAAATCAACTCAGACATATGTATATATTAAGCAACACAAATTAAATTTGTAATTAATAATTCTATTTAAAAATCTATTTACATCTATTTTTAAAAACAAAACATTATTATTATTGTTTGAAAATATCAAATTTTCCAAATTGAATAATTATACTAGAAAGATTATCAAACCAATACTTATTCAGATATATATTTTCATTACTGCAATTATTTGTTTAGCTTATAAATCGGTATTTCTATTAATTAAATTCAGTTAACTTATCAATTTACAGATACTCAAATATCCGGGTTATCAGATTCCTCCCCCCTTTGAATCTTTTCGTCCTCGAAAAGGAATGAAACCAGAATTTATTAAAATTATCCTTTAAGCCCTTTTAACTATAAACTTCTTTTTATTCAAAACTTGAAATCACTTTAAAATCTATATAATGTTGCCAAAATGGTTTTGCTTTCATAACTCGATGTTTTAACAAGTTTGTCATCGTTCTTACAGAAATTCGGTCATACGTTGATCTGGCGTAAGACTGAAAATCTATAAGTACCCAGCAGACCTGATTTCAACACCCAGTGAAAATACTTGGAAAATAATTTTATCGAATATATAGAAAACAATTTTTGAAATCGAGGAAATGTCTTTGGTGAGAATGCTTTGGAAATCATCACCCCCATTCATGGTCGCAGTTAACCCGATGGTTACGTTGCCATTCTGGAAAAATCCATAGGTAATTGTAGGCCTCCGCGCCCCTCGATTACACCATGGAACCCGCTACGGATCGCAGCTACAATTGGGGTTACGTTGCTATCACAGCAAAAAACCATATAACTGCAGGCCTCAGTGCCCTCGATTTTCGCTGCCAAAAGAATGAAACTTCTCCACTCCACTTGACCATAGATCGTAGTCTACCGATGTTACGTTGCCTTCCCAGCAAAATCAAGCGTAGACTGTTGACACTCACCTGCACACGATTTCCGCTATGGTCCACACAGTAGATCGCAGCGACATCGAGTTACACTATCGTCACAGCATAACCCAAATGCCTCTGTAGGCATCAGCGCCCTCGACTTTCGCTACCCAATAATCCTCAGGAACTAGTTTGTCTGGACTCCTTATAGGATTAACTTTAGAACCTCCCCCTTAGAGGCTCAAGGCAGTACCAACCTATGGTACTCCTGAGAAGTTCATTCAAGGGAGCGTCTTTTTCTCCAGAGCCATTTTCAAAACACTTTATACTATACACATATAGTATCTTCAAATCATACACCTAGTATGAATCACATATAAATCTCCTTTCTCAAAATCGATTATCTCAAAATCAATAATTCTCAAACTAGGCTTTCCAAATCCAATATTGATTTTACCCAAAAATCAAAAAGCCTTTCCAAATCCAAAGGTTTCAAAAGCTTTTCCTCCAAAACCATTCTCATAAGATCCTTTATATATATATATATATATATAATCTTGAAGAACCTTTGGATCATATTAAACTTGTATAAAACCCCTTTTATACTTTAAATATTTACAAAACCTTTTCTTCTGGCTATAGATTCACAAAGGGAGATTTATCTTATATAACAAAGATATATAACTTTTTTTTATTCCAAATCAAATATTCAAATTTGATTACTCTATAAAGTCACTTACCAAATTACTTACTTCCATAAAGTAAATTTTTACCATAGAAATATCCAATTTCCACTTTACTTTATCATATATTTCACAAAATATACCTTTCCTTTCAAAAACCATTTCACATTTCTTATCCACAAATTCCCAGTATCAATTTCATTCAAACCCGTATGATGTACACATATCATCCATACGCTATATCAATCTGATCACTCACTCGATCACACAATTTCACTTCCGAACTAGTATCATTCACCCGACTTCCTAGTGTGGACTCAGATCTGATTTCTTGATCAGAAACTATTATTCTCCTTGTATAGCCATAATTAAGATAGAGAATATCCATAATCAATCAACAATTCATATCCAGGTTCGCCATCGAAAATCGAGTGGAAAATCCCAACTCGGATCGATATAATTATTTCGAAATTCTGTGCTCGAATCTGGATTAAATCACTATGCGAATAGAATAATATACGTACATCCTACGTATTTATCCTTATTGGTTATCAGCCAAATCAATCCTTTCTATTCACATTCACTTTGATTTTCATTCACTTACTAACAACTGCTTAAATCCTCATTTGGATTATCACTTTAATTCTAATTGGGTATTTAATCATAAACAGTTTGAACTCTGTCCATCTTAGATTTAGAAAATAGCTTAAAAGGTTTAAAATAGATAAGTAGTTGAAAAATAATTATTAGTTTGTAAAATATCTGTAAAATAGTTAAATAATTGTAAAATTGTTAGAAAATAGTCAAATAGTTATAGAAATTTTAAATAATTGCAAAATAGTTGAAAAATAGAAATTAATTTGTAAAATAGTTGAAAAATAGTAATTGGTTTATAAAACAGTTGAAAAATAGTTAAATAGTTCCAAAATAATTATAAAATTGTTTGGGCTTTTAAAAGAAAGACTGTATATAGTAAATAGCTTGGAAAAATAGATTTATATTAAAACAATTTATTTTAAAAATAGTCCAGAGCCAAACTGTTCAATTCCCAATCTCCATTCCCATCAATTCAATTTAAATTTCCACTTCCATTTAACTTGACTCAATTTTCATTAAATAACTTCAATTTCCATTGAAATTGATGTAGCCCCAACTCAAGTTGAATTAACCTCAATTTCTTTCCAAATTCAAATCAAATTCCATTTGGATTTTTAAAGCTATTCAACCTTAATCACAATTCCAAATTAATTCAAATCAAATTCAATTTGAACCAATTCAATTCAAATTTCAAATTTAAACCATCCCAAATTATATAAATTCGAGCTAAATTTTTAAATGTTGATTAATCCTTTAAATCAAATCACATCAACTTATATCTTTAAACCATTTAATTCTGAATCCAAATTCCATTTCAAACTTATTTCAAAGTTCAAATAATAATTCAATCTTTTTTAAACAACTAAATCTTTGAAATTCAATTTATCATCAAATTTCAATTTTGAAACCAAACCTTTGAAGTTTTATCTTAAACATTCAAATCTTAAGTCCAAAATGATTCCATTTTACCACAATAATGGATATATTACCACACCCCATTTCTTTAAACAAATCCAATTCATAGTTTAAAGATTATTTAGGGTAATATCATCCAATTATTTTAAAACATCCATTCATTTCCAATTTTCGGATCTCAAACCCAATTTGAGATCACTCAATCTCTCAATTCCAATCAACCATTTAACTTCCCAAGTTAAATCTTAATTTCATCTTGAAATTTCCAAATCAGGTTGATCGTTCAAACTTATTTAACTTCTTCCAAGTTAAATTCAATTTACTTAATCCATTCAAATTTACACAATTTGAATTCCTATTCAAATTTTAAACTTCAGATTAATATCCTTCCCACTTAAGTTTAAAACCTACTTCACTTTGGGTTTCACATCACATTCCAAGGAAAATTCAAAACTCAACCTTAGAGTTTATTTCCTTTACACACTTGGTTCCTTTTAAATTTTAAACCACCTTTGGTTTTAAATTCAAACAAATTCCTTTTAAATTTCAAACAACCCTTGTTTGAAATAGGACCCTTTCATTCGAATATATTAAATAACATCTCTTATTTTAAAATAAGATCATATTCAAAAATAGTTTGAATAATATTATTTCCTTTTAACATTTTGAAAACAATTCAAATGATTAAATTTAGAATTCAAAACTTCACAATATGAAACCCACTTTAATTTACATCCTTTCAAATTTACAAGTTACTCTCTTTAAATGGTTACTTCCTTAAACATTTTATTGTTTATTGGAAAACAATCATCCCATTATTAAACACAATAACCAGTCTATTTCTATGGTTTGAAACCAATTCTAATTCATCTTATTTTGAAATTCTTCCCCAACCTCAAGATTTAATTTCAGTTTGAATCCATTTCAAACTTATCTTTAATTTAATTTCAATTTGGCTGTATTTCTATTACCACTTAATTTAATTCCAATAGTTAAACAACCAATTACCTTAATATTTATTAGAAAGAAATATTGCCATATATATCAAAATATATTCTTATAAAATCATTTAAAATCTGTATATAAGAAAATAAAAAGTACGCTCTCATATATATATATATATATATATATATATATATATATATATATATATATATATACACACACACACACACACTCAACTCATTCTAGGGTATCATTGACCCTATCCTTAATGAGTAAACCCAACAGAGCCAAGGTTCTCTCTTAACCTTCTGCTCTGATACCAAATGTAACGACCCGGAAATTTCAATCCAGAAAATTCCAGATAGTTTGGAAAAGAAGGAAAGAGAAAGAAGAAGAAACAGAAACAAAACACAGATTCTCACATTCGCATAATTGTTATTTTACATACATTTTATCAGAGTTACAACATTTCACAATCTCTGGACAGTTAAAATAACTTGTCCCAGATTATCAACAATAATATACACAGTGGTAAACAATCCATACGTTCCTGCCATCTAGCTCGCCTCCTGAACTCCAGAACGTCCTTGCCTGAAAAACTGTAATACTCGGTCTGACCCGAGCATTACATCAAAGTAACACCGGGGTCAGGCTGGAAACCAGCGTGAGTAAGTCCATCTAACATGGAATACAAAAGCATACAACTTATATGAACCCGAGGTAACTTATATCAATTTACCACTTCATAAGTGGTTATAGACATTACTTATTTCACACCACAATTTCTAAGTACCAAAACTTAGAATAAATGGTTCAATTCACTTAAATCATTCCATTGCTGCCTATTGATTTCACATATCAAATCTACATAGAATTATTATAGATTATAAATCAAAGTGGTTTTGGGTATTAACGAATACCCGACTCCGGTCTCTCGAATCCAATGTCATTTTAACCCAAATTATTAAAGTGAAATACAATTCAACTTTAAATACAGGGTGTCACAGTAATACATCATTAATAAATAACCTCATCACTACAGCTTAAATCAAACATATCATATCAATAGCATCACGAATCACATATTAGGGATAACAATTAAACCAAGACTTTCAATATCATTCGATCATCCATACACAAGGTTGATTAGCCATACCATTCGAATTAAATTAATTACTTCCATCATCCTTAAATACTACTTACTCAACATTAATTAATTACAAATCAATTAATTAATCAACCTCTAATTATCTTCTCAATTAATCATTTTTGATTAATTATTCTTTAATTACAATAAGTAATTAACTCTTAATTAATTACACAAATTTATTATCCTTTGCCATCCATATTAATTAGTTGATCCTTAATTAATCACTTAAATTAATTATCTCATAATCACTTCATTGACCAATCATGCCTTAGTTAATCATGATCATTATTTAACTAATCATTGATTAGTTTCCTTAATCAAACATTCCTTAATTAATTATACTAAGCAATTAATCCTTAATTACTTCCATCAAGTAATTAATTTGTCACTAATTTAATCAATTAACCTCTAACTAATTATTAATAAAATTTAAGCATTATTAAGTTAAAATAATTAATTACTCTTAATTGCCTTATTTAATTAATTAGTCATTAATTATCCAAATCTTAATTATCTCTAAAGATAAATCTTTATTATTATTATTTTCATTAATGACTTACTTATCATTGACAAAATTTAAATACATTTCAAAACATTCCACTTTTAAATTAAACTCATTAATTAATTATTTAACAATCCTAGTTAATGACCTTCATTGACTATTAACAATTCTTAAATTACTTCTCTTATGTAATTAACCTTCCATTTAAATCTCATTCCTAAAATAAGATAATATAATTAAAATAAATTGTTCAACTTTTAAAACTTGGCTAAAATATTTTCTTTGCCTTTTTAAACCCAGTACAAATTCACTTATAAATATTTTTTTAAAAAAAACTGAACATAGCTTATCTGTAAACTTTAAAACCTGTCTAAGATTCTACTAAATTTTTTCAAAACCTGTACAACTTTACTTCAGATTTGAAATCCTATTACCAACTGTCAGACCCGAGCCCACCACAAACTTGCTCGAACAAAACTCGAGCAAATCCTCTACATTCCTGAGTCTTTTTTTCTCTTCTTCCTTTATAACTCTGTTTGTGCCTTAAATTTAAAATTACAGTATTATCAAAAGCTCGCAAACGACACGAATACTGACTCGAGCAACAAACCAAAATCCTCGAATTCATCTTCGAGTCCCACCCCAATCTCCATCTTCCCAACCTATAGACACACCGCATATGCACATACACATGCACAGATGATCGGAGCTCCTCCGATCATCACCTCCACCTCCCATAAGTCATCATTGACCCTCTCGACCCAAGCAGCCACCCAATTCCGGCCTACCGCATCGGAAATCAAAACGAGTCTCTCGACTCAAACTGGAACCAACCCATTCGCCAATAATCCTCTTCCGTCAACGATTCCGACCTTGGAACCACCCACCGACCTTCCCGAAGCTACCCTAAGCTCCGATGAACCTGACACCACCCTCGTGACCAATCCCGATGCCTTCTAGATGTCAAGATTATCTCGGAAACCAACACCACAAAATCAACACTCAAAACCCTACTTTGCCGACCTCAGACCACCACGATCTCTGATAAATCTCCACACCAATTTTCCTGAGTTCGACGACATCCCGACCATCTCCAGTCCAAATCTCGCCGTACAACTAATCGCCATTCAACGGCAATTGATGAAAATACAAAATCTGACCAATCCAGAAATTCCCCAAATATATGAACTTAAAAATCTGGATTTTTATATTAAAATTCATATCTTGCAAGATCGAAACGGGTTATATAATCAAACAATAAATTTTGAACATTGATTTTATTGACTTTGATTCAATTTAACTGTAATTTCTATTTTCAGAACATTTCCTCAAATATAAATCGTTGCAACAAATTTTAAAAATGATGTTTCATTATTATAGACAATTTCTTTTTAGAAAACAAAGCTTGAATCAATTTAGATAGAATGATATGAATTTAAGATGTTATTCTTTGATATTGTGAAACAACAGAGAGGTAACACCAGGATGTACACATGCATTTCATTTATTTATATACATATACATTGCAATCCAAGCGTTCATGTTAACATCAAGATTTTCACACATGCATCAAATATAATTCCAGATTTATAACTATTTTAAAATTAAATGTTTACTCACCTTATATAGAACAGAGTAGCTTGTATTTTGAATTCTGGAAATGCTTTTTAAAACTGGGAATTTGATCTTGCCACTTGATCTTTGATTTCTGGGTTGAATATGATATTTTTATGTTGAATTTGTTTGCCTGATCTTTACTTGCTTACAGGCTTAGTTTTCCAGGCTGAAGCCCTTTTGCTTTCCAGTTTGAAATTTTGATCTTGTTTTGAAACTTTCTCTTTCAGGTTTGAACACTCTGAACAACTGTTGTTTAGTTTGATAAATTTTTTTTGCAGTTTTACTTTCTTTTTATTTCAAAGATGAAGAAGAAAAAGAACACCCTGCTTTCTTTTTTCCTTAATTCAATTTTGTACATAATATTAAATTTGAAAGGCAATAAGCATGCCACTTGTTAAGTTGCATGTTAATATTATTACATTTGTTTTAATGTTTATTAAGAGTTATTACACTTGTCTTTTATTCATGCATTAATTAAATTTTAATGTTAATAGAAATTTTATATGTTATATTTACCTTATGTTTAAAATATTACACATGTTAAAATATGATTTAATCTATTAACATTTGTAATCATGAATTTTTAATTTACTTTTAAAATTTTTTTGTAAAGCTTTTAAATTTTATTTTCCTATTTAAATACATACTTTCTTAACTTATATAAATAAAGTTCTTTAAGGAAAATGATATAAAACAAATCTTATTCATATATTTTTAAACCCAAAATATTTAAAATAATTATCTTTTAGATTTAAATTTAAATCCAAATTCAAATTCATTTTCAATTTAAAATCCAATTTTGAAATCAACTCAAACATATGTACATATTTAGCAACACAAATTAAATTTGTAATTAATAATTCTATTTAAAAATCTATTTATATCTATTTTTAAAAACAACACATTACTATTATTGTTTAAAAATATCAATTTTGCCAAATTAAATAATTATACTAGAAAGATTATCAAACCAATTCTTATTCAGATATATATTTTCATTACTGCAATTATTTATTTAGCTTATAAATCAGTATTTCTATTAATTAAATTCAGTTAACTTATCAATTTACAGATACTCAAATATCCAGGTTATCACAGTTCCAAACTTGTTTGCACCATTATTAGCTTGTTTATGAGTCCAAATTATAGATTAGTGGGAGAATATAGTTGTTAATTCCAGGTGCTTGAGAAGATCGTTATAGGATTGCATGGAATCAGTGCATTGGACCTTGAAATAGGCTCTAGCATCAAGAATGGTGGATGAGAGGAGATTGGGCCAAAATTGATGAAGTATCATGGATCGGTATCGATCCACCACTCAGTGGATCTTGGTCTATTGGCTAATCTGGTAGTTTTGCACTCGCCTTTATCTTTGTTAAATTGAACCAACTTGGAGTTCGACCTGAGAAATATGAGTGTTTTCTTGGGGATAGACCTGAAGATTTTGTGAAAGTTTTGGGCACTGAATTTTCCTTCACTTGCTTAGAGTCAGGCCCAAGACTTCTGTGTGTCCGACCCGAGTTCACTTGTCTGATTTGATCGTTTAAGTATGTTCGAAGACTATGGGAAATTCGACTGTAACATCTACTTTCTTCCTTAAAATAAAAAAGATTATAAGTATACAAATTTGATAAGATTAGAAAATAAAAAGAATAAAAAGAAGAGATAAATGTATGAATCAACTTTGCGCAATAACAAGTTAAATCTCAATATAAAGAATCTATATTTTTTTGAAATTACCAATTCTGTTATCAGATCAATGACTCTAATATTTTGTATATTCCTTTTGATACATATGCCTTGAATTGAAAAGGGAAAGTTGTTGAATCAGAGGATCGGTTTGGATCTGGAAGTTTGGAAAGCTTAAAACTGTGAGTGGAAAAATTATATAAATTACTTACAACATTGTAATTTATCTCGTTGGATTTTGTTTGATTATTATGCCTAACAGAAAGATCTAGAGTTGTAGGCTTGAAATTTTATCTATAAAACACCGCCTACTTATTATGTAAATTTGAAAAGATTGAATACAGTTGTTAATTACACCTAGATCTGGAAATTTGTCCTAAATTATTGATAGTTGAATATGAATTAAATGTGGAATTATTCTAGATCTACCATTTTATTTAGTGTAGAATTTATTTTAGATCCATATTTGAATTGAAGGGTGTTAATATGAATTAAACTGCACTAATCCCTATTAAACGTGAAATTTCTGTATTCTAATCTGTTGAGTATCTAGGTTTACTTAATCTTTTAATTAAATTGAAAAGTGCGGTGTTTGATTTGACTAGGAATATAGTTCAAAAGAAAAGGAAAGAGATGTGTAAGGTATGGAATTTCACTCCGTAGTTTACATTGTCTCTTTCAAAACAGAAAGGGAATTTAGCAATTTCTTGCAATTTCAAACAACGCAAACCACCTATTTAAATAAACTTATGGAAAATATATCAGGAAACATTTAAAAGAAAAGGAAAAAAGAAAAAGTTCTCACAGGTTAGAATATGAAGAAATATCCTAATTTAGGGCGATTGTAACTAGAAAGATAAAAGAGAAATAAAAGGAAGTAAATGCATTAACATATACAACTGTGCTAATCCCCAAAAAGAATCATAATCAATATAACAAAAATGTGTATCGATATTCATGCTAAGGGGAACTAGAAATAAAAGTAAAAATAAGTGGCAATAAATGGAAATAAAGGAAGAAAAGCTAAATAAACGTTAAGTGTGCAAATAAATGGAATAGGAGTTATGAGAATTTATACAGTTGAAAGATAGTAACTCCAGAATTGAATAAGCATTGCGTGTGCAATGAATGAACAAGAGTTATGAGAATTCAAATAGTCACAAAAAATTAGTGGAATTGATTAATGAAATTTGTCTAAGTAAATATGAGAGGATGAGAAAGGAATAACAACATACAAATTATAGAGAGAAGTACGTAAGCGAACAGTGTAAACCTCTTAGGAAAATAATTAATTATGGATTTAATTCCAAATTAGAGACATAATAAGGGGTTACCTTATATGGACTCAACTATTAAACAAGTAGGATGGTATATGTATACAACTGGTATACATATAAGGTATAACTAAGTTATAGGCATGCAAGGTCAGTCCAAAGTTATATGAAAGTCTGCCCAATTAAATCTAGCAACCAGTAGTGGGGCTTTGTTGACCGGTGTTGGACATCGCCTATAATAAATATTCTCAATTGACGTGAGGTTAGTCCCAATTCTATAGGGTAAATCTGCTCGGTCAACCTGGCTACCAGTTTCTATGAATAGTTGGATTAATTTAAGATGTCACAGTTAGGTTATGAGTCATAAGTTATGTTATTAGTACGATAGGTTAAATCTCTAAGAGAGGTTAGCTATGGGTTAGAGGTATTAAGTGGTTATGGTGGGGTCCGCCTCTTTCTTAGGTGAAGTATTAATTGATCTAATGAGATTTCTTATGATGTCAGTTAGCAAGGACCACGTAAGAACCCACCTCGGGTTAGGTCTTAAATGATGGGGACCCACCTATTTTATAGGTCTTAAATGGTCAGAGTCCGCCTAAGTCATAGGAAAGAGTAATTAAGTGGTTTAGGTACTCTCTCTTACATCGTAAATGATAACGCGTTAGTATTCCATGGTTGGACTGGAATAGCCTTAGGGCTTACAGTGGGAATTATCCAATGATATAGTTGGAAGAGCAGTAGAAGTACAACGGTTAATTTGTATATTATAAAGTCGTATGTAGAAGTTAAACGGTCTATGTAGCTATGACCGATTAACTAAATGTTACATTTTGTATCAGAGTTGAGGTATTAAATGGCCATTGGGTCTGCCCCTTTTCCATTTAGAGAGTATTTAGTGGTCAGGAATCTTTGGGAAGTGGAACATGTAGACTTATACACATACGTTCAGGGGCATATGTATATAGGTCGTTATACTTCAAGTGAGAATAAATATATCATACGTGCATATATTAAATAATACAATAGACATAACAACTAAATGAAAATCAATCAGTATAAGTATATGTAATGAGTAGAGTATGTAACTTTTCCAGTCGCCAAAATATTGTTCTTACCCTCCCCTCATTACAACCCATAGGATAAATTTAGAGGAACATGTCACTAGAGCTAACAGAATGGTTGATGGAGAGTTATCATTCCCATGCTCGATTTTTGGTGAAGTTGATGGATGTATGTGGGACGCGTTTGATTCAAAAGTGGTATTTGATCTTATTATCTTTTCTTTTCGCTATGAGTTTTATTTAATTGATCTTTGATATATTTATGTTATTATAGGTTACCAAAACCAATAGTCCGTACCCAAATGGACTTGGGTTTCAATTTTTTCGAAATTCGGGCTCACTAAGGTTCACATGGTTACAAATCTCATTTGCATCTCTGTCATCATCCCTTCCATCACCTCTCTAGTCACATAGATATCGGATGGATTTGAACTGGAAGCTTGGAAACCACGAAGAATGGTTGACTCCCTCCAAACCAAAGCTTTCCCTGTAGATAGTCGCTTCATGTTCAGCAATTTCAGCTCTTACGTCCTTCTTAATGGAAGTACCAACAACGTTGCCAAATAAATTGGTGCAACACCCCAAAATCAATCAATAATGAATTCACAAATATAAAAATGAAGACATCAAAGAGAGAAAGAATAAAACACAACCATTTTATAGTGATTTGGAAAAATCTTTGGTATATGTCCATATAGTTATTTTTGTTGATGAGTTCTCTCCATAATAAACAATTTATAATGATCGAGATCTCGATTTTGCTTAAAATCTCTTAAAGTAGTAGTAGAAGAAGAGTTTAATCACCTTTCTAGTTAGAGATGGCTTGTTATTTATAGACGGGTTCCTCCATCGGGGTTGGCAAATCAAGTTAGAATAGGTAAATATCCAAATCTAAATTTCTAGCACGAAGAACTGGTTGACACGATTGATTCCTAAGGTAATCTAATCTATCGGTACCAACCAAATGGGTCGGCACCAAATGATTTTGTGTGTCAATTTCCTAGTTTTAACCACGGTTGAGGCCTTCAAACTCCAAAGCATGCCAAATAAGGCAATAAGATCAGTCGGTACTGATCGATTTGAGTTGGCCAAAACTTAGCCAAAACTGTAGAATTCCTATAGTTTTTCATTCTTGATGATTTCCAAGCTTCTCAATCCATTCCTTTATCATTCGACGGTCCGGTTTCTCTAATTGAGTTCGTTCTAAGACTGTGGAAAATTTGTTGAAACAATTGTATGTATTTATTTTTATTTTATTTGTTTTACATTGTTTTAAATATTTTTTAATAAATACCGATAATTAATATCAAAGTTATAAAATTACTCATAAAATAGAAGAAGAAAATTGATACACCATACAAAAAGATACATTTCACTAAAAAGAAAGTTACATTTGAATGATAAAAACATCTATTATGTCTACTTCGACCAAATTTGTCTTACTAAATAATTCAAAAGACATCTATGAGGACAGATGGTCAACTTTTGACACAATGTTCAATGGTTTATTTAAACACGTTGGAATTTAGATCTTCCTTCCTTTGATCAATGGTCTCGACGGTCTAACTTGTGACGATGAAGCGACATCGAGTGTTCGTCGTTGTGTAATGGTGGTGGGATTGGAGAACAGCTCATTCTCTATTCCGTTAAGGATATCGAGGTATAGATGGTGTCGAACAAGACTGTAGGTATTTGAAGATATTAAAAATGCACTTCTAATTTTTTATTACATTGTCATACATCTGAACCGGCTTCATGAATTAAGGGGAAGCATGGTTTTTGAATAAGTGGAATCGGTCTGTAGTCGTCTGTCATCATACACCATCCCCTTGAACACAATCGAGTTCAACCAATCATGTAACAACCCATATTTTTAAATGCTTATAATTTAGTGATTAATTTAAATATCGGTTTATAAATCGAATGCCTAAAACTAACTTCTGAAGGTGAATGAATTAGGATCGATACTCTTTTGTTGAGTCTGGAATATTCATTCAGTGGAGGTTTGAGTATAAACATCAATAGGTTTGATTTTATGTTATTTTCAAGATTTATTTGTAGTTATACATGTTGTACGGATATACATGCACAGTCGATCTTATAGGAATCTTGACTGATAGTTCATATTTCTAGAAAGAGAAAAACAATACAGGTCATGGGGTCGAATAATCATCGTGATATGACGCTTCTATAACTCATACGAGTCTACAATGTAAAGGAGCATTATTCAATTAAAATAATTTAGTAACCCCACATATAACATCTCTTTCCCAATAATATCTTCAATGCTCCTTCCTCAAAAAGATATCTAAAGAAAATGGCATCCAAATTTGAAATTAAGATATAGCAACCATCCTTCCTTCTTAACCAGAGATCGTCGTAAGACAACAGTGAGGGTGGCAAGGCATTTAGGGAGTCGAGATAAATCTTGCGGTGTCAGAGAGGGATGGTCCGATGGTGACTTGCTGTTGATGGTTCTTTGGTTGAGTTCTGGCGAAGGAGGATGCAAGGGTGTGGTTGGATGTGTCATTGGTGGGGGAAGATGATGGAGTTGGCCGGGGGTAGTTTAGGTGGTCGTAGAGGCGGTGGTGGGTAAGTAAGGGTTCATCGGAATTGGAATTGGTAGGTATTCATGCAATGAGGCAAAATAAGGGCTATGTCATTGGATATCGATGGTAGAGGTGGTTTAAGAGCCCGTGGAGGTGGCCAACTCAATAGTCGAAGGAGGAGAAGGTGACGGCTCAAAAATACAGCCAGGCTAAAGTGCAAGTTTAAAATGGGAAGGTGATTGGCGTGGTGATTAGTTCAATAATTAATGAATTAATTAGGTTGATTGATTAATTTATTTATGTAATTTGCATTCTTATAAAATATGTATATTTTGCATACGAAGTCCAATCGTGACAAAATTTTCACCATTGCATTCGTATCGAGATGTTCCACGGCATGGCTTATCTTTTGTTAGTGTTAGGGCTATTGAGAAATGCTAACAAGGTGAGTGAGATTAATTCTTTTTATTTTATATATGTGTATAAATCATTGTATTCACCTGTATTGTATTATAAGCCATGATGATATACAAAATAATGTATGTACTGTGTGTGTCTATGTATGTATGTATGTATGTATGTATGTATGTATGTATGTATGTATGTATGTATGTTTATGCGTGTGTGTGTTTGGGTTTCGTATGGATTGATTCGACATCGGTTAGTTGTTTGGGATCCCTTATAGATGTTTAATACATGATTTGGACTTATGTGCGTATTCCCCTATTGATGATTACTTGAATTATTTCTATGATTGTATATGTGTATTGTTATAGATATTGAGATGATGAGTTTGTTTCTTTGATTATTGGTTACGTGTATGTTTATGTGCACAATACATGTGTGTTGGTTCCACATAGTTATATTGGTTATTATGTATGTGTGTGTGTGTGTATGTATATATACATGTATACAGTTAATGTGTTTATATATATTCATTTTGATACTTAGTTTAAACGTTATATATAGAGTTTTGGTATGCCTGACTTAAGGTTAATGGAAGGTACATGGAATATTTTATGTATTTATTGACATGTTTCAAGCATTTATATATAGTTTAGATATGCCTGGCTTGGGGCTACCGACAGGTGCATAAAATACTTTGTAAATTTGCTGGTATCCGATTTAAGCATTTATATATATTTTTGGTATGCCCGACTCTGTGGTTTCGGAAGATGCATGGGAAATGTTATAATTTATTATACGAGGTTAAAGCGATTTATATATAGTTTTGGTATGCCTGACTTGGGGATACAGACTGGTGTATAGAATATATTATAAATGTATGGCTTAAACAGTTTATATGTAGTTTCGATATGCCTGAACTAGGAATACCGGTTACCGCAAGAGATATTACACACACGCACGCATGCATGCACATATATACAATTATAGATATGCAGTCTATTCAATATATATATATATAGTTTGATTATCTGATTTAGGATTACCAATTTGTGAGAGGCATTAGAAGAAAGATTAGTTGATCCACTCATGAACAGTGACACTTTATGTCGCGTGCGCATGTTGGAAAGTGTGTATGTGGATATGGTTGGTTAGTTACGACTCCGGTATGTCGGTTATAGACAACCAAGGGATACGACCCTAGTGAACGAATCCATTGCATCATGAGGATGTCAAGACCTCGAAATGAAATCTTGGAGCGGGGGCGAAGAGAGATTGAGATGCCTTTCTAGAGTGAGTCATATATTATCTATGGAGCTGAGTATTAAGATCATGAGTCAGTGTTGACTCAAAGTCAATGCTCGAGTTGACTCCAATGTATTATCTATGGCGGTTAATGGAAATTTGTCACATAGATATTGGTTCCAGATATTGAAATAGGGTTAATTTATGATATTACTCGTATATGATTCACATAAGGGATTTGGGTATTAAGATATTTGGATATTTAGCATTGTTAAATGGTTGTATTTGCTTTACATTTTGGATTAGACTAGGATTGTGAGATCTATGCCATCGTTGATCATGAAGTGTATTATTACCCCTTCACTATTTTATCATGTTATTTGTAGCATAACTTGTTGTTACTGTATGTACTGTTTTGAATAATAGAACCATTATTATATATTATTCTAACTCGTTGGTATATGGATAGGATTGAACGAGGTACAATTAGTATTGCCCATAGATCATTGCTAACGTTTATTTGTTGTATATAGTTTACATAAATATAGTACATAAAGACAGCCCCTCACCAGAATTCTATCCGTCCTCTATTTTCTCTATTTTTCCTTTTTTGGACAACTTTTTGTTAGTCTCAAGAGTGGGCCTAGAGTCAGGTAATTTGGGACAATTAGCAAGATAGCTGGATCTTTGGGAGCATGGAGATTAAAATCTTCAAGGTCATTATTGAGTAAGAAAATGGCATTACACCCCCAAAATGAATCAAAAGTTAGAGATCTAGTTATGAAAAGTTAAATAAAGTAAGAAAAATTGGAAATTTTTATAGTGATTCGATGAATCTTAGGCCTATATCCACTTTAGAATCAAGCATATATACAATATGAAATTTGAAATAAATACTTATATAAACAGACTAATATTAATCATGTGCTAGGTTACAATACTGACATATTTTAGCTGTAAGAAAGAGTATAATGAAAGAAGTCAACATCAGTTATAATATATTTATATAAACCAAATGTAACATATATTTAGTTGAGATAACAAATGAATTCTTTTATAAAATAATATACATTGGGCGCTATTCCATAAAAATGCACATACAATACCATTTATATACGAACAACAAAAGTAGCTTATATATATAGATATACTATTTAAAAATCAATATTTACATTTCAACTAACATCAGCAAACAAATATAAACTTTATACTTTATATATGTTTTATGGAAAAAGAGAAAGAAAAAAATAGAACGCAAAGTGGATCCAACGTTTGGAATTCAGGGATTAGTCCTGAAGGCTAATACACCGTCGGATCATTCTTATTAAATTTTTGGATGAATTTCAATAGAAGAGTAGCAATCTATTTAAAATAACGTGGTGTGAAATGAATTGATGGAATGAATAAAGTAACATATTGTTAGTACCCAAATAATCAAATGACACAATACGTAGGTTTCTTAATAACGACAGTAACGTTCAATTTGCTAAAAGTTAATTTAGGACGTTATCTTCGTCTTATTTGTAAGCGATTAATATATCATACCTCTTTTAAATTTAAGATCAGCTCATGGCACGGCGTATGAAAATTCAAATTCCATCGCATCATATATTTATTATTTTCAGTTTAGAAATGTATGAACTTATCAAAAAAAAAAAATTTGGTATAAATGACGTAAAACACCACTGCTTATTAAATTTGTCATGTGCTGCGTTTAAATACTTCCAAAGCGTCTGTCAATTTATTTAAAAGCTATAAAATGAAAGGAGTGAAAAGAGAAACAAAGAAAGAATATATATATATATATATATATATATATATATATAATAAAAACATGGGGAGAGAGACGAAGATACAGATGGTGGTACATATCTTGTTCTATTCATAAGTAAATATCACCATAAATTTCTTTGCATATTTTTAGTTGCTATAACCAATGCTTTCATATATAACAGGTCCAATCTTATATACATAGCTACATATTATAAAGGGTTATGAAAACTTATATATATACACTTTATAGTATATATAACTAGATAAAATGTATATATTAGATAATAGAATACAATAATATAGATGAAAAGAGAATTGTAGCAAGCTAAAATTTATAATAAAAAACAAAGTGTTGCAGGAAGTTGAAAACAACAACTAATGCAATAATATTTATTATAATTTTCGAAATCCATTAGACAAAAAAAAACACAGCTTGTATAACATATCCATTAAACAAAATAGACTATATATAGTACTAGTACATATTCATGCTATATGTAAACATTTAAAAACGAAACATATATTGCAATATGATACGCATACCGTTTATAAAAATATGGATGACGAGGGGAGGAGGCATGGAGTGGGTTGTGGCCCTTGACAGGTGGTTCGAGCTGTGGTGGCGGAGGCTTGACGAAGCTATAGGAAGGAGAACTGGTCCTTTTTCATTTTTCCATCATATGTGTTTTAGCATTGTAATGGAAAAAATCACTTTTTTGTTTTTCAAGAAGCAACAGAGAGGAAGAAAAAATGAAGCTAAATAGGCTCAGAGACTACACGTTATAAATATTTAATATAGTTGAACGGTAGGAATGAGAAATCCAGCAACTAAAATTAGAACCATGGAAATAGAGGGGTCAATCGCTAGAATTTAGGAGGTATGAATGGTAACGGTTGTTTGAATTGTATACCAAATATATAACTTTATATTCCATTATTAATTGAATAGGAGAAATGAATGGGTGGAGAATGAGCTGTCCATTTATGATATACTGTTACATATAATTTATTAAAGAAGAAACAGTAGAATAATGATAGATTTGAATTATATACTGGTGTGATGCAATAACAACGGTCAAGTTGATAAGGTGGATATTTAAACAATTTATTGCTTGATTGGAAAGCACGTGAGTATGGAAAGGCAAGGATATTAAAATGGAAAAAGGAATGGACAGAGAAATTTAAG
This sequence comes from Allium cepa, assembly GCA_030765085.1. Taxonomy (NCBI): domain Eukaryota; kingdom Viridiplantae; phylum Streptophyta; class Magnoliopsida; order Asparagales; family Amaryllidaceae; genus Allium; species Allium cepa. Next base: position 241,299,595 of record CM060931.1, read on the forward strand.
TGAAGATAAAACGTACAGAAATAAATATAGAGTAGTGGGATGGTCACGATAATTCAGTGGATAATTAAAGAAACTTTTAATGCCACCAGCTGCACGTTCAAATCTGAAAAGGCAGAGTAACGGAACATATAATAAATTGAAATGATGGATTGATAACAGCTGTAAGTGTATATTTAATTGAAAAGGACGAACAGAGAAAATTTTGTGAAACGTACTGAAAATAAATATGAAGTACTTATTATATTATACGTTTCTTTTTGAATGCAGAGTCCAAAATCTTAAAGCCAAGTAACGGTCAACCCTTGATTTGGTGAAAATAATTGTAGCAACTAATAAAAGAAATAAATAGCAACGGTCACGTTGCTTTGATTTAGCTGACCATCAAAGCAAATTATTTATAATTTAACCGGTAGGAAACGTAAAGGAACGTACCACCATAAAAATGAAATTGATAACATCTGTGCATTGATTCTGCAATATTTATTAAAGAAATTGATTCTGTAATATTTATTAAAGCAATTTATTAGCTAGCTTGAATTAAATAAAATTTCACAATGGAATAAACTTTGATAAAATAAATTGAAAATTTAAAATCTGCTATGTTTAATGGACGTAATCCAAATATTAAATTTTTATCTCAAAATATTATTATATAAAATTTCTCAAAAGTTTCAATTAATTACGTTAAATAAAACCATTTAAAACTATTAAAATCTACGGGTCGTTACACTCTCCCCCACTCAAAATTTTTCGTCCCCGAAAAGTAGGAGGTAGGAGAATAGAACAACCAAAAATAAAATAGATTGAAAGACAAGATAAACAATTAATTTAAAACTATATAAATTTTATTTGAAATATTTATTTGACAACTTCATTTGAAATTTAATTTTCTTTAATACTTTAATACTTTTCAAACTCCTTTGAAAACAATTATTTACATTATTACTTATATTTACAAAGAAGCTATTGAAATATTAAATCCGAAATTCATAAATTTTTATTTTGTTTCAAAATACCTTCCAAATATTATTATTAGATCACAAATCATTTTTTTAAATATGTTTTATTTTAGATAAATAACTTCTAAAATATTTATAACACTAAAATTTCTGTTAAACCATGTAGTATATAATTAAACAATATTTTTAAAGGATATATCCAACAAGGAAGGAAGGTAGATTTGGAAAACAGAATCAAGGTGAATAACTAAACTGAGCAGATAAGGTAGATGCGAGAAATAGTATCGGGCACGAATAATTAATCTAGAACCATAAGAATTTAAATTTCAAATATTAATTCAAAATTTCTTTGTTGGGAAAAATACTTTTATAATAAATACCTTTATAATAATACTTTTATAATAAAATACTATTATAACGAAATAAATTTTCCTTTCGAAAATACTTTTATAACTCGATGTTTCAACAAGTTTATCCTCGTTCTTGCAGACTCTGGCCATGCGTTGATCAGGCGCAAAGCTAGAATTCTTCAAGTACTTAGTAGACTTGTTTCAACACCTAGTGAAAATACTTGAAAAACCTTTAAAACGGATATGGAAAGCAGTCCAAACAAAACAACCAAACCAAAACCTTTGTCCGGCCATAGTTTGCAGATACACAATGGTTACGCCTGGATCCCCCAGGAAACAATCCGTATCCGTAAGCTTTCTCGGCCCTGCGAGTTACACCATGATGACTAGTAGAGTGCAGGATACACAATGGTTACGCCTGGGTCCCCCAGGAAACAATCCGTACCCCTAGGCTGTCTCAGCCAGGCAGTTTCGCTACTATTCGCGACCTACACAGATTGCAGGATACACAATGGTTACGCTTGGATCCCCCAGGAAACAATCCGTACCCTTAGGCCATACTCAGCCAGGCAATTACGCTATGCAGTCGCGAGAGAAAGAAAAAAAACCATGGGTTGCGCCACAGTGGGAACACTCGAGTATTACATCCGAAAAACCAAAAATCAGAGAGAATAATATCGATAGAATGAATCCACGATGTGGCCACAAAGAGGATATCAAGCAGAAGGCATTTTCCATATCTTTACTTTGAAAATATATATCATATAGTACCTTTTCAAATCACTTTCAAATATCGTACTTATATAAATTCCATATATATACGATTCCATTTTTCCCGAATCGAATACTTTCCAAAATCAATAGTAGATCAAATCATACTTATATAGACTTCGATTATATAAAATCTCTTTCCAAATTGAGTACCTTTCAAATCAATAGATTTCAAATCAACTTCATACTTATACAATCCATTTTATATAAGTTCGATCACTCCCAAATTAAGTGCTTAATAATATAAGGTTCTCAAATTTCAAATCATTTCAATATCAATTAGTTTCAAAATCATATATGATTTCACCAAAGTTTCTTCCAAATTAAATATCTAAATTTCAAAGTTCCCAAAATAATAGGTTTAGAAAATTATCCCATTTTCCAAATTAAAATAATTCAAGTCAAACAAATTCATTTCCAAAAATCACCATATAAGTACTGGTTTTTAATTCCAATTTAATTTCAAAACCAAATATTTTCCCAAAATCAATTATACTCAAAACGGTTTCCAAATTTATAATTATCCCTTTTTTTTAAAACTTTTAAACTATCTATTTCTATGTGAAATATCCAAATTACCTTTCCGAAAACCATTATTCAACTTTTTTTTTTCAGAACTAAATTTATATTCTTTATCAAACATTTTATACTCTTCGAAATTTCTTAGCTTTGAAAATTTAATCTCGATTTGGAAGTGTTCGAACATTCAAAATAGTTAGGGAAATCAAATTTTCAATTCAAGAGTTGAAAATCAACAATAAATCAATAAATCAATTATTAAATCCGAAACTCGAGGACTGAACACCGGTCTCATTTTAAATTGTTTCAAATATATACATATATCTTTCAAAAATATCAAATTATTCTTCGGAATTTGAAATCAAAACGGTTTTACAAAATCACTCACATAGCGAAGCTATTAAAGAGGCCTCTCCTCCACTCTGAAACTCGAAAATCAATGTCGATGATGCGTGCACTCATCACCGAAATTATTTTCCAGCGACATAAGTGAGTTCTGGACTTCTATTTTCGTGAAAACTTCTTTTAAATTTCTTCAAAATTATTGGAATTCATTTGAACTCATTTGAAACATTTCTTATTCGAAAAATACTTTTAAATTGTATTATTTTTATATATTTTCCAAAATCTTAAAACCATTTTCAAAATACCGGAATTCAATTCTCGAATTTCAAATTTAACTTTACAGTTATAAATCATTTTTATATAAATCTATTTCTATAAATTTTCAAAATTTCAAATCCTTTCAAAACTTTTATATATAGGTAACATTTTCACTTTTATATATAGAATAAAATCATAGTTATCAAAACAAAATTTCGGTATAAACAATTTCAAAAATACAAACAAAACCCGATTTTCAAAGGATGATTCAAGAATGGATTTCAAACAAAGATAGCGATTTAATTTAGAGGAACTCCAATCAATAGAATCCTTATTCGAAGATAGACTTGATCGAAGATGAGATAATTAAATTACAAAATAGAAGATGGATATACTTCTATAAATTGCGGGCGACCTTTACCGGTCAACCGTGATTCCAAAATTAGATTGGTGTAGAATTCTGAGGCAATTCGACATTCGATCGCCAGAGATATAGAATTCGGCATAACAAGATATAGCAGCATCGTAAACCGAGGATACAAAAATCTTCGTGAGTCAATGCCAATTGAAAAGGAGTTTTCACCCCCTTTACAAATCATTCAGTGGAGTTATGGGATACTCCAGAATCAAACGAATATAAATAAGGAGAGACAGAATGAATTTCGGAACCGAGGGACATTCCAAAATTCAAAGAAAATCGAGTCAAAAGGAAGAGATTCAACTCGAGCGAAAGTGATTCTGTAAATAAATTTACTATATATGCTAAGTTTTTTCCTAGAGCCAAAGCTCTGATACCAACTGTAACGACCCGCTATTTTGGACCATTCAAATCGATAATAAAACCATACATATCCGACTTGAATAATTCAAAATACCGAATTGTTAATTAAAATTTGGCAAAACTTAAAATATACAGTAAATAAATCAATCACAGATCACAGAGTAATATAATGCAGTGGAATCGATAAAGAATAGTAGTTCATGAAGCTACTATATACATCAGAGTTAGAAAAATACAGCCGAATAGTTCAAATGCAGTGAGGTCTCCAATGCAATAGATGACTTCTCTGAACCAATTAACTGGAAAGGCTGGAATCTGAATCGATAGTTGGATTTCCAAATGAAGCTCCGAACTCCAAAGGTGGGTCTCAAATGATGTATCACTCAGTCTGACCCGAGCGTAAAGAAAAACATAAAACACTCGAGTCAGGATTAACATTCTTGTATCAATAAATTCAACTCAAGTGAAATATCAACTGAAATACAATTAACTTAAAGGATGTTTGGGATAACCATCCTCTAAGGGTCCATGGAACTTTCTACAAGGTAGAAATATACACTATAACACCGTGGTCATTTCAGCTTAATTTATACTTCAAAACCAAATCTCATTTTCACTTCAAACATCTCTATATTTCCCAAAATAGTATTTATATATATTAAATAATTTACATTAAATAATTTACACAATAAAGTATTTTCAATTTTCTCAACTTAACAAATCGTTCCAACATCAACCCGACCTTCCCATTCAAATTAAATTCAATCTCAATTTATCAATTTAAATTCAACTCAATTTCTAAAATAACCACTTAAATTTTATCGATCTCAAATTCGGATGTATAATCACAAATACCCCTTTATATTTCCATATATTTCAAAACTTTAGGTATTCAACGTTTCATCTAAATTTTCATTCAATTTAGTTTTCTAAATAATAAATTCAAATTTAGTTCAACCTAAATTTTCATTTTAATTCAATTTAGTTGCTAAATAACAAATTCAACTACGTTGATTTCAAATACAGATCCGAATCTCAACATAAACCATTTAAATTCCAATATAGTTCAAGGCTTTAATATTTAAATATTCTATATAACAGTTTCATATAGATCTCGATTTAACCTCATTATTATTTAGTCTTGAAATACTCCCTTATTAGATTCAATCTCAAAGTAACCTTAAATTACATTTTACTCAATATTTTCTTTAATTTATTTAAACGTGAAATATTCATTAAATCACTTGAATCAAAAATCCAGTTATAAATCATACCCTTTAAATTTCCCATTCAAAAATTTCAAATCGATTTAATTAAATAAATCCTTATTTAAATACCATTTTTATAAACCCAAATTTATCTCCCTATCTTAATTATTCAATTTATTACAAGAGAATCTATTTGAAATATAGATTTACATAAATACTTAACCATATTATATGTATTAAACCAATCTAATTAAATCAAATATTACTACTAAATCTATATATACAATTTTCATTTATATAATATCTTACGAATCAAATTTATTAAACCATCTATTTCTTTCCAAAATTATAGAAATTATTTTCAAAATATTTATATGGACCAACCGTGTCTGTATATATTTCCTATCATATAGTCAAGTGCTACGGATATTTATCATTTCAATCCGTATACTAAATATATACGGGTGGATATCATTTCAACCCGTAATCCCAAATTTAATTAAATGAAAATCGCTTGGGTTTATCATTTCAACCCATAACGATTTTCTCCTATTCTAAAGTCTCTTCGGGTATGTATCATTTCAACCCATAGTGATTTCTAAACTACAGGGAACTTGCAGAGTGATAACAGAAAATACAATAAAATAACAGGCATATATCATCAATACCAATATAATATAAACAACAGGATATGGTGTCATATCCCGTAGGTGAACAGTTACAGATAATAGCATATATAACAAATTTAAATAACTACAGCAGCATATTTCAATTGTCGTTTCAATTGAAATCAAATTTAATGAATAAAAGAATGTTAATCATGAGTGATTACTCACCTCTCGAGCCTAGAGAATACAGAAGATGACACGGATATGCGTACTACTACAGGCACTGAAATTTGAATTATGAATCGAAGCAAAGCAAAATCGGCACGAATTCAACGATCAAAGCTGATAACAAAAATTGATGGAACAAGTCAGAATGGGATCACCGAAGATAATGGTATGAGTGGACTCATATATATATATATATATATATATATATATATATATATATATAACTATATATAACTATATATATAAAGTCATATTCTAAATTCAACACATATTAAATTAAATATATATGTATTTATATTTTCCAAAATCATTGTTTTTTATCTAAAACACATAAATTAGAATCAAGCATATATACAATATGAAATTTGAAATAAATACTTATATAAACAGAGTAATATTAATCATGTGCTAGGTTACAATACTGACATATTTTAGCTGTAAGAAAGAGTATAATGAAAGAAGTCAACATCAGTTATAATATATTTATATAAACCAAATGTAACATATATTTAGTTGACATAACAAATGAATTCTTTTATAAAATAATATACATTGGGCGCTATTTCATAAAAATGTACATACAATACCATTTATATACAAACAACAAAAGTAGCTTATATATAGATATACTATTTAAAATCAATATTAACATTTCAACTAACATCAGAAAACAAATATAAACTTTATACTTTATATATGTTTTATGGAAAAAGAGAGAGAAAAAAACAGAACGCAAAATGGATCCAACGTTTGGAATTCAGGGATTTGTCCTGAAGGCTGATACACCATCGGATCATTTTTATTAAATTTTTGGATAAATTTCAGTAGAAGAGTAGCAATCTATTTAAAAAAACGTCGTGTGAAATGAATTGATGGAATGAATAAATTAACGTATTATTAGTACCCAAATAATCAAATGACACAATACGTTGGTTTCTTAATAACGACAGTAACGTTCAATTTGCTAAAAGTTAATTTAGGACGTTATCTTCGTCTTATTTGTAAGCGATTGATATATCATACCTCTTTTAAATTTAAGATCAGCTCATGACACGGCGTATGAAAATTCAAATTCCATCGCATCATATATTTATTATTTTCAGTTTAGAAATGTATGAACTTATCAAAAAAAAATTTTGGGTATAAATGACGTAAAACACCACTGCTTATTAAATTTTTCATGTAATGCGTTTAAATACTTCCAAAGCGTTTGTCAATTTATTTAAAAGCTATAAAATGAGAGGAGTGAAAAGAGAAAAAAAGAAAGAAAGAATATATATATATATAATAATAATAAAACATGGGGAGAGAGACGAAGATACAGATGGTGGTACGTATCTTGTTCTATTCATAAGTAAATATCACCATAAATTCCTTTGCATATTTTTAATTGCTATAACCAATGCTTTCATATATAACAAGTCCAATCTTATATACATAGCTACATATTATAAAGGGTTATGAAAACTTATATATACACACTTTATAGTATATATAACTAGATGAAATGTATATATTAGATAATAGAATACAATAATATAGATGAAAAGAGAATTGTAGCAAGCTAAAATTTATAACAAAAAAACAAAGTGTTGCGGGAAGTTGAAAACAACAACTAATGCAATAATATTTATTATAAGTTTCGAAATCCATTAGACAAAAGAAAACACAGCTTGTATAACATATCCATCAAACAAAATAGACTATATATAGTACTAGTACATATTCATGCTATATGTAAACATTTAAAAACGAAACATATATTGCAATATGATACGCATACCGTTTATAAAAATATGGATGACGAGGGGAGGAGGCATGGAGTGGGTTGTGGCCCTTGACAGGTGGTTCGAGCTGTGGTGGCGGAGGCTTGACGAAGCTATAGGAAGGAGAACTGGTCCTTTTTCATTTTTCCATCATATGTGTTTTAGCATTGTAATGGGAAAAATCTCTTTTTTTTTTCAAGAAGCAACAAAGAGGAAGAAAAAATGAAGCTAAATAGGCTCAGAGACTACACGTTATAAATATTTAATATAGTTGAACGGTAGGAATGAGAAATCCAGCAACTAAAATTGGAATCATGGAAATAGAGGGGTCAATCGCTAGAATTTAGGAGGTATGAATGGTAACGGTTGTTTGAATTGTATACCAAATATATAACTTTATATTCCATTATTAATTGAATAGGAGAAATGGATGGGTGGAGAATGAGATGTCCATTTATGATATACTGTTACATATAATTTATTAAAGAAGAAACGGTAGAATAATGATAGATTTGAATTATATACTGGTGTGATGCAATAACAACGGTCAAGTTGATAAGGTGGATATTTAAACAATTTATTGCTTGATTGGAAAGCACGTGAGTATGGAAAGGCAAGGATATTAAAATGGAAAAAGGAATGGACAGAGAAATTTAAGCGAAGATAAAATATACAGGAATAAATATAGAGTAGTGGGATGGTCACGATAATTCAGTGGATAATTAAAGCAACTTTTAAAGCCACCAGCTGCACGTTCAAATCTGAAAAGGCAGAGTAATGGACCATATAATAAATTGAAACGATGGATTGATAACAGCTGCAGGTATATATTTTATTGAAAAGAACGGACAGAGAAAATTTTGTGAAACGTACTGAAAATAAATATGAAGTACTTATTATATTATACGTTTCTTTTTGAATGCAGAGTCCAAAATTTGAAAGCCAAGTAACGGTCAACCCTTGATTTGGTGAAAATAATTGTAGCAATTAATAAAAGAAATAAATAGCAACGGTCACGTTGCTTTGATTTAGCTGACCCATCAAAGCAAATTATTTATAATTTAACCGGTAGGAAACGTAAAGGAACGTACCACCATAAAAATGAAATTGATAACATCTGTGCATTGATTCTGCAATATTTATTAAAGAAATTGATTCTGTAATATTTATTAAAGCAATTTATTAGCTAGCTTGAATTAAATAGAATTTCACAATGGAATAAACTTTGATAAAATAAATTGAAAATTTAAAATCTGCTATGTTTAATTGGACGTAATCCAAATATTAAATTTTTATCTCAAAATATTATTATATAAAATTTCTCAAAAGTTTCCATTAATTACTTTAAATAAAACCATTTAAAACTATTAAAATCTACGGGTCGTTACAGTTCAAGAATTAAAGTAATTTATTCTTTAATTAGAAATTTTGTTAAAACTCACAGAAAAGCACTGGCATCTTAAAATCCAATTTATTCGTGGAATGGAATCCACTTCGAGCCTGTTAAAGGGATGGAACCCTAAGTATGATGGAACCTACGAAAAATCTAGTGGAACATTGTTTTGTATCCGCTAACTTTTTATTCAAAATGATTTTTCAAAATTATATCCTGTTTTCTAAACCTTCCTTTTAAAAGCATCAAAAACCTCTATCCTGATTTTAAATAATTTTAGCCTCAAAATTATCTTTAATTTCAAAGTCAAAATTACTCCTGATTTTAAACTTTTAAAATAATATATTTAACTTTTAAATATTTATACTTAAGATTTAAATATAAAATTATAGTTAAATTTTATGTATATTATTCTCTATATTTACTTATGAATTTTAACTATAGTCAAGTATATTAGAAAAGTTTAAAATAGTTTTAATATAAGATAAATGTTAGTTTGAAAGGAAATCAAATCATTAAAAACTGCTTTGGGATGTCGACATGCTTATGGTGACCATGTCGACATGGTGTCAGTTGAGTTCAAAATTTAAATTTCAAAAGAAGTGTCTATTCGCCATAACTCTTCATGAATTGACATGGCTGTTGTTCTTCTATAAATACGGGTTAGTTTCAACGAATTTTACATCAGATTTTCTAGTTTTTCACTCCTCTTCTTCTTCCACATTTCTTAATACATACTCTTACCATTACTCTGCCGAAATCAATATTGAGTCATACTTGATTACTTCTAATTTGATTCTCTATCACTATCTCAACAAGGTTCTCAATGCTATTCAGAGTTATAGACTTCTTTGTAATCTATTAAGCGAGAAAAGGTGTGATTGTGGCCTTGAAAATCAATCAAGCGAGAAAAGGTGCGATTGTAGCCTTGGTAAATCAATTGGGTAAACTTGTGGCCCGAAAATCAAGTATCTCTACCCAGAGGATTGAAATTCTGGAGGGTGTACCTCGTAGCCTTGAAATCGAGGGTGTAATTGTACAGTTGCTTTTGAAAGGAAATCCGTACTTGTGTTGCGGGACTGGATGCAGGGTAACTCCGAATCAGTATAAAATCCAGTGTGTTTATTCCTTTACTGCTTTTATTTTATTTTTGCATCTGTGTTTGTTTCTGTGATTATCCCTGTATCTATAGATTGCGTACATTTGTGTCTAAATTAACATAAACTCAAAAAGATTTAATAATTCTTTATAAACACTATTCACCCCCCCCCCCTCTAGTGTTAATCCTAGCCTTAAGATCTGTAATCCGCATTTCTTTCAATTGGTATCAGAGCCAGGTTTTCAAAGTTCCATAATCTGATTTTTGAAAAAAGTTTTTAAAATGGCTATATTTGTTAATGCTTGTTTAGAAATATTCAAATCATTATTGTTTCATGAGTCCGCATATAATCAATATTCAAATTCAAGTTATCTATCAAAATTGTTTGATGTGCAGGAATCATGCTTTAAGGCTGTTGAGGAATCAAACCACAACGGACAAATTGTGCAGATCAGAAAGAACAAATGGATACTTGATAGTGGGTGTTCTAGACACATGACTGGCAATCCATAAATACTGAATGATATTATATACAAAGACGGAGGACTGGTTAACTTTGGAGACAATTCAAAAGGATATGTGATTGACATCGGCAAAGTCGGTAATTTTGAAACTCCTACTATTGCTAATATTTTGCTAGTTAAGAATCTAAAACATAATCTGCTAAGTATAAGTCAACTCTGTGATAAAGGATATAAAATTAAATTTGAAAAGGATAAATGTTACATCGAAGGTAACAATTAAACCATACTATTTAAGGGAGTCGGGAAAAAGAATATTTATATTCTTAGTATGAAAGTTTCAAATGATAACCTGTGTCTGTTGGCAAATACAAGTGACCCTTGGATTTGGCATAAGAGATTTGGGTATTTGAATTTCAAACTCTTATCTAGACTGTCAAAACATGATCTAATAAGAGGTCTCCCTAAAATGAATTTTAAAGTAGATAGTTTATGTGATGCATGTCAATTAGGAAAACTTAGAAAAAGTTCCTTTAAATTAAAAGATATGATTTCAACTTCAAAACCTCTTGAATTACTTCATCTTGATTTATTTGGTCCATCTCATATTTTGTCAATAAATCATAGTAAATATGTTTTTGTAATTGTAGATGATTATTCTAGATTTACATGGACAATATTTTTGAAACATAAAAGTGATTCTTTTGAATGTTTTAAGACCTTTTCAAAAAGAATTCAAAATCAATTTTCTCTAAAAAATTATAACTATTTGAAGTGATCACGGTGGTGAATTTGAAAATGAAAAGTTTGAGGAATTCTGCAATTAAAAGGGAATAACTCACAATTTTTCATTTCTGAGAACTCCACAACAAAACAGAGTAGTAGAACGTAAAAATAGGACGATTCAAGAGTGTGCAAGAACTATGCTTTTAGATAGTAATTTACCAAAGAATTTTTGGGCAGAAGCAGTTGCTACCGCCTGTTATATTTTAAATAGAATTTTAATTAGACCTCTAACTGATAAGACATCTTACGAACTTCTTTATTCAAAGAAACCTAAGGTATCTTATTTTAGAATTTTTGGAAGTAAATGCTTTATTTTAAATACGAAAGATAATTTAGATAAATTTGATCCTAAATCCGACAAAGGAATCTTTATCGGATACTCTAATAGAAGTAAAGCATACAGAATGTTTAATTTAAAAACTAACACCATTGAAGAAACAATGCATGTTTCATTTGATGAAAATTTCAAAATTTTGAAAATACAAATGATGAAGAGGATTTAATCACTCAAAATCAAGAATCAATTGAAACTAATAATGAAATTAATCATCCTAATAAAAGGACAAAACTTTTAAAAGATCATCCTATAGAAAATATACCGGGAGATATGCAATCTTTTGTTAAAACTAGAAATCAACTAAGTCAATTGAGTAATGTAGCTTTCATATCAACTATTGAACCCAAAAATCCAAAAGAAGCATCAACTGATGATTCATGGATTTTGGCTATGCAAGAAAAATTAAATCAATTTACTAGAAATGATGTTTGGGAACTTGTTCCTAGACCTGAAAATAAAACTATAATTGGAACTAAATGGGTTTATAAAAATAAAATGAATGAACAAGGAGAGGTAGTTAGAAATAAAGCTCGATTAGTCGCTCAAGGTTATTGTCAAAAAGAAGGAATAGATTTTGATGAAACCTTTGCTTCCGTAGCAAGATTGGAAGCCATTAGGATTCTACTTGCTTTCGCAAATCATAATAATTTCAAATTATTTCAAATGGATGTTAAAAGTGCCTTTTTAAATGGATTTGTAAAAGAAGAAGTATATGTTGAACAACCACCACTCTTTGAAAATGATAAATTACCAAATCATGTTTACAACTTAAGAAAGCTTTATATGGTCTAAAACAAGCTCTTAGAGCCTGGTATGATAGACTAAGATCTTATTTATTGCAATATAATTTTGAAATTGATAAAGTAGATAATACTCTTTTTATTAAAAGACATGAAAATGATATTCGACTAGTACAAGTTTACGTAGATGATATCATTTTTGTATCAACTAATTTTGAAATGAATAAAGAATTTTCTGAAATAATGACAAAAGAGTTTGAGATGAGTCATATGGGTGAATTAAATTTCTTTTTAGGATTACAAATTAAAAAATTAGATAATGGTATCTTTATTAGTCAAGAAAAATATACTAAAGACCTAATTAGTAAATTTGGTTTGACTACTGCGAGTGGAAAACCCACTCTCATGGCAACCAATGAGTACCTTAGTAAAGAAGATCTCTCGATAGATGTAGATCAAAAATTATATAGAGGAATGATTGGATCACTACTCTATATTACTGCCAGTAGACCTGATATCATGCATAGTGTTTGTCTCCATGCCAGATATCAATCCCAACCTAAAGAGACCCACTTAAAAGCTGTAAAATGAATAATAAGATATTTTAAACACACATCTGATTATGGTTTATTTTACCCTAAAAATGATTCTTTTGACTTAATATCTTACTGTGATGCTGACTATGCTGGTTGTAAATTAGACCGAAAAAGTACAAGTGGGACTTGTCACTTTTTGGGGGCATTCTCTGGTTTCTTGGCTTTGTAAAAAGCAAAACACAGTTTCTTTATCAACAACTAAAGCAGAGTATATTTCTGCTGCTTTGGCTTGTTCTCAACTAATATATATGCAACAAACTTTAAAAGATTTTGGTTTAAAATTTTCAAAATCACCGATTTATTGTGACAATACGAGTGCGATAAATTTATCTAAAAATACTACTCAACATGCTCGAACTAAACATATTGATATCAGAAATCATTTTCTCAGAGATAATATAAGTAAGGAAGTAGTTACTCTCGATTATATTGATTCTGAGAATCAAATTGCTGATATCTTAACAAAACCCTTAAATGAATCAATATTTACTAAATTTAGAAGAGAATTAGGTATTTGTTCTATAACTGAAATATAAAATATAAATAACAAGTATAATTAATAATTAACATTAAAATAAATCAAATAGTAAAAATAAAAAGGACCATGTCGACATCCCCATATACCCATGTCGGCATGCAATGTTTTTCTTTTTTAAACTCTTTTCCCACCAAAATTCAAAATAATTGGTCCTATATTCTTCACATTTTCGAAATTCTATTCATCATTTTTGTTATCTTTCTGCTTTTCTCTCTGAAATCAAATAATCAATGGCCTCCTCTTCCAAATCAAACATAAAATCAACCTTTTCTATTCCCTCTCCTACGTCTGGTCCATTTCAACGTACTACTCTCGCTCGTGTGACTAAAATAGAGGACTCTCTAGAGGATGCACTTCAGATGATGACTGAAATTCAAGTGATTCAAGTCCGTATGGCAAAGGAACAAGAGAAGCAAGGCAAGATTCTTAGGAATTTGCAAAAATTTATAATGGAGAATCAAGCCAACCCTATCTTGATCGATGAAAATTCTTCACTCAATCAAGAGGCCAGCGAAGAAGAAGAACCCATGGAAGAAGCGCATGCAGAGGATGATGACCAAGTCAGGTGTGTTGGAGAAGTATGTTTTGACAAGAATGGGAATCTTGTCGAACAATGTGGAAATTTCTGTTTCCACTATCCAAACTGTTCGATTCATAGATCTCCTATGTTTAAAAACACATATTAGTTTCTTCTCTTTCTTTACCATTGTTGTTTATTCCTTCTTACGTTTACAATGAAAAATGTACATTCAACTATATGATTAATAAATTAATTGTGTTCTTATATGTGTTCTTCTTATTAATACATATAACTATACGGTTATTATATACTTAAGATAGTTAGTAGTTTAGGATTAGATTTATTATTAGATCTCAGTGTTGATTATTTATGATAACACTATTATTATAGTCATATAGTATATTAGAATTAGGGAGAGTTATATAGTTTGGAGTTATAAAGTTTAGAGTATGTTTTTGTTGATGACAAAGGGGGAGAAATATAAAATAGGTTAGCTAGGCATAAATTAAGGTGGAGTTATAGATTAAGGAGGAGTTATTAGGATAGAAGTAATATTTTATAAACAAAGGTTGTCATCATCAAAAATGGGGAGATTGTTAGTCCGTGAGATGACGGTTTTGATGACAACAACCTTAGAATAGATTATAAAATATAAATACTAACATTATAAGTTTAGATATATGTATATGCAGGTTTTAACCATGCATGTACCAAGAATGAAGACTGTACAATATAGAGATTCAAGATATCAAGATTGAAGACTCATGAGTATCAAGAATATCAAGAGTTCAAGAATTGAAGTAATTCATTCTTTAATTGAAAATTTTGTTAAAACTCATAGAAAAGCAATGACATCTTAAAATCCAATTTGTTTGTGGAATGGAATACACTTCGAGCCTGTTAAAGGGATGGAACCCTAAGTAGGTTGGAACCTACGAAAAATCTAGTGGAACATTGTTTTGTATCCGCTAACTTTTTATTCAAAATTATTTTTCAAAATTATATCATATTTCCAAAATGTTTTCAAAACCTTCCTTTTAAAAGCATCAAAAACCTCTATCCTGATGTTAAATAATTTTAGCCTCAAAATTATCTTTAATTTCAAAGTCAAAATTACTCCTAATTTTAAACTATCTTTTAAAATAATATATTTAACTTTTAAAAATTTATACTTAAGATTTAAATATAAAATTATAGTTAAATTATATATATATATTATTCTCTATATTTACTTATGAATTTTAACTATAGTCAAGTATATTAGAAAAGTTTAAAATAGTTTTAATATAAGATATAGGTTATTTTCAAAGAAAATCAAATCATTAAAAATTTCTTTGGGATGTCGACATGCCTATGGTGACCATGTCGACATGGTGTCAGTTGAGTTCAAAATTTAAATTTCAGAAGAAGTGTCTATTCGCCATAACTCTTCATGAATGGACATGGCTGTTGTTCTTCTATGAATAGGGGTTAGTTTCAACGAATTTTACATCAAATTTTCTGGTTTTTCACTCATCTTCTTCTTCCACATTTCTTAATACATACTCTTACCATTACTCTGCCGAAATCAATATTGAATCATACTCGATAACTTCTAGTTTGATTCTCTATCACTATCTCAAAAAGATTCTCAGTACTATTCAAAGCTATAGACTTCTTTGTAATCTATTAAGCAAGAAAAGGTGTGATTGTGGCCTTGAAAATCAATCAAGCGAGAAAATGTGTGATTGTAGCCTTGGTAAATCAATTGGGTAAACATGTGGCCCGGAAATCAAGTATCTCTACCCAGAGGATTGAAATTCTGAAGGGTGTGCTTCGTAGCCTTGAAATCGAGGGTGTAATTGTACAATTGCTTTTGAAAGAAAATCCGTACTTGTGTTGCGGGACTGGATGTAGGGTAACTCCGAACCAGTATAAAATCCGGCATGTTCTTTCCTTTACTGCTTTTATTTTATTTCTTCATCTGTGTTTGTTTCTGTGATTATCCCTGTATCTGTAGATTGCATACATCTGTGCCTAAATTAACATAAATTCAAAAAGATTTAGTAATTCTTTATAAACACTATTCACCTCCCCTCTAGTGTTAATCCTAGCCTTAAGATCCGTAATCCGCATTTCTTTCACTAATGTGATTACTGCACGTCAACTTTGTATCTATATATTTGGTCATTATCGATCCAGTGCATAGCGACGAACAATAAAGATTCTCTAGATAAAAAAAACACCATATTTAAAAAAGAGAGAGAGAAATTTCAAAAGAAATCTTTGATTTGAAAAGACAAAATGATTTATTACAATCATCTTTAGATAATTCAAAATCTCGAATTTTTCTTCTCGAAAATGAGACATGTACGTTAAAAAATGAAAACTCTGAATTAAACAAGCAAATTGATATTTTGAAAAACAACAATACTTCTTTTGAAAATAATAATTGTGACTTTAAAGCTAAATTTTATAAACTTAACACTGAAATCACAAAATTTAGTAAAGGTCAAAATGATTTAAACATGATTTTATCCAGTTCTGGATCTTTACATGATAAAAGTGGTTTAGGATATAATAAAACTGATCGTAGAAATAGCACTAGACACTCTTTCATGCATAGTAAATATGTTAGTGCTAGTACTAGATTATGAGAAAAGTCGTTGTGACGCCCCACCTCTATACCCACGCTAGCCAAGGACACTACGGTGTAATGCCGTCAACTAGCGCGGAGAATAAGGCTGTTGAGGAGCGACCATCCGTGTAATTGCTTTGTGCGCGCACCGATATGTCAGATAATATAACATTCATTTCAATTCAAGAGGAAATCCGACATACCAATACAAACTCAAAACTACTACACAGTGGCTATATATAATTTTCGGAAACAAATATAGAAATATCAAAACACAAATCAACCATAGATAATTCATATCACAAAGACGGAAATAGATATGATTATTGCACATAAAAGTGTACATCAGAATAGTGGTCAAACAAGATCCACAATATCAAAAAGAATAGATACAAGTGCTAGACAAAAGAGTACGTATACATCAAGGAGTCTATATCTCAAATGTATACAACCAAAAACTACTAAACTAAAGTAGTTAGCCAAAAATCAGATGATGAACCCTGATAAGAAGTCAAGTAGAAGCACATGTAATATCTCGGTCTGACCCGAGTATTATTTAAGAAGAAAATAATAAACGGATCGGTTTAGCTATAATTATCAGATAAAATGAGATATAAGAAGAGATATAATTAAAATCGTATGATAACCAAAAATGTCATGCTGTGACAAGTATACATTAGAAAATCAACAAAAGTCATACAATATCTCAAAAATCTCATAGCATCAAAAAGAATGTCATTTCTTTATTTAATTCACCATGCCACAAATAATGACAAACATATCAATGCCGATTGTAAACGCTGGTGAAACATAAATTCCAGAAATCAATAATTAAAAATCTAGAAATCACAAGAAAAGGATGGTCAATCCCAAATGAAACGCTATTCCATAGCTGAACATCGACGCATCTAAATAGAGACGCCCCATGCACAGTTAAACATTGACGCACCTAAATAGGTACGACCCATGTATAAACAAACATCGACGCACATAAATAGATACGCCCCATGTAATGTATAACATTGATGCATCTAGAAAGATACACCCCATGCATAAATAAGCATCGACGTATTTAGAAAGATACGACCCATGCGAAAAATAAACATCGACGCACCTAAATAGGTACGATCCATGTATAAACAAACATCGACGCACCTAAATAGATACGTCCCATGTAATGTATAATATTGATGCACCTAGAAAGATACACCCCATGCATAAATAAGCATTGACATATCTAGAAAGATACGACCCATGCGAGAAATAAAAATCGACGCACCTAAATAGGTACGACCCATGTATAAACAAACATCGATGCACCTAAATAGATATGCCCCATGTAATGTATAACATTGATGCACCTAGAAAGATAGACCCCATGCATAAATAAGCATCGACGTATCTAGAAAGAAGACCCATGCGAGAAATAAACATTGACGCACCTAAATACATAAGACCCATGCAAGAAATGAGACGAAGCTCAATAATATGAAGTACAGTCCTCCACATGGACAAAGAGACATCGCACATTGCTAGTCTAAACCATAAAATGATCATCATCGACCATCAAGAAGTGTCAATTACAGTAAGCTAGTAAATATATGAGTTTAGCTTCATGTCCCATAACCACTAGCTTAACTTAAATATTTACGAACAAATTGTAGATCTTCACTAGAAAATTGTCACAAGAGTTTCAATCGAACAAGTTCAAGAATCAACCGACGAAGTAAACGCAAGCGTTTCATACCACTTGTTTTACTAAGCCGTTTAATTAGACTTCTCATACGAGTGAAGTAAAGGTTTGTATATACTAGTAGACTGGAAAAAAACGGTTTTAAGAAAACGAGCTTTGTAATAAAATAGTGTTGAAATCATTTTGATGAAGGAGTTTTGATATTTTCTATTAGTTTTGAAACCTTTATATTTTTAAAGTGAAAAATCACAAAAATGATTGTAGAAACAATCAATCATCAAAATTCACGTACAAAGACGTGAATTAAATCCAAAGAAATCGATACCAAATCCATCAAAGTGGATATACCCAAAAATTCCTAAGATAGAAGTTATCAAAGTCAACAAAGGTGATAACATCTAATCGGAGAAAAAGAATCGATTAAAGATTGGAAAACCAAGCAAATTTAGCATAAATAGGCAAAACAGGCAAAATAGGAGCAGGTCAGTCGACTAAACTCCCTGAGTCAGTCGACTAAACACAGCCCTGAAAAATTCTCGGGCTTCAGATCATTCGACTGACTCAGAGAATTCAGTCGACTGAACCTGTCTTGCATTTCCTGCCCTATTTTAAATGAAGTGCAAACTCTCTCAATTTGCAATCGAACAAGCACGGACGCTAGGGGTTTATGCCTATCGGCTACCCGGTCCTATAAGCTCTTCGATTAGTCACCAAAAACATGATCAAACAACAAAGTTAGGATTTTTAAAGAATTGAACTCAAAACACCAAAAATTGGAATATTCACCAATTCAATCCAAACCAAAAGCAAACGCACATGAATAAGTGTTAGGAATTCATACCCAACAATCAAAGATAAATATAGGCATAGATGTGAGATAAAAATCTCACCTTTGAACCCAAAAACAATGAATGAGAAGCCCGAAGACAAGGGAAGATCAACCACACTTCAATCTCAACATAAGAAGCTTGAATCTAAGCTTAAAAGAGAAACATTTCCCAAATTAGGTTTAGGAATTTTCTAAAATCAAAGAGAGAATGAGTTGGAGAGGAAGGAGATGATACTTACCAATGCTTCTCTTTGAATTTAGATCTAGAACTTGATTTGCAAATGGAAACTAGGGCTTAGGATTTTAATTCTTTTTCTTTTCCCCCATTATTCTCTTTAGAACTGAAAAGATAAGGAAAAGGAAATGAATGAAGAGAATTGGTTCAGTTTGGGGTATTAAGTTGGCTAGTGGGCTGAACCCAAACCCAAAGTGAAAAAGGTCAAATTTTTAGCTAGCTCCAAACATATCGAAGTTTATACTTAAAAAGGTCGCAAACGCCATTTTGAACTCAATGGAACTGGTCTCGAGTCCTAATTCGACCGTTTGCAAAAAGTAGCTTTTCAGACTATAATCCGACTAACGGTGAAATATTTAAATAAAACATTTAAATATACAATCGATAAATATGCGGGTTGTTACAGTCTAAATCCAATTTTTATAGAAATTCAAATACTGCTATGACCAATAACGTTTATAATTTCTTTAGAAGTACAAAATCATTGACGGAAAATATGAATAAAAATTATCTAAATATTTGGCTTCCGGTTAATTGGAAAATATAGAAAAATACATTGATGATTATTTTGATATGGTAGTTAATAATGAAAATTATATTTATAAAGGTTCAACCACACCCAAATGGGTATGGTTTCCTAAAAATTAGGAAATTATAAGAACCTTGGGTGTCGCATGCTTTAAATGTTAATTTTTCCGATACCTTACATTATAAGTAGTAGTTATTTTGTTTTATATTGTTCTATGTTAGCACTTATGTGAAATATAATTTATATCATCATATAAACTCTCCTTTTTGTCGATGACAAGGGGAGAAAGATATTGCTCTAACACTATTTGCAGGAATAAACCATGCAAGCATAGAATAAGGGGGAGAAAAGATTAATTATTTACAGGAATATATAGCATAGATTCAGGGGGAGAAATCCATAGCACAATTATAGGAATATATTCAGTGAGAGATATAAAATCAACCAAGTTTGTCAAAGATTCGGTCGTAGCAAATGAAGTTGTCGTCATATATGGTTTGTATAGTTATATACAAATACGTATATAGAGTCATCAAATACGTATATAGGAATATATGGTTTGTATAGTTATATATTTTAACAAGAGTCATCAAATACGTATATAGAGTCTAGTTTAGTGCTTTGTTAAAATCTTTCCTCAAGAATCATCATTCACATTCAAATAAACTTGCATGCATATTTTAATCAAAATCAAGTTTTCAAAAAATGCATAGAGCGGGGCTCAACCCTAGGTCACTAATTTGGAAGGCGAGTACTCTAACCAAATGAGCTACTGTAATTTTTGCTTAACAATAGAATTCAGTCGACTGAATGCAGTCAGTCAGTCGATTGAATCTGTGCATTTTAACATATTTGTGCACGATTTTTTTTTACATGTCTTCACTATTCAGTCGACTGAAAATTTTCGACCAATCGACTGACCTGAACCCAACTGTCATATTTTGAAAAGACATTTCCATTATGCGAAAGGTTATGATCCTTCTTTGAACGGAAATGGTTGCTTCTTTTGGTCGGAACTCTTCACCAATGGCAGCAAACCTCTGTCTACTATAAATACATGTTCCCAAACACTTCATATTCACCGAAATTCATTCTAACTTTCTTATATTCTTCTTGTGCTCTCATACTTACATTCAAAAAGAAAACAAGCATTTTTACTGCTTTGAATCTTCAAATAAATTTTCATAATCTTTGATTTTTAGCATTACCTTCTCTTCATATCTTCACATACACTTCATATACTTGAGGATTTGATTATAGAAGGTTTGTACTACCAAAGACAAATCAGTATTATCAAGAACACACATTGTCAGATATTCTTTTGTATTAGTAAAGTCCTCTTCTGCTGCTGAGGCGAAAATCCTGTTCTGCTGCTCAGGTCTCTGTTCTGCTGCTCAAACTATGTATACATGTTCCTCCGGGTTAAGTGAGGATTATTGTTTTAGTGAAATTCCAGAAGGAGTCTGTGACTGGACGTAGGACGATACTCCGAACCAGTATAAAAATATCTGGTGTTATTTTTATTATACTGCTTTTGTATTCTGCACTATTTACTATATTGCTACCATCTCTATAGCCTGCATTATCATATATCTATATTACATGGTCCTGCATTCTTACACTCCTAATGTCCTTCAAGCTTACTTCTAAGTCTCGAACCATTCCATCTTTATCCCGATGTCTTGATTCATTTAAAAGTCGCTTGGTCTGAAAGCTAGGTAACACTTACCCCCGGAGTATGCTTCTGTTGGAAACAAAGCATGCTATAGAACAAGACAAGCATAAACCATTGTCCATACAAATCTATTGATTGTCAAAGAGTTTCTTTAAAGTGTTGTCTTTGTTCCAAGGGCATCCGTTCCAGTGATTTAAATAGTAATAGTTCCAATCTCCATGCTAAGCTCAAGATCTACACTCCAAAGATTGTTCCACGTCTCAGCTAGGTAAGGATTGCCTCCTTTTTTCCCCTTTTCTTTTTTTTCTTTCATCTGGGTCAAAAATTCATATCGGTATCGACCTAATCAGGTCAGTACCAATATGTTTTGCTAAGTCATGCTCCAATATAACATTACACTTAGCCAAATTTAGGGTCACACTTTCATTTTCCCTTTGCTCTTATTCACCTAGTGTCGACTTCCACCAATTTAAGCCTTGTGACCCAAACAACCAAAAATGTAAGGGTCTACTAATGGTGTAGGTTACACCATTATTTTATGAAGAAATGATATGAACCTAAAGTTATGAGTATACTCACTTGTGAAGAAACTGAAATGATAAGATTCCAGGAAATGTTAGGATTCCAGAATTTAGAGAAGCCTACTTAAGTTGGTATATATGGTAGGGTGCCAAGGCTTAGTGAAGTCAAATCAAATCGGTATAACTATGGGAGATAAGTCTTGTATATGTAAAATGACATCAAGTTGGATGTAATTACTAATTAAAACGAATAAATTGGAAAAAGTGAAATGAAACAGCCTTTGGGATCAGGAGACGCTATTGATGTCATGTAAAGATGCTTCCTAGAATGTATCGGGCTGATACATTCAATCTTTTAGGAGAGGCGGATTGTTTATGGTTAAGTTAACCCCAAAGGTGAATGAGTAACCATCACTTGTGACATTGTTCGAGGTAAATTAGTGGTAGATACATCTTTTTGGTGACCATTAATTATAATTTGATGAAAATGGTAAATAACACATGAATAAGAGTGTAGGTTGCACTAGCAATTGGAAATGGTAGTTACATGACAAGGTTCATGTTGCGATGATAAGTATAGGTTATACTTATGATTGAAAATAACATTTATGTGATAATGGTCGTATTGTGATGGTAAAAGTAGAGGTTATACTTATGACTGAAGGTGATGTTATATGATAGTGTTCATATTTTGATTCTTTCGATGATGCATACTGTGAAGTATTTATTGTTGATGAACTAGTGAGTGGAAACTTATTCTGTTTGGCGGTGTGGTCACACTATATTCAATGTTTTAGGATGAAGTACTACTCATACCAGACTTGATGTACGACTCCTATTTATTCTCTTTTTCCCATAAATTCACAACTTGGTAGGTTGAATTTATGGGATATTAGGTGGGTTGCTTTCGAAGCTGGATAAAGCTGTGAAGACAAAGCATAAGGCTTAGTAGCTATATATTTAATATTTAGTATTTCGTTGTATGTGGATCGGGTCTTATAACTGAGCAAGTGAATATGCTTGTATCGTCATATGTCAGGAATGTCACCTTTATTTATGTTTTATTGTATTTACCTTTATGTGGGAACGTTCTTGGAGTAAAGATGTAAAAGACATATTTCGTAATGAAAATTTATCTGCCCTATTTACTTATTGTTGAAAAACTGGTCTTATTTTATCGTTTGAAAATAACTCTAGTGGTGACTGCAACATCATCGACGTTCATTTTTGGATCCTGAGATGGAGGATGTTACATAGACCCTGCAAGGCCACCAAAAGCGCAATCGTTCGTTATTCTTTCACTTCTATGACATTTTGTGAAATGTTTATCTTTAATGGATACTAGACGATAGATTGCTTGAATAAGTATTCTCGTTCAAGGTAATACCATTTGCAAGGTAATAATCCATGTTATGTTGATACCCGACAATCTCATAGTTGCATGGTGTTGTGATTCCATTTTCAAGATCAGAGAACAATTATGACTGCTACAACACACTAGCACCCTTTTTTGAACATACGTGCACAGAAGAGATGATAGAGTTAAGGGTGTGCAGAAGGAATAATTATTTAATTCACGATATGACTTAACTCTTGTAAAGGAATCTTGCTTGAAATAAAGCGCCCTTTTAGTTTTGTTTTCTATTGTATGCATTATTGAATTGTGATATATGTAATGCTCTGAATAAATACAAGTAGAAAATCTACAAGAAAAAGTATTTAATAGATTGCGGTTTTGAATGTGCTTGTAACCATGAGTATTGAATCATATATTTAAAATACTTATCCATGAATGTCTCTAGTCAAGATGTTTCAAGAAAAGACAATCGATACATCCACAAAGATTATTGTGCGTTACGCTCTCTATACGACGGACAGTGAGTTACTCATGACCATTAGGAACACCAAGAGGTTATGTATTTATGATTGTTTGGAACGAAAATAACTCAATGATAATTTTCTAAAGGTAAAATAAAACTAAGCTAAAATAAGGGACTTCATGAAATGATATGTTGTGGCCTTCAGAATTGGGAGTATTGTATATCTTAAGTGTCAAGACTGTTCTTTGATTACGGTTAACCACATGATATGATACTCATGTTATAGCCATATTTAGGTATTCGTTAAACCACCTTGAAATGAAACACCACTCAAGAGAAAATACGTCTCCTTCGTTATGGAAGGATGGTATCACCATTATTGATAGTCAACTTAAAGTCAAAATTTTTGGTCAAAGTAAAACAGTTAATCGATAAATGTTATCAGATTAAGCCGAGGGCTTTAAAGTTGTACTTCACAATTAACTACAAATATTATTAGAGTTTTTGACCATCGGCCAAACTCTAAATATCAAAATGATATAGTGATGACGAAAATGAAAACGTGCATACTATATCATTACTCAGGGTTTAGCTTTAATTGATTAGAAATATTATTTTACTTGAATGATCTGAATCCAACTAAACCTAGTCCACTATCGTGCTTCAGTAAAGTCCACAATGCCTTAACATTTAGTGTTAAATATTACTAAGGGTTGTGTTCGCACTAGGTAGTCATACAACAATATTTGTCAACATATCTCCGAATTCAAATTAACCAAATTAGTTTATAAATTTTATAAATTAAAAACGTTGTATTAATCTTTTTGTTGTTTTTATTTATTTATTTGAAACCTTAAAATTATTTGAAATAATAAATATTATATATTAATTTTGATTAAATAAATTAGGTGATACAAACATGAAAATAATTAATAATTGTTAATAGTTTTGGCCCAACATACATACATATACATATATGTATACTTATATGTATAAACATAATAATGTATGGCCGACCATAAACAAAGTGGTTTTTGTTTTGTTTGAAAAGTATGTTTGATAAATAGTTTATCAAGTAGTAAAACAAGGAGAAAAAAGTTGAATATTTTTTACAGTCATCTTGAGAGTAGAAATACCACCTCGTTCCCTCGTTCTTTTCGCACAAAAATTCCAAACAAAAGCTCTAGCATCCATCACATAAAGTTTATGTCTATAGCTCATCCTTATATGCCAAGGTAAGAGGAGAAAGGAGAAAGGAGAGAGGACTCCAAAAAGGAAATAGCTCCCAATATGTGTAACAAATCAACGTGATCGAGGTAAACTATTTCCATATTTAAGTTCGCTTACGTTATATTTTCGAACATGAATAAAAAAAACATTTTTATGTAATAATCTCAATACCTATTTTCGTTCGAACTTTTAAGATACGCTTCCCAAAAAACACTAACTATTGTTTCACGAAACTCATATGTTTTAATTACAGTTGTTTCACCGATTCAGATATGATTGTCGTGAAGATCCGTTGTAATTCCATAACATAGCATTCAGAGAGTACCCTTTGTAAAGGTGAAAGTCCAAGCAGTTTACAAGCATTCTCTGGATGCATAAACACAGCATTTGAAGTTGTAATATCATAAATTTTTAAATGATTCTCCTTGACATTCTAGAGGGATGATGAAATCTATAGGAATCATATTTGGATCCTCTGTAGTTAAAACCCGACTAAAGCCCCGTAAAATACCCGCTATAGCGCATAGCGCTTTTCGGCCGCAATGCTTTTTCAATTTAGCGCTACTAAATAGTAGTTCCGTTTTAAGTTCCGTTATTTTCCGTTAGACCCGCTAAAACAAGGCCATTTAGCACACGCTTTAGCAACATTAACATAAAAAGCTTGATTTGACTAGTTCTTTTTTAAACCAAATCAAAAAGGTTAGAATAAAGATCTAATTTTAAGACATAATTGCTCAATATAAACTAAAAATTTATCTTAATCATTGAATCTAGACTCTTTAAATTACGATGTTATTCAGTTTTATTATATAAGATTAAATAATATCTTTTTTCCTATGCACAAATGGCACAGATGATGTGAGAATGAAAATAAATTAGTTTTAAATATTTGATATCATATCAAACGAAGCTTTTTGCATTTCTACCAATTTCCGCTATATAACCCTATAATTTTTTACATCTCCACCGCTATACAACTACTTTTACATGTTGGATGACAGCAGAAATAATCTAACACCAACCGATTATGACTATATTTCCAAATTCTATTTGCTCCATAAGTCTTCCTCCAATATTGTTGTCTAATTTAAACTATTTATGGATCGACGTCGTTTTGAGGTGGCATTATAGATGTGCACTAAGTTTGGTTTTAGCTTGTTCTTCTTAAAGCGGTTGTTGCATGCGTTGGAATTTGCGGTTTGAGGCCCGATTTATACAAGGGGAATCCATACTAGTTGAAGCACCCGTTGGTAATATGACAACCTGGGTTTCTAAAACTTAGGCATGTTGACATACCGGAGTTTCTGAAACTCGGCATGATACCTTTTAACTATTGAAGTGGCAGAAAGCATCAACAGTGGCACGTAGCAAACCGCTCAATGTCATCTAATGTTGAGATGCTCTGAAGTGCATCACATCTGCATACATGATGTATATGGGGTATGATCATTCATGTGTGAATCGTAATTTGGTCATTCATGCATCATATAACTTATAAGATCAAAAGGATCAAACATATAATCGGATACATATATCCATACATCATACTCAAAGCATGAGCTCATCCATGCATCATAACTTTCAAATCAAATCAAAAGAACAAATGGAGATTTCGAGTTACATTACTAGTATGTTTAACCAACGAATATATCAGAACACTAAAGAATACAATAATGATCTTGTATTTTCACCGATAAATGAGAGTGTTTTCATCAAGCTCTCTTAAACTATGCAATAAAAATATTAAACGATAGCATGGCTCTGTGGAACAACCATATATATAATTCAGAGCTCCCTTAATTGAAACATGGTCAAAATAACTATCGAGTTCAAAGAAACCATGAAAACGCGATGTTACTGATTTAAGCAGTCTTATAATAATAGACCGAGTATTATAAAAAAAGAAAAAGAAATAATAACATAAGATAAAAATAGAAGATGTGCATAATTCAAACCTACGTAATTGTCTCTTTCATCATAGTTCATATAAACATTGTTGCATTAAAGTAGCCCTCTAATTAGTAGCAGATCCTGCAATGGGTACCAAACTCTCCACAATGCTGGTTACCATGAATACAGAATGTTGATTGAATATCCGAAGCTTACAATTCTCCTTTTCATAATATAGCACATCCCTTGACATCAAAGCCACATCTTCAAACGATTCAGTTTCCGGATTATAGCAGCCCAACCTCTGTATCCCATCATTCAAATGTAGCAAAAGCTTCCGATTACAAATAGCAACAGGTCGACAAAGATACACAGGATGTGTGAGTTCAATACAAAATTTAGGATACAACGTGAAATCGGTAGATGATAGGATCCATACATCGATCATAGATTTATCTTTAATACATGTAAAACAAGCGTCTCCTTCCAAATCTGAAATGCTTATCTCTGCAAAATTAGTCGTATAATGAGGTGGAAGATCTACTACCCTATATTTCTCATCTTTAAGATTGTAGGACAAGAGAGCTTTTGGAGTTGATTTATGGAAACTGTTATTGATCTTGAAATATACAAATTCCCCAACTGCTTTAGGGCGTAAGGTACTTTGTATTGGATATGGAGCCTCCTCACTTGCAACTTCCCATCTTAAGCCTTCGTTCTTTCCCCCTAACGTCAGAATTTCTAAACCCACATTATAATGAAATCCATCTTTGAATACTAAATTTCTATAAAAATATTGCACAACCTTGTAGGAATTGCTGCTAGAAACATAACTTAATGCAGCCCTACTGCCAGATTTTGCGAACACAAATGCATAATTAATGCATGAAAAATCAGAACTATTACGAATTGGACGATAACGGTAACCAGCAGGCAATTTTATGAATTCTCGAGTACATGGATTACAGACGACCAAAGTAGATGGTGAGCCTAGCAGAATCAAACCATTTGCATGCAAAGGAGTATCTAAAACTTGCAGGGTTTCCCTAAATTCGTACTTAAACATTAGGTTCGCAACCTTCATGTTTTTATTAATATTTTCATCTATGTTGTCGTACTTGTAAACACTGATATCCTTTTGCCTATCTGGGTTAAGTGGTGCTATAAGTAATACTGGCTTTTTCTTTGAGTGCTCCAAGTGCGATGCTATGAACCAAGGATCATAAGTTACTTTTCTCCAGGTCTTGCAAACAGATCGAAATCTTACCAGAGTTTTCACTGGAAGTCTTGTGAGTATCTCAGAAACAATGAGATCTTGCGGTAAGGTTATGACTTCACCAGAGCTGAAGTCATCATTTCCTTTGAAGTGCTCTGTTTCCTCAGCTTTTCTTGTATGGTATCTACTTTGGCGTTGTTCTACTTTTCTCATAAATGGTTCATCTTCCTCACTCTCCTTTAATTCTCTTTTGTTAGACATCACAGACAACTGCATGTGTGACCAATATTACCTTATTAATATTTACCAACCATTATCTTAATTAATAGTTGGTTTGGAGCGCAAACTTTTGATCTGACCATGAACTTCCAAAATTGCCCTTTATATGTAATTTTTATTAATAGTTGTAATATATTTGTTGTCGCACTCTTTTGGTATCAGCATCAAATATTAAAAATGCCTCTCTACATATATTATTAAAATTTAACATCGCTTAAAATTAGGATCTGACAATTAATCTTATTTTACAAATTCAAAATTCATCTACAAATATTTATTAAGTCTTAATATCACTTAAAAATAGGATCTAGCAAATAAACTACTTGACAAAAAAATTATATTAATTAATAATATAAATAAAAATTTAAACTTACGAGAAATTAGATATTGCAACTTAGAAATAAAATTTCAAATTATTTACGTATGATTCAACACAAAAATATGACTAAATATATGTGGAAATCATTCTTTTGAACGTATTAAATAAATACAATTTGTAGAAAAACAATTCAGCCTTCTTCATCACGCGCGAAGCGCGTGCCGTTACGCTCGTGTGTATAATGATTCAATGAAAAATCTTGTTGGAACTTATCGTGTTGTCTGATTTCATATTCTTCTTACTTTGTATTTCAAATAAAAGCGAAACCTAGTGCACGAGGCTCCCGCAAGATGGCGGACTCTGAGGAGGTCGACAATGCACGCAGCCTTTCCCTCGCATTGCGAAGAGGTCATTTCCGGACTCGAACCTGGACGTCCAGATCACCATGTGGATGACCTAACCGTTGCACCTAGGTTCCACCTCTATTTGAAATACTATATAATTCTATAGAATCTTCAAACATCTTTCAAAACAAATTTTTCTTGTGTGTGTTTGAAAACACAAAACAAAAGTAAACCAATGCATGGGTTACAGAAGACTAATTTTTTTACAAAAAACAATTTTCAGTGTTGATTTTTTAACACATGAAACATTCAACTTTGTGTATGCTGACTTGCAATTTATTTAATATAATTGTAAATTTTTCCTTAAGTTGCGTACATAACAAAATGCTATCAAAATACATAATAAATAAAAACAAATGTAAAAACATGTTACGATGTCTTTAACATAAATATACCAAATATTCAACAGAAACAGCTCCTTTTCAAGTTTTTAAGAGCAAAATCTTTAATCATTTCATCACAAGTAAACTCTTCAAATATCTCAACTTTACAATGCTTAAGCATCGAGCATATATAGTATAATTGTGAAAGTTAGTAGCTTTCATTTTATCACTCAAATGTTAATTGCCCAAGAAGTTTTTCTTAAAATCGAATTAACACTGTTACAATCCAATTATCTAATGATGAGATGTTAACAAACTGAGTCTTATGAGAAAGAAAAGAAAAAAATACGTTCATTGAACTTGTTTCTTTATAAATTGACACTGAACTTGTTTTAACAGTTAAGGCGGATTGAACTGATTTTGACTTTAACAGTTAGGTTGATTAAACAATTCAATGGTTAGGTTCTTTCAGTCAAACCACCATCCATGACATTATAAAACACAAAACTTGACACGACAAGTATTGGACATTGGATCATTTTGTCTTTACAAAGGAGGTAGGAACCAGGGGAGATATAGTGATCAAGATCACTCGTGTCCCTTTTTTCTCTATATTGTGTCCAAATACATACATACAAACACGCATGCACGCATACATACATACAAGGTTCAATAGCACCCCAATTTTGGAGCGCCCCTGTCATACCTTGAGCTACAGATTTCAAATGCTACAAAATTTACTAATTATCTTCATCTCATACTCAAAATCATCTCAACAGAATTTGTGCTCCATTGAATATAGGAAGCATAATATACATGATGTTTGAATTTAACGGTTAATATAAATGTTTGAATGATGAATAATTGATTTATGATTTTTAAAAGGCTATAAATATCGAAAGCTTGCGTTTTGACCTAGCTCCCTGATTTCTACCACATATTTATATTTAAATAAGGGGGCTGCTCAACACACAAACTCATTTTATTTTTGAACAAATGGATCAAGATTGATTTTCATATTAAGTAACAGTCAAGTGCATAAATGCTAGTTTTGGTTTCTCCCATGAAATTGACTTTGATTCTCAAATGAATAGAGAATACTGATCAGCAGTCAGCATTTAATTTGCAAAAAATTCTATAGAACAATTCAAAGCAATCCTAAATCTTGAAGCAACCCATATCAATTTGAACAATTAGATTCAACACAATCCAACACCAATTCGAAGTAATTCATGATAGAGTATATAATCAAATTTTAATTTCAAACAAAAATAGTATAATACCTTTTGATTAGTTGCAGAACTGGAGGACCGCAGCTAATTTAGGGTCGCAGTGTGGTTTAAGACAGTGAGACTGCGGTTGACGTTGGTGGCGCGGTCGGAGTGATTATCTGAGCGCTTCGAGTAGGGTTTCCCAATATATTTTTTGGGTTTGGGGAGGGGGTGTTTTTTTGGGGGGGGGGGGGGGGTTTTGTGGGGGGGGTGGGGGGGGGGGGTGGGGGGTGGGGTTTGGGGATGGGGGGTTTGGGGGTTGGGGTGTGTGGGTTTTAGTGCCTAGTGGGCCTAAAGAAGTTGTATCGTACGAGATACCATTGAAGTGACTTTTCTTCGTATAATTTTCATGAAACGACAATATTAAATGGAGCAACTACTAAATTTTAGAAAAATTAACATTAGGTAATATTTAGGTATTAAATATAATTTAAAATGGATATTTATTTAAAGGACGACACTTATTATTATTTTTCAAAAGAAAACCAAATTAAATTATTCATGTCAATCACAATTTCCAAGTTTTAATTAAATGTAATCATAATATTTAAATTAAGTATACACATAGAAATTTCAAAGATAATAAAAATTAATAATGAATCTTTTTTTTTTTGAATGTCAGGAAAAAGAATATAATAAATAATTAAAATTAATTATGAAAACCAATTTTTTAATGCGAGGAAAAAGAATAAATGAAAAAACACCATGAAAAGCTAAATTTATATATCTTCGTTATTTACAACTCACATGTTTCAAATCCTAAATTATAATAACTTTCAAATTCGCTTAGTCCTATATTTTAAGTGATATAACATAATGCTACTTTTAAGTTATAAATATAGCTTTCCAAACTATTTACATATATATTTTTATGCTAACTTTAATCGATTATTTTTTAAATCACTTTTTTTTCTAGCAATTTTGAGAGTCATTCTTTATTTTAACAATTTATCGAAAATGAGTAATTAAAATGAATTCAAGGTTTACATAATCTAAAGGGGTTTTTATCCTTAATCTAATTATTAAAGCTCGTTGTCCTTGGATTTATTTTTTCTTTCTAAAATGTGTCCTTAAAACTAAAACCCCTAATTTAAATGACCGATTTTAGATAACTATCAAAAAATATAGTCATCGTCTTACTATTTTCTTTAGGAGGAGTTTTCACAAAAAGTTAAGCATTGTATTTTGCAAAGTCATTAACAAATGAGAAAATTTCTTTACCCGAAGCCTTATTTTATTTATTCCAGCTACACTTTTCTAGTTAATTTCAATTTATTGCTCTTATTCTTTAATCTAGGTATTTTAGTTGACCATTTTAGTTAGAAGTAATTCAATTTCAATCTTGTCCAAAATTTTATCAAATGCCTATTTCACATATATGTGTATACATAAAATGTTTTAACACGATATTATGAAAAAATCACAGCTCCCTACGATTATTCTTTATTTTCTAACATTATTGGCCTCTAGTAAATGCTTTTGTTTTACTGTTTAGAGTTGAGGAGCACGATCATAACACCCCGGAAATTCTAATATATTTCTAAAATCAATAATAATGGAAAAAATGTAATTTAACATTAAAAGGTAAAGATATAAATTTTCAAAAATGCCTAGATTAGGCGACATGACCTATCCTTTTGCACTCGGAATATCATTTACAGTTAAAAAATATATATAACTTGTTAAATTTGATATAAGGGATCGAAAATAGGAATTAATATGAGTAGTGTTATTTTCATAAATATAGATTTCAATCCTAACTCAACAATCCCTAGATTTTAACTATAAATAAGACTGTAACCCACTCAAAACCCTAGTCCCCAACTATACGTATATTTCTTCTTTCTCTTTCTTAGAACCTTCTCAACAACAAACAATATCTCTTTTCTCTTCAAACAAATTACCAGCCAAAAATAAGAACTAAACAAAGAAGAAATCAAATTAGAGAAAAGAAGAGGGAGGAGTTATGAAGTAATAACTAGGAGGAGCAAATCATCTAAGGAAAATAAAGAATTTCTACAAATAAGGTGAGTGAGTTTATCTACAAAATGCGTATGATAGGGATAAGTGATTGATTTCAATTATATGTCTTCATAGAAATAAAAAGATACATTTTTTATTCTTGAACCTATGCATTTATGTTGAACCCACTTGGTAAATAAGAAATAACCAAATGAAATTAGCTTTAATCTTGCATATCAAATTTTATATAACATATTTAAGTTGAA
Source organism: Allium cepa (assembly GCA_030765085.1). Classification (NCBI taxonomy): domain Eukaryota; kingdom Viridiplantae; phylum Streptophyta; class Magnoliopsida; order Asparagales; family Amaryllidaceae; genus Allium; species Allium cepa. Next base: position 241,332,937 of record CM060931.1, read on the forward strand.
TTTGATGAATAAGAATTTATTTGATTCGAAACTACCTTTAATCACATAGTGTCTAATTTATATAACGAAGTTGAAATGATAGATATGGATAAATGAACATATCTATTGAAGTTCATTTTGATTCGATTCGATTTAGAGTAAAATATACATTAACTGATTTAAATACCTAGATAACCCTTCGAAATGCACATATATAATTTAATGAAAAACTATGTATAAACATTGAGAAAATCACTTAGAATCATATCAAAAACATTATGAAATTATACCCTTAAATCTTAGATTAAAACCATGAAGAAAGTCGATAAAATTAAAAATAAGCTAAGTTTATTTAAAATCAGGAAACGGTGAACCAAACATCTAAAAATGCCAATCAGGTGTCTGAATGCATTTTTTAGATGTCTTATGCTATTTTTCAGACATCTATTTTCAAACTTTTACAACCCAAGAGCGACTAAAATTATTTAGTTTGATTCAGATGTCTAAAATATTTTTTAGGCATTTGGAATCATAATCATATATCCGAGAAGATATTCAAACGTTCAAACACCTAATGCATATTTTTTATATAGATAGTCAAATGTTTGAAATATATCTTTGTACGTCTGAAACATACCGGTTGGCCCAGGTTGAACCAGGACCTAGTAAAGGCCAAGTTGGAAGGATGGGGGGAAATGAGTTCCCACTTTCTTTTTCTTGTAGTAGAGTGGAGTCGTGCAACAAGTTAGAAGCACGATTACCTTGGTGAAGTCCTAGGATCATGCTTTATGAAGTTGGTGGACGTGGCATTTAGTGTGGTGAGTGATTAAATCACAATTAAAAGCTCTTTTCATTCATAACTAGTCATCATTAATAACTCGTTTATTGATTTTGATGATAACAACCTCGATAATAACCACATACAATCATATAAAATATAGATACTAATATTTTGCCAAGTTATATAGTATATAATACAGAATATTATATAATCGTCGAATCGAGACTGTACAGAATAAAGACTCAAAAGATGGACATGAAGACTCGTGAGTATACAGACCAAAATATGAAATCTCAAGATTGTAATTAGTGTATAGATTATATTATATATTATTAAAGTCCTTGGTAGCAATCTTTGATTTTTATCTCCTATTTTCTATATGTTATATTTTTAAATGAAATAAATTTTTAAAAAATATTATAGAAGTTTTTCAAAGTTTAAAATATTTATAAACCATGTTCAAACCATATTACAAAGTACCAAATTATTTTACAAGGTATAGAATTTTCAAAACATTTTAGACCAAAAAAATATTCAATCTTAACTAAGGTATGTCGACATATCTATATACCATATGTCGACATATATGCTGCCAAGTGGTTTTTTGAATTTTGAAAGTAAGTGTCTATGTGTCACAACTCTTCGTGAATGGACACATCTATTTATTTATTATATAAAGGGAAGCATGAACAAATTTTTCGAAAATTATACTTTCTTCTGTCCTCTCACTGTCATGAAAATTCCATTGAAAAATATATTCAAATCGACTCAAAATATATAGAATCAATTCATATTTCTTTCTATCAATTCACTGCTACTTTCTCATGGTTTTGGAAACATCTCTCTCTCAATTCAAATATCAAAGTGTTGTCCAAGTAGCTATAAGATCCATTGTATCCAAAGTTCAAGAAATTGTCTTTGGAAAAACTATCAAACTCTATTTGTATTTGCTTGGATGTGCTTGTAGCCCATTCAAATCAAGTGGGCATGCTTAATAGCCCGAAAATCTAGTTGTTTTGCTTGTAGCCCGTTCAAATTAAGTAGATGTACCCTAAGCCTATAAATTCAAAGGGGTGTGACTCTTAACCTCGTAATCGATATTGTATTTGTGTTTGCCATCTATCCGTTTAAAAATTGACATTTGAAAAGAAATCTATGTAAGAAATGGTATGAGATTGGATGTTGCTAAATCTAAACCAGCATAAAATCTTTGGTGCCACCTCTCCAACTCTTTACATTGCTTTACTGCTTTTATTTTTACCAATGATTGCATCTATGACCGATTGTTGATATAACTCTGTGTTGATGATCCATTCTTTAATACTAAACTTGAAAGAAATTTAAAAAATATTTAAATAAGTTACAAAATACTATTTACCCCCTCTAGTGTTTAATTATCCTTAAGATCCATAATTCCATAACCCACAGCCCTAACCACTATGTGTGGCAGCTAGAAATAGGAATGGTGGTGGAATCCATCATTATATGAATTGTTGATCCTATAGAGAGTTGTAATCATTAATCCACTCCATAATGCTACTTGTGTAAGGACGCGTATACTAATGACAGAGACTAGATTAGGACTGCAAATCAAAGGAATAGAATTGAAAATTTTAACTCAAAGGAATATAATTGGGAATGTTATCCCAAAGAAGAAAATTTGGGATAGTTAACCCAAATATATATAGACTTAGCATAGTAAGCTATATTTAAATCAGAGTAGACCAAACCCTTATAAATGAGAATGTTAACTCAATAAATATCTATATAATAGAAATGTCCTATGAAATATTCATTCGATATGTTCATCCTTTGAGTGGAAGTCTTCATAATAAAAATGTGATATTAGCACTATAGGAGTAGTCAAACCATATCATGAAAATAGTTAATTACTTGTGTATATAGAAAATGTACACTAAAGAACACCTTAAGTATAGGCTATAACTAAACTTTAACATTTTGTCCACACCATAACACTAGTGATATAATTCACTCACCAGACTATGTCCGACTCCCTCCATTTCTCCTCTTTTATCTCTATTACAACTGGACATACAAGTAGGTGAATTGGCCAAGCATTGCGTGTAGAGAATAAGGCATAGCACCCAAAGATATATTTATTATTATAATCGCTCTCCATGTATTTTTGTTTATACTATGTTGTTTCTATTATCAGACTTTATGCATTATTGTTTAGAGACTGTTATCTAGCCTTTTGACCGGAACTGTATTTGGATGAGTCTGACAAGTCAAACTTGGTAGTTATCAAGGCAGAGAGCCCAAAGTGATAAATAGCAAGTCCAAGTGATAACTACAACCTAAACTACAAGGCCAAGGTAATAGCAGCTACCTTCTAACCAAGGGACAAAGCCAAATGCATCAATGAACCAAAGTCAAGAAGCAATAAAATAGAAGAATAGAGGTTTGGCACCGATCCCTAAATATTCAACAATATCATCCATCACCCTTTCTGTCTCTCAACCATGATGAATGCAAACTATTCCAAGCCTCGGTCAATTGTTCGTTAGCAATTACGATCGAGAATTTCATGTAGGAGAATCCCAGAATTCCATTCCACTACCGGTCCGACCAATTCACCCAGAAGCAAGTTTTTATAAAAGCAATCAAAATGGAAAACACGAAGGCACGAGCAATTCACACCTACCCAAGGACATGATAAAGATTCATCAAGCTATCTTATGGATCGGTATCGATCCCCAACTATGGATCAGTACCGATCTCTGAAAATGGTTGTCGTGGCTACGATGTTCTGAGCTTATCTCTCTTTGGACGTGGGAAATATGGCTCTGAACATGGTGGAGGAAATTTCGGCAACCTTCAGCTATAATAGAGGGTAAGGGTGACAAGGTGACATTTTGAGCGATCTTTTTCAGTTATTTATGAATTTTCATAGAATTCTTGTAATCCCAAGGATCATTATCGATCCACAAGAATAGGGTTTGTAAACAACAATATAATCATCAATAAGGCTAAATGGATGCAGGCAACATTTAGTCGAACCACTATAAAGTTTGCAAGTATCACTTTTACTAATTTTCATTTAATTTCTTAATTATTTCTCTACTATAATTTCTTAGGTGTTTGTGCCACCTTTTGTTATAAACAGAAACATTGTGATGTGACTACATTATTTTAAAACTGCCATATTGTTTAATTATGTTCTGTATTTATATTTTATTCCTTCTGCTGGGAGGATTGAAGGAATATAATGTCTTAAATTTATATTTGTCTCTATGCCATGTAATGTTTAAAAAAAACCCAATAACTCACACTTCTTAGCACGAGGTGAGTTTAAACGCTAATTTGGGCCTTGGACTAGTGTGCCCAGGGGTGTGAGTTGTCATGGTTGATACTATAGATTAGGTTCATGATTCTTTAGAGATTAGGTGCGTATTGAGAGAGCGTATTTGCATATTTTCAAAAAGTTGTTTGTATATAAATATAATGCAAACACACCCATATCAGTTTGATAATGCTTAGCAAAGGAAAGTTGCTAATAATTCCTATTTACAAATAAGTGATAATGAGCAATCAGTCTGGAAATGGCTATGATGAGATATTTTAGGTACTGGGCATGAACAATCCTACATGGTTCTACTAGTATCTTCAGGTAGGAGGCCAGACTACAATCAACCCCAAAGGAGGAACCATGATGCAAGCGCAAATTGCAGCCCCAGCTCCTCCACTTTCTTTGGACATTGACAAGCTATGTAAGAATTTCTAGAGTTTGGATGGAAATAATTATTATGGTATTGAATCATTTGTGGAGACATGAGCACGGCTGGGGAATTATGATAGAGTATTAGTTATGATGGGTGTGGAGGATGCAGTAAAGTGATAGTTAACTTCATGGAATTTACAAGGAGAGGCCTTAAACTGGTGGGAGATTGTTGTTGCTAAGACAGATGAGACCGGTATTGCTTGGACTGATCAAAAGAGATGCTTTGAGACAAAGTTTATTTCTGAGGCTAAACAAGGAGTAGAGTTAGAGAAGTTGTCCATTTGGAGAAAGTTGGTCGAAGTGTTAAAGAGTATGTTAATGAATTTAATCATCTGGAAAAGTATGGCTTAGACTGTTATCCCGCTTTTCGGCAAAGCCATGATACCAAAAGATTGATCGAAAACAAAAGACAGTTCGTCTCAGAGATTGGTTGTACTTCACTTCGCTATGGATATCGATGAATTTTGTCCGAGCCCGAATCAGACTACAATTGATAGGACATGACAGGAAAAGCCATGAGAGCCAGTGTTTCAAATTTCAAGTTAATTGGAGTTCGTATGAACGAGATATGATCGATGCTTGTTAGCCAAAGTACACAATTCGAATCCATCAATTTGTTGAGAAGATGCCCATTTCGAATCGATGGGGTTCGTATCCATCAATGATTGCCTTGTTCGAACCCATCAGGTTCCACACACTTCGAATCGATCGAGTTCGAATCGATCAAGCAACGTTAACAATCAGTTCGAATCGATCGGTTTCGAATCGATTAGGTGGGCATCGTCTCAGCATGTTCGTACCCATCGGCTTCGCATCGATCGGAGCGGTCAGGCCTTCGCATCGATGGACTTCGTATCGATCAAACTTCGGCTAGAGTGTCACATTCGAATCCATCAGCATGGCTCGGTTCGTATCCATCGGCTTCGTATCGATAACCTAACATCAACTTCGCATCCATCGGAGATACGCTGCTTTGTCTCCATCCCAAGGCCGTGTTCGAATCCATGAACAGAGGCTTGTTCGTATCCATCAGGTCAATGAATCTTGGATGACATGTCCTCCAACGATACGAACAAGGCGAAATCTACTGATTCGATGCGCTCAACTCGGAGTATAAACCGGATCGAGGCGAAGTATGCGCGCCACGTCTTCACAAGACCACGTGAGGTGATCGATTCGAAGGATTCGATTCGAACTGATGGATTCGAAATGGACAGCCAACCGAAACATGCTAGCTCGTATCGATCATATCTCCCAAACGACTGATCCAAATGCAACGAAATTTCACAGTAGCTTCCATACAAGGTAAAGTTTGTTCCTGCGAAGTTTCGGCTCGATTGGGTCATTTTTTGATCGATTCGAATGGAGTTTGAATCGATCTCAGATCGAGTCGAAACTTGGTGGGGACGGTCGCGTGGGCCCGCTCACGTGCCATAAAAAATCTCTCGAGAGCAAGATTTGGGCCTCCTACGCCTATAAATAGCACCCTGAAGCCTTCAGAAAAGGGGATCTTTAGCGATTCAACGTCCAGACTCTGCCGGATTCAATTCCATACTTCATTATCGCTGTTGTAATTAGATTTGAAAGCTATCATCAATTGTAATCCGCTGTAATCGGTTGGAATCATCAAGTGAATCAATAAAGACATAAGCTTCAGAGTGGACGTAGGCAAGATCGCCGAACCACTATAAATCCTGTGTTTGTGATTGTTATTTGTGAATTATTGTGATTGTTACTGCTTAGATCTGAGTTCTATATTGATTGTTGCTGATTTGTGTTCATAAACGGGTGCTTTCACGATATTGGGTGTTTGTGACCAATTTTGGCGCGAACATTTTGATGCTTTCACTGAGAACAGCTGATTCAGGATAATTTGAATTTGAAGACTTAAGAATTCAGATCTAAGAGCTATGACAAGGCAAACAAGTAAGAGACAAAGGTCAGAGAGAAGTGAGCACCAAGGAAGTCAAGAGGCTTCTTCAGGTGCGAACCAAGCTTCAATCTTCATCACTAGGGACGAGATGGAGACAATGATGAAAAAACAGGAGGAGTTGATCCAGATTTTATTTCAACAGATAGGGCAACTTGGAGCATAGAATAAAGAAGCTGATGGAGTCCAAAACGGAGCAGGACCATCCGGCGTAGCACCTGGATTAGGAGGCACACACATGGAGAATGTTGATCCAATCTCGGAGAGAGAGAGAGAGGAGCATCTGCGCAACTTGGGAGTAGCAGAGGAGTGAACGCTCAGTCAAGGGGGCAGATCCCAGAGTTCCCACGTGAACTCGTGGGGCAGGTTAAAAGTGATGAACGAAGATTGCGTCTCGGAGACAATGACAGATTGGCGGAGATGGTTAGAAGAGCTATGAGAGGCGGTTTGGTAAACAAAGATCTGGAGGACGTTAATAGGAGTCCTTTTACTCCAGCATTCAGACGAGCTAGGAACCCACCGGATTTCAAGTTACCACCGTTGGACATGTATAACGGGAGAACGGACCCCATAGTTCATCTGACGAAGTATATGAGGCATATGGAAGTGCTGGGGGCATCAGAGGAGGTTATGGCCCGGTGCTTTCCACTGTACTTGGCGGATATTGCAGCGTTATGGTTTAGACAACTAGAGAGTGGATCTATCGGAACATGGAATGATATAACTGAAAGATTTATGAGATAATTCAGGGTTCACATTACAATACCCAAGAATGTGAAGACTTTGGCAACCCTAAAGCAGAAAATCGGAGAGACTTTGAGGAGTTATCTAATGCGATTCAATGCAGCAGCAGCTTCGGTGGATCGAGCAGATCCATCTATGGTTGTGATGGCAGCTGTGTCCGGAGTAGCTGACGGCACAGAGTTCAAAAATTCATTGACTAAAGATCCACCTGTGGATCTAGGGGAATTCTACGACGAGGCCGAAAAGTTTTTACGATTGGAAGATGCAAACGCCGAAAGAGAAGAAGGAGAAGGAATTGATATTTATGCGATCAAAGGAGGAAATCCCCCTGAGAAAGGCGCGGAAACTAGTAGAGGTAAAAGAAAGACTGAGAATGACGGGGACATGTCAAAGCGGCAACAGAGGGAGCCGCGATTCACCACTTACACTGAGCTGAATGAGAGTCTGGAACGAATTTATCAGGATACCAAAGAGCAGATTCTGTGCCGTATACCAATGCAAAGGGATCCAACTTCTGACGAAAGAAAATCGGATAAGTTTTGTGTATTTCATGAATTGAACGGTCATAATACTAATGATTGTAGGCATATGAAGGACGAGGTGGAAGGGCATATCAGGAACGGTATGCTCCTTCAGTATGTGAGGAGGCGAACTCCAGCAGTGGAACCAGAGCGACCACCGTCTACATCAGCTAGAGGCGACCCTGAATCAAGGCACCGTTTGATTATCAATTGATTGAAATAACGATGGACAAGTCGTAAGCTTCCTACTAACACAATTAAATCATTTACACATGTATGAGATCGCAAACGATCCCCAGGCATGCTCTGAATGATCATTGACCGTTTCGTAGTGGGAACTTACACTTTGACATCCTTGCTTTGCTTTTGTTTCATTTTGATTTGGACATTTAGACTTGGTTTGTTTGGACATTTCTATTTCAAAACTCATTTGTTGAATAGATATTTGGTTCTGATAATTCTAAAATGGCTAAGCTACTTACACATGTACGGGGTCGCGAACGGTCCTTAGGCATGCTCTGAGATGGCGATTAACCGCCCTGACAAACGATCCAGGGACCCACTCGAACGTGAACCTGGTATCAACAATACCAAGCCCCCCCGGGTACACTTATTCGCCTCCAATAGGCACACAAACGATCCAGGAACTCACCCGAACGTGACCCTGGCATCGATAATACCAAGCCCTCCCGGGCACACTTTCTCGCCTCGAACGGCACCCGACCGCGAACGGTCACAATTCGCCTCGAACGGCACCCGACCTCGAACGGTCACAACTCGCCTCGAATGGCACAACTCGCCCCGAATGGCACAACTCACCTCACCTCAAATGGATCGATCACGAACGGTCGTCATTTGAGATCCGCCACTTGACCGCGCACGGTCGCACTTCACCTCAAATGGCTCGATCCCGAACGATCGTCATTTGAAGTTAGGCGCTTGGCCATGAACGGTCGCACTTCATCTATCCCGAACGGTCGTCATTTGAGGTCACATAAAACTGTAAATTCCTTTGCAGGACATCAACAGGATATGAACATCTAGCTCATGGCATTACAAAACACGCCTTCCTACCGCAAGGCATGTTTTGGGGGGCAAATGTTATCCCGCTTTTCGGCAAAGCCGTGATACCAAAAGATTGATCGAAAACAAAAGACAGTTCGTCTCATAAATTGGTTGTACTTCACTTCGCTATGGATATCGATGAATTTTGTCCGAGCTCGGATCAGGCTACAATTGATAGGACATGACAGGCAAAGCCATGAGAGGCAGTGTTCCAAATTTCAGGTTAATTGGAGTTCGTATAAACGAGATATGATCGATGCTTGTTAGCCAAAGTACACAGTTCGAATCCATCTATTTGTTGAGAAGGTGCCCATTTCGAACCGATGGGGTTCGTACCCATCAATGATTACTTTGTTCGTACCCATCACGTTCCACACACTTCTAATCGATCGAGTTCGAATCGATCAAGCAACGTTAACAATCAGTTCGAATCGATCGGTTTCGAATCGATCAGGTGGGCATCGTCTCAGCATGTTCGTACCCATCGGCTTCGCATCGATCGGAGCGGTCAGGCCTTTGCATCGATGGACTTCGTATCGATCAAACTTCGGCTAGAGTGTCACATTCGAATCCATCAGCATGGCTCGGTTCGTATCCATCGGCTTTGTATCGATAACCTAACATCAACTTCGCATCCATCGGAGATACGCTGCTTCGTCTCCATCCCAAGGCCGTGTTCGAATCCATGAACAGAGGCTTGTTCGTATCCATCAGGTTAATGAATCTTGGATGACGTGTCCTCCAACGATACGAACAAGGCGAAATCTACTGATTCGATGCGGTCAACTCGGAGTATAACCGGATCGAGGCGAAGTATGCGCGCCACGTCTTCACAAGACCACGTGAGGTGATCGATTCGAAGGAGTCGATTCGAACCGATGGATTCTAAATGGACAGCCAACCAAAACATGCTAGCTCGTATCGATCATATCTCCTAAACCGCTGATCCAAATGCAACGAAATTTTCACAGTAGCTTCCATACAAGGTAAAGTTTGTTCCTGCCAAGTTTCGGCTCGATTGGGTCATTTTTTGATCGATTCGAATGGAGTTCGAATCGATCTCAGATCGAGTCGAAACTTGGTGGAGACGGTCGCGTGGGCCCATTCACGTGCCAGAAAAAGTCTCCCGAAGTTTGAGCAAGATCTGGGCCTCCTACGCCTATAAATAGCACCCTGAAGCCTTTAGAAAAGGGGATCTTTGGCGATTCAACGTCCAGACTCTGCCGGATTCAATTCCATACTTCATTATCGCTGTTGTAATCAGATTTGAAAGCTATCCTCAAGTGTAATCCGCTGTAATCGGTTGGAATCATCAAGTGAATCAATAAAGACATAAGCTTCAGAGTGGACGTAGGCAAGATCGCCGAACCACTATAAATCCTGTGTTTGTGATTGTTATTTGTGAATTATTGTGATTGTTACTGCTTAGATCTGAGTTCTATATTGATTGTTGCTGATTTGTGTTCATAAACGGGTGCTTTCACGATATTGGGTGTTTGTGACCAATTTTGGCGCGAACATAAACCTTATCAATATATCAGTGAAAAGGCGATGAAATTTGAAAAGGGGTCGAATCCATCTTTGAGTAGGATTGTTTTGAACCAAGTACGTACTAGAGCTACCTTTGAGAGCTTGGTTGAGATGGCATTACTAAACTATATTAGGAAGGATGTGGCGACCTGGAATTTTGGACAATTCAAATTGGAATATTTAATTGATTTTAAATATTTAAAAGTTAATTTTCAACTTGAATTCAAATATTACTATTATTTAGCAATTAAGTTATTGGATTTAATAAACTGAAATTGGATAAATTGTTGAATCTTTTGTTTTAAGCTTGTTAAAAATAATTTAAAGGCTTGTAAAATTTATATTGATAATACTGAAAATAGTAAAAGTGTTAAAATTGAATTTGGAAGTGTTTTGTTCACCTTTGAATTTATATCGTTTAAATCGATATTTAAAATAGACTTTTGAGGCACAGTCTCGGAATTCGACGAAACCAGTTCCATTGTATCCGGAATATTGTATTATTATCGAATTTCAATTTTCATAGTGTTTGGAGTGATCGTCGGGCCATACGATAAGTAAACGCGCTGAATTTATATCGAGAATTTAATATAATATAATTTTATATTTTTTGACAAGTAAAAAACGAATCACATCAGAACTTTTTGCCTTTCTCTTCAAAGTCACTATAGCCAGCATTGAACATGCTAACCTCCTTTTAAATATCACATCTCCCTTTTCCTTGTTGAACAAGCCGATAAAAATGAAACCCTGGATAGGTCATTTCCTAAGAAAACCCCTAAATTTCCATTGGCGAAAATACTAATCAAAATGAACTCTCGCTTCTGAACAATTCACGTTTCCATTCCCTAGCCCTAAACTGCGATTTCCAGATCTCAAATAAAAAAAATGATGATCGAACGAATCGATTTCGTTCGAAATACTTATCGCGATCGAATCGCGACCTAGGGAGGTGAGTTGGATCTCGAATGCAGGCGATTTTATCGACAAGTAGGTGAAGTCGATCTATGGCTCGGGTTGGATTCATAGTCAAAGCAAGCGTCGCCGCGACATGGAGGTTGGTGTGAAGGTCGATGCGACCTGATGCATGCGTGTTGTCGCGACTCGGTAAGGATGAATATGTGAGGTCATGGGGAAGTCGTGATGGACTTTGATGAAAGCCGCGTGGCTGTTTGGGGTTCCGATTGAAGGTCGAGGAGGATGCTGACGACGGTGATGGTTTTCAAATGCTCGAAGAGGTTGCGATTTGTAGTAGAGGACTGGGTTGTGGAAGCGATTCGTGATTGCAGCAGCGATGAAGGTGGTTATGTGGTAAAGAATTGCAGTGTGTAGGTTGAAGGAGGTAAGGAATGCATTGTGTGGTTATTCTAGCAGTAAGGTATCGTTTTGATTTTATTGTTATCTTTCTTAATTTATACATATATATAAATATATGTATGTATAAGCAGGAAAAAAAATTTAAACAGCAAGAAAAATGCAGTGAGGTGTAGACATTTTTGGTTTTTAATCTTATATTTATATATATGTTTTAAAGGTAATAAATATGTTATAAAGCAAAAAAATTTAAGTAAAGTAATTCTTTAAAGAATTGGGAATTTAAAAAGAAATTAGTTCAAACCAAGATTATTAGTTTAAAATATAAATTTTGATTAATTAAATTTATCAAAAAGGAAATTTAATAATTAGTTAAAAAAAATTATTAAAGGAGAAATAGGTTTAAATAGAACTATCAGCTAATCAAAACTATTAAACGGTAATTGGTTATTCGATCATTTCGAATATTTATGAATTTTATAAATGTTTATACATGGTCTAAAATGGAGAAACAAGTCGGAATGGAACTGGAGTGGAATAGATTGCAAACTAAAATCAAAGGTGAGTTAATCTCACTCATCTAGGTTATTTAAATTTAAATAGTTAAATTTAAATAATTGATTGAATGATTGAATTATTTTGAATGTGCTATATTATATATAGTATTATATATATAGTATATATTAGATGATTGATTTCCCGCATTACATAGCGGATGAGACCCTATGCGCCGCATAATAGTGGATGATATTATATTAATCGCATATACCGCGATATTCCACCTCGAAGTGGAATTGGTATTTTATATTGTGTTAATGTCTGTGGATGTAGAGAAACAGGTTGGATGGATCCAACTGGATTCCACAAAATTATTTAGATTGTCTAATATTCTGTGTTATGAATATTTGATATTCTGTAATGAATATTATTGATAATTGGAATATTTAATGCTATGATTTACTTGAATATATTTCGGTACACCGAGGTATCAAAATATATAGAATTGGATTTTTGAAAAGAAAATGAAAGAAGAGAATTTGTAAGTGAAATAATTATAGAGAATTTAAATGAATTAAAGAATGAATTGGGAAAGAATAAAAGTGATTATGAAATTTTAATAATTAAATTCCGTGTATGAAAAGGGGATTTTGAATAAACAGGAAAATAATAAATTTTAAACTTAAGTGTTATTAAATAAAAGAATAAAGAATTTATTTTAAATTTAAGATTTAAATTATATAAAAAATAAAGAAGGAATTTGGGAAAAATATGAAATTGGTGTTTTCAGTTAAAAGATTGTAAATCGCAATTAAGGAATAAAGCATGAAATTAATGGATTTTGAAATGAATTGAGTAAGTAAAGATTTTTTTTTCAAATGGAGTAAATTGGGAATCAATTTGGAAATTTATCTAAGTGTTTAGAATCGGAATTTTAAAAGGGAGTCGAGACTAAGAAATGTATAAACTGGGTTTATAAAAGTGAAGTAATATATCAGTGGATATTTGGAAGGATAAATTCATAGTAGGAATTTATTAAAGAAATGGGAAAATTTGTTTAAAAATAAATAGCGATTTATTTTTAAAGGATGTGAAGAGAAGTATATTTCCCTGAATAGCCAAGTACGTTTCAAAGTAAATTTTTAAATATAAGTTAAAAGCTTTAATGTTGTTTTAAAAAGCATGTTTTAGAAAATTTATTATTTCTAAATGTTTAAATTCTAAAGTAAGTATTTTCTAATCTATTATCAGTAATTAATTAAAGGTGACATGATATTTTGTTTTAAAAAGAGAAAATCTAGTTCAATATTTTATAAAGTAACCTCATTTTCAAATATTCCTATAGTATACATTTTTAATTAAGTATTGAAGTAGTCTCAATTTAAATGTTTTAAAGTATATTTTATAACAAAGTGTTTTTAAATTATTTTCAAAATCTAAAGTTTTTGTGCTTGGTGTTTTCAGTGGAAAAAGAAAATATTTGGGAAATTCATTCTGTAAAAGGAAGATAGTTTGAAAACTGTTTTCAAAAGGGTTAGAAATGGAAATATATCTTGCGAAGATATTTTAGGAATAATAAATAATTGGAGAAATTATTTATGTTTGATGGGTGTTTGTGAATGTTAATTGATATTTAAATAACCGATTATCAATATTGGACAATGCAGTGATCGTTTCGAAGAGACCGGGATCGGGATTTATTTCCTGAAAACCACTTCGGTCCGGTTTGAACGTTTTCAACAAGAGTTTGGAGTCGAAGATGGATCAGTGAAGTGCAAGGGCTAGTCGTTACTAATCCTGAGGTGATTCCAAAATAGATGTTGTAAGAGTAGTGCCTTCGGTTCCGTTCGAACCCGGGACGGACTTGTATGGATTGAATGCTTTCAGAACATCGTCAGGTGGGCGATGAGCATTCTAAGAGATGTGTTCTAAAAAGGTAACACTTAGCCTCAAGCCTCATCTACCGAAAATGACTGAAAATCAGGGGTTATGCAGCAAGGCTAGGTGGGTAGCGCCCATTAGGGTGAGGTCATTTCTGTCTAGATGTCCCTTTTATTCGGCTTAGTGCGGTTGCTGATCCCAACCGTGGGGTGATCTTACTCGGGATTATCCAGTAATGGGTAGTCCCGGTCTTGTGTTGCAAGGGGTCGGGAGTGATCCTCGGTATGCTGATCTAGACCAGGTACCGTGACAGGTGGTACCCCAGTGCCTAGTCATTAGTTGGAAATCCATTTTCCCTACGCGCGGGTACGGTTTTGATTGTGTCCAAATATTGCTGAAATGTGAGATGCAATCATTTCAGCTAGATTCTATTTTACTTTCTATAGACACTATTATATCAGAGAATTTTAATAAAAAGTGATTTAGCTATCGTAAGGTAAAAACCCGACATGTTTATTTGTGGCGTGGTCTTACGAGATGCTTTTGTTTTTTAAGGATTTTTGAAACTTTAATAATCAATTTGAGTTTGATTTCTCACGCTGCTATTCCAGACTGACTCGAGTGTTATTTAACTATAATGCTCGGGTCAAACCGAGTATTATAGAATACAGGAAAGGGTGCTGTGAAGCAGGAGACGAGCTGTTCGGCGATACGTATTTCCATACTTGATTATTATTCTGTTGTGTGTCCAGTTTGAGGACAAGTTTATATGACTGTCCAATTGTATGTTATTGATGTTGAATCTGATGCTGTACTCTGATGATGTAATGTATAAACAGATATATTTGTTTTTGTGTAAAGATCATTTATTATCTATTATATTTATTCCGCTGCGATGGTTAGATTCTGATGTTGTTTTGTTTTCTCTTCTTCTACCTCTTCTTCTTTAACCCAAATGGTTCGTATTTCTGTTTATCTTGAGTTGATTGATGGAGAATAGTGTCGACTCAAGGGGTACGGATTTGCGGGTCGTTTCACTTGGTATCAGAGCTTAGGTTGTTGATAACCTTGGCTCTGGTAGGGATTACTCATTGAAAATAGAGTCTGTAGTACTCTAGAATGAGTTTGAGTGCGTATTTGTTAGTGAATATAAATTGTTTTAATATTGTGTTGACTTATTGGTTGGGTGGAATATGAATTCTGATCGGGTAAGTTGGCTGCTATTCGAGAAGAGTTTATAAACACCGGCCGCGATAAATTGACACAATATTGTTTTAAAGGTGGGTGAATGAAATAATTTTACCCAAAATATATTTTGATATAAAAGAAAAGTTTTTGTAAACTATTTTAGCTAATATATGGTTGCTTGGATGTTAGGAATGATAATACTAAATTATTATCATTGTTGTGTGAAAATTTAACTAGAAATTGAAAATATAACCAAAGCTCAAGGAAATAAATTCATTTATAAAATGAAATTTATAAATGTGAATTATAAACGTGATTTATAAATGAAATATGATCAAATGGGAATTTGTATAAGCATAAACTATACAAATGAATTATAGTTAAAATTTGATTTAAGTCAAAATTTAAGAATTTGAAACCCTGGAGGTTTTGGACGTGTTTTTCGAAGTGTTTTGAAGACAAATAATAGCATTATTGTTTTAGAAGTATTTCTGAAAGGAAATTGTTTCAAATAAATTTTGGGAAGGGAAATAGCATTAAACTCACTTCAGTCGCTGGAAAATAACTTCGATGATGACTGCAGCATCATCGATGTTCATTTTCGAGTTTCTAAGTGATGCATTGCTGCCAAGTTGATTTGTTCAGAAGAACTTGTTTGTTTTTGAAATTTCAAAGGAAGTTTGTTGGGGATAAAAACCAGGATTGGTTTAAAAATTTGACAAATGCGATTTTGGGATGATTTAAGGTTGAGCTGATTTTTAAATAAGGAAGGAAAATGTGAGCTTTGAATGTTGGAATAAAAATTCAGTTGAGTTATAGGTGATATTGAATGGAATTAGATCCTTACTTAAATAAATGGAAGTAAGTTGGATAAGAAATAAGGTGGATAAGAATTAGATTCGAAGTAAGTTGAAAGGAATTAGAATGAAATTAAGGTGAATTATGTGGGATGGTATTAAATGAAATTAAGTCCTTGCTTAATAAAATTCAAAAGAATGGTATGTAGCTAGATTTAACTGGAGTTAAATTGGAATAAAATTAAATTTAAATAAATTCAGTTGAGTTATTGATAATATAGAATGAAATAAAATTCTTACTTAAATGAATGGAAGTAAGTTGAATTGGAGTTTATGAAATAAAAATGCATGCTTGACTAAATAAGTGTATAATCTCGAGTAAAAATGAAATACGAATATAGTCAAGCTTAAAATGGGTAGAAGTATGAAATATAAGTGTGGGACTTATAAGAAAATGATGAAGTAAAATAATAAGCCAACAAAAATTTGTTTTGTATTTTGGAAATAAAATAAAAAATCCAAACTTGAATTATAAAATAAATTGAACGTAAGAAAATTAAAGGAAGTGATTTTTGAGATTAAAATCAAGTATTGAATTATAAATAGGGGGAGAACTAATTAGATAATAAATTAGTTAATGAAATATGTAAATGGAACCTAATGTAGTTAAATAGAAGCTGAATTGTGAGTTGATAATGAAGTTTGGAAATAATATTCGAGTTATAAATCAAATTCGACTTAAATCGTTAGGAAGTAAATATAATTGAAAATGTTGCCAAATAAAAAGAAATTGGATCTAGATTTAAAAGTTATACGAAACAGATGAACTAATCAAATAAATTTGTAGTTTGAAATGAGATTTGATTAAATAGAATCAAGTTAAATTGAAAAGGAAAATTTATTTGCAAAATGAAAATGAGCTTAAGTATGAAATTTGAATAATTTGAAGTAAATTAATTTAAGTTAAGAATAATGAGAAGCTCGACTTCCAGTAAGAATGGAAGACCATTAAATAAAAGCTTGGGTTAAACTAATTTGGGAATGATTAGTGGTAAGCAAGCATGGAATTTGTCGAGCTAAATAAAATGGTTGTGGATGAATTAAAATGGAAGGAATTAAATATAAATTAAGTTGAAATCAATTTTAAATGGTTATAAGCTCAGGTAATTATTTATTCGCATGAGTATAGTCGAATTGGGTAGAAATAATTATCGTTTGACGTAAACGAAGGTAATTAAAATTCCATGAGTTGATAGAGATTAAATAAATTGATTTTAAGATCAATTGAAGTGAATATGAGTTTGTTTTTCTTAAAAATGAATTGAATGTAAGCAATTGAGTTGTAAACCATTTAAGTTGAATGAAGTTGTACACGAATTGGTTGTAAATAATTAAAATTAATGTCGGAACCCTATAAGTTGCCTATAAATATTGTTAACCTACATTGCTTATAGAAACTCGTATGTTTACTAGTTAAATATGTAAAATGTTGTTAAGTTATATGATTTTGGCACTTACATATTTGAATTGAGTAAGTACATGTTTAGGGAAGCCGTTGGGCTGGATTTGATCGCGCAAAATGCTAAAATAATAAGCCGCTTGCTTAAAAATGATAAATAAAGGTACGCCTATGCAATAAAAATAGAAAATATGAAATGTTTTTGTTTTTTCGATAGTGTGGGTCGATGTATATATATTTATATCTCTTGTCAATTTGCAAAAGATCCTCCGTACAAAGGAGACTCTGCCAAAATTTTCTGAAAATTTTGAGAGTTAGAAATTTTTTTGGGAAAATTTATGTTAGCGACAAAACGATTTCAAATTGGAAATTGAAATAAATTAGTGGATGAAACTAATTTAAAATAATGATATGAATCGGTTATAAATGGAAGATAAAATTCAATATTCAGAGTTGAGGATAAACTGAATTCATATGGGAATGGAAGAACTAATTTGAATAGAAGTAGATATGAAACTTTTGTAAGGAAATGTATAAAATGATTTTAAAGCTATGGTTGGATATTATTGATGTAGGATATACAGGTATTGTAAAAAGGGAAAGGAAAATTGGTTTTGATTCCATAAGATAAATTTGAATTGCTCGACAAAAAGTTATGTGTTTAAATTTCTGTATGAAATTTGATTGGGATTTTGATCTAGCCACTTGGCCTTTTGTTTTCTTTTGGAATTTGGGATCCTGTAGAGGCATTTTTTAGTTTTACCGAGCTAGCCGCGCAAAGGAGATGCTGGCAAAAAATTTCGAAAATTTAGAGAGTTAGAAAATTTTTGATAAAATTTTGATAATTCAAAATTTGGTTTTAAATTCAAATTTGAATTGTTAAGTAAGAAATATTGTTTAGAACTTATGGATAAGTTTGGAAAGCTAGAAAAAAGGGTTAATGTGTCTTTAATAAAAGATATGTTATGGCAAGTTGATAAAACTGATTGGTTTTGCAAAATAGTAATGGGTATTGGATCATTCTTCTTAACTAGCAATTTCGGGGACAAAATTCTTTTAAGGGGGAGGAATGTGACGCCCTGGAATTTTGGACAATTCAAATCGGAATATTTAATTGATTTTAAATATTTAAAAGTTAATTTTCAACTTGAATTCAAATATTACTACTATTTAGCAATTAAGTTATTGGATTTAATAAGCTGAAATTGGGTAAATTGTTGAATCTTTTGTTTTAAGCCTGTTAAAAATAATTTGAAGGCTTGTAAAATTTATATTGATAATACTGAAATAGTAAAAGTGTTAAAATTGAATTTGGAAGTGTTTTGTTCAGTTTTGAATTTATATCGTTTAAATCGATATTTAAAAATAGCCTTCCGAGACATAGTCTCGGAATTCAACGAAACCAGTTCCATTTGGATCCAAAATATTGTATTATTATCGGATTTCAATTTTCATAGTGTTTGGGGTGATCGTCTGGCCATACGATAAGTAAATGCGCTGAATTTATACCGAGAATTTAATATAATACAATTTTATATTTTGACAAGTCAAAAACGAATCACATCAGAACTTTTTGCCTTTCTCTTCAAAGTCACTATAGCCAGCATTGAACACGCTAACCTATTTTCAAATATCACATCTCGCTTTTCCTTGTTGAACAAGTCGATAAAAATGAAACCCTGGATAGGTCGTTTCCTAAGAAAACCCCTAAATTTCCATAGGCGAAAATGCTAATCAAAATGAACTCTCGCTTCTGAACAATTCACGTTTCCATTCCCTAGTCCTAAATCGCGATTTCCAGATCTCAAATATAAAAAAAATGATGATCGAACGAATCGATTTTGTTCGAAATACTTATCGCGATCGAATCGCGACCTAGGGCGGTGAGTTGGATCTCGAAGGCAGGCGATCTCAACGGCAAGTAGGTGAAGTCGATCTAGGGTTCGGGTTGGATTCATCGTCAAAGCAAGCATCGCCGTGACATGGAGGTTAGTGTGAAGGTCGATGTGACCTGATGCGTGCGTGCTGTCACGACTCGGTAAGGATGAATATGTGAGGTCATGGGGAAGTCGTGACGGACTTTGATGAAAGCCGCGCGCGTGGCTGTTTGGGGTTACGATTGAAGGTCGAGGAGGATGCTGACGACGATGATGGTTTTCAGATGCTCGAAGAGGTTGCGATTTGTAGTAGAGGACTGGTGTTAGCACCAAAATTGGTCACTAACGCCCTTGAGTAGAGTTATGTAGAGAGATTAATGAAGAAAGTAAATTAAAACAGAGAATAGAGTGTAAATTTAAATGCAGAGAACAAGAACACCAAATTTATAGTGGTTCGGCGTAACTGCCTACATCCACTTTGAAGTTAATTTCCATTGATTTCCTTGATGGGTGATTACAGATACAATCCGTTTTTTGTTACTAGAATACAATTACAAAGTAAAAGAAATAAGTCTGGAATGAGTCTTGAAAATGGCAGAGTCTCCCCAGTGTTCCCGGAAAAAGGTTGCTTTCATTGTGCTCCTGCCCTTCTATTTATAGACGAGATGGGTTGGACTTCCCTCATGGGCTTAGGAACAAGGTACCTCTGCCCATAGTAGGTGACCTCTGCGCACCAGGCTAGGCAGGCCGAATGCTCTTGCTTTGTTGTGGGCCTGACAACTTGCTAACACCTCCAGTCTCTTCTTGATCGGAATCTTGTCTAGTGCTAATGATAATTTCTTCAACTGTCATTTTGTAACCGGGCCAAGATGCCGGTTAACATTTGCCCCCCAAAGTGTGTCGTGTGAAGCAACACGACACGCTTTGAATCAGCGAGTATTCCTTGTCTTCGGAAAGAAATCCATCATGTTTCTTGAATAGTCATTATCTTCCAATTTATCCTCCCAAGATGTTGTATCCTTCTTTGGTCATCGTGATGCTTGGTCAATTCCCAATATTATAAATCCAGGGTTGTAGTTCATCAGTGGCCATCCGTGTCTGATTCTACAGTGCTAGTAAGCTTCGACTATCTGATCTAGTCTTTTCTTAATAACCCTAAGCAAGAATTCAATTTATGTTGATTTCAAGAAGTCGAACTTCTTCGGATGTACAGATGTATGTTCGGGTACATGTTCTTGCCATTGACTCTCGGATGCGTTTTATATGCTCATAATTCGTTGTCAATTCCATCTAGTTTAATAGCAATTCAATTGCGACTCCTTATTTGTATTTACTGTGGGATAAGGGTTGTAATCAGCCACTTGACGAGAGCGGACTTCACGTTTTACATGGATGACGATCTCAGAACAGTAAGCAAGGGTGAATGGAGTGCGGCCAGTCACGGACCCATGGGTAGTTCTATAAGCCCATAGTGTTGTAGGGAGTTCATCTACCCATTTTCCTCTAGCCCTTTCCAAACTTCTCTTCAGAACAGGCTTTATGATTTTGTTCACATCTTCAACCTGTTTGGTAAAGTAAACAACTTCTATGATAGTGTATTTCGCACCACCTTCAGAATCAACAAGAAGATGATTTCAATGCCCCAAAGTGGCAAACGGCTATAGACTAGCCATTTGAGTAATTTCCATCGGTGGGGTTCTTGGATTTTTTGCAAACATCTTGCACTCATCGCATTGTCTAGCATGATCAACCGCATCAGGATTGAGAGTTGGCCAGTAATACTTGTAGCAGAGTATTTTCTTTATCATGGTTTTCCCCCTGATGCTATCACCGCATTCTTCTTCATAGACTTCCTTCGGGACTCGTTTTATCTCATTATGGGCTATGCACCGGAGTAAGGGGGTCGAGAATCCCCTTCGATACATTATTCGGCTCTCCATTACATGTCGCGAAGCCTTACAAGTGACTTGTCGTCTTTTGCTCCTTCTTTCGGGTATGACCCCATGTAGTAAGTATTGCTTAAATGGGTCATCCATGATTCCTTATCGATGTCTGTTTCTAACACGAAATCTACATCCATCATATTTATACTCGGCGTATGTAAGGTTTCAACGGGTAACAATTCCATCTGCTGCGCATCGCCAGTGCTTGCAAATTTTGCTAATGAATTGGCTACTTTGTTTTGCTCAAGCGGGACATGTGAAATATCATAATACTCAAAATTCGCTAGCAGCTCCTGAACTCGGACCAAACAAGGGGCAAGTCTCTGCCCCCTTGCTTGGTAGTCTCCCCGCACTTGGTACACCACCCGTTGCGAGTCGCAAAAGATTTCAACCGATCTTACTGCCAGTTCTTTGATGAGTCTTAAGTCGGCAATCAATGTTTCATACTCGGATTTGTTATTTGTTGCTGGGAATTCAAGCTTCAAAGCATAACAAACTGATCGGTTTTCCAGAGTCACAAGAACTATGCCAGCCCCCGAACAACGGTCGTTAGATGCCCCATCGGTATTCATCTTCCATCGAACGGGAGGTATGACATTGTGGCCGTTTGAGTCGTCTGACACAATGAATTCAGCAATGAAGTCTGCTAGCGTTAGCCCCTGTATGGCCCTTCGTGGCAGGTAGGCAATTTCGAACTGACTCAACTCGATATTCCATTTAACATCCTTCCAGAAGTTTCCGGTCATTGGAGTACCTGTCGCAAGGGTTGATCAGTGTAAACACTGATTGAGTGTGCCTGAAAATATGGACGAAGCTTGCGTGATGCAATCACCAAGCAATAGGCAAATTTCTCGATCTTGGGCTAATTTCATTCTGCCCCCGTCAGACGTTTACTAACATAGTAAACTAGCTTTTGAACTCGGTCCTCTTCGCGGACCAATGCCGTACTGATAGCATGCTGGGATACTGCCAAGTACACATACAATATTCCATGGTCTATTGGTTTCGATGGCACTGGGGGACTTTCCAAATGCCTTACTAGAGCTCGGAATGCTTCCTCACAATCGGATGTCCACTCGAAATTCCTCTTTCCTTTCTTTATCACATCAAAGAAAGGAATACACTTGTCTGTAGCTCTGGACATGAATTGACTCAGCGCAGCCACCATTCCATTCAAGTTTTGTACTAGCTTCATAGTTCTGGGCTAGCTTCGATTCCCCGCGCATTCACAATGAAACCCGAAAACTTTGCCGATGCTATGCCAAATGAATACTTCAAAGGATTGATTTTCATTCCATAATGCTGAGTATATCAAACATCTCCGCTAGGTCTCGGATGTGGTCGTTTGACTGCCGTGACTTCACAAGCATGTCATCCACGTAGACTTCCATCGTTCTACCAATCTGGTCTTTAAACACTCGATTCACCAGACGTTGATAAGTTGCTCCCGCTTTTTTCAATCCAAAAGGCAATACTACATAGTAATATAGCCCCACATCTGTGAAAAAACTGGCATTTTCTTGGTCTGGAATATGCATCGGGATCTGATTGTATCCCGAATACGCATCCATAAAAGACAATAATTCGTGTCCGGCCGTAGAGTCGATGAGCTGGTCGATTCTAGGTAAAGGGAAATTATCCTTCGGGCATGCTTTATTTAGATCAGAGTAATCAATACAAGTTCTCCACTTTCCATTTGCTTTCTTTACCAGCACAGGATTGGAAACCCATTCAGGGTAGAGGGCGTCGTGGGCGAACCCATTGGCTTTGGGTTTGTCCACCTCCTCTCTGAGAGCAGCGGACCTCTCCACGTCCATGCCTCTCCTTTTTTGTTTTACAGGGGTGTATTTCGGGTCTATGTTCAACATATAACCCGCAATAGCGGGAGAAATCCCGCACATATCAGAATGTCTCCAAGCGAACACGTCTAGGTTCGCTCAGAGGAAATCATTAAGATCTTCGGCCAATGATGGGTCGAGTTACGATCCAATCTTAAGGACTCGTGATGGGTCATCCCAGCTGGCTGGTGTGTCAATTGTCAGCTCAGTCGGTGCTGCATTCATTTCCCTAAGTCCCCCATCATCATCTCTCGAATCTACGTCTCTATAGATCCAAGAATGCTGCTCGAGCCAGGGCTCAGGCACTACTTGCCAATTGTCAGTGTTTTGGATGTAGCCGAAGCTGTCCACCTTGTCTGCATCTCGACTTCTAAACACTATATCGTCTGTCATCATGCATTGTTGTTTTGCAGGGAAATCGAGTTTCAGGACGTAGCAGATCGATCGTTCCTCGAGAGTCATTAACATGACTTCTGGGCCATAACACTGATCAGTGGATGCTCCATCTGCATACATTTTCCATCTGTCAGTTGGTTCTCCACTACCCTTGGAGTAGTCATCTGATGTAGTGAATTTGGGTATAAGGTCTGCTAATTTTCGTCCTTGGATAGCCCTTCGAGGGAAGTAAGTGATATCGAATTGGCTTAGTTCGATATTCTATTTAAGTAGTCTTTCAGATGTCTCAGGTCGTTGTATACCCGGTTGCAACGGCTAGTAGGCATAGACGTTAATAGGGTGAGCCCAAAAGTAAGAGTGGAGCTTTCATGATGAAGTCAACAGACATTGCGCTAGCTTTTGTAGCTTCGGGTCAATATCCAATGCATGGCTCACGATAGTTGGTGAAATCACACATGCATGTCAAAATAGGTCCAAGGGAATATATCATCATTTATTCATAAAAATCCAACTATTTTTTTTATCATCATTGCCCTGAGCTGTGATTCGATACTCAGCACCCGAAAAGGGTCGCCATGGCTGGCTATAATGTCGACCGTCAGCTTAGCAGGTGCCATCTGCATATATCTTTGAGTTCAGATGTAACTATTTTGCATAACATTCAATGTGAAATATGGTTGGGACGATCAATGTTGATGGTTACTATAGTAGAATCCTAGAATCTTGTCATGAGTTATTAAGTCTAATAGTGAAGGGCTCTGAATACTCTAATAGATTATCAGCAAATGGCCAAAGATCAGGCTTAAAAGCACATTGAAGGAAATGTCGAGCAGGGGTCAGCCTCGAGTTGCGTGCAACTGTATAGCTGGATCTTGCTATGAGTTTGAGTTTGCTTGTATATTCGAGTAATGCACTTTCTATTCAATGCACTTATGATCCTTTACCCATCCTTTAAGTTGGTGTGACAGTCAATTGCTCATGATCTAAGGTATCGATTTAATGATTCTATCTCTAGGCATCCTTTCGGTCGTAGCCTTGAGTAGCTGTAAGCACTATATATAAGTTTTAATACTGAGCTATCGTAGCCAGTCTTTGGATGACCATGCGTCTTCTCCCAGTCTCGGGTTGATAAATGTACTGCATGGCCGGTTGAGTCTCGTCCTAGCTATGTTTATGTTCTCACCTAAACTCCAAAGACATAGAGGTGATCGGTGAATAGTTGGTTCACATTCATCTTGCTTCTCACTCGTGCCTCCAGCTCTAGGGCATATACCGATAAGTAGGAAGGCCAGCCACGCCCACTTTAACTTTACTTTCTTTCCCGTTGAATCGTGGGATCATGTCAGTCGATGGGAGACTAGGTCTCACCTATCTTGGATTTTATCGTGGTTTTTCATTCGAAGAGGAATACTTCTATGCCACATCAGTTTCAGGGCGTAATTTGGACAGTGGACGGTCATCTACGTCCACTTTGGTTCATCCTCTGTAATCAGGTCTCGAGGTAAAGTTGGCTACAAATGCAGTCGGGTTATGTTCATCCAGTTTCATACTCCTCCTGACGAATCGAATGAGGGTGCTGGAGAATTTTTGACCAAGTATTCGTGGTTTACCCTCCTTTACACACTCTGGAGGTCATAGTTTTTTCAAGAAATATCCGAGTCACGTTCGTATGTGCTTGGTGTCGATCAGTATTGACCCTCGATCTGAGGTATGATATAGTCGGTTGCTCGTAGCTTTGGTTGCCGTTTCAATTGGTTCTGTATTGAGTCCTCCCTGCAGTCGTTGCCTCAAGTTATAAAGAACGCCATGCTAGAGCTATAGTGAGCTGTCGTATTCAGCTTTTTAGTGATTTGTACCCCTGCTCCCAGCATTGATTTGGCCAGGCCACTAGTTGGAAGGTCGAACTCCATCCTTAGCGGGTTAATAATCCTCCTGTCGATTTTCGACGAAATTTTGCGGAATAGAGAATGGTCGGAATCCACTCGTCTATTTGTCGATGTTTATACACCACTCTGCATTCTGGTGACTTAGTGTTATTCTCCCCCCGGTTGACTCGCGCCCAATTTGTGTTCACGCTTCGGTCCACGTTCCAGGGACTTAGAGATTTGTCGAACGGTTTATGCTTTAATCCGCACTCTGGGAACTTAGAGTAATCTAGTCTGCTTCTGGGATTTAGAGATTTTGCTCAAGTCGTCTATAATCTAGTCCGTGCTCTGGGGACTGAGAGTACCGTAGTCCGCACTCTGGGGACGCAGAGGTTTTTTAAGCCGTTTATACTCTAGTCTGCACTCAAGGGACTTAGAGCACTCTAATCCGCACTCTGGGGACGTAGAGGTTCTTAGGTTGTTTATACTCTAGTCTACACTCAGTGGACTGGGAGCACTTTAGTCTGCACTCTGGGGACGTAGAGGTTTTAGAGTTGTTTATACTTGAGTCCGCACTCTGGGGACTTAGAGTTCTCCAGTCCGCACTCTGGGGACTTGGAGGTTTAAGTCGTTTATACTCTAGTCCACACTCTGGGGACTTAGAGTACTCCCGTCCGCGCTCAGGTGATCGGAGCACTTGATGAAGACAAGTCCGAGACCTCCTCTCCTACCAATGGGGGTTATGAAGTAGAAATTACAGGCGCCTCTGAGCACACATCCGAATTGAGCATGAAGGAGCGGCTCGAGAAAGAGAAGGAGGAGATGGGCAAGGTCAAAGTCGAGCCCCGAGTTGTGGACTTGGACGATCCTTTGAACAAGCCATTGAAGGTCATCCTTCCTGGCGGGTTCAAGCCCATGGAAGTTCCCCGTACTTCTTCAGTTGCTACCCCTCTATTAAAGAAGAGTACCAAGGGTAAATGCTCTGGAGAGGAGCCGTATGGAAAGTAGTTACTATCCTCGTTCAACGAGAGTTAGTTTAAGTCATGTAATTATTTTCATCTATTTCCGTAGTCCTTGTAAATAGAATGCCGCCTCCGAACTTTGGAGGGGTTGTAATAGAAACTTATTTCTGAATAAAGTTTAGTTCCTTTTTCTTTCTTACAAAAATCTCTTATTGTTCAGTTTTCTTTGTGATTGTGATTTTAATCCAAGCAGTTGTGAGTAACATAGACTTCTCGGTCCATCTTCATATAACTCAGAAACTCTTTGGGAGTTATTGAACGTCCATTCTATGCTTCGAGCACTTAGAATACTTTCTAGCCCGTATGTCAGGGATTTAACAAATTCAAGTCATCTGTGTCATAGTTCATATTCTGGGAACTTAGAGATTCGAATCGCTTATATTCGAGTCCGCGCTCTGGGGAGTTAGAGATTCAAGTTATTTTATACTCATGTTCGCATTCTGGGGACTTAGAGTACTCCAGTCCGCGCTCTGGGGATTTGGAGGTTTGAAGTCGTTTATACTCGAGTCCATACTCTGGGGACTTAGAGTACTCCAGTCCACGCTTTGGGGATTTGGAGGTTTTGAGTCATTTATACTCGAGTCCGCGCTCTGGGGACTTAGAGTACTCCAGTCCGCTCTCTGGAGAATTGGAGGTTTTGAGTCCTTTATACTCGAGTCCACACTCTGGGGACTTAGAGTACTCCAGTCCGCACTCTAGGGACTTGGAGGTTCAAGTCGTTTATACTCGAGTCCGCACTCTGGGGACTTAGAGTACTCCAGTCCGCACTCTGGGGACTTGGAGGTTTAAGTCGTTTATACTCGAATCCACACTCTGGGGACTTATAGCACTCCAGTCCGCGCTCCGGGGACTTGGAGATTTTGAGTCGTTTATACTCGAGTCCATACTCTGGGGACTTAGAGTACTCCAGTCCGCGCTTTATGGATTTGGAGGTTTAGAGTCGTTTATACTCGAGTCCGCGCTCTGGGACTTAGAGTACTCCAGTCCGCTCACTGGGGACTTGGAGGTTTTGAGTCCTTTATAATCGAGTCCACACTCTGGGGACTTAGAGTACTCCAGTCCGCACTTTGGAGACTTGGAGGTTCAAGTCGTTTATACTCGAGTCCGCACTCTAGGGACTTAGAGTACTCCAGTCCGCACTCTGGGGACTTGGAGGTTTAAGTCGTTTATACTCGAGTCTGCACTCTAGGGACTTAGAGTACTCCAGTCCGCGCTCCGGGGACTTGGAGATTTTGAGTCGTTTATACTCGAGTCCGCGCTCCGGGGACTTAGAGTACTCCAGTCCGCGCTCCGGGGACTTGGAGATTTTGATCGTTTATACTTGAGTCCGCGCTCCGGGGACTTGGAGATTTTGAGTTGTTTATACTCTGGTCCGCACTCTGGGGACTCAGAGTACTCCAGTCCGCACTCTAGGGACTTGGAGATTTTGGATCGTTTATACTCTGGTCTGCACTCTGGGGACTCAGAGTACTCCAGTCCGCACTCCGGGGACTTGGAGATTTTGGTTGATAGCAGTCATATTTCTCTTTAATTTGTATTCATCTACCGTATCGAGGCTAATGTTGTCGAATAAACAATCGAACCACGTTTGCTCATGGAATGGGATTCTTCCCCCAACATGAGTGACGAAATTTGAAAAATGGACGATCGATTCTCGTCCGCTTGGTGATTATAGCTCTTCCAATCAAGTCAAGGAAGGAGATATATGACAGATGGTTGGATCACATCCATGTTGGGTTAGATAGAAAAATCTCTTACAATTTGCTCCGTATCTCCTTCTAGAAAATAAGGATAATAGATTGTTGAGTAGACAAAGTAAGTTGCATATGTTCCAAAGTGCAGTCGTGCCTATGCATTGATAGCGATGGTTAATGAGTAGGCAGTCCAACACAACTACTTCAAGTCGGTCTTTCGAATAACCCTTTGTGTTGAAGGTAGGATTTGATGTGTAGATGATCAAATCACGTCCACTCTAGACAGATCTTTGCGTCACTGAGCTTCAGAAGAGGCCTCTGTATTTTGTCGAACTTTGTTCTATGACTTGATTTGAGTGGACGATCGGGCCATACTCATTCCAAGCCTTGTTCAGGTCTCCAAGTCAAACGTGGAGGTCAATGAATGGATGGTCAGTTATGTTGACTTTGTATTTGGGCTCTAATCGTGATGAGCTTTTCAATCTCTAGTTCTTGGCCCCAAATTAAAGGCACATGATTGATGATGAGCGATTGAATTATGCTCGTTTGGATGTAACTCCACATGTCCGATCATCGTCTGCGTGGATTGGTTGACAAACAAATCTGAGTACCTGGTCACCTGCATCGTTTTGAAAGTAGTTTAGTTCAAGTTATTCGTAGTTCATAGAACAATAAAAATAGAAATAGATTTGGAAATAATTCAAAGAAGATTAGGATAAATCTCATTGATAAGTGAAGCAGCATCGTGTGCTCGCTATTCACTTTGCCCCTGGCTCCTTTCAAAGGGATGTCGGCCGTCGGCCGTCCAATTGATAATCATAGCCCTTTATTAATAAGCATCAGATATTCGCTGCCCGCCATTCTGCAGGATTTGTACATACTATTGAAGCTTTCCTTTCCAGATCAGCTTTTCGATCACACCTCGGGGGTGTTTGTAATCGCCCGTGTTAGGATCAGTGAGCATCTGGGAATATACAACATTCCCCTGATTTTCTTTAGAGTTTGGTGTACTCTCTCGAGGTTGGTTTCCAGTACCACTCCGAGTCGTGAGTCTTCAAGTAGAAATTGTCAATTGAACCTTTCGAAGCGCATATGAGCCGAATTTTGAGGTCTTGTTTCGGCTACTGGGATCTACATCCTTAGCCAACGGGCCTTCATTGTTATTTTTCTTAGTCTGTTCCGCTCCTCCACACTTTGTTTTAGATTCATTTTTGTCTTAGAGATGATCCATGGTCGTAGGAGGATCGCCAACTAACTGGCTGCCAAAATATATATGGAGGTCGATTCTCCTCAAGGGTGATCAGTATGATATCCCTTTGAGAGTATCGTTTGAGTTGCGGTTGTTTGTCCGTTCCCTTGTTGTCGTTCAGAAGCTGTCGCTAGATCCTTTATGCCCTGGTCGATCAGGGGATGTAAGGGAAGTATATAGTATGTTCCTTTATTAAGTTGAGTTTTGAATTCACTATCTGGAGGCACTGCACTACGGCTAGAGTTCGGGGGGGGGGGGGGGGGGGAGGGGGAGGCGTCGTATAGGAGACCGGTGTATCTTAAGTTTCGATCGGCATTGAGGGCCATTCGGCATGACAAACTTGCTTGGCATACAAGATTGTTCGGCATCCAAATTTATTCGACATTCCACACTGTTCGGCATTCACGAACGCCCGGCACTCAGGAGCGTTTGGCATTAGAGAGCGCTCGGCATTTAGGAGCGTTAGGCATTGGTTCTGTTCGGCCTAAATTCTGTTCGGCCTTCTTTCTGCTCGGCCTAAATTCTGTTCGGCCAAATTTCTGTTCGGCCAAATTTCTGTTCGGCCTAATTTCTGCTCGGCCAAATTTCTGTTCGGCCTTCTTTCTGTTCGGCCAAATTTCTGCTCGGCTAAATTTCTATTGGCTTTCTTTCCGTTCGGCCTAATTGCTGCTCGGCCATCTTTCTGTTCGGCCTAAATCCTGCTCGGCCTAAATCCTGCTCCGCCTAAATCATGTTCGGCATAAATCCTTTTCGGCCTGAATCCTGTTCGGCCTAAATCATGTTCGGCCTGGATCCTGTTCGGCCTGAATCCTGTTCAGCCTAAATCATGTTCGGCCTAAATCCTGTTCGGCCTGGATCCTGTTCGGCCTAAATCATGTTCGGCCTAAATCCTGTTCGGCATGGATCATGTTCGGCCTAAATCATGTTTGGCCTAAATCCTGTTCGGCCTAAATCCTGTTCGGCCTGGGTCCTGTTTGGCCTAAATGTCGTTCGGCATAGGAATGCCGCTCGGCCTAAATGTTGTTCGGCATACGAATGACGCTCGGCATTTCTGGGTGTCGTTCGGCATACGAATGCGGCTCGACCTGGAGGTATGGTTCAGCCTGGAGGTGTGGATCGGCTTGGAGGTATGGTACGGCCCGGAGGTGTGGATCGACCTGGAGGTGTGGATCGGCCTTCGGATGTCGCTCTGCCTGGAGGTATTGATCGGCCTGGAGGCATGGATCGGCATATGCCTTTTCTAGAGTGGCCGACATACGCCTTTTCAGGAGCGATCGGCATACGCCTTTTCTGGAGTGTTCCACATACGCCTTTTCTGGGGCGATCAGCTGAATTGCCTTTGGTGGAGGGTCGGCCTTCATTCAACTTGAGTGCAAACTTCAACGTCCAATCCTTAGATCTTGGGTACATCAGTGAATCCAATCCTTTCACATGAACACGAACACTTGATTAACTTAGGGCTGTTAGCTTCCTTTAGATTTCTTTCAAATCTGAGTAGAATAGGAAGTTTTCTAGTAAACAACTGGATCTATCTCGTGAATATGGAATTCCACTAGTAGATGATGAGATCCAACCAAGCTGAGAATTCAATTCTCAGTGAAAGTACCAAAATGTTAGCATCAAAATTGGTCACTAACACCCTTGAGTAGAGTTATGTAGAGAGATTAATGAAGAAAGTAAATTAAAACAGAGAATAGAGTGTAAATTTAAATGCAGAGAACAAGAACACCAAATTTATAGTGGTTCGGCGTAACTGCCTAGATCCACTTTGAAGTTGATTTCCATTGATTTCCTTGATGGGTGATTACAGATACAATCCATTTTTTGTTACTAGAATACAATTGCAAAGTAAAAGAAATAAGTCTAGAATGAGTCTTGAAAATGGCAGAGTTTCCCCAGTGTTCCCGAAAAAAGGTCCCTTTCATTGTGCTCCTGCCCTTCTATTTATAGACAAGATGGGTTGGACTTCCCTCATGGGCTTAGGAACAAGGTACCTCTGCCCATAGTAGGTGACTTCTGCGCACCAGGCCAGGCAGACCGAATGCTCTTGCTTTGTTGTGGGCCTGACAACTTGCTAACACCTCCAGTCTCTTCTTGATCGGAATCTTGTCTAGTGCTAATGATAATTTCTTCAACTGTCGTTTTGTAACCGGGCCAAGATACCTGTTAACAACTGGGTTGTGGAAGCGATTCGTGATTGCAGCAGTGATGAAGGTGGTTATGTGATAAAGAATTGCAGTGTGTAGGTTGAAGGAGGTAAGGAATGCACTGTGTGATTGTTCTGGTAGTAAGGTATCGTTTTGATTTTATTGTTATCTTCCTTAATTTATACATATATATAGATATATGTATGTATAAGCAAAAAAAATAAACAGCAAGAAAAATGCAGTGAGGTGTAGACATTTTCAATTTTTAATTATATATATATATATATATATATGTTTTAAAGGTAATAAACATGTTATAAAGCAGAAAATTTTAAGTAAAGTAATTCTTTAAAGAATTGGGAATTTAAAAAGAAATTAGTTTAAACCAAGATTATTAGTTTAAAATACAAATTTAGGTTAATTAAATTTATTAAAAAGGAAATTTAATAATGAGTTAAAAAATTTACTAAAGGAGAAATTGGTTTAAATAGAACAATCAGCTAATCAAAACTATTAAACGGTAATTGGTTATTCGATTATTTCGAATATTTATGAATTGCACAAATGTTCATACACGGTCTAAAATGGAGAAACAAGTCGGAATGGAACTGGAGTGGAATAGACTGCAAACTAACATCAAAGGTGAGTTAATCTCACTCATCTCGGTTATTTAAATTTAAACAGTTAAATTTAAATAATTGATTGAATGATTGAATTGTTTTGGATGTGCTATATTATATATAGTAGTGTATATATATAGTATATATTGGATAATTGATTTCCCGCATTATATAGCGGATGAGACCCTATGCGTCGCATAATAGCGGATGACATTATATTAATCCCATATACCGTGATATTCCACATCAAAGTGGAATTGGTATTTTATATTGTGCTAATGTCTGTGGATGCAGGGAAACAGGTTGGAGGCATCCAACTGGATTCCTCAAAATTATTTAGATTGTTTAATATTCTGTGTTATGAATATTTGATATTCAGTAATGAATATTATTGATAATTGGAATATTTAATGCTATGATTTACTTGAATATATTTCGGTACACTGAGGTATCAAAATATATAGAATTAGATTTTTGAAAAGAAAATAAAAGAAGAGAATTTGTAAGCGAAATAATTATAGAGAATTTAAATGAATTAAAGAACGAATTAGGAAAGAATAAAAGTGATTATAAAATTTTGATAATTAAATTCCGTGTATGAAAAAGGGATTTTGAATAAAAAGGAAGATAATAAATTTTAAACTTAAGTGTTATTAATTAAAAGAATAAAGCATTTATTTTAAATTTAAGATTTAAATTATATAAAAAAATAAAGAAGGAATTTGGGAAAAATCTGAAATTGGTGTTTTCAGTTAAAAGATTTTAAGTCATAATTAAGGAATAAAGCCTGAAACTAATGGATTTTGAAATGAATTGAGTAAGTAAAGAAATTTATTTCAAACGGAGAAAATTGGGAATCAATTTGGAAATTTATCTAAGTGTTTGGAATCGGAATTTTAAAAAGGAGTTGAGACTAAGAAATTTATAAACTGCGTTTATAAAAGTAAAGTAATATATCAGTGGATATTTGGAAGAACAAATTCATGGTAGGAATTTATTAAAGAAATGGGAAAATTTGTTTAAAAATAAATAGCGATTTATTTTTAAAGGATATGAAGAGAAGTATATTTCCCTGAATAGCCAAGTACGTTTCAAAGTAAATTTTTAAATATAAGTTAAAAGCTTTAATGTTGTTTTAAAAAGAATGTTTTAGAAAATTTATTATTTCTAAATGTTTAAATTCTAAAGTAAGTATTTTCTAATCTATTATCAGTAATTAATTAAAGGTGACTTGATATTTTTGTTTTAAAAAGAGAAAATCTAGTTTAATATTTTATAAAGTAACCTCATTTTCAAATATTCCTATAGTATACATTTTTAATTAAGTATTGAAGTAGTTCTCAATTTAAATGTTTTAAAGTATATTTTATAACAAAGTTTTTTTAAATTATTTTCAAAATCTAAAGTTTTTGTGCTTGGCGTTTTCAGTGGAAATAGTAATATTTGGAAAATTCATTCTGTAAGAGGAAGATGGTTTGAAAACTGTTTTCAAAAGGGTTGGAAATGGAAATATATCTTGCAAAGATATTTTGGAAATAATAAATAATTTGGGGAAATTATTTATGTTTGATGGGTGTTTATGAATGTTAATTGATAGTTAAATAACCGACTATCAATATTGGACAATGCGTTGATCGTTTCGAAGAGACCGAGATCGGGATTTATTTCCTGAAAACCACTTCGATCCGGTTTGAACGTTTTCGTTTGGAAAACAAGAGTTTGGAGTCGAAGGTGGAGCAGTGAAGTGCAAGGGCTAGTCGCTACTAATCCTGAGGTGATTCCAAAATGGATGTTGTAAGAGTAGTGCCTTCGGTTCCGTTCGAACCTGGGACGGACTTATATGGATTAAATGCTTTCAGAACATCGTCAGGTGGGCGATGAGCATTCTAAGGGATGTGTTCTAAAAAGGTAACGCTTAGCCTCAAGCCTCATCAACCGAGAATGATTGGAAATCAGGGGTTATGCAGCAAGGCTAGGTGGGCAGCGCCCATTAGGGTGAGGTTATCACTGTCTAGATGTCCCTTTTATTCGGCTTAGTGGTGTGGTTGCTGATCCTAACCGTGGAGTGATCTTACTCGGGATTATCCAGTAAGAGGTAGTCCCGGTCTTGTGTTGCAGGGGGTCGGGAGTGATCCTCGATATGCTGATCTAGACCAGGTACCGTGACAGGTGGTATCCCAGTGCCTAGTCATTAGTTGGAAATTCATTTTCCCTACGCGCCTGTACGGTTTTGATTGTGCCCCACTATTGTTGAAACGTGAGATGCAAGCATTTCAGCTAGATTCTATTTTACTTTCTATAGACACTATTATAATATCAAAGAATTTTGATAAAAAGTGATTTAGCTATCGTAAGGTAAAAACCCGACATGTTTATTTGTGGCGTGGTCTTACGAGATGCTTTTATTTTCAAAGGATTTTTGAAACTTTAATAATCAATTTGAGTGTAATTTCTCACGCTGGTATTCCAGACTGACTCGAGTGTTATTTAACTATAATGCTTGGGTCAGACCGAGTATTATAGAATACAGGAAAGGGCGCTGTGAAGCAGGAGAAGAGCTGGTCGGCGATACGTACTTCCATACTTGATTATTATTCCGCTGTGTGTCTAGTTTGAGGACAAGTTTATATGACTGTCCAGTTGTAAGTTATTGATGTTGAATCTGATGCTGTACTCTGATGATATAATGTATAAACAGATATATTTGTTTTTTTGTAAACATCATTTATTATCTATTATATTTATTCTGCTGCAATGGTTAGATTCTGATGTTGTTTTGTTTTCTCTTCTTCTACCTCTTCTTCTTTAACCCAAATGGTTCGTATTTCCGTTTATCTTGAGTTGATTGATAGAGAATAGTGTCGACTCAAGGGGTACAGATTTGCAGGTCGTTTCAAAGGAGGAACCTAAGAAAGTAGAAGGAAGGTCAATTCAGCAGAATCAGTGCAAGAGTGGAATGTGAGCTCAAGGCAAGATATATAAGAAGGAGCTCAGTGTAGAAGATGCAATTTCAAAGGACAAATGGCTAGGAACTGCAAGACGGATTTTGTAATGATCAAATTCCACAATTGTAACCTGATGGGTCACATGAAGAGAGAGTGACCAAACTTTTCTAAGACCTGTGCCCAAGTGGTTCCAGCATGTGCACTGGATGCTATTCCTTGCTCGAGCATAGCTCTAGTTGTAGAGAAGGGAAGAAAGTTGTCATTGAAGGTGTGTTAACTCTTTATGATTTATCTATTCATTATTTATTTGACACCGGAACATCACAATCATTTAGTTCGAGTAGACTAGTAGATCAATTGCTCTTAGAGACTAGTATAGTCACAGATTCTATAGTAGTGTCGAACTTGGTTGATGGATCGATTCATTTGTCTATGATTTGTACGGGTATGAATTTATATGTTATGGGTGCCGAATTTGATTTTGATTCTTTTGTATTAGGATTTTTGGGTTTGGTTTGTTTTTTAAAATGGATTGGATGGCTATGTATGGAGCAATACTAGACTTTGATAGAAAGGTAATTTGTTTGAGTACTTGTAGAGTACATGACTAGAGGTTTTACTGTAATCCCAAGAATTCAGTTATATTGAGCTACCTATATTCCCTTGACCTATCACATGATGAGTCAACTTCCATGCTTGGTCTTCTGCCCTATAGGGAGATCAAATTTCGAACTTTTCTTGAGGAGAATGCTGGACATGTTGCCGTACCTCTTCCTAAAGAAAGGCACGAGCTAAATAAGTAATTAAATGAATCAATTGAGAATTTATGTATTCGTAGAAGTATTTTGGAGTGGAGAGCACCAGTTGTATTTTCCACTAAAGAAGATGGCTTTCTAAGGCTTTGCATCAATTATAGTGAATTGAGTAAGAAGACGAAGAAGAATTGTTATCCATTGCCCTGTTTAGACGATCTCTTTTATTAGTTAGTTGGAGTAAAGGTATTCCCTTTACTTTACTTGGTTACCAGATCCATCAGTTGGGTGTAGCCGAGAATATTATTCAAAAAACTTCTTTTCATACACCTCGCGAACTATATGAGTGGTCAGTCATGCCATTTGGACCAACTAATGTGCCAAAATATTTCGTCGACCTCAAGATTCAAGTCTTTAAAAGGTTGCTGAACAAGTTCGCGGTGATATTAGTTGATGACATACTTGTCTATTTGATAAGTGAGGAAGAGCATGTGTTTCATTGAGGAGAAGTGCTCAATACTCTCCCTATGCATAAGCTAAAAGCAAAATTTTCCAAATGTCAATTTTGACGCAATGAGGTTCACTTTCTAGGACATGTTGTATCCGAGCATGGAGTAGTGGTTTATCCTAGTATAGTTTCTGTTGTACATGATTAGCATTGGCATATACTAAAGTATTCCATGGAGATGAGAAGTTTTCTTGATTTGACTTACTATGATAGGAAGTTTAATAAAGACTCCACTAAGATTTCTACACTATTGATACTTATTACTAAGAAGAATTTAGTTTTCTTGTGGAACATAAAATGTGAGGATGCTTTCATTAAGCTAAAGGAGTTGTTGACTGGTGCACCTATTTTAGTCCTCCTGGACATTTTGAAGGCGTTCGCAATATATACTGATGCTTTTGGAAGAGATTGGCATTTTTGATGCAAGAGGGTAGATTTTTCAGTTATGCTAGTCGAGATTGAAGGTACACAAGAGGAACCATCAAACTAATGATCTTAAGTCGGTAATTATTGTCTTCGCCCTCAAATCATGGATGCATTATCTATTATGGAAGTAGTTTGAGCTATTCATGGATCATAAGTCTTTGAAGTATTTGTTCTCCCAGAAATATTTGAATTTGAGGAAATAGAGGTGAATGGAGTTCATGGCATCATATGATGAAATCATCTTCTACACTTTAGGCAAATGCAACATCGTTGCTGATGCCTTGAGTTGAAAGCATGTGACGATAAGTCATATATTCTTGGAGTGAAAGCACTTGGAGTTCATTTCTACATTATATTTTTGACCTTTATCAGGTATTACACTAGGATTGTTGGCAGCCTTGGTGTTCAGTCTTCACTTATGGACCTTATTGGTTTTGGCCAGAATTAAGACAAGAAGTTGTTGAATATTTTTTAGAATTTAGATAGAGGAGATCATTCAAATCATTTGTATCCTTATTTCATTGATTTGAAAAGGTGGTTGCTAAGGGATGGTTGGCGCCCTTCTTGTTAAGGATTAGGTAGCCATGGTACTATCCGAGTCCTATCATTCTAGGATGACTATTCATCCCGGTGATGATAAAATGTATCGTGATATGAAGAGAGTATTTTATCGGTGCAGTATGAAGAGGCATGTAGTAGAGTATGTTTCCAAGTGTGTAACATTCCAAAAGGTAAAGGCAAAGTAGAAGAATCCTAGTGGATTATTTTGGTCCTTGGACATTTCGCACTAGAAGTAGGAAAGTATCTCTATGGACTTTGCTGATGGCCTACCTAGAGTAGAAAGGGGAATGAGAGTATTTGGGTCATAATCGACTGACTGACCAAATGCGCTCATTTTTTTCAAATCAGGAGTTTGAGGATAACTACATCTTTGGCGACCTTATATGTATGAGAGATTTTTTATTACATGGAGTACCTTTTAGCATTGCCAATGACCGAGATCCTCTTTCCGCCGGTGAGTTTTGAGGTATCTTCAGGAGACCACGACACTAAATTAAATTTGAGTACTACATACCACAATGGGTAGACAAACAGACTAATAGAGTGAATATAGTATCGGAGGACTTGCTTAGATTTATATTTTGGATTTTGTAGGTTCTTTGAAGGATCACTTGCCATTAGCAGAATTTGATCATAATAATAGCTATTGGGCAATTACTGAAATGGCACCATTTGATGCGTTGTATGGGAAGCCTTGTATCTTATTGGTGGGTTACTTAGATATAACCATACTTCAGCCAAAGATGATGTGTGAGACTTCAAAGAAAGTAGACTTGATCTTTAGGAGGATGAAGACTGCTGAAGATAGGTAGAAATATTATGCTGACAAGAGACGCACAAATTTGGAGTTCGTAATGGAGGACATAGTCTTTATGAAGATCTCTCCACTTAGACATGTTATATGATTTGGTAGTTCAGGAAAGTTGGCACCAAGGTTTGTAGGGACTTTTTCAATCATAGGGAGAGTATGGAAGTTATCTTACAAAGTGAAGCTTTCTGAAAAGTTAAGGGAGTTCACAATGTCTTCCACGTGTCACATTTGTAGAAGTGTATACACAATTCTAATACGATGGTCTAGCCGAGTCAGTTGAATGAAGTTGAAATAGAGAGAGTTATTTACTCACCATGCACATACCCGTATTATTGAGAACAAGACAGTTCTGCAACAAATTGGTTAAGCTGGTCAAAGTCCAATGAGGATACGACCCAGTGGAGAATACGTGGGAGCCCAAAGAGAAGATCCGGACTACCAATCCCGAACTCTTTTTTGGTACGTTTCCATTTTAGTTGTATAATTATTAGTGCAAATGGTATTTGTCTTACAATATTCCACGGGTAGAGACGACTGGATGCTAGGCAAGGTTGCGAATGTGTCACTGGGACATGTTTCAGATGATGGTTGCTAAGAGATGAATTTTATTAGCTAGCTTTACATATACGCGCTGACATATTCAAGTTAGCCTACAACGCGCACCATCTTACTCATTATTTTATCTATTATATGCATAATGATTGTTGCATATATGTTGAATTATTGCACATCAACGTAGAATTAAAACTATATAGGGCATTGCATACATTTTGAATACATGGCATAAACACTTGTATTTCAGGAGGTCAACTAGTTCTGGAGAACGTCTAATTTTGCATTACTTTTATGTTCATGTGCATTCCATATTTATATGTACACATTGCATTAGAAATTCGATTTAAAGGCAATGGTTACAAGTGGTTAATGGTTGAGTATATGGTCACATATATTGATTGTATGAGTGATTTACATTTTTCCATTGTTTGAGATTTCGAAGACGAAATCCTTTTAACAAGAGGTGAGGAGAATGTAATACCTCAGAAATTTTAATAAATAAATCAAAACAATAACAAGGGCAAAAGTGTACTTCTCCATTAAAGGGTAAAAATATAAGTTTTCACAAACGTCAGAACTAGCTGTGGGAACAAGTATGTTGCGTTTGGAATGTCGTTTATAGTTAAGAAACATACTAACTAGTTAAATTTGATAAAACGGGTCTATTATAGGAGAAAATATGACAAGTGGCATTTTCACATACATTATTTTCATACCCAACTCAGCAAATCGTAGATTTTAACTATAAATAAGACCTTATCCCTCATTTTTATCACTCAAAATCCTACCCACAACTCTATACATACATTTCTTGTTTCTCTTCCTCGGATACTTCTCAACAACAAACAATATCCCTTTTCTCTTCAAACCAATTTCCAAAATAAAAAATAAAACAAAGAAGAAGTCAAGTTAGAGAAAATAAGAGGGATGAGTTACGAAGAAACAACTAGAAGGAGCAAATCATCCAAGACAAAAGGAGAATTTAAAAAAAAGATGAGTGGGTTTATTTACAAAATGCATATGATGGAGATAAGTGATTGGTTTTCCATTATACGCCTCCTTAGATATGAAAAAAAAATACAATTTTTATTCTTGAATCTATGAATTTATTTTGAAATCACTTCATAAATAAGAGACGACTAAATGAAATTAGCTTTAATATTGTAGATCTATTTTTATATAACATGTTCGAGTTAATTTGACGAACAAGAATTAATTTGATGCGAAACTATCGTTGATCACATAGATTCGACTTATATAATGAACTTGAAATGATAGATACAGATAAATGAACATATCTGTTAAATTTTATTTTGATTTCGTTCGATTTAGAGTGAAATATACATGATAATCGATTTAAATACGTAGATAACCCTTTGAAATGCATATAGAAAATTTAATAGAAAACTATGTATAAGCATTAGGAAAAATAACTTGAAATCAAACTAAGAACACCATGAAAAATATACCCCAAAATCTGAGATTAAAACCATAAAGAAAATTGAAAAAATTAAAAATAGGCGAAATTTATTAAGTTTCTAGAAGCAATGAATCAAACGTTTGAAAATGCCAATTAGACACCTGGATGCATTTTTTATACGTCTTGTGTCATTTTTCATACGTCTATTTTCAAATTTTTATGACTTGATAGTGGATAAAGTAATTTAGTTCAATCCAGACGTTTGAATTCTTTTTCAAACACCTAAGATCGAAATTAGACATATGAGGAAGAAATTTAAACGTTTGAATACCTGATGCATATTTAACAAAAATAGATAGTCAGATGTCTAGCATGCACAGATATATATATATATATATATGTATGTATGT
The DNA here is from genome assembly GCA_030765085.1 of Allium cepa. Lineage (NCBI taxonomy): Eukaryota > Viridiplantae > Streptophyta > Magnoliopsida > Asparagales > Amaryllidaceae > Allium > Allium cepa. The sequence goes on from CM060931.1 coordinate 241,373,405, forward strand.
ATGTATATGTATATGTATATATTCAAACATCTAAAATATATGAATCAACCTAGGTTAACCCTAGGCCTGGTACGAGCTAAGCTGGAAGGATTGAGGGAAAATGTTCCCACTTCCTTGTTCATATAACGATATGGAGTAGTGTAGTAAGTTGTAAACGCGAACACCATGGTGAGGTCCTATGCTCGTGCTTTATGAAGTTAGTGGACGTAGCATTAAAGATAGCGAGTGATTTAATCACAATTAGAAGCTTCTATCATTTGTAGCCGATCTTAACCACTAATGGGTAGGAGATAAAAATAGGAATGGTTGAGAAAGTTGTCGTAATTGGAGTTGTTAATCGTGCAGAGAATTGGAATCATTAATCTACTCCATAATGTTACTTGTGTAATAATAGAGGGCATAAGATACGTATACTAAAGAAGGAGACTAGATTGAGATTATTAACCAAAGGAATAGAATTGGGAATGTTAACCTAAAGAGGAATATTCTGGATTGTTAACCCGAATATATGCAAGCTTAGCATAGTAAGCTATATTCAAGTTAGGGTAGACCAAACAATTATAAATGAGAATGTTGACTTAATACACAACTATACAATAGAAATGTCCTTTTATGAAACATTCACTTGGTATGTTCCACCAGTGAGTGAAAGTATTTATAATAAAAAGGGGACAATGGCACCATAGGAATAGTCAAATCATATCATGAAACTAGTTAGTCACTTTGTATAAAGAACGCACACCAATGAACACCTTAGGTATAGGCTATAATTGAACTTTAACTACTTTTCCACACCATGCCGCTAGTGATATAACTCACTCACAAGACTATGTCCAACATCATTCGTTTCCCCCTCTTTATCTCTCTTTCAAAAGGACATGCTAATAGGTGAGTTGGCCAAGCACTGTACGTAGGGATGAAAGCGTGGCGCTAAGAGATATATTTACTATTATTACTCTCCGTATATTTCATTTCGTACCATGTTGTTCCTTTTATCAGGCTTTATGTATTGTTGTTTAAAGACATTGTGAGGTGACTACATTATTTCGAGACTATTGTATGTATGTTTTATTCCTTCTGCTGTGAGGCCTAAAAGTGTAGAATGACTTAAAAGTATATTTGTCTCTATGCCACATAATGTTTTAAAAAAGACCCAATGACTCATACTTCTTATCATGACACAAGTTCAAATGCTAGTTTGGGCCTTCGATCAGAGTGGCCAATGGTGCAAGTTGTCACAACAGGATAAATGAAATGAATTCGAAGAAGAAGTTTATCCAATATTATTAAGGTTTTATTTACAGTAATAAGAGCTATAATGATTGTTTATTTTTTTGGTGGAACTTGGTGGAAAGTTGAAGTTTTGGTTGTTCTTCTTCTTTGGTAATGATCATGTGCATTTATAGGTGTAGAAGGAGACTTTTTAGGACTTGATTCGCTCAAAATATACCCAAAAATCTAGCCAAGAAATATATGCTACACCCAATTTTCATGAAGCAAGAGAAATAGTTATAAAACAAAAGCCATTAAGGGCAGTCATGGCATAAAAATATGATAATGAAGTGTAGTATATGGAAACTATCTTATTAATAAAGTTATCAAGTTTATAAGAGGAGAAGCTATCATGTCTATAAAAGGAGATGCTATTGAGTTTACAAAAGGAGATGCTATATAGTTTATATAGAGAGATGTTATCGGGTTTATAGATGGAGATACTATCAAGTTTATGGATGCTATTAAAGTTATAAAATCATTTAGGATGTTGCAAGGAAACGTCTTCGTTAAGATATGTAGATAAGTTCTTTATATTAATTCCATTATATAATAGGAATCATAGGATAAAGGGTATTCAAAGAGAATTAGCTATATGAAGAGCAAGTGCAATAATCTAAAGAAGTCCATACTCAACCAAAGATAAGAAGACCAAGGTGCTCTCTATATGACCATGACACTCTTTTCCAATTCCATGCATACATTTAATAATGTTACTAATCCCCAAGATCCTGGATCATAAAATTTGTCTCCATCCATATCGTCCATCTTGCCATGTCACTAGTCGATGTCAGCTTTGATCAACCAATACAAGAAAGCTACAATACTCGCCAACTACTATAAATAGAGGCCTACCCCTACATAAGAAAGGACCTTTCTCCTCATTCTTTCAATCTTTCTTATTTTCCTAATTTGTAATTTCCAAGCTCACAAGAGAGCTTGGGAACATTTTATTTATTGACGAGGAAAAAGATGAAATGTATTTTATTGTAAAATCCAGTGAATAAAAAATTACAAATGAGTTTGAAACTAATATTTTGTTCATCTTTTTTGTGTATTTATCTTCTTCATATAGGGGTATATATGGTATTATCTAAATATTTAGTAGCTTTTCAAGATGGTTTGAATGTTGAATCAAAATTAGTTTAATATTACGATGCTTTTAGTGAGAAACTTTGAACTCAATTTTCAAAAACTTTGAAAAATATAAAATATTTTCATAAGCATACTGGTCGAACAATTTTTCCAGTTTGGCCATTTTGGGAAAAAATATGAATTTTTGTAGAGCTATCGAGTCTGTAGAAACTATCAGAAGTATAACCATCGAGTTTATAAAGTAAAGTTATAAAAGATGATAGAATTAGAGGTATGCCTTAGAGGCTATAACGTAATTTGTTATATATATATATATAACTCGATAGCTAATGTTGTTCATAATAAAGGTGTTTGATTTCTGTAATATACTTTGTTATATAGGGACATAAATAATTGAGTAATTAATTTAAAGTATATAAATAGAAAATCCCTAAATTATTTGTTATGTGATAGTAATTAAAATCGGTTGTCATCATGAGAGTTTTATCACATCGAAAAATAACGTATTGTTTTAAATATTCCTAGTCAAGATGTTTCGAGAAAGCATATCGACTCATCCATTATGACTAGAGTATATAATACTCTCCAAATGTTAGGAAGGTATTTTTCATGGCCGTTGGGGGCACCAAGGGGTTACACAATCATAATTATTGGATAACTATGAAATGAATCACTCGAGAGTTTTCCATTGGTTGATATAACTAAGACCAAACAAAGAATCTCGAATTGACGATATTACATAGTTCTCTCAACTTAAGAATATTGTTGAACTTCAAGTGGACAATCTACTTTGATTTATTTAACTTGTTACATGGTGTCCATCGAATAGCCATAGTTGGGTCTGAGTCGTAGCATTGGAAGTGAAACACTATTCAATAGAGAATCTGTCTCCTTGGTTATACGAGGTTAGTATCATTGTCACTATAGCCAACTCAAAGTTAAAGTCTCCGGCTAGAGCAGTACCGTTAATAATAATAATTATTATTATTATCAAATAAAGGACTTTATTATTGGATGAACTGAAATGAATGTGGGCGATGTTGGAATTTTGATCAAAACCAAATTTCATTTGTCCTAATGCGATATAGTTTTAAGGAAGAAAATTGCCATAAGTAACCATTACTATGGGGTACGACTTATAATAGTAAAATTAGTTTTTATCCAAAAGATATGTAAGCGATAAATTCACCCATAATGTCACAAACTATCTAAATTGATATGCGAACATTTTTTCAAATTGTTCGATATTAATCCCTGACTGAATTTACACCTTTGAGTCGCACAATCGTAATGATGAATTCTCCAAAAAACAACATGGTTTAATTAATTTATCAAATATTGTAAATTAATTAATATTTAATACCTATTAATTATTATTTAATTTATTTGACCTTTGGGAGTTGTTTTTTAATTATCTAAATGCATTTATAAAAGTCGTATTTGTGCGCATCAATATAAGATATCGGTGTAACTTTAAAAGGATTTAAATAAAAGCTAATTAATTAACGCGCCTTGGAGTTTTTTTGCCATAAGATGGTAACATCCTTGGCCAGCCACACATGGTGAGGGATATAGATTTGATTGAGAATTGAAGGGAAATAAAGAGAAAAGATTTTAAGGAAGGAATTGGAAATAATTCAATATTTCCATTAAATAGGTTCTTTTATTTTCATTTTTCATTTTTATTCACTATTCACTTTCCTCATCACGTCCTTTTTTACCATGGATGAAATTCATGTCCCTATCCAAACGACTTTAATTATATATCACATCTTGCAAGTGTAGATTAGATCCCTTATATTTTATCACGATGTTAAATGTGCAAATATATTCACTTATAAACATTTGAATCCGCACGCACACAGACACACACACACACACACACACATATATATATATATATATGCATGTGTATATATCTTTGAATCCTTTTACGTTGTACGTATATGTATATGTATATGTGTGTGCATACGTACGTACATACATACATATACATATATATATATGTATATATATATGTGTGTGTGTGTGTGTGTGTCTTTGAATCGTCTTACGTTGTAAATATTATTGTTGGAGTTTTGCATTTTTGCATTAATTAAATAAGTTACTTGTTTGATTAATACAAAATTCAACAACAATATTTATAACATAAAATGATTCAAATATATATATATATATATATATTAATTTTTCATATTCTAAACATCTTTAATTATTTTATAGTTTTCAATTTGATACTTAATATTATTTACCAAGAAAAGTTTAGATATTTTGGATTTTAATTTTGAATCTATTTATTGCCTTAGTCAAATCTATTCAAAATTTTAAATTATTTATTTCATTTAATAATTAAAAAATTATGATACACACATACACACTAATATATATATATATATAATGTTTAAAAAACAAGCTAAAGAAAGATTAAAAGATGGCCAAAAGATTTCTATCTTTACCTCTTCGTAATTTTCATTTAAATGTCTTTAGAGTATGTTTCTCGACTTCGAGTGAGCTTTAGATTCTTTTAGAAACTGTGTTAAAGCATGATTATTGCAACGACTCGTAATTTTCAATAATTCAAAATAGTTAATTTAATAAAATTTTGTGATTTAATGTTGGAAGAAGTAAAATTTATGATTTAATAATAAGAATATAACTGGAATGAAATGTAATGGTAATAATTTAAGGTAATTGATAACTTCTTTAAATGTAATTCTATTTAATTTAAAAGATTAAAAGTTATAATTGGTTATAGATCGTAAATAAATTGTAATACTGTGTGTATTGATTGATAATTAGATTAAAAGAGTTATTGATAATTTAAATGTTGGATTAATTAATGAAATAGTAAGTAATAAAGTGAAATTGAATAAAAATTAGTGTTGTGTAAATAACTATAACATTTGTGTGTAGATAACAAATATACAAATGTGAAAAAAAATATAGAAATGATGATAATTGTTATTTGTTACCAATTTATTTAAATCAATTGAAATTGAAGACATTAAATGTTCATAATGTGAGTTAAGACGATAACTGTAAAAGGTGAATGCAATTAAATGTATAGAAATGTTTAAGCAATAATTGTTTTAATAAAAAGAGTGAAATCAAGATAAATTAATTTATTGGGATTTTAAATTATAATTAATGTTAAAATCGACAAAAATTCAATATGATTGGAAAGTTGCAATTAATAAATAAAAGATGATAATTGTGGAATACTAACTTAATAAGGTATAACCCAATGTTAAAATATGCATAGAGAAATAATTGATTGAATAAAAAGACTGAAATCAAATTAAATCAATTTATCGGAATTTATTTATAATAAATTGGATTTAATTACAGTTGAAATTAAACACTGTAATTTGTGCAATAGTCAACACTGAACTGATATGTAAATTTGTTTTAAATTATTGTAATTGTCTAAGTAGATCAAAAATGATAAAATCGGTTAATTATAAATATTGAATTAAAAAGTGATTTAATCAACTTAATAATAATTTATTTAATTAACGTGAAAATAGCCATTTTGACCACCGTCTCAGATTTCGACGAAACTAGTTTCATTTGATCCATAACGGTGAATTATTGTAGGATTTCAAGTTTCGTAGCGATCAGACTTGTCGTTTGATCGTACAAGTTCGAAACGCATAGAAATCAATTTAATTAAATTTAATCGAAATCAATTTGAAATAAGCTGATTTTAAGCTAACTTTTTTATATAATGGAATTAGGACTTGATACCCGTCCAATTGAATTTAGAAGCATCGAAAACAAATATTTTGATATATGGCATGACCCACTTCCGTTTCGGAGACAGAACGGTCTTTTCGGGTTGTCATCGTTAATTCAAATCTATTCAAATGTTCATTCTTTCTTATCGGGCTTCGTTAGTATATGTTGTTCTATTCTAACCCTAGCAGTCATATTCTCATTTCTGTTCTAACCCTGGCGGTCCGGAAGTGCAATTGGTATATCTACCATGACATTACCTCGAATGTCGTGTTCACATGCCCTATCGTGTCTTCTACGAGTTTGGTTTGTACTATACCTATGGAGTGCCCTTTGATAGCCCTCCAGTTTACGAAAGAATTACAGAACTGTATAGACTACGGGAATATATAAAATGTATTAAGAAGGATATGGGTAATGCCTTAACGCTGTTTTAATACTTTACTTTACTATAGACACTATTATAATAGTATATTGTACTATGTACGTAGATAGTTCAACGGATCCTTAGGAGATGGAAATCCCGAACATCTCTTAAGTTATTGCACTCACATTAGACACTAGATAGGAGATGTCAAACCCTGTAAACATCTTTGACGCTGCTAAACTCATATTTATTTACTAGTTGATTTAACTTACATATGATCTTTTAGTTTCGACTGGAGTGTTTTGTCTTTTCAATTCGCTCGGGTCATTCTGAGCTTTTCAGTTTATCGAAGACGGCTTTCTGGAGGATGAAGACGAAGATTTCATACTATTATTATTTATTTTACTTATTCCACTGCATCATGTTGTTCCGCTGCATTTATTTATTACTTATTCTTGTTGTATGTAACTCTAATCTGTATTATGAAAGAATAATCAACGTTATTTGTAAACAGCTTCATGAACGGTTTATTTAATTATTATATTTTGTCATCATGCTGTGCGATTTTGTATTTGTTTTTTTCCTTCTCTCCTTTTTCTTATTTACCCCATAACAATCTACCATTTTAAATGGTTTGAGTCTGACGTGTGTGGTTTATCGTCGATTTAAACCATCCAAAAAGGTGGGTCGTTACAGTAGGTATCAGAGCTTTGGTTTAGCGATAACCTAATCTTTGTGGGGTCTAACTCATATAAAATAGGATAGTAATACCCTAGAATGAGCCGCTGAGTGTATATGTATGTGAGAGCGTATTTGTTAGTATTGTGAAAGGCTTTTTGTATTGTGTTAATTTGTTTCTTTTTGTATTTATAAATTATGGTTGGTGCATAGGATGCTATGACATCGGTAGGGATTTCTAAGCACTTAATAGGGAAAACCGCATAATATTTGTTTAGAAATATAGGCAAATGAAATAATTTTGCCTATTATATATTTTGTATGTAAAATAATAGATTTTATAAATGATATAGTTGGATGTAATATGTTGTTTGTTAGGTAGAATTTTTTTATGAATGTTGATTGAAAAATAGGATTTACAAATAAATTAAATATAAATTGGAAGTTTAGAACTGAAGTTCCGGGATTTTTTTTGAAATTTCTTTCAAAAGGCTTTTGGAATATAATATTAGTAGTATTTAGAAGTAGATGAATATTTCAAGATGATTTGAAAGAAAGTTTTAAAGGGAACTTCTAAAGGAAATAAGTTCTGCACTCCCATCTCAGTCACTGGAAAATAATTTTGGTAATGAGTGCACGTATCATCGACGTTCATTTTCGAGTTTCAAAGTTGGGAGATTGTTGCAGCAGTTTTACTACACATCTGTTTTGATGAATAAAAACCTTAATTTTGAATTTATAAATATGATTTGATCTATAAATGATGAATATATATATAATTTTAAAATGATTTGGAAATATAACCTGGGGTTAGTTCTTAAACCTTCTGATAATTAGTAGTTTTCAGGTAATGTAATAAAATGAAACCTTAACTATTTGAATGTTTGAAAGCTGCTAAGATATGAAATAAGAAATTAGATGTTAAGAGATTAATGAAATATAAAGAAATTGAAGGTTGTCATTTATAATTTTGGAAATGGACATAAGAAAATGTAACCATCGAGCATTTTGTTAATAAAAATAAAAATAAATATGTTTCTATTCTATTCTAAAAAGACATATATATAACTTACTAAAATGAAAAAATTGTAATGCTGAATAGGATATGTAATAGAATATTGTGCAAGTGAATTTTAGTAAATGAAAGTGTTCAATAGACTTACTTTTATAAATAAGAAATTATGATATTATAAATTATATAGACTAAGGATTAATAGTTGAAATGTTACTAACCAAAGGTAATAGAAAAGTGAATAATGTAAGAAAACGATTATAAACTTAAGTTACCATTTTAAGTTACTTATAATCAGATTGAATAATAAAAGGTGAATATTTTAAGTAAATAATTATAAACTTAAGTTAATGTTGAAGCCATTTATAATTAAAAGGATTACTATATTAATTGAATGATTATGACTTCCGAAAATATTGAAATGATTTAAAAATGGATTTAATAATCAATAATACCATATATGGAAGAAATGAATGTGAAGAAATAATAATAATATGTTAACGGTGAATTAAATTATAAAGAAATTTACATAAAAATGGATAATATAATAATTGAAATGGAAATAACTTATGTAAGCAATGAATGTTAAGTAATGAAAAGAAAATTGGTATTGTATAAATGAATGGAAAATGAATTTTGTAAGTGATAAATGTAAATAAATTAAACAAGCATTGTGTGAACAAAATGAAAATGAATAGTGAATAATGTGAAAAGAAAGAGTGATAAGAATAAAACTTAAATATTTTTTGAAATTACTGTTGTTTGACTTATAGATTGGTTTGGAAAGGATACTTCTAACTGTATAAAAATGTGTAAATAATCTATTGAGTTTTATCTAAGACTGTTGAGTGTATGGTATACTTAGTAGTTTATTTTTCATTTTATACGATTTAAAGTTTCTAAGCCCGAACAAACTTTTGTTTTGATTGATATGGATGAATAAATGATTTCTTTGACTCTATGTGATGTTTGTACTGTTGTTTACAAATGATTATCGTTATGTTGTGATGTTTTGTTTGTTATTTATCGAAACAACTTAAATATTTTTTGATTTTATATAATTATCAACTTCTTTGGATTATATAAGTGAAATAAAGGTTATGGAAGCAATAACTACTGCTTTTGGTTTTATAAAAAAGCGTTTGTATGCCAGACAAATTGGTACATTTTCGGATTACGGTTTTCCAGCGATATTATATTGTTTTCCCGTAGTTTAGGATATATTATTTTGAAAAATATGATATATATTTTTATTATTAATATTATTATTTCTCCCAAACCTCTCCGTACAAAGGAGACACTGCCCAAATTTTCTGTGAATTTTAGGCCTAGAAAAATTTTGTGAAATGTTTTTCAAACTTTTATTAACTTGAATATGGAGGATTTAATTGGTTATAAATTGATATATATTATTTAAATTATTTAATTATGTAAATTAATCGTTTATATATTTAATATTTTGAATAAGATGGATTACTTAATTCCTCCTTTTCCTTCTTTGCCTTTTCGAGAATGAAAAGTTTTGAGAGGGGGAGAGTGTTGCGACCCGTAATTTTAGATAATTAAAAATAGTTAATTTAATAAAATTTGGTGATTTAATGTTGGAAGAAATAAAATTTGTGATTTAATAATAAGAATATAATTGGAATGAAAGGTAATAGTATTAATTTAAGGTAATTGACAACTGCTTTAAATGCAATTCCATTTAATTTAAATGATTAAAAGTTATAATTGGTTATAGATCATAAATAAATTGTAATAATGTATGTATTAATTGATAATTAGATTAAAAGAGTAATTGATAATTTAAATGTTGGATTAATTAATGAAATAGTAAGTAATAATGCGAAATTGAATAAAAATTAGTGTTGTGTAAATAACTATAACATTTGTGTGTAGATAACAAACATACAAATGTGACTAAATATATAAATGGTGACAATTATTATTTCTTACCCATTGATTTAAATCAATTGAAATTGAATGTCATTGAATGTTACATAATGTGAGTTAAGACGATAACTGTAAAAGGTGAATGCAATAAAATGTATAGAAATGTTAATTATATTCACTAGGAAATGATTGTTTTAATAATAAGAGTGAAACCAAGATAAATTAATTTATTGAGATTTTATTATAAGTAATGTGAAAATCGAAAAGAACTCAATATGGAAAATTGCAATTAATAAATAAAAGATGGTAATTGTGGAATACTAACTTAATAAGGTATAACCCAATGTTAAAATATGCATAGAGAAATAATTGATTATATAAAAAGATTGAAATCAAATTAAATCAATTTATTGGAATTAAATTATAATAAATTGAATTTAATTACAGTTGAAATTGAACATTGTAATTTGTGCAATAGTCAACACTGAATTCATTTGTAAATTTGTTTTAAATTATTGTAATTGTCTAAGTAGATCAAAAATGATAAAATCGGTTAATATAAAAATTGAATTAAAAAGTGATTTAATAAATTTAATAATAATTTATTTAATTAACGTGAAAATAGTCATTTTGGCCACCATCTCGGATTTCGATGAAACTAGTTTCATTTGATCCGTAACAGTAAATTATTGTAGGATTTCAAGTTTCGTAGCGATCAGACTTGTCGTTTGATCGTACGAGTTTGAAACACGTAGAAATTAATTTAATTAAATATAATCGAAATCAATTCGAAATAAACTGATTTTAAGCTAACTTCTTTATATAATAGAATTAGGACTTGAAACCTATCCCATTGAATTTAAAAGCATCGAACACATATATTTTGATATATGGCATGTCCCACTTCCGTTTTGGAGACAGAACAGGCTTTTCGGGTTGTTATCGTTAATTAAAATATATTCGGATATTCATTCTTTCTTATCAAGATTTGTTAGTATATATTGTTCTGTTCTAACCCTAGCAGTCATATTCTCATTTTTGTACGTACAACTCCATCTATTTTTTCCTCCTTCTCAAATTACAGAAACCCAAATTTCTGGATTCAATTGCAAATCAAAATAAAATCAAAAAATTAAAAATCCTCAAACTATATCATATTATATATCAATTCGAAGCTCTCGACGAGCGTAATTTACTGGTGTAATTCGTTCCTCGATCTGAATCACTGTTTGGCGTGAAATGGGTTATTTATTTCCGACCATTCATATGTGAATTTGTGATTTGACAGTGGATTGGCGATGAGACTTCGATCGGGTTGTGTCGGAGTGTATAGGGCGTTGAGGCATGTCGATCCATATGGTTACATTTTGCAAAAAGGGTCGGGATTCACCATAAACGATGGAGATTGTGTCCCAGTGGCGGCAGAGATTTTAACATGGAAGAGGAGGCTGTGTTCATATAGTAGGTCGACGCGAACACGTGCTAGGGTGGCTTGAGAGATAGTAGGGTTTCACTTTGAAATTTTAAATATTAATAAATTTCCAAAATATATTATTTATGATAACTTAAAATTTTGAACTCCTATCGAGGCATGCCGCCTGGCATTCCTAATATTATACCCCTATTCCGAACGCAATGGAACAAGTCTCGAGGTCTAATTCGATCATATGGAGAAGACAACTTTTGAACCCAATTAAAATATCAAAATTTCAATACTTATTTCAACACATTTCTATCCTGTACGACCAAACGGTAAATCCAATCGCTATGGAAATTGAATCTGATTAATACACTACTACGAATTCAATGAAGCTGGTTTCGTCGCGACCTGGGTTTGTGTCGGTCGAAGCATGGAACGCAAGAGGTGGCGCACGACCTGAGGCGATGAAGATATGGAGGAAGACAGGAGTTCGCGAGGGGAAGGAGCACGCGTACGAGGCTGGAGTGGAAGTCGAGGCTGGGCGCATTGTTCACGAGTCTCGATTATTGTTTTGGTAAGGCTGAGCTAGGTAGGGCAATGATCGGTAGTAGCTTGGAGGATGGTGATGGTGGGAACGGTGGCGGCACAGTGAGGGTAGGATCGCGTTTGAATATGGGTCTTCGCATCATCAACTGCGGCGGTCGAATTTCCCAAGTTGCGACATGTAGTAGTGGCCAAGTTGAGGTCGCTAGTAAAAAGAGGGTAATTAGTTAATCATGTTATTAATTTTTGAGTTAATCTTAATTTAATTAACTTAATTATCTCGGTGTTAATAATTCACAATTCAATCATACGAGGTCCAAAAATCACGGAATCCGTCACATTGGATTCGTAGATGAGAAATATACAAGCTATAATTAGTTTGGAAATTATCAGAGTCAGCTGGAATTTAGATAATTTAAAATCTGGATGTTCGGCAAACTAAAAATCAAGTTGAGTAAATCTCACTCAATTTGGTTGACTACTTTAACTTATAGTAATTAAAATTATTTATTGGATGATTGGTTGAATTGATATACTATTATCAGTTGAATATTATATATATATATATATATATATATTTAATAGTGTATATATTAGTAGTTGGATATATTCTTGTCTATTGGAGCGGATTGGACACTATGCGCCCCGCATAATAGCGGATGACCTTTACCGCGATATCCCACCTCGAAGCGGGATTGGTATTTTATGTTATATAACATTTGTGGTTACATAGAAATAGGGTGAAGGGATCCAACTGGATTCCTCATAATATATTGATTGTTGCTCATATGTATAGTGACATATAATGAAACTGAATAATCTGTTATGGATTGTTGTGTGATTTGATTGTTTGGATGCTATAGTAGTACTGGCCTAATTTTGGTATTTTAAATACCGTATAATATTTTTTATTTTTAAAAAAAATGGAATTCAAAAGCGATTTGGAAAATGAAAATATTTATATTGAATTTTGGATTTTTCTAAAAAGGAATTGGGTTGAATAAAATAAATAAATAATTTAATTTTGGATATTTACTTAGTTATTTAATAAAATGGCTTCAAACAGAGAATTTTAAATTTAGAATTTTTAAACAATGGATTTTAAATGAGATTTCTTAAAATAGGAGGAAGTTGTAATCGAGATTCTGAATGAACTTGGATTATAATTGGAACTTACTAAGGAATAGATTTACAAATGGAATTTTAAATAGATATCGATTTATAATGGATTTTAGCAATATAAATCTATTATAATCTGGAAATGAATTTATAAAATTTATAAACGATATTTATAAATAAAATGAACTGATTATCATTTGACATATTGGGAATATAAATTCACAGTGCGAATTTATAATGAGATATAAAATCGGTTAGAAAGAAATTGTGGAATCTATTTTGGATTTTAGAAATAGTTGTGAAATAGGAAATGTAAATCGATTTCTGATAAACCCTAAGGGATTTATAAATATAAAATTGGTTATATTGGAATTTTAAAAATATAATTTTTATTTAGAAGTTATGTTGTTTTAAAAAGGAATTATTATTTATCAAACTATGTAGTTTAAAACTGTTTTGGTATTAAAATATTTCAAAAGTTGTTTTCTTCAAATATTTAATATTAATTGAAATAAACTTTAATATTTATAATAAGCTTTGTAAAATTGATTAGAATTATTTAAAAATGAATTGGAAACGAGTTATTGTTGATTATTTAGAAGTGTTTGATATTTTAAATAATTATCTAAACGTGTTTTGAAATTAAATTATTATACTTTAAAAATTGCTTATTATATATATATATATATACATACATATAGTGTTTTGAAATTGATTGAAATGTGTTTATAAATACTCTCGGGATTTGTAAACCAGGTTATTTAATGGAAATGATTTATAAGAGGAATCTTAAATTGAATTCTAGGAACTTAAGAAATTTTCCCAAGTGTTCGATACGTGAACTTCGAAAAATGAATCAGAATTCATAAAGAAGTTATAAATTGTTGGATGAGATTTTAAATAAGTAAAATAGATTTTGGAAATTTTAAAAAGGGATTTACTAAAAATTCCAGAGATTTATGGAAGGAATTATAATGAGTTGAGAATTTACAAAAGAGGTTGTAAATGTTTTTATTAGTTGGTAATAAGGTAAATTTCCTTGTTTGGGAATATAACCATAAAATTGATAAGATATATATATATATTTCCTAAGTTTTGAGAAGTAAGTGATTTTGAAAAATATGTTTGTAAATATTTTTCTAACTATTGGGATAAATGGTTTGGGAATGTTTTGACTATGGGAAGGTTATACCGGAATATTTCTAAGTGTCAATACGGTTTGAAAATATCCCACTAAGGATACAAGGATTTGAATTTGTTTTCAAACGTTGGAATACTGGAAGAGATTTGCATATATATCTTCGTAAAGATATTTTGAAATGAATGCTTTGAAAATTTATAAAATGGGCCTCGTGACTACTTATGTGTGTTATTTGACAATTAAATAACCGACTATCAAATCTAGCGAAATTCGTTAATCGTTATAAAGAGTCTGGGATCGGATTTAATCATCCGAAAACCACTTCTATCCGATTTGCGCGTTACGAATTGGGATATGTCAAAGATAATGCAGATGGTGATCTTGAAGGAGATTCGGTTTGTTCAGACACAAAACAACTTGTATGGATAAATGCTACCGTTTGCATCGTGATCTGGAAGGCAGTGTTAGCATTTCAAGTATCAATGCTATTCTTAGGTAAAACATAGCCTCAAGCCTTATCAACCTGGAATGACTAAAATATGGAAGATGCGATAGGGCTAAGTGGGTCGCACCCATGTAGGGTATGTTATCACTTTTCTAGGTACCCTCGGATATATTATATTATAATTATGGGTATGGTTGTGCATGGAAAAGAGAGCGCTCGATTATGGTGGGAACACCCACAGTGATAACATATTTGGTACTATCCAACAAGGGGTATGCCAGTCCTGTGTTGGCAGGGATCATTAAGTACGATCTCGCTACATTTTTCTAGAGATGTATGTAGGATCTAGATTAACCCTAGAGGGGGGGGGGGTGAATAGGGTTATAGCAAATTTTTCCGAATTAAACACAGAAACAAACTGCAGAAATAAATATGCTGAAAAATAAATCACACATAAGATTTACCCAGCTTCGGCAACCCCTGCCTACTGCTGCATTCCCAGATTTCTATTAGATTTAAACAATTTCCCGCTTACAAACACTCTAACAGACTTGCAAACCCTGCTACCGCCTATAGAGTTTTGCAAAATCGCAAACCCTGCTAACTGGACTAACTCTAACTAGATAATCTGACAACACCTAAACCCTAGGTGATGATTTACCATGTTTTGTTTTAGAAAAAAAATCAGACAAATAAAACAATTTTTAAAGAAAAAATTAAACAACAAATAACCCCTTGAACCCTAATTAAAAAATAAAGCCCCTTTATAAAACAAGCCGGCCCAATTTTTACTCTAGCCCGTTATCTCCTTTTGTTTGTTTTGCTCAAAAAAAAAATGGTCTGGTTCCTTTCATGACAATGGCTGCTTCCTTCTTTTCTTTACAAATCAGGGATTTGTTCCCTTACGAAAATTAGGGCTTTGAAATGAGCAGCCGATAGTTGATCGTATGATTGATTTGGCTTCTCTCTTTGTCGATCGATTATTCCTCTGAGTTGCTCATTGCTGTTTGATTGAGTTCGTCATTTGTTTTGGTACGTATTTTCTCTTTTTGCTTTTCTGGCTTTGGCTTGTTCGAACTCGATTGTTTTGTGTTCTATGATGATTTCTTGGGGTGTATTTATAGGGTTGAAACCCTAATTAACCACTGTCAGATTTGATTTCTACACGTCGTTGATTATTTTCCTGAATTTGTTCTGGATTTGGAGTATTCCTTTCTTGATTTGATTTCGAATTATTGCTGCCCTATTTGTTTTCGAATTAATTACTTCGAAAATTTCTTCCTATATTTGATGTCTCGGCCCCTATTTGAATTAATACTGACCATATATGACTTCGAGAAATTTGATGCAGAGATTTCTTTCCAAATTAGATTTCCTTGACTTAATCAAACGATACGAATTTGTTCTTTAACTTCGGCTTGATTTCTGCACTGACTTGTACTTGCCACTGTCTTGTGTTCCCTACTGCACATTCACCTGTTTACTATATATATATGTGCATACATACATATGTATGTGAGTATGCATATATTCTTGGGTTTGTACTTGGATTTGAACTGCTTCATGTTATGTTGATCTTGATTTTGGAGCTGCCACTGACTTCTTTGTTGTAACTTGAAACTGTTTTGACAATTCGAATTTCACTTGCATACTCCATGTTGCATTATCACTGTGTTGCATTGTAGCTCCATCTTGACTTGGACTTTTTCACTGTATCAGATGCTACACTTGTTCATGTATTCAACTGTTGCACTTGAGTTTGTTTCCACTGCTTCATCATGTTGTATTCATCCCTGTACATGTGCACAGAGTTTGTTGTTGCACTCGATGTTTGTAGCTTCACTGTGTTTGCTGTTGCAGTGGTTTGTCTGACCTTGTATGCTTCAAGTTGCCTTGAGTTGAACCTATCTTGGGTTTGACCTTGTTTGTGACTTTTGTGCATTGTGCTATGTTGTTGTATTTGCATTGTGTTACTGATTTTGGTCGAGACTTTGTTTGTTGCAGTATGTCACTGCATTTGGTCTGAGTCACTTGTATCCATTCTCGAGTTGCACACTTTAATTTACTACTGTTTCACCTTGTTGAATACCTGTAATTGCTGTTACATCACTTCACACTGTTGCATTTGTTCATGTAGCTCACTGTGTTGCATTGTACTGCCCTTGTGTTTCTCACCATGTTGCATACATGTTTTTATGCTTTGTGACATTCGGGTTTGTTGTGTACTTGTCTACTGCAGTTTCATTGTGACTTGACTGTGTTGTTTTGTCTCTGCCCAGTTGATGTTCTGTTCATGTGTGTCTGGTCGTGTTCATTCAATTCATTGATACTCGTACATGCTGTGCTGTCTGGTCTTTGTTTGCTTGGTAGCAGCTATGCAGTTGCTATGCATCACTATATATATATATATTCTCTGTTTGGCATTGGTGCAGTTTCCATCACTGTTGTGTCTTCGGGAGTTTGCACTGCTTCATGTTGAATTCATTGAAGTATTGATTGCTCTTGTTGATAACGCACACGAGTTGGCGAGGCAGTGCACATGTGTATACATGTACACGTGTGTATTGCAGCCACTCACGATTATCTGTAAGAACACTGATATGCACAGATATTACACAATCAAAGATGATGACAATAACCCATGTATCTGAGACACAAACAAATTTTTATTTTTGCAAATTCAAATTTGTTTGTTTTCAGATTACTGTTGTAGTTGCTAATTATACAGGTACACAGGAGACAGGACAACAGGTGGAGCTGGATAATGCAGGTAGATGTGCAGACAGAGTGAAAAACTGAGTGTTGAGTGTTGTAGTGTAAAATGTATGAACTGGTGTATGTATATATAGAGAGAGCTGAAAACTTTGTATTGTTTAAGTGTTGTAATAAAATATTATATTGAATAAAAAATACTGGTTGAATTATATAAATTCTGTGCAATAGTATAATTATTCAATATGAATATTTCTTCCTTTCTGTATATAGTCCAAACTGCAAACACATATATATATTGATATATATTTTGTTATCATCAAACAAAAAATCACATCAAACAATCTCCCCCCTTTGATGATGACAAACATATATATTAAAGATTTTGAAATGCTAATACATGTGTTTGAGCATGAAATGTTTTAGCTCCCCCTATTTGAATGCTCCCCCTACAACCAAGACCACTCCCTATTTAGAAGATAACAAAAATTACTGATGAATAAACGAACTAAGGAAAATTATCTAACAACATTAAACAAATATTGTTGAAGTATTCCAAAAAAATATTTACTTCCTTATCAAAATCTAGTTCTTTTCTCCCCCTTTTGGCATTATCAAAAGACTGACAAACAACAATGGAACATTAGGAACAAAAAATAATATATCATAACAAGATAACAACTTCCACATTATAGAGAATGGATCGATGATTGGTTTAAGAAGAGAGATATTTTAACATTAATTTGACATTTAAGCACAAAAAAATAAGCACTTACTAACCACGCATAACCATAAGGACTTTTAAATGGGATTAGCAGTTACTTATTAGTCTAAGCATCCGGACTTTTAAGTGAGACCAGAATACTTAGTTACCATACTCCATCCATGCATAACCATAAGGACTTTTAAATGAGAATGGAGTAATGGTAAAAATAATTCACTCACATGCTCCATCCATGCATAACCATAAGGACGTTTAAATGAGAATGGATGCATGAGAGTTATTATTATTTATTATTATAATTGTATTTTATTATTATTATTATTATTATTTATTTATTTAAAAATAATTCACTCTTCTTATTTTACAAAACCATTATGAACGATAGAAAAGATGATAGAAATAGAAATGATCGTGGAATAAGTTACCAAGTTAATTATATTATGTAATATCCAGTACTGAATACCATATTCGAATCAATCTTTGGATAATATCCAAAACTGGTTTGACTCCTAGAAATTTAAGTTGAAAGTATATATCCAAGAATATTTCAACAAAGAAAATGAAAAATGGTTAGTCAATTTCTATAATCCCCAAATCCAAACGTAATCTGGAAAATCTTTCTTCTGGGAGGGGTTTTGTGAAAATATCAGCAAGTTGAGTTTCAGTTGAAATATATTCAGTGCAAATGTCTTCCTTAGCAATGTGATCTCTAAGAAAGTGGTGTCTCACATCAATGTGTTTTGTGCGTGAATGATGAACAGGATTATTTGATAAGTCTATTGCACTTTTACTGTCACATTTTAATGGAACTTGTTTATAAACTAATCCAAAATCAGAAAGAGTTTGCATCATCCATAAAATTTGAGCACAACAACTCCCTAAAGCAATATATTCTGCTTCAGTGGTGGATAATGCAACACAGTTCTGTTTTCGACTTGACCATGAAACTAACGAGTGTCTTAGCATAAAGCATGTTCCACTAGTGCTTTTCCTGTCAACCAATGAACCAGCATAATCAGCATCAGAATAGCCAACTAAATCAAAATTTTCACAAGAAGGATACCATAACCCAAGTTTGTTTGTGTGTGAAAGATATCTCAAGATTCGTTTAGTGGCTTTCAAATGAGATTCTTTAGGATTAGATTGAAAACGTGCACACAGACACACAGAAAACATAATATCAGGTCTAGAAGCAGTAAGATAGAGAAGTGAACCAATTATCCCTCGATATTTCTTCTGATCAACAGCACTTCCTTTCTCGTCTTTGTCCAACTTTGTTGATGGGCTCATAGGAGTTCTCAATGGTTTGGAGTTCTCAACTCCAAATTTCTTCAACAGTTCCAACACATACTTGGATTGTGAAATGAAAATGCCATCACTTCTTTGCTTGATTTGAAATCCAAGAAAATATTTCAATTCTCCAACCAAGCTCATCTCAAATTTAGCCTGCATGACTTGTTCAAATTTCTCGCACAAGAGTTCATTAGTAGCGCCATAAATGATATCATCTACATAAATCTGAACAATCAAAAAATCACTTCCTTTATGTAATAGAAACAGTGTCGTGTCAGCACTCCCCTTTTTAAAGCCATTTTCCAAAAGATATGTACAAAGGCAGTCATACCAAGCTCTAGGAGCTTGCTTAAGACCATATAATGCTTTTTCAAGTTTATACACATGATTTGGAAAATCGTGATTTTCAAAACCGGGGGGTTGTTCAACAAAAACCTCTTCTTTCAAATCACCATTTAGAAAAGCACTTTTTACATCCATTTGTTTAAGTTTGAAACCTTTATAGCAAGCAAAGCTTAGCAAAATCCTAATGGCTTCTAACCTGGCAACTGGAGCAAATGTTTCATCAAAATCTATGCCTTCTATTTGGTTATATCCTTTTGCGACCAACCTAGCTTTGTTTCTAATTACATTTCCTGATTCATCAAGTTTGTTTTTGAACACCCATTTAGTTCCTACAATTGGATAGTCATTTGGCCTAGGAACTAATTTCCAAACTTTATTTCTCTCAAATTGATTAAGTTCATCTTGCATTGCTAGAATCCAACTTTCATCATTAAGAGCCATTTCAACAGAATCAGGTTCAATTTCAGAAATAAAACCACTATGACAACAAAACGCACACAAATTTTTATCAAATGAAGAGCGAGTGCGTATACCTTCCGTAGGATCTCCTATAACCAATTCAGGAGGATGATTGGTTTTGAACTTCAATCTATCAGCATCAACAGTCCTACTTTCATCTTTCTCACTAGATGTCCCTTCTTTAATGCCTTCATGATCTACCCCATCATCAATCGTTTTTTCAGTCGTCCTTTCCAGATCAGATTCATCAAATTTCACATTGATTGATTCAACAATTGTCTTTGTTCGTTTGTTGTATATCCTGTAAGCCTTGCTCCTGGTTGAATAGCCCATGAAAATTCCCTCATCGGCCTTTGATTCAAATTTTCCAAGTTGATCACCTGTGTTAAGAATGAAACAAGGGCATCCAAAAACACGAAAGTAAGAGATGTTAGGTTTCCTTTCATGCCACACTTCATAAGACGTTTTGCCAAGTATTGGTCTAATCATTACTCTATTCATTACGTAGCACGAAGTATTCACCGCCTCTGCCCAAAAAGTTAGAGGTAGTTTATACTCACTCAACATGGATCTAGCCAATTCTTGCAATGTACGATTTTTCCTTTCAACCACCCCATTTTGTTGAGGTGTTCGTGAAGCAGAAAATTCATGTTTTAAACCATTTTCTTCACAGAAGTTTTCAAATTCCGAATTTTCAAATTCGCCTCCATGATCACTTCTTAAAGTTTTAATTGAAACTCCTTTTTCATTTTGAACAAGTTTAGCAAATTTTGAAAAATAATCAAAAGATTCAGACTTTTTGGCTAAGAAATAAACCCATGTAAATCTAGAATAATCGTCAACCAATACATAACAATAACGTTTTCCATTCAAGCTTGCAATTTCATTTGGTCCAAATAAGTCCATATGAATTAATTCGAGGACCCTTGATGTGCTAACAATGTTTTTAGGGCGAAATGATGATCGACTAAGCTTGCCCAAGGAACATGCTTTACACACTTTGTTATCTTTAAATTTCTGATGTGGTAACAATCTGACTAATTCTTTCATTTCAAGATTTTTTAAGAGACTCATGCTAGCATGTCCAAGTCTCCTATGCCATAAAGATGCCTCTTCGTCAGTGGCTACCAAACATCTGGAAAGATTTAGATTGTCAAACGAAAGCGAGTAAACATTTCCTTTTCTTTTGCCCATAAAAACTATGTTATTAGAAGTTTTATCAATGATCTTGCAAGTATCACTATCAAAAACTACATTCATACCTTTGTCACATAGTT
Source organism: Allium cepa (assembly GCA_030765085.1). NCBI lineage: Eukaryota > Viridiplantae > Streptophyta > Magnoliopsida > Asparagales > Amaryllidaceae > Allium > Allium cepa. Next base: position 241,394,935 of record CM060931.1, read on the forward strand.
GGCTAATAGAAATGAGATTGTGATGCAAATTATCAACGTATAAAACGTTAGTCAAGGAAAAAGTACCGTTACTTACTTCACCTTTCCCAATAATCTTACACTTGCTATTGTCTCCCATGATCACATTTCCACCTCTAAAATTCTCTAGGCTAAGGAACTTAGATTTATCACCTGTCATATGTCTAGAACAACCTGAATCTAGAAACCATTCTTGTTGCTCCTTAGCCCGCCAACAGACCTACATAAAGAGAGAGGAGGATGACCTAGAGAAACTCTTAGGTCCAATGATATTAGTAACTGAAGCATTGTGAACAAACAATCCCTTTGGAACCCAAACTTGTTTTGTCCTTTCATTTTTGTTCCTATAGACATGAAATTTGTTTGTAGAATTCTTAGGAACCCAAACTTGTATAAATTTTGTGTTCTTGTTCCTATGACTACAATTTTCAACACGATGTCCAATTTCACTTCTAACAAAGACACTCTTACCTTTTGCATAATCATCAACCTGTGTTTTCCCAAAACCTAGTCCTTTTCTGTTATTAGCAAAGAGTTGATTTCCCAATAACATGTTAAATGATTTTTCTCCTCTTGAAAAGTTATTCGGAGATTTTTCAAGATTTTGGACTTTGGTTTTTAGTGTTGTGTTTTCAGTTACAAGTGTGGTGCATCTATTTATAAAATCCTTTTTCCTAGTGTCAATGGTTTCCTTAAGACTTGAGTTTTCTTTTTCAAGATTGTCGAAGCTATTCTTAAGTCTTGATATCTCTGAATCTAAAATTTCACATTTTTTACAGTCTAGGTTTTGAATATTTTCAAGTTCAGTTTCTAACCTAGTATTCTCATGAACAAGTTCTCTCCTGTCAGACTTTAATTTTTCAATTTTAGTTTCAAGAGTATTAATTGTATTAGTAAGATCATAACACATCAAAACAAGTTCTTTATAAGAATAGTCACGTACCTCACTGGATTCCTCTGAACTTGTTTCTGAATCTGATTTTGCCATAAGGCATAAGTTAGCCTCTTCTGAGCTATTATCCGAAACTTCTTCTCCTTCTTCATCATCCCAAGTTGCTGCAAAGGCCTTCTTCTTCTTTTTCTTTCCTTTGTTGTTTTTGAGAAGTGGACATTTTTGTTTGAAGTGGCCAGGCTTTTTGCAGTTAAAGCATGTCAATTCATTATCAGAATCGTCAGCATCTTTTGACCTATTACCACTTGTTTTCTTCTTGCGTGGCCTGAATTTTGACCATTTTCTAAGATTATTGACAGCCATCGCAAGCTCTTCAATTGGATCTTCTTCTTCTTCATCGCTTTCTTCTTTGCTCTTCAAGGCAATTGTCTTCTTTTTTGATTCGGAGTTGTTACGTTCCTCCTTTGCCTTTAGCTCAAGCTCATATGTCATCAAGTTTCCGATCAACTCCTCCATGCTTAGTTTACTCAGATCTTTCGATTCTTGTATTGCCGTGACTTTTGCCTCAAAGTTCATTGGTAAGACTCGCAGTATCTTCCGCACAAGCTCTACTTCAGTGAAGACCTTCCCAAGCGCTCTAGCATTTTACACCAAAGTTGAAAATCGTCCAAACATATCCTTTATGCTCTCGCCCTTTTCCATCACAAAGTTTTCGTATTCATTGCTAAATAGAGCTAGACGTGACTCCTTGACTTGAGAAGTTCCTTCGTGTGTCACCTCCAAAGTGTGCCAAATTTCCTGTGCTGTTGTACAATGAGAAATTCTATTAAACTCATTTTTATCAAGAGCACAGATCAAAGCGTTCATTGCTTTGGCATTTGTAGTTTTTAGTTTCTTATCGTTAGCATCCCACCTATCCTTAGGTTTAGGAATCTCAGTATCACCAATAACTATAGTGGGAGATTTATAGCCAGTTTCAATAATATCCCAAACATCATAATCGACAGAACTAAGATAAATACTCATCCTAACTTTCCAATAAGCATAATCATTCCCATTAAACATGGGTGGCCTAGCAATAGATTGCCCCTCAGAAAAAGCATTATTTGGTGGATTCATGACTCTAGAGTTAAAGTAAAATACCTAGCTCTGATACCACTTGTAGGATCTACATTAACCCTAGAGGGGAGGGGGTGAATAGGGTTATAGCAAATTTTTCCGAATTAAACACAGAAACAAACTGCAGAAATAAATATGCTGAAAAATAAATCACACACAAAATTTACCCAGCTTCGGCAACCCCTGCCTACTGCTGCATTCCCAGATTTCTATTAGATTTAAACAATTTCCCGCTTACAAACACTCTAACAGACTTGCAAACCCTGCTACCGCCTATAGAGTTTTGCAAACTCGCAAACCCTGCTAACTGGACTAACTCTAACTAGATAATCTGACAACACCTAAACCCTAGGTGATGATTTACCATGTTTTGTTTTAGAAAAAAAATCAGACAAATAAAACAATTTTTAAAGAAAAAATTAAACAACAAATAACCCCTTAAACCCTAATTAAAAAATAAAGCCCCTTTATAAAACAAGCCGGCCCAATTTTTACTCTAGCCCGTTATCTCCTTTTGTTTGTTTTGCTAAAAAAAAAACGGTCTGGTTCCTTTCATGACAATGGCGGCTTCCTTCTTTTCTTTACAAATCAGGGATTTGTTCCCTTACGAAAATTAGGGCTTTGAAATGAGCAGCCGATAGTTGATCGTATGATTGATTTGGCTTCTCTCTTTGTCGATCGATTATTCCTCTGAGTTGCTCATTGCTGTTTGATTGAGTTCGTCATTTGTTTTGGTATGTATTTTCTCTTTTTGCTTTTCTGGCTTTGGCTTGTTCGAACTCGATTGTTCTGTGTTCTATGATGATTTCTTAGGGTGTATTTATAGGGTTGAAACCCTAATTAACCACTGTCAGATTTGATTTCTACACGTCGTTGATTATTTTCCTGAATTTGTTCTGGATTTGGAGTATTCCTTTCTTGATTTGATTTCGGATTATTGCTGTCCATATTTGTTTTCGAATTAATTAATTCGAAAATTTCTTCCTATATTTGATGTCTCGGCCCCTATTTGAATTAATACTGACCATATATGACTTCGAGAAATTTGATGCAGAGATTTCTTTCCAAATTAGATTTCCTTGACTTAATCAAACGATACGAATTTGTTCTTTAACTTCGGCTTGATTTCTGCACTGACTTGTACTTGCCACTGTCTTGTGTTCCCTACTGCACATTCACCTGTTTACTATATATATATGTGCATACATACATATGTATGTGAATATGCATATATTCTTGGGTTTGTACTTGGATTTGAACTGCTTCATGTTATGTTGATCTTGATTTTGGAGCTGCCACTGACTTCTTTGTTGTAACTTGAAACTGTTTTGACAATTCGAATTTCACTTGCATACTCCATGTTGCATTATCACTGTGTTGCATTGTAGCTCCATCTTGACTTGGACTTTTTCACTGTATCAGATGCTACACTTGTTCATGTATTCAACTGTTGCACTTGAGTTTGTTTCCACTGCTTCATCATGTTGTATTCATCCCTGTACATGTGCACAGAGTTTGTTGTTGCACTCGATGTTTGTAACTTCACTGCGTTTGCTGTTGCAGTGGTTTGTCTGACCTTGTATGCTTCAAGTTGCCTTGAGTTGAACCTATCTTGGGTTTGACCTTGTTTGTGACTTTTGTGCATTGTGCTATGTTGTTGTATTTGCATTGTGTTACTGATTTTGGTCGAGACTTTGTTTGTTGCAGTATGTCACTGCATTTGGTCTGAGTCACTTGTATCCATTCTCGAGTTGCACACTTTAATTTACTACTGTTTCACCTTGTTGAATACCTGTAATTGCTGTTACATCACTTCACACTGTTGCATTTGTTCATGTAGCTCACTGTGTTGCATTGTACTGCCCTTGTGTTTCTCACCATGTTGCATACATGTTTTTATGCTTTGTGACATTCGGGTTTGTTGTGTACTTGTCTACTGCAGTTTCATTGTGACTTGACTGTGTTGTTTTGTCTCTGCCCAGTTGATGTTCTGTTCATGTGTGTCTGGTCGTGTTCATTCAATTCATTGATACTCGTACATGCTGTGCTGTCTGGTCTTTGTTTGCTTGGTAGCAGCTATGCAGTTGCTATGCATCACTATATATATATATTCTCTGTTTGGCATTGGTGCAGTTTCCATCACTGTTGTGTCTTCGGGAGTTTGCACTGCTTCATGTTGAATTCATTGAAGTATTGATTGCTCTTGTTGATAACGCACACGAGTTGGCGAGGCAGTGCACATGTGTATACATGTACACGTGTGTATTGCAGCCACTCACGATTATCTGTAAGAACACTGATATGCACAGATATTACACAATCAAAGATGATGACAATAACCCATGTATCTGAGACACAAACAAATTTTTATTTTTGCAAATTCAAATTTGTTTGTTTTCAGATTACTGTTGTAGTTGCTAATTATACAGGTACACAGGAGACAGGACAACAGGTGGAGCTGGATAATGCAGGTAGATGTGCAGACAGAGTGAAAAACTGAGTGTTGAGTGTTGTAGTGTAAAATGTATGAACTGGTGTATGTATATATAGAGAGAGCTGAAAACTTTGTATTGTTTAAGTGTTGTAATAAAATATTATATTGAATAAAAAATACTGGTTGAATTATATAAATTCTGTGCAATAGTATAATTATTCAATATGAATATTTCTTCCTTTCTGTATATAGTCCAAACTGCAAAAACATATATATATATATTGATATATATTTTGTTATCATCAAACAAAAAATCACATCAAACAATGTACTATGGCGGGCAGTACCCCAGTAGCTCAGTCATTGTATAGAATCCAATATCCACTATGAGTCTGTAAGGTTTTGATTATGTCCAACTATGCTAAAATGTGAAATGCAAGCATTTCAGCTATTTTATAGTTTACATTCTATAGACACTGTTATAATATTAGATGATTTTAATATAAATTTTTTTGGCTATCGTAAGGTAAAAACCCGTTGTATTTATGTATGGCATGATCTTACGAAATACCTTTGTTTTCAAAGGATTTTGATAGCAGTAATAATTCAAATTGTGTGTGTTTTCTCATGCTAGTTTTCCAGACTGACTCAAGTGTCATTTTATTATAATGCTCGGGTCAGACCAAGTATTACAGATTCAGGTTAGGATACCATGGAGCTCAGGAGATGAGATAGAGGAGGCTCAGGCATATGCAACATACTTGATTATATTCCGCTGTGTGTGTTAAACTGAATGTTCAGTATTTGTGAGGACAAGTTATTATAACTGTCCAGATTGGTTTGTTGACTGCTGTACTCTGGTGATTGTATGTATATTATAGTTACAGTTTTCTTTGTATAAAGATCAGTTATTATGTATTATATTTTATTCCGCTACGATTGTGAGATTCTACGTATTGTTGTTTCTATTTTCTTCTATCTCTTTTCTTCTTCACCCCTAATGATTTAGTATTTTTAGCACTCAATTTCTGGGCATGTTATATAATGAACATATTGACGTCGATTTTCGAGGGTCGAAAATCTCCCGGTTCATTACAAAAAAAGATTCAAGCCAACACTTTTCATCTTGGCCAAGCCCTGTATTTACCTAAGACGAATCCTAAAGATCCCATCTACACCTTAAAATTGAGATGACATCTTTGGCAGTTAGTAATTTACTCGAGATTTGTCGAAAAAGTTTAAGTAAATGATACAAGTGATGCTCTATATATGTTGTATAGTTGTTATTTTCTTTTGTATATATGCCCATACTTATGTTATGTGATGCATGGATAAATAATGATATACGTAAGTGTTTATGGAAGTTTCCTATATCCACTATCACTAAATCGACAGTTTGAAAAATACCATCTCTGTTGAATTTTTAGGTTTAATCTTTGTCAGTATCTTAGGCAGTGGTTTTGATGATAATAACCATAAGATGTTATCAAAATACAGATATTAATGTTTTATCAAGTTATAAATAATATATAGTGTGGGTATTGGACATGTGTTGATTAACAAGACTATACATTATCAAGAATACATTCGAGATGCTAATATAGAGTTTCAAGAGTTGGAGAATGAAAACTCATGAGTATTGAAGACTTCAAGATTTCAAGATATTCCGGATAAGTTATGGAGTCGTAGAATTTATGTCGAAACTTGGATAACACTTTCCAGTTCTCTCTCTATCTCTATTTCAAATAGGTTTTAAATGTTTTTCAAATATCCTTGTTTTCAAAATAATAGTTTTAAAAATCTGTTAAAAATATTTCTCAAAATAATTTCTTAACCTTTCAAATTTACAAAGATATTATACTAAGTTTTTTTAAGTATTTTTAATAAATTATATTTTTTGGTATTTAATTTATATCTTCCTTATGTTTATTTTTGATATTTATATTTTTATTTTAGATATTTACTTTTAGTTTATAACTATATTAATTTAATATTATTTACGTATATTGAATACTCTTATTAAATCTTTTAAAAACATTTTATAAGGTTTTATTAAGTTCTAATATGACTAAATACATATAAGTTATGTTTAAATGTTTGTACAAAGTTTCAAAATATTTTACAAAACTTAATATTTTTAGAACAAATTTTGTTAAACGATTTTTCAAAATACAAAGGGATATGTCGACATATAGGCCGAAAATTTCAAACAAATTTGAATGGAAGTTTCTTTTCACTGTATTTCTTTGCGAATGTACATGATCGTTGTTCCTCTATAAATGCCAAACTTCCAAACAAATTTTATATTATCATTTTCTTATTCATCTCTCCTCCTTTTACTCCCTCATTTCTAAATCAAAATATACCTAAACATGTCAAAATTCAACCAGATTCAAATTCAACCAGATCCAAATTCAACCATCACTAGTTTGACTCTCCTTCAGCTACTCTCTGATCTCTCTCATCTCTCTCACTCAAACCAAGATCAAAGTGTTATCCAAGAGTTATTGGATCAATTGTAATCAAGATCGAAGATCTAGGTCTATAAAATTCTATCAAATCATACTACCATACTTGTGGCTGGGACTGTAGCCCGTAAAATCAATTAAGTGTGATTGTAGCCCATAAAATCAATTGGATGTGCTTGGTAGCCTGTAAATCTAGTGGACGTGCTTGTAGCCCGGAAATCAAGTGACTCTACTTAAAGGTCAGATTCTGGAGGGTGTCTCATAGCCTTGAAATCGAGATTGTATTTGCATCTACCGGTTGAAAGAAATCCATACAAGGAATTATATGGGACTAGATGTAGGATAACTCCGAACCAGTATAAAATCCTGGTATATTCTTTTTTTACTATTACTACATTTACTTTTATCCGCACTCTGATTCAATGATTGTTTCTAGGATAATTTCACATCAATCTAAATAGAATCTTAAAGAATTTGAAAAATATTCATATAATCCATTGAACACTATTCATCCCTCTTTAGTGTTAAATTTGCCTTAAGATCCATATTTCACTGACTCACATTTGGTATAAGAGCATTGGTTTTCAATGTATTCATAATCCGATTTTTGAAAAAGTTTCAATGGCAACTTTTGATAATATTTTTAACACTATTTTCAAAAAGATAATTTGCAAAATCATCATAATATTATTTCATAAATTTGCATCTATTCGTTATAAAAAACCACATGATCTTTTAAAAAGGTATAATTGTAGGAACATATGTGTTATATGGCTTTTGATGAGCAGACACCCGATGATCAAACTCTACAGATCAAAATAGACCAATGGATATTGAATAATGGATGCTTAAGACACATGATTGGAAATCCAGAGATTTTGAAAGATATAATTCACAAAGATGGTGGATCGGTAAATTTTGGAGACAACTCTAAAGGATAAGTGGTTAACATCGGCAATGTCGGTGATTCTAAATCTCCTACTATTTCTAATGTTTTGTTAGTTACGAATTAAAAGCATAATCTGTTGAGTATTAGTTAATTGTGTGATAAGGGTTTCAAAATTAAATTTGTAACTGATATGTCACGTTGAAGATATTGATCAAACATTATCTTTAAAGGTATTAGGAAATTATACATCTATATATTATATATTAAGTATGAAAATCTCAAATGCCAATTTATGTCTTTTGGCTGAATCAAGTGATTCTTGGATTTGGCATAAAAGATTTGCTCATTTGAATTTCAAACTAATATCTAAAATTACTATAAATGATCTAGTTAGAGGATTTTCCAAAATGAATTCTAAAGTTAATAATTTATGCAATACATGTCAATTAGGAAAACTTAGAAAAAGTTCGTTAAAGTAAAAGATATGATTTCTACCTCTCAACCACTTGAACTTCTTCACGTAGATCTTTTCGGTCCCTCAGAAGTACAATCTACAAACCACAGTAGATGTATATTTGTAGTCATAGATTATTATTCTAGGTTTAGTTGGACGATTTTCTAAAACTTAAAAGTGATGCTTTTGAAATATTTAAAATCTTTGTTATAAGAATTCAAAATCAAATGACTAGTAAAATTAAAACTAATCAGAGTGATCATGGTGGAGAATTCGAAAATGAAAATTTTGAGAATTTCTGCAATAAGGAAGGTATAATTCATAGTTTATAATTTTCAAGAACACCACAAAAAAATGGAGTGTAGAACGCAAAAATAGGACGATTCAAGTATGCGCTAGAACTATGCTGAATGATAGTAATTTAGATGAATTTTTTTGGGCTGGAGCATTTGGTACCGCGTGTTGTATATTAAATAGAATTTTTATAGAACCACTAACTAAGAAAGCACCATATGAATTATTCTATAATAAAAATCCTAAAGTATCATATTTTAGAGTTTTTGGTAGTAAATGTTTTATTTGAAATACTAAAGATGATTTGGATAAATTCGATGCTAAATTAGATAAAGGAATCTTTATTAGTTATTCAAATAGAAGTAAAGTTTATAGAGTTTTCAATACGAGAACTAATACAATTTAAAAAACATTACATATCTCATTTAATGAGAATTTTTAAAGTTTATAATCCAAATATTGACGAAGAAGAAAATATTGATAACCCAAACGAAATTAGTAATAACGAGACTATCGAAAACAGAATTTTTTTTCAGAAAATTCATATCCAAATGAAAGAATAATATACTTGAAAGATCATCTAGAGAAAATATGCTTGTAAATATTTAATATGTTATTAAAACTAGAAATCAACCAAATAAAATGAGTAACATTGTTTTTATTTTAACTATTGAACCTAAAAATCCAATGGAAGCATCAAGTGATGATTCATGGATTCTTGCTATGCAAGAGGAATTGAATTCATTTACAAGAAATAATGTATGGGTCCCAGTACCTGGGGATAAATCCATAATAGGAACTAAATGAGTATATAGAAACAAAATAAATGAACAAAGAGAGGCTGTGAGAAATAAAGCTCGATTAGTCGCACAAGGTTATTATCAAGAAGATTGAATAGATTTTGATGTATTTTTTGCACCTGTAGAGAGATTTGAAGCTATACGAATTTTACTTTCTTTTGCTAATCATAATAATTTTAACTTATGTCTAATGGATGCTAAAAGTGCATTTTAAATAATTTTATTAAAGAAGATGTATATGTAGAACAACCCCCACTTTTTGAAGATGCAAAACTAACTAATCATATTTACAAATAAAAAAAGGCTTTGTATGGTCTGAAACAGGCTCTAAGAGCATGGTATGACAGACTTAAATCCTATCTATTACAATCAAATTTTGAAATAAGCAAAGTAGATAGTACACTTTTAATAAAAGAGATAAAAACGATATTTAGTTAATACAAATATATGTAGATGATTTCATTTTTGGATCTACCAACGATAAACTAAATAAGGAATTCTTAGTAATAATGACCAAGGAATTTGAAATGAGTCATATGTGAAAACTAAATTATTTTTTAGGATTACAAATAAAACAACTAAGTAATAGAATTTTTATTAGCTAAGAAAGATGCTATCAAGGAATTTGGTATGTCAAATACTAGTGGTAAACCAACTCCCATGTCAACTAATGAAAAATTAAATAAAGAAGAAAATTCAAAAGATGTAGGTCAAAAATTATATAGAGGAATGATTGGATTACTACTCTATATAACTGCTAGAAGACCTGATATAATGCATAATGTTTGTCTCTATGCAAGATATCAATCTCAACTTAAAGAAACACATCTAAAATCAATAAAATGAATTTTGAGATATGTAAACCACTCATTAGACTATGGACTCCTTTACTCAAAAGAAGGCTCATTTGAATTAATTTCATACAGTGATGTTGACTATGCTGGTTGCAAATCAGACCGAAAAAGCACAAGTGCAACTCATCATTTTTTAGGGCACTCTCTAATTTCTTGTTTAGTAAGAAGCAAAACTCTATATCTCCATCTACGACAAAAACAGAATATATTTCAGCAGCATTAGCCTGTTTATATGTTATCTATATGCAACAAACAATAAAACATTTTGGTTTAAATTTTACTAAATCACCAATATACCGTGATACTACAAGTGCGATCAATCTATCTAAAAATCCAACTCATCATGCTAGAACTAAACATATTGATATAAGACACCATTTTCTAAGAGATAATGTAAACAAAGAAATAATATCACTTGAATTTATAAACACTGAAAATCGAACAGCTGATATATTAGCAAAACCATTAAATCAAACATTTTTTACTAAGTTAAAAAGAGAGTTAGGAATTTTTTTCCCGTTGGAAATATAAAAATAATGAAGTAAAAATTATAAAATGTAAATAAAAACAAAATAATCAAAATTATAACATATATGTCGACATATCCCGCTCCTCTATGTCGATATATAACAGTAATTTCTATTTTTTAAATTCCCTCTAAAATTCAAATTGGTGGTTATATAATAACCAAAATTTGACCTTCTTCTTCATTTCTTTGTATTATCTCTGTTTTAAACTTCCGTAACAAATAAACAATGACCTTCTCTAATCTCAAATGTTCTAGAGAGGAGAATTCATCATTTTCCTTACCTTCTCCTACCCAAAGCCCCTTCAAGAACATTACTCTGGCTAAAGTTATTAAATTGGAAGGAGAAATGAAGAATGTTCTGTAGATGTTGACTGATATAAAAGTTGTACAAGTTCGTATGTCCAAAGAACAGGAGAAACAAAGTAGAATTCTTCGCAATTTGCAAAACTATTGGACAATTCTACAAATCCAATTGTTATTGAAGATGATTCTGCAAATTTAGCCATTCATAACCCATTCAAGGCAGTGATGGCTAGGAAAAAGAGGAAGAGGAAGAAGGGAAAGAACACATGGAGGAAGATGATGATGAAGTCTGATGCATCGAAGAAGTATGTTCTCATCGAAGGAAAGGGGACTTTTTCCTTCATTATCCTCATTGTCCTATCCACAAATCCCTGATCATTAGGAAATCACGTTAGGATCGTACATGTCTTCAGTAATTGATTGTGTGGTGTGTGTATTTAATTTAGTTTTACATTTTTTTACTTACTTATATGTACATTTTAACAACCCGCATATTTTACGATTGCATATTTAAATATTTTATTTAAATATAGCATCGTTAGTCGGCTTTTAGTCCGAAATGCTACTTTTTGCAAACAGTCGAATTAGGACTCGATACCACTTCCACTGAGTTCAAAATGGCGTTTGCGACCTTTTTGAGTATAAACATTTATATGTTTGGAGCTAGCTAAAATTTTAACATTTTCACTTAAGGCTTTGGGTTTGGACTTCGGGTTCAACCCACTAACCAAACTCATCTTATATCCTAACTCCACCACCTCTCCTCTTCATTCCTTCATAATTTCCTACAACTCAAGCTTTAGCAAAAATGGTGATGGAGATGGGAAATTAAAATCCTAAGCCCTAGTTTCTTTAGCAAATCCAAGATTTAGCTCCAAATTCAAAGAGAAGTTTAGGTAAGTATCTCCTCTTTCTTCTCCATCTCAATCTCTCTCCAATTTCAGAAATTCCTCATAACCTAATTTGGGAAATTATTTGCTTATAATCTTAGATTGGAGCTTTTAGAGTTGAGATTGAAGAGTGGTTGATCATCCTTTGTTTTCAAGCTTCTTCTTCCTTGTTTTTGAGTAAAAGGTGAGATTTTTATCTCACATCTATGTCTATATCTATCTTTGTTGTTAGATATGAATTCCTAACTTCAATTCCATGTTCATTTACTTTGGATTGAATTGTTTTTATGAATGTTCCAATTTTTGGTGTTTTGAAGTCAAATCTTTAAAAATCTTAGCTTGTTGTTTGAACATGTTTTTGGTGATGCATCGAAGAGCCTATAGGGCAGGGTTGTCGATTGGCATAAACCCCTAGCGCCCATTACTCGTCCGGTCGCGAGTTGGCTTGAGTTTGCTCTTCATTTAGATAGGCTGGAAATGCTGGAAAACAGGCACCAGTCGGCCGACCCTCTGAGTCCAGTCGACTGGCCTGGAGCCTGACAGTTTTTCTAGGCATTGGCCAGTTGACTGTTCTTAGAGTGCTAGTCGACTGACCTGCTTGTATTCAGTCTATTTTGCCTATATAGCCTATTTTGCTTGGGATTCCAATTTTTATCGATTCATGATTATCCGATTTCTTGTTATCATTTATTATTGACTTTGATGACTCCTTTTCGGAATTTTTGAGAATATCCATTTGATGGATTCGATATCGATTTTTATGGCTTTGATTCACGCTTTCGAATGTGAATCTTTGGCGATTGATTGTTTCTACAATAATTTCTATGATTTGTCACTTTGAAAATATAAAGGTTTTCTATACTAGTAGTAAATATCAAAACTCTTTCATCAAAAAGATTTCAACACTATTTTATTACAAAGCTCGTTATTTAAAACCATTTTCCTACCTATTAGTATATACGAACCTTTACCTCACTCGTATGAGAAATCTAATTAAACGGTTTAGTAAAACAAGTGGTATGAAACGCTTGCGTTTACTTCGTCAGTTAATTCTTGAACTTGTTCGATTGAAACTCTTGTGACAACTGTCGAGTGGAGATCTACAATTTGTTCGTAAATATTTAAGTTCAGCCAGTGGTTATGGGACATGAAGCTAAACTCATCTATTTACTAGCTTAGTGTAATTGACACTTCTTGATGATCGATGATGATCATTTTGTGATTTAGACTAGCAATATGCGATGTCCCTTTGTCTGGGAAGGAGACTAAACCCCATTTCTATGGAGCTTCGGCTCAAAATTGGTGGGGTAGCAACCCATGGTCTTCGGGCCGTTTTGTGGAGCTTCGGCTCAAAAATTAAAGGTTAGGAACCATGGAATAGCGTTCCGTTTTGTGATACACGTGTTGGTTGGTTTTCATGCTCCCGTTTTGTGATAGGCCTCCCCCTTTTGTGATTTATGGATTTTTATTGATGATTTCTAGAATTTGTGTTTCGCCAATTTTTGTGATTTACATTGATAAGCTTTATCAATATTTATGCATTGATGAATTTATGTTTCACTAACTTTTCCGATTGGCATTAATATATTTATCAATATTTGTGGTTTGGTGAATATGGTGAAGAATATGACTTCCTTTTTGGTGCTTTTGAGATAACTGAGGTATTGTATGATTTTGCTGATTTTAAATATATACTTTTTATAGTATGGCATTATTGTTATCATACGTTTTGACATATCTCTTATTCCATCTCATTTTATCGGATATTTATAGCTAGACTGATCCGTTTATTATTTCTTATTAAATAATACTCGGGTCGGGCCGAGATGTTATAGGTGCTTCTGCTTGACTCCTGATCTGGGATCATCATTACCTGACTTTTGTCTAACTACATTAGACTGGTAGTTTTTGTTGTTATACATTTGAGATAGAGACTCCTTAATGTATACATATTCTTTTGTCTAGCACTTGTATCCATTCTTTTGTGTTACTGTGTATCTTTTTGACCACTACTCTGATGTACACTTTCATGTGTTATATTCATATCTGTTTCCGCCTTTGTGATATGAATACCTGTGACTCATTTAAGTTATGTTTATTTCTATATTTGTTTCTGGAGACCACATAGCCACTGTGTGGTAGCTTTGAGTTTGTATCGGCATGTTGGATTTCCTCTTGAAATAAAATGCATGTTATACTATCTGACATATCGGTGCTCGCATAAAGCAATTACACGGATGGTCGCTCCTCAACAGCCTTATTCTTCGTGTTAGTTGACGGCATTACTTCGTATTGTTCTTGGCTAGCGTGAATATAGAGATGGGGCGTCACAGCTTTGTATCAGAGCCAAACTTTGAAACAATGTTGAATAATCTAGCAAGGATCATTGTCCTGAGTTCTTCTTAGGAGTCGTGCCCTAGGATTTTATTTGAGTCATTGGACCCATCCTATCCTATTTTCATTGTGATGCCTTGTTTTATCAATCATGATTGTTTGATATTCATTCTAAGATTAACCTTTTTCTTCTTCTTTCTTTCTTTATTAAAGAAAAGAAATGGTTAGACCATGCCGTCCCAGCGCCGGTCAATCTAGTGCTACTCCCCAGGATGGAGTACGTATGTCTACACAACAACTTCTAGTTCTAGTGAAGAATGCTCAGGCCGCCGGACCCATTCCAGGGCCTACTCACCCAAAATCCGGATTTGCACGCCTGTGCGGTGATTATACAAATTTGTGTGGAAAGCCGTTCAGGGGTTCCGAGGGTGTTATCGAAGTCCAAGCTTAGCTTAGAACATGCGATCGCATCTTTTCTTGCATGAATCTGATTGATCTTCGTCGAGTCCAAGTGGCTTCTAGCGTGCTCCAAGAAAGAGCATTAGATTGGTATAAGCTTCTTATTTCTGATATTATTGAAGCGGATCTTACTTGGGAGAAATTTTGGGAAAGATTCGAATCAAAGTTTGTGCCGAAAGCTGAAAAAGTGACTTTGGCCCGTCGTTTTATTGACCTTGTTCATGGTGAATCTTCTATGACGGAATATGTCGCATCTTTCGAATCTCTTTTTAAATACGGGTTGAGTACATTAATACCCCATTGAAGAAGAATCGAAGATTTTTCTATGGCTTGAATAAAAATCTCAAGAAGCCATTACTCCTGAAATTGGAGGTTGCTTTCGATCAGCTTGTTGATATCGCTCTTGGACTTGAAGAGGTAGATAAAGAGAGTGATATTGAAGTTGGGAGTGCCAAACCAAACTTCAACAACAACAAGAAAAGGCCTAATAAGTTTAAAGGCCCTTATCCCAATAAGAAAGGGAAGCAAGAAACTCCTGTAGCAAAGACTTCTACCTCTAGTGTTGGGCAATGCTACTATTGTGGTTCTAAGGCCCATTACGCAAATAAGTGTTCAAACCCCCTTGCTTGTCGCTATTGCAAAAGCTCGGGTCATTATATATCCGCATGTCCCAAACTTCAGGGCAAGAAGGAGGGAAATCTAAATGTGGTGTAAACTCCTAGTAACACTTCTCATGGTCAAGGTATGTCTCATTCTATCCTTGATGGCATTATTATGTTTCGTGATCAACCTATTCGAGTTCTTTTTGATACGGGCGCGTCCCTTTCTTTTATATCAAAAGAACTTGTTGATACTTTTTCTTTAGGTGTTGTTGCTTTAATGACTTCTATGAGAATTGTGAATCCGGTCGTTGGATCCGCAACACTCAGTTTGCTTTGTAGTGATGTCGAGATTATTTTATATGATTTTTCTTTCCGAGCCGATTTGCATGCCATGCGTTACTTAGGCTTCAGAATGATTTTGGGAATGGATTGGCTTAACCGTTATGAAGATCAAATCCTATGTCCTGAGCGGACTATTCATCTTCGGCATCCTCAATCTGTTAAGCAGATTTCTATTGTTCTTAAATATTCAGATTCCAATTTGGCAACGTCATTATATTCTTTAAATCCTCATGATGATGATAATGATGATGAGGAAGATGTCATTTCTCTCATTCACGTTGTTCATGAATTTCTCGATATATTTGAGCCCGTTTTAGGATTACCACCTAAGCGAGCAATTGAGTTCAGAATCAATCTTATCCCTGGAGCTCTACCTAGCACTTGTCCTCCTTATCGTATATCCAATAAAGGAAATGAGGAGAGCGTAAACAATTATCCGAATTGGAGACGTGCAATTTATTCGTTCTAGTTCCTCTCCTTGGGGAGCTTCAGCTATTTTTGTGAAGAAATCCGATGGTACACTTAGGCTTTGCGTTGACTACTACAAGCTTAATGATCTAACTATCAAGAATAAATATCATTTACCTCGGATTGATGATTTGTTTGATTAGCATAGTGGTGCTAGAGTCTTTTCACAGTTAGACTTAGCAACTGGCTTTCATCAGCTTCGTATTGCAGAGGATAGTATTCCTTTAACGTCGTTCCGTACTCGATATGGATCTTATGAATGGCTTGTTATGCCATTTGTTTAACGAATGCTCCAGCTTATTTCATTGACCTTATAAATCGAGTTTTCAAGGACTTCCTCGACCGGTTTGTTCTCATCTTTATAGATGATATTCTTGTTTATTCTAAAACCGAGGAAGAGCATGAAAAGCATCTTCGGATTGTGTTGGAAACTCTTAGGAGCAATCAATTGAAAGAAAAATTTTCTAAGTACCACTTTGGCAATCTCGTGTGAAATTTCTTGGTCATATCATTTCTGAATCCGGAATTTCCGTGGATCCTTCAAAGATTGAAACGATTCAAAATTGGAAGAGACCGGAGAGTATTACAGAAATCCATAGCTTTCTGGGATTGGCGAGTTATTACCATCGTTTCATAAAAGACTTTTCAGAAATTTCCGTGCCTCTTACTAGTTTGACAAAGAAGGGAGTTAAATTCATTTGGTCGGAAAAATGTGAAGCTTCTTTTCAGAAATTAAAAGAAGTCCTTTCCGATGCTCCTATTCTTGTGATTCCCGAAGGAAACCAAGATTTTATTGTTTACACCGATGCTAGTCGTGTTGGTTTGGGAGCCGTTCTTATGCAAAGAGAACGTGTTATTGATTATTCTTCTGGGCAATTGAAGCCTTTCGAGACTAGATATTCCACTCATGATTTAGAGCTCGCGGCCATTATTTTCGCCCTTCCTACTTGGCGTCATTTTCTTTTGGGAGAAAAATTTATTCTTTACACTGATCATAAATCTTTGAAGTATTTATTTTCTCAAAAGGAACTTAATTTGCGTCAACAACGTTGTCTCGAATTTCTTGCATCTTATGGTCTTGATATTCTTTACACTCCCAGAAAGGGGAATCGTGTTGCCGATGCCCTTAGTCGTAAGCAACAAGCGGTTGTTTCTATGATGATTCCGAATGAAATGATCTCGGGATTTTGTCCACTTGCGAGATTCGAGATCGTGAATCCGATTTATGTGTATCCCTTGTTTTATGTAGCCTTGAGGCTCAACCTTCTCTTTTAGACCGCATTCTTAATGCTCAAAAGCTAGATCCCGAATTGGCTCTTCTTAGCCAAAGTTGTAGGGATAAAATTGATATTGAAGGTTTGAAAGACTTTGATATTGATTTTCGTGGCGGCGTTCGAAAATTTGGTAGACTTATCGTGCTAAATATTAGTGATCTTCCTAAAGACATTTTAGAAGATTTTCATCATTCTATATTTACCATTCATCCCGGTAGTAGTAAAATGTATGCGGATATGAAGCGACTTTATTATTGGGATGGAATGAAATCTGATATTGCTAACTTTATTAAGCATTGCATGACTTGCCAACTTGTCAAGGCCGAGCATCAAAGGCCCGACATGTTATTGCAACCTTTGGGTATTCCAATTTGGAAGTGGGACCAAATTTCCATGGATTTTATTGACGGCCTTCCCCGTTCTCGTTCGGGTCATGATAGCCTATTGGTGATAGTGGATAGACTTACAAAATCCGCCCATTTTAATCCCGTTCGGTCCAATCGGACCGTGCCTCTTTTGGCCAAACTCTTTATTAAAGAAATTGATAAATTGCATGGAGTCCCTACTTCTATCGTTAGCGATCGTGATCCATTATTTACTAGTGGATTTTGGAAGAGTCTTCAAAAAGCTTTGGGAACGAAGCTTAATTTTAGCACCGCTTATCACCCTCAGTCCGATGGACAAACCGAGCGTGTGAATGAAACTCTTGAAGATCTTCTTCGTGCATGTGATCTTGATTTTGGTGGAAGTTGGGAAGATCATATTTCTTTTGTTGAGTTTTCCAATAAAAACAGCTTCCAATCTAGCATTGGTATGGCGCCTTTTGAGGCACTCTTTGAAGGCCATGCCGATCTCCTTCTTGTTGGCTTGAGGCCGGTGAGAAGCTAGTTTTAGGTCCCCACTTTATTCGTGATTCCACAGAAAAGATTGACCTTATCCGCCATAGGATGAAAGAAGCTCAAAGTAGGCAAAAATCCTATGCCGATAACTGAAGAAGGAAATTAGAATTTTCCGTGGAAGATTTTGTGTTTATTCGTGTTTCACCTATGAAGGGTGTTGTGCGTTTCAGTCGATCGGGAAAATTAGCACCTCGATATATTGGTCCATTTCCCATCACTGAACATATTGGTTACGTGGCTTATCGCCTTTTATTACCGGTCCAGTTTTCTGCTATTCATGACGTGTTTCACGTTTCTCAACTACGGAAATGCCTTAGGGATTCCGATTCTATTCTTGAGCCATGTGTTGAGGAAGAAATTGAAGCTTCACCTAATTTGACTTATGAGCAACATCCTATTCGTATCATTGCATCGGAGGTAAAACGCCTTCGAAATAAAGATGTTCCTCTTGTGAAAGTTCAATGGTCTTCAAATCCTAAGGATTGCTCTTGGGAATCTAGAGAATTCATCGAGCGAACACATCCGGACTTACTCTCTCGTGCTCCTTGAGGTAAACTTCTTATTTCAAATTTCTTTTATGTTGATATGCTTTTATGGTTGTTACTTTTTATTTTCTTCTTAAATATTGCGAGGACGCAATTTCTTTAAGGAGGAGAGTCTGTAACAACCCGCATATTTTACGATTGTGTATTTAAATATTTTATTTAAATATAGCATCGTTAGTCGGATTTTAGTCTGAAATGCTACTTTTTGCAAACAGCAGAATTAGGACTCGATACCACTTCCATTGAGTTCAAAATGGCATTTACGACCTTTTTGAGTATAAACATTTATATGTTTGGAGCTAGCTAAAATTTTTACCTTTTCACTTAGGGCTTTGGGTTTGGGCTTGGGGTTCAACCCACTAACCAAACTCATCTTATATCCTAACTCCACCACCTCTCATCTTCATTCCTTCATAATTTCCTACAACTCAAGCTTTAGCAAAAATGGTTATGGAGATGGGAAATTAAAATCCTAAGCCCTAGTTTCTTTAGCAAATCCAAGTTTTAGCTCCAAATTCAAAGAGAAGCTTAGGTAAGTATCTACTCCTTCTTCTCCATCTCAATCTCTCTCCAATTTCATAAATTCCCTATAACCTAATTTGGGAAATTATTTGCTTATGATCCTAGATTGGAGCTTTTAGAGTTGAGTTTAAAGAGTGGTTGATCATCCTTTGTTTTCAAGCTTCTTCTTCCTTGTTTTTGAGTAAAAGGTGAGATTTTTATCTCACATCTACGTCTATATCTATCTTTGTTGTTAGGTATGAATTCCTAACTTCTATTCCGTGTTCATTTACTTTGGATTGAATTGGTTTTATGAATGTTCCAGTTTTTGGTGTTTTAAAGTCAAATCTTTAAAAATCTTAGCTTGTTGTTTGAACATGTTTTGGTGATGCATCGAAGAGCCTATAGTGCAGGGTTGTCGATTGGCATAAACCCCTAGCGCCCATTGCTCGTCCGGTCGCGAGTTGGCTTGAGTTTGCTTTTCATTTAGATAGGCTGGAAATGCTGGAAAACAGGCACTAGTCGACTGACCCTCTGAGTCCAGTCGACTAACCTGGAATCCGAGAGTTTTTCCAAGCATTGGCCAGTCGACTGTTCTCAGAGTGCCAGTCGACTGACCAGCTTGTATTCAGTCTATTTTTCTAGAGATTCCAATTTTTATCGATTCTTGATTATCCGATTTCTTGTTATCATTTAATATTGACTTTGATGACTCCTTTTCGGAATTTTTGAGAATATCCATTTGATGGATTCGATATCGATTTTTATGGCTTTGATTCACGCCTTCGAATGTGAATCTTTGGCGATTGATTGTTTCTACAATCATTTCTATGATTTGTCACTTTGATAATATAAAGGTTTTCTATACTAGTAGTAAATATCAAAAATTCTTTCATCAAAACGATTTCAACACTATTTTATTACAAAGCTCGTTATTTAAAACCATTTTCCTACCTATTAGTATATACAAACCTTTACCTCACTCGTATGAGAAATCTAATTAAACGGCTTAGTAAAACAAGTGGTATGAAACACTTGCGTTTACTTCATCGGTTAATTCTTGGACTTGTTCGATTGAAACTCTTGTGACAACTGTCGAGTGGAGATCTACAATATGTTCGTAAATATTTAAGTTAAGCCAGTGGATATGGGACATAAGGCTAAACTCATCTATTTACTAGCTTAGTATAATTGACACTTCTTGATGATCAATGATGATCATTTTGTGATTTAGACTAGCAATTTGCGATGTCTCTTTGTCTACGAGGGAGAGTAAACCCCGTTTCTGTGGAGCTTCGGCTCAAAATTGGTGGGGTAGCGACCAATGGTCTTCGAGCCGTTTTGTGGAGCTTCGGCTCAAAAATTAATGGTTAGCAACCATTAAATAGCGTTCCGTTTTGTGATACACGTGTTGGTTGGTTTTCATGCTCCCGTTTTGTGATAGGCCTCCCCCTTTTGTGATTTATGGATTTTTATTGATGATTTTTAGAATTTGTGTTTCGCCAATTTTTGTGATTTACATTGATAAGCTTTATCAATATTTATGCATTGATGAATTTATGTTTCACTAACTTTTCCGATTGGCATTAATATATTTATCAATATTTGTGGTTTGGTGAATATGGTGAAGAATATGACTTCCTTTTTGGTGCTTTTGAGAAAACTGAGGTATTGTATGATTTTGCTGATTTTAAATGTATACTTTTTATAGTATGGCATTATTGTTATCATACGTTTTGACATATCTCTTATTCCATCTCATTTTATCTGATATTTATAGCTAGACTGATCCGTTTATTATTTTCTTATTAAATAGTACTCGGGTCAGGCCGAGATGTTATAGGTGCTTTTGCTTGACTCCTGATCTGGGATCATCATTACCTGACTTTTGTCTAACTATATTAGATTGGTAGTTTTTGTTGTTATACATTTGAGATAGAGACTCCTTAATGTATACATATTCTTTTGTCTAGCACTTGTATCCATTCTTTTATGTTATTGTGGAGCTTTTTGACCACTATTCTGATGTACACTTTCATGTGTTATATTCATATCTGTTTCCGCCTTTGTGATATGAATACCTGTGACTGATTTGAGTTATGTTTATTTCTATATTTGTTTCCGTAGATCACATAGCCACTGTGTGGTAGATTTGAGTTTGTATCGGCATGTCGGATTTCCTCTTAAAATGAAATGCATGTTATACTATCTGACATATCGGTGCTCGCACAAAGCAATTACACGGATGGTCGCTCCTCAACTGCCTTATTCTTCGTGCTAGTTGACGGCATTACTTCGTAGTGTTCTTGGCTAGCGTGAGTATAGAGGTGGGGCATCACATACATTTTAAGATATGATTGGGTATAGTGTGGTATTGAATGAATATATAGATTGGCTTGGTTACTATTAATGGTTTGTGTTATCACTTATCATTTCTTATGTATCATTCTTATCATTATTTCCATCTCATGATTATCTCATTTTAATATCACTTGTTCTTCTTGTATAAATCATTCTCATCATCTTACATGTCATTAGTCTATAATATTTTATTTAGGGGGAGTCATATTTTTAGGTGATTACGTTCGTTGTTGACAAAAGGCGACAAATATATAACATCTAGGCATAGATCAAGGGGGAGTTTTGTAACCCAGGGGTAGTTATATTATATTATATAATAGTACATTAGGTATTAGTTTTGATGATAACAACTATAGAAAAATATATAAAATATTGATACTAATGTTTTATTAAGTTATATATAACACATAATGCAGGATATTAGACAAGAGTTAATTAAGAAGATTATATGGCACCAAAAGTAGTTTCAAGATGCAGATATAGAGTTTCAAGAGTTGGAGAATGAAGACTTATGAGTATTGAAATGTTCAAAGATTTCAAAATATTCCAGATTTATAGAGCTTTAGAATTTATGTTAAAACTTTGATAGCACTTTCCTGATCTCTCTCTCTCTCAATTTCAAGTAAGTTTTAAATGTTTTTCAAATATCCTGATTTTTAAAATAATCTTTTCAAACATCTGTACAAATATTTCTCAAAATAATTTCTTAACCTTTTATATTTACAATGATATTATATTAAGTTTTTTTAATCTATTATATTTTTTAGTATTTTAGATTATATCTTCTTTATGTTCATTTTTTGTATTTATATTTTGATTTTAGATATCTACTTATAATTTATAACTATGTTGATTTTATATTATTTACATAATATTTAATACTCTTCTTAAATCTTTTAAAATTATTTTATAAAGTTTTAATATGATTAAACTATGTGTAAACTTTTTTTAAATGTTTGTACAAAGTTTCAAAATATTTTACAAAACTTATTATTTTCAAAACAATTTTTATTAAGTGATTTTACAAAATACAAAGGAATGTGTCAACATATCCTCTCCAAGTATGTCGACATATAGGCCTGGAATTACCTGGAATTTCGAAATTCAAATTTGAATGGAAGTGTCTTTTCATCGTATCTCTTCGTGAATGGACATGACCATTGTTCTATAAATACCATACTTCCAAATGAATTTTCAGTTATCACTTTCTTATTCATCTCTCTTCCTTTCACTCTTTCATTTTCTAAATCAAAATATACCTAAATGCTGCCAAAATTCAACCAGAATCAAATTCAATAATCACTAGTTTGATTCTCCTTCATGTACGCTCTGATCTCCCTCATCTCCCTCACTTAAACCAAGATCAAAGTGCTATTCAAGAGTTATATGATTAGTTATAATCAAGATCGAAGATCTGAGTCTGTAAAACTCTATCAAATCATATTGTCATACATATGGGTGTGATTGTAGCCTGTAAAATCAACTGGGTATGATTGTGGCCCGTATAATGAATTGGGTGTGTTTAGTGGCCCGTAAATCTAATGGGTATGCTTGTAGCCCGAAAATCAAGTGACTCTACTCAGAGATCGGGATTCTGAAGGGTATGTCTCACAGCTTTGAAATCGAGATTGTTTTTCCATTTACTAGTTGAAAAGAAATCTGTACAAGGAATTGTGTGGGATTGGATGTAGCGTAACTCCGAACCAGTATGAAATACTAGTGTATTCTTTCCTTTTTGCTTTTACTGCATTTACTCTTATCTTCACTTTAATTTTGTGATTATTAATTACATCATTCTAAGTAGAATCTTAAAGTATTTGAAAAATATTCATATAATCCATTAAACACTATTCTCTTCTCTTTAGTGTTCATTTTGCCTTAAGATCCCTATTCCGCCAACTCACAATCTTGTGCTTGGGTTTTTACGAAGTTAATTAATTATTCAATTAAGGATGTGTTTAAAGTTAAACAATCATTTTAATATCGATATTTAAATTTAATTAATCATTTTAATTAATGATGATTAAGGTTAAATTATATAAATAATTATGTGTTTAAAATTAATTAATCATTTTAATACCGATGTTAAAAATTAATCAATCATTTTAACTAATGATGTTTAAGTTAATTAATCGTTTAAATATGTATTAATGTTAATTAATCATTTTTTTATGATGTTTTAAGATTAATTAATCTCATAATAATAATATTTTAAGGTTAATTAATCATTTTTAATAATGATGTTTTAAAATTAATTAATCATTTTAATAATGATGTGTTAAGGTTAATTAATCCCTTCAATAAGGATGATTAAAGTTAATAAATCATTTTAACTAATGATGTTTGAAGTAATTAATCATGGGTAAAGTTAATTAAATATTTTAAATAAAGATGTTAAAGTAATCAATCATTCTGATAGTGTTGTTTAAAGTTAACATTTGTAATGTGAAACCCTAGCACAAATTTGGTTTTGAAAGTTAAAAAGTTTGATACGGTTATGAAAAGAATAAGCAAGTTAATTTTTTGTAAATATAGCTTATATAGAAAGGATTTAGTCATACTCTTAGCACTAAATGTCGAGGTATGGAAACGCTCCCCTATCTTGAAAGTTAAAAATGTCGTTAAGGCAATGCCTAAAGGTAATGCTACCTTCATTTGCCCGACTTCATTTTGAACCCAAAAATAATCCAAATTTTAAATCAACGAGTAGTGGTAAGAGTATGTGATTTAATTTCCATATACAATAATTTTAAATATTCCCGATAGTTGATTTATTGACTATCGATCCAGCTTTCTTCTTTATGTATCGTTCATTTAAGACGATGTGTTGCTCATTTGCACGTTGATATCTTTTGCCGAAAATGGCTAAAACCAAAAAGCGAGTAAGGGCCAAGCTATATGGGTTTGCTCCCATTATGGTATTATCATATCCACTCTAGATCGGTTTTGATATATGCGCACTAAGATGTGAAATACTCGGATTCTCAATAAGGTTGGCAGGGTCCGTCTTGGAGTTCTCAAATGAGTCACAAAGTATATGATCCTCTCCAGCATACTTTCTAAAGGTATACTCTCGGTAAGGGGGGCACACCTTCCGATTCATTGTTGGAAAATTTCTCTTCTTTTCCTTTGATTCAAAATCTTTGAATTTAATTATTTCTTAATTGCATCGGGAAGTGTCTTATGCACTTCACGATGTTTAATTATTTGTATCCATTATTTATGATTGGATGTTGTTATTGTGAGAAGAACACGTTCCGCATTTGGTGGCATGGTTTCAAGTAAGGTTTTTTATTTTCACCCTTTGTTTCGAGATTACTCATACTAGACCTATTGTCTGACCCAAGTTGTTTGTTTTTCCTAAACTCTCGAGTACTCGATTATTTTTGAGTAGTCTAAGTTTCTTTAGGTTCTTTTAAGGATGATGGACGAGCAAGAGGCTTCTTATCTATCTAGTTATGTAGTCCGCTGTTATGTCTAATATGTATGTGTATTTTGTATCAGCAAGTGTAAAGGCAGGGCGTATAACTACCTAGGCTGATAGTAGTTGTACTTTTGTATAATTCTGATAACTTTATATTAAGAATTAACCTTATCTACTATGTTTTTGTATATATTTGGCTGTTACTTTGTGATATTTTTTGTTATGTTATTTATTTTATTTCCCTACGATAACTTGTATTTTTGATGCTCGGGCAATGACACATGAACACTAAGGATGTGTGGTGCCATTCTCAAGGGTTATAAAGGTGGGTCATCACAACTTCCTCTATGAAGAAAGAAGAATAATGTCACTTCGGATTAATACCGCAACTCACCAATTGCTGCTTTACTCCAATGTCACCTTTCAAAGCAATGTCACATCTCATCAATGCTACTTCTCATTGACGATGTCCTTTGCAATTCCATTTCTCCCTAGATGTTGTCTTTTATCAACGCAGTTTCTCCTTTGGTACCGTCTCTTACCAATGCCACCACCTATTAATACCATCTCTTATCGATGCCACTAATCATCAATGTCGCCACATATTAATGCAGCCTCTTAGAAATGCTGTATCTCTTCAGAATTGTTAATTATCAATGTCACGGTTCGGTGATATCTCTCTTCATCAACCATTAAAGGACACCATAGGTCCTCAATGCGACATTGATAACAAACGCCACTGATGTCCACAAAAATTATCAAGGAAGAAATGATTTTGCAAGCTTATCAAGACCGAAGATCAACGAAAATGAAGTATAAAGGTTAGCGCCATTGATATTGCTAATGATATGAAGTGTTATGCATGTTGAAGGCGAAGCATGCCGAAGGCAGCATAAAACAACCATGTTGAATGCTTCTACCCTTATAAATACGGACCTT
This sequence comes from Allium cepa, assembly GCA_030765085.1. NCBI lineage: Eukaryota > Viridiplantae > Streptophyta > Magnoliopsida > Asparagales > Amaryllidaceae > Allium > Allium cepa. The sequence continues at coordinate 241,421,027 of CM060931.1, forward strand.
GGGTAAAGGAGGAAGAGTCTCAACTTCTTACGTTTTAAACTTTGTAACCCTAAATTGCGTTGGGAATTTTTTTCAATTGTAGCATTCGAACTTTACACACATACGACTTTACATTTAGCTATTTTATAGCACGTGAGGAATGGTTTTATGAATAGGGACTTGATTTGAATTCCAAATCACTTTTGATTTTTATCATACCTTAGTTCGCATCCTAAAACACGCGTTGACTCATTACTATTTGAACAAGATTAATCTATAACTACTGACTTCAAGATGACATGGCTTTGACATGAGCTTGGGTGTAACATTGTGATAGCCCACCCTGAGATTCACATTAACAAAGAGTATTACTAGGTAATACCGTTTGCTAATGCGGAGAATAGGGCTGGTTAGGAGCGACTACCTATAGCCTTGTCTTAAATATCTACTGAATACGTCGATAAATGCTCTATATTTTTTTCTTATTCAAGTGGATCGACATATCCAATAAATAATTAATACGAAGCCATAAGTGGCTATAGGATCTATCAGAACAAAATACAACAAGTCAAATGCAAAACACATCACAGAACAGCCGATAATCAAATATATATGCACATATACAGATACATCACATAGTATATAAAATGATACATCACATATGTGGTATGACGACCATAATACAAAACGAGTCAAAAGAATATACATATTAGAGTAGTAACAAAAAGGACTACACAAAAGCTATAACAAAAGGAGCTAGTAGAAAAGTCCATGTGAAAGCAGAATAGGTTAAATCCAAAGGGTACCTAATCATAAACACCTCGGTCTAACCCAAGTATAAAATACACAGGTCAGTCTAGCTAAACAAATCAGTTTACAAGGATAAACGATAATATGAGCATAAGGATAATGTGATAATATTCCCGAATGGGAAGGGACAATCTAAAGTGTATGATTACATCAAGTGATTATATGGTATCACTACACAGACGTATAATCTCAAAGGAGATAAAATACCCATAAAGCGCTAGAAGCAGTGAGCCTCATATCATCAGCATTCATAAAATATCAAATATGGTTTAGGGGAAAACCTAAACCTGCCATATTGGAAAACCCAAAACATGTATAAAGAGATCCCATCTCAAACACGCCATAAAGAAAAATATCTCCAAAGAGGAGAATAAAATCTCAAGTAAACGCCAAAAGGAAAATCTCATATAACGCTAGTGTGGGCAATTCAAATCTCAAAAATAGAACTTCAGAGAGTTCAAATTCCTAAAAGATAATCCCCACAAATATATATATCGAATGGTTCAAAGGACCAATTCCGGAAAAGGGCGATACACTAAGGAAATCACAAACATCAATGAAATCATCTCAAAGATGTAGCATGTGCTTAGCGCCGAAGCCCGCCAAGTACTGCTCTCTCAAAATAAAGCGCCATGTCTCTTAGACAAACACCTCGAAGGACAATAAATACGTCTCTTAGACGAACATCATGAAGGACAAATACATCACAATGAAAAACGTCTCTTAGACAAACATCCCGAAGGACAAATGACCCGAAGGTCCAGTACTGGCAATTACGTCTCTTAGACAAATGTGTCACAAACTCTCAAATAGAAACCCGAACAGTATTAACATATGTTCCATACCACACGTTCGCACTAAACTGTTTACTAACCACTAGTAAATTTCACACTCAAAACAGTAAAAAGTTTACCTCATCTCATCGACAAACTCGACCCGAAGGTCACAGCGATCAAACGGACAAGTTGGGAATTAACCGATAAGATAAACGCATGTGTTCCATACCATGTGTTTTACCAAACTGTTTAATTCTCCTTCTTATTCGCTTGAATAGTGCAAAAACGTATACTTTATATACAAAATAATTTACTTGAGAAAACAAGCTTTTAAAACCAATTTTCGAAAACAATCTTTGAAAACCGTATTTGAAAAATTCCCTTATATGGAGAATAAGTACATTTTATATTTGAACTACTTTAAAAATATCATACAATAATTATATAAAATGCCCATTTATTTTAAAAATTATTTCAAAGTGGTTTGTAAAAATCCGTGCTTGAAAACGAATAAAAACCAAAGAAATCGCTCAAACCGATATTCGAATTAAATTCAAATTTAATTCAAATTTAATCAAAAATTTGAATTTTAAAATCTCCAAAATTTGGCTAGTCTAAGGATAGACATAATGGCCTCAAAAAGTTTCAGAAATATTACAAAATCATGAAGTAAAGGTCAAAACTCGGACGGAAAAAGAACATACAAATGTATCTGCAACAATACCTAGGTCTGAAATCTCCTTTGGGTTCAACTTTCGGACATGAAACAGATAGCCAATCGACCTTTGATTAAATTTAGAATTGGTGTGCACAAAGTAGAAAACTTCGGCTTTCAAACAAAAAAAGAATCGATAAATTCCGACTAGAAATGAAAAATTTGTGTTGTCTCAAACATGTACTCAGGTCATGTTTGCAACAGTTCAAAAACAAAAATATGCCCAGGTCTGAAAACCATCTTGGGTTCAAATTAAGGTCTGAAACAGAGGATCAAACTAACTCATATCAAGTAGAAAATTGGTATGCTCATAGTAGAAAACTTCATCTTTCAATCACAAAAGAATCGATGAATTCTGACTGGAAATTAAAAAGTTACACTGTCACAAACATAGACTCAGGCCATGTTTGCAACAGTTCAGAAAACCATGAAATATACAAGCCTGAAACCATCTCATGCTCAACTTTCAGGCATGAAACCGAGGACCAAATTACATCAGATTGAGATGAAAATTGGTATGCATATAATAGAAAAATTTAGCTTTCAAACAAAAAGAATCAATGAATTCGGACTAGAAATGAAAAAGTTACTCAAACATGGACTCTGGCCATATTTGCAATAGTTCAAAAAAACCAAAAATGTACAGGACTGAAAACCATCTCGGGTTCAACTTCCATGCATGAAAAGAGGACCAAATAACCTAGGATTGAGCTGAAAATAGGTATGCGTATAGTAGAAAACTTTATCTTTCAAAAAAAAAGAATCAGTTCATTTCTGTAAGAAATGAAGGAGTTATTCTATCTCAAACATGGACTCAGGCATGCTTGCAGCAACTCAAAGAACAAAATTTCTATAGGCAAAAATCTATGTTTGAGTTGATTTTCTATCACTATTTTGAACATCCAAATGACAATATTATTCAGCCAAAATATGCAGAAATGAAGTTCAACATGCAAGCTACCAAATGCAAGAAATCTGGCAGCATTTCGTTGCCGGAATCAAAAGATATTAGTACACAAAGTACCAACCAGTGGTTTTTACACAGAAACAAAATTGAAAGTAAAATCAAATTACAAAGCCAATTTTTGGCGATTCTGAGCTTGGCTCAGCTAGTTTTTGTGAGTTTTTTAACTCATCTTACAAAATACTAGAGCAATAAGAGCGAATTGGAGAGAAGATGCAAGCTTTGGCCTTGAGGAAGCTTCAACAACCTAAAAAAAGAGTTTATACAAACATGCAAGAACAGAACTTCAATTATAGACAACAAATTCACCAAATCAGAAAAAGGATGAAGAGAAGTTTGGTTTTGTCTTAGATTACCTGAAATAATTGACTATATTTTGATAAATTTCATCAAACACTTGGATTAATTAGAGATTTGAAGCCTATGGTTTGAAGGAGGAATAATTTTTCTTCTTCCTTTCCAGTAAAAATGTATGTATAGATGTTTTGAGAAAGAAGAAGCTTTCTCGTTACTTTATGGTTAGTGAACAAATGGGCTTGACCCAAAATAATTAATTAGCTTAAAAATCTAATTAACACTAAATTTACCCTAACACTCTCATATTTACATAATACACCATATGTGTATTTACATGATTTCATCTTATAAATTGTACAAACATATTTTTATGTTTAACAAACATTTTTAACAACAAATGAAAAAATTAGTTATAAAAATATTTTTCATTATTAAAAACTCTTATTTTACTTAAATACACAATTCGCACAATTATTCATAAAAACTCTATTTTTAACTCCAAAAATTACATATTTATTTTCTTATGTAATAAAATATAACAAACCATTATTCATCATTTTTATGATCAAAACTTATTTTTAAATCAAATTTCACCTTTTTATTATAAATAAACACATTGTAAAAATCAAATACTTCCTTTAAAAATTATTAAAAGAAGCATTTTGCAATAATTACAAGAATTAATGCAATTTTACTAAATAAAATCATATTTCACTCATTATTCTCACAAATACCCAAGATAAAGTTTTCAAAACTTTATTTTCACATCTTATTTCCAAAATCCATTGTTTATTCCAAATAAACAATTTAAATCTCAAATTTATTTTAATTCACAATATTAAACTATAACTACCATTATAATTTAATATTTACAAGTATTTACCAAAACCAAGGTTGTTACAAACATCGACTGAACAATAACGATAATATCATGGGCTTGAGCTTTCTAAACTTACTTACCTAAGCCCTTTCTCAACTAAAAGTCACTTTTTCCAACACTAGTTGAGGTCTATGAGTGCCAACCAAGCCTCAACTAAATGCCCCTTACTCTATATCTTTTGGGTGTTACCAAAGAAGTTCATTAACACTAATTATTAGACATTCTAATGTGCCATATCTATTTGGTTTGGTTAATTTCTTTACATCCATTTTAATTAGTTTTATCATTTGATCATAAGAAAATCCGTTTTATTTCCTATAATTTCTAAAAGAAATTCCTTCATTATGAAAATTGGTGTTTCTTGAAACAACAATTTATATCAGAATAGTTATCCATAAACATTTCATGAATTTCCTATATTTGTGTATAGAACTAGATATTTAAATTTAATCGACTTATGTTCCTAACATAAATTGGTTAATCAATATGATTGGTGTCAAACTCTTTTGAGGTGGTCCACCCAAGATCCCTCGTGAATAAATAATACGTGTAGTTCTCTACTTACAAACCTATCAACTCCTTGACCTCGGATATGTAAGGGTAAACTTTTATCTTGTAGGATCTCATAAACTTTGTCTTAGATTAAACTGATTTTAACATTATGTACTTGCTCTTAAGTACATGACCTTACTGAAAGTTATTAACTCAACTTCTCTAGTCATCGATCGTACTTTGTCTAACAAAGTCTAATCACTCTTTATCGATACATCGTTATGTATCATAAGGAGGAGTGACCCTGGAGATTGAATTTTATTCATTTTATGTGCTTTTGGAACCTGTTTTCTTATATACTCCCCTATTCTATCCAAGGTTTTAAATATCGGATTTCGGTCACCTTTCGTCTCAGAATTTTTACACAAGTTATCTCGTATCGGAAGAGATTTCAGACGAGATGAGTACGTATCGGGTGTACGTCTCGGATTGACATCTCGGGTCTTATAATGCATCTCGGGAATATCTCGGATGTACTTATGTGTTTAAAATTGATGTGTCAAAAATTTATTTAACGATTATAACTTTCTTAGTAAAAATAAAAATGGTAACATACTTGATTCACATGGAAAAAGAAATATTTTTAGAAGAGTAGTAGCTTGATTGGCTTAATTGATTTGGTAATGATTGAATAATATCCTTTTATTTGAACGTAATAAAGAAGTGAAACCTTTCACTATGACCATTAAGATAAAAAGTAAAGAATATGTTTAAGAAATTGGTAAATTATAATTGGATTGAGTATATGAAAATAAAAATTATTATGGAAAATAAGAAAAATGTATAACTTCGGGTGAGATCTCAGATTGAGATTTTGATCCATATATCGGGTGAGATTTGAATATCTCGGACGAGATGAGTGTCGAGGAAGATATGAGGTGATTTGATGTCTAGTCTCGTTTAAGTGTGACAATGAGATCTCGGGCGAGATCTCGGGCGAGATATAGGAGATTTAAAACCATGATTCTATCAATTTGAATTTTCTTATTCCCTTTGCACATTACCTTTTATACTTCCATTTTATATTCAATGAACTTATCACAGATACAATACTTGTGTATCAATATACATGATCATTTTATGTTAATTCGTCTATGAATTAAATGAAGTATGTGGAACTGTTTTTGGTATCATACGCCTTTTTCAACTGCACACATCTTTGTGCATCAATTTGAAGAGTTCACCAAACTCTTATATTGCTCTCACTAAAGGGTGATTTGTTTTTTATTCCAAAATAATTGTAAAAAATTATAGATGCCTCCACGTTATTTAGCCGATGCAACAAATATTGTTATTCTAATAGATTTATTTCATAATGAATATTCAAAATATTGATAATAGAATAAAACTATATCTGGTTTTAGTCAGTATTTTGAAAATAATAATTATTTCATATATAATATTTTTCATGTTTACGAAAATAATTTTTCGTATCTTGAAGAGTCCACTTATAAGTATTATATTTCATGCTGCTGATAATTCCGCTATTACTATAATAGCGTATGAATACAAAGCTCCATCCAATGACTTATTATAGTCCATTTATTTCTTTTACTATAATTAGTTTGCAGTCGAGAGTTTTCGATTAAATATCTTAAACTCAAATAAATAACCTTTATAGATAATAATATTCTACATTACAACACAATTGGTATAGAAGTCACTTTCTCATTCTACATTAAGTATCTTTTAGCATTTTGTACAATTCTCATTGTTGATGTCCTTTATGAAGAAGAAGTGACTATTCACTCTTTTCATCCCAATTGTGCCTAAGTTACATCCATTTTACATTCGCTTTACTTTCCAAAATGGTTAGACCATTCAAAGGAGAACCTTATTGTAATAAATCATATTGAATACACGTCTTCGCATTATGGTTTATTTGCCTGATTTCAATAAACTAATTTCAAGTTTCATACATTAAAAATTGTGATCGTTCACCGTATAACATTTATATGAGATTTAATATAGATTACGTATCCATAATCTTGTACTACTATTAGAGTACAAAACTCATAAAAAACATAGTCTGGGATAAATAAACATTTAAGCTGTCGAGGAATGAATGTTTTAGTGATTGTGTAAATTGATCCTTGCGTGGTACTGAAGCAACTAAATGACAAAGGATTTAATGTAAGTATATTTATGTTTCTTTTTCAATGTTAAATTTAGTTCATTTAAATATTCTAACTAATAAAAAATATCATTATAATGGTTGAACAAATTTATCAATGCAGATTATTTTAATTTGTAGCATATACTCTTACAATATTAGAAAGGTTAAATATCACCATTTCATTTTTCTAATAAGACTCCCTTAGATTTTTATGTTTCTCAAAACCCTAAGAAAAACATAGTAATCATTTAATTTTTTAGTAGGTGTTAGGACTCGCATGCCTTGAAATTTTGACATTGAGGAATATCGACAAATCATAGGCCCACAAGAGATGTAAAACACTTAAGCGGTTATATTAAATAAAACTCCTAACCTGTAGCCCTTATCATAATCTCATCTTGACGTTAAGGGATATCAACAAATCGAAAGAGACTATCCGCTCACACCTACCATTTCACAATAGCCTAAGTATAATGCATACAACTTGAGGAATATCAAAAAAATACACGCATGTATCATATACCTCGTCCAGTCAATATATAAATAATACTACACAAAACATTTCTAGCTTGAGGAATATCAACAACTAAAGAGCATGCAAATAATATATTAATATATAAACGGTAGAGGACAACTTTTACATTATAGATTTATAATCTTTAATATATTTAAATAAATGATATCAATTTAAGAAATAATGTTATTTCATTAAATATCCTTGTGACTAAAGTGTTAAACACATCTGAAATATAGTATTTATGCATTCACTCCTTAAATCTAACTTGGGTTTCTTTCCAATTCCACTTAATTTTATACATATGTTGTTATATGAGTATTGATTTATTTATAGCTTTTATAATTAAATTTACTTATATAATATATACGTGTATCTGATTAAATTAATTTTAATTGAATTAGTTAAATCATATTGAATTAATTTATATATCTAATTAACATTTTGATTAATTGAATTTAAATTTCAACTATTGAATTTTACTTTATCATCCTCAATAATTAAAGATGAATACGAACTATAACATTTATGGTAATTATGTACACATATCATTATATATATATACATTCTTTGTCTATAAAATTTTAATTAATTGAAGTAATTAAAATAACTTAACTAAATTAAATTTTTTATCTTCATTTTACCTTAAACATTTTAAGACAAATATACATATGTCATTATTTTTGTTTAAATTTAATTAGTTAACTTTCAATTAGTTATTATTTATTTATTTAATCCAATTATATAAATAATTAAGATAAAAGAATTTTAAATTAGTATATTAACATTCAAAACCAATTTTGAAAATTTTATAATATTTACAACATGTCATATCTTAGACTTAACTTTCAATTTAAAATATTTATTAAAAAAATTCAAAATATATTTTGAAAAATTAGCCCAAGACCTAAAATAAGTTTGTGCTTTTATATTGAGGATAACTTTTGGGCTTACTTCATCCTTTAGGCCATGCCAGTGGCTAGATATGGTAGTGTACTTGTTACCCAAACCCAACCTTTGAAACTACCTTTGTAGACACCCTACTAAATGTGTATGCTTTAATCAGTTTGCTTTAATATTGCTAATTTTAGACCGCGTTGACCATTATGGCTTTGATACCATTGTTGGTCCAACCCAAACTCTTTTGCATGACCCAACTAGGTACCTCATGTGTGAATTTTACATGTAGCCTTTCGATTAACATAACCATCACATGACAGGTAGAGGCAAGAGGCAATGCTTCATTACAGATTGCAATATGAGGACCCACTATCATGCTAGTTGTAGGGATCGAACCTGGGATATTCAATGTACCAAGTAAATGCTTTAACCAACCTCTTCTTCAATGCCATTATTGGAACTAGGTTAGTCCAAAGCGGGTCAAATAGTTAGATATAAAAAAAATTCTATTTTGATCTTAGTTGAGTTTATGAAGCCTAAATGGATTTTACATCCAACATAAAATATTTTAAAAAAAAATATTCATTTTATTTAATATCTTCAAAAAAGTTTTTTTAAAAATTGAATGTATGAGTATTAAATACACCCATGTGTGTAACTTTCACAAGCTAAAGTTAATTTAGAGATGATAATCTTTCGATTCTATCTCCGAAACTTATGCGATTAATTGAGAAAAGATTTTTCTTTAATTGGAGAGAGAAACCTTTCATTTCTCTCTCTTTAATTAAATTGATTTATTAAATGTCATTAATAAGCAATTTATACACAATATAAATTATGAGTATGTCTAGATATACTCTAATGTACATTGTTAAAGTGCAACAAATAAGAAGTGTATGTAATTAATGTGACTGTATGTAGGTGTCGCGATTTATACAGTAACAGATCTACCCCTTTACAAGTGCCTTTATTGTTTACGGTTTTCAATTAAAAACATATATAATAAAAGATGTACAATTTTTTGCATATATGTATATATATATTACATTTGGCAAACTTATATAATTTAAATCCTAAAATTAGCATTAATGAATTGACTTTCCATTAGAGAAAGATTTGAAGTCAAGAATTACATTAATTCATAAAATTCATCTTACTAATTTGAATTGGGGAACTACAAATATGTTTCCATATGCGTAAAATAACATGTGATGTTTTAGATTTTAAATTAACTTATTTATTTAAACATCTATATATGTCAGTATATAGATTTGAAAGGTAACAATATTTGAAAAAACATTTAATTTAGAGGAGAAATAATAGCTATATAATTTTACATATTACTTTAAATTTAGAAAGGAAATAGAGAAGCTAGATTTTATAAAAAAGTTCACACACGAATTAAAAAAATTCTCCTTTTTGTGAAAATAATACCCAAAACAAATGTATTTGAAACCTCAATCGATGCAAAAAAAACAATTTTGTTTACAATGCAAATATAAATGATTAGTACATACATAGTATAGTATTATAAATATGATTTCCAATCAAAATTAGTTATCTTTTTAGAAACAACAAAAAGAAAAACAATAAGGATTTGGATGACTTAGGCATACATAAATTCCTGATAGAATATTCACATCAAAACAACATAGAGAACTACTACAAAAATAATAAGGAGAAAAAAGGTCAAAATAATATCAATAAATAATTAACATATTCAGAAAATAGATGAAGTAAAAAAGTAGATCTGAATTAAATGAACATATAAGACATACTTTCAATAGCGATGCACATAAAAGGCTATGAACTGCTTGTTGCAAGATGAACAACTAAAACCCGAAAAAAATAATATGGAATCCAAGCATATGAAACATCAAAAATAAAATAATTAGATAATTACCTTGGGATTTACTAAAACTCACACCTTGAATGATGAATCAATGCTCCTAAATTCTTGAATCAAGCTCCAGATTTTGCAAAGGTCAGAGGTGTAAATCACCTTGGATAAATTTATTTAATTTGTATTTAATGTTAGAATTTTTAGCCCTATACCACCATGAAAATTTTGGCCATTGCTTGATGGGAGGAAGAGAGAAAATTTTGTCAATGTAGAATAATGCTGAATGAATTAGTGAGACAATATATTTTAAAGGAAACAATAAAACCTTTCAATTCCCTTCTTTAAAACCCTTCCAATTAAATCTTGTCCAATCATCCCCCATTATGCACGATCGACCATAGAATGAGGTGTAGTGTGCCTCAAAAATTTACAAGTCCATTAGAATTTGTTCCATTTAAATTTAACTTAAATATTCTATCGATAACAGATACTAATATGTGCATTTATAACTTTTATACATGCACTTTATTAAATATTAATGGTATTTAAATATCAACTAACATTTACTAATTAATATTTTACAAACATTAATTAATTTACAACGAGTTTAAATTAATTGAATCGTGTGGTTTTAGAGTATTTATCATTACGATTGTGTGACTCAAAGGTGAAAATTCAATCGGTGATTAATATCATATAATTTGAATATTAACGTTCACACATCACTTTAGCTAGTGGTGTGAAATTTTGGTTGAATTTGTCGCTTATACAACTTTGCTAAAATCAATTATATAACTTTTTGCTAAAATCAATTTTACTTATTGTAAGCAGTGCCTAGCAACAACGATTACTCGCCCCAAATCTCTTCGTCAACACTATATCACAATAGGACATATGAAATATGGTTTTAATCAAAATTCCAACATCTTCCACATTCAACTTTATAAGTTCCTTTATTTAATAACAACAATTTGTTATCCAGCCTTTTGAGCAAGCAATATCTGGATGGATTGGATGAGTTGAACTTGGTGTTATCAAGGCCGAAAGCCTAGAGGGATAGCCTATGAGTCCAAAGCCAAACACAAATAGAGCCACGAGATCAAAGCAAAGCCAACGTAAACCAAAGCAAACCGGAATCCACCTAAGTGGTGGGTCGTTACTGACCGCACCCCATGGGTCGGTACTGATCCGTGTTTTGACCTACATATTCACCCATCATCTACCTATACATCCTAGTTGATGTTAGAAGCCTATTCCAAGTGCTATTTCGTTATTCCAGTGGAACTCTCTATCGATCTCCATGAACCCTTGAATCGGCAACTCTGTTCTTAAACGACTTTCTCATTTGGACTCTGAAACAAGCTAATATTAGTGCAAACAACTATGGAATCACGATGCTAACCATAAGATGAATCAAAGCGAAGAGTTCAAGATGACTAGAGTGGTTGTCTTATAGGTCGGTACCAACTCAAGTCCTTGCAGTAGTACCGACCTATAGTTATTGATGGTGTGGCATCTTACCTTTGAGGAGAAACAGTCTAAGGGAAGGAAAACAAGGTGGAGATCTTTTATCTAAGATTTTGGCTCCTAATGTTTTTTCTTAGGTATTTCTTATTTTTATTTGTTGTAAACATGGTCGGAGTTGTACCAACCTATAAGAATTTCTACCCTTCAGTTAGGATATAAGCAATAAAATCAAAAAGTGGACGTATGCCTTAATTTTCCGAACCAATATAAACTATTTGTACTCTTTCTTACTTATTTTTCACTTAGTTCTTCATGTTTTATTCTCTACTTAAACTCCTAAGTGTCTGTGCCATTTTGGTTCAAACATTTGGATGCTTCCACCTTTCACTCAGAACGATAATCTCAGGCTTCTTGGATCCATCAACTCTTATTGAATTTTCTATATCCAAGTGATAGTTCCAATTTCTTAAGCTTTTAGTTCTATTATTTAGATTTTCAATGAGTAATCTATCATGGCTCCATTAAGGAAAGAACAACTTACTATGACTATCAGTGCTACCGGTGATGCTGAAAATTAGGATGCTCGGTATGTGAATGGAGTTGCACAACAACCAGGACAGACTGAGATCCATACTTCAACTGAAGTCATGAATAAAATGGAGATGGATAGGATGATGAAGCAGATGAAGATAGATTCTAGGTGAGTCGGAATGAGATGAATCAAACGATGCAGCAGAGCTTGAGACTACTGAATGAACTAACTCAGAATAGCCATAGAGGAAAAGAAGAAATTCTAGTTCGAAGTTAGAAAGTTCTTCGCCATCCGAGCAATATGAAGGGATAACAAGTAGGCGAGAACTCAAAACGTCACTAGAACCTCGTATCAAGCAAGAAGGTAAACCTATGGCTCAGGTTTATGGATTAGTACCGACCTAAGAGCACGGGTCGGTATCGACCCAAGTGATGGTGGGCCCAGGGCTCTCTATCTAGAAGGCGACGTGGATTTGACTTATGGACACACTACTAATGATTAGAATTTGGAAAATTGTGGCACTATTGATATAACTAATGGAAATCAAATAAAGGGAATTGTTGGACAAATGAATCTCCTAAAGGTAGAGGAAGCTAAGTATCGGGAGCCAAACCAAGAGCATTTGCCAGGTCGAATGCTCGAGGTGGAGCCGGATTATCACTATTCAATCGAACCAATGTACCTAAAGTTTTTAGAGGATATGGTCAGGAGACTAGTGAGTGAGAACTGATTTGGAACTAATGATGAGTGGGGTACCTCTCCTGTTCGAAAACCATTTACCGAGAACATCTTATGCGAGAGATATTCGCAAAGGTCTGCAATGCCGACTATGCCATTGTATGGAGGAATAATGGATCTTACTCAACATTTGATGAGATATGAATGACATATAGATTCAGCCGGAGCTTTTGATGCCGTAAAATGCCGAATATCCAATTTTCCTAGAAGGAGTGGCTACGACGTGGTTCACTCGACTTTCGCCAAGGTATATATCGTCTTTCGTAGAATTGTTGAAGAAGTTTATAGAAAAATTCTACTTACATACTGCACGTCTGAAACATGTTATGTCTTTTTCGAACCTCTTCTAAACTTATGGAGTGTCACTGAAGGATTTCTTAAATTCATTCCATACAGCCATTGCCGAAGTTACCATCCGAAGGATGATATACCGTTGATGGCGTTGTTATGAGGATCCATCCTGATTTGGATCTCAAAGATTGGTTGGAATGGAAGCCCCCATCGATAATGGATGCTTTCTATAGAAAAGCTAATGAGTACTTACGCTTGGACGAATCATGCAAATGTCCATGGAGGACTAGTGCTAGGAATTCAGATGGAGTAGTGCAAAGCAACATTGCGATAAAGAAATATGGAGGAAGTTCTACAAATGGAGAAGTGAATATTAGTAACCAGAATAATAATCAAAAATGAAATAATGATGGGGATAAGAAGAAGATTCCATATATCATGAATCATATTAGTACTCTTAGGTACGACGACTATACTGAACCAAACAACGCAATAGAGGATATCTATCTAGAAACTCAAGGTACTAAGGATTTTAGAAAACCAACTCCTAGAGAATCAATCGAGAAGGAGAGAAAGATAGGCAAGTTTTGCAAATTCCATGAAACTCATGGTCACAATACCAATAAGTCTAAACACTTGCGGGATATGATCGAGGAGTTGATTCACAAGAAAAGGTATAGAAATATCTAAAAACCCCATAGGATGGCAGGCAAAGGAATGCAAACCTCCATGGGCTATCTTCCTAACGGGGGTAAGCTTAGCTTGGTGTTGATGCATCAAGGCAGCTAGAGACATTTAGTGATCAATACAATCATCAATGGGTTAAACCTCATTGATAGAGTCTAGCTGATATGGAAAGATATGTTAGTGCTCTAAAGCATTCTGTGGATGAAAAGCTACTTTGCTGTTGAGGGTGGAACCCTGACAAAACAATCTCGAACCATGAATGACGACATTGTTTTCTGAAACAGAGATGCTGATGGAGTGGAAGCTCCAAGATTGGCCCACTCGTGATCACAACCATGATTGGTCCTATGATAGTACAGAAGTCTTTAGCTGACTATGGTAGTTCAGTCAATATTCTATTCAAAAAAGCTTATGATCAGATGTTGCTAGAAGCGAAGGATTTGGAACCTTGTAAACCTCAAATATAGACGTTCAATGGGACGGCTACTGATGTGATTGGATATGTTGAATTACCAACGGTACTAGGCGAGAGCGACCACATGTGAGTGCGGGCCATGCCTTTTTTGGTGTTGGATATTTACTCAGCTTGTAATTAATTTTTGAGCTGACCAGCCAGGGAAAAATTCAAAGCATCTATAGCTCCTTGGTGCTTGACGATGAAGTTTCCTATTGAAAACGTTGTAGGGATTGTCCAAGGAGATCAAGTGGCTAGCCGCAAATGTTATGTCGTCAAGCTAAAGGAGGCAAGGAGAATAGAGAAAGGAAAGATTGTGGAGGGGACCCTTTGCATTAAGGCTTTGGATGCATAGGAACTATAGCCTAATCCCCAGCTTGGACAACCCGACTAGTTTCGTGAGGACATGGACCGACACAGAGAGCCAAAAGATAGAAGAGCATCTCTTGCCGAGTTGACGATTATTATTCTAATTAGCCATAACGATCCAAATTGGGTCTTGAAGGTCAAATTGCAATTCGACCCAAGAGTGGTAAAGGAGTTGGTTGGTTTCTCTAAGAAAACCTAGATGTGTTTGCTTGGATACACTCGGACTTCTATAGGATCTTGTCTAGGATAGTAAGCCATGCATTAAACAATAATCCCAAATGCATTCCTACGAAATAGAAATGCCGCAGCATGGTACCGGGAGATTCGTTGCACTTAAAGAAGAGTTGGATAAGCTGAAGGCTAATGGTTTCATCCACGATGCCTTATACCTAAGTGGGTATCTAATCCTGTCTTGGCAAGGAGAGCAAATGGGAAGTGGAGGACATGCATTAACTATTCTAATATGAATAAGGCATGCCTGAAGGACAGCTCCCCGGTTTCAAGGATCGATCAGCTAGTGGATTCAACAGCTCTACATGAGCTACTTTCGTTCGTGGATGCTTACTCCGAGGACAACCAAATACCGATGCACGTCATGAACCAGGAACACATCAATTTTATAAACGACCTTGGACTGTATTTCGATTTGGTCATGCCTTTTGGGTTAATGAATGCTGGAGCAACTTACCAAAGGCTAGTGAACTAGATGTTTAAAGACCAGATTAGATGTATAGTGGAGGTCTTTATGGACAATATGTTTGTGAAGTTAGGAATATCAAGGAACCATGTGGATGATTTAGCTGAGATGTTTGGTGTGCTCTAGAAATACATAATGAAGCTTACCCTTTTGAAATGTTCTTTCGGCATTACATCAGGGAAATTCTTGGTATTCGTTGTGAACTCCCATAGGACTGAAGAAAATCTTAAAAATATTAAGGTATTGAGAAAGACCGAGGCCCCGAAGACAAACAAGTAGGTACAGAGCTTGAATGGGAAGGTCACCGCCATGAGTCGGTTTATTTCTAGAGCCATAGAAAAATGTGTCCCTTTCTTTGATGTCATCAGAAAGGGAAAAAGGAATTTCGAGTGGAACCAGGAGTGTAAAGATGCATTCCAGGCTTTGGTGAATCACTTGGAGGGAACCTCTATCCCCTTGAAATCGTTAGATGACGAGGACCTATTTATATATCTAGCAGTGTTAGTGCATGTTTTGAGTGTCGCACTCATATGAGAGGAGTCCCACATCCAGCGACTAGTCTATTATATTAGCAAGAAATTGCCGAGAACAAAAAGACATTAACCGAGACTGGAAAAGCGCACATATTGCCTATTGGTCACTTCGAGAAAGCTCCATGCCTATTTTTCGGCTCATCCAATCGAAGTTCTTATTGATCAGCCTTTGTGACGAGTCTTGCAGCAATCTGAGACTTCTGGAAGGCTCTTGAAATGGAACATTGAATTGATCCAATATGACATAACTTATCACCCTCAGAGAGCAATCCAAGGTTAAGCTTTGTCAGATTTTATAGCTGAATTCACTACATAAGATGATCCTTCGAAGTGCAATGGCAAGGAAGATACTGGATGGAAGATATACACAAATGGTGTGTCTAATAAACGGTGTTCCAGTGCTGGAGTTATATTTTTCCCTCTTGAGGAACACCCGATCTGTTACGTTATGAAAATCGACTTTTCTGCAATGAAGAATGAAGCTAAATATGAGGCCTTGATTGTAGGACTCAAGATTGCCAAAGGTCTAGGAATAAAGACATTGCACATTTTCAACGACTCCCAGCTGGTAGCGTGTCAAGTCCAAAAATAGTTTCAGGCGAAAGGAGCGAGGCAAGCTTCTTACCTAAACCGATCCTTAAGCTATTCGGTGACATCGAATATTGCACAATTACTTATATTCTGTTAGAGGAGAATGGAAGGCCGACTCACTGGCCAAGTTGGCTAGTTCCGGAGATGCGCAGCTTATGGGCTTGGTTCTCGTTGAAGTACTTTCGACTCCAAGCATCGACCAGATGGATTTTGATTGGATCTTAGAGGCTCAACCCGAAAGAGAGTCATGGATGACTCTAATAAAGGATTATTTGCAAAAGGAATCCTTTCAGAGGGAAGGAATGAATGACAAAAGCTACTTCGACATGCTTCGGGATACATCATACAGGAAGGAGTACTTTACAAGAAGGGCTTCTCTATCCCCATGCTTTGGTGTGTCGCTCAAGACGCAGCCAAGAGAGTCCAAAGAGAAGTTCATGAAGGGGCCTATAGCAACCACACTAGGGGAAAACCCCACGGGTATTTCTAGCCAACCGACAATCGATACGCAGCTGATTACACTCGAAGGATTGACAAGTGCCAGAGATTCACTAAAATTTCGAGAGCCCCACTGGTGAAGATTACTCAGATGGTCGGTCCTTGGCCATTCATAGTTTGGGGAATTGTTATCATCGATGTGTTGCCGATATCTAAAGGTGGTGCAAGTACACCGTCATCGCAGTTTATTACTTCACCAAACAAGCCTAGGCACAACCATTAGCCATGATCACTACAAAGAAGGTAGTCAAATTTGCTGTCTGGAATATCATCTATCATTTTGGTGTTCCATAGGAAATCGTTACCGATAATGGGACCCAACTTAATAGTACCAACAGTAGTACAAAATACGCATGTTGCTTCGCCTCATTTGCATCGGTTGTTACCGCAACCGATGCAAATAAAAGTATTTGCATTGATTATGTTTTAACAATCGATGCATTTGGTATGTGGAAAGCACTAGATAGTACAAAATACAATTTGCATCGGTTATCGTCAACAACCGAAAAAATACACCGATGCAAATAGTGTTAGTTGCATTAGTTTTATTTACAACCGGTGCAACTACCTTTATTTGCATTAATTTTTTTGTCGCCGATGCTAATGGTTGTTTACCGCCCTCTTATTTTCGTTTCCCGCTTCCCATCTTTCCTTAAGCCTAAATTCCAAATCCAACCGCTAATCCACATACGCAACTCCTCATACTTCACCTTCAGATTCACATGCTTCCAAATCCCAAATATATTGTTCCGCGTCCTGCTTCCCTCTATCTCGCATGTCAAAATTATACTCGCTAGGTTTTAACCAATTCAATACTGGAAGTGAAGACGAAGTGGATCCGGAAGTGACGCTTAGAAGAATCATTGATATGAATCCTCAATGGCTTCATTTGTATGTAGAGCTAATTCAAATGATTGAATCGTAAGTTATATTTTACATTTTCGATGAGTATTGTTGAATGGTAAGTGAATTTAGGAATTATGTGAGGATAGAGACTACGTAATTACTCTATCTGCTAGTTATCTTTCGGATGTTATAGGTAGACGATGCGGACTGATATTTAAGGATTGAGGATAAATATGCCTGGAGGGCTTTGGAAGTGCTCAAAATTCTAAGGAGGAGGTTCAAGATTTATTGACTGTTGGACACAACTTCTGATTATACTACAGGATATTTGGACACGACTTCCGATTATACAATTTTTTGACGTTTAACCTTTTATTTGAAGAATTTTATTAGTAGAGAAACTCAAAAAGGATAATAGCATGCTTGGAATTTACCGTTTTAACTGAGAATACACTCTGAGTTAATTGATTAGATTATACTTCACACAAACATTATATAGCACCAGCATCGTAGCTGTCTAATTGTAAGATTTCAATTCTAAATGGTAGACTTGAAGATGGGGTTATCTTTCACCAAACTCTTCAGTCGGCTATTTGCCAAGAGAGAAATGAGAATTCTCATGGTGGGTCTCGATGCTACTGGTAAAACAACCATTCTCTACAAGCTCAAACTTGGAGAGGTTGTCACTACTATTCCTACCATCGGTATGTATACCTAAAACTTGTAGCTTTTTATGTATTTTGACACTTGAGGTTAACCATACTGCTATCTATATTTTACATGATCACTTCCATTTACTGTGTTTAGGCTTCAACGTAGAGACTGTGGAATATAAGAACATCAGCTTCACTGTATGGGATGTTGGTGGTCAGGACAAGGTATTTATTTACACGTCGAACATTTACTTGCATATATTCGTCAAAATGTATATAGGAATCATAACTTTGTTCTCTATCTATATTTTACTTTTAGATTCGACCATTGTGGAGCCACTATTTCCAAAACACGCAGGGCCTTATTTTTGTGGTTGACAACAATGATCGAGATCGTGTTGTCGAGGCTAGAGATGAACTCCACGGGATGGTTAATGAGGTAACATGAAAAGCAATGTATATATTAAAACTTGTGTCTAGGTATAAAAGATTATGTTAAACTTAAACCATCAATCATCTTCTTCTTCTTCATTTTAACTGAATTTACACGATGTATGCAGGATGAGTTGAGGGATGCAGTGCTGCTTGTATTCGCGAACAAACAAGATCTTCCTAATGCTATGAATGCTACTGAAATAACTGACAAGCTTGTCCTTCATTCCCTTCTCCAGCGTCATTGGTAATTTGCATTTACTTTTACTTTATTTTATTTTCCAATTAAAATGGTATTTTAATAGCTATGTTGACGTATGTGACAATTGATTAAAAACGTGTTGTTTCGTCAGGTATATTCAGAGCACATGTGCCACATCTGGAGAAGTTCTGTACGAGGGGTTAGATTGGCTCTCAAACAACATTGCTAACAAGGTATAGACATATCGTTTTTACCGTAAAGTTATGTTTCCAGAAACAAAGTACTACATCAAATTACTGTAAAAAATAGTATGTGGACATAATATTAATAATTTATTTTTTCACTATTGTACGCACATATGCTTAGAGGTGAATATTTACATATTCTTAAGGGACTCCAAAAATGGTTAAAGGGGGGACATTTTTTAAAGTTGATAATAATCAATCTGGTTCTGATATGGACAATGATGAGATGCTGAAGAGGGATGCGGGAATTGCTGATATTCTAAAGCAGAGGTTAGCATCAAGAGGGAAAAATAAAATGTTTTCTCAGCTATTTACATTTAGAGCAAATAGCAGAGCGCTATCACTTTAGGAAATATTTTTGCAAAAACACCCAGGTATTGTATTTTAGGTCTTTGTTTGACCTTGTAAATGCCGTTCTTTGAAGTTTAATCTTTTGACACTAGTAAAATAGTTTCAAGGGGTCATATTTGAAGTAATCATGAACCAATACCAAATGGTGAACTGAATTGGATATTCACGCATGCAAAATTTACCAAATAAATTGCATGGTTGCTCACATGTATCATTGAACAACCTATCCCTACACAACATATTTGAAGTTCACAATCACGGAAAAACAAACTTAGGCTCGTATTCAATCAGTGATTTTGGAAGACTAACACAACACCAACTTTGAAAGCTTTATGCATCTAATTAAACACTCGCAAACATCCTATTAGTGCATCTTATAATATTTTGTGCTATTCAAATCCTAAAAATTAAATTCACTATATTCCTTATACTGCCATGTGCTGACTTTTTTGCATGATTTGCAGTATATTCTTATTTCTCATACATGGACTTCAAATGTAGGAATCCCAAGTTAGTATCTTTTTTTTTTTTGGACAGAATAGGAGATTCAAGTTGTGCATTGTGGTTTCTTGTTGGTTTTTGTTGACACACTCGTCTCTAAAGAATTATTTATGTTCATCCTTGAATGTTTTCCAGGTGCAATAACTTAGTATCCATTAAGGTATGTTTACGAATAAAATCACGTTTTAAAAAATTTGAACCTTTCTCGAAATATAAGTATAGTTGTAAATATTTGATATTTTTTTCAATATTTGATCTTTTCTTTAAAAAATGAATTTATCTTTGAGAAAATATGTTTCTTCATTAGTATTAACTTTATGTATTAATTTTCTTTTATTCACGTCTATTTTTTGATGGAAAATTGTTTTAACCAAACCTTACTTGAGTCGGTTTGATAACATCATGTGCAATTTGTTACTACAGTTTTAATTCTAATTAATCTTATTATTTGTGTTTCAAGTTTGCAGTAATACTAATTTGTTATACTGTTCTAAGATTACGGTGCAACTCAAGCATAGTTCAAGTTTGACACGCAGGTAGTGCATGACTAATTCACATGTTTATTTCTTTTTTTTCCAGGTTTCAGTTGACATTGCAAAAAATGATATGCAGCATATAGTTTTGAGCTGAAGTCTAAAAATTTGGGTTTTCAAGATTCCATGAAGTTTTTAAGGTTTTTACTATACTATTTCTTAATGGTTGTACTAATTAAAGATCTGAATTAAGACTATAGCACTTAATGATTGTACTAAAGATCTGAATTATGTTGCAAAAAAGAATGTATGAACCATTATTTTGTATAGATTATTAGCACTTTAATTGATATATGTTTATTTTGGTATTATGTTATTCAGTTTGTATTTGCCATCAAATTTAATTTTGAATGATTGTAATATTGCATGCAATAATTGTTTGTTATAATCAATAATAGAGGGATTAGTTTGCATCGGTTTCCAACAACAACCTATGCAACAAGTTCCTTTGTTGCATCGGTTTTCATTACGACCGATGCAACATGTTCCTTTGTTGCAACCGTATTTTGCATTAGTTGTTAGTAACAACTGATGCAAAAAGGACCGTTTTGCATCGGTTTTAGAACTGATGCAAAACTGTTAAGCCTGTTGCATCGGTTGCATGTGCATCGGTTGTAGAACTGATCAACAGGGGGGTGAACAACCGATGCAAATGGCATGTTTTGTAGTAGTGCAATTCAAAGATTTCTACCACTTACATCGTATAGAGAAGGGATTTGATACGGTGGCACATGCCCAAGTGAATGGAGAGGTTGAAGCTATAAATAAGGTTATCAAGTCCATTCTTAAGAAGCGGTTGGAAAAATCTAAAGGCAAGTGGGTCGATGAACTTCCATTAGTACTATGGGCTTATCGAACAACCCACAAGTCAGTGACTGGCCACTCTCCATCCACACTAGCCTGGATTAGAGGCAATGGTTTTGGTTGAACTAAAAGTACCTTCTTATCAAATGACTCACTACAACCCACGAATGAATGAGCAACACCTTATAGAGTCCATTGACATAATCGATGAGAAGCGTGATGAAGCTAAGTTAAGACCAACTGCACACCGACACCAAGTCGCCCTATATTACAACACCAAGATCAGGAATCAAACCTTTGAAATTGGCGAGATGGTTCTTAAATGAATTTTCCAGGCCTTTAGAATTTGGGCCCAAGTTTGGTATATTCTTATACAATAGAGCAAAAGCTTGGAAATGGCACTTTCAAGCTGGTGACGATAGACGGGATATCACTCCAGAGGGCATGGAATAGCAAGAACTTATGACACTATTTCACTTAGAAATAAATTTGTAAATAATTAGCTAGAGCCGTGTAATAAGACAGAGTCTTCCATTTCCTAACATTTATGGAATAAAATGGCCTTTCTAGTCTGAGACTCCATCTTTGCATTACTTAAGAGTTATGATTTGATCGAGTCTAATGAATCTGCATGTGAATAATGCAGGTTTTCAGGTATCCGGAGATAGGTTCCAACCTAATTTCTATGGTCCATGATCGGACCCATGAAGTTCATTTCGATATACATAGATTAATGCCAGCCAAATCTTGTCCATGGATTAGGGTAGGAGTGCAAACTAAATGGATGTGATCCTACCGTCCATCAGTTAACTCTTGCTCTTAATGTGGTAAGGAGTATATATCTAAAATGAACGTGACATGACCAATCATTCACTAAATTTTTCCCTTAACGTAGGGGCATGAGTATAAATAAAAAATAACGTGATACGATTGTTCACCCGCTCAACTCTTGTCCTCGGACTAGTGGCATAGGTATAAACCAAAATGGACATGATAAGACCGTCCAAACCCTAACATTTTCCCTGAAGTAGGAAAAACAAATGGTCCATACTTGATGTAAGGTGCGATAATATCTATGAACTTTGAATCGATGTCCGGAGTTAGGCTCGATTGGAAATAAACATCCTGGATAAGGATGTGTGAACTGCGTTATCAAGTAGTTAATTTAGACTACCGCTCAAAGTTTGGTGCAATCAGATATCGTTATCCTAGAAAAGGATACCTGGACCACTGTCTTAAATAGTAAAACCTCAACTAATGCCCAGAGTTTGGCATTTCAACGATTACTTTAAGTTTGCAAATATGACGAAAAGCCGGTAGTTACATGACGAGCTGAAGGTTTGGTCTGATAATGATAACTAAAAGGAATGGATGACAAGTACATTGAATGCAAAGTGAAATTCTAAATCAACTTAGGCCTATTCACAAAAAGATTTAATGAAAACAAAACGTCTTTTCTACTAACATTCAAAATGGAACTTGGAAAGATAGGTAGAACTTTATTTATGCCTATAAAAAGAGAAAAAGTGAGGGCTAAACCTACAAAAAGCCGATTAGAAACCAAAATAGACTATAATTATTGCAAACTAGAAGAGAGTCTATGTACACAAAATAGACTGACAACTACTTCTTTGACTTATGTTTCCCCTTCTTAGTGCCAAGAGAGATGTTGCTCTTGAGCTTTCACCTTTTCTTTTCCCTCCTCTTCCTCCATTTCCTTTTTCTTTGGACAGAGTGCTCTGTGATGATCTGATAGGCATGCTTTGAGCACTCCCAAGTGGAGGAAGGGAGGTTGGAATGCTTTACGAAGACCCTATAGGTATGTTTTGAGCGTTGTAAGGTGGAGGAATATGGACTGGAGCGAAAATAGTTTGGCTAGGTAGGGCAATGGATAAAAGGAGGGATGATCTCTAAATTCTCCTACCTAATCTCCATGGCAAGAGGGATTTATTTCTCAATTTTCTCTAGCTTGAACTCTTTGGTAAGGCCAAGTTCCCTCTCAAGATCACTCATGGTGGGACACGACAGGGGCTCAGAAACTCTAGTTATCACAACATCATCATCGATCTAAGCACCCTGAGTTATGTCGGTTCCCTCACCCAATAAAGCATCAATCATTTCCTCATCAAAGCCTGGGGTCCCTTCAACCGGGATAAACGGGATCGTTGTTGAAGTTGGAACTGTTACTGATTTCATTGCAGACCCTTGTTGTCCCAGCTAAGAGTCCTTATTGGAAAGTGGGATGATTCGGGGTTGACCTAAAACTTGAGAGATATAAAATAATAGATTAGTGATGTCAATCGACGACACATCAACCGTTTGAAATACAGAGGAATTCAATGGGATACCTTCTTCTATTTGTGGTTTTATTTGGGTCGGAGTGTCAATGGAATTTCCCATCGAGATGGGAGAAAGGATGGTAGGCTTGTGCATATCAAAATTCTTTGGATTGTAGCCAGAAATGATGGGTAGATCGGGAATATTTTTTGCCTTGGTTTTGTCCCAACAGCAGCATCATGAGGCGACGATCTGAAGTCTTTACCTATATCTTTCTGCATTGTAGCGGCTAACTCTGGACGCATGATTAGTTGGCCTTTTTCAACACCTCGAGCTCGTCCCCTACCAGATTCTCTTTCTCAAGCTGGGCTAGGTCCACCTCACCACCCTTCATACATTCTTTCTCCTCAATGACCAGTTCCCAGGTCCGAATTAAGAATCCAGGGCAACCATCTTTGAACCACTCCAAATTATGGAAATTGAGCTCATTGGCATTGTACTTAATAAGCAGTTGCTTGAACTCTTCCATCACCTGCTCTTTAGCATCCTCGACTTCTCCCTTGACAAGTGCATCATCATATTTAGCATGTTCAGTGGCCTTAACTCTTTCATCTCGGGTAGTGAGAAGCTCATCACAATAATCCTGAGCTTGTTGAAGAGCCTCGTCATTTTCTTTTGTTTTGCGTTCGAGCTTGGTTTTCAGTCCAGCTATACTTCTGTTTGTAGCATCTCTCTTCAAAACTAAATCATATTTTTGATGGTATGCTTTCTCCATCTCGCCACGATGCCCAGTACTCTCATCTTTGAGCGCCTTGATGGAATCCTTGGCATTCTTTTCAGCATCGGCTTGATATTTCCTCAAGTTTTCGAACTCATCACCGAGATTGGCTATAATTATTTTTTATCAGGCTCGATGAGTTTTTTATTCTCGATTCCATGCTTCCTTGGCATTAATAACTTGGATACCTTTTCGATCACTCATAACCATTCATTTCACTGATTATGAACTTTAGTTACATTAGCAATGGTCCTTATTAGATATCTGGCGGATTCTCTTCAAGTTTGGTATGAACTTGAGTCCATCAAAGTAAATATTCGAAAATTGTTCTTATAGTTCTACCATTTGACCGTTGGCTGAAAGTTCTTGCTTTGTATTGACGATTAGAGCTTCAGTAGTTTCCTTCGGGTCTGTGATGTGAAGTCTCAGAACACTACTGTGGTGCGT
This sequence comes from Allium cepa, assembly GCA_030765085.1. Lineage (NCBI taxonomy): Eukaryota > Viridiplantae > Streptophyta > Magnoliopsida > Asparagales > Amaryllidaceae > Allium > Allium cepa. Next base: position 241,446,299 of record CM060931.1, read on the forward strand.
GCGATCTGAAGATCGACTAGAATGGGATGGTGCTAGATGTTGTACAGGATTAGCAGCTGGAGGGAGTGTTCAAGAAGCGCCACTTGGTGGTAATTCATCACGCCAATCAAGAAGCCTGTCCAAGCCTCTCGGAGGAGGAGAACATGATTTGGAGCGAGTTTATATGTAAAATCGCATGTTGGATGATCTTTGTCATAGCTACTCCTATCTTGGCTAGACATATAGCCAGAATTAGAATTTTGACCACTTTCATGATGGTATGAGCTTGGATGATGCCCATATGAATAAGATGCATTCTCCTCAAGAGAATAATATATGGACTTATTCCTCTTCTCCATGGTTCCTGTAAAAGATATGAGAGCGAGTTAAATTCAAGATTAAGGACGTAAGTCAAGTGTTGTGCAGTGACGTGAAGTGTATATATGCTTGAGTGTCCTAATATCCTCCTAACGAACCATGTACATGAGGTTTGCTCATGGGAGTGATCTCTCCCACACTAGTTGGGATGGTGACCTTATCGAAGCGAATAGGGAATCGATGTCATCATGATTAATGTTACCAACATTGAAAGAGTCAAATTCAGAAGGAATTGGCCCTAAGCCAACAAATGTGCCTGAATTGATGGAATAGAAGGAGTCTTTTCAATAGTTGTGACAGCTAGAGGCTACGTAGGAGTCTACATCTTGGAAATATTCAATACCAGCCTTTTTTTGGGATGGGCTATTGGTCGTCGATGGGATGTTCAATCTGAGACTCATGGCCTACACTAGTATCATCATGGATAGCTCCATCACTCCCACCCACTATCTCACCTTATTCGACGTGCTCTTATACATTTTCTTCAACCTCAATGTAACGACCCAGAATTTTTAGAAATTAAAATTTGAATATTTAATTAATTTTAAATATTAATAAGTGAATTTATAAGTCAAATAAATTTTTATTTGAATTTTTGGATTTAATTGGATTATTAAATCGATAATTTAATATGTTAAATTATGGAAATAATTGAAAATTTAGTTAAAAATGATTGAAAATGATTTGTAAAATTTTATTTTATCATATTGAAGTTAGAATGATATTTTAGAACTTTTAAAATCGAATTAAAAGTTAATTTGTGAAAATTGAATATTTTAATATTTAATAATCGACTGTAAAATAGCCAATTTTTGAACAGTCTCAGAATTGAACGAAACCAGTTTCATTGGATCCGTAATAGTTAGTTATTACCGGATTTCAATTTTCGTGTCAATCGGAGTTATCGTTTGAGCGTGGCAGCTCGAAACGCATCGAATTATTTTTAATTTAAATTTGGCGAGTCAAAATAGCCATTTTTCAAAAAGTCTCGGATTTCGACGAAACCAGTTTCATCGGATCCGTAATGGGATATTATTGTAAGGTTTCAAATTTCAAGTCAATTGGATTTACCGTTTGTCCGGTACGAATTAAAACGCCTAGAAATCGATTTAAATCGGTTTAATTTAAATTGAACGTTTTCAGCCATAACTCGCACATACTTCCGAATTAGCTTCCGAAACCTGTTCCATTGTGTCCGGAACGCGGGATAAACCCTAGGTACGCTGGTTACGGCGCCTAAATCGGAGTTCGGAAAATCCGGGATGAATAGTGTCGTTTGAAACTCTATAAATACACCCACCACCTTCATAATTTTACAAAAAAAATAACAAAACCCTAATATTTTGACCTAGCCGCCACTTTTCTGTTCTATGGCCAGCATTTTCCCACCTTTCTCCCTTGATTTCTTCCAATCCATCAGCAATTAGATGAATCTTTCAACTAGAAAGATGTAGAGCACATCAAGATCTACAATATCAACGGCTATGATCGTGTTTGGAGCTTCGGATTGGCGACAAATCTCGCCCAAAGGGCTGGAGTTCATTCTCGAACTGCGTGCTACAGGGATGGCCGAGTTCTATGGGGTTGGGGCCGAACCTAGCTTGTCTCGAGAGCTTCGTCATGGCGTTGGAGTGATCGAATTTCGTTGAGCGAGGAGACGGTGAAGTTAAAACCTAATTTTTGATATATGGGTTCTTTTGCGTGTTTGATACCTGTAGAGGAACGTGAAAGATGAGGAAGAAAGGGGGGTGGGGACGTGTGGACCTGATGGAGTTTGGGGTTTGTTTGGATGGTTGTGATGCAGCAAGGTTTAAGATATAAAAGTTATGTTGAAATTAGTTTATAAAATTGTGTACAAACTTGTAAAATCAATATCTTTTTCATACGAGGTCGAAAAAATGCAAACTCAGTTGCGTTGGAATCGTATGGACGAGCACTACGCGATGGAGTTGGTTTGGAGTCGTTTGGAGTTAGTGAGAATTTGGGTAAAATTAAACGCGCGTTTAATTTTATTCGAAATAAAAGCTAAAACGGAAATTAAAACCAAGGTGAGAATTTCTCACTCAATCGAATAGATTTCGATTTTATTTTAAATAGTTAGATTTAAAATATTTGAATGCATGTTTGAATGATGACTGTAAATTATTGATTGTTAAAATAGACATTATGCGCCGTTAGTAAGCGGATGTTATTTATTAAAAACATATACCGCGAATATTTCATAAACAGTGAAATTGGTATTATATATAATATCAATATATATATTGGCATATGTATATATTGCAGTTGTTGATTTCCCGCATTTTTGTTTAGCGGATGAGACCCTATTACGCCGTTATTAAGCGGATAATATTTATTAAGAACATATACCGCGATAATTTCGTACTGGAGCGAAATTGGTATTGTGCTAATGTTTTTGGATGCAGGAAACAGGTTGGAGGGATCCAACTGGATTCCTCAACAGTTTTTATTTGATTTCAGATATTTTGATATTTGATTGATTATCATATACGATATATGATGGATCGGGTAGTCGTGATTGACTATTTGGTGTGTAGCATCATTGGACCCAGATTTTGGGATTTTAAAATGGTTTTAAAGTGATTTTTGAAAATATACTATATTTTTGGAATTGATCCATTTTAAATAAATAAACGTTATAATTTTTAAAGTTATAAAATTATGGTTTTTGTGAAATATAGTTAAAAGCTGGTTTTTGAGAAATATGAACTAATGATTTTATAAAATAATTTAGATTGGATTTTTGAATATATGATAAAAGTTTAAATATAGGATTTATAAAATTTGATTATTTTATAAATCGAAATGATGAAATTATAAAGGAATTTAAAGACGTTTTAGAATAATAATATAAACTGATTTATATTAAGAGATTTATAAATGGATATTTATAAATTGAAATATTGACTTATAAAATGAGTTTTTATAAGTGTTTTAATTAAGTGAAAATGAATTTCATTATAGAATGAAATTTATAGAATTATAAACTGTGAAGTTATAAATGAAATTTATAAATAGTAAGATTTATAAATTTGGTGAAATTATTTGAAGAATAGATTGATTAAATAAATAAATCTTATAAGTTATAAGGTTTATAAATTGAAAAGTCTTTAAAAAGAACGATTTTGTAAAATAATCGTTTTATAAGTATTTAACTTATAATATGAACTTGTAGTTTATAATTGAGTTATAAACTGGAATAGGTTAATAAAGGAATTTATAAAAAGGAAGTTTTTATAAATAAATAGAAACGGAATTTATAAACGTTGTTTCATAAATCCGCAAATGACTTATTTTGATAAGTTAATTGTTATAACTTAGAGATAGAGTTATATTCACGTTTTAGACAGTGAATAATCCTTTAAGTTAAAGTGAATAGAAATGATAAAATTTGTTAAGGTAGTATATTCACGTTTTTGAATAGTGAATAATACGTTAAAGAAATTGTTTTAGATATGATGTTTTAAATAGAATTAAAACGATCTAACGATGGTTTAAAATGTGTTGAGATTCGAAACCATAGATTTCAACATTTATTGTTGAAATAGACGTTTTCGAGAAATAAAAGGAAATATGGACTATAACACTGTTGTTATAGTAAATGATTTCCGAAAGGAAATGTTTTGTATAGTATTGGGATTTATATATCTATTTTAATTTCGAATCCCTATACTAGTGATTTTGGGTTGTCGTAACGATGTTTTACGTAACATTCGTTTTGGCCCAAATAAATATGTTTAAGAAAATGATTTCCTTAAAGAATGAATTATATACTTAATTCGATTTAAGTATATTGAATATTTTCTAAGTGTTGAAAATAAAAGGAATTTGTGAATTACTTATGAATAAATAAGTATGGAAATGTTTTCCAATATGAAGTGAATAATTAGAATTTATCTTTTTCTGAAGATAAAATTGAAATGAATAATTGAAATCGTATATGCATGAATATTTTGGGATATAAATTCACTAAGGAATTTATATGTGAAAGTGAAACTTGATAAAAAATAAATATTGATTTATTTTTGAAGTGTTGAAATTATATATCTAGTAAAGATATTTTGGAAAATAAATAATTTGGAAAATTATTTGGAAACTGGTGATGTGTGCATATCCAGTGATAGTTCAATAGCCGACTATCAGTATTTCCCTTTGAATGGGTATTTGATGTGAATTGTTTGAAATTGAATGCACACTTATTTTTGAATAAGCGCTCACTATTCGGGTTAACCGAGAAAGGACCATGGGGTCGTATAACCCATTCCGAATATGTGATACGTCGTTGTGAATCGCATTTGAAGATCGGTGTTGAAGACCGGATATTTGCGAGAGCGATAGGATGAACTATCGATTGACTCTGCACCGAGTTGCTCCGGTATTGAGTTCTCCATATGTGATGGTGAATCCGATCAGGATTGTGGATATCCGGATTGCAAGGACTTCTTTGTAAGTGCCTTCGGTTCTGTTCGATCCCGGAACAGACTTGTATGGATTGTATGTCTGACATTACAATTTGAGATATAAAGCCGATTTCTTTCAAATATATTTCTGTTGGTGGCGGAGAATTTATTCTTTGCTTAACACCCTTCTTTGAGACGTACGAGCTCAAAGGTTATATAGTTGAAGTTATCAGCAATATATCCCATTTTGGTAATGTGACATGCTGAGTGATGCTGAAATGATCATTGTGTTGATTATTGTGATAGGATCATTTATTTGATCGTCTATCTTAGTGATCATTGTGTTGATCATTTGTTGACCCAAAGCATGGCTTTTGTATAAAGTATGTTTTTGTGGACGTGAATTCGTCGAGCCTCACACCCCGTGAATGGTCAAAACAGGAAAGATGCGGCAAGGTTATGAGGGGTAGCACCCTTTAGGGTATGTCCATTTCCTTCTAGAAAAGGGTGGTATCATGGTATGGAGCCCAGATACTTACTCATGTTGAAACACTTTGTTTTTATGATTGTGTGAATTGATTAGAGAGCTCTCGGATAAAGGTCCCAAAGGACCGGGGGATGGCATATTCGGTCAGTTGTTACTCAGTTAGGAGTAACCCGGCCTTGTGTTGGTAGAGATCCGGTTTGGTTCTCGGGGATGTCCATCCAGAGGCATTCTCATGTGGCAATGGGAAGTTCCTTGGCCTGATCATTCGTTGGAAATCCAAAGAAACAATACGAGACTTGTACGGTTTTAGTTGTAGAACCTGCTATGGAATGTGGCGGTAACCTGCTATTGAACATAGTTAGCTATAGTAGGCATACGATAATGGTCGTATGTTGGCTAAGATTTATATTCTACTTTCGAAATGAATTTTTTTCTACACTATGCACTAGTAATAATATCAAATGTTATTTTAAATGCGTATCAAGCATCTTTGACTATCATAAGGAGAAATCTCCTCCGATTCTGCGTTTGCATGTGTGTGTGTGCGGGAGGCCTTATGGTAGTCTCATTTTTAAAAGCATTGCGAATTGATAAAAAAAATATTCCTCTATTTTGATTTTAAGATAAATAAACTGTTTGAGTTCTCACACCAGTCACATGACTGACTCGGAGTTTATTGTTTTCCTTCCTAAACTCTGGGTGCCCACAAATTTCCACACGGGCAGTTAAGAGTTAGGTTTATCAGGATATTCTGGATATTCTGGAGTTGCTGGAGGCAAGCTGGATGGCATGGCGTATTACTAGTTTATATAGTATTTCTTTTCCGCTGCACTGTTTGTTGTTGTATGATGTTGTACACTCTGATATGATGTGATGTAATGAAATGTAATGTAATAACTGATATGGTTCTTTGTTTAAAGATTATTCATTTATTATTATATGTTGTTCCGCTGCGAATTGTGAGATTCTGTTGTTGTTCTGTTGTTTCCTTTCTGTCTATTTCTATTTTTAAAATTCTCTGTTTTCTAAAAAAAAAAAAAAAAAAAAAAAATTTGTCTATCTTCTTTTCTCTCTATTTTCTATCTCTTCTCTATCTTCTCTCTTCTTCTGTTTCTTTTCTTTTTTTAAAACACATAACATCTCGGTTTTCGGCCTTTGATTTCTCGGCAGTCGATAAAGTGAGTGTCGATGTCGAATTTTCGAAAGTCGAAAATTTTCGGGGCGTTACATTTGGTATCAGAGCTCTGATGGTTAAGCGACAACCATGGTTCTGTAGGGTATTAACTCATTAGAGATGGAGTCAGTAGTACTCTAGAATGAGTTTGAGTGTAATAATAGCTATGAGAGCGTATTTGTTAGTGAATATGAAATTGTTTTATATTGTGATGATTGGTTTGTTGAGTGGTATATGAACTTTCGTCAGCGTGGTCCGCAAGACTATGCCGAAGGGGTTTCTAAACACTTGAATAGAACAATTCGGCACAATATTGATTTTAAGTTGGGTAAATGGAATAATTTTGCCTTGATTATATTTTATATATGAAGAAATAATTTTTCAGAATTATTAAATGTATATAAATTGATTGTTAGATTGTTTGAATAATCTAAATAAAAGAATAATTGTATAAGCAAAAGAATTATAAGAATTGGAATTATAATTAATGTGAATTACAATTGTGAATAAACTTATATATATAAGAAGTGAAACTATATGAATATATTTATGAATATGAGTTCTAAATAAAAGTGAATTTAAAGTTAAATGGAAATATAACTTAAGAGATGTTGAATGGAATTGAATTTTGGTATCGAAGTAAATAATCAAGTGGATTAAAAGAATATGAACTTAAGTTATGTAAATGGGAATTCAACTTTGAAATTGAATTGAATTAATGGTTTGAATGTTTAATCAATTGAATGTAATTTAAGTTGATAAGGAATAATTAATGAAAGTGTTAATTCATTAAAATCTAATGTTATTAGAAGTTGAATAAAATTGAATGAAAATGAATATAAGCAAAGGAATTTGGTTGTAATAAATATACATTGGTTGTTATATGATTGTTGATTGATTGTATGTAATTCATTAAGTGTTAATGAAATTGAAAGCTATGAAATTGAATTCAAATTAAAGATAAATAAATTTGAATAGAATTGAACGTGAATTGGATTTAATTAGTGAATGCAAACTAATTAAAATTGAGAATGAATGTTGATAAAATCCAATGTTAATAAATCAAATATGATTTAGAGTGAAAACCTATTTCATTTAATATTAATGAGAATATGAATGAATATTCATTTGATTATGAATGTTAGTTGGTTGATGTTTGCATTTGTTGTTTGGTTGCATTTGCTATGTGACATATATAGTTATTATGTTGATATATGTTGTATATCGATACTATGCTTTATATACATGATTCTCATGTTGTTTGTTGAGTTTAGTAGGTGCGGATCGCGTTTGCTTCGCATTTGGAGTTCGCTTTAGCGCTATATTAGCCGTATATGCTTGCTAATAAAATATAAGGTACATATCTCGGATTAAATATCGTACTTTTACACTTTTTTCCCTTCGGGATGCCTCATTACTTGATGAGATGTATATTTGTGATATATATACTGTCATTTTTTTTTTCGGATCGAGCCGCGCAAAGGAGACTATGGCGAATTTTTCCGAAAATTTAAGGCGTTAGAAAAATTTTGAGAAAAATTGAAAATTTTTGAAAACTTTAACTTTGATTTTGGAATTGAAAGTTAAACATAGTAGTTGTTTTTGAAAAGATAACTAAGTATGATTTAAAAACTTAGTAAAGTATTGTAAGGAATTTAATTATGAATTTTGAAAAGTTAATAAATTCTGTAATCTTCTTACTTGTAATTTCGAGGACGAAATTCTTTTAAGGGGGAAAGATTGTAACGACCCAGAATTTTTAGAAATTAAAATTTGAATATTTAATTAATTTTAAATATTAATAAGTGAATTTATAAGTCAAATAAATTTTTATTTGAATTTTTGGATTTAATTGGATTATTAAATCGATAATTTAATATGTTAAATTATGGAAATAATTGAAAATTTAGTTAAAAATGATTGAAAATGATTTGTAAAATTTTATTTTATCATATTGAAGTTAGAATGATATTTTAGAACTTTTAAAATCGAATTAAAAGTTAATTTGTGAAAATTGAATATTTTAATATTTAATAATCGACTGTAAAATAGCCAATTTTTGAACAGTCTCAGAATTGAACGAAACCAGTTTCATTGGATCCGTAATAGTTAGTTATTACCGGATTTCAATTTTCGTGTCAATCGGAGTTATCGTTTGAGCGTGGCAGCTCGAAACGCATCGAATTATTTTTAATTTAAATTTGGCGAGTCAAAATAGCCATTTTTCAAAAAGTCTCGGATTTCGACGAAACCAGTTTCATCGGATCCGTAATGGGATATTATTGTAAGGTTTCAAATTTTAAGTCAATTAGATTTACCGTTTGTCCGGTACGAATTAAAACGCCTAGAAATCGATTTAAATCGGTTTAATTTAAATTGAACGTTTTCAGCCATAACTCGCACATACTTCCGAATTAGCTTCCGAAACCTGTTCCATTGTGTCCGGAACGCGGGATAAACCCTAGGTACGCTGGTTACGGCGCCTAAATCGGAGTTCGGAAAATCCGGGATGAATAGTGTCGTTTGAAACTCTATAAATACACTCACCACCTTCATAATTTTACAAAAAAAATAACAAAACCCTAATATTTTGACCTAGCCGCCACTTTTCTGTTCTATGGCCAGCATTTTCCCACCTTTCTCCCTTGATTTCTTCCAATCCATCAGCAATTAGATGAATCTTTCAACTAGAAAGATGTAGAGCACATCAAGATCTACAATATCAACGGCTATGATCGTGTTTGGAGCTTCGGATTGGCGACAAATCTCGCCCAAAGGGCTGGAGTTCATTCTCGAACTGCGTGCTACAGGGATGGCCGAGTTCTATGGGGTTGGGGCCTAACCTAGCTTGTCTCGAGAGCTTCGTCATGGCGTTGGAGTGATCGAATTTCGTTGAGCGAGGAGACGGTGAAGTTAAAACCTAATTTTTGATATATGGGTTCTTTTGCGTGTTTGATACCTGTAGAGGAACGTGAAAGATGAGGAAGAAAGGGGGGTGGGGACGTGTGGACCTGATGGAGTTTGGGGTTTGTTTGGATGGTTGTGATGCAGCAAGGTTTAAGATATAAAAGTTATGTTGAAATTAGTTTATAAAATTGTGTACAAACTTGTAAAATCAATATCATTTTCATACGAGGTCGAAAAAATGCAAACTCAGTTGCGTTGGAATCGTATGGACGAGCACTACGCGATGGAGTTGGTTTGGAGTCGTTTGGAGTTAGTGAGAATTTCGGGTAAAATTAAACGCGCGTTTAATTTTATTCGAAATAAAAGCTAAAACGGAAATTAAAACCAAGGTGAGAATTTCTCACTCGATCGAATAGATTTCGATTTTATTTTAAATAGTTAGATTTAAAATATTTGAATGCATGTTTGAATGATGACTGTAAATTATTGATTGTTAAAATAGACATTATGCGCCGTTAGTAAGCGGATGTTATTTATTAAAAACATATACCGCGAATATTTCATAAACAGTGAAATTGGTATTATATATAATATCAATATATATATATTGGCATATGTATATATTGCAGTTGTTGATTTCCCGCATTTTTGTTTAGCGGATGAGACCCTATTATGCCGTTATTAAGCGGATAATATTTATTAAGAACATATACCGCGATAATTTCGTACTGGAGCGAAATTGGTATTGTGCTAATGTTTTTGGATGCAGGAAACAGGTTGGAGGGATCCAACTGGATTCCTCAACAGTTTTTATTTGATTTCAGATATTTTGATATTTGATTGATTATCATATACGATATATGATGGATCGGGTAGTCGTGATTGACTATTTGGTGTGTAGCATCATTGGACCCAGATTTTGGGATTTTAAAATGGTTTTAAAGTGATTTTTGAAAATATACTATATTTTTGGAATTGATCCATTTTAAATAAATAAACGTTATAATTTTTAAAGTTATAAAATTATGGTTTTTGTGAAATATAGTTAAAAGCTGGTTTTTGAGAAATATGAACTAATGATTTTATAAAATAATTTAGATTGGATTTTTGAATATATGATAAAAGTTTAAATATAGGATTTATAAAATTTGATTATTTTATAAATCGAAATGATGAAATTATAAAGGAATTTAAAGACGTTTTAGAATAATAATATAAACTGATTTATATTAAGAGATTTATAAATGGATATTTATAAATTGAAATATTGACTTATAAAATGAGTTTTTATAAGTGTTTTAATTAAGTGAAAATGAATTTCATTATAGAATGAAATTTATAGAATTATAAACTGTGAAGTTATAAATGAAATTTATAAATAGTAAGATTTATAAATTTGGTGAAATTATTTGAAGAATAGATTGATTAAATAAATAAATCTTATAAGTTATAAGGTTTATAAATTGAAAAGTCTTTAAAAAGAACGATTTTGTAAAATAATCGTTTTATAAGTATTTAACTTATAATATGAACTTGTAGTTTATAATTGAGTTATAAACTGGAATAGGTTAATAAAGGAATTTATAAAAAGGAAGTTTTTATAAATAAATAGAAACGGAATTTATAAACGTTGTTTCATAAATCCGCAAATGACTTATTTTGATAAGTTAATTGTTATAACTTAGAGATAGAGTTATATTCACGTTTTAGACAGTGAATAATCCTTTAAGTTAAAGTGAATAGAAATGATAAAATTTGTTAAGGTAGTATATTCACGTTTTTGAATAGTGAATAATACGTTAAAGAAATTGTTTTAGATATGATGTTTTAAATAGAATTAAAACGATCTAACGATGGTTTAAAATGTGTTGAGATTCGAAACCATAGATTTCAACATTTATTGTTGAAATAGACGTTTTCGAGAAATAAAAGGAAATATGGACTATAACACTGTTGTTATAGTAAATGATTTCCGAAAGGAAATGTTTTGTATAGTATTGGGATTTATATATCTATTTTAATTTCGAATCCCTATACTAGTGATTTTGGGTTGTCGTAACGATGTTTTACGTAACATTCGTTTTGGCCCAAATAAATATGTTTAAGAAAATGATTTCCTTAAAGAATGAATTATATACTTAATTCGATTTAAGTATATTGAATATTTTCTAAGTGTTGAAAATAAAAGGAATTTGTGAATTACTTATGAATAAATAAGTATGGAAATGTTTTCCAATATGAAGTGAATAATTAGAATTTATCTTTTTCTGAAGATAAAATTGAAATGAATAATTGAAATCGTATATGCATGAATATTTTGGGATATAAATTCACTAAGGAATTTATATGTGAAAGTGAAACTTGATAAAAAATAAATATTGATTTATTTTTGAAGTGTTGAAATTATATATCTAGTAAAGATATTTTGGAAAATAAATAATTTGGAAAATTATTTGGAAACTGGTGATGTGTGCATATCCAGTGATAGTTCAATAGCCGACTATCAGTATTTCCCTTTGAATGGGTATTTGATGTGAATTGTTTGAAATTGAATGCACACTTATTTTTGAATAAGCGCTCACTATTCGGGTTAACCGAGAAAGGACCATGGGGTCGTATAACCCATTCCGAATATGTGATACGTCGTTGTGAATCGCATTTGAAGATCGGTGTTGAAGACCGGATATTTGCGAGAGCGATAGGATGAACTATCGATTGACTCTGCACCGAGTTGCTCCGGTATTGAGTTCTCCATATGTGATGGTGAATCCGATCAGGATTGTGGATATCCGGATTGCAAGGACTTCTTTGTAAGTGCCTTCGGTTCTGTTCGATCCCGGAACAGACTTGTATGGATTGTATGTCTGACATTACAATTTGAGATATAAAGCCGATTTCTTTCAAATATATTTCTGTTGGTGGCGGAGAATTTATTCTTTGCTTAACACCCTTCTTTGAGACGTACGAGCTCAAAGGTTATATAGTTGAAGTTATCAGCAATATATCCCATTTTGGTAATGTGACATGCTGAGTGATGCTGAAATGATCATTGTGTTGATTATTGTGATAGGATCATTTATTTGATCGTCTATCTTAGTGATCATTGTGTTGATCATTTGTTGACCCAAAGCATGGCTTTTGTATAAAGTATGTTTTTGTGGACGTGAATTCGTCGAGCCTCACACCCCGTGAATGGTCAAAACAGGAAAGATGCGGCAAGGTTATGAGGGGTAGCACCCTTTAGGGTATGTCCATTTCCTTCTGGAAAAGGGTGGTATCATGGTATGGAGCCCAGATACTTACTCATGTTGAAACACTTTGTTTTTATGATTGTGTGAATTGATTAGAGAGCTCTCGGATAAAGGTCCCAAAGGACCGGGGGATGGCATATTCGGTCAGTTGTTGCTCAGTTAGGAGTAACCCGGCCTTGTGTTGGTAGAGATCCGGTTTGGTTCTCGGGGATGTCCATCCAGAGGCATTCTCATGTGGCAATGGGAAGTTCCTTGGCCTGATCATTCGTTGGAAATCCAAAGAAACAATACGAGACTTGTACGGTTTTAGTTGTAGAACCTGCTATGGAATGTGGCGGTAACCTGCTATTGAACATAGTTAGCTATAGTAGGCATACGATAATGGTCGTATGTTGGCTAAGATTTATATTCTACTTTCGAAATGAATTTTTTTCTACACTATGCACTAGTAATAATATCAAATGTTATTTTAAATGCGTATCAAGCATCTTTGACTATCATAAGGAGAAATCTCCTCCGATTCTGCGTTTGCATGTGTGTGTGCGGGAGGCCTTATGGTAGTCTCATTTTTAAAAGCATTGCGAATTGATAAAAAAAATATTCCTCTATTTTGATTTTAAGATAAATAAACTGTTTGAGTTCTCACACCAGTCACATGACTGACTCGGAGTTTATTGTTTTCCTTCCTAAACTCTGGGTGCCCACAAATTTCCACACGGGCAGTTAAGAGTTAGGTTTATCAGGATATTCTGGATATTCTGGAGTTGCTGGAGGCAAGCTGGATGGCATGGCGTATTACTAGTTTATATAGTATTTCTTTTCCGCTGCACTGTTTGTTGTTGTATGATGTTGTACACTCTGATATGATGTGATGTAATGAAATGTAATGTAATAACTGATATGGTTCTTTGTTTAAAGATTATTCATTTATTATTATATGTTGTTCCGCTGCGAATTGTGAGATTCTGTTGTTGTTCTGTTGTTTCCTTTCTGTCTATTTCTATTTTTAAAATTCTCTGTTTTCTAAAAAAAAAAAAAAAAAAAAAAATTTGTCTATCTTCTTTTCTCTCTATTTTCTATCTCTTCTCTATCTTCTCTCTTCTTCTGTTTCTTTTCTTTTTTTAAAACACATAACATCTCGGTTTTCGGCCTTTGATTTCTCGGCAGTCGATAAAGTGAGTGTCGATGTCGAATTTTCGAAAGTCGAAAATTTTCGGGGCGTTACACTCAACGTCTAGACTTAGGACTGGAGGCACATTTGGATCAATATTGCTTCCTCCAGGCAAGATGTTATGATTATCATCATTATTGGCATCACAAGTAACCACTTGGACTATACCAGTAATGCGGCCTGCTTCCAACAAGCCATAGGCAAGAAAATTCTCCTTTGATAGAAGAGTTTCGATATCTCGATCTTATGCTGGAATAACCATGTGAGCATTAACGACATCTAAAAGTGCCTGGTTTTAGGTCTCGTCGAAACATTTGGATAGAAAAGGAAGATAGGTTAAGCCTACAAATTATAAGGCAAATTCATACAATGCATATGAAATGAAACAAACGTCTGGATAGGTACCTACATGCGAATCCAAGTGGGCAATGGACATAGAACCACTTGTTTTTGAAATAGCTCAACTTGTTCCATGTGCCGGTGACTACTCTACAACCCTTAATCGGTTTGAGGTACGTTAAGGACGGACTTTCCTTTCGGCTCTTGAAGCAGCATATGTGTGTGTGTGTATCTAATCTCCCTGTCACTGGGTACTCTTTTCAAAAGTTCGAAGAAAACCATGTATATGCTGAGGAGGAAAGCATTAGCTATTTGGATGCAACTACATTGGAGCAAGCCTCATGAAATTCATAACTTGACAGACAAACCGATTGAACAATAGGACATAGCCCACCAAGCACATATATCTATTGCAATTAATATAACCCTCTAAGGAATGAGCTCTTTACTTGCAAGACGGGATTAGGACATCATTGAATAGGATTCCATGCTTATTGCATATTCTTTAAAGTTAACCTTCATTAATTTTTGAAGCAATAGAATCACCGGGATCATCAAAATTTACAGCATCCTCGAGGATGTTTAGTGCGAGATCTACTTCTAGCCCATTTTCCGACTCTACTAGGTTTTCAGGAACCTGTTGTTTAGCTTGAGTGTTCTCTTGTTGTTATGCGTGCTCTACTTAAGTATATTGTGCAAGCGGAGTTGTAGTCGAACTTGACTCGGCATTGGATTCGACATATTTAAAGTGGATGCACCTATGGCTTGAGCAACAAGATGTTTGGAACATCTCTAATCCATTTCTATAAAAGTCTTGATAGATAATCAATATTAGATGAATGACAAGCTGCATCCCCCATGCTAAAGTGAATCAAAGTTTAGTGTCGTGCAGCGTCATGCAATTCATATTTCCAACAGTATTTAGCGCTTCATTTGAAAGGTCTTGGATATCACTTAAAGTGATCATCATTGCTGACTATCCTGGCGAGCTTCGCATTATCGGCCATGCTTTGGAAATGCACTGAGATAAAGAAAGGATTCGACACAAATCCACAAGGAAAAGTACACATGTGAACCTAGATTTAGTGAAAATCACCTAAGTGTTGGTGTTGCACTAACCCAACAACTTAAGAAATTTTCAACTTCCTTCCCCTTCTCCACTGATCCCTAACCAGAGCCATCAACATCTATCCGTCCATATCCATGACCAGTCCTACTTGTATATGATTTTAGGTTATCACTTACCTAGGAGTATGGAAATCAAAGGGAACAGGCTCAATTAAAGGAATCGAGCCTTACATCTAAGGCTTGGGATGGTTAAGTTAAGGCGCGATGGAGTCATGCTCAAGCAAGGTTTTTAGTAGTGAGGCTGGCAGCGTCGAGGTCAAGAGTGATAAATGCTAGTAAAAGGAGTCGCTGGATCGAAGGTAAGGCGATTTTAATGGCGGTATGGAGATTGGATCTATAAACATAGAATAAGTGAGGAGGTTAAATGAAGAGGATTGGTTTTATAATCCCACAAGCCTGCATTTTTTGCCGTTGGACTAAGGAAATTTCTAAAGTTTAAGGTCGGTACCGACCCAAGAGCCTAGGTTAGTACCGAGTCTTAAGTTTTTTACTAATATATATACAATATACATATACATACATACATATATATATATGTAGATATGTGTAAACGTATATGCATGTGATGGACCAGTTTTGTGCATTCCTCCCAACTCAAGAACATAAACATATGCATATGTATGTGTATGTATCCGAAACCCTGAATGACTATAGTCAATGGGAATCTGCTCAAATCTAAATAATCCATGGAAGGAATCAACTTAAAATTATCAAGTTTAGAATGACAGGTCATGAGTGCATGCTCTGGTTTTATACTACCAAATGTTGATTGAACGCTGCAACGATTAGCTATGGAAATAACTATTCATGGAAATGATCTATAGGAAGGTTAACGACCATTCGAAATGCCGAGTGGAGTCCTTCGCAGCAGCCCTAACTTACCACAATTCAAAGCATATCACGTTTGAAATGAGATATGCTTTGGGAGGAAGTGTTATCCATTCTTTTGACTAGACAAATATCCGGATAGATTGGACGAGTCGAACTTAGAGTTATCAAGGCAGGAAGCCCAAAGAGGTAGCCCATGAGTCCAGAAACCGAAAAAAATGGAGCCACGGGATCAAAGCAAAGCTAACTAAAACCGAGACCTACCTAAGTGGTGGGTCGGTGCCGACCCCACTCCATGGGTCGATATCGATTGGAGTTTTGACCTCCATATTCACCTATCTTCTGCCTACACATTGTAATTAATACTAGAAGCTTATTCCAAGTGTTTCATTATTGTAATGCGACTCTCCATCAGTCGCCACGAACCCTTAAATCACCAACTCTGTTATTCCACGACTCTGTCATTTGGACTTCGAAACAAGCTATTATTGGTGCAAACAACTATGGAATCACGAAGCTAACCACAAGACGAGCTAGAGAGAAGAGTTCAAGATGACCAGATTAGCCATCTTAAGGGTCGGTACGGATCTAAGTCCTTAGAGTCGTACAAATCCATAGTTATTAATGATGTGGCATCCTACTTTTGAGGAGAAACAACATAAGGCATGGAATACAAGGTGGAGATATTTTGTGCGAGATTTTAGGCTCCCTACCTCTATAAATAGGAGGATAGGGCTCATTTTATGATCTTCTGACTCTTGCACTTCATATTCTTATTTCTTGTAAAAACTGTTGGAGTTGCATCGACCTATAAGAACTTCTTCCCTCAAATCAGAATATAAGCAATAAAATCAAAAAAGTGAACGTAGGCGTTGATTTGCCAAACCAGTATAAACTGTTGTATGCTCTTTCTTACTCTTTTTTCGTTTAATTCTTCAATTTTTATTCTCTATTTAAACTTGCGTATGTTTGGGCCGTTTTGGTTCAAACAATAATTATTTTTAATCTGTTTAAAGCCAGGAACTTTGACTTTGAGTTGACTATAGTTGACCATGACACTAAACTCATATAACTATGGAGACGAATTATTGTTGAATTGTGTTTCACTTTCAATGCTTCAACTCAGATCCAACTATAGGCGTTTGATGGATATCATTCCATAATTTCTATAATCAAAGTGAAGTGCCCACATCGAAATTTTATAGTATTCTCAAGTCGAAGGAACTGTGTAACACCATCACTTCGAGATTCTCTGTTTGACCTTATTTATATTAACTAACAAAGAACTCTCGGGTAAGGCATGTCATGGTTATCAAATAACTACCAATACGTAACCCCTTAGTGCGACAAACATCCATGAGTAATACATTCCCCAACATTGGGAGAGTGTTACACACTCTAGTCTCAATGGATATATAGATATCCCATCTCGAAACATCTTGACTAGAAATATTTAAAATAATATGTAATTTTAAATGTGACAAAATTTTCATGTTATAATACATCGTAATTACACATAACATATTATTTAAGGATTTTCTATTGGATATACTTTAAATTAATTTCTTAATTAATTATATCACAATATAACAAGTATATAATAGAAAGAAAGACACCTTTTATTTTAAACAATGTTGGTTATCGAGTTAGATATATGTAACAAATTACATGATTGCCCTACGGCATACCCCTAACTCTATCAAGATTGACCCATTCAAGTGCCTAATTAAATAGTTTCTAAAGGGTTCGGTTGTGTTAATTGTAGCACTAGACCAATAGCTATAAGATGTACCTTGATCAATGAACTGTCACCTTGATAAGTTTACATGAAGTGCAACTTATTCTGTATCCTTAAATGTTAAGAATGACCTGCATTTTCGTAAAGAGATCTTCATGGTCTTGAAATAAATGTTTCCTTTTTAATGGGTTGACTATTTGGAATGGAAAGTGAATGTCCAAGTAGATGTTAAATAGGCACAGTTGAAATGAAAAGAGCAAATGGTCATCTCTGCTTCATGAAGAGACATTGGAAATAAGAATTGTATAAATACTAAAAGATACTTAATATGGAATGAGAAATGTGATTTCTTTTCTAAATGTATTTTCATATAGAATAAAAGCTATTTCTTCGAGGTCAGGATAATTGATCTAAAGCTCACAATTGTAACCTAGTTACAGTAAATGAAATAAAATCCTATAATTAATAGCTGAATGGAGCTTCATATTTCTTATGCTATTATAGTAATGGTGGAAATAGCGAGAGTATACCATATAACCCTTCTTATTGGATGCATCTAGTTACGAAAGTTATTATCATAAACA
Source organism: Allium cepa (assembly GCA_030765085.1). NCBI lineage: Eukaryota > Viridiplantae > Streptophyta > Magnoliopsida > Asparagales > Amaryllidaceae > Allium > Allium cepa. Next base: position 241,464,684 of record CM060931.1, read on the forward strand.
TACCAAATATTATTTTAAAAATAATTATTTTCAGTTTTGATTGAAAATAGTCATAGTTTTATTTCAATATGAATATTGCAAATATTCATCATAACACAAGATTATAATAATAATGTTTATTTCCATAAAATAATGATGCATAGAAAAATATAGAAGTATCCAAAGTTTTACAATTATTTGGAATTATAGACAAAGCCACAATTTGGAGAAATAATTCTTTAATTGTATGATTATGAATCATATGGTACCAATGAATTGTATCTCAAATGATTAAGAGCAATGAACCCATTCACTAGGACTGATATATGATTTGGTGAACTCTTAAGAATACACATATAAATGCATGAAATCATAGGTTTAATGACATTAAAAAAATTCTACATACTTCATTAAATTCACCGACGAATTATCAGAAACATGAACATTTGTATTTGATACATATATTTGTGACTGATAAGTTTGTAGAATATAAAACAGAATGAATAACATAAGGTGAAAAAGAAAATAAAATGATTTGATCGAATAAGTGAGTGTATTGGAATGGAGCTCCAAACGTACCTAAAATGAATAAGATTCAATTCAAAAGTCATGCCTCTCGATAATACATAATGATGCTTCGATAAAAGTAATCGCACTTTACTGGAAAAAGTACGATTAGAGTGAAGTTGGGTTAATTTATTGTAATATGAAGGCATACTTAAGAGTAAGCACATAGGTTATGATAGAGTTAAGGGTGCGCTCTAGGGGAAATTATAAATTTATTACATATATCTAACTCACTAACTAATCTTGTTCAAAATAAAAGGCGTTTTCTTTCTATTATATACTTGTTATATTATTATATAATTAATTAGGTAATCAATTTAAAGAACATTAGATTGAAAATCCTTATCTATATGTTATGTAATAGTATTACAATATGTTGTAGTCATGAGAAATTTATTATGTTAAAATGACATATTATTTTAAATATTTCCAATCAAGATGTTTCGAGAGAAGATAACCATACATTCATTAAGACTAGAGTACGTAACACTCTCTAAATGTTGGGCAGTGTATTACTCATGATTGTTGGGGGCACCAAAGGGTTACATACTAATAGTTATTGGATAACTATGGAATGATGCGCTTGAGAGTTTTTTGTTAGTTAATATAACTAAGGTCAAATAGAGAATACCAAAGTGACGATGTTACACATTTCTCTCGACTTAGGAATACCTTCAAACTTCAATATAGACACTCCACTTTTATTATAGTTAAATCGTGGCATGGCGTCCGTTGAACACTATAATTGTATGAGCTGAAGCATTAAAAGTGAAACGCTATTTAGTAGAAAATTCATATCCTCGGTTATATAAGGTTAGTATTAAGGTTAATTATACTCAACTCAAAGTCAAAATCCATGGCAGATTAGTAAGGTTAATAATATTTGTTATTATTGAACCAAGTACTTTATTTACGGACCAACCAAGTTGAATGTGGTAGATATTGGAATTTTAACCAAAACCAAATTCCATAAATCCTAGTGTGATATTGTGTTGACGAAGAGAATTGGTGTAAAAATATTTATTATCGGGTGCTCCTTATAATCAGTAAAATTGGATTTTACTGAAAAAGATTTGTGAGGGTTAAATTTAACCAAAATATCATACCACTAGCTAAGATGATGTGCGAAAGTTAATATTTAAATTGTTCGATATTAATTATTGACTGAATTCATACCTTTGAGTAACACGGCCAAAATGATGAATACTCTAAATAAACCATACACTTTAATTATTATATAACCATTGTAAATTAATTAGTATTTGTGAAATATTAATTATTAAATTTTATTGGATATTTGAGTACCATTAGTATTTAATAAAGTGCATGTATAAAACTTAATAATGCGCGTATTTTTATACGATATTGATAGAAAATTTAAATTAGATTTAAATGGAACAAAAAAGGGAATGGATTTGGAATTTTTGGCCCACGACACCTCATTCTATAGTAGGCTATGCATGGTAGGGGAAGAGGATTTGATGAGATTTATGTGAGAATTAAACAAGTAAGGTTTTAAATGAGGGAATCTAAAGGTTTCAGTGTTCCCTTCAAAACATATTATCTCACATTCCTCCATCTCACTCTTTACTGACAAAAAATTTCTCTTCCTCAAATCAAGTCATGGCCGAAATCCGATTATATGATAGGGCCAAAAAATTCCAAAAATCAAATAGAAATTAAATCAATTTATTAATGGTGGTTTTTACCTCTTAATCTTTACACGGGAGGTTGATTCGTGAATCTAGAAGCATTAATTCAATAATCAAGGCGTGACTTTTGGGCAGCATTCTAAGTTATTTTGATTTAACATGTTCATATGGTTGAATTCACTATTTTTCTTTTTTATCATATCACAACATCTAATTCAAATCCCATCTTTCCCATCTAAATTTTAAGTATATTTACTATGTTGTTTTTTTATAAAGATCCATTTTTTTCTTAACTCCATTATTGTTAATCCATCATGATTAATATTATTTAGATTCTCTTTCTACTATGATATTTTCTGGTTATTCTTTATATTGTTTTGATGCGATTATTCTTATAATGGTTTACGTATGCTGAAGTTGTCCAAATCCTTATTGTTTTTCCACTTGTGAAAAAAAACTATTTTCAATTGGAAACCATCATTATAAATTTGTACTATATATATGCTAATCATTTATGTTTGAATGGAAAACTAATTTATTTTGTTACTTTGTTGATATTTCGAATATAGTTGTTTGGAGTATTTTTCTGATAAAAAAGAGCAATCCTTTTTGAATCCATGGATGCACTTTTGTGTAAAATCCAATAATTTATTTCCTTTCTAAATTTAAAGTATTGTTTAATATTGTGTATATGTCATTTCGCTTTTATAAATAAATGATCGTTTTAAAATTGTCACTTTTAAGTTTTAGTAAACCTATAAACATATATTATAATTACATGGTTACATAAAGAAGTTAATTTAAGATCTAAAACATCACATGTCATTTATGTTAATGATAACATATATGTATTTCCCCATTCAAACTAATAAGGTGGATTTTATACATTAACGTAATTCTTGATTCAAATCTTTCCCTAACTGAAAGTTAATTCATTAATGTCAATTTTAGATTTATTATCACTACAGTAGAAAATACTTTTCATAGACTTTTAAAAATGTTGTTAAATCTTTTTGCAGTGTTATAAAGAACATTGTATTACAACATGCTGTAATAAGTTCGAATCCTATAATAGCATTGTGAGATGCCAAAAGAAGTCCTATTGTAACCTTTTTACCGGTGCAATGTTACAGATCATATAGCGGTTTTACCTACATCATGTTAGACTCTAGGGCGTTTTAAAATTTGTAAAATCATTTTGCATCTTTCAAAAAATGCTGCCTAAAGAATTTAACAACTTTTTAAAAGTGCTATAAATTTTTTTATAGTATTTTATTTTTTATCATTGTAGAGTTTACAATAGAATTTCAAGATATTATATTATTTATAATAAAATACATTGAAATACACGTCAATCCATTCAAATAGCACAAGTAGAAATCATTTGATAATTTAAACACATTATATATTAAATATAATCGAAGTTTCACCAAGCTCATACACCAAACAATTAATATTTGTACATAATATTTCATAGAAAATGCTTTGGTCATATATAATAGAACCATAAAGATACTACAACTGCCGATGTAGCGAATTACAACAATTATTGAGCTTGCCTTCTTTGACAGTCCATGCCTTACAAGGAAAAAAGGTACAATAACATAAGTAGAAGCTAATGGGTCTGGCACTACAACAAACAGGACTTTTAATAGCATTTTAAAAATACTATAAAAGCTTTTAACAGCGTTTCTGCGTATGTTGTATGTCGACATGCAGTTATATCTCAAGGAATACAATCACAAGAAATAACGCTGTTAAATATCCTTTTTAACAGCGTTTCCCTGGTGTCATGAAATCTTTTAACAGTGTTTGGTTGTGTGCAGTTATAGATCTTTCTTAGCGTTTATTTCGTGCTAAGATAAGATTTTATGGCATTTTTTCACTGCCGTGATATTTATTTACAGCGTTTCGTTATTGCGATATATCGTGTTATATGTTTTTAGATACAATTTAACGACATTTTTAAAATGCCGTTAAAACTTTCAACAACGTTTTAAAAATGCTGTTAAAACTTTCAACAGCGTTTTAAAAACGCTTGGAATGTTTTAACTGCGTTTAAAAAACTTTAAAAAACTCTATGGAATGTTTTAACAGCATTTTTAAAACGTTGTGGAATCTTTTAATTGCATTTCTGCAAACATCCACCATAATGTGCATATATATACCACATTTCTAAATTAGCAATTATATCAATATCACATTTCAAAATCAACATATTATATCAATACCACATTTTGGACACACATTTGATAACCAACGTATGAAATTTCATAATCAAAATACACAACATTCTTACACCAAAAATAAATAGTTTGTCATCAATAGTTCAAAAACAAAATATAGAACAAGTAGAAATAGCAAAACAAAAGCAAGTAGTACATACGCTAAAACCAAAAATTAGTTCTAGCAGCAAAAATAACTTCGATCCATAACTCGTCGCAACCTTTTTTGCATCACAGTCATCTACCTACCTGTAAAGCAAAAGTTAAATCTGTGTAAATCTGTATAGTAATATTTTTTCAAAAAGGTTGAACTTAAACATTTCACTTGATAAACCAAAATAGATATGGTGATTAGATGATTTTAGATCAGTTTTAATGTTCTAAGAACATAAATAAATATAAATTCGTCGTATGTATTTTTGATCAGTTTATAATTTATTAAATAACTAGTCTTGCATCACAACCTCTCTACCTGAACTATTGATATTAATTTTCATTGTTCATCATCATTGGCCTTCCCTTTTACCTAATCTCTCATCACTAGAAAAAATTAAAACAATTATTTTGTATTGTTATAAATATAAATTCTCTCGTTTACAAACCTGAATTTTGGTGCAATATTTGTGCAATATGCTATAGAACTTACCGGCAACCTGCAATTTAAAAATAAACATCTAAGAATAAAACTGATCAGACAATTCTCTCATTTTTGACATTTTCAAAATAATAAATAAGCTTCATTAGAATATGTGCGGGTGTGTGCACGTACGTGTGTGTGTGCATGTATGTTGATGTGTATGTCTGTATATGAGGTTCCTCGGTTGCGAACTTACTATACCTCTTCATATGCCTCAAAGTTGTAAGACACGATTACAAGTTTTGAATAGCAATCTTTAGCATTTATGACTACCGTTTGAGATATTGCATTGCTGAAACAACCAAGAGAAGATCAATCAAAACTAAAGGAGGATCCTGACATAAAATATAGAATGTTATGATATGTAGCTAAAATTGGTCTCAGCACGCACAACATTTCATTAAGTAATGCTTTCGGCAACTATTGCAAGTTTTTCATATCCAGTGGAGTAACATCTAAGTGCTAGAGTGTGCGATTCATCTGTGAGATAAAAGTCTTGCTGGTGATATACTTGAATTTTAGTTGTAGTATGTAGCTAAGAAATGAGATTTTTTGTGTGTGTCATACATCAAATGTAAACCATCAAGAATGCCCAAGTGTACTAATAGAACAACATCATATGGCAAATTTCATGGCAATATGTGATATTTTTTGTTCATTACAAAAAGAGCAGCAACGTATTGTCTGTTTAAATCCTTTTGTATATCTCCGATTAGTTTTGGCTCTTTTGATATATATATTTTCTATGTTAACAGATTGAGTTTTGGCTCTGTTGACATATTTATTTCTATGTTAGCATATTGCTACTAATGTTGATATTTTTCGCTGAATAATACATTATATCATGCACTACATATCTGTACATGCAATTCAATTATCAGCAGTCTGCCTTTTGATTTCCCGCTGAAAGGTAAACGTACATATAATATGGTGTTTACAATTCACTAAGAAAGTCTCAACAACAATGGATTAAAAATATTAGGGAAAGAGAAGCAGAGAGGTAGTTTTTGAATTTACATCTATATTTCGTCTTTTTTTCATTGGATCATAAACAAGAGCTATTTTGAATTCAGGTGTCTTCAACACTGTGATCACCTATACAGTCGAAAACAAAAATTCGACTAAAATTTATTTTGGCTAGCGTCTGATTGACATATTAAGTAAGAAGCCAAAAGTTTTTGAGTCTTAGTGTTAAGGAGATAACCGGCATTCTTCCCCTTCTTCTGAACTCCCGTACATGTTACATAGGCATGCTCTGAGATGGAGATGGATCGATCTGCCCGGAGAGACAATGTCTAGATTTTCCTAATGTTTGAGATTGAACATCTAGGATTTGAATTCAATAAATGAACTTGAATTTCTTGAAATAAACCTTTGACCGAAGAGTTAAAGGATGAATATTATAAACCAGCTTGAACACGATCGCTTTATGACCCTACCCAGAGAGGCGGGGTACGGAGTGCAAGAAGTGAGTTGCTTCGCCAGAGAGCGACAGCATCGACTCACTTAACGTCGTTTCCCATTCACCGGAGAGTGATTGGATCGAGATTCGACAAGAGCCCAGAGAGGCTGTGATCGGCCCACGATTTAGGCCATGACATCGCTTAATGTTCAGATACACTGAATCGGAGTGCAAGAAGTGAATTGCTTCGTCGGAGAGCGACAGGATTGACTCACTTAACGCTGTTTCCCTTTCACCGGAGAGTGACGAGATGGGATCCAGCAAGATCCCGGAAAGGCTACGATCGGTCTAGAATGACCAAGACATCGCTATACGCCCTAGCTAGGGTCGGAGTGCAAGGGATAGAAGGCAACGCCGGAGTGCAACAGGATCTTTCTATTCGATCGCTAAATGTGGAATGGACTTGGCAAAGGTCAAGAGTGACCACTGATAGTCCGGAGAGACTGTAGAATTTCATTCTTAACATCCACAGGAAGAAATGGATAATGATTCGGCTTCGAACAACCGCGAACTTGATTAAAAATGCTATTAGCTTTGAATAAAACATGAAATCGCTACATTCGATTTCATGTTTTATTCAAAACACACTTTTTGCCAAAAGGCATGTTTTGGGGGGCAAAGTGTTATCCCGCCTTTTGGAAAAGCCGAGATACCCAAAAATTAAATGAAAACCAATGATTACTAGTCATAAATGTCGATTATGCATCGCAGGTTCACTATGGATATCAATGAATTTTGTCCGAGTCTGGATCGAGCTACAATTGACAAGAAATGACAAGCAAAGCTATAAAAGTCAACGTTTCAAATTTCAGGTTAATCAGAGTTCGTATGAATGAGATATGATCGATGAAAGTTAGAAAAAGAACACACTGTTCGTATCCATAGAGGGAGGTTGAATTTCGAATCGATCAAGTTCGACTCGATCAACAGCATGATAACGATCTGTTCGAATTGATCGGGTTCGAGTCGAACCTTGGCCGTACTATTCAAATCCATCGGGTTCGTGTCAATCAGTGTGGAGCTATTCGTATCCATCATGTTTCGAATCGATCTTGTTCGGTGAGTAGTTCGAACCCATCGACTCTACAGACCTCTGTCGTATCCACCAGATAAGGTTTCGTTTGTATCCAACTATCGACCTTGTTATCCAAGCCCCACTTCGTATCCATCGGCTTACACCATCCTCGTATCGATCCTTCACGCATCATCCAAGGCCACTTCGAATCGATCAGCATGTATAAGATCGGTGCGAAACGCGCTACAGGCATCGATACGAAACGTTGGACATGGATCGTAATTACGAATAGGGGTCGAGGTAGATGAATGCGTATGAAAAGACATGAATGGATCTGGGTGGAGTTCAAATACTAACGACTCAGTCAACTCGGCAAAAAAGGTGGAGTGATCCAAGAATCTCGCACCACGTCACATCACACACACATGCATCAATCGAGTCGAACGGGATGGATACGAAACATGGATTCGAACGCGACAATGCTCACGAAAACGCAATCTTGCATCGATCATATCTCCTAAACCACAGGTCCAAATGCTATGAAATTTTCACAGAAGCTTACATACAAGCTAAAGAACATACTTGCCAAGTTTTGGCTCGATTGGATCATTTTTTGATCGATACGAAATTGGTTTGTATCGATCACGAATCGAGTCGAAACTTTCCGGGATCGGTCGCGTGGGCCCACTCACGTGCCAGAAGAAGTCTCCTGAAGTTTGAGTGCGGTATCCGCCTCCTACACCTATAAATAGCCCCTAGAGCCTACAGAAAGGGGATCTTTTGGCTATTCAACGTCCAGACTCTGCCGGATTCAATTCTACATCTCACTATTGCTGTTATATTCATTGTAACTGTTGTAATCATCTGTAATCAGCGAAGAACATCAATAAAAGATAAAACTTTGAAGTGGACGTAGGTCGGAGATAGCCGAACCACTATAAATCTTGCGTTTATGTTCGTTATTTCTGGATTATTGTTTGCTATTTGCTTAGATCTGTGACTTGTGCTTGAAAATTGTTAGTTTATATTCATATATTGGTGCTTTCACGACATTTGGGTTTTGTGACCAATTTTGGCGTGAACACTTTGGTGTTTTCACTGAGAAGAACTAGCACCCGCTATACTTGATTTGGAATCCAGATTTGAAGGCTTGAAGGAATTATATTTGAAAGACAATGACTCGACAAACAAGCAGAAGACAAAGAGCTGAGAGAAGCCAACAGGAAGGAAGTCAAGAAGCATCCTCCGGAGATGGAGAAGGACAAGCTTCGATCTACATCACCAGGGATGAGACGGAGGCTATGGCAAATTCGATGCATGAAAGAATAATGAAGAGTCGACAGGAGATGCTGCAGAACTTCTTCGAACAGATGAGAGCAGCAAATGCACAAAACCTTGGGCCAACTACTGCAACTGCGAATGTGGAACAGGGAGCAAGGGTCGAGGAACTCAATGGAGGACAGAATACAAAACCAGAGGGCAATCAAAAAAGGCTTGGGGGCAGACCCTCAGGATCTGATACTGGAAGACCAATGGATGGAGCTCGACAGGCTAGAGCCAATGCTAGTGCTAACGAGCCACACGAAGAGTATGTACCAGAATTCCCTTTGAGACTTAGGGGGCAGGATAGAAACATGACAAGGGGGCAACCCCCGGATGGAGATGAAAGAATGATTGGTCTAGTGCGACGAATCATGAGAGGAGGATTATCGAGCGGAGGATTGGGAGAAGTCAGTCGGAGTCCGTTCACTTCGAATATCAGAAATGCAAGGAACCCTCCAAAGTTCAAACTACCAATGCTGGAACCTAATGACGGGAAGTTAGACCCGACCATGCACATTACCAGGTACATCAGACATATGGAAGTGCTGGGAGCATCCGAGGAAGTGATGGCACGATGTTTCCCTTTATTTTTATCAGATTTGGTTGTGCTTTGGTTCAGACAAATAAAAACTGGATCGATCAGAACATGACGCGACCCAAGAGTGTGATGACTTTGGCTTCGATAAAGCAAAGGATCGGAGAGTCCATAAAAGATTTTCTACTGCGATTCAATGCAACAGTGGCTTCTGTAGATCGCCCGGATCCATCGATGATTTTGATGGCCGCGGTGGCAGGAGTTGGGGAAGGCACCGAATTCAAAGATTCTTTGGCAAGAGATCCACCACAAGATCTTGGAGAATTCTATCATGAAGCTGAAAGATTCATTCGACTAGAAGAATCACGAGCCGAGAGGCGAGAAGCAAACGCTGTGCAGGGCGAAGGAACCTCTAGGGAACAGTCTAGAGCAGACAAAGGAAAGAGAAAGCAGGACGACAGACATAATGGTCCTGATAAACGGAAGAAATTCCGAGAGACCAGATTCAGGCAATACACAGATCTGACAGTAAGCCTGGAACGGATTTACATGGAAACTCGGGGGCAACTCCCCTATCGAAAACCACCCAGGAGAGATCCCACAGAGCGAGAGCGCAGAAGTGGAAAATATTGCCTATTGCATGAGCTGGATGGGCAAACTACCGATGAATGCCGCCACCTGAAAGAAGAGGTGGAAAAATATGCTAGGAGTGGTAGATTGCCACAATATACCAGAGAACGGACGGTGGCCGTGAGACCTGAACAACTACCGCCTCCACCTAATAGAACTGATCCTGGATTGGGATCGAGACTCGTCATCAACTGATTATGATGGCAAGGGCCAAGTTCAGGATTTGGACTTTGGTCGATTTGATTTCTTAGATTTGATTTTAAAATAAAACGGCTATTCCACTTACACGTGTACAGGAACCGGAGAGATCCCTAGTGGAGATAGATCGATATGCCCGGAGAGGCAATGTCTAGTTTTTCCTAATGTTTGAGATTGAACATCTAGGATTTGAATTCAATAAATGAACTTGAATTTCTTGAAATAAACCTTTGACCGGAGAGTTAAAGGATGAATATTATAAACCAGCTTGAACACAATCGCTTTATGACCCTACCCAGAGAGGCGGGGTCCGGAGTGCAAGAAGTGAGTTGCTTCGCCAGAGAGCGGCAGGATCGACTTACTTTATGTCGTTTCCCATTCATCGGAGAGTGATTGGATCGGGACTCGATAAGAGCCCGGAGAGGCTATGATCGGCCCACGATTTAGGCCATGACATCGCTTAATGTTCAGATACACTGAACCGGAGTGCAAGAAGTGAATTGCTTCGTCGGAGAGCGACAGGATCGACTCACTTAACGATGTTTCCCCTTCACCAAAGAGTGACGGGATGGGATCCAGCAAGAGCCCGAAAAGGCTACGATCGGTCTAGAACGACCAAGACATCGTTATATGCCCTAGCTAAGGCCAGAGTGCAAAGGATAGAAGGCAATGCCGGAGTGCAACAGGATCTTTCTATTCAATCGCTAAGTCTGGAATGGACTTGGCAAAGGTCAGGAGTGACCACTGATAGTCCGGAGAGACTGTAGAATTTCATTCTTAACTTTCACAGGAAGAAATGGATAATGATTTGGCTTCGAACAGCTGCGAACTTGATTAAAAACGCTATTAGCTTTGAATAAAACATGAACTCGCTACATTCGATTTGAAGCTATTCAAAACACACCTTTTTCCAAAAGGCATGTTTTGGGAGGGGCAAAGTGTTATCCCACCTTTTGGAAAAACCGAGATACCCAAAAATTAACTGAAACCAATGATTACTAGCCATAAATGTCGATTATGCATCGCAGGTTCACTATGGATATTAATGAATTTTGTCCAAGTCTGGATCGGTCTACAATTGGCAAGAAATGGCAAGCAAAGTTACAAAAGCCAACGTTTCAAATTTCAGGTTAATCGGAGTTCGTACGAATGAGATATGATCGATGCAAGTTAGAAAAAGAACACACTGTTCGTATCCATAGAGGGAGGTTGAATTTCGAATCGATCAAGTTCGACTCGATCAACAGCATGATAACAATCGGTTCGAATTGATCGGCTTCGAGTCGAACCTTGGCCGTACTATTCGAATCCATCGGGTTCGTGTCGATCAGTGTGGAGCTATTCATATCCATCTTGCTTCGAATCGATCTTGTTCGGTGAGTAGTTCGAACCCATCGACTCTACAGACCTCTGTCGTATCCACCAGATAAGGTTTCATTCGTATCCAACTATCGACCTTGTTATCCGTGCCCCACTTCATATCCATCAGCTTACACCATCCTCGTATCGATCCTTCACGCATCATCCAAGGCCGCGTCGGATCTATCAGCATGTATAAGATCGGTGCGAAACGCGCTACAGGCATCGATATGAAACGTTGGACATGGACCGAAATCGTGAATAGGGGTCGAGGTAGATGAATGCATATGAAAAGGCGTGGATGAATCTGGGTGGAGTTCAAATACTAACGACTCAGTCGACTCGGCAAAAAAGATAGAGCGATCCAAGAATCTCGCACCACGTCACATCACACACACGTGCCTCAATCGAGTCGAACGGGATGGATACGAAACATGGATTCGAACGCGATAATGCTCACGAAAACGCAATCTTGCATCAATCATATCTCCTAAACCACAGGTCCAAATGCTACGAAATTTTCGCAGGAGCTTACGTACAAGCTAAAGAACATACTTACCAAGTTTCAGCTCGATTGGATCATTTTTTGATCGATACGAAATTGGTTCGTATCGATCACGAATCGAGTCGAAACTTTCTGGGATCGGTCGTGTGGGCCCACTCACATGTCAGAAGAAGTCTTCCGAAGTTTGAGCGTGATATCCGGCTCCTACACCTATAAATAGCCCCCTAAAGCCTACAGAAAGGGGATCTTTTGGCTATTCAACGTCCAGACTCTGCCGGATTCAATTCTACATCTCACTATTGCTGTTATATTCGAATTCCTTCATTGTAACCGTTGTAATCATCTGTAATCAGCAAAGAACATCAATAAAAGACAAATCTTTGAAGTGGACGTAGGCCGGAGAAAGCCGAACCACTATAAATCTTGCGTTTCTGTTCGTTATTTCTGGATTATTGTTTGCTATTTGATTAAATCTGTGACTTGTGCTTGAAAATTGTTAGTTTATATTCATATATTAGTGCTTTCACGACATTTGGGGTTTGTGACCAATTTTGACGCGAACAGTTATAACAAACTTTTCTTATAGCCATGGATCAAAAATTGTCATTTAACTTCTGGTATCAACTTTAGAATATACAGTTTAACTTATAAAAAGATCAAATCTGAATGTTTCTTTGTATATCCTATATCTGCATTTAACTCAAAATTGGGAAAAATATAGTGATATTAATTATATAATAAAACCCAAAAAAAAGACTATGTATACCACAAGCAAAATCTTCGATGAAGTTCCGGTGACCAACCCCTCGGAGACTTTCTTAAAGCCTGTTATCGTTGCTGCTGAGAATGAACACAGACATGGCTACTGTCTGAATCTGACATGTGGGATAGTTAAATCGGCTGTGCTGTATCAGAGACAACATATGGAACAAAAGATAGATCCAGTAACCCAACATCAGAGGTGACCACATCCCTCTTTGACCATATTGGTCCAGGTTTTGTACTCTTTATCCACAAAAATCACAGTTCAATGGTAGAAAATTTATTTTAATAAGTTTCAAATTTCAGTGTTGTTTTACCATATTTCGATCTTATTGTTGTTATCATCATAAATGCATCTGCTATAATGGTTGCTTTATAGTTGAACTGAGTTCATCCAGTTCATTTTATCCTTGCGATCATTTTCAAATTTTAAAGGTTTTTCTTCATCTTCTGATTTACTACTTCGTGCAGGCATGAATTCTTCCTAGGCATTAGTGTTTCTTCTTCTACATTTCTTGAGCTCGATATTTAATCCTTTAATAGCTGCAATCATATTTCAAAATCAACAAAATAAAAATCTGAAAAAATGAGTACATAAAAGAAGAATAAAAGGATAAACTGTGAGTACCGTCATTAAGAAGAAATGTGCAAAAAGGAAGATTGCGTTTAAAAGACTTTGACTTGTCTCCTTTATTCATCAAGGTTTTTGATTTATTCTTCCATTTTTTCTAGTCTTTTGCTCCTGGTCTTGGATGGGCGAACAATCATAGTTAAAGCAAAATAAGGAGGAATTCTGAAGGGATAATCAAACGTAATCTGAGCTAAACAATATTCATAAAAGAAATAATGTATTCTATCTTAAATATAGATATTATGTCTAGCAGAGCACATGATCCTAAAGGAAAATATAAGCATGCAATGAAAGAACTTATAAAGGCTCGACTTCTGTTGTAGTAACTTTTCATTTTATAATGACATCTTATAATAATTGAACAAGTTTATTTTAATTACCATTCAATTACTTGCACGGCGGAATAAAGAGACATGAACATCTTCAAACTAAACTTGTATGAACTTCGATGAGATGAATTGACAAAATTCTTCTATGTTATAATGGTTAAAAAAGAGGCTCATAATAGCACGGAAATCAGCTTTTGTTGCCAAAGCTTTTCAGAATGTATTAACTTCTTTGTCTAACTCTGAACTGGAACTAATAATTGGACAGCATTATCAAATTTGATAGTCTACTCTGGAGATGGTAAACTGGAATTCCCTGATAACTGCAAATGTATTTAACAACTAAGGGGCATGAGAATCTAGTTTCAAAGAGTAGTATTATAATGACACTAGTCGGGGGCCAAATGGTATGTGCATCAAATACCATAGCTGTCATTGAAGGAGCTAAAGATTGACCTCTTTTATAGCATCACTTTTAAGAAAACTTTTAGGAATATTAATCATATGTTCATGACACGTGTTGAGATTTGTGATACAAAGTCGGAAGTTGACATAGTGGCCTTGTCAACTGCAACTGCATAGTTGGTAGGTGTAGACAAAGCGGCAAAAAGGTGATTTGTCTCAAATACTTATTGTGTGATTTGAGTTTCGAGTAAAAGAGATGTGATAATTCATTGTGATAGAATGTGATTCACTTAGCGAAAGAATCGGCTTTCGATTGTAGAACAAAGCATATAAAGGTCAATGAGTTTCTAGTAGCTATGGAATAAGACATATTAGCATATATCAAGAAGATTCACTCAAAAGAGGACGTGTTTACTAAGACAACCTTAACTTCTAGCATTGATCAAACTAGGTTGGTTTGAGAAAATACCAATGTACCACTAGATGACACAGTGTGATGCAGCTCAGTGAGTGATTGATTTGGTCACCTTGCATAAGTGTTTTTTATTTCCATTCTTTGTTTATTATTATGCTGTTAGGTCTGAGCTTGTCTTCTCTTTAAAAATATAAATGATCCGGGCCCTAGTTTTTTCAATAGTGTTGAACAACTGAACCGAGATCAAAACCACAAAACTAGTAGTTCTTCCATTTAGTATTCTTCTATCAATTGATCTTTATGCCACTTTATATTCAATTTAACATATTTTCCCATGTGCAGAATTGGTTATTATCTCAATATGAGTCCCAAAAGGACCAATTTGGAGCATATTTGTTATTAAGCTTGATTGCACTAATTCAAACACATTACATATTCTTTTGAGGTAACAAGAATCATTTATGTCGGTAATTTCGTAAGTCCCATACCTCTTTTTTGCTCGTACACATAGTTTTGACATGTATTTGTTAACAACATCAGTGTAAGCTCTTGACATGACGTTAACAAACAAAGCCACTCATTGCCGGACTTGGGCAAAATTTTATAATTTAAGCGTCCAGTATTGCATTTTTCTATATACAGGGTAATTTTGTCTTATTATTTTACTCCTACTTTTAGGAATTGTTTTTAGTGTAAAAATGGATGATTAGATACTTATCGTTCAATTAAAAATTGTTTTTTGATATTTATTTTCTAAAAATTCAAATCCTATCAAGTCCGTGCAACCGATTATATTGCGAGTACTCATTCGTGAATGACAAGCATAAATTTTCGTTTTCTTTGTTTGATCTGTATATCTGTTCTGCATCAATAGCTTTGTGCATGAAAATGGTGATTGTATACTCGCTATTTAGGATGCTAGTTGTTTGGTGAAACTTTATGACTAATCACGACAAGAGTGCTCACATAATGTCACTTAGGAGCAGATAGGAAATATGGTTTTCTAGGCCAGCTTTAAGTTATTGCAATTGTAAATCATAGCCATTTTCCATGCCAATGGACTAGTTCTCAAAATATATAGTATATACAATAGTTCACTCCACAGCTTGTTCAAAATTTAGAGCATTGAGAAAAAATCTCGTTTGTACAGTGTTATCCCACCTTTTTAGCAAGGCCGTGATATTAAAAGATCGACCGAGAAAAGCAAGATAACTCGTCTCAAAGATTGGTCAACTCAGCATCTCAACAAAGCAAGTTCTGTTGAATGATTTTTCATCTAAGATCCCCTACGGAGGGGAGGGCCCAGGGGGGGTGGCAACCCTCCAAGGTGGGGTGCGAGAGCAACGCCACCGCTACGGGGTTCGACCTGCCCGGTCAGGTCACAGGGGTCCAGGGGGCAGCGCCCCCGGCGGGGTGCGCGGCAGCGCCCCGTCCAAAACGGTATGCGACCTAGGGCATGGAGTATCCAACGAGTTAAAGTAAGCGACCTACGACCTAGAGGTCCCAGCGACCCACGACCTAATTTCCTACCACCTACCGGCCTAATAACCCCTCAAAACATCTAGCGACCTAACCTCCTACGACTTAAAGAATGGAGCGACTCAGCGTGAGAAGCGACTTATCAAGCTCCAAGATCCAGCGGCCTAGCGAGCTACAGAATTCCACGCGACTTAACGACCTATCTCCTTCCAAGTTAAGTCGCTCGCGACCTAAAAGACCTCACCAAAGTTAGGTCGCTCGCGACCTAACTACTATCCTTAACCTATAGGTCACTCACGACCTATCCACCCTCTTCAAAGATGGGTTGTTCACGACCTATGCACCTCAAAGTTAGGTCGCTCACGACCTAGAGGATACCCCGCCTTTTTTCCTTGGGTCGCTCCATGCCATAACTCCTAATGTCGTTATCCCTTAGGTCGTACTCCTTCTTTTGCCACACCATAAGTCGCCCATGACCTACGACCTATCTTAGGCCGCTCACGACCTAGACCCAGCCGACCTAGCTCCGAACTCTCCTATAAATACTCCGCCTACTTCAATGACAAAGGGACTTTTGGTGGGGGGATCTGGATTTCAAGGCTCCTATACTCTGCTGGTTTCTCAACTCTCCGAACACCTCAACCATTGAAGATTCTCCATCAATGGATCTACTCCATTCAGCATGAATCCGAAGAACAATCCATGATCAAAGTTCTAATCTCCTTCTTCAATTGTGTTGTAAACTTGAAAGTGAATTGTAAAAGTGTTGTAATCGATCAATGGTGTTGTAAAAGTGTTGTAATCTTGTAAAAGTGTGCTCAAAGAAGATAATGGAGGATGTAAAGTGGATGGAGGCTTAACTCTAAGCCGAACCACTATAAAAATTGCTGTGTCTCTTTTACTTTTCTGTTATTTTCTGTTTACTTTGATTCCCGTGCAAACGGGTGGTGCTTTCATTTCATCACGACATACACCGGGTGTTAGCGTTAATCCCATTTTTATCGTTAACATACAGGACTGGGAGGAGAAATCTTTATGCACAAATCCTGATTAAAGCACTCATTTAGTGCCTCCCGAAGCATGGACACGTATTTATATTTGTATTTGTGCACAGATGCACATGCGCGTCTAAAGAATACCAGTAGACTCATTAGACAAAGCTAAATGATAGTATTACCGAAATCAAGTATGGCTAACTTCCCATCAGGAGTACGAATCATATTTCCAGGATGAGGATCAGCATGGAAGAAGCCAATGTCAAGTAACTGTAGTATAGACATTAGAAAATAATCAATGCAGGAATTGATTATAACATGAAGTTTACACTCAATACAATGTACATGCATCTAATAACTACATATGTATGTAACAAAGTGATAATTACACATTAAATACTAGGTACAGTTTGTTGAGAGTGGAACTCGTGAAATGCTAAATGCTCAAGAACGATTATGCATCATTGATAAGTTTAGAATCCTTGGATACAACTTTACTCACAGTAAAGCTTGAAAACAGCTCACGGTAAAGGCAAGAATACATTATATTCACAGAATTAGTGTAGTTTTTCAGTGAGAAAATGCTTAATAAGAATGACCCTTTGGTTTTATACATAAAAGAAGAAGTGATACGAGAAATATTAAACCTATTTTAGGTAACAAATAACTCCAACATTAACAAGTTCCCCAACATCACCCTTTGTACTTTGTAACAATTTTTCACCATCGATCCATTGTGTTGTGAGAACTTTTCTTGACGTTTATTTAGTATGTGTCTTCGGTACTACAACCTGACATTTAATATGTATAATTTATTAAAAAATCGAAGATAAACTTTTAAATAATGACATTCTAAAAATCATAAATCAATATTGGAAACAGTGAATAAACCTAAGGAGATTTACTAGATCATGGTTAATGGCTAATTTACCAAATACATTCATAAAGTGGCTAAAATAAACTAGGCAACTAAAAATCTAGAACAGCGATGTGTGATAAAAAGTAATGGCAAAATTTTAAAAGAGTGGCATTGTTTATAATACAGCTTAAGAAAGAAAGAAAAAACCAATATAATGGTAGAAGATAAATGAATGTTCCCATTTGATTTTCCATTTAACAATTAAAATATAATGTTCAGTCAAAGATAGTACATTTCAAAGTGAATACGCACATACTTGAGGAAGGTCCTCTCTCATCATTTCAGCAAAGAAGGTTCCATTTTCTCCTTCGTTTATATAGTCAAGTTCTTCAAAAAATCGTGTTGCCCATTCATCTACTAATAGATACCTGATAATCAAAATAAAAAATCCATGATATAATGTGATTTGAAGCCTGTCGTTTGAAGTAATGCAATTTAAAGTTTGCCATTTGAAGTAAATGAATCATATTGCTAATCTTCCTGTGGAAATTTTCGTAAGAACAATTCCAGGTTCCTAGTTATGAATAGATCAATTGTCACAGCTTTATGAACATACGGCCTCTGTACTTTAACAGCCACCAATCCACCAAGGTGATCAGCAGGGTTGGAGCAACCGCTATCGATGGTTTGCGTCAGGGTGAGATTTGGTTTGTTCGAAGTTTGGTATCGAAGGAGCCATTCATCGAAGCTAAGGAATTGGAGCTTCAGATGGTTATGTAAGAGAAGAAAAGTGTCATCAGAGCTTTAGCAAAGTTCATAAATTTTGAAGCACGCAATTTAGGGTTTTGGAAGTGAAAAGAGGGAAGCGTGGAGGAATAAGAATTTTGAGAGAAAGGGAGAGGGAAAAAAGTACCGCCAAAATTTCTTTTTCATCGGTAATAGCGTGAACATGGAGCAGTAATTTAACCTAAATGACCATAACCAAACAACAATAGCATGTCATCTTGTGATGCAATCAATCCTTGCTATAAATAGGTCATTTTCTTGTAGTGTGGTTTAAAAATTAAATTATTATTATTATTACTATTATTACTGCTACTAATTTATTTAATTTTTATAAAACTTAATTAACTTAATTATTTTTTATGAATTAATCTAATTTTTATAAATTTATTTAATTTATCAATTAATCTAGTTTATTTAACTTTTAAAAAACTTAGTCATTTAGTCAATTTTTTTTTAAATTTAACTAATTTTTAATAAATTTAATTATTATTATAAACTCGTTAATTTTTTATAAAAAATTAGTTAACTTTGTAAATTTCTATAAATTTAGTTAATTTTGGTAAAACCTAGCCAATTTAGTTAAGTTTTTATAAAACATTGTTGATTCGGTTAATTTTCATAAAACTTAGTTAATTTTTATGAACTTAGTTAATTTTTATAAACTTGGGTATTTTTTTCAAAATTTAATTATTTTTTATGAACTTAGTTATTTTTATAAACCTAGGTTTGAGTCTAGAAACAGCCTCTTCGCAATGCGAGGGAAATGCTGCGTACATTATCGACCTCCCCAGAGCCCGCTATCATGTACGAGCCTCATGCACTAGCTTCCACCTTTTTTTAATTAACTTAGTTAATTTTTATAAAACTTAGTCAACTTGGTTAAATTTTAATAAAATTTAGTTAATTTATTTAATTTTTACAAAGCTTAGTTAACTTCGTTTATTTTTATAAACATCATTAATTTATTTCATTTTTTTAAAGTGCACATTCTTAACATATTAATAATATTCTCTTATGAGGTACTACGTCAAGGGCAAGGCAAGTAGGATCGATTTGATCAAACTCATACTTCTGCCGATCGGGGTTATCCAAAGGGTCTCGGAGTATTCGCTTGTTGGAACTCAAAGAATTCAAGGGCGAGTTGGGTATGCAATGGGTGGAGGGTTGTGATTCCTGAGCATCTTAGGGTTTATGTTCTAGTTTAGGAGAGGCATACCCTTAAAGTTTAGTGCGCACCCTTAGTGCCATGGATACCATCCATGTTGATTGCGAAAAAATTGTTATTCATGGGGTCATTTAGGCTTAAGCATTAATAAATTTTGGGAGGTATACAATTATTATGTTGGTTTATTATATGTATGTTGGGTTGCATGCTATGTGTGACGTGGTTGAGCAATAAGAGCAGGATGATATGCGAGTAACCAAATTGGAGAAAGTTCATAGGCTATAGGCGTAGTTTATCATTCTTCAACAAAGGGATGAAAAATAAAACTATTTCTCTATTTTTTTTCCTGATTGTTAAAATATATGTAAAGGTAATTATTTAGAGAAGGTGAAAGTGACGTGGTTCAAGAATTATGTTCGACTTGTTTTATATACACAGGTTCTGGATTTATTATTTAAAAGAAAAAATGAAATTGCTAATTTGTTGATTCATTATTATCTAATATGGTTCGCTCATGCATTGACGAAAGCAAATTTGAAAAATGGGACACTAATTAAGTATACTAGTATGTGCATCTTTATAGTTATCAACTCCAATTCAAATAATGACACAAATGACAAAGACCTGCTTGTAGTGCTACATTGTGTTCAGACGATAGGCGGATATATATGAGTTTCAATGTAGTATAGTCAAATGGGATAAATTGGTAATTTTATAGATAAAAGGTGACATGATATGAGGAGTTAAGAATTCTTAAAGTAAACTCTTATCATGCCATACTTCTTGCATTCATTGTTTTAAAACGCAAAAGTGTACATAAGGCGTTTTTAGGTCAGTAAGGGCGAGGTGTAACCCCAAAATGTTGAGACGTAAGCTTTTTTGGTAAAAATGAAATGTAAAACATATAATGAAATTTGAAATTAACTTTTTGCAAAAAATGAAAAACAAATCATGCAAGTCTGACTTTGAATAGGTAAACTTCTTTTTTCTAAAAAGATTGAACAAAAATAATTGAAATCAATATGATTACAATATCAATTATGCAAAATTTATGGAGATTTCATAAAATTTCAATTTCGAATCCTTCTAACAATTCAAATCGATCTGCAAAATTTATTTGAAGATTTAATAAAATCTATTGAGAAATTTTCTTTAAACAACAATGAGAAAATCCATTACATAGCTCTTTATCGTTATTTCAGAAACAATCTTACTTAAATATGTTGATATTGAAATTGAAAAGTAAGAAGACACTAACTTAAATTTTCACAAATTTTATTTTATTTTTGTTTTCCATTAAATAATTAAAATTTAGTAACTTCTATTAGTGTCAATATTTGCAACTAAGGATAAAAAGATTCTTTGAGTTGTATGCCTTAACAGCTTGAGGCGTGCATTTTGTACGCATATGCCTCAAGTTGTTGAGCGTAAGCTTGTAAGGTAAAAATCCTTTTTGAGGATAGCCTTAGGGCTTTTTATCTCTTATTTCCTCAAGGCGCACCTCAAGGCAAGTATCTAGGCAGGTTTTTAAACAACGCTTGCATGGTCTCTGAGTACACTTTTAAGCCACCATGATGCACAAGCTAATACTGCTCCTCTACAAAGAGAATTTTGACATCAAACACATAGTTGATTGTTAATGACAGCTACGATTTTATGAACTTGCTCGCACTAAATTATACTAGGAAACTAGCTACAGTAAGTGTTTGATGTGGTAGTAGGAATACAACACTTTGGAATTTTTTTGGAATAAATTAGAAAATATACATAAAATTTAAGAATGAACTTAAAAGTAAAATTTTCACAAACATCCAAATTTGGCTATGGGACTTGCACCATTATGTCCATAGCAATTTCTGCATGATTTTCATATATAACTTGTCAAGATCCGAGTTAGAATGAGTGAGTTAGGAGTCAAAGAATAAAAAAAATTAAAATAGAGATTTGAAAAACAAAACAAATCAAAGGGTTAGGTCGACCCTTGATAGGTTCAGGTCGACCATAGGCATTCGACCTAGCCGAACGAATGGTCAACCCGACCATAGGTAAATCGAGTGGTTCGATTTCTTGTGTCGATTTGTTTCAAGGGACGATATTAGTGCGTGCTGAACAAGTAACTATTGAACGGGTAAGATCTGCTCTAGTGTTGATTTGATGGCTAGCATTAGTTGAGTTACTCTATAAATAAACAGCTAGGGTTAACCTAAATCATTAGTTTTTCAAAATTACAGCAAAGCTCTGCCAAATTGAAAACTAAAACCTTAATTTCCAAATCAATTTATAACCCCCAAATAAATACAAATCCCAATCTAAACTAAAATTAAAAGAGAGATCAAGCATTCGGAAGGGAGGCTAAGTAGATCTAAGGGAAACAAGCGGGGTTGGAACCGGATTTAGAGCTAAGGACGGAGGTGAATGGCCATAGATCTAATAGGATAACTAAATCAGTTAATTTTAATTCTATTTTATGTTGGTTAGATTTTAATCACCTGTATAATCTAAACTGTTATCAAATAAATTAAAAATAGGAATTACGAAACGTTGGTTTTAGATTGAAATTGGTTATTAGAAATTATGGAACTCTAAATCACACCTTAAATTGAATTGGAACCGAGAATCTAAATATGAATTATGGTTAACTATCATATTTAATGAAGTCAATCAGATTAGCACTAATAAACAAAATGAAAATTGAACGTAAGGTAACTAAAAACTTAACGAACTGAAACCCTAAAATAATAATAAAGGGGATGGTCGACCATAGGCAGTCAAACTATGGAAAGCCTAGTTCGACCATTCGCAGGTCAAAATGGGCTTTTTGACTGTATTGGGCCTTGAGCCCAATAAATGAATGAAATATTGTAATTTCTAGATTGTGATGAATTGTTTATGGACCTTGTTATGTGTTAGGAGGATAATAGGGAAATGAGTTCCCTAGCAGATGATGGTTTTAGGGGTGGGGTTTGAGGTTGAAGATTTTAGGGGTCATGTTTGAGTGTGATTCCTATGTATTGGAATTCTCTAGTTTTGGATTGATCCTAGGATGGATTACATTTCCATGTATGGGGCTATAGTGGACTATGATAGGAAGATGCTAGATTGGGCACATGTAGCGGGCGTAGCTTAGAGTTTTTTTGGGATCCATAGGGATCGGTTATGTTGGGCTACCTTTATCCCCAGACCTGCCATAGGATGAGCTTGTTCCGTCCCAGTAGTTAGAGACTTTTTGGATGTATTTGCTGAGGTTACTAATCTCCCGCCCCAGAGGGAGATTGAATTTAGGATCTATCTTGCTGAGAATGCTCGACCAGTTGTCTTACCTTTGAGGCATAAGGCTCCAAGAGAAAGACGAGAGTCAAATAAGCATAGGAATGAGTTGCTGGAGAAGTGTTCTATTAAGAGAAGCATTTTTGAGTGGGGAGCACTAGTTGTCTTTGCCATTAAGGTGGATGGTTCTCTTCGATTCTGCATCGACTATAGGAAGCTGAATAAACCGATGAAGAAGAATCATTATTCTTTGCTTCGCATAGATGATCTCTTCAATTGGTTGGTTGAAGCTAGAGTGTTTTCCTAGTTGATTTAGCAACATGTTTTCACCAATTAAGAGTAGCCGAGGATAGTATTCAAAAAACAACATTTAAGACTCTTGATGGGTTGCATGAGTGTCATGCCCTTCGGACTAACTAGTGCACCTGCTTATTTTGTTTATTCGTGAGCCGAGTGTTTGGGGAATCGATAAATAAGTTATGGTAGTATTTTTAGGTTATATCTTGGTTTATTCGAGGAGTAGAGAGGAGCATGCTTTACATTTAGAGGAGGTGCTTAAGACATTCTATGTACATAATCTTAAGGCTAAGTTTTCTAAGTGCCACTTTTGGAGAGAGGTTCATTTTTAGGGCAAATTGTTTCAGAGAGTAGTTTGGCGGTAGATTCGAGTAAGGTCGGTGTAGTTTAGGATTGGCATGTTCCAAAGATTTCCACGGAGGTGTGGAGCTTTCTCGGTCTTGGGGGTTATTATAGGAAGTTCAATAAGGACTTTGCTGGAATTTCTACTCCATTAACCCACCTTACCAAGACAAATCGTCTCTTTTCATGGGATGAAAGGTGTAATGATTCTTCTATTAGGCTGAAGGAAGCTTTGACTAGTCTGTTAGTGTTAGTATTGCTAAATGGGACTAAGCCATTTATAGTTTATACTGATGCTTGTGGTATTGGGTTAAGAGCAGCCTTGATGTAAGATGGTAGGGTATTGTACCAGGCGAGTAGGCAGTTGAAGACCCATAAGAGGAACTACCTGACATATGATCTTGAGCTAGCAGCTATAGTTTTTTCACATAAGTCTTGGATACATTATCTTCTAGGGGAGAGATTTGAGCTTTTCACCGATCATAAGTCCTCGAAGTAATTGTTTTCCAAAAAGGACTTGAAATGAGACAGGAGAGACGAATGGAATTATTGGCATCTTATGATTGTGAGATTTCTTATACCCCACCCCGGGAAAGAGGAATGTAGTAGAAAATTCTTTGAGTAGGTATAGATTAATCTTAAGTTCTTTAATTTTAGATTGGAGACATTTGGAGTATATTTCTACTTTTGACTTTAGACCATCATCGGATATCACTTCTAGATCACTGGCATCCTTAGATGTTCAAGTAACTTTGATGGAGTAGATTGGATCTAGATAGAGAGAGGATTTTGAGCCAGCTGATATTGTGGATAGTTGGGCAAATGAGAGTCATCAAGTCATCTAAGGCATTATGCCATGGACTCAAGGTGATAGTTGCAGAGAGATAGTAGGTTTTGTGTTCCTTGTAGTGTAGACTTGGTAGATGCGGTACTATCAAAGTCTCACCATTCTAGGATGACTATCTATCTCGATGGAGATGTGATGTATCGTGATATATGGAGAGTTTTCTTTTAGTCTGGGATGAAGAGGCAAGTGACAAAGTATGTAGCTAAATGTGTGACTTGCTAGAGGACAAAGGCAGAGCAGAAGAAGCCTGGAGGGTTTTTGCCTCCATTAGATATTCCTCGGTGGGAGTAGGTGAGTACCTCTATGGACTTTGTGGATAGATTGCCCAGATCTAGGAAAAGGAATGTGAGCATTTGGTTCATTGTGGATAGATTGACCTAGTGCACTTGTTTCATACCAGTGAGAAGCAATAGGACATCAACATCATTAGCAACTTTGAATGTGAGAGAGGTTGTTAGGCCCCATTGAGTTCCCATCTGTATAGTTAGTGATAGAGACCCACTTTTTACTAGTGATTTCTAAAGTAGACTATAGGAGGCTTTAGGGACTAAGCTTAATTTGAGTACAACATAGCATTCACAAATCGATGGACAAACAGAGAGGGTAAATCAAGTTTTAGAGGATTTGCTTAGGATGTGTATCATTGACTATAGAGATTTTTGGGAGGATCATTTTATGTTGGCTGAGTTTACCAGCAATAATAGTAATCAGACTACAATTGGGATAACAACATTTGAGGCTTTATATGACAGACCATGTAGATCACCATTGTGTTGGTGGAACATGACGGACAGTATCATTCTTGGACTCGATATTGCTAGGGAGACATTAGAGAGAGTGGAATTTTTTTTAAACAGATTTAAAGATTTAAAGATTTAAAGTATATTTTAAATAAATTAGTTTTCCAAGAAAATGTTTTTGAACAAGTTTTAAACTAGTTGTTCCAAGATTTAAGAACAAAGTAATGTTTAAATTTTTTTTGATTTTAAAGCAATTTAAGGGATTAATTACCCAATGTAATTAATTTTATTAATTTAAGTTAATTAACTAGTTTAATTAATTAACGGGAGAACGGTATCTTTGAAATCCGAACTGGGTAAAATCGCAAAAGTGACTTGCGATTAGTTTGGAAGTTCATCTTGAGTAATCTTTTGCTTAAGATTGGGCATCTCAAGTAGAGTAGAAGCTATTGGGATGATCAGAGATTTCCCTGATGTCCTCAAGTGAAGTGAAGACTTGAAGTGTAAGGACTGTTTGTCGTTAAAATTTTTGCTTCGGAGGAGATGAAGATGGCTCAGAATTAGTAGAAATCTTATGCAGATAGGAAGCATTCTGAGTTAGAGTTTGCAGTGGGAGACATGGTATTTGTGAAGGTTTCACCCTTGAGGAATGTGATGAGGTTTGGGAGTTTTGGAAAATTAGCATCAATATTTTTCGGACCATTCCCAATCGTGGCTAGGATTAGGAAGTTGGCTTATAGCGTTGAGCTTCCGAAGAAGCTAGTTGGAGTGTATGATGTTATACATGTTTTGCAATTGTGAAAGTGCTTACATGGTTCGACTGTTATAGTCGAGCCTAATTAGTTGGAGGAGGTTGAAGTGGAGCGTGAGTCACTCATTCTCCATGCACCTGCCCGTATCTTATAGCATGGCACCAAGAAACTCTACAATAAGGAAATTAGATTAGTTAAGGTTTAGTGGAGGGATGACCTAGCAGAGAGTACATGGAAGCCCGAGGATAAGATTTGAGCTTCCCACCCATAACTCTTCTCTGGTATGTCTTAAATTTCAATTTTTCTCTACTTAGAACCCCTAGGTAGAACTTCAGTGGGGGTAAACTATCTTAGGTAGAGACCTTTGAATGATAGGCATAGTTGTAATCGTGTGAATATGGCATATTATGAATAATAGATGCTAATGGTCGTTTATGGATGCAAATGGTTGCATCTCTATACACTAGGATATTGAGTTCTTTAGGCATACACACTCATATCATATGCATATTACTTTCTGATTGTTGATTGTTATCCATGGATGTTGTGCATATGGATGTTGCATTTGGATGAATGGTTGAGCATATATGTAGAATTATCAGTTTATCATTAAGATCTTGCATACATTTGGATGCATAGCATTAGCATAATTATATAATTGGAAGTCGACCAAATCAGTAGACTGACAACTCTTTTGCATTATCTTAGGTTCAAATGCGTTCCACATTGCATAAACACATAATCGCATTAGAAATATTAAGAATTATGGTTATTGTGGATGATGGATGAGTAAAGAGATATAGATTTTCATTGCTAGTTGTTGGTTGCATTTTTCTGTCGTTAAAGGTTTCTAAGGACAAATCCTTTAAGGGAGAAGAATGTAACACTAAATTTTCTGGACTAAATATGAAAATACACATAAAAGTTAAGAACGAACTTAAAAGTAAAATTTTCACAAACATATGGATATGGCTACAGGATTTGCACCATTATGTCCATAGCAATTTTCTGGGTTACGAGTGTTTGAAGATTTAATGAAAATTTAAAATAATGATTTGAAAAACAAAACAAAGGGTCAGGTCGACCCTTAATAAGGTCACATCGCCGACCATGGGTAAATCAGTGGTTCAATTTCCTATGTCAATTTTTTACAAGGGACGAGATTGAGTGCATGCAGGCGAAGTAACTGGTGAAGGATAGGATCTGGACTACTGCTGATCTGATGGCTAGCATTAGTTGAGTTCCCCTATAAATAAACGGCTAGAGTTAACCTAAATCATTAGTTTCCTACCATTGCAGTGAAGCTCTGCCAAATTGAAACCTAAAATCCTAATTCCCAAATCAACTCCTAATCCCCAAATCAAATACAAAACCCAATATAAACTAAAATTAAAAGAGAGATTAAATAATTGGAAGGGATGCTAAGCAGATCTAGGGGAAACAAGCAGAGTTTGAACCGGATCTAAAGCTAAGGACAGAGATGAGTGGGCACATATCTAATAAGATAACTAAGCCAATTAATTTTAACTCTATTTTATGTTGGTTAGATTGTAATCACCTAAATCTAATCTATTAAATAAATAAATAAATTGAAATTAGGAATTACAAATCCTTTGTTTTAAATTGAAATTGTTTATTAGAAATAATGGAACCTTAAATCACACCTTAAATTGAATTGGGATCGAGAATCTAAATAAGAATTATGGTTAACTATCATAGTTAATGAAATCGATCAGATTAGCACTAATGAATAAAATAAAAATTGAATGCATAGTAATAAAAACTTAATGAACCAAAACCCTAAAAATAATAATAATAAAAGGGACGGTCGACTGTGCTACCCGTTGGTCGACCATAGGCCAAAATGGGCTTTTTGACTGTTTTGGGTCTTTAGCCCAATAGATGAACGAAATCTTGTAATTTCTAGAATGCGATGAATTGTTTATGGATCTTGTTATGTGCTGGAGAGATAATAGGGAAATGAGTTCCTTATCATAAGAGTTGGTACGAACTTAGTTTTTCGTTTCGTATCATGAAGCAGGACGCATAGAGTTATTGAGAGATAGGCAATATGTTTCGCATTAGACTTACGATCAGGTGGCACGATACCAGTTAAGGGAATTCCTAAGAGTTCGGTCCTAACAGGGGATCCAGGTGCTGCATGTTTTTATTGCACAAGCTTGGCACGGTTGGACACTGGCTAGGATAATAAGAGGCTGTAGGTTGAGTTAAGTGGAGCCCGGTATTAGTGGGAGTACAAGCACGGTAATTTCAAAATGGTACGTAAGAGGTATTTTTCCACTACGATCAAGGGGTGAGCGTGGGTGCTTACGATGAATCACTCTATAAGTTTTCCCCTAGTCTACAGGATAGTTACTCCGAACACTTGATACGAAACCGGATGCTGTGGATGGCTCTCTGGCCGTGCCTAGTCCAAGATGTATAACAACTCCTATATCTAGGAACTTTTAATTTAAATGTTTGATTCCTATCACTCTGTACTTTGATTGTTGTTAATTCTCTCCAAGCTGGTATTGAGGTTCTATCGCATACTAGTTTCTGTCTCTAAAGACCCACGGACAGCTCAATCCCTTGTATTTTCTTTCCATATTGCCGGTATCTTGGAAATGTTGAGTTTTGGGAAGTGGGGATTGATTCCTTTCAATTCTACAATGATGAATTTTTCGATGTTGCTGGAGCAGTGTCGGTAATTAAGAGATTTCGATAAACTGACGGTGTTTGTGATGTCCCAGAATTTTGGGCAATACTTATTCAATAATTTCCATTTATAATTTATTTTGAAATATGTTATATTGATTTAATAATCTAATTTAACCAAATGTTATATTTTCAAAACTAATTATTAATCTAATTTAACAAATGTTATCTTTTCAAAACTTAATAATATTAATTTAATTTGGAATGTTTATTCTTTTCAAAAGATAATAATATATATAATTAATAATAATTAATCTTTCTAGGTTAATAAAAATATTCTATTTGTAGTGTACATATGTATACATTGTAAAAGGAAATTGGTTTCAATTTAAATTTGATAAAATGTTTTCAAATTTTATTATATATGTTTATATATTGTGATTTGAAGTTCATTTGTATATATATTGTAAATAGAAAAATATTGGGTTAAACTTAAGTAGAAAATGCGTTTTCTTTTTTTTAATATAGATATGTATACATGGTGATTTGGAAGATTTTTGATTTGATTTAATAAAATGCTTTTCAAAAGCTATTTAAAAATTTATCTTTTATTTTCAAAACACTTAAAGAAAAGTTTATTTTGTTAAAAGCATAATAACTAAAAACTAGTATATTATTATAAAAGCTTAATTTGTTTTCTTTTAAATTGGTTTTTTTGAAAATAAATTTAGTTTTTATATATAATATCAATGTTAGATATAATAACTTATGTTTAAACTTAAAATAAAATTTAAATAAATGTTATTTTCTTTCTTTTAAACTTATCCTTGAAAATGGAGTTTTAAATAATTATAAATTAAACATAAAGATATAAATACATTTCATAGTTATATAAAACATAAGTATTAGGTTAATATTGTAATTAAGGTTTAAATCATTAGCAATAATAAGAAATTAATTAATAATCAAATCTAAGAACATATGGCAACATAGGAATTTATGAAAATACACTTGTAAGATTAGGGACAATTCATGATAACAAGTGGCAAATCTTTGTTTGAAAGAAATTTTGTTTTTAATTAATGTTTAAAAGAAAAGGTCTGTTTTTGTTTATTTTCTTCAGCTCAAACTTTCTTTAGCTTTCTTCTTTAAAAAAAGGAAACCAAAGGTCATTCAAACTGAAATCAAAAGCAAAATTCAAACTGTAATCAAAATCTGAAGCTATTTTACAAACTTCAGATTCAAAGTATTCAACCTGAGAACATGGTTTCAAGCTCAACTGAGAATCAACTACTACAACAATAATCAACAGCAAGATGCAAATCAGATTCAATGTTCCAAGAAAACTAAACAATGCCTGTCAAATTTTGTGTTCTCTACTTCTAAAACTCTGGTGAGTAAACACCTTTAAAAACAGTTTTAAATCTTTCATATTCTATGAAATGAATGTTATAGTAAACATAATATCAACGTTTGCATGTTGGATTTGAAGATGAATGCAAATGTATATATAGCAGTGACTGTGAATATCTGTAGATAAGAAAATTTTAAAACTCTGTTCTTGTTCATGTTCCAGTTTTAAAAAAAATTCCTATCTCCCAAGTTAATCATTATTGATCATTGATCATTGAAAGGAATTTGATCATAATGAAGTAATCTTGTGTTTAAAAATAAATTTAAATATTTATATTGAACAAATATACTATAAATTTTAGATTTACAGTGATAAATCAAAATTCAATGAAAATAAATCTCAATAATTTAAATTTTTGATCATATGATTTGAATTGAAATACAAATTCATGATTTTAACATGAATTTGGGAATTTATAATTTAGTATTCAAAGAGAAATTGAGGATTACTTGAATTTGGGTTTTGGGTCGATTGCCGTTGATCAGAGTTGAGGTGGTGGTCGAGTTTCGGCATGGAGGTGGTCGTGGTGTCAGGGGATGCAGGAAAAATAGTGGGAAGCTTATCTGATGGTCGTGGTGATCAGAAAATGGCGAAGTAGGGTTTTGTACATGTTTTTGTTTGGATCGGAATCGAGTGCAGTTTCGTCGTCGTCAATGTTTCGGGTCGAATCGCTTGAGGGGGAATAGATTGTGTGGTTCGAGACGCGGTTGTGGACGAGGTGGCAGGACCTCCGGTGATGGGATTCGTCGACGGCAGAGGTTTCTTGGGTCGAGTATCATTTTCGGTTGAAAGTGATGTAGCCCTCTTTTTCGAATCAGTGGCGATTTCATCAATCCAGGGGGACGAGATGGTCGGAGGGGTCAAGGACGACTTATGGAGTGTCGCGACGATGTTCGCCGTCGACCAATTCCAGTGTGCACGTGAACGAGTCCAAATCGGTGCATCTGCTTTTGTTTTGGGAAGAAAGATTTTGGCCATGTTTTTTTTTTCGTTGTTTGCTCAAGGCTTGTCTCGTGTATGTATCGGGGGTGACTCAGGGTGTCGCGTGTTTTGTCTCGTGTAAGTTTGGTTCCAAGATTTGTATCCTGTTAGTTTCCAAAACTATAAAATGAATTTTTGAAAATTTAAAAGCAAATTAAGTTTTTAAACAAAGTTTAAAACAGTTTTAAGATTTTGAAATGTTTAAATTAAAACTATGCGTTTAAACAAGTTTAAGTTAATCTTGTTTTAAAAAGTTTGTTTTTAAAAGTTTAGTATTATCCGGATTTTGTACTATATAAAATGAATTTTCAAAATTTGAAGGCAAGTTGAATTTTGAACAAAATGTTTAATTAGTTTATAAAGAAAGAATGTTGACTTAAAAAAATTAGTTTTAAAGTTTGGATTTTTTAAAATTTTAAACTTTTGTTTAAAAATAGTTTGGTTATAAATAATGCTTTGTTAAATGATATAATATTTTTTTCAAATAAGAATGTTATTGGAGTGATTTTAATGTGATTAAAGTAAGGTATTTAACTTAGATAAATTAAAAGATAATGATAAATTAAAAGATGATGATTTTGTGTAAAACCAAATACAAGCTTTTGAATTTAAAAATTTAATTTTAAAATGATTGATAAGAGTTAATGAAATGTATGGTTTATCTTAATCAAGTTTTATTTATAAAGGTAATTAAAGTAAATTACTTAATTAACTTAAATGATTAATGTGGGTAATTAAATTAAGGTAAATTAGTTGTGTAATTAATTAAGTATAATTAATTATGTTATTAAGGATTGTTTAATCTATGTTACTTAATTAAGTAATAAGTAATTAAGAAGTTAATTACTTAATGATTAAGAAGAATTATTAAAAACAATTACTTAATGAAGTAATTAAAGCAATTAATTACTCAGTGTAATTAATTAAGTTTTTGTTGTTAATTTTAGTTAATTAATTAAGTTTAATTAATTAAAAAGAATTACTTAATGATGGGATTAAGTATAATTGCTTAATGTAATTAAAAAGGTGTAATTACTTCGTGAAGTAATTAACGAATAATTACTGGATGTAATTAATTAAGGAAATTACTTGATGGATAGTAATTAAAGGATAATTACTTAAGGAAAGTAATTAAGTGATAATTACTCAGTGTAATTAAAGGATTAATTAATGTAATTAATCAAGGTGTTGGTTTAATTGGTGAAGAAATTAAAGGAAGTTAATTACTGATTGTGATTAATCAGGTTTGATTAATAAAAGTAATTAAGTTTATAATTATTTATTAAATGTAATTTTGAGAAAAATTGATTGATAAAGTAATTAGAGGGTCATTAATTAATGGAATTAATGAATAACTAATTGTTTAATAAATTAATAAATGTGATTAATTATAAGATAATTAATCAATAAAGTGAGAAAAGAAGTAATAATTAATTAATGTAATTAATTAAGGACTTAGGTAATTAATTATAGTTAATTAATTAATTAGAAATTAATTAAGATTAATAAATGATTAAAGATAAATTAATCTGTGCAATTAATTTAAAGGCTAATTACATAGTGTAATTAAAGAATAATTAATCTAGGTGATTAATTAAAATTATGATTAAAGAATAATTAATCTGTAATTGAAGATTAATTAATTGAATTATGACGGTGATTAAAGAGTGATTGGTTAGTTAATTGTAATTAATTAATGATTGTTTAAGCAGGATTAGTTATTAATTATCAAGTAATTAATTTAATTTAAGATGATTAAATTAATTATAAAAGAGTTAAGGATGCCTGTTTGTGGATGATTGGTGTGGAATATCTGGATTGGTTGATATCTGGATGATATGTTGTGATATTCTGCGATATGATATTTGATATATCAGTGATAAATGTGTGATATTTATCTATGAATGATGCTGTGTGAATTCAATGTTTTAAATTGAATTAATTTGTTAAACTTAAATCACTTGGACATTAAGATGGCGTTTGGATTGGATGAGACCGGGATCGGGTTTCCAAATTTGGAATTCCGAAAACCACATCGATCCAAATTAAACGTTAGGTCGTGAATCTCAAGTGAAGGGTGAAGACTCGAGGTGTAAGGACTATTTTCGTTAATACTCTGAGGGTGATTCCAATACGAGTTTAACGGGGGTAGTACTTTCAGGTCCGAGATGAAGTTTTAGAGTGCAAGGGCTATTGTCGTTAACTCTGAGGGTGATCTCAAAACGAGTGTAGCGAGGTAGTGCCTTCGGTTTCGTTCGAACCCGGAACGAACTTGTATGGATTGAATGCTTTCAGAACATCGTCAGGTGGACAATGAGCATTCTAAGATATATGTGTTCTATAAAGGTAATCGTAGCCTCAAGCCTCATCAACCGGGAACGGCTAAAACATGGGAGGTGCAGCAAGGCTAAGTGGGTCATTCCCAAGTAGGACGAGATTTACCCCTGTCTAGAGGTCCCTTTTTATTTCAGCTGTGTGGGCGGTTGATCATGACAACTGCCGGGGTTGTCTTGTTCGGGACTGTCCAGTAAAGGATGGTTCCGGCCTTATGTTGCAGGGGAGTTAGGGTGGCTCCTCGGTACGGTGATCTAGGCCACGTACTGTGACGGGCGGTACCCCAGTAGCCCTGCCATTGTATGGAATCCAAACTCCAATAAGCGTCTGTACGGTTTTGATTATGCCCAACTATGTTGGAACTTGAGATGTAAGCATTCCAGCTATTTCTGTATTTTATTTTGAAAACTCTAGACCCTATTATAATATCACTGGATTTCTTATCAAATGTTTTGGTTAGCATAAGGTAAAAAAATTTCCATGTTTATTTGTGGGAAGTCTTACGTGATACCTTTGTTTTCAAAGGATTTTCAACGTTAAGCAATTTTAACCCGTTTACTCACACCAGACCCATGTCTGACCCAAGTGTTTATTTTCTATTTTATTAAACTCTTGGGTACTCATATTATGTATGAGTAGTCGAGGGATTTAGGTTTGCTTTGACGAGTTCTGGAGGAGATATGGAGCAGGTGGCTTCAGCGTGTAGATATATGTATAGTGTTCTGCTGTGTTAGAGTGTATCTGTATCTTGTGTTGTACTTGAGTTGTAATATCTAGACAGGTGTTATAACTGTCTAGTTTGAGTTGTTGGAGCTGTATAACTCTGATGTATATGATACTATGTAATATTTTATTTGGTTAATATAATTTATTCGTTCCGCTGTGAGATTCTGATGTTGTTTGGTTCTTTCTTCTCTATCTTTTCTCTTTTCTATTCCTTTCTTTCTTCTTAATGACGCGTCTTTCTATGGTATGAAAGGCGGGTCGTTACATTGTGGTATCAGAGCGCTAGGTTGAGTGAATACCTAGGCTTTGGATTAAATTCTTTCTTGAGAGGGCGTACTTGTATATTATATATATATATATATATATATATACACACACACACAAACACACACTTACCTATTTTGTTGGGTTACCTATTCGGTTTTGCCAACGTAAGTTCTAGAAATAGTAGAGATAGTGGTGTGTATAGCACGACTATCAATGGAAGAAGTTTGAGTATTTGAGGTTGGAAGAGTATCTGCCAGGGCAGTTTTGGGCATCTTGAGTAAGTTTGGCAGCTTGGTGTACGGATTTCATCGATCTCTGAAGGAAACCTTTAAAGGTTCAGAGTTTATCTTTGAAGTATAAGTTTGGACTGCGATCGTATGAGCGGATTTTCTAGAATTTGGATCATTCGGAAGTGCTTAAGCAAGTAATGATATTTTGGCAACCATAGGAAGAAGCCTTATCTATATTGGAGTGGAAAACTCAGTTCTGCTAGGTGTTTATGCTTGGTTTGAAGCCCGAGTTTCTTGAGAGGTTTCTGCTCATCTTGAAGACTCTTTTTGTGGAGTTGGTTGATATAGATTTGGGATTCAAGGAGCTTTTGGGTAGGAAGTATTTGGTAGCAATGGCAGCTCAGAGGTGTCGAATGTGCTGTCAGGAAGATCTCTTGGCTCAGCAATATCCTAGAGATGGAGTTCGAAAGCAGTTCTGTGGTACGTTTTTTCGATGGTTCAGAAGTCTTTGAGATTCTTCTGTCAGTAGGACGGGCAAGTGGTGAAGGCTTGTCCACTTCTCATAGAAGCTCAGCTGGGTAAGATGTTTGTGGTTGAGGTGGACCATCAGTTTCTTCTTTTGAAGGGATTAAGTTGTTCTGTTGTGTAAGAGAGAATGGTTTCTTTGGAATCTGAACTGGTATTATCGCAAAAGTGACTTGCGACGGTTTGAAAGTTCTCTTAGTAATCTTTGCTTGGTTTGAGACATCTCTAAAGAATGTTGGGGCTATCGAAATGGTTTAAGACTTTCTGAATATCTTCGAGGTAGTAAAGGAGTGTGTCCGTATCGGGAGATGGAGTTCTGTTTTGGTTTGGTTCTTGGATTTTCCGATGGTTTAACCTAGTAGAGAGAAGGCTCCAGGAGAGAGGATTTTGTGAGCAATCAGGATTGATTGGATCTAGTTTTCCGACTGGATTTCTGCTTGATATTTGTGACCTAATCAGATAGGTCGTTAAGCTTTTGTGGAATTTGATAGACAATGTTTCTAGATGAATGGATCAAGTTTGTACTTTTGTTCATCAAAAGCATTCTCATCTTTTTCAGATCAGATTTGTGCAGCGAAGGCATGGTGGCAGCTATTCCAGAATAGAAGCAACCTCGGATTCATCGAAAGATTTGTGTTTTTCTTGAATTTAAGGATTTCTTCAGGAAATTCATTCGGGATCTGAAGGCTTGTTTGTCGAGAGAATCTGTTCTGTTTTTCGGATAGGAGAAGCTAGTTTGAAGTTTTTGATGCTTGCATAGTAGATTGGTGTTTTGTATTTCAATGGATCTTGGAAGAACCATCTTGTTGAGTAGAATCAGGAGATCGTCTTATTCTTGATCCAGTTTTGATTTGGGAAGCATCTGTAAAGTTTGGTTGATCGAGAAGGTTGAGGGCAGCCTAGGATCGGCGGAAGGTGTGGTTAAGAGGCGAAGGAATTCGAAATTCGAAGTTAGAGATTTAATTTTTGGAATAAGTTTTCTCTGATCATAAGAGCGATAAGATTGGATAAGATGGGAAGTTAGCTCAAAATGTATGGGAATCTTTCTGTATCCTCTTAAGGATAAGTGTTTGATCTACAGGATTGAATTGCCAGTTCGGATGGCTGGGATTCGTAAGGTATTTCACGTATCTCTGAAGGAGTACATGTTTGATCTATCACTGGTTTAGAACCAGCAGGTTAGGGAGATTTAGGAGTTGAACTGGACTTGTCTGTGATCCGGTATCCTGTTTAGATTGTAGATCTAGATATAGGAGTTCTAGATGTGAGTAGAACAACTAGTTTAGATTCTGTAGAGCGAGTAACCCGGTGTTTATACCTGGGAAACTCTAGGAAATTCTGTTCAGAATTTTATCTGGATAGTTAGAATTAAATGTTTGAATTGGATGTTATGGTTTCTAGTTGATATCATATGTTGCTATTTTAAAATTAAAATCTGTATGCGATTATTAAATTATCTTTGCATTTAATTTCAGGGACAAAATTCTTTTAAGAGGGGAGGAATGTGATGTGCCGGAATTTTGGGCAATACTTATTAAATAATTTCCATTTATAATTTATTTTAAAATATGTTATATTGATTTAATAATCTAATTTAACCAAATGTTATATTTTCAAAACTAATTATTAATCTAATTTAACAAATGTTATCTTTTCAAAACTTAATAATATTAATTTAATTTGGAATGTTTATTCTTTTCAAAAGATAATAATATATATATAATTAATAATAATTAATCTTTCTAAGTTAATAAAAATATTCTATTTGTAGTGTATATATGTATACATTGTAAAAAGGAAATTGGTTTCAATTTAAATTTGATAAATGTTTTCAAATTTTAATATATATGTTTATATATTGTGATTTGAAGTTCTGTTTTAAAATTCAAATAATTTCTAAAGTTAATATTTAAAATATTCTATTTATAATGTATATATATTTGTATATATATTGTAAATAGAAAAATATTGGGTTAAACTTAAGTAGAAAATGCGTTTTCTTTTTTTTAATATAGATATGTATACATGGTGATTTGGAAGATTTTTGATTTGATTTAATAAAATGCTTTTCAAAAGCTATTTAAAAATTTATCTTTTATTTTCAAAACACTTAAAGAAAAGTTTATTTTGTTAAAAGCATAATAACTAAAAACTAGTATATTATTATAAAAGCTTAATTTGTTTTCTTTTAAATTGGTTTTTTTGAAAATAAATTTAGTTTTTATATATAATATCAATGTTAGATATAATAACTTATGTTTAAACTTAAAATAAAATTTAAATAAATGTTATTTTCTTTCTTTTAAACTTATCCTTGAAAATGGAGTTTTAAATAATTATAAATTAAACATAAAGATATAAATACATTTCATAGTTATATAAAACATAAGTATTAGGTTAATATTGTAATTAAGGTTTAAATCATTAGCAATAATAAGAAATTAATTAATAATCAAATCTAAGAACATATGGCAACATAGGAATTTATGAAAATACACTTGTAAGATTAGGGACAATTCATGATAACAAGTGGCAAATCTTTGTTTGAAAGAAATTTTGTTTTTAATTAA
This sequence comes from Allium cepa, assembly GCA_030765085.1. Classification (NCBI taxonomy): domain Eukaryota; kingdom Viridiplantae; phylum Streptophyta; class Magnoliopsida; order Asparagales; family Amaryllidaceae; genus Allium; species Allium cepa. The sequence continues at coordinate 241,502,544 of CM060931.1, forward strand.
TGTTTAAAAGAAAAGGTCTGTTTTTGTTTATTTTCTTCAGCTCAAACTTTCTTTAGCTTTCTTCTTTAAAAAAAGGAAACCAAAGGTCATTCAAACTGAAATCAAAAGCAAAATTCAAACTGTAATCAAAATCTGAAGCTATTTTACAAACTTCAGATTCAAAGTATTCAACCTGAGAACATGGTTTCAAGCTCAACTGAGAATCAACTACTACAACAATAATCAACAGCAAGATGCAAATCAAATTCAATGTTCCAAGAAAACTAAACAATGCCTGTCAAATTTTGTGTTCTCTACTTCTAAAACTCTGGTGAGTAAACACCTTTAAAAACAGTTTTAAATCTTTCATATGTTTTTTCTATGAAATGAATGTTATAGTAAACATAATATCAACGTTTGCATGTTGGATTTGAAGATGAATGCAAATGTATATATAGCAGTGACTGTGAATATCTGTAGATAAGAAAATTTTAAAACTCTGTTCTTGTTCATGTTCCAGTTTTAAAAAAAATTCCTATCTCCCAAGTTAATCATTATTGATCATTGATCATTGAAAGGAATTTGATCATAATGAAGTAATCTTGTGTTTAAAAATAAATTTAAATATTTATATTGAACAAATATACTATAAATTTTAGATTTACAGTGATAAATCAAAATTCAATGAAAATAAATCTCAATAATTTAAATTTTTGATCATATGATTTGAATTGAAATACAAAATCATGATTTTAACATGAATTTGGGAATTTATAATTTAGTATTCAAAGAGAAATTGAGGATTACTTGAATTTGGGTTTTGGGTCGATTGCCGTTGATCAGAGTTGAGGTGGTGGTCGAGTTTCGGCATGGAGGTGGTCGTGGTGTCAGGGGATGCAGGAAAAATAGTGGGAAGCTTATCTGATGGTCGTGGTGATCAGAAAATGGCGAAGTAGGGTTTTGTACTTGTTTTTGTTTGGATCGGAATCGAGTGCAGTTTCGTCGTCGTCAATGTTTCGGGTCGAATCGCTTGAGGGGGAATAGATTGTGTGGTTCGAGACGCGGTTGTGGACGAGGTGGCAGGACCTCCGGTGATGGGATTCGCCGATGGCAGAGGTTTCTTGGGTCGAGTATCGTTTCCGGTTGAAAGTGATGTAGCCCTCTTTTTCGAATCAGTGGCGATTTCATCAATCCAGGGGGACGAGATGGTCGGAGGGGTCAAGGACGACTTATGGAGTGTCGCGGTGATGTTCGCCATTGACCAAGTCCAGTGTGCACGTGCACGAGTTCAAATCGGTGCATCTGCTTTTTTTTTGGGAAGAAAGAGTTTGGCCATTTTTTTCGTTGTTTGCTCGAGGCTTGTCTCGTGTATGTATCGGGGGTGACTCAGGGTGTCGCGTGTTTTGTCTCGTGTAGGTTTGGTTCCAGGATTTGTATCCTGTTAGTTTCCAAAACTATAAAATGAATTTCTGAAAATTTAAAGCAAACTAAGTTTTTAAACAAAGTTTAAAACAGTTTTAAGATGTTTGAAATGTTTAAATTAAAACTATGCGTTTAAACAAGTTTAAGTTAATCTTGTTTTAAAAATAGTTTGTTTTTAAAAGTTTAGTATTATCCGGATTTTGTACTATATAAAATGAATTTTCAAAATTTGAAGGCAAGTTGAATTTTGAACAAATTGTTTAATTAGTTATAGAGAATGAATGTTGACTTAAAAAAAATTAGTTTTAAAGTTTGGATTTTTTAAAATTTTAAACTTTTGTTTAAAAATAGTTTGGTTATAAATAATGCTTTATTAAATGATATAATAATGTTTTCAAATAAAAATGTTATTGGAGTGATTTAAATGTGGGTGAAGTAAGGTATTTAACTTAGATAAATTAAAAGATAATGACAAATTAAAAGATGATGATTTTGTGTAAAACCAAATACAAGCTTTTGAATTTGAAATTTTAATTTTAAAATGATTGATAAGAGTTAATGAAATGTATGGTTTATCTTAATCAAGTTTTATTTATAAAGGTAATTAAAGTAAATTACTTAATTAATTAAATGATTAATGTAGGTAATTAAATTAAGGTAAATTAGTTGTGTAATTAATTAAGTATAGTTAATTATGTTATTAAGGATTGTTTAATCCATGTTAATTAATTAAGTAATAAGTAATTAAGATGTTAATTACTCAATGATTAAGAATAATTATTAAAAATAATTACTTAATGAAGTAATTAAAGCAATTAATTACTCAGTGTAATTAATTAAGTTATTGTGGTTAGTTTTAGTTAATTAATTAAAAAGAATTACTTAATTATGGGATTAAGTATAATTGCTTAATGTAATTAAAAAGGTGTAATTACTTAGTGAAGTAATTAACGAATAATTACTGATGTAATTAATTAAGGAAATTACTTGATGGATAGTAATTAAAGGATAATTACTTAAGTAAAGTAATTAAGTGATAATTACTCAGTGTAATTAAAGGATTAATTAATGTAATTAATCAAGGTGTTGGTTTAATTGGTGAAGAAATTAAAGGAAGTTAATTACTGATTGTGATTAATCTGGTTTGATTAATAAATGTAATTAAGTTTATAATTATTTATTAAATGTAATTTTGAGAAAAATTGATTGATTATGTAATTAGAGGGTCATTAATTAATGGAATTAATAAATAACTAATTGTTTAATAAATTAATAAATGTGATTAATTATAAGATAATTAATCAATAAAGTGAGAAAAGAAGTAATAATTAATTAGTGTAATTAATTAAGGATTTAGGTAATTAATTATAGTTAATTAATTAGAAATTAATTAAGCTTAATAAATGATTAAAGATAAATTAATCCGTGTAATTAATTTAAAGGCTAATTACATAGTGTAATTAAAGAATAATTAATCTAGGTGGTTAATTAAAATTATGATTAAAGAATAATTAATTTGTAATTGAAGATTAATTAATTGAATTATGATGGTGATTAAAGAGTGATTGGTTAATTAATTATAATTAATTAATGATTGTTTAAGCAGGATTAGTTGTTAATTCTCAAGTGATTAATTTAATCTAAGATGATTAAATTAATTATAAAAGAGTTAAGGATGCCTGTTTGTGGATGATTGTTGTGGAATATCTGGATTGGTTGATATCTGGATGATATGTTATGATATTCTGTGATATGATATTTGATATATCAGTGATAAATGTGTGATATTTATCTGTGAACGATGCTGTGTGAATTCAATGTTTTAAATTGAATTAATTTGTTAAACTTTTAACTTGGACATTAAGATAGCGTTTGGATTCGATGAGACCGGGATTGGGTTTCCAAATTTGGAATTTCGAAAACCACATCGATCCAAATTAAACGTTAGGTCGTGAATCTCAAGTGAAGAGTGAAGACTCGAGGTGTAAGGACTATTGTCGTTAATACTCTGAGGGTGATTCCAATACGAGTTTAACGGGGGTAGTACTTTCAGGTTTGAGATGAAGTTTCAGAGTGCAAGGGCTATTGTCGTTAACTCCGAGGGTGATTCCAAAACGAGTGTAGCGAGATAGTGCTTTCAGTTTCGTTCGAACCCGGAACGAACTTGTATGGATTGAATGCTTTCAGAACATCGTCAGGTGAACGATGAGCATTCTAAGATAGATGTGCTCTATAAAGGTAATCGTAGCCTCAAGCTTCATCAACCGGGAATGGCTAAAACAGGGGAGGTGCAGCAAGGATAAGTGGGTCATGCCCAAGTAGGAGGAGATTTACCCGTCTAGAGGTCCCTTTTTATTTCGGCTGTGTGGGCGGTTGATCATGACAACTGTCGGTGTTGTCTTGTTCGGGATTGTCCAGTAAGGGATGGTTCCGGCCTTGTGTTGTAGGGGAGTTAGGGTGGCTCCTCGGTACGGTGATCTAGGCCACGTACTATAACGGATGGTACTCCAGTAGCCCTGCCATTGTATGGAATCCAAACTCCAATAAGTGCCTGTACGGTTTTGATTGTGCCCAACTATGTTGGAACGTGAGATGTAAGCATTCCAGCTATTTCTGTAATTTATTTTGAAAACCCTAGACCCTATTATAATATCACTGGATTTCCTATCAATTGTTTTGGTTAGCGTAAGGTAAAAACTTTTCCATGTTTATTTGTGGGAAGTCTTACGTGATACCTTTGTTTTCAAAGGATTTTCAAAGTTAAGCAATTTAAACCCGTTTACTCACACGAGACCCTTGTCTGACCCAAGTGTTTGTTTTCTGTTTTATTAAACTCTTGGTTACTCATATTATGTATTAGTAGTCGAGGGATTCAGGTTTGCTTTGACGTGTTCTGGAGGAGATATGGAGCAGGTGGCTTCAGCGTGTAGGTATATGTATAGTGTTCTGCTGTGTTAGAGTGTATCTGTATCTTTGTGTTGTACTTGAGTTGTAATATCTAGACAGGTGTTATAACTGTCTAGTTTGAGTTGTTGGAGCTGTATAACTCTGATGTATATGATACTATGTAATATTTTATTTGATTAATATAATTTATTCGTTCCGCTGTGAGATTCTAATGTTGTTTGGTTCTTTCTTCTCTATCTTTTCTCTTTTCTATCTCTTTCTTTCTTCTTAATGATGCATCTTTCTGTGGTATGAAAGGCGGGTCGTTACAGTGTTACTTGGGTAACATCACTGATTTGAGGCATATTTGAATGTAGTTCAATTGGTTCAAGCAGCGAGGAATAAATACTTACTTTGGAAGCAGTTTCATTGGCCCAAGGAGTGAGAGAGTGGAGCGTACTTGAACGTGGTTCCGTCGGTTCAAGCAGCAATAGAATGGATGCTACTTGGATGTTGTACCATCGGTCCAAGAAGTGAATAAATAGAGCGTACTCGGACACAGTTCCATCGATTCAAGTGGAAAATGAATGGACGCTTATTTGGACACAGTTCCATCGATCCAGAAGTGAAGAAATGAAGAGTTCTCGAACACAGTTCCATCGGTTCAAGTGACAAAAGAATGGATGCTTACTTAGACACGGTTCCATTGATCCAAGAAGCGAGGCGCGGCTTATGGGTGGGCATGAGGGTTGGGCCTTCCCGATATTGTCAGAGCAACACTGGTTCGTACAAGGCTGGGATCAATTTTCTCCATCGTTTCGCTGGTTTGAGCCGATTTGATACCATCGACTTAGTGGGTTGCTTACATGAACGCGGTTCCATTGGTTCAAGAAGCAAAATGACTTTACTGATAAAATAAAGGGAAAGATAAATCCTGCCTATTTACAATGCCTCTATCCTTGGGTGGATTATTATGGAAACATGAAATACATAAATAAGTACTAAATAAAATAGTGCCGTAACGAGTCACTATTCCAAGCATGTGGAATTAGAATTCCATCGACTGTTGTGACGTTGAAAGTTCTATCTCCAAGTTTTTGGCCGATAACGTATGGTCCTTTCCAGTTTGGGTCAAATTCTCTCATACCCTAGAAGATCCGTTTTAGGATGAGATCTCTCACTTCAAAGGTGCGGTTGCGAACTTTGATGTTGAAGTGTCTTGCTACCCTCTTCCGATGAGCAGTGGTTCTTAGTTCTGCTTTTTCCTGCTTCTCATCAATCTAATTAAGTGGTTCGAGCAGAAGCTTCTCATTTTCATTTTGATTGAAGTGTCATCTCCAATAAGAGGGGACTTCCAGTTCTAATGGGTTCATTGCTTCCGAACCATATGCCAGGGCGAACGGTGAGTACTCGATCATAGATTTATGCGTTCTATAGCCCATAATGAAAGTGGAAGTTCATCTGTCTAGTTTCCTTTATCTTTCATTAGTCGATTCTTGATGGTGGATTTGATGATTTTGTTTACCGCTTCCATTTGTTCGTTTGTCTATGGGTGCGCTATCATGGAAAAACTCTTCTAGATCTGATAATGCTGGCAGAAGTCATTGAATTCATCACTCTCAAACTGACTTTCATTATCCATGATGATATTCTATGGTACTCTAAACTTGCAAATAAAGTTTTTCATTACAAAGTTAATTACTTTTCTAGTGGTAACAGTGGCGAGTGGCTCTGCTTCAGCCAATTTGGTATAGTAATCAACTACGACGAAAGCATATTTAGCTCATCCTTTTTCTATTGGTGATACACAGATTAGATCGATTCCCCATATTGAAAACGGCTAAGGACTGACCATTTGCATAAGTTCCAAGGATGGGGTTCTCGGGATCTTTAAAATCTCTAGAACCAATCATAACACTTTATGTAGTCTGCTACGTCTCGATTGATTATGGGCCAGAAATATATTTAATGTAAAACCTTTTTTGCCAGTGTCTGTCCCCCAGTGTGGTCGTCGCAACTGCCTTTGTGGACTTACTACAGGATCATCTTGGCTTCATCTTTGGTTACACACCTCAGTAGGGGGAGAAGCCTCTCATGTATAGCACTCCAACTTGTAGCATGAACCACGGTGCCTTTCAAAGGAGCTTTTTTCATTCATTTCATTTTTTAAAGGGTATTGAGCAGATAATCCTTGATTGGTGTCATCCATGATTCTTTCTCTTCCGTGGTCTCTAGAATCCAATCTATATCCATCTGATCTATGCTCAGAGCTATTAACACTTCAACTGGAACCATTCTGATATATTATGCCTCTCCGAAACTTGCTAGTTTGGCTAAGTAATTGGCCTTCATGTTTTGTTCTTTGAAAATATTGGTTATCATGCAGTGTTCAATGTCGTTGAGAATTCCCATGCTTTTTACAATTTGGGAGAGATATTTGCCTCTTTAGTTTGATATTCCCTCTTTACCTAATAAACGACTAGTTAAGAGTTGTTGTAGACATCCACAACTATTATTCCCAGTTCCTACATAATCTTCAATTCCGTTATCAACACTTTGTACCCTGCCTAGTCGTTAGTAGCAGGGACCTACCATCCTAAGGCGTGACAAATTGATCGTCCTTCAGGTGTCTCAAGCACAACTCTGCTCCCGATTAGAATTTGTTTGATGTGCCATCGACAAAAAACTTCCACTGTTCGACAATCAACCAACAATTATGTATTGATTGCCCTTCGAGGTGATAAGTCATTTAATACTAGCTTAATTCAATATTCCACTTTAGAAGTCAATTTGAAGTCGCATGTCGATATAGTATTTTTTCCAAAGGTTGATCTATCAAGACTTTAACTGGATGAGCTTGAAAGTATGAACGCAACTTCCTCGATGCTTTCAGTAAGAAATATGCCAATCTTCCCAACTTCGGATAGTTCCGTTCAGCTCTAGTTAAGCATTTGCTGATGTAGTAGACGGGCCATTGAATTCTGGCTTTCTCTCATACAAGTGCTACACTTAGAGCATGATGGGTTATTTTTAAGTAGATGAATAGGTCTTCCCCTTTAGAGGTTTAGATAGAAGCGGTGGGGTCTCTATACATCGCAATAATTCCTCAAAAGCTGTTTGTCAGGCCAGATTCTATTAGAAATATTTCTTACCATTCTTCAATGCGTCGAAGAACGGTATACACTTGTCTGTTGGTTTGGAAATAAATCGGCTCAACGTTGCGACCTTTCCATTCAAACTCTGCAACTCCTTTCTTGTTGTAAGGGTTATAATATTCTACAAGGTAGTAATTTGCTCGGGATTAGCTTCATTGCCCCTAATATTGATGATCAAAACCAAATTTTTCCCGGAAGCTACAATGGAAGAGCATTTCAGCGGGTTAAGCTTCATTCCATACTTTCGAAGAATCTAAAACATTTCCGAGTGGTTATCCAAATGATTTTCATATGCATGTGAGTTGACTAGCATGTTGTCCACATAGACTTCCATTGTTCATCTAATCTGATTCTTGGACATTGTGTTCGCGAACCATTGATAAGTTGCCCCCACATTCTTTAGGCTGAATGGCATTACTCCATGACAGTACAATCTGAGGTCGGTGATGAAGCTGGTGTTCTCCTGATTGGGTTTGTGCATTATAATCTAATTATATCCTGAGAAGGCGTCCATGAATGACAGCAACTCGTGTCATGCGGTCCCATCAACTAACTGGTCGATTCTAGGTAGGAGAAAGCCATCCTTTGGGTAAGCTTTGTTCAGGTTTGAGCAGTCAACACAAGTTCACCACTTCCCATTTGAATTTTTAATCAGAGCTGGATTTGATCCCCACTTAGGATAAATCACATCACAAATGAAGCCGTTAGCCAACAACCTGTCCACTTTCTCCTTTACTGCAGCAGATCACTCCAGACCTAGACTGCATCTCTTCTGCCTTACTAGAGTGAACTTAGGATCAATATTGAGTGTGTGATATGCTATTTCCAACGATATCCCACACATATTGGAATGCGTCCAAGCGAACATGTCTAGGTTGGCACGAAGAAATTTGATCAACTCTTGTTGTATTTTGATCCCAAGTTGCAACCCTATTTTTAAGACTCGAGTTGGGTCATCCAAGTCGACAGGGACAGACACCGTAATCTCTACTGGTGCTTCATGTTCCTTCCATGAACTCTTTTTCCTAAGGTCCAAATCCCTGTCGAAATGGCTATGGTCCCCAAGTCAGGGGCGGTTCTATAATTTCTATACTGACGGTTCGCGAATATGGAGAGACTTCCCCACATCCTTTCCCTTTTCATTTCATTTTGATCCGCATAACTTGATGACATAACATTCTCTACCGATGCTTTGATCTCCCTTTACAACTCCAACTCCATTCTCCATCGGGAATTTCATAGTAAGGCACCGCAGAGCCAAAGCGATTCTGAAATCAGTAAAAGTCGGTTGACCCAAGAAAGCATAGTAAGCCGACGAAGGTTTAGATAAGGACTATCCATCATTCTCCATCTCCGAGCTCCACGGGCAAGTCAATGTCCAAATTGGCTATCTTGGTTCCCCCATAAAGCCCTGGATTTTCATTCAGAAAGCAAACACATCCTTCATACAGATCTTCATCAGATCGAAAATATGTTGAAACAAGATGTTAACAGAACTTTGACATCCACTAGGACTCGGCATACAATTTCCGGTCCAATTTTGACTATTACTACCATCGGATCGAGAGATGGTGCTTTTACTCCTTTAGTGTCAAGGTCCTGAAATACTATGTTATCATTGAGTGCACTTTACTGCTTGGCCGAAGCAACATCCTCAATTGCAAAACAAGCTTCTTTTGGAGCATGCTTTAGTGAACACGTGTATCGCTCCATTTCACCCTAACTCTTTTGTGCTAGGCGCGAACCTCTAGAAATAGAACTTATGAAGAGTCTTTGATCGGTCCAATGAGTATCTTCTCCACTAGGTATGTCCTGGTTTCCTTGATTGCTCAGAACCTAGGGTCCAACTAGTTGGTTGGAGTTTTGTGGTTTCCTCAAGTACTGTTAGAGCCTATTATTCTTTATTAGTTTCTCGATTATATCCTTCAAATGTCGACATTCATTTCTGTTATATCCATGAGTCTCATGGAAGTGGCAAAACTTCCTCGATTTCTTTTGTCATTCACATTCTTCCTTACTGGAAGGCTTATTGTATCGCTCAATTCCTTGAGTTGCATAGTGGATTTTCTCCAATTTGCCTTTCAATGGCGTATACTCCTTGGGTCTTAGGTTCCTCAACCGCTTTCCATTCTCATCACGCTTATTGGGGTTCTGTTTTTTCTTTTTTTGATTTCCATCTTTCCCTGCATTTCTTGTCACAGCTTCGAAATTGTTTCCATCCTGGCGGACCGCTACATTGCTCTGAACTATCTCCTTTTGTTGCACATTGTTAATCTTTCTCTCCAATGTATCCGCCTTTTCCAATTTTAAATACCGACTCTCCTTTTAGTTAAACTCCTTCATAATGGTTGGTTGTTTCATTTTAATTCATCTTCCAAAGACTGTGTCCAGATGGATAGCTTAGACTAAATCCATAGATACCATAATATTTTTTAGGATTTCTCACTTTAGTAACCACAATATTAAACTGGTTCATAAAGGTTTTTAGAGACTCATTTAGTCCTTGAAAAATACCAGACAAATACATCACTTCTTTGGCTATGCCATATTGTAACAACCCATAATTTTGTAAATATTTTAATTAAGTTTTACTTGAAAACGTTGTTTTTTTTAAGTAAAATTTTCAATAATTAAATTTTTTAAGTTAATAAGTTTTGGTAAGAGAGGGAAAAAAACTTATTGTAATTTAAATTTAAGCCTTATTTAATGTAATATTTCTGTTATTGATTCAAATAGAAAACATATGTAGTTTATTAATGTTTGCATGTGTTCATTATTTAAATCCCATCTTTTGGTTTTTGCATACTTCTGTTTAAAGTTAAAAAAAAGGGCTTCTTTATAAAAATAACTTGAATATATTACAAAATATCACAATTCCTTTTATTTCCTTTTAAATAAACGTTAGACCTTAATTTATTGCTTAATATTAAAGAATTTACTAAGTTATAAATTTTAACATAAAGATGTTGTATTAAGTTTAAGACATTATTTACAATGATTTGTATATACATATGTGTGTGCGTAAATTTGACTTAAGATTTATAAGATGGACTTGTATGCAAAGTCATAACTTTTTTAATCTTAAACCCTTTTAATCTGGAGATTAGGTTCAAAGTTGTTGTCTTTAATTTTAGGCTCATAAAATAGTGAAACTTAATTTTAACACATTTATATGTATAAGTCTATTATATATATACGTATACGTATATGTTTTTAATAATACTATGACCAATAAAGATATATATGAAGGAAACATCACCTTAGTATACAATCTAATATTGCACTTACATAATTTACTATAGAATACATTTGGACAATGAAAATAAAAAGGATATAGTAACGGTTGTAAGTTACTATTTAATTGGTCTATTAATGTAGTTATAACTGTTACATTTGGGTATTAAATTGAATATATGCAAATAAACGTATGGTAATGGAGTGAATTCAACATTATATAAGCAATTCTGATAATTAGTGGAAATAATAAACTTGTGTGTAATATAAAGTTAGTGACAACATTTATGCAAGTCACCTTTTTATTTAGGGCTACTAAATTCAGAGTAGGAAGTCAATTACATTTAAATGTAGGTAAATGTTCATTAATGTGAGATAGGAATGTAACTGTAATGTGTGAATGTAAATGAAATGACATAAATGGAAATTTATATTTTATTCATAAGATGAAATAAAGGAATGAAACCAAGCTGAATAAATTGATTTAGGTTTTATTTATGATAAATGTTTATATTTGGGAAATTCAATATAATTGAAAATAACAAGTTATTACAAAAGAAAGATGAAAATTGGAATATATATTTTTGTAAGGAAAGATAAACAAATAATAACCAGGTTTATAGAGTGATAACAGATTTAATAAAAGAGTAGGATTAAAGCATGGTAGTTATTGGAAAGTAATTAATTGAAATTTGGATGAATTGGGAATTTTTTTTATGTATTAGTATATAAACCAATTTTAATATTACCCATAAGAGGATAAGTTAATCGTCGATTCAATAACATGATTGAGAAATCAAATATATGGATTTATTGGGAATTTAAAACTTATACTTTTTTTATATAAAATACAGCGTTTTACACGCAATAAATTTTTCTACTTTTATTACATATTATATATTATTATTATTATTATTATTTTCTTATATCCACCTCTATTTTATCTTTCTATTTTTATTTTGTCTAGACAGTCATGTTTATTTATTGGATTGTTGCTTGTTTATATCTTTTATTTATGGCTTGGAAGAAACTAAAAGGGTATGCGTTATATTGTCTTAATTGCTTGCCTTTTTAATTGCCTACTCTTTATTTCTTTTAGCTGTTCATTTTCTTTTGGCCGTGTATTGTACTTGCTATTCACGTACAAAGCTAATCGTTCTCATCTCTCATGCAATTCTAGAAAGAAAGAAAATTTAATACATCAAGTTATTCGTTTATACCCTCTTTCTTTCTTACCTTAGCCCTCCACCTCATTCATAACTGTTTATTTCTTTTTGCCATTCAAATAGAAGATTTATTTCCCACTTCTCATTTTTATTTGCCTAGTCTCTGTATTATTTTCCTATGTCTATCTCTTCACATTTATTTCTTTATTTATTTGTCTAGACCTTATTTTATCTATTAAATATTTCTTATGTGTATCTTTTATTTAATAGCTTGAAGAAGAAAAAATTCAATTATACATACGTTACTTTATTTTAAATTACGCATACGCTAAATTGTTTATTTCTTACCTTTTTATTTACCTATCTATTTAATTACCATACTTTAGTTATATATTACTCTTCCTAATCACTCCAAAATCTTCTCCTTATCTCATTCCTTTTTTCATTTGCATAAGATTAAATATATATGTTTCTTTTACCTTAACTCATGACCTTTTCAATTCTAGCCTCTTTATTTCTTGCCATTATTGTAGCCATTCATTTTCCATAACCCTAGCCGCCACTTTTATTATTATTTCATGTGAAAAGTTCTCACCTCACATATTTCATTGGCATGAAAAAAAATAGGAAGCTCTAATCCCATCGCTTCTTCCACTTTCTTCCCCTTCTTCCATCTTGTTTTTGCTTTTTGTTCTTCAGGCTATTACTCGGCCTCCACCACCATGACCACCTCCATAACCTCCTCACTTCCTCCACCGTATGGCCATAACCACCTAGTGGCCATACATTGCCAAAAGTTAATACAAACCCTAACCAAGCCACGTATTGATCACCTTGCGTTGATTTATCAAGGTTATGTCATTTTAATCACTATCTTTCATTGTTTTATCTATATTCCTTTGTATTGAATCATGTTCTTATGTCGTGATATTTGTTTTCTTTATTTTGTTATGTACAAGATGTGGATCTTGGCTCTCTTTTCACTCAAGTTTGCATCTTGCCTTGTTTTATCAAATGGTTATGTCCCTTGATTCATATTGTTCATAGTTTGATTCATAATCTTGTATGTTGAATTATACACTTATGTTTGTATAATTGTTTGTATACAAGATTTGGATCTGACTCTTCATCCACTCAAAAGAATATAGTTGTGCTTTGTCGTGACTTTTCGTGCTTTGTGGAGTTTAGATTTGGGTTTGAATTTCAATTCTGGCTGTTAAAGGTGACTATTCCTCACCAGACAAACATACTTGTATATTTGTGAATTAATCACAAGTGTAATTGTAAACTTATTTTATTTAATTTTATCTGCCTGTGATATTAACTTATGATGTTAAACCCCATTATCTCATTGACACATCATCAGTTGTATTATCTATTGTTATATTTTGCAGTTATACTATTTATTATTATTTACTGTTTAAAAATCACACTGCAAGTTCCCTGGAAAAAAAAGAGATCATTACAGGCTGAAATGATAGGCCTGAACGATACTTACTTATTTATGCATTCATTTATTTATTTAGTGATTTATTTAACTTGGGATTACGGGTTTGAAATGATAGAATCCGGGTTTTCTTTGTAAATTGCGGATTGAAATGATATATATCCGTATCACTTGACCTAGGCTAGAAAACTATATACAGACCCGTCGTTTATATAATATTTTTCTAAAATGTTTTAAAAACATTTTAAATGGAAAATTTATAATATTCTGGTTTAAAATGTATTTAAATGATTTTTATAAAATTTATAATGATTTTTGAATGAGTCAAATGTTAAATAAATGAATGTTTAAGCAAAATTTTGAAATATAACTTATTTTGGGAAATCCTGAATTTTTGTTAGAAGTGAGATTTTAGTAAAGTAAAATAATTGATAATAAGTTATATTCTGGGAATTTAAAACTTAATTGTTAAGTTAATAATTTAATTAAATAAATGGGAATTTAATACTTGGATTTAAATAAGAAATTCATAATAAAATTTGATTTTTGTATGAAAATTTACTTATAAATTCATAAAAACATGAGTATTGAAATTATGACATTATAATGTGAAAATATATGATTTGTAAGTTAAATATGATTTAAATAAAAATTTACTTAGTTATGAAATTATAGTTAAACCTTGAAATTTTAAATATAAAGGATATTACAGCATTTGTGAATGTTGTAGTTAAATTTAAATGAACTTAAAAGCTAATTTGAACTAAAAGCTATTATAGCACTTTGTAAGTGCTATAGTTGATAAAGATAACTAAAGTTTAGTTGGAAATAAAGAAATCTATTACAGCACTTAAATGCTGTCTTTTGTAAATGAACTGTTTAACCTATAACTTTAGGTAGCGTTTTATAAGTGCTACGGAAACTGAATTTTTGATTGTTTTAATAAAATTTAATAATCTTTGGGAAAAAGGCTTAAATTTTGGAATTTAATATTTAATTAATAAAAATAAGGAATTGACTTTAAATGGTTTTAAATGGAAGAATTTAACTTTTAAATGTGAGTTGAAAGACAATTAATTCCTAAATAAACTGAACAGATTTAAATGGTATTTTATATTAAATAAAATGACTGATGTTTAAATAAATGATGTTTGAAATGATATTATGATATTGAAATGTATTTGAAATTTATTTCGATTTTTAAAGTATAAATACCATTTTTAAAAGTTGTAACCACGGGTTATAATAACGTTGGGTTTTTAAAGAGACCGGGATCGGATATCTGGCATACTCTCTGTCGATACCGAAACCACTTTGACAACCGTGTACGCGGTGGAAATTCCAGAATGAAGTAGGATGGTGGAGACGTTTCCTTTGAGGTAAATACGTGGACCCGACTCCCGTGAGTTGGCATAAGGTGGCTAAAATAGGAGCGATCGACGGATTAATGAGGTAGCACCTCTGATCGGACGCACTTCTTCGTATGCCATTCTATTACTTTTGTGATTGTTTGGTGCGCACCTTTGATTTGGGAGTGTTGTTCGAGGTGGGCGGCAGCTGCACGCTGTGCATTTCCATCGGTCCGGAAGCGTAATTGGTATATCTACCCTGGCATTGCCTAGTTGTGCCGTATCACCTACCCTAGCGCGCCTTCTACGAGTTTCTATTTGTGTCGTACCTATGGAGTATCCTCTGGTAGCCTCCCGATCAGGAGGTATTACGGTACTGTATAGACTATTGGCATTATTTGTGTTAAGGGCTATATGGGTAACCCCTTAACGCTATTTAAAAGTAAGTTTATTTTACTAATTGACATTATTATAATAGCGAAATATTACTACATAGTAAATAGTTTAACGGATCCTTAGAGGATGAGCGGTCCCACACATTCTTTAAGTTATTTACTCTATATTACAGTACACTTGAATTTGCTTACACTGTATAAGTATGTATGTCCTGACTCGAGTGTTTCTGTTTTATTTTACGCTCGGGTCAGCCTGAGTTGCAGTTCAGTTTCATCCCGGAGCTAGGATTTCTGTAGATCACTTTCAAGCTGCTGGCAAACTTCCCTTCCAGTTCTTTATCTAAATTTTTGAAATCAAGACTAGTGGACATTTGGATTGTTCCACTGATGATTTAAAACTATATTTGGATTAAAGACTATGTAATTTTTATTTGATTGAGACTATTTATAGTGGCTTCATGAACCACTAATTATTTTTAAATTCCACTGCGAGTTTTCTGATATCTGTGTCTGTGATCCTGTGATTATTTATTTACTGTATATTCCGAGATTTGCCAAATTTTATTTACAACGCGGTATTTTGAACAATTCAAGTCCGACATGTGTGGATGCGAATGGTTGAAAATATCGGGTCGTTACATTTGGTATCAGAGCTTTGGCTGTAGGCAAAACTTAGAATGTATGGTAAATTTGATTTATAGAATCACTTTCATTCGATCTTGAATCACTTCCTTTTCGAATTTTGAAACGTTTCCTGTGGTTCCGAAGTTCATTCGTGTCCCTCACTATTAATTTTCTTTCTATTCTGGAGTATCCCATAACTCCACTTCGGATGATCTTCATAGTGAATTGGCGGTCTCGCCAATATTCTAATAAAGGGGTGAAACTCCTTTACAATTAGCATTGATTCACCAGAGATTTGTATTTATCCTCGGTTTAGATGCTAGTATCTTTGGTTATTCTGAACTCTATCTCTTCAGATCGAATGTAGATTTACCCCAGAAAATCCACATCGATCTTATTCTTTAAGTCACGGTTGACCCGGTTAAGGTTGCCCGCGATTTATATAAACTTATCTGGTTCCTTATTCTGTTATTTAATCATCGGATCTTCTGATTCCAACTTATCTTTAAATCAAAATTCTCTTTGATTTGAGTCCTTCAAATTTGAATCTCTATACTTGTTTTGAAAAACTTATTCCTATATTTGGGAAAAATCTAATATTATATATATAAGTATAATTTTCAGAATTTAATTAGTTGTTTAGAGATAATAGTGTTTGATTTTATGGTTTTGTAGACCATTGGTTTTGTCTTATATAAATATTGAACTATAAAACATGGTTATAAATTTATCTGGAAACAGAAATGAATTTAAAACAAGAATTTAAGAATTTAATTTCTGATAGTTTCAAACCTTGCGTTTAAAGTCTTAATTACTATTTAAATTATTTTCGAATAGAAATTTGTTTCCAAAGAATTTTAAAGTTTTAAAAATCAGTGCTCTTCTCTTTGTCGCTAGAAAATAATTTCGGTGATGACTACAGCATCATCGACATTCATTTTCGAGTATCGAAGTGAAGAGACCACGCTGTAGTTTCGCTTTAAAAATTTAATTGATTTGAATTTCTAAAATATGACTTAATTTATAATATATATAGATATATGATTTAAATTTGATTTGACATATACTATGTGTATGTATTTATTTATCTCTAAAGTGTTTGAAGTTAATTGGAAATTTAATTCATAAATTTATGTTAAAAGGTGATTCTAATGATAAAATAAAGTCAAATTTTGAATGAATATTTAAACTTGAATAATAGAATTGGAAAATTTTTACTTGTAAATTGCGTGCCAATATAACTTACCTAAATCATTCAGAAATTAACTATGTAATTGGATAATGTACAATATAAAAGGATTTTATAAATAAAATTTGAGTGGTTATAATAAATGACATACACTTAAAGTTTCAGTTACAAAAAGACATAAATAAAGGTAAATAGAATAAAAAAATAGTTGAATAATATACAATATCAAATGGTGTTAAAGGAAATTTGGAAATAAATTGGAATATTTATAATAAATGTAATCTACTTAATATGTGCGATAGGATATATTAAGTAGAATATATTTAATAATAATCTGGAATAAAGAAGAATTAAATTTGTTGAATAAAAGATGATTATTATAAATGACTATACAAATTTATGATTTTAGAAATTGTTAATTTCAAAATAATTGGATAATAAGATAATTAATATGGAAATAGTTAAGATTGATTTAACTTCAGTAAAAATCAAATGAATTAAATCAATTATTGAATATTAATTAATTTAAGTTGAATTTATATGGTTTAAATCAATGATTCCTTTTCGAGTTTCAATTTAGTTTTCTTTCAGGGTGTTTCTATTCTCCTACCTCCTTCCTTTTAGGGACGAAAAGTTTTGAGTGGGGGAGAGTGTAACAACCCATAATTTTGTAAATATTTTAATTAAGTTTTACTTGAAAACGTTGTTTTCGTTAAGTAAAATTTTCAATAATTAATTTTTTTAAGTTAATAAGTTTTGGTAAAAGAGGGAAAAAAAACTTATTGTAATTTAAATTTAAGCCTTATTTAATGTAATATTTCTGTTATTGATTCAAATAGAAAACATATGTAGTTTATTAATTTTTGCATGTGTTCATTATTTAAATCCCATATTTTGGTTTTTGCATACTTTTGTTTAAAGTTAAAAAAAAAAGAGGCTTCTTTATAAAAATAACTTGAATATATTACAAAATATCACAATTCCTTTTATTTCCTTTTAAATTAACGTTAGACCTTAATTTATTGCTTAATATTAAAGAATTTACTAAGTTATAAATTTTAACATAAAGATGTTGTATTAAGTTTAAGACATTATTTACAATGATTTGTATATACATATGTGTGTGCGTAAATTTGACTTAAGATTTATAAGATGGACTTGTATGCAAAGTCATAACTTTTTTAATCTTAAACCCTTTTAATCTGGAGATTAGGTTCAAAGTTGTTGTCTTTAATTTTAGGCTCATAAAATAGTGAAACTTAATTTTAACACATTTATATGTATAAGTCTATTATATATATACGTATACGTATATGTTTTTAATAATACTATGACCAATAAAGATATATATGAAGGAAACATCACCTTTGTATACAATCTAATATTGCACTTACATAATTTACTATAGAATACATTTGGACAATGAAAATAAAAAGGATATAGTAACCGTTGTAAGTTACTATTTAATTGGTCTATTAATGTAGTTATAACTGTTACATTTGGGTATTAAATTGAATATATGCAAATAAACGTATGGTAATGGAGTGAATTCAACATTATATAAGCAATTCTGATAATTAGTGGAAATAATAAACTTGTGTGTAATATAAAGTTAGTGACAACATTTATGCAAGTCACCTTTTTATTTAGGGCTGCTAAATTCAGAGTAGGAAGTCAATTACATTTAAATGTAGGTAAATGTTCATTAATGTGAGATAGGACTGTAACTGTAATGTGTGAATGTAAATGAAATGACATAAATGGAAATTTATATTTTATTCATAAGATGAAATAAAGGAATGAAACCAAGCTGAATAAATTGATTTAGGTTTTATTTATGATAAATGTATATATTTGGGAAATTCAATATAATTGAAAATAACAAGTTATTACAAAAGAAAGATGAAAATTGGAATATATATTTTTGTAAGGAAAGATAAACAAATAATAACCAGGTTTATAGAGTGATAACAGATTTAATAAAAGAGTAGGATTAGAGCATGGTAGTTATTGGAAAGTAATTAATTGGAATTTGGATGAATTGGAAATTTTTTTATGTATTAGTATATAAACCAATTTTAATATTACCCATAAGAGGATAAGTTAATAGTCGATTCAATAACATGATTGATGTAACGACCCAGAATTTTTATTAATTAAAATATGAATATTTAATTTATTTTAAATATTAATGAGTGAAATTTATAAGTCGAATAAATTTTAATTTAAATTTTTGGAATTAATTGGATAATTAAATCGATAATTTAATACGTTAAATTATGGAAATAATTGTAAATTGAGTTAAATATGATTGAAAATGATTTGTAAAATTTTATTTTATCATATGGGAGTTAGAATGATATTTTAGAACTTTTAAAATCGAATTTAAAGTTAATTTGTGAAAATTGAATATTTTAATATTAAAATCGACTAGCGAAAATAGTCAATTTTTGAACAGTCTCAGAATTGAACGAAACGAGTTCCATTGGATCCGTAATAGTTAGTTATTACCGGATTTCAAATTTCGTGTCAATCGGAGTTATCGTTTGATCGTGGCAGCTCGAAACGCATCGAATTATTTTTAATTTAAATTTGGCGAGTGAAAATAGCCATTTTTCAAAAAGTCTCGGATTTTGACGAAACCAGTTTCATCGGATCCGTAATGTGATATTATTATAAGATTTCAAATTTCAAGTCAATTGGATTTACCGTTTGTCCTGTACAAATTAAAACGCCTAGAAATCGATTTAAATCGGTTTAATTTAAATTGAGCGTTTACAGCCATAACTCGCACAGATGTCCGAATTAGCTTCCGAAACCTGTTCCATTGAGTCCGGAACGCGGGGTAAACCCTAAAAACGCTGGTTACGATGCGTAAATCGGAGTTCGAAATTTCCGGATGAATAGTGTTCGAATTTTCTTTATAAATAGCACCCACCTCTTCATAATTTAGAAAAAAAAAATAAAAACCCTAATATTAAACCCTAGCCGCCACCCTTGCAATGTATGGCCAGAAATGTCCCAACTTCCACCTCGATTATCTCCTCATCCGTCGACAATTAGCCTTAGGTTTCAAGTAGAAAATTGAAGAGCATGCCAAGATCCATCTATCCAACGGTCATGATCGTGTTTGGAGCTTCGGATTGGCGGCAAATTGGGCTCAAAGGCCTGGAGTTCGGCCTCGAACTGCGTGCCACAGGGATGGCCGAGCTCTATGAGCTTAGGGCCGAACATAGTGCAAGTCGAGAGCTTCGCGATGGCGGTGATGTGATCGAGTTTCGTCGAGAAATGAGGTTGTAAAGTTTAAACCTAATTTGGTGTTGTTGGGTTCCTGCTTGCGTGCTTGCTCCTGGAGATGGGAACGGACGTGAACGAGGGAGAAGGGGTTGCGTGGCACGGCTAGGATCTGATGGAGGCAAGGATCTAACGGCCTATACTAGATAGGCTTAAAATTAATTAAGTTATGTTGTAATTAGTAAGTTAAATCGTGTAACTTCAAAAATTCATAACTTTTTCATACGAGGTCGAAAAAATGCAAACTCAGTTGCGTTGGAATCGTATGGACGAGCACTACGCGATGGAGTTTTTTTGGAGTCGTTTGGAGTTAGTGAGAATTTTGGGTAAAATTAAACGTCCGTTTAATTTTATTCGAAATAAAAGCTGAAACGGAAATTAAAATCAAGGTGAGAACTTCTCAGTCAATCGAATTAGTTTCGATTTTATTTTAAATAGTTAGATTTAAAATATTTGAATGCATGTATGAATGATGATTGATATCTATTGATTGTTAAAATAGACATTATACGCCGTTAGTAAGCGGATGTTATTTATTAAAAACATATACCGCGAATATTTCATAAACAGTGAAATTGGTATTATATATAATAGCAATATATATATATTGGCATATGTATATATTGGAGTTATTGATTTTCCGCATTTATTTGTTTAGCGGATGAGACCCTATTGCGCCGTTATTAAGCGGATAATATTTAAATCCCATATACCGCGATAATTTCGTACTGGAGCGAAATTGGTATTGTGCTAATGTTTTTGGATGCAGGAAAACAGGTTGGAGGGATCCAACTGGATTCCTCAACAGTATTTATTTGATTTCAGATATTTTGATATTTGATTGATTATCATATCGATATATGATATCGTTGTAGTCCTGATTGACTATTTGGTGTGTAGCATCATTGGACCAAATTTTGGGATTTTAAAATGATTTTTAAAGTGATTTTTCAAAATATACTATATTTTTGGAATTGATTCACTTTAAATAAATAAACGTTATAATTTTTAAAGTTATAAAAATTATGATTTTTGAGAAATATAGTTAAAAACTGATTTTTGAGAATATGATGCTAATGATTTTATAAAATAGTTAAATCGGAATTTTTGAATTTATTATGAAAAGTTGAAATATAGGATTTATAAAATTTAATTATTTTATGAATCAAAAGGAAGAAGTTTTTAAAGGAATTTAAAGACGTTTAAAAAGAATAATATAAATTGATTTATATTAAGAGATCTATAAATGGATATTTATAAATTGAAATGTTGACATTATAAAACGAGTTTTTATAAGTGTTTGAATGAAGTGGAAATGAATTTCATAAATGAATGAAATTTATGGACTTATAAACTGTGAAGTTATAAAAGAAATTTATAAATAGTAAGATTTATAAATTTGGTGAAATTATTTGAAGAATAGATTGGTTAAAGAAATGGATCTTATAAGTTATAAGATTTATAAATTGGAAAGTTTTTAAAAAAAAAACGATTTTGTAAAATAATCGTTTTATAAGCATTTAACTTATAATGTGAATTTTTGGTCTATAATTGAGTTATAAACTGAAATAGGTTAATAAAAGAATTTATAAAAGGAAGTTTTTATAAATAAATAGAAATGGAATTTATAAACGTTGTTTTATAAATTCGCAAATGACTTATTTTGACAAGAAAATTTGTTGAAACCTATTAATGGAGTTATATTCACATTTTTGAATAGTGAATAATCCTTTGAATTAAAATGAATAAAAGGATGAAATTGTTAATGAAGTATATTCACGTTTTTGAATAGTGAATAAGATGTTAAAGAAATTGTTTTGAATGTGATATTTGGAATAGAATTAAAACGATCTAACGATGTTTTAAAATGTGTTGAGATTCGAAACCATAGATTTCAACATTTATTGTTGAAATAAACGTTTTCGAGAAATAAAAGGAAATGGTGGACTATAACACTGTTGTTATAGTAAATGATTTCCGAAAGGAAATGTTTTGTATAGTATTGGGATTTATATATCTATTTTAATTTCGAATCCCTATACTAGTGGTTTTGGGTTGTCGTAACGATGTTTTACGCAACATTCGTTTTGGCCCAAATAAATATGTTTAAGTGAATGATTTCCTTAAAGAATGAAATATATACTTAATTTCGATTTAAGTATATTGAATATTTTCTAAGTGTTGAAAATAAATAAAATTTGTGAATTACTTATGAATAAATAAGTATGGAAATGTTTTCCAATATAAAGTGAATATTTTGAGAATTTATCTTTTTGAAGATAAATTGAAAAGGAATATTGAAATGAATAATTGAAATCGAATATTCATAGATATTTTG
Source organism: Allium cepa (assembly GCA_030765085.1). Classification (NCBI taxonomy): domain Eukaryota; kingdom Viridiplantae; phylum Streptophyta; class Magnoliopsida; order Asparagales; family Amaryllidaceae; genus Allium; species Allium cepa. The sequence continues at coordinate 241,525,022 of CM060931.1, forward strand.
GATTATAAATTCACTAAGGAATTTATAAAGGAAAGGGGAATTTGTTTAAAAAATAAATATTGATTTATTTTTGAAGTGTGAAATAATATATATCTTGTAAAGATATTTTGGAAAATAAATAATTTGGAAAATTATTTGGAATCTGGTGATGTTGTGCATATCCATTGATAGTTCAATAGTCGACTATCAATATTTCCCTTTGAATGGGTATTTGATGTGAATTGATTGAATGTGAAAGCTACACTTATTTTTAAATAAGCGCTCACTATTCGGGTTAACCGGGAAAGGACCATGGGGTCGTATAACCCATTCCGAATATGTGATACGTCGTTATAATTGCATTGAAGATCGGTGTTGAAGACCCGGTATTTGCGAGAGCGATAGGATGACCTGTCGATTTACTCTGCACCGAGTTGCTCCGGTATAGAGTTCTCCATATGTGATGGTGAATCCGATCAGGATTGTGAATATCCGGATTGCAAGGACTTCTTTGTAAGTGCCTTCGGTTTTGTTCGAGCCCGGAACAGACTTGTATGGATTGTATGTCTGACATTACAAGTTGAGATATAAAGCCGATTTCTTTCAAATATATTTCTGTTGGTGGCGAAGAATTTATTCTTTTAGCTTAACACCCTTCTCTGAGACGTACGAGCTCAGAGGTTATATAGTTGAAGTTATCAGCGATATATTCCCAATTTGGTAATGTGATATGCTGAGTGATGCTGTAAATGATCATTGTGTTGATTATTTGTGATAGGATCGTTTATTTGATCGTCTATCTTAGTGATCATTGTGTTGACCCAAAGCATGGCTTTTGTATAAAGTATGTTTTTGTGGACGTGACTTCGTCGAGCCTCACACCCCGGAAATGGTCAAAACAGGAAAGATGCGGCAAGGTTATGAGGGGTATCACCCTTTAGGGTATGTACATTTCCTTCTGGATAGAGGTGGTATCATGGTATGGAGCCCAGATATTTAACCTATGTGGTTACTACGAATTTATTACTTTGTGGTTGTTGGTTTTCGGGATCCCGTGAGAAAGGTCATTTACGATCGGGGAATGGCGTGCTCGTGTCAGTAGTTACCCAGTTAGGGGTAACCCGGCCTTGTGTTGGCAGAGTTCCGGTTTGGTTCTCGGGGATGTCTTTCCAGAGGCATTCTCATGTGGCAATGGGAAGTTCCTTGGCCTGACCATTTGTTGGAAATCCAAAGAAACAATACGAGACTTGTACGGTTTTAGTTGTATAACCTGCTATGGAATGTGGCGGTAACCTGCTATTGAACATAGTTAGCTATAGTAGGCATACGATAATGGTCGTATGTTGGCTAAGATTTATATTCTACTTTCGAAATGAATTTCTTCTACACTATGCACTAGTAATAATATCAAATGTTATTTTAAATGCGTATCAAGCATCTTTGACTATCATAAGGAGAAATCTCCTCTGATTCTGCGTTTGCATGTGTGTGTGTGCGGGAGGCCTTATGGTAGTCTCATTTTTAAAAGCATTGCGAATTGAATTTAAAAATATTCCTCTATTTTGATTTTAAGATAAATAAACTGTTCTTGAGTTCTCACACCAGTCACATGACTGACTTGGAGTTTATTGTTTTCCTTCCTAAACTCTGGGTGCCCACCAATTTGCGCACGGGCAGTTAAGAGTTAAGGTTTATCAGGAAATTCTGGATATTCTGGAGAGGCTGGAGGCAAGCTGGATGGCATGGCGTATTACTTATATAGTATTTCTTTTTCCGCTGCACTGTTTGTTGTTGTTGTTGTACACTCTGATGATATGATGTAATGAAATGTAATGTAATAACTGATATAGTTCTTTGTTTAAAGATTATTCATTTATTATTATATGTTGTTCCGCTGCGAATTGTGAGATTCTGATGTTGTTGTGTTGTGTTCTGTTGTTTTCTGTTCCGTCCTATTCTCTGTTCTGTTTTTCTATCTTTCTCTCTTCTTCTTTCTTTTCTTGTTTTAAAAAAAAAACCATAATTATTCGGTTTTTCGGCAACGAAAAAATACGAAACGTTACATTTGGTATCAGAGCTTATGGTTAAGCGACAACCATGGTTCTGTTGGGTATAATTCATTAGAGATAGAGTTAGCAGTACTCTAGAATGAGTTGAGTGTAATAATAGCTATGAGAGCGTATTTGTTAGTGAATAAAAATTGTTTTATATTGTGTTGACTTATCGGTTGATTGTTTATAGATTCCCGTCGATCTAGTCTAGCTAACTATCGTAGATAGGGGTTTCTAAACTCTTAAACAAGATAAATCGACATAATATTGGTTTTAAATTGGGTAAATGAAATAATTTTACCTTGATTATATTTTATATATAAAGGAATAATTTTTCAGAATTATTAAAGTGTATATAAGTTGATTGTTAGGTTGTTTGAATAATCTAAATAAAAGAATAATTGTATAAGTAAAAGAATTATAAGAATTGAATTATAATTAAAGTGTTTTACAATTGTGAAATAGACTTATATATATAAGAAGTGAAACTATATGAATATAATTATGAATATGAGTTGTAAATAATCAAGTGGATTAAATGAATATAAACTTGAGTTATATAAATGAAATTCAACTTTAGTAATTGAATTGAATGAATAGATTGAATAATAATCAATTGAATGTGAATTAAATTGATATGGAATAATGAATGTAAGTGAAATTCATTAAAATCTAATGTTATTAGAAAGATGTTAAATCAAATTGAATGAATATAAGCAAAAGAATTTGGTTGTAATTAATATACATTGGTTGTTATATGGTTGTTAGTTGATTGTATATAATTCATTAAGTGTTAATGAAATTGAAAGCTAAAGTAATTGGAAATCCAATTGGAAGTTAAGTGAATCTTAAATGAATTGAATTTGATTTGGAAGTGAACCAACTTGAATATGAATTAGTGAATATAAACTAATTGAAAATGAATGTTAGTAAGAACATCCACTGTATATGAATCAAAGGTGATTAAATTGAAAACCAATTCATTGAATATTAATGAGAATATAAATGAATATTGATTTGGTTATGAATGCTAGTTGGTTGATGTTGCATTTGTTGCTTTTGTTTCAGTTACTATATGTTGTATATCGATACTATTGTCTATATGCATGATTCTCATGTTGTTTGTTGAGTGATTAGTAGGTGCGGATCGCGTTTACTTCGCATTTGGAGCTCGCTTTCGCGCTATATTAGCCGTATAGGCTCGCTAATAAAATATAAGGTACATATCTCGGATTACATACCGTACTTTTACACTTTTTTTCCCTTCGGGATGCCTCATTACTTGATGAGATGTATATTTGTGATATATATACTGTCATTTTTTTTTTCCGGATCGAGCCGCGCAAAGGAGACTATGACGAATTTTTCCGAAAATTTAAGGCGTTAGAAAAATTTGAGAAAATTGGGAAAATTTTTGAAAACTTTAACTTTGATTTTGGAATTGAAAGTTAAACAATAGTAATTGTTTTTGAAAAGATAACTAAGTATGATTTGGAAAACTTAGTAAGTATTATAAGAAATTTAACTATGGATTTTGGGAAAATTAATAGATTCTGTAATTTTTCTTACTTGTTAATTTCGAAGACGAAATCCTTTTAAGTGGGGAAGATTGTAACGACCCAGAATTTTTATTAATTAAAATATGAATATTTAATTTATTTTAAATATTAATGAGTGAAATTTATAAGTCGAATAAATTTTAATTTAAATTTTTGGAATTAATTGGATAATTAAATCGATAATTTAATACGTTAAATTATGGAAATAATTGTAAATTGAGTTAAATATGATTGAAAATGATTTGTAAAATTTTATTTTATCATATGGGAGTTAGAATGATATTTTAGAACTTTTAAAATCGAATTTAAAGTTAATTTGTGAAAATTGAATATTTTAATATTAAAATCGACTAGTGAAAATAGTCAATTTTTGAACAGTCTCAGAATTGAACGAAACCTGTTCCATTGGATCCATAATAGTTAGTTATTACCGGATTTCAAATTTCGTGTCAATCGGAATTATCGTTTGATCGTGGCAGCTCGAAACGCATCGAATTATTTTTAATTTAAATTTGGCGAGTGAAAATAGCCATTTTTCAAAAAGTCTCGGATTTCGACGAAACCAGTTTCATCAGATCCGTAATGTGATATTATTGTAAGATTTCAAATTTCAAGTCAATTGGATTTACCGTTTGTCCTGTACAAATTAAAACGCCTAGAAATCGATTTAAATCGGTTTAATTTAAATTGAGCGTTTACAGCCATAACTCGCACAGATGTCCGAATTAGCTTCCGAAACCTGTTCCATTGTGTCCGGAACGCGGGGTAAACCCTAGAAACGCTAGTTACGGCGCGTAAATCGGAGTTCGAAATTTCCGGATGAATAGTGTTCGAATTTTCTTTATAAATAGCACCCACCTCTTCATAATTTAGAAAAAAAAAATAAAAACCCTAATATTAAACCCTAGCCGCCACCCTTGCAATGTATGGCCAGAAATATCCCAACTTCCACCTCGATTATCTCCTCATCCGTCGACAATTAGCCTTAGGTTTCAACTAGAAGATTGAAGAGCATGCCAAGATTCATCTATCCAACGGTCATGATCGTGTTTGGAGCTTCGGATTGGCGGCAAATTGGGCTCAAAGGCCTGGAGTTCGGCCTCGAACTGCGTGCTACAGGGATGGCCGAGCTCTATGAGCTTAGGGCCGAACATAGTGCAAGTCGAGAGCTTCGCGATGGCGGTGATGTGATCGAGTTTCGTCGAGAAATGAGGTTGTAAAGTTTAAACCTAATTTGGTGTTGTTGGGTTCTTGCTTGCGTGCTTGCTCCTGGAGATGGGAACGGACGTGAACGAGGGAGAAGGGGTTGCGTGGCACGGCTAGGATCTGATGGAGGCAAGGATCTAACGGCCTATACTAGATAGGTTTAAAATTAATTAAGTTATGTTGTAATTAGTAAGTTAAATCGTGTAACTTCAAAAATTCATAACTTTTTCATACGAGGTCGAAAAAATGCAAACTCAGTTGCATTGGAATCGTATGGACGAGCACTACGCGATAGAGTTTTTTTGGAGTCGTTTGGAGTTAGTGAGAATTTTGGGTAAAATTAAACGTCCGTTTAATTTTATTCGAAATAAAAGCTGAAACGGAAATTAAAATCAAGGTGAGAACTTCTCAGTCAATCGAATTAGTTTCGATTTTATTTTAAATAGTTAGATTTAAAATATTTGAATGCATGTATGAATGATGATTGATATCTATTGATTGTTAAAATAGACATTATACGCCGTTAGTAAGCGGATGTTATTTATTAAAAACATATACCGCGAATATTTCATAAACAGTGAAATTGGTATTATATATAATAGCAATATATATATATTGGCATATGTATATATTGGAGTTATTGATTTCCCGCATTTATTTGTTTAGCGGATGAGACCCTATTGCGCCGTTATTAAGCGGATAATATTTAAATCCCATATACCGCGATAATTTCGTACTGGAGCGAAATTGGTATTGTGCTAATGTTTTTGGATGCAGGAAAACAGGTTGGAGGGATCCAACTGGATTCCTCAACAGTATTTATTTGATTTCAGATATTTTGATATTTGATTGATTATCATATCGATATATGATATCGTTGTAGTCCTTATTGACTATTTGGTGTGTAGCATCATTGGACCAAATTTTGGGATTTTAAAATGATTTTTAAAGTGATATTTCAAAATATACTATATTTTTGGAATTGATTCACTTTAAATAAATAAACGTTATAATTTTTAAAGTTATAAAAATTATGATTTTTGAGAAATATAGTTAAAAACTGATTTTTGAGAATATGATGCTAATGATTTTATAAAATAGTTAAATCGGAATTTTTGAATTTATTATGAAAAGTTGAAATATAGGATTTATAAAATTTAATTATTTTATGAATCAAAAGGAAGAAGTTTTTAAAGGAATTTAAAGACGTTTAAAAAGAATAATATAAATTGATTTATATTAAGAGATCTATAAATGGATATTTATAAATTGAAATGTTGACATTATAAAACGAGTTTTTATAAGTGTTTGAATGAAGTGGAAATGAATTTCATAAATGAATGAAATTTATGGACTTATAAACTGTGAAGTTATAAAAGAAATTTATAAATAGTAAGATTTATAAATTTGGTGAAATTATTTGAAGAATAGATTGGTTAAAGAAATGGATCTTATAAGTTATAAGATTTATAAATTGGAAAGTTTTAAAAAAAAAACGATTTTGTAAAATAATCGTTTTATAAGCATTTAACTTATAATGTGAATTTTTGGTCTATAATTGAGTTATAAACTGAAATAGGTTAATAAAAGAATTTATAAAAGGAAGTTTTTATAAATAAATAGAAATGGAATTTATAAACGTTGTTTTATAAATTCGCAAATGACTTATTTTGACAAGAAAATTTGTTGAAACCTATTAATGGAGTTATATTCACATTTTTGAATAGTGAATAATCCTTTGAATTAAAATGAATAAAAGGATGAAATTGTTAATGAAGTATATTCACGTTTTTGAATAGTGAATAAGATGTTAAAGAAATTGTTTTGAATGTGATATTTGGAATAGAATTAAAACGATCTAACGATGTTTTAAAATGTGTTGAGATTCGAAACCATAGATTTCAACATTTATTGTTGAAATAAACGTTTTCGAGAAATAAAAGGAAATGGTGGACTATAACACTGTTGTTATAGTAAATGATTTCCGAAAGGAAATGTTTTGTATAGTATTGGGATTTATATATCTATTTTAATTTCGAATCCCTATACTAGTGGTTTTGGGTTGTCGTAACGATGTTTTACGCAACATTCGTTTTGGCCCAAATAAATATGTTCAAGTGAATGATTTCCTTAAAGAATGAAATATATACTTAATTTCGATTTAAGTATATTGAATATTTTCTAAGTGTTGAAAATAAATAAAATTTGTGAATTACTTATGAATAAATAAGTATGGAAATGTTTTCCAATATAAAGTGAATATTTTGAGAATTTATCTTTTTGAAGATAAATTGAAAAGGAATATTGAAATGAATAATTGAAATCGAATATTCATAGATATTTTGGATTATAAATTCACTAAGGAATTTATAAAGGAAAGGGGAATTTGTTTAAAAAAATAAATATTGATTTATTTTTGAAGTGTGAAATAATATATATCTTGTAAAGATATTTTGGAAAATAAATAATTTGGAAAATTATTTGGAATCTGGTGATGTTGTGCATATCCATTGATAGTTCAATAGTCGACTATCAATATTTCCCTTTGAATGGGTATTTGATGTGAATTGATTGAATGTGAAAGCTACACTTATTTTTAAATAAGCGCTCACTATTCGGGTTAACCGGGAAAGGACCATGGGGTCGTATAACCCATTCCGAATATGTGATACGTCGTTATAATTGCATTGAAGATCGGTGTTGAAGACCCGGTATTTGCGAGAGCGATAGGATGACCTGTCGATTTACTCTGCACCGAGTTGCTCCGGTATAGAGTTCTCCATATGTGATGGTGAATCCGATCAGGATTGTGAATATCCGGATTGCAAGGACTTCTTTGTAAGTGCCTTCGGTTTTGTTCGAGCCCGGAACAGACTTGTATGGATTGTATGTCTGACATTACAAGTTGAGATATAAAGCCGATTTCTTTCAAATATATTTCTGTTGGTGGCGAAGAATTTATTCTTTTAGCTTAACACCCTTCTCTGAGACGTACGAGCTCAGAGGTTATATAGTTGAAGTTATCAGCGATATATTCCCAATTTGGTAATGTGATATGCTGAGTGATGCTGTAAATGATCATTGTGTTGATTATTTGTGATAGGATCGTTTATTTGATCGTCTATCTTAGTGATCATTGTGTTGACCCAAAGCATGGCTTTTGTATAAAGTATGTTTTTGTGGACGTGACTTCGTCGAGCCTCACACCCCGGAAATGGTCAAAACAGGAAAGATGCGGCAAGGTTATGAGGGGTAGCACCCTTTAGGGTATGTACATTTCCTTCTAGATAGAGGTGGTATCATGGTATGGAGCCCAGATATTTAACCTATGTGGTTACTACGAATTTATTACTTTGTGGTTGTTGGTTTTCGGGATCCCGTGAGAAAGGTCATTTACGATCGGGGAATGGCGTGCTCGTGTCAGTAGTTACCCAGTTAGGGGTAACCCGGCCTTGTGTTGGCAGAGTTCCGGTTTGGTTCTCGGGGATGTCTTTCTAGAGGCATTCTCATGTGGCAATGGGAAGTTCCTTGGCCTGACCATTTGTTGGAAATCCAAAGAAACAATACGAGACTTGTACGGTTTTAGTTGTATAACCTGCTATGGAATGTGGCGGTAACCTGCTATTGAACATAGTTAGCTATAGTAGGCATACGATAATGGTCGTATGTTGGCTAAGATTTATATTCTACTTTCGAAATGAATTTCTTCTACACTATGCACTAGTAATAATATCAAATGTTATTTTAAATGCGTATCAAGCATCTTTGACTATCATAAGGAGAAATCTCCTCCGATTCTGCGTTTGCATGTGTGTGTGTGCGGGAGGCCTTATGGTAGTCTCATTTTTAAAAGCATTGCGAATTGAATTTAAAAATATTCCTCTATTTTGATTTTAAGATAAATAAACTGTTCTTGAGTTCTCACACCAGTCACATGACTGACTTGGAGTTTATTGTTTTCCTTCCTAAACTCTGGGTGCCCACCAATTTCCACACGGGCAGTTAAGAGTTAAGGTTTATCAGGAAATTCTGGATATTCTGGAGAGGCTGGAGGCAAGCTGGATGACATGGCGTATTACTTATATAGTATTTCTTTTTCCGCTGCACTGTTTGTTGTTGTTGTTGTTGTACACTCTGATGATATGATGTAATGAAATGTAATGTAATAACTGATATAGTTCTTTGTTTAAAGATTATTCATTTATTATTATATGTTGTTCCGCTGCGAATTGTGAGATTCTGATGTTGTTGTGTTGTGTTCTGTTGTTTTCTGTTCCGTCCTATTCTCTGTTCTATTTTTCTATCTTTCTCTCTTCTTCTTTCTTTTCTTGTTTTAAAAAAAAAACCATAACTATTCGGTTTTTCGGCAACGAAAAAATACGAAACGTTACAATTGAGAAATCAAATATATGGATTTATTGGGAATTTAAAACTTATACTTTTTTTTATAAAATACAGCGTTTTACATGCAATAAATTTTTCTACTTTTATTACATATTATATATTATTATTATTATTATTTTCTTATATCCACCTCTATTTTATCTTTCTATTTTTATTTTGTCTAGACAGTCATGTTTATTTATTGGATTGTTGCTTGTTTATATCTTTTATTTATGGCTTGGAAGAAACTAAAAGGGTATGCGTTATATTGTCTTAATTGCTTGCCTTTTTAATTGCCTACTCTTTATTTCTTTTAGCTGTTCATTTTCTTTTGGCCGTGTATTGTACTTGCTATTCACGTACAAAGCTAATCGTTCTCATCTCTCATGCAATTCTAGAAAGAAAGAAAATTTAATACATCAAGTTATTCGTTTATACCCTCTTTCTTTCTTACATTAGCCCTCCACCTCATTCATAACTGTGTATTTCTTTTTGCCATTCAAATAAAAGATTTATTTCCCACTTCTCATTTTTATTTGCCTAGTCTCTGTATTATTTTCCTATGTCTATCTCTTGACATTTATTTCTTTATTTATTTGTCTAGACCTTATTTTATCTATTAAATATTTCTTATGTGTATCTTTTATTCAATTATACATACGTTACTTTATTTTAAATTACGCATACGCTAAATTGTTTATTTCTGACCTTTTTATTTACCTATCTATTTAATTACCATACTTTAGTTATGTATTACTCTTCCTAATCACTCCAAAATCTTCTCCTTATCTCATTCCTTTTTTCATTTCCATAAGATTAAATATATATGTTTCTTTTACCTTAACTCATGACCTTTTCAATTCTAGCCTCTTTATTTCTTGCCATTCTTGTAGCCATTCATTTTCCATAACCCTAGCCGCCACTTTTATTATTATTTCATGTGAAAAGTTCTCACCTCACATATTTCATTGGCATGAAAAAAAATAGGAAGCTCTAATCCCATGGCTTCTTCCACTTTCTTCCCCTTCTTCCATCTTGTTTTTTCCTTTTGTTCTTCAGGCTATTACTCGGCCTCCACCACCATGACCACCTCCATAACCTCCTCACTTCCTCCACCGTATGGCCATGACCACCTAGTGGCCATACATTGCCAAAAGTTAATACAAACCCTAACCAAGCCACGTATTGATCACCTTGCGTTGATTTATCAAGGTTATGTCATTTTAATCACTATCTTTCATTGTTTTATCTATATTCCTTTGTATTGAATCATGTTCTTATGTCATGATATTTGTTTTCTTTATTTTGTTATGTACAAGATGTGGATCTTGGCTCTCTTTTCACTCAAGTTTGCATCTTGCCTTGTTTTATCAAAAGGTTATGTCCCTTGATTCATATTGTTCATAGTTTGATTCATAATCTTGTATGTTGAATTATACACTTATGTTTGTATAATTGTTTGTATACAAGATTTGGATCTGACTCTTCATCCACTCAAAAGAATATAGTTGTGCTTTGTCGTGACTTTTCGTGCTTTGAGGAGTTTAGATTTGGGTTTGAATTTCAATTCTAGCTGTTAAAGGTGAGTATTCCTCGCCGGACAAACATACTTGTATATTTGTGAATTAATCACAAGTGTAATTGTAAACTTATTTTATTTAATTTTATCTGCCTGTGATATTAACTTATGATGTTAAACCCCATTATCTAATTGACACATCATCAGTTGTATTATCTATTGTTATATTTTGCAGTTATACTATTTATTATTATTTAATGTTTAAAAATCACACTGTAAGTTCCTTGAAAAAAGAGGGATCATTACAGGCTGAAATGATAGGCCTGAACGATACTTACTTATTTATGCATTCATTTATTTATTTAGTGATTTATTTAACTTGGGATTACGGGTTTGAAATGATAGAACTCGGGTTTTCTTTGTAAATTGCGGATTGAAATGATATATATCTGTATCACTTGACATAGGCTAGAAAACTATATACAGACCCGTGGTTTATATAATATTTTTCTGAAATGTTTTAAAAACATTTTAAATGAAAATTTATAATATTCTAGTTTAAAATGTATTTAAATGATTTTTATAAAATTTATAATGATTTTTGAATGAGTCAAATGTTAAATAAATGAATGTTTAAGCAAAATTTTGAAATATAACTTATTTTGGGAAATTTTGAATTTTTGCTAAAAGTGAGATTTTAGTAAAGTAAAATAATTGATAATAAGTTATATTCTGGGAATTTAAAACTTAATTGTTAAGTTAATAATTTAATTAAAGAAATGGGAATTTAATACTTGGATTTAAATAAGAAATTCATAATAAAATTTGATTTTTGAATGAAAATTTACTTATAAATTCATAAAAACATGAGTATTGAAATTATGACTTTATAATGTGAAAATATATGATTTGTAAGTTAAATATGATTTAAATAAAAATTTACTTAGTTATGAAATTATAGTTAAACCTTGAAATTTTAAATATAAAGGATATTACAGCATTTGTGAACGTTGTAGTTAAATTTAAATGAACTTAAGGGCTAATTTGAACTAAAAGCTATTATAGCACTTTGTAAATGATATAGTTGATAAAGATAACTAAAGTTTAGTTGGAAATAAAGAAATCTATTACAGCACTTAAATGCTGTCTTTTGTAAATGAACTGTTTAACCTAAAACTTTAGGTAGCGTTTTATAAGTGCTACGGAAACTGAATTTTTGATTGTTTTAATAAAATTTAATAATCTTTGGGAAAAAGGCTCAAATTTTGGAATTTAATATGTAATTAATAAAAATAAGGAATTGACTTTAAATGGTTTTAAATGGAAGAATTTAACTTTTAAATGTGAGTTGAAAGGCAATTAATTCCTAAATAAACTGAATAGATTTAAATTGTATTTTATATTAGATAAAATGACTGATGTTTAAATAAATGATGTTTGAAATGATATTATGATATTGAAATGTATTTGAAATTTATTTTGATTTTTAAAGTATAAATACCATTTTTAAAAGTTGTAACCACGGGTTATAATAATGTTTGGTTGTTAAAGAGACCGGAATCGGATATCTGGCATACTCTCTGTCGATACCGAAATCACTTTGACAACCGTGTATGCGGTGGAGATTCCAGAATGAAGTTGGATGGTGGAGACGTGTAACAACCCGCATATTTATCGAGTTTGTATTTAAATATTTTATTTAAATATTAACTCGTTAATCGGATTTTGGTCCGAAAAGCTACTTTTTGCAAACGGTCAAATTAGGACTCGAGACCACTTCCATTGAGTTCGAAATGCCGTTTACAACTTTTTTAAGTATAAACATCGATAGGTTTGGAGTTAGTGAAATTTCACTAACTTTTCCCGCTTTGGACTTTGGGTTAGTTTAGCCTATTAAGCCCAAGTTCCAACCCTCTTCTCCTCACTCTTCATAAATTTCCTAACTAATCAAGCTTTGGCATTAATGGTGGAGGGAATGGGAAATTAAAGTTCCAAAACTCAAATTCAATTGCAATCCATCTTTCTACTCCAAATTCAAGAAGAAGACATTGGATTCAAGCTTCTTGTGCTTAGATAGAAGAAGGATTGATTCTTGCTTACTTAAAACTTCATTTTCATTGATATTTGGTGCAAAGGTGAGATTTTTAACTCACATTCTTGTCTATAACTATCTTGGGTTGTTGGGAATGATTCCCTATCACTTTAGCGTGAATATTTGCTTTTGGTTTGGATTGGATTGGCGAAAAACTCCGATTTTTGGCGTTTTGGCGAAATTTCTGCATTTAGGTCGTTCTGGCCATTTTTAGGTCGTTCGGAGTTAGGTCGTGTGGGTCTTAGGTCGTAGGTCGCGTACGAGATAGCTCCTAGATCGTTCTGACCACTTTTCGTGTGTTCGGAGTTAGGTCGTTCACGACCTAGTACTTAGGTCGCTCGTGAGTTAGTGGCGTAGGTCGTAGGTCGTTTAACTCTTAGGTCGTTAGGCCTTGTGTGTGGAGTTAGGTCGCCTGCTTTTCTTAGGTCGTAAGTCGCGTGTGCTTTAGGTCGCGCACTTTCTTAGGAATCGAACCCTTTTAGGTCGTTGACCACGCTAGGTCGTTTGGCCTCTTCACTGCTTAGGTCGTTAAACCCTTCCTCTTTTAGGTCGCCCCCCTTTATTTCTTAGGTCGTTGTAGCCTTAGGTCGTGATATTTATAGGTCGCGGCAAAGTTAGGTCGCTCGACCCATGTTGCCGTTAGGTCGCTCGATCCTTGTTGCCGATAGGTCGCGTGCTTTCTTAGGTCGCGTACCTTTAGGTCGCGTGTCCCCTCTACCTCGTTAGGTCATAAAGAACTTTAGGTCGCTCGACCTCCTTACCCACCAGGTCGCGCACTTAGTTAGGTCGCTCAGCCATTGTGTTAGGTCGCGTGAACCCTTAGGTCGTTAGACCTCATTTTGCTTTAGGTTGTAGGCCTCTTGCCTTCACTTAGGTCGTACCATTTTGTCGGGGCGCTGCCCCCTGGACCCCCGCGACCTGACCGGGCAGGTCGAACCCCGTAAGCAGTGGCGTTGCCCCCGCACCCCCACCTTGGGGGGGTTGCCACCCCCCCCGGACCCCCCCTCCGTAGGGGATCTTATCTGAAAAACATTGAGCTGATTTCCTTGGATTTTATTCACATCTCCGTATGCGATCTTTGTGACTGATTGTTTCTACAATTGCTTCTGTGTTTTGTCACTTTATAATATAAAGGTTTCAATACTAGTAGTAAATATAAAAACTCTTTTAACAAACAATTTCAACTCTATTTTTAATAACTAAGCTCTTTTCTTAAACCGTTTTCCAATCTATTAGTATATACAAACCTTTACCTCACTCGGATGAGAAATCTAATTAAACGACTTAGTAAAATAAGTGGTATGAAACGCTTGCGTTCACTTCGTCGGTTAATTCTTGGACTTGTTCGATTGAACCTCTTGTGACAATTTTATTAGTGAAGATTTACAGTTTGTTCGTAAATATTTAAGTTAAGCAAGTGGTTATGGGACATGAAGCTAAACTTCTATATTTACTAGCTTAGTATAATTGACACTTCTCGTTGATCATGACGATCATTCTGATGATTTAGACTAGCAACTGTGTGATGTCTCTTGTTGCGAGGTTAGACTAGACACCACTTGTGTGATTCCACTCACACATACCTTTTTGCTTTTTGGTTAGTCTGGACCTTAATCTGTGTGATTCCATTCACACATGTGGGGTAGCTCCCCTTGGTCTTCGGACCGTCATGTGATAGGCCTCTTTCTCTTTTCTATGATTTCTGGACTTCTTGCATTGATTTCTAGAATTTATGTCAATCACTTGTTATGAGTACAAGTTTGGGGTATGATGCCCTTTCCGAATCTTTGAGAAGATTCTTGTGTTATTGATTATCTCTTATTGATTGATCTTCTGTTGATCATTATTTACATACTTATAGTGGTATGTCATTATGGATGTTTATGTTTATGCCATATCTTTTATGTTATATCATGTCATCTGATATTTATAGCTAGACTGACCCGTTTATTATTTTCTTAAATAATACTCGGGTCAGACCGAGATGTTACAGGTGCTTCTGCTTGACTTCTTCCCAGGGATTCATCACTCTGACTTTTGGCTAACTGTTTAGATTAGCAGTTTTTGTTGTATACACTTGAGATATAGACTCATAGTTGTATTCTTTTGTATAGCACGTGTTGCTATTCTTTTTTATTATCGTGGATCTTACTGACCACTACTCTGATGTACACTTTCATGTGTTAGTTATATATTCATATCTTCTTCCGCCTTTGTGATATGGATATCTGTGACTGATTTGTGATATGATTATTTCTATGTTTGTTTTCGAAGATTATTTATAGCCACCGTGTTATAAGCAATTACATGGATGGTCGCTCCTCAACAGCCTTATTCTCCGTGCTAGTTGACAGCACTACTCCGGAGTGTTCTTGGCTAGCGTGGGTATAGAGGTGGGGCGTCACAGCTTGGTATCGGAGCCAAACTTCGGAACAATGTAGAATAACTTAACAAGGATCATCGTCCTAGGTCTATCTTAGGAGTCATACCGATTCATCCTATTTCCTTTATGATTCCTTGTTTTATCTATCAAGATTGCTTGATGTTCATTGGTAAATAACCTTCTTCCTTCTCTTCTTTCTTTCTTAAAGGAAGAGAATGTCTAGACCAGGCCGTCCCAGAACTGGATCATCTGGTGCTGCTCCTCCGGATGGAGTTTTTATGACTGCTCAACAGCTTCTTGATTTAGTAACTAATGCTCAAGCAGCTGGAGCTAACCCGGAACCTACTCACCCAAAGTCGGGATTTGCACGCTTGTGCAGCGATTACACCAACTTAGGTGGGAAGCCCTTCAAAGGTTCGGAAAATATCATCGAGGTCCAGGCTTGGTTAAAATCATGCGATCGAATCTTTTCTCGCATGAACCTTATCGATCTCCACCGCGTTCAGGTGGCTTCCAGCATGCTCCAAGAGAGAGCATTGGACTGGTACGAACTCCTTATTTCAGAAATTAATGAAGCGGATCTCACCTGGGAGCAATTTCAGGGACGCTTCGAGTTAAAGTTTGTACCAGAAGCTGGGAAAGTAACCTTGGCTCGACGTTTTATAGACCTTGTTCAAGGTCAATCCTCTGTGACTGATTACGTCGCAGCCTTCGAGTCGCTTTCCAAATATGGGGTTGAATACATCAACACCCCATTGAAGAAGAACCAGAGGTTCGTTTATGGCTTAAATAAGAGTCTTAAGAAGCCACTGCTCCTGAAACTAGAAGTCGCATTTGATCAACTCGTCGATATCGCTCTTCGTCTTGAAGAGGCTGATAGAGAGAGTGATGTTGAAGTGGAAGGCGCTAAACCAAACTTCAACAACAAAAAGGGTAAGCAGGCAACCCCTGCGGCAAAGTCTCCTTCTCCTAGTGGTGCGAGTTGCTTCAACTGTGGGTCTGGGGATCATTATGCGAATAAGTGCTCTAAGCCCAAATCTTGTCGCTATTGTAAGAGTCCGGATCATTACATACATCAATGCCTCAAGCGTAAAGGCAAGAAGGAAGGAAAGTTGAATGTGGCTCAAGCCCCTGGCAACACATCTCGTGGCCAAGGTATTTCTCATTCCATTCTTGATGGTATTATTTTATTTCATGATCAACCTATTAGAGTTCTCTTTGATACGGGTGCATCCCATTCTTTTATATCAAAGGAACTGGTAGACACTTTTTCCTTAAGTGTTACTGCATTGATGACTTCTTTAAAAATTGCGAATCCTGTTGGTGGATCCGCAACTCTTAGTTTGCTTTGTAAAGATGTGGAGATTATTTTTTTGCGATTTTTCTTTCCTAGCCGATTTGCATGTCATGCGTTACTTAGGCTTTGGAATAATTTTGGGAATGGATTGGCTTAACCGTTATCAAGCCCATATCCTATGTCCTGAGCGGACTATTCATCTCCGACATCCACTATCTGTTAGTCAGATTTCTGTTAATCTTAAAGATTCAGAATCCTGTTTGGTGGCATCTTTATATTCTTTAAATCCTCGTGATAACGATGATGATGATGAAGATGATATTATTTCTCGTATTCATGTTGTTCGTGAATTTTCCGACATATTCGAGCCCGTTTTAGGTTTACCACCTAAACGAGCAATTAAGTTCAGAATTAATCTTGTTTCTGGAGCTCAACCTATTACTCGTCCTCCTTATCGCATGTCCAATAAGGAAAATGAGGAGATGCGTAAACAATTATCTGAGTTGGAGACGAGGCAATTTATTCGCTCTAGTTCCTCGCCTTGGGGAGCTTCGGCTATTTTCGTAAAGAAATCCGATGGTACTCTGAGGCTCTGCGTTGATTATCGCAAGCTTAACGATCTTACTATTAAAAATAAATATCCTTTACCTCGGATTGATGATCTATTCGATCAGCTTAGTGGTGCTAAGGTCTTTTCACAATTGGACTTGGCTACCGGTTTCCATCAGCTTCGTATCGCTGAGGATAGCATTCCTTTGACATCATTCCGTACTCGATATGGATCTTATGAATGGCTTGTTATGCCATTTGGGTTAACGAATGCTCTAGCTTATTTCGTTGACCTCATGAATCGAGTTTTCAAAGATTTCCTCGATCGGTTTGTTCTCATATTCATTGATGATATTCTTGTGTATTCAAAAACCGAGGAGGAACATGAGAAACATCTTCGGATTGTATTGGAAACACTTAGGAGTAATCAATTAAAGGCGAAATTTTCTAAATGCCACTTTTGGCAATCTTGTGTGAAGTTTCTCGGTGATATTATTTCCGAATCCGGGATATCCGTGGATCCTTCAAAGATTGAAGCGATTCAAGATTGGAAGAGACCGGAGAGTGTGACAGAGATTCGTAGTTTTCTCGGATTGGCGGGCTATTACCGTCGTTTTGTTAAAGACTTTTCTAAGATTGCCGTGCCTCTTACTGGCTTGACTAAGAAGGGAGTTAAATACATTTGGTCGGACAAATGTGAAGCCTCTTTTCAGAAATTGAAAGAACTCCTTTCCGATGCTCCTATTCTTGTTATTCCCGAGGGGAATCAAGATTTTGTTGTTTATACCGATGCTAGTCACGTTGGTTTGGGTGTCGTTCTTATGCAAAAAGAACGTGTTGTTCTTATGCTTCTAGGCAATTGAAGCCGGCCGAGACTAGATATGCCACACATGATCTAGAGCTCGCGGCTATTGTTTTCGCCCTTCGAATGTGGCGTCATTATCTATTGGGAGAGAAATTTATTCTTTACACGGATCATAAGTCTTTGAAATATTTATTTTCTCAAAAAGAACTTAATTTACGTCAACAGCGTTGGCTCGAGTTCCTTGCACCTTATGATCTTGATATTCTTTATACCCCCGGTAAGGGTAATCGTGTCGCTGATGCTCTTAGCCGTAAGCAACAAGCAGTTGTTTCTATGATGATATCCGAATGGAACGATCTCGAGATCTTATCCACTTGTGAGATTCGAGAGCGCGTATCCGATTTATGCTCATCGCTTGTTTTATGTAGCCTTGAGGCTCATCCTTCTCTTTTAGACCGCATTCTTGAAGCTCAAGGGCTAGATTCTGAATTGGCTCTTCTTGGCAAAAATGTTAAAGATAAAATTGATATTGAAGGTTTGAAAGACTATGATATTGATTCTCGTGGCGGCATTCGAAAATTTGGTAGACTTATCGTACCAAATATTGGAGATCTTCGTAAAGATATTTTAGAAGATTTCCATCGTTCTAAATTCACCATTCATCCCGGTAGTAGTAAAATGTACGCTGATATGAAGCGACTTTATTATTGGGAGGGAATGAAATCTGATATTGCTAACTTTGTTAAGTGTTGCATGACTTGCCAACTTGTCAAGGCCGAACATCAAAGGCCTGGTGGGTTATTGCAACCTTTAGAAATTCCAATTTGGAAGTGGGATCAAATTTCCATGGACTTTATAGATGGCCTTCCCCGTTCTCGTTCGGGTCATGATAGCTTATGGGTGATTGTTGATAGACTTACTAAATCCGCCCATTTTATTCCGGTTCGGTCTAACCGAACCGTTCCTCTTTTGGCCAAACTATTTGTCAAGGAAATTGTAAAATTGCATGGAGTTCCTACTTCTATTGTTAGCGATCGTGATCCATTGTTTACTAGTGGATTTTGGAAGAGTCTTCAAAAAGCTTTAGGAACGAAGCTTAATTTTAGCACCGCTTATCACCCACAGTCCGATGGACAAACCGAGCGTGTGAATCAAACTCTTGAAGACTTTCTTCGTGCTTGTGTGCTTGATTTTGGTGGAAGTTGGGAAGATCATATTTCACTTGTTGAATTTTCCTATAATAATAGCTTCCAATCTAGTATTGGTATGGCACCTTTCGAGGCACTCTACGGAAGGCCATGCCGATCTCCTTCTTGTTGGATTGAGGCCGGTGAGAAGCTGGTTTTAGGTCCAGACTTTATTCGTGATTCCACGGAAAAGATTGAACTTATTCGACATAGGATGAAAGAAGCCCAGAGTAGACAAAAATCCTATGCCGATAATCGAAGAAGGAAATTAGAATTTTCTGTTGGGGATCCTGTTTTTATTCGTGTTTCACCTATGAAGGGTGTTGTACGTTTCAGTCGATCGGGGAAGTTAGCGCCTCGATATATTGGGCCATTTCCTATCACTGAACGTATTGGTTCCATGGCTTATCGCCTTGCATTGCCGGCTCAGTTTTCTGCTATGCATGATGTATTTCACGTTTCTCAATTACGGAAATGCCTTCGGGATTCCGATTCTATTCTTGAGCCTGCTGTTGTGGAAGAAATTGAAGTTTCGCCGAATTTAACTTATGAGCAGCATCCTATTCGAATTATAGCTTCTGAGGTTAAACGACTTCGAAATAAAGATGTTCCGCTTGTGAAGGTTCAATGGTCCTCAAATCCTAAGGATTCTTCTTGGGAATCCAGAGAATTCATCGAGCGTACAAATCCGGACTTGCTTACTCCTGCTCCTTGAGGTGAACTTCTTATTTCAAAATTCCTCTTGTGTTAATATGCTTTTATGGTTGTTACTTTTTATTTCCATCTTATATATATTGCGAGGACGCAATTTATTTAAGGAGGGGAGTCTGTAACAACCCGCATATTTATCGAGTTTGTATTTAAATATTTTATTTAAATATTAACTCGTTGATCGGATTTTGGTCCGAAAAGCTACTTTTTACAAACGGTCAAATTAGGACTCGAGACCACTTCCATTGAGTTCGAAATGCCGTTTACAACTTTTTTAAGTATAAACATCGACAGGTTTGGAGTTAGTGAAATTTCACTAACTTTTCCCGCTTTGGACTTTGGGTTAGTTTAGCCTATTAAGCCCAAGTTCCAACCCTCTTCTCCTCACTCTTTATAAATTTCCTAACTAATCAAGCTTTGGCATTAATGGTGGAGGGAATGGGAAATTAAAATTCCAAAACTCAAATTCAATTGCAATCCATCTTTCTACTCCAAATTCAAGAAGAAGACATTGGATTCAAGCTTCTTGTGCTTAGATAGAAGAAGGATTGATTCTTGCTTGCTTAAAACTTTATTTTCATTGATATTTGGTGCAAAGGTGAGATTTTTAACTCACATTCTTGTCTATAACTATCTTGGGTTGTTGGGAATGATTCCCTATCACTTTAGCATGAATATTTGCTTTTGGTTTGGATTGGATTGGCGAAAAACTCCGATTTTTGGCGTTTTGGCGAAATTTCTGCATTTAGGTCGTTCTGGCCATTTTTAGGTCGTTCGGAGTTAGGTCGTGTGGGTCTTAGGTCGTAGGTCGCGTACGAGATAGCTCCTAGATCGTTCTGACCACTTTTCGTGTGTTCGGAGTTAGGTCGTTCACGACCTAGTACTTAGGTCGCTCGTGAGTTGGTGGCGTAGGTCGTAGGTCGTTTAACTCTTAGGTCGTTAGGCCTTGTGTGTGGAGTTAGATCGCCTGCTTTCCCTAGGTCGTAAGTCGCGTGTGCTTTAGGTCGCGCACTTTCTTAGGACGCGAACCCTTTTAGGTCGTTGACCACGCTAGGTCGCTTGGCCTCTTCACTGCTTAGGTCGTTAAACCCTTCCTCTTTTGGGTCGCTCCCCTTTATTTCTTAGGTCGTTGTGGCCTTAGGTCGTGATATTTATAGGTCGCGGCAAAGTTAGGTCGCTCGACCCATGTTGCCGTTAGGTCGCTCGATCCTTGTTGCCGATAGGTCGCGTGCTTTCTTTGGTCGCGTACCTTTAGGTCGCGTGTCCCCTCTACCTCGTTAGGTCGCAAAGAACTTTAGGTCGCTCGACCTCCTTACCCACCAGGTCGTGCACTTAGTTAGGTCGCTCAGCCATTGTGTTAGGTCGCGTGAACCCTTAGGTCGTTAGACCTCATTTTGCTTTAGGTTGTAGGCCTCTTGCCTTCACTTAGGTCGTACCGTTTTGTCAGGGCGCTGCCCCCTGGACCCCCGCGACCTGACCGGGCAGGTCGAACCCCGTAAGCGGTGGCGTTGCCCCCGCACCCCCACCTTGGGGGGGTTGCCACCCCCCCTGGACCCCCCCTCCGTAGGGGATCTTATCTGAAAAACATTGAGCTGATTTCCTTGGATTTTATTCACATCTCCGTATGCGATCTTTGTGACTGATTGTTTCTACAATTGCTTCTGTGTTTTGTCACTTTATAATATAAAGGTTTCAATACTAGTAGTAAATATCAAAACTCTTTTAACAAACAATTTCAACTCTATTTTTAATAACTAAGCTCTTTTCTTAAACCGTTTTCCAATCTATTAGTATATACAAACCTTTACCTCACTCGGATGAGAAATCTAATTAAACGACTTAGTAAAACAAGTGGTATGAAACGCTTGCGTTCACTTCGTCGGTTAATTCTTGGACTTGTTCGATTGAACCTCTTGTGACAATTTTATTAGTGAAAATTTACAGTTTGTTCGTAAATATTTAAGTTAAGCAAGTGGTTATGGGACATGAAGCTAAACTTCTATATTTACTAGCTTAGTGTAATTGACACTTCTCGTTGATCATGACGATCATTCTGATGATTTAGACTAGCAACTGTGCGATGTCTCTTGTTGCGAGGTTAGACTAGACACCACTTGTGTGATTCCACTCACACATACCTTTTTGCTTTTTGGTTAGTCTGGACCTTAATCTGTGTGATTCCATTCACACATGTGGGGTAGCTCCCCTTGGTCTTCGGACCGTCATGTGATAGGCCTCTTTCTCTTTTCTATGATTTCTGGACTTCTTGCATTGATTTCTAGAATTTATGTCATTGACTTGTTATGAGTACAAGTTTGGGGTATGATGCCCTTTCCGAATCTTTGAGAAGATTCTTGTGTTATTGATTATCTCTTATTGATTGATCTTCTGTTGATCATTATTTACATACTTATAGTGGTATGTCATTATGGATGTTTATGTTTATGCCATATCTTTTATGTTATATCATGTCATCTGATATTTATAGCTAGACTGACCCGTTTATTATTTTCTTAAATAATACTCGGGTCAGACCGAGATGTTACAGGTGCTTCTGCTTGACTTCTTCCCAGGGATTCATCACTCTGACTTTTGGCTAACTGTTTAGATTAGCAGTTTTTGTTGTATACACTTGAGATATAGACTCATAGTTGTATTCTTTTGTATAGCACGTGTTGCTATTCTTTTTTATTATCGTGGATCTTACTGACCACTACTCTGATGTACACTTTCATGTGTTAGTTATATATTCATATCTTCTTCCGCCTTTGTGATATGGATATCTGTGACTGATTTGTGATATGATTATTTCTATGTTTGTTTTCGAAGATTATTTATAGCCACCGTGTTATAAGCAATTACATGGATGGTCGCTCCTCAACATCCTTATTCTCCGTGCTAGTTGACAGCACTACTCCGGAGTGTTCTTGGCTAGCGTGGGTATAGAGGTGGGGCGTCACAGCTTGGTATCGGAGCCAAACTTCGGAACAATGTAGAATAACTTAACAAGGATCATCGTCCTAGGTCTATCTTAGGAGTCATACCGATTCATCCTATTTCCTTTATGATTCCTTGTTTTATCTATCAAGATTGCTTGATGTTCATTGGTAAATAACCTTCTTCCTTCTCTTCTTTCTTTCTTAAAGGAAGAGAATGTCTAGACCAGGCCGTCCCAGAACTGGATCATCTGGTGCTGCTCCTCCGGATGGAGTTTTTATGACTGCTCAACAGCTTCTTGATTTAGTAACTAATGCTCAAGCAGCTGGAGCTAACCCGGAACCTACTCACCCAAAGTCGGGATTTGCACGCTTGTGCAGCGATTACACCAACTTGGGTGGGAAGCCCTTCAAAGGTTCGAAAAATATCATCGAGGTCCAGGCTTGGTTAAAATCATGCGATCGAATCTTTTCTCGCATAAACCTTATCGATCTCCACCGCGTTCAGGTGGCTTCCAGCATGCTCCAAGAGAGAGCATTGGACTGGTACGAACTCCTTATTTCAGAAATTAATGAAGCGGATCTCACCTGGGAGCAATTTCAGGGACGCTTCGAGTTAAAGTTTGTACCAGAAGCTGGGAAAGTAACCTTGGCTCGACGTTTTATAGACCTTGTTCAAGGTCAATCCTCTGTGACTGATTACGTCGCAGCCTTCGAGTCGCTTTCCAAATATGGGGTTGAATACATCAACACCCCATTGAAGAAGAACCAGAGGTTCGTTTATGGCTTAAATAAGAGTCTTAAGAAGCCACTGCTCCTGAAACTAGAAGTCGCATTTGATCAACTCGTCGATATCGCTCTTCGTCTTGAAGAGGCTGATAGAGAGAGTGATGTTGAAGTGGAAGGCGCTAAACCAAACTTCAACAACAAAAAGGGTAAGCAGGCAACCCCTGCGGCAAAGTCTCCTTCTCCTAGTGGTGCGAGTTGCTTCAACTGTGGGTCTGGGGATCATTATGCGAATAAGTGCTCTAAGCCCAAATCTTGTCGCTATTGTAAGAGCCCGGATCATTACATACATCAATGCCTCAAGCGTAAAGGCAAGAAGGAAGGAAAGTTGAAAGTGGCTCAAGCCCCTGGCAACACATCTCGTGGCCAAGGTATTTCTCATTCCATTCTTGATGGTATTATTTTATTTCATGATCAACCTATTAGAGTTCTCTTTGATACGGGTGCATCCCATTCTTTTATATCAAAGGAACTGGTAGACACTTTTTCCTTAAGTGTTACTGCATTGATGACTTCTTTAAAAATTGCGAATCCTGTTGGTGGATCCGCAACTCTTAGTTTGCTTTGTAAAGATGTGGAGATTATTTTTTTGCGATTTTTCTTTCCTAGCCGATTTGCATGTCATGCGTTACTTAGGCTTTGGAATAATTTTGGGAATGGATTGGCTTAACCGTTATCAAGCCCATATCCTATGTCCTGAGCGGACTATTCATCTCCGACATCCACTATCTGTTAGTCAGATTTCTGTTAATCTTAAAGATTCAGAATCCTGTTTGGTGGCATCTTTATATTCTTTAAATCCTCGTGATAACGATGATGATGATGAAGATGATATTATTTCTCGTATTCATGTTGTTCATGAATTTTCCGACATATTCGAGCCCGTTTTAGGTTTACCACCTAAACGAGCAATTAAGTTCAGAATTAATCTTGTTTCTGGAGCTCAACCTATTACTCGTCCTCCTTATCGCATGTCCAATAAGGAAAATGAGGAGATGCGTAAACAATTATCTGAGTTGGAGACGAGGCAATTTATTCGCTCTAGTTCCTCGCCTTGGGGAGCTTCGGCTATTTTCGTAAAGAAATCCGATGGTACTCTGAGGCTCTGCGTTGATTATCGCAAGCTTAACGATCTTACTATTAAAAATAAATATCCTTTACCTCGGATTGATGATCTATTCGATCAGCTTAGTGGTGCTAAGGTCTTTTCACAATTGGACTTGGCTACCGGTTTCCATCAGCTTCGTATCGCTGAGGATAGCATTCCTTTGACATCATTCCGTACTCGATATGGATCTTATGAATGGCTTGTTATGCCATTTGGGTTAACGAATGCTCTAGCTTATTTCGTTGACCTCATGAATCGAGTTTTCAAAGATTTCCTCGATCGGTTTGTTCTCATATTCATTGATGATATTCTTGTGTATTCAAAAACCGAGGAGGAACATGAGAAACATCTTCGGATTGTATTGGAAACACTTAGGAGTAATCAATTAAAGGCGAAATTTTCTAAATGCCACTTTTGGCAATCTCGTGTGAAGTTTCTCGGTGATATTATTTCCGAATCCGGGATATCCGTGGATCCTTCAAAGATTGAAGCGATTCAAGATTGGAAGAGACCGGAGAGTGTGACAGAGATTCGTAGTTTTCTCGGATTGGCGGGCTATTACCGTCGTTTTATTAAAGACTTTTCTAAGATTGCCGTGCCTCTTACTGGCTTGACTAAGAAGGGAGTTAAATACATTTGGTCGGACAAATGTGAAGCCTCTTTTCAGAAATTGAAAGAACTCCTTTCCGATGCTCCTATTCTTGTTATTCCCGAGGGGAATCAAGATTTTGTTGTTTATACCGATGCTAGTCACGTTGGTTTGGGTGCCGTTCTTATGCAAAAAGAACGTGTTGTTCTTATGCTTCTAGGCAATTGAAGCCGGCCGAGACTAGATATGCCACACATGATCTAGAGCTCGCGGCTATTGTTTTCGCCCTTCGAATGTGGCGTCATTATCTATTGGGAGAGAAATTTATTCTTTACACGGATCATAAGTCTTTGAAATATTTATTTTCTCAAAAAGAACTTAATTTACGTCAACGGCGTTGGCTCGAGTTCCTTGCACCTTATGATCTTGATATTCTTTATACCCCCGGTAAGGGTAATCGTGTCGCCGATGCTCTTAGCCGTAAGCAACAAGCAGTTGTTTCTATGATGATATCCGAATGGAACGATCTCGAGATCTTATCCACTTGTGAGATTCGAGAGCGCGTATCCGATTTATGCTCATCGCTTGTTTTATGTAGCCTTGAGGCTCATCCTTCTCTTTTAGACCGCATTCTTGAAGCTCAAGGGCTAGATTCTGAATTGGCTCTTCTTGGCAAAAATGTTAAAGATAAAATTGATATTGAAGGTTTGAAAGACTATGATATTGATTCTCGTGGCGGCATTCGAAAATTTGGTAGACTTATCGTACCAAATATTGGAGATCTTCGTAAAGATATTTTAGAAGATTTTCATCGTTCTAAATTCACCATTCATCCCGGTAGTAGTAAAATGTACGCTGATATGAAGCGACTTTATTATTGGGAGGGAATGAAATCTGATATTGCTAACTTTGTTAAGTGTTGCATGACTTGCCAACTTGTCAAGGCCGAACATCAAAGGCCTGGTGGGTTATTGCAACCTTTAGAAATTCCAATTTGGAAGTGGGATCAAATTTCCATGGACTTTATAGATGGCCTTCCCCGTTCTCGTTCGGGTCATGATAGCTTATGGGTGATTGTTGATAGACTTACTAAATCCGCCCATTTTATTCCGGTTCGGTCTAACCGAACCGTTCCTCTTTTGGCCAAACTATTTGTCAAGGAAATTGTAAAATTGCATGGAGTTCCTACTTCTATTGTTAGCGATCGTGATCCATTGTTTACTAGTGGATTTTGGAAGAGTCTTCAAAAAGCTTTAGGAACGAAGCTTAATTTTAGCACCGCTTATCACCCCCAGTCCGATGGACAAACCGAGCGTGTGAATCAAACTCTTGAAGATCTTCTTCGTGCTTGTGTGCTTGATTTTGGTGGAAGTTGGGAAGATCATATTTCACTTTTTGAATTTTCCTATAATAATAGCTTCCAATCTAGTATTGGTATGGCACCTTTCGAGGCACTCTACGGAAGACCATGCCGATCTCCTTCTTGTTGGATTGAGGCCGGTGAGAAGTTGGTTTTAGGTCCAGACTTTATTCGTGATTCCACGGAAAAGATTGAACTTATTCGACATAGGATGAAAGAAGCCCAGAGTAGACAAAAATCCTATGCCGATAATCGAAGAAGGAAATTAGAATTTTCTGTTGGGGATCCTGTTTTTATTCGTGTTTCACCTATGAAGGGTGTTGTACGTTTCAGTCGATCGGGGAAGTTAGCGCCTCGATATATTGGGCCATTTCCTATCACTGAACGTATTGGTTCCATGGCTTATCGCCTTGCATTGCCGGCTCAGTTTTCTGCTATGCATGATGTATTTCACGTTTCTCAATTACGGAAATGCCTTCGGGATTCCGATTCTATTCTTGAGCCTGCTGTTGTGGAAGAAATTGAAGTTTCGCCGAATTTAACTTATGAGCAGCATCCTATTCGAATTATAGCTTCTGAGGTTAAACGACTTCGAAATAAAGATGTTCCGCTTGTGAAGGTTCAATGGTCCTCAAATCCTAAGGATTCTTCTTGGGAATCCAGAGAATTCATCGAGCGTACAAATCCGGACTTGCTTACTCCTGCTCCTTGAGGTGAACTTCTTATTTCAAAATTCCTCTGGTGTTAATATGCTTTTATGGTTGTTACTTTTTATTTCCATCTTATATATATTGCGAGGACGCAATTTATTTAAGGAGGGGAGTCTGTAACAACCCGCATATTTATCGAGTTTGTATTTAAATATTTTATTTAAATATTAACTCGTTAATCGGATTTTGGTCCGAAAAGCTACTTTTTGCAAACGGTCAAATTAGGACTCGAGACCACTTCCATTGAGTTCGAAATGCCGTTTACAACTTTTTTAAGTATAAACATCGACAGGTTTGGAGTTAGTGAAATTTCACTAACTTTTCCCGCTTTGGACTTTGGGTTAGTTTAGCCTATTAAGCCCAAGTTCCAACCCTCTTCTCCTCACTCTTTATAAATTTCCTAACTAATCAAGCTTTGGTATTAATGGTGGAGGGAATGGAAAATTAAAATTCCAAAACTCAAATTCAATTGCAATCCATCTTTCTACTCCAAATTCAAGAAGAAGACATTGGATTCAAGCTTCTTGTGCTTATAGAAGAAGGATTGATTCTTGCTTGCTTAAAACTTCATTTTCATTGATATTTGGTGCAAAGGTGAGATTTTTAACTCACATTCTTGTCTATAACTATCTTGGGTTGTTGGGAATGATTCCCTATCACTTTAGCATGAATATTTGCTTTTGGTTTGGATTGGATTGGCGAAAAACTCCGATTTTTGGCGTTTTGGCGAAATTTCTGCATTTAGGTCGTTCTGGCCATTTTTAGGTCGTTCGGAGTTAGGTCGTGTGGGTCTTAGGTCGTAGGTCGCGTACGAGATAGCTCCTAGATCGTTCTGACCACTTTTCGTGTGTTCGGAGTTAGGTCGTTCACGACCTAGTACTTAGGTCGCTCGTGAGTTGGTGGCGTAGGTCGTAGGTCGTTTAACTCTTAGGTCGTTAGGCCTTGTGTGTGGAGTTAGGTCGCCTGCTTTCCCTAGGTCGTAAGTCGCGTGTGCTTTAGGTCGCGCACTTTCTTAGGACGCGAACCCTTTTAGGTCGTTGACCACGCTAGGTCGCTTGGCCTCTTCACTGCTTAGGTCGTTAAACCCTTCCTCTTTTGGGTCGCTCCCCTTTATTTCTTAGGTCGTTGTGGCCTTAGGTCGTGATATTTATAGGTCGCGGCAAAGTTAGGTCGCTCGACCCATGTTGCCGTTAGGTCGCTCGATCCTTGTTGCCGATAGGTCGCGTGCTTTCTTTGGTCGCGTACCTTTAGGTCGCGTGTCCCCTCTACCTCGTTAGGTCGCAAAGAACTTTAGGTCGCTCGACCTCCTTACCCACCAGGTCGCGCACTTAGTTAGGTCGCTCAGCCATTGTGTTAGGTCGCGTGAACCCTTAGGTCGTTAGACCTCATTTTGCTTTAGGTTGTAGGCCTCTTGCCTTCACTTAGGTCGTACCGTTTTGTCGGGGCGCTGCCCCCTGGACCCCCGCGACCTGACCGGGCAGGTCGAACCCCGTAAGCGGTGGCGTTGCCCCCGCACCCCCACCTTGGGGGGTTGCCACCCCCCCTGGACCCCCCCTCCGTAGGGGATCTTATCTGAAAAACATTGAGCTGATTTCCTTGGATTTTATTCACATCTCCGTATGCGATCTTTGTGACTGATTGTTTCTACAATTGCTTCTGTGTTTTGTCACTTTATAATATAAAGGTTTCAATACTAGTAGTAAATATCAAAACTCTTTTAACAAACAATTTCAACTCTATTTTTAATAACTAAGCTCTTTTCTTAAACCGTTTTCCAATCTATTAGTATATACAAACCTTTACCTCACTCGGATGAGAAATCTAATTAAACGACTTAGTAAAACAAGTGGTATGAAACGCTTGCGTTCACTTCGTCGGTTAATTCTTGGACTTGTTCGATTGAACCTCTTGTGACAATTTTATTAGTGAAGATTTACAGTTTGTTCGTAAATATTTAAGTTAAGCAAGTGGTTATGGGACATGAAGCTAAACTTCTATATTTACTAGCTTAGTGTAATTGACACTTCTCGTTGATCATGACGATCATTCTGATGATTTAGACTAGCAACTGTGCGATGTCTCTTGTTGCGAGGTTAGACTAGACACCACTTGTGTGATTCCACTCACACATACCTTTTTGCTTTTTGGTTAGTCTGGACCTTAATCTGTGTGATTCCATTCACACATGTGGGGTAGCTCCCCTTGGTCTTCGGACCGTCATGTGATAGGCCTCTTTCTCTTTTCTATGATTTCTGGACTTCTTGCATTGATTTCTAGAATTTATGTCATTGACTTGTTATGAGTACAAGTTTGGGGTATGATGCCCTTTCCGAATCTTTGAGAAGATTCTTGTGATATTGATTATCTCTTATTGATTGATCTTCTGTTGATCATTATTTACATACTTATAGTGGTATGTCATTATGGATGTTTATGTTTATGCCATATCTTTTATGTTATATCATGTCATCTGATATTTATAGCTAGACTGACCCGTTTATTATTTTCTTAAATAATACTCGGGTCAGACCGAGATGTTACAGGTGCTTCTGCTTGACTTCTTCCCAGGGATTCATCACTCTGACTTTTGGCTAACTGTTTAGATTAGCAGTTTTTGTTGTATACACTTGAGATATAGACTCATAGTTGTATTCTTTTGTATAGCACGTGTTGCTATTCTTTTGTATTATCGTGGATCTTACTGACCACTACTCTGATGTACACTTTCATGTGTTAGTTATATATTCATATCTTCTTCTGCATTTGTGATATGGATATCTGTGACTGATTTGTGATATGATTATTTCTATGTTTGTTTTCGAAGATTATTTATAGCCACCGTGTTATAAGCAATTACATGGATGGTCGCTCCTCAACAGCCTTATTCTCCGTGCTAGTTGACAGCACTACTCCGGAGTGTTCTTGGCTAGCGTGGGTATAGAGATGGGGCGTCACAAGACGTTTCCTTTGAGGTAAATACGTGGACCCGACTCCCGTGAGTTGGCATAAGGTGGCTAAAACATGGGCGATCGACGGATTAATGAGGTAGCACCTCTGATCGGACGCACTTCTTCGTATGCCATTCTATTACTTTTGTGATTGTTTGGTGCGCACCTTTGATTTGGGAGTGTTGTTCGAGGTGGGCAGCAGCTGCGCGCTGCGCGTTTCCATCGGTCCGGAAGTGTAATTGGTATATCTACCCTGGCATTGCCTAGTTGTGCCGTGTCACCTACCCTAGCTCGCCTTCTACGAGTTTCTATTTGTGTCGTACCTATGGAGTATCCTCTGGTAGCCTCCCGATCAGGAGGTATTACGGTACTGTATAGACTATTGGCATTATTTGTGTTAAGGGCTATATGGGTAACCCCTTAACGCTATTTAAAAGTAAGTTTATTTTACTAATAGACATTATTATAATAGCGAAATATTACTACATAGTAAATAGTTTAACGGATCCTTAGAGGATGGGCGATCCCAAGCATCCTTTAAGTTATTTGCTCTATATTACAGTACACTTGAATTTGCTTACACTGTATAAGTATGTATGTCCTGACTCGAGTGTTTCTGTTTTATTTTACGCTCGGGTCAGCCTGAGTTGCAGTTCAGTTTCATCCCGGAGCTAGGATTTCTGTAGATCACTTTCAAGCTGCTGGCAAACTTCCCTTCCAGTTCTTTATCTAAATTTTTGAAATCAAGACTAGTGGACATTTGGATTGTTCCACTGATGATTTAAAACTATATTTGGATTAAAGACTATGTAATTTTTATTTGATTGAGACTATTTATAGTGGCTTCATGAACCACTAAGTATTTTTAAATTCCACTGCGAGTTTTCTGATATCTGTGTCTGTGATCCTGTGATTATTTATTTACTGTATATTCCGAGATTTGCCAAATTTTATTTACAACGCGGTATTTTGAACAATTCAAGTCCGACATGTGTGGATGCGAATGGTTGAAAATATCGGGTCGTTACACATATGAAGTCCGAACTGCTCCAATATTACCAACTCATCAAAGGTAGAAATGGATCTCAGTGGAAGTCTAGTAAACCACATAAAAGCAACATATTCCAGGAAGATAGGGAAACATTTACAGCGGGTAACATCCACTGCCTTAGCTCCGTCCATATGCCACCTGTACTTGTACAAGTGTTGTTTGAGGTCCGTCGTCCCATTGTAAGATGGCAATTGGGTATTGTAAACTTCTGAGGGTACTCTTCCCTCAATTTGTTTTCAGTAAATAGAGTTCGTCTTAGTGTAGAACCTATCATCGTCCTATCTGCCCTTACTTTCTTCCATCAAGCGTTTAAGCATGTCCACAATGAATGCCTTATTAGTCCGATAGTCCATAGGTCGACTATCAAGAGTTATGCCAAGCGCTTGACTTTGCAATTGGCTTAGTTTTCCTACTAAAGTTTAGGTTCTCCGCTCTCTGGGAAAAACACTCCTGTAAAATTTCATTGGCGCATAGTTGGCTTTATAATGGCAGTTTGAACTTCCTTTCTGGCATTTTGCTTACCTATGTCAGCATTCAATTCCATTCCTTTAGCATTAAGTTGCATGTAATCTTTGAAATCAGGGAGAAGCATTGCAATATTTTCTTGTGGAGCCTTTACAAGGTTGGGGTTTGAGGCAGGCTGTCCTCCAGTAGGAGGGGTACTTCCATTACCTTCAATAACAATTCCAATCGCTCCACCAACTATCTCCTTTTGCTTTTGCTTGACATCTCTACTATTCAAGCCTGAGATGCAGGAATTCTCCTGTTCCATAACTTTTGTTGTTTTCAATCTAGCCCTTGGGGCACTTGCTGGTGGTAGCACTAGCAAAGCATCAATCATATCCATGAGAGCCTTCTGATTATAAGCCATCCTCTGATTAAGTTGGTTAACCATCTGGTTATGCTCTCCTCTACCACAACCTTCTGTTCAACATTTGGTGCTAGGTTTCCAGCATTAACCTCTGTTCGATGATTGTTAGCATTGTTTACTTCTGCTCGCTGGAGATTGGTTTCATCAACACCAAGTTTTGTGCCAAAAAATCTTCCAGATGTTGTCATCCTCTTAAAAGCCATTAGAATAGCAAATCTCTAACGTTCTTCGAGCAAACTTTCCCGATCTAACCTCCAGATCTATCCAGTCCAATGTAGATAGTTAGATCCAAGCATGAGTTCTTTTTTCTTAGTGAAAGCACCAAAATGTTAAAAATGGATCAAAACCCTAGAGTATGATGTGAAAGTCCCAGCCATGTTAGAACAGAGCAAATATAATAGAAACTAATAATAAAGTAAATGAGACACATGGATTTTTATATTGGTTCTGCTATTAACGAAGCCTACATCAACTTTATAGCTTTGATAAAGGGTTTGATCTAGCTTTAATGAGATTATAATATGACTGAGAAAGAATCAGTCATAAGTACATGGGTTAGACTGGTTGTAGTCCTAGAATTGCGTAGAGTAGCTGCCTTGGTGACTATAGTGTAGAGGAAAGAGTTGAAAAATAGATAGAGACCTCACGTAGTGATAGCAGATTCTAAATCCTTTCTTCGTTGCTCCATGGTTTGCATTTATAGGGGTAGCAGTCGTATTGAATCAGCAACCCGCTATTAGAGAATTCTAGAGCTTAGTCTAAGATAACACAAAAAATACCAAGATGAGCTGAGTTAACTGCTAAAGTCGGTATCGAGTTAAAGCCTTAACTCAGGGCCGAGTTTAACTCTTAGCCAATCTCTGGTTGAAACTTCTTTTCTTCTACTCCTTTGTTAGTTTAGATGTCCTTCACATAATTTGGTTGATTGTTGATTAGTTTTGATTGTCGTTCTTCCATAACTTGGATTATCCTGCCATTTAGATAAGCACGTTTTCATTTTTGATGACAAATTCACTAGGACCCTGTGAAACTTCATAAATATGCATAGGAAGATTAGGGGATCACTTTGGCAAAAGTACGAAGATGATACGATGAGGCATTTAAACTCGGTACCGACTCAAGGAGGTTAACTCGGGCCGAGTTAAGGTCTTAGCTTATTTTGGGTCTATACTTTCTTGAGCCTTTCCTCTTGTCATTCTAAGTACCTTTTTCAAGTTTCAAGTCATTACATCTTCGCATCGACATTCTAACTCCTATTAATTGTAACTTGGTTAAAAACCCAGTTACAGTTCGATTGGTTTCTTCGTTGTTTGGATGATTATTTGGATGAATGGTTGTACGATTGACTATATGTTAGATATATGTATGATATAAGAAAATACAATACATTCTTTGTCCCTTGGGTATTTTGGGGATGAAATTCTTTTAAAAAGAGGAGAATGTAATACCCTAAAAATTTGAGTAAAATTTTATTTAAATATAAGTAATATGATATTGTGAAAAATATTGGAATTAACAAATTAATTGAATTAAATATAAGGTGGGGCAAAATGATAATTTTACAAATAGTGGAATTTGATGGCGACGCCAACACCATTGTGACCATTTCATTTTTTGAGTTATGTGGTATTTTTTGTTTGTTTATTTGGAGTCTGTATGAGAGAGTTATAGACGAAAAAGGAATTGGGTCGAGCGGACGCCAAATGGGTTGTGTTTGAAATTTGAATCTGAAACGGTTGGAATTTTTCCCTCCTTAACTTATAATAGAAAGTATATAACTTTCTATTTCATAAACAACTCCGTATTCTATCTTCTTTCTCTAGAATTTCTATAACCACTTTACTAAAATCAAAATAACATTCTCAAATCTTAATTGATTTCAGTGAAACGAAAAGGGAATCGAAGATACTAAATGGGGCTATAACCACAGTGAATTGGAGGCGAAATCTTAAGGGTAGGAAGTGCAGTAACCCAGAACTGTGAGATATTTGACTGGAATTGGTAAGTGTTCTATGCTCCAATCTTCGTATAATACAATTTTAATCTTACATTATAATGACTGCCGATTAGCTCTATTAGTCGGTTGTACCTTTTATTATCTATGTTATGCATGAGGTTGTACGACCCTGGGCCGTGCAACCGTTCTGTCAAAAAAAATGTTACAGTATGATCTGTAGGTTATGTTTAAAGTAGTAACACATAGATATGCACTTAATTTCGAATTTAACATAGTTCGAGAGGGATTTGTATGATTAATTGATTAGAAACTAGTATTAGGCAATTTCTATAAAAATGACAACAAATCGGTTAAATCATTGATATAATTGATATAATTAGACTTAGGAATGTGTAGCTAAGGTCTAGAGACGTTCTCCGATAACTTGAGCGAAGTAGTGGTGGTTGGACTCAAACGGTGTCAATAATACAAATTTTCCCAAACTTAGAAATGCATAATAAATATGTACACCGATGGACCGAGAGGTATGACCGGTGCACTGGTGGACATTATATTTGGCAACCTAAACCTCGACCAAACGACCCAAACTAAATATATAATATAAAATACGATTCATGCTTCCTCCTATTTCTGGAAGGTGATCGAAGAAGGGACATGGTGAGTGATGATGCTATGAAATGATGGGTGTGTGGAGCATGATGGTGATACGAAACAAGTGGATGGATGGAACATGACGATAATACAAAATGAATGGATAACGAATGGTTTGGTTGTTATTATTTGTAATGTGTGATATGATATACGATACAGTATGATATGTGATACGATGGTGAATACAGATGGGAACGAGACTGGGTAAAGACCTAATTTTAAGACATAACTGTTTAATATAAACTAGAAATCTATCTTAATCACCGAATCTAGACTCTATAAATTATGTTATTCTTCGGTTTTATTATATAAGATTAAATAATATTTCTTTTTCTGCACAAATGATGCTAGAATGAAAATAAATTAGCTTTAAATATTTGATATTATATCTAACGAAGCTTTTTGCATCTTTACTATTTTCCGCTATATACCCCTATAACTTTTTGCACTCCACCGCTATGCAACTGCTAAGCTCTTTTAACTTTACAGGTTGGATCACGACGGAAATAATCTAACACCAACCGATTATGACCATATTTCCAAATTCTATTTCCTCCATAAAACTTCCTCCAATATTGTTGTCTAATTTAAACTGCTTAAGAATCCACAATGTTTTGAGATGGGATTGTAGATGAACATGGTGCATTTAATATATGCAAAGATGCACATTTACTACTTCAATCGGCTCACACAAACTTACACATACTGTACACAGTCTTAACTTCCTGTACATTAAAAGCTCACGATGTTTCGTGAATATGCATACATGATGTATGGGTTATGATCGTTCATGTGCGAATCATAATCAGATAATTTGGTCATGCATGCATCCTATAACTTGTAAGATCAAAAAGATCAGACATATGATAGGATACATATATCCATACATCATACTCAAATTAAGCATAAGATCATCCATGCATCATAACTTTCAAATCAAAAGAACAAAATGGGATGTATATCTTTAGCATGTAATTCTCCTTTACGGAGTACCACATTAATCAATGCATATATCAGAACACTAGAAAATATAATAACGATTTTGTATTTTCATCAATAAATGAGAGTGTTTTCATCACGCTCTCTTATACTCTGCATTCTGCAATACTGATACTGAAGGATAGAATAGTTCCATAGAACAAACATGCATAGTAAATCAACGCAGCATTTACATATGAAGTACGATATTCTTCAAAACCAACAGGATTAGGTACTGACAACATAATTCAAAGAAACCATGAGAACGCACTGGTATCAGTTTAAATTGTCTTATAATAATAGACCGAGTACTAACAAAAAATAAAAATAAATGACAAGATAAGATAAAAAATAGAGGATGTGCATAATTCAAACCTACATAATTGTCTCTTTCATCATAATTCATATCAACATTGTTGCATTGAAGTAGCCTTCTACTTAGTAGCAGATCCTACAATGGGTACCAAACTCTCCACAAAGCCGGTTACCATGAATACGGAATGTTGATTAAATATCCGAAGCCTACACTTCTCCTTTTCATAATATACCATATCTCTTGACATCAAAACCACATCTTCAAAAGAGTCAGTTTCCGGATTATAGTAGCCCAACCTCTGTATCCCATCATTCAAATGTAGCAAAAGCTTCCCATAACAAATAGCAACAGGTTTACAAAAATACACAGGTTGTACGAGTTTAATACTAAACTTAGGATACAATGTGAAATCTGTAGATGATAGGATCCATACATCTATCATAGACATATCTTTAACACATGTAAAACAAGCGTCCCCTTCCAAATCTGAAATGCTTATCTCTGCAAAATTAGTTGTATAATGAGGTGGAAGGTCTACTACCCTATATTTCTCATCTTTAAGATTGTAGGACAAGATAGCTTTTGGAGTTGATAAATGGAAACTGTTGTTGATCTTGAAATATACAAATTCCCCAACTGCTTTAGGGCGCAAAGTACCGTCTATTGGATATGGAGCATCCTCGCTTGCAACTTCCCATGCCAAACCTTCTTTCTTTCCCCCCAACGTCAGAATTTCTAAACCCACATTATAATGAAATACTTCTTTGAATACTATATTTCTATAAAAATATTGCACAACTTTGTAGGAATCGCTGCTAGAAACATAACTTAACGCAGCCCTATAGCCAGAACTATTACAAAATGAACTGTTACGGTAACCATCGGGCAATTTTATGAATTCTCGAGTACATGGATTACAGACGACCAAAGTAGATGATGAACCTAGCAGTATCAAACCATTCGCATGCAATGGAGTATCTAAAACTTGCAGGGTTTCCCTAAATTTGTACTTAAACATTAGGTTCGCAATCTTCATGTTTCTATTAATATTTTCATCTATGCTGTCGTACTTGTAAACACTGATATCCTTTTGCCTGCCTGGCTTAAGTGGTGCTATAAGTAACACTGGGTTTTTTTTTGAGTGCTCCAAGTGCGATGAAATGAACCAAGGATCATAAGTTACTTTTCTCCAGTTCTTGCAAACACATCGAAATCTTACCAGAGTTTTCACTGGAAGTCTTGTGAGTATCTCAGAAACAATGAGATCTTGCGGTAAGGTTGTGACTTCGCGAGAGCTGAAGTCATCTTTTCTTTTGAAGTGCTCTGTTTCCTCAGTTTTTCTTGTATGGTATCTACTTTGGTGTTGTTCTTCTACTTTTCTCATAAATGGTTCATCTTCCCCACTCTCCTTTAATTCTCTTTTGTCAGACATCACAGACAACTGCGTGTGTCTATGCATTATAATGTAGTTCCTCTTCTACTATGTTGAAAAAGCCAACACTATCATTAGAATAGACCAATATTACCTTATTAATATTTACAAACCATTATATGTATACCGATTCAATGAAAAATCTTGTTGGAACTTATCATGTTGTCTGATTTAATATTCTTCTTACCTTGTATTTCAAATACTATATAATTTTATACAATCTTCAAACATCTTTCAAAACAAATTTACTTGTGTGTTTTTGACAACATGAAACAAAAGTAAACCAATGCATGGTTACAAAAGACCAGTTTTTTACAAAAAATATTTTTCAATATTGAATTCTTTTTTTTTTTTTTTTTTTTTTTTTTTTTTTTTTACAGATGAAACCGTTGAAATTTTGCTGATGCTGACTTACAATTTATTTAATATAATTGTAAATTTTTCCTTAAGTTGCATACATATCAAAACGCTATCAAAATACATAAAAAATAAAAACAAATATAAAAACATGCTACGATGTCTTTAACATAAACATACCAAATATTCAACAGAGACAACTCCTTTTCTAGTTTTTAAGAGCAAATCTTTAATCATTTCATCATAAGTAAACTCTTCAAACACTCACACACTCAATTTGTTTTTGAACGAATAGATCAAATTGTATTCAAATTGATTTTTATATTAAGTAACAGTTAAGTGCTTAAATGCTAGTTTTGGTTTCTCCCATGAAATTGACTTTGATTCTCAAATGAATAGAGAATTCTGATCAGCAGTCAGCATTTAGATTTGCAAAAAATTATATAGAACAATTCAAAGCAATCCTAAACCTTGAAGCAACCCATATCAATTTGAACAATTAGATTCAACACAATCCAATACCAATTCGAAGCAATTAATGATAGAGCATATAATCGAATTTCAATTTCAAACAAAAATAGCGTAATACCTTTTGATCAGTTGCAGAATTGGAGGGCCGAAGCTAATTTAGGGTCGTAGTGTGGTGTAAGACAGCGGGCTGCGGTTGATGGTGGTGGCGCGGTAGTCGGTCGATGACGGATACGGAGTGTTTATTGGAGCGGTTCGCGTAGGGTTGAACTAACTGTTTGATTGAAGGGGGTTTCCCGATATGAGGGGGTTAATGCCCAGTAACTAGTGGGCCTAAAGAAGTTGTATCGTATGAGATAACACTGAAGTAACGTTTATTGGATTAATTTTCATGAAACGATCCACAACGTTAAATTAAACGGAGCAACTATTAAATTTTAGAAAAATTAACATTAGGTAATATTTAGGTATTAAATATAATTTAAAATGGATATTTGTTTCAAGAACGAACCAATTTTTTATTTCTTTTTATTTATAATGAAACCATATTAACTTATTCATATCAAGGACAAGTTTCAAGTTTTAATTGAATAAGATCGTAACATTTAAATTAAGTATAGCACCAACATTTTACACATAATAAAAAATTAATTATGAAAATGGTTTTTTTTTGAATGTGAGAAAAAAGAATATTATAAATAATTAAAATTAATTACGAAAACCCTTCTTTTTTAATGCAAGGAAGAAGAATAAAGGAATAAACAACATGGAAAGCTAAATGTACATAGGTTTATTATTTACAACTCACTTTTATCAAATACTAAATGAGAATAACTTTCAAAATCGCTTAGTTCAATATTTTATGTGATATAAAATAATGCTACTTTTTAAGTTATAAATGTAGCTTTCCAAGCTATTTACATTTGGGGTTTTGAACCAAAGGTCCCTATTTTCAAATCTCGTGCAAAAAAGTCTCTACTCATGCACCCATATAAATTAGGTTCATATTTTGTTATTTTTACCAAATTGTCCTCTTCTAGAAAATCGGCACATCATTGAAATCAGGGGTAAAAATAGCATAAATTAGTCAAAAACTAAAAATAAGGGCCAAAATTTCGTAACTTTTTCGGAAGAGACTTTCTTCCATCATCTTTCAATTCTAGGGACTTGGCGTCAGTTCCTTGTTGCCATCTAAACTGGAGCGGTTCGCGTAGGGTCGAGTTAATTGTTTAATTGAAAGGGGTTTCCAAATATGAGGGGGTTAATGCCTAGTGGGCAGTGGGCCTAAAGAAGTTGTATCGTACAAGATAATGTTGAAGTAACGTTTATTGTTTTAATTTTCATGAAACGATCAACAACATTAAATGGAGTGTTTGCACCAAAATTGATCGCAAACACCCAATTGTCGATGAAAACACCAGTTCATAATCACATATCACAGATAACAAGTATGTAGAGAATTAAAAAGGAAGAACACTCGAAAAATTAAGAAGAACGCAGTAAAGAACACAGAGTTTATAGTGGTTCATCAATCCGGCCTACATCCACTTTGAAGTTGATGATTTTATTAATGTTTGCTTGCTGACCACAATGGGTTACAACTGATTTCAACGGCAAATTTCGAGTACAATGATGATTCCGACAGAGTCTGGACGTAGAAGAATCAAAAGTCCCATTTCTGTAGGCCTTGGAATGCTATTTGTAGGCGTAGGATGCAAATATCTCGCTCAGATCTCAAGAGGCCTCTTCTGGCACGTGAGTGTTCCCACACAATCGATCCTATGTGATTTTGACTCGATCCGTGATCGATACGAATGAATTTCGTACCGATCAAGATTTGATCCAATCGAGTCAAAATTTGAAATGAATATTCCTTAGGTCGTACGTAAGCTCCTGTGAAAATTTGGTGGCATTTGGACTTGTAGATTGTGAGTTATGATCGATGCAACTTCGAGTCTTCGGCAAGCTGTTTGGTTCGAATCGATTCATTCGTATCGACCAGTTTGAATCGATATTGAGCACACGTCTGCAAGTTGACGTGGCGCTAGCTCCTCGGATCGATCCACTTTTCGTGCTGTGTTGACTGCTTCCTTATTTGTATACATAATCTAAGCCTTGTTCGTATCGATCACCTCGCTCTATTCGTATCGATCGGTTGTTCCATTATATTCGTACCAATCGAGTGTTGGGGCTTGTTCGTATCGATAGGAAGCGTCTACCTCGTATCGATCTGTGGTTGATCAATACAAAGTATGTATGATGTTTGATCGACACGAACTAGACATTGCAGTCGATGGAAAGTGGACCTGCCTTCGGATGGACATGAAGAAGGCTATCCTCGATGGATACAAGAAGGCAACTGCCAATCGATACGAAGTAGAGTTGTTTGATGATGGAGTCGAATAGATCGATATGAACAAAGTGTATTCCCCTGATGGATATGAATTGATGGAGATGGCCTAACCGATACGAAATGATGGATGCGATTGAGATGATTTCTTTGACTTGTATCGATCATATCTCGAGCATACGAACTCCGATTGACTTGAAATTTGGAATGTTGGCTTTTATAGCTTTTCTTGTCTCGTCATATCAATTGTAGCTTGATTCGGATTTGAATAAAATTTACCGATATCCATAACCGACCTGTACATAATTGGCAATCGAGAAGAACTATCTTTGGTTTCGAGTTAATCTTTTGGTATCACGGCCTTGCTAAAAGGCAGGATAACACTTAACCTCCAAAATATGCATTGCGATAGGAATGTATGTTTTGTAATGCTATAAGTTGGATGTTCATATCCTTTTGATGACCTGTAAAAGAGGTTGATAGTCCTACCTGACTTTGAATGACGATCGTTCAAGATCGTATGTCATTTGAGGTGGTATGTGACCATTCGAGGTCGGATGTCGTTCGTGGCGAATGGTGATCGTTTGCGGTTGGGTTGCCGTTCGAGGCGATTCGTGATCGTTCGTGATCGGGTGTTATTCGTGGTGAAATATGACCGTTCGTGGTCGGGTGCCATTCTAGGCGAGTTGTGCCAGTTCGCGGTCGGGTGCCGTTCGCGGCGAATGTGACCGTTCGCGGTCGGGGTGCCGTTCGAGGCGAGTTGTGACCGTTCATGGTCGGGGTACCATTCGAGGTGAGTTGTGACCGTTCGCGGTCGGGTGCTTTTCGAGGTGAGTTATGTGTGCCTAGAGGGACTTAGTATCATTACTGTCAGATTTCACATTCGAGTGAATTTCTGAACTGTTTTTTATGGCGGTTTATCGCCATATTAGAGCATACCTAAGATCTCGTACATGTGTAAGTGATTTGGCCGTTATAGAATTATTAAAACCAACTTTACATTCATATGAGCCTTTCAACAGAAATGTCCAACAAAATCAAGTCCAAACATAAGAAATCGAAAACAAAAGCAAAACAGAGGCGTCAAAGTGCAAACACCCACACTGATGCGATTGATAGTCGTATCAGAGCATGCTTGAGGATCGCTCGTAATCCTGTACATGTGTAAATGACTTAACCGCATTGGTGTGGAGTTTGTCACTTATTCATCGTTATTCTAATCAATTGATGACAAGCTGATGCCTCGATTCGGGGCCACCTTCATTTGATGTAGGGGGTGGTTACTTTCGCTCCCCCGCTGTTGCTCGCCTTCTCACATATTGCGATAGCAGACCATTTCTGACATGTCCCTCAACCTCATCCCTCAAGTGCCTGCAATCATTCGTGCTATGACCGTTCAGCTAGTGGAATAAGTAATACTTGTCTGATCTTCTTTTATTGCTGGTCGGATCCCTTCTCATTGGCTTTTGATAAGGAATCTGGCCCATTGTGTCCTAGTAAATCCATTCCAAAGTTTCATTCAATTCTGAGTAGGAGGTGAATGTCGGTTACGTTCGTGATCGCTTTGGTCCATCATTGTTATCCTCGACCTTCGTTTCCCTTTATCAGTTCCTGAATCTTTTTCAGGAGGGTTTCCGCCCTTGATTGCATAAACATCGACTCCTTCTCCTTCCTCTCTTTCAATGTTTACATCCTCTAATCGTAAAAATCCTTCAGCCTTATGATAAAATTCTCCTAGATCCATAGGGGGGTCCCTTGTCAATGAATTCTTGAATTCTGTATCGTCAGCCATGCCAGATACAACTGCCATCAAAACCATGGATGGATCAGGTCGATCCAGCGACGCTGCCGCTGCATTGAATCACGTCAGAAAGTTCCTTAAAGATTCCTCGGTTCTTTACTTTAATGTTCCAAACTCATCACATTCTTGGGTCTCGAAATGTGAACTCTGAATTGCCTCATGAACTTCTCAATCAAATCGGTCCATGTTCCAATGGAGCCGCTCTCCAGTTGTCTGAACTATAGCGCTGCAACGTCTGTCAAATACAATGGGAAACATCTGGCCATGACCTCCTCCGATGCCCCCAATACTTCCATATGCCTCATGTATTATGTCAGATGAACTGCAGGATCCATCCTCCCATCGTACGTCTCCAGTGTTGCTAGCTTGAATTCTGGTGGATTCCTAGCATGTCTAATTGTGGGAGCGTAGGGGTTCCTGTTCACATCTTCCAGATCTCTATTCACTAGTCCACCTCATGACTCGTCTGACCATCTCCACTAGTCTATCATCCTCTCTAAGCCGTAGTCCTTTGCCCCTGGTCTGCCCCCCGAGTTCGCGAGGGAATCTTGGAATCTGCTCTCCTGGATGGGCATCCATTCCTCTATCGATGCCATGTTGAACAGCTCCACCTAGTGTCCTACCTGAGGTTGGATCAACATGCTCCTAGGGAGTGCCCCTAGCTCTAGGGTCGCTCCTGATGGTCCCGCTCTGTTCTGGGTTCTGATTGCTCCATGCTCCTGGCTCCTATCTCTAGCATCCTACAGCTGCGTTAGCTTGATTCTGCACTCCGGTTTGTCTAGTTTGTCAAAGAAAATTCTGTATCATCTCCTCCTGCCTTTTTAGAAGCTCTTCATGCATAGTTCTCATCATCATCTCCATCTCATCTCTGGTGATGAAGGCTGAAGCTTGATTTTCTCCTGAGGAAGCCTCCTAACTCCCTTCATGTTGATTCCTTTCAGTTCGCTGTCTTCTTACAGATTGCCTTGCCATTGTTTTCTAGATCCAAGTCTTCAAGCTTTCAAATCTGAAGTCCTGGTTGTATAATTCTCGAGCGTTAGCCCTCTCAATGAAAGCGCCAAAATTTTTGCACCAAAATTGGTCACAAACAACCAATTGTCGATGAAAGCACCAGTTCACAATCACAGATCATAGATAACAAGTACATAGAGAATTAAAAATGAAGAACACTTGAAAAATTAAGAAGAAAGCAGTAAAGAACGTAGAGTTTATAGCGGTTCAGCAATCCGGCCTACATCTACTTTGAAGTTGATGATTTTATT
Source organism: Allium cepa (assembly GCA_030765085.1). Classification (NCBI taxonomy): domain Eukaryota; kingdom Viridiplantae; phylum Streptophyta; class Magnoliopsida; order Asparagales; family Amaryllidaceae; genus Allium; species Allium cepa. Next base: position 241,568,674 of record CM060931.1, read on the forward strand.
TATGTTTGCTTGCTGACTACAACAGATTACAACTGATTTCAATGGCAAATTTCGAGTACAATGATGATTCCGGAAGAGTCTGGACGTAGAAGAATCATAAGTCCCTTTTCTATAGGCATTGGGATACTTTTTATAGGCGTAGGATGCAAATATCTCGTTCAGATCTCGGGAGACCTCTTCTGGCATGTGAGTGGGCCCACGCGATCGATCCCACGTGATTTCGACTCGATCCGTGATCGATACGAACGAATTTCGTATCGATCAAGATTTGATCCAATCGAGTTGAAATTTGGCACGAACATTCCTTAGGTCAAACGTAAGCTACTGTGAAAATTTGGTGGCATTTGGACTTGTAGATTGCAAGTTATGATCAATGCAACTTCAAGTCTTCGGCAGGCTGTTTGGTTCGAATCGATACATTCGTATCGACCAGTTCGAATTGATGTTGAGCACTCGCCTGCAAGTTGACGCGGCGCTAGCTCCTTGGATCGATCTACTTTTTGTGCCGTGTTGACTGCTTTCTTATTCGTATCCATAATCTAAGCCTTGTTCATATCGATCGCCTCGCTCTATTCGTATTGATCGGTTGTTCCGTTACATACGTACCGATCGAGTGTTGGGGCTTGTTCGTATCGATGGGAAGCGTCTATCTCGTATCGATCTATGGTTGATCAATACGAAGTATGTATGATGTTTGATTGACATGAACTAGACATTGCAGTCGATTGAAAGTGGACCTGCCTTCGGATGGACACGAAGAAGGCCATCTTCGATGGATACGAAGAAGGCAACTGCCGATTGATACGAAGTAGAGTTGATGTTGGAGTCGAATAGATCGACACAAACAAAGCATATTCCCCTGATGGAGATAGCCTAACCAATATGAAATGATGGATGCGATTGAGATGATTTCTTTGACTTGTATCGATCATATCTCGAGCATACGAACTCCGATTGACTTGAAATTTGGAACGTTGTTTTTATAACTTTGCTTGTCTCGTCATGTTAATTGTAGCTTGATCCAGACTCGGATAAAATTTACCGACATCCATAACCAACCTGTACATAACCGACAATCGAGGAGAACTTTCTTTGGTTTCCAGTTAATCTTTTGGTATCATGGCCTTACTAAAAGGCTGGATAACATGGAGCAACTGCTAAATTTTAGAAAATTAACATTAGGCAATATTTAGGTATTAAATATGATTCAAAATGGATACATTTTTTCAAGATGAAATGATTTTTTATTTTCAAAATAGAGCCAAATTAAATTATTCATATCAAGAATTAAGTTTTAGTTGAACAAAATCATAATATTTAAATTGTGTATACACATCGACATTTCAAAGATAATAAAAATTAATTATGAAAATGTTTTTTTTGAATGTGAGAAAAAAATAATTAAAATCAATTACGATAACATTTCTTTTAATGAGAGAAATAAAATAAAGGAAACACAGCATGGAAAGGTAAATGTATATAGTTCTATCATTTACAACTCACATTTTTTAAATGCTAAATGAGAATAACTATCAAAATCGCTTTGTTCTATATTTTAAGTGATATCACATAATGCTACTATTTACTCTATAAATATAGGTTTCCAAGCTATTTACATATATATTTTATGCTAACGTTGATCGATTTTTTCTAAAAGCACTTTTATTTCTTTGTTTTTTAACAATTCATGGAAGGTGAGTAATTAAAAGGAATTCAAGGTTTACATAATGTAACGGGGCCTTTATCCTTAATCTAAATATTAAAGTTTTGTCCTTGGATCTATTTTTTTCTTCCTAAAATGTGTCCTTAAAACTAAAGCCCCTAATTTAAATGACCGATTTTAGACAACTATTGAAAACATACCGTCATCGTTCTTACTATTTTATTTTGGAGGAATTTTCACAAAAAGTTAAGCATTGTATTTTGCCAGTCATTAACAAATGAGAATATTTCTTTATTCGGGTACTTATTTTATTCATTCCAGTTACACTTTTCTAATTAGTTTCAATTTGAATTTTTATTCTATAATTAGGGTATTTTAGTTGACCATGTCAGTTAGAAATAATTCAATTTTGATCTTGTCCAAAATTTTGATTAATACCTATTTCACATATATGTGTATATATAAAATGTTTTAACGTGATATTATGAAAAATCACAACTTCCTATGATTACTCTTTGATTTTTAACATTATTGATCTTTAGTAAATGCTTTTGTTTTACCGTTTGGAGTTGAGAAGCACAGGTATAATACCGTGGAAATTCTATCATTTTATATTAAAAGGTAAAATAAAATTTTCACAAATGCCGAAATTAGGTCATGGGACCTATTCCTTTGCGTTCAGAATGTCATTTATAGTTAAGAAACATATATAACTTGTTAAATTTGATATAACGGGTCGAAAATAGGAATTAATATGACTAGTGTCATTTTCATAAATATAGATTTCGGGCATAACTCAATAAACTGTAGATTACAACTATAAATAAGATTGTAACCCACTCAAACCCTAGTGCCACTCTATACATGTATTACTTCTTTTTCTTTCTTAGAAATCTCTAAACAACAAACATTATGTCTTTTCTCTTCAAACAAATTACCAAACAGAAATAAGAATTAAACAAAGAAGAAATCAAATTAGAGAAAAGAAGAGGAAGTAGTTATGAAGAAACAACTAGAAGGAGCAAATCATCTAAGGTGAGAATTTCTACAAACAAGGTGGGTGAGTTTATCTACAAAATGCGTATAATGGAGATAAGTGATGGATTTTCAATTATATATCTTCATAGAAATAAAAAAATACAATTTTTATTCTTGAATCTATAAATTTATTTTGAAATCACTTGGTAAATAATAAATAACCGAATGATTAGCTTTAATCTTATATATCTAATTTTATATAACATGTTCGAGTTTGAATTTGATGAATAAGAATTAATTTGATTCAAAACTATATTAAATCACATAGATCTGTTCTAATGATTAACTTGAAAAGATGGATAAGGATAAATGAACATATTTGTTGAATTTTACTTTGATTCAATTTATAGTAAAATATATGTAAATCGATTTTAATACCTAGATAATCCTTCAAAATGCATATATATAATTTGATGGAAAACTATGTATAAACATTGAGAAAATCACTTGGAATCATATTAAAAACATTATCAAAGTATACCCTTAAATCTTAGATTAAAACCATGAAGAAAATCGATAAAATAAAAAATAAGACAAGTTTATTAAAAATTCGAAAATAGTGAACTAAACATCTAAAAATGCCAATCAGACGTCTGAATGCATTTTTTTGATGTCTAGTGCTATTTTTAAGCATCTTTTTTCAAACTTTTACGACCCAAGAGCGTCTAAAGTTAGTTTGATTCAGACGTCCGAATTATTTTTTAGGCATTTAGAATCATAATGAGACGTCTGAGAAAGAAATTCATACATCTGCACACCTAATGCATATTTTTTTACATAGATAGTCAAATGTTTGAAATATATATTCATACGTTTGAAATATACTGCTTAGCCGAGGTTGAACCAGGACCTAGTAAAGGCCAAGTAGGAAGAACCATGGGAAATGTGTTCCCACTTTCTTGTTCTTGCCTTAGAGTGGAGTTGTGCAAAAAGTTCGAAGCACAATCACATTGGTGAGGTCCTAGGATCATGCTTCATGAAGTTGGTGGACATGGCATTTAGTGTGGTCGGCGATTAAATCATAATTACAAGCTCTTATCATTCATAGTTGTCCTAATTAATACCTTATTTATTGATTTTGATGATAAAAACCTTGATAACAACCATATACAATCATATAAAATATAGATACTAATTTTTGCCAAATTATATAGTATATAGTACATAATATTACACAAATGTTGAATCGAAGACTTTACAGAATGAAGACTCAAAAGATGGACATAAAGACTCGTAGGTACAAAGAACAAGATATGTAATCTCAAGATTGCAATTTAGTGTATAGAATTGTAATATATATTGTTAAAGTCCCTGGTAGCAATCTTTGATCTCTATTTTCTATCTTCTATCTTTTATATTTTTAAACGAAATAAATTTTCAAGAAACATTATAATTTTTTTTCAAAGTTTAAAATATTTATAAACTATGTTCAAACCATATTAAAAAGTATCAAATTATTTAACAAAGCATAGGATTTTCAAAACATTTTAAAACAAAACAATTTTCAAATTTAATTAAGGTATGTCGGCATACCTATATACCATATATTTGACATATATGCTGCAAGTGGTTTTTTGAATTTTGAAAGGAATTGTCTACGCATTGCAATGCTTCACGAATGGACACATCGCTTTTTTTTACTATATAAAGAGGAGTGCAAATGATCTTTTTCGACAGCTAATAACTTACTTTCTTCTCTCCTCCCACTCTCCTGAAAATTCCATTGAAAGATATATTCAAATATACTGAAAATCATATAGAATCAATTCATACTTCTTTATATTGATTCATTAATACTTTCTTACTATTTTGGAAACATCTCTCTCTCAATTAAAAAATCAAAGTGATGTCCAAGAGGCTATAGGATCCATTATATCCAAAGTTCAAGAAATTGTCTTTGGAAAAACTATCAAACACTATTTGTATTTGTTTGGGTATGCATGTATCCCGTTCAAATTAAGTGGGTGTGCTTAGTAGTCTGGAAATATTGTGGTTGTGCTTGTAGCCCAGTCAAATCAAGTGGATGTACCCAGTGCCTAGAAATTCAGGCGGGTGTAATACCTCGTAAGTTGGCGTTAGTTATTTAATTAGTTAGTTAATTAATTAGGCTCCAAAAAGAGAATTTGTGCAGACGATGAAATTTGACTATGAAACTTGTGCATTGCATTCATAGCGAAATTCTAAGCAACTTTCATATTTGGAGTTTTGCACTCGAAGTCCAAACGAAGAACTTATGAACGAAAAACAAATTCAAAACAAAAATAATTAAATAAGAAGAAATCAACTTTTTTATATTAATTACCAAGGCCCACAGGCCGACCCATCATTGGGGATGGTCAACCCCTAGCGGTCGACCAGTCACTCAAGGGCGGTCGGCCGGGAGCGACCTGGCGGCTCCAGTAAACCTAGGATACAACTGCGGGGATTTATTATATTTCGATCCAACGGTTCTGTTTGATTATAGCGCCTATAAATTCAGGCCCAACCCTCCATTTTCTTCCCATATTTTTATGGAAGCAGTAGTGAAGCTATGTTATTTCTTCTTCTCCACTTTCTTTATAAATTATAAATATAAGATATTTGTATCTATATTCATACAAATCGGAGAAGAGTTGAAATCTAATAAAAAGGAGAAGAGAAGAGAAACAACCATATGCATATTTGGGTAGTTTATATATATATATATATATATATATATCAATTTTCTCTCCCAATCCCAAATTTCTTCTTAGATCTATAATTCTAATGTATATATATACTCTTATATATATATATATATCTTGGATTAAAAAGGATTTAGAGATGAATCAAATGTTCTACTTCAGATCTAGAGATTTGGATTGCTTTTAAAAGGAGAGTGGGAAATTTTATAAATTGTTATAATATAAAAATTATCCTGTGGTTTTTATTTGATTTTTATACCTAATTGGATAATTGTATATGAGTTATGGACAATGAATTAAATACGATCTGAATATAATAAATATCTCCTACATATTCTTGTTATGAACTAATTTAGCATTGTATATAACATGATCTGGAAATTAGTCCCAAAAGTATGAATTTAGAGTATTGATTTGAATGAAATTTATTCCAAATCTAAAATAGGTCGTATAATAATGTTATAAATTTGAATTATTAACCTAATTTTGTTACAACGTAAATTTTCTACGTTTGGAATTATTGGAATTTAAATCTATTTAATATTTATAAATTAGTTTGATTTCTTTCCCTTTGGAAAGATACATCGTTTGATCTAATAAGAAATATATACAAATATAAAGAGAAAGAGATGCATAAAGTACGAATTCATTATAGTTTACACCGTCTATTTTAATAATAAAAAAGAAATGATTATTCCTAGTAACTTCAAACGATATAATCTTTTATATTTTAAAGTTAAATATTCTATTACTAATTTATGAAAATTATAACAGATAATCTTTTTAGGCATGATTCCAATAATTTAAAAGGAAAACATTATTCTAGTAAGATATAACTACAACATATTTGATAAAAGTAAATTATATGTAATTACTGCGCTTATAATAATTACATAAAAAGCCAACTAAGATCTTGTACGTAATATTCGCGTTTAGGATAGTTAATTAATGGGAAACGACTTTAAAAGGTTGTAACTTCAGTAAATGTTAATAAATATGAGAGTTGTAATAAATTAATAGGGCAATTGGATTAATATGATCGATAAAAATGGAATAGATATAAAAGGTTACTAATTTGAAATTACAATCATATATAAATGTCTTTGGAAATGTCCATTAGGATTTGTTGGACATATTGACATTTATGAGTATCAAAAGGGTATTTATGGATAGCTAAATATTTAAGGTAAATCTTGTTGCCTAAATAAAAAGGGAATCAGTAAGCTAAGTCCAATGTCTACCAAAGATAATATAAATAAAGACTTAGGATGGTTAACTGGACTAAGTATATTAGTGTTGCGAGGTCCATAGAGTCACTCGATTGAAGATTGACCTTTACTTTGAGGCTACCAACAGTCAGGTGTACTTAATACTAATGTGAGATATCATTAATACAACGACCCATGACGACGTAAGAGACTGAGCTTGCTTTCTTAATTAGAAAGTATTAAATGGTCCAAAATTTGGAATTAGGAGCGGTGAGGGATATCTCTATAGGGGTTCGCTTCTGGTTTGAGGTCTTAATTGGCAAAAGGGTCTACCTCTCTTCTAAATGGAAGTATCAAGTAATCTAGTGAGATTCCAAATAAATAAATAAGGATGTCCCTAAAAAGGGTTTACTTTAGTGTTCATATCTTAAGTGGCTGAAGGGTCCACCTCCTTGCCGAAAGAAGTAACCTAATGAGATGCCATATTTATAATTAAAGAGTGAGAGTGGATATCTCAGGAAGGGTCCACTTCAGTTTTGGGGTCTTAAGTGACTGTAAAGTCCTCCTCTTTCCTATAAATAATAAGTAGCCCGATGAGATTTCTAAGCAAGGACAGCTAGATAGCACCATTGAAGAGCATGCTTCTTGAAGTATGTCTTAAATGACGAGGTCTGCCTATTTTCCAATAGGAAGTATTAAGTAGCTTGGGTACAGTCTCTTACATTGCTAAAGATGTAACTATAATAGTACCATTTAGGAGCACCCTTGGGGATAGGTCTTTAATGATGGGGTCTACCTTAATTAAGGTCTTAAATGACCAAGGCTTGCCTATTTCTAATAAAAGGTATTAAGTGGCTAGGTTACTGTTTATTACATAAATACGATTTTATCAGCAATATATATGGCAATAGTTGGACATTAAATGTCGAAAGCCTTAAATAGTGGTTAGAGGTCTTATAACTAGGACCCACTAACCATTGACAACATTGTTAAGAAACCACCTTGAGAATAGGTCTTAAATGATGGGGTCTACCTCAATTAAGGTCATAAATGACAGAGTCTGCCTATTTCTCTTTTAAAAGTATTATAGAAGCCCACTTATAATTTAGATGTACTAGGTGGCTAATGGGTTTGGAAGTATTGGGTGGTTGATATGACTTTATTAGTATTTCATACCTTGAGAAGGGGTAAGTAAGTAATCGTGTGTACAATGAAAAGTTAGATTATAATCTCTAATCTTGAGGGACATAACCATTAAATGGAAACCTATCAGTATAATTTTATATTATGGACAGTTTATATTTTTTCAATCACCAGAACGTTGTTCTAACCCCCTCCTCAGTACAACCCACATGGTAGAATTTAGAGGAACATGTCATTGAAGCTGGATGTGCTTTGTTATTAAAGAGTCTTCTTTCTCTTATGCTCAATGCTAATGTGACAATCTACTATCCAAGGAATGCCATTAACTCTAAGGTGGTAGTCATAGTAAGTATCATCATCCTACTATTGTTTCTATTGTGAGTTTAGGTTTCTATCAATTTCTGACAATGCTCGTACTTATTTGCTGGTATCAAATCCAATGATCTATACTTTGATGGACTTGGGTTTAGATTTTTATCGAAATTTAGGCCCATAAAGGTACAGGTTGTTACAGAGGGGGTGTCTCATAACCTCGAAATCGAGATTGTGTTCGGGTTTCCCTTCTGCCAGTTTAAAGATTGGCATCTAAAAAAAAATATGTGCAAGAAATGGTATGAGACGGAATGTAGGAGAAATTCGAACCCGTATAAAATCTTTGGTTACCTGTCCAACTCTTTACATTGCTTTACTAGTTTTTTTTATCCGTGATTGCATCTGTGACTGATTGTTGATGTAACTCTATTTTGATAATCTATGATTTACTATTAATCTTTAAAGAAAATAAAAAAGATTTACATAAGTTAGAAAACACTATCCACCTCCATCTAGCATTTAATGAGCCTTAAGATCCATAATTCCACAACCCACGGTCCTAACCACCTATGTGTGGGAGCTGGAAATAGGAATGGCAGTGGAATCCATCATAGTATGAATTGTTGATCCTATGAGATCTGGAATCATTAATCTGCTCCATAATGCTACTTGTGTAATGATAGAGGGTGTATGACACATATACTAGCGGAATAGACTAGACGAGGATTGTTAACCAAAGGAATAGAATTGGAAATTTTAACCTAAAGGAATATAATTGGGGATGTTAACCAAAAGAAGAAAATTCGAGATTGTTAACCAGAATATATATAAACTTAGCATAGTAAGCTATATTTAAATCAGAGTAGACCAAGCAACCATAAATGAGAATGTTAACTTAATAGATAGCTATATAATAGAAATGTCCTTCTATGAAATATTTATTTGATATGTTCCACCTTTGAGTGGAAGTCTTGATAATAAAAATGGGATATTGGCACAATAGGACTAGTCAAACCATATCATGAAAATATTTAGTCGCTTATGTTATAAAGAAAACGTACACTAAAAACACCTTGAGTATAGGCTAAATTTCATTTTCATTATGGTCTGATAGAGCAACAATTACTTAGATATGTGCATATTGCTGGAAAAGCCAAAGGGTCAACAGGCCAATTTTACTACAACTACTTATTATAACTAAGCTTTGTCTACACTATAACACTAGTGATATAATTCACTCACCATACTATGTCCGACTCCCTTCATTTATCCCTCTTTATCTCTACTACAAGTGGACATACAAGTAGGTAAATTGGCCAAGCATTATAGGTGAGAATAAGGCATAGCACCTAAAGATATTTATTGTTATTATTACTCTCTATGTATTTCATTTTGTACTATGTTGTTTCTATTATCGTACTATATGTATTATTATTTAGAGACTGTTATCTAGCCTTTTGACCGAGCCGTATTTGGACGAGTCCTACTAGTCGAACTTAGTAGTTATCAAGGTAGAAAGCCCAAAGCAATAACTTAAAAATCCAAACGATAAGTACAACCAAGAATAAAAGGCCAAGATAATAGAAATTAGCATCCAACCGAGGGACAAAGCCATATGCATCAACGAACCAAAGTCAAGAAGCAACAAAATAGAAGAATCAAGGTTCAGTACCGATCCCTGTTTGAACGTTGGTACCGATCCCTACATATTCAACATATCATTCATCGCCCCTTCTCTCAACCATGATGGATGCAAACTATTCTAGGCCTCAATGAATCGTTTGCTAGCAATTACCTTCGAGCATCTCATGTACGCGAAGCCCAGATCTCTATTCCACTATTGATCCACTATTGTCCAAGCAATTCACCTAAAAACAAGTTTTTAGAAAAGTAATCAAGATGGAAAACTAAAGGCCTGAGAAATTCACACCTACCCAAGGACACGAGAAAGATTCATCAAGCAATCGTATGGACCGGTACCAATCCTCGACTACAGATTGGTACCGATCCGAGAAAATGATTGTCGTGGGTACGATCTTCCAATCTTATCTTTCTTTGGATGTAGAGAACATGGCTATGAACATGGTGGAGGAATTTCTGGCAACCTTCAGCTATATATAAGGGGCAAGGGTGATAGGGTGACATTTTGAGGGGTCTTTTTCAACTGTTTAGGGCTTTACATAGAATTCTTATAATCCTAAGGATCATTACCGATCCATAAGAATAGAGTTCATAAACATAATGTAGTCAATAAAAAGGCTAAGTGGACGTAGGCAACATTTAGCTGAATTACTATAAAGTTAGTATTTCTCATTTTGACTAATCTTCATTTAATTTCTTCACTTATTTCTCTGCTATAATTTCTTGGGTGTTTGTGCCACCTTTTGGTATAAATAGAGAAATTGTGCTGCATTATTTGATACTACCATATGGTTTAATTATGTTCTGTATTTATATTTTATTCCTTCCATTACGAGGGTTGAAAGTATAGAATGTCTTAGATGTATATCTGTTTCTATTCCATGTAATGTTTTAAAAAAAAACCAATAACTCACACTTCTTAGCATGATGCGAGTTCAAACGCTAATTTAGGCCTTAGACTAGTGTGCCCAAGGGTGTGAGTTGTCATTGTTGATATTATAGATTAGGTTCATAATTCTTTAGAATTAGGTGCATATTGAGATAGCGTACTTATGCATTTTCAAAAAGTTATTTGTATATAAGTATAATGCAAAAACACCCATATTAGTCCAGCAATGCTTAGCTGAGGAAAGTTGCTAATAATCTCTGTTTACAAATAAGTGAGAATAAGCAATCAGACTGGAAATAGCTTTGGTGAGATAGTTGAGGTACCAGGCATAAACATTTTTATATGGTTCTGCCAGAATCTTCAGGTAGGAGGCCAAACTAAAATCAACCCCAATGGAGGAACCGTGATACAAGCGCAAGTTACAGCCCCAGCTCCTCTGCTTGCTTTGGACATTCCTAAGGTATGTAAAAATTTCTAGAGTTTAGGCGGAAAGAAATATTATGGATTAAATCATTTGTGGAGACGCGAGCATGGATAGGGAATTGTGATAGGAAATTAGTTATGATGGGTATGGGGGATGCGACAAAGTGATAGTTAACTTCATGGCATTTGCTAGGAGAGGCCTTGAACTGGTGGAGTTTGTTGTTGTTGAAACTAGTATTGCTTGGACTGATCTAAAAAGACGCTTTGAGACAAAGTTTAGTTCTGAGGCTAAATGGGAAGTAGAGTTAGAGAAGTTTGTCCATTTGAAGCAAGATGATCGGATTTTTAAGGAGCATGTTAGCGAATTTAATCATTTGGAAATGTATGGCTTACATATTATCAATATATCAATGAAAAGGTGATGAAATTTGAAAAGGGGTTGAATCCATCTTTGACTATGTGACGACCCGCCCTTCTACTACCAGAAAGACGTATCATCATGAAGAAAGAAAGAGGTAGAAATAGAAAGGAAAGAGAAAGAAAGAACAACATCAGAATCTCACAGCGGAATGGAATAAAATATAATACATCACATAACAATCTCATAATTTACATATATCAGAGTTATACAATATTTTACATTCGACAATGTTATATATACATCAGTCACTACATACATCTCAAATACAACATACTCTAACTAACACAGCGGAACTAGATAGATATCTACAACGCCGAAGCCTCCGGCTCCATTGCTCCTCCGGCATTCGTCAAAGCTAACCTGAATCTCTTGACTACCCGTAAAAATTTGGGTACCCGAGAGTTTATGAAAAACAAAATATAAACTCCGGGTCAGACATGGGTCTGGTATGAGTAAACAGTTTAAGATTGTTTAACTTGAAAAAACTTTTGAAAATAAAGGTATCACGTAAGACTTCCCACAAATAAATACGGGTAAGTTTTTACCTTACGCTAACCAAAACATTTTATAGGAAATTCTGTGATATTATAATAGTGTCTAGGGTTTTCAAGTAAATAGAAAATAGCCGAAATTGTTACATGATTAAATTCCAGCTACTAGCCACAAAAGTGGGTAATACAATCAAAACCGTGGGCACTTATTGGAAAATGGATTCCATACAATGGCAGGGTTACTGGGGTACCGCCCGTCACAGTACGGGGCCTAGATCACCGTACCGAGGATTACTCCCTTCATCCCCTGCAACACAAGGTCGGAACCATTCCTTACTGAACAGTCCCGAACAAGATAAACCCCGTGGTTGGCGCGCCCAACCACCCACTAAGCCGAATAAAAAGGGACATCTAGACAGGGGAAATATCTTGTCCTGCTTGGGCATGACCCACCTAACCTTGCTGCATCTCCCCTGTTTTAGCCATTCCCGGTTGATGAGGCTTGAGGCTACGATTACCTTTAGAGAACAAATTTCTTAGAATGCTCATCGCCCGCCTGACGATGTGTTGAAAGCATTCAATCCATACAAGTTCGTTCCGGGTTCGAACGAAACCGAAGGCATTATCTCGTTACACTCAATTTGGAATCACCCTCAGAGTTAACGACGACAACCCTTGCATTCTAAACCTTCATCTTCATATCAGATTAACGACCTAATGTTAATTTGGATCGATGTGGTTTTCGGATATTCCAAATGTGGAAACCCGATCCCGGTCTCATCGAAATCCAAAACGTGTCTTTTAGGGCCAAGTTGTTTTAAAGTTTAAAACAATTCAATCTCAATTATCCATATACACACAGATAGATAATTCATAGTATCACAATAGATAATCAACATTATCACCATAACAGATAAACAATCATAACAGATAATCCATATTATTATCATACTACAATCAAGCATACATTTCACACAGCATCATTTATCTCATGCTAGGAATTTCAAACCATTCAGAGTAAACAATATCATCCATCCATATATAAGCAATCATATCAGCTATAATTAATTTTAAATGAATTAAATTAATTACTTGCATCTCTAATTAATTTAAAGTAAATTAAATTAATTACTTAACCATTATAATTCTTGCTTATATAACTATTAACCAATTATCAATCAATTTATAAATCCATTTCACTTAATCATACTTTGATTAATTAACATTAAATTCAAGTAATCATTCTTAATTATTTCCAAATTATTTATCTTATCCAAATTTAGAAATTAACCTTTAATTACATACATTACATTACTTATTAATTTCACCAATTAATTTCTCTTTAATCTTTCATTATTAATTTCATTATTTAATGATTGCTAATTACATTTCATTTCATTATCCTATATTAAATTAATTACCTTAAGTAATTAAATCTTCAATTAAACTATATTTATTAATCACCCCTGATTAATACTATTCAGTAATCAATCACCTTTAGTTACTCTTATCACATCACTTATTTACTTCTCATCTGATTTCCTTTAATCAATCCCTTGATTAAATTTGCACAAAGTAATTATACTCAATTACTTCCATTATCAAATCATCCTTATTCAATTATATCCAGTCATTATCATTAATTACTTCTCCAAGTAATGTTACTTATCACATCATCAATTAATTATTTAAATTAATTAAACTTGATTAATTAACTTAAACAATTCTCATTAAACTTCATTGATAAGAAATAAATTTCTTAATTACTTGATTACTTAATTAGCTTTTCCTTAATCACTCAACACTTAATCAATTTGTTTAACCTTAAATACTTAATTAACTATTCTTTAATTATAAATTAACATCTTAATAAAACATAATTATTCATTTATTTAGTACTAATTACTTAGTAAATTGTTAATTTATTCTTAATTAAATTACTTAATTAATTAACTATTGATTCATTCATTAATTATCATAAGTAGTTAATTACACTTTATTAATCACATAATCATTACCTAATCCTTAATTACACTTGTAAAGTAATTATTCTCAATTAACTATTTATTTATTTTATCTTTAAAATAGTTTATTGACATTAATTTGCTCAAATTGATTAAACATTAAAAGTCTTCTTTAAAATTTTGAAAATAGTATGGGCTACAAACTTTAATGTTAATCCCTTCCATACTTAACTTAATTATTAAAACAATAATTAAATGTGAAATACATTGTTACTTATTAGCCTAATAACTTAAAAATGGTATTTAAATCTGTTAAACATTCTTACAGGTTACTGTAAAAACAAGGTTCACAAAATCTTATTATTAATATACTTCTTCCTGAGGATTATAAGAAACCCGAGTCTCCCCCTAAGAAATACCGTGTTTACTTCGAGTCGTTCTCACTTTTCCCCGGGTCTTCCAGTACGCTCCCCTTCTTCTTCTTCTTCTTATATTTTTTTTATAGTTTAAAATGAGAAGACAACATGCATCAGGTTCCACCCAGAAAACTCGCACTCAACCCGAAGCCCCTAACCTATTTTCTCGTGCTCGACTCGAAGGATCATCACTGACCAACGTTCGACGTCCTCCTCCACGCTGTGCACGTGCACAGCGTCACCAACAACCTCCGGCGAACCCCCACCTCGCCGACAAGTCACGTAATTCACGAACAAAAGGAAATCAAACTCAAACTTCGCTTCAACCCATTGAAACGAAACTTTGCTTACTGACTGAATTTTAAAACTCAACTGATAGGACGAATCGACCTCGTCACCGCCGCCGTGACCACCGGAAGTCCCCAACTTCTGACTGCACCTCGACAACACCCCACCTTTCCATTTCTCGAAGTTTCAAACAGCTCGGTCACACAAGAATGGCGAACTCGACGCATTTACAAGCAGGTTAAAATTTTGGGCAAAAACCCTACATTGATTCCAATCCCTTAATTTACTTTATATAAAAATTATCTGATAATTTTTACGTGCTCATCGATGTTTAAGTTTGCTTCAATCCAAATTTGAGCATTTATAGTTAATTAAATAACTAGATATTGATAAAAATACAAGTTTCATTTACTTGAGTACTGCTCCTTCATTACTACACTAAAAATCTTTCTATTTGTTTTAAAAATCATATTTTGCTATAAGAATTCAATATATAAGCTTGAATCAATGTTTTGCAACAATCAAATATTTTAAATTATCACTTGATTTTTCCTTTACATTATTGTTACAGTCATATGCTTGAGGAAAATGACTGTAATCTACTTTTAAAAATCTTATTTAAGTTTACCATCATATTTTGTTTAAAAATCAAAGCTTGTCAATGATTTACATAAGGATAATTTAAGGTTTTTCACAAAAATATTCAACCTGTACCAAATACAGAACATCACCCAGTCCTAATCCAAACTAAAGCATGCATAAACCAAATTATAAATGAAGTTTGAACTGATTTTGATTAACTTAAAGTTTTAAAAATTGTGTTTACTCACAAGCCAAATTTTGTTGAAACTGAAATGTTAAAGCTGCAAACTTGAATCAGCTCTTACAAAATTAAATTTATTAGTTTTCTTACTTGACTTCCTGAAAACTTAACCTTCAGTAAATAGTTTTTCTTAATTTTTTTTAATTTGTTTCCAAAGTCTGGTTTAATGTTCTCACATCTTGTTTGTTGGGAAAACAAGCTAACAAAGGTTTAAATAAAAATAACATGAGTGTTAAAATCAACTATATGGTCTGCATCCATCACAGAGAAACAACAAAGCATAACCCAGATATTCACAAACTCCTACTCACCCATCACTGATTCCATTCCATAAATAAATGAAATCAACTTATTTGAATTTAAATAAACTAAAAATTTAAATCTTGATGTTTACTCACCAAAACAATTGTTGAACAAGGCATGGTTGTTAATAAATGCCTGCAGTTTGAAGCTTGAATAAAATCAGAGTTTACTTGCATCTTTTCCCTTTTCTTTCTGTTTTCCCCTTTTATATTTTCTTCTTCTTACAGTTACTGTTTTACTCTTATATATTTCTTAGGTATACTATGCTACTGATCAAATAAAGGATGCATACACATAATATATAGAAGATAAGAATATGAATGGAAGAGGTTTTGACTTGGTTGGGTGTTATCTGCTACTGTTCAATTTTGTTTTATCAGGCAAGCTTCTACTCTTTTTTTTTTTTTATGATCCTGAATTCGGCTGAGATGCTAAGTCATTAATGTCAATGTACTATTGTCTACACATAACCTTATAAATACATAGATGTTTATTAACTTTGCCTGCATAATTACCTACAGGTACACATAATACATAATTATATACTGACAGCATGTACTAACAATACATACTATCTCTGTTTTCAAATGTTAATCGGGTCTATTCACTGTAAAAGATAAAAGATAAAGATTTGTGCAAATATAAATGAACACAAAAATGTGCTCGACTCAGAGTAGTATTGAATGATTGGGTTGCTAAGTCTTGTTTCACATTGTTATGTTTACTGAGTTTGCTTCCTTAGTTAGTCAGGTTTCTTTCCTTTTTTTTTTTCAAGTTTACAGATATTTGTATTAAAACAATATGTGAGGTTGTGTTTACACTTTATAAATGAGGGTCATACCCTTTGCAACATTTGTTTTATTATTGTATATCCTATGTTTAAATTTATATGAGAAAATATGGTGTAAAACTTATTCTTGTTTTATGAATTGCTTACTTGAAAAATAATCATGTTTGGGTCAGATGTATATTTACTTTGGTTTGCTTGTAACAATAAATTGTTTTATTGTTTCTAACTTGAATAATTAATATACATATAGTTGTTGTCAATTTGTATATGAAAATATCTTGTTTAGTTGACTTCTAATTTATATAAGTTATACATAGATGTTTTAGTTTGGTTTTAGATTTGATTTTGTTTTACATTATATTATGCTTTATACTTTGTTCTTATTTTAAATTGTTAAGTTATGTTGTATAAAATCTTAACTAATTAATTCTTATTTTAAATTTTACATTATATTTAACTATCAAATGTTCAAGTCATATTCAAAATGAT
This sequence comes from Allium cepa, assembly GCA_030765085.1. Classification (NCBI taxonomy): domain Eukaryota; kingdom Viridiplantae; phylum Streptophyta; class Magnoliopsida; order Asparagales; family Amaryllidaceae; genus Allium; species Allium cepa. The sequence goes on from CM060931.1 coordinate 241,585,639, forward strand.
TTCTTACTTATATTTGTATTCATTTCCATTTTTACTTTACTATTACTTATTTAAATTAAGTTATATACATATATTTGATTTATGTTTGACATTTTTTACTTTACATTTATATTTTATTTTGTTAGAATTAGATTTAATTTAAACATTAACATCCATATGTACATTACCAAATGTAAACAAAGCATAGTATTTTAATTCAATTATATAAGGTCAATATTATTAAGAAATTTTATTTAAATTTCCAGGATCAAATTTCCTTTTAAAAATACAAATTTACCTAAACAATTGACAATTATCCCAAAATCATGTTCATTTGAAAAATAATCAATTCACATTTTATTTAATCATATCAAATATTTATTAAAATAAACAGGGCCAAAATTCAGGGTCGTTACATTCCTTCCCCCTTAAAAGAATTTCGTCCCCGAAATTTAAAATAAAGATAATTTAAAAGCTGATATACCCACCATTCACACATACATATCATTCATACAATAGCAAACAATCAAACAGTCTATCTTAACAAGCAACACTAGCTATCCGAATACAAATCTGGATAAACTTTCCTAGAGCTATCCAGAGTCTCCCAGGTGCAATCACTGAGATTCTCGCTCCACTGTACTCGACAAGCTTCACTACTACTCCTGAGTTGTCTCTCAGTTGATCAACAATCTGAACAGGATTCCTGACTACAGTCAAACTCCGCTTGACTTCCCAAATCTCCTTGAACTACCAGTTCTACAACTAATGATGGATCTTAAACAAAATTCCAGGATGGAATGCATGGGATTCATTATGAATTCCAGACATCCTTCTGGCAATTTAATCCTATAAGATACAACCCCTATCCAAGTTGAATTTCATATTTATACATAACTCGAGGTCTCAGCCTCCCATTCATTTTAAATTTACAATCAAATTCATTAATTCACCATCCAACTTTATTTAACCAATTTAAATCTCATTAACCTATTCAATCAACCAATTTATTCCAAATTAGTTCACTTCCATTTCCAATCCCATATTGGACTTTTATCTTCAAAAATCATCTTATTATTTTATCTGTGTTCAATTTTATTTTATAATTCAATTTTGGATTTTTATTTCATTCTCCAAATACAAAACAAGTTTTATTGACTTACTATTTAATTTCCCCATATTTACTCTCATAAATCTCACATTCACATTTCACCCAATTTAAGCTTGAATATATTCATGTTTCAATTTAACTCAAAATTGAACACCTATCTACAGCCAAAAATATTCCTAATCAATGTGTTGCCAATTTCCTTTATAAGTTATCGGAGTATATTTATTCTAATTCGATTTCACATCAACTCACCTAGATCAATTTCATTATTATCTCATAAATCTATTCAATTTGTTTATCTTAACTTCCATTAAATTAAGCACTATACCATTCTCTTTACTCTACCAACCCATTTGGATTTGATTAAATAAGAACTTAATTTTATTTTAATATCATCCATATCTCAATTCATTTTATTTCAATCTTAAATTGAAATCCAACTATTAAGCTTAAGTAAATCTCAACCAAAATTTTATCTCTATTAGATTTTCAGACCAAATTCATTTACATTATATATTTGATGTACTTCATTAATTTATTATATTTTTAATCATTAGTTTAATTCCAAAATTAAATTAAACTTTCAACTTAATTCAAAATAAATCTTCATTTTCAACTTCATTTTTAAATTTCAATTCCAAGTTAAATTTCTTACTTCCTTGGTTATATAAGCCATTGTAAATTTTTATAATCCTATTTGTCTATTAACACTATCATCCAAATACTATAATTATATATAATAATTACAGAATTTTTTTTTTTATATATATATATATCAAAATAGATTTTGGATGAAATTATTTTAATTCATCCACTTTGGAAAACAATATCATGTCGAATTGATCTATTCAAGTGTTTAGAAACCCCTTCGGTACAGTTGTGTAGACTGCACTGACTAAGGTTCATATACCACTCGATAAATCAATCAACATAATATAAAACCATTTTATATCCACTAACAAGTACGCGCTCATATCTATCATTACGCTCAGACTCATTCTAGAGTACCACCCACTCTATCTCTAATGAGTAATCTCCACCAGAGCTAAGGTTCTCACTTAACCTTTCTGCTCTGATACCAACTGTGACGACCCGCCCTTCTACTACCAGAAAGACGTATCATCATGAAGAAAGAAAGAGGTAGAAATATAAAGGAAAGAGAAAGAAAGAACAACATCAGAATCTCACAGCGGAATGGAATAAAATATAATACATCACATAACAATCTCATAATTTACATATATCAGAGTTATACAATATTTTACATTTGACAATGTTATATATACATCAGTCACTACATACATCTCAAATACAACATACTCTAACTAACACAGCGGAACTAGATAGATATCTACAACGCCGAAGCCTCCGGCTCCATTGCTCCTCCGACATTCGTCAAAGCTAACCTGAATCTCTTGACTACCCGTAAAAATTTGGGTACCCGAGAGTTTATGAAAAACAAAATATAAACTCCGGGTCAGACATGGGTCTGGTATGAGTAAACAGTTTAAGATTGTTTAACTTGAAAAAACTTTTGAAAATAAAGGTATCACGTAAGACTTCCCACAAATAAATACGGGTAAGTTTTTACCTTACGCTAACCAAAACATTTTATAGGAAATTCTGTGATATTATAATAGTGTCTAGGGTTTTCAAGTAAATAGAAAATAGCCGAAATTGTTACATGATTAAATTCCAGCTACTAGCCACAAAAGTGGGTAATACAATCAAAACCGTGGGCACTTATTGGAAAATGGATTCCATACAATGGCAGGGTTACTGGGGTACCGCCCGTCACAGTACGGGGCCTAGATCACCGTACCGAGGATTACTCCCTTCATCCCCTGCAACACAAGGCCGGAACCATTCCTTACTGAACAGTCCCGAACAAGATAAACCCCGTGGTTGGCGCGCCCAACCACCCACTAAGCCGAATAAAAAGGGACATCTAGACAGGGGAAATATCTTGTCCTGCTTGGGCATGACCCACCTAACCTTGCTGCATCTCCCCTGTTTTAGCCATTCCCGGTTGATGAGGCTTGAGGCTACGATTACCTTTAGAGAACAAATTTCTTAGAATGCTCATCGCCCGCCTGACGATGTGTTGAAAGCATTCAATCCATACAAGTTCGTTCCGGGTTCGAACGAAACCGAAGGCATTATCTCGTTACACTCATTTTGGAATCACCCTCAGAGTTAACGACGACAACCCTTGCATTCTAAACCTTCATCTTCATATCAGATTAACGACCTAACGTTAATTTGGATCGATGTGGTTTTCGGATATTCCAAATGTGGAAACCCGATCCCGGTCTCATCGAAATCCAAAAAGTGTCTTTTAGGGCCAAGTTGTTTTAAAGTTTAAAACAATTCAATCTCAATTATCCATATACACACAGATAGATAATTCATAGTATCACAATAGATAATCAACATTATCACCATAACAGATAAACAATCATAACAGATAATCCATATTATTATCATACTACAATCAAGCATACATTTCACACAGCATCATTTATCTCATGCTAGGAATTTCAAACCATTCGGAGTAAACAATATCATCCATCCATATATAAGCAATCATATCAGCTATAATTAATTTTAAATGAATTAAATTAATTACTTGCATCTCTAATTAATTTAAAGTAAATTAAATTAATTACTTAACCATTATAATTCTTGCTTATATAACTATTAACCAATTATCAATCAATTTATAAATCCATTTCACTTAATCATACTTTGATTAATTAACATTAAATTCAAGTAATCATTCTTAATTATTTCCAAATTATTTATCTTATCCAAATTTAGAAATTAACCTTTAATTACATACATTACATTACTTCTTAATTTCACCAATTAATTTCTCTTTAATCTTTCATTATTAATTTCATTATTTAATGATTGCTAATTACATTTCATTTCATTATCCTATATTAAATTAATTACCTTAAGTAATTAAATCTTCAATTAAACTATATTTATTAATCACCCCTGATTAATACTATTCAGTAATCAATCACCTTTAGTTACTCTTATCACATCACTTATTTACTTCTCATCTGATTTCCTTTAATCAATCCCTTGATTAAATTTGCACAAAGTAATTATACTCAATTACTTCCATTATCAAATCATCCTTATTCAATTATATCCAGTCATTATCATTAATTACTTCTCCAAGTAATGTTACTTATCACATCATCAATTAATTATTTAAATTAATTAAACTTGATTAATTAACTTAAACAATTCTCATTAAACTTCATTGATAAGAAATAAATTTCTTAATTACTTGATTACTTAATTAGCTTTTCCTTAATCACTCAACACTTAATCAATTTGTTTAACCTTAAATACTTAATTAACTATTCTTTAATTATAAATTAACATCTTAATAAAACATAATTATTCATTTATTTAGTACTAATTACTTAGTAAATTGTTAATTTATTCTTAATTAAATTACTTAATTAATTAACTATTGATTCATTCATTAATTATCATAAGTAGTTAATTACACTTTATTAATCACATAATCATTACCTAATCCTTAATTACACTTGTAAAGTAATTATTCTCAATTAACTATTTATTTATTTTATCTTTAAAATAGTTTATTGACATTAATTTGCTCAAATTGATTAAACATTAAAAGTCTTCTTTAAAATTTTGAAAATAGTATGGGCTACAAACTTTAATGTTAATCCCTTCCATACTTAACTTAATTATTAAAACAATAATTAAATGTGAAATACATTGTTACTTATTAGCCTAATAACTTAAAAATGGTATTTAAATCTGTTAAACATTCTTACAGGTTACTGTAAAAACAAGGTTCACAAAATCTTATTATTAATATACTTCTTCCTGAGGATTATAAGAAACCCGAGTCTCCCCCTAAGAAATACCGTGTTTACTTCGAGTCGTTCTCACTTTTCCCCGGGTCTTCCAGTACGCTCCCCTTCTTCTTCTTCTTCTTATATTTTTTTTATAGTTTAAAATGAGAAGACAACATGCATCAGGTTCCACCCAGAAAACTCGCACTCAACCCGAAGCCCCTAACCTATTTTCTCGTGCTCGACTCGAAGGATCATCACTGACCAACGTTCGACGTCCTCCTCCACGCTGTGCACGTGCACAGCGTCACCAACAACCTCCGGCGAACCCCCACCTCGCCGACAAGTCACGTAATTCACGAACAAAAGGAAATCAAACTCAAACTTCGCTTCAACCCATTGAAACGAAACTTTGCTTACTGACTGAATTTTAAAACTCAACTGATAGGACGAATCGACCTCGTCACCGCCGCCGTGACCACCGGAAGTCCCCAACTTCTGACTGCACCTCGACAACACCCCACCTTTCCATTTCTCGAAGTTTCAAACAGCTCGGTCACACAAGAATGGCGAACTCGACGCATTTACAAGCAGGTTAAAATTTTGGGCAAAAACCCTACATTGATTCCAATCCCTTAATTTACTTTATATAAAAATTATCTGATAATTTTTACGTGCTCATCGATGTTTAAGTTTGCTTCAATCCAAATTTGAGCATTTATAGTTAATTAAATAACTAGATATTGATAAAAATACAAGTTTCATTTACTTGAGTACTGCTCCTTCATTACTACACTAAAAATCTTTCTATTTGTTTTAAAAATCATATTTTGCTATAAGAATTCAATATATAAGCTTGAATCAATGTTTTGCAACAATCAAATATTTTAAATTATCACTTGATTTTTCCTTTACATTATTGTTACAGTCATATGCTTGAGGAAAATGACTGTAATCTACTTTTAAAAATCTTATTTAAGTTTACCATCATATTTTGTTTAAAAATCAAAGCTTGTCAATGATTTACATAAGGATAATTTAAGGTTTTTCACAAAAATATTCAACCTGTACCAAATACAGAACATCACCCAGTCCTAATCCAAACTAAAGCATGCATAAACCAAATTATAAATGAAGTTTGAACTGATTTTGATTAACTTAAAGTTTTAAAAATTGTGTTTGCTCACAAGCCAAATTTTGTTGAAACTGAAATGTTAAAGCTGCAAACTTGAATCAGCTCTTACAAAATTAAATTTATTAGTTTTCTTACTTGACTTCCTGAAAACTTAACCTTCAGTAAATAGTTTTTCTTAATTTTTTTTAATTTGTTTCCAAAGTCTGGTTTAATGTTCTCACATCTTGTTTGTTGGGAAAACAAGCTAACAAAGGTTTAAATAAAAATAACATGAGTGTTAAAATCAACTATATGGTCTGCATCCATCACAGAGAAACAACAAAGCATAACCCAGATATTCACAAACTCCTACTCACCCATCACTGATTCCATTCCATAAATAAATGAAATCAACTTATTTGAATTTAAATAAACTAAAAATTTAAATCTTGATGTTTACTCACCAAAACAATTGTTGAACAAGGCATGGTTGTTAATAAATGCCTGCAGTTTGAAGCTTGAATAAAATCAGAGTTTACTTGCATCTTTTCCCTTTTCTTTCTGTTTTCCCCTTTTATATTTTCTTCTTCTTACAGTTACTGTTTTACTCTTATATATTTCTTAGGTATACTATGCTACTGATCAAATAAAGGATGCATACACATAATATATAGAAGATAAGAATATGAATGGAAGAGGTTTTGACTTGGTTGGGTGTTATCTGCTACTGTTCAATTTTGTTTTATCAGGCAAGCTTCTACTCTTTTTTTTTTTTTATGATCCTGAATTCGGCTGAGATGCTAAGTCATTAATGTCAATGTACTATTGTCTACACATAACCTTATAAATACATAGATGTTTATTAACTTTGCCTGCATAATTACCTACAGGTACACATAATACATAATTATATACTGACAGCATGTACTAACAATACATACTATCTCTGTTTTCAAATGTTAATCGGGTCTATTCACTGTAAAAGATAAAAGATAAAGATTTGTGCAAATATAAATGAACACAAAAATGTGCTCGACTCAGAGTAGTATTGAATGATTGGGTTGCTAAGTCTTGTTTCACATTGTTATGTTTACTGAGTTTGCTTCCTTAGTTAGTCAGGTTTCTTTCCTTTTTTTTTTTTCAAGTTTACAGATATTTGTATTAAAACAATATGTGAGGTTGTGTTTACACTTTATAAATGAGGGTCATACCCTTTGCAACATTTGTTTTATTATTGTATATCCTATGTTTAAATTTATATGAGAAAATATGGTGTAAAACTTATTCTTGTTTTATGAATTGCTTACTTGAAAAATAATCATGTTTGGGTCAGATGTATATTTACTTTGGTTTGCTTGTAACAATAAATTGTTTTATTGTTTCTAACTTGAATAATTAATATACATATAGTTGTTGTCAATTTGTATATGAAAATATCTTGTTTAGTTGACTTCTAATTTATATAAGTTATACATAGATGTTTTAGTTTGGTTTTAGATTTGATTTTGTTTTACATTATATTATGCTTTATACTTTGTTCTTATTTTAAATTGTTAAGTTATGTTGTATAAAATCTTAACTAATTAATTCTTATTTTAAATTTTACATTATATTTAACTATCAAATGTTCAAGTCATATTCAAAATGATTTCTTACTTATATTTGTATTCATTTCCATTTTTACTTTACTATTACTTATTTAAATTAAGTTATATACATATATTTGATTTATGTTTGACATTTTTTACTTTACATTTATATTTTATTTTGTTAGAATTAGATTTAATTTAAACATTAACATCCATATGTACATTACCAAATGTAAACAAAGCATAGTATTTTAATTCAATTATATAAGGTCAATATTATTAAGAAATTTTATTTAAATTTCCAGGATCAAATTTCCTTTTAAAAATACAAATTTACCTAAACAATTGACAATTATCCCAAAATCATGTTCATTTGAAAAATAATCAATTCACATTTTATTTAATCATATCAAATATTTATTAAAATAAACAGGGCCAAAATTCAGGGTCGTTACATTCCTTCCCCCTTAAAAGAATTTCGTCCCCGAAATTTAAAATAAAGATAATTTAAAAGCTGATATACCCACCATTCACACATACATATCATTCATACAATAGCAAACAATCAAACAGTCTATCTTAACAAGCAACACTAGCTATCCGAATACAAATCTGGATAAACTTTCCTAGAGCTATCCAGAGTCTCCCAGGTGCAATCACTGAGATTCTCGCTCCACTGTACTCGACAAGCTTCACTACTACTCCTGAGTTGTCTCTCAGTTGATCAACAATCTGAACAGGATTCCTGACTACAGTCAAACTCCGCTTGACTTCCCAAATCTCCTTGAACTACCAGTTCTACAACTAATGATGGATCTTAAACAAAATTCCAGGATGGAATGCATGGGATTCATTATGAATTCCAGACATCCTTCTGGCAATTTAATCCTATAAGATACAACCCCTATCCAAGTTGAATTTCATATTTATACATAACTCGAGGTCTCAGCCTCCCATTCATTTTAAATTTACAATCAAATTCATTAATTCACCATCCAACTTTATTTAACCAATTTAAATCTCATTAACCTATTCAATCAACCAATTTATTCCAAATTAGTTCACTTCCATTTCCAATCCCATATTGGACTTTTATCTTCAAAAATCATCTTATTATTTTATCTGTGTTCAATTTTATTTTATAATTCAATTTTGGATTTTTATTTCATTCTCCAAATACAAAACAAGTTTTATTGACTTACTATTTAATTTCCCCATATTTACTCTCATAAATCTCACATTCACATTTCACCCAATTTAAGCTTGAATATATTCATGTTTCAATTTAACTCAAAATTGAACACCTATCTACAGCCAAAAATATTCCTAATCAATGTGTTGCCAATTTCCTTTATAAGTTATCGGAGTATATTTATTCTAATTCGATTTCACATCAACTCACCTAGATCAATTTCATTATTATCTCATAAATCTATTCAATTTGTTTATCTTAACTTCCATTAAATTAAGCACTATACCATTCTCTTTACTCTACCAACCCATTTGGATTTGATTAAATAAGAACTTAATTTTATTTTAATATCATCCATATCTCAATTCATTTTATTTCAATCTTAAATTGAAATCCAACTATTAAGCTTAAGTAAATCTCAACCAAAATTTTATCTCTATTAGATTTTCACACCAAATTCATTTACATTATATATTTGATGTACTTCATTAATTTATTATATTTTTAATCATTAGTTTAATTCCAAAATTAAATTAAACTTTCAACTTAATTCAAAATAAATCTTCATTTTCAACTTCATTTTTAAATTTCAATTCCAAGTTAAATTTCTTACTTCCTTGGTTATATAAGCCATTGTAAATTTTTATAATCCTATTTGTCTATTAACACTATCATCCAAATACTATAATTATATATAATAATTACAGAATTTTTTTTTATATATATATATATATCAAAATAGATTTTGGATGAAATTATTTTAATTCATCCACTTTGGAAAACAATATCATGTCGAATTGATCTATTCAAGTGTTTAGAAACCCCTTCGGTACAGTTGTGTAGACTGCACTGACTAAGGTTCATATACCACTCGATAAATCAATCAACATAATATAAAACCATTTTATATCCACTAACAAGTACGCGCTCATATCTATCATTACGCTCAGACTCATTCTAGAGTACCACCCACTCTATCTCTAATGAGTAATCTCCACCAGAGCTAAGGTTCTCACTTAACCTTTCTGCTCTGATACCAACTGTGACGACCCGCCCTTCTACTACCAGAAAGACGTATCATCATGAAGAAAGAAAGAGGTAGAAATATAAAGGAAAGAGAAAGAAAGAACAACATCAGAATCTCACAGCGGAATGGAATAAAATATAATACATCACATAACAATCTCATAATTTACATATATCAGAGTTATACAATATTTTACATTTGACAATGTTATATATACATCAGTCACTACATACATCTCAAATACAACATACTCTAACTAACACAGCGGAACTAGATAGATATCTACAACGCCGAAGCCTCCGGCTCCATTGCTCCTCCGACATTCGTCAAAGCTAACCTGAATCTCTTGACTACCCGTAAAAATTTGGGTACCCGAGAGTTTATGAAAAACAAAATATAAACTCCGGGTCAGACATGGGTCTGGTATGAGTAAACAGTTTAAGATTGTTTAACTTGAAAAAACTTTTGAAAATAAAGGTATCACGTAAGACTTCCCACAAATAAATACGGGTAAGTTTTTACCTTACGCTAACCAAAACATTTTATAGGAAATTCTGTGATATTATAATAGTGTCTAGGGTTTTCAAGTAAATAGAAAATAGCCGAAATTGTTACATGATTAAATTCCAGCTACTAGCCACAAAAGTGGGTAATACAATCAAAACCGTGGGCACTTATTGGAAAATGGATTCCATACAATGGCAGGGTTACTGGGGTACCGCCCGTCACAGTACAGGGCCTAGATCACCGTACCGAGGATTACTCCCTTCATCCCCTGCAACACAAGGCCGGAACCATTCCTTACTGAACAGTCCCGAACAAGATAAACCCCGTGGTTGGCGCGCCCAACCACCCACTAAGCCGAATAAAAAGGGACATCTAGACAGGGGAAATATCTTGTCCTGCTTGGGCATGACCCACCTAACCTTGCTGCATCTCCCCTGTTTTAGCCATTCCCGGTTGATGAGGCTTGAGGCTACGATTACCTTTAGAGAACAAATTTCTTAGAATGCTCATCGCCCGCCTGACGATGTGTTGAAAGCATTCAATCCATACAAGTTCGTTCCGGGTTCGAACGAAACCGAAGGCATTATCTCGTTACACTCAATTTGGAATCACCCTCAGAGTTAACGACGACAACCCTTGCATTCTAAACCTTCATCTTCATATCAGATTAACGACCTAATGTTAATTTGGATCGATGTGGTTTTCGGATATTCCAAATGTGGAAACCCGATCCCGGTCTCATCGAAATCCAAAACGTGTCTTTTAGGGCCAAGTTGTTTTAAAGTTTAAAACAATTCAATCTCAATTATCCATATACACACAGATAGATAATTCATAGTATCACAATAGATAATCAACATTATCACCATAACAGATAAACAATCATAACAGATAATCCATATTATTATCATACTACAATCAAGCATACATTTCACACAGCATCATTTATCTCATGCTAGGAATTTCAAACCATTCAGAGTAAACAATATCATCCATCCATATATAAGCAATCATATCAGCTATAATTAATTTAAAATGAATTAAATTAATTACTTGCATCTCTAATTAATTTAAAGTAAATTAAATTAATTACTTAACCATTATAATTCTTGCTTATATAACTATTAACCAATTATCAATCAATTTATAAATCCATTTCACTTAATCATACTTTGATTAATTAACATTAAATTCAAGTAATCATTCTTAATTATTTCCAAATTATTTATCTTATCCAAATTTAGAAATTAACCTTTAATTACATACATTACATTACTTCTTAATTTCACCAATTAATTTCTCTTTAATCTTTCATTATTAATTTCATTATTTAATGATTGCTAATTACATTTCATTTCATTATCCTATATTAAATTAATTACCTTAAGTAATTAAATCTTCAATTAAACTATATTTATTAATCACCCCTGATTAATACTATTCAGTAATCAATCACCTTTAGTTACTCTTATCACATCACTTATTTACTTCTCATCTGATTTCCTTTAATCAATCCCTTGATTAAATTTGCACAAAGTAATTATACTCAATTACTTCCATTATCAAATCATCCTTATTCAATTATATCCAGTCATTATCATTAATTACTTCTCCAAGTAATGTTACTTATCACATCATCAATTAATTATTTAAATTAATTAAACTTGATTAATTAACTTAAACAATTCTCATTAAACTTCATTGATAAGAAATAAATTTCTTAATTACTTGATTACTTAATTAGCTTTTCCTTAATCACTCAACACTTAATCAATTTGTTTAACCTTAAATACTTAATTAACTATTCTTTAATTATAAATTAACATCTTAATAAAACATAATTATTCATTTATTTAGTACTAATTACTTAGTAAATTGTTAATTTATTCTTAATTAAATTACTTAATTAATTAACTATTGATTCATTCATTAATTATCATAAGTAGTTAATTACACTTTATTAATCACATAATCATTACCTAATCCTTAATTACACTTGTAAAGTAATTATTCTCAATTAACTATTTATTTATTTTATCTTTAAAATAGTTTATTGACATTAATTTGCTCAAATTGATTAAACATTAAAAGTCTTCTTTAAAATTTTGAAAATAGTATGGGCTACAAACTTTAATGTTAATCCCTTCCATACTTAACTTAATTATTAAAACAATAATTAAATGTGAAATACATTGTTACTTATTAGCCTAATAACTTAAAACTGGTATTTAAATCTGTTAAACATTCTTACAGGTTACTGTAAAAACAAGGTTCACAAAATCTTATTATTAATATACTTCTTCCTGAGGATTATAAGAAACCCGAGTCTCCCCCTAAGAAATACCGTGTTTACTTCGAGTCGTTCTCACTTTTCCCCGGGTCTTCCAGTACGCTCCCCTTCTTCTTCTTCTTCTTCTTATATTTTTTTTTTAGTTTAAAATGAGAAGACAACATGCATCAGGTTCCACCCAGAAAACTCGCACTCAACCCGAAGCCCCTAACCTATTTTCTCGTGCTCGACTCGAAGGATCATCACTGACCAACGTTCGACGTCCTCCTCCACGCTGTGCACGTGCACAGCGTCACCAACAACCTCCGGCGAACCCCCACCTCGCCGACAAGTCACGTAATTCACGAACAAAAGGAAATCAAACTCAAACTTCGCTTCAACCCATTGAAACGAAACTTTGCTTACTGACTGAATTTTAAAACTCAACTGATAGGACGAATCGACCTCGTCACCGCCGCCGTGACCACCGGAAGTCCCCAACTTCTGACTGCACCTCGACAACACCCCACCTTTCCATTTCCCGAAGTTTCAAACAGCTCGGTCACACAAGAATGGCGAACTCGACGCATTTACAAGCAGGTTAAAATTTTGGGCAAAAACCCTACATTGATTCCAATCCCTTAATTTACTTTATATAAAAATTATCTGATAATTTTTACGTGCTCATCGATGTTTAAGTTTGCTTCAATCCAAATTTGAGCATTTATAGTTAATTAAATCACTAGATATTGATAAAAATACAAGTTTCATTTACTTGAGTACTGCTCCTTCATTACTACACTAAAAATCTTTCTATTTGTTTTAAAAATCATATTTTGCTATAAGAATTCAATATATAAGCTTGAATCAATGTTTTGCAACAATCAAATATTTTAAATTATCACTTGATTTTTCCTTTACATTATTGTTACAGTCATATGCTTGAGGAAAATGACTGTAATCTACTTTTAAAAATCTTATTAAGTTTACCATCATATTTTGTTTAAAAATCAAAGCTTGTCAATGATTTACATAAGGATAATTTAAGGTTTTTCACAAAAATATTCAACCTGTACCAAATACAGAACATCACCTAGTCCTAATCCAAACTAAAGCATGCATAAACCAAATTATAAATGAAGTTTGAACTGATTTTGATTAACTTAAAGTTTTAAAAATTGTGTTTACTCACAAGCCAAATTTTGTTGAAACTGAAATGTTAAAGCTGCAAACTTGAATCAGCTCTTACAAAATTAAATTTATTAGTTTTCTTACTTGACTTCCTGAAAACTTAACCTTCAGTAAATAGTTTTTCTTAATTTTTTTTAATTTGTTTCCAAAGTCTGGTTTAATGTTCTCACATCTTGTTTGTTGGGAAAACAAGCTAACAAAGGTTTAAATAAAAATAACATGAGTGTTAAAATCAACTATATGGTCTGCATCCATCACAGAGAAACAACAGAGCATAACCCAGATATTCACAAACTCCTACTCACCCATCACTGATTCCATTCCATAAATAAATGAAATCAACTTATTTGAATTTAAATAAACTAAAAATTTAAATCTTGATGTTTACTCACCAAAACAATTGTTGAACAAGGCATGGTTGTTAATAAATGCCTGCAGTTTGAAGCTTGAATAAAATCAGAGTTTACTTGCATCTTTTCCCTTTTCTTTCTGTTTTCCCCTTTTATATTTTCTTCTTCTTACAGTTACTGTTTTACTCTTATATATTTCTTAGGTATACTATGCTACTGATCAAATAAAGGATGCATACACATAATATATAGAAGATAAGAATATGAATGGAAGAGGTTTTGACTTGGTTGGGTGTTATCTGCTACTGTTCAATTTTGTTTTATCAGGCAAGCTTCTACTCTTTTTTTTTTATGATCCTGAATTCGGCTGAGATGCTAAGTCATTAATGTCAATGTACTATTGTCTACACATAACCTTATAAATACATAGATGTTTATTAACTTTGCCTGCATAATTACCTACAGGTACACATAATACATAATTATATACTGACAGCATGTACTAACAATACATACTATCTCTGTTTTCAAATGTTAATCGGGTCTATTCACTGTAAAAGATAAAAGATAAAGATTTGTGCAAATATAAATGAACACAAAAATGTGCTCGACTCAGAGTAGTATTGAATGATTGGGTTGCTAAGTCTTGTTTCACATTGTTATGTTTACTGAGTTTGCTTCCTTAGTTAGTCAGGTTTCTTTCCTTTTTTTTTTTCAAGTTTACAGATATTTGTATTAAAACAATATGTGAGGTTGTGTTTACACTTTATAAATGAGGATCATACCCTTTGCAACATTTGTTTTATTATTGTATATCCTATGTTTAAATTTATATGAGAAAATATGGTGTAAAACTTATTCTTGTTTTATGAATTGCTTACTTGAAAAATAATCATGTTTGGGTCAGATGTATATTTACTTTGGTTTGCTTGTAACAATAAATTGTTTTATTGTTTCTAACTTGAATAATTAATATACATATAGTTGTTGTCAATTTGTATATGAAAATATCTTGTTTAGTTGACTTCTAATTTATATAAGTTATACATAGATGTTTTAGTTTGGTTTTAGATTTGATTTTGTTTTACATTATATTATGCTTTATACTTTGTTCTTATTTTAAATTGTTAAGTTATGTTGTATAAAATCTTAACTAATTAATTCTTATTTTAAATTTTACATTATATTTAACTATCAAATGTTCAAGTCATATTCAAAATGATTTCTTACTTATATTTGTATTCATTTCCATTTTTACTTTACTATTACTTATTTAAATTAAGTTATATACATATATTTGATTTATGTTTGACATTTTTTACTTTACATTTATATTTTATTTTGTTAGAATTAGATTTAATTTAAATATTAACATCCATATGTACATTACCAAATGTAAACAAAGCATAGTATTTTAATTCAATTATATAAGGTCAATATTATTAAGAAATTTTATTTAAATTTCCAGGATCAAATTTCCTTTTAAAAATACAAATTTACCTAAACAATTGACAATTATCCCAAAATCATGTTCATTTGAAAAATAATCAATTCACATTTTATTTAATCATATCAAATATTTATTAAAATAAACAGGGCCAAAATTCAGGGTCGTTACAGACTCGGATTGCTTTGAACCATCTACCTACTAGAGTTAGTTTTGAGAGCTTGGTTGAGATGGCATTGCTAAATTATATCGGGAAGGAGGAACCTAAGAAACTAGAAAGTAGGCCTATTCAGCAGAATCACTACAAGAGGAATGTGAGCTCAAGGCAAGATAAAGAAGAAGGATCTCAGGTGTAGAATGCAATTTCAAAGGACATACGATGTGGAACTGTAAGACGGATTTGGCAAAGATCAAATGCCACATTTGTAACTAGATGGGTCACATGAAGAGAGAGTGCCTAAACTTGTCTATGACCTATGCCCAGGTGGTTCCAGCATATGCACTGGATGTTGTTCCTATCTTGAGCATAGCTCCAACTATAGATAAGGGGAAGAAAGTTGTCATTTGAAGGTGTTCTAGCTCTTTATGATTTAACAATTCATAACTTATTTGACATTGGAACATAACACTCATTTATTTCGGGTAGACTAGTAGATCAATTGCACTTAGAGACTAGTCTAGTTACAAATCCTATAGTAGTATCAAACCTGGTTGGAGGATCGATTCATTTGTCTATGAATTTTAAGGGTTTGAAGTTATATATTATGGGTGTCAAATTTGATTGTGATGCTTTTGTATTAGGATTTTTAGGTTTAGTTTGATTTTATGAATGGATTGGATATGTAGTAGTACTGAATTGTGAGAGAAATATAGTTCATTTGAGTACTTGTAGAGTACGCAGACTAGAGGTTTACTGCAATCCTAAGGGTTCAATTATGTTGAGTTACCTATTTTTTCTTGACCTATCACATGATGAGTTAGTTTCCATGCCGACAGTTTGAGTTTACTTGGATGTCTTTTCCTAAATTTCTAGTCTTAAGCCCTATAAGGAGATCGATTTTTGAATTTATCTTAAGTAGAATGCTAGACATGTTGTCATACCCTTTCCTAAAGGAAGGCATGAGCTAAATAAGAAATTAAATGAATTAACTGAAAATGTCTTTATTCGTAGAAGTATTTTAGATTGGGGAGCACCAGTTGTCTTTTCCACTAAAGCAGATGGCTCTCTATGGCTTTGCATCGATTATAATGGATTGAATAAGAAGACGAAGAAGAATTGTTGACAACTGCCCTATGTAGACAATCTCTTTTATTAATTTTTTGGAGTAAAGTATTCTCTCAACTTAACTTGGCTACCGAATTCCATCAATTGGGTGTAGCCGATGATAGTATTTTGAACACTTCTTTTCATACGCCTCACGGAATGTATAAGTGGTCAGTTATTCCATTTGGACCAATATGCCAACATATTTTGTCGGCCTCACGAGTCAAGTCTTTAAAAGGTTGTTGAACATGTTTATAGTGATATTCGTTAATGACAGACTTGTCTACTTGAGAAGCAAGGAAGAGCATTTGTTTCATTTAGGAGAAATTCTCAATACTCTCCATAGGCATAAGCTAAAAGTGAAAATTTTCCAAATGTCACTTTTGAAGCAAGGAGGTTTACTTTCTAGGGCATGTTATCTTCGATCATAGACTAGCGGTTGATCCTAGTATAGTTGCTATTATACATGATTGGCATTAACACATACCAGAGAATTTCATGGAGTTGAGAAGTTTTCTTGGTTTGGCTGGCTATTGTAGGAAGTTCAATAATGACTTCACAAAGATTTCCACACCATTGATATGCCTTACCATGAAGAATTTGGTTTTCTTATGGAACATAGAATATGAGGATGCTATCATTAAGCTGAAGGAGTTTTCGACTAGTGCACTTATTTTAGTCCTCCCAGATGGTTTGATGGCGTAAGCAGTATATAATAATGCTTTTGAAAGAGGATTAGGAATTTGTGATGTAAGAGGGTAGATTTTTCAGTTATGGTAGTTGATAATTGAAGGTACATGAGAGGAACTACCAAACCTATGATCTTAAGTTGGTAGTTATTGTCTTCGCCCTCAAATCATGGAGGCATTATCTATTAGGGGAGTAATTTGAAAGTCACAAATCATAAGTCTTTGAAGTATTTATTCTCCTAAAAAGATTTGAATTTGAAGAAATAGAGGTGGATGGAGTTTCAGCATCTTCCACACTTAAGGCAAATGCAATGATGTGGTCGATGCCTTGAGTAGAAAACATGCGAGGATAAGTCATATGTTTGTGGAATGGAAGAACTTGGAGTTCATTTCTATATTTGATTTTTGACCTTCATTGGACATTACACTAGGATTGTTGGCAACTTTGGTGTTCATCTTCACTTATGGACCTTATGGGGTTTGGGTCAGAAGCAAGACAAGAAGTTGTTAAATATTTTTTAGAAGTTGTAAAATATTTTTTAGAAGCTAGATAGAGGAGATCATTCTAAGCAATTAGATATCTATTCCATTGATTTGAAAAGGTGGTTCCGAAGGGATGGTTGTTTGGTGTCCCTCTTATTAAGGATTTGGTATATATGTACTAGCCGAGTCCCATCGTTCTAGGATGACTATTCATCCCGATGATGACAAAATGTATCATTATATAAGGAGTGTACATTGGCCTAGTACGAAGAGGCATGTAACCGAGTATGTTTTCAAGTGTGTGCTATTCCAAAAGGTAAAGGCAGAGCAGAAAAAGCCTAGTGGATAATTGTAGTCCTTGATATTTCACAATGGAGGTGGGAAAGTATCTCCATGGACTTTGTTGATGGTCTACTCAGAAGTAAAAGGGAAATGTGAGTATATCGGTCATCTCGACTGACCAAATGCGCTCATTTTATTCCAATCAGGAGTACGAGGATAACTGCATCTTTGGTGACCTCATATGTATGCAAGATTTTTTTATTACATGAAGTACCTTCTGGCATTGTCAATGATCGAGATTCGCATTTCACTAGTGATTTTGAAGGAGTCTTTAGGAGGTCATAGGCACTGAATTAAATTTGAGTACTACATACCACCCATAGATAGATAGACAGACTGATATGGTGAATATGGTATTGGAGGACTTGCTTTAGATTTATATTTTGGATTTTGGAGGTTCTTGAGAGGATCACTTACCATTAGTAGAGTTTGCTTATAATAATAGTTATTCGGCAATTATTGAAATGGCACCGTTTGAGGTGTTGTATAGGAAGCCTTATAGATCACCATCTTATTGGTGGGATACTGTAGATAGAATCATACTTGAGCCAAAGATGATAAGGGAGACTTCAAAGAAAGTAGACTTGATCCGTAGGAGGATGAAGACTTCCCAAGTAGGTACAAATCTTACAATAACAAGAGACACATAGAGTTGGAGTTCGTAATGGACGACATAGTCTTTGTGAAGATTTTACCACTTAGACATGTTATTTGGATTGATAGTTCAGGAAAGTTAGCACCAAGGTTTTTAGGGTCTTTTTCAATCATAGGGAAAGTAGAGAAGTTAGCATACAAAGTGGAGCTTCTTAAAAATCTAGGGGAGTTCGTAATGTCTTCCATGTGTCACATTTGCAGAAGTGTCTACATGATTTAGCTACTGTGGTCTGGCTTAGTCAGTTGGAAGAAGTTGAAATAGAGAGAGTCACTTGCTCACCATGCACCTACTCGTATTATTGAGCATGGAACTTGGCGAATCCACAACAAAGTGGTTAAACTGGTTAGAGTCCAATGAGGGGACGACCCAGTGGAGGGTATGTGGGTGCCCAAAGATAAGATCCGAACTACCCATACAGAACTCTTTTTTGGTACATTTCCATTTTAATTAGTATAATGTTTAACGTACATGGTATTTATCTTAGAAATTCTAAGGGTAGGGACACTTGGATGCTAGGCATGGTTGTGAATGTGTCACTAGGACATGTTTCAGATGATGATTGCTAATAGATGAATTTTATTAGTTAGCATTGGATGTATGAGCTAACATATTCAGGTTAGCCAACAGGACACACCACCTACTCATTATTTTATCTGTTATATGTAGTGATTATTGCATATATGTTGAATTATTGCACATCAATGTAGAATTAAAATTATATAGGGCATTGCATACATTTTGTATACATGGATAAGCACTTGTATTTCAGGAGGTCGACTAGTGTAGGAGACAGCCTAATTTCGCATTACTTTTTTATTTACATGCATTCCATATTTATATGTACATATTGCATTGTAAATTTGATTTAAGGACAATGGTTGCAAGTGGTTAATGATTGAGTAGATGGTCGTATATATTGATTGTATGAGTGAATTACATTTTTCCATCCTTAGATATTTCAAAGATGAAATCCTTTTAACGAGGGGAGGGGGAGAATGTAATACCTCGAAAATTTTAATAAAAAAATTAAAACAATAATAAGGGAAAAAGTGTACTTTTGCATTAAAGGATAAAAATATAAATTTTCACAAACTTCAAAACCAGCCAAGGGACCAAGTCCATTGCATTTGGAACGTCGTTTATAGTTAAGAAATATACATAACTAGTTAAATTTGATAAAATGGGTCGAATATAGGAGAAAATATGACCAGTGGCATTTTCGTAAATATTATTTTTGAACCTAAGTAAGCAAATCCTAGATTTCGACTATATATAAGACCCTAACCCTCATTTTTATCACTCAAAACCCTACCCGCCACTCTATACGTACATTTCTTCTTTCTCTTCCTCGGATACTTCTCAACAATAAACATCCCTTTTCTCTTCAAACAAATTCCCAAAAAATTAAACAAGAAGAAGTCAAATTAGAGAAAAGAAAAGGAGGAGTTATGAAGAAACAACTAGGAGAAGCAAATCATTTAAGCCAAAAGAAGAATTTTAACATATAAGGTGAGTGGGTTTATTTAAAAAATGCATATGCTGGAGATAAGCGATTTTTTTCCAATTATATGCCTTCTAAGAAATAAAAAATATATAATCTTATTCTTGACTGTATTTTGAAATCATTTGGTAAATAAGAGACAACCAAATGAAATTAACTTTAATATTATAGATCTATTTTGATATAACATGTTCGAGTTGAATTTGTTGAACAAGAGTTATTCGATATGAAACATACTTTAATCACATGGGTTCGACTTATACGATGAACTTGAAATGATAGATAGGGATAAATAAACATGTCCGTTAAATTTTATTTTGATTTTGTTCAATTTATAGTAAAATATGTGATAATCGATTTAAATATGTAGACAACCCTTCGAAAGGCATATAGAAAATTTAATGGAAACTATGTATAAACATTAGGTATAAATCGCTAAAGCACCATGAAAATATACCCCAAAAAAGATTAAAACCATAAGGAAAATTGATAAAATTAAGAATAAGCTAAGTTTATTAAATATTTGGAAGCAGTGAATCAAATCAAAAGTCTAAAAATGCCGTTAGACATCTGGAAGCATTTTTGAGATGTCTAGTGTCATTTTTCATTCGTCTATTTTCAAATTTTTATGACCTAATAGCGGATAAAGTAATTTAATTTGATTCAAAAGTTTGAATTCTTTTTCAAACGTCCGAGATCGAAATTAGATGTTTGAGGAAGAAATTCAAACGTTTTAACGCCTAATGCTTATTAAAAAAACAATCAAACATCTGAAATATATATATATATATATATATATATATATATATATATATATAGACATGGTCCAAGCCACGTAGAAAGGATCGGGGGAAATGCATTCCCACTTCCTTGTTCACCCAATAATATGGAGTCGTGTAGCAAGCAGGAAACATGATCACCTTGGCGAGGTCCTATGCTCACGCTTATGAAGTTGATGGACGTAAAATTAAGGATAGCGAGCGATTAAATTGCAATTTGAAGGTCCTATCATTTGTAGCCGGTCGTAATCACCAATAGGTTGGATCTAAAAAGAGGAATGATGGAGAAAGCTATCATAATTAGAATTATAAATCGTACAGGGAATTGGAATAGTTAATCTATTCCAGAATGTTACTTGTGTAATGATAGTTTCATAAGATACGTATACTAGCGAAGGAGACTAGATTGAGATTATTAATTAAAGGAATAGAATTCGAAATGTTACCTAAAGGGGAAAATTCGGGCTTGTTAACCCGAATATATGTAGTCTTAGCATAGTAAGCTATATTTAAGTTAGAGTAGACCAAACAACTATAAATGAGAATGTTGACTTAATAGATGACTATATAGTAGAGATGTCCTTCTATGAAACATTTAGTTGATATATTCCACCCCTGAGTGGAAGTACTTATAATAAAATTAGGACATTGGCACCATAGGAATAGTCAAATCATATCATGAAAATAGTTAGTCACTTTGCATAAAGAAGGCACACTAAAGAACACTTTAGATATAGGCTATAATCGAACATTAACTACTTGCCCACACCATAAGACTAGAGATATAATTCACTCACCAGACTATGTCTGAACTCCTCCATTTCTCCCTCTTTATCACTATTACAGGAGGACATGCCAATAAAAGAGTCGGCCAAGCATTGTATGTAGGGAAGAAAGCGTGGCACTCAGAGATATATTTACTATTGTTATTATTCACCATGTATTTCATTTCGTACCATGTTGTTCTCATTATCAGACTTTGTGTATTGTTGTTTAGAGACATTATGAGGTGACCGCATTATTTTGAGACTACTTATGGTTTATTTATGTTATGTACTTATATTTTATTCCTTCTGCTATGAGGACTGAAAGTGTAGAATGTCTTTAATGTATATCTGTCTCTATGCCATGTAATGTTTTAAAAAGACCCAACGACTAATACTTCTTAACATGATGCGAGTTCAAATGCCAGTTTAGGCCTTAGATTGGAGTCCCCAATGGTGCGAGTTGTCACAACTGGATAGATTAAATGAATTTGAAGAAGAAATTTGTCCAATATTATTAGGGTTTTATTTACGATAATAAGAGCTATGATGATTATTTTGTTTTTGGTGGAACTTGGTGGAAAGTTGAAGTTTTTGTTGTTCTTCTTCTTAGGTAATGATCATGTACATTTATAGGTGTAGAAGGAGCCATTTTTGGACTTAATTCGCTCAAAATATCCCTAAAAATCCAGCCAAGAAATATATGTTATACCAAATTTCCATGAAGTAAGAGAAATAGTTATAAAACAAAAGCTATTAAAGGTAGTTATGGCGTAAAAATATGATTCTGAAGTGTGGTCTATGGAAACTATCTTATTAATAAAGTTATCGAGTTTATGAGAGGAAAAGCTATAAGTCTATAAATGGAGATGCTATTGAGTTTACAGAAGGAGATGTTGTAGAGTTCATATATTGAGATGTTATTGGGTTTACAGAAGGAGATGTTACCAAGTTTATGGAAGCTATTAAAGTTATGAAATCATTTAGGATGTTAGAAGGAAATGTCTTTATTAAAATATGTAAATAAGTTCTTGTTAATCAAATTAATTCCATTATATAAGACGAATTAAAGGATAAAGGATATTCAAAGAGAAATTAGTTATATGAAGAGCAAGTGCAATAATATAAAGAGAAGCCCATGCTCAACCAAAAATAAGAAGACCAAGGTGCTCACTATGTGACAGTCCCTCTCTTTTCCAATTCCATGCATACATACGATTATGTTACTAATCCGCAAGATCCACGATCATAAAATTTGTCCCCATCAATATCATCCATGATGACCTGTCTCTAATAGATGTCAACTTTGATCAACTAATACAAGAAAGCCACACTACTTGCCAACTACTATAAATAGAGGCCTACCCCTACATAAGAAAGGACCTTTCTCCTCATTCTTTCAATCTTGCTTATTTTCCTAATTAGTAATTTCCAAGCTCACAAGAGAGCTTGGGAACAATTTTAATTACCGACAAGGAAGAAGATGCCATATATTTTGTTATAAAATCCAGTGAATAGAAATATTACAAATGAGTTCGAAACTAATATTTTGTTCATCTTTTTTGAGTATTTATCGATATTTCTTTCTTCATTATGGGTATATGTGGTATTATCCATAAATCTAGTAGCTTTTCAAGATGGTGGATCAAAAATTGGTTTAATATTATGATGCTCTTAGTGAGAACTTTGAACTCAATTTCGAAGTTTTTTAAAGAACATAAAATATTTTCATATGCATATTGGTCGAAGAATTTTTCCAATTTGGTCATTTTTGGAAAAAAATATGAATTTTTGTAGAGTTATCGAGTTTGTAGAAACTATCGAAAGTATAACCAGAGTTTCTAAAGTAAAGTTATAGAAGAGATAGAGTTAGAGGTATGCCTTAGTGGCGATTATGTAATTTTATTATATATCTAACTTGATAGCTAATATTGTTCATAATAAAGATGTTTGATTTCTATAATATACTTTGTTATATAGTGATATAAATAATTGAGTAATTAATTTAAAGTATATAAATATAAAATCCTTAAAGGTTATTTGTGTGATAGTCAGTTGTAATCATGAGAATTTTATCACATTGAAAAATAACATATTGTTTTAAATATTCCTAGTCAAGATGTTTTGAGAAAGGACATCAATTCATCCATTGTGACTATAGTACGTAATACTTTCTAAATGTGAGGAAGGTATTACACATGGCTGTTGGGGGGCACCAAAAGCTTATGTAATGATAGTTTTCTAATAATTAAGAAATGACCCACTCAAGAGTTTTCCGTTGGTTAATATAACTAAGTCCAAACATAGAATCTCAAAATGATGATATTACACAGTTCTCTCGACTTAAGAATATTGTTGAACTTCAATATGGATACTCCACTTTGATTATAGTTAACTCGTTACATGGTGTCCAATGAAAATTTATAGTTGTGTCTAAGTCATAACTTTGGAACTGAAACAATATTCAATAGAGAATTTGTCTCCTCAGTTACATAAGGTCAGTATCATGGTAAACTATAGTCGGCTCAAAGTTAAAGTCCGTCTAGAGCAATATAGTTAATAAAAATTATTATATTATGGAATGAAGGAATTTGTGTTTGGATGAACTGAGTTGAAGGTGGACGGTATTGGGATTTTGACCAAAACTAAATTTCATTTGTCCTAATGCGTTATAGTGTTAATGAGGAGAATTGCTACAAATAATCGATACTATCAGTTACGACTTATATAGTAAAATTGGATCTACTAAAAAGTATGCGATAACTTATGCCATAATGTCACATTACTAGCTAAGGTGACATGCGACATTTATTTAAATTGTTTGATATTAATCTCTGACTAAATTTACTCATTTGAGTTGCACAATCGTAATAATGAATTCTTCGAAAAACCACATGATTTAATTAATTTATCAAATTTTGTAAATTTATTAAATTAATCAATATTTAATAAGTATTAATTATTATTTAGTTTATTTGATCTTTGGGAGTTGTTTTTAATTATCTAAATGCATTTATAAAAGTTACATTTATGCTCATTGATATACGATATCCGTGTAACTTTAAATGGATTTAAATAAAAGATAATTACTTAATATGCCTTGGATTTGGTTTCCATAAGATGGTAACATGCTTGGCTTGCCATCCATGGTGGGGGGTATAGATTTTATTGAGAATTGATGGGAATTAAAGAGGAAGGTTTTAAGGAAGGAATTGGAAATATTTCAATATTTCCATAAATAATTCTTTTATTTCTTTTCGTCAATTTTTCCACAATTCACTTTCCTCCTTTCCTCCTTCTTTACCATGGCCGAAAATTCATGTCCCTATCCAAACAGAAAACATCTCCAAATTAATGAAAATAACATCAAATAAAATATATCATAAGTGATTCATCCATCTCTTGCAAGGATTGGGTGTGGACTTTGGAGATCCGAGGAGATATCTCCATTCAAGGTGTTTTTGGGCTATTTTTATGGCAATTATCTAATCTCAATTTTAATTATATATCACATCTTGTAACTGTAGATCAGATCCCTTATATTTTATCATGATTTTATATGTGCAAATGTATTCACTTATAACCATTTGAATCTACATATATAAATATAAATAAGTAAATAAACATCTTTGAATCCTTTTACATTGTAAATATTGTTATTGGAGTTTTGCATTAATCAAAAAAGTTATTTATTTGATTGATACCAAACTCCAACAACAATAGTTACAACATAAAAGGATTTAATATATATATACACACACATTCAATTTTTCATATTTTAACATCTTTAATTATTTTATAGTTTTCAATTTGATATTTAAAATTATTTTCTTAGAAAAGTTTAGATATTTTGGATTTTAAATTTGATTCTATTTTATGACTTAGTCAAGTCTATTCAAATAATTTAAATTGTTTATTTCATGTAATAAATAAATTAATTCTATACACACATACACACTAATACACACACACAGTGTTTAAAAAAAAGCCGAAGAAAGATTAAAAGAAGGCCAAAAGATTTCCATCTTTACCTATCCTTAAATTACCACTTAAATTCCTTTCAAATTATGTTTCTCGATTAGAGTGAGCTTTAGATTCTTTTAGGAACTGTATTGAAGCATTCTTATCATAGAACAATGTCATCGGATTATCAACTTTTGGAATCACCCCTGGCTCGGTTATTAATTTATGCATTTATCTATACTTCTTTTATTAGTTTTATTCAAGACAATGAACTTAGCCTTTGGTTGAACCAGTTACTACCAATTGTTTGGAACATTACTAACTTAATGCTCTTAGCTAAAGTTTGAACATGATATTAGTATTGACACATTATACCTGATATCACTTACAAAGTTTGAGTTTGCGCAGTCCTTCATAATGAGTTCATTGTTTCTATGAAAAATTCTCTAGCATTTCATAAATACTAAAGAACACTCTCAATTTTCATATAATAATCTTAATTCAGATTTGATACTTTCTCTATATATCAAATACATAAGCGAAGCGTGATATTGTAAACAATATAGCATTTATGATATTTCCTATTGCCAATGCATAAAAATTCCATCTTACATAGTGTAAACTCGCTTTTTAGAAAAGCAGATTTCAATGAACTTAGAAGATCAAAAGAAGAACGAAATGATTCATAAACTTAGAAGGACAACCAGAAGAGGAAGGAAAATGACTTGGAGAAGTTTCAACCAAAAAGGATATAAGTACATAGCTCGGTGCCGAGCTATAGATAGCTTAGTATCTACTTATAAACCATCCTCGTTTCATTTTGTAACCCAATGCACCTCTTGTACTACTCCAATAGACCGTGAACAAGTTGTTATCCAAGAGAATAGACGATCAATTCCAAGGTTGATGAGAAGAAAGCCAAGAAAGAAAGACAATTCGGGTGAAAGAGGGAGGATTACTAGAATCAACCAACAAGCCAACAAAAGCAGGTTAAAACACATCAATATAAAGATAGAAGGGCGGAACAGGAGTTTGTGTTGGAAAATCACATTGAATATGATGATTGATATTGATCGCTTTAAGTCCAATCTAGAGAGATGAGACTGGAGTGCAGGTGCAAATCCCCTTTCCAAAGAGCAAGTGGATGGGTTTATACGATATTTGATTGCTTGAAATCCCGTCCTGAGAGATGGGACCGAAGTGTAGGGTGCAAGCTGTCTTGCCAAAGAGCGAGTGGATGGGCTTGTATGAAAAGCAAGTCCTTCACCGGAGAGCGAGCGGATGGGCTTACTTAGTCATTGAGTTCCTTTGTCTGAGAGCAAGCGAACTCTACAAGGATCTGAAGAGATCAAAACCCTAGATTGAAAGTTAAATAGTCTAAAGACGTCGGATCCTAGATTGGATTACGAACGATTCATAGAGATCACATGTTAAATTGAATGGAAAATGATCCAAAGGTATCGAACCCTTGAATGGACACAGATCTGATAAAAGGATTTGAACGCCTTATAATTAGAGTAAAAACATGGAATAATTTTGATATGTGATGTAACAACTCGAATGAAATCAGAATGGTAATGATGTATGAACAACACTTAAGCAAGGGCTAGAGTCCTTAATTGTAAAAGGATTGGAATGACCTTTGATTTACCAGAGAATTCGAAGGAACCATATGATTCACTGAGATCAGGATCGATGGATGGCTGAAGAGATCAACTACCAAAGAAGGATTCCAGATGGAACTTGTTCTTGAGCAAAGTACCTTACATTCGAAGACATACTTTGGGGTACAAGTTTTAACCCACATTTTCGCAAAGTAGATTTCAACTGAACTTAGAAGATCAAAACAAGAACAAAAGATTTGTAGACTTGGAAGTACAATAAAAAATGGAAGGAAAACGACTCGGAGAAGTTTCAATCAAAAAAGAGCTAAGTACATAGCTCGTTTTCAAGCTATAAATAGGTTGGTACCGACCTACAAATTTTCCCTGTTTCTTTTCCTAAAACCCAAACACCTCTTTCACTATTCCTATGCTCGTGATCAATTTTTTTCCTAGAGATTAGACAATAATTCCAAGGTTGATAAGAAGAAAAATAAGAAAGCATGACAATTCAAGTGATAGAGGGAAGATTTCTAGAACTAACCAACGAGCCAACAAAAAAAATGTTAAAACACATCAACATGAAGGTAGAAGGGAAGAACAGGAGTTGGTGTTGGAAAATCTCCATCACCTATAGATCAGTACCGACCTATGTCCTTAGGTTGCGTGCTGTTGAATTTTGCTATGTGACATCGGGCTTTCATCTAGACTTTAGTGCAAGCAGGCTTCTAACCCATTACCTCTGTTTCTCTATAAATACCAACCCATCTACAACCAAAAAGGATTTGATTTCTCTGCCATTGGAGACTTCTTCCTCTTCTTCACACCTAAGTTCTCCTTAATTAGAGTCATCTAGGAAGCTACTATTTGCTACTCTGTAGATCAGCAAACCTCTAGTACCGGAGACTCTTAAACTCTCTAGAGACATCACTGTAAATTTGGGATCCACTAGATTTTGGTCAGATCTAATATAATTAGTTAAAATACAGAGAGAGAACAACTAATAAAAGAGATTGAAGTATATGTAGGCCAAAGATTATGCTGAACTACTACAAAAATTCTTGTGTCTTCTTTCATTTTTCTGCTTTTTTCCTTTATTTTTACAAGAACTGGTTCTTTCATCTGATTTCTGGGCGTTGATCCATATTTTGGGTTAACACATTGTCCATATTAAACGATTTTCATATCATATCTGAAAATATCATTTCGGACAATTCCAACATCCTTTTATACTAATAATTAGACATCGATAGTGTAACGATCGTGATTTTTCGTTGCCGAAAAATCGAACCGTTAGGGTTTTAGAAGAAGAAAGAGGTAGAAGAAGAAAGAAAAGAAAGAGAAGAGAAAACAGAAAAACAAGCAACAGAACGAGAAACAATAACAGAATCTCACAGTCGCAGCGGAACAACATATAATAGATAAATGAATATTCATTAAAACAAAAGAACTATACATTTTATACATTACATCACATTACATTACATCAATCAGAGTGTATGACAACAACAGCGGAAAGAAATACTATATACAATAAATAATAGACTACGCTATCTGGCTCGCCTCCAGATCTGCACAGCAACTCCCGAATCCAGAATAACCTGATAACCTAACTCCAGACTGCCCGTGTGGAAAATAGTGGGCACCCAGAGTTTAGGAAAGGAACAATAAACTCCAGGTCAGTCATGGGACTGGTGTGAGAACTCAAAACAGTTTATCTTTAAACAAGCAACAAGAAAATTTAAATTTAACTTTCGAAATTCGAAATGCTTTTTGGAAAATGAAACTACCATAAGGCCTCCCGCCACACACACAATGCAAACGCAGAATTGGAGGAGATTTCTCCTTATGATAGTCAAAGATGCTTACTACGCGAAAATCAAATCATTTTTGATATTATTACTAGTGCATAGTGTAGAAAACAATTTCGAAAGTACAATATAAATCCTAGCCAGCATAGACATTCCGAACTATGCCTACTATAGCTACCATCCAAACAGTGGTGACCACCATAAGTGAATGGCAGGTAATACAACTAAAACCGTACAAGGCGCGTATTGGATGAATGGATTTCCAACAAATGGTCAGGCTAAGGAACTTCCTACTGCCACATGGGATCGCCTCTGGCGGGACGTCCCGAGAAACTAACGTTACGGTTAGATCTCTGCCAACACAAGGCCGGGTTACCTCTGTAACTAGGTAACTACTACACGAATATGTCATCCCCCGGTCCTTTGGGACCTTTATCCGAGCGCTCGATACCAACAACACCACACAGAAATATATATATAGTGTTTCCACATGAGTAAATATCTGGGCTCCATACCATGATACCACCCTTTTCCAGAAGGAAATGACATACCCTAAAGGGCGCGACCCTCATAACCTTGCCGCATATTCCTGTTTCGACCATTTCCGGGGAGTGAGGTCCTGACGAAGTCTCGTCCACAAAGCTACGCTTTGTGCAACAAAGCCATGCTTTGGGTCCACAGATGACCAAAGCAATAATCACAAAGATAAATGATCAAACAAATGATCATATCCAAACGATCAACCAATGATCATCACACAGCAGCACTCAGCATGCCACATTACCAGATTGGGAAATATCGCTGATAACCTTCAACTACATAACCTCTGAGCTCGTACGTCTCAGAGAAGGGTGTTAAGCTAAGAGAATAAATTCTCCGCCACCAACAGAAATGTATTTGAAAGAAATCTGCTCTATCTCTCAAAATGTAATGTCAGACACGTAACCATACAAGTCTGTTCCGGGTTCGAACAGAACCGAAGGCACTTCCAAAGAAGCCCTTGCAATCCGGGTATTCACAATCCCGATAAAATTTCCCATCACAAAGGAAATCTCCATATCGTAGCTAACGATGCGGAGACAATCGATAGGTCATCCTATCGTTTTCACAAATACCCGGTCTTCAACACCGGTCTTCAAATGCAATCCAAACGACGTATCGCATATTCGGAATGGGATATATGACACAAAGGTCCTCTCCCGGCTAAACCGAATAGCGAGCGCTTATTTTAAAAATAAGTGTGCATTCAATTCCAAACAAACACAACCAATACCATCCAAGGGTAAATATTGATAGTCGGTTATTTAACTATCAATAAAGATGCGCCACATCATCAGATTCCAAATACCCATTCATAATTGATTTCAAATCGATTCCAAAATATTCGCTTACAATTTACCTTTAAAAGGTGAATTCACAAAAACGTTCCATTCCATATTGGAAAATCATTTCTAAACTTATTTAAAAATAAGTAATTCACAATTCAATTTATTTTCAACAATTCGAAAATATTCCATATGCTTAAACCATAGTTAAGTATTAATTTCATTCCTTTAAAGAAATATTCTTTTATTCACATTTATTTGGGTTAAAAACGAATGTTGCGTAAAACATCGTTACGACAACCCAAAAACACTAGTATATGGATTTGAAATAAAAATGGATACATAAATCCACTACTATTCAAAATATTCCCTTCTATTTCTCGAAATCGTCTATTTCAACAATCAATGTTGAAATCTATGATTTCGATACTCAATACATTTTAAAACACCTTTAATTCGTTTTAAATTCCATTTAAAACATTCCTTTCCCAAAAACAAACCCATTTTATTTAATAATCTATTCAATATTCAAAATAGTGAATATAGCCCACTTAACAAATTCCCATATTTCAATTTATCAAATTCGATGAATTTCAAATTTATAAACATAGTTTATAAATTCCATTTCTATTATAAACCCCAATTTTATAAATTCCTTTATTAATCCGATGCAATTTTACATAACCCAATTTCATACCCAAAAGCCATATTGTAAGTTAAATACTTATAATATTATTTATTTACCAAATCGTTCCTTTGAACTTCACCAATTTAAAATCTTATCACTTACAAGATTTCTTTATGGTTTATAATAATTTCAACTAATGAAATCTTCATTTATTAACAATTTCTATAAAATTCCCCTTTTTAATGCCCAAATCCATTTTTATAAGTTAATAACTTATAAGCTTAAAATTTTCCAATAACCATTCGTTTTATAAATTTCACATTTATTAATCTATAAATCCTAGTGAAATTCATGTTATACATCAACTTAACACTTTATAAATTTATTCTATAACTTCAAAAAATTTTTATTTAAAAACATCCATTTATAAAATCCTTTATATAACCCATTAATAATAATAACTTCCCAAAAACCAAATTTAACTATTTTATAAAAACCTATTATTGTTAAAAATTTCTTTTAAGTTATATTTTATAAAAAAAAAAATTTTTAAAACATAAAAATTTATCCATCTATTTATTTTAAAATTTAATCAATTCAAAATTTTTTAATAAACCATATTCTTTGAAAAATCGATTTAAAACCTCTTTTAAATTCAAAACCGTTATTTTTAATTTTAAAAATTTGAATCCGATGATGCAACAACATCAGATGGTCAATCACGGGAATAAGTGTCATATATCAATATGATTATCAACAATCAACATAATATTTATAAACAAATAAATATGTGAGGAATCCAGTTGGATCCCTCCAACCTGTTACCCTGCATCCACAGACGTTAGCACAATACCAATTCCACTTCAAGGTGGAATATCGCGGTATATGGGATTTTATAAAATATCCGCTTAATAGGCGGCGCAATAGGGTCTCATCCGCTATACGAGGCGGGAAATCAAATCCAATATATACATATGCCAATATATATATATTGCTATATATAATATATATCCTATTATATCTACTACCACAATCAAACAGCAATCATCAATCAACATTAACTATTTATATTTTAAACCAAACTGTTCGATTGAGTGAGGAGTTCTCACCTTGGTTTTATTTCCGGTTTTCGCGTTCGTTTCGAATAAAATTAAACGAACGTTTAATTTTACCCGAAATTCAAACGAGCTCCAATCGACTCCAAACTGGTTGCATTGCGAAGAGCACGACCATACGATTCCAACGCACTTTGATTCGCCCAAATCGGACCTCGCAGCAAAAAGATATTGATTTTTAAAGTTTGAATTGAATTTCGAAACAATTCCTTTTAAATTAATTTACAAATACCAACCCAACGGGCCCCGCGTCCCCCTTCTCCTTCACCAAGATCACGCACGCAACTCTCCCCAGGCTAAGAAACACGTACATGAACCCATATGCACAAATCTAGGGCTTGAATTCGCGACCACCACACTCGCCTATGCATCGATCAGAGAGCACCACCTCGTAGCCCACGACAAGAGCCACCTTCGGCCAGGAGCTTGCAGAGCTCGGTCAGCATATCCCCTAGGAAAACGTGCCAAACGCAAGCACGAACGCGGCTCCCCATGCCCTCCAAACGGCGATGATAGCTGAGATCCACCGTTGGATCTGTAGTCCACACCATGCTCTACAACTTTCATGTTGTAAGTTTCTCGATTCGATGAGCGGATTTGGAGATTTTGAGAGGGGAAAATGGGATGATTTCGGCCATTGGACCTATAGGAGGCGGCTGGTGATAGTGATTAGGGTTTTGGAAAAGAAGATAACATATATGTTAATATTATTTTAATAATAAAATGCCCAATTTAACACTTTTGCAAACGAACTCCAAACGACGCGTGCCGCCAGGCGATTCTAAGGTTTTTCCGCATTTCGGACACAATGGAACAGGTTTCGTAAGCTAATTCGGAAGTATGTGTGAGATACGACCATAAATGCTCGATTTAAAATAAAAACCGATTTAAACGATTTCTAGGCGTTTTGGCTTGTACCGGACAAACGACAAATCCAAACGACTTGAAATTTGAAATCTTGCAATAATATCACATTACGGATCCGATGAAACTGGTTTCGTCGAAATCCGAGACCGTTTGAAAAATGGCTATTTTAACTCGCCGAATTAAAATTAAAACGATATCGATGCGTTTCGAGCTGCCACGGTCAAACGACAACTCCGTTTGCTACGAAATTTGAAATCCGATAATAATTAACTATTACGGATCCAATGGAACTTGTTTCGTTCAATTCCGAGACTGTTCAAAAATTGGCTATTTTTCAGTCGATAATTAAATATTAAAATATTCAATTTTTACAAATTTACTCCAAATTCAGTTTTACAAGTTCTAAAATATTTCTATAACTTTAATATGATATAACAAAATTTTCCAAACCATTTTCAATCATATTTAACCCAATATCTAATTATTTGTGGAATTTCACTATTAAATAAATCGATTTAATTGCAAAATTAAATCCAAAATTCAAAATAAAATTTATTCGACTCCAAAAATTCACTTATTAATAAAAAAAATAAATTAAATATTCAAATTCAAGTTATCAAAAATTCTGGGTCGTTACAATCTTCCCCCCTTAAAAGAATTTCGTCCTCGAAATTACAAGTTAAGGAGAATGATCCTAAACCGTTTATTATTTTTCCAAAGCTAATAGTTTTATCAACTTCTAACACCAATCTTTTTATTAAAGATTTACTATCATTTCAATTAGCTTTCCCAATTCAATTATAGGTTTCAAACAACATTGTTTACTCAACAATTCAAATTTAAATTTCAATTCAAATTTCAAACTTTCAAAATTTCTCAAAATTTTACTAACTCCCTAAATTTTCGAAAAATTTCGCCAGAGTCTCCTTTGCGCGGCTAGATCGGTACGACTACAAAACGGCTCTACGGCCCCTCAGAATCAAAAAGAAAAGAGAAAGCCAAGTGGCTAGAGAAGGAAATCATCAAATCTCATATAAAAACTGAAATACGTACCTTTTTGTCGAGCCATTCAATTTTTTTAACTTCAAAATCAAAATTCCAATTCCTTTATATACCTGTATATCCTGCTAGTAGTAGTATCCAATTCTAATATTCAAACTATTTTGCCAATTCAATTACAAAATTTCCAATACATGCTTCTTATACATTTTTGGTTTATTATTGAAGTTGCATATTCAATTCATTCGTTTCAATTAGTTACATTCACTAATTAAATTCACATTGGTTCATATTCAGCCCAAATCAAATTCAATTCTATTCAAATTCATTTACTTTACATTCAATTTGAGTTCAATCACATAGCTTTCATTTTCGCTAGATTATTTCCATTAACACTTAATGAATTTACATACAACCAACCAACAAGCAATAACGACCAATGCACATCCAATACAACCAAATTTTATCCATTTTACTTACATTCAATTTGGTTCAACTGTTTTAATTTCAATTGGTTTTACATTCAATTGACTTTATTTAATTATTCTACTATTTTCAAATGAATTTACACTTACATACATAATTTCATATCAACTTATTTATATTCGATCGATTAACTTTCAATCATACTTTAATTCAATTGCTAATTCTTTTTACAAATAAAAATTGAATTTCATTTATATATCACAAGTTCACATCATTTAACAATTTCATTTACTCACTTTATTCACTTACTTTGATATTAACATCAATTCTTTCAATATTACTTAAGTTATATTCCATTTCAACTCTATTTACCTCATTTAATTCACTTGATTATTTAACTTTGATACAAAGATCAATTTTTTTTATTCAACTTTGCTTAAGTTATACTTCATTAAACATCATTTGTTAATTAAACTTAAGTTTTACTTATCAATTCAATTCGGATTTTAAATTCCAAAGTAAATCCTATTTAACTTTTACTTAAGCCAAATTCATATCAATATTCAAATTCATATTCCATTTTACTTAACTTAATTGTTTAACCACTTCAATAACTGGTTTCACTTACATTCTCCCATTTTATAAGTTATAAAACCTTTTTCACTTATATTTATCAATTTCAAATTGAATTTTAATTTCAAATTGGTTTATTACAACAAAACTTCAATTTTAAATTCATTTTTGTAGCAAATCCATCACATAGAAACTCGAAAATGATACTGATGATGCTGCAGTCATCACCCTTATTATTTCCCAGTGACAATAGTGAAATCAATGCTAAATATTCTTTCAAAAAGTTTTCTTTCTATTCATAAATCACTTTTATAAACCTTTTTACTTATATAATTTTACTTCTTATATACATACATGCTTATCTTACAATTGTAAATCATTATTAATTATAATTTCATCTTATGATTCATTGGTTTATACCATTATTCTTTTACAATAGTTGCTTTTATTAGCTTATTCAAACAACTTTTAATTATTTTATATTTATATCATTTACAACAACCAAGCAATCAATTATATACACACTTCAATAATTCTTGAAAAATTATTTTCTCTTTATATATAAAATATAATCGAGGTAAAATTATTTCATTTACCCAATTTAAAACAATATTGTGTCGAATTGTTCTATTCAAGTGTTTAGGAACCCCTTCGATTCAGTTTTCGAGGCTGCGCCGACGAAGGTTCATATACCACTCAACAAACCAATCATCACAATATAAAACAATTTTATACTCACTAACAAATACGCACTCATATCTATTATTACACTCACACTCATTCTAGAGTACTGCTGACTCTATCTCTAATGAGTAACACCCAACAGAGCAGGTTGTCGCTTAACCATATGCTCTGATACCAAATGTAACGATCGTGATTTTTCGTTGCCGAAAAATCGAACCGTTAGGGTTTTAGAAGAAGAAAGAGGTAGAAGAAGAAAGAAAAGAAAGAGAAGAGAAAACAGAAAAACAAGCAACAGAACGAGAAACAATAACAGAATCTCACAGTCGCAGCGGAACAACATATAATAGATAAATGAATATTCATTAAAACAAAAGAACTATACATTTTATACATTACATCACATTACATTACATCAATCAGAGTGTATGACAACAACAGCGGAAAGAAATACTATATACAATAAATAATAGACTACGCTATCTGGCTCGCCTCCAGATCTGCACAGCAACTCCCGAATCCAGAATAACCTGATAACCTAACTCCAGACTGCCCGTGTGGAAAATAGTGGGCACCCAGAGTTTAGGAAAGGAACAATAAACTCCAGGTCAGTCATGGGACTGGTGTGAGAACTCAAAACAGTTTATCTTTAAACAAGCAACAAGAAAATTTAAATTTAACTTTCGAAATTCGAAATGCTTTTTGGAAAATGAAACTACCATAAGGCCTCCCGCCACACACACAATGCAAACGCAGAATTGGAGGAGATTTCTCCTTATGATAGTCAAAGATGCTTACTACGCGAAAATCAAATCATTTTTGATATTATTACTAGTGCATAGTGTAGAAAACAATTTCGAAAGTACAATATAAATCCTAGCCAGCATAGACATTCCGAACTATGCCTACTATAGCTACCATCCAAACAGTGGTGACCACCATAAGTGAATGGCAGGTAATACAACTAAAACCGTACAAGGCGCGTATTGGATGAATGGATTTCCAACAAATGGTCAGGCTAAGGAACTTCCTACTGCCACATGGGATCGCCTCTGGCGGGACGTCCCGAGAAACTAACGTTACGGTTAGATCTCTGCCAACACAAGGCCGGGTTACCTCTGTAACTAGGTAACTACTACACGAATATGTCATCCCCCGGTCCTTTGGGACCTTTATCCGAGCGCTCGATACCAACAACACCACACAGAAATATATATATAGTGTTTCCACATGAGTAAATATCTGGGCTCCATACCATGATACCACCCTTTTCCAGAAGGAAATGACATACCCTAAAGGGCGCGACCCTCATAACCTTGCCGCATATTCCTGTTTCGACCATTTCCGGGGAGTGAGGTCCTGACGAAGTCTCGTCCACAAAGCTACGCTTTGTGCAACAAAGCCATGCTTTGGGTCCACAGATGACCAAAGCAATAATCACAAAGATAAATGATCAAACAAATGATCATATCCAAACGATCAACCAATGATCATCACACAGCAGCACTCAGCATGCCACATTACCAGATTGGGAAATATCGCTGATAACCTTCAACTACATAACCTCTGAGCTCGTACGTCTCAGAGAAGGGTGTTAAGCTAAGAGAATAAATTCTCCGCCACCAACAGAAATGTATTTGAAAGAAATCTGCTCTATCTCTCAAAATGTAATGTCAGACACGTAACCATACAAGTCTGTTCCGGGTTCGAACAGAACCGAAGGCACTTCCAAAGAAGCCCTTGCAATCCGGGTATTCACAATCCCGATAAAATTTCCCATCACAAAGGAAATCTCCATATCGTAGCTAACGATGCGGAGACAATCGATAGGTCATCCTATCGTTTTCACAAATACCCGGTCTTCAACACCGGTCTTCAAATGCAATCCAAACGACGTATCGCATATTCGGAATGGGATATATGACACAAAGGTCCTCTCCCGGCTAAACCGAATAGCGAGCGCTTATTTTAAAAATAAGTGTGCATTCAATTCCAAACAAACACAACCAATACCATCCAAGGGTAAATATTGATAGTCGGTTATTTAACTATCAATAAAGATGCGCCACATCATCAGATTCCAAATACCCATTCATAATTGATTTCAAATCGATTCCAAAATATTCGCTTACAATTTACCTTTAAAAGGTGAATTCACAAAAACGTTCCATTCCATATTGGAAAATCATTTCTAAACTTATTTAAAAATAAGTAATTCACAATTCAATTTATTTTCAACAATTCGAAAATATTCCATATGCTTAAACCATAGTTAAGTATTAATTTCATTCCTTTAAAGAAATATTCTTTTATTCACATTTATTTGGGTTAAAAACGAATGTTGCGTAAAACATCGTTACGACAACCCAAAAACACTAGTATATGGATTTGAAATAAAAATGGATACATAAATCCACTACTATTCAAAATATTCCCTTCTATTTCTCGAAATCGTCTATTTCAACAATCAATGTTGAAATCTATGATTTCGATACTCAATACATTTTAAAACACCTTTAATTCGTTTTAAATTCCATTTAAAACATTCCTTTCCCAAAAACAAACCCATTTTATTTAATAATCTATTCAATATTCAAAATAGTGAATATAGCCCACTTAACAAATTCCCATATTTCAATTTATCAAATTCGATGAATTTCAAATTTATAAACATAGTTTATAAATTCCATTTCTATTATAAACCCCAATTTTATAAATTCCTTTATTAATCCGATGCAATTTTACATAACCCAATTTCATACCCAAAAGCCATATTGTAAGTTAAATACTTATAATATTATTTATTTACCAAATCGTTCCTTTGAACTTCACCAATTTAAAATCTTATCACTTACAAGATTTCTTTATGGTTTATAATAATTTCAACTAATGAAATCTTCATTTATTAACAATTTCTATAAAATTCCCCTTTTTAATGCCCAAATCCATTTTTATAAGTTAATAACTTATAAGCTTAAAATTTTCCAATAACCATTCGTTTTATAAATTTCACATTTATTAATCTATAAATCCTAGTGAAATTCATGTTATACATCAACTTAACACTTTATAAATTTATTCTATAACTTCAAAAAATTTTTATTTAAAAACATCCATTTATAAAATCCTTTATATAACCCATTAATAATAATAACTTCCCAAAAACCAAATTTAACTATTTTATAAAAACCTATTATTGTTAAAAATTTCTTTTAAGTTATATTTTATAAAAAAAAAAATTTTTAAAACATAAAAATTTATCCATCTATTTATTTTAAAATTTAATCAATTCAAAATTTTTTAATAAACCATATTCTTTGAAAAATCGATTTAAAACCTCTTTTAAATTCAAAACCGTTATTTTTAATTTTAAAAATTTGAATCCGATGATGCAACAACATCAGATGGTCAATCACGGGAATAAGTGTCATATATCAATATGATTATCAACAATCAACATAATATTTATAAACAAATAAATATGTGAGGAATCCAGTTGGATCCCTCCAACCTGTTACCCTGCATCCACAGACGTTAGCACAATACCAATTCCACTTCAAGGTGGAATATCGCGGTATATGGGATTTTATAAAATATCCGCTTAATAGGCGGCGCAATAGGGTCTCATCCGCTATACGAGGCGGGAAATCAAATCCAATATATACATATGCCAATATATATATATTGCTATATATAATATATATCCTATTATATCTACTACCACAATCAAACAGCAATCATCAATCAACATTAACTATTTATATTTTAAACCAAACTGTTCGATTGAGTGAGGAGTTCTCACCTTGGTTTTATTTCCGGTTTTCGCGTTCGTTTCGAATAAAATTAAACGAACGTTTAATTTTACCCGAAATTCAAACGAGCTCCAATCGACTCCAAACTGGTTGCATTGCGAAGAGCACGACCATACGATTCCAACGCACTTTGATTCGCCCAAATCGGACCTCGCAGCAAAAAGATATTGATTTTTAAAGTTTGAATTGAATTTCGAAACAATTCCTTTTAAATTAATTTACAAATACCAACCCAACGGGCCCCGCGTCCCCCTTCTCCTTCACCAAGATCACGCACGCAACTCTCCCCAGGCTAAGAAACACGTACATGAACCCATATGCACAAATCTAGGGCTTGAATTCGCGACCACCACACTCGCCTATGCATCGATCAGAGAGCACCACCTCGTAGCCCACGACAAGAGCCACCTTCGGCCAGGAGCTTGCAGAGCTCGGTCAGCATATCCCCTAGGAAAACGTGCCAAACGCAAGCACGAACGCGGCTCCCCATGCCCTCCAAA
The DNA here is from genome assembly GCA_030765085.1 of Allium cepa. NCBI lineage: Eukaryota > Viridiplantae > Streptophyta > Magnoliopsida > Asparagales > Amaryllidaceae > Allium > Allium cepa. The sequence continues at coordinate 241,626,041 of CM060931.1, forward strand.
CGGCGATGATAGCTGAGATCCACCGTTGGATCTGTAGTCCACACCATGCTCTACAACTTTCATGTTGTAAGTTTCTCGATTCGATGAGCGGATTTGGAGATTTTGAGAGGGGAAAATGGGATGATTTCGGCCATTGGACCTATAGGAGGCGGCTGGTGATAGTGATTAGGGTTTTGGAAAAGAAGATAACATATATGTTAATATTATTTTAATAATAAAATGCCCAATTTAACACTTTTGCAAACGAACTCCAAACGACGCGTGCCGCCAGGCGATTCTAAGGTTTTTCCGCATTTCGGACACAATGGAACAGGTTTCGTAAGCTAATTCGGAAGTATGTGTGAGATACGACCATAAATGCTCGATTTAAAATAAAAACCGATTTAAACGATTTCTAGGCGTTTTGGCTTGTACCGGACAAACGACAAATCCAAACGACTTGAAATTTGAAATCTTGCAATAATATCACATTACGGATCCGATGAAACTGGTTTCGTCGAAATCCGAGACCGTTTGAAAAATGGCTATTTTAACTCGCCGAATTAAAATTAAAACGATATCGATGCGTTTCGAGCTGCCACGGTCAAACGACAACTCCGTTTGCTACGAAATTTGAAATCCGATAATAATTAACTATTACGGATCCAATGGAACTTGTTTCGTTCAATTCCGAGACTGTTCAAAAATTGGCTATTTTTCAGTCGATAATTAAATATTAAAATATTCAATTTTTACAAATTTACTCCAAATTCAGTTTTACAAGTTCTAAAATATTTCTATAACTTTAATATGATATAACAAAATTTTCCAAACCATTTTCAATCATATTTAACCCAATATCTAATTATTTGTGGAATTTCACTATTAAATAAATCGATTTAATTGCAAAATTAAATCCAAAATTCAAAATAAAATTTATTCGACTCCAAAAATTCACTTATTAATAAAAAAAATAAATTAAATATTCAAATTCAAGTTATCAAAAATTCTGGGTCGTTACAGATAGCTCATTGACAACTGACTTGTCTCGACATCGATAAGATATCATAATTTTTCTTTGATATACAAGAGTAATTGTTACTATATTATCAATCCCGAAGGTATATGGTATTCCAACATAACCATGATCTCACATCAACAGCCAATGCCAAAAGCATGAAAATAAGCTAATATCAAAAGGATACAGTGCTACCTATCATCAACAAGAGATAATAAACCTTGTAGGTCATCAAAAAAGCTAAGGATACTGAAGCCATCAATGCCGCATACCACTTATAAATTCGAATGAATGATATTGCTCCGAAGAAATTGGGAACAACGCAGCACATCAACAAGGTAGTGATGACGTTGGAGAACTTTATGCCAAAAGCCATCAACGTTGTAGCAATATGATACAACATTGATGCCACATCACATTGATGCTGCATTCTGTCAATGAAGAACTTCCTCCATGAAGATAGAAGAATTAACATTGGTTCAGATTAATACCACATCTCTCTATTGCCACTTTACTCTAATGTCACCATTCAAAGCAATGTCGCATCTCATCGATGCCGCTTCTCCATTAATTTCGTCTTTTATCAGTGTCATTTATATTTTGATGCCATCTATTTTCAATGTCATTTCTCCTTCGATGCCTTCTTTTATCAATGCTGCATCCTAATAATGCCATCTCTTATCAACGCACTAATCATCAATGTCACTACCTATTAGTGTCGCCTCTTAATGATTCCGTTTCTCTTCAGAATTGTTAATCATCAATGCCATGCCCTGGTGATACGGCCATTAAAGGGCACCATAGGTCCTCAATGCAACATTAATAATAGATGCCATCAATGTCCATGAAAACTATCATGGAAGAAATGATGTTGTAAGCTTATCATTACCAAAGATCAACGAAGGTGAAGTATAAAGCTTAGCATACTGCGATTGCCGATGATATGAAGGGTTATGCATGCCAAAGGCCAAGCATTCCAAATGCGGCATAAAGTAGCCATGCCATACTCTTCTACCCCTATAAATATGGACCTAAGGGCAAGGAGGAAGAGGCAGATGATTCGTTTCTCAACTTCTTACATTTTAAACTTTGTGCACCTAAATTGATTTGGGGATTTTGGCTAATTGTTGCACTCAAACTTTATAAACATAAGGCTATGTACATTTAACCATTTCATTGCATATGAAGAATTCTTGTATGACACATGACCTTTCTGATATTTATCATAGCTTGCTTCAAATTCTAAAAACATATAGACTCAATTACTTTTTGAATAAGATTGATCTACAACAATTGACTTCCAGATGACATGGCTTTGACATGAGCTTGGGCATAATATCGACATGAAAAAAGGATAACATCATGGACTTGAACTTTCTAAACCTACTTACCTAAGCCCTTTCTCAAATAAGTGTCACTTTTTCCAACACTCGTTGAGGTCTATAAGGGTCAATCAAGCCTTCGCTCAATAGATATCCCTTACTTTATACCTTTTGGGTGTTAACAAGGAAATTCGTTAATATTTTAGCGCTAGAAGGAGAACCCAAACCTCCGACTTTGTTTAACCCATAAATGGAACTACCATAACTTGCACACACATACACACACACACACAGATATATACGCACACACATGAATTAAAGGACTTAGCCAAGCATATTCCTTTAAGGAATCACTCCAAACTGGCCTACTCTTGATTCTTGATACCGTTTAATCACATCAACTAAGATTTGCTTAGTCATGTCAACTAAACATGTTAAAATTTACAAATAAGGTTCTTTCATGCCTTAAATGGTTAGACCAGCCTACCAAATTATTAGTGATCCTCGACTTCATAATGAACAAGTATTAAGGCTCATGGCATTACAAATCATGGAAGATAAGAGAAAGCAAGCAGCTTCTTATGAATCGAACATATGGAGCATAAAATCTTTCCATGTAAGGCCCACACCAACTTTGCTTTTGGGAAAGAAAGATGAGACATGTAACAACATGAAAATGAGAAAGAAAATTGAACTTCAAGCAAGAGGAACCATCTTAAAAAGGGAGATAACAAAGGACTTCGATCGATTCGTTAAAATACGGGAAAACATATTGAATCATTCTTATAGATTGAACGAACCTCAAAACTCTCTAAAGAGGAAGCTTGTTATAAGAGCTAAAGAGCCCATCATATATAAAAGGGTTGGGAGGAATTCAAAGGAATCATCCTCCAAAAGATCAAGACTTTCTAAGAATTACTCTCTTACTAATTCTTATGAGAATATCTACCTCTTAACCAAGTTTAAGCTCAATTATTAGCCTTTACAAAATAAGCAACCAAAGAATAAGCGAAATATTAGGGGATTATACCGTCATTATCATCGTTCTAATGGACATGATACAAGTCAATGTCAAAGCTTTGGAAAAGATAACAACACCTTCCTAGAACAAGAGAGGCTTAATGAATTTGTAAATAGATATTGAACGAGTTGACAATAAAGGAAGATTCTCTACATAAAAGAAGTGTATCTACATGGTTAAGGAGAAAATGAAAATCCTAAAATAAAGGAAAAAATCCATTTATCCAGTTAAGATGGTCTGCTCAAAGATTCTCTTAGAGGAAGGATGGAGTAAACCTTTGGTCCTACCTAAGTGGCCTTGCCAAAGCACCAACTAAGCCTTCGGTCATAGCCTACCGAAGCATAAGCCCTTATTTCCACCTGAAAACTGATTGTTTAAGGCACCATCTAGAGGGAGGTTAGAGTAAGCCTTTGGTCCCTCCTTAAAACATCTTGTCCATAGCATCAGCAATCCTTTGATGCCACCTATGTGGCCTGGTCAAAGCGTCTCCAAAAGGGAGGATGGGGTCAGCCCTTAGCCTCACCTAAGGCAGCTGGCTCAAGGCACCTAACCAACCTTCAGTATCACTCATAAGGCCCGACTGAAGTCTTTGGTCCTATTGAAAGATAGTTAACTAAATGCACCAGACAAAAGACCTAATTATCATCTAAGATAGCGATAAGGGGTTCGATCCAACTTTAGATCATCTTCTAAGATGTGAAAAAAAATCAATCGAGTCAATCGCACTATATCCAAAAGAATGGATCAAAGACAATCTTCTAGAGGAAGCGCCGTCAAAATGAGCCATTGGTGCTCCAAATAAAAATCAACCAATCTTCTGGAGAAAGATCCATCAAATATGAGTCATTGGCAGCCAAAAGCAAAAACAATATACTAGAGAAAGATCTTTCAAAATGAGCCATTTGTGCTATAAGAAGAAGCAATTTTAAGCCACCGGATGATTTTCTCATCATCTATTATTACCAGATGGGTTTTCTAGTCTTCTATTTCTATTATTGCCGGATGGATTTTCTGGTCTTCTATTTCTATCGTTGCCAAATGGATTTTCCGGTCTTCTATTCCCACTATTACTAGGTGAATTTTTTGGTCTTCTATTCATGTTATTATCAGATGATTTTTCCATTTCATATTGTTTCTAGGTAGAATGTTAGTACTTTATTTAGATAATAGCATAATTACTCAAAGCGTGAGGGCTAAACTAAATCAACTCCCAATTCTGATTGGAATTCAGTTTTCTTATTAAAATAACAGGAATCTCCGTTATTAAATAAGCTATATTTATTAATGAAGAGGTAGATTCTTACATAAAAATCAAAACCTATGGTCTTCACACCACTAGAATTATGAATGCTCAATCAATAAGGTTCTTAGTTCTCTTAACAAACAGATTTTTGATCTACACATTAAAGGCTCGGAATACAAAAAGTAGATTATGCTCAAAACAACAGATGCAAAGCATAATATTGAAACTGGGAGGTTAATTGCAAATCCTAGATAAAAGCAAAGAATATAATATCAACCATTCATGTGCGAATTTCTTTCCAAGACACATGTTAAATGCAAAGTTTGTAGGAACAAAAGATTGGACAACAAGGTAATGTAAATAAAAAGATTACAAGCTACAATTCAAAGCTTTGAGCGAGGCTCCTAAAAACTTCAAATCTTCAACAACCAAGAAGGAATCGATAATGTGACGAATTGCCAAATTTAAGAGACGTCTAAGCTTCCTCTCCTTTCGACGAATGGTATTTGTATCATCAATTGATGAAATCTAAATATTTAATGTAACATCCCATATTTTGATAACATTATTTTAGATATTTAATTAGATAAATAAAATAAAATAATGTGTTGATTAGGGGATTGAGATTTGACTTTATTAAAAGGAGTAGCTGTGCCATTTAACAATGAATTAAAAAGGGGTTTACAATGAATTAGAGGAGGGGTAAAATGGAAAAGAGGCAATTCATATATCTGTTACCCAGAATTGTGTATTATTCACACATTCCCTTCATTTTCAAATTTTTATAAACCAAGGCCGGCAACCGTTAACAAAGAAAAATGGGGGAAAAGATAGAAGAAAGCTAGGTAGAAGCATAAGCAAACCAAATTCATTAATATCTCAATCTCTTTAATCACAAAGGATAAGATGTATAATGTTTACATCTTTATTTTGATTGTTTTTGGTTTTAAGATAATTCTGAAATAATTTGCAATGTATTGCCATGTTTTTGAATGGCGGAATGTTTATATATACTTGTTGATGATTTATATATGTTCGTATTGATTTTATGATATGTTTTAAGGTAAAAACCATGTTAAATGATGTCTTATTGCCTTGCGAATTTCAATGAGGATCAGAAATAATATTTTGGAGATGGGTTTCAATCTTTAGAACTTTAGGAGTACATGTGGATTTTATATAAATTTTCTAGTAAAGAAAATGTTATTTTGGGTTATTAATTATTTTCGGTAAATAAATGGTTAAGGTTTGATATTTTTTATGTTAGAAAACATATTAAAAGAGATTTTTGGAATTTTTATAGATTTTCCTAAGTGTTTTGATGGGCATATAAAATTATTTAAGGTATGAGACTTAAATGTTTTATATATTTTAATAGAAGAAAGGGGATTTTTACAAATAGTTTGAAATTGTTATTTCTAGAAAATGGTAGCACTTTTGAAAAAGTAATTTGGTAACCAATCAGATTTAGACAAATAAGGCAGGTTAGGTAAAAAAGAAATAGTATAAAAGTACAAATAAATAGGTTTTTCACTGTTTCGTCTCCTTTGGCACCAGGCTCCGCCTCAACACTATCGCCTCCGACACAGTCGAAACCAATGCATATGGTATCAGGCAACTGATACGTAATGAATTGGATATGGGCGAAAGGTATAGGGTCGAAACAATGAGGTTTCGATGGGTCGAGCCTTTGTTTTATTTTAAAGGAAAATACGCCTTCTTTCTTTCGACTAAGATGCTTTCGACTTAATTGGGTTTCGAACATGTTAAATGGTTCAAATGGAAATGGTTTCGATTGGGTTGCATCTTTGTTTTTTATTGAATGCTTTTGGCTAGGTCGAAACACCTTGTTGCTGCATTTTTACTTTCCGACCCAGTGGGTTTCAAAAGGGTTGTTTTGTTTTAGAAAATCTTCCCATTTCTCCAATGCTTTTGAAAGGATGGTTTCGATACCATCACTTCTTTACTTAGGAAATGCTTTCAAAAGAAGGGATCTCGACTTAAAAGTTTTAATGACCCTTTTGTTCAATTGAAGTATGACCCAAATTGGTTTCGAAAGAGATGATTTTAATGATTTCAAAAAGAAGTGCTTTCGACTTTAATGGGTTTAGGATCCTTTTGCTCTACTTGAAGGCATAATCCAAATGGTTTGACCAAAACATTTTTCAAAGGTTTCCGAGGGTGTAAGCTTTGAATGGTTTTGAAAGGTTTCCATATGTTTTAAATTGAACCCAAATGCTTTCGAAAGGTTCTAAACGAGGTTTCAAAGATGTGGTTTCCAAATGTTTCAAAGGAATCAAAAGGTATAGTTTTTGATGGTTATGAATGGTTTTGGAAGGAATTTTTTTCCAAGGGCTTTAAAAGTCAAGGTTTAAAAGGTTTTAAAACAAAGATGTCTAAGGTTTTAAAGCTTTCGAAAGGAAGATTTCTAAAGGTTTTGAAAGGGTTTTGAGAATGGTTTCGAAAGGAAGGTTTTGCCTTTCGGCATAGATAAAAGAAAGGGCTTTTCTTGGTTTCAAAAGGGGTACTTTCAATGGTTTCAAAAGGGGTACTTTAAATGGTTTTGGAAAGGGGACTTCAAAAGTTAAGTATTTTCATCAACTAAGATTTATGTAAAGTGTATATAACATGGCAAGGTGATTTTGAGTAAAGCATAGAGATTATATAATTTTCCTTGCTTGAGTTTGATTTAAAGGTCTTAAATCATTTTAAAAAGGTTTCAAGAAAAATTTTGGGATGATATCCCTAAGTAAATTGACTAAGATATTAGAATAACAGATGCGACTGGTATAGGGTCGCGCCCAATACATTAGCTATTAGCCCCAGCTAATTTAGTCTAAAATTCTAGCATTTAGGGCTTTGTCATAGGTAAGACTAAAATTATAGATACATATAGAAATGAATATATTTTTGTGTACAAATATGTTATTGGTGAGCCCGCAAAACAATTAGGATCAGGTGACCCTGGAAGATGATAAGTTAAGGACAGACCATCTAGAAGAGAAGTAGTTAACAGATAGTTAAGGATAGATCGTCTAAAAGAAGAGGAGTGTCTAACAGATGTTAGATATATTTTGATATTGTCTGGTAGGCCTGAGTCAATCAAAGGTTAAAAGTTAGCCAAACAAAACTTATGTGTTTGAACAGATTATTTATTTATTACCTGATATACATGTATGTTTACTTAATGATGCTTTACAGATATTTTGACTAGTTTTGGTTGCAGGAAAAGAATTGCAAAAGATATATTTTAAAGGAATGTTAGTGAGTGGAAACCCGTTCCGCTAAGTGGCTTGGTCTCACTTAGCATAGAATTACAGAGATGAATGGAATTAATCACACCAGGCTTTATGTCTGACTCGAAGTTTTTGTTTCTCCTTAAACTCTCGGGTGCTCAAAATTGATTTGAGTAGGCTGAGGGTTGAGGTTTTTAGGTTTTTGTAATTTTGGCGAATAAAGCTTTCGGAGACAAGCAGGTGGTTGTCGGATAGCTAAATAGGAGTTTTAGTTTATTTGTTTTGATTTCTCCATGCATATTAAGTCAGTTATGACTATATTTCTCTAATCAACCAAGGGGTCATCGTCGTGTGTCACTCTTGGCATATTATTGTAAATTATATCTGACCAGTACCTGGGAAACGGTTAAGCGATTATGTAACTTGGATATGATATTGTTTTGAAATATAGTCAGCAAAATGTTTTTTGGAATCTATGATTTTGTTCATATTCAAATGCTTCTGACATTATGGATACCATTAGCATTACCATATTTTTTCACTAGAAGCTAATACTATAGATGACTGCGGCATCTATAGCGCTTAGCTTATGGCCTCTAGATACAGGATGTTACATTTAACGTATGTTCGAGAGTTTTATTTTCTCTTTTCACAATATTGATTTTAACTTTCAAATTCTCATCTCTTGATCAAAAGTGTGTCTTTCACACTCGTGTCCCTTAACCTTAGCTTCATAAGCATTAAGATGAGTAGAAACTTTGTCCTTCCATTGTTTGTTCAGAAATTGCATACATTCAAATCTAACTTTTTGACTCCAATTTAACAATTTCATTATCATCCAAATCCGAAGGAGGGTTAAACAAAGCAAATAACTTTTCTTGACCAATCAAGGAATTTAGAGTACAAAGGCGAAATTCACCTTCGCTTGCAATTAGTTCTATAGACTGGCAGGTTACTTGACTTTCCAATGGTTGCTTCAGGATCCATCATTTTTCACTAATCGAGCTATTTCAAAATCATCCTTTTGGAAAGAAAGCCTAGATTGACTAATGGCATCTCCTTTTCTTTTCAACTCTTGAATTATTCCGTCCCTTTCTTTAACTTGATTCTCTAAGTCCAAAGTCATCTTTTTGAAATCATTAGACGAACTTAATTTGTAGTATTTGTCATGCTGGTTTTGTGTATTAGGATTATCTAGAAATTGTAGGGATAAAGTGCTATTAGAAGAGAATTTCTTCCTGCGTTCTGCTCTAACCTTATCTTTGATAGAATCAAGTTGGATAAAAATATTCAAACTGCTAGATGCAAGTGTCATTTGTTTATCCTATCAAGAAAAGAAAATTACTGCACAAAACATCTCTAGCTTGAGGAATATTAACAATCAAAGAGTATGCAAATAATTTATTGGCGTCAAAATTGACCATCAACACCCAATTATAACTGAAAGCACTAATATCCAGTCACAGATCATAGATAGATTATATGTATAGAGTATAATAAGAACAATCAAAATTAAGATGAAAGCGGTGAAAAAGACAAGATTTATAGTGGTTTGGCTAACTTTGGCTTAAGTCCACTCCAAAAATTTCCTTTTTATTATATTGAAATTCGATTATAGTTATAATCTGGAATTTCTGAAACAAAAATGGCAGAGTAGCTTTTTGTGGAAGAAGATGAAGAGAAACAGAATGGAGATCATCCTTATTTAAGCCACACCTGTTGTATTTATAGGGGAAATCTCGACTACAGGGCCTCCTCACCTTCATGGGCCCACCATTATGATTTCCAAGCCTAACTCGTCCATCCTATGCTGACCCAAAGTCGAACCCAAAGTTACCAGTGTGCTTACCCGAAGTAATCTCTGTAGTGACCCAAAGCAGCACGATCTCTAGCCTAGGCCGTTCCTATCCTATCTCCTCTCAATGCCGACCCGAAGCTGGAGCCTTGCCGACCTGAAGTCCACCTCGTAGCCGACCCGGAGCAAAGCCATGACAATCCCTTTTTCTCTTGCTTGCCGACCTCATGTCCAAATACACCGACCTGAAGTAAACGCTACAATGACCCGAAGTACTGCCATATGTCGACCCTTCAAAGTATGCCGACCACTCGAAGTACGTCGACCCCTCGATGTATGCTTACCTAAAGCACCTAATCTGCCGACCCGAAGCTAATGCTACGCCGACTCAAAGCACTCCTCTTCAATATTAACCCCAATATCCTTCTCCTTTGCCGACCCTTGTTGAACATGACGACCCGAAGTTTCCCAAATTTCGACCCGAAGCATAGGCTATGCCAACCCAAAGTCCAACCAATGCCAACCCCTTTCCATCTCCTTATACCAATCCTTGCATCTCCCATAGCCGAATCGAAGCCAATCACTCACTGACCCGAAGTGAACCCTTGCCTGACCCGAAGCAAACCCTTGGATGACCCAAAGCAACTCGACCTTTCCTAAAATCCATATTCCAAATACCCGACATCGCTTATCCATCGATTGTGCTGAATCCTGACTTCATATTCATATTTATCATCCGTAATCGATTGTCCATCCATCCATTCAAACCAAAACCATAACATTCCAGCCTTGATAGCCATGCAATCCATTGAATTAAATCCGCCTATATATGGCCTTGCCAAAAGGCGGGTTAAAACTTTGCCCCCCCAAAACATGCCTTGTGCTTGGAAGGCATGTTTGTTATTGCCATAAGTCCAAAATCCGAAGTTCATAATCCATTGGTCGTCATATTATCCAACCTAGAGTCCGATCCATTACCAATCTGATTCCTTGATCCCTCCGGATCATTAGCGAAATCCATGAATGTTCCGAGTCGATATCCAATTCCGAATCCATTCCATTTTCCTTAACCAAATCCACGATCACTCCGGATCGTTTTATCCAAGTCCTAGACCTCTTCGGGTCCAGTAATCCAAATCTAGGACTCGTTGAGTCCGTATCCAAATCCGAGACCTCTTCGGGTCCATATCCAATCCAGGAAAACTCCAGGTGCTGTATACAAAGCCGAGACCTCTTCGGGCCCAAATCCAAATCCATAGACCTCTCTGGGTTATTTTTTCCTACTCCGGCCTTGCCTCTCCGGTCAAGGGCTTATCCATAATTTTTCCACTCCAACCTCGACTCTTCGATCAAGGACTTAATCGGTGGGGTATCCTACTCCGGCCTCGATCCCCAACCGATGATCTAATTCATGAACATCCTTCTCCGGCCTCGACTCTTCGATCAAGGACTTAATCCATGGGGTATCCTACTCCGGATTCGATCCTTAACCGAGGACCAAATCCATGAATATCCTTCTACAGCCTCGACTCTCCGGTCGAGGACTTAATCCGTGGGGTATCCTACTCCGGCCTCAATCCTAGGTCGAGGACTTAATCTATGGGGTATCCTACTCCGGCCTTGATCCCTAGTCGAGGACTTAATCCATGGGGTATCCTTCTTCGGCCTCAATCCCCAGTGAAGGACTTAATCCATGTGGTGTTATACTCCAGCCTCGATCCTCAGGGCTTAACCCGTGTTCGAGTCCATCCTATCGCTCTCTGGCAAAGGGACTCGTAACTCACGGTTACTATCCAATCTCTCTGGTCGGGACCGTAACCACATCCAGTATTATCTATTATATTAATCGAAATTCAATCATTATAGAGTTCAATTGATAAAATAAAGTCCGTAAAACTAAGAAAACTAAATAGCCATATAATCCGAAAAAACAAAGTTTACAGTAAATAGAAAAAACAAGATTTCATAAACCCAAGCACCACGGTTCTTCATCATCTCAGAGCATGCCTGAGGAGCGTCCTCCACCCCGTACATAACCTTTAGCTTGTTGTGTAATTTACTGGCCTTTCCACATTCTTTCAAATGTAAAGTAATTGTTGAAGTATCAAACTCTAGGCATTAGTTGAGGCTTTACCACTTAAGATAGTGGTCCAGGTATCCTTTTCTAGGATAATGATATCCGATTGCGCCGAACTTCAGGCACTAGTCAAAATTAACTATTTAACAACGTAGTTCGCACATCCTCATCCAGGGTGTTTATTTCCAATCGTTTCTAACTCTAGTCATCGATTCAAAGTTCATAGGTGAGATCTCATCTTACGCCGGTTATGGACCTTTATTTTTTCCTAATCCAGGGAAAATGTTAAGGATTGGAGGTCTTATCATGTCCATTTAGGTTTATACTCATTCCCCCAATCCGAGGATAAGAGTTGAGTGTGTGAACAGTCGTATCACGTTCTTTTTTATTTACACTCATGGCCTCATGTCAACGGAAAGATTTAGGGAATAAATGGTTGTGCCACGTTCATTTTAGATTTATACTCCTACCATACATCAAGGGCTAGAGATAGCTGATGGACGGTCGGATCACATCCATTTAGTTTATATTCTTATCCTTGATCCAAGGATAAGAGTTGGCTGGTATTAATCTCTAGATACAGAGAAGAACTTCATGGGTCCGATCATGGATCGTGGAAGTTTGGTTGGCACCTATCTTTGGATACCTGCACACCTGCATTTATCACATGCAGATTCATTCAGTCGGTCAAATCATAACCCTTAAGTGATGGAAGGATAGAGTCTAGGATTGAAAAGCCATCTTATTCCACAAAAGACAGGAAATGATAGATTATGTCTTATTAAACGGCTCGAGCCAATTATTTACAAATTTATTTCTAAGTGAAATAGCATCGTAAGTGCTCGCTATTCCATGCCTCGGGAGTGATATCTCGTCTATCGTCGCTAGCTTGAAAGTGCTATCTCTAAGCTTTTGCTCTATTGCGTACGGACCTTCCCAATTTGGGCCTAAGTTCCAAAGGCCTGGGAAAATTCAGTGAGAACCAAATCGCTGATTTCAAAGGTCCGATTCCTGATCTTAGCATTGTTATATCGGGCGACTTGGTGTTGGTGTGCCACTGCTCTCAACTCAGCTTCATCATGCTTCTCATCGATCATATCAAGGGACTCTAGAAGGAGTTGCTCATTCGTTCATGGTTTGTAGTGAGTCACTTGATGAGGGGGTTCTTCCAGCTCAACCAAAATCATTGCCTCTGATCCGTAGGCTAGGGCGAATGCTGAGTGTCCAATCATTGACTTGTGGGTTATTCGATAAGCCCATAGCACTAATTGAAGTTCATCGACTTACTTGCCTTTGGCCTTTTCCAATCGCTTCTTAAGAATGGACTTGATAATCTTATTTACAGCTTCAACCTGTCCATTCGCCTGGGCGTGTGCCACCGTAGCAAATCTCTTCTCTATGTGATGTTGGCGATAGAAACCTTTGAATTCGGTACTATCGAATTGGGTCCCATTATCGAAAATGATCGCCTATGGAACTCCAAAATGATAAATGATATTCCAAACAGCAAAGTTGATTACCTTCTTTATAGTGACAATGACTACCTTAGCCCAATTGGTAAAGTAATCAACTGCAACGATGGCGTACTTTGCACCACCTTTAGATATCGGCAATGCACTGATGAAATCAATTCCCCAAACTGCAAACGGCCAAAGACTGACCATTTGAGTAATCTTCGTCGGTGGAGCTCTCAAAAGTTTAGCAAATCTCTGGCACTTGTCAAACCTTCAGGTGTAATCAGTTGCGTCTCAATTGTCGGTTGGCAAAAATATCCATAGCGAAGGATCTTCTTCGCTAGGCTTTTCCCTTAGTGTTGTCGCCATAGCCACGTCATGAACTTCTCTTAGGACTCACTTGGCTTCGTTATAAGCGACACACCAAAGCATAGTGTGATGTCCCGGAAATTTAGGCAATAATTATTTAATAATTTCATTGATAATTGTTGTAAAATGTGAAATATTATTTTAATAACTTAATTCAAACAGAAAATCTCTTTTGAAAATTTATAATTAATTAATTTGTTAAATGGTATTCTTTTCAAAGATTAAAAATATTTTATTTATAATGTATAAATGTTTATACATTGTAAATAGAGATTTGGTTTTAATTCTAAATTTATATTTAATAAAGTATATTTTCTAATTATTATATATAATGTAAATTTGTAAATTGATTTAAATTAGTAAGTAAGTATTTATTTGTTTATAGAATAAATATAGTTTAATTTTGTTTTATAATAAAAATTTGTTTTGTCTATTTTAAAAATTGTTTTTCTCTTTGAAATGAGAATTAATTCATTTGTGTTAAAGTATAACATTGATAAAATTTAATTCAACCTCTCATTTCTTTTAAAATCTTTTCTTTTGAAATTTTGTTTTATAAGTAATATTATTTTAAAAATATTTAAACAAGCAATTAAGTGTAATTGTATAGTTTTATAAAGAAGTGTATGTGTATGTATTTCAAAACTAATGTTAATAAACATTTGAAATATGCTTAAATAATTTTAAATAGTTTAAGATAAACTCTAAAACACTTATAAATTTAAAATTGCTTTTAAACATTGATATATACATGTGTTAAGTTCTTAAACTATAAAGAGACACTTGTAAATCATTTATCTTACTTAAGATAACAAGTGGCATGTTAATACATTTTGAAATTTATTTTTGTAAATAAGGAAAACTTAGAAACTTATTTTGTTAAAAACACTTTCTCTTCAAATTGAGAAATCTGAAAATCATATTTCAGTAAATTAAATCCCCTCAAAACAAAAGCATGTCAAAATCTGCAATTTCAAAACCAATTCTACAAATCTGCAAACCAAACTTCTTCAAATCTGCACCTAAATTCAATTCTGCAAACCAAATACAAATAGATCTGCAATCTTAAGTCTGCAAATTACAAACTTCAATCAAGCCTGCATGCTCAATTACAACCTCAAATCTGCAAATCATTTCTTCAAAATACAACTTCATATTTGCAACCTATCTTCAAACTTCAACCAAACCTAAATATCTGAATAACAAAATGAAGTCCAATTTAAAGTCTGAACTATTAGATGAGTCTGCATGCATCATAAGACAGAAAAGCAACTTCAACTTCAAATTTGCATCTCTGGAACAATCTGCATATCTGAAGCTAAGATTCAGTGATCAAATTGGAAGTCCAACATCAACTTGCTAATGGCATTCAAGTTCATCATGCATTTCAAATGTAAGCCCTGGAAATGAAGTCTGCACCTAAGATTTGCTCTGCATTCTTCAATTTTATTGGTGAGTAAACCTTTACTTTTAAAAACAGTTTCTTTTTAATCAAACTGTTTACAAGATTGTTCTGTTTTGTTTCTAAAATAAAATAAAAATAAAGTGAATAACCCCACATGCACCAAAGTTTGAGATATCAGAGCATATGAATTGAATAATATGAGCTTGTAGAATGATGACTGTTCTGTGTACAGGTTTGATTGTGTTTAAAAGTTGCTTTTGCCTGTAGCTTTATATCTTGTAAATTAAGATTTTCTTTTACATAAAATCTTTACCACTTGAATTGATTCCAGTTAGTAATTTTTGTGAAATAAGATATGTTGTTTGGTATAGCTTAGATTTATAAATTTTCTGTTAGTTTAAGAAAATGTAGTCTCTGTAAAACAATGGAAATCAGTTATATTCAAATAACCAAATCCAAACTCATAATGATTGGGGCATGCTGTAATATGTATGGAGGTAGAGGGGTTGATAAGGGAAGATGGTCAGTAATTTATGTCAGAGGAGATGGTGATTGAATTGAGGTTTCCAGGTTTTCAAAAGCCTGCTTTTTAGTGTGCAGTTCTTAATATCTGCATATGCTCTATGTTGCATTAAGTGAGTTAGGAACTTGAGAGGTTGTAGAGAGGACTTGAGGGAGGGTTTGCCGGAGTCTCAAGGGTGTTGATGGTCGGAGGTGAGATTGGGAGATGGAGACAGGTTTGGTAGTTGAGTTCTGGTGAACTCAGATGGGGTGTGCAGGGTTTGTTGTGACTCGGGTAATACTCGGGTAGTTGTGCTTCTAACTCGAAGCAGAGGAGATTGGAACTCGAAGTAGTAGATGGGGTAGCTCGGGTTTATGTGCAGGGTTTTTAAATCCAGAGAGTTGCAGTTTTTTTTTAGAAATTTGAATTGAATTCAAATTCTAGTGTAGGGTTGATTTAAGTATGGATTGAACTAAACCTAAATAGAGTTTGAATTCATAGTTTTTAAAGGTAAATCTTAAACTTAAACAGGATTTAAAACTCTGTTTTAAATCAAGAATTTAAAACAGTTGCAGGTTTAAATCCAGAGAGAATTTACAGTTTTAATTTTAATAGAATTCATATGTTAAGTTGGAACTTGGATTTAAGTATGAATTGGAATTGAATCCAAATAAAGTTCTGAGTTCAAAGTTTTAAAGATGAAAATTTTAAATTTGAACAAAGTTTTAAATTCTGTTTAAATCAAGAAATTTTTAAAACTGTTTCAGTTTTATAACAGAGAGTTGCAGTTTTTAATGTTTAAATGAAATTCATGTTTTAAGTTGTAATTTAATTTAAATGCAAGTTAAGTTTGAATTCAAATAGAGTTTGGAATTCAAAGTTTTCAAAAATGAAATATGTTAAATTTAAACTAGTTTTAAATTTGGTTCTAAATAAATATTAAGACAGTTGCAGGTTTATTGAACCTGTATTTTTGCAGTTTTAAAGTATTAAATAAAATTCATATTTTAAAGATTTTAAATTAAATCAAATGCAAGATTTAGCTGAATTCAAATGAATTTTGAATTCAAAGTTTTTAATTCTGTTTTTAATCTAGATTTAAACTGTTTCAGGTTTAAGCCTGAGAAATTTACAGTTTTAAACTTTTTGAATAAATTCATATTTTAAGGTTGCAACATGATACAGGTGTAACTTGAATTTGAATTCAAATGTTATTTGAATTCAAAGTTTTTAAAAATGAAAATCTTAAATTTAAATAAGATTTAAGTTCAATTTTAAATTAAGTTTAAACACAGTTTCAAGTATTATCTTTTAAAAACCAGATTTTTATTTAAATAAATTTTGTAAGTTTTAAACATTGAATAGATTTAAACATTTTTAAATAAGATTTAAATTGGTTTGAAATCAAATTAAAAACAGTTTCAAATTTACTATGAAACCCAGTTTTGATTTCAAACAAGTTTATTAATTTAAAGAAGATTGAATGAACATATTTCAATGTTAACATAGATTTGAAAATAAAACTTGATCTCAAATAAGTTTAAACTTGATAGAATTTAGTTCCTTTAGAATTTGAAGGTATTTGAATTAAAATATGAAGTGTTAATTTAGATTTTTGTTTAAATGGTTAAACATTTTAAAATATCAAATTTTTAAAATGGAATTTAAATTTAGAAATGTATTGTGTAAATACATTTTGAATGTAAATGAAGTCATTTGATAATTAAGGATTTACTTAATTATTTGATTTTAAAGTTAATGGTTTAGATAAATTTTTAATTAGAAATGATTTATTAATCTAAATTAAATTTTCTTAAGTATATAATTAATGAAATGTGTTAAATAATAATGATGATAATTATCTAAGGATAATTTAGTAATTAATTAAGGAAATTAATTTTGGGTAATGAATTAGATTAATTGATTGAATCTAATTAATTGTAATTTGTTAAATAATTAAGTAATTAATTACTTATTGTAATTTATTTTGGATTGTGATTTATTTTAGTTAATTAATTTAATTTAATTAATTTTAATAAATCATTTGATGATTTTAAGAATGTAATTACTTAATGTAATTAGTGGAGCAGGATTACTTGATGAAGTAATAATGTTAATTACTGGAATGTAATTAGTAATTTGGATAATTACTTTTGTAATTAATTAAGGAATTAATTAATGATTAATTATTGGTTAATTAATTTGTTAATAAGTAATTAAAGGTAGTTAATTACTTAATTGAATATTAATCAAGGTGATTAATAATTAGATTTAATTACTAAATGTAATTAATTTTAATTAAGTAATTATTTAAATATTGGAGATCATTAATTAATATTAATGATGTAATTAAGGATTGTTTAATTAAGTAATAATTGATTAATTAAGTGATTAATTAATTGTAATTAATTAAGGATAAATATAATTAATTATAATTAATTAATAAATGAGTAATTAAATGTTAATTACTTATGATTAAGGTTAATTAATTAAGGACTAATTACTTATTGTAATTAGTGAATGATTAATCAAAGTTGTTTAATCAAGTTTAATACTTAGGAAGTGAATTAATTAACTGGGTTAATTAATTAATGGATGTTAAGCAGGATTTAAAAGTGTTAATTAATTTAATTTATTTTAAATTAATTAGAGATGATTGTAATTAATTTAATTCATTTTAAATTAATTATAATTGATGAGTAAATCATTGCTTATGGATGTTATTGATTGAATGGTTGTGATCTCAGTAATGAGATGAGTTGTATTTGTATGATATGAATGTATGGTTTAAGTATGATGGTTTGTGATGGATTGTTTGGTT